>JASAUF010000614.1:970000-3584710 GCA_030180095.1 Magnolia changhungtana | reverse complement strand
GGCCTTTGCTGCAGTGAGTATGGTTGGTGTGGCAGCACCGACGTCTACTGCGGTGAAGGTTGTCAGAGCCAATGTCCCACACCACCAACCCCTGTACCTCCACCACCTCCAACTATTCCAACTCCTCCACCACCTCCAACTATTCCAACTCCTCCACCCCCTCCAGGCAGTGGTGGGGAGCTTAGCTCCCTCATCCCTCAGTCTCTCTTTGAAGAGATGCTTAAGCACCGAAACGATGTGGCATGTCCAGCCAATGGCTTCTATACTTACGACGCTTTCATATCTGCCGCAAGTGCCTTCCCTGACTTTGCGACGGTTGGTGATACGGAGACACAAAAAAGGGAGATTGCAGCTTTCTTAGCACAAACCTCCCATGAAACAACTGGTAGATTTAAATACTTATGCAGGGTCATCTTCTGATTATTTCGTGTAGGACCTTATGATATCTGTTATGATATTAAAAGCTGGTTGGAAGGAGCCTTTTGATCTTCAAATGAACACAAAAATTATGACCTGGTTGATTGATTTTTACTTATAGGGGGATGGGCTACTGCACCTGATGGGCCATATGCTTGGGGATATTGCTTTGTTAGGGAAACTGGTGAACCTGGTGGTTACTGTGTCCAAAATGTTCAATGGCCATGCGTTCCTGGTCAGAGTTACTATGGTCGAGGACCTATCCAAATTTCATAGTGAGTATATCATCTCCCTTGTTTACAGCTATTTTTTGTTTTAGCCCATTGAACCAATTCATTTCTATGTTTGTCAAGGAAGCGGATTGACTACTAACACTGCCAGTAGTGTGTATAGCTGCTGTGAGCCCCACCATGATTCATGTGTTTTATCCACTCAATCCATTCGTTTTTTCAGGATCAATTTATGGCATGTGATTAAAGGTGAGGCAGATCCAAATCTCAGGAGGACCACAGCATAAGAAAGAGTGATGATTCAACACTCACCATTAAAAACTTCTTGGGACTAGAAAAGTTTTGGATTAATCTTATTTTTGTATCTTCCCTTCATTAGGATCTGTGTGACCAAATCAACAGGTTAGATGGAAAATAAACATTATAGTGGGCCATAGGAAGTTTTTAATAGTACGTGTATTTCATTGCCACTATTTTCCCGTGGTTTGGTCTATTTTGGATGTGCCTCATTTTTTTCATACATGTCCTAAATTAATCTGGCAAAATGAATGGACAGCATTGATAAAACAAAAACATCATCGTGGCTGGTTATAAAGGTTCATAGAGCACCTAACCGTAGCCAACTTGCTGCTTGCAGCGTCAACCAGCAATCATGCATTCGTTTGTTGCGTCCCTGGGATGGATGGTGACGAATGGGCACATTTTACTTATGCTAGATTTTTTAATTATTATTATTTATATTATTTTTAATTCTCCACCATCTCAAAGAGTGGGCACAAACTCGGCAACTCTGACTTTTGAGACTGATATTACTTAATTGGTCATTCAAACTCTAAGCAGATCCACCTAAGATTTGGATCTGCTTCAATTTTGGGATCATGCCCTAATATGATCTTTCAAACGGTGTGGATGTAAGATAAATGCATTAAGGTGGGCCCACAGTCAAAGATCTACCCAAGCTGCCCGACAAGAATCAGACCATGGCAGTGTCGTATTTCTGCAGGACAAATAGTTTTGGTGCTGCAAGTTGTTGCTGTAAATCATGTTGCCCTTATCATGGGAGGCTTATTGTCAAAACTCACTAATTATCCAAACTTTGTTATTTTTCTATCATGGAGGCAAGGGAAATGGCCGTACGTCGAGGAGTACTGGTGTTCATTATGATAAGGAGAGAGTTTGCGACCATGGACGCACGCGCTTGACTTCCCAGTAGAGCTGGGCATCGAGTCAAGTCAGACCAAGTTAGGACTGACTTAAATCGGTTCAATTTTGAAATATACCTCAATCCGGTTTTGAAAGAGGCATGATCCAAACTCGAACTAACTTGGTACCGAGTCCAACATGCTTGACCTGATCCGAGTCCAGGTCTGACCTGGACTAATCCCGAGTCCGACCCGGTAATAAGTACCGAGTGGGGTTGAGTTGGCACTGAGTTAAGTCGGGTGCAGCAGTTATTCATGAGCTAAAATCACCACTCAAAGCCTAGATTCACTTGCCAGAATTGCAGCTTCTCCATCAGCTACACGGTATCTAAGATGTGAAACATTATATCTAAGTTTTATATATATATATATATATATATATATATATATATATATATATATATATATATATATATATATATATATATATATATATATATATATATATTTCAGATCGAGTCAAATAAGTACTGAGTTGGATTTTGGGTTGAGTCAAGTTGAGTTACTGGGTGACTCGAACTTGAATCGATTTGAGTTTTGATTGAACGACGTCACTCGATTTGGATCGACTCACCCACTTGGTTCGGATCAAGTCAGATACGAACGAGTCATCCCATGCCCTGCTCCACTTCCCAGCAACCTTTCTTTTTATAATTATTTTTTATTTTTTTAAATATCCAAACTTTTACCAAGGTAATCTAATATCTGATGTCCCAGCAACTACAACTATGGACCGGCTGGAGAAGCCCTTGGCTATGACCTCCTCAGCAATCCGGATCTGGTCGCCACTGACTCAGTCATTTCATTCAAAACTGCCTTCTGGTTTTGGATGACCCCACAATCCCCAAAACCGTCATGCCACGAGGTTATCACAGGCGGATGGACACCTTCACCTTCCGACACAGCTGCTGGTCGGGTCCCAGGATTTGGCGTCATCACCAACATCATCAATGGAGGACTTGAATGCGGCCATGGTCCGGACGATAGGGTGGAAAACCGAATTGGGTTCTACAAGCGGTACTGTGACTTACTAGGAGTGGGCTATGGCGAGAACCTTGACTGCAACAACCAACGCCCGTTCGGCAATGCAATGGAGTTCTATAGCTCAATGAAATGAACTACTATATCTGATTAGGATGTGCATCTAATGCAATGAATCTCTATATGTAACCTATGAGATTCTTCTTAGCATGAATAAAATCATCCTATCTATGAACCTTCGGCAACTTTACCACTCTATGGCCCATTTGCTTTGCGTGTGCCATCAACCGGGACATACCATAGGAAACAGCGGGAGTGCCGCAAGGAACTCTAATTTTCTAGGTGGGGCCCACTGTGGTGTGTGTATACCATCCAATCCTTGCAACGGGTATTCGATGGTGATCGGTCATGGTATCCATAGCGTTGCTTCTTTTTCGGCCAAATCCTGATTTCGTTTTGCTTCTCCCGGTCGTCGAGCCTGATCGACTCGACTCTTTTCCCTGCCCCCCGGCCTCTCACGTTTCCGGGTCTTGATTTGTCGTGGTGAAGCATGGTATGAACAAAGACCAGATAAGACAAGACAAGCTATAACTACCGGCTTAGTTACGGGTCTTAAGGCAGTAAGGAAGAAAGCACATCTGCTGTGAAATCACAGGATCTCTTTTGTTTGATTAATTAAACGAAGTCAAAATCTGCGAAAGTGATGCAGAAATTTACCCGGAAAAACGATGAACCATGAAACTCCAAGTCCCTATCAATTCGTAACTGATTTAAGCATCCAAGAAAAAAAAAAAAGAATCAAACCCCCTGGGGTATCTCTGCATAAACAATTAGAACTTTTTGTATCCAAGAATGTACAAATTTGACTCGGCATTGTTCATGAAATTTCAGGTCTTCTTTTTCAATTCCGATCACTCGATAATTTCCACAAGCACTAATTCCACTTTTTATAGGTCCAAAGATTCTTTCACAAAACAATCCATTGGAACATCCACTTTCAAAACAAAAAGCCGAAGATAGGGACTTCGAAAATATATTGATTCGGACTAGAGGGAGAAATGCACTGGAGTACCGACGTGTACCATGCACCGGAATATACATACTGTCTTGTTCATCTGTTACCAAAAACAAATAAGGCCAGTTTTGTAATATCTTGAACATTTTTGAATATTTATTTGGAATTTTTATCCGAAAATTCCTCAGAATTATTGATTTTCTGGAAAGATGCTTTCAACTTTCATATTCACAGCATCGGGCTTCCAAACCTTTTGATGAGAGCGAAGTGACTTATATGCCCATATTCTGAAAAAATGAGATGGAAACCGTAAGAACTGAGAACCGTCTGAAGGACAAACTAAGAGCTTAGTTACGCGCGCACACGTGCACTAAAACTCACATATGTAAGAGATTAATCCATCCATCCATCTATCAGGTTATATTAACCTTGCACACGTTTCCTTAAAAAAGGGTTTAAAAAATTCTCATCCACAGTATTTTATGTTGTACATTTGTTTACCAAAACTTAGCCCACCCGATAGGTATATCAACCTAATTGTCGAGTTAGGGCATCGTTATGATGGTACCATTTTCATTGATGATGCATGTAAAATCAAACATTTTCCAGTCCTCTTTCACCTTAGATGTCACTCAATCCAACCCTTATATCACCATCTCCACCATTGAAGTAGCATCTCTAGGAGCTTGAGAGTGTTAGGGAGGAAGAAGAAGGAAAGGTGGGTGTATCCTTAGGTAAATCTTTCCATTTTCTAGCATGGGGCAAGTGGAACCCACCAATCAATGGTGGGGATCCTATCTTGGCCTCTAGGTGTGGCCAATGGCCCACCAAGTTTGAATGTAAGTGTCATGATGGGGCCATTTTCCATGGAACTCAACCTGATGTTTTCCCGATGATTAACTTGATAGGGTCATCTAGATCCCTTGATTTTTGTGGTGGGGATGGCATCCCCACTTTGCATGGCTGATTTGAGGGCCCACACATGAATGGGTATGTACCTGGAGGGGCTCATGGTGGCGGAGCCCCTCCACTACTCATCCTCTCTCTCTCTCTCTCTCTATATATATATATATATATATATATATATATATATATATATATATATATATATATGATGATGATGTGTGTGGCCCACCTAATGATGCATGTAAAATCCAGACCGTCCATCCAGTGAGATGCCCACATCCAACGTCTATTGCTGCCCATTTCTGGGCCTGTGTGACCGGTCGGTCACACAGGCTCGGATGGAGAGGAAAACACAAATATTAGTTTGATTCCAAGCTTAGTGGGTCACCACGTGGAGCCCACTTTGATGTATATATTTTATTCACAAAATCCAGTAAGTGGACTATCTTACTGGACGTTGTGGGCCTGCATGACCGGCTGGTCATGCAGGGTCGTCTCGACTTAGGGAAAATATAAATATTAGCCTGATTTTTGGTTGGAGTGGGGTGGCCCACTGACGTGTGGACCCCACCTTGATGTGTGTGTGAGCCCAGACCATCCAGCCATAGGGGAGGATGTCTGGAGTGGGCCCAACAAGCTTCGATGGTCCAGCATGCTAGTACCATCCAGCAGGCCTAGACGAAGGGAAAATGCAAATATCGACTTGATCTTTGGGGCCGGTGGGCCACTCATGTGGACCCCACCTTGTTGTGCATAAGAAAGATGCACACCGTCCATCCATAACACCATTTCAAGCAAGCCCTAGGCCTAACCCAGAAGCAAATCCAACGCCAAAGCAGGGCCAGCAACCTGACTGTCTATAGGCTGCTGGACCAATTTTGATGCATGTGTTTTATCTTCTCCATCTATCTGTTTTGTGGCCCACCTAGCTAAGGCCCACCTTCTAAGTGACCTACATACAGTGGGACCCACCTTATGTAAGTGTTTACCCAGCCGTCCATCCATCTGAGACATCCAGTAGGGGTAGGACGCTGTTGGACTGACCATCCAGCAACAGGCCTACCTTTCTATATGTGTTGTATCCATGCTATTCATTTGGTGGGGCCCACTGTGATATGTATGGACCACCATAATTTATGTATTTCATCTAGATTGTCCATCTATTAGACGCCTAATAGGCTTAGAACATTGGATGGGCTGGACGTCTAGTAAGGGCCCCCCGACCTGCTATATATTTTATAACCATGTGTAAGACCTGACTCGAGTTCTTGCATGTGCATGTGTGTGTGAATATGCATTTCATTCCTTATGGTCTCGCGGTCCTACCGTTCGAATTTTGGCGACTCGCGACCCTTGGATTGTATTTGCAGTCATCTTTGAGTCCTGTTATGTAGACCTAACTCGAATCGACCCGAGACATATGCCATCATGTTCGCATCGTCGTTACGGTTCCAACGATGCGTCTTATGTGTTCATCCAACTTATAGATCAAAAGTTATAAACATTACATAGTATGACTCTTAGTCATGTGGCCCACTTTTGTGCAATGCATGTGGACCACCTTTCATGGCACAGGTCCCCATACACACTACACAATTCCATGAAAAATACCACCCACTCCAACAAACATTACCCAAGCCTAGCATAAAAGCCTAAGCATTTACAAAACAATGATGACACCTCTCTCTCTCTTTCTTTATTATCTCCCTCCTTCTCTTTTTTCCCTTCATTGCTAGCAACACCCCACTCCAACTTCCCCTTCTCCCTCTCTTCTCCAGTACCCTAATCGTCAAAATACTCCCAATCCCACCATTAAAAGTAGATCTCCACCATTAAAACTTTTTCTTAAGCTCAAGACCTTCATGGTGTAGGAGTTTGGTGGCTTTCTTTGCAAGTGGGTGAATATAATTTTTGATTTCTTTCCTGTCACGCCCCAAACCCGGGAACGGACAGCTTTCGTGATGCCCCGAATCCGGCACTTGACTTCCATGTACCAAGTCCCGAGTTCGGTGCACCACAAGGAAGATTTTTGACTGATTTTTTTTTTAAAAATTTTTATAATACCTGAGCATGAAGATCCATGATCAAATTACCAAGCAACACTCTCCATTATAAGTCCTGATGGTTACAAGTACAATGCTTTCCAAAAGGTACACAACGTCAATATTGCCAAATCGAAAAATAGATGCAATGCTTCGAGAAAGCAAAGTCTTCCAAGTTACTTCAGCCCTGAAAAAATGGGAAATAGGTGGCTTAGACAAAAAGCCTAGTGAGTACACACGTGTGTGCAGTGTGTCCTACATACAAGTAAGATAAATATGTTATAAGGAAATCATATATGTGAAAGGAGTGTAGCACGTAAAGTATGATGTCAATGCCAATGCAATGCATATGCATCATAGTAATACTCTAAGTCAATGCTACCAGCATCACCAAGTCATATTTTAATTTCACCTATACCACAGCCATAACCGTATTACACGCATCTGTAATCACATCATCATCATCATATTGTCATGCCATAATTATATAATATTAGAAATAATAACAAGTTCATGAGTCAAATAATATCAGAATACGCAACACAGATCAACTATACAAATGAGGAACAATATCAGATGTTGTATCTAAAACATATGAATGCAGAAACACAGGTAACCCAAAAGGTCATATACTGCGGATGTAATACAATATGTAGTGCGAATGGAGTGACCATGCTGGAGTGTGAAGTTGGAAAGGTAGTACATAGTATCGCAGGCTATGGGGTCCATCATAAGGGACTTCTATCCAAACCAGTCCCATACCTAAATTTGGATAGTTAGACTCAATGTGGTAAACTCCTGATCTCAGGTTAGTTGCGAGCCCCAACCGAAATCCTGGCCATTGCGAAGCTACGCGTAACAAATAGTTGCGCACCACCAGCCCGCGTGGATAGTGAATGAATGAATAAATGAGTATGCAACTCCTGCTCAATAAGTCCACGTATCAGTATAGTTCCTCTCTGGGATCATCACTGGGATTTAGTACACTGTAAATGGCACTGTCGCTCTCCCAACCGCACAGTCCAAGTGAGCGTAAGAAACCTCACTATCCGCTTGGCCAACAGTCTGTCAATACCTATCCAGCACGTCGATAGTGGACCCATTCATGAGCTGGTCAAACTTAGCCTAGTATTGCCCCCTACGCTCGAGAGGGTAAGGCCACACCCCCTCCCAACCGACCATGATACAGTGGGAGACGCGGTCTCCTGGTATTCGACACTCGGGCGCTCATGTGTCCACTCGGTCTCGACGTTAGGGCGTCTTCTGGCCTCGGAGGTTTAAGGATTTTCACCCAGGGATATCTATAGCGCCCGTATGCTAGAACCAAACATTTCTGGTGTCCCATTTGACCATCCACGATATGCCTGTGGAGGCTATGGCCCTGATGTTGCTAGGGCATACAGTAATCATAATGCAAGATGCATGAGTCATACAATCCAGTCATGCAGCAATCCGGCGCATACCATGTACTCATGTGAGACAATCTCCGCTTATCAGGGAGTCTTATGATCGTCATGCCCAATGACATATGTAATCGTCAACCACCTCTCATAACAAACATGTATATGATGCGTATGGGCATGTATCATGATGCTATGCTGTCACATACTCATAATCAGCATCGACCATCGGCATCGGCGAGAATGGGCCTAAAAAGGCCTAAGGGAAGGTCACAATGTGGACATTCAACCATCATTGCCCGTCAATGTAGACATTTAACTAACATTGATCCCAAGGAGTGGCCCACACAAACATCAATACATGCATCATGGCGAAATTACACATCACATTGGTCCTCATATACATCGCTTTGGGTCTCACATAAGAGTCACACATTCATCGCATTGGGCCTCACTCATGGCCGCATATTCATCACACTGGGCCGTATCATATGGGCCTACACATCGCAATGGGCCTCAGTTCATGGGCCATGATTACACCACATCAGGCTTCACGACCCATGGGCTTCAAATTCACAATAGGTGGGCCCTACATATGGGCCTCAAATACATCACAATTAGCCCCAACCCATGGGTCTAAAATACATCTCAATGAGTTATGCCCATGAGTCTCAAATACATCACATTGGGCCTCGCTCATGGGCCTCGAATACATTGCAAGTGGCCTTAAATATATTTCATGGGTAGGCCACATACTTGGGCCTAATACACGTCACTATGAGCCACATCACATGGGCTAGAAATACATCACAATGAGCCTCATCATATGGGCCAGAAATATATCTCAATGGGCTTTACCCATAGGCCACGAATACATGGCTACACCAATTATGATAAGTCTTATGCTACAACCACTTCACACGTCACATAGTTAATGGCTCATATTCGGTGTTGCATGGTTAAGGGCCACAACAATCATGAATCTACTTAGACAAGTAGTCACACGATTACCCCAATTTCTATATAGTTAGGTGGGCTATAAAAATCAAGCACTCACATGTGGTGGTCCACACAACTTCCACCAATCCACACTACTAGTTGGGCCACCCAAGATCCAAATTCCTATAGTGTAGTGATCCACATTATTCCTACCAACTGACGGTCTAAATGAGGAATAACCATTACAATGGGTACCATAAAAATGACTTAGATTGTAGTAAATATATAGGCAGCCCCACACTCTAAAATGATCTAATCAAAATAGATGAATGACTGATAAAACATGTATGTTAGGTGTCCCATGTTCGGTTTAAAAAGGATAGATGGATAGATTTCTTACAAGTACTATTGCAGTTCTAGAAAGTATTTAACGGTGGACAAGTGAGCAATATTGCTCCCATGGAATGAGATTTGGATCTGATTAGTTTATGGGACTATACCCTAAAATGATAAGAATAAACCGATGAATGACATGGATCTACATCATACTACAAGGTGGAATCCATGGTCAATGAAGCATTCTAGCATATAAGGGGCACACTAAAGCCTAAGAATTTTCAATGGTTATCACCACTGTTTCTACTTACAGCGTGGCCCACCTAAAATTGAGTTCTACTTCATCTTGTGTCCATGGGCAGGAGGTGGGCTCACTTCCCAAGTGACTAGAAAATATATAGGCAGTGTGGGTATACAACACATGCACCTAGGTGGACTTCACATGCATCGCATTATGTTCAGGGAAGCTTTCATTGGTAAGCATGCAATTCCCTTTCCTTATTATTGTTATTATTATTATTATTATTATTATTATTATTATTATTATTATATTTTGTATAATTGTGGGTCCCATTGACATGGTGGGGTTCACCCCATGAACAATTCATATAACAAACAACATCATAGCTAATACCACTCACTAGATGAATGACATGGATATAAGGTACATACGTCGGGTGGGACTTATAACACATGGATGGTCTAAATGATGGATGGCTTGGATATAAAATACATGTAACAAGTTGGCTCCACGATCTAACGACTGACCCAACTTTGGTGGCAGTTATCATCACGATAGAACTCAAAGGATTTAATAGTAGGGATTTTTTTTATTTTTTATTTTTATAATTCCCATTGCTTCTTATAGTGTGGTCCACCTAAGGTGTGGATCTGCCTCATTCTTTTACTCATGAATTAAAATGGTCTAAAGGAGTGGATGAATGGCCCAAATATACTTTTCATCACCAAGGTGGGCCCCAGAAAAGTCTAAGTATTTTGAGTACAATTTCCACTGTCCAAGTGGCATGGCCTACATGAATTTCTAATCAGCCTGATTTTTGAGACCATACAATAAATGGGGTAGTAAGATGGATGAATGGTGTAGATTTAGCACATACATCATGGTGTGGCCATGATTAGCCCACAAAATTTTCCCCAAATGTGGACGTCCAGGGAGGACGTCACCACCTTCACGCCCATTATTTTATTTTAATATTATTATTATTATTATTAGTATTTATATATTTCTCATCAAGGTGGGCCACTTGAGAGATCCAGTCCATCCATTGTGTGTGTCCCACTCGGTGGAGGGGTTAGTTTAAGTTTCAGATACATAAAAGTTTCAGGTGGGCCCTAACAAGTACTTTTATATGTTTTAGCATGTATTCACATGATTTTTTATGGTGTGGACCACCTGAGTTCCGTGTATGGTTGAAATTTGGGGGTGACCCATTTTTGAAGGGGACCCATCAAATGCATGGTGTAGATGCTCGACCTGCATCAAGGTGTGGCCTGTGGTGGGGCCCACTTTCCTCCAGCGTCAGTAGCAGACGCTGCTTGCTGCAGCATCAGATGCTAACAACAACAACGTCAATGCTATTTCTTTTTTGTTGTTTTTTTTTTTATTTACATGGGGCCCATAACAGGATGATCCAGTCCGTCTGCTAGGTTCTATGGCCCGGGACAAATGTAACGAGCCAAATATTTAATATTTTTGACACATAAAAACATTAAGTGGGCCCTACAGTCTATCATTGTTAAAGTAATCCCTTTGATGGTGTGGCCCACCAGAGATTTGGATTAGCTTCATATTTTGGCTCAACGCCTAAATTAAATTGGGAAATAGTATGGATGGCATGGATTAAATATATACATCATGGGTGGGGCCCCTTGTGGACCCACACCTCTTCCCTTCTTTTTCTTTCAAGCGAGCAGGGGCATCTGGACGCTACAGTCAGCCTTCGTCTCTCTCTCTTATTTATTTATTTATTTGGTGTGTGTGTGCATTTGTGCACATGTGTTTGGCCAGCACAATGGCCTCACTTGAGATGGTTTGGATGGCCTACAAAATTCTAGTGGGGCCCACAATCAATGGGTCCCACATAAAGTCTAAAAAAAATATTATTATTATTATTATCATTATTTTTTTAAAAAAATTCTTCTTATATACATTCTCCCATGAATCCACACCATTAAACACATCATTATCTCATTATCATCACCACTATATTTATCATCACCATTCTCCCATGAATCCACACCATTAAACACTTCATTGTCCCATGTATCCACACCATTAATCACATCAAATCGTCACCACTAATAATCATACAAATAATCAACAAAGAAAACAACCACAAGAGTAGAGGGGGGTGTACTCACCTTGATGAATTAGATGGATGGTTGAGATGGATAAAAGAGATGGAATTGATAGTTAAGATGAATGGAAAGGATGGGATTGATGGAGTTGATGGCCCACCAACATCACTCCTCTCTTCTCTCTCCATGTGTAGGAAAATGGTAAAATGCTAAGGGTTGAAGGGATATATGTAGAGAAATTGTTAAAAATGTGGTTAGATTTAATTAATGTGATCTTGGTTAGCTTAGATTAGGATTATATCAATTAATTCATAATTTACAATTAATGGTAGATTAAAGGAGCATAGGATGGCATGGTGTGATGATGTCATGCTTAAGGTATGGAATGGAGAAGTGTTGACTTTGGGGAGACATGAGAGATGGGAGGTATGGGTGTGTGACATCACACACATGGGTAAAGATTCTCTCACCCATGTGTGGCATGTGCATGTGTGTATGACATGTGTTGTGCACATGTGTGGAATGAAATACATGGTGCCATGTGTATATGATACACTTATTATTCTTCACGGCGTATCTCACCAACGGAGTATCATACCGACGCACGGGTGGTACCTCCACGATCGCGGTGATGGGGCGGTCGATATGAGATAGGTTTCAAGGTCTTGGGGCTCCGGTCAATCGGGTATGTACTATTTACGGCCAATCCAGGTCTAGTTAAGGGCATCGATCATCATGCACATATGCATGAAAAATGGTACGGAATGGATGGGGTCTTTACATTTCCTGACATTTAATCTTCTCTTTTCTTCATAAATGGATTATATGGGACCCACCAATCCATGGTGGGGATCCCATTTAACCCCATGGATGTGGCCATTTGGCCCATCCTATATGCATGTCATGAAACATGATGGGGCCATTCTTCATGGACCCCATCTTGATATATTGTATTATCTACTTCATTTCAAGGGCATCTAGACCTTATAAGTCATGTTGGGATGGCATTCCAACCACCCATTTTAGTTACGGATCATGCATGCATTGGTTTATTGTTGCATGTACAATCTACGTAGTTGTATGTGTGAGATTGAATTTTGGGAGGGCCCATTAGTGGCAGGGCCCTACCCTCATGGCTGGATTGCATTTCTTCTTCTCTTTTCTCTTATGTTGTAGATGATGATGTGTGTGGCCCACTTGGTGGGCTTTGGATGTACCAAAAATTCAGCAAGGGTGGGACGCCCTACCACCTTAATCCATGATGTTTGGACACCCCGAATCAATACATGCAAGTGTCCTGACCTTAGTTCATGATATGGACATGTGTAAGGCCTACTAAGGAAGGCCACACAGCCTTTTAATTGCTGAGATTATTGAGATATATAATGATATGTCCAGCCATGTATTGTTGTCCAAAAATCTGGACTGTTTACATGGATTGCTTTAGCTGATGTTTAGTGTCGATTTAGTCCATGATTCTACTATTTTTCTTGATGATGGTGGAGTGTAATATGAAGATGTGGTCCCCACCTTGAGGTGTGGTGGATCACACCTCAGAATGTCCATGCAAAGGCACCCAAAAGTGAGGCCTAAAAGGGGGTGGGCGATCCACCTTGCTGGACCGTCCAGCCTTATGAATTGGAGGAAAAACACAGTTTCTAGCATGATTTTCTGAGTGGTGGGCCATTTTTGTGGGTCCCACCTTGCTATATTTTATGAAAAAATACAAACCATCCATTTTACCCCTCCTAGATGAAGTTTGGGCCCACCTTATTGGATAAACATTGCATGGACAACAACATTTCACTCTGGATAGATTGTAATTCCGAATTTAATTAAAATATTTTTAAGTATCCAAAAATTCTAAAAATTTTTAGAGGTATGGTCCACCCATGGTAGGACCCACCTACCAATTTTTAAGGCCAATGGACTCCTGTGCATGCCATGCCAAGGGCTGGACCGGCCCACCAAGCTGGGATGTCCAAGTCAAACAGATTTTCTGGACAGTCTGTGTTCTTTAAATTAATTAAAATACTTATAAGTATTCAAAAATCATGAAATTTTGTGAAGGTGTGGCCCACCTATGGAAGGACCACCCTACAAATTTTTAGGGCCATCGGGCTCCTATAACGACTGTGGTACAGCCTGGAGTGGCCCACCATACTGGAATGCCCACGCTGGGGCGTCCAGCCTTGGCTGACCGTCCAAGCCGCCTTGTGGGCCCACCTTGATGAGTTTTGTTGTCCTAAATTCCATCCAATCTTGGCCCATGTGGGACATAGCCACTTACCTCTGTAGTTTCTATTTTTGGGGTCCATTTGGGTAAGTTTTGGGCCAGTTACCCAGGCCTATAAGGCTGCCCACCAGGGGACGCCTAACCCATTGGGCTGCTACTGGATGTCCAGTCTAGCTGCATGGCTCATCTGATTTATGTGTTAAATCCACTCCCTTCATCTGGTGGACCCCCCTGTGACATGTATGGGTCATCAGGAACTAAAACAAACATATAATTTAATTAATTTTTTAAATTCCAGCAATGCTAGATTGTGGGTGGGGTGGAATTTCAGTAATAGGCCCATGGTTGCAGCCCATAAATGGATGTTTTGGGGCAGTATGGTCTACCAAATTTGGAGACATTATTACACATATCTTGGCCCATTTTAATTAGATTTTTAGGCTTAATTAGTGCATATTAAGGCCCATTCCAATTGGGTTCTTATTGGACTAGTCTTCATAGTTATTTGTTGGTTTTTCCTATGCACATTGTCTTGAAATTTTCTTGATGGACCCCTGACCTCTAGGCTTATAATTAACACACTATTGTGATGGGTTTTATGGGCTAAAATACTTAAGTAGTTGGACCCTTGGTTGCCCATTAAACTAACCCCATACTTGGGCCAAGATGTGAGACCCAACTCACTTAATTCAAACATGGAATTGCCCATATTGTTGAAATAATGGGCTACCCATTAGGCCCACCACAGTGAGTGGACCCATGACCTTTATGGTTGGGCCCAAAACTTGCTTGAGGGCCCACCATGTTCCCTAAGTGTTGGGCCTTGTGTACGGCCCACTAGGCCCGAATTTATTTAGGCCTTGGGCCTTGGACTTTACTTTATATGCGTAGGGAGCTACCTTTGGGGACCCAGTTGAGGTTGGATGTCCTCCATGGTGGTCCTAAGGTAGGCCCATAGGGTTCCTATAGGTGGTTGAAGGCCCACCTTGGTCCCTTGATTAGGACCGCTTTCCCTTAGGCTTTATGACTCTCTTAGCTTGTGGGCCATCCCAAAGTATTGGGCCCCCATTAGAGGAATTCACTTCTCCCTAGAGTACTTGTCTATGCATCTAGACCTTGTCCCTCCTTAGGAAGGAGAAATATATTCTATAGATAACACACTTACATCATTGTGACCCATATGCAGCATCTGTGTGAATTGATTGCATTGTGTGGTGGTCATGAAGGGATGAAGTTTATTCCCTTAAGCACATTGAGTGCCTAAAGCTAGTGCATGATCTGTATGTATGGCTCATGCATTGACATCGCATTTCATGATGATACTGCCCTTGCTTCATCAAGGCCTTTCCCTATAGGGATATTCGTGGATTGTTGTATGTGTAGGCACTGGAAATGTATTTGAGCATATCGGGTGCATAGGATGCTCATGGGTGAAATTCTCAAAACTTACATGGTACCAAGGATCTGCCTTAGCGTCATGACCAAGTGGAAACTATGAGCGCACGAGAGCCTTATACCGTTAGGCCATGACTCTCACTGTTGTGTAATCGGTTGGGTAGGGGTGTGGCCTTACCTGCCTGGTGTGAGGAGGTATTGCTAGGTTGAGTCTGACTAGCTCGTAAATGGGTTCACTGTCGTCAAGCCTTATTAGTGATTGGTTGTCCACAGGCAGGTAGTGAGGTCTCTTATGCTCGTTTGACTATGCGGGTTTGGAGAGCGGCAGTCATCCAACAGTGTACTGGACCCCGGTGATTTCCTAATGATTGGAAATGTACTTGATATGTGGATTGGATATGAGCACTGACATCACTTCGCAATGCATTCGCATTGACTGTATAAGCCCCCTCATACATCGCCTTGGTAAGGTGCCCAGTACTCATTGCATCGTATTCATAATAAGTGTTGGTAAGTGAAATGGCCAAGCTATATGTCCTAGAGGGGGGGTGAATAGGACTATGCCAAATTTAAATAAAAGATACAGCAGAATAAATAATAAGAATTTAAATCACTAAACTTGAATTACAGTATAGGAATAGAAAATAATAAAAAATTGTTCTAAGGACAACTTTACACCAAAAACCAAAGTTTATAATAGGACAACCTTATTTTTAGAACAAATATAGAAACAGAAGCTCAAACCAATAAAGTAATAGTAAGCGATAAATTGCAGAAATATAAATCTAACTATTACACCATTCACCACTGAGCTTGAAAAGAAATAATTACAACATTCACATTCACATATAGATCCCATACCGAATAATTAAAGATATGAAATGAAAATCAAACAACCAAAAGACACAAGGGATTATAGTGGTTTGCCTGTGTGTACACCAACTGTTCAATAACAGCCACACAGCTACTCCACTCCTAATATCCTCTCATAGGGGATATTAACGTTCACTAACAAAAATAGGTTTTCCCAGGTTCACCTAAAAACCTTCACAATTGTGTCTTTATCTGTGGGCTTACATAATTAAAAAAACCCCACTTTTGAGTTTTCTTGCTCTCCTCAGATAACCAATATAATGAGATTTTTTTGGCAAATCTCAAAAGAAAACCAAACAGAATTTACAACAAATGTAAAATACCTGATTATCTCCTTCGTTGTCACAGCCCGGAAGAACTAAATTAGAGTAAAGATTTGAATGTCCAAGACCAATGTCCAATACTCACTTAATAATGGTTCTAGGTTCTAATAGATTTTAAATTAAAAACAACGGGCTAGCTTTAATTAATTTTGATTCTAAAAGAAGGAAAATAACAATTCCTCTTTTCATGTAAGATTGGAATGCTAGAAACAAAATCAATCAAATAAAGCTAAAGAAAGAGAATATTAAATAAACACACTTAGCTTTGATGGAGCACAAAATTATCTCTTAGAAGGCCGAATTAGATTAGCTTGAATTAATTAATTTCTTCTGAGATTCGTGCTCTATTTATAGGTGAGCAAATCACGTCTTTGACTGGTCTAAGGAGATCTCCGACTGATCGTAGAACCAACAAATATTTGAAAATTCGAGCGCGATAAGATTTGACCTTTTCGCAACTGGTTGAAGGTATCCTTCGATTGGTCGTAGGATCTGAATTTCAGCATTAGACTTTAAGTTGTAGGTTTACGACTGGTCTTAGATGCATTCGACACTGTTCCTTCGACTAGTTGAACAAACCTTAGGACTAGTCGAAGCCTTACAGAAAATATTCGAATTTTGTAACAAACTTACTACTGATCCAGGAATTTCTTAGATAGGCCGAAGCAGTGCTAGGACTAGTTGAACAAAGTTTAGGACTAGTCTTAAAACTGACCAAACTCACGTAAATCAAACATATGACTTATGTATCCAAAATAACCTACTCTAAAGGTCAACCTAAGGTCAGTCAAACCTCAATCGTGAAGTAAGGACATTGAAACTTAAGGACAAGTGACCTTTGAAAGTAGTAAACCTTGAAGTCTTGTTGAAGCTAATCCTTGAAAGTATCTTGAGTTCTTTACGATCGAACTTGCAAGCTTCTTGATATCTTACAATGTCTTGACTTGAGAGCAATACTTGTCAATCACAGTTGAACTTGAATAGAACTTTCTTCTTTACACTTGTGAGCATTGCTTGTTCATCAAAGTTGATCTTGAGTGGATCTTTGTTTAATCTTGAGTAGAGCTTCACATAGCAAGTTACATACCAGTGTCTTTGGCACCACAAATTTGACAACAGAAAGGGATATAAACCATAGCACTTACAATCTCTCCCTTTGTCAAATTAGTGACAAAACACACTACCAAGATATGTTTACAGAACACAGAATATCTGAGTAACAAATCAAGCATAGAATATGGAATATCTGAGTAACGAATCATGCACCAGTTGTCATCAACTGACATAGTTAATATGAACCTGCAAATATGTTGTCTATGAACCGGCAAATATGTTGTTATCAACTGGCACAATTAATATGAACCTGCAAATATATTGTCATCAACTGGCACAGTTAATATGAACCTGCAAATATGCAAATATTCAACATATCCATTCTTCATCCATGTCTTTATAAGACATACAAAACTCCCCCTGAATAAAACATATCCAAACGAGTGAAACATATCCATTCTCTCCCTTTTTATCATAAGAGGACAAAGGAAAATAAGGAACAGATAGATAAGATATGAGATAAAAGTATAATTAACTCACAGAAAGTAAATACTGAGTATAAGCAAAGCTAACACCATAGTAGTAAAGTTATTACAACTTGAATAACTTAAACACTAATCTAAACCAGAAGGAGTAGGGATAGATGGATCAAGTTTATGCATCCCCTTGCTCAAGCGTCTAAGATATTTGCGCATGTACTTGAATTATAAATCATGAGCAACAGACGTGTTTTCCATCTTAACATTTATATTATCAACTTTATCCTCCAATGCACTCAGACGGGCATCAACATCAGATGGTACAAAATCTGAATCATTAGAATTAGATTCAAGTTCTTTAAAGATGTCATCCATATTTATGTCATCAGGAGGAAGATCACCAGCTTCTCCCTCATGTTCAGCATGACCACCACCACCACCTTGGTTAGGATGAAAATCCAGCTTCATCTTATTGATATTATAATTGTTGAAAATCAGATGATGGATAGGTGCCTCTCTAACTGACATATCGACTGACATATGTTTAGCCAACACAGTCATCAAATAGGAAAAAGGAATGTCACTGTGACCCGGATGGAGTCTAAACTGAAGGATGAAATGACAGATTAAGGATGGTAAACAAATCTAAGTATCACTGACAACAACATGAATAACACAAACCATATATGATGTCAAATTGGTTTTATTACCCGAACGAGGATACAGATTATACACAAAGATTTTATGGAGAACTCTGTATTTAGGTAACAAATACCTTACGGGAAGCGCATTCCCTTTATGTGTCCATTGTACATCCATGTTGCACAAGTCTCTAGTGAGCATACGTTTTTCAGAAACTAAGGGTTTATCAGTCAAATTATGGATAGGAATACCCTCATCATTCACTGGAATGTCCATAAGAGCTGAAATCAAATGACGATCAACGTTAAAAGGCCCTTCTCTAGTAAATATTTTAAATGTTAACTCATCCAATGAAAAATCACTAATACATGCAAACATGGATTGGGCAATGGACTGGTATGCTGGCCTACCCCAATGTAATAAGCTATCCCAACCTACAGATTGAAGCATAGGAAGGATGTCAAAAGGTGCAACATGATCAATGAAAACAAGGTGTTCAACAATAACATTGCGTAATCTGATGTCCTGAACATAAGATGGATCATCATCGGGAGACTGAAGATGCTGTTTAGAAACCGGGGCTGATCTGGAAGAATAAGACCGACCACGGGTTGTTGTGTTTTTCCTCTAAAAGCCATTTGCAATAAAGATTTCATGAAAAGGAAAAGTTGCAAAGGTTTGAGAAGAGAGTTTGCTCAAATCAGATTTTGTAAAAGAAAAACCTCAAATCACAACGAAATCCCAAATAGAAAGCTCCAAGAGAGAAAAGAAAACAATCTAGACACAGATCTGCAAGAAAAACGTAAATGGAGCACTAACCTTGAAGAAATGTAACAATGGGTTCGACTAGTCGACGCTCGGCTCCTTAGAGAGTTAAAACGGAATGAGGAAGAAAGTGAAATCCCTAATTTTTAAGTAATTTATCACGATCTACGACTGGTCGTGGATATGCACGACTGGTCGTGGATATTTATGACTGGTCGAGTACCGGCCAAAAAATCAGATTTCTTGCATAATGACAAAAAAAAATTAAAATTCAAACTACCAAATATATACACTATGATACAAGTAGGCATAAATAATCATTTTAAAATGCGCATGCCAAGATCAAATTTCATCTTGCTAAACCTGCTTTTGTCGAGCAGTTTAGTGAAAATGTTAGCTCGTTGATCCTCGGTAGGGATATATTGTAGAGATATAACTTTTTCTTCTACTAATTCCCTGATATAATGAAATCTAATGTCATTATGCTTAGTACGAGAATGTTGAATATGATTTTTTGAAATATTTATGGCACTGGAATTATCACAATGTAATAACATAGAATCCTGTTTAATTACATAATCACTTAGCATTTGTTGCATCCAAACAAGCTGCGTACATGCATTACCAGCTGCGATATACTTAGCTTCAACTGTTGAAACTGATATAGAATTTTATTTCTTGTTAAACCAGGAAACTAAACAATTTCTGATATAAAAGCAACCACCACTGGTTGATTTTCTATCATCTAGATTACCAGCCCATTCAGCATCCGAGTAACTAGTTAATTGAACATTAGTTTCATGAGGATACCAGAGACCGAGATTTACAGTACTTGCGACATATCTAATAATCAGCTTGACAGCAGTCAAGTGCGATTCTTTTGGATCAGATTGATATTTAGCGCAAATACCAACACTTGGAGAAATATCAGGTCTGCTAGCAATTAAATATAGTAAACTACCAATCATACTTCGATATAATTTCAGATCTACATTTTTACCTGCAGAATCTTTTGAGAGTTTCAAAGTTGTACTCATAGGAGTATCAAAATTCTTACCATTCTCAAATCCAAATCTCTTAATTAGATTCATAGCATATTTAGACTAAGATATGAACATTCCATTAGGTTGTTGCTTTACTTGCAACCCAAGGAAATAATTTAATTCCCCAACCATGCTCATTTCAAATCGAGATTTCATCAAATCTGCAAACTCAATAGTCATGTCAGTACAGGTAGATCCATAAATGATATCATCAACATAGATTTGTACTAATAAGATGTGCTCATTATGTTTTCTAATAAATAGAGTTTTATCAACACAACCCATTCGAAAATTATGGCTTAATAGAAACTTTGTTAGTTTCTCGTACCATGCCCTAGGAGCTTGTTTTAAACCGTAAAGTATTTTTTAAGTCGATAAACATGATCGGCATTCTTGGGGTCTTCAAAACCCATTGGTTGTTCAACATAGACTTCCTCATACAAATCGCCATTTAAAAATGCAATTTTTACATCCATTTGGTAAATCTTGAACTTTCTAAAACATGCAATGGATAAAAAGAGTCTAATTGATTTAAGACGGGCTACTGGTGCAAAGGTTTCATCATAGTCAATACCTTTAATTATATTACCAAGCTCATCAGACTTATTTTTGAAAATCCATTTGGTTCCAATGATGTGTTTATCTTTAGGTCTAGGTACGAGATACCAAACATCATTTCTCACAAATTGGTTAAGCTCTTCTTGCATCGCAACAATCCATTTTTCATCAGCAAGAGCTTCTTTTACATTAGATGGTTCTATCTGGGATGTAAAACATGCGTAATTACATATATCCTCAAGTTGTCTACGAGTACGAACACCAGTGAGAGGGTTTCCAAGAATCTGTGTAGTTGGATGATCTTTAACAGTCCTTCGTTTAGAATCAGTCTGATCAGATGAAGTACCAGGTTTATCAATTACAAGAATTTCATCATTATCTGAAATTGAGACTGGTGTGTTTAAGTGATCATCAATGACCATATTGATGGACACTTGAATCATACCAGTCCTTTTATTCAGTACTTTATAAGCATGACTGTTTAAAGAATATCCTAAAAAATATCCCTTCATCACTATTCATATCAAACTTTCTAAGATTTTCATGATCTCGTAAAATATAGCACTTGCTGCCAAAAATTCGTAAGTATTTGACAGTAGGCTTTCTATCGAACCACATTTCATAAGCCATTTTATTATTATTTTTACTAGTGTAAACTCGATTAATAATATAGTAAGCTATATTAACAGCTTCAGCCCAAAGATTATTAGAGAGCTTCATGCTATTCAACATGACATTAGCCATTTTTTGAAGTACTCTGTTTTTCCTTTCCACTATACCATTTTATTATGGAGTTTTGGGTGCTGAGAATTCATGTAATATTCCCTAGTCATTACAGAACTTCTCAAAACCGCTATTCTCAAATTCAGATCCATGATCACTATGAATCTTACTGATTTGAGAACTTTTTTCAATTTGAATCCTTTTGAGAACTTTTCTTACTTCTTCAAGGGTTTCAGATTTGTCCCTTAAGAAGATTACCCAAGTATATCTGGTAAAGTCATCTACAATTACCAAGATATATTTTTTGCCACCTCGACTTTCCGTTCTGGTAGGTCCTACTAAATCCATATGGAGAAGCTCGAGTGGTCTTGATATGGTATTGGAATTCACCTTTTTTAGTGAGTTCCTTGTTTGTTTTCCAATCTGCCATTCACCACATATTTTATCTAATTTTTGTAATTTGGGTAAACCTCTTTTAAGTTCCCGTTTGCTCAATCTATATAGATTTCGGTAGTGTACATGTCCAAGACGTTTGTGCCATAAATCAGTCTCGTCTGTATGGACCATGTAACATGATTGATTAGATGAGCTGGATTCACTAACAATATAGCAGTTTTTAGAGGTTCTATGACCAGTTAGTATTACTGAACCCTTGTTGTTTAGAATCTCACAGTTTTGATTAAAAAATCATACACTATGGTTATTATCGCATATTTGAGATATGCTAAGCAAGTTATGTTTCAAGCCTTCTACATATAAAACATTTTTGAATAAAGGAAGGTTATAGAGATGAACCGTACCTTGGCCCATAATCTTGCGATTCTTTGCCATCACCAAATGTGACCGAACCATCACCATGTCTTTGAGATCGATGAACAAACCTTTATCACCCGATCATATGCTGGAGCATCCACTATCTAGGTACCACTTTGAATGGCTTGTTGCTTTGAAAGTGGTGTGAGCAACCAAGCAGGCAACTTTAGGAACCCATTTCAAAACTGTTTTGGGTTTAGGAGTATAATTAGTCTTCTTCTGTCTGTTGTTGTAAGAATGACCTACTGAGTTAGATTTTAAGAGCTCCTTGAGTAAATCAACTATCTTTTCAGCAAGAGAGTTTCGGTTCTGATTTTTAAAATTAACATGGCTACTTTTAGGTTTTTGAAAAGTTTTTGAAAAATGTTAGTAAGTACTTTTCCCTTTTGAGTTTGAGGACTCTCATTTCACAAACTTGGGAGAAGTATACTTTTGTTTAGAAGATATATTCTTGTCATAGCCCAACCCGGATCGATTGCCACATTTTCTTGATTCGGATAATAATTTTTCTAACTTTGGATTACCTTGGGCATATCTCCATGTGTCCTTTAAACTCAGAAGAGAAGATACTTCATTTTTTAAGTTTCTCATTTTCAGATTTCAGATTTTCAATTAGGGAGGTTTTGAATTCTAAATCATATTTTGATTTTTCAAAACAATCTGAAATTTGGGATTTTTCTAAAACAAGTGATTCAAAACATTCTTTGAGTTTAAAATTTTTTTGCTTTTGAAAGTTTAAGTTTGACAACAATTTTACAACTTTCCTTGTATAGGGCGTTATAAGCATCTTGAAGATCTTCTTCATTTTCACATTCACTATTCAAATTTTCTTTACTTGTTGAATCATTATCTGAGAATGTGAATTTGGCTAGAGTCATAAGGGCTTTAACTTCATTGCTCGACTCAGTTTCAGAGTCTTCTGATTCAGAAGAAGCTTCAGAATCAGATGATTCATCCCATGTAGCCAACATACCCTTTCTTTTTGGTTTGTCCTTTTTAGGACATTTGTTTACTAAGTGTTCATACTCTTGGCAGTTGTAACATTGACTATCTTTCAAAGACTTTCAATTTTTGGATCTAAGTTTAGATCTTTTCTTATCGTTTGATTTTTTAAGATCTACCCTTTTCTTGCTTTTGAAAATCTTGTAAAATTTCTTCGCTAAAAGAGCCATATCATCTTCAGAATTTTCTGAATCCGAGTTTTCTTGAGAAATACCTTTAGTAGATTTGAGCGCAATGGATTTACTTTTAGGAGCTTTAAAGTTTAACTCATAGGTCTGTAAAGATCCAACTAATTCCTCAACCTTCATATTATCTGTATCACGAAGTTCCTGGATTGCGGTTACTTTAAAATTAAACCGTTCAGGAAGTGAGCGTAGTATTTTAGCACATATCTTGCTTTCCGGGATTTTATTGCCTAGACACGACATAGAGTTCACAATGTCATTCAATCTGGTATAGAAGTCCATGAATATTTCATTTTCTTCCATACGTATTTCCTCAAATTTAGTTGTGAGGATTTGTATCTTAGATTTCTTAACAATTGATGTACCCTCATGTGTCATTTCCAATATATCCCAAGCTTGTTTTGCAGAATCACAGGATATAATTCTTTTGAATTCATCCGGTGATAGTGCACATGTAATTGCATTTAGTGCTTTAGCATTTGCACTACTCTCACTTTTCTGAAGTGTGGTCCAAGAAAAATAAGCCGTTATTTTTGTTATTTTTGAACCATCAACTCCAGTTACTTCAGTGGTAGGAGGGGTCCAACCATTCACTATGGCTAACCACACACTTTCATCCATGAATTTGAGGAAGATCCTCATCCTGGCTTTCCAATAGGCATAATTGGAGCCATCGAAAGGTGGAGGCCTAGTGACTGATAGGCTATCAAAATTTGACATATTATTTATATACAGCTTAGATCATTAGCTCAGGAAATAAATCCAAATATAAAGCAATAAGAATGAGCTATTAGGCTTTGATACCACTTGAAATGGCCAAGATATATGTCTTAGAGGGGGGGTGAATAGGACTATGCCAAATTTAAATAAAAGATACAGCGGAATAAAGAATAAGAATTTAAATCACTAAACTTGAATTGCAGTATAGGAATGGAAAGCAATTAAAAATTATTTTAAGGACAACCTTACACCAAAAACCAAAGTTTATGGTAGGACAACCTTATTTCTAGAACAAATGTAGAAACAAAAGCTCAAACCAATAAAGTAATAGTAAGCGATAAATTACAGAAATATAAATCTAACTATTACACCATTCACCACTGAGCTTGAAACGAAATGATTACAACATTCACATCCACATATACATCCCATACTGAATAATTAAAGATATGAAATGAAAATCAAACAACCACAAAACACAAGAGATTATAGTAGTTCGCCTGTGTGTACACCAACTATTCAATAACAGCCACACAACTACTACACTCCTAATATCCTCACTCAGGGGATATTAGTGTTCACTAACAAAAATAGGTTTTCCCAAGTTCACCTAAAAACCTTCACAATTGTATCTTTATCTGTGGGCTTACACAATTAAAAAAAAACCCCACTTTTGAGTTTTCTAGCTCTCCTCAGATAACCAATATAATGAGATTTTTCTAGTAAATCTCAAAAGAAAACTAAACAGAATTTACAACAAATGTAAAATACCTGATTATATCCTTTGTTGTAGCAGCCCGGAAGAACTAAATTAGAGTAGAGATTTGAATGTCCAAGATCAATGTCCAATACTCACTTAATAATGGTTCTAGGTTCTAATAGATTTTAAATTAAAAACAACGGGCTAACTTTAATTGATTTTGATTTCAAAAGAAGGAAAACAACAATTCCTCTTTTCATGTAAGATTGGAATGTTAGAAACAAAATCAATCAAATAAAGCTAAAGAAAGAGAATATTAAATAAACACACTTAACTTTGATGGGGCACGGAATTATCTCTTAGAAGGCCGAATTAGATTAGCTTGAATTAATTAATTTCTTCTAAGATTCGTGCTCTATTTATAGGTGAGCAAATCACGTCTTCGACTAGTCTAAGGAGATCTTCGACTAATCATAAAACCAATAGATATTTGAAAATTCAGGCGCGATAAAATTTGACCGTTTCACGACTGGTCGAAGGTATCCTTTGATTGGTCGTAGGTCTCCTTCGACTGGCCAAAGGTTTCCTTTGACTGGTCGTAGGATTCGAATTTTAGCACTGGACTTTGAGTCGTAGGTTTACAACTGGTCTTAGATGCAGTCGACACTGTTCCTTCGACTAGTCGAACAGACCTTAAGACTAGTCGAAGCCTTACAAAAAATATATGAATTTTGTAATATACCTATGACTAATCTAGGAATTTCTTAGACAGGTCGAAGCAGTGCTAGGACTAGTCGAACAAAGTCTAGGACTAGTCTCAGAACTGACTAAACTCACGTAAATCAAACATATAACTTATGTATCCAAAATGGCCTACTCTAAAGTTCAACCTAAGGTCAGTCAAACCTCAATCATGAAGTAAGGACATTGAAACTTAAGGACAAGTGACCTTTAAAAGTAGTAAACCTTGAAGTCTTATTGTAGCTAATCCTTGAAAGTATCTTGAGTTCTTTACGACCGAACTTGCAAGCTTCTTGATATCTTATAATGTCTTGACTTGAGAGCAATACTTGTCAATTGCAGTTGAACTTGAATAGAACTTTCTTCTTTACACTTGTGAGCATTACTTGTTCATCAAAGTTGATCTTGAGTGGATCTTTGTTTAATCTTGAGTAGAGCTTCACATAGCAAGTTACATACCAATGTCTTTGGCACCACGAATTTGACAACAGAAAGGGATATAAACTATAACACTTACAGTAAGGCTAGTGATATTGTCATTAAGCATGTTTCCTTTCTTATACTCCTACTATTCTTCTATGCACCATTGTCATACACTTTCACCACCCTTTAAGATTCTATAAGCTTATGCACGGTTGATGAGTGCAGGAGACCCTAGGCAGGTGTCATAGCGGTAGAGCTTGGATTAGAGTTGAGCTTGAGGACCCACGTGTTACAGTTTTTTCCCTCTTTCCTTTTTTTTTTATCTTATGTATGTCCTTTTGGTCCTTATGAAAGCTTGTAAAAGTTTAAATTCATTGTGGATTTTACGATGTGTTCTTTTGTTATTTTCAAGATTTTACTTGCTGTGATCTTGGGTATGCTCGTATTGAAAATGGTTATTCGACTATAGAAGTCCTCCTTGTGGGATCTCAGGATCGGAACCTGCCTCAAGAGCCAAGAATGGGGTACTACGGAGGCTGTTACAATCAGAACCGGCTATTGGGCTCCTTGTGTGTCCAATTATCGAGTCTGGGGGATGACATGAGTTGGTATCAGAGAATAGCAAGTAATTTTGGAATAACTTGGGATAACATTGCATGCCTACTAAGAGCATAGGACAAGTAGTGTCCCGAGATCCTTCTTTTCGTTTCGTATATAGTCTGTAATTGTCCTGATTCCTTTTGTCATTGTCATTTTATAGACGATGCCACCTAGACGTGGCACCCGTGGTGGTGACGCCCGTGGTCGGGGTGCCCGTGGCTGAGGCGCCTGAGATACCTATTCTAATCGAGCGCATCCCGCTCTCATTTTAGAGGATCTGATTCCCGAGGCTTCGATTCAGCCTCCTGTTGAGCCCGTAGGGTCTGTTCCCTCAGTTACTCTAGTTCCCCCACCGATTCTCCCTTCTCGGCTTGCTATTCTGGTTATAGAGTCTCCTGCTCCATCAGCCGCACCTGTGCCTCTGCCCGAGGCGAGTGCCGCTCCTGTTTTTCCTATAGTGCCTATAGGTGCCGAGCATTTTTAGCAACTGATGCAGCTTGTTACTACCACATTGCAGACTTGTCGGCCTGCGGCCTCTCTAGTTTCCGATTAGAGTGATTTGCCACATGCTAACACTATTTTTTGAGAGTTTAGACATCATGACCCTCCGAGATTTAGGGGTGAGCCCGACCCGTCTGCCGCTGAAGCATGGCGCACTGAGATCGACAGAATTTTTGACACTACATAGTGTCCAGCCAATCAGAGGGTATCCCTTGCAACTTATCTACTTCAGGGTGAGGCCCGTCATTAGTGGTCGTCCATATCTACGATGGCCAGGCAAGATTTCGTTTTAGACGTGGGAGGAGTTCGTGGTCCATTTTAACCAGAAATTCTTCCCCGAGCATGTTCAGATTAAGAGGGTGGTTGAGTTCGAGACCCTAGTTCAGGGTGATTTATCAGTGTCATAGTATGAGGCTCATTTCTTAGCCTTCTCTAGTTTTGATCCTCATCTCACCTGTGATGAGAAGATGAGGGGGCTCGTCGTTTTGTGACTAGCTTACGTCTTGCACTTCATAACCGTGTGGTAGGGCATTATTTAGAGACGGTCGACCAGGTTGTTCATCGGGCATTGGTCTATGAGGATTGGGCTATGAACTAGAGATCATAGGAGCAGAGTTTTGGTGGAGACCGGAAGAGGAGAGCACCAGCTAGCAGTCTCAGGCAACACCAGCAATAGAGATGGAGGGGTAGATTAGAGTTTAGATAGCATACGGCTCAGATAGTAACTTCTTCATCATCATCAACACCACCAACCGCTTCATCTTCCGGCCCCCTTTTTTGGTGTTTATTTCAGTTGTGGACAGACCGGGCATTGGAGGCGTGATTGCCCTCTCCCTATATAGCAGCAGAGGCTACCACAGTTGCCTCATCCTTGTCCTCCTCATCAGCACTAGCAGAGAGCATAACTTCCACCCGTCCGCTCCTAGGGCTCCTCCTCAGCAGCAAAGGCAGCCAGGTAGACCTCCCCAGCAGAGACAGCAGTAGTAGCCGCAGAGGGGATATCCGTATATTCAGTCATTGGGTCGAGTGTGTATTGCAGCTCAGCAGGCACGAACTCAGGATTCGCAGTTTTTCGGTTTGCTTCCCCTGCTAGCCTAGGGCCAATTTTATTCTGCTCAGCAGGCGTCAGGCTAGGACCCGTAGTCGTCGACTGGTGGAGTTGTCGAGGGTATTCTTCCTACTTCTACTTACGTTGCTCATGTTTTATTTGATTTTGGTGCCTCCCATTCTTTCATGGCCGAACAGTTTTACCGATCGACCAGTATTCCATCGGAGTCCGTGTTTGAGGCCTTGGCAGTTTTGACTCCCATGGGGAAGTCCGTTGTATTGACCCGTCGCTGCCTTTCTTGCCTGGTGTTAGTGGGAGAGATGTTTCTTCCCATCGATCTGTTCGTGATGCCGATGACAGGCTTTGATATTGTTCCTGGTATAGATTGGTTTGCAAAGTATTATGTCATCTTGGACTGTGCCGTGAGAACAGTTACGTTTCACATTCCCGGCTTACCAGTATTCCAGTTTGTCACCGAGCCCAGAGGAGAGCCGTTATCTAGTTTCTTGCCTTTTGTCGTCGAGGATTCTGTGGCAGGGTGTTTTAACCAGCTACCTATGGTTTGTAAGTACTTGGATGTGTTCTAGAAGATCCCAAGTTTGTCGCCACATCGGCAGGTGGAGTTTCAGATTGATTTGGTACCTGGTATTGTGCCTATCTCGAAGGCCCCTTACCGTATGGCACTGTTGGAATTGATGGAACTGCAGGAGCAGTTGGATGAGCTCTGAGAGTTAGGTTTCATTAGTCCTAGCTGTTCGCCTATGGGAGCCCCGGTATTGTTTGTGAAGAATAAGGATGGCTCGTTGCACTTCTGTGTGGATTATCGTGAGGTCAAAGAGTCACCATCAAGAACCGATACCCACTTCCCCATATTGATGATCTGTTCGATCAGTTGTAGGGTGACAGTATTTTTCCAAGATAGACTTGGGCTCTGGTTACCATCAGATTCAGGTCCAAGATGAGGACATTCCGAAGATGGCTTTTCGGACACGCTATGGTTAGTTCGAGTTTCTGGTGATGTAGTTCGGACTGACCAATGCATCCACTGTATTCATGCAGCTGATGAACGAGGTCTTCCGGTCATTTTTTGATCAGTTCGTGGTGGTATTCATTGATAATATTCTTGTATACTCGAGGACCTGGGAGGATTATGTTGAGTACCTGCAGATTGTGCTGGAGACCCTCTGTGCCCACAAATTGTATACAAAGCCGGAGAAGTACGAGTTTTGACGGAGAAGGTGAAGTTTCTCGGTCACATGGTGACGAGAGAGGGTGTCGCTATGGACCCGTCAAAGGTTGATACAGTGCGTCAGTGAGGCCAGCCCATGAACGCGTCCGTGATCCGTAGCTTCCTTGGTTTAACAGGATATTATCAACAGTTTATCAAGGGTTTCTCCTGTATTGCTGCACCGCTGACCCAGTTGACGCGGAAGGTCATTGAGTTTGTTTGGAGTGACGCTTGTGAGGAGGCATTTACGGAGTTGAAGGACCACCTTACGTTTGCTCCTGTTCTCACTCTTCCTAATGAGAGTGAGGTTTTTGTTGTTTTCACTAATGCCTCTAAAGTTAGCTTGGGTGTTGTACTCATACAGCACAGGAAGCTAGTAGTGTACGCCTCGCGCTAGCTCAAGGTCCATGAGCTAAACTACCCCACCCATAATTTGGAGCTTGCAGTGGTCATCTTTGCACTGAAGGTGTGAAGGTATTATCTATATAGGGTCAGGTTCGAGCTATTCTCGGATCATAAGAGCTTGAAGTATCTATTTTCATAGTCCGAATTAAACCTGCGTCAGAGGCGATGGATGGAGCTGTTGAAAATCTATGATTTCGACCTTCAATACCATCCGGGCAAGGCAAACGTGGTGGCGGATACGCTCAGCCATTAACCACGAGGCCTGGTGGCTTAGATGAAGGTGTGAGAGTGGAAGATGCTCAAGGATATTTTAGAGTTTGACTTTGAATTCGGTCTGCATTCTTCTATTGTTCAACTTTTGAGCTTATTGATTCAATCCTCTTTGGTGGTTAGGGTGATCGAGGCTCAGCAGATGGACGAGTCACTTCAGGAGTACTGAGCAGATGCAGCATCCGTGGAGCAGTCAGAATGACAGATTGAATCCGATAGTGGGTTACGCTTTAGAGGTCGATTATGTCTCCCGAACGTACCAGAGTTGCTTCATGATCTGATGTCTAAGGCACACCGATCGAGACTTACTATTCACCAAGGCTCTACGAAGATGTATCTTGATATGAGGAGGCAATATTTTTGGTAGGGGATGAAACACCAGATTGTTAGTTTTATGGCTGAGTGTGATACCTGCCAACATGTTAAGGTCGACCACCAGAGACCCTGTGGTCCCTTGCAGCCGTTGAGCGTTCCAGTGTGGAAATGAGAGCATGTATCAATAGACTTCATCGCAGGATTGCCCAGGAATTAGCGTGGTCACGATACCATATGGGTTATCATTGATCGTCTGACGAAGTCGGCTTATTTCATTCCGGTACGTGCTTCCTGGTCTATGAACCGGCTTGTAAACGTGTTTATTGAGGAGATAGTGAGACTGCACAGCATCCCATCTTCGATCGTTTCAGACTGAGACTCCAAATTCACGTCTCAGTTTTGGAGGAGTTTCTAGCAGGTGATGGGGGCCACCTTGCGTCTCAACACCTCTTATCATCCACGGACGGATAGGCAGACCAAAAGGGTCAACCAGATCCTTGAGGACATGCTCAGAGCTTGTGTGATTAACTTTGTGGGCAGTTGGGATGAGCATTTGTGCCTTGTCGAGTTCGCGTACAATAATAGCTATTAGGCAACTATCAGCATGGCTCCTTTTGAGGCACTCTATGGTAAACCGTGCAGATCTCTTAGCTATTGGACCGAGGTTGGAGAGCATCGCCTCTTAAGTCCCATGCTTATGTAGTAAACGTCAGATGCTATTGATGTTATCAGGTAGAGGATGCGCATAACTCAAAGCTAGTAGAAGAGTGTTGCTGACCGTCGGTGTCAACCTCTCGTGTTCACAGTCGGGGACATGGTATATCTCTAGGTCTCGCCTATGAAAAGCGTGGTTCGTTTTGGTGTGAAGGGCAAGCTTGTCTCGAGATTTATTGGACCTTTTGAGATTACCGAGCACGTGGGCGTTATGCCCTATAGGCGTGCCTTACCTCCTGAGTTGTCCGCGATCCACGACGTATTCCATGTTTTTATGTTGCAGAAATGTGGGTCGGACACTATTCCGGTGATTGATTGGCAGCTATTCGAGGTCCATGAGGATGCTTCATACATTGAGCAGTCGATTCGCATTCTTGATCGGAAGGAGCAGATCCTCAGGATAAAGGTCATTCCCTTAGTGAAGGTGTAATGAGGTCATCATTCAGAGGCCGAGGCATCTTGGAAACGCGAGGCCGAGATTAGAGAGCATTATCCCCATTTGTTCGATGATTAATTGATTGTATTTCCTTCTCTTGTGATTGATGATTGAGATATATATATATATACATGATGGTGATTATGCATTTTCATTGTTCTAGTTTTTGCAATTTCGATGATGACATTTCTTTATTGGTGGGGAGGATTGTAAGACCCGAAACAAGTTCCTGCATGTGCATGTGTGTATGTGAGAGTATGCATTTCATTCGTTGTGGTCCCACAGTCCTACTGGTCGAATTCCGGCGACCCTTGACCCTCGGATTGTGTTTGTGATCATCCTTTAGTCCGGTCACATAGACCCGACTCAGATCGACCCAAGACCTATGCCATCTTGCTCACATCATCGTTGTGGTTCCAACGACGAGTCTTGTACGTTCATCCAACTTATGGATAAAAAGTTATGAACATTATATAGTATAACCCCTTAATTATATGGCCCACTTTTGTGCAATACATGTGGACCACCTTTCATGGCATAAGTCCACTTACACACCACACACACACACTACACAATTCCATGGACAATACTACCCACTCCAACAAATACTACCCAAGCTTAGCCTAAAAGCTTAAGCATTATAAACTCCTCCCTATGCAATGATGACTTCTCTTACAAAACAATGATGACACATCTCTCTCTCTCTCTCTCTTTATTCTCTCCCTCCCTCTCTTTTTTCCCTCCATTGCTAGTAACACCCTACTCCAACGTCCCTTTTTCCCTCTCTTCTCTAGCCCCCTAATCCTCAAAATACTCCCAATCCCACCATTAAAAGTAAATCTCCACCATTAAAACTTCTTCTTAGGCTCAAAACCTCCATAGTGTAGCAGTTTGGTGAATGGGTCATATGGGACCCATTAATCCATGGTGGAGATCCCATTTGACCCTATGAATGTGCCCTTTGGCCCATCCTATATGCATGTCATGATACATGATGGGGTGTCACGCCTTAGACCCGGTAACCGGACTCACAAGGAACCTGATGGCCGCCTTCGCCGCAATGCCCTCAGTAGTACCCCATTATCGGCTTAGAGGCGTGTTCGATCTTGGGATCTTACAAGGAGGATTTTCATAACAGTATAATCATTATAATATGAGCATACCCAAGATCACAGTAAGTTGATCTGAAAATAACAAGGCACACATCACAAAATCCACTAAGAATTTGAACTTTTACAAGTATTCATAAGGTCCAAAAGGACATACATAAGATACTAGAAGGAAGAAATGAAGTCTGGAACACTGAGTCCTCAAGCTCAGCTCTAATCCAAACTCTGCCACTATGACGCAACCTAGGATCTCCTACACGCATCAATCGTGCACAAGCTTATAGAAAGCTTAGAGGGTGGTGAAAGTGTGTGACAATGGTACTTAGCAGAAGATAGAGAATACAGAAGGGAGTCATGATCAATACTAATACCACTAGCCTTACCAAGGCTATCATGAATGCAAGAAACTATACCACGGCAGTACGATAATGCAGGAAGTCGTACCAAGGCTATATAATGCAATGAGTACTATAATGCGATGAATACTGTAATGCAATGAGTACTATAATGCATTATGAGGCTTACACAGCCGATGCAAATGCAATGCGAAGTAATATCAGTGCTCATATCCAATCCACATATCACGTACATTTTCATCATAAAGAAATCACTGGGGTCCATTACATTGCTGGATGACTGCCGCTCTATAAATCCCATACAGTTAAACGAGCTTAAGAGACCTCACTACCCTGCACAGACAGCTCAATCACCAGCAAGGCGTGAAGGTAGCGGACCCATTCACGAGTTGGTCAGACTCAGCCTAGCAATGCCCCCTTACATCAGGCGAGTAAGGCTACACCCCTATCCAACCGACTACACGATAGTGAGAGTCGCGGCCTAATGGAATAAGGCCCTCCTCCACTCATATATTCCACTCGACCACGACGTTGGAGCAGATCCTTGGTACCATGGAAGTTTTGAAAATTTTACCCATGGGCATCTTATGCACCCGGTATGCTCAAAGTAACATTTCCGGTGTCCAAACATGGCCATCCACGATGTAATTGTGGAGGCTACAGCTCTGATAGAGAAAGGGTGATAGTTGTCCATATGCTATGCAATGCCATATGCATGAATCACACAATCAACTATGCATCAATTCCAAGCATCCAACATGCTCAAGAGGAATACTATGTCCTTCAGAGAAGGTAACATGCAATGCCCAATGACACAATATGACCACACACACATAGTGTTAACTAAGCATACAATGATGCACCTGGGTCAAGAGGATGAATTTACTCACACTATATGGCGATATACAATGTATATTACATTCCTCTTATCCAAGAAGGAACCAAGACTAGGTACTTAGACAACATCCTTAATGGATTTACTTCTAGTGGGGGTCCATTTACTTGGGGTAGCCCACGAGGCTAAGTATACAAGCTACAGGTCTAAGTAATATAGAATGAGCCTAGCAAGAGTCTAAGATGAGTATCCAATCACTCTTAAATACAACCGGGCTTAGAGGGATCTATAATGGGGACATTTAACCTCTATTCCCCAAAAAGGCATATAAACCATGAAATATATAGATAGAAGGCCCAAGGTCTATATTTAAGATACAAATAAAGGTAACCACATACATATATTTCTCATAATAGGCCATAAAAAGATATAATACCACTTTTAGCAACATAGGCCCCAAGAGAAAAATTAAGGCCCAAGGCTCAATTCCTAATAGCCATAGAATTCATGCATTAAGTTGGACTTGGTGGGCAACCTACATACACAATATACGGCCTAAAAATAAGTTTAAGTCTGGATGATGAAATGGGCCCAACTACATTCGCCCAATAACTAACAATTTAAGTGGGTAACCAAGGGCCCAATACTATCCTTATCTTAGCCCACAAGTCCATCAAAATGGTGGAAGTTGGCTCAATATATGGTTGGGCCAAGTTGGGACGTCTCAACCCACTCTGGGCTCATGGGATGCCCCAAAATTCTGTTCTAAGATGGGGTCCTCATGTGATCACTAAAGGTGACCCAAAAGAATGCACTGATTAAGCCCAAAGATTATAAGAAAATACAAGCATGTAACACGTACACAAGTTCTCAATATGGTGGGTCTCATGTCCAATAAAGTTTCAACCATAATAATGTACATTTGAGGCCCCTTGATAAACGTTCGATCCACTTAGCTTCCTGGGCTTACTAAAGCCTATAAATTAGTCAAATAATTTGGGAATGATCTCATGAAGACCAACAATATTCACAGGGGACCCCACTAGATGGAGGGTGTGTATAGATCAAGAAACGATCAAGTGGGCTTGCTACTGGATTGTGAATCCAGTAGCAACCTAAGGTAGAGAGTGCCTCCATGATCGGGCGATCCAAGGCTTGGATAGCTTGGACTAAACATGTGTTAAGGTAGGTTCCACATATATACACAGTGAGCCTTAAACAAATGGCCGAGGGTCAATGGTGGACCTTTAACCATTCATAGAAGAACCCATGGGCCTACCTTAGGACCACCCAGGAGGATATCCAACCTTAACTAGTTCCCAAGAGGTAGCCCGCCACTACTCAAGCATGAAATCAGGCCCAAGGCCTAAGTAATCTATGGCCTAGTGGGCCATACACTAAGCCCAATACTTAGGTAGCATGATGGGCCCTTAAGCAAGGTTTGGGCCCAACCATAAAGGTTATAAATCCATATATTGTGGTGGACTTCATGGGCAGCCTGGTAATTCATCTATATGGGCAAGTTTCACATTTAACACAAGTGAGTTGGGCCTCACTTTTGGCCCGAGTACAGGGTTAGTTTAGTGGGCAGCCAAGGGCCCAACCTCTTGTGTATTATTGCCCCTAAGCCCATCACAATAGTTAAGAGAGTATATGCCTAAGATCAATGGGCCTATCGAAAAGAACTGAATCCACAAGGCCTACTTGCTAACACAAACATCTATATAATATATCATATAATGGGCCTAACAGAAATGGCCCAAATAAAAGCCATCTAATTCATACATTATGGTGGACTTGAAGGTAGCCCGTAAGCCCAAGAATACACTTGGGTAGGGCCTATACTGACAGTGTGGGCCTTGCTACACTAACCCAAAGATTTAGCAAGACCCTCCACAATATACATTTATGTGGGCCTTGCAAGTCAGCCCACAATTAAGCATGTTACGAGGACATCAAGGCTAATAAATGCACATGATCAGCTTGTAGATGGCCCATTGGGCCCATGAATCAATAAGGTCAGCCCTTGCATAATCTTGGGCTCAAGGGATAGGTTTCTAGTCCATTGGGCCTATAAAGCTATCAAAAATTTTGGTTAAGGCTAGCCCACAAACCACCACAAAGGTGGGCCTCAAGGGGTACTAATTAAGCCCAAAATGTCTAAGGAGGGAGGGCAAAGAGTGTGTACAACACTCCCTTAAATCTGGTGGTCCGCTACGGTTCCAAAAGATCAACTATACACAAATTTGGGCCCCTTGCTGGAATTCCAGCCCACCCACTTCCTGGGCCTGCTGGAGTCTAGAAATTTATTTAATTTAAATGGGTTACTGACCCATGGTGACCCACATATATCATAGTGGATCCCACCAGATAAAAAGGGGGATATACAACAGTTACTTCAAGTGGGCCATGCCATTAGAATGTAGGCCCAGCAGCCCAAGGTAGGGGCATCCCATGGTGGGTTGTCCTACGGGCCTAGATATTTGACCCAAAACTGATCCAAATTACAGGCTACACCACGATCGGTATAGGGTCCTGATAACATTGAAAATTTGCAGGGTGGTCTTCCCATAGGTGGTCCACAACTTCACAAAATTTCAGAATTTTTGGACACCTGAAAATATTTTAATTAATTTAAATAAGACGGTCTGTCTAGAAAATCGGACTGACCTGGACATCCCAACGTGGTGTGCCAGTCCAGGCCTTGCCGCGGTGTACACAGGGGTCCATTAGACCTAAAATTTGGTATATAGATCCTACCATGGGTGGAACACACCCCTATAAAATTTCAAGATTTTATGGTACTCAAAAGTATTTTAATTAATTTAAAGAATACAATCTATCTAAGGTAAAATATTGATGGAATATAACTGTCTTGAATTTGGGCCATCAAATGGGTAGGTTCTGGGCCCCCAAAATTTATGAAATTTGGACCCAAGGTCCCTCATCAAGCCCAAAATAAGGTGAGACCCAGAAATATGGCCCACCTTCTGAGAAAATATTTTTTAAAATTTATTTTTATGAAACTATGTTGCTGGAATGCATAGCGGAAATTTCTGGCAGCCCACTATATTAGCCCACGCATTTAGATGCCCAAGTGGGGTCCATTGGCCCTAAAATTTTGCAGGTAGGCTCTACCATGGGTGGGACACCTCTTTGTAAAATTTTAGAATTTTTGGGATAGTAAAAGTATTTTATTTAACTCCTACAATTTATGAACAGCAAGGTATTTCAAAAACAATTCGATCTTTGAAACAATGTTATCTTCCGATTTATGCACCCCATTAGAGTGGGCCCAGGTCTGCCAAATTTTTTAAAAAATGTAGGAGCAACATCCCTACACAAGTATACAACAAGGTGGGGTCCACAAAGGTGGCTCACTATTTCAAAAATAAGCTGATATTTATGTTTTTTACAGCAGCAAAATGGCTGGACAGTTCAGAAAAATTTGGACCGTCTAACCTTCTTGGCCCACCCTTTTGGGTGATCAAACAAGGACTGATGAGGGTGAAATTTGGGAGACATCTAGGTGGAGTCCCCACCTTTAAGAGGCATATATCAAATGGGACCAAACACCTCACCAATCATCCCCAAAACTGAGCTCAAGACAACACAAAAATCTGTCCCCATAGCTTTTGGACAGCAACATAATACTGAATTAAAATAATTATAATCACTATAAAAAGATGAAATCAATCCATGGAAATTATGGTATGGACCACCCCAGTGGGCCCCATAAACATCCAGACCATTCCCATCAATAATTACCATTTACATGTATCCTTTTTGGGTATATTTAGGGCCCCAACGTCTAAGAGTTGACTGTCAAGGACGTTCTCCCTCTTTGGAAGGTCTGGATGGTCCCAGGCTGAGAGGTGGGCCACACACATCTTGATTTCAGAGATATAAACAAGGAAAATAAAAGAATCCAGCCACAAGGGAAGGAGCTCCTTGCATGGACCATGCATGCACAAAGGATAGGCTATGAGCCACATCCACAAAGACATGAGGGCGACCACCATCATTTAATGGGCCTCACAAGCTTTAAAATGAAAGGAATGGAAAGAACATCCATGAAATCAAAGAAATCAAAAATATCCATCTAAGGAGCACCCACAAGTTCCTAAGGAAGATGAATGAGAATTTAAGAGCACCCACCTTCAATGGACAAGCTTCAACTCCAAGTGCTAGCTTCTATGCTTTAAGGGAGATGTTTTAATGGTGTAGATGGGAGTTTGAGGGTAGGATTGAGGGGAAGATAGGAGGAAAAGTTGCTGAAAATGAGGAAAGGTGGTGAGAAATGAGAGAATGAGAAGAAAAGAGAAGGGAGAGAGAGGGGTATAACAAAGAAATCATTTATTTTCTTGGCTAGGGAAGAGAGTTGTAATCATAGCACATGGGGGGAGAACCCAAGGCTAATGATGGGTTCCTAGAGAAGATAGTCTACTACCTAGGCTAGGGGTAGGTATGATAGGTGTTAGGGTAGGGTAGGTAGGTTGTATAGATAAGGGACTTAGGTGGGAACCACTCTTGGAAAATGTGCACAAAGGTAAAGTGGGCCCCATAACATGGGTCCATAAGTGGTGCGGGCCACAACTTTTGATGGACACGACGGATTACACACGAGATGCGACGTTGGAACCGCGGCGACGATGTAGTCGCAATGGCATAGGTCTCAGGTCAATCTGAGTCAGGTTTACATAACTGAACTCAAGGATAACATAAACATTATGGGATGGTCGCGGGTCACCGAAATTTGATTGGTAGGACCGCGAGACCAAGATGAACGAGATGCATACTCACACACTCACATGCACACATGTGGACTCGGGTCGGGTCTCACATGAGACCATTCTCTATGGACCCCATCATGATGTCTTGTATTATTTACTTCATTCCAAGGGCATCTAGACCCTAGAAGTCATATTGGGATGGTATCCCAACCAACCATTTTAGTTATGGATCATGTACGCATTGGTTTATTATTGCATGTACAATCTACATAGTTGTATGGATGAGATTGAATCATGGAAGGGCCCATAAGTGGTGGGGCCCTACCTCCATGGCCGGATTACATTTCTTCTTCTCTTTTCTCTTATTTTGTGGATGATGATGTGTGTGGCGCACTTGGTGGGCCTGGGACGTCCAAAAAATTCAGCAAGGGTGGGGCGCCCCTACCACCTTAATCCATGATGTTTAGACACCCAAATCAATACATGCAAGTGTCTTAACCTTAGTTCATGATTTTGACATGTGTGGGGCCCATTAAGGGAGGCCAAATATGCTTTTAATTACTGAGATTATTGAGATATAGGCTGATATGTCCAACCATGTATTGCTGTCCAAAAATCTGGACTGTTTACATGGACTACTTTAGCTGATGTTTGGTATGGATTTAGTCTATGATTCTACTATTTTTCTTGATGATGGTAGAGTGTAATATGAAGGTGTGGACCCAACCTTGAGGTGTGGTGGATCACACCTCAGAACGTTCATGCAAAGGCACCCAAAAGTGAGGCCCAAAAGGGGGTGGGCGGTCTACCTTGCTAGACCATCCAACCCTACGAATTAGAGGAAAAACATAATTTTTTGAGTGGTGGGCCACTTTTATGGACCCCAACTTGCTGTATTTTATGGAAAAAATACAAATCATCCATTTTCCCCCTCCTAGATGAATTTTAGGCCCACCTTATTGGATAAACATTGTATGGACAACAATATTTCACTCTAGACAGATTGTAATTCCAAATTTAATTAAAAATTTGCAAAGGTGTGCCCCACCCATGGTAAGACCCACCTACCAGTTTTTGGGGCCAATGGACCCCTGTGCACTCCATGGCAAGGGCTGGACCGGCCCACCAAGGTGAGACGTCCAGGTCAATCAGATTTTCTAGACAGTCTGTTTTCTTTAAATTAATTAAAATACTTCTGAGTATCCAAAAATCATGAAATTTTTTGAAGGTATGGCCCACCTATGGAAGGACCACCGTACAACGTTTCAGGGCCATCAGACCCCGGTACCGACCGTGGTGCGGCCTGGAGTGGCCCACCAGGCTGGGGTGTCCAGCCTTAGCTGGCTGTCTAGGCCGCCTTGTGGGCCCACCTTGATAAGTTTTGTTGTCCTACCTTCCATCCAATCTTCGCCCATGTGGGATATAGCCATCTCCCTCTTTAGTTTCCATTTTTGGGGTCTATTTGGGTAAGTTTTAGGCCAGTTAACTAGGCCTATAAGGCTGCCCACCTAGGACACCTAGCCCATTGGGCTGCTGCTGGATGTCCAGTCTAGCAGCATGGCCCATCTGATTTATATGTTAAATCTGCTTCCTTCATCTGGTGGACCCCCCTGTGACATGTATGGGTCATCAGAAACTAAAATAAACATATAATTTAATTAATTTTTGAAATTCCAACAATGCCAGATTGTGAGTGGGCTGGAATTTCAACAATAGGCCCATGGTTGCTGCCTATAAATGGATGTTTTAGGGGAGTATGGTCCACCAAATTTGGGGATATTATTACACATATCTTGGCCCATTGTAATTAGATTTTTGAGCTTAATTAGTGCATGCTAAAGCCCATTCCAATTGGGTTCTTGTTGGAGTAGTCTTCATAGTTATTTGTTGGTTTTTCCTAGGCCCATTGTCTTGAAATTTTCTTGATGGACCCCTTACCTTTGGGCTTATAATTAGCATACTATTGTGATGGGTTTTATGGGCCAAAATACTCAAGTAGTTGGGCCCTTGGTTGCTCATTAAACTAACCCCATACTTGGGCCAAGATGTGAGGCCCAACTCACTTAATTCAAACATGGAATTGCCCATATGGTTGGAATAATGGGCTGCCCATTAGGCCCACCACAATGAGTGGACCCATGACCTTTATGGTTGGGCCCAAAACTTGCTTGAGGGCCCACCATGTTGCCTAAGTGTTGGGCCTTATGTACGGCCCACTAGGCCCGGATTTATTTAGGCCTCGGGCCTTAGACTTTACTTTATATGCATAAGAGGCTACCTTTTGGGACCCAGTTAAGGTTGGATGTCTTCTTTGGTGGTCCTAAGGTAAGCCCATAGGGTTCCTATAGGTGGTTGAAGGCCCACCTTGGTCCCTTGATTAGGACCGCTTCCCCTTCAACTTTATGACTCTCTTAGCTTGTGGGCCATCCCAAAGTATTAGGCCCCCACTAGAGGACTTCACTTCTCCCTAAAGTGCTTGTCTATGCATCTAGACCTTGTCCCTCCTTGGGAAGGAGAAATATATTCTATAGATAACACACTTACATCATTGTGACCCATATGCATCATCTGTGTGAATTTTTTACATTGTGTGGTGGTCATAAAGGGATGGAGTTTATCCCCTTGTACACATTAAGTGCCTAAAGCTAGTGCATGATCCGTATGTGTGACTCATGTATTGACATCGTATTTCACGATGATACCGCCCTTGCTTCATCAGGGCCTTGCCTCCACAGGGATATTCGTGGATGACCGTATGTATGGACACCGGAAATGCATTTAAGCATATCGGGGCATAGGATACCCATGGGTAAAATTTTTAAAACTTTCATGGTACCAAAGATCTACCCCAACGCCGTGACTGAGTGAAAACTATGAGTGTACGAGAGCCTTATACCATTAGGCCGTGACTCCATCTGCTGTGTAGTCAGTCGGGTAGGGGTGTGGCCTCACCTGCCTAGTGTGAGGAGGCATTACTAGGTTGAGTCTGACTAACTCTTAAATGGGTTTGCTGCAGTCGAGCCTTGTTGGTGATTGGTTTTCCACATGCGGGTAGTGAGGTCTCTTATGCTCATTTTACTGTGCGAGTTTGGAAAGCGGCAATCATCCAGCAGTGTACTGGACCCCAGTGATTTCCTAATGATTGGAAATGTACGTGATATTGTAAGTGCAATAGTTATTTTCTCCTTTGATTGTCAACTTTTGTTGTGCCAAAACCACAATATGTGTCTTGTGTAGAACATTATTATATATGTTCAAGGCAATGCATCACATATACATGGACAATGCTTCAAGTCAAGAACAACAATGATCTACTTCAAGAAATACACGATCAAGTACATTCCTTTAAGCTTCAAAGTTTAAAGTTTAAAAGTGACATCAAGAGTCAAGTCAACTGTTCATACTCAAGACTCAAAGTAAAGCACAATTCAAGTACTACAAGGTCAAGCTTCAAAAGATCTCAAGTACAAGCTTCATGAACTTCTACGATCTTCTATCACCTGAAGAAAAGAAGGTTTAATGTTCATATAACATGGTAAAGGTATGAATGACCTTAGATTGATCTTAGGGTAGGTCATTTTGAATACATAATTCAAATTGAATCATTTTATAGATGTTTGGTCTATTCTTCAACTCGTCCTGGACTCTGTTCAACTAGTCCTAGCACTGGCTCGACCAGTCCAAGAAATTTCAAGACCAGTCCTAAGTTGTTACAAATTTTCAGAATTTTTTGGTTGAGCTATGACCAGTCCTGGAGACTGCTCAACCAGTCATGTGAACGGTGCATGTCTCATTCACGACCAGTCCTGCAGCTACGACTCAAAGTCTAGCAACCATTCCTGGTTCCACACGACCAGTCGTGGACAGGTCACGACCAGTCGTGGTGGTCCCTCGACCAGTCGTGGAACAGTTTTATCCAATTGTGCTTAAAATTTCAAAATGTTGTTGGTCCTACGACCAGTCGTAGTGTCCTCACAACCAGTAGTAGACGTGATTTCTGCAACTATGAATACAACATGATTTTCAGAGTTTGATATCCAATTCAAGTAAAATCAAGGCATCACTCTGAGAGATAAGTTTGTAAACTTCTTAAGCTAGATTTTGCATATTTAATATTCTCTTTTTATTAGCTTTTTATATTTGATTTTATTTCTACATTCCAATATGATTTGAAAGAGGAATTGTGATATTCCACTTCTTGGAATCAAAATCAAATAGAGCTAGCCCCAACTTGATTTAATTTAAAATCAATTAGAACCTAAAACCATTTCAAAGTGAGTGTGGACATTGAACTTCTATATTCAAATTTCTACTCCGTATTAGTTCTTCTGGGTTATAATAAAAAGAGAAATCCAGGTATTTTACATTTGTGTAAATCTTCTATTTTGGTTTATTTTAAGATTAAGCCAGAAAAATCTCATTCTTTTTGGTTATCTGAGGAGGGCCAGAAAACTCAGAGTGTGGGGTTTTTGAATTGTGTAAGCCCACTTAAAAGACACAATTATGAGGGTTTTAGGTGAACCTGAGAAAAACCTATTTTCATAGTGAACGCTAATATCCACTGTGTGAGGATATTAGGAGTGGAGTAACAAGTTGTGTGGCTGTTGTTTAACAGTTGGTGTACACACAGGCAAACCACTATAATTCTTTGTGTTTTGTGGATGTGTGATTCATTTTCTATATCATTTATCATTTAAAGTTGTGGGATGTATTTGTGGATGTGAATGTTGTAATATTTTTATTTCAAGCATTGTGGGGAATGTTCTAATAGTGTAGATTTCAATTCTTGATATTTTATTTCTCTTCAATTTATGTTATTTGATTCTTAGACTATTCTAGTAAGGTTGTCCTTGCCATAACCCTTGGTATTTATGGTGTAAGTTTGTCCTTAGAACATCTAAGGTTGCTTTACATTTCAGTATTGTGGTTTGTTTAATGTGTTATCTTTCATTTATTTATTTATAAGGTTATCTTATTGATTAATTCCGCTGTTATCATTTTAAATTGGCATAGTCCTATTCACCCCCCCCCCCCCCCCCTCTAGGACATATAGCTTGGCCTTTTCAAGTGGTATCAGAGCCTAACATCTCGTTCTAATTGTTATATTTTTAGATTTATTTCCTGAGCTAATCGATCTAAGCTATTTATAAGATGTCAAATTTTGATAGCCTTTCAGTCACTAAGCCTCTACCATTTGATGGCTCCAACTATGCTTATTAAAAATCCAGAATGAGGATTTTCTTAAAATCCATGGACAAAAGTGTGTGGTTAGCCACAGTGATTGAATGGACCCCTCCTACCAATGAAGTAACTAGAATCAATGGATCTAAATTTATGAGAATTACACCTTACTTTTCTTGAACCACACTTTAGAAAAGTGAGAGGAGTACAAATGTAAAAGCACTAATGCAATCACTTGCGCACTATCACCGAATGAATTCAAAAGAATTATATCCTATGATTCTGCAAAGTAAGCCTAATATATTTTAGAAATGACACACGAGGGAATATAAATTGTTAAGAAATCTAAAGTTCAAATTCTCACGACCAAATTTGAGGAAATGCGTATGGAAGAAAATGAAATGCTCATAGACTTCTATATAAGATTGAATGACATTGTGAACTCTATGTGGGGTCTTGGTGATAAACTCCTAGAAAGTAAAGTGTGTGCAAAAATACTATGCTCACTTCCTGAACAGTTCAATTCTAAGGTAACTGTGATCCAGGAACTTCGTGATACGGATAATATGAGGGTAGAAGAATTAATTGGCTCTTTATAAACTTATGAGTTAACTTTTAAAGCTCCTAAAGGTAAGTCTATTGCCCTTAAATCTTCTAAAAATATTTTTCAAGAAAATAATAACAATTCTGATGTAGAAAACTCTGAAGATGATATGGCCCTTTTAGTGAAAAAGTTTTATAAAATTTTCAAAAGTAAAATGAGGGTTGATTTTAAAAAATCTAATGATAAAAAGAAATCTAAACCTAAAACTCGAAAATCTTTAAAAGACAGTCAGTGTTACAACTGCCATGAATATGGGCATTTAGCAAACAGGTGTCCTACAAAGGACAAACCTAAAAAGAAAGGAATGTTGGCTACTTGGGATGAATCCTCTGACTCTGAAGCCTCTTCTGAATCAAAAGATTCTGAAACTAAGTCGGGCAGTGAAGTTAAAGCCTTATGAGTCTAGCCAAATTCACTTTTTTCAGATAATGATGATTCAATTAGTGAAGAAAATCTGAATAGTGATCATGAAAATGAATATGATCTTCAAGATGCTTACAAGGAGAGTTGTAAAATTGTTGTTAAACTTAAACTTCAGAAAGAAAAGTTTTCAAAGCTTAAAGAACATTTTGATTCTCTTGTTTTAGAAAAATCCCACATTTCAGATTGTTTTTAAACATGCAAATGTGATTTAGAATTTAAAACTTCCCTGATTGAAAATCTTAAATCTGAAAATGAAAAACTTAAACTGGAAGTCTCTTCACTTTTGAGTTTAAAGGATACATGGAGGTATGCCCAAGGTGATCCAAAGTTAGAAAGACTTTTATCTAGACTAAGAAAATGTGGCGACCGATCCGGTTTAGGCTATGATAGAAATATTCCTCCTAAACAGAAGAATACTCTACCTAAGTTTGTGAAAGGGGAGTCCTCAAACTCGAAAGGGAATAGTTCAAATCAAAATTTGTCTAAAGATACTAAAACTTTTCAGTCTTTTAAACCTAAAAGTAATCATATCAACTATAAAAATCAGAATCGAAATCCTTTAGCTAAAAAAATAGTTGATTTGCTTAAGGAGTTCTTAAAATCTAACTCAGTAGGTCATTCTTACAACAACTACAAATACAAGAAGACCAACTATACTCCTAAACCCAAAACATTTTTGAAATAGGTTCCTAAAGTTACTTGCCTGGTTGCCCACACGGCTTTCAAAGCTACAAGTCATTCAAAGTGGTACTTAGTGGATGCTCAAGGCATATGACTGGTGATAAAGGTCTACTCACCAATCTCAAAGACATGGCTGATGGTTCAACCACATTTGGTGATGATAGTAACTACAGGATTATTGGCTAAGGTACAGTTCAACTCTTTAACCTTCCCTTATTTAAGAATGTTTTATATGTCGTAGGGTTAAAACACAATCTATTAAGCATACCTCAAATATGTGATAACAATCACAACATAAAATTTACTAACCAAGGTTATGAAATTTTAAACGAAAAGGGTTTTGTAATATTAATTGATTATAGAACTTTTGAAAACTCACTACAAGAAATATGGTTTTTATCGACGAAACTTTTACCAATGAAAATAATTTTCATAGGTAAAGATAACTTTTACCGCTGAAAATTATTTTCGTCAGTAAAATTTTACTTTTACCAATGAAATTAAATTTTGTAGGTAAAAGCCATCTTTACCTGTGAAAATTTTTGTAGGTAAAGGGTGTTTTGAATTTTTCAAAATACAAAAAATCAAAAACTATACTTTTACCTACGAAATCTAATTTCGTAGGTAAAATCCATCTTTACCTATGAAAATTTTCATAGGTAAAGGGTGTTTTGAAGTTTTCAAGAAAACAAAAATCAAAAAGTTTACTTTTACCTACGAAATTACATTTCATACATAAAAGCCATCTTTACCTACGAAAATATTCGTAGGTAAAGGGTGTTTTGAATTTTTCACGAAACAAAAAATTTAAAATTTACTTCTACCTACGAAATATAATTTCATAGGTAAAAACCATCTTTACCTATGAAGCTTTTCGTAGGGAAAGGGTGTTTTGAATTTTTGAAAAAATAAAAAATCGAAAAGTTTACTTGTACCTACGAAATTACATTTTGTAGGTAAAAGCCATCTTTACCTACAAACATATTCGTAGGTAAAGGGTGTTTTGAATTTTTTTTTTTTAAGGAAAAAAAAATCAAAAAGTTTACTTTTACCTACGAAATGTAATTTCGTAGGTAAAGGCCATCTTTAACTACGAAAATTTTCATACGTAAATGGTGTTTTGAATTTTTCAAAAGACAAAAAATCAAAAAGTTTACTTTTACCTACGAAATCTGATTTCGTAGGAAAAATCCATTCTTACCTACGAAACATTTCGTAGGGAAAGGGTGTTTTGAATTTTTGAAAAAACAAAAAAATTGAAAATTTTACTTTTACTTATGAAATCAAATTTCGCAGGTAAAGGCCATCTCTACCAACGAAAGTGTTCGTAGGTAAAGGGTGTTTTAAGTTTTTGAAAAAACAAAATATCCTAATGTTTATTTCATAGGTAAAAAAACATCTTTACCTATGAAATTTTTTGTAGGTAAAGGGTGTTGATCAGTTATTTCAAGACATACCTTACTGTCTAAAAAAATTCTGGACTGTTTTTGGGTTATTTTTGGCATAGTTTATGGACTGATTTGGAGGCTATTTTACCTCCATTAATTGATTATTTTTGGAGGTGTGGACCCCACCTAGAATCATGTTAATTTTCACCTTCATTTGTCCATGTTTGATCACCCAAAAGGGTGTGCCAAGGAGGGTGGATGGTCCAGATTTTTCTGGACTGTCCAGCTACACTGTTTGCTGGAAAAACATAAATATCAACATGATTTTGAAATGGTGGGCTACCTTTGTGGACCTCACCTTGCTGTATACTTGTATGGGAAAGTTGGTCTTGTATTTTTCCAAATTTTGACAGACCTGGGCCCATTCTAATGGGGTGCATAATTCAGGGGCAGCAACATTGTTTCAGCAGCAGCTTTTTTTTTATATTATAAATACCTTGCTGTCCACATATTGCAGGAGGTAAATAAAATACTTTTACTATCCTAAAAATTCTAAAATTTTGCAGAGAGGTGTCACACCCATGGTAAGACCTACCTAAAAAATTTTAGGGCCAATGGATCACATTTGGGCATCCAAAAGAGTGGGCCAATATAGAGGGTTGCCAGAAATTTCTACTGTGCAGTCCAATAGCATAGTTCCATAAAAATACATTTTTTAAAAATATTTTCTCAGAAGATGGGCCATATTTCTTGGTCTCACCTTGTTTTATACTTGATGAGGGACTTTGGGTCTAAATTTCAGGAATTTTGGAGGCCCAGAACCCACCCGTTTGGATGCCCCAAGTTGAGGACAGTTATTTCCAGCAACATTTCACCGTAGACAGATTGTAACTCCGGAATTTATTAAAATACTTTTGAGTATTCAAAAATTATGAAAATTTACAAAGACATGGTCCACCCATGGTAGGACATACCTACAAAATTTTGAGGCCAATAGACATTTGTGTATACCATGGAAAGGGCGGACTGGACTACTATATTGGGACGTTCAGGTCAGTCCAATTTTATGGATATATTGTTTTCTAAAAATAAATTAAAATACTTCTAGTTATCCAAAAATTAAAAAATTTTGTGGAGGTGTGGCACACCCATGGAAGGACCAACCTACAAATTTTTAGGCCCATCAGGCCCCTGTACCGACCATGGTGCGACCTGCAAATTGGGTCAATTTTGGGCTAAATACACAGGCCCATAGGACTACCCACCATGGGATGCCCCTACCTTGGGCTATTGTTGGGCCTGTATTCTAGCAGCATGGCCTACTTCTAATGTGTATTGTAAATTTTCCTCTCATCTGGTGGGACCCACAATGATGTGTGAGGGTCATCAGAAAATAAATAATATAAATTAATTTATTTGCTAAATTCTAACAAACCCAAAAAGCGGGTGGGCTGGAAATTCAGCAATGGGCCCAATGTTGCCTCCCCATTAATGCTTATTTTAGGCCAGCATGGCCCATTAGATTTGAGGAGGATTTAAATCAGTATCTTACCATTTTAATTTTATTTTTGGGCTTAATTAGTGTATGATTAAAGGCCCATTCCAATTGGATTCTTTTTAGGCTAGTCTTCTAATTAATTAATGGGCCTTATAGCCTTAGTTGGGCTGAAATTTTTGATAGGCCCATTGGACCCTTGTGTCCTATATTTACCATGCCATTATGACGGGTCTTATAGGCTAAATACTTAAGTAGTTGTACCCTTGCTTGCCCACTATAATAAATCCATACTTGGGCTGAGATATGAGGCCCAACTTGTGTTAAATATAAGGATTTTCCATATGTTGGGATAATGGGCTGCCCATTAGGCCCACCACAATGAGTGAACCTTTAACCCTTATGGTTAGGCCCTAACCTTGTTTAAGGGCCTATCAGGTTGCTTATGTATTGGGCTTAATGTATAGCTCACTAGGCCATGGATTAATTGGGCCTTGGACTTTTCCTTACATACGTAGCATGCTACCCTTTTGGGACCCAGTTGAGGTTGGATGTCCTCTCGAATGATCCTAAGGTAGGCCCATGGGTTTCTCTATGGATGGTTAAAGGCCCACCATAGACCCTAGGTCATTTGTTTAAGGCTCAATGTGTACATATGTGGAACCTACCTTAACGCATGTTTGGTCCAGGCCATTCAAGCCTTGGATCGCCCAATTGTGGATGCACTCTCTGCCTTAGGTTGCTGCTGGACTCACAATCCAGTAGCAGGCCCACTTGATCTTTTCATGATATATACACACTCTCCATCTAGTGGGATCCCCCAGTGAGTATAGTTGGCCTTCATGAGATTATTTCCACATAGTTAACTAATTTTTGGACCTTAGGAGGTCCAGGAAGTCAAACGGGTCAAAAGTTTATCAAAGGACCTTAAATGAACAATTTTATGGTTAAAACTTTATTTGGCTGTGGGACCCACCTATTGAGAACTTGTATACGTGTTGCATGCTTGTGTTTTCTTATAATCTTTGGGCTTAATCAGTGCATTCTTTTGGGTCACCTTTAACGATCACATGAGGACTCCATCTTAGATCAGATTTTTAGGACATCATATGGGGCCAGAGTGGGTTGGGACGTCCCTGTTTGGCCTAGCCATATATTGGGCCGACTTCCACCATTTTGATGGACTTGTGGGCTAAGATAAGGATAGTATTAGGTCCTCAGTTGCCTACTTAAATTGTTAGTTATTGGACTGATGTACTGGGGCCCATTTCATCCAAATTTACTTATTTTTTGGGCCGTATATTGTGTACGCGGGCTGCCCACCAAGTCCAACTTAATGCATGGATTCTATGACCATTGGGAATTAAGCCTTGGCCTTAATTCCCCTCTTAGAGCCCATGTTGTTAAAAGTGGTATTATATCTTTTTACGCTGTATTATGAAGAATATATGTATGTGGTTACCTTTATTTTTATCTTTAATATAGGCCTTGGTCCTTCTATCCATATATTTCATGGTTGATATGCCTTTTTAGGGAATGGTGGTTAAATGTCCCCATTATGGACCCCTCTAGGCCCGATTGTATTTAAGAGTGAATGGATACTCATCTTAGACTCTTGCTAGACTCATTTCTATATTACTTAAACTCGTAGCTTGTATACTTAGTCTTGTAGGCTACCCTAGGTAAATGGGTCCCCACTAGAAGTTGGATTTCCTTAAGGATATTGTCTAAGTACCTAGTCTTGGTTCCTTCTTGGATAAGAGGAATGTAATATATATTATGTATCGCCATATAGTGTAATTAAATTCATCCTCATGACCCAAGTACATCATTCTATACTTGGTGGACACTGTGTGTGTGGTCATATTATGCCATTGGGCATTGCATGTTACATTCTCTGAGGGATGTAGTATTCCCCCTTGAGCACGTTGGATACTTGGAATTGATGCATGGTTGATTGTGTGATTTATGCATCTGGCATTGCATAGCATATGGGCAATTATCGTCCTTACTTCATCAGGCCTGTAGCCTCCACAGTTACATCGTGGATGCCAGGATTGGACACCGAAATGTTACTTGAGCATATCGGGTGCATAGGATGCCCATGACTAAAATTTCCAAAACTTTCTTAGTACCAAGGATCTTCTCCAATGCCATGACCGAGTGAAAACTATGAGCGCACGAGAGCCTTACACTGTTAGGCCGCGACTCCCATTGTCGTGTAGTCGGTTGGATAGGGGTGTGGCCTTACTCGCCTGATGTAAGGAGGCATTGCTAGGCTGAGTCTGACCAGTTCGTGAATAGGTCCACTACTTTCAGGCCTTACTGGTAATTGGCTATCCGCAGGTAGGGTAGTGAGGTCTCTTATGCTCGTTTGACTGTGCGAGGTCTGTAGAGTGGTAGTCATCCACCAGTGTAATGGACTCCGGTGATTTCCTTATGATGGAAATGTACTTGATATGTGGATTGGATATAAGCATTGACATTACTTCGCATTGCATTTGCATCAGCTGAGTAAGCCTCATATTGCATCACCTTGGCATGACACCTAGTACTCTTTGCATTATAGTACTCATTGCATTATATAGCCTTGGTATAGTTTCTTACATTATTGTACTACCTTGGTATAGCTTCTTGTGTTCATGACAGCCCTGGTAAGGCTGGTGGTGTTGGCTTTGATCATGTTTCCTCCCTGTATCTCCTATTATTCTTCTATGCACTATTATCATACACCTTCACCACCCTAAGCTTCTATAAGCTTATGCATGATTGATGCATGCAGGAGATCCTAGGCAGGTGTTGTAGTGGCAGAGTTTGGGCTAGAGCTGAGCTTGAGGACCCAGTATTGCAGACTTCCTTTCTTTCTTCTGTTATCTTATGTATGTCCTTTTGGACCTTATGTAAGCTTGTAAAAGTTCAAATTCTTAGTGGATTTTGTGATGTGTGCCTTGTTATTTTCAGATATACTTGTTGTGATCTTAGGTATGCTCGTGTTAGAAATGATTATATTGTTGTGGAAATCCTCTTTCTAGGATCTCAGGATCAGAACCTACCTCAGGAGCCGAGAATGGGGTACTATGGAGGCTGTTGCTATGAGACCTGACCTGAGTTCGCATGTGTGCATGTGTGTGTGAGTATGCATTCCATTCATCTTTGTCCCCCGGTCCAACCGATCGAATTTCGGTGACCCACGACTTTCAGTTAGCATTTACGGTCTTCCTCGAATTTGGTCATGTTGACCCAACTCGGATTGGCCCGAGACCCATGCCATCTTGTCCGTATCAGCACCACGGTTCCAACACTGCGTCCCGTACGTTAATCCGATATGAACATCTCAAGTTATGAGTATCGATCGATATGGGCCATTAATTGCATAATTGGTGGACCCCACCATGGTTTGCACATTTTGTCATGCACATGATGTCACCCTAGGCTGAAATTTTGAAAAGGCTACTACCCTATAACCTTGTTTATATCTCTCTACTACAATCATTACTTTCTCTACCCTAGGTAAGAGAGGTAATGATTACTTCCCTTGAAAGCTTTTTCCCTCTTTTTCTTTCTCATTTCTCTCTCTTCCCTTCTTCCCTAGCAACTTCCCTCCATTTCTCCAGCCCATCTCCCTCTCCATTTCCTGCCCCTTCTCCCTCTAATCCCCTCCCATCTAACCTTCTACAATCCATCTCGCCCATTAAAACATGTCCCTTGGAGCATGAAGAGTAGATTGATGTAACTCTAGAGTAGGATCCATTAAGGTGGGTGTTCTCCTTAGCTTCTTCTCTCTTACTTCTCTTTTCTTTCTTTTCCTTGCATACATGGAACCATGTAAGACCCACCAATCTATGGTGGAGGTCCTACATGGCTCCTAGGATAAAGGCCATGAGCCTAGATCCTACTCATTTCCTTCCATGGTGGGCTATTCTCCATGGACCCACCATGATGCCTTCTCCTTTATTCTTACATCTCATAGGCCATCTAGGCCTTTACATTCATGTAGGGAGGGTATCTCTACCACTATAAGAAAAATGGGCAAAGGCTACGGCCAAAAATCGTAGCAAAAGCCCTTTTGCTACGGATATAATCTGTAGCACGTCCGTCGCTATTGATGGGGTAGCTAAAGGTATAGCTATGGATTATATCCATAGCAATAGATACCAATAGCCATGAATATAATCCATAGCAATAGATACCAATAGGTAGCAATAGCCATGAATATAATCCATAGCAATAGATACCAATAGCTACCGATTATATCCATAGCAATAGATACCAATAACTACTGTCAGTATCCGTAGTAATAAATACCAACATCTACAAATTATATCTGTAGCAATAGATACCAATAGCTATGGATTATAGCCGTAGCAATAGATACCAATAGCTACGTCTACTGAGAGTGGAGTAGACTGATCGTAGAACCACTGTAAAATGATTGTGTTTAAGATTCCTATTCTTCAGTTTGTGTGATTTACTTATTCATATTCTTCTGTTTATGTGATTTACTTATTCCTATTCTTTTGTTTGTGTTTAAGATTCTTATTCATATGATATAGCCGTAGTAATAGATACTAATAGCTATGGATTATAAGTTTAGGTTATAGGTTATAGGTTATAAGTTTCCTACAAACTTTTGAACTACACTTCAAACAAACCCAAAAATCCAAAACAACTATCTTAAAAACTTCTAAGAAAACAACAAACGAGGATAGCGAAAGTGAAAGCAAAGATGAAGATAAGGAAGTGGCTTTATTGGCACAAAGATTCCGAAAATTCTTTCAGAAGAATCATGGTCGTTCATTTAACAGGAGAAATATGAATAACAAACCTTCTACAAGCAAATTTGGTAAAAGGACCAAAGAACCATAATGCTATGCCTATCAGGAGTATGGACACCTATCAACCGAATGCCCAAACAGAATAACTAAGGGCAAGGCAATGGTCGCTACGTGGAATGATATAAGGAGTCAAATTCAGAATCCAGTGACTCAGAGAGTGGTGGGGAATAGAAATCCTTGAAAATTCTTCTGTTCTCCACTACCTCAACCATTCTTAATGAATTTGAGAACGAAAAAGAATAGCAAGCCACTGAATCATTTCCGTCAGATAATAAGAAAAGTGGAGAAGAAGAAGAAGAAAAGGATAAACTAAAAGATGCTTATAATCAACTCTACATTCATAGCATAAATATCCTTAAAAGACTCGGAATAGCGGAAAACAAAAGTAAGTTACTGCAAAATGATTTAGATAAAACATTGGAAATCAACACATAATTAATAAATGATCTACAACAATATCATACGGATAATGATAAACTTGAACGAATCAATACCTTTCTTGAAAACGAGTCTGAGAAATTGAACAAATAGGTCGAGATCTTAAAAGACAAGATTGTGCTCCTCCAAAACGAAAATCGTACAATCCCGTTTGACTTAGAAGAATCTAGAAAGATCGCTAAGATAAATTATAAGTTTTCCTAGAGTGGTGAAAAATTAGAAAAACTCCTAGGGATGAGAAGACCTGGAAAGGACAAGAGCGGTCTAGGATATGAAAATTTTAAATCAAAATATGTAAATGCAACACCAATAACCGAAAAATCTGCTGCCTCAAGAAGCAAAACTAAAACTACTCCAATGTGTCATTTGTGTGGTGACTTTGGTCATTATAAGTTCGAATGCATAACACCTAAGTGGACTCAACATAACTCTGATCAGAAATTCAAACCAACTAGAGAAATGTAGAATTTCAAAAGTCCAATTAGAAATATGGATAGAAGAAATATACTTCCATCACCACCCAAAATGATAAACAAAATGAGAGACTTAATTAATCAAGTGGATAAACTGAACACTAAAAACTCTACCATGAAATGGGTAAGGAAGAACTAGTTTATATCATGCATCAGGATGTGGATACTTGCTGAAATGATGCAATTTTTGTCACGCCCCAAACCCGAAAATCGGATTCATAGGAATCCCAATCTCCGAATCCGGTGCCGACAGCCTCCGTAGTACCCCATTCTCGGCTCCTAGCATCCATACGCCAGATTCCAATCCTGGGATCCTACAAGGAGGATTTTTTTTTTTACATTTAACTTGTAATAAGCATAACCACAAGATTACCCAATTCACAATGGCAACATCATCATCACATATCCACTAATACAATCATTTGAATACAATGCTGAAAGGGAAATACATAAATAATAAAAAAAATAAAGCTCCAGAAGACCGCTGCACGCTCCAAGCTCAACATTGCTGTAACCTAACGCCACCTGCACGCATCTATCGTGCATAAGCTTATAGAAAGCTTAGTGAGTGGTGAAAGTGTGTGCACAAGGTAAGTGCCAAGAATGTAATACAATGCCATAAATCATATAACATCGGTAATACAGGCAAGATCATGAATCATATGATATCAGAGTAAGCGGAAATACTGGCAAGTCCATAAGTCAATCAATATCAGAATACCCAATGTGGAACAGCTATGCAATAAGGAGTCATAAAGAGTCAAATATCAGATGCCGGAGATACAATGCAATATACAAATCCTGCTAAGTCTGTCTAAGCCATATAAGTACAGAAACATTGCAACCCAAAACGTCATATGCCTGTAGATGTAATGTAATATGCAATGCGAATGAAATGACCATGCTGGAGTGTAAGGTCGGGATGATAGTACGTAGTATCGCAGGCTACGGGGTTCACCACAAGGGACTTCTATCCAAACCAGTCCCATACCTAAATTTGGATAGTCAGACTCAACGTGATAAACTCCTGATCTCGGTTAGTCGCGAGCCCAACCAAAAATTCTTGCCATAACGAAGGTACACAACAATTAGTTGCGCACTACCAGCCCGAGTGGGTAGTGAATGAATGAATGAATGAGCATGCAACTCCTACTCACTAAGTCCACATATCAGTACGGTTCCTCTCTGGGATCATCACCGGGGTTTAGTACACTACAAATGGCACTGCCGCTCTCCCAGCCGCACAGTCCAAGTGAGCGTAAGAAACCTCACTATCCGCCTGGCCAATAGTCTGCCAATACCTATTCGGCACGTCGATAGCGGACCCATTCCTCGAGCTGGTCAGACTCAGCCTAACAATGCCCCCTACGCTCGGGCGGGTAAGGCCACACCCCCTCCCAACCGACCATCACACAGTGGGAGACGCGGCCTCCTGGTATTCGGCACTCGGGCGCTCATGTGTATCCACTCGGTCCCGACGTTGGGGCGTCCTCTGGTACCAAGAGGGTTTTAGGGATTTTCACCCAGGGCCATCTATGGCAGCCCGATGCTAGAACAGATTTCCGGTGTCCCGTCCGGCCATCCACGATATGCCTGTGGAGGCTACGACCACCGATGTCGCTAGGGGGCGTACACTAATCATAATGCAATATGCATGAGTCATACAATCCAGTCATGCATCAATCCTGTGCATGCCATGCTCTCATATGGGGCAACTCCGCCTATCAGGGAGCCCTATGAACAACCTACCCTATGGCATATGCAATGGTCAATCACATCTCATAACAAACATGCAGATGATGCGTATGGGTATGTATTATGATGCTATGCTGTCACATACTCATAATCGGTATCAATAATCTGGCGTCAACCATCGGCCTCGACAATGTGGACATTTAACCAACACTGCCCCTAAGGAATGGCCACATAGAGCTAAACATATAATGAGCCCACGACCTCACACAAAGGCCTAATATACAACACGATGGGCCTTACTCAAGGGCCACATATACACAACATGTGGACCCTGCTCATGGGTCTAATACATATCACAATGGGCCTTGCCCCATAGGCCATATATAAATGCGTCATAATGAGCCTTACCCATGGGCCATGAACACATCACAATGGGCTTTGCCCATGGGCCTCAAATATATGACATGTGGGCCCTACACATGGGTCTCGAATACATCAAATGAGTCATGCATCATGGGCCTACTACGTGTCATAATGGGCCTCAACTACGAGTCCCATGTACATCATATAGGTCACGACAATCGGCCTTGGTAATCGAAATCGGCCTCGACAAATCAGAATCGGCCTCGATAATCAGAATCGGAATCAGCCTCAATCGGCCTTGACAATCGGAGTCAGAATCGACAATCGACATCGATAATCGGCCTCGATACTTAGCCTCAACAATCAGAATTGGCATATACAATCGGCCTCGACAAATCAAAATCATCGGAATTAGCCTTGATACTCGAAATCGATCGATAATCGGAATCGCAATTGGTCACGTCAATCAGAATCGGCAATCGGTCACGACAATCGCACCGATCGATCGAAATGATCGAAATCGATGTCATCGTCAATCGTCAATCGAATCGACAAGCGGTCAAGATAATCGAAATCGATAAATCGATCACGACAATCGCATCGATCGATAGTCGAATCGAAAATCGGTCACGTCAATCGGATCGACAATCGGTCAAGGTAATCGAATCGAAAATCGGTCACAATAATCGCATTGATCGATAGTCGAATCGACAAATCGGTCACGTTAATCGAAATCGATAATCGGTCAAGGTAATCAGGAATCGCAAATCGGTCACGACAATCGGAATCGGCAATCGGTCAAGATAATCAGAATTAGCAAATCGATCATGACAATCGCACCGATTGATAGTCGGAATCGGTAAATCGGTCACGTTAATTGAAACCAGTAATCGGTCGTGACAATTGGGATCGATCGATAATCAGAACTAATCGGAGTCGGTAATCGGTCACAACAATCGGAATCGATCGATAATCAGAATCGGCAAATCGGCCACTAATCGGAGTCGGTAATCGGTCACAACAATCGGAATCGATCGATAATCAGAATCGGCAAATCGGTCACGATGTGGACATTTAACCATCACTGCCCATCAACGTGGACATTCCACCAACATCGTTCCCAATGCGTGGCCCACATAGAGCCGAACATATAGTGGGCCCAAGGCCTCGCACCAGGGCCTAATATGCATCACCATGGGCCCCAATTACATCACATCGAGCCTCACTCGTGGGCCGCATATACATCATAATGGGCCTCGCCCATGGGCCTCGAATACATCGCAGTGGGCCACAACCCATGGGCCCCAAATACCTCTCAATGGGTTGGGCCCCGCTCATTTCAGATGGGCCCATAAATGGACATCTTGGATAAAACACGTACATCACGTGGGGGCCACGTGAATGGACGGTGTGAATACGAAATGCATACATCTAGGTGGCCCCCACCCGTCCAGAAATTAGATGGACAACATGGCAGAAACACATACATCAGGTGGTGGGGTCCACCCACATGGCCCACCTGAGACGGCTCGCCGCGATGAATGGATGGATGACCTGTAGTGCAAGACCCTACATCACAGGGGTCCCACGGAACCTTCTGATGTGAATGCAGCTGGTGATGCACACCACCATCCCATCAGCAGTGGGTCACATGGGGCCACCATACACACGTCCAGGTGGCCCACTGAATATACATTATTAATATATAAAATATTATATAATATGATATTATATACTTATATATGCCTGCACGTGGCAGCAGATTACCCATACCCACCGTCCAGATGCATCTGAACGGTGTAGGCTTCATGATAAAGGTGGGTCCCACGTAACAGTGGCCCACGACAGCATTCATATATAATATAATATATTATATAGTATATATACATAGTAATATAATATCATATATAATATTAAATATATAATATATTATCATTTATAATATAACATTATATATATATAATATATCTTTAAACGGTAATATAAAGGTGGGTCCCACGTTACAGTGGCCCACCACAACATTCATATATAATATATTATATTATATAGTATATATATACGTGTGTGTGTGAGCCGTGTAGTGGCAGCGTCCAGCGTCCAGAGACACTGGACGGCCTGGATGGAAGGGGCCCACCTAAGGTTGTAGGCCCTACATGAATGGACGACGCGGGTTAACACATACGTCACGATCAGGCTCACACAGCTTGCTGACGTCAATCAGCAGCTGTGTGGTGCTGGGTTGCAGATCAAGCGTTCAATAGATGAACGGCTTGGATTGAACCATACATCAAGGTGGCTATTCCAAGCTCCTGCCCGTCCCAGCTAAGCGGAGGGACGGTGTGGATTAAATACATGCAGAAGGTGGTCCCCTACTGCTGTGACTCAAAAAGGGTTTCAATGGTAGCCGTTCAATCGCACTGTTTTCCTGCCATGGGGGCCACCTGAGTTCGTATACGGCTGATTCTTGGAGGGCCCACTACCCAGATGGGGCTCCATCAAATGCACGGTGTTGATGTGCGTCACACACCATGGTGGGGCCCACGGTTGGGACTCACGATCCCTGGCCACCATCCCAAACGTAGAGGACGCTGTTGCGCCGCCCTCTGGATGGCAGCAGCAGCGTCTTCTGCTACATGTATTTTTATTTTTTTATTTTTTGAAAATTATGTTTTGTGTGGTTTTCCCTAGGTGGGGCCCGCATCAGGTGGATCCACTCCAATGGTGGGATTCTATGGATCATGAAGGACCAAACAAGTTCAATATTCAAGGTATTTCGGCGCATCAAAGGTTAGAGTGAATTTTTAACGGTGAAACCCACTGTTTTCTATGATATGGCCCGCCAGGGGATCAGATTGGCTTCACATTTTGGCTCAACGCCTAAAATGAGCTGGTGAATGAAATGGACGGCGTGGATTTAAGCAATACATCAAGGTGGGGCCTGCATGAGTGGCTCAGATTTCAAAGCTTTTAATCAAGTGATATTCTTGTTCTGTTTCACAAAGAACGTCCAGTGCATTTACGGGACGGTCTGGACAACGGACGTCCAGGAAGTTCTGGGTGACCCATCTGGCTATGTTGGGGTCCACCAAATGCTTCCCATCACTTAGACCCTTCAAAAAAAAAGGTAGCAAGGTGGGTTCATTCCACTAGATGGACAGTAAGAATATTGCATGCATCTTCAGGTGGGCCACACATCATAAAAGAAAGGGAAAGAGAGATAAAGAAGCACCCACCTCTAGATCTCGGACTCCACCTTCCTCCAATAGGTCTTAGAGCTTCAAGGAGGTTGATTTAACGGTCGAGATGGGGTTTAGAGGGTTGGATTGAGAGAGATCTAACTAGAGGGTGGTTGGAAATGGGGGGTTGCCATGGACGTTTTTAGCTCCTCACTTGCTAGGGAAGAAAAATGAAGAAGAAGAGAGAGAGTAGAGAGATGAGAGAGAGTGAAATGATGGGTTGTAAGAGGGTAATAATGAGTTGTAAGAGCATGGGGAAGAAAACCTCATAATGACTTGTAAGAGAGATTTGACTAAAAGCTCTCATGGGAAATGGTGCTCCTAGGGTGGGTCCACCTAGGGAAACGTGTGCACTCCCTCAAAGTGGACCCCACATCAATCAAGGGCTCAAATATTGTAAAGGGTACATCTTTTGATCTACTCGTTGGATTGGCGCACGAGACGCGGCATTGGAACCGCAGTGACGATGCGGTCGCGATGACATAGGTCTTTGGTCAAGCCGACTCGGAATTAAATGATGACACTCAAGGTCGTGCGCAAATGTTATCTACACATCACAGGTCGTCGGAATTCGACCGGGAGGACCGCGGAAGCCTACGGAATAATATAGGCTTGGATACGGGTCTTACAATTTTGTTGTGCTCCAAATGTCATATCTGAGGTATCTCACCTCAATCCTTTTGTACATAAACATCTTGATGTTTATAATTTTGATTTGTACAAATCTTGTACAAATTTTTTTTGTGTATATGTTTGATTCAACGATGATCTATGCTATATAAGTTAGTCTATCATTTTAAGGGAAAATGAAAAATACTCATTCTTGATATGACTGTTGATAAGTCATGTGCATTTTCGATCAAATCAATCAACAGTCGATATCATCGACACCTCTTCAGAACTTGAAAAGTCACATGATCGGGGCTATTATCGAAGCTATTATCGGTAATTTTCAAATGCGGATCCTCGATATGATCGAAACTAAGTTCGATAAAATCGAAGACTACCGCCCGATAAAAGGCGAACAAGAAGATTTTTTTTTTGAAAGAAGCATTTCATTTTTTTTGCTAAAACCCTCATCCGAAAGTACATCGTGGGTCCCAGAAGCTCCTTAAAAATTGGTATTATCCTTTCATTCCCCATTTCAGAGTTTATCTTGCTTTTTGGTCGGATATTGTTAGTCTCTTTAAAAGAGGAATTTTATCCATTCTTCCGAAAGCTGTCTTGATGGGCAAGGACAAAGAAATGGTGTCAGGTCCTGGGGATTCGTCTAAACCTTCTCGACAAAAGACTCTTCCCTCAAAGGAAAAGGCAAGTGCTACTGAATGTGGGATTCCCACTCGTTAGAGATCTCGACAAACTTCACGTGGTGGGTGCCAGTCCGAAACTCCGGCACCTCCTGCGGCTAGCTTAAACCCACGTCCAGTAAAATATATGGGGAGGAAGCTCATTCACAAGAGAAAGGTAGACAGAGATTGTCTAAAACCATACAATCTCGAATCCCTATTTGCTGTGATCAATTAGTTGCCAGTTCTACATTTCAGTGGGCCATGCCAACTCGAATGAACACGGAACTTCCTTGCCGCGTGTCACTCACCCGTGTCTGATCCTCCCTCTATCATGGTCTCTTTGGACAGTGATGATGTGCTAATCACACCTGCTACAATGGCAAATATCCTTGGACTGACAATGACGCCAGAGAGTCTCCCTTAAATGGACTTCAAAAATATGAAAATTCAGTCCATGGTAACTAAGTACCTCTGTCATGGTAGGGACATCCCTTGGTATCAAGGGAATGCATTGAAATCTAGGTACATGGAACCGAAATTTTGAGTCATGCATGGTATCTTCATAACAAATATATATCCCAGAAGTATTAACCGGTCCGATCTCACCGGTTTTATGACCATGCTAGTATAATCAATTGGCAAAGGGATGAGGATTTGTCTGCCAACTCCGCTTGTCTATCAGTTGGTAAATGTCGTACATACATCTAGGGACCTCCATCTGCCTATCCATGGATCATTAACATGGTATGCAATGCCATAGGCTTCCCAACGACCACTAATCTGGTTCTTCCTCTCCAAATCTTTAACAAAAACAACATTCACAAGATGGACTTGAAGTTCCACAAGTACCCTAAGGATCCAGAGGAAGGTACCCAAGAAGAAGGAGATGCCACTACCAAAAAAATGGGCAAAGGCTACGGATAAAATCCGTAGCCATAGGTATATGGCTACGGGAAAAATCCGTAGCCATAGGTATATGGCTACGGATCTAGTCCGTAGCACTAGCGTAGTCGTAGGTCCCGAAACAATAGGTTTAGACCCTATGGCTATGGATTTAATCCGTAGCTATATGTCCTAGCAGCTACGGATATGATCCGTAGCAATAACTACCAGAAACAGGCAAAGGCTACGGACCAAATCTGTACCCATAGATCTATGGCTACGATTTTAGTCCGTAGCACTACCGTAGTCACAGGCGCAGTGGAACCTATGGCTACGGATTTAATCCGTAGCTATTATATTCCAATAGCTACGGTTATAATCCGTAGCAAAATATTAAAAGTTCTTACCAATATGCCAAATTTAAGGCTACACCTGTTAGATTAGTGGCTACGGTCAATATCCGTAGCTATTTTGGACATTAAAAATTTTTATATAATCATTTGTTCATTCAATTACCACCTGTACAATCATTCATTCATTCAATTACAATCAATTACAATTCTTCATTCAATCAATTACAATTTCAATCCTTTATTCAATCAATTACAATTACAATCAATTACAATCCAATTCATTCAATCAATTACAATTATAATTACAATAATACTGGAAATACAAGTCTTTGGCTTCATTAGAGAAATTAATGTGCTTGACTTCACCATGAAATTTCAACAATACTTCATATATTCCATCATCCTACAAACAATATGTCACTCATAAATTAGAATACCCATTGGAGAAAAGAAAGACAAAGTGAAAGAAGTGCATCATGTATAACCATTTTTTTCTTAATGAATTAAAAAAAAAAAAAACTTAAAGAGGAATGAAATTGACACAAAAGAAATGGTCTCACCATATGATTATAGGTTTAGGTTTAGGTTAAGGTTAAGGTTTAGGTTATAGGTTTTGGGATTTGAGAATAAGTTTGGGTTTAGGTTATAGGTTTTGATTTTGGTTTTGGTTATAGGTTTTGGGATTTGAGAATGGGCTCGGGTTTAGGTTATAGGTTTTGGTTTAGGTTATAGGTTTTGGTTAAAGTTTAGGTTTTTAGATTTGAGAATGGGTTCGGGTTTAGGTTATAGGTTTTGGTTTTGGTTTTGGTTATAGGTTTTGGGATTTGAGAATGGGTTGATTTAGGTTATAGGTTTTGGTTTTGGTTTAGGTTATAGGTTTTGGTTTTGGGAATTAAGAATGGGTTCGGGTTTAGGTTATAGGTTTTGGTTTTGGTTTAGGTTATAGGTTTTGGTTTAGGTTTAGGTTAAAGTTTAGGTTATAGGTTTTGGATTTGAGAATGGGCTATGGTTTAGGTTTAGGAATCGGGTTCATGTTCGGGATTGGGTTTAAGTTTTGATTTTCGAGTTTAGGTTTAGGTTTAGGTTAGAGAGTTGAGATTAGGATTAGGTGTAGGTTTAGCTCTAGTGAATTGAGTTTAGGTTATAGGTTTAGGGAAAGGTTAGGTTTAGGTTATAGGTTTTGGGATTTGGGAATAGTTTTAGGTTATAAGTATATGTTTAGGTTAGGTTATAGGTTAAGGTTCGGGATTTGAGTTTAGGTTATAGGTTTTGGTTTAGGTTAAGGTTTAGGTTTTTGGATTTGAGAATGGGTTCGGCCTTAGGTTATAGGTTTTGGTTTTGGTTTTGGTTTAGGTTATAGGTTTTGGTTAAGGTTTAGGATTTTGGATTTGAGAATGGGTTCGGGTTTAGGTTATAGGTTTTGGTTTGGGTTATACGTTTTGGTTAAAGTTTAGGTTTTTAGATTTGAGAATGGGTTCGGGTTTAGGTTATAGGTTTTGGTTTTGGTTTAGGTTATAGGTCTTGGTTAAGGTTTAGGTTTTGGATTTGAAATGGGTTCACGTTTAAGTTATAGGTTTTGTCTTTGGTTTAGGTTATAGGTTATGGGATTTGAGAATGGGTTCGGGTTTAGGTTATAGGTTTTGGTTTAGGTTATAGGTTTTGGTTTAGGTTTAGGTTATAGGTTTTTGGATTTGAGAATGAGTTCGGGTTTAGGTTATAGGTTTTCGTTTTGGTTTAGGTTATAGGTTTTAGGATTTGAGAATGGGTTCGGGTTTAGGTTATAGGTTATGGTTTTGGTTTGGCTTAGGTTTAGGTTTTTTGGGATTTGAGAATGGGTTCGGGATTAGGTTATAGGTTTTGGTTTTGTTTTTAGGTTATAGGTTTTGGTTAAGGTTTAGGTTTTGGATTTGAGAATGGGTTCGGGTTTAGGTTATAGGTTTTGGTTTAGGTTTAGGTTTAGGTTTTTGAATTTGAGAATGGGTTCGGTTTAGGTTATAGGTTTTAATTATGGTTGAGGTTTTTGGATTTAAGAATGGATTCGGGTTTAGGTTATAGGTATTGGTTTAGGTTAAGGTTTAAGTTTTGGATTTGAGAATGGGTTCGGGTTTAGGTTATAGGTTTTGGTTTAGGTTAAGGTTTAGGTTTTTAGATTTGAGAATGGGTTTGGGTTTAGGTTTTGGTTTAGGTTAAGTTTTAGGTTTTCGGGTTTAGGTTATAGGTTTTGGTTTAGGATTTGAGTTTAGGTTATAGGTTTTGGTTTAGGTTATAGGTTTTGGTTTAGGTTAAGGTTTTGGTTTTGGATTTAAGTATGGGTTGGGGTTTAGGTTATAGGTTTTGGTTTTGGTTTTGGTTTAGGTTATAGGTTTTGGTTAAGGTTATAGGTTATAGGTTTTGGGATTTGAGAATGGGTTCGAGTTTAGGCTATAGGTTTTGGTTTTGGTTTAGGTTATAGGTTTTGGGATTTGAGAATGGGCTCGGGTTTAGGTTACTGAGTTTTGGTTAAGGTTTAGGTTAAGGTTTAGGTTTAGGTTTAGATTATAGGATTTTTGGGATTTGAGAATAGGTTTGGGATTAGGTTATAGGTTTTGGTTTTGGTTTTGGTTATAGGTTTTGGGATTTGAGAATGGATTCGGCTTAAGTTATAGGTTTGGTTTTGGTTTAGATTATAGGTTTTGGTTAAGGTTTAGATTTAGGTTATAGGTTTTGGGATTTGAGAATGGGTTCGGGTTTAGGTTATAGGTTTTGGTTTTGGTTTAGGTTATAGGTTTTGGTTTAGTTTTAGGTTAAGGTTTAGGTTATACGTTTTAGATTTGAGAATGGGTTATGGTTTAGGTTTAGGAATCGGGTTCATGTTTGGGATTGGGTTTAAGTTTTGGTTTTCAAGTTTATGTTTATGTTTAGGTTAGAGAGTTGAGATTAGGATTAGGTGTAGGTTTAGCTATAGGGAATTGAGTTTAGGTTATAGGTTTAGGGATAGGTTAGGTTTAGGTTATAGGTTTTGGGATTTGGGAATAGTTTTAGGTTATAAGTATAGGTTTAGGTTAGGTTATGTGTTAAGGTTTAGGATTTGAGTTTAGGTTATAGGATTTGGTTTAGGTTAAGGTTTAGGTTTTTAGATTTGAGAATATGTTCGGGTTTAGGTTATAGGTTTTGGTTTTGGTTTTGGTTTAGGTTATAGGTTTTAGTTAAGGTTTAGGTTTTGGATTTGAGAATGGGTTCGGGTTTAGGTTATAGGTTTTGGTTTAGGTTTAGGTTAAGGTTTAGGTTTAGGTTATAGGTTTTGGATTTGAGAATGGGTTCGAGTTTAGGTTATAGGTTTTGGTTTTAGTTTAGGTTATAGGTTTTGAGATTTGAGAATGGGTTCGGGTTTAGGTTATAGGTTTTGGTTTTGGTTTAGGCTTAGGTTTAGGTTTTTTGGGATTTGAGAATGGGTTCGGGATTAGGTTATAGGTTTTGGTTTTGGTTTAGGTTATAGGTTTTGGTTAAGGTTTAAGTTTTGGATTTGAGAATGGGTTCGGGTTTAGGTTATCGGTTTTGGTTTAGGTTAAGGTTTAGGTTTTTGGATTTGAGAATGGGTTCGGGTTTAGGTTATAGGTTTTGGTTTAGGTTAAGGTTTAGGTTTTGGATTTGAGAATGGGTTCGGGTTTAGGCTTAGGTTATAGGTTTTGGTTTAGGATTTGAGTTTAGGTTATAGGTTTTGTTTAGGATTTGAGTTTGGGTTATAGGTTTTGGTTTAGGTTAAGGTTTAGATTTTTGGATTTAAGTATGGGTTCGGGTTTAGGTTATAGGTTTTGGTTTTGGTTTTGGTTTTGGTTATAGGTTTTGGTTAAGGTTATAGGTTTTGGTTTAGGTTATAGGTTATAGGTTTTGGGATTTGAGAATGGGTTCGGGTTTAGACTATAGGTTTTGGTTTTGGTTTAGGTTATAGGTTTTGGGATTTGAGAATGGGCTCAGTTTAGGTTACAGGATTTGGTTAAGGTTTAGGTTAAGGTTTAGGTTATAGGTTTTTGGGATTTGAAAATAGGTTCGGGATTAGGTTATAGGTTTTGGTTTTGGTTTAGGTTATAGGTTTTGGGATTTAAGAATGGATTCAGGTTTAGGTTATAGGTTTGGTTTTGGTTTAGGTTATAGGTTTTGGTTAAGGTTTAGATTTAGGTTATAGGTTTTAGGATTTGAGAATGGGTTCGGGTTTAGGTTATAGGTTTTGCTTTTGGTTTAGGTTATAGGTTTTAGTTTAGGTTTAGGTTAAGGTTTCGGTTATAGGTTTTGGATTTGAGAATGGGTTATGGTTTAGGTTTAGGAATCAAGTTCATGTTCGGGATTAGGTTTAAGTCTTGGTTTTCAAGTTTAGCTTTAGGTTTAGGTTAGAAAGTTGAGATTAGGATAGTGTAGGTTTAGCTCTAGGGAATTGAGTTTAGGTTATAAGTTTAGGGAAAGGTTAGGTTTAGGTTATAGGTTTTGGGATTTGGGAATAGTTTTAGGTTATAAGCATAGATTTAGGTTAGGTATAGGTTAAGGTTTAGGATTTAAGTTTAGGTTATAGGATTTGGTTTAGGTTAAGGTTTAGGTTTTGGATTTGAGAATGGGTTTGGGTTTAGGTTATAGGTTTTGGTTTTAGTTTTGGTTTAGGTTGTAGGTTTTAGTTAAGGTTTAGGTTTTTGGATTTGAGAATGGGTTCGAGTTTAGGTTATAGGTTTTGGTTTAGGTTATAGGTTTTGGTTTAGGTTTAGGTTAAGGTTTAGGTTTAGGTTATCGGTTTTGGATTTGAGAATGGGTTCGGGTTTAGGTTATAGGTTTTGGGATTTGAGAATGGGTTCGGGTTTAGGTTATAGGTTATGGTTTTGGTTTAGGCTTAGGTTTAGGTTTTTTGGGATTTGAGAATGGGTTCGGGATTAGGTTATAGGTTTTGGTTTTGGTTTTGGTTCTGAGTTTTAGTTAAGGTTTAGGTTATAGGTTTTGGTTAAGGTTTAGGTTTTTGGATTTGAGCATGGGTTTGGGTTTAGGTTATAGGCTTTTGTTTAGGTTTTTGGATTTGAGAATGGGTTCGAGTTTAGGTTATAGGTTTTGGTTTAAGTTAAGGTTTAGGTTTTGGATTTGAGAATGGGTTCGGGTTTAGGTTATAGGTTTTGGTTTAGGTTGTAGGTTTTAGTTAAGGTTTAGGTTTTTGATTTGAGAATGGGTTCGAGTTTAGGTTATAGGTTTTGGTTTAGGTTATAGGTTTTGGTTTAGGTTTAGGTTAAGGTTTAGGTTTAGGTTATAGGTTTTGGATTTGAGAATGGGTTCTGGTTTAAGTTATAGGTTTTGGTTTAGTTTAGGTTATAGGTTTTGGGATTTGAGAATGGGTTCGGGTTTAGGTTATAGGTTATGGTTTTGGTTTAGGCTTAGGTTTAGGTTTTTGGGATTTAAGAATGGGCTTGGGATTAGGTTATAGGTTTTGGTTTTGGTTTTGGTTATGGGTTTTGGTTATAGGTTTTGGTTAAGGTTTAGGTTTTTGGATTTGAGAATGGGTTTGGGTTTAGGTTAAGGTTTAGGTTTTTGGATTTGAGAATGGGTTCGGGTTTAGGTTATAGGTTTTGGTTTAAGTTAAGGTTTAAGTTTTGGATTTGAGAATGGGTTCGGGTTTAGGTTTTGATTTAGGTTAAGGTTTAGGTTTTCGGGTTTAGGTTATAGGTTTTGGTTTTGGGATTTGAGTTTAGGTTATAGGTTTTGGTTTAGGTTAAGGTTTAGGTTTTGGATTTAAGTATGGGTTCGGGTTTAGGTTATAGGTTTTGGTTTAGGTTATAGGTTTTGGTTAAGGTTATAGGTCTTGGTTTAGGTATTAGAGTTTAGGTTATAGGTTTTGATTTAGGTTAAGGTTTAGGTTATAGCTTTTGGTTTTGGTTTTGGTTTAGGTTATAGGTTTTGGGATTTGAGAATGGGCTCGAGTTAAGGTTATAGGTTTTGGTTTTAGTTTAGGTTTAGGTTATAGATTTTTAGATTTGAGAATGAGTTATGGTTTAGGTTTAGGAAATCGGGTTCAGGTTCGAGATTGGGTTTAAGTTTGGGTTTTCAAGTTGAGGTTTAGGTTTAGGTTAGGGAGTTAAGATTAGGATTAGGTGTAGGTTTAGCTTTAGGGAATTGAGTTTAGGTTATAGGTTTAGGTTTTGGTTTAGGTTAGGGTTTTGATTTAGGTTATAGGTTATAGGTTATAGGTTTTGGTTATAGGTTATAGGATTTGAGAATGGGTTCGGGTGTGGTCCCTACAAATACAAATGTAATACAAATATAAACACGGCCTGTCCGAATGGCCAGGCCCTTCCAATGTCGTACATAGGAAATGGACAGCTTCATCATGGTCATAGCAACGGTTCCCACCTTCCAGGGACCCCCACTCTTCCGGATAGCTCCGACGCACATCCGGGTCTGCTCCATTAATCTCGAGCAAATACATAAACACGGCCTATCCAAATGGCCAGGCCCCTCCAATGCCGTCCATAGGAAATGGACAGCTTCATCATAGTCATAACAGCGGTTCCCACCTTCCAAGGACCCTCGCTCTTGCGGATAGCTCCGACGCACATTCGGGTCTGCTCCATCAATTTTGAGCAAATACATAAATACGGCCTGTCCAAATGGCCAGGCCACTCCAATCATATGCATTCTTAACAAGAGACATACCAGATGCTTGAATCTGAAATTCGCAGCTCCAATCCTCACACATGCAACATCCACCTGAAAGAATGCGCATAACCGTCATGCTTGAGGGAGCATTGAGATGTTGATGTTGTTTCATGAGGCATGACATGGATGGTGATGTGTTTATACCAAGCAAGTGCTTGATGATGTATGATGATGATTATTCATGATGGTGACATGGATGGTGGTGACCAGTGGTGGTGGAAATTGGGTTATTCATTGGGTGTGGAACGACAGAAGTTAGGCTTCTGTAGGCTGTCTTTTTGTGAATTATTTGTTTTCTCAGGTGATTGACAAGAGTAGTCCCCTAAAGTTTCCTCTTGCCACATTATTCATAGCATATAAAGCACAACATAAGCATGACATGTTCGGTGGACCATTAGATGCATATCATTGTGAATTATGACTTGAATGCATAAGTGTCTGCCTTCATGAAAATCAATCATATGACCCATTTTATTAATAGCATACAAAGTATGACATGTTCACTGGACCATTAGATGCATATCATTGTGAATTCTGACATGAATACACTAGTGTCTACCACCAGAGAATGAGCCATAAATTAAGCGACAAACTTGAAAATATACACAGTGTGAGAAATCACTTGAAATGAGGTGCATGCTGAGAAGGAAGAAAAAAAAAAAAGCAAAAACAAAAAACAATGGCCATACATATGGTGCATGTTGAGGTGCCCATAAATGTGGTGGCATTAATGGAATCCATGGGAATACATTTTCAATTGCAGTCATGGAAATCATTATTGGATAACTTTTACATTCTATTTTCTATTTCCTTTTTTTCCCACCAATCAAACAGGCATGGACTCATGTTAAAAGTCAAATAAATAAAAATCTAAAATCTCCATAACACATTTGCCAACAAAGTTAGTACTACTAAATGAGAAGCATCACACCAATCAGGAAAGTGTTAATAATGGTCTTAACCAAAATCTCACATTATCTTTATAAGTTTTACCTAAAAATTGATGGAAAAAAAATTGAAAATGAAAATGAAAATACTTGTACCTTTTTATTGACAAGCAAGGTACCCTTCACAAGCACAACCATTGTAGAACAACTCGACTGGATAAGTAAAGGCTAGAGGATAGAGAAACAAAAATGAAGTTCCATCAAGAACAATTGATTATGAAGGGGATTTGGACTAGCATTAAAGAAAAGACATAAACATAATGTACATATTGGATCCCCAGTGACAGATTTGAGTAGTGTTAATGTTGAAGATTTCTCCACAACTTCACTGATCCAAAGATTCTCTAAAGGAAGAAAGACATTCAACTAAAATACGCCAAAAAACAAGCACAAGATGGAGAAACATAAAGATAACAAAAATGATATAAGTGGTAATGGATAGCTTCACTGTCCTTGCAGCCGAGATTCTTTTTACAAATCGCTCTTCACCTATAAAACATAGATGGATTCACATATGGGAACGAAATGTAACTAAACCAAGTCAAAATGATGTGCATTTTCAGATGAAGAATTATGCATGTCCTGCTCATGAGCATGTGGGAACTTGAGAGACAAAGAATCCACATACAAGATGGTGTCTGTAAGCCATCAGATCCACATTGTGCAAGCATCCTAACCTGGCAAGGATTCAGAATTTACTAGCCCCGTGCCATATGCGTTGAATCCCGTGATGATACAATGTCGTCAAAAGAAAGATGAAAAGCAAAAAATTTAACTCAGAACAAGAGACAACAAATCTATAGAAAAGATCAAAACCATATTTTGATTCATCTTAGAGAGAGAGAGAGAGAGAGAGAGAGAGAGAGAGAGAGAGAGTACTCTAATTGAGATTATCCAAATTGAAACTGCTTTGATTGAGATTATCCAAATTGTTATCAATTTAGATATCAAGTCAGGGATGCCCATTGTTGATAATGCAAGCCATTTATCTATTGTGTCCCACCATGTATTGATCATGCATCAGATATCTCCTAAATAGAACATCTTAACATCTTTTATTTGTAGTATTAAGGCATGCAGTTCAGAATAGAAACACAACAATGGTCTGCATTCAACTTGAAAAGCTTCCTAATATTGATTGCTTGGGATCTTCCAATTCATGAAAATTTTTTCCTTTTTGGGGCACTCCATCCACACTGGGACCAATGGTCCTAACTACCAAACAATTGATGTATGACAATATGAGAATTGAAGAGTTGATGAAAATATATGGTCCATGTATCATATAATTCCTCTTGTGCAGGATCTCCTCACTGTCATTTTTGTGAGTTTAACAGGTGATGACACAGGCATATAATGGTGGGTCCCATACAACGGACATGTACAGAACTCATGTACATGCAAATCTAAGCTATTTGAAGACTGGCGGTCAAACTGTAAAAGACGGATCCGCAATTAACTCAACAGTCAATATTTCTAACAACACAAATAACAAAAGCACATACACATCAGATTGATAGAAATATTGCTAATAGTTTTCAGTTTTATGATTGATTTGAAATGGGATCAGTCAGCAATTATTCATGGGATGCCTACGGCTAATTAGTAGATCAACATGTGGCGGCACATCAAATGTGGAACACTGATCAAGTATTTATAACCATCCATTTTCTTCATAGATGTGACGCATTGATGAGCACATCCGCCTGATGATGAACAACTGAAATCTTGTCATGAATCCACTGTAAAATGCTTCTGATGAGAACTTCCAATTCTAAGAGGGAAAACATCGTGTCCATGAGTCCATCACAAAAATAGTTGTTTACCCAAATACAAAAGCCTCACATATTGGAGCCTTGTACAAAATCAGGTCTGTTCGATGGGTGCCATGGTATTACAATTGTTGGCCTACATTTCAAAAGATCACATAGTTCACATAATCCAGGCATGAACAATAGGTAAAAAACAACTAGTATAAAAATCTAACCACTAGTGTTCCATTCTCCAATCAGCTTTTATGGACATGTTTAACATGAAAAAATGTCAAGAGGGCCCAAAGATCATTAGGATCTGATCATACCATCAAGAGATCAAGATCAATGATCTAGAAGAAAAGCTGGACAGATTGCAGTAAAAAAGAAATCTTCAATTGAATAATGAGGGGAAAAATCTGATCAGTTGCATATGTTACATAAGCCAGAAAAGTCATCTCAGAGTCTTGTAGCATTGAGGGCCTGAAATAATGAGGGGAAAAAAAAAGGTTAGGCATTCAACACAACTTTTTAACCACAATAGAAATTTGAATGGATAAATTCTTAAAGATTAAACCCATACATTCAGGTATTCAGTGGGCCTTACCATTTGGGCAGTTCGGACTTGAGTTACAGGCCATGTGTACGCTAAGGGAGACTCACCCATATCCTAGTTATAGTGCATATGGCTTTTCTGTGCCAAAACCCTTTCCTCAAATATGTAATCAAAATCTCAACCCTGGTGTTAAAATAGCATTTGTTCTCCCTGAGATTGTCAGTACAAAAGTTCTCAATCCTCTTCCTATTGTACAACGCATTTTCAAACGTTGGTCTCAATGAAATTGATGTGGTAAGATTGGAAAGAACTTAAACTGATGAATGAAGGATGAATATGGACTAGTTGTGAGGTTCAAATCCTTCACTAACGTGCCAGGAATTAGCTTCAATCAACTCAGGATCAACAATAATGATAAACAATGGCAATTAGAAGGATATATACATAGAATTGCTTCATGCAATCCCAAACCAAAGAGGCTCTATTGCACCAGTGGAATATTGAACCATCTCAGGAAATGGTAACAGAAACTAGAAAACATGTTCAATTCAATTAAAAAACTCATGAACTATTCATAAATGATTCTTTTCATATTTACATAGTTCTCCACAAAGAAAAAAAAAAAAAAACTAATATTATCTAATCTTCCATTATTTCTATCCTTATCACTTACATTAAGGGAATTAAACTCTGGAATCATGCCATTCATAGTACCACCTTTCTATCCTTATCACTTTATACACCTCTTCTGACATTTGATGTGTATCTGGCAGATTCCCTTATATTAGATGGAGTGGACGTAATAGGGTATCCGGTCTTTAATGATCGAAAGGTTTAGTAATTTTCCCCTGCATCCTTGACTAGCAAGCATCCTTAATTTGTTTCCACGAAGATATTACACTCCACGAAAGCAGGTTCGAAATTTCACACTTGGATGAGAAAAGATCTAAAAGCAACAGTTACTCTATTAGGGATATCAAAGGGTCCGACCTAGACATTTTATAAGCGGTCTCTGCAATCTTTCACATCAAAACCCTAGATCTGAAAAACCATTACAGGATATAGAGCATTTTAACAGAGATCTATAGGAAGATATCGACCATTCTTTTCAAGATATCTACACCATATATCACACACGAACCCTAGATCTGTCGAGAATAGAGCATTTTATCAACGGTCCATAAAGAGATCGATCATTTTTTCAAGAGATCTACACCATATATCATAGACGAAACCTAAATCTGGCGAGAAATCAAGGAAAATCAAAATAAAAAGGAAGAAAATGCAGAGATCTAATGAAAAAGATCTCAGATCTGAGGTAAACTCACTAACCTGGATGCCATGCTCGAGGCAATACAGCTCTCGGCCTGACCGATGTGGATTGAGATGCACTCTCTCATTTTCTGAGGTGGAATAAACCGAGAGAGAGAGAGAGAGAGAAGATTAGGGAGATGGAGCAGAGATCAGGAGAGAAATAGGGTTGAGAGAGAGAGAGAGAGAGATGGTTAGGGAACGGAGAGAGAGAGAGAGGGAGGGAGGGATTGAGGAATTTTTTGGGCGCGCGCCTATTTGGGGCATCGATTGGGTAAGACGGACCCATGGACGGTCTTGCTAAGGGCTCCGTGGGGCCCACCATGATGGATTTGGTTTATCTATTCCGTCTATTAATTTTCATAAATATTTTTAGTAGATTATCCCAAATTTAAAGTAGATTAAAGGCCCAAGTTGACCACACCATAGAAAGCACATGTGATTTAATCTCCATGTTTCCTACCGTGTGGTCCACTTGAGCTTTCAATGTACCTGATTTTTAGTTTCATTCACTAAAATAATATTTCAAAATAGATGAATGGCTTAGATAGAAAACATATATTTTTTGGGGCCCTTTAGAGCCCCTTACACAATCTTTAAATAGTAACGGTGTGGCAACATTTTAGCTACGGATTAAATCCGTAGTAAATATAGCTACAGATTATATCCGTAGCAAAATACAAACATCGTCCGTAGCCTTTGCTCAATTTTTTGGTAGTGTGCTGGTGTTGCTCCCACCGAATGGACTGAGATGACCAGAGATGAACCATTTAGACCCGATCCAGCAGCGTCAACCTCAACGCCTGGGTATGTCAAACGATTCAAGTTGGACAGGATTGGGGCAATTCAGAGGGATGTCCACTCAGTGCACAAGAGATTTACTATTTTGGAATGGATGGTTCAAGGAGTACAACAGAAAGTACAACAGTTGGTCGAGCTGTTCACCTGTCATCGTGATGATACGGCGTCATCTTCCTCGGCTCCATAAGTACTGGTCACTAGGTGCCATTACAATACACTACACTCTTATTTCCATGTATGAATATTAGTATCTTTTTGAATGTTCTACGTTCTTATGAGTGTATGTGATAGCTTTCTAACTTGTAAAGGCTAACATTTTTATTTTTATTTTGTTATATATGCCCATGGATGGAGTAAAAACTGAGGTTTTATGATAGAAGCCCATGAATGGGCTTAGTTTTTTTTTTTGGATAATTGTTAACCTACTAGTGTCTGTGGCAGTATGTGTTTTGAATATTTAGATTTTTTTTGGTATATGGTTGGATATTATTAACATCTTTCTGCCATAAGTTTAAATCCCCTGTTTTATTCAGCTTTTGATATGGAATGCATGTGATGTCTCTTAATGATTATCCTATCTGCTATATCATTGCATTATCTAATCTGATATGCATACATACCCACTACAAATGATGTTTGTTAATCAACTGTTAAACATTTTACATCGATCTGTTATATGCATAATTTTTTGAATACTGGTTCTCCCACATACTTCAAGCTTCAGTTAATATCCACTACTATATATTTATCATTGACTGCCAAAAAGGGGGAGAACATTTCAAACACCCCGACAAGGAAATTGTATATCTACTTGAATGGTGTTGCAGGTGCTAGGGGGAGCAGACTGCACCATGCGAGGGGGAGTTTACAGTTAGGGGGAGCAGATACTAGGCAGTGTACATAAGAGAAATTGTAAATTTGTGTAAAATACATGTACACACAATTTAGTATGTGTTTGTCTAGTGTTCTAGGGTGTTTTGGTATTTTGTCAGGTAATTGACAAAGGGGGAGATTGAAAGTGCCCTGGTTTGTCAATTAGCGTGAGTGTTGAGTCAGTCTGACTGCAAAGCTTCATAGGAAGATCAATTCAAGCGCCTGTCTCAACCGGATGTGTACAAACTTGCCACAGGTAAATCTAGCCTCACATCCCATGTCCTAAAATACTAGGTACATAAAACTCTTAAAACAAACTAGAACATCTTAGAGTTTTTAAGGTAAGAAAATGTTTCCAAAAATAAAAATATTCTCTAAGTTTTCTTACCTCGTCGATTTTATTGATACACATCTCGATATGATCGACCTGCGCTGTCGATTTCCTCGATACCTAAACGATATAATTGGAATGAGGACACAGGTGTCTAGCAACCACATAAATATCTGGACGGATTTATCAATGTATTAATATGCCTATTGATATTTAAATCTCGAGTCTATCGAAATTGACTCGATAATATCAACAGACAGATTTCTGGTATCCCTGTTTTTTCTCAAGAATATTATATATGCATCGATATATCGAAGCCTCCTCGATACTATTAAAGTTTAAATCTCGATGATATCGGTCTTGGGCGCTTAGCTCTTCCAGTAAAATATTTCAGGCTAGTTTATCTATGATTGGGGGTCTCTCGATAAAATCGATATTCAAATGTTGATAATATTGGTATGGTATCGATTGCATCAAACATAGACATAAATTGTCCAACAATCTTAAAGAAAAATCTGTTGGATTTATCGATGCATCGACACGCGTATCGATATCGTCGACATTCAAATTCCGATGATCTCGATAGTTCCTCGATCATTCTTGTAAACCTGAAATATTTTCAGTCAAGTCTCTCTCATTTTTAAATGTTGATGAATCGGCACTAATATCGATGGAATCGGAGTTCAAAATTCGATGACATCGACACCTGTTTCGATCCCATCGACCAACTGGCAAACGGTTTCAAAAGCGTATGACATTTGAGTTTGTGTCATCGAGCAGGCCATCGATGCGATCGAGAGTATATGCTCGATAATATCGAACCCGCTCGATGATATCGAACTATGTCATAAATATGATCGTTTTATATCTATTAGAACCTTTTGCCTACATATAGAGGACTTGTCTATTATTACTGGTAGAGAAAGAAGAGAGTGCTTTTGTGTGTTTTACCTTAGATCATTTACCTAAAGCCCTTTCTCTCAGGGAAGTTCATCTTCTAATCCACCCTCACCATTGATATTCAATAGAGTGGATTGGGGAATGAACTTCTGCATTCAAGGATCCAAAAGCTACTACCTTAATGGCAAATCATTAAGCTGGGATGCCTTGAATGCATAATAGGAATCACTCTATCTTCCTTATAAGAAAACATTTTATATAGTAGAATTTAATCTTAACCTTGACCCAACCTGAAGCCTCACATTGGTACATCTTTTGTATTACGGATCAAGAAAGCTAAAGACTCTTCATCAATAAAGGAGGATATCTTCGTCAATGTGCTGAATGAGACTCATCTGCTTATTTGTAAGTTGTTAGAGTTTAAAGGACACTTGTGATCATTCCCTTTTAGGATTGGGTCGTAGGTGTTTCTCACCCTTGCAAGCCCTCCCAGGAGGCCTCCTGCGAGAGTATACGTAACAGGTGCATTGTGTGGACCCTTGCTTTGTGGAGAGCATAAAGATCTTGTTAGAGGTGATCCAGTCAAAACCTTGGATTTGAGGTGAGCCGTGTGAAACCTCAGGTATGGGGTAAACCGCGTAAAACCTCCGTCAAGGTCTTATGGAAGATTTTTGGCCAGTGTGCCTAAAAGTGGGTGCTTTGTGTTGACCCTTGATCGTGAGAGCATAAACAGTCAGCCTCAGTGTATGTTATAAAGGTTGAAGGTGAACTTGATTTAAAATCTTAGGTTTGAGGTGAACCGCTATGAAACTGCCTTAGAAAATCCGGCACACTCAAAGGTGAGTACGTCTGCTGGGAGTGGAGTAGACTGATCGTCGAACCTTGTAAAATGATCGTGTTCGAGATTATTATTCTTCTGCGCTTCTTAAATTATTTGTGATTGGATCCTTTACCGGGCTTGGAAGCCAGTAGAGTTACTTTTGAGTAATAGTTATATGTACATGTTATTAGGATTAGTGTAATAAGATTTTAATTAAACCATAAATACTTTAAAAAGTCCTATTCACCCCCTCTAGGACATATTGGCATATTCTTACTTCAACTAAAGCGGTCTTCAACGCTATTTCAGGCTAAGCTGGTTGTACAAGGGTACACTCAGATAGAAGGAATTAATTATGATGATCCAATAATCTAAACCCATCCCTGTTTGTCCCAACAGCAGATGGACTACGCCTAAGAATCTCCTCGATAGGACAATCTTAACCTATCAATTTTTGGCTTCTATATAAAAGGTTACGTTGTCTTGTCTTACTCATGTACCATTTCATGTTATATACATTGTATTATATATACATCATTGAATATACATTGCACGAGGTTTATAGTAATCTTGGAGTGCAGAAAATTTCTAAGTTTATGCATTTTAGTCCGAGTTCCTTCTCTAATCACGATAGCATTAGAAGGGTTGATTGGAGGGATGGATGGACTGCAAAGGGGCTGATTAAAACTATATCGGGTTATCTTGCTAATCCTGAAATCATTATGTCTGGCAAGATAACCCAATATAGTTTTGATCACCTCTTTTACAATCAAACCATCCCTCGTATCAACCCTCCCAAGGCTATCGTGATTAGAGAAATAACTCGGACTAAAATGCACATACTTAAAAATTTTCTGCACTTACAGATTACTGTAAACCTCATACAATTTACTTGAAAATTTTTATCAGCTGTAGGTCATCTGGTATAAAGAGCTTGTCCTTCTCTACTAACTGAACATAAAACACGAACTCAATGGCAATTTTTCAGCCATGAATCTTATGTATATGCAGAAAAGCAACAGAAGTGGTTATTACTTTTAATAATTTAATGTCCAACTACTATCCATTGTATGGATTACCTAATGAATAGTCTGGAAGATTAGTTTTCAACGACAAAAAATAGATGCCTACCTTGTTTTTAAATGTATTAGTTCAAAATTGATGAAGCAGACCCGGATGTGCGTCGGAGCTATCCAGATGTTAAGCGGGGGTATCTGGAAGGTGGGAACTGTTGTTATGACTATGATAAAACTGTCCATTTCCTCTAGACAACATTGGAGTAGCCTGGCCATTTGGATAGGCCGTATTTATATCTATATTTGTTCGAAATTGATGGAGCAAACCTAGATGTGCATTGGAGCTATCCAGATGTTGAACAGGGGTCCCTGGAAGGTGGGAATCGCTGTTATGACCATCATGAAGTTGTCCATTTCCTCTAGATAGCATTAGAGTGGCCTGGCCATTTGGACAGGCCGTGTTTATATTTGTATTTGCTCGAAATTGATGGAGCAGACCCGGATGTGTGTTGGAGCTATCTGGATGTTAAGCGGGAGTCCTTGAAAGGTGGGAACCACTGTTATGACCATGATGAAGCTGTCAATTTCCTATGGACAGCATTGGAGTGGCCTGACCATTTAGACAGGCCATGTTTATATCTGTATTTGCAAGGACTACACCCTTAACCTAAACCACACCCTAAACCTATAACCTAAACCTAAACCTTAACCTATAACCTAAACTTTAACATACAACCTAAACCTTAACCTATTCTCAATTCCCTAAAGCTATAACCTATAACCTATAACCTAAACCTAAACCTAAATCTAACCTAAACCAATAACCCGAACCCGATTTCATAAACCTAAACCTTAACCTATTCTCAAATCCCTAAACCTAAACTTACACCTAATCCTAATCACAACTCCCTAACTTAAACCAAAACCTAAACTTGAAAACTGAAACCTAAACTCGATACCGAACCCGAACCCGAACCCGATTTTCTAAACCTAAACCTTAACCTATTCTTAATTTCTAAAGCTATAACCTATAACCTAAACCTAAACCTAAACCTAAACTTTGTACCTATAACCTAAACCTAAACCAAACCAATAACCTAAACCAAAACCTATAACCTTAACCTAAACCTAAACCTAAACTTAAAACTATAACCTAAACCAAAATCTATAATCTAAACCTTAACCTATAACTTAAAATTTTAACCTATAACCTAACCTTAACCTAAACCTAAAACCTAAACCTAAACCTATAACCTAAACCTATAAAGTAAAACCCAAACCTAAACCTAAAACCTAAATGTATTACAAATCCTTAAACCTAAACCTACACCTATCCTAATCTCAACTCCCAAACCTAAACCTAAACCTAAACTTGAAAACCCAAACCTAAACCCGTTCCCGAACATGAACTTGATATCCTAAACCTAAACCTTAACCTATTCTCAATTCCCTAAAGATATAACCTATACCCTATAACCTATAACCTAAACTTAAGCCTAACCTAAACCAAAACCTAAACCTAAACCTATAACCTTAACCTAAACTAAAACCTATAACCTAAACCTTAACCTATAACCTATAACCTAAACTTATAACCTATAACTTAACCTTAACCTAAACCTAAAACTTAAACTTAAACCTATAACCTACACCTATAACCTAAAACTCGAACCTAAAACTAAAACCTAAATGTATTCTCAAATCCCTAAACTTAAACCTATAACTAATCCTAATCTCAACTCCCTAACCTAAACCTAAACCTAACCTTAAAAACCAAAACCTAAACTCGATACCAAACCCGAACCCGAACCCAATTTCCTAAACCTAAACCTTAACCTATTCTCAATTCCCTAAAGCTATAACCTATAACTTATAACCTAAACCTAGACCTATAACCTAGACCTATAACCTAAACCTATAAACTAAAACCTAAACCTAAACCTAAAACCTAAATGTATTCTCAAATTCTTAAACCTAAACCTACACCTAATCCTAATCTTAACTCCTTAACCTAAAAGTAAACTTGAAAACCAAAACCTAAACCGATCCAGAACCCGAAACCATTTCCTAAACCTAAACCTAAACCTTAACCTATTCTCAATTCCCTAAAGCTATAACCTATAACCTAAACCTAAAACCTAAACCTAAACCTAAAACCTAAATGTATTCTCAAATCCCTAAAAATAAACCTACACCTAATCCTAATCTCAACTCCCTAACCTAAACCTAAACCTAAACCCGATCCCGAACCCGAACCCGATTTCCTAAACCTAAACCTTAACCTATTCTCAATACCCTAAAGCTATGACCAATAACCTATAACATATAACCTTAACCTAAAACCTAAATATATTCTCAAATCTTAAACCTAACCTACATGTAATCATAATCTCAACTCCCTAACCTAAACCTAAACCTAAACCTAAACTTGAAAATCGAAACCTAAACCCGATCTCGAACCCGAACTTGATTTCCTAATCTAAACCTTAACCTATTCTCAATTCCCTAAAGCTATAACCTACAGCCTATAACCTATAACCTAAACTTAAAACCTAAACGTAAACCTAAATGTGTTCTCAAATCCCTAACCTAAACCTAAACCTAAACTTGAAAACCCATACCTAAACCCGATCCCGAACATGATTTCCTAAACCTAAACCTTAACTTATTCTCAATTCCCTAAAGCCTAACCTATAACCTATAACATATAACCTAAACATAAACATTAACCAAAACCTATAACCTAAACCTTAACCTATAACCTATAACCTATAACCTAAACTTATAACCTATAACCTAACCTTAACCTAAACCTAAAACATTAAACCTATAACCTAAACCTATAAAATAAAACCTAAACATAAACCTAAAACCTAAATGTATTCTAAAATCCCTAAACCTAAACCTACACCTAATCCTAATCTCAACTCCCTAACCTAAACCTATACCTAAACTTGAAAACCCAAACCTAAACCCGATCCCGAACCCGAACCCGATTTCCTAAACCTAAACCTTAACCTATTCTCAATTCCCTAAAGCTATAACCTATAACCTAAACCTAAACCTTAACCAAAACCTATAACCTAAACATTAACCTATAACCTATAACCTATAACTTATACTTATAACCTATAACCTAACCTTAACCTAAACCTAAAACCTAAACGTAAACCTATAAACTAAAACCTAAACCTAAACCTAAAACCTAAATGTATTCTCGAATCCCTAAACCTAAACCTACACCTAATCCTAATCTCAACTCCTTAGCCTAAACCTAAACTTGAAAACCTAAACCTAAACCCGAACCCGAACCCAATTTCCTAAACCTAAACCTTAACCTATCCTCAATTCCCTAAACCTTAACCTATAACCTAACTTAAACCTAAACCTATAACCTACACTTATAACCTAAACCTAAACCTATAACCTAAACTTAAAACCTAAACCTAAACCTATAACCAAAACCTATAAACTAAAACCTAAACCTAAACCTAAAAGCTAAATATATTCTCGGATCCCTAAACCTAAACCTACACCTAATCCTAATCTCAACTCCCTAACCTAAACCTAAACCTAAACTTGAAAACCCAAACCTAAACCCGATCCCGAACCCAAACTTGATTTCCTAAACCTAAATCTTAACCTTTTCTCAATTCCCTAAAGCTATAACCTATAACTTATAACCTAAACCTATAACCTAAACCTAACTTAAACCTATAACTTAAACTTATAACCTTAACCTAAACCTATAACCTAAACCTAAACCTAAACCAAAACTTATAACCTTAACCTAAACCAAAACCTATAACCTATAACCTAAACTTATAACCTATAACCTAACCTTAACCTAAACCTAAAACTTAAACCTAAACCTATAACCTAAACCGATAAACTAAAACCTAAACCTAAACCTAAAACCTAAAACCTAAATGTATTCTCAAATCCATAAACCTAAACCTACACCTAATCCCAATCTCAACTCCTTAGCCTAAACCTAAACTTGAAAACCTAAACCTAAACCCGAACCCGAACCCAATTTCCTAAACTTAAACCTTAACGTATTCTTAATTCCCTAAACCTTAACCTATGACCTAACTTAAACCTAAACATATAACTTACAATTATAACCTAAACCTAAACCTATAACCTAAACCTAAACCCAAAACCTAAATGTATTCTCAAATCCCTAAACCTAAACCTACACCTAATCATAATCTTAACTCCCTAACCTAAACCTAAACATAAACTTGAAAACCGAAACCTAAACCTTGTATTGAAATTATTTTGAATCTACCATGAAGGCATGAGTAAGGACTTAGGTGTGTCTGCATAGTCGGTGATGTGTTCACCACACTGAATTTTGTAAGCCCCACTAGGAAATAGGCTATGAATAATTTTTGTTTTTTATTTATGATGCTAAACTTATATGTATTAATGCGTGGATGAATGTGATGTGGATAAGATTGTTTCTGTCTGGATGGATGTAGTTTATGTTTGGATGAATGTAGTTTATGTTTGGATGGATTTACGTAGTTTGTGTTTAGATGGATGTGAATGTGATAATGATGAAATATATTATATAACAGGCGTATATCAGGAAGCATATGGTGAAATATATTGTAACAGGTGTATATCAGGAATTTGGTGCAAGAATTTTTTTTAAAAAGAGACTTTTACCTATGAAGTATTTCGTAGGTAAAAGTCTCATTCTCGTATTTTAGCTATGAAACTTTTCGTAAGTAAAAGTAAACTTTTCGAATTTTTCAAAAATTATTAACACCTTTAGCGACGAAAGGTTTCGTAGCTAAAAGTCTCATACACGTTTTTTAGCTATGAGAATTTTCATAGGTAAAAGTAAACGTTTTGAATTTTTTGGAGAAATTTAATACAACCATTAGCGACGAACATTTTTGTCTACAAAAGTAAACTTTTCGAATTTATTTCAAAAATTACTCACAGTCATTAGCGATGAAACTATTTGTAGGTAAAAATCTCATCCTCATTTTTTAGCTACGAAAAGTTTCATAGGTAAAAGTAAACTTTTCGAATTTTTTCAAAAATTATTAACACCCTTAGCGATGAAACTTTTCGTACCTAAAAGTCCCATACATGTTTTTTAGCTATAAAAAGTTCTGTAGGTGAAAGTGCACTTTTCGAAATTTTTTTTAGAAATTTAAAACAACCTTTAGCGACAAACATTTTCATCGGCTAAAGTAAACTTTTCAAATTTATTTCAAAAATTAGTACCAGTCTTTAGCGACGAAACTGTTCGTAGGTAAAAGTCTGATCCTCATTTTTTAGATACAAAAATTTTCATAGGTAAAAGTAAACTTTTCAAAAATTATTAAAACTTTTAGCAACAAAAATTTTCATAGCTAAAAGTTCCATAGACATTTTTTAGCTACGAAAAGTTTGTAGGTAAAAATAAACTTTTTGAAAGCTTTATTTTAAGCAACGAATTTATAATTCGTTAGCGACAAAAATTTGTTTCATCACTAAAAGTGACTTTTAGCGATGAAAAAAAATTTCGTCGCTAAAAGTTTCGTTGGTAAAAACCCTCTTTCTTGTAGTGACACCCTTTAGCGACGAATATTTTCATTGCTAAAAGCCACCTTTTGCTACGAAATAAATTTCGTCGCTAAAAGGAAACTTCTCGACTTTTTATTTTTTTCAAAAATTCAAAACACCCTTTAGCGACGAAAATGTTTGTCGCTAAAGGTGGCTTTTAGCTACAAAATTTGTTTCATCACTAAAAGGAAGCTTCTCGAGTTTTTTTTTTCAAAAATTCAAAACACCCTTTAGCGACGAATATATTCTTCGATAAATGTGGCTTTTAGCTACAAAATTTATTTCGTTGCTAAAAGGAAACTTCTTGACTTTTGTTTTTTTAAAAAAATAAAAATTAAAACACCCTTTAGTGATGAAAATGTTCATCACTAAAGGTGGCTTTTAGCTACGAAATTTATTTCGTCGCTAAAAGGAAGCTTCTCAACTTTTTTATTTTTTCAAAAATTCAAAACACCCTTTAGCAACGAAAATTTTCACTGCTAAAGGTGGCTTTTAGCTATGAAATTAATTTCGTCGTTAAAAGGAAACTTCTCGACTTTTTTATCTTTTCAAAAATTCAAAACACCCTTTAGTGACGAATATTTATGTCGCTAAAGGTGGCTTTTACTTACAAAATTAATTTCATTGCTAAAAGGAAACTTCTTGACTTTTTATTTTTAAAAAATTCAAAACACCCTTTAGTGATGAAAATTTCCATCGCTAAAAGTTATTTTTAGCGATGTAAAAAAATTTCGTCGGTAAAAGTAAACTTTTACCGATGAAAAAAAAAATCGTCGCTAAAAGTCAATTTTAGCAACGAAAAAAATTTTGTCGCTAAAAGTTTCATCGCTAAAAACCCTCTTTTTTGTAGTGGGATGACCCTAGATTGACCATATGTTAGGTCATATTCATTACATATGCTATGCGGGTCATTTCATATGTTTATAGGTCGTTTCCTCGACTAGTCCTAGTCTTTGTTCGACTAGTCTAAGCTCTGGCTTGACTAGTCCAAGAGTTTCTCAACCAATCCAAGGTTTGTTATGAATTTTCAAAATTTTCTGTTGGACCCTCGACTAGTCGTGGAGACTGTTCGACCAGTCGAGTGAATAGTGATTGACCTAAAGTCCAGCAAGGTTTTTTGGTCTCACTCGACCAGTCGAGTGCATTGCTTGACCAGTCGAGTAGGCCACTCGACCAGTCGAGTAACGACCTTATCTTGTCGTGCTAAAAATTTTAAAATTTGGTTGGTCCTTCAACTAGTCGAACCGACCCTTAGACCAGTCGAGTGAATAATATTTTCACCTATAAATAGTGGACGAATCTTAGAATTTTTCATTCATTATAAGCAATATCAAGCCATCACTTTGAGAGATAAGTTCCTTCATTTATTAAGTTATATTATGTTCATTTTAAATTCTCTTAAATAGTTTTTTGCATTTGATTTTATGATCTCTATTCAGATCAATTTCATTAAAGAAGGGAATTGTAATTTTACCCTCTTTGAGATCAAAATCAAATCAAGCTATCCCAGGTTGAATTAATCTAAAAATTATTTAGATCTAAAACCTTTCATTTGTGAGACTGGACATTGAACATCTTCGTCTATATCGGATTGGTTCTACCGGGCTTCTTCAGAAGGAGAATTTTTCAGATAAGTACAATTTATTCTTTGTGTATGTTTTGTGGTTTGTGAGGTTGTGCTAAAAAATCTCATTTTGGTTTTGTCTGAGGTAATCTAAAAAATCTCAGAGTGTGTGGTTTTTGTAATTATGTAAGCCCATCTAAAGATACAATTGTAAAGGTTTTAAGGTGAACCTTGGAAAACCTTTTTCATAGTGAATGTTAATATTCCGAGGGAGAGGATATTAGGAGTGGACTAGTTGTGTGGCTATTTTTTAACAGTTGGTGTACACACAAATGAACCACTATAATTATTGGAGTTATGGTGGATGATTGTATTTACTTATGTATGTGAATGTTGTAATTTAATTACTTTATGTATTTGTGGTGAATGATGTAATTTACTTTATATACTTGTAGTGAATGTTGTAATAACTTAGTTTATTTCTCTTGCCTCTTTATTGGTTTGAGTTTTTGATACTTACAAACGTTCTAGTAAGGTTGTCATGCCATAAGCCTTTGGTTTTTTATGTTAGGTTGTCCTTAGAACTAAGTTTGTATCAACCTCTCAAGACTAGTACATTTGAGGTTGCTATTTACTTGTGATATTTTATTAGTTGATTGTGCCACTATAAGAAACAGCGCTTTTACCGATGATATTTTTGTTGACGAAAAAATTTTCGTCGGTAAAAGTACGTTTTTACCGACGAAATTTTTTTCGTCGGTAAAACTGCACTTTTACAGACGAAATTTTTTTCATTGGTAATAATATTTTTACCGATGAAAATTTTTATTGATAAAAGCGTTAAAATTTTAAGAAAGTAAATTTTCATGCTATTTTGGAAATTTTCCCGCTAAGAGTTTTACCGACGAATATTTTCGTCGGTAAAAATCAGAAAACCACTTTTACCGAAGAATATTTTTGTCGGTAAAAGTGGTGTCAAAATTTTCAAGCAGAGTTTTACCAACAAACCAAAATCTTCAGGAATAATAGTTTTACCGACGAATATTTTTGTCAGTAAAAGTGTTGTCTGAAAATTTTCCCGCTGGCTTGAAAGTTTCGCGGTAAGAGTTTTACCGATGAACCAAAACCGTCGGGAATAATATTTTTACCAATGAAAACGTTCGTCAGTAAAAGTGTCATCTTTTTTACCTTTAAAAATTCTCCCTACCTTTTGGCGACGAACCAAAATTGTTGAGGAAAATATTTTTACTGACAAATATTTTCGTCGGTAAAAGTTTCCTTAGCAAGCTTTTGCCCTGGCTTTTACCGACAAACCAAAACCGTTGAGAAGAATGTTTTTACCGATGAAAATTTTCTTCGCTAAAAGTGAAATTTTCCACAGAGTTTTACCGACGAATAGCTTCGTCGGCAATAATGATCAATTTTTAACTTAGAAAATTTTCCCGCTGTCTTGAAAAGTTTTGCGATAAGAGTTTTACCGATAAACAAAAACTGTCAGGAATAATATTTTTATTGACAAAATATTTTGTTGGTAAAAGTGTAGTATATTTCAGTCATAAAATTTTTGCCTTGACTTTTACCAACGAACCAAAACCATCGGGAATAATGTTTTACCGACGAAGATTTTCGTCGGTAAAAGTGTTATATTTTTAAGATAGAAAATTTTCCACTAAGAGTTTTACTGACGAATATTTCCGTTGGTAAAAAGCTGAGAAATACTTTTACCAATGAAAAGTTGCGTCAGTAAAAATGTTATATTTTTAAGGTAATATTTAAATGATTTGTGTATATATATATATATATAGTTTTTATATCATACGAGTGGAAATTTTTTTATATATATAATTAAAAGGTAATATTTAAATGATTTGTAATATCACATGAAAACGAATATTGAAAAGTTTAGAAATTTTAACTATGTTTGAGAAAAATTTTGAGAACAAAATAATGCTTTTGAAGAAAAAAATAAGCATTTTGAATTTTTTGTGAATAAATTAAAATATGGGAAAATTTTTGAGATTTTGAAAATAAAAATTCAGAATTTGTATTTTAAATATTTTTTGAAATATTTTTTAATAAAAATGATATTTTGTTAAAAGAGAAAAAATATACATTTTGAAAAAAAATGTTATTTTTAAATGGAAATTGAAATTTATCTGTGAAAAATAAAATTACTAAATTATTAGGCACATCCACTAATTGAACTTTTAACTGTTTTTGGACAATCTGATTTGTCTAGATTGAAGAGTTAATATGTAACGCCCTGAAAATCGGGGGTCAAGTAGCAACTCAACACCCAAGTTCCAAAACATCACTTATGCAACACAAATGCTTATGATTGAATGTTGTCTGTGTTAGTGCAAGAAACATGAGTGAGATTATACCAAAACAGTAATCCATACTCCAGATCAATGTATAAAACGCAAGTGGAAGACTAAAAAACATATATAGATGTGTATAAAAATAAAATGATCTCGATCTGTCTCCAGAGTATAATTACTTCACTGAGTCATCATATACATGTACCGAATCAAAAATAAAATGTCAAAAATATTCCAATAGTCGTGATAGCCCAGTAGTCCCATAAATCCGAATTGCCTAAGCAAAGTCGCCGGAGAACTGCATGAAGAAAAACACATCCTGATCTTCATAAAAATCAGGCTCAGCTTCCTGTGAATCATCGGTACCTGCGTCTAAGACAGTCTGGTGGGTGTCCGAACACCAGTCCCGTAACGTGGGAGTGAGTAGCTAACGCAGTGGAACAATAAAGCATAGGTTAACATGTTATCAATTCAGTCAAGCAGTAATGATAAAGCAGTACAATCAACATTCCTAAGTACTGTAATTAATGCAAGGATGAGATGCGATTATGATGCATGCCCTCGCCAACATACTCCCTCGTGCGGCACCATCTTACGTCCGCGGCATGCTGTCACCCTCAGTGCTCCACATCTTCCAGGCACATGCAATGCGATAATGAGCATGATTACTAAGTCGTTAATAGTCCATTTCAAATAGCACTATTGGGAAACTAAGGTACCTTCCTTATATCATTCCCAAACAATGATCCATTCTAGGGTTGTCAGTCCTAGACAATCTCATATGATAGTGTGTTTCTAGGGTCACCGCAAGGGTCGCTGTGGTCATTGTACACACTAATCGTTACACCACTCCCCCATCACCTTATCAATACAGCCTAGTTTATACTTTGTTACTATGGGAAGGCTCATCGCCTCTCCGCAGATTTAGAGTATGCTCGAGGTCACTACACCGGGTACGGTCAGGGCTGTCAGGGCTGTTACACAGAATCGTTGCACCACTCCCCCATCACCCATCAAAGCAGTGTAGGCCGACAGCTCGAATATAGTATCTCATACCACCATAATCAGCTCATGAGTCTGGTTGCTCAATGGTCACTACGGGGAGGCTCGTGGCCCCAGCGTAGGCTAACAGCTTGACCACGGTGTCCCATACCACCATGCTCGGCTCATGAGTCTTGGTGGATTGAGGTACCACGGTTAACGGGATTCCACTGGTAAGGTTAGTACCTCACGTTCAAGCAGTAGCATCTAAACATGGTGAATAAACATTAGACAGATCGGGTTACTTGATGAACTCGGCTAGCTCGAGTGCACAACAAGTTGAACGATATGAAGCGCATAAGCACTTCGTGTGGCCAACCATTATCATCAACCGAAGTACGACTCGGGTTCGTCGAACACATCTCGCATGGCGAATGAATCTCAGCCACGCATTCATTTCCGTTTCTGATTGCCTGGACTATAATCATAGCCCCGAACACAATCAATCCTTGACCAGAAGTATGTAGAGTAAAGCAAAATAAACAAAGTAATTCAAGCATGTTAACAAGTATGTCATAAAGCATGTTATAAAGCACAATATAAACGGGAAACACAAACACATATATTTCACAAGTAAGCGGTTAAGTTAAATAAACAACATGGAGGAAATCATATACATCTCTAAGGTGGCTGAGAATCCTATCTCAACACCTACCTAAAGCACAATCCTCTAAGTACTTACTCTTACAAGTATCTTTACAAACACTTAAGATACACTCTTTCAACATACATAGCGTATACTAGCCAAAAACATGTATTAGGGCGAACCCTTTCACCAAGTAAGTATTATACACATATATAGCATGTTCATATAGAGATTAATCATGGCAAGAACACTTGCAAAATTTATACGTTACGGTACTTTCTACAAATATGAGGAATATAGTATATTCAACATAGTTAACGTCTAACTGAAAAATGAAATGGACAACACTTTGTACATGTGCAATAACATACGGATCATGAATCTATCATTATTTGATCTTGAAAGCATTGAAAACCATAACCTATACGTCTAAAGTCCGCACCTTACGCCGTAGAAGCGTAATGAACTCGATAGATTCGCTAAACTTTAGTATACGGTAGTTTGGCAATTTATAAGATGGAATAGATTAGCTATTTCATCATTTGCAATGTTCATAACCCTATATCAGATTAGGGTTAGGGTTTCTTACCTATAAACAAAGTTGAAAACGCAGGGGAAGCGATAAGAATGATGTGGTTAGGCACGGATAGCAGCAGGGTAGAGTGACAAGGAAATGCTCCCACAACTCTCAACCTTTCTCTCTCTTTTCTCTCTTCTCTCTCCTAAGTTTTCTCAAATTTGTATGGGCTGGATATGAGAGAGTTTAAGGTCCTTATATAGGCTAAAACATCACCGAAATAGACCTAAGGTCAAGGTATACTTAAGTTATAACCAAAGTGAGCTTGTTCCAGCTCAACGGAGCACTTCTAGAGCCCCCCTTTGAGCCAAAGGTCGAACTTAAGCTCACAGACTATGGATCTAGGTCAAGTTAAGTTTTTATTCCAATCGGGTTCCCAGATCGCACGTGGTGGACTAGTTTCAGTTCAACGATCACCGAATCTCGATCAGGGTTACAAATACACAGACATTTATGGGAAATGTTTCTTGATCCGAGGGTGTATTTGGGTCAAATTCCGATGGTCTGATTGCTTATAATTGGCCCACAAACGTCAAGTCTCAGATTACTTAAATTTTATTAAATTTCTAAAGAAAACCAAGTTTTCTCACACTCCTTGCTCCGCGCTAAAGCAAATAGCCGTGGGACATTGTCTGGATTTGATCTCCGAGATGGTTATCAAGCCCAGGGAGGCGGTCCTAATTTTATAACCTCGTATCATTCGGACCATCGATGTGCGGTCCAGATCTGATACGGTGTTTCAATGTGCTCCCGAGAGCAGTCGAGTAATGAGTTTGATCCTAGATTTTAGAGTAACCTAGCGTCAATGATTCTACAAGTTTTGGGTCTTGCAGATCGTATTTAAAGTGATTCAAGCGGATTTCATGGCTAATCTAGTTTAGTACTTGTTAATTTTGTCTAATTTCTAAAGGATTTGATCCTAAGTAATTTCTCCCTGAGGTGGTACTCGGATCTTTGTACGAAATTTTTCGAGTCGTTACAATCTACCCCCCTTAATGAAAAATTTTATCCTCAAAATTAGTACCTTTTCGTACTCCTCGAGAAGCTGAGGGTAGTTCTTTCGGATCTCGGCTTCTGTCTCCCAGGTAGCTTCCTCCTCTGTATGATGCGTCCAAAGTACCTTCACGAGTGGAATCACTTTACTGCGCAACACCTGCTCCTTCCTGTCTAGGATACGCGTCGGACACAGTACATATGTAGCATCATCGATCAAATGCACCTACTCCCAATGGATGATGTGTGAAGGATCAGGAACGTATTTCTTCAGCATAGATACATGAAATACGTTGTGCATGCCCGCGAGTGGTGCGGGCAAAGCGAGACGATATGCCACCGCACCCACTCAGTCAAGTATTTGAAATGGCCCGATAAACCGTGGCGTAAGCTTCCCCTTCTTCCCAAACCGAAGAACTCCCTTCATAGGAGAAACTCTAAGGAATACGTGATCTCCAACCTGAAACTCAAGCAGTCGCCTTCTCGTATCAGCATAGCTCTTTTATCTACTCTGTGCTGTAAGAAGTCGACGCCTGATAATGTCGATCTTCTCAAAGGTCACCTGAACCAACTTTGGGCCAATCAAGTTACGCTCGCTAACCTCAGCCCAGCAATACAGTGCTCTGCAAGGGCGCCCATATAAGGCCTCGTAAGGAGCCATGCTAATACTCGCCTAAAAGCTGTTGTTGTACGCGAACTCTGCATAAGGAAGACAGTCATCCCAACTGTCCTTGAAGTCCAAAACACAAGCCCGCAGCATATTTTCTAAAATGTGATTCACCCGCTCTATTTGCCCGTCGGTCTGAGGGTGAAACATAGTACTGAACTTCAGCTTTACACCATCGCTTCCTAGATACGAGTCTAGAAGATAGATGTGAATCACGTGTCGTGGTCCGACACGATCTCTAAAGGAACTCCATGCAGATGGACTATCTCTCTGATGTACAACCTGGCTAAGTCGTCTGCAGAGTTCGTGACTCTGGTAGGGAGAAAATGAGCCGATTTGGTCAACCGGTCCACAATCACCCAGATGGAATCGTGTCCCCTCCTCGTCTTTGGCAGCCCTGATATGAAATCTATAGAGATGAAGTCCCACTTCCATTCAGCTACGGGCATGGGCTGAAGGAGTCCAGGAGGTCGGCAATGCTCGACCTTGACCTGCTGACATGTGAGACAACGTGAAACATACTCGGCGATATGAACCTTTATATTGTCCCACCAATATGATCGCCTTATGTCCTGGTACATCTTCGTGCCACCAGGATGCATCGCAAGCTTCGATTTGTGGGCAGTCTCGAGAAGCTCCTGTCTCAAGTCATGAATATCTGGAAAGCATAGGTGGCCACGGAATCATAGACCCCCATCTGTGCCAACTCTCCACTCGGAGTCCTCGGCGGCCCTAGCTTGCTCTCGAAGCTCAGACAACCGCTCATCGCCCTTCTGGGCCTCGATAATCCTATCATCAATAAGTGGCCACACCCGAACGTGCGCCACACACTCAAATGGCTCCTCCACCGTGAGCTTTTGCTCGAAGTCTCACACGAACTCTAGTATGTCCCACTCTTCTATCATCAGCGGAACCGCAAATATGATTGCCTTCTTGCGGCTCAACGTGTCTGCCACAAGGTTGGCCTTGCTAGGATGGTAGGAAACCTCGAACTTGAAGTCCATCAAGGTCTCCATCCATCGACACTGCCTCATATTCAAGTCCCGCTGAGTGAATATATACTTAAGGCTCTTGTGGTCGCAGAAAAGCTCGAACTCCTCTCTGTAGAGGTAATGTCTCCAGAGCTTCAATGCAAAGATGACAGCTGCTAACTCAAGGTCGTGTGTAGGGTAATTCTCCTCGTGCTTCCTTAATTGTCTCGAGGCATATGTAATCACCCAGTCCTTCTGCATAAGGACACAACCCAAACCAACGCGAGACGCGTCAGTATATATAGTATACTTAACCCCTTGCTCTGACAATACTAGCACAGGGGCGGACGTCAGTCTGTCCTTCAACTCCTGAAAAGCTGCCTCCACCTTCTCATTCCAGGCGAACTTCAGATCCTTACGCGTCAACTGAGACAAGGGTCTGGCTATCTTCGAGAAGTCTCGAATGAAGCGTCGGTAATAGCCTGCCAGACCAAGGAAACTCCTCACCTCAATAACCGAACCAGGCTGCTTCCAGTCCTGAATGGCGCGCTACCTTAGCCAGGTCCACTGCTATCCCTTCCTTGGACACTGCATGTCCCAGGAACTTGACTTCCTCCTGCCAGAAGTCGCACTTCTTATACTGCGCGAACAATTGGTTCTTCTTCAAAGTATCCAACATCGCTCTTAGGTGCTCCTCGTGCTCTTCCCGACACGTGGAATATATCAGGATGTCATCAATGAATACGATGACAAATTGGTATAAGAATGGCCGAAATACCCTATTCATCAAGTCCATGAACAAGGCCAGTGCGTTCGTAAGACCGAACGACATCACCAGGAACTCGTAATGCCCAAAACAGGTCTTGAAAGCTATCTTCTGGACGTCTTCATCTCTGACGCTTAACTGGTGGTACTCTGACTGCAAGTCGATTTTTGAAAAATACTTTGTCCCCTTCAACTGATCAAACAGATCATCTATCCTGGGCAAAGGTTATTTGTTCTTCACGGTCAACTGGTTCAACCTACGGTAATCAATACATAACCGTAGCGACCCGTCTTTTTTCTTCACAAATAACACAGGTGCTCCCCAAGGAGACACACTGGGTCGTATGAAGCCCTTCTCTATGAGCTCGTCAATCTGTTCCCGCAGCTCTTCCATCTCACATGAAGGCATTCGATACATGGGTAATGAAATGGGGGTCGCACCAGGCACAAGATCAATCGTAAAATCGATCTCACACTGAGGAGGTAAACTAGGAATCATCATGAACACATCTGAAAAGTCCCGAACAAATGGCATATTTCCTAAAGTCGGCCCATCAATGGGCTTAATCAAAGCAGCATAACATCCAACGCGGCATGTCCAACTAACCTATACCGAAAAAGTAAAGACCGTGCTGTCAGGTCCGCTGGCTGTCACGACCCAAGTATCGCAATCAATCTCTACCTTTACCTCGGTGAGCCAGCGAGGATAATGTCGTAGTGCCATAGGGGAGCGACAATGAGGTCAACGGATACTGTCCTGCTACCCAAATTGATGAAGCAACCCTCACACACTTGTGTAATATTCGAAAAGGTCCCCGTAGTAGTAGTGAGTCTCACTCCCCTCGTGGGAGTAGTATGTAAAGCTAGACACTTAACTGCCGCACATGATATGATGGAAGTAGTGAACCCAGTGTACACCAATAAAAAGACAGGAGTACCTTGAACATATGCAGTGACCTCGAAGGCCATAGGTGCTGTCTCTGGCTCCTCTGTTGTAAACGCATGAACACGTGCCTGCTGAGATCAGTTGGGCTAAGGTACCATGGGCCATTGAGGCGGCCTGAAGCTTGGTACAAGAGGTCTGAAAGATGGAAGTGTAGGGGCAATCCATAGTGGTGGAGCTGAAAAGGCTTGAGGGTGAGGGCGATTAATCTTCCGCAACGGAGAGAACCCGCTATCCCTCATCCGAGCAAAGCAGCTCTCGACAGGGTGACCTAGTCTCCTGTAGTATGTACAGGTCACACTTGGATGCCTCATCGGAACTACTGGTGCTGCGATCCTAGGAGGCGAATCAGTACGAGGCCTCTTGCCGAGGAAAGGCCTGCCCAGCATATCCGGTCGTGGCCTAGGCACCATAGGGCCACGAGAGCGTGTCAACGGTCTACATCCTGCTTCGCCTAAACAGACATATGAATCAACTCCGCATAAGATGGTATACGGATACAACACATCTTCGACTGAATGTCAGGTCGCAAGCCCTTAGAAAAATGCCTAATTCGCATCTGCTCATCAGTAAGGATAGTCGGAACAAAATGGCCCAACTCAGTGAATCAATGCTCATACTTGGTAACTGTCATGCCTCCCTGTCTGAGATGTAGGAACTTGTTCTCCCTCTCATGTTGATAGGCCTGAGGATAGTTTTTCTCATGGAAGCGGAACTCAAAGGCAGCCCACGTCCAAACATATCCTACTGCGATGGTCCGCAGTATACTATCTCACCACAAGCTAGCCTCCTTCTCGAACATAAAGGCGACTAACTCGACCTGCTCAGCCTCAGTACAATGCAACATCTTCAGTATCTTAGAGATGTTGTCTAACCAGTATTCAGCCTCCTCGGGTCTTGAGAACCCGTGAAAGTAGGAGGCCTCAAGCGCTGGAATCGCTCGAGAAGACCGCGAGTACCCACGTCTCCCACAGTGTAGGCACAGGTGAAGGTGGAGCTACATCCTTAGCCTAAGCAGGAGGCTTGGGAGTCTCGGTAAGGTGTGTGGATGGCAGAGGTGAAGTCGCACTCCCACCCTGAGATAAGACCGCCAAGAGCTGCTGGTGTTGCTGCTGCATCAGCATCATCATCTGCTCAAACCTATCTGCGGGTGGAGCAGCCTGTGGCTCATACTATGTCGAAGAGGATGCCCGGTTCTACTCGTAAACCGGTGGTGTAAAAGGTGATAGTCCACCGGTAGGATCAGCAGAAGGCTGATCTGAGCCTGAACCCAGGTCCATAGGACCATCTCTGTGGGAAGGAGTCTGGTCCATCGAATCAGTGAGCAAGAGAGGTGTCGTGCTCCTCGTATACTTCCGTGACATGCCCTATACAGCATAGGGTATAACGCATGTAAGATGAAGCATAACAACATAATACATAATCACTTAAGCATTCCACACACTTCATAGCAAAAGAGGCTATATACATTTCATTAACAAAATTGTCATAATACATGGAATACAGAGTTACATGAATCATGACAGAAGATGCATGGGAGCTAATACAACTAAGCTTCAACTACTAAAAATATACTACTAACTACTACATCCATCAACATGAAAACATAAACCGCCTAAAGCGGTAAGCAAAACAAACTACAAAAAATAACATGGATGACTAGGCATCCGAGTCAGGCGATGGAGGAGGGGCACCCTTGTCCTGTACACAACATAGGATAGTCCTCAATATGTGAGACACCTTCTTAAAACTCTACTTCATGAAGGCTTCGATCACCTCAAGCTTAGCTCGGGTCTCACCAAGCTCAGCCCGAACCTGCACAATCTCTTGCTGTAGTGCGGCTTGGCCCTCCTAAATGTGAACCATACGAGCATCCCTCGCAGCCTGAACCACGACCTGCTCGCGTGACGTAGGAGGGGATCTCTCCTCGGTATCCTGAGCCTCTGGTTCCTCTTCTTCTTCTTCTATTTCAGCTTCACTCCCTTCCTCACTCTCTTCTTCTTCGCTCTCTACCTCATCCTCACTCTCCTCATATCAGGCTCGTCGACGCCATGCCCCGAGTTCCATCGGATGGAGAGTACTCTCGTCGATTTCATGAATCGGTGCTGGCCTTTCCACCCCCAGACTATAGCCAAACTCCCGCGTAATCTTACATATGAGTCAGCCGAAAGGAAGCGAATCAGAGCTTCTGGTGGAGCGTGCAGTACTCACAATCTGCCACAACACCAATGTAGGCACACACAAGTTCACCCTCTACCCCACTTGGTACAAAAAGTCTACCATGAGTCTCGTACACTCGTTGCGATTACTGTGTCTAGGGTAGAGCTTGTATGTGAAGATGTGATGTAGTAGGCAGAAGTCATCTGACATATGGGATGTTAAAAGGCTTTTGTTCGACTGTCACTCAACCAGTCGGCCACCACAAAAGAAACGTGTGCGATAATCCCTTTCACGTGAACTCCCTAGATTCTGCTCACTAGCATGTACTTCACCAAGGGGCATATCCATAAGCCACGAAATCAATCTAACATCAACTGTGGCAAATAAATCCACTCCACAAGAGAGCTGGAACTGCAAAGGTTCCAGTGTAGGCTGTGAATGTTGGCGTAGAAGGCTTGGACAGTACCTGCATTGGCGTGACCTCTGGCCTCAAATAGCGGACCCCAATGGGCCACCTCCAATTGTTCAAACAAGGAGTATTCACCGAAGAGTCACCCATCTACCTGGGCTTCAAAGAGAATCCTACGGTCCTCATAAATTCCATGAGGTAGTGCCACCAACTGAGCTCTTTCAGAAGGAATCCGGGGATCAAGATCCCGCTTCGTTTGAAACTCCCGAGCGACGCTTGTGCTAGCGGCGGTGCCTCTCGGCCGCCTTGAACGTATAGGGCGACTAGGCCCAGCCTCATCCGCAGCACCCTTTCTCTTCCCCATAAGAGAAAGGATTGTGGAGATGGAGAAAATGGCTGAAATAATAGCAAAGAAAGCCATGGAAAGTGAAGGAAAGGAAAGAAAAAGGCTGGAGGGTTTGGTTCTCCACTGACTTGGGTCCTAACAAGGGTTGTAGAGGCCCAAGTGACAGAGATTGAAGGAGGAAAGTGGAGAGATAGGATGAGTGAGGAATCTTACACGATTTGGAGTCACAAATGGGGCATGTAGGAGCCCAAATGTGAGAAAATGGAGAGGGTAGGGAGGTAGGAATGGCTGTGAATGATGGATATGGATGGGTTGCGGTTGAAAATGATAGATTAGACGATTGGGAGGGTGATTTGAAAGAGAGGACAACAAGTTTAGAGAGAAAAGGGAGCTTGGAGGTGGGTTTTGTGAAGGAAGTAGGGTTTTGAAGTGGTTGCAATGGACGAGACCTACCTCAAGGGGTTCTTAAACCCCCAAACTCGATCGGCCCACCCGGCTGGGCCCGAAAATTGGCGAGGCCTTGTCGGCTGGGTGAGGGCCTCACCACTCCCTGGACAGGTGGGCAAGGGCTCACCACATGGGCGAGGTCCTCATGCCCCCTAGGTCCCAAAAACATATGGGTCGCACCCTGGGTACCCCTGGACAAGCGTGGGTAGGCACACGACCCCATTTTAGGTAGTTTCGAGAAATTTCTGATCTAAACTTGCATTTACCAATTTTTAATGGCTGCAATGGAGTGCATTGTGATCTAGACCCGTCAATAGATGGCCTAGGAGTGTTTTAAGGTCGACCCATGCGACCAGGGCTGAGTACAGACTCGTTTACAACTATCGTTTTCAGTGAACTGCGCCGTTGGGCGAACTTGGGATGCCTAAAACTGTTTCTACATTATTCTCACACCCTCCTAAGTCGAAATGTGTCAGCATACGTCATGAGACCATAACTTAGGTCCGGTTTAATCCAAATCATGCTCTGATAACAACTTATAACGCCTTGAAAATCGGGGGTTGAGTAGCAACTCAACACCCGAATTCCAAAACATCACTTATGCAATACAAATGCTTATGATTGAATGTTGTCTGTGTTAGTGCAAGAAACATGAGTGAGATTATACCAAAACAGTAATCCATACTCCAGATCAATGTATAAAACACAAGCAGAAGACTGAAAAACATATATAAATGTATATAAAAATAAAATGATCTCGATCTGTCTACAAAGGATAATTACTTCGTTGAGTCATCATATACATGTACTGAATCAAAAACAAAATGTAAAAAATAGTCCAACAGTCGTGATAGCCCAGTAGTCCCATAAATTCGGATTACCTAAGCAAAGCCGTCGGAGAACTACATGAAGGAAAACTCATCCTGATCTTCATAAAAATCAGGCTCAGCTTCTTGTGAATTGTCGGTACCTACGTCTAAGACAGAGTCTGGTGGGTGTTCAGAATACCGTCCCGTAATGTGGGAGTGAGTAGCTAACTCAGTGGAACAATAAAGCATAGGTTAACATGTTATCAATTCAGTCAAGCAGTAATGATAAAGTAGTACAATCAACATTCCTAAGTGCTGTAATTAATGCAAGGATGAGATGCGATTATGATGCATGCCCTCGCCAACATACTCTATCATGCGGCACTATCTTACGTCCGCGGCATGCTGTCACCCTCAGTGCTCCACATCTTCCAGGCACATACAATGTGATGATGAGCATGATTACCAAGTCGTTATTCGTCCATTTCAAACAACAGTATTGGGAAACTAAGGTACCTTCCTTATATCATTCTCAAACAATGATCCATTCTAAGGTCGTCAGTCCTAGGCAATCTCATACGATGGTATGTTTCTAAGTCACTGCAAGGGCTGTCAATCTCTTCCACATCACCTTATCAATACAGGCCTAATTTATACTCTGTTACTACGAGAAGGCTCGTCGCCTCACCACAGATTTAAAGTATGCTTGAGCTCACTATACCGAGTACGGTCAGGACTATCAGGGCTGTTACACGGAATCGTTGCACCACTCCCCCATCACCCATCAAAGCAGTGTAGGCCGACAGCTCGAATATAGTGTCCCATACCACCATAATCGGCTCACGAGTCTGGTTGCTCAATGGTCACTACGGGGAGGCTCATGGCCCTAGCGTAGGCCGACAGCTCGACCACGGTGTCCCATACCACCATGCTCGGCTCATGAGTCTTAGCGGATCGAGGTACCACGGTTAACTGGATTCTATTGGTAAGGTAGTACCTCAGGTTCAAGCAGTAGCGTCCAAATATGGTGAACATACATTAGACAAATCGGGTTACTTGATGAGCTCAGCTAGCTCGAGTGCACAACAAGTTGAACGATATGAAGCGCATAAGCACTTCGTGTGGCCAGCCACTATCGTCAACCGAAGTACGACTCGGGTTCGTCGAGCTCATCTCGCACGACGAATGAATCTCAGCCATGCATTCATTTCCATTTCCGATTGCCTAGACTATAATCATAGCCCCACACACAATCAATCCTTGACTAGAAGCATGTAGAGTAAAGCAGAATAAACAAAGTAATTCAAGCATGTTAACAAGCATGTCATAAAGCATGTTATAAAGCACGATATAAACGGGAAATACAAATCCATATATTTCATAAGTAAGTGGTTAAGTTAAACAAACAACATGGAGGAAATCATATACATCTCTAAGGTGGCTGAGAATCCTATCTCAACACCTACCTAAAGCACAATCCTCTAAGTACTTACTCTTACAAGTATCTTTACAAACACTTAGGATACACTCTTGCAACATACATAGCGTATACTAGCCAAAAACATGTATTAGGGAGAACCCTTTTGCCAAGTAAGTATTTTACACATATATAGCATGTTCATATAGAGATTAATCATGGCAAGCATACTTGCAAAATTTATACGTATATGATACTTTCTACAAATACGAGGAATATAGTATATTCAACATAGTTAACGTCTAACTGAAAAACGAAACGAACAGCACTTTGTATATGTGTAATAACATACAGATCATGAATCTATTATTATCTGACATTGAAATCCTTGAAAACCATAACCTATACAAATAAAGTCCGCACCTTACGCCATATAAGCGTAATGAACGCGATAGATTCGCTAAGCTTTAGTATACGACAGTTTGACAACCTATAGAATGGAATATATTAGCTATTTCATCATTTGCAATGTTCATAACCCTAGATCAGATTAGGGTTAGGGTTTCTTACCTAGAAACGAAGTTGAAAACACCGGGGAAGCGATAAGAACGATGTGGTTAGGCATGGATAGCAGCAGGGTAGAGTAGCAGGGAAATGCTCCCACAATTCTCAACCTTTCTCTCTCTTTTCTCTCTTCTCTCTCCTAAGTTTTCTCAAATTTGTATGGGCTGGATATGAGAGAGTTTAAGGTCCTTATATAGGCTAAAACATTACCGAAATAGACCTAAGGTCAAGGTATACTTAGGTTATAACCAAAGTGAGCTTGTTCCAGCTCAACGGAGCACTTCTAGAGCCCTCCCTTGAGCCAAAGGTTGGACTTAAGCTCACAGACTATGGATCTAGGTCAAGTTAAGTTTTTATTCCAATCGGGTTCCCAGATCACATGTAGTGGACCAGTTCAGTTCAACAGTCACCGAATCTCGATCAGGGTTACAAATATACAGACATTATGGGAAATGTTTCCTGATCCGAGGGTGTATTTGGGTCAGATTTCGACGGTCTGAGTGCTTATAATTGGCCCACAAATGTCAAGTCTCAGATTACTTAAATTTTATTAAATTTCTAAAGAAAACCAAGTTTTCTCACACTCCTCGCTCCAGGCTCAAGCGAATAGCCGTGGGACATTGTCTGGATTTGATCTCCGAGATGGTTATCAAGCCCAGCGAGGCGGTCCTAATTTTATATCCTCGTATCATTTGGACCATCAATGTGCGGTCCAAATCTGATACGGAGTTTCAATGTGCTCTCGAGAGCTGTCGAGTAATGAGTTTGATCCTAGATTTTAGAGTAACCTAGCGTCAATGATTCTACAAGTTTTGGGTCTTGTAGATCGTATTTAAAGTGATTCAAGCGGATTTTATGGCTAATCTAGTTTAGTACTTAGTTAACTTTGTCTAATTTCTAAAGGATTTGATCCTAAGTAATTTCTGCCTGAGGTGGTACTCGGATCTTTGTACGAAATTTTCTGAGTCGTTACAAAATAACTTCAGATGTTTAAATCAAAATTCACTCAAATTATTGATCAATCTTGTTTGCCCAATATCTTTCTCATATGTAGCATGATCAGGGTGAGTAACTAGTCAAATTGAGGCTAATGATCAGTAAAATAGAGTGAATGGACCAGACATGTAAAATGGGCCAAATATTCTGGTCAAAATTGTGACCCAACTTATTAACCTCGTGAGAACCTAAAAATTGATGTTAGTAAGTTTGGTGTGCCCCATCATGATATGTGTCGAACATCAACACCGTGATTTGATGCGTCCCCCTTAGGTTATGAGATATCTGAAAAATCATCAGTAAACAAAACTCAAGTGGGCCATACCATCTAAGACTATGTGAAGACATCCTAAAAAATATAAAAGCACTTGGTGGGGCTCACATGAGTTTTGATGCGGTTGAAACTTGGTCTGACCCCTCATCCAAGTGGGACACACATAATGAGTGGGTTGGATATGTGAATCACATTTAGGCAGGCCTAATATATGATTATGAATGCTTGGAGAAAACCATTCTCCACTATATGTAGGTGAGTTACTCGTTACCCTTACCAGAGTAAACTCTGTGAGATCCACCATTATTTATTTATTTTATCCACTCCATTCATCCATGTTAACAGATAATTTGAGGTCTAAAGAACAAAAGGAAGCATATCCAAAGCTCAAGTGGACCACACCACTGGAAATAGTGTGATTGAACCTCTACCATTTAAAATTTCTTGGAGGCCATAGAAGTTTTGGATCAAGTTGATGTTTGTGTTTATTATTCATTCATATATTTTTGATATTATGAACAACCTTTAACCATTTTTGGACAATCTGATCAGTCCAGATTGAAGAGTAAATAACTTCATATGTTTAAATCAAAATTCACTCAAAATGTTAATCAATCTTGTTTGCCCAATATCTTTCTCATGTGTAGCATGCATCGAGGTGAGTAACTAGTCAAATTAAGGGTAATGATCAGTAAAATAGAGTGAATGGGCCAAACATGTAAAATGGGTGAAATATTCTGGTTAAAATTGTGACCTAACTTATTGACACCCTAAGAATCGAAGAATTAATGTTAGTAAGTTTTGTAGGGCCCATCATGATGTGTGTTGAACATCAACACCGTGCATTTGATGTGTCCCCTTTAGGTTATGAGATATCCCAAAAATCATCTGCATACAAAACTCAGGTGGGCCATACCATCTAAAACTATGTGAAGACATCTAAAAATATATACAAGCACTTGGTGGGGCCCACATGAGTTTTGAATATGGCTGAAACTGGGTCCGACCCCTCATCCAAGTGGGACACACATAATGAGTGGGTTAGATATGTGAATCACATTTAGGCAGGCCCAATATATGATTATGAAAGTTTCAAGGCCTATTTGATTTTCCATGATCCTAGTAAATCCCTGGTAAAGAAGTAAGTATTACTTTATCACTTGTTTAAAAATGAGTTTGTAATTCCCCTATAAAACCGGTCCACAAATTTTGACTTAAATCCGTGGGCCCCACCATAATGTATATAATATATCCATGTCATCCATATGTTTTATTAGAATATTTTAGGACATGATCCGAAAAAATTAGGAAGATCTAATGCTCAATTAGCCCACATGTAAGGAAACAATAGATTTAATTTGTCCACTGTTGAAAGTTGATTCTTTTACTGGACCCACATTGAGGTTTATTCACCATCTAACCCGTTCATAGGGTCACATAGACATGGATAAGGGAAAAACATAAATATAAGCTTGATGTAAAACTTCTAAGGGCCTCAACAAGTTTTTAATGGTAGGCATTTGATTCTCACAATTTCATGTGGTGTGGTCCACTTAAGCTTTGGATTTGCCTAATTTCTAGGCTCATGCCTTAAATTCATTTGGGATAATGAATGGGCGGTGTGGATAAGCCACACACATTATGGTGGGCCCCATATTTATTTTACAAATTCCTCAATTTAAGTGTTTAAAAAGTAACCGGTCAAGTCAGCATTGGGAAAGTTGTGGATCGAGATGATTTTTGTTTTTCCCCTTCATCTAGGCCTGTATGATTAAATAAACAGATTAGATGCCAAATAAATAGTACAATGGGCCTTACTAGGATTTTAATGATGGAATTCCAATCACTATTATTTTCATGTGTTGTGGTCCACCTAATATTTATATCTCTCATTTTTTGGCCCCACCATGATGTATGTTTTATATCAACACCTTCCATCCATTTGGAGAGATCATTTTAGGCCAATATCTAAAAATAAATCGAAAGCTCCAGTGGACCCCAACATAGAAAACAGTGGGGATAGTGACACCCACCATTAAAAACTTTTAAAGGATACGAAAGTTTTAGATGAAGCTGATATTTGTGTTTTACCTTATTTCATGTCTTTTTTAACTTTTGAATAGGTTATATTTCAAATAAAAATTATGGTGGGCCTTAGGATAGTTTCTACGGTGGGAATCACTCTCCCCACTATTTTCTGTGGTGAGGTCCACTTTATCTGCCTCATTCTTTGGCTCTTGCCCTAAAATAATATCTCAAAATGGATGGACAATGTGGATACAACACATACATCATAGTGGGGTCCACAGAACTTGGTGACGTCACTTCAGTAGCCAACTCGCTACTCAACCTATGTAAGCCGCAAGTGCGGTAATCTCTCTCTCTCTCACTCTCTCTCTCTCTCTCTGTCTTGCACCCTCTCCCTCCTCTCACTCTCTATCTCTCTCTTCCTCTCTCTCTAATCTCTCCACCATCTCCTCTCTCTATCTCTCTCGCATCCTCTCCCTCTTCTCTCTGCCTCTCTCTTCCTCTCTCTCTGATCTCTCTTGCGGTCCATTGCCGAACGGCCTACCCACGCACGTGGTTGAAGATCTCTCTTGCGGTCTCTCTTACGGTTGAAGGTCATTCACGACAGTGAGGTATCTCTCTCTCTCTCAGTCTCTCTCAATCTCAATACCGATTTAGGGATTTGAGGATTTAGGGATTTGGTATTTGGGGATTTAGGGATTTAGAGATTTGGGATTTAGGGATTTAGGGATTTGGAGATTTAGAAATTTGTGGATTTAAGGATTTAGGGATTTAAGGTTTAAGGTGGGCCCTACTAAGAGCTGTGAAGTCCACTGTGCTTTTGAAACCAGGTGAGGTCCACATGAATGTACGGTCGGATGATTTGAACCATCCATCTGATGAGAATCACTGTGGATGGTACAGGGTCCAAAAATCTCACCAATAGATAGTCCTGACCAATCTGATCTGTGACACGGATGGATGAAACCTGAAATTGTCAAAAGCTTAACTGGATAAAAAAAAATAGAAACAATCGATCCATGGAATAAAGGGTTCTCCAATTGTCATTCCCCAAGCATGGTAGGCCCAACAGATGGAGGCTTCAGATAATACAAATTATACACCCCTGTGTCCCTCATCTGATTATTAACCCCCATCCATGGTTTTGTTCCAGTGGTTTTCCCAATCCATGGTTTTGTTATAGATTTGTTACTAGGATTTTATCAAAACTAATAGAAGCGTCAGCTTGTATTTCTCTTGCATTTTGCACATTGATTGCATGCAACCTGTCAATGTTTTCTTATTTTTCTCATGAGACTAGCTATACATATTTCATACATGAAATGACTTGTTGTACATTAATAACGACGTAAGGTTATCAATTCCTTTCATTCCCAAATGGTTAGGTCGCCTGGACTGCATGAGAACTAACCAGAGATATCGATATTTGCTGTAAAATATGAAGCCTCCACAAATTGGGTCATGTGAAGCAGATGGAAATCTCAATTGGACAACACAGTAGGGATTGAATACCAACCGTTGAAAACTTCTTGGGGCCACAAAAGTTGTTTTTTCCCTTCATCCAGGTCTAAGTGACCTTATCAACAGACTGATTGGCAAATAAACATTACAGTGGGGCCCTAGGAAGCTTTTAGAGGTGGTTCACTATTTCCTATGGTGTAGTCCACTTGATATTTGGATCTGCTTCATTTTGAGGCCATGCCTTAAAAGGGAGCGGATTTGGTGAGACCCTGGACTCACCCAAGATGGTGCGGCCCTTATAATGGGGGCCACCTTGATGCATGTAATTTGTTTGCAAGCTGTCCATCCATTTTTCCAAATCATTTTATGGTATTATCCGAAATTGAAGCAGATCCAATTATCAGGTGGACTATATCATAGGAAACAGCGGTGATTGACTATTAATGGGTCACGAAAGTTTTGGATCAAGCTGATATTTGTTTTCTCTTCATCCAAGCTTAAGTGACCTTATGTAACGCCCTGAAATTCGAGGGTCGAGTAGCAACTCAACTCTCGAGTTCCAAAACATCACTTATGCAACATAGATAATGATGATTAAATGTTGTCTGTGTTAGTGCAATAAACATGAGTGAGATTATACCAAAACAGTAATTCATACTCCATATCAATTATATAAAGGCAAGCGAAAGACTGAAACTGTATATAATTGTATGTAAAAGAAACAAAACCATCTCAATCTCCAGAGTATGAACCTAACCGAGTCACTATATACATGTATCTATTTTATAATCAAAATGTCAAAAGTACAACTAGAGAAGTAAACCCTGTAAGTCCCGTCGATCCAGGCAGTCTAGGCAAAGCCACCAGCATACTGCATATACGAGAACTCGTCCTGGTCCTCGTCGTAGTCTGGCTCAGCCTCCTGACTCGTCACCTCATCTGCACCTAAGATAGAGTCTGGTTGGTGTGTACAACACCGTCCCGTAACATGGGAGTGAGTAGCTAACTCAGTGGAACAATAAAGCATAGGTTAACATGTTATCAATTCAGTCAAGCAGTAATGATAAAGCAGTACAATCGAACAATCCTAACTATTCTTGTTAATGTAAGTATGAAATGCAGTCATGATGCATGCCCTCACTAACATACTCCCTCATGTGACACCATCTTACATTCGCGGCATGCGTTCATTCCTCAGTACTCCACATCTTTCAGGCACATGCAGTGTGATGATGAGGATGATTACCGAGTTGTTATTAGTCCATTTCAAACAACAGGATTGGTAAACTAAGGTACCTCCTTGTATCATTCCCAAACATGATCCATTTTAGGGTCATCAAACCTAGATAATCTCATACAATAGTGTGGTTCTAGGGAGCTGCATAGGTTGTTAGGGCTATTACATGCAATTGTTACACCACTCCCCCATCACCTTTTTAACGGTTCATCACTAAATTGATACAGGCCTAGTTCATACTCTATTCACCGCGGCAAAACTCGTCGCCTCACCGCAAATCCAGAGTATGTTCAAGGTCACTACAAAGGGCTCGTCACCAATCAGTGTAGGCCGACAGCTCGAATACAGTGTCTCATACCACCGTATTCGGCTCACGAGTCAGGGTTGCTCACTGGTCACTAGGGGGAGGCACATGGCCCCACCGTAGGCCGACAGCTCGACCACGGTGTCCCATACCACCATACCCGGCTAATGAGTCTTAGCGGATCAAGGTACCATGGTTAACGGGATTTCACTGGTAAGGTTGGTACCTCCGGTTCAAGCAATAGCGTTCGAACATGGTGAAGATAGATTAGACATATCAGGTTACTTAACGAGCCTGACTAGCTCGAGCGCACAATCAACTGAATGACATAAAGTGTATAAGCACTTCGCATGGCCTAACCACTGTCACCAACGGAAGTACGACTCGGGTTTATCAAACACATCCTACGTGGCAAAATGAATCTCAACCACGAACTCAAGTCTAGTACCGATTGTCTAGACTATAATCATAGTCCCAATCGCAATCAATCCTTATTCAGAGCATGTGGAGTAAAGCATAATAAACAAAGTAATTCAAGCATGTTAACAAACATGTCATAAAGCATATTACAAAGCACAATGTAAACAAGAAATACAAACACATATATTTCATAATAAGTGATTAAATTGAACAACCATCATGGAGGAAATCATATACGTTTCTAAGGTAGTTGAGAATCCTATCTCAACACCTACCTAAGGCACAATCATCCAAGCACTTACTTTTACAAGTAATTTCACAAACACTTAGAATACACTATTTTAACATAGTGTATATTAGTAAAACATGTATTAGGGCGAGCCCTTTTGCCAAGCAAGTATTTTACACATATATAATATGTTCATATAACAAATAATCATGGAAAAAATATTTCTAAAATTTATATGTATACGGTACTTTCTACAAATACTAGGAATACAGTATATTCAACATAGTGATCGTATAACCGAAAAGCGATATAGACATCACTTTGTACATGTGCAATTAGATACAGATCATGAATCTATCATTATCTGACATTGAAAGCGTTGAAAACCATAACCTATACACCTAAAGTCCGCACCTTTTGTCGTAGAATCGTAATGAATCCGATAGGTTTGCTAGGCTTTCATATTCGGCAGTTTGGTAACCTATACAATGAAATAGGTTAGCTATTTCATAACCTACAACTATCAAAACCCCAAAACAGGTTAGGGTTAGGGTTTCTTACCTAAAAATGAGGTCGAAATCGCCGGGAAAGCAATAAGAATGGTGTGGTTGAGCTTGTAGAATGGCAGGGGAGAATAGCAGGGAGGTTCTCCCACTTCTCTCACACTTTCTCTCTCTTTTCTCTCTTCTCTCTCCTAGGGTTTTTCTCAAATTCGTATGGATGAATGAGAGAGGGTTTTAAGGTCCTCATATAGCCTAAAATCACACCAAAATAGACTTAAGGTCAAGGTATACTTAGGTTATAACCAAAGTGAGTCAGTTTCAGCTCAACGGAGGACTTCTGGTGGCCCCCCTTGAGCCAAAGGTCGGACTTAAGCTTACCAACCTTGGATCCAGGTAAAGTTAAGTTTTCGTTTTAGTCGGATTCCCAGATCACGCGTGGCGGACCAGTTTCAGTTCAACGGTCAGTGAAACTCGATCAGGGATTTCAAGTACACTGCTATGTATATGAAATTTTTCCTGATCCGAGGGTGTATTTGGATCAGATTCTAACAATCTGATTGCTTACAAATTGTCCACAAGTAACAAGTCTCAGATTACTATTTGAGATTTTTATTTATAAAGAAAACCAAGTGTTCTCACACTCCTCGCTCTTGACTCAAGCAAACAGCCGTGGTACACAATCTGAATTTGATCTCTGAGATGGTTATCAAGCCCAACGAGGCGGTCCTAAGTTTATAACTTCATATCATTCGGACTTTCGATGTGCGGCCCAGATCTGATACGGAGTTTCAATGTGCTCCCGAGAGCACTCAGGTAATGAGTTTGATCCTATATTTAAGGGTAACCTAGCGTCAATGATTATACAAGTTTTGGGTCTTGTCGATCATATTTAAAGTTATTCAAACGGATTTCATGGCTAATCTAGTTTAGCACTTAGCTAACTTTGTCAAATTTCTAAAGTATTTGATCCTAAGCGATTTCTGCCTAAGGTGGTACTCGGGCCATTATACGAAATTTTTCGAGTCGTTATAATCTACCCTCCTTAATGAAAACTTTCATCCTCAAAATTAATACCTTTTTCGTACTCCTCGAGGTGCTGAGGGTAGTTCTTTTGGATCTCGGCTTCGGTCTCCTAGGTAGCTTCCTCCTCTGTATGATGCGTCCACGATACCTTCATAAGTGGAATCACTTTGCTACACAGTACCTGCTCTTTCCTGTCAAGGATATGTGTCGGCGCAGTACATATGTAGCATCCTCGCTCAACTGTACCTACTCCCATCTGATAATGTGTGAAGGATCAGGAACGTACTTCTTTAGCATAGATACATGAAATATGTTATGTATAGCTGCAAGTGGTGTGGGCAAAGCGAGACGATATGCCACAGCACCCACTTGATCAAGTATCTGAAATGGACCGATGAACCTCGGTGTGAGCTTCCCCTTCTTTCCAAACCAAAGGACTCCCTTCATAGGGGAAACTCTGAGGAATACATGATCTCCAACCTCGAACTCAAGTAGTCACCGCCTCGTATTGGCTTAACTCTTCTGCCTGCTCTACGCTGTAAAAAGTCGACGCCTGATAATGTCGATCTTCTCTGAGGTCGCATGTACCAACTATGGGCCAATCAAACTGCGCTCGCTGACCTCAGCCTAGCAATGTGGTGCCCTGCAAGGAAGACTATATAAGGCCTCATATGGAGTCATGCCAATACTCGCCTGGAAGCTGTTGTTGTACGCGAACTCTGCATAAGGAAGACAGTTATCCCAACAGTCCTTGAAATCCAAGACACAGGCCCGTAACATGTCCTCAAAAATCTGATTCACCCGCTCTGTCTGGCCGTCAGTCTAAGGGTGAAACACAGTACTGAACTTCAATTTCACACCCATCGCTTCATGGATACGAGTCTAGAAGATAGATGTGAACCGCACGTCTCTGTCTGACACGATCTCTAAGCGAACTCCATGCAGACGCACAATCTCTCTGATGTACAGCCTAGCCAGCTCATCTGCAGAGTTCGTGACTCTGATAGGGAGAAAATGAGCCGATTTGGTCAACTGGTCCACAATCACCCAAATGGAATCATGTCCCTTCCTTGTCTTCGGCAGCCCTGATATGAAATTCATGGAAATGAAGTCCCACTTCCATTTAGCTATGGGCATGGGCTGAAGCAGTCCAGGAGGTCGGCGATGTTCTGCCTTGACCTGCTGGCACGTCAGACAACGAGAAACATACTCTGTTATGTTAGTCTTCATGCCGTCCCACCAATAAGACCGTCTCATGTCTTGGTACATCTTCGTGCTACCAGGGTGTATCGCAAGCTTCGATTTATGGGCAGTCTCAAGGAGCTCGTGTCGCAAGTCATGAACATCAGGAACGCATAAGCGGCCATGGTATCATAGGCTCCCATCTATGCCAACTCTCCACTCGGAGTCCTCGGCGTCACTAGCTTGCTCTCGAAGCTCAGACAATCGCTCATTGCCCTTCTGGGCCTCGATAATCCTATCATCAATAAGTGGCCGCAGCCGAATATGTGCGACACACTCAAATGTCTCCTCCACAGTGAGTTTTTGCTTGAAGTCCCACACGAACTCCAACATATCCCACTCTGCTATCATCAGCGGAGCCACGAATGTAATAACCTTCTTGCGGCTCAATGCATCCGCCATAAGGTTGGCCTTACCAGGATGGTAGGAGACCTCGAACTTAAAGTCCTTTAAGGTTTCCATCCATCTGTGCTGCCTCATATTCAAGTCTCGCTGCATGAATATATACTTAAGGCTCTTGTGGTCGCAGAAAAGCTCGAACTCCTCTCCGTAGAGGTAATGTCTCTAGAGCTTCAATGCAAAGATGATAGCTGCTAACTCAAGGTTGTGTGTAGGGTAGTTCTCCTCGTGCTTCCTTAATTGTCTCGAGGCATACGCAATCACCATGTCCTTCTGCATAAGGACACAACCCAAACCAATGCGAGACGCGTCAGTGTATATCGTGTACTTAACCCCTTGCTCTGGTAATACTAGCACAGGGGCAGACGTCGGTCTGTCCTTCAGCTCCCGAAAAGCTGCTTCTACCTTCACATTCCAAGTGAACTTCAAATCCTTACGCGTCAACTGTGACAATGGCCTGGTAATCTTCGAGAAGTCCTGAATAATGCGTCGATAGTACCCTGTCAGGCCAAGAAAACTCCTCACCTCGGTATCCGAGCCAGGCTGCTTCCAATCCTGAACTGTGGTTACCTTAACAAGGTCCACAGCTATCCCATCATTGGACATCACATGTCCCAGGAACTTGACTTCTTCCTACCAGAAGTCACACTTCTTATATTGCACGAACAACTGGTTCTTCCTCAAAGTATCCAACAATGCTCTCAGGTGCACCTTGTGCTCTTCTCGACACGTGGAATATATCAGGATGTCATCGATGAATACAATGACGAATCGGTATAAGAATGGCCGAAATACCCTGTTCATCAAGTCCATGGCCGGTGCGTTCGTAAGACCGAATGACATCACCAAGAACTCGTAATGCCCAAAATAGGTCCTAAAAGCTGTCTTCTTCACGTCTTCATCTCTGACGCGTAACTGGTGGTACCCTGACTGTAAGTCAATCTTTGAGAAATATTTTGCCCCCTTCAACTGATCAAACAGATCATCTATCCTGGGTAAAGGATACTTGTTCTTCACGGTTACTTGGTTCAACCTACGGTAATCAATACACAACTGTAGTGAGCCATCTTTCTTCTTCACAAACAGTACAAGTGCTCCCCAGGGAGACACACTAGGTCGTATAAAGCACTTCTCTACTAGCCCATCAATCTGTTTCCACAGTTCCTCCATCTCACACGGAGGCATGCGATACGTCGGCAAAGAGATGGGTGTCGCACCGGGCGTAAGATCAATGGTGAAGTCAATCTCGCGCCGAGGTGGCAACCCAGGAATCGGTTCAAACACGTCTGCAAAAGCCTTTACTACAGGCATATCCTCAAGCATCGGAACATCAATAGCCTCTAATGAAGAAGTGTAACATCGCAACCGAGTAGCGTGACTGACCTGAACAGGAAAACTAAAGGTCGTGTCATCAAGTCCATAGGCTATCACCACCCTAGTCTCGCAGTCGATCTCTGCTCGCATCTTAGTGAGCCAATCCAAACCAAAGATAACGTCGTAATGGAATAGGGGAACGACGATCAGGTCAACTAGTATCACTTTGCCACCTAAGTTATCGGGCAGCCCTCACACTTACGAGTAACTTCAGATGAAGTCCCTGTGGCAGTGATGACCCTCACTCCTCTCGTAGGAGTAGTAACTAAACCCAGTCGCTTGACTGCCATGCATGAAATCATAGAGGTAGTGGACCAAGTGTCTACCAATAAGAAGACGGGAGTACCTTGGACGCGTGCAGTGACCTCGAAGGCCATAGGCACTGAAGGTGCAGTCTCTGGTTCCTCTGTTGTAAGCGTATGAACACGCGCCCGCTGAGATCTGTTAGACTAAGGTACCATGGGCTGTTGAGGTGGCCTAAAGCGAGATGCAGGTGGTCTGAAGGATGGATGTGCAGGTGTCATCCAAAGTGGTGGAGTCGATAGAGCCTGCGGGCGAGGGCGATCAATCATCTGCAGCGGAGAGAACCCGCTATCCCTCATCCATGTAAAATAGCTCCCAACAGGATGACCCAGTTTCCCGCAGTATGTACAGGTCACAATAGGGTGCCTCATCAGAGCCACTGGCGCTGCGATCTTGAGAGGCGAATTAGCACGACGCCTCTTGCCAAGGAAAGGCCTGCTCTGAACATCTGGTCGTGGTCTCGTAATCATAGCACCACGGGAGCATGCCAGCCGATCAACATCCTGCTCCACCTGAATGGATAATGAATCAACTCCACATAGGATGGTATGCGGACACAGCACATCTTCGACCCGATGTCAGGTCGCAAGCCCTCAGAGAAGCGTTGAATCCGCATCGGCTCATCAGCAAGTATAGTCAAGACAAAGCGGCCTAACTCTGTAAAGCAATGCTCATACTCAGTGACTGTCATGCCTCCCTGTCTGAGGCGTAGAAACTCATTCACTCTCTCGTGTCAGTAGGCCTGAAGGTAATATTTCTCGTATAAATGGAACTCAAATCTTTGCTCCCGGGTCCACACATATCCCATCTGCGACGGTCCGCAGTATCTTTGTCCCCACCATAAGTTAGCCTCTTTCTCGAACATGAAGGCGGCCAACTCAACCTGTTCATCCTCAGAATAATGCAGCATCTTCAGTATCTTCGAGATGCGGTCTAACCAGTACTCAGCCTCCTTGGGTCTGTGAGAACCTGTAAAAGTCAGAGGCCTCAAGCAATGGAATCGCTCGAGTAGACCGCGAGTACCCATGTCTCTCGTAGGGTATGCAATAGGTGTGGGTAGAGGCACATCCTCAGCCTGAGCAGGAGGCTCTGTAGGCTCAGCAGGACGTGTAGATGGCGAAGGTGGAGTCGCACTCCCACCCTAAGATGATAAGACCGCAAGAAGCTGCTGGTGCTGTTGCTGCATCATCATCATCATCTGCTCAAACCTATTAGTAGGTGGAGCAACCTGCGGCTCATACGGTGTCGAAGAAGATGCCCAGTTCTGCTCGCAAACCGGGGGTGTATAAGGTGGCAATCCACCAGTAGGACCAGCAGAAGGCTGATCTGAGCCAGAACCCGGGTCCGTAGGACCACCTCTGTGGGAAGGAGTCTAGTCCATCGAGTCAATGAGCAAGAGGGGTGTCGTGCACCTCATAAACCTCTGTGACATGCCCTATACAATATAGGGTACATCGCATGTAAGATAAAGCATGACAACACAATACATAATCACTTAAGCATTCCACACACGGCAAAAGAGGTTGTATGCATTTCATTACCAAAATTGTCATAATACATGGAATACAGAGTTACATGAATCATGACAGAAGATGCAGGGGAGCTAATACAACTAAGCTTCAACTACTACAAAAAAAACATACTACTAACTACTACATCCATCAACATGAAAACATAAACCACTTAAAGCGGTAAGTAAAACAAACTACAAACAACAACATGGATGACTAGGTATCCGAGTTAGGTGACGGAGGAGGAGCATCCTTGTCCTGTACATAGCACAGGATAGTCCTCAATGTACGAGACACTTTCTTAATACTGATCCGTAAACAAATGATGCCAGATCACTGTTCAAGATATTTATTTTGTAAAGGAAATGGTGGTCACCAAGCTTCACACTCCCCAATCGCTCCGGGGGCGGCTTGGCCCTCGAATGGCCATGGACATCCCTCGTTGATTTCCGAGATGGTTGTCGAGCCCAGAGGAGAGCTCTCCTCGGTATCCCGAGCCTCTTCTTCTTCTTCCCGATCTCATCATCGTTATTCTTCGACTCAATACTCTCCTCACGTGCGCTCCAAATCATCTCCGTAGTTTCGATCGAGTCGAGAGCTTCGCGTTGTAATGGGCTGATCCTCATCTTGTTAGCGATTTCACTATGATCCCGGTAACCTAGCAAGGTCTTGATTAAGCCCATAGCCGTTTTCTCGGGCCATCTTATATCAATCGTATTTAAATTATTCAAATGGATTTGTGGGCGGGCATAAGTTGTCCCCATGTCCGATCCTATATAGGAAGTTTACATCAACTAGTACACTTTGTTACTCATTTCACATTATAGGAAAATGTGGTGAAGTCAAACTAAGTGATTTCTAACTCGACGATGGTACTCGGTCCTTCGTAGTCCAAGAATAAAGTGATCCAAAAGTTATCACGTACGGCTCCCTTTCTAGCTAGTTTAAGATAGTTGTCACGGGAAGACTTCAAGTTCTGTTCAGAAAAATTCAAGATCAAGGTGTGCGCAATGCCCCTCACGAGATTTGTGAAGGAAATGAGGCTCTAACGATGGGTCTAGATTTGGGCGTCAAGGCACGACAAGTTAATCGGGAGACTCACCTTAAATATACCCCATTCCTGTCCACCAAGCGGTCGTCTAATCCCGGGTTGGCAAAAATTCTCTCATCCATGTGACCTTCAAACACAACCTTACGGTCAGCAAAACAACCGTATTCGAAGCCTATCGAAAAAGCATTTCTGATCGGAAGTTGGGGATCTTGGTCTTGCTTCGACCTATACTCCCAAACTGTGCTAGAGCTAGCTTCATTGTCCACTCCTCTCCTCAAACGGGTTGGACGGCTAGGCCCAGCTTCATCTGCAACAGCCTTTCTTTTCCCCATAAGAGAAAGGACAGCGAAGATGGAGAAAATGGTCGAAATAATGGTGAATAAAGCCATGGAAAGTGAAGATAAGAGAGAGAAAAGGCTACTCTATTTGCTTCACCACGAACTTGGGTCTCAACAGTGGTTGTAGAGGCCCAAACGACTAGGGTTTAAGAAGAAAAATGAAGAGATGAAGTGGGGTAGGGGGTGTGCACGAATTTGAGATGAAATAGAGAGTGTATGGGCTGAAGTGAGAGAGAAATGGAGAGATTAGGGAGGTAGGGTTGCTATGAACAAAGGAGGGATGGGTTGTAACCAAAAATAAGATTTTTAATGATTAGGAGGGAGAGTTGAGAGAGGAGGCAGCAAGTTGGAGGGCTTGGAAAGATAGAAATGAGGAAAGCGGGATAAACAGAATAGAAATAGGGGCCTCCACGTGATTTTGTGGGCCCCACACATGTCCTGGGATCGGGTCGACCCTAACCAAACCTGGCCCAACCAGACCCGATAGACCCGACCATGGTTCCACTGCGGTCCGATGGGCTGGGAATGGCACCTCCCCATTAGGGCAGTGTTCACCACCCTCCCAAGGTGCCAAAGACACCCTGGGTCTATCCTGGGTCCCTCTGGATTAGCGCGGGGAGGCCCATGATTCCGTTCGTTCTAAATTCAGGTAGTTTCGAGATGTCTCTAATCTAAACTGACATCTACAGAGTTTTAACAGCTGGGGTTGGGTGGATTGTGATCTAGACCCATCAATAGATGGCCTAGAAAGTGTTTTGGGATTGACTCGTGCGACCAGGGTTGGGTACAGACTCGATTTCGGCGTTCGTTTTAGTGAACTTTTCCGTTGGACAAAACTGGGATGCCTAAGACTATTACTACATCGTTCTCACACCCTCTTATGTCAAAAGGCGTCAGCGTACGTCGTGGGAACATAACTCAGGTTCGGTTTAATCAAAATCATGTTCTGATACCAACTTGTAACGCTCTGAAATTCGAGGGTCGAGTAGCAACTCAACTCTTGAGTTCCAAAACATCACTTATGCAACATAGATAATGATGATTAAATGTTGTCTGTGTTAATGCAATAAACATGAGTGAGATTATACCAAAACAGTAATTCATACTCCATATCAATTGTATAAAGGCAAGCGGAAGACTGAAACTGTATATAATTGTATGTAAAAGAAACAAAACCATCTCAATCTCCAGAGTATGAACCCAACTGAGTCATTATATACATGTATCTGTTTTACGATCAAAATGTCAAAAGTACGACTAGAGAAGTAAGCCCTGTAAGTACCGTCGATCCAAGCAGTCTAGGCAAAGCTACCAACATACTGCATATATACGAGTACTCGTCCTGGTCCTCGTCGTAGTCTGGCTCAGCCTCCTGAGTCGTCACCTCATCTGCACCTAAGATAGAGTCTGGTTGGTGTGTATAACACCGTCCCGTAACGTGGGAGTGAGTCGCTAACTCAATGGAACAATAAAGCATAGGTTAACATGTTATCAATTCAGTCAAGCAGTAATGATAAAGCAGTACAATTGAACAATCCTAACTACTCTTGTTAATGCAAGTATGAAATGCAGTCCTGATGCATGCCCTCACCGATATACTCCCTCATGCGACACCATCTTACATTCACAGCATGCGTTCATTCTTCAGTGCTCCACATCTTCCAGGCACATGCAGTGTGATGATGAGCATGATTACCGAGTTGTTATTAGTCCATTTCAAACTGCAGGATTGGGAAACTAAGGTACCTCCTTTGTATCATTCCCAAACATGATCCATTCTAGGGTCATCAAACATAGATAATCTCATACTATAGTGTGGTTCTAGGGCACTGCATAGGCTGTCAGGGCTGTTACACGCAATCGTTACACCACTCCCCCATCACTTTTTTAACGGTTCATCAGTAAATTGATACAGGTCTAGTTCATACTCTATTCACCATGGCAAAACTCGTCACCTCACCGCAAATCCAGAGTATGCTCGAAGTCACTACAAAGGGCTCGTCACCAATCAGTGTAGGCCGACAGCTCGAATACAGTGTCCCATACCACCGTATTCGACTCACGAGTCAAGGTTGCTCACTAGTTACTACGGGGAGGCACGTGGCCCCAGCGTAGGCCGACAGCTTGACCACAGTGTTCCATACCACCATGCCTGACTCATGAGTCTTAACGGATCGAGGTAGCATGATTAACAGGATTTCACTGGTAAGGTTGGTACCTCAGGTTCAAGCAGTAGCATCTAAACATGGTGAAGATACATTAGACATATTGGGTTACTTGACGAGCCTGACTAGCTCGAGTGCACAATCAACAAAATGACATGAAGTGCATAAGCACTTCGCGTGGCCTAACCACTGTCGCCAATGGAAGTACGACTCGGGTTGGTCAAACACATCCTACGTGGTGAAATAAATCTCAACCACGAACTCAAGTCTGGTACCAATTGTCTGGACTATAATCATAGTCCCAATCACAATTAATCCTTATTCAGAGTATGTGGAGTAAAGTATAATAAACAAAGTAATTCAAGCATGTTAACAAACATGTCATAAAGCATGTTATAAAGCACAATGTAAACAAGAAATACAAACACATATATTTCATAGTAAGCGATTAAATTGAATAACTATCATAGAGGAAATCATATACATTTCTAAGGTAGTTGAGAATCCCATCTCAACACCTACCTAAGGCACAATCATCCAAGCACTTACTTTTACAAGCATTTTCACAAACACTTAGAATACACTATTTTAACATACATAGTGTATATTAGTAAAACATGTATTAGGGCAAGCCCTTTCCCCAAGTAAGTATTTTACACATATATAATATGTTCATACAGCAAATAATCATGGTAAACACATTTTTAAAATTTATACGTATATGGTACTTTCTACAAATACTAGGAATACAGTATATTCAACATAGTGATTATATAATCGAAAAGCGAAACGGACATCACTTTGTACATGTGCAATTACATACAGATCATGAATCTATCATTATCTAACATTGAAAGCGTTGAAAACCATAACCTATACACCAAAAGTCCGCACCTTTTGTCGTAGAATTGTAATGAATCCGATAGGTTTGCTAAGCTTTCGTATTCGGCAGTTTGGTAGCCTATAGAATAAAATAGGTTAGTTATTTCATAACCTACAACTATCAAAACCCCAAAACAAGTCAGGGTTAGGGTTTCTTACCTAAAAATGATGTCGAAATCTCCGGGAAAGCGATAAGAATGGTGTGGTTGAGCTTGTAGAATGGCAGGGGAGAATAGTAGGGAGGTTCTCCCACTTCTCTCACACTTTCCCTCTCTTTTCTATCTTCTCTCTCCTAGGGTTTTTCTTAAATTCGTATGGCTGAATGAGAGAGGGTTTTAAGGTCCTTATATAGCCTAAAATCACACCAAAACAGACTTAAGGTTAAGGTATACTTAGGTTATAACCAAAGTGAGTCAGTTTCAGCTCAACGGAGGACTTTTGGCGGCCCCTCTTGAGCCAAAGGTCGGACTTAAGCTCACCAACCTTGGATCCAGGTGAAGTTAAGTTTTCGTTTCAGTCGGATTCCCAGATCACCCATGGTGGATCAGTTTCAGTTCAACGGTCAGTGAAACTCGATCGGGGATTTCAAGTACACTGCCATGTATATGAAATTTTTTCTGATCCGAGGATGTATTTGGGGCAGATTCTGACGGTCTAGTTGCTTACAAATTGTCCGCAAGTAATAAGTCTCAGATTACTATTTGAGATTTTTATTTATAAAGAAATCCAAGTGTTCTCACACTCCTCACTCCGGACTCAAGCGAACAGCCGCAGTACACAATCTGAATTTGATCTCTGAGATGGTTATCAGGCCCAACGAGGCGGTCCTAAGTCTATTACTTCGTATCATTTGGACTTTCGATGTGCGGCACAGATCTGATACGGAGTTTCAATGTGCTCCCGAGAGTAGTCGGGTAATGAGTTTAATCCTAGATTTTAGGGTAACCTAGCGTCAATGATTCTACAAGTTTTGGGTCTTACCGATCGTATTTAAAGTGATTCAAATGGATTTCATGGCTAATCTAGTTTAGTACCTAGTTAACTTTGTCAAAATTTTAAAGGATTTGATCGTAAGCGATTTCTGCCTGAGGTGGTACTCGGGCCATTGTACGAAATTTTTTGAGTCGTTACACCTTATCAATAGATTGGATGGCAAATAAACACTACATAACCATTAAGATGGGCCTAAGAAGTTTTTAATGGTAGGGTGGTTAATCACCACTATTTCCAATGGTATAGTCCACCTGACAATGGGATTTGCTTTATTTTTAGAATAATACTCCAAAATTTATGCGGTTGTGGCTGTTTTGGGGCCTATATAGAAAGAAAGGAATAACCACACTTTTAATGGGAAAGTGAATGACATATGTTTGAGGGATGAGTCAGTGAAAAATGCACATGGAATTTGTGGCCCTCAACTAAGGTCCATTTGGAACTAGGTAAGTTTTAAAGTTAGTTTTCTTCATAATATATTTCATCGTTATATTTATAATGCATTTTATGAGATAATGCTAGTTCATATTCTTTTCTTGTTTGGTTGCTAATTATTTCTAGAATTGATTACAGTAAAATCATACTCATATATTGCTAGATTTTCAATGGGTCAAGCTAGATGAATGTTCTAAAATAACCACATTCCATGATAAGTGCATCATAGTTGCATATGTATGTGAATCCTCACAACGTTCTAAAACAACCAATTCCATAACACTTTCATTTTATAGTTGTGACTTGTAATTGTGATTTATAAGTTAGATAATTAGTTACCCGGATGTGCGTCGGAGCTATTCGGATGTTAAGCAGGGGTCCGTAGAAGGTGTGAACCGCTGTTATGACTATGATGAAGCTGTCCATTTCTTATGGACAATATTGGAGTGGCCTGGTCATTTGGACAGGTCGTGTTTATATATTTACTTGAAATTAATGGAGCAGACCCGGATATGCGTCGGAGCTATCCGGATGAGTGGAGGTCCCTAGAAGGTGGGAATCGCTGTTATGACCATGATGAATTTGTCATTTCCTATGGACAGCATTGGAGTGGCCTGACCATTTGGACAGGCCGTGTTTATATTCGTATTTGCTGGGACCACACCCTTAACATAAACCACACGCTAAACTTATAACCTTAACTTAAACCTAAACCTTAACCTAAAACCCAAACCCAAACCTTAACCTAAACCTTAAACCTTAACCTATTCTCAATTCCCTAAACCTTAACCTTAACCTAAACCTAAACCCAAACCTAAACCTGTAACCTTAACCTTAACCTAAAACCTAAACCCAAACCCAAACCTATAATCTTAACCTAAACCTTAAACCTTAACCTATTCTCAATTCCCTAAACCTTAACCTATAACCTAACCTAAACCTAAAACCTAAACCCAAACCTAAACTAATAACCTTAACCTTAACCTAAAACCTAACTTAAACTTAAACCTATAACCTTAAACCTAAACCTAAACCTAAACCTTAACCTAACCCTAAACCTAAACCTAAAACCCAAACCCAAACCTAAACCCGAACCCGATTTCCTAAACCAAAACCTCAACCTATTCTCAATTCCCTAAACCTTAACCTATAACCTAACCTAAACCTAAAACCTAAACCCAAACCTAAACCTATAACCTTAACCTAAACTCTTAAGCCTTAACTATTCTTAATTCCCTAAACCTTAACCTATAACCTAACCTAAACCTAAAACCTAAACCCAAACCTAAAACCAAAACCTAAACCTAAAACCTAAACCTAAACCTAAACCTATACCCTAACCTAAACCAAAAATCTAAACCCAAACCTAAACCAATAACCTTAACCTTAACCTAAAACCTAAACCATTTCCTAAACCTAAACCCAAACCTAAACCTTATAACCTTAAACTAAAACCTAAACCTAAACCCAAACTCCGAACCCGATTTCCTAAACCTAAACCTTAACCTATTCTCAATTCCCTAATCCTTAACCTATACCCTAACCTAAACCTAAAATCTAAACCCAAACCTAAACCAATAACCTTAACCTTAACCTAAAACCTAAACCATTTCCTAAAACCTAAACCCAAACCTAAACCTTATAACCTTAACCTAAAACCTAAACCTAAACCCAAACCTAAACCTATAACATTAGCCTAAACTTGAAAACCTAAACCTAAACTTAAAAACCTAAACCTAAACCCAAACCCGAACCCAAACCCGATTTCCTAAACCTAAACCTTAACCTATTCTCACCCCTAAACCTTAACCTATACCCACCTAAACTTAAAATCTAAACCCAAACCTAAACCTATAACCTTAACCTTAACCTAAAACCAGAACCTAAACCTATATAACCTAAACCTAAACTTAAACCTAAACCTTTAACCTTAACCTTAACCTTAACTTAAAACCTAAACCTAAACCCAAACCTAAACTTACAACCTTAACCTTAACCTAAAACCTAAACCTAAACCTAAACCCGAACCCGAACCTGATTTCCTAAACCTAAACCTCAACATGTAAGATTCCGCATGGGGGTTATATACCGTTACGAAATTTTTATTAGGACGGGAGAGCCGTAAGACCCGTACCCTAGCCCGTACCATTTCGTAGGCTTCCCCAGTCCTCCCGGTCGAATTCCGGCAACCAGCGACCTGTAACTAACGTTTGCGCATGATCCTAAGCCAAGTCTTGCATATCTGAGTCGACTCAATCCGAGACCTGTACCCTAGTGACCGCGCCGTCACCGCGGTTACGATGCCACGTTTTGCGGGCCGAGGCAATACCCAGGTCAGGAGATGTGGGCCCACGTTCAGTTCGAGGAAAATGCCGCGCGTTGCAAAACCTAAGAGAATCTCTACCAAATGTCACATCCATCAATCCATCAATCCCATCAAGGGTCAAGTACATGTCAAGTACACATCACCTTTCACCCTATCCCCAACCCCAAAGTCAACACTCTCTTACAACCAAGTACACATCACCTTTCACCCATCACCCATCTCTCACCCATCACTCTCCCATCTCTATCTCTTACAACTCCCTCTCTCTCTCTCTCTCTCTATCTCTCTCCCTCATTTTTTTCTCCAAGCAACCCATGTCCAAGCCATCTCCATGAGAGAAGCTAGTGTGGCCCACCTTCCTATCTCCCATCCCCACCCTCGAAAACCAATCTCAACCGTTGAAGTTCGTCCTTCAAGCTCTAGGATGCTTTGGCGGAAGGAGGAGGAGAAGATCAAAGGTGGGTGATCTTGTATTTATTTTTTATGATTTAAGGGCCCACATTGGTGGGACCCATCTTGATCTATGCATCGTATCATGGAGGAGCTCATAGTGGTGGAGCTCCTCCCACCTCATCCGATCTCTCTCCCTTCTCTATATCTCTCTTGTGATGCATGTGGCCCACTAGATCCACACCGATCGAGGATCCACTATGATGTACGTTTTACCCATGTCGTCCGATCGTGAGGCCCACCTTATTGCTGCCCATTTTTGGGCGGATCCTGGTGAAGGAAAAATATAAATATCAGTTTGATCCAACCCACGGTGGGCCATCGCATGGGACCCACTTGATACATGCGTTGTATCCATGTCATCCGTCCCTGGCCGGATGTGGGCCAACCTTTATGACACCTTCCATCCAAACCGTCCGTCCTCTGGACGTCCAGGACGTCTGGATGGAGTGGCAATACAAATATTGGCCAAATGCAAAGCTGGTGGGTCCCACACGTGTGGACCCACCCCAATATATATATATATATATATATGTGTGTGTGTGTGTGTCTGTTTACATATGTGTGGTGTATCCACACCGTCCAGCAGCTTATGGATGGTGCTGGACCCACGGTGATGTATATCCACGTAGCCTATTTCATGGGCGTGGGGCCATGTATGTGTTGTATCCAGACCTCCCAGTGTCTGGACGTGGCCTCACCCTAATTTATGTATATGATCTGGACGGTGGCAGCCACCTTGATTGTATATTATTCTCACCGTCCACTACTTGGACGGTGGAGATCCACCTTGTAGTATTTATTTTATATCCACTCTATACAGCTGTGGACCCCACTTGCTACCGTCTGAGATCCAACCGTCCATCAGCAGCTGTAGCTGCTGTGTGACACCAGTTCAAGTGGGCCCATCACGAGGTATGAATAATATCCACCCCCTCTAGCCATTTGGCATGTGTGGGGCCCACCCCACACGTGTTGCACATGTGGGATTGGACCCACCTTGATACGTGTATTCTGTATCCACGCCGTCCCTCTGATTGGTAAGTGGGATATACCCCAACCGTCCATTCATCCTGGATGTGGCCCACCCCACACGTGTGACACGTGTGGGTGGGACCCACCATGATGCATTTATTCTATATTCACTCCGTCCTTACGTCCAGGATGGTGGACCCCACGATGATGTACGTGTTCCACACATACGGTCCATCTATTTTCCAGCTCGTGTGGGGCCGTCCCACACGTGTAGCACGTGTAGGATGGGACCCACCTTGGTGTATGAATTGTATGTATTCCCTGTCATCTGTCGAGATGGTGTGACCCCCCACTGTAATGTATCTGCTTTTACACCTTGTATGGTGTGCGTGGGACGCACCACGTTGCATGTTTTGTATCTCGCGGTCCATCCGTTTCTGCCTATGGGACCCACCCTGATGACGTGTTGTATTCACACCGTCTTTCCATTTTGATGGATGTATGGCCACCTTGATGTATTTATGGCCCAATGGTGCGGCCCGTGGACGCAGTCCATGATATATATGAGGCCCATTGGTATGACACATTGTTGCAGCCCACTAGATGTATATGATGCCCATGGGCGAGGCCCGTGGAAATATATTCAAGGCCCATGGGCGTGGCCACTGTGGTATAGTCCAGGCCCTTGTGTGAGGCCCAATGTGATGTATGTGTGGACGTTATGTTGTGTATGAATTCCTTATGTGGGTCACTCCTTGGGAGCAATGTTGGCTAGATGTCCACATTGACGGGCGAGGAGGGTTAGATGTCCTCATTGTGACCTTTCCTTAGACCTTGTTAGGCCCGTTCTCATCGATTCAGATTGACGTGCCCGATTTACCGATTTCGATTGTCGTGACTGATTGCCGATTTCGATTGATGTGACCGATTTATCGATTCTGATTATCGTCGATTCCGATTGTCGTGATCGATTGCCGATTCCGATTGACGAGACTGATTTGCTGATTCTAATTATCGATCGATTCCGATTGTCATGACCGATTACCAATGCCGATTGACGTGACCGATTTGCTGATTCTGATTATCGATCGATTTCGATTGTCATGACCGATTACCGATATCGATTGACGTGACCGATTTGCTAATTTTGATTATCGATCGATTCCGATTGTCGTGACTGATTACCGATTCTGATTGACGTGACCGATTTGCAGATCATAATTATCGATCGATTTTGATTGTCATGACCGATTACCGATTCCGATTGACGTGACCGATTTTTCAAATCAATTATCGATCGATTCCGATTGTCGTGACCGATTGCCGATTCTGAATTGACGTGACCGATTTGCCGATCCTGATTATCGATCTATTCCGATTGTCGTTACCGATTGCCGATTTCGATTGACGTGACCAATTTGTCAATTCTAATTATCGATCGATTCTGATTGTCATGACCGATTACCGATTTCGATTGACGTGACCGATTTGTCGATTCTGATTATCGATCGATTCTGATTGTCGTGACTGATTTGCCGATCATGATTATCGATCGATTCCAATTGTCGTGACCAATTGCTGATTCCGATTGACGTGACCTATTTGTCGATTCCAATTATTGACCGATCCCGATTGTCGTGGCCGATTGCCGATTAACGATCGAGGTCGTTTATCATGACCGATTGCCGATTCCGATTGACGTGACCGATTTGCCGATTATGATTATTGACTGACTCCGATTGTTGAGGACGATTCTGATTCTGATTATCGAGGCCGATTTTGATTTGTCAAGGCCGATTCCGATGGTTGAGGCTGAGTATCGATGCCGATTCCGAGTGTCGATTCTGATTGTTGAGGCCGACCTCGATTATCGAGGCCGATTTCGATTACCAAGGCCGATTGTCGTGACCTATATGATGAACATGCGACCCGTAGTTGAGGCCAGTGTGACACGTATGTAAGACCCGTATCCTATCCCGTACTGTTCCGTCAACTCCCACGATCCTTTCCGTCGAATTCCGGCAACCTGCGACGTATAATCAACGTTGTGATCGACCCTAAGTCGTATCCTGTAGAATTAAGTCGGCTTAATCCGAGACCTGTATCATTGCGACTGCACCATCGCCGGGGTTCCAACGCCGCGACTCGCGCACCGATCCGATACCCAAGCCAGAAGATGTGGGCCGACGTTTATTTCGAGGAAAACGCCGCGCATTTACAATCCCAATAGAATCTCTACACCATATCCCATCAATCACATCAATGAATCAATCACTTTATGTCAAGTACACATCACCTTTCACCCCATCCCCAAGCAACCACCAAGTCAACTCTTTCTCACCCTCTCTCTTACACACTCATACCTAGTCAAGTACAACATCACCTCACCCATCCTCACATCCATCACTCTCTCTCCTTACATCCCATCTCTCCCTTTCTTTCTCGACACTTTTTTAAAGCAACACCAAGAGAGAAAAAAAATGTGCACGTCCAAGCCATCCCAAGTGAGAGAAAAAGTGATTTTTGGTGGCCCACCTTCCCATCCCAAAGAACCTTCATCCTAGTCATCCATCTCTCATTACCCTCCATCAAAGTGGAGCACAAGGAGACCGGCTTTCCAACGGACCAAGAAGATCGAACGGTGGGTGCTTCTATAGACTAGTTTTCATGTTTTTATGATGGGTCAAGTGAGGCCTACCGATCGATGGTATGGATCTCACTTTAGACCCTAAGATGTGGCCGATGACCCACCTTGATTATCATTTTATGTACGATTGGATGCAAGGTAGGGCCCATAGTGTCGGGGTCCCTCCATCACACGTGTGTCCCACTCTTTTTCTCTCTCTCCCTCTCTCTTTTTATTTTTCTTTTCTTGTGATGATGTGGTTGATTGGCCCACTCAGATGGACCCCACCATGAAGTAAGTATTTTATCCGAGTTGTCTATGAGTGGGGACCACCTTATATGTGTTGTACCACACCATACATCATGTGGTGGCCCACCTGAGCAGGCCCACCTTCCCATGGACCGACCATCCAGCGTCCCTGGACGCTGGACGTAAATGGAAACACAAATATTGGCTTGATTCTCAAGCCTTGGAGAATGGCCACTCATATAGGCTCCACCTCGATGTATGTAACCAATCCACGCCGTCCATCTTATTTACCAGCTCATTTTAGGCGTTGAGCCGAAAAATGAGGTTGATTCAAGTACCTGGTGGGCCATAGTGTTGAAAACAATATCATTACCATTGAGATCTACCTCGATAGTACTATGAACTGAAAAATATCCAATATTGGACTTGTTTGGTCCATCTCAGGCCATGGAAACTAGTGGCTGGGGTGGATTCGACGGATGCGGGCCACGCACATGAAAAACTGTGGAAATACACGTTTTCAATATATATATATATATATATATATATATATATATATATATATATATATATATATATATATATATATATAACAAATAAGATTAAGCTACTGCTTCTGCTCACTTGACACGACACGTAGAGAGGGAGGACGCCTCCATTTCAGGCGGATGGGCTAGGGGCCACGGCCCCACATATGGACCCCACCATGATGTACATTTTGTATCTACACCGTCCATGAGGTGGGCCACTCTCTAAAGTGGGCCCCCTCCAAAAATCATGCCTATCCAGATCTCAGATGGCCCACACCACAACAAACAACGATGATTGAACTCTACCATTGAAACCCTTTTTTTTGGGCCCACGGAAGTTTTAAATCAATCTGATATTTGCTTTTCCTATCCATCCAGGTCTTTATGACCTTATCAACAGGTTGGATGGAAAGTAAACATCATGGTGGGCCCCACGTGGAGCCCACAGTGATGCATGTGTTGTTGTACCACCGTCCAGGCGGACGGTGGTACCCACTGTAATGTATGTGTTTTATTCCCATTGTCCAGGTGGACGATGGGAGCCCACTGTAATGTATGTGTTCCACGCCGTCCACTGCCATGGACGGTGGACCCCACTTTGAAATTTGCATGCGCCTGAAACTTGGTCTGAACCCTCATGTAAGTGGGACACACATGATGGATGGGCTGGATTTGCTGACCACATCTTGGTGGGCCCAAGGAAATGATTATGGATGTTTTTATGGTGCACGACACCTCTCAATTTTTGCATGTGGTGTGGCTCACACAAGTCACGGATTGACTTGATTTTTTGAGGCTTAAGCCCACGACGGCCTGGTGCATCTGACTGATGGTGTTGACGTTTGAAACGCATCACGGTGGGACCCACACAGCTTGGCCTCATGGGACCTAAAATCAGCTTTAGCGCATTGTACCTTTTCCCATATATATATATATATATATATATATATATATATATATATATATAATGGTGGGCTGTTTTGGGGCCCACCCATGATGCTTGTGTTGCATTTTAACCGTCCAACCAATTGGCAAGCTTGTCTTACAAGCTTGAGATAAAAAAACAGTAAGACCGATCTATAGTTCAAGTGGACCCCACCTTGGTATATGTATGAGGCCCATCTTGATTCATTTGTGGCCGTCTATTGAGGCTCACCTTGGTATATATATATATAAGGCCCAAGTGATTAGGCCCATCTGGTCATATTTATAACCCATTGTTGAGGCCCACCTTGATGTGTATGAGGTCGTTGTTGAGGCCCACCTTGATATGAATGTAAGGCCCGTGTTATGAGGCCCATTGTAATGTATTTGGGGCCCATGGGTTGGGGCCCATTGTGATGTATTAGGGCCCATGTTATGAGGCCCATTGTAATGTATTTAGGGCCCGTGGGTTGAGGCTCATTGTGATGTATTTGGGGCCCATGGGTTAAGGCCCATTGTGATGTATTAAGGCCGTGGGTTGAGGCCCATTATGACGTATTCAAGGCCCATGGGATATAGCCCATTGCAATGTATATAAGGCCCATTGGTGTGGCCCATTTGATATGCGTATGGCCCATGTGGTGAGGCCCACGTTGATGTACTTGTGGCTATCCGTTGAGGCCCACCTTGGTATATACATATGGCCCATGCGATGTGGCCCACTTGTCATATTTATGGCCCGTTGTTTAGGCCCACCTTGATATACATGAGGCCTATGTTGTGAGGCCCATTTGATGTATTGGAGGCCCATGGGTCGAGGCCCGATAGGGTATACATAAGGCCCATTAAATGTGATTCCATTGTATTTTATGTGTTGACCTATATGGCAGGCTATGCCTTGGGAGCAATGATGGTTTGACGTCCACATTGTAAGTACAAGGTTGATTAAATGTCCGCATTGTAACTCTCCCTAGGGCCATTGGTAGGCCCATACTTGTTATATGTAGGCCGTCTAGACCCATCTGCGTTGTAAGGATAGTTCATCACCTTATAACATGCTTAGTGTAGCTCCATGATTCATACCCATACGCATCATATGTATGCTTGATATGAGGAATATTTGGTTATAACATGAGCCGTTGGGGTGAGACATTTACGAGACTCCATATGAGACGGAGTGCCGAACATGAGCGCATGGTACGCGCGAGATTGTTGCATGTTTATATGGTATGATTCATGCATCTTGCATACATGTTACTTGATCATTGTACGCCCTAGCGACATCAGGGCCGTGGCCTCCACAGGCATATCGTGGATGGCCAGACGGGACATAAAAAATGTTTGGTTCTAACATACGGGCGCCATAGATGTCCTTGGGTGAAAATCTCTAAACCTCCATGGGCAGGAGATGACTCCAACGTCGAGACCGAGTGGATATATGAGCGCATGAGGGCCGAATACCAGGAGGCCGCGTCTCCCACTGTGTCGTGGTCGGTTGAGAAGGGGTGTGACCTTATCCGCCTAAGTGAGGGGGCAATATCTAGGTTGAGTTTGACCAGCTTGAGGGATAGGTCCGCTATCGACGAGCCGGGCCTGATATTGGCAGGCGGATAGTGAGGTCTCTTTCACTTACCCAGTTGTGTTCTCGGATAGGGGCGGCAAGCTGGCTAGAGTGTAATAGACCGCGGTGATTTTCCCATAGAGCAACCGTACTGAGATGTGGACTTATTGAGCAGGAATCGCATATCCATTCATTCATTCATTTACTATCCACTCGGGCTGGTGGTGCGTAACTATTTGTTACGTGTACCTTCGCATGACCACGATTTCGGTTGGGCGTGCAACTAACCTGAGAACAGGAGTTTACCACATTGTGTCTGACTATCCAAATTTAGGTATGGGACTGGTTTGGATAGAAGTCCCTTGTGATGGACCCCATAGCTTGTGATACTTCGTACTATAATCCCAACTTCACATTCCAGCATAGTCATTTCATTCGCACCGTATATTACATTGCATCCGCAGTACTTAGTGTTATGCCCCAATCTCGGAAACCGGGCTCACAAAATTCTCGATCGCCGAATCCGGCGCCGACAGCCTCCGTAGTACCCCATTCTCGGCTTATAGCGCCCATACGCCAGATTTCGATCCTAAGATCCTACAAGGAGGATTTTCAGTATGAATTTTTTCATTTTTTTTTTATAATGTAATGGAGCATAACCACAAGCATAACCAAGTCACAAAACAACATCACCACATATCCACTATATCAAAAAAACTTTTAAGTACAATGCGGAAAGGGAAATACAAGGTGATCAAAAAGTTCCAAAATAGTCTGGTACGCGCTCCTGCCTCAGCGCTGCTGCTGTCCAATGGCACCTGCACGCAACGGTCGTGCATAAGCTTACAAAAGCTTAGAGGGTGGTGTAAGTGTGTGTACAAGGCAAACGCCAAGTGTACAATATCAGAATAATGCGGAAGTATGCAGGTAAGTCCATGAATGCTATCAGTTGTACCAAAGTTATGCGATGTGAAGCCTATGTAGCCAAATGTCATATGCGAGATGCAAAGCAAGCATGACAGTACTCATCAAGTACACATATCAGTACAGTTCCTCTCTGGATATCACCGGGGTCTAATACACCTCACACTGACTGCCTCCTCCCTAGCTGCACAGTCAAGCAAGTGGAAGAGACCGCACTATCCGCCTGACTAGTAGTCTGCCAATACCTACCCAGCTCGTCGATAGCAGACACATTTGCGAGCTGGTCAAACTCAGCCTAGCTTATAGCTCCCTCACTCAGGCGGATAAGGCCACACCCCTTTCCAACCGACCACGACACAGTGAGAGACACGGCCTACTGGTATTCGGCACTCGGGCACTCGTGTATCCACTTGGTCTAGACGTTGGAGCATCTCCTGGTACCAAAAAGGTTCTGGGACTTTCACCCAAGGACATCCTAAGTGCCCGCAGGGCTAGAACAAAGTATTTCCGGTATCCGATACAGCCATCCACGATGTGCCTATGGAGCCACGGCCCTGATGTCGCTAGGGCGTGCAGTGATCAAGTCACACATATGCGAGATGCATGATTCACACCGTACAATCATGCAGCAATCTCACGCGTACCACGCGATCATGTGGGGCACTCCGTCTTATAAGGAGTCCCATAAATGTCTCAGATTTCAACTACTTATGCTATGATCAAACATTTCTCATATCAAGCATACATATGATGCGTATGCGTATGAATCATGGAAGTGCACTAAGCATGTTATAAAGTGGTGGACTATCAACAAGTATGGGCCTACTAATGTGCCCTAAGGAGAGTTATAATGCGGACATTTAACCAACATTATTTTTACAATGTGGACGTCAAACCAACATTGCTCCCAAGGCATAACCTGTCATCAAACATTATTACATACACTATGGAGGAATCACTCATTGCAATGGACCCTAAGGACATCCTGTTGGGCCTCGACCCATGGGCCTTATATTCATCAAATGGGCCGCATCATATGGGCCTTTTGTAAATCAAGTGGGCCACATCAAAGGGGCCTTATGTACATTGTAATGGGCCATATCCCACGGCCCTTTGAATACATCACAATGGGCCTTGTAACATGGGCCTCAAATACATTGAATGGGCCCCATCACATGGGCCTTATAAATATCAAGGTGGGCCTCAACAACGGGCCACAAATACATCAAATGTGGGCCTCAACAATGGGCCATAAGCAGGGCATAATGGGCCTGATCACCTGGGCCTTATATATACACCAAGGTGGGCTACACCAAAATACAGGTGGTGAGGATGATTTCCATCATTAAAATCCCTAAGGCCCACCAACAAATATATATTATATAATATAATATATAATATATACAATATAACATTTATAATATAATATATATATAAATATATATATATATACACACACACCACACGCACGCACGCACACAGCACGCACGCAGCATGCATGCACACACGCATACACACACACGCGCGCACACCAATCACCGTCCACGACAGTGGACGGTGAAACACATGCATCACTGTGGGTCCCACATGGGGCCCACCCTAATGGTTAGCTTCAATCCAAACCATTCATAAGGTCGGGGAGGTCTGGAAGAAGGGGAGAAACAAATTTCAGCGTGGTCCGAAGCTTCTGTGGACCCGGAAAGAGGTTTCAATGGTAAACGTTCATTCACACTGTTTCCTATGATGTGGGCCACCTGAGTTGTGGATGGGCCTGAAATTTGTAGAGGACCCACTTCAGGATGTGGCCCACCAAATGGACAGAGTGGATATAATAAATACATCATGGTGGGGCCCACGGCTCCAGCCGTGGGATCTTGTCCGCCCGCCTACACGCGCGGTGGCGCCTTAAGCCTCTGGCCATTGTCGGCAGAAGCCAGCTGTTCTTCACCTATTTTTTCTTCCTTTGAAAAATTTGATTTCTCGAGGATTTTTGTACATGGAACCCGCATCAGCTGAATCTGACCCTGCCAATGGATTCCATAGTCCATACTCTATCCATCAAGCCCAATATTGGATATTTTTCAATGTACAGAAATATTGGGGAAGTTTTCAACGGTGAAAATTACTATTTCCAAAGGTATGGTCCGCCTAAGAGTCAGATTAACATCATTTTTTTCGGTTCAACGCCTAAAATGAGGTAGGAAAGGGGATGGACGGCTTGGATTGAACCCAATCATCAAGGTGGGGCCTGCATGAACAGTCTACCCCAAAACCCAAAAAAAAATCACCTTTTTCTTTCCTTTGTTTTTTGTTCAGCCAACGTCCAGCATCCCTGGATGCTGGACGGTTTTAGGCAACGACTATACAAGGTGGGGCCCTATTTAGGTGGGCCACCAAATGGTGGTTGGTGTGGGTGTAATACATATAAGGTGGTCCCCACTCATAGGCGGCTAGGATAAAATTCTTACTTCATGGTGGGGTCCATTCAAGTGGGTCACACAATCATATCATCTCAAGAAAAGGAAAATGAAAAAGAAAGAGAGGGAGAGAGAGAGAAGGCGGGACACACGTGTGATGGAGGGACCCCGACACTATGGGCCCTCCCTTGCATTCCTTCATACATCAAAAGATAATCATAGTGGGCCATTGACAATATTTTAGGGTCCCAAGTGAGATCCATACCATTGATCGGTAGGCCTCACTTGGCCCATCCAAGAAAGCATGAAAACTACCCTATCAAAGCACCCACCGGTTGATCTCTTTGGTCCGTTGGAATGACTATCTCCTTGTGCTCCTCTTTGCTGGTGGAAGATGGGGTTTGAATGGTTAGGATGATGGATCTTGTGATGGGAATGGGTCACTCTCAATACACTCACTTTTCTCACACTTGGGATGTCATGGACGTGGGATTTTTTTTCCTTGCTTGGGAATGAGAAATGAGGGAGAGAGAGTGTAGTAAAGAGAGGGAGAGAGTAGCTTAGGTAGGCCATGATTATTTGTAAGAGAGGGTGACTTGCAATAAATGGTTGTAAGAGGGCTAAGGGTAGGGTGGCTAGTCATAAGTACTTGTAAGAAGGCTAGGGGGTAGGGTGGCTATAGCTTAGACTAGGGTGACTATAGCTAGGGTGATGCCATCCATCACTCTCATAATTACCTAGAGATTTGTGCCACATGGGATAGGTGGGTCCCGCAATATGTGGTCCACTTTTATTATAATGTATGGTCCACATCTTATGATCTAAGCGTCGGATTGGCGCATGAGACGCGGCGTTAGAATCGCGGCGACGGTGCAGTCGAAATGGTACGGGTCTCGGATTAAACCGACTCGAATCTAAAGGATACGACTTACGATCGTATGCCACATCAATTATCGGTCGCAAACTGCCAGACTTTGACGGAAAGGATCGCGGGATTCGACAGAACAGTATGAACTAGGATACGGGTCTTACGGCTCTCCCCACCTAATAAAAATTTCATCCTCGAAATTTGTATTACCATCGCAGCTAAAAATAAATCATAAGGAAATAGGAAACATATCATCGTATATGATCAAAACACAGTACAACATACACTCAAATATCGAAAAGATGGGGATAGCGCTCGCGAATCTCCGCCTCGTGCTCCGAAGACCCCTTATCTACACTATGATGGCCCCACGGCACCTTCACTAAGGGAATGATCTTGGTCCGCAGGACCTGCTCCTTCCGATCGAGGATACGAACTGGCTGCTCAATGTAAGAAGCGTCCTCACGAACCTCCAACGGTTGCCAATCGATAATGGGAACAATGTCTAACCCACACTTCCTCAACATGGAGACATGGAAGACTTTGTGGACGCCAGACAACTGAGATGGCAAGATAAGCCGATAGGCCACGGCGCCAACGCGCCCAATGATCTTGAAAGGTCCTATAAATCTCGGGGCAAGCTTGCCCTTCACTCCAAAATGAACCACACTCTTCATGGGTGAGACCTTGAGATACACATGGTCCCCAACGACAAACTCTAAGGGACGATGCCGACGATCAACAAAACTCTTCTGTCGGCTCTGAGCTGAGCGCATCCTCTGCCTAATGATGTCGATAGCCTCTGACGTCTGTTGCACAAGCTCAGGACCTAGGAGACGCCTCTCTCCAACCTTGGTCCAACAACTCGGAGATCTGCACGGTCTGCCATATAATGCCTCAAAAGGAGCCATGCCAATGGTCGCCTGATATCTGTTGTTGTACGCGAACTCAGCCAATCGCAGGTGTTCATCCCAACTACCCGAGAAATCAATAGCGCAGGCCCGAAGCATATCCTCAAGGATCTGGTTGACCCTCTCGGTCTGGCCATCGGTCTGCAGATGATACGCGGTGCTGAGCTGCAAATCAGTGCCCATCGCTCTCTAGAAGCTCCTCCAAAACTGAGATGTGAACCTCGAGTCTCGATCTGAAACGATCGAAACAGGAACATCGTGCAGCCTCATGATCTCATCAACAAACATCTTGGCAAGTCGGTCCGTATGCCAAGTCTCACGAATCACAAGAAAATGTGCCGACTTCGTCAGACAGTCCACGACAACCCAGATGGAGTCATGTCCGCGCTAAGTCCTCGGCAAGCCTAGTACAAAATCGGTAGATATATGCTCGCACTTCCACATCGGGACACTCAACGGTTGTAATAGACCAGGGGGTCTCTGATGGTCGGCCTTGACACGCTGGCACGTGTCACACTCAGCCACAAAGCTAGCTATATGGCGCTTCATCCCCGACCAGTAATACTGACGCCTCATATCGCGATACATCTTCGTCGAGCTAGGGTGAATAGAGAAACGCGATCGATGTGCCTCGGTCATAAGATCTCGGCGCAACTCAGGAATATTCGGGACACATAATCGGCCTCTAAAGCGAAGTCCACCATAAGAACCAACCTGCCAGTCTAACTGACTCTCAGATGCTGCCTCTACTCGGTAATCCTGTAATGACTCGTCTGCCTGCTGAGCCTCGATCACCCTTGCGACAAGAGAGGGTTGAATCAACAGGCTCGATAACTGGACGATAGAAGGCTGTAGGCCAAACTTGAAGTCGTATTCAGCTACATCCTCGAGCATCCTCCACTCCCGAATCATCAAGTGCGCCACCAGGCCTCGTGGCTGACGGCTGAGGGCATCCGCCACCACGTTCGCCTTGCCCGGGTGGTACTGGAGATTAAAATCATAGTCCTTCAGGAGCTCCATCCAACGCCTCTGCCTCATGTTCAACTCAGACTGAGAGAACAGATACTTCAAGCTCTTGTGGTCGGAGAAGAGCTTGAACCTCACCCCATAAAGATAGTGTCTCTACACCTTCAGTGCAAAGACAACTGCTGCTAGTTCCAAATCGTGCGTGGGGTAGTTCAGCTCATGGACCTTGAGCTGACGGGACGCATAAGCCACCGGCTTCCCATGCTGTATCAAGACAGCACCCAAACCAACTCGCGAGGCATCGGTAAATACAACAAATTCATCACTCCCAGAGGGAAGAGTGAAGACAGGAGCGGACGTGAGGCGGTCCTTTAGCTCCATAAATGCATGCTCACAAGTGTCACTCCATACAAACTCAGCACCCTTCCGGGTCAACCTAGTCAATGGGGCTGCAATACGAGAGAATCCCTCAATGAAACGTCGATAGTAGCCCGCCAAACCAAGAAAACTACGGATCTCGGATGCATTCGTGGGCTGGCCCCACTGACGCACGACATCAATCTTCGAGGGGTCCACTGCGACACCCTGCCTCGTCACTACATGACCGAAGAACTTCACCTCCTCCTACCAGAATTCGCACTTCTCCAGCTTCTCGTAAAGCTGGTGTGCACGGAGGGTCTGCATTGTAATCTCTAGATGCCGCTCATGCTCCTCACGGGTCCTCGAATATATCAGAATGTCGTCAATGAACACCACAACAAACTGATCGAGATACGGACTGAAGACCTCGTTCATCAACTGCATGAACACTGCGGGCGCATTGGTCAGTTCGAAGGACATGACCTGGAACTCAAAATGACCGTAGCGCATCCTGAAGGCTGTCTTTGGGATATCCTCATCTCGAATCCGAACCTGATGATAACCGGACCGCAAGTCAATCTTCGAAAAGAACTGCACCTCCTGCAGCTGATCAAATAAGTCATCGATTCTTGGAAGCAGGTACTTGTTCTTGATTGTGACCTTGTTGAGCTCGCGGTAATCTACGCAAAGCCTCAACGAGCCATCCTTTTTCTTCACGAAGAGTACCGGTGATCCCCACGGCGAACTGCTCGGATGGATAAATCCTAACTCACGCAACTCATCCAACTGCTTCTGCAGTTCCCATAACTCCAACGGCACCATACGATACGGGGCCTTCGAAATAGGCACGGTACCAGGCACGAGATCAATCTGGAACTCAGTGTGCCAACGAGGTGGTAACCCCGGAATCTCCTGAAATACATCAGGAAAACCACAAACAACCAGCAGCTGGTCGATACACAAAGCAACTGGCTCCTCAACGGCACATGATAACAGGCAAGAAAGCTGCTCTCCTCTGGGCTCGGCAACAAACTGGAACTCTGGCACGCCGGGTATACAGAACGTGACTATCCTCGCGGAGCAGTCCAATATAGCGTAGTACTCGGCGAGCCAATCCATGCCCAGGATGACATCAAAATCGGACATCGGCAATACGAACAGGTGAGCAGGCAAAAAGATATCCCTAACCAAAATGGGGCAAGATGTGCAAAATCGGCCCAACACTGCAGTCTTCCCTAAGGGCGTCGATACTGACAAATACTCATGGGCAGACTCCATCGGCAAACCGGTCGATCGGCAAAAATCATCGGCCACAAAGGAATGCGATGCACCAGAATCAAATAATACAGGTGCAATGCATGCAGAAACAAGGAGAGTACCCTCAACTACTCCTCCTGATGACTGTGGGTCTGGCATGCAAATATGAACTCGCCCAGGGCTCGTTGGGAGGTGCGGTGTCCCCTCTCGAGGTCTCTCGCTTCGCCGCCGTGGCCGCGTGGGGGCCTAACCTGGTGTCTCTGTTGCTGTGGGGGAGGTACAGGAGGTTGATGCTGCGGTCGCTGCTGCTGCTGTGGTGGCTGTCGTGGAGGCTGATGCGGTGTCCTCGGCTGCTACCGCTGTGGATGGAGACACTCATGCACACGATGTCCTGTCCTACCGCACCCAAAGCAAGTATCGGTGAATGGTCCCGAAGGTGGTGCTGAGGGTACTGCCGGTGTTCGGAATGCTGGACGAGTCGGACGTCGCTGCTGTGAACAGTGCTGCTGCGGTTGCGAACTCCCAGATGACGCCTTCCTCTTCTGATCTCCCCTCTGATCACAGGCCCTCTGCACACCAGCCTAATCTGTCTCATATATCAGGGCTCTCTCCACTATCTGCTCAAATGTCGGAAGCATGTGTCTGATCACACGGCTCCTAAAGGCAAGACGTAAGCCGTTCTCAAAACGGCGGGCCTTCCGCCCCTCATCATCCACAAGATATGTCGCGAACCTCGAAAGTGCGACAAAGCGTGCCTCATACTGGGACACAGTCATGTCCCCCTGGACCAGAGTCTCAAACTCTAGTGCGCGCTGCTGTCGCACATGCTCAGGAAAGAACTTCCGGTCAAACCGGTCTGCAAAGTCCTCCCAGGTCCACTCGAAATCGGCTGCTACTGATCGGGCTACAGATGCCCACCAATGCTGAGCCTCACCCTGAAGGAGAAATACGGCTAATGGGACTCGCTGCTGGGTCGTGCATCTCATGGTGTCGAATATCTTCTCCACCTCGGAGCACCATATCTCGGCTGTAGTGGGGTCTGGCTCAGCCCTGAAACGTGGAGGATCGTGCCGACGAAAGTCCTTGAGAAGGGCGCTCGCACGCTCCTGCTCAGCCTCGGCTGGTGTAACAGTGGGACGCCTGCTCTGCCCTTGAAGAATGGCGGTCATCGCCTAAAGCATCTGCTGCACCTGGGTGGCACTCACAGGTACGGTCGGATCCACACCGGTCTCAGGTAAAGGAGTGGCATCTACAGGCTGAAAATCAGGAATATCCGGTGGTGGAGCAGGAGTCATAGGTGGTAGAGCAGGAGTAGCAGGTGGTGGAGCGGGATTCGCTCGGGTCGGTCTTCAAGCCATTACGTCCTATAGGAAGCAACAAGGACTTATCAGCCTTGAGAATTTTTGAAGGCATAAACGTCAAGGGTCTATGTCGGAAAATTGCTAAGTTATCAGGACTCGGAACCTATTCATACTAAGTTCATAACAGATATGTGATGTGATCTTAGGTATTCCCAAGTTATGCTCTGATACCAACTTCTGTCACGCCCCAAACTCGGAAACCGGGCTCACAAAATTCTCAATCTCTGAATCCGGCGCTGACAGCCTCTATAGTACCCCATTCTTGGCTTCTAGCGCCCATACGCCAGATTCCGATCCTGGGATCCTACAAGGAGGATTTTCAGTATGAATTTTTTTTTATATAATGTAATGGAGCATAACCACAAGCATAACTAAGTCACAAAACAACATCACCACATATCCACTATATCAAAAAAACTTTTAAGTACAATACGGAAAGGAAAATATAAGGTGATCAAAAAGCTCCAAAATAGTCTGTTATGCGCTCCTGCCTCAGCGCTGCTGCTGTCCAATGGCACCTGCACGCAACGGTCGTGCATGAGCTTACAAAAGCTTAGAGGGTGGTGTAAGTGTGTGTACAAGGCAAACGCCAAGTGTACAATATCATAATAATGCGGAAGTATGCAGGTAAGTCCATTAATGCTATCAGCTGTACCAAAGCTATGCGATGTGAGGCCTATGTAGCCAAATGTCATATGCGAGATGCAAAACAAGCATGTCAGTACTCATCAAGTACACATATCAGTACAGTTCCTCTCTGGATATCACCGGGGTCTAATACACCTCACACTGACTGCCTCCTCCCTAGCTGCACAGTCAAGCAAGTGGAAGAGACCGCACTATCCGCCTGACCAGTAGTCTGCCAATACCTACCCGGCTCGTCGATAGCGGACACATTTATGAGCTGGTCAAACTCAGCCTAGCTTATAGCCCCCTCACTCAGGCGGATAAGGCCACACCCCTTTCCAACCGACCACGACACAGTGGGAGACGCGGCCTACTGGTATTCGGCACTCGGGCGCTCGTGTATCCACTCGGTCTAGACGTTGGAGCATCTCCTGGTACCAGAAAGGTTCTGGGACTTTCACCCAAGGACATCCTAAGTATCCGCAGTGCTAGAACAAAGTATTTCCAGTATCCGATACGGCCATCCACGATGTGTCATGGAGCCACGGCCCTGATGTCGCTATGGCGTGCAGTGATCAAGTCACACATATGCGAGATGCATGATTCACACCGTACAATCATGCAGCAATCTCACGCGTACCACGCAATCATGTGGGGCACTCCGTCTTATAAGGAGTCCCATAAATGTCTCAGCCCAACGGCTTATGCTATGATCAAACATTTCTCATATAAAGCATATATATGATGCGTATGCGTATGAATCATGGAAGTGCACTAAGCATGTTATAAAGTGGTGGACTATCAACAAGTATGGGCCTACTAATGGGCCCTAAGGAGAGTTATAATGCGGACATTTAACCAACATTATTTTTACAATGTGGACGTCAAACCAACATTGCTCCCAAGGCATAACCTGTCATCAAACATTATTACACACACTATGGAGGAATCACTCATTGCAATGGACCCTAAGGACATCCTGTTGGGCCTCGACCCATGGGCCTTATATTCATCAAATGGGCCGCATCATATGGGCCTTTTGTAAATCAAGTGGGCCACATCAAAGGGGCCTTATGTACATTGCAATGGGCCATATCCCACGGCCCTTTGAATACATCACAATGAGCCTTGTAACATGGGCCTCAAATACATTGAATGGGCCCCATCACATGGGCCTTATAAATATCAAGGTGGGCCTCAACAACGGGTTACAAATACATCAAATGTGGGCCTCAAAAATGGCCCATAAGCAGGACATAATGGGCCTGATCACCTGGGCCTTATATATACACCAAGGTGGGCTACACCAAAATACAGGTGGTGAGGATGATTTCCACCATTAAAATCCCTAGGGCCCACCAACAAATATATATTATATAATATAATATATAATATATACAATATGACATATATAATATAATATATATATTTATAATATGATATATATATACACACACACACCACACGCACACAGCACGCACGCAACATGCACGCACACACGCACACACACACATGCGCACACCAATCACCGTCCACGACAGTGGACGGTGAAACACATGCATCACTGTGGGTCCCATGTGGGGCCCACCCTAATGGTTATCTTCCATCCAAACCGTTCATAAGGTCGGGGAGGTCTGGAAGAAGGGGAGAAACAAATTTCAGCGTCGTCCGAAGCTTCTGTGGACCCGGAAAGAGATTTCAACGGTAAACGTTCATTCACACTATTTCCTATGATGTGGGCCACCTGAGTTGTGGATGGGCCTGAAATTTGTAGAGGACCGACTTCAGGACGTGGCCCACTAAATGGACAGAGTGGATATAATAAATACATCATGGTGGGGCCCACGGCTCCAGCCGTGGGATCCTGTCCGCCCGCCTACACGCGCGCAGTGCGCGCTGTGATGTGCCTCTGGCGTTGTTACAGTGCAGCAGGTCGTCGCTTCCTTTTTTTTATTTTTTTTCTTCCTTTGAAAAATTCGATTTCTCGAGGATTTTTGTACGTGGAACCCGCATCAGCTGAATCTGACCCTACCAATGGATCTCATAGTCCATACTCTATCCATCAAGCCCAATATTGGATATTTTTCAATGTACAGAAATATCAGGGAAGTTTTCAACGGTGAAAATTACTATTTCCAAAGGTATGGTCCACCTGAGAGTCAGATTAACATCATTTTTTTCGGCTCAATGCCTAAAATGAGGTAGGAAAGGGGATGGATGGCTTGGATTGAACCCAATCATCAAGGTGGGGCCTGCATGAACAGTCTACCCTAAAACCCAAAAAAAATCACCTTTTTCTTTCCTTATTTTTTTTTTGTTCACTGACGTCAAATGGTCCCCGGACGGACTGACTCGCTTTGGGCAATGGCTATACAAGGTGGGGCCTCATAGGTGGGCCACCAAATGGTGGTTGGTGTGGGTGTAATACATATAAGGTGGTCCCCACTCATAGGCGGCTCGGATAAAATTCTTACTTCATGGTGGGGTCCATTCAAGTGGGTCACACAATCATATCATCTCAAGAAAAGGAAAATGAAAAAGAAAGAGAGAGAGAGAGAGAGAAGGTGGGACACACGTGTGATGGAGGGACCCCGACACTATGGGCCCTCCCTTGCATTCTATCATACATCAAAAGATAATCATAGTGGGCCATTGGCCATATTTTAGGGTCCTAAGTGAGATCCATACCATTTATCGGTAGGCCTCACTTGGCCCATCTAAGAAAGCATGAAAACTACCCTATCAAAGCACCCACCGGTTGATCTCTTTGGTTGGTTGGAATGACTATCTCCTTGTGCTCCTCTTTGCTGGTGGAAGATGGGGTTTGAATGGTTAGGATGATGGATCTTGTGATGGGAATGGGTCACTCTCAATACACTCACTTTTCTCACACTTGGGATGCCATGGACGTGGGATTTTTTTTCCTTGTTTGGGAATGAGAAATGAGGGAGAGAGAGTGTAGTAAAGAGAGGGAGAGAGTAGCTTAGGTAGGCCATGATTATATGTAAGAGAGGGTAGCTTACAATAAATGGTTGTAAGAGGGCTAAGGGTAGGGTGGCTAGTCATAAGTACTTGTAAGAAGGCTAGGGGGTATGGTGGCTATAGCTTAGACTAGGGTGGCTATAGCTAGGGTGATGTCATCCATCACTCTCATAATTACCTAGGGATTTGTGCCACATGGGATGGGTGGGTCCCGCAATGTGCGGTCCACGGTTATTATAATGTATGGTCCACATCTTATAATCTAAGCGTCGGATTGGCGTATGAGACGCGGCGTTAGAATCGCGGCGACGGCGCGGTCGAAATGGTATGGGTCTCGGATTAAACCGACTCAAATCTACAGGATACGACTTACGATCGTGCGCCACGTCAATTATCGGTCGCGGACTGCCGAACTTTGACGGAAAGGATCGCGGGATTCGACGGAACAGTATGAACTAGGATACGGGTCTTACACTTAGCATTTTGGGTTATTATGTTTTTACACTTATATGGCCTAGATGAGGTTGATGGTATTCATGGCTCGTCAGGATTTGCATATTGCATTGCATCCTCAGCATCCGTTATTATCTTGTTATGTGTTTTGCATCGCATAGCCTTGGTACGGCTGATAGCATTCATGGACTTACCAGTACACTTCCGTTTACTCTGATGTCATATGTTTCATGATCTTATTAGAATTTCTGCTTATTCCGATGATGTATAATTTATGTGCTTTATTGATATTTAACACTTACATTACACACACTTCCACCACCCTCTAAGTTTTGTAAGCTTATGCACGATAGATGCGTGCAGGTGGTGTTAGGTTGCAACAGCGTTGAGCTTAGAGCATGCAGTTGTCCTCTGGAGCTTTGATTTCGATATATGTATTTCCCTTTTAGCAGTGTATTCAAATGATTATATTAGTGGATATGTGATGATGATGTTGCCTTTATGATTTGGGTATACTTGTGGTTATGCTTCATTACAAAAAAAAAATATACTGAAAAATCCTCCTTGTAGGATCTCAGGATTGGAATCTGGCGTATGGGCGCTAGGAATTGAGAATGGGATACTACGGAGGCTGTCGGCACCGGATTCGGCGATTAGAAATTTTATGAGCCCATTTTCTGAGTTTGAGGCGTGACAACGTATTAGGCCCATGATGCATGACTCATTTGATGTATTCAAAACCCATGTGTAGGGCCCACATGTCTTGTATTTGAGGCCCATGGGCAAGGCCCATTGTGAGGTATTCATGGCCTATGGGTAAGGCCCATTATAATGTATGGGCAAGGCCCATTGTGATATGTATTAGGCCCATGAGTAGGGTTCACCTGTTGTGTATATGTGGCCCTTGAGTAAGGCCCATCGTGTTGTATATAAGGCCTTTGTGTGTGAGGCCGTGGGCCCATTATATGTTTGGCTCTATGTGACCATTCCTTGGGGGCAATGTTGGTTAAATGTCCATATTGTCGAGGCCGATTGTTGATGCTGGTTATTGATACTGATTATGAGTATGTGATAGCATAACATCATAATACATGCCCACATGCATCATCTGCATGCTTGTTATGAGATGTGATTGACCATTGCATATGCAATAGGGCAGAGGGCTCCCTGATAGGCGGAGTTGCCCCCCCCCCTCCCCCCTATGAGAGCATGACATGCACAGGATTAATGCATGATTGGACTGTATGACTCATGCATCTCGTATTTGTGTGACATGACCACCATACGCCCTAGTGACATCAGTGTCGTAGCCTCCACAGGTATTTTGTGGATGGCTAGATGGGACACCGAAAATCTATTCTACATGGGGTGCTATAGATATCCCTTGGTGAAAGTCCCTAAACCCTCTTGGTTTTAGAGGTTGCTCCAACGTCTAGACCAAGTGGATGCATGAGCATATGGGGGCCGTATACCATTAGGCCGCGTCTCCCACTGTGTCGTGGTCGGTTAGAAGGCCTTACCTACCCGAGAGGAGGGGGCAATGCTAGGCTGAGTCTGACCAGCTCAAGGAATAGTTCCACTATCGATGAGTTGGGCCCGATATTGACAAGCGGATAGTGAGGTCTCTTCCACTCACTTTGTTGCGCGCAATGGGGCAGCAATCTAGTTTGGAGTGTAATAGACCCCGGTGATTTCCCAGAGATGAACCATGCTAATATGTGGACTTATTGAGCAGGATTTGCATACTCACTCATTCATTCATTCATTCACTATCCACTTGGGCTGGTAGTACGCAACTATTTGTTATGTGAACTTTCTCAATGGCCAGGATTTCGGTTGGGGCGAGCGACTAACCTGAGATCAAGAGTTTAACACATTGAGTCTGACTATCTAAATTTAGGTATGAGACTGGTTTGGATAGAAGTCCCTTGTGATGGACCTCATAGCCTGCGATACTACATACTATCATCCCGACTTCACACTCCAGCATGATCATTCCATTTGCACCGCATATTGCATTGCATCCACAGTACTTAGCATTTTGGGTTACTTGTGTTTCTGCATTTATATGGTTTAGATACGACATCTGATATTTGATTCTTTATGACTCCTCATTTGTGTAGTTGATCTGTATCGCGTATTCTGATATTACTTGACTCATGAACCTGCCAGTATTTTCGCTTACGCTGATAACATATGATTCATGACCTTGTGCCTATTTCGACATTGTATGATTATGACATTGCGTTGAATACTTGGCACTCACCTTGTGCACACACTTACACCACCCTCTAAGCTTTCTATAAGCTTATGCATGATAGATGCGTGCAGGTGATGTTAGGTTGCGGCAGCGTTGAGCTTGGAGCGTGTAGCGGTCTTCTGGAGCTTGATTTTTTATTTATATATTTTCCTTTCAGCATTATACTCGAATGATTATATTAGTGGATATGTGATGATGATGTTGCCTTTGTGAATTGGGTAATCTTGTAGTTATGCTTATTACGAGATAAATGTAAGTGGGAAAATCCTCCTTGTAGGATCCCAGTATCAGAATCTGGCGTTTGTATACTGGAGACTGAGAATGGGGTGCTACAGAGGCTGTCAGTACCAGATTCGGCGATCGAGAATTTTGTGAGCCCGGTTTCCGAGTTTGGGACCTGACACAACCTATTCTTAATTCCCTAAACCTTAACCTATAACCTAACCTAAACCTAAAACTTAAACCCAAACCTACACCTATAACCTTAACCTAAACCTTAAACCTTAACTTATTCTCAATTCCCTAAACCTTAACCTATAACCTAACCTCATCCTAAAACCTAAAACGTAAACCCAAACCTAACCTATAACCTTAACCTAAACCTAAACCTAAACCTAAAACTTAAACCCAAACCTAAACCTATAACCTTAACTTTAATCTAAAACCTAAAACTAAACCTATACCCTAACCTAAACCTAAAATCTAAACTCAAACCTAAACCTACAACCTTAACCTTAACCTAAAACCCGAACCTAAACTATATAACCTAAACCTAAACTTAAACCTAAACCTATAACCTTAACCTTAACCTTAACCTAAACCTAAACCTAAAACCTAAACCCAAACCTAAACCTATAACCTTAACCTTACCTAAAACTTAAACCTAAACTTGAAAACCCAAACCTACACCCAAACCCGAAACCAAACCCGATTTCTTAAATCTAAACCTTAACCTATTCTCAATTCCGTAAACTTTAACCTATAACTTAACCTAAACCTAAAACCTAAACCCAAACCTAAACCTATAACCTTAACCTTAACCTAAACCTTAAACCTTAACCTATTCTCACTCCCTAAACCTTAACCTATAACCTAACCTAAACCTAAAACCTAAACCCAAACCTAAAACCTTAACCTAAACCTAAACCTAAACCCAAACCTCAAGCCGATTTCCTAAACCTAAACCTTAACCTATTCTCAATTCCCTAAACCTCAACCTACACCCTAACCTAAACCTAAAATCTAAACCCAAACCTAAACCTATAACCTTATCCTTAACCTAAAATCGAACCTAAACCTATAACCTTAACCTTAACCTTTACCTAAAACCTAAACCTAAACCTAAAACTTAAACCCAAACCTAAACCTATAACCTTAACCTAAAACCTAAAACCTCAACCTAAACTTGAAAACCCAAACCTAAACTCCGAACCCGATTTCCTAAACTTAAACCTTAACCAATTCTCAATTCCTAAACCTTAACATATACCCTAACCGAAACTTAAAATCTAAAGCCAAACCTAAATCTATAACCTTAACCTAAACCTAAAACCTAAACCACTTCCTAAAACCTAAACCAAACCTAAACCTTATAACCTTAACCTAAAACCTAAACCCAAACCTAAACCTTATAACCTTAACCTAAAACCTAAACCCAAATCCGAACCCAACCCGATTTCCTAAACCTAAACCTCAACCTATTCTCAATTCCTAAACCTTAACCTATAACCTAACCTAAACCTAAAACCTAAATCCAAACCTAAACCTATAACCTTAATCTAAACCTCAAACCTTAACCTATTCTCAATTCCCTAAACCTACACCTATAACCTAACCTAAACATATTACCTAAACCCAAACCTAAACCTATAACCTTAACCTTAACCTAAAACTCAAACCTAAACCTATAACCTTAACCTTAACCTAAAACTCAAACCTAAACCTATAACCTTAACCTTAACCTAAAACTCAAACCTAAACCTATAACCCTTAACAAAACCTAAACCTAACCTAAATCTATACATAAACCTTAACCTAAACTTATAACCTAAACCTAAAACCTAAACCTATAACCTTAACCTATTCTCAAATCACAAAACCTATACCTATAACCTAATCCTAAACTTAAATCTTAACCTAAACCTAAAACCTAAATGTATTCTCAAATCCCTAAACCTAAAACTACACCTAATCCTAATCTCAACTCCTTAACTTAAACCTTAACCTATTCTCAATTCCTAAACCTTAACCTATAACCTAACCTAAATCCTATTATAACTTAAACCTATTCTCAAATCCCAAAACCTAAACCTAACCTTAACTCAAATCTTAACCAAACCTATAACCTTAACCTATAACCTAAACTCAATTCCTAAACCTTAACCTATAACCTAACCTAAGCCGCTATACTTATAACTTAAACCTATTCTCACATCCCAAAACCTATAACCTAAACCTAAACCTTAACATAAAACCTAAATTTATATCTTAAACTCGAACCCAAACCCGAATTCATAAACCTAAATCTAAACATATAACCTATAACATAAGCCTATACCTAAACCTATAACTTAAACCCAAACTCAATTCTCTAAACCTTAACCTATAACCTAACCTAAACCTATACTTATAACCTAAACTATTCTCAAATCCCAAAACATAAACCTTAACTTATAACCTAAACCTTAACCTAAACCTATAACCTAAACTTAATTCCCTAAACCTTAACCTATAACCTAACCTAAACCTATACTTATAACCTAAACCTATTCTCAAATCCCAAAACTTAAAGCTTAACCTATAACCTACACTTATAACCTACACCTAAACCTTAAACCTAAACCTATAACCTTAACCTAAACATAAAACCTAAACCTAAACCTAAAACATAAATGTATTCTCAATTCCCTACTATAACCGATCTCGAACCCAAACCCAATTTCCTAAACCTATACCTTAACGTATTCTCAAATCCCTAAAACTAAACCTACACCTAATCCTAATCTCAACTCCGTGACGTAAACCTAAACCTAAACTTGAAAACCCAAACCTAAACCCGATTTCCTAAACCTAAACTTATAACCTTAACCTAAACCTATTCTCAAATCCCAAAACCTATAACCTAAACCTAAACCTAAACCTAAACCTTAACCTATAACTTAAACTATAACCTAAACCTAAACCTAAACCTATAACCCAAACTCAATTCCCTAAACGTTAACCTATAAGCTAACCTAAACCTATACTTATAACCTAAACCAAAACCTATAAACCTATAACCCACAACATTAACATAAACTTATGATCAAAACCTATAACCTACAACATTAACTTAAACATATTCTTAAATCCCAAAACCTACTTGTATAACATTTTAGTATAGATTAAAGTTTACAGTTTTATTATAGATTAAAGTATACAGTTTTATTATATTCTGCTTGCATTATAGTGTAATGGTCTAATCATATTTTAATAATCTCTATAAGCATAAGCACAAATGCATTGTACCATCAACATTACTTGTATAATGTTTTAGTATATTCCACTTGTATTGAAATTGTTTAAATTTATAAGTTCATAGCTTGCATATATTCAGTGATGGCACCAGGTGGGAGACCACGTCGTTCGCACACTGCATCTACCCCTTCTACCCATGATGCGATGGAGACAGCATCGCCGTCACATGCTGCATCGCAGGCATCTGATCCCTCAGTCGTGCATACACCAGGCACTGCATGTAAGTCTAGACATATATTTCTTTTAATGACTTCTGTTTATGTTTAGACTAACATATTTTTTTTGTAACAGCATCGTCGACCAGCTGACGAGGACGTGAACCCACGCATGGGTTGCTTTTAGAGCGACTTACGCATATGGGTAGGGTGACGATAGAGTTTCCACAGGACTGCATTAGACCTGTTGAGAACAATGCCAAGTTGTTTACGTCGGAGGTCGGTGTCTTATGTCGATCTCTGATCCCCCCATCACCTCCCGTTGGGTGGACGTGACAGATGTTGTGCGGCAACTCATCCGTCAGCGCCTTTAGGTAAATTTTAGTAAAATTAAATTTATTTTATAAAAATTCATTTATGATTAAGTTATTTTATTAATAAGTTTATTACCTTAATCTATTATTTACGAAACTACAGGATAAATTTGACTTTGATTTGAGTGTTCCGCACATCTCCTATGCCGTCGATGACATAGTGAAGGAGCGGTTCAAGGAGTACCACGGTGACTTACACAAATGGTACAAGCGGTGCGTGAGCCACGAGAAGGCCATACAGTCCGCACTGCCGCACGTGACTCAAATGATTGGCGAATACTCTGCGATAGATTTTTGTCTGATTTTTTTAGGTAATATTTACATATTTATGATATCTTAAGGTAACAATTAAATTTACAATTAATAATAATATATTATGAATAATGTGTTCAGAAGAAGAGCAAAACAAATTCTGACAACAGGGGAAAGTTAGAAGTGAACCACGTGGTTGGTTCAAAGTCATTTGTACGACTTCGTCATGACATGGTAAGAAATTACTGGTAATTAATAAGTTGATATATTCTTTCCATGCATTTATATTAACTCTATTATTTTTTCGATTATGCAGCGAGATTCCGTCACTGGCCAGGAGCCCGGACCAGTAGATCTCTACAGAGGGACTCACTGTTAGGAGGAGACGGGATCTTGGGTACATCCTAGAGCCAGTGAGAATTGGGTAAAAATTCTTACATTGTAAAATTTAATTGCATTGAATTATAATAATGTCATTTGTCATGAAAATTCATATGCTTTCATTACAGGTGGCGATGGAGACCTTACGCAGTCAGCTCACTCTCGATGGTACTCAGCGGAGTGAGTTAGAGGTCTTGAGTCAGGTGCCGTTCTAGATATATGTGTGGGCTTGGCCATGTTGCCAAACTCATGGCACCCGCTACAGTTACCTCTAGCCGATCCATCGTCGTTGGTCACAGTGCCGTACACCGAGCTGATATCGCAGAGAGAGAGGTTAGCAGCTACGGGTCGTCGTCCATGACATCAGAGAGCAACTGCAGAGGCAGAGTGAGCAGCTACAGAGGCATAAGGAGGAGCAGATGACGCAGAGGGAGGAGTATGAGAGGAGGATGGAAGAGCTGGCAAGGCAGAGGGAGGAGTAGGAGAGAAGGATGGAGGAGCTGGCGAGGCAAAGGGAGGAGCAGGAGAGGATGGAGGAGCTGATAAGGGAGAGGGAAGAGCAGGAGAGGAGGAGGATGGAGGACCAGACGAGGCAGAGGGAGGAGCAGGAGAGGAGGATGGAGGAAATGCGGGTGGAGTATGAGCGACAGAAGACGGAGATGTTTCATGCTCTCGCTGCACGCTTACCCACCGATGCCCCACCACCTTCGCCTTCATCTTTGTGATTTTTTGTATTTTTATTTATAATGTTAAACTTATATGTATTTATGTGTGAATGAATGTGATGTGGATAAGAGTGTTTGTGTTTGGATGAATGTACTTTATGTTTGGATAGATTTATTAATTTGGGTTTAGATGGATGTGAATGTAGAAATATATTAACAGGTGTATATCATGAAGAATATGATGAAATTTATTGTAACAGGTGTATATTAGGAATTTTGTGCTGGATAATGAAAAAAAAAATGAGACTTTTACCTACGAAAATTTTCGTAGGTAAAAGTTTCTGACTTATTTTTTACGATGAATATTTTCGTCAGTAAATGTTTTTGGCTTATTTTTACCTACGAAACGTTTCGTCGATAAAAGTTTTTTGGTTTTACAAAATCATTGGTCGGTAAATGTTTTGTAATTATTTTTACCTACAACAATTTTCATCGGTAAAAATTTTTTTTGCTTATTTTTACCGACGAATATGTTTGTTGGTAAAAGGTTCCTAATTATTTTTACCTACGAAAATTTTACGTCGGTAAACGTTTTTTGTTGATTTTTTATTGATGAAAAGTTTTGTAATTATTTTTAGCTACAAAAAAAATCGTCGGTAAAAGTTTTTAAATTATTTTTTACCAATGAAAATAATCGTCGGTAAAAGTCTTACCTTTGCTGATGAAATTTTTTTCATCGGTAAATACCTTTACCGTCAGACTTTTACCGATGAAAATTTTCGTCGGTAAAAATATTTACCTACGAAAAAATAGCTTTTCTATATTTTTTATTTAAAAAAAAATAAATAAATAAACAGAAGATTCAATCTGGATCGTACCCAATCTGATTCCTTGATCGGTTTCCCTGATCGAGTCGAACTCGGTTTGGGTTAGGCCAGTAGTGCATTGGATCAAATCGAGTCAGCCAACCCAGACTCGGTACCGGATCAGATCTAGTTCGGATCAGTTATTTAAAAATTCGGATCGAGTTGAGTTGGACCCAATCCGGTCTGACTGGACTGGATGCCCACCTCTACATGCATCCAAATGGGAAGGGTATTTTCGTCCTTTTGACCTTCTTGCACAATCAATTTTCAAGGAGAATCCTCTCTTTAGAAAACCAAAAATCAAGAAAATCTTTAGAAAGTCTCTCTTTAGAAAACAGAAAATCAAGAAAATCTCTCTTCAAGTCATCTGTCTATTTATAGTCCTAAGAGAATCCTGCAATATTTTCTCATATTCTATAAAACCCAAATCCAAAATCGCCTCAAACTTGTTTTTTTCTCCTCTACACTTCAAAATCAATGGATGGTCTTTTCCGTTGCTCGGCGAACTACGTTCCGCTCTCTCCAATAAGCTTCTTGGAGCGAGCGGCTGTTGTTTACAGGGACCAAATGTCGGTAATTTACGGGTCCGTGAAGTACACATGGAAAGATACATTTGACCGGTGCCGTCGCCTCGCTTCTGCTCTGGCACAGATGGGGATTTCCCATGGCGATGTTGTAAGTCCTCCACTGAATTTCATTCAATTCCTCTGTTATTTTGAAATTTCTCTCTTTTGGCATTGTTGGAATTGGATTGATGTTCTTAGAGGTTTGGATTTTGACGGTGTTGCTGCAATTCAAAGATGGCTTTCTGGATTTTGTTCTAACGGGTGGTTGAACAAACCATGGCCCCATGCCAATTAACTAACCTCCCACATTTTTTACCATACACATGAAACATTTGCACGGTGATCGGAAACATCCATTGCATGGGATTCACCATGGATAAGCTACTGATGAAAAATTTCCTTGACCCGATGATCCTAACTATCCGATCGATGAATTTATTTCTCATTGAATATGAACTGTTGCATTTTTGTGTCTTTTAGTTATCATATGTGTGCCACCAATTAGATGGTTGAGATTGCCGTAGCAGTATAGTCTTTTGTCTATGGGCTATTTACAGTTGGACTCACTGAATGAACGGTCTGGATCTTATCTGCGTACGATGTGGGGAGGACATTGATGTTCTGGATCTTGTCTATGTTACCATAGCTCCATGCAAATTAGCTGACCTTCCACATATTGTACCGTGCACACGGAACATGGGCATGATGATCGAAAGCATCCATCCCCTGGGATTTACCATGGATGTGCTACTGACCAAAAATTTCTTTGATCCAATGGTCCTAACCATTTGATCGATTAATCTGTTTCCGATTGAACAAACAATTGCAATTTTGTGCCTTTTAGTGCACATATGTGTGCCACCAATTAGACGGTTAAGATCGTTGCAGCAGTATGTATGGTCTTTTGTTATGGACAGTTGCAGTTGGACTCATTGAATTAACGGTCTGGATCTTGTCTGTGTATGGTGTGGGAAGAACATTAAGGGTCTGGAGGTTGCCATGTTTGCATTGTTGGTTGATTTGTAGAGGTTTTAGACTTTGATGTTGGTGTTGTAATACAGAGATTTAGGTGTAGGATCTTGATATTTCTCTGGTTTGTTGGAAGGGGAGATTGTTGTCCGTCATGCATCTTATATGGTACTCATGGAACATGTGCACGATTATCCGAACCATCCATCCTGTGGGATCCACCGCAGATGGGCTTCATAACCGTTGGATCGATGTTTTTTGCTCATTGATTCTAACTGCGGCAACTATTTGTCTTTTAGCTCTCATATGTCTGCCACTGTCCGGTTTGTCAGTCAGGATTGTGTGAGCAGTGTGGCCTTTTGTTTATGGTCCATGCACAGCTGGATCTTCTAAATGAACGGTCTGGATCTGGTCCATGCTTACCACATGTATAGGATCAAAATTTCAGGATGGTGAGTCCCATGCTTCTGCGGATACAATACACATGCATATTTTTAAATTTTATTTATTTATTTATTTATTATTATTATTTTTTTTTGTCATTGGAATGTGGATTTCTTAAATCCTTACTTTTCTGGATGATATATATTTCAGTCTTTAGGAATGTAGATTTCCACTAGTTGTATTTTGTATTTTGTTTCTCTAAGGTGGAGGTTTCATACTTCTTACTTTTAATGTCATACGAGGACAATAATTGTATCCTGCCATCAGAACTGGACATGCGTCTCAATTAATCATCCGTACCACTCATTTGGCTGGTTCCATTATGGATGGATCACAATGCAATGATTGTTTCAATTAGAAGATCCTAACCATCTAATTGGTGGTTTGAAAATGGATGGCAGAAAACAATACTGAAGTTAAAACACAAGTAATGATCTAGTTGGTGAAGTGCATAGAAATCTTCCCATGCACAGTTTCATTTGGATCTGTTGGTACACACGTCACCTATCTGAACTGTCCATTAGGTCAGTCCCATCTTATTCTTTTACTGAGAAAAAGTCACAGAACTCAGATAGTTCTAAATATCCGAGATCAGGCCTATCTTCTACGAACAATTTTTACATCCACTTTGTATGCCGCGATCTGGATGGTTTGGATCTTATGATCAATATGTATTTTTCAGGCATCCGATGAAGGGTGAATCGTACCTAATGAATGGCCAAGATTAGTGACGTGGATGCTACTGAATCCAAATGAAACTATACGCATGGAAAGGTTCATAGCCATACACTTAGCCCACGAGATCGTTACAAATGACTTCTAGGTTACTACAACTAAGCCTTAAGATCAGTTCCTATTCCGTCCAAACTAACGGCAATTCAGTGCCTCAAACTCTCATCATTCAAACATATAATTTCTTAGTCATGACTCTTCATGTTGCCTGTCATTGCGATGCCAATAACATCAAGATGATCAGTGTCACTACAACAGTTCTTATTGCCATTTTGACCACTGCATGATGAACGAGTAGTGACGGTGAAGGGAATTTCATTTTTGCCTTCCACTCCTACTACGGCATCCTCTCCAACATGATAGCGGAAGCTCGTGCTCTAGCTGACGGATTGAAATTCTGCAAAGAAATGGGCCTATCAACCATTGTTGTGGAAACTGATTCCAAGATCCTCTTTGAAGCAGTCTGGTCCCCAGATTTTTTTTGTGGATGGAAGCTTTGGTACACTCTTCAAACCATTCATCTCCTGGCTCAAACCCTCACCATCCGTTACAATCATTCCTACAGGGAAGGTAATTCCGTAGCCGATGGCCTCACCAACGTTGCTAGCAGATGATGCTCTGAAAAATTGTTCCTTTCTCCTCTCCTCCTTCCCAAGCATGTGAGAGGGTCTCTGGTCCTAGACAAAGTGGGAGTGGGTTCGCTGAGACGTTGCATCCCCAGGACAGGGATTGGATAGAGGACCCTCCTCCCCCTGATTGGGCCATCCCCAATCGTAGCTGCCCACCCCCGCGCCTGGACCATTCCCACTTCGCTGATACCCCTATCTTCAACAGCTGCCAGGTTTCTTAGCCTCTCCTTGACCCTCAGTTTTCTTTCTTTTCCTCTGCGCTTGTAATTGCTCCATATGATAGGCGGCTCTGGTCCTTTTTGTAGGAACCGCCCAAAAGGTTGTACATTTCATCTCTTTATATATACATGGTGGCCACAATCCACCTTCTTCCAAAAATAAAAATAAAAAATCCAGGTTTCAATCCAAAAAATGTAGTGACCTTGTCATTAAGGGTGCAACTCGGGCAGGTTGGGTTGGGTTGAGGGTTAACCCAAACCTAGCCTGAACTCAAGAGGACCCAGCCTGCAACCCAACTGGAGGTGTCCAACATGAATTTCTCTATAACTTGACCCCACCCGGCCCAAATACATGTGAGTATCACAACCCGTCCTAACCTGATCAGAATTTACTTAACCCGAACCCATCCCGATTTCAGATCAGGTTCGCATTTTCCAACACAAACCCAGGCCGAAGACCTTGACAACCTGACCCGAACTTTGGTAGGGTTGACCCAACCATAGTTGCAACCCTACTAGTCATCCATGTCAAATGCCCGTTTTTCACAAATGGTTACTTTATGGTCTCCCCTCCTTCCCTCCAGAGCTTTGCTCGGTATTTCGTTCCATCATGGTGATAAAACTGATGGTCACCCTTTCCAAACTGCTAACTCAAATTGCTGGAAATTTTATGTGGTTCAGCAAAGCCAATCATCTCCTTAAGACGTGTCCTTATCTGGAAAATGTTTTGATGTTTGATCATTGATATTTGTTATATCATTGTATGCGGAATATGCATGTATATGTATAAAACTATTCTATGTTGCACTCTTCCATTTAAAATCTTCATACAAGCTAGAATACGAAGATCTCCATCTAGTATTTGTCTCAAAACGTAGTAATCTAAGAGGACAATTTACTTCCTATTGATAAGAAGGTTTTCTTCTATAATACCCAAATAGAGAAACTGATAAGGGAACATGTACGTGGGTATGGCTCTCCATTTTGACTTATTTTACTAACTTGTAATTTTATTTACCTAGGTATAAATTTTTCAGTCTTCGTAGAATGCTAAACTTAACAAAATTGTCGGTGTTTAAAATTTTTGTAGCATATAGATATTCAGAGAGGAGCGTAAGAAAGTTACAGGATTTTGAAAAGAACAGTCTGATACGATAGGATTCAGTTAAAACTTATCCTACAGGTAACCTACGAGTATTAGGTACCTGCAGAATCAGCATTTTGTTGCGTCCAGCACTATACACTGAGCATATACAATATACAAGTATCCAGGTGTCATAGGTTTTCTTCAACCTTGGCCAGTGATTAAATACCTTCTAGGAAGGCCCACGGAGTTCTAGGAATTGGATCTAGTGAGTGAATATCTCCAGGATAAGAAGAGAATCTTCATCTGTTAGCAGAAGTCATCATCTTTTAACCTGAGTTTTGTGACTGCTAAAAGGTTGATTACCTAGAAGGTTAAGGTCGATAGGCTATGATATGCTTATACATCAAAAGTTGTTAAAGTATCCATGGCAAACCCGTCTTATACTTCATTATCAAGTGCAAATGCCATATATGTCATTCCCGTGTTCTATTACTGGCTTCATCTAGGTTTTTTTTTTTGGTAGATAAGCAAAACTCTTTATTTCATCAAAAAGGGTACGCAGCCCAAAGAATACAAGTGGGGGGCCTACATCCCTAGCCAGGGAAAAGAAAAGGAAACAAAGAAAAGGAAAAAGAAGAAACCCACACCCCGGAACAAGGGAAAGGAAAGAGAATCCACACCCTAGGTCAGCGAAAGAGTCTTCACCCTAGGTCAGCGACAGGAAACGAGAGGGAGCTCTAGGCTCCAAGAAGAGAAGCTAACTCAAACCTCCGAGATAATGTGGATGGAGGAATTGGACAGGACATTGCAAGCTTAGAGATAAGCGCTTTCTTCCACCTACTAATGACCATCACCTCTCCCTGATGCTCACAAAACAGATATCAAATTGTGGGGGAAGAGTCTCATACTGCAAGAGGAAGAATCGGGCTTCATTCGGGTATCACAAGTGAGTGAATACATTTTGCAGATTTCACCATCTTTTTGGCTATGTTAAGTTCACCCCTGATGAAAAAAATCTGCTTCCATGCTTACGTCTTAAAGAACAATTGTGACTTTTGTACAGAACAATTCATCTCCAACGCAAAAACCTTGGTGCCTTATTTTACAAGCTAGTCCTTGTATGTGTTGATAGGTGGATAGGTTGTCACTTAGTACATGTGCTGAAATCAGTATTTTAAATTGCTACACTATGTAGCACGCACGTACACACACACGTATATAGTACATGCGCACACACGCACACATGCATGCACATGTATATACTACACGCTCAAGTCTCACCGGCAATTCTGAATTCGATGAGGAATTAAGGAGCTCAGTCTTAATGGTACATAGCTCATGAAAATAGCTTAAAACGTGTATTGATGCAGGACATGAAAATTAAATATGTTATGCAAGATTTCAGGCTTTAGACATACTAATTTTAAAACAATCACAAAAAAAGTCCGCATCCCACATAAAGTCAAGCATTCAACAAGGAAAATCTATGAGGGTCCAAACCTACACATGTTAGGGCTAAATCGATTAAAATTATAGACCAAACAATGCTTGAAAGAGAGTAGAATCATCCACACATGCAAGGGATTATTTCTCAATCCAAGAGATTCACATATTTCAAATCGGAAAAACCTAGGGTTCGCAAAAGTAAAATAGAACTTATGATTTAGAATTATTTAGGGTTAGGGTTAGGAAAATAAGATGAGAGAAGAGTGAAATAGAGAAGAGAGGCGAACCTAAGATGTTCCACACGTGTAGACAGCGGTCGGGTCCAGACGCACGTGCGTGGGATCTTGCTTGCATGTGTGTGGGGCCAACGAACCCAAAAAGTGACAGCTTAGGTCTAGTCGGCCAGGTGTGGGCCACACACAAATCAAATTTCAGACTGATCCGACGTCCGGTCTGTGTACGGTGCTCCGCCGAAGTTTCAGTCCTCCTGCTGGGCCTGATTCTGCAAATCTGCTGTAGAGGAAGAATCGACTGTAAAAGGGGGTGTATTTGATGTGTGAATAGCTGTGGAAGATGATAAATATAGATGGTAGGAGATGAGAGCGATTTGAGATGGGTGTGGCTTCGCACCACGTTAGTTAGTCTTTCGAAGAAGGGAGGATTTCGCACCCAATTGAATTTCTACAACTCAAAGAATTAGAGAAGCAGAATTTTATTCATAATATTCAATGAGAAAAAACATACCAGTGATTGCCTATTTGTAAGAAAATCCTATACCCTAAAAGTCACGCCATGTGCCCACACTATTACTTAGAGATGAAATAACAAAAATAGCAACTAATCAATGCAATCTAAACCGTTCATGATATTCCTAATAACAATAATAAACAAAACTCAAAGTTCTATATCATCTAGAGTAGTGGGCCACGATCATGAGATCTAATGGCGGGATCCACATGATGATCGGGTTCACTTCAAGGAACCAAAACATAGTCCTCTAACTAGGAGGCCCTCCATGAATATCGTCATCAATCCAGATCGATGGTGGGGCCATCCTCCTCCTTACGTATGTGGGGGAGGGGGGGCGTGTGCGTGAGATGTCCTTATCATGTAGCCTATGCGACATGATTAATTTGTATAGGTTACACACTACACAGACTACACTACACACTACACAGACTACCCTACACACTACGTAGCTCACATTACAAATTATTTTTCACTAAAACACTAAAATCAATTAATGTTTTCAACGATTTGTTACATTTTCCTATTATTAATAAAAATTAGTTAATCTTTTCAATGCTTTTAGTAAAATAATATAAGTAACAATATTAAATCAGTTCTGTTTCTTATTCTTTACCTTTATACTTAATCATTGCCCTTTCCTATTACTTTAAATTGCGTTTGATTACACCTAATATCATGAAATTTTGTTAAATTTCATTATTAATCAGTCTAATTGGGTGCATAATATCATGAAATTGGTGCAACCAAGTGCAAACTTGATTAAAAATCTAGAAGTAGCATGTAGCCATGTAGCTTATGTTGCATGTTATGTAACTTGCGCCTCACGCTTTAGAGGGGTGAACACTACGCTACACGTTATTCGTTATTTAAAACAATGGATGAAATTACATCCCATGATGGATGGTCAATTGAAGTTTTGGAAAAAATAGGATGTCATAGTCATTCATGAAGGGACCTGATTCACTCTTTGACTTGGATGTCAAAGGTTCTCCTAAAGAAATGACCACTCTCTTTGATTTAAGAGAAATGAAGCATATATGAAAATCCAAACTTGTAATCTAGTGGTGGATGCCACTCAGATATTGTATGGATTATTTAGCCAATCTAATTAAACATTACAATATTTTTAAGTGATTACTAATTTTAAAATCATGAAGACATGGTTTGGTGTTTTTGCTTGAAAAATACCACTCCTTTTGCTTTTTGTCGTCTTTTTGAACTAATTAAATGATTAGTAGAGAAATTTCTAGTTTTATGTTAAAATTATCTTCAAATGATAGCCCTAGTTGTAGACACCCCACCTCATTTGAATAAAATAAATAAGACCTTATTTTGTTCCGTGTTATTATTATTACGTCAAATTTCCTTTAGGTCCATTTTTTATATTGTATTCTTCATATATTAACATTTTAAAAAATAAAAAATATATTAAATTGAAGGGTTTTGTTTTGATGCATTACTAATTCCTTCCTTTGTTTTGTACCCATTATATCCTAGTCAATCAAATAGGTTAAAATGTATTGTTGTTCATGTCGAATCAATCGAGATTGGAGTTGGTCAATGATGACTGAGCATGTACTAATTTTGAGTGCCTATTTATTTTTTATTGGTATTTACGGATTAATCACAAGTTGAAACATGGTTAGAACACTTATGTGTCTTGACTATAAATCTCATAACATTTTTTGATTTGTTAGGTAGTGGCCAGTTAGGAGACATTTTCTCGATCTTTGTTATAGCTAATGCATCCTCTGAAGCAACTATTGGGGCGGATATTGTTTCATTGATTTATCGTAATAAAAAATCAATTCATATTGATCAATCGAATTTATTGAATAAATAATTGGAATTATATAAATAAATACACACATAATATTTACCAATTAGAATTAGTGTGATGTGCATAACTCATATAATCATGTTTGTTGAAACATAATAAATTAAAGTATCTTAGCCCTATCTCATGAATAGATCTAGTTAAAAATAAAATTAAAAAAAAAAATAAATCGGTAGACACCCCACCTCATCTCTCAATTAATCTCTAAAGGAGGGTTCGGTTTAAATCCTTGCTGTTGTAGGAATTTAGCTAAGCACCTAACTAACTCAAATCAACCCAAAATTCACTCAACACTATCCACAATCCCGCTGAACCTACCCAAAACCCAAGTTTAAACCCCTCACCTAAAGGCTGCTAAAGCTCTATAATAATTGAGCCCAGATATGGAAAGCCAATGAGTATGCCTTAACCTCTGGGCTTTGAGATTCAACTCCAGTAACCTTTCTCTAGCAAGAGAATCGCTTTGATCTCTCAATTTCCCTTTTCTTTCACAAATTCATGTTCAAAATGAAGCAAGCAAACACCTCCATTAAAACTCAAGTAGATACAGATCAGAGTTATTTGAGGACAACTCCACACACCAGTAAGTATTCCTTCCCCTTTCTTTTCAGTTTCTGCAATTCTCTTTCATTTATGCCTTCAGAAAACCATGTAGACATTCATTTCAACAGAATTTCGCTTCTTTTGTCAAAGTAGAGGCTACAATTTTGCAGGTGGGAAAGGATGCCTAACATCGGTGTTTTAAATAGTCAATAGCACGTAGCATAAAGCGTGAAGCGTAAACTATGTGCTACTTCTAGATTTTTAATAAAGGTTGCGCTTGGTTGCACCAATTTCATGATATTTTCCACCAAATTAAACTGATTAATAATGAAATTTAACAAAATTTCATGATATTTGGTGCAACCAAATGCAACCTAAAGTAATTGGAAATGGCAATGATTAAGTATAAAGGTGAAGGAATAGCAATGAAATTGATTTAATAATGTTACTTATATTATATTACTAAAAGCATTGAAAAGATTAAATAATGTTTATTGAAAAAAAAAAGTAACAAAAAAAATTAATTGATTTTAATGTTTGTAGGGAAAAATAACTTATAATGTGAGCAATGTAGCATGTAACGTAGTCTATGTAAGCATGTAGCATGTGCAAACTATCATGTAGCATAGGGTATTTTCATGAGCTACGTAAAATAACTTTCATGAAAATAACTTTATATAGCTACATAGCATATGCAAACTATCATGTAGCAACTTAGGCTATTTTCATGAGCTACATAAAGTTATTTTCATAAGCTATGCAGCATTAAGGCTATGCTATGGTACATAGCGTAGCTATTTAAAACTCTGCTTAACATCTTCCTACCCCATTACTGAGGCTCATGTCAGTATCTTTAATTCATAGGCTTTTGCAGTGATATTTTAAGAAATTTGGGTTTCTAATTGGTTGACCATATATTTACTCCTCCATTTCCCCACAATTCCCTGCTCATCCTTTGAGATTGTTGGATATGTATCGTCTTTATTTAAATGAAATAAAACCTAAATGGGTACATAAGGAGCCATTCTTATTTACAGCCTACTTACCCGTCTCACTTTTTAAGTATTAAATGTGCTAATGGAGAGGTGATTCAGTCTATCTTTTTTAAAAAATAAAATAAAATTATGAGGAAAATATTTTATAGAGAAAAGAAGAAGAAAGTGAGTCACACAAGGTAGATGCTTTAATGCCACTTGAAGGGTCAGCATTACTGAATTTCGGTCAAGTCAATATTTATGCTTAAACAACTCGGCGAACTCAATATTCATCTCACTAACCACCAGCTTCTGTTTCCAATAGAATTTTCCTTCCTTTCATTGCATAGTGAGGCCTTTTGAACATTTTGAATGCTTAAGTAAACAAGGCAATCTTTAATCGACCCTCATTGTGGAACTAGCTAAGACAATGTAACTTGAATTCTCAAAAATGGCCTAACAACCTGCCTTGTCCTGTGCTTTGCCATAATATCGTGGTGAAGTAGAACCTTAGAAGTAATGGAAGAGAGAAGAGAGAGAGAGAGAGAGAGAGAGAGAGAGAGAGAGAGAGAGAGGGGGGGGGGACAAAACATACTCCACGGGAGCACCCAACACTATGCACATGCACGCACCAAAAAGCACATAAAAGTACATCATTCATGTAACTCTCTATACTCCCCCTCAAGTTTGAGCATAGATATCCCCAACTTATCAGTGATACAAAGAAGAGCATCTCGCCTAAGAGATTTGGTCAGAACATCCGCTAACCTTCCTGAGTGAACGAAAGGAGTTTGTCAATTACTTTGACATGGCAACAACGCAGTGAACCGAGGTCTAATCTCCGGTCTAATCCACAAATGATAAACAAGAATAAATATAAACTAGAAGAAGAATTAAAGCATTTCAAACAAACCATAAGACAAGATATACGTAGAAAAACCCTAACAAGGGTAAAAACCATGGATGCAAACTTCCACTATGAAAAAAATAAAGATTACAAGGTAATATACTAACCTCTTCCCTTGGAAGTATAGAGAAAACCATTTGCCCACACCTTGGAATAATTCTCATAATACCTAGAAAAGCCCTAGGGACCCCTATTTATAGTTTAGGCAACTTTCCTTTCGCACCTCTACAAAAAACTGACTAAAAAATCCGTAGTCCACATCAAATCCAGAAACGAATCTGTGAAACCTCGACTAGTCGAGCAGGCTGCTCGACTGGTCGAGTGGACCGTCGATTGGTCGAGCATGGACCTCGACCGGTCGAGTACCGCGGAACCAAAAAAATCGATGCTCGCTGGACTTTGAGTCGAGCCAGTCCACGATTGGTCGAGTGGGCCACTCGACTAGTTGAGCACAGCACTCGACCAGTTGAGCGACCATCCTAATATGACTCCACATCTTAACAATCTCCCACTAGGAGACATATCGCCATAAACCTTCACCTTCTTCATTCGGAGTGCACCACCTCCCCGTCTTCAAGCTTGAAGACTAATCAATGCTTAACAGAGCTTTAACTTCTCCTGTGTGACCGCCTTGGTCAAAATATCCACAGGATTCTCACTTATATGAATCTTCTCTAGAGCAATCGATCAATCTTCCAGTAACGAATGTATGAAGTGATATTTGATGTCAATATGCTTGGTCCTTGAATGAAAGGCTGAATTCTTAGCTAAGTGTATTACGCTCTGACTGTCACTGTATAGTTTACAATCTGCTTGCTTCTTACCTAACTCTTCTATGAAACCTTGCATCCTCACTATTTTCTTACACGCTTCTATAGCAACAACATATTTTGCTTCCTTCGTACTGATAAATACTATCTTCTGTAATTGGGAGACCCAACTGACTACAACACTACCTAGAGTAAAGACATAACCTATAGTGCTTCTTCTGCTGTCGATATCTCCTGTCAAATCTGAATCTACATAGCCTTGTAGCATGATTTCTGATCCACCATAGTACAACCCTATATCCATAGTACCTACCAAGTATCTGAGGATCCACTTCACAGCTTCCCAATGTTCCTTCCCGGGGTTGTTCATGAACTCCCACTGCTTGAGCAATGTCTGGCCTCGTGCTCACCATAGTATATATGAGACTCCCAATAGCTGACGCGTATGGGACTTTAGCCATGTAGTCTCGTTCCTCCTGCGTCGTTGCACCTTGCTCCTTAGATAGCTTGAAGTGGTTGGCTAACGGAGTGCTAACTGGCTTAGCACCTCCCATATTGAATCGATCAAGTACCTTGGATATATACTCTGGATGTGACAAAATGAGTTTCTTGTTTTTCCTATCACGCTTTATCCTCATGCCTAGGATTTATTTTGTAGCTCCTAAATCCTTCATAGAAAATTCTCTAAACAGTTGTCTTTTGAGATCTGAGATGTCCTTTATGTTTGAACCGGCCACAAGCATATATTAACGTACAAAAGAAGGATGATGTACGACGTATCAAACTTCTTCAAATGGCAACGGTGGTCTGCATGACATCTCCTAAAACCATTTCCCAACATGAAATTGTTGAACTTCTTGTACCACTGCATCAGGGTCTACTTCAGGCCGTATAGAATCTTCTTCAGTATACATACCTTGTTTTCCTTTCCTGGTGCCACGTATCCTGTCGGCTGATGCATATATCTCTTCTTCAAGGTCCCCATGAAGAAAGGCTGTCTTAACATCTAGCTACTTTAAATATAAATCCTCTGTAGCCACTATACTCAAGACCATGCGAATCGTAGACATTTTCACTACCGATGAAGATATTTTAGTGAAATCGATACCTGCCTTTTGTTGAAACACTTTCATGACCAATCTGGCCTTATACCGTTTTGAACCATCGTGCTCCTCCTTCAGTCTGTAAACTCACTTGTTATGAAGAGCTCTCTTACCCTTGGATAGAGTGACTAGCTCCCATATACGATTAGACTTAAGAGAGTCCATCTCATCATCCATGGCTTGCTCCCACTTAACCCATGTATCTGATTGTAATGCCCCTTCAAAATACTCTGGTTCACCATTATCTGTCAACAGTAGAAATGTAAGGAGGGTGAGTATCGAACCGTGGGTTTCCTCTCCCGAGTAGACCTCCTTACAACTGGTGTCTGTAGCTCTGCCTCATAATGCTCATGTGCATGATCATCCTGTGGCACTATAACACCTGTGTCCGGTAACTCTTCCAACTCTACGAATTTTTTTATCCTCGGCCTTATTTTTCTACACATTGTCTTTATGCATCACTTTTTCATTGAAGACTACGTCCTTGCTTCTGATGATTTTCTTATTTTCTGCATCCCAAAATCTATAGTCAAAATCATGCTGCCCGTAGCCTATAAACATGCACCTCCTGGACTTTGCATCTAGTTTGTTTCTGTACTCTACATCAATGTGAACATATGAAGTGCAACCAAATACTCTGAGATATGCAAGGTTCACTTCTTTCCCAGTCCACGTTTCTTCTGGTAGCCCACCATCCAATGGTGCTGAGAGACTTCTATTGATGAGATATGCGGCAGTATTCACAACATCTACCCAAAAGGTCATGGGCAACCCTGCATGCAACCTCATGCTCCCAGTGTGCTCAAGGATGGTCTTGTTAATACACTCAGCCACACCGTTCTGCTGTGGTGTCCCTAAAATCATTTTCTGATGTTTGATTCCATTTACTGCACAATACTCTTCAAATCTCTTATCACAATATTCTCCTACATTATCTAATATGAGAAATTTAACTGTTTTACCTATCTCGTTTTCTACCATTACTTTCCACTTCTCAAATATATCAGATTTGTGCTTTAAGAAATAAACCCACGGTTTTCTACTAACATCATCAATGAAAGAAATAAAATAACATGAGCCACCAAGATATAATACCTGTGCCGGTCCCCACACATCAGTGTGTACAAGCTCCAACAAATGCGTCTTTAGAGTATGTCCTGTCTTCTTGAAGCTTACCCTCTTCCGCTTGCCATATACGGAGTCCTCATAGAATTCCAAGTTAATAGACTTTAGCCCTGGTAGCTTCCATTTGGACAATATCACTTTCATCCCTTTCTCACTCATATGTCCTAACCTCTGATGCTATAATTGCCAGTTCACTCCAACTGATGCGACTGTGAGTGAACTATACGATCCTAAAGTCATGTACAAAGTACCTTCCTTTTTGCCTCGAGATATCACCAAGGCACCTTTTGTGATCTTCCAAGAATCACTAGTAAAGGTCGTCACATATCCGGTATCGGCCAACTGCCCCACTGAGATCAAGTTCCGTTTCAAACTTGGTACATGTCTGACATCCTTTAATTTTAAAGTCGTTCTGTCTTTCTGATTTATATGAACGTCTTCCTTTTCAATAATACTGCATGACTCATCATCACCCAGGTAGACTCTCCCGAAGTCACCTAATACATAATTACGCAGAACTTCCTTATATGAAATGGCATGAAGCGAAGCACCCGAGTTTATAACTCAAGAATCATTCCTTGCATTAAGAGACAAGATCAACGCCTCTGTGTCACTCTCCTCAGATATATTCACTGAATCCTTCCCGCCTTGAGAGCTTCCTTCTTGTTTCTTGAGTGTCTTGCAATCACGTTTCATGTGACCCTTCTTCCCGCAATACCAACAACCGTTTTTGTCTTTCGATCCCTTGGACTTCTTCCTTGACTTAGAACGTCCATATTTATTAACTCCTTTGTTTAACGATCTTCCTCTTCCTTCAACATTTAGAGCATTCCCTAAATCCCCTGAAACTCTTGATTTCTTTCTTCTATATTCTTCGCTGAGAATTAGACCGACCACATCATCAAATTTTAGCTTTGTCGACCCTGAAGACTTGCTCACAGCAATCACCAAACCATCCTAACTGTCTGGCAAACTAGACAAGATCAATAATGCCCTGACCTCATCCTAAAAAATAATGCTAATGGATTCCAACTGGCTTGTGACTATATTGAACTCATTTAGTTGTTCATCCATGCTCCCACCATCTGACATCTTCATGTTGAATAGCTGTTTCATAAGATGAACCTTGTTGAACGCTGAGGATTTTTCATACATGGTGGCTAGGGCTTCCATTAATTCTTTTATGGTTTTCATCTTGGATATATTGAAGGCAACGCTCTTAGACAAAGAGAGTCGAATCGTTCCTAAAGCCTTCTGATCCAATAAAAACCATTCATCATCTGTCATCTTCTCTGGTTTCTTCTCTTTTCTTCCTAGAGGAATATAGAAATCCTTCTGATACAGATAATCCTCCATCTGCATCTTCCATAAGGTAAAGTTTAAACCATCAAACTTCTTAATTCTAGTCTTCCCTTCTTCCGTCATCGCTCCCAATAGAACTAAAACCAATAGCTCTAATATCAGTTGTTGTGCAGCATGCCAACAACGCAGTGAACTGAGATCCAATCTCCGGTCTCACCCACAAACGATAAACAAGAAGAAATATAAACTAGAAGAAAAATCAAAGCATTCAAAATAAACCATAAGACAAGATATACGTGGAAAAACCCTAACAAGGGTAAAAAACCACGGATGTAAACTTTCACTATAAAGAAAACAAAGATTATAAGGCAACATTTAACCTCTTCCCTTGGAAGTACAAAGAAAATCCTTTGCCCATACCTTGGAATAACTCTCATAATACCTATAAAAGCCCTAGGGACCCCTATTTATAGTTTAGGCAACTTCCCTTTTTACACCTCTATAAAAAACCGACTCAAAAATCCGCAGTCCGCATCAAATTGGGAAACGAATCTGGGTAACATCGACTAGTCAAACAGGCTGCTCGACCAATTAAGCAAACCATTGACTGGTTGAGCATGGGCCTCGACTGGTCGAGTACCGCGGAACCAAAAAAACCGATGCTCGCTGGACTTTGAGGCAAGCTAGTCCACGACTGGTCGAGTGGGCCACTTGACCGGTCGATCGACCGTCCAGATGTGGCTCCACATCTCAACAGCAATTTCCTTCTTAGACACTTTTTCTCGAATGAAATGATAGTCAATCTCAATGTGTTTCGTGTGCTCATGAAACACTGAATTGTTAGCAATGTGAATGCAGCTCGATTGTTGCAATGCAAAGGAATTAGAGTCAAAGGATTATTACCGAGTTCCTATAAGAGGGTTCGAAGCCAGATAAGTTCACATGTCGCATGAGTCATCCCCTAATACTTTGCCTCGGTAGAAGTTCGTGCCACGACGGACTGTTTCTTGATCTTACAAGTGATAAGGTTGCCACTTGCAAAGGTACAATACCCGATGAAGATCGTCGATCATGTAAACTTCCAACATAAGTGACATCAAAGTAACCGGATGGATGAAGATGGCCATGTTGTTGAAAACGTCAACCTTTGCTTGGGGAAGATATGTGATACCGAAGTTAGATGTGTGGTGTGAGGAGAATGCATAAATTGACTTGCAACCACCACAACATATTAATGATCCTGCCGAGTGATAGTGAGATAGATGAGTTTGCCAACCAATCACTGATATATCCCAGGATTAGAAAGGATCTCACCATCATCGGGACTAATTTCGCAAGTCGGGTCCATAGGCATGGTAGTAGGCTTACATCCTAGCATCCTACTCTTGGAGAGTAGATCAAGGGCATATTTCCTTTAGAGAGAGTATGATTCCAGATCTAGACCAAGCAACTTCAATGCCCAGAAAATACCGAACTTCCAAAATCTTTGATCTCAAATCGAGTCTTGAAAAAAAGATTTATTTTGCACCATTCCCTTAGTATCATTGCCTGACAACACTATATCATTTACATAAGCAATTAACATCATGATCCCAGTGGGCCGACAACAGATGAACAAGGAGTGATCCGCTTGACTATGAATAAATTCAAAATCCAGGAGAGTATCATTGAGTTATCAAACTAGGCATGTAGGGACTATTTAAGGCCGTAAATGGAGTTCTTTAGGCGACACACAAGGGGTTTGTTAGAAGACAAAAAAACCTAGGGGCCGATCCATATAAACCTCATTGACAAGATCACCATATAAGAAAGCATTCTTCATATTGAGTTGAAATATGATTCAAGATAAATTGACCACCAAGGAGATAATCGCATGAACAGAGTTAAGCTTGGCCACAAGAGAGAATGTTTCAAAGTAGTCTATGCCATATATCTAAGTATAACCTTTTGCAACTAACTGTGCCTTATACTGATCAATAGAACTATCTGGAAGATACTTGATGTTATCAACCCACCGACATCCAACTGTCTATTTGCCTTCAGGTAAGGAAACTAACTCCTAAGTATTGTTCTTCTCTAATGCTTGAATTTTGTCCATCATAGCCTCAGTCGAGTTAGGACTACCCATAGCTTCCTTCAACTTATGTGGGGTAACCGTGGATGATATGAAAGTTTCAAAAGACTTGAATGAAGGTGCAAGATGGTGATATGATATAAAATTGCTAATGTGATGCTTAATGCATGAGCGGGGAGGCTTGCATAATGCAATAAGAAGATTATCAGGAGATAAAGAGCTTATCCCTAAACCACTAGCAGAAGCAGATGAGAAGGGGGGCAGCTAATCAATAGAGGATTTCGTCCATTGATAATACACAAGGATGAGCTTTGAGACATATGAAGTGGGAGCATCAAGACAAGAGAGCAGGAAGGGGTATCGAGTTATATTGCACATGCTCTCCCAAACTCGGAAGACGACCATGTAAAGATCTCCCTTTCTCAGAGAAGTACGGAATGTTTTTAAAGAATGTCACATCGGCGGATACATCTCTTACCGGTTTAAGGGTCATAACATTTATACCCCTTTTGTGATCTAGAGTAACCTAAGAAGATGCACTTTATGGCCTGTGGACTTAACTTATCATTGGTAGTATTAAGAATTTGAACAAAACATGAACATCCAAAACCTTATGGGGTAAAGGAAAAGGGTTTATCGTGTAAGACTTATGAGACAATATTTGAGATGGTATGCGATTAATTAGAAATATAGTGGTAAGCAAGGCATCGTAAAAAAAAAAATGTTTAGGAAGATTCATACCAAGTAAGAGGGCATGAGTAACTTCAAGAAGGTGACAATTCATTCGTTCAACCACATCGTTTTGTTGAGGGTTTGTGGATACAAAGTACAGGACAAAATACCATGGTCCTGTAAAAAGACAAAAAGGCATATGACATGTGCTCACTCCCATTGTGAGAATGTAGAACTTTGATCGAACATTGAAATTGAGTTACACCTAATTGTAAAATATTTTAAACATATTAAACACTTCATGTATAGACTTTAGAAGATAGACCCATGTCATTCGAATGCAATCATCAATAAAGGTAACAAAGTATTTATATTCAAAAAGAGAGATAATAGGAGTAGGGTTCCAAATATCAGAGTAGACTAGCTCAAATGGTCTAGGTTTCTTGTCAAATGAAATAAGAGGAAAGGCAGTCCGGTGATGTTTAGATAACTCATAAGTTTCACAACATAAAGGTTTAAATACATAAATTGTAAGAAATAAGAGATTTAATCTAGACAAGGACAGGTGCCTTAGCGACTACACCGATTCTCTATCTAAAGACAAGACACTAGTTTCTATCACATGAGCATCATCTAAGAAGTAAATGCCATAACATTTATGGCCCCCACCAATCATTCGCTTCATCCGGAGGTCCTGAAACATTATGACAGGGAAAGAATATTACTAAACAATTTAGGAATTTCATAAGAGAACTAATAAATAATAAATTAAGGGGAAAACTAAGAATATGTACAATCGATGACAAATGCATGGAGGAAGAAAGTTTGATGGTACCAGTTTCAGATATGGGAGTTTGGTTTCCATCCGCAACAATGACAAAATGTGGCTAATTAGAAGAAGGTAAGAATTAAACCGGTGAGATTTACTAGTCATGTGAGAGGTGGTGCCAGAGTCAATGGCCTATGATGAAGGAGAAAAGGACACATGGAGAGCAGTACCTAACTAGGCTACGACAGCTCTGGAAACATCAAGAGTACCATGAACATGAAGTCACATAAAGGCATCATAAATCTCACGGGAGATAAGGACAATATCACCTTAGGGAGACTTCCCTTGAGGCAACAGCAAGAGAAGGCTGCAAAGCTAGATTAACACCAAAAAAATGCTCTAATAGCCAAAGATGCACTCTCCCAAGATGAATGACTGATTAATAAGTTTCCAACACTGATCGATAGAATGGTTTGTGCCCCCACAATGTGTACAACTACGAGAGGCATCACGGCCGCGTCTATGTCCACTTCGGCCCCAATTGCCACGATGTCTACCATGTTCGATGGCATGGCCTTGATATTGATTGCTAGATCTAAAATCATGTCCATGCCATGGTGCTCTAAATGAAGGATTGGAAGAGGATCAGTCACCAATTGCATATGCAGAGTTATTAGATGATACAAAGGTTGAAGAGGTTGAAGTACGCTGGATCAGAGCATAAATCATAGTCAAAGGCGGAAGTGGATCCATCGCAACAATCTACTCATGAACACCTTTATATTTAGAATTAAGGCCAGAAAGGAACTTCATGCTTCAGGTTTCTTCTCGTTGCTTACAAACAAGATCATAATCTATCTTGCACTTGGACGAAAGAGGATGATAGAGGTCTAACTCATCCCACATACTTGGAGGGCACAAAAGTACTCTTTTAGAGATCGGGAATCCTGTTGGAACTTGCCAATATCTGAAATTAACTTAAAACTCCTGATAAATTCCGTGCTTTTGAATACATGTCATGAAGGGTATCTCATATCCATTTTTTATTTTTATTTTTTTGTTATTGTAAAAGATAGAAACATAACAGAGTTGCTGACAGACAGATCTATATTAAGTAATCAAGCTATGACTTGGTAGTTCTCCCTAGCCTAAGTTTAATAATGCCTATCTGTAGGGCCTAGAACATCATCTAATATGTACGTAAGTTTATCTCTTCCTCCCAAAAATAATTTCACGTAAAAGTGCATCATTTCGGTAACTCTCTGTCAAGTATACTATTCTTTCGGTTGTATACTATTCTTTCGGTTATCATGCATTTGAATGTACCTAAACTGCAAGTGATTGGATACTTTTGCGTGGTGGATCATTGCCTCATTCCTCTATGCATCTGAGGTGGCGTGGACTTTGGGAAATACAACTCGTGGCTATTTCTCCATTGTTCTCCCCCAAATCAATATCCAGATCATCCTGCCAGAAATTAGCAGACATTAATTTGGGTAGAAAAGTCTCCTACCTGGGCTGTCAATGGGTCGTGTTCGGTTGGGTCCTATAGTGGCCGTACCCAGGCTAGCTGGGTTCATCTCTTGCTGGGTTCAACCCCTTTCGGGTTTGGGTATCGATCTTTAAGACCCAGACCCGGATCCACTCAGGTTCGGTACCCGCTTGGTATCCGCTGGGTCTTTGGATCTAGGGTTCGAGTTGGTTTTGAGACAAATGAGTGCATTTACATGGTCAGGCCCACCTAATGGATGGATCAGCCCACACAAATGTGTCACTTTGACATTTGCATGGTGTGTAAATGGGCTTTCTTACATGCGCGTGGCTTAAAAAACCTAATTTTGTTGCTGGTGCAATCCGCATAATATTATTATGAAAATTACTACATCTGACCCGACCTGACCTGATTTTGAGTGGCTCCAAATTGATGACATGACCTGGACCAGACCCAGTTTTTAACCAAGTCCAAGAAGTTAAGATCCAAACCCAACCCGATTCGTTAATGGCTCTGAAAAATGGGATCCAAAAACCATCAAAATCGGGTACCCGTGGGTTCAGGTAGACAGCCCTACTCCTACCCACCAAAAAGGACACCAAAATGCAGACTGACTGACTAAAAGCAACTTGTTTGGGCATCGGATAGGCGATGATTGTTACTTTCATGATCAATGACTGTCTAGCAGCAGACTAGCGAACTTTCCTTGCTGAATCGATTAGTTTACTACAATCACAGGAATTCTGATGTTCCTAATACCAATGCCAAACTCATCTTTGGATCTTATTTTTACATATCCTGCTGCTTTCTTATTGTGGTTCCATGCAATGTATCTGCATTTGATTGAATTCATGAAATTTTACTGCTGCTATCGAATCAACCTTCGAGCAGGTTGCGGTGCTGGCCCCCAATGTCCCAGCAATGTATGAACTGCATTTTGGTGTCCCGATGTCTGGAGCAATTCTTTCCACGCTCAATACACGCCATGACTCGACCATGATATCAGTTCTGTTGAGAAACTCGGAGGCCAAGATCATCTTCGTCGACTACCAGCTCCTCGAAATAGTCCGCGGAGCACTCAACCTTCTCTCCAGGAAGAAAGCCAAGCTGCCCTTTGTAGTCCTAATCTCAGAAGATACCTCAGGGCCCGCTATTAGCAGCAGCTTGCCGCCCATTAACTTTGAATATGAAAGTCTCTTGAGGACTGGCCATTCTGAATTCGAGGTTAGATGGCCTGCTGATGAATGCGACCCTATCTCACTAAACTATACTTCGGGAACCACATCGAGTCCCAAAGGAGTTGTTTACAGCCACAGAGGGGCGTTTCTAAATGCCATTTCAACCGTTCTTCTGAATGAGATGCGCTCAATGCCAGTGTATTTATGGACTGTCCCCATGTTCCACTGCAATGGATGGTGCCTCGGTTGGGGGGTTGCGGCACAGGGCGGCACCAACATATGCCTCAGAAATGTTGACCCAAAGGCTATATTCGATTGTATCACCTTGCACAAGGTAACCCACCTGGGCGGTGCACCCACTGTTTTGAACATGATCGCGAATGCGCCGGCCGGTGATCAGAAGCCGCTTCCACAAAAGGTGGTGGTGATGACAGGAGGAGCACCGCCGCCTCCCTGTGTCCTGTTCAACATGGAGGAGAAGGGCTTCATTGTAATACACTCATATGGACAGACTGAAACTTACGGTCCGGGGACGGTTTGCACATGGAAACCCCAGTGGGATTCCTTGCCTGCTGACGAACGAGCAAAGCTCAAGTCTCGCCAAGGGTTGCACCATCTTGGGATGGCAGAGGTCGACATAAAAGATCCGATCACCATGAAAAGCATTCCAGCCGACGGGAAGACCATGGGTGAGGTGATGTTTAGAGGCAATACTGTAATGATTGGGTACTTCAAAGATTTGAAAGCGACGGAGGAATCTATGAGTGGCGGGTGGTTACGATCTGGGGACCTCGGTGTGAAGCATGCAGATGGTTATATAGAGATAAAGGACCGCTCGAAAGACATTATAATCTCGGGTGAAGAGAATATCAGCACGATCGAGGTGGAGTCTGTTTTGTTTAGTCATCCTGCTATACTGGAGGCAGCGGTGGTTGGGCGGCCAGACGACCACTGGGGGGAGTCTGTTTGTGCGTTCGTAAAGTTGAAAGAGGGACGCAATGCTGATGCTGAAGAGATTAGCAGATTTTGCCGTGCTCGATTGCCGCATTATATGGCCCCTCGGACAGTTGTTTTTGAGGATTTGCCAAAGACTTCCACTGGGAAGACACAAAAGTTTCTTCTCCGGGAGAAGGCGAAGGCCATGGGAAGCCTTTCGAATATATAGGATTGGCAGCAAGCTTTAACGTATGTTTCACAAGAAGTAATGATTTATGACTTTTAAATAATTTGCAATATTGCTACTTCAAAATTCTATAATATTGGCGTTATTAGAGTTTATTACTTTGATCTCTCTGGACCGAAACATGTGTGATCACGTACGATTCATTCTAGTACATGGCAGAGGAACGGGTGCGCCTTACTGTAATTCATCCCGTACGTGGTATGCTCGGGTAGGATAATGTCGGTCACCTAATTACATACTAGTGAGTATACTCAATGTAGTTGTATATATAGATTGATATTGTAATATGTATATTAAACATTCGAGGTTATTATATATTACAGACCTTGCATGGATAGTATGAAGGTGTGAGAAGGTGCCTTTCAGCTTCCTTCTTTGCAATCGAGGCCCGTACTCGAATATACAGGAGACAGACTGCACGTTGAGTCATTCAATTGAATTTTCCAATTTCAATCCTCAGGTTATGTCACTCTGTGTATTTTGGCCTTCCAAAGATTTGAGATTTGCCCGCGAGTGGCAACTGCTTTTTTATTTTATTTTATTTTTTATTTTTGCCAAAATTCCAGTAGGATTGGGTCGACCCAAAGACTCAGGCAAGTCTTTACATGATATTTAGTAGAAGAAATGTGAGATATTTAAAATAGATAGTATCAGATATATAAACTAAAATAGCAAAAATGTAAGTAAGAAAGTGCATGGTGGGCTTGTAGAGCTAGTCTTGGTTTACTTTTGATAATTAGTTACCAGTTTGGCTTTGACCAGAAGAGTGACTCGGTCGACTCAGTGAGTTTTAGAACTATGGCGTGGTGAGCCAGATGAGCAGTCACAATCTCATACAATATGCATTGCATAGAAACCTGTCCCTATGCAAGGCTGCTTGTTTAAAGCTTGAATGATAATATTCATTTGTCGGATGTTGTTAACTCATTTTCTGTATGTGTTGCTTACTCAACACAACAATGGAGATGTCGATTGCCTGCCAAAACAACTGCAGGAAGTTCCTGTGGTGGGAAGCTAGGTGGGGCCCACTGCAATGTTTGTTGCTAGCTCATGTTAGGACATGATCCCAAAGATGTGGCAGATCCAAGACTCAAGTGGGCCACAGGACAGGAAAAAGTGGGGAGGTAAATGCCTACTCTTGAAACCTTCCTGGGTCCATGATGTTTATATGCCATCCAAACTGTTTATAAGGTCATTCCCACTTTGATGAACTGAAAACTCAAAAATAGTAGCCTGATCTAAAACTTCCATAGCCCGCAGATGTTTCAACAGTGGACATTTAATCCCCACTTTTCCATTTTTGTGGCCCACTTGAGTTTTGGATCTGCCCTAATTTTGATCTCGTTCCATAAATGAGCTGGCAAAATAGATAAATGGGGTGGATTTCTCACATACATCACAGTGGCCCCACCTAGTTCTGTACCCGAGGAACTTCCTGGGGTCAGGGTAGCAGGCAATCTGCAACCCCGTACGATCACTTCAACATGAGCCCTACGATTACATCTCTCAAATGATGCAGTCGCGTTCTCAAAAAAATTTTAAATGGTAGATATATTTGGGACTTTATGAGTATAAAAAATTGCCAAAGTAAAAATACAAACAGGTTGAATGGCCCACTGGTAGAGTGTAAATCGGTTGAAGTCATTCCAAGTTGACTGCGTTAGTGAGCTGACTCAACCAGTCTTTCCAAGTAGGAACTGAGTCAAGTTGTCAATAAGTTTCTCATTGACTCAGCACGATCTGACCCGCACACTGGATGCGACCAACCGATAGTGAGTTGCCTATTAGGTGTCCCACCTTATTTCCCCATGCATTATTGCTTGCTTTTAGATGAGTAAAATGCCCTCCGTTAGTTGAGATGGGTCGGATAGCTGTGTGGGGTCAAATGTGACAATGGAAGGATATTAGGCTAACATTGTTAATTGGGCTTTACATGTGGGCCAAGGGAAAAAGGTTCTATGAATATTGTTAATTAGGGCTTCCCATGTAGGCTTGAGGAACGTTCCACTAAGCGGGCTTTGGCTTAAGTCATTTTATTTATTAAGATTAGCTTGTTAGTACCCACAACACTGCCAGGACTAGGGGTGTACACGGGTCGGGCTTAACTAGCCTCATTTTATTTAAGGCCCGAAGACCGGAGCTGTCACCGGGCTAACATCTCCAGCCCGAACCGGGCCGGCGTTCGTAGTTCCCACAACCTTACAAGTTCATGGGAAGGGCTTTGTTAGGTAATCCACATCCCATTACAAGGCCATCGATCAACGATTTACATAGTTGAACTATAGACTCCACAAAAAATCTAACTAATTAGGACATTTACATACATTTGACAAAGCATAAAATAAAATATTTTATACAAATTAAATACAGTCATACACGGGTCGGGTCGGGCCGGGGCGAGTTGGATTTTGGACCGAGTCGGGCCGAACTAGGAGGTATCCGAACTTGGCCTGAACTCACTTTCGGGCCTAGAAAATTGGCCCATCCTGACCCGAACTCGGTGTTGCTTTGTTTTACTTGTAGCCCAATTTGTGTGCCGGGACACACTCCACGTTCCATTGTTAGCCACCTCCACTAGAGAATCGATACTAAGACCTCATAGTTGAAACGAGGTTATCTTCACTCAGTCTACCACTTAAGCTATGGATCAGGGTGTTGCTTTGTTTTACTTGTACACGTGTGATTGTGTATGGTCTACTTACATGGAGGAAGCGGATTGCGTACTTAGTAACTCGGTATGCAAAGCGTACTGAGTAAACTCTATGGGGTTCACCATGATCTATGTAATTTATCCACTCCGTCCATCTATTTTATTAGATAATTTTATAACATGGGTCCAAAATTGAAGGATATCCAAGCTCAAATGCACCACACCATATGAAACAGCGTTTGCCAAATTCTTGAGTGTCACAGAATTTTTGTATTAAGCTTATATTTTTTTTTTCTTTCCTTTATCCATGTCTTTGTGATATTATTAACAGCTTGGATGACAAATAGACATCACTGTAGGGCCTAGGAAGGTTTCAATGGTGGAAATCATTATTCCAACTGTTTCCTGTGGTATGATCAACTTGAAAGTTGGATATGCTTCAACTTTGGCTCAACCCCTTAAATGAGCTGAAAAAAACGTATGGATGGTGTGGATAAATCACTTATTTTCACGGTGGGCTGAACTGAGTTTACTCAGTAAGATAAGAGCGTACTGAATTCAGTACGCAATCCGATTCCTTACATGGATGGCTTGTGTCTTTTCCAACCCCAGTAAGACCCTACTAGAGGTGTACATGACAGCTCTCTGTCTTCTTCTACCTGAGATATATAGATTGACGATGGATCTCCTAACTTAGAGGATCATTATCGACCGTTGGATCAATTCTACATTCCGTCCAATCAAGCCAGACAACATACAAATCATTTTTTTAAAAAATATATTATTTACATCAATTAAAAATATGATATAATTAACTCGGGAGATCCTTTGGGACATTATAAGATGGTTTTTTTTTTTTAATTGTTTGTTTTTGTGGTTCATACAGGTGAAACTATATATTATGGCCCGCTTGGATGGGACGCGGATTTCATGCGAAAGCCTTTAGCAGGAAGTTCCTGCGCAAGGATTCTGGGTGGGGCTCACTGTCATGTTTGTTAGAAATCCAACCTGTCCATCCGTTTTTTGAGCTCATTTTAGGATATGAGGCCAAAAATGATTAGGATCCAAAACTCAAGTGGGCCATAGTAGATGAAACAGTGGATAAAAGAATTCCTACCGTTGAAACCTTCCCACCATCCACCTTGATGTTTATATTCCATCCAAACCGTTTATAAGGTCATTTTCACTGAGATGAAATGAAAAAGCCAAGAAATTAAACCGATACAAAACTTTTGTGGCCATATAAATGTTTCAACAGTGGTCACTAAATCCTCCTCATTTTTGGTGGCATGTCCTAAAACGAACTCGAAAAATGGATGGACGGAGTAGCTTTCTCACAAACATCGTAGTGGGCCCTACACAGAATGTTGCACACGAACTTCCTGTGAAAGGCTTTTGCAGGAAATGATCTGTAAAAATGTATTAACGGAATTGATGAAACACATACATCATGGTGGGGCCCACATAGCACCGACCATCAGCCACCGGGCTGGTGGCAGGGGGAGTAACCAATCCGTTTTCCGAATCCGGGAGCATTCCTTCTTATCCCTTCAAATCTCTGTCCAAAGATACGAGATGACAATTGAAGTGGATTGTGTAGCGAGTAACTCACCATGCTTAGCCTACTGAGTAAGCTCGGTGAGGTCTATCATGATTTATGTATTTTATCCGCTCTGTATATCTATTTTACCAGATAATGTTAGGGCTTTAACCCAAAAATTAAGCATACACAATGTTCAAATGTACCACACCACTAAAACAGTTGAATTGAACGTCTAACGTTGAAAATTTATTGGGGGCCATGAAAGTTTTGGATCAAGCTTACGTTTGTGTTTTCTCTTCATCCATGTCTGTATGATGTTATGAACTGTTTGGATGACAAATAAACATCATTGTAGGGCCTAACAAGGTTTCGACAGTGGAAATCATTATCCCCCTGTTTTCCTGTGGTATTATGACCTTGGATATGCTTCAATTTTAGTCTCAACCCTTAAATTAGATGGACAGTATGGATAGACCACATGCATTCAAGGTGGACCCAACTAAGTTACTCAGTTGTAATATGCAATCCGATTTCGATCGATGACAATGGTGCATGGCCGAGCCGTGTTTGTGGGGTGAATCACGTTTAAGGACAACCAACCCAGTGAAACAAAGAAAATGATTTTACTTTTAATTTTTATTTATTATTATTATTATTATTATTATTATTATTTTAATTTTCAACATATTTCACAAAAATCCTGTGAAGGATGCATGCACGGAAAAATTACTTCTTTTTCCTTCCTACATCCCTTTCTTTTCTTCCCTAAAAACCCTATCCACAGGTTGCATGATCATACAAATTATTCATGCATGAAATATTGAAACCTCCCTTCTTACCACTCTTAAAAGCCCCATTCTACAATGACAGACAATTGGGTAATCTTCTTTTCTATGGTATAAAATGGCTTCAATGATATGAAATAGGCATGCATGTCTAAATCAAGGCTTGCACTTGCTCAATCGATTGTATGCATATAGTTTGGAAGACCACAAGCATGAGTTAAATAATGCACCAAGTCATGCATGTTCAATGAAACCCCGTGATAAATTGAGGCTTGCACTTATGCATGAAATTGAAACCTCCCTTCTTATCAGTCTTCAAAGCCCCAATCTACAACGATGGACAATGGGGTAATCCACTTTTATTATATTATATAAATGGCTTGATGCATAATAGGCATGCATTGTGACATCTGGTACTTTTTAGTACTTGGGGTATTACCATGAAGACCTAACCGAGCATAAACACGTATCAAAATTAATATCAACATTCACACACTCTAGCATAAATCTGACCGTTAGGAGTGATCAATAACATAAATCAAAACATCCGTCTATTGGTTCTGAAGGTAGGCATTCATATCATCTAAGAAACCCATTTTTTTAGGGTTTTAATCTCCTTGATAAACAAATCAAACCATCAATTGACAATGTTAAACTCCGGATCATTAGATCCATCGTTCAACGTGTTCTTAACAACTTAATGATCAAACCATACCTCAATCGTACAAGCTAATTTAATCAACACTTAACCAACCGTTAAGTTCCCTTTAGAATTGACTAGGAATCCATAGGAAACCTAAATATCATATATAAGGATGATCTGATCATCTGATCGAAAGAAGTCCACAATAAAATCCAAAAATCAATAGGTAAGGCCCATCTGAGTTTAGGATCTGCCTCATCCTTTGGGATGGGATCCTAAATTGAGCTAGAAAAATGAATGAACAACCTAAATCCATCAGGACATCACTGTGGGCCCCACATCTATTGTGTGAGTACAACCAGCAGGCATACACCTGTGCCGCACCGAACCGGTCAGCCCGGTAAAACCGGGTTTGACCCTCAAAGTACGAAAGAGGAAAGTCTCTCCCTCCTTTTGAATTTCTCCCACCTGCAACGGACAAACGGACAACGTCCATTTGGCTCACCATGATCATCCATCTGGATGATCTGAACTGTCTATCCAACTTGGAGGGGAATTCCGACCAAACCCCTCCTAGGTCCGCACATTTTCGCAATATACGTATGCAAGATGTCTGACACAAATAGAGCTGTATGCGGTATTTTTTGAAAATGAAATTTCCATTTTCGGTGTGATAAGCTGGCAATCCATGCGCCCTCTTCCCTTTCCATCTTAACCGTTCACCACAACACAATCATAGCCCTCAATTTAGAGCAACATGGTTTAGGGCTTCCTCTATACCAAGGAGAAAACAACAACTAGTTTTGTTGTGCCAGCTACCCACAACCATCTCCCAAAAATAATTTTCACCTTCGGATGGTGAAATTACTCGTTCTACCACTTAACAAAGCAAATCCATGATTTCATGTGTCTCTCAACCACTAAGATCACTCCATATGATATGTTTGCCTTTAAAGTTACTATTTATTACAAAAACACTAGGCTATGCTGATGGGGACATCTCGCGCACACGCGCACGCACACCGCCCCACCTACACACGTATTCACAGAGTAGGAGGGCCCCACCATCGATCTGGCTCGATGACGACGTTCAGGGAGGGTCTCCTACCTAAAAGACAAAGTTTGGTTCAAGAGAGTGGGCCCAATAGCCAAGAAAAGCCTATCATGGGATCTCATGATCATGGCCCACTAGTCGGATTAATTTCATATTTTAGGTTTTGCTTATTTATGTTATTTAGAACATCGTGAACGCTTTAGATTTCTTTAATTAGTTTTTATTTTAGTTTACTTCATTGCCAAGTAATAGGTTGCGCACATGGCGCGAGTTTTGGGGTATAGAGTTTTCCCTATAAATAAGCACCCCTTGTAGTTCTTTTGGGAGATTGAAGTTAATAAAAAAATTTCTACTTTATTTTTCTGCTCTCTTCGTGAGTTGTGAAAGAATTCAAAAGTGGGTGCGAAGCCCTCCCTTTTCGAAGGGCTAACAATAGTGGTGCAAAGCCACATCGATCCCGACTCACCCCCATCCCCTATCATCTTTTTTTCATCTTCCCCCACCATCTATACTTCGAAGTCATCCTTTTGTTGCATGAGATTTCTTCATTACAGCGGGTTTCCAGATTTCGGACCGTAGGCGAGCTGAAACTTCGGCGGAGCACCACGCACAAGCCATAGCTCGGATCGACCTGAAATTTCGGGGTTTTGGAGCCTCCACCTGGCCGACCAGGGCCAAGGAGAGCTTTTCTGTAAACGACGCCTCCTCGCACGTGCGGCCGGGTACCTACGCATGTGCGAGCGCCTCAAGCCCGCTGTCCATACGCGGGATCGTCTTTTGGCTCAGGTTTTTATCATCTTTTATCCTCTCATATATAGCCTTTTTTCATGAAACCTAGCCCTAGATTATGTTTTCCTTAACTTATATGCCCATTTTCTTTCCCTAGGGTTCCTTGATTTGAAATTGGTAAATCCCTTGGATTAGGGACTGATTACTATGCATGTGTGGAGGATTATTTCTTATCTTTGAGTATCGTTTGCTTCATAATTTTTATTGATCCAGCCCTATCATGTGTAGGCCTGGACCTGCATAGATTTCCCTTTAATTGAATGTTTGGATTTTCATATGGGATGTGGAATTTGTGTAATTGTTTCTGAATAGATATGATCTAAGCCTGAAATCTTGCATGTCATATTTACATTTCATGTCCTACATCAAATTTGGTATCAAAGCCTAGGGTTCTTGTAGGGGAATTCATTACATGTTTAGGGTTTGGTTGTTTATGTCCATTACGCATAAATTCTCATCATGTATGGCTGTTTAGAAGTCCATAAACCCTGACATAAGTTGCTGAAATTTTTTATTATCCCCTTATTTGAATTATTTTAGAAATTAACTTAGCTTTCTATTTCTAGGTTTAAAAACTTTCCTTTTCTATTTTTTTAGAAACTAATTTTTTAAAAACTTTCTTAATCTGTTTTTAGAAACTAATTTCCTTTCCTTTTTCTTTTTTAGAAACTAGTTTACTTTCCTTTTTCTTTTTTAGAAACTAACTTACTTTCTATTTTTAGAAACTTTCCTTTTTCGTTTTTAGAAACTATGTAGCTTTTCTTTAGAAACTTTCCTAATTTATTTTTTTTAGAAACTTTCCTAATTTGTTTTTTTAGAAACTTTCCTAATTTGTTTTTCTTAGAAACTTTCCTTTTTCGTTTTTAGAAACTAGGTTGTTTTTAAAAAAAAAAACTTTCCTAACTTGTTTTTTTTAAAAAAAAACTTTCCTTTTTCGTTTTTACAAACTAGGTTGTTTCTTATCTAAATTTTTTTTTTTTAAAAAAAAAAACTTATATTTTGACAACTATATTGCTGAATTTTGGTTGGCACCCTACACTAGACATGGAACAACTACTAGAGTCATTAAACAAGTTGTCCCAGCAGATCGAGTCTTGGGGTAAGTGCATGGAACAAAGCATAGATCAACGCCTTGACCAAGTAGAGGCCTCCCTCAGAACAAACCCCACCATTAAAGAAAATGTCCAATCTCAGGCAGGTGGCCAGGAGGATAGACCAATAAATGAAGGTAGCCAAGGAATCAGTCATGGGTATGCACCCGTGCACCTACCCCAAGAGGGGTATCAAAACCACTATTTTGAGTGGCACAACACGTACGGCCTTATGGCTAGAGAGAGTGCCCCAGAGGCTAGTATAGAGTTACCCACTGAGGCCATTCCAGTAGTAGATGAGTTTCGTGATGTCTTTCCTGATGATCTACCGGATGAGTCTCCCCCTACGAGGGATATAGAGCATACCAGGACGTGGGACGCCGTACTACCCATAGCCAAGTTTGCATACAATAGTTCTGTCAATAGGTCCACAGGTCTAAGTCCTTTTGAAGTCGTTACTGGTTACAAGCCTAGGAACCCTATTGATCTTATCCCCATGTCATTATCCCATAGGCCATCAGAGTCTTTTGCGCATCACATACATTCACTGCATCAAGAAATCAAGCGAAAGATCACTACTAGTAATGAGCAATATAAATTTTCTGCAGACCAACATAGACGTTTCAAAGAGTTCAATATTGGGGACTCTGTGATGGTCCGCATCAGGCCCGAGCGTTACCCTCCAGGGGCCGTTCGTAAGTTAGATGCGTGTAGCGCTGAGCCCTTCAAAATTATAAAGTGAAACGATCTCAATGCGTATGAGGTAGATCTTCCACCCTCCATGAGAATTAGTTCCACATTCATTGTGGAGGATCTAGTTGCACTTCAAGGGGCCATTGATGCATTGTCCAGCCTTTCACCTAACCATCGTGATTCATCAGACATTTTCTTTGATCCATGGCCCCATCTTGATCCATTTTCCCAGCCTCCACCTCCCATACCTACCTGTCCCGGCCCATTTTCCCAGCCTCTACCTCCCATACCTACCATTCCCGACCTAGTTTTCCAACCTCTACATCCCATACCTACCCATCCCGACCCATTTTTCCAGCCTCTACCTCCCATATCTATCATTCCCAATCCATTTTCTCAGCCTCTACCTCTTATACCTAGTCTTCCCGACCTTTCTTCCCAGCCTCTACCTCACATACCTAGCCTTCACACACCCAGAGAGGAAATAGAGGATATCCTAGACCATCAGATAGTTTCAACGTCGGACGTCGGGTTTCAGAAGTACCTGGTCAAGTGGAAGTCACGCCCAGCTTCAGACAGCACGTTGAGTTTTGGAGCCTCCACCTGGCCGACCAGGGCCAAGGAGAGCTTTTCTGCAAACGACACCCCCTCGCATGTGCGGCAGGGTACTTACGCATGTGCGAGAGCCCCAAGCCCACTGTCCATACGCGGGATCGTCTTTTGGCTCAGGTTTTTATCATTTTTTATCCTCTCATAACCTTTTTTCATGAAACCTAGCCCTAGATTACGTTTTCCTTAACTTATATGCCCATTTTCTTTCCCTAGGGTTCCTTGATTTGAAATTGGTAAATCCCTTAGATTAGGGACTGATTACTATGCATGTGTGGAGGATTATTTCTTATCTTTGAGTATCGTTTGCTTCATAATTTTTATTGATCCAGCCCCATCATGTGTAGGCCTGGACCTGCATAGATTTCCCTTTAATTGAATGTTTGGATTTTCATGTGGGATGTGGAATTTGTGTAATTGTTTCTGAATAGGTATGATCTAAGCCTGAAATCTTGCATGTCATATTTACATTTCATGTCCTACATCATATGCTCTATAAATAGATGCTCATCCCTCTCATTTTAACACACTTGATAGTTGGTTCTCAACTTACAACACTTGAGGCTTGAGAGAGTGTGAGTGAGATAATAGTGGGAGAATAAGAGTGTCCATACACCCCATCTCAACCATCCAAGTCTTTCAACCCAGATTATACAAGCATATAAGCCATCTCTATGATTTAAGATCGACATAGTAGTGTTAAGATTCGAGATTATGATAAGCTCCTCTTAGGAAGTGTCCTGGCTCTCATTTCCTCTTACCACATCTTCATGTGTATGGGCCGGCAGCCGTCCAACCGTTTATTATTATTATTATTATTATTATTATTATTATTATTATTATTATTATTATTATTATTATTATTATTTTTAATATTTGCATTTGCACATCCTCCCTCTCATACTTATAGTTTAAGTAATACTTAATTGTATGCTCTACAATTTGTTGAACTTTCAGATCCTGTTGTATCAGAAGCTAGGCATTTCTTGAACATTTTTTTTTCTTATTTACTTATTAGTGCATTATATTTGTCATTTTTTCTCCTTTATAGCTACTATCTCCTTCAATTCAACATAGGTAAGACATCATGATCTCCTTGGCGTAGGTTTGAGTTGAGAGGTGAAGCTTGTAATTAGTATAAGGCCATTTGGAACCTTGAAAATCTAAAAATAAAATAAAATTTTGTAAAATAGAGACTACACACAAGTACAGGCGAAGAAGGGTGCCTAATCCCTTCTCTATCACTGATGTCCTTAGGTAAAATTTCCAATTGCAAACATTATCCAAGAGTCATCTTAGTTGGGGGATCTCTGGTCCCCAACCTAAGGTGATTTTACGGGTCTAGTTGACCGTAGATTTTAGGCTCATATCGGCTAACGGAAATTCCAAACTTTGCAAGTGTATTAAGGCAATCTATATATTGCACAAGCCACACCCTTTAGTGCGTGCGTGACTGCCTTGCATGGAAAGTGTCAATACAAAACCTTAGAGATGTTGTGTAATTAACATATGCTTTCATAGATAACACGCAAAATATAATTGATATTGTGATAAGCATTATATGGGCACAATAGCTCTAGTATGCACTAATCATAAATACCCCTCAAATATCCTAGTCCTTGAGAAATGATGTTTACTACCACCTATATGTAATAAGAGCAATGACTTTAATGGGTTCTCTTTAGTGTACATGTGTGCATAGTTTAAAGCTAGACATGAATGCCTTAGTGGGAGGAACTAGGCACCATGGTTACCCATGCATATAAGAGGGCATTTTTTTATTAGAATTACCTAGGATCTTAGCCCACTTAGTAAATGTTATGCTTCTAGTGATGATATCTTAGGTGATTAATTGATTATTTCACTTATATGATAACATTGTAAGCTTACTGTTATAACAACCCTAAGTGCAAGGCTGCGATGTAGTGATAACTCGGTGAGACCAAGGTCGTACCCACATGGACTTGCTATTGCGTGATTTCTAAAATACGTTAGAACTAGAACTAGAATCTAAACTAATGACTAAAGTATAGATAAAAGAGATCAATTATGGAAGAAACTATCAGAGATAAACTACTAGAGTACCAAGGATCCACTTATAGCTTCCTTAATGTTACTTTACATGATTCAATACGATCACACAACTAGAATCAAAGTCTGATCCTATCCCACTGGATAATGGAGTAGTTAATTCATCATTTTTATAGTTCAAAACAGATTTGAACTTTCATTGAATTGGTTCCCTCATAAAGCATCAACGTATTGATTGCAAGAAATTTAAAGCATCTATCATGCCCAGAGTCAATGATAGATCAATGAATTTCATAGATCAAACAATTACAAAACATGTAAGAACATATAAAAAATTTCCTAACCATCCAAAGTGCCTAGAGTCAACAATGGATCAAAGTAAACTAAAATTTTTTCTTCATTCAACCCAAAATCAATGAATTGTTTAACTTAAATCAAAGTAAAATAAATATTAATAAAAAATACAAGCTTCACCTTTTAACTTTAACTAAGAGATTAACCAACCATAAACATTATTGAACTATAACTCTTATAAAAAAAAAAAAAAACATAAAAACTAACTAGAACAGAAGGATTGAAGAGGAGGAAGGACTCGTTAAAGCTCTATAATTCCTTGCTCTACTCATTCTTCCCTAATTCATGTATAAAAACACCTAAAAAATTCATTTAAATAGGCTTGATTCGCACCGACTTTAAAATTAACTCAATTTTACGCAGCTATTATAGCTTCGATGGCTTCGATGAGTCTAAGTGAAATTGAAAGACTATCCAGCAAAGAACTTTCAAATCTGCGTATTTTTTCGTTGGCATTGAGCCTTCTTCGATGGCATCAAACATCTCCTCAATGGAATCAAAGAATGCTCAATTCTGTCTAGTAAGTAAATCGAATTTTTCTAATTTTTACGATGAGATCGAGGTGGCTACGATGTCATCGAACGCTTACTTCGATGGTGTCAAAGGTGTTGTCGATGACATCGAACAATCGACTTCTGCAGTTTCGATTTTTTTTTTCATTTTTCACTTGGTTTCACTTCGTTTCTTTGGATCTTGGACTTTTGAATTCTTCAATCTTGACCTCCATAGATCCAATCCTCCACTTGGTAATTCTTTGAGTATTAAATCCATGCTTTAAGTATCATTTTTCTCCTTAGCTCTCAAAATCACCTCGTAAGAGAAAACATGTGTAATTAGATCAATTAAGCGCATTCATGTTCTTAAAACCAGTGCATAACAAAGAGAAAATATACAATGTTTCAGTCTCAACACTTATTATGTGATATGCTAGTGAGTTACGAGATGATTCAAGTATGCAAGATGCACATGATGTTATCAGTAAATCATGGGATTCTTAACCGAACTAGTGGGTGACCAGGTTTTTCTTTATAAAAAAAAGTTTAAAAAGGAAAAGGAGACACAACTGTGTGTATTGAATAATGGGACTTACCACGAGAGAGATTTGGTGGGATATGAGAAGAAAATTTTGATTCCTTAACCCTATTAAGAAGTCCTCTTTGACATGTCTGCTTAATGGATTTGACATAAATTAAATTTAGGGCAAGTGAAAGATTGTTGCATTGGTTTCCTGAAAAACCAATGTGTACTCCAAATCCACTGGCCGTATGAATGTGATAGGGTCAAGCTATGATGTAGATCATGATGACCACATGTCCTTGTGGATAAGTAGTGGTGCCTTTGTTAATTAGTAGTATCATCTTCAACATATTTGAGTATGAGTTATGTAAAGGATTGGTTCCTTCATATATGCTTAAGAACTTGAGATTGAACATATGGTCGTTGATCGTGGAGAGTTGTAGCCTATGGATGTTAGTACCTGAATGTACCATGATTGTCATAGGTGTTTAGGACACACGTATGTGCATCACATTATAAGATATATGATCATCCAATGTGAGGGGATTAACTTGGGTTAAGATGAACAATCTCCACCATTAGGACCAACTTAATGTTAGTGCGTCTTTTTTCCTTTACCCAATATAAGAGTGTATGTGTGACATGAATATAGGATTAATGGTAGGTCCTTTTGAAGCTTACATTAGTAGGATCAAAATAAAGCTGGTAGTTTAGAGGCCCATCAACATGAACAATGATCAATTGGTGATCAGAACTTGATGATGCATGAAAGATGATCATTCTTTAGATGTGAGGACGTTTAAGGGTCACAATCCTAAGTGGTTGGCTTTACCTCTTCTTACAAGTCCATGCAGGGGCCATTAAAAGTAGATGTAGGTGGGTACTTCCATCAGGAGTTGTTGACTCTTGCACGGGTTAATAAGGGATCCTTTAGATTTACTTAAGGACACATGTATATGGATAGATTTGATTAGATCAGGACTCATCTAGTGATTTTATTGCTGGACCGAGCATTAAAAAAGGTTTTTAATGGGTTTTTGAAGGTTTTCAATTATTGATGTTTTATTTATAGCTATTAAAATGTTTTCAATCACACTTTATGAAGATCTGATGGCTGAGATATGATGGTCTATTATTTTATCACCAACAGTTATAAATATTTAGTGGATGGCTATGATATTGGAAGGATTGGATCATAATAGATGCATGGATAATGTATTTAATGAGCTTCCTTTATAGTAGGGTATGCTGAAGTTTATTGGGTAGTGGAGCACCATATTTAGGTGCACCTTTGAAATTAGTGGTGTTAATGGGTAGGGATTGGGCTTGTTAAAAGTAGAATTTTGAATAGGGCCAGTCCGAAACAGTTCAAAATCCATGCCATGACTAACCCCAAGCTCAACCCGTTGATAGCATTACTTGAAACCCTGACATCTCCTTATATATGTGATCATGTTCCTGAGAGGAGGGTGCAACTAGAGAGCCCTGAACCTCCTTCCCTTAAAATCACTTTTTTTTTTTAAAGAAAGAATTTGAATTACTGGAATGAATTTACAGGACTAGACCATTCAGGCTGATGCTGATACAAAACCACCAGTAACAGTCTATCGTATCCATTTACATCTGAGGGAGGAGGGCCAAATGAACCTTAGTCACTCTAGCTTCCCTAATAGTGCCTAGACCTACCTTATCCAGCACCACCTACCCCCGGATGGTCCGAGGGAGGTTAGAGGGGAATCAGAAATCCCTGGAGCCCTCATTCAAACTCCTCATACGTGCCAAACCATCTGCTGGACCATTCCCCTCTCTAGGAATGTGGGAAATGATAGTGCAAACTGTCTTCTGTAGACACCTGATTCTTGAAAACTAATAGGAGGACTTCCACATGGGATGGGACCGCCCACTGAGGGACTCCACTACCATCTTTGAATCTGATTCAACCACTACTTGGAAAAAACCATAATTCGCACACAGGGCTAGCCCATCATGAACTGCTCGAAGCTTAGCACAATTGTTAGCCCCCAGCCCGTGGCCCCTTAAAAATGTGAAGGAAAGATTCTCGTTGCTGTCTCTGCAAAGCCCACCCCCGCTAGACAGCCCTGGGTTTCCTCTCGCCGAGCCATCAATATTCACCCATGCCATCTTGAGTCGCAAGGCCTGCGAGACTTCTTTTAGCGAGCGAACACCAATGCGACCTTCAGATGTCAGCCTGACAATCTTACCCCACCTAATCCAGTGAAGCTTTCTTTTCCCCTCTATCCAGTCCCAAAAGAAGTTAGCGAAATGCTTTTCCATGGTCCCCATGGACTGCACTGGAATGGGCATGACACCTATAGTATGGATGGGAATGCCAGAAAGAATGTGTCTGATCAACATAGTTCGGCCCCCCTGAGAGTGACATCTAGCGCTCTACCCATTGATCCTAGTTGTCATCTTCAGGATCAAAGGAAGAAAGTCACCTTTACGGAGCCTTCCCCTTTGTATGGGAACGCCAAGGTAGGTTGATCCCGCTTCTATCATCAGAATCCTAATAGATCTCTCGATAGATCTCATTCTATCGTGGGCCAGCTTTAAGGAACAGTGGAAGGAACTTTTGTTAAAATTAATTTTCTGGCCGGACGACTCTTGGAAGGCTGCTAGAAAACTCGAGACCACTTTCAACGAATGACTACCCCCATTCAAGAACAACAACGTATCGTCTGTGTAAAGTAGGTGAGAAATAAGGGGGTAGCCCTGCCTGAGCTTGTATAGAGTGCACTGACCATTGCTTAGCATCCTCTTGAGTCCTCGCCTAAGGACCTCAGTTGATAAGATGAAGAGTTTAGGGGAAAGTGGGTCCCCTTACCTTAAGCCCCGAGAGGATTTGAAAAAGCCCACACTTTCCCTGTTGATAAGAATAGAGAACCAGCAATTATTCCAGTACTTTTCCACCATATCAACCCAATTAGAGGTGAAAGCAAACCTGCCCAGGACTAGCTTAAGAAAGCTCCATTCGACCCTGTCATATGCCTTCTCCATGTCCAACTTGATTGCTATGTTTCCTCCTCTAACTTTTCTATCTAATTCTATGAATAATTCTCGACTGAGATCTATATTTTCAGCTATATTCATACCCCTAACAAATGCTCCTTGCTCAGGGGAGATCATCTCTGGGAGGACTTCACTTAGTCTAATGGCCATAATCTTCGCGAACACTTTATAGACGTAATTACAAAGACTGATAGGTGTGTAGTTCGAGAACCTATTGGGAGCATTTCGTTTTGGAACAAGACAAATGAGGGAGGCCGAAAAGGCTCTAGGGATATTACCCCCATTGAACAGGGATAACACAACCTTAAGCAAATCCGGCCCTACAGTGGACCAGTAGTTTGAGAAAAATGCTCCTGAGAAATCATTTGGCCGGGGCACACCATCTTTTGGAATGACAAATACCACCTTCTCAACTTCTTCAATGGACGGGGAGCAGGGGCATAAGGCGAGCATTATCCTCAGTAGATAAGATGAACAAAATGGAGTCAAGGATGGATGCTGAAGGCGGGGCTGCCTCGGACTGAAATAAGGAGGAGAAAAATCTGATCGCTTCTTCCTTGATGGTAGCTTGATCTATGGTCTTTAAACCTGATTGGAGCAGGATTTCTCTGATACAACTTTTTCTCACCCTCTCCGTGGCAGTTAGGTGGAAAAACCTGGTATTTTTATCTCCTTCTTCCAACCAAGAATTCCGGGCTTTCTGTTTCCAGAAAATCTCTTCCATGAGCTCATAGTGAGATAGGTGTTGTTTGGCCATAAACAAGATATCTTGATCAACCTCTTTCGGATGCACTTGTGCGCTATCCTCTAAGCCAAAGAGGGCCAGTTCAGCCTCATTAAGCTTATGGAAGATGTTGCCAAACACCTCCCAATTCCAAATCTTGAGAACCTATTTAGCTTTCCTCATGCATAACATTAACCATCGGCTGAGCTAACAAATCGACCCTCCAGGCATCATCTACGACTTGACTGAAATTATCATGCTTGAGCCACATCCTCTGGAAGCGAAAGGGCTTGGGGCCAGAGCTATTAGCCGTGTTAAACGCCATCAGCAAAGGGGCGTGGTCAGAGTTAACCCTCGACAGGTGTTCAACCTTGAAGAGAGGGAAGCGATAAGCCCAATCCCTATTGCAAAGAACTATTTCAAGCCGCGCCCAAACCCAGGCATTACCTACTTGATTATTGCTCTAAGTGAACCTGTTGCCGATGAAACTGACATCAAGTAGGCCGGCATTATCTAATGCCTCCCCGAATTCTGAATCGCTGTCACGGTCTGGGTTCCTACTGCCTCATCTTTCATCATTCCCCAAGACAACATTGAAATCCCCACAAACTGCCCAGGACCCTTTGATAGAGGAGGTAGAGGCTGCCAAGTGTCCTCAAAGGACTCTCCTTTGGATTTTAGAACACTTCACATAAACAATAGACATAAATAAGGGGTTCGACAGATTCTGCAAGGAAATCTTAATTGTTAGCAGCTGATTTGAAGATTGTAAGACCGAGACTGGAAGATGGGACTTGTAAAAGACCCATATTTCCCTCTAGCTTTACTATTGGAGAAAGAGGAGTGGAAACCCAGCTTTAGTCCTACTCCCACTCTTCTATTATCCTATAACATAGATTCTAGAATCGCTAAAATGCAGGGGTTATATCTTTAAATTAGCCTCTTAGCTGTCTTAATAGTACTCACATTACCAACTCCATGAGCATTCCACACAATGACACTATCCATCAGTGATACAACATGTATTCGTAGCCCTTCTTTTTAATCTTCTCAGCAGAGCATTCTAGTATACTAGGGCATTGCTGATACGTCGCACCTCCTTCTTTAATCTATTGGCTATTACCCTTTTAGCAGTGGGATCTACCTGACCTAGAAGAGCCTCTTCTACGCCCTCTACTACTTGGCGCTGACTTCCCGACACCCTAATCTGTAGGTCCTAAGGGGCTGAGAGCTCGACCTCCTACCGTAAGGCCCACCCCCACAGTACATGATATTGTCCGCTTTGCCCAAGCTCACGGATTTAAAACGCATCATTTGGGGAAGGATATGGCAGCTCGCACAACCACTGGTAGCTCGCCCAGACCCGGTGCTCCCGTGGTCCCGCCCACAACAGGGTCCGCCCACTCAACACCTACCCAAACAATATTGTCCACTCCGCCCCTCAGGGCTCACGAGTTTGTTTCTGCACAGCTGAAGCTCAGGGCCAATCACCAACAGAACGCGTCATGTGGGGGAAGGGTAGCTCGCAAACAGACCTAGTGCTCCCGTGGTCCCGCCCACACCTATCCCACAAGATATTGTCCAACCTAACTGACACCCATCAGAGTACGCAGCAGAGGTTTTATTTGTCACTGGACCTAGGCTCACCCATTCCAGGCACAACGCGACATGTCTGTTAAGGGAGAAACCCAACATATAACCACCACAACTCCAGACAACTCTTCCAATGTGGGACAAGTTACGCTACATACCAATCGCAATGCCAGCCTTCTCGCCCAAAGACACGAGCACCGCCCACCCACACAAGACCGCCAACCACACCTGGGGGCCTACCCACATGTGTGCCCGCCCACATGAAGAAGTGACCGGGGCGTCACATTATCCCCCACCGAGGTCAGAGCCATCCTCGGCTCTGATACCAATTGTAAGGCTCACCCCCACAGCACATGATATTGTCCGCTTTGCCGAAGCTCACGGATTTAAAATGCGTCATGTCTGTTAAGGGAGAAACCCAACATATAACTACCACAACTCCAAACAACTCTTCCGATGTGGGACAAGTTACACTACAGTCAACTACAATAGTAGCTCATCCAACACAGTAGCCTGCCAGCCACACAGTAGCCTACCAGCCACACCTGGGGGCCCACCCACGTGTGCCCGCCCACATGAAGAAGTGATCGAGGCGTCACACCTACTAACCTGGACAATGCAGTTGCTCCAATTCCGTGGCTGAGTTGACTCTGATACCATCTGGAGGAGTGGTCTTCTTGCCTTCCTTAGAGAGATTTCTGAAATAGGGAGACAGATCAACTGATAGCTCCAGCCTCCTTTTAGCTGAGCTCTTCCCCATCGGGGTAGGAGAGATGTGAGAATGCAGCTACCTATCGATCGACTGATCAAACGATAGACAACCTAGAGGATCCTGACCCATGCCTTGATCCTCTTGAACTATTTTAGGGGTGCAACTGACAACCTGAATACTTAACGGCGAACATCCTACTGATCTGGAGTGAAATAGCTGGTATTTAATGCTGAGTGGGTTCCTTCCGGAACCGATTGTCTGGTCAGTAGTAAGTTGCCAGGAGCCTTACTGGCCTGCTTACCTAGGGATTGTACTTGAGAAGTGTATTCATGACATACAAGAGGGGGAATAGCAATTACCATGGCTGACCTGGGGAGGGCAGGAACTTTTGGTTCTGCAACATTCTGCTACACAGTAGGAGGGGAAGGAACCCGGTCCTACAGCCCTTCTACCAGCAGTTCTGTAACCACTAGCGCCTAAGAAGCATCCTGCTGATGCACCACATTGACTGAACGAGAGGCTCGGTACCGTCCGGAACCATGGCTGACCTGGGGAGGGTAGGAATTTCCGGTTCTGTAACGTTCCACTGCACAACAGGTGGGGAAGGAACCCGGTCCAGCGGCCCTGCTACCAGCAGATCTTCAGCCATTAGCACCTGAGAAGTGTCTTGCTAACACACCACATTGGCTGAATAAAGAGGCTCGGTACCGTCCGGTTGGCTGAATGAAGCGGCTCGGTACCGTCCGGAACTTGAGAATCAACATTGGTTTGAGCCTTTTGACGAACAGGTGGAATGTGCATAGAGCCTTGCTGAGGGGAGTTTTGTCGAGCACCTGAGGGGCCGATGTTGTAGAGAACCTGTCTGTTAAGGAGAGGCCTGAATGTTCTATCCACCCATGAACTAGTACTCTCCACAGCTCCTCCCAGCTTATTCGAAGGCTGCCCTGTACCTACAGAACATCCGCTAGGATTTTCAATCGCAATAGAAATGTGGAAGGTCTTGCCAGCTACCATGAGGATGAGGGCCTTCTTTGTATCTAACCTTGAATGTAGCTTTATCTTCACCTGCGTGAACATTTAGAAGATGTCGAACTTTGAAATCGTATCGATTTGAGTCACTTTACCCAAACAGCTTCCCAGGTCAAGGAGAACAGATTCCACCCAAGCATGGGTCAGAATGCAATGAAAACGAATCTATGACTCTTCCCCTCCCAGGTCGAGATCCGGGGACCACTGATCTACTGTAATCAACCGCATCTTCCGTTGAAGGGGAAATTAGCCAAGAAATTGGTTAGTTCAAGTAGGGATTTGAATACAATGAGGAGGTTGTCGAGGAAAGCCTGGCCACATCCACTGCTATGGCTGTGAATCTTGTGGATCTGAAGTTGTCGATGATACTCAGGATCGAGTCATATGGTTTAGAGGTGGTAGCAACCAGCCCTAGCTTTAGTTCCCGGAGCCTCTGCAAAACCTCCGTCGGATCTGCTTTCAAAGGATGTTCTGAGTTGGAGCAGCACTCTCTTCATGAGTCTGATGTTTCCCATCTTCTGTTCGAAGTAGGGATGGGGGATCCCCTATCTGCTAGGGTCTTCTGTAGCCGAGGGATTATAGAAGATTGTTACTGGGAGGGGTTATTAATGCTTGAATCTCTAGGATTGGCCCTTTTAAGGGAAACAATCTGCCCATTGTTGAGGGTTAAATATTGCATATTAGACCCTAGTTATTACCTGATTTTACGAACATGATACTGTTTAATGGCCTATTTTAATTGTGTTTGTGATGCAAGGTGTATTTACAAGCTTAGACTGAGACATGGTGCTTAAAGTATGGATTTAAGGCTCTGATGACACCAAAGGCAAGGGACAGACCCCAGGGGACGAAGATTGATGAATTTACACACCAGAGATCCGAGGAAATCAAGCCATTCACATTAAAGAGGGCCTAAAAGTCGGCCAGAATGAACGATCACAAGGTTTCCACCATCCGTTCGGCTTAAAACTTCATACATAGCCTGAGGACTACAAATTAACCGTACACGTCAAATTTCAGCCATGGGATCCTTGTGGAAGTGGCCCAACAAACAAATTAGCCTATAAACTATTGATTTTGGGCCCACCTGCTATATGGATATGCTTTAAAATTTGTCTTAACAGTTTAAATGAGATGAGAAAAAGGATGGATAGTCAGATCTCTCAGAACCATCACAGTGGACCATCCTTCGCATGGTGTGTGCACGTGCATAAGTGCACCAGCCATGCACTGCACTTCCAACATGGTTAAACTGCCTTTGACAGATGAAAACAGAAACCTCTGTTTCTGTTTCCAGCATCCACATAGGGACTTGTAGTTGGGGTGATAAGTGGGCTACCACCTTCGATCACACGGTCAATCCGGACTGTCCATTCGTACCAGAAGGTCAAACCGACCGTACATAGGAAGTTCTTCCAACCCCATGCTCGCACACACAGGAAAATACAGTTCAAACCCAGGTTGGATGACAAAATAGAAAATCAAGTTGGCTACACCAAATCCAATCCAAATCCGTCTATTCTCGACCTTTTTTTGAGGGTATTTCAATGAATGACGCTGATTCCTCGAAAACCATGGCATGTGGGTCCCACAGTTAACGCAGAATCAGAATTTTTGCATCTGTTACGCACGTAACAGAGTCCGAAAAAAACTGGATGTTCCAATCTGTTGTATGATCTCGATGTTGATCAAAACGCTAATCCAGACCATCCATCAGGAAGTTCTTTAAAAAATGTCCCAGATGATGTTATTTTTTTTTTTGACATAAAGTGAAAAAACAGAGGCTACAAGTCTGATTTCTCGGTGCAGAATCCTTTTGCATGCAACCAGAAGTTCCAAACCTCTTGGCTGCGTAAAGATTTTGTAGCGACTATTCCGCACCGCCTCACGCTGCAGACCAACCTCCCTGCCTATAAAAGAATGAGAATAGGGAGAGAGTGGGATCATTCAATTTCCAGGGGACGTGGAATAGAGAGAGAGAGAGAGATCGACAGAGTAATATTTATTTTATTTTTTTGTTTATATCTATTGTTTCTTTTTATATTTAGCCTAATCATGTCTATTCTAAGCTAAACCTCTTAGCTAGGGCCAAGAGGTGAAGCTTGCAGCGTGATGGGGAGACTTTTTGCTTATACCTTTTGTTTATAATGAATTGATGTTGATTTTGGTTTAATTAAGGGAATGCTTTTAGTTTTTAATGGTCTGTTGTGACTAAAACTACAATGGGCCTGCGATAGTTTTGAGCATGTTCCTTTCCTTTTTATGTTTATGACGTCAGGAAGCCCTGTTGTTCACCATCGTCTCTTGGGCATGGTCGGATGATGGTACGCTTCCTGACCATCATATCATGTTGATTGGTTGTTAATTAGTTTAATTTTGTTGTTTACTTTGTCTCTTGGGCATGGTTTGGTGATGGAATCCATTCTAATACCTTTCATCTCTTGAAAACTATATCAAAGGAAGTTCAGTTTGATTTTCATGGTTACACCCTCCAACTGGATGAAGAGGGGACTCTAAGTCCAGTCGAGTTCTTGAAGTAGGCATAAGATCTCCCTGATCTCTATAAATTGATCCTCTGAATCCCTAGTTTCCTACCTCTGAATTCTCAAAGTTTTAAATAAATATTTCATCACTATTCCCTCAATTACATTCGATTTAGATTTCATCTTAGTCTAGTTCTAGTTCTATTTAGTTTCAGATTACGTACAGGTTTTAGTTCCTTGGGATTCGACCTCGGTCTCACTGAGTTTATTACTACATCACAACCCTATACTTGGAGAGTGAACACCCATCAATCCTCTTTCTATCCAAAACCCCTGCAGCAGCTCGAGCATTGTCTTCAAAGAGAAATTAGATGAATATGGGGGCGTCCAGTCCTAGGCATTTTGGTATATAGACATCGGCCACTCTCCCGTACTTCTGGAAAAATTTCAGGAGATCTTCTTAATTGCATGAATATGGGAGATTTCCCATGAACAGGGAGAATCCACCTCTCATCTTCCATTGAGACGACCCCTCTCCTCGCCCTTCCGGTAGGGGGCTGATGGTTTTCCCCAATTGATGCTATCCCCACAAAATCCCCAATTTCAGCCTAAGGCACTGGAGGCTTCCCCCCTAACATCACTTGTAGAGAAGAGAAGAGAGGAGAGAGAGAGAGAGAGAGAGAGAGAGAGAGAGTGCCTTGATGGAGTCTTCTCCCATCTCCATCTCTTTGCACACATGTTGATCATGTGTGGTACACTTGTGTGGACAATGTGTGTCTTCCTCGTCCCCTAACAGAGGCGTTGATAATGGTTCTCTATGCTCTTATGTTCACAACCCAAAGTGCAGGGTCGTGATGTAGTAATAACTCGGTAAGACCGAGGTTGAATTCACAGGGACTAAACTTTTACGTATTCTGAAATAACTAAAACTAAAACTATAAACAAATCTAAATCTAAATATGGAATAAAGAAGAATAATTGTGAATAAAGTTAATTAAAACTTGTGAATTTAAAGGTGGGAACTATGGTGCTAAGGATCCACTTGTAGCTATCAAGATGCTACCTTGCATGATTCAAAGAACACAATTAGAATTGGAGTCCTATCCTATCCAATTGGAAGATAAAGCAATTAAATCAAATTTGAACTTTCATTGACCTAATTCTCAATGGAAGAGAATTGTGATGAGTGGAAGGAATTCCATCACCCTACCATGCACAGGAGACGATGATGAACAACGGGATTTACCAATCTCACAATCTCAGAATGGAAAAGAAGACACTCAAAGTTATCACAACATCTATTGTAATTTGAGTCACAAGAAACCACAGAAAACTGAAAACATTTCTTAAATTCAACCTAGAAGTCAATGAAGTTCAACATAAACAAGAATCAATGCAAAATAAACATCTAAACACACTACAAGCTTCACCTCTTAGCTTTAATTAAGAGATTTAGCCAACCAAAGACATGATTGAACTAAAAACTCTTAAACAAAGCATAAAAACTAACTAGAAGAAGAAGATTGATGAAGAAGGAATGACTAATTGAAGTTCTCCAACACTTTGCTCCACTCTTCCAACCCTAATTTGTGCTTAGAAACAATTAAAAGACCCATATTTATAGTATTTAATTAGACTGACTTTGAAACCACCTAAAATTTACGTAAAAAGTTATGCTTTGGTCAGACCGAATTAAAGCTGAAATCTCACTTTCTCACTGGACGAATCTACACGATTTCGGTCGGATCGAATTAAGGCTGAAAATTCTATTTATAGTTAGATTGTTTTGTGCGATTTTGGTCGGACCGAAATTGCACTTCTGTTGAATCGAAAGTCTGTTCTAGGAAAATTCTGCTTTAGACTCTGAATTCCAGACTTTATTTTTTCAGGGCAATTTTCAAGAATCTTCTTTTTTAAGGACAATTTTCAGGATTCCTTTTCGTCACTTCAAATCTTCGATTCTCTTCATCCCTCACTTGGTTTCCTTAGATCTTTGGCATGTAAACTCTTCATTAATGACTTTTAAATCTCCAAATCTTCATTTAGTAATCTTTTGAGCGTAAATCTTCTTTTTTAACATTAATTTCACCTTAAGCTCTTGAAATCACTTTGGACATGAAAAGCATGCATAATTAGATAGATTAAGAGCTATCATGTTTATAAAAGCAAGATATAAATAGGGAAAAATATGTAATATTTCACACTTAACACACCCCCCAACCAGTATTTTGCTAGTCCTAAGCAAAACATGCGCGAAGATATCCTCAATTCTCAGTGTGCAAACCTCTTTCAGAAAATAATATTTTGTGTAGTCAAGTATAAATGAGTAGAGTCAAGACAAGAAAGTAGAACTTTGAAAACCTAGAAACGAATCACATAAACAATCAATCAAATAAGCTCTATATCAATCACTTAGGAACATAAGTTCATATATCAAGTTTTTCAATATGCTCACTGAATTTCAACTTTCTTTTCATTAAAACACTATCATTTCATAATGTTAGTCATGCTCATCACCTCATGATTAATTGAATAGTCAAGTATTGATTCTGAACTTATCCCCCCTTTTCTTCCTTTTCCATTTTTTTTATATCGATAGTCACTTTTATTCATTCATTCTTTTCATCTTTATTCTTTTCAGATTTTTCATTCTTTTCCAAACTTTTTCAGTCTTTTCATCACACATGACCTTTTTGTTGATCTCACTCTTTTTTAACTGGTTCTTTTCATCTTTTTAAGGTGGATAAAATTCTCTAGACTTAATTCTCAATATTTATCAATGATACTTGTTGAGGTCAAAATCTGAATCACACCTCTCTCCGTGTGTTGCTCCTCGAATGAACCCTGGTCCTACACAAGAAGTGAGCAAAAGAGACCCGAACTAAGCCGGGGGACCCTCCGATGCCTAAATCAAGTCAAGGAAATTGGGGTCTAAGTTGAAGAGTAGAGGGAAAGTGTAAGATATTGTGTACCTGTAGCAATGGGGTCTTCTAGTATTTATACCTGACTATCGGACGGTCGAGGCCCGTCAATCTCAGCATGATTCACTCAATCAGTGGGATTTTCAGATCGTGGGAATACTCTACGCAATCTGAGGATCGTGTAAGATATTATGCACCTCACGCATATCGGCGAGTGAAATATTCGGCCACGTCCACTTATGGTAGTTTCTAAGCTTAGCTCGTGGAGCACCTATTTCAGGATCAGGACTCGGCTCGGCCCTGTTGGTAGATGAGGCCCTAGTCAAAGTGATTACACGTCTTCATCGAACAGCAGCCATGTTTACGGTCCAAGTCGAGTTGGCATGAGGTCCAAGGAAAAGCATCAGGCCTACTTTATTGAGTCGAGTTTCCTCTTGGTCATTAGTCTCAGGGCCGAGGCGCCTTGGCGACTCATCGGTGAATCTTTCAGTAATGGGTGTCATACAGAGTAGTTTCCTATTTGATGATGTCGGCCTTCGAAATTATAAGGGGCTTGGATCTTCCTATAACAGAAGCCCCCTACTCTTCGAGGTCTCCTAAGGACTCAGAGAGTAAGCATACGAAAGATCAATCGCCTCATTCAAGCCGAAACTATTACGTTTTGAAACATTATGCTCTCAGGGTTTCTCGCATATGGGTCCAAGCTCAATGGACGCGTGGCGACGGTTAAGATTTTGAATCACCGTCCGCCTATGACCTGTTGCCACATATACCTGGATTAGTGTTTCGGACGGAACCTTTCCTTATTCGAGCGTTGTTTCATTTATCCAAAGCACATCACTCAATGTCAGGGGCGTACTGCCCAACAGAGCCTGAGCCAATGGTATGTGACCACGTCAGCTCCGAGGTCGACTCATGACAATTTAACTGCAGCCATCATTGTTGGTCATTAATGCAGAGATTTAGTGAGGTCTATATAAGCCCTCCTTTGAAGATTTCTTTTCACTTTTATACTGCATTTGAGCTAATACCGGAGGAGGCGATTTTCGACAAAGGTGATTCCGACCGGTCAAGGTATTTCGACAGGCGATTCTGACCGATCAGATATTTTTAGCTGGAGCGATTCCTGGTGATCATCCGGTGAGTCTCCTTGTGTCTCTTTGCGTTCCTTTATTTTAGGATGTCGTCCGACCTAGAGACTGTTCGGGATTATGATGATGACTTTGAGTCGAGGAGCTCTAGCAAAGGGAGGGGGGCCTCTAAAGGCCCTTATGAAGCCATACCCTTATTCTCTCCACCCCGAAAGCAGAAGGAGACAGGGGCTTAGACTTATCGGGCTGGCAAAAAGAAGGCCGCTCGAGCCCCTCGGATCGTAACTGTCGAAGCCACTGAGATGCCAGCGAGTGGGCGGGCCTCAAAGATAGTACTAAGAGGCTCCATGCTATCGGAGTCTCAAATGGAGTGGATCCGCTCAGAGTTTCAGATCCCGGATTCCGTTCGAATAAGGGCCCCAAAGCCCCTCGACACCGACATTGCACCTACTGAGGGAAAAGTGACCATTTTTCTTTGTGCACTGAAATGTGGGCTTCGATTTCCTGTGTATCCCTTCGTCTGAGTCATTACAGCCTACCTCGAACTAGCTCCTGGGCAATTCACCGCCTAGATGGTTTTAATGTCTTCCTACATTATCTGGCGTCAAGTCAGAAATTGGAGCTGACCCCAGAGGAGCTGATGAGCTTGTACCTAGTCAAGCACGATAGTCAAAAACTATAGTACTACTTTGTGACCAGAGGCATCAAGGGGTCGGGGCTGGTAATGAACCTTTCGTCCTCCAACAAGGACTGGAAGAATAAATGGTTCTGGGCCGCGGGCGAATGGGAGGCACCGGCGGTTGAAGTCAAGACTCTGATAACTCGAGTTCCTACCCAATTTTCAAAACCAGGTTGGATTAATCATTTCCTTTTTCCTGATGTCCTTTTTGCTACCTTAGTCAAACTGAACTAGAGCTTTCCATCTTTGTAGATTTCGCAAGGGGCATTCCTTCCCTTGATTCGGTTTAGAAAAACTGCATAGCCAAGGCTAAGGCACGGTCAGGAGAGATCTACTCCTGGTTGGACTTGATCACCGCCGCCAACCTTCATTGGTTTGGGCTTTGCAAGTCAGCGCCTCTCCCGATGTCTTTCAGTAAGTTCTTCTTACATCTCATTTGAAGGGATTAGACTTGTTCATTTAGTTGCTAATTTGTCGCTTTTTACACAGGCATAGCCGAGACATCTGGTTCTCGGAGGTGGAAGGCCACCCCGACAGCGGAAGAATTACTGAGGGGCAAGCCCAAGATAAAGACCACCGTTCAGAGACGACAAGCAATTCCTCGGGGACAGGGGCCCTTCCGTCTAGTTTTTGTTGCTGCAACTTTGGCTGTGGTGCTTACACATACGCGAGCAGCTTCGGTTGTGGTATTTGCCGATACGCTGGTGGCTTCGGCTACGGTGCTTACCGATATACAGGTTCCAGCAACCATTGCTCCCGCTTTAGTAACCATGATTCCTTCCGTTCCGTCCTCCATTGTTCCCTCCACCGAGGAGGCTCGCCATGTAGACGCGGCCCCCTGCATAGCTATCCCTTCATCATCTGAGCGGGAGGAGGCTGTTCAGATGGCTGACGCCATGATTATTCCTCCCGAGGCTAGAGACGACCTCAGGGCCGAGGCTCAAGCCTCAGTCGGTAGCGGGACCAAATTTGCAGAAGCAGCAGACTCGCCCCACATAGGGACGAGCGGCGAGAAGTTCGCATCGGGCTACCATTTGTCCTATGTGACGCCTTGGGCCACCAAGCATGCCCCAGAGGAGGATATAGCCCACCTTCTCAATAAGTTAGACAGCTCTTTCCTGAATGACATGGCTTCCGTATTTTACTCGATAATTTTGTTGACTTTCCTTGCCTTTTCTGTACTTATCGTTTTCGAGTTCTTATTCAATTATTTCTATTCATTCCGTCTCGAAGCTTCTTAGGAGAGGGCGCGAGAGTCAGAAAAGAGAGAAGCTGAGGTGGAGGCCCTCAAGACCCAAGTAGGGGTCTTGCGAGATGAAGGCACCTTTCTCCGATTGAGCAGGGCGAGCTGCGTTGACAGCTTGAAGATGGGAAAGTTAGAGAGCTTTGCCTGCAGGGGTCGTGGCTGACCTTGAGGCTAAAGAGCTGCGACTATAGGGGATCGCAGATGACTTCAAGGCTTAATGCGACACTGCAACTACTGAGCTGACCCGGGCCAGGGCTCACGTTGTCACGCCCTAAACCCAGTAATCGGATTCACAGGAATCCAGATCACCGAATTCGGTGCCGACAGCCTCTGTAGTACCCCATTCTCGGCTCCTAGCGTCCATACGCCAGATTCCAAACCTAGGATCCTACAAGGAGGATTTTTTTTGTACATTTAACTCGCAATAAGCATAACCACAAGATTACCCATTTCACAAAGGCAACATCATCATCACATATCCACTAATATAATCATTTGAGTACAACGCTGAAAGGGAAATACATAAATCGAAAATCAAGCTCCAGAAGACCGCTGTATGCTCCAAGCTCAACAATGCTGCAACCTAACATCACCTGCACGCATCTATCGTGCATAAGCTTATAGAAAGCTTAGAGGGTGGTATAAGTGTGTGCACAAGATAAGTACCAAGTAAGTAATATCAGAGTAATCAGAGTAAGCAGTAATACTAGTAAGCCCATAAATCATACAATATCAGAATACATATTTAAGACATCTATGCAAATGAGGAGTCACAAAGAGCCAAACATCAGATGCCAAGGATGCGATGCAGTACACAATTCCTAATGAGTGCATGAATACCATCAGTCGTATGTAGACCGTATAAACGCATAAACATAGTAACCCGGAATGCCATATGTAGTAGATGTAATGCGATGTGCGGTGCGAATGGAATGATCATGCTGGAGTGTGAAGTCGGGATGATAGTACGTAGTATCACAGGCTATGGGGTCCATCACAAGGGTTTTCTATCCAAACCAGTCTCATACCTAAATTTGGATAGTCAGACTCAATGTAGTAAACTCCTGATCTCAGGTTAGTCGCGCACCCAACCGAAATCCTAGCCATACGAAGGTACACGTAACAAATAGTTGCGCACCACCAGCCCGAGTGAATAGTGAAGGAATGAATGAATGAGTATGCAACTCCTGCTCAATAAGTTCACATATCAGTACGGTTCATCCCTAGGATCATCACCGGGGTCTATTACACTCTACGCCAGCTTGTCGCCCCTATCCGAGCGCACAACTGGTAAAAATGAAAGAGACCTCACTATCCGCCTGCCAATATCGGGCCCGGCTTGTCGATAGCGAACCCATTCCTCAAGCTGGTCAAACTCAACCTAAATATTGGCCCCTCACTCAGGCGGGTAAGGTCACATCCCCTTCCAACCGAACACGACACAGTGGGAGACGCGGCCTCCTGGTATTCAGCCCTCGTGCGCTCATATATCCACTCGGTCTCGACATTGGAGTCATCTCCTGGCCATGGAGGTTTAAGGATTTTCACCCAGGGACATCTATGGCGCCCGTATGTTAGAACCAAACATTTCTGGTGTCCCATCTGGCCATCCACGATATGCCTGTGGAGGCTACGGTCCTGATGTCGCTAGGGCATACAGTAATCATAATGCAAGATGCATGAGTCATACAATCCAGTCATGCATCACTCCTGCGCATACCGTGCACTCAAGTGAGATAACCTCCACCTATCAGGGAGTCTCATAACAACATGCTCAATGGCATATGTAATGATCAACCACATCTCATAAAAAACATGCGGATGATGCGTATGGGCATGTATGATGATGTTATGCTGTCACATGCTAGTAATCAGTATCAATAACCGGCATCAACAATCTGCCTCGATCGGTAATCGGTCAATCGGCCACGACAAGCAGAATCGGCAATTGGCCATGTCAATCGATAATCAGCCACGATCGGTAGTTGGTCACGATAATCGGCCTAAATCGATAATCGGCAATCGGTCACAACAATCGGAATCGATCAATAATCGGCAGATAAACAAAACGGGGTTCATAGATGATCAGCCGAGAAACTATGGTATAAAGATCAGTACTCAGCCGTGGTTATATCAAATCTGATAACATGGAGTCATCCGTCTACGGCAAATGGGGCCCACTTATTTGGGTTAACCCATTGAAGGAATGATTATAATGGGCCTAACAAGGCCTAAGGGAAGGTCACAATGTGGACATTCAACCATCATTGCCCATAATGTGGACATTCAACCAACATCGCTCCCAAGTAATTACCGTCATAAACATCATTGCATACATCATGGTGGAATCTCATATCACAATGGCCTCATATACATCACATTCGACCCGCATAAAGGCCTCACATACATCTCAATGGGCCTCATACCTCGGCCTCATGCACATAAAAGCGGGTCGCATCCCATGGATCAGAAATACATAACAATGGGCCACATCATATGGCTCATGAATACACAATAGGTGGACCCTGTACATGGGCCTAAAATACATAACATTGGCCTCATCGCACAGGCCTCAAATACATAACAACGGGCCGCACCATATGTAACACGTACATCATGGTAGGCCCCATGATCCGGACGGTCTGGGTGATCCAGATGGCTAGGCGGTTTGGATACAACACGTACCTCAAGGTTGGCCACACGTCCAAGGGGCGGACAACGGAGATATACAATACATGCATCAATGGTAGGCCCCACATGGCACCGTCCAGTAATGGACGACGTGAACATAGAATACATGTACCAAGGTGGGCCGTATTGCATAAGATGGACGGCGTGGATAACAATTATATCATGGTGTATCTCAGATGGACGGTAAGATGAAACACATATATTATGGTGTGGGTCACACACACTGTCCAAATGGATGGTGTGGTGATAAAACATATACATCAAGGTGGGTCCTACCAGCCCACACGTGTCACACGTGTGGGGTGCGCTCACCTCTAAACAGAAGGACGACATGAATAATACACATATATTGTGGTGGGGTCCATCAGATGGATGGTATGGATGTTCAGACCCCAATGCCAACGTAAGTACAGTTGGCCAACCGTCCTCAAATTGGATGTACGGCGTTGGTGAAACACATGAATCAGGGTGGACATCCACCATCCAATGTCTTGACGGTGGGATTGCAACATATGCATTGAGGTGGTGTTCCACCGTCCTGGCATATGGACGGTGAGAATCCAAAACATACATCATGTGGCCACGGCAAAATGGATGAACGGTTAGATGTAACACCTACATCACGCGGTCCCACAGGACCCGCTGACCACGGTGCAGCAGCTGCTGCTGGTGGGCCACGCCCTTAGATGGACGGTGTGTGAATCACATACAAACAAGGTGGCACCCATCCGCTGCCAAAACAGACGGACGGTGATGATGCAACAAATACATCAGGGGCCACGTCCTAGCAGATGGACGGTATGGATACAACATAACATCATGGTGGGGCCGTACCTGGCATGCCAGACCTACCATGATGTTTTTATAATATAAAAATATTATATTATATTATAATATATATCATAAATGATATGTTTGGGGAGTGTTAGTGGTGTCAGCGGCCAGCGTCCAGAGACGCTGGACGTGCGGCTGATGGTGGGCCCCATAGGTATGGATGATTTGGATAGAGAGCATATACATGAAGGTGGGGTCCACGTACTCCAATGGACGGATGGCTAAGATGTAGCACATACATCATGGAAGGACCCACCAGAGATTTGAATCTGCTTTATTTTTTTGTCTCCAGCATTAAGAAGAGCTCTCCTTTGGGTTGACAGTTTGGATGTAACACACATCACATGGTGGGGTCCACACTGCAGCGTCTAGCTGTTGGACCGTTGGCTCTCGGCCCGGCCTCCCACAGATGGACGGATCGATATATCATGATGGGCCATGGACTGCTGAGTACAAAGACTATATGCTGCTACCATATACACCTGTGTGTATACATATAAATAAAATATGTTGTAATATTACATTCCAACGAGGGAGTCCAGCGTCCATACTCTCTGGACACTCAGGACTGACGGTGTGGATTTAAACCATGTACACATAGGTGGAACCCCACCCTCACACGAACCACACGTGTGAGGTGGCCCATGTTCATAGAAAATGGACGGAAGGTGTGGAAACACACATACATCGTGCTTAGGAGGGCCACAAAGACCGTCCCGTACAGAATGGTGTCCAAAGACCGTCCAAATCTGTGGACAGTGTGGATCTCTCGCGTACAGCAAGGTGGGCTCACCCATGCCCTTATCTCCACCACACATCAGGTGGGCCATCAAACGACCAAGGAAAGGGGAGAGAGAGAGAGAGACGGATGGAGGAGGGGACCCGCCACTATGGACCCCTCAAGACAATGCATACATCATGATGGGTCCCACTATGTGTGGGCCCTCAAATTATAAATCAAATGAATAAAATCACCCACCTTAGATCTTCTTGGACTTCTTCTTCCATCAACACGTCTTAGAGCTCCGGGAGATGCATTTCAACGGTGGAGATGATCTTTGGGTGGTGGGATTGTGTGGTAGGGAGGTGGGCCACACCTAGTTTTCTCCTCTCCCTTGGACGTGGGTTGCTCTCATGGAGCTTGGGAGAAAAATGAGAGAGAGAGAGAGAGAGAAAGGATGGGATGGATTGATAAGGTGTGGTTGCTGTAAGAGATGGGAAAGGGGAGGTATGGGTTGGTTTGAAAATGGTGTAAAAAGTATGGGTTGGTAGAGAGAGAGTTGAGTTGTGAGGGGTGACGTGGCATAGAGCATGGGTGGTGTACTTAACCTTTGAAATGATGGATTGATGTGATGTGTCGTAGAGATTTCCTCGTAATCCGCAATGTGCGGCGTTTCTTCGGACTGAACGCAGGTCCACAACTTCTAGCCTGGGTATTGGTTTGATGCGCGAGTCGCGGCGTTAGAACCGCGACGACGGCGCGATCACTAAGATATAAGTTTCTGGTCGAGCCGACTTTGGCATGCAAGTCTCGTCTTAGGATCATGCGCAACGTTGGCTTTAAGTCGAGGATTACCGGAATTCGATTAGAAGGATCGCGGAAGCCTTCGGAACAGTATGGACTAGGATACGGGTCTTACAGCTCTCCCCTCCAAATAAAAATTTCGTCCTCGAAATTTACAAAACGAATAAGGGAAAATGAAACATCATAAAGTACATGCACCAAGGCTCAATCAATCTACAAAAGGATGAAGATAGCGCTATCTAATCTCAACCTCGCCCTCCCAAGACGTATCATCAACACTACGGTGACCCTACTAATCTCCGTATCCCGGATCAGAGCGATCGAAACGGGAATAATATGCAACATCATAATTTCAACGGTAGGGAGCTATATTAGAAAATTTCTAAGTTATTCGAACTCGGGGACCTAATCATTCTAGGTTCTCAACAATCATAGAGTGTAGGGTAACTATCAGCAGATATGTGATGTTATCTTCAGGTATTCCCAAGTTATGCTCTGATACCAACTTCTGTCACGCCCCAAACCCAGTAATCGGATTCACAGGAATCCAGATCGCCGAATTCGGTGCCGACAGCCTCCGTAGTACCCCATTCTCGGCTCCTAGCGTCCATACGCCAGATTCCAATCCTGGGATCCTACAAGGAGGATTTTTTTTGTACATTTAACTCGCAATAAGCATAACCACAAGATTACCCATTTCACAAAGGCAACATCATCATCACATATCCACTAATATAATCATTTGAGTACAACGCTGAAAGGGAAATACATAAATCGAAAATCAAGCTCTAGAAGACCGCTGTACGCTCCAAGCTCAACAATGCTGCAACCTAACATCACCTGCACGCATCTATCATGCATAAGCTTATAGAAAGCTTAGAGGGTGGTGTAAGTGTGTGCACAAGGTAAGTATCAAGTAAGTAATATCAGAGTAATCAGAGTAAGCGGTAATACTAGCAAGCCCATAAATCATACAATATCAGAATACGCATTTAAGACATCTATGCAAATGAGGAGTCATAAAGAGTCAAACATCAGATGCCAAGGATGCGATGCAGTACACAATTCCTAATGAGTTCACGAATACCGTCAGTCGTATGTAGACCGTATAAACGCATAAACATAGTAACCTGGGATGCCATATGCAGTAGATGTAATGCGATGTGCAGTGTGAATGGAATGATCATGCTGGAGTGTGAAGTCGGGATGATAGTACGTAGTATCGCAGGCTATGGGGTCCATCACAAGGGCCTTCTATCCAAACCAGTCTCATACCTAAATTTGGATAGTCAGACTCAATGTGGTAAACTCCTGATCTCAGGTTAGTCGTGTGCCCAACCGAAATCCTAGCCATGCGAAGGTACACGTAACAAATAGTTGTGCACCACTAGCCCGAGTGAATAGTGAAGGAATGAATGAATAAGTATGCAACTCCTGCTCAATAAGTCCACATATCAGTACGGTTCATCCCTGGGATCATCACTGGGGTCTATTACACTCTACGCCAGCTTGCCGCCCCTATCCGAGCGCACAACTGGGTAAATGAAAGAGACCTCACTATCCGCCTACCAATATCGGGCCCGGCTCATCGATAGCGGACCCATTCCTCAAGCTGGTCAAACTCAACCTAGATATTGCCCCCTCACTCAGGCGGGTAAGGTCACACTCCCTTCCAACTGACCATGACACAGTGGGAGACGCGACGTCCTGGTATTCAGCCCTCGTGCGCTCATATATCCACTCGGTCTCGACGTTGGAGTCATCTCCTGACCACGGAGGTTTAGGGATTTTCACCCAGGGACATCTATGGCGCCCGTACGCTAGAACCAAACATTTCCTGTGTCCCATCTGTCCATCCACGATATGCCTGTGAAGGCTACGACCCTGATGTTGCTAGGGCATACAGTAATCATAATGTAAGATGCATGAGTCATACAATCCAGTCATGCATCACTCCTGCGCATACCGTGCACTCATGTGAGATAACCTCCTCCTATCAGGGAGTCTCATAACAACATGCTCAATGACATATGTAATGATCAACCACATCTCATAACTAACATGCGGATGATGCGTATGTGCATGTATGATGATGCTATGCTGTCACATGCTAGTAATCAGTATCAATAACCCCAAGATCAACAATCGCCTCGATCGCACCCACAATCGGCCACGACAAGCAGAATCAGCAATTGGCCATGTCAATCGATAATCAGCCACGATCGGTAGTCGGTCACGATAATCGGCCTAAATCGATAATCGGCAATCGGTCACAACAATTGTAATCGATCAATAATCGGCAGATAAACAAAACGGGGTTCATAGATGATCAGCCGAGAAACTATGGTATAAAGATCAGTACTCGGCTGTGGTTATATCAAATCTGATAACATGGAGTCATCCGTCTATGGCGAATGGGGCCCACTTATTTGGGTTAACCCATTGAAGGAATGATTAGAATGGGCCTAACAAGGCCTAAGGGAAGGTCACAATGTGGACATTCAACCATCATTGCCGATAATGTGGACATCCAACCAACATCGCTCCCAAGCAATGGCCGTCATAAACATCATTGCATACATCATGGTGGAATCTCACATCACAATGGCCTCATATACATCACATTCGACCCGCATAAAGGCCTCACATACATCTCAATGGGCCTCATACCTCGGCCTCATGCACATCAAAGCGGGTCGCATCCCATGGGTCAGAAATACATAACAATGGGCCACATCATATGGCTCATGAATACACAATAGGTGGACCCTGCACATGGGCCTAAAATACATAACATTGGCCTCATCGCATAGGCCTCAAATACATAACAACGGGCCGCACAATATGTAACACGTACATCATGGTAGACCCCATGATCCGGACGGTCTGGGTGATCCAGATGGCTAGGAGTTTTGGATGCAACATGTACCTCAAGGTTGGCCACACGTCCAAGGGGCGGACAACGGAGATATACAATACATGCATCAATAGTAGGCCCCACATGGCACCATCCAGTAATGGACGACGTGAACATAGAATACATGTACCAAGGTGGGCCGTATTGCATAAGATGGACGGCGTGGATAACAATTATATCATAGTGTATCTCAGATGGACGGTAAGATGAAACACATATATCATGGGGTGGGTCACACACACTGTCCAGATGGATGGTGTGGTGATAAAACATATACATCAAGGTGGGTCCTACCAGCCCACACGTGTCACACGTGTGGGGTGGGCTCACCTCTAAACAGATGGACAACATGAATAATACACATATATTGTGGTGGGGTCCATCAGAGGGATGGTCTGGATGTTCAGACCCCAATGCCAACGTAAGTACAGTTGGCCCACCGTCCTCAAATTGGATGTACGACGTTGGTGAAACACATGAATCAGGGTGGATATCCACCGTCCAATGTCTTGACGGTGGGATTGCAACATATGCATTGAGGTGGTGTTCCACCGTCCTGGCATATGGACGGTGAGAATCCAAAACATACATCATGTGGCCACGGCAAAATGGATGAACGGTTAGATGTAACACCTACATCACGCGGTCCCACAGGACCCGCTGACCACGGTGCAGCAGCTGCTGCTGGTGGGCCACGCCCTTAGATGGACGGTGTGTGAATCACATACAAACAAGGTGGCCCCCATCCGCTGCCAAAACAGACGAACGGTGATGATGCAACAAATACATCAGGGGCCACGTCCTAGCAGATGGACGGTATGGATACAACATAACATCATGGTGGGGCCGTACCTGGCATGCCAGACCTACCATGATGTTTTTATAATATAAAAATATTATATTATATTATAATATATATCATAAATGACACACATCACATGGTGGGGCCCACACTGCAGCGTCAAATGTTGGACTAGACTCTTCATGGCCCGGCCTCCAATAGATGGATGGATCAGATATATCATGATGGGCCATGGACCTGCTGAGTACAACAGCTATATGCTAGCTACCATATACACCTGTGTGTATACATATAAATAAAATATGTTATAATATTACATTCCAACGAGGGAATCCAGCGTCCATACTCTCTGGACACTTAAGACTGACGGTGTGGATTTAAACCACGTACACATAGGTGGAACCCCACCCTCACATGAACCACACGTGTGAGGTGGCCCATGTACATAGAAAATGGACAAAAGGTGTGGAAACACACATACATCGTCTTAGGAGGGCCACAAGACCGTCCCGAGATGGTGTCCAAAGACCGTCCAAATCTGTGGACGGTGTGGATCTCTCACGTACAGCAAGGTGGGCTCACCCATGCCCTTATCTCCACCACACATCAGGTGGGCCATCAAACGACCAAGGAAAGGGGAGAGAGAGAGAGAGAGAGAGAGAGAGAGAGAGAGAGAGAGAGACGGATGGAGGAGGGGACCCGCCACTCTGGACCCCTCAAGACAATGCATACATCATGATGGGTCCCACTATGTGTGGGCCCTCAAATTATAAATCAAATGAATAAAATCACCCACCTTAGATCTTCTTGGACTTCTTCTTCCATCAACACGTCTTAAAGCTCCGGGAGATGCATTTCAACGGTGGAGATGATCTTTGGGTGGTGGGATTATGTGGTAGGGAGGTGGGCCACACCTAGTTTTCTCCTCTCCCTTGGACGTGGGTTGCTCTCATGGAGCTTGGGAGAAAAATGAGAGAGAGAGAGAGAGAGAGAAAGGATGGGATGGATTGATAAGGTGTGGTTGCTGTAAGAGATGGGAAAGGGGAGGTATGGGTTAGTTTGAAAATGGTGTAAAAAGTATGGGTTGGTAGAGAGAGAGTTGAGTTGTGAGGGGTAACGTGGCATAGAGCATGGGTGGTGTACTTAACCTTTGAAATGATGGATTGATGTGATGTGTCGTAGAGATTCCCTCGTAATCCGCAATGTGCGGCATTTCTTCGGACTGAACGCAGGTCCACAACTTCTAACCTGGGTATTGGTTTAATGCGCGAGTCGCGGCGTTAAAACCACGGCGACGGCGCGATCACTAAGATATAAGTTTCAGGTTGAGCCGACTTTGGCATGCAAGTCTCGTCTTAGGATCATGCGCAACGTTGGCTTTAGGTCTAGGATTACCGGAATTCGATCGGAAGGATCGCGGAAGCTTCGGAACAGTACGTACTAGGATACGGGTCTTACACACGTGAACTCACTGGCTAAGGATTATACCCGATTGGGCGAAGCCCTTGAGCGGGCCAAGACTGAGGCAATTGAAGAGCAAAACTGAGCTCTCTTAGGCAAGGGAAGTTTAGCGGGCTAAGGATAAAGCTTCTCTTGCTGCAGCGGTGGAAGCTTTCAAGACTTTAAAGGAGAAGGACACTGAGGCTGCCAAGTTTTACATCCGCGGCTTTGATGATTGCATCGAGGCCGTCTAGGGCCTGTATCCGGACCTTAACTTCGAATCTTTATTGTCTGAAGAAGCTGAAGAGGCACCTGTCGGAGACGTCCGCCCGAATCAGACCCCCAACGCTCAAGCTCTTCCTCCTCCGACTACGTAGATTAGACCATTTACCTTTTTCTTTTAGAACTCATGAAAACTATTCTTTTTTATTGCTATTTGGCCCTCCTATGAAGGTTTATGAATGATGAGTTTTAGCCCTCTAGAGAGGGCGCCTGTTCGCTGGTTTCTTTTTCATTTTGATTCGTAAGTTTTGATTATTGATTGTCGATTGTTGGTTACCGGACTGATTCATTGATAGGTCAATTTGCTTCAGAGCATGGCTGAACTGACCCTTTGACGAGTCAGCTCATTTCAATGCCATTTCGCAGAGTTTTTGAAGCCTTTATGGCCTGTTTATAGAGTCCGGACCTATAGGGGGTCAGCTCGTCTCACAATTGGCGAGGAACTTCCACTTCATCCATTAGACAATGAGTTGACTCCTGTTGAGGGAGTCGGGTCATCTTTTGGCTTTTCCCCTGACTTAGGGATGCCATGTAGAGTTTTCATGGGATAATGCATTAACCCCTTCTTTAAGGGATTAGTTCATTGAGTCCGCTCCTGCATATGAGAGACAACTTTTCCTTAGTAGATAATTCATTCATGTAGATAAGAAGTAAACTTTATTAAGAGCCTTAAAGGTTTATCGAGGCTTATCGCTCGGCGGCGTAATTTATTGGGAGCCTTAAAGGCCTGTCGCTCGGAGGCACACATTTATTGGGAGCCTTAAAGGCTGTTTTCGTCACGGATAGTAAACTTTCAGGTGCTCGGCGTTCCAGGGGTGGGGGAGCTGACGACACTCGAGGTCTTCCAAGTGATAGGAGCCCGGTTTAGTCGACCGGATGACCCGATAAGGCCCTTCCCAGTTACACCTGAGTGTCCTTCCCAGTTACACCCGAGTGTCCCAGCCCCCGGCTCTACGGTGTTCTGGAATACCCGGCGAAGAACCAAATCCCCTGGTCGAAATCGCCTGGTCTTGACTTTCGAATTGTAGAATCGTGCAACTTGCTGATGCCGAGCTGCGACCTAGAGCCTTGAGATATTTGCAAGACCCGTATCCTGGACCGTACTGTTCCGTCGAATCTCATGATCCTTCCCGTCGAATTTCGGTAACTTGCGACCGATAATCGACGTTTGCGCATGATCTTAAGTTATATCCTGTATATTCAAGTCGGCTTAACCTGAGAGTTGTATCTTAGCGACCACATCGTTGTCGTGGTTTCAACGCCGCGTCTCATGCGCCAATCCGACGCTTAGATCATAAGATGTGAACTGTACATTATAATGATCGTGAACCGCACATTACAGGACCACCCATCCCATGTGGCACAAATCTATAGGTAATTATGAGGGTGATGGATGACATCACCCTAGTTATAGCCACCCTAACCTAGTTATAGGCACCCTAACCTAGCTATATCCACCCTACCCCCTAGCCTTCTTATAAGCACTTATTGCTAGCCACCCTACCCCCTAGCCTTCTTACAAGCACTTATTGCTAGCCACCCTCTCTTACAAGTCATCATTGCCTACCTAAGCTACTCTCCCTCTCTCTTATCTCTTCCTTCTCTCTCTCTTTCTCTTCACAAATTTCAAGCAACCCATAAACACCAAAATTTCAAACATCCAAGCTCCCAACCTCCATGAGAGGATTTTGTGTGTGGCCCACTTTTCATCCCAAAAACCATTATCCTAGCCCTTCATTTCTCATCCTCTCCATCAAAGTGAGACACAAGGAGATAGACGTTCCAACAGACCGGGAAGATCGAACGGTGGGTGCTTCTATAGGCTAGATTTTTATATTTTTATGTTTTTATGATGGACCAAGTGAGCCCTACCGATCGATGGTATGGATCTCTCTTTGGACCCCAAGATGTGGCCGATAGCCCACCTTAATCTTCATGATCATTCCATGATGGGGCCATTCTCCATGGACCCCATCATAATTTTTATTTTCTAGCTTAAAAAGGGGTCATCTAAACCTTCTATTTCGATGGAGAAAAGATCTCCGCCATTGATTTTAATCGGTGGGCCCATATGTAAAGGGACCCACTTGATGTATGAATGCTTGCAAGGGAGGACTCATAGTGGCAGAGCCCTCCATCACCCATGTCCCACTCCCTTTCTCTCTCTCTCTCTCTCCCTCTCTCTCTCCTTTTCATTTCTTTTCATATGATGATGTGGCCGTGTGGCCCACCTGGATGGACCCCACCATGAAGCATGTATTTTAGCCAAGCCATTTGTAGGTGAGGCCCACTTTATGTATGTGTTGTACCCACACCACCCACCATTTGGTGGCCCACCAAAACAGGGCCCAACTCAATGCATGTGTTATACCCAAAACGTCCAGACGCTGACAAAAATATAAGCTTAATTTCAAGCTTATTGGGTGGGTCGTCCATGCAGGTCCCACCTTGATGTATGTATTCAATCCACGCCGTCCATTCTATTTGCTGACTCATTTTTCACGTTGAGTCGAAAGATGAAGCTGATCTAATCTTCTGGCGGGTCACACCCTCGAAAACAGTGATTTTCACCGTTCAAACTCACTTTAATTTTTTCTACATATCAAAATATACCCAATATTGGGCTGATAGGTCTGTCTTGAGCCCTGAAGACCAATGGCGGGGTCGGATTCTTCCTATGCGGGCCCCACGCATGAAAAACCTCGAAAAAACTCGATTTCAAAAAAAAAATACAAGCAGGCAGCGCCTGCTACTACGTTTGATGGACGGACAGGTCCACCCACAGGTCCCCTGCCGTGGGTCCCACCGTGATGCTTTTGAGAATCCACACCATCCATTTCGTAGGCCCTTAGGGTAGTGGGCCGCCCTCCAAATATCAGCCCCATTCGGAGCTCAAGTGGCCCACGTCATAGGAAACAGTGGGGTTGAGCTGTCTACCATTGGAACACATTTGTTTGTTCACAGAAGTTTTAAATCAATATGAAATTTGTTTTCCCTATTCAGCCAGGTCTGCGTGACCTTATGAATGGTTTGGATGGCTTATAAACATTATGGTGGGCCCTAAGTGGGACCCACAATGACATATGTGTTTTATTCCCACCGTCCAGGCGGATGGTGGAGCACACGGTGATGTATGTATGCACACTGTCCACTGCCATGGATGGTGGAACCCACCACAATATATGTGTTTTATCACTGCCGTCCAGTCATTTGGTTGGACTGCTGGACGACTGGTGGGACCTACCATGATGCATGTGCTGCATCCAACCGTCCAGCCACTTTGAAAGCTCACCTTATGGTATGGGTTTTTTAAAAAAAATAATAATAAAAATGGGTCAAATCAGTGGTTCATGTGGACCCCCACTATGATGCATGTGTTGTATCCAGTCTGTTCACCCATTTTGAAAGCTTGTTTTAGGGCTTGAGGCTGAAAATAAGACAGATCTATAGTTCAAGTGGACCCCACCTTGGTATATATATAAGGCCCAAGTGATTAGGCCCATCTTATCATATTTATGGCCCGTTGTTGAGGCCCACCTTGATGTGTATGAGGTCATTGTTGAGGCCCACCTTGATGTGAATGTAAGGCCCATGGGTAAAGGCCCATTGTGATGTATTTGGAGCCCATAGGTAGACGTCATTATGATATATTTCTGGCCCATTTGGTAAGGCCCATTGTGATGTATTAGGGCCCGTGGGTTGAGGCCCATTGTGATATATTTAGGGCCCATGGGTTAAGGCCATTGTGATGTATGAGGCCCATTATTGAGGCCTACCTTAATGTGTATGAGGCCCGTTATTGAGGCCCACCATGATGTGTATGAGGACCATATGATGAGGCCCATTTGATGTATTTGAGGCCTATGGGTCGAGGCCCAACGGGATGTATACAAGGTCTATTGCATTGTGTGATTTCACCATGGGTTATGTAATGATGTTTTATGGTGGGTCATCCCTGGGGAACAATGATGGTTTGACATCCACATTGTAAGAATAATGTTGGTTAAATGTCCACATTATAAGTCTCCCCTGGGCCCATTATAGGCCCATACTGGTTATGTATAGCAGTCTAGGTCCATCTTCGGTGTAAGGATAGTTCATTACATTATAACATGCTTAGTACACTTCCATGATTCATGCGCATACGCATCATATGTATGCTTGATATGAGGAATGTTTGATCATAGCATAAGCCGTTGGGCTGAGACATTTACAGGACTCCTTATGAGACGGAGTGCCCCACATGAACGCGTGGTACGCGCGAGATTGCTGCATGACTGATGGTGTGACTCATGCATTTCACATTGTGTGTCGTGATTCACTGCATGCCCTAGCGACATCTTAGTTGTGGCCTCTACAGGCACATCGTGGATGGTTGTATGGGATACCGAAAATATTGGCTCTAGCATTGTGGGTACTTAGGATGTCCTTGGATGAAAAATCTCAGAACCTTTTTGGTACCAAGGGATACTCTAACATCTAGACCAAGTGGATACACGAGCGCCCAAATGTCGAATACCAGTAGGCCGCATCTCCCACTGTGTCATGATCGGTTGGAAGGGGGTGTGGCCTTATCCACCCAAGTGAGGGAGCTATAAGCTAGGCTAAAATTAACCAGCTCACAAATGAGTCCGCTATCGACGAGCTGGGTAGGTATTGGCAGACTACTGGTCAGGTGAATAGTGTGGTCTCTTCAACTTGCTTGACTGTGCAGCTAGGGAGGAGGCAATCAGTGTGAGGTGTATTAGACCCCGGTGATATACAGAGAGGAACTGTACTGATATGTGTACTTGATGAGTACTGATATGCTTGTATTGTATCTCGCATATGACATTTGACTACATAGGCCTCGCATCGCATGGCCTTGGTATGGCCGATAGCATTCATGTTTTGCATCACATAGCCTTGGTACGACCGGTTGTATTCATGGACTTACCACATACTTCTACATTACTCTGATATTATACACTTGGCACTTGCCTTGCTCACACACTTACACCACCCTCTAAGCTTTCTATAAGCTGATGCACGATGGATGCATGCAGGTGGCGTTAGGCTGCAGTAGCATTGAGCTTGGAGTTTTTGTTACTTTCATTATATTGTATTTCTCTTTCATACGCATTGTACTTAAAGTTTTTGATATAGTGGATATGTGGTAATGTTGTTTTGTGACTTAGTTATGCTTGTAGTTATGCTCCATTAATTAAAAAAATCATACTAAAAATCCTCCTTGTAGGATCCCAGGATCGGAATCTGGCCTATAGGCGTTGGGAGTCGAGAATGGGGCACTACGGAGGCTGTCAACAGCGGATTCAGCAATCGGGAATTTTATGAGCCCGTTTTCCGAGTTTGAGGCATGACAATATCTCTGACTTCTTCGGGTAAATATAGGTTGGCTGCGATCTCCTCAGAATTCTGGTTTTCTTAGTAGTTCTCGACTCAAGCCTTAGGTAGACCGATTTCCATTGACACCATCGCCTCCGAGCAGTAAGATAGTGAGAACGGAGTTTTTCCGGTTGAGGACTGAGCTATGGTCCTATAGGCCCAGAGAACGAACGGAAGTTCCTTGGCCCAGCTGCCTTTTGATTTTTCCAACTTCATCCTGAGATGGTGCTTGATAACTTTATTGACTGCCTCCACTTGTCTGTTGGACTGGGGATGTCGAGGAGAGGAATATGTATTTTGATGCCGAGTCCCTAACACATGCTTCAAAATTTGTCGTTGTCGAATTGTCGGCTATTGTCGGATACGATGGTGCGTGGAATCCCGAACTGACAAATGATGTTTTTTCAGACAAAGTCAATCACCTTCTGTTCTGTGATCTTAGCAACTGGTTCGTCCTCAGCCCACTTGGTGAAGCAATCAACAGCAATGATGACAAACTTGACCTGCCCTTTTCCTGTATGCAGAGGGCCGATGATGTCGATTCCCCATTGAGCGAATGGCCAAGGGACGCTCATAAGAGTCATCTCTTCAGCAGGTTGCCTCGGCACGGCCACAAAGCGCTGGCATTTGTTGCATTTACAAACGTAATCCTTGGAGTTCTCCTTGATAGTTGGCTAGAAATATCCTTGCTGGAGTATTTTCAGAGCCAAGGCTCGGCTGCCGGAGTGATTTCCGCAGATTCCTTCATGGATCTCACGAATGACATATTCTGCCTCGTAAGGCCGGAGACAACTAAGATAGGGCTGGGAATGTCCTTTCTTATATATGATACCATCCAGGATGGTATATCGAGCTGCTCGGACTCTCAGTCGCCTAGCTTCCGACTTATCTGAGGGGATCTCACCGGACGTGAGGTAGTCAAAGATCGGGTCCATCCATCTTGGACTAGCATGTACTGGATTGAGTTCCTTCTTCTCTACCTTGTCGATTCTTGGATGTTCTATGAATTCAGTGGGGATGACTCGCGGGATCTTCCCCTCGGCTGCCGAGGCGAGCCTTGTTAGAGAGTCGGCCCATAAATTCTCCACTCTCGGGATCTGATGGATAGTACAACTCCAGAATCTTTTGATCAATTTCCTCACCTCGTCGAGATAAGCGATCATCCTTGTCTCCTTGACTTCGTACTTGATAGAAATATGGTTTACCACCAGCTGAGAGTCGCATCGGACCTGTAGAGATTGAACACCCAGAATTGCTGTCAATCTGAGTCCAACTAGTAACGCCTCGTATTTCGCCTCATTGTTTGAGGCCTTGAATCTGAGTCTGATTGCGTACTAGATAGTCGTGGAATCCAACGCAATCAGGACTATTCCGACTTGGACCCCTTTGATATTGGATGACCCGTCCATGTAGAGAACCCATTCAAGGTCCGACACCACCCTTTGGTCACCTTGGAGGACCGGTGGAGTCGTTTCAACTTCGGTACTGATCTCTTCTATGCTCTGAGTGGTGAATTTGGCAATGAAGTCGGCTACAGCTTGGCCCTTGATTGTTGTCTTCGGACGAAACTGGATGTCGAACTCACCAAGTTCAATGGCCCATTTAGTCATCCGAACGGAAACTTCGGGCCTCTGAAGAACTTGTCTGAGAGAGGAGTCTATCAACACAATTACGGAATGAGCTTGGAAGTATGGACGTAACTTCCGAGCTGAAAAAAAGAGGCTAAGCGCTAGCTTCTCCAGGGGCGAATATCTCATTTCTGCAGGTACCATTGCCTTACTCACGTAATACACTCGATACTTCTTGCTTCCGACCTCCCTGATCAGGGCCAAGCTGACGGCCGCAGCCGAGACCGCGAGGTAGAGGAACAGGGGCTCCCCCTCTTCAGGTTTGGATAACAAGGAGGTGAACCTAGATACTACTTCAGTTGCTGGAAGGCTTGTTCGCACTTCGACGTCCACTCCGCCTTCTTATAGCCCTTCAACTGTTAGAAGAAGGAGAGGCATTTATCTGTTCCTCTGGATATGAAACTCCGAGCGCCGCAACTCACCCTGCGAGGCATTGTATTTCCTTGACAATCCGAGGCGAACTCATGTCGAGGAGTCTTTGATCTTGTCGGGGTTCGCCTCGATACCTCTCTGACTGACTTGAAACCCAAGAAATTTTCCTAAGCAGACTCTAAAAGCGGACTTTGTGGGATTCAGCTTCATCTGATATTCTCAGAGGACGGCGAATGTTTCTCTGAGATTTGTCAGGTGATCGGTTGCCTTGATACTTTTTACCAACATGTCATCGACGTACACTTCCATTGTATGTCCGATCTGCTTGGAGAACATCTGATCCACTAGCCTTTGATACGTGGCCCCAGCAATTTTCAAGCCAAATGGCATGACCCGATAACAGTAGAGTCCCTTGTTTGTGACAAAGGTAGTCTTCTGCCTGTCTGAGGGATGCATTGTAATTTGGTTATACCCGGAGTATGCGTCCAAAAAGGAAAGTAAATCATATCCTGTAGTTGTAACGACCCGTAAATTTCCGTACATTGGGTGGAGTACCACCTCGACCAGAAATCACGTAGGATTAAATTCTTTAGAAATTTAACAAAGTTAACTAAGTACTAAACTCGATTAGCCATGAAATCCGTTAGGATCACTTTAAATACGATCTGCAAGACCCAAAAGTTGCAGAATCATTGACGCTAGGTTACCCTAAAGTTTAGAACCAAACTCATTTCCCGTCTGCTCTCGGGAATGAAACGAAACTTCATATTAGGTCTAGATCGCACATCGGTCCGATTAATCCGGCTAAGGAACTAGGACCGCCCACCGGGCTTAACAATCATCTCAAAAATCAGCTCCATCCGATGTTCCATGGCCATTCGCTTCGATCCGGAGCGAGGGTGTGTGAAAACACTATTCCCATTCCAAAATAAATATCTGGAATAGTGATCTGGCATCATTCGTTGACGCGTCGAAGATAAGCAACCCGACCGTCGAATCGGACAAATTACACCCTCGGATTAAGAAAAATTTCAGGAACATTTACATGTACTTGGAATTTCTGATCTTGGCCCACTGACCGTCGAACTAAAAGTGGTCCGCCACGTGCGATCTGGGAATTCGATCGAGTCAAAAACATAATCCCACGTAGATCCATAGATGGTGAGCTTAAGTCTGACGTTTGGTTCAAGGAGGGCCACCAGAACCTCCCTTTTGAGCTGGAAAAGTGACGAATATCATATATTAGCAGTAACCCTTGAACCTGAGTCTATTTTGGGAATATTTTTTGCTATAAAAGGAGCTTAGAACAGCCCCTCTCACAGCCATACGAATTTGGGATAAAACCCTAGAGAGAGAGAGAGAGAGAAAAGTGAGAGAATAGCTTGGAGTTTGTGGGCGATCTTCCTCCTACTGCTTCCATTCATTGCACGGCCTACACCGCCCCGTTCTAGGTGGTTTCCCGGCGGTATCCATCCCATTTGAAGGTAAGAAACCCTAACCCTAGGTTTGATTTGAGGTAGGATCGATGTGGGTTGTGTAACGACTAACCGATTCCGCTCTTTAGGCTAGAAAACTCCCGTATACGGAAGATTTACTACCCTTGCTGATTCGTTGCGTTTCAAAAGGCAAAGGTGAGGACTTTAAGTGTATAAGTTACGGTTTTCAACGCTTTCAATGTCAGATAATGGTAGATTCATGATCTGCTTGCAATTGCACATGTACAAAGTGCTTTCCGTTTCCTGTTTCGATTAACGTTGCAAAATATGGAATTTTACATACTCTAGGTATACGTAGAAATACCGTATACGTATTTTTTTTGGATAAATGTTTGACATGTTTATTTAATGTATGATTATATAATATATGAATAAAATACTAGTTTGGCGAAAGGAATCGCCAAAATACATGTTCACTTGTAAATGCGACGTATGTTGAAATTGTGTATTTTAAAAATACCGTATACGTATTTCTTTTGGAATAATGTTTGACATATTTATTTAATATATGCTTGTACAATACATGAATAAAATACCGCTTAGCGAAAGGAATCGCCGCATATGTCTATGTTCGCTTGTAAACACTATGTATGTTGAAATTGCGTATTCTAGAAATACCGCATATGTATAAATTTTGGAAATGTAATTGTCATGATTATTTGTCGCATGAATATGGTATGCGCGGATAAAATAACCGCTTGGCGAAAGAATAGCCCTAATACGCATTTGCTAACATACGTCGTGTATGTTGGAATAGTGTATTCTAAGTGTTCGCGTAGATGCTTGTGTGTGTAAATGTTTAAGTGTTAGTGCCTTAGAGAGGTGCTGATATGGGATTCCCGACTCCTTAGAGACATGTAGGACCCCCCCTCCATGCGGTGGTTAGCTATAACCACTCACTTGAGATGTGGATGTAATTGTATCCCTATGTGTATAGTGCTTTACAACATGCTTTACAACATGCTTTACAACATGCCTTACTTCATGCTTTACTTCATGCTTTATAACATGCCTGCTAACATGCTTTACTTCATGCTTAACTTCATGCCTTACAACTGTTTGAGTTTGGGACTATGCCTATAGTACAAGCATCCTGAGTACCAGACTTGCGGTTGTGGTGAGATTCATATCGCCACAACGGACGTGTCTGCGAACCCGAGTCGTACTTCGGTTGGCGATAGTGGTTGGCCACACGGAGTGCTTTTGCGCTCCATATCGCTCAACTTGTGGTGCGCTCGAGCTAGTCAGGCCCGTCAAGTAAACCGGAGTGTATATGTATGTTCACCATGTTTGGTCGCTCTTGCTTGAACCTAGGGTACCAAACTTACCGGTGGCGATCCCGTTAACCATGGTACCTCGATCCGCTAAGACGCATGGGCCGGACATGGTGGTATGGGACACCGTGGTCGAGCCGTCGCGCCTCTGCCGGGGTCATGTGCCTCCCCGTAGTGACCATTGCGCAACCAAACTCGTGAGCCGATTATGGTGGTATGGGACACTATATTCGAGTGTCGATACTTACGGCGAGAGCCGAGTACGATGAGACCAAGCTCGTCTTTGACGGCGACGAGTCCTCCGTAGTATCTTCGAGTATAGTCCAAGTGTCTGTGATTGGCGACGAGTCTTTCACAGTAACTAGAGTATGAGTTGAGCCGAGTACGATGAGACCTGTACTTGAGTGACGACTAGTGATTGAGCCAAGTACGGTGAGATATGTACTTGAGTGACGGCCAGAATTGAGCCGCATACGGTGAGATCTGTATCCGCGCTGACAGGTGACGAGCCCTTTGCGATGCCTTCACTACGCTTCTCAAACCATAATATCGTATGAGATTAGCTAGGATTGACGACCCTAGAATGGATCATGTTTGAGAATGATACAAGGGAGGTACCTTAGTTTCCCAATACTGCTGGTTGAAATGGATTAATAAAAACTTAGTAATCATGAGCATCATCGCACCGCATGTGCTTTGTAGATGTAGCGCACTGAGGGAGTAAGCATTCGCGAACATAAGATGATGTCGCTTGAGGGTAGTTTGGCAAGGGCATACAGCATCATGTCATATCATTTTTGCACTTAACAAGAGTAATTAGAAATGTTTGATTTGTACTGCTTTATCATTACTGCTTGATTGATTTGATAACATGTTAACCTATACTTTATTGTTCCACTGAGTTAGCCACACACTCCCACATTACGGGACGGTGTTTGCAACACACACCAGACTCTGTCATAGGTGTAGATGGCGCCTTGGTTCAGGAGCCGGAGCCCGACTTTGAAGAGGATCAGGAGGAGTTCTCCTTTATGCAGTATTCTGACGGCTATGCTTAGGCCGGCTGCATCGCGGGATTTTCAGGGCCTCTTTTGAGGATTGTATTTTGATTTTTGACTTAGAAACAATACATGTATATTAGTACTCAGTTAGTACTCATACTCTGGAGTTCACAAAATTTTGTTACGTTACATACTTGGAATATAAAATTTCAGTCTTCCACTTGCCTTTATACAATTGAACTGGAGTATGATTTACTGTTTTGGTATAATCTCATTCATGTTTACTGCTCTAACTCAGACAACATTTAACCATCATTGTGTATGTTGCATAAGTGATGCGTTGGAACTCGGGAGTAGAGTTCATACTTGACCCCCGATTTTCAAGGCGTTACAGTAGTGCTATCCACCAGTTGATCAATCCGAGGCAATAGGAAACTATCTTTATGGGCATTGGAGAATTCCTCCACGCTACTGCAACCTAACACCACCTGCACGCATCTATCGTGCATAAGCTTATAGAAATCTTAGTGGGTGGTGAAAGTGTGTGCACAAGGTAAATGTCAAGTAAGCAATATCAGAGGAATCAGAGTAAGCGGAAATACTGACAGTCCATGAGTCATATAATATCAGGGTATGCAATGCGAATCAGCTATACAAATGAGGAGTCAAAGAAAGCCAAATATTAGATGTCGAGGATGCAATGTCATAAATCATACAATATCGAAATAAGCAGAAATATATTGACAAGTCTATGAGTGCCTTCAACCGTACAAAGGCTATACAATGCAATGCATAAATGCTAACGGTGATATCAATACAGAAACATGACAACCCAAAATGCTAAGTACTGCGGATATAATGTAATATGCGGTGCGAATGCAATGACCATGCTAGAGTGAAGTCGGGATGATAGTACGTAGTATCGCAGGATCTGAGGTCTATCACAAGGGACTTCTATCCAAACCAGTCTCATACCTAAATTTGGATAGTCAGACTCACTGTGGTAAACTCCTGATCTCAGGTTAGTTGCGCGCCCAACCAAAATCCTGGCCATGCTAAAGTACACAACAATTAGTTACGCACCACCAGCCCGAGTGGATAGTGAATGAAATGAATGCATGAGTATGCAACTCCTACTTAATAAGTCCACATATTAATACGGTTCCTCTCTAGAAAATCACTGGGGTCTATTACACTCCAAACCAGATTGCCACCCCATCACACGCAACAAGGTGAGTGGAAGAGACCTCACTATCTGCCTGCCAATATCAGGCTCGGCTCGTCAATAGCGGACCCATTCCTCGAGCTGGTCAGACTTAAACTAGCATTGCCCCCTCCTCTCGGGTAGGTAAGGCCGCACCCCCTTCCAACCGACCACGACATAGTGGGAGACTCTGCCTAACGGTATACGGCCCTCATACGCTCATGCATCCACTCAGTCTAGATGTTGGAGCAACCTCTGGAACCAAGAGGGTTTAAGGACTTTCACCTAGGGATATCTATAGCACCCCATGTAGAACAAATTTTCAGTGTTTCATCTGGTTATCCACGAAATACCTGTGGAGGCTACGGCCCTGATGTCGCTAGGGCGTATGGTGGTCATGTCACACAAATGCGAGATGCATGGGTCACACAGTCCAATCATGCATCAATCTTGTGCATGTCATGCTCTCATGTGGGGCAACTCGCCTATCAGGGAGCCCTATGAACAACCTGCCCTATGACATATGCAATGGTCAATCACATCTCATAACAAGCATGCAGATGATGCATATGGGCATGTATTACGATGCTATGCTGTCACATACTCATAATCGGTATCAATAACCGGCATCAACAATCGGCCTTGACAATGTGGACATTTAACCAATATTACCCCCAAGGAATGGTCACATAGAGCCCAACATATAATGGGCCCACGCCCTCGCACAAAGGCCTGATATATAACACAATACGCCTTACTCAAGGGCCACATATACACAACAGGCGGACCTTGCTCATGGGCTTAATACATATCACAATGGGCCTTGCCCATAGGCTATGAATACACCACAATGGACCTTGCCCATGGGCCATGAATACATCACAATGGGTCTTGCCCATGGGCCTCAAATACATGACATGTGGGCCCTACACATGGGTCTTGAATACATCAAATGGGCCTTGCATCATGGGCTTAATACGTGTCACAATGGGCCTCAACTGCGGGTCGCATGTAATCATATAGGTCTCGATAATCGGCCTTGGCAATCAAAATCGACCTCGACAATCGAAATCGACACTCGAAATCGGCCTCGATAATCAGAATAGGCCTATACGATCAGCCTCGACAAATCAGAATTGGCCTCGATACTAGGCCTCGACAGTCGGAATCAGCCTATACAATCAGCCTCGACAAATCAGAATCGGCCTCGATTATCAGAATCGATTAATAATCGGAATCGGCAAATCGGTCGATAATCAGAATCGGCAAATCGCTCACGTCAATCGGAATCGGCAATCGGTTGTGACAATCGAAATCGATCGATAATCAGAATCGGTAAATTGGTCACGTTAATCGGAATCGGCAATTGGTCATGACAATCGGAATAGATCGATAATCAGAACCGGCAATCGGTCATGATAAACGGAATTGATCGATAATCGGAATCGGCAAATCGGTCATGTTAACCAGAATTGGCAATTGGTCACGATAATCGGAATCGATCAATAATCAAAATCGGCAATTCGATCACGTCAATCGGAATCGACAATTAATCATGACAATCGAAATCGATCAATAATCAAAATCGGTAAATCGGTCACGTCGATCGGAATCGACAATCGGCCACGATAATCAGAATCGGTAATTCGGTCATATCAATCATAATCGGCAATCGGTCACGATAATCGGGATCAGTCGATCAATAATCAAAATTAGCAAATCGATCACGTCAATCGGGGTCGGCAATCAGTCACGATAATGGGGATCGGTCGATAATCAGAATCGGTAAATCAGTCATGTTAAGCGGAATCGACAATCGGTCACGATAATGGGATCGGTCGATCAATAATCGGAATCAGCAAATCGATCACATCAATCGGGGTCGACAATCGGTCACGATAATTGGGATCGATCAATAATCAGAATCGGCAAATCGGTCACGTTAAGCGGAATCGGTAAGAATGGGCCTAACAAGGCCTAAGGGAAGGTCACAATGAGGACATAACTATCATTGCCCATTAATGTGGACATCTAACCATCATTGCTCCTAAGGAGTGGCCCACGTAGAGGAAAACGTATCATAGGCCCATGACCTCATACAAGGACCTAATACACATCACCATGGGTCTCATTCATGGGCCAAATACTCATTTCAGTGGGCCTCGACACATCAAGCCTTGCCCATGAGTTTTGAATACATCAAATGGGCCTCGTCCATGGGCCTCGAGTAAATCACAATGGGCCACAACCCATAGGCTTCAAATACACAACAGGTGAGCCCTATGCATGGCCTTGTACACAAGTGGACCGCATTAATGGGCCGCACCAATGGACCTCATATACATAACAGGTGGGCCCTGCTCATGGGCCAAAAATACAAACAGGTGGACCCCGCACATGGGCCAAAACACATCATGATGGGCCTCATGGATGGACCGCACCAATGGGCCACAAGTGGACTTGGACTACACCAAAATCCTTTCAATAGTTGCAAGTGTAACATGTGTGTCACTATACATTATCATTTCATGGGGTACATGGCCCACCAGTGATGATCAGCACTGTCTAAACATTACCCAGGTAAATTAGCACCATCGGAACATTATCTATGTAAATCAGCGCCGTCCAAACGTTGTCCAGCACTGTCCAGCATAATCTGGATGGTGTGGATTACAAAACATACAGCATGGTGCATCCCACGCATACATTCCAGAGACGGACGATGTAGATATAAAACATATACATTACAGTGGGAGCTACACCATCTCGACAGATGGCAGAGCAGATATACAATTTATACACCAAGGTGGGTCTCATGCACATGGCCCCCATTACTTACATATATAATATAATATAATATAATATATATATATATATATATATATATATATATATATATATATATATACACGTTACAAGAAGCCACCGTCCAGACGCCTGAATGCTATGGACGATGGAGACTTCATGCATGTTTACATGGTGGGTCCACACGTGTGGCCCACCTCATATCATATTAATATATATTATGTAAATATATAACATATCATATATATACATATGTCCATACTCACCGTCCAGATGTATCTAGACGGTGCAAATATCATGTTTAAAGGTGGGTCCCACTTAGGGTGGCCCGCTGACTGACGGTACAGGTACAACATGTACCATGGTGGAGCCATATGAGGCACCGTCCATATGGATGGTACAGATAAAACGCATATACTTACGGTGGGTCCCACCAAAGAGACTGATGGTGTGGATTATTGTCCATATCACAACAGCTTTACAGCTGCTATGCAGAGGCGAGCCAAGGTGGGTGGGTCCCACGTGGGGTGCACCACAACGTTTATTTTCCAACCCACCTGTACATAAGGTTACATGGACCCAGATAAAAAAGAAAAAAAAAACAAATTTCATGACGATCCAAATAGTCTGTGACAACCCCAAAGGGTTTCGATGCAAACGTTGTATCTCACTGTTTCCTGCACCGTGGGCCAGCTAAGATCCGAACACGGTTGATTTTAGGGTGGCCTACAGTCAGAAGGAGGGCCACCCAATGCACGGTGTGGATATACATCACACCTCAGGGTGGGGCCTACAGATGGGACCCGTGGGTCCCTGCTTCTTGTCCGTGCGCGCAGAGGACGGCAGCAGCAGACACTGCTGCTGCTGCTGAGATTTTTATTATTATTAAAAAAAAAAACAAATATGTTTTTTGAAGGAACTTCCTAGGTGGGGCCCGTATCAGGTGAATCTGACCTAGTCGTTGGAATCTATGGCTCAGGACAGACCCATCAAGACCAATATGTAACATGTTTTGGCGAATAAAAACATCAAGGTGGATTTTAACGGTAAACACTACTATTTCATATGGTATGTCCCGCTTGATTATCGGATGGGTCTCAAATTTTGACTTAATGCCTAAAATGATATAGAAAATATAATAGATGGCGTGGATCTAATTCATACATCAAGGTGGGGCCTACATGTACCGCACACCCAAAGCTTCTAAACCAAGCTAATATTTTTGTTTTCATCCCAGCAACGTCCACACCTGCTGGATGGTCTGGACAACAAAGGTCCAACGAGTTCTGGTTGGCCCATCTGGTTGGCCCATCAGGCCATGTTAGGTTCACCAGATATTTGTATTTTCCCATCATCTGGACCCTTCAAATAAAGATGGTAGCAAGGTGGGTTGGTCCCCATGTTTGGACGGTCATGTGGTCTGTTGGATAGACGGTTTAGATATCACATACACTCATCATGTAGGTTATAAAATAAAGGAAGGAGAGGGAGAGAAGCACACACCTTCAAAACTACTCCTTCTTCCACACTAGGGCAATCTAGCTCCAAGGAGAAAGAATTAATGGTCGAGATTGGATTTTAGAGGTTGGATGATGGGGTATGAAGCTTCATGGTGGGTGGAAAATGGAGGAAAGTTTGGACGTGGGTTGCTTGGATAATGAGGGAGAGAGATGAGAGAGAGTGGTTGTAAGAGAGAGAGGGATGATAAGTGATGGGGTGATGGGTAAAGTGAGTGATGGGTGTACTTTGTGTAAGAGAGTGCTGACTTTAGGGGTTGCTTGGGGATGGGGTGATGTGTATTTGACATGAGGTGTGATTGATGGGATTGATGGGACATGATTTGAAATCTTTTTTGGGTTTGCAAATGCACGGCGTTTTCCTCGCATCGAACGCTAGCCCATATCTCCTGGCCAGAGTATCGGATCGACTCGCGAGTCGCAGCATCGGAACCGCGGCGATGGCGCAGTCACTAAGGTGCAAGTCTTAGGTTGAGTTGACTCAGGTTGACGGCGTGTGAATCAGGGTCACGTGCAAATACCGGTTAAAGGTCGAAGGTTGCTGGAATTCGACCGGGAAGACCGCGGAAGCCTAAGGAACGGTACGGTCCAGGATACGGGTCTTACACTAAGTGTGGTTGTGGCTTCTGTTGTTGTTTCGTCCTGTTCACTTCGTCACATAGGGCTTGTATCTCACTTTGCATGACACGATATTTACTTGCTCGATTGCGAGAATACTGAGAAGGCCCCAGGGCTGATTCGACATGAAGTAACGAGGGGGAACAAGTTTGCTCATTTGGCTTTAGTTTCGTAACCACTGCTTTCTTCTTTCCTCTAGCCATTTTACTCGAGAATAGAAACCTGACCTCTTGTATCGGATTCCCACAGACGGCGCCAAAAATGTTGAGGTCAAAATATGGATCACACCCCTCTCCATGCTCCTTGAATGAACTCTGGTCCTACATAAGAGGTGAGCAAGGAGATCCTGGCTAAGCTGAGGGACCCTCTGATGCCTAAGTCAGGTCAAGGGAATCGGGGTCTAAGTTGAAGAGTAGAGGAAGAGTGCAAGATATTGCGTACTTATAACAATGGGGTCTTCTGGTATTTATACCTGACTATCGGACGGTTGAGGCCTGTTAATCTCGGCATAATTCACTCAATCAGTGGGATTTCGGATCGTGGGGATACTGTGCGTAATCTGAGGATCGTGTAATATATTATGCACCTAACGCATATCGGTAAGTGAAATATCCGGCCACATCCACTAATGGTAGTTTCTAAGCTTAGCACGTGGAGCACCCATTTCAGGATCAGGACTCGGCTTGGCCCTGTCGGCAGATGAGGCCTCTGTCAGAGTGATTACACGTCTTCATCGAACAAAAGCCATGTTTACGGTCCGAGCCGATCTGGCACAAGGTCCAAGGTAAAGCATCGGGCCTACTTTATCGGGTCGAGTTTCCTCTTGGTCATTAGTCTCACGGCCGAGGCGCCTTGGCGACTTATCGGTGAATCTTTCAGTCATGGGCGTCGTACAGAGTAGTTTCCTATTTGATGACGTCGGTCTTCAGAATTGTAAGAGGCTCGGATCTTCCCATAACAATACTCATACTAACTCTTAGAAATTCTAGCATATTCTAAGAAAGCAAATTGAATATGTCTTGTGATTTAGATTAACATGATGTTCAAACTTCCTCCTAATCAATTTAAATTCAAGAACTTAGACGATAGTCTACTTGGTTAAACAAACTCCAATAATTCAAAATTCAATCTCTATCTTATCATCGTACTTAAGGCATTCTTAAATACATAGACTATCACTTTCCAAACAGGTTTTTAACTTGAAAAATTAAAATTTTTCACAATTTTTTTGCTCAAAACTAAGAGAATACTGATTAGTTTACCTAATCCACACCCCCAACCTAAAACCTACATTGTCCTCAATGTAAAAGATATGAGCATGCAATGCATATGAGACAACGAAAAGAAATGGAAAGTGATGGGAAAATAATACATGAAGAATGAGAATTGAAGCTTTTCTAAAGTTTTTAACATATAAATGAGTTAGCATGAAGACTAAACAAATTGAAATCAAACTATCCTAATCCTAAATCCTATGAAAGCAATAAACCTAACTACACCTCTGTAAGACTAGGAGGTCAATCCTGGTATACATGATCGATCAGAGGTATGGACATGTCTTCTGAATCAAACTTCTCAATAAATGGCTTGATACAATGTCCATTTACTTTGAAATCATTGCAATTCACTAGATTCTTTATTTTGATGGCCCCATGAGGATAGACATTAGTAACAATGAAGGGACCGGTCCAACAAGATCAAAGTCTACCTGAAAAAGATGAAACCAAGAATTGAATAGCAAAACTTTTTGACCGGTTATGAATGATTTCCCATGGATAGTGTTGTCATTAAATACCTTCATCTTGTCCTTTTAAATTCTTGATTTCTCACAAGCATCGTTCCGAATTTCTTCAAGTTCATTCAATTGAAGTTTGCGTAGCGAGCTAACGTTGTCTAAATTGAAGTTCAGATTTTTTATAGCCCAGTAGGCTCTATGTTCCAACTCTACAAGCAAGTAGCAAGCTTTCCCATAGACAAGTCTAAAGGGTGACATTCTGATGGGGGTCTTAAAAGCTGTACGATAAGCCCATAAAGCATCGGTTAAGCGGATTGACCAATCCTTATGGTCGGGGTTAATCATTTTTTCCAGAACTTACTTAATTTTTGCTATTGGAAATCTTAGCTTACCCACTTATTTGCAAGTGGTATAGAGTGCTCACCTTATGAGAGATATCATATTTCTTCATTAAGTTCTCAAATGGCTTATTACAAAAGTGTGAACCTCCATCACTAATGATGGCCCGAGGCATTTTGAACCATGAAAGGATGTTTTCTTTCAAGAATCTAATAACCATTTTATAATCATTATTCGGGCACGGGATCGGTTCGACCCACTTAGTGACAAAGTCTACTATCAATAAAATGTAAATATTTCTAAAGGATTGGGGGAATGACCCTAAGAAATCGATGCCCCAGCAATTGAATGCTTCAATGATAAGAATTGGTTTTCTCGGCATCATATTTCTACAGGACAATCCTCCCAATTTCGGACAATGCTTACAAGCTTTGCAAAACTCATGAGTATCTCTGAACATCATGGGCCAGTAAAAGCTGCACTGTAGGATTTGATCGTGGTCTTTTTAACAAAAAAGTGACCACCATAGGTCTTTAGAATGATAAAAGGAGATGATACTCTGATGTTCATTATCTACCACACATGTCACGCCCCAAACTCGGAAACAGGGCTCACAAAATTTTTGATCACCGAATTCAGCGCCGACAGCCTCCGTAGTACCCCATTCTCTGCACCCGACACCCATATACCAGGTTCCGATCCTAAGATCTTACATGGAGGATTTTGAACGTAAATTTGATTTGTAATAAGCATAACCGACAAACAACAACCAATAACTTCATCACATTTCCACTATGATAAAAAAAAACTTTTAAGTATAATGCATAAAAGGAAATACAATAACAATATTAGAAGGTCCAGAAATCCGCTACATGGTCCAATCTCAATGTTGTTGCGGTGTCCTAGCTTCACCTGCACACAACGATCGTGCATAAGCTTATAGAAAGCTTAGAGGGTGGTGTAAGTGTGTGCGTAATCTAAGCATACTCAGAATGCAATATCAGAGTAATGTGGAATATACTGGCAAATTCATGAATACTATCAGTCGGACCAAGGCTATGCGATGCAAGGCATGAATGTTATTGGCCATATCAAGGCCATGCGATGCAAGACATGAATGATGTCGGCCATACCAAGGCCATGCGATGCGAGATGCAACTCAAGCATACCAATCCTCATCTAAATCCACATATCAATGCAACTCATCACTAGAGCATCAAATATCAGTACAGTTCTCGCTCTGGATAATCACTGGGGTCTAGTACACTCCAAATGGCACTGCTCCTTCCCCAGGCACGTAGTCCAAGTGAGCGTAAGAAACCTCACTATCCGCCTGGCCAATAGTCTGTTAATACCTATTCGGCACGTCGATAGCGGACCCATTACGAGCTGGTCAGACTCAGCCTAACAATTGCCCCTACCCTCGGGCGGGTAAGGCCACACACCCTTCCAACTAACCACGACACAGTGGGAGATGCAGCCTCCTGGTATTCCTCCTTCATGCACTCATACATCCACTCTGTCTCGATGTTGGAGAGTCTTCCGATACTGTCAGGTTTATGGACTTTCACCCAAGGACATCCTTCGCGCCCCATGTAAAGAGAAGATTTTCGATGTCCAAACCTGCCATCCACGATATGCTTGTGAAGGCTATGACCCTGATGTCGCTAGGGCGTACAACAATCACAACACACAATGCAAGATGCAAGAGTCACACAGTCTAATCATGCATCCATACTGCGCATACGGTGCGTTCATGTGGGACCTCAGGGAGTCCCATAAACAACCTGCCCTATGACATATGCAATGATCAACCACATCTATAATGTAGATGATGCCTATGGGCATGTATCATGATGCTATGCTGTCACATACTCATAATTGGTATCTATAACTGGCCTATACACAAGGCAGGGTCCATAGATGAACAGCCGATCTAAACCATAGTATAAAGATCGGCCCTCGACTGTGGATATACCAAATCCGATAGCACAGATCCATCCCTCTATGGCGATGATGAACTCCACTCATATCAAGGTTGGGCCTAGATGGCCTACCTATAAACCTAAGGATCTGGAAAGGGTTCCTTCTCCATACTATTATATAGCCCGCTAGATGCCCTAAGGGGGCCAAATGAGTTCTAGATGAACTCCAAGATTAAAAAGAAATAGTCTTACAAGTAACCAATGGGGGCCCAATATCTTGGGTTAACCCGATACGAATAGATGGACCATGCAAACATTAATGGGGCCCAATGATTTGGGTTAACCCACTTAGAGAATGATGAGAATGGGCCTAACAAGGCCTAAGGGAAGGTCACAATGTGGACATTCAACCATCATTGCCCATCAATGTGGACATTTAACCAACATTGCTCCTAAGAAGTGGCCCACATAGAGCCAAACATATAGTGGGCCCTTGGCCTCACACAAGGGCCTAATATACATCACAATAGGCCTCACTTAAGGGCCCACATATACATCACATCGGGCCTCACCATATGGGCCTTATATACATCACATCAGGCCTCACACATGGGCCACATATACATCATAATGGGCCTCACACATGGGCCATAAATACATCACAATGGGCCTCATCATATGGGCCTCTCATACATCACATTAGGCCTCATCATACATTACAATGGGCTGTACATATGAGCCTCATGTACATCAAGTAAGACCCACCGTCCTAGTTGGACGGTGTGGATAAAACATTATTTTTATATCTACACCATTCATCTATTTTTAGAGATCATTTTAGAGCATTACCCAAAAAAATGAATCATATCGAAAGATCATCTGGACCATACCACTAATAGCAGTGGAGATAATGATTTTCACTGTTAACAATTCACGGGGGCCACCTTAACGTTTATTTTCCATCCAATTTGCTCATAAGGTCACAAAGACCTGAATTAAGAGGAAAACAAATTTCATATTGATCCAAAACTTATGTGACCCCCAAACGGTTTCAATGGTAGACGTTCAATCCTCCACTGATTTTTGTAGTGTGGTCCACCTGATAGACAGATCTGTCTTATTCTTCTTCTCAACCCTTAAGACAAGCTCGCAGGGTGGATGGACGACTTGGATATAACACACCTCATGATCAAACCCACCGTACTTGCTGACATTTTATAGTAATTATTTGCTGCTAGTGAGACCCATCGTCCACAGACGGACGGTGGATAAAACACATACCTCATGCTCAGACGCACAGAGCTGCTGATGTAATACAGCAGCTACATAGCTGGTGTGAGGTACCCAGCTAATCTGCTTCCCACCATCCAGGGGTTGAACGGTGTGGATACAACACATCCATCATGGTAAGCCCCACACCCCACAAGTTCAATACGTGCAGGGTGGGTCCTACCATCCCAAACAATGGGCGATGTGGATGAAAAACAGATGGACAACGTGGAGAAAAACATACATCATGGTGCGTCCCACTCAGCACACCGTCTAGATGGACAGTGCGGATATAAAATACATGAATCAAGGTGGGTCCCTGTAACGTCCCGATTTTGGAACCTGAGTATATGATCCGTCCTCCAAAAACCTAAGTGTTAGCCTATAAATTTCAGTGTAAATTCGAACCGCTTATCATAAATCAGAGTAAGCAACAATGAAGCTAGAGTAAACTATGTATTAAATAAAATATTTTGATCATCACAAAATTTCAAATGTAGTACCCATATAGGACTTATACAATCCTAAATAACCAAGTTCATGTAAGCAAAAACAGGAGTCTATTAGCTAGTGGTGGAGCTCAATATGGGCTACTGGGACCCTGTCTAACTCCTCAGCTACCCGATCTGCTCTAGTAACCTAGTGAAAAGCATCAGCTCACTTTACACCTTCATCAACTATTACGGTTTGATAGCGTCAATGGCTATCGTAGTGAGGAGCACCCTCTAAGATTGTGCACTCATCGTTCACAATCAATATAGATCTCAATTCATGAAATTAGATATATTAAACAGGGCAATTCACAATCATGAGCATATATTCAAAAATTAAGCCAATCAACCTAATCTCATCATAAGAAAATTATAATAGCAATCAGAATGTAAGTGGACGTGTCCAAATGATCAAATAATCAATCTTCCAAACTCCGTAAAATGACTAGAAAATCAAGCTTTAAACCTCTACTTCACTTGAAAATCACATCGTATGTGAACACTGCAAGATGGCTAGGAAATCACTAAGCGAACACCTGCTTCACCGGAAATCATGGTACGATGGAACACCACAAGATGAAAAGAGAACAACATACAAACGTCTACTTCACTCAAAAATTATATCGTATATGAACACCCCAAGATGGCTAGGAAATCGCAAAGGGAACACCCTCTCCACCCGAAAATCATGGCACGACTGAACACCACAAGATGAAAAGAAACACAACATACAACCTCTAGACCACCCAAAAATCATATCGTACGTGAACATCGCAAAATGGCTAGGAAATCACTAAGCGAACACCCACTCCACCCGGAAATCACAATATGACTGAACATCGCAAGGTGGCTAGAAACCCAACAAGCCACAAGGGACACCAATAATTCATCCAAACCACGAAGGACAAATAAACGATCTAAGCCACGTAGGGCATATATGCGGTCCAAGCTGTGTAAGGCAAAGTATGATCCAAGCCATGTAAGGCAAATAAGCTGTCTAAGCCATGTAAAGCAGATGTGCGATCCAAGTCATGCAAGTTAAATATGGACCACAAGATAGTAAGACCACGACAAGTTCCATCCAATCCATCAAAAGATTGCAAATGTTAATCATACGATTAATTAACATGTGTACCACTAAAGATGGCATATTATTATCAATTATTTGTGCTTACCAAAATTAAAGAGATATGTTCTTTATCTAATACAGGAATCAAGTGCGCAACATATTATTATGTACACGTATTCACATAATAAGTTAAGTAACTCAATCAAGTAACGTAGGAGATACTAAATAGGAATGATTTAGGTTATAATCTGTGGTTAATGAATTTAAGTGGGAAGCTCAAAGGGTGAGTCCTCACCTTAGACGGAATCAACTTGAATCAAATTGCAATGTCCACACCGACTTGACTTCAACAAGAGGGATCTAAAGTAGCTCTACTGAATACCTATACTCAACCAACACAAGCAGAATAATAACCTATCTTATTATTACTAAAATATGTATGTAAAATATATTTTGAACTAATAGAAGGTGATTAGGGAGTCCACTCACCTTTGAATAACCCCAATTTAGATTAAACCCGCAAGACAGCCGAGTCAACTCGTGTGGCGGTCCTCGACTCAAACACACTCTCTTCCTCCTCTCCTTTTTCTTCCTTTCTCTTCCTATCCTCCTCTTTCTTACTCTCTTACTGAAATGTCCAGCTAGACCTAGGCTAGGCCCGTGTTTGAAAGTGCACTGGTTTGTCGATTAGCGTGAGTGTTAAGTCAGTAAGACAATAAAGTCCCATAGGAAGATTGTTCAAGCGTCTGCCTCAACAGGATGTGTGCCCGAACTCGTCAAAGGTAAACCTTAGCCTCACATCCCATGTCCCAAAACACCAGGTATATAAAACTCTTAAAAATGGATAGAATATCTTAGGGTTTTTGGTAAGAAAATTAATTTGTATAATTAGGAAAATCTTTAAGTTTTCTACCTTTGTCAATTTATCGACTTATTGTTCAATGAAATCGAGCACTATAATCGATGCCCTTGAAACTATCTCGATGATATCGAATGGAGGACTTTTGATGTCCAACAAATACAAAGAACTCTGAACTGAATTATCGATGAATCGATGGACCGTTCGATATCATTGAAATTTGAATCTCAAGTACATCGAGACGTCTCGATAAAATCAACATCTGGTCAGTTGTGTCCCATATTCTGCTAAGGCAAATCATGTGTGTCTCGATATATTGAAGAGAGACTCGATAATCCTCGAAATTCAAATCTCGATGAAATTGACTGATCTTCAATGGTATCGGATTGGGACACAAATCTATCCAAGCAATTCTTCAGGTAAAATTATTCAAGTATCGAGGATCTCCCAATAAAATTGATATTCAAATACTGATCATATCGAGACAGGGTTAATGTCATCGAAACTGCACACAAACTGTCCAGCAAGCTTGTAGGAAAATTCCTTAAAAATATCAATGAATCGACATTGTTATCGATATCATCGATATTCAAATTCCGATGATATCGAGGGATGCTCGATCATATCATATACCTGTTTAGTTTCAAAGGCATTTTCTCTCTCATTTTCAAATGTTGAGGAATCGAACCTCCTTTCGATGAAATCAGAGTTCGAAATCCGATGACATTGAAGCATGTTTGATTCCCTTGACCAGTTGGAAAAAAGGTTCAAAAGCGTTTGACAAAATTGAGTTTGTATCATCGAGCGGTCATTCGATGCTATCGAGAGTATACACTCGATGATTTCGAACCCAACTCAATGATATCGAACTCTGTAAAAAACATGACTGTTTTATATCCATTAGAACTTTTTGCCTATTTAAAGAGAGCTTGCCTTTGGTTGTTGTAGAGAAAATAGAGAGTGCTTTTGTGTGTTTAAACCCAGATCATATACCTTAAGCCTTTTCTCTCATGGAAGTTTATCCTCCAATCCACCCTCATCATTGATATTCAATAGAGTAGATTGAGAAATGAACTTCCGCATTCAAGGGTCCTGTAGCTACCATCTTAATGGTAAATCATTAAGCTGGGATGCCTTAAATGCATAGATAATTGGAATCGATGTCTCCTTTATATGTAAACATTTAATAGAGTAGGATTCCATCATAACCTTGACCTAACCCGTTGCCTTACATTGGAATATCATTTGATTTGCAGTTCAAGGGAGATGAAGATTCTTTGTTATTAAAGGAAGAGATCTTCATAAACGTGCGTAATGGGGCTCATCTACTTATCTGTAAGTTATTAGAGTCCAGAGAACCCTTGTGATCATTCCTTTTGTAGGATTAGGTCTAAGGTACTTCTGTCACGCCCCAAACCCGGAAATCGGATTCACAGGAATCTCAATCGCCGAATCCGGTGCCGACAACCTCCGTAGTACCCCATTCTCGGCTCTTAGCATCCATACGATAGATTCAGATCTTGGGATCCTACAAGGAGGATTATTTTTTTAGGTACATTTAACTCGTAATAAGCATAACCACAAGTATACCCAAATCACAAAGGCAACATCATCATCACATATTCACTAATATAATCATTTGATTACAACACTAAAGGGAGATACATAAATAAAAAATCAAGCTCAAGAAGACCGCTGCATGCTCTAAGCTCAACACTGCTGCAACCTAACATCACCTACATGCATCTATCGTGCATAAGCTTATAGAAAGCTTAGAGGGTGGTGTAAGTGTGTGCACAAGGTAAGGCCAAGTATTAATACAATGCCATCATCATACAGTACCGAAAATACTGGTAATCCATGAATCATACAATATTTGAATAAGCAGAATTACTAACAAGATCATGAATTACCAGAGTAAACAGAAATATTAACAAGAGCAGGAATTATCAGAGTAAACAGAAATACTGGCAAGATCATAAATTATACGATAACAGAGTAAGCGAAAATACGGACAAGTACATGAGTCAATCAATATCAGAATACGCAATATAGAACAGCTATGCAAATGAGGAGTTATAAAGAGCCAAATATCAAATGTCAAGGATGCGATGCAATATGTAATTCCTGATGAGTCCACGAATAGCGTCAATCATATTTAGGCCATAAGATTGCAGAAACACAACAACCCCAAATACCATATGCCGCAGATGTAATGCAATATGTGGTGCGAATGGAATGACCATGCTGGAGTGTGAAGTCGGGATGATAGTACGTAGCATCGCAGGCTATGGGGTCCATCACAAGAGACTTCTATCCAAACCAGTCCCATACCTAAATTTGGATAGTCAGACTCAATGTGGTAAACTTCTAATCTCAGGTTAGTCGCGCGCTCAACCGAAATCCTACTTATGTGAAGGTACACGTAACAAATAGTTGCGCACCACCAGCCCGAGTGGATAGTGAATGAATGAATGAATGAGTATGCAACTCCTGCTCAATAAGTCCACATATCAGTATGGTTCATCTCTGGGATCATCACTGGACTCTACGCCAGCTTGCTGCCTCTATCTGAGCGCACAACTGGGTAAGTGAAAGAGACCTCACTATCCGTCTGCCAATATCGGGCTTTGCTCGTCGATAGCAGACCCATTCCTCAAGCTGGTCAAACTCAACCTAGATATTGCCCCCTCACTCAGGCGGGTAAGGTCACACTCCCTCCCAACTGACCACGACACAACGGGGACGCGGCCTACTAGTATACGGCCCTCATGAGCTCATATATATCCACTCGGTCTCAACGTTAGGGCATCTCCTGGCCACGGAGGTTCAGGAATTTTCACCCAAGGACATCTATGGCGCCCGTATGCTAGAACTAAACATTTCCGGTGTCCCCTCTGGCCATCCACGACATGCCTGTAGAAGGTATGACCCTGATGTCACCAGGGCGTATAGTAATCACAGCAAGCAATGCAAGATGCATGACTCATGCATCAATCCTGCGCATACCGCGAGCTCATGCGAGATAACCTCCGCCCATCCGGGAGTCTCATAACAATACGCTCAATGACATATGCAATGATCAACCACGTCTCATAACAAACATGTAGATGATGCGTATGGGCATGTATCATGATGCTATGCTGTCACATACTCATAATCGGTATTAATAACCAGCATCAACAATCGACCTCGACAATGTGAACATTTAACCAACATTGCCCCCAAGGAATGGGCCTCATGGATCCTAACATATAGTGAACCTATGACCTCACACAAGGGCCAATTATACAACACCATGAGCCTCTCTCAAGAGCTTACTACACATCACGATGGGCCTCTCAATGGGCCTAATATACATTATGTTGGGCCTTACACACGGGCTGAATACACATCGCAAAGGGCCTCAAATATGGGCCATATATACATCACACAGGGCCTCAATAATCGGAATCAGCCTCGATAATCGGCCATGACAAGCGGAACCGGAATCGGGTTCAACAATCGAAATCGATCGATAATTAGAATCGGTAGATCGGTCACGTCAATCGGAATCGGCAATTGGCCACGACAATCGGGATCGATCGATAATCAGAATCAGCAAATTGGTCACGTTAAACAGAATTGATAATCTGTCACGATAATCGGGACCAATCGATAATCAAAATCGACAAATTGGTCACGTCAATCAGAGTCGATAATCAGTCTCAACAATCGAAATCGATCGATAATCAGAATCGGCAAATCGGTCACCAATCGGAGTCGGTAATCGGTCACAACAACTGGAATCGATCAATAATCAGAATTGGCAAATCAGTCACCAATCGGAGTCAGTAATCGGTCACGACAATCAGAATCGATCGATAATTGGCAATCGGCTATGACAAATCAGAATCGGTAATCGGCCATGACAAATCAAAATCGGTAATCGGCCTCGATCGATAATCGGCTATCAGCCACGACAAATCAAAATCGGTAGTCGGCCTCGATCGATAATCGGGAATCGGCCATGACAAATTAGAATCGGTAATTAGCCTCGATCGATAATCGGCTATCAGCCACGACAAATCAAAATCGGTAGTCGGCCTCGATCAATAATCGGCAATCGGCCACGACAAATCAAAATCGGTAATCGGCCTCGATCGATAATCGGTAATCAGCCATGACAAATAAAAATCGGTAATCGGCCTCGATCGATAATCGGCAATCGGCCACAACAAATCAAAATCAGCAATTGGCCACGATAATCGGCCTCGATGATCGGCCGAACAAGGCTTAAGGGAAGGTCACAATGTGGGCTTTAAACCATCATTGCCCATTAATGTGGCCATTCAACCAACATTGCTCCCAAGCAGTGGCCCACATAAAACCAAACACATAGTGGGCCCACGGCCTCACACAAATGTCTAATGTAAATCGCAATGGACCTCATCATATGGGTCAGAATACATCACAATGGGCCACATCCAATGGGCATAATATACATCCCAATAGGCCACATCCATCAGTCGAAAATACATTACAATGGGCCTCGGCACATGGACTATAAATTTATCACATCAGGCCTTGCCCATGGGCCTCGAATACATCACAACGGGCCTCGCCCATGGGCCTCGAATACATCAAGTGAGCCGCATCACATTAGCCACACCAATGGGCCTAATACCTCACAATGGGGTGGGCCCTGCTCGTCCCAAATGGGCCCATCGGATGGACAACTTGGATAAAACACGTACATCACGTGGGGGCCACATGAATGGACTGTGTGAATACAAAATACATACATCTAGGTGGGCCCCCACCCGTGGGCCTCATTACAATGGGCCGCATCAATGGGCTGCACCAATGGGCCTCATAAACATCAAATGAGCCCATCAACGGGCCACACCAATGGGCTCATATACATCACGTTTAGGCCACGCAAATCAGCAAGTGGATCGGTGGACGACAAGGATAGAACATACATTTCATGGTGGGCCTCCAAGTGATCTAGAAATAGGGTGGATGGTGTGGATACAACACCTACATCATGTGGGTCTCACTGTCCATGTGTGGAAGTGCCGAACAAAACACATATATCATGAAGGTCCCTAGTAGGACGGTGTGCACCTAACACATACGTCACAGTGACGTCTCACTATCCAAATAGATGGTGAAGGCAAAACACATGTATCAGTGGGCTCCACCATCCATTGCTGGATGGTGGAGAACGTGGATTAAAACACTTACATCCAGTGGTCCCTATGGACGTATGGCCTAGAGATAACACGTACCATGATGGGCCATAGATGGACAGTAGGATGAAACACATATGTCGCAGTGGGTATCACGTCCAGATGGATGGTATGGATCAAACAGATACATCATGTGAGGGCCCACCATCCCATATTGGACGATGTGGATAAAACATGTACAACACCGTGGAATCCATGGTCCAAATGGACTGTGATAATAAGACATATACGTCATATCATGGTGGTCCCCACCGTCCACGTACTGGACGGTGGGATGCACCCATACGTCAATAGACCCCACGTGGTGGTCGGCCACCCCACGTCACTCTCTCTCTCTCTCTCTCTCTCTCTCTCTCTATATATATATATATATATATATATATTACATTATTGTCATAATATTATTATTATTATTATTATTATTATGTTTTTTTTTTTTTTTTATCATCATACATTTAAACGTCCAGCCCTGATATCTAATTAACGGACGGTCTAGATATGGATAGAGACATCACGGTGGTCCCACCATCACCGTCCAGATATGGACAGTGTAAATATACAACGCATACGTTGGGTGGGCCATACTCAACACGTCAGCATGGTGGCCCTACCCGTCCAGAAAATGGACGGACGGTGAAGATGGGACCCACGATATTTGCTGACCTTGGCACAGCAACTGCATAGCTGCGGATGGACGACGTTGGATATAATACATCAGCAATGTGGCCCCACATCAACGGTGAGGTACAACGTATACTGCAGGATCAGACCGTGCAAACATCAACACAGCAGCTATTTAGCTGTGTAGGTACTGGGGCCCACGTGTGGGATGATCCCCATCGTCCCAGCCGATCCAGCACCATCCAGATAGCCTGGACGGTGTGGATGATATAAATACACCACGGTGGGCTCCACCCGCACGTGCAGGAGGTGGATGGACGGTTTTGATATAACAAATACCTCATGATCAACCCACACCAGCTGACGTCAGAACAGCTCCAGCTGCTGGCAGCAGCAGATGGATGGTTGGGATTTAACACGTACCTGAGGGCTGCTCCTGAGCTGATGAATACAGTGGTGGGGTCCACGTCCTGAGCTGGACGATTAGACGGCATGGATGCAAGACACCTACATCTGGTGAGTCCACGCGTGTGGCCCATCAGCCGGACCAAGCTGATGTTTGCATTATCCCTCCATCTGGGGGTCTGCTCAGGAAGGGCGGCTTGGATTCAACATATGAACGAGGTGGGTCTCACCGTCCAGATCTGCTGGACGGTGTGGATTTCTCACACACACACCAAGGTGGGCTCCACCGTGATGGATGGCATGCACGCATCAGGTGGGCCACACGTACCATCAATACCACAAAAAAAAAAAAAAAAGAAGAAGGGAGAGAGGGAAAAGAAGAGAGAGATCGAAGTAGCGGAGGGACCCCGCCACTATGGGCCCCTCATACAAATCATACATCAAGATGGGTCCACCATCTGTGGGCCCTCAAATCATCCAATCCAAATAAAATCACCCACCTTTGATCTTCTTGGACTTCTTCCATCAACACGTCCTAGAGCTCCGGTAGATGCATTTCAACGGTGGAGATGATCTTTGGCTGGTGGGATCGTGTGGTAGGGAGGTGGGCTACACCTAACTTTCTCCTCTCCCTTGGACGTGGGTTGCTCTCATGGAGTATGAGAGAAAAAATGAGAGAGAGAGAGAGAGAGAGAGAGAGAGAGAGAGAGAGAGAGAGAGAGAGAGAGAGAGAGAGGGATGGATTGATAAGGTGTGGTTGTTGTAAGAGATGGGAAAGGGAAGGTATGGGTTAGTTTGAAAATGGTATAAAAAAGGTATGGGTGGGTAGAGAGAGTTGACTTGTGAGGGGTGAGGTGGCATGGAGCATGGGTGGTGTACTTGACTTGTGAAATGATGGATTGATGTGATATTTCATAGAGATTCCCTCGTAATCCACAATGTGCAGCGTTTTCCTCGAACTGAACACGGGCCCACATCTCCTGGCCTAGGTATCGCCTCGGCGTATGAGACGCAGCATCGGAATCGCGGCGATGGCACTGTCGCACAGCTACAGGTCTTAGTTCGAGCTGACTCAGGAATATGGGATATGGCTTAGAATCGCGCGCAACTGCCGATTATAGGTCGCGAGCTGTCGGAATTCGAACGGGAGGATCGCGGAAGCCTACAGAACGATACGAGCTAGGATACGGGTCTTATAGCTTCTCACCCCTTTTAAGTCCTCATAGGATGCTTCCGACGGGAGTATACGTAGGGGTGCTTTGTGTTGACCCTTGCTCTGTAGAGAGCATAAACTATTAGGTCCTTGTGTAAGTCCTTGACCTATGTGGTCTAAAATCTAGGTGCTGTGTGTTGACCCTTGCTCATGGGAGCATAAACTGGTAAGTTCCTTGTGTGCAACCTTGGCCTATGTGGCCTAAAACTTGGGTACTGTGTGTTGACCCTTGCTCCTGTGTGGGGCATAAACTTGTGTCATAGAGATACGTTAGAGTCAACCTAGAGTAGGTTGTACTGGTTTGAGGTGAACCTGATTTGAAACCTCCGTTAATGAGATCTGGTACAGTCAAGGGTTGAGTACATCTGCCGGAAGTGGAGTAGACATGTAGTCGAACAAGTATAAAAATAACTGTGTTTGAGATTACCATTTACTTCTACCGTTTGTGTGATTTCTCTGATTGTTCTTATATTGTATATATACATGATTATCTGGAACTAACTGAATCACACCTCACGCATAGTCACATCCATCATGAACTATGTTGAGCATCTTGTTTATTTAAATAGTTTTGTGATTGGATCCTCTATTTGGCTTGGAAGCCATTAGAGTTATTTTGAAGAAATCCCAATACTTGCATATTTATTTAGGATAGGGTTGATAGGTTTTAAATTATCATAAAATATAAAAAAAAGTCCTATTCACCCCCCTCTAGGACATCTAGGCATATTCCCACTTCAACTTAAGCGGTCATTACTACAATTTCAGTGTCTAACTCGACCCAGCTGACTCAGATGGACTTAAGTTCAACCGAGTCAACTCGGAAGCGAGTCAGGGTTACGAGTTGACTTGACTCCCAACTCTCTTTTTCTTCTTCTCCATCCTTCCTTTCTCCCTTTCTTCCTCTTCTTCTTCCTTTCACTCCCTCAACCTCATCCTTTGCTGCGGTATCCAGCTAGGCCTGGACCAGGCCCAAGTCTATCTCGATCAAGCCAAACTTGGTTTCAACAGAGTCGAGTCAGCTTCAACAAGGCAACAGCCCCATGACTCTCTTTCTCTCTTGGTTCTCTTCCTCTCACTGCCATTCTCCTTTTCTTTCTTGCTATCTTCTTTTCTTCTGTTGTAAGGATTAGCAGCCCTGCTGTCACGCCCCAGACTCAGTAATCGGACTCACAAGGATTCCGATGACCGGTTCTGAATGCAACAGCCTCCATAGTACCCCATTCTCGGCTCCTGAGGCAGGTTCCGATCCTGGGATCCTACAAGGAGGATTTTCATAACAGTATAATCATTCCAATACGAGCATACCCAAGATCATAGCAAGAACATCTGAGAATAACAAAGGCACACATCGCAAAATCCACTATAAATTTGAACTTTTACAATCATCCATAAGGCCCAAAGGACATACATGAGATAAAAGGAAAAGAGAGAAAGGTCAAAGAACACCGAGTCCTCAAATGCTCACTCTACTCCATGCTCTCACTGTTTGTGTCACGCTTGCTAGAGTATCCTGCACGCATCAATCGTGCATAAGTTTATAGAAGCTTAGAGGGTGGTGTAGGTATGTGATAATGGTGCACAGAAGAGTAGTAGGAAATACAAGGAGAGAAGCATGATCAATGAGGATATCACTAGCCTTACCCAGGGCTTATCATGAATAAGATGCAATGAGTATTGGGTGCCATGCCAAGGCAATGCATGAAGGGGCTTGTACAACCAATGCTAATGCAATGCAAGTAATGTCAGTGCTCATATCCAAACCACAAGTCATGTACATTTCCGATCATAAGGAAATCACCGGGGTCCATTACAACTTTGAATGACTGGCTCTACGGACCCCGCATCGAAACGAGCGTAAGAGACCTCACTACACTGCGGACGACCCAATCACCAACAAGGCACGAAGGTAGCGGACCCATTTACGGCCGGTCGGACTCGGCCTAGCAATGCCTCCTCACATCAGGCAGGTAAGGCCACACCCCTATCCAACCGACTACACGACAGTGGGAGACGCGGCCTAATGGTATAAGGCCCTCGTGCGCTCATGTATTCCACCTGGTTACAGCGTTGGAGCAGATCCTTTGTACCATGGAAGTTTTGGGAATTTCACCCATGGGCATCCTATGCACCCGGTATGCTCAACTAATATTTCCGGTGTCCACACATACAGCCATCCACGAATACCCCTGTGGAGGCAAGGCCACGATGAAGTAAGGCGGATATCCATAAGCTATGCAATGCCAGATGCATGAATCACACAATCACCCATGCATCAATCCCAAGCATCCATCTCTCGGGGAGATACCAACATGTCCTACATAATGACACAACCATGACCAATCATACCTCAACCAAGCATGCATATGATGCGTATGGGAGTGGGCCATGAAGATGAATAGGGGTGCCAATGAGGTGAAGATGAATTCTCTACCTAACCATGACGGGTCTAGGTACTTAACCAATTCCTCATAAGGAATACAACCTCTAGTGGGGGCCCATATACCTGGGGTAACCCATGAGACTAAGGAGAACAATGATATGGGCCTAAATAGATGAAATGAGCCTAGCAAAGGTCTATGGTGGGCCTTTAACCACTCATAGAAGCCCATGGGCCTACCTTAGGGCCAACAATGTGGACATCTAACCACAATTGGTCCCCAAGAGGTAGCCCATCTCTAATTGATTACGGATCAAGGCCCAAGGCCGACACAACATTAGAAATAAGAAATGGACAGCCATTATATACCACATACATTCATGTTGGGCTTCAGAAAGGCGGCCCAATACTTATCCAAAACATGGGTCCATGGGGAACACACATAGCCCAACCCATATATACCACTATGGGCTCACAGGGAAAAGGTTAGGGCCCAACATAAAGGCTACTAATCCCATATATTGTTATGGCCTAGTAGGCAGCCCATCGCTCAAATCACATGGGCAAATGTCATGTTCTTAGCTAAGTTGGGCCTACAACCCGACCCAAGTATAAAGTTGATTTGGTGGGCAATCAAGGGCCCATATACTTGTGTAATCTGGCCCACTAATCAAACACAATAGTATGGTAAAAATGGCCCAAGAGTTCAATGGGCCTATCTAGAAAGTTCCAGCCCAATTGGGCTCAAAGAGTTCAACAACTAGCCACATTCATGGACCCAATTAAATTCAACTGTGGTGGGCCTCAAAAGTGTATTTATTAGGCCCAACATTTAAGGAACTAAATGTATAAATTATTACCTCTAAGATTCTTCACAATGTGTTGGGCTCCACTCCTCAAAATTTCAGCCCAAAGGCCAAACATAATTATAACATGTTGCTGTCCTAAATTTGGGCACTCCATTGGAGTGGGCCCAGGGCCTCTAAAACTCTGAAAATTGAGGGCCAAGGTCCCTCATCATGCATACAATGAGAGAAAACCCAAAAAGGTGGCCTACCATCAGAGGAAATAATTTTGAATTATGGTTTTTTTATCAAGGCACATTGCTGGACTGCACAGCAGAAAAATCTGGTAGTCCAACTATTTTGGCCCATTCTTTTGGAAGCCCAAACAGGGTCAGTTGGGGCTGAAATTTTTCAGAGTGATAGTTCAATAGGTAGGACATACCCCCACAAAATTTTAGAATTTTTAGATATTCCTAAGTATTTTAATTAATTTAAACAAGACAGTCTGTCCAGAAAATCGGACAGACCTGGACATCCCAATGTGGTGGGCCAGTCCGGCCCTCGCCACGATGTGCACAGGGGTCCATTGGCCCTGAAAGTTAGTAGGTAGGTCCCACCATGGGTGGACCACAACTTCACAAAATTTTAGAATTTATGGACACCTAAAAATATTTTAGTTTATTTAAAGAAATCAATCTGTCCTGAAAATCGGACTGATCTGGACACCATATTATAATGGGCCAATCCAGCCACCACCATGGTGTGTACAGGTTTCCATTGGCCCCAAAATTTTGTAGGTTGGTCCCACAATGAGTGGACCACCTTCCTATAAATTCTCATAATTTTTAGACACCCAAAAATATTTTAATAATTTTTGAAATTCCAACCTGTCCAGGGTAGAATATTGCTGGAATAGTGCAGAAAATCCAGACTGTCCACCTCATTTGGACCACACCTTTGGGACCCCAATGAAGGTCAGATGGGGCTGAAATTTGGTATGATTGTAGATGGGTCATAAGGATACAAGAATCACATATTATTTTGTTTCATTATTTCCACCAAAGACCCATAAATCAGGCCCCAAAGTGGCCCAAAAATCTGTCCAGGCAGATTTGGACAGCAATATGTAATAGAAATGATTAAAATATAAACATGGTTTTTCATGGGATTTGACCCTAGGAATTTATGTGGTGGACCACCCCAGTGGGCCCCACAAATGTCCAGACCTTCCCCATCATCAAATACCCCTTACATGTATCCCATTTAGATAGATTTTGGGGCCACATGTCTAAGGATGGACTGCTATAGGTGTCCAAGCTCCATGGTTGGTCTGGATTTTTGTTGGCCTACAAGGTGGGCCACACATGCAAGATCAGAATTCTATCATAAAGAAAAATAAAATAAAATAAAATAAATGAAGAATCGGCCACAAGAGGAGGGGCTCCGCCACATTGAGGCCCTCCCCTTCATCAATCACACCATACATTCCTTTTATTCATAGGTTACAACAAAGATCCACCACATGCATGTTCTAGATTCAAGATCAATGGTTGGGATGACATCCCAACCATGATTCTAGGGTCTAGATGACCTATCATGCTATGAAATCCAAGTAATCCTCCATGATGGGGGCCTATAGAGGGGAAACCCCATGCATGGACATGCATGCATCAAATAGGCCATTTAGCCACAACTAAGGGATGATATAGGATCTCCACCATGGATTGGTGGGTCCTACACTTTCCACAAAAGAAATCTAAGTACATGAAAATAGAAATCCTAATTTCTAGGATTACACCCACCTTAGATTCTCCAAACTTGGACCTCCTAGCTCCTAGTGCACTAAGGGATCCATATCAATGGATGAGATTGGATTTAGATGGTTGGATTTGGAAGATTAAAGGGGAAATGGGGCTGGAGAAGAGAGGGAGATGGGAGAGAAGTTGCTGGAGAAGAAGAGAAGAGAGAGAGAGAGAAATGAGAGGGAAAGAGAGGGAAAATCTTTTTAAGGGAAGTAATAATAACCTATGGTGACAATAACAATGTTGCTAGGGTAGGTTAGGTATGGGTAGTGTTTAGGGTGGGTAGTGTTTATTCCATGCAATAGTATAGTGTGTGTGTGTGTGGTGTGCATGGGAAATTGTTCCATGGAGGTGGTCCACATACTTTTGTAGAAAAGTGGGCCACATGATGAAATGCTCATAACTTTTGATCCATAGGTCGGATTGACGCACAAGACGCGTCGTTGGAACCGCAACGACGATACGAACGAGATGACATAGGTCTTGGGTCGATCCGAGTCGGGTATACGTGACTGAACTCAAGGTGACCATAAACACAATTTGAAGGTCGCGGGTCGCCGGAATTCGACCAGTAAGACCGCGAGACCATGATGAACAAGATGCATACTCACACACATACATGTAAACATGGGAACTAGGGTCGTGTCTCACAATCCTCCCCACCAACAAAGAAATTTCGTCCTCGAAATTGACCAATCCAGGACAAAAGAAAAAATAAAACACCACCATCATATAACAATCATCTTACAAGAAAGGTAATACAAATAATCATATATCTATCAATCATCAAACAAATGGGGATAACGCTCTCTAATCTCGGCCTCGCGTTCCCAAGACGCCTCGGTCTCCGAATGATGACCCCATTGCACCTTCACCAAGGGAATGACCTTGGTCCTGAGGACTTGCTCCTTCCGATCGAGAATACGAATAGGTTGCTCAATGTAGGAAGCATCCTCACGGACCTCAAGTGGTACTTGATCAATCACGGGAATAGTGTCCAACCCACATTTCCGCAACATAGAAACATGGAATACATTGTGGATCGCGGACAACTCAGGAGGTAAGGAAAGCCTATAGGCCACAGCGCCTATGCGCTTGATAATCTCAAAAGGTCCAATAAATCTTGGGGCGAGCTTGCCCTTCACACCAAAGCGTACCACACCCTTCATAGGCGAGACCTTGAGATATACCATGTCCCCGACTGCAAACTCAAGGGGTCGACGCCGACGATCAGCAAAACTCTTCTGCCGGCTCTGAGCTGTGCGCATCCTTTACCTGATAACATCAATAGCCTCTGACGTCTGCAGCACAAGCTCGGGACCTAAGAGACGACGCTCTCCAACCTTGGTCCAACAACTAGGAGATCTGCACGGTCTACCGTAAAGTGCCTCAAAAGGAGCCATGCCGATAGTCGCCTGATAACTATTGTTGTACGCGAACTCTGCGAGGCGCATATGCTCATCCCAACTACCTGCAAAGTCGATCACACAAGCTCTAAGCATATCCTCAAGGATCTGGTTGACCCTTTTGGTTTGCCCATCCGTCTACGGATGATAAGCGGTGCTGAGGCGCAAAGTGACCCCCAACACCAGCTGGAAACTCCTCCAAAACTGAGACGTAAATCTAGAGTCTCGGTCTGAAACGATCGAAACTGGGACGCCGTGCAGTCTCACTATCTCCTCAATGAATATCCTCGCTAACCGGTCCATAGACCAGGAAGCACGCACAGGAATGAAATGAGCCGACTTTGTTAAACGATCGACGATAACCCAGATGGTATCATGACCGCGCTGAGTCCTCGGCAACCCTGCAATAAAGTCCATCGATACATGCTCCCACTTCCACTCTGGAACGCTCAACGGCTGCAAGGGACCAGGGGGTCTCTGATGGTCGGCCTTGACACGCTGGCATGTGTCACACTCGGCCACAAAACTTACAATCTGATGCTTCATCCCCTGCCAGAAGTACTGCCTCCTCATATCACGATACATCTTCGTGGAGCCCGGGTGGATAGTAAGTCTCGATCGGTGTGCCTCGGTCATCAGATCACGACGCAACTCTGGCACATTCGGGACACACAATCTACCTCTGAAGCGTAATCCACCATCGGAACCAATCTGCCAGTCTGACTGCTCCACGGATGCGGCCTCTGCTCGGTACTCCTGAAGTGACTCGTCCGTCTGCTGAGCTTCGATCACCCTAGCCACCAAAGAGGGTTGAATCGATAAGCTCGAAAGCGAACAATGGAAGGCTGAGACCGAACTCAAAGTCAAACTCGAAACATCCTCGAGCATCGCCTTTGTCGAACCATCATATGTGCTACCAAGCCTCGTGGTGACGGTGAGCGCATCCGCCACCACGTTTGCTTTACCCGGGTGGTACTGAAGGTCAAAATCATAATCTTTCAGCAACTCCATCCATCGCCTCTGTCGCAAGTTCAACTCGGGTGAAAATAGGTACTTCAAGCTCTTATGATCCGAGAAGAGCTCGAACCTGACCCCATATAGATAATGCCTCCACACCTTCAGTCGAAGACAACTGCTGCAAACTCCAAATCATGAGTGGGGTAGTTCACCTCATGGACCTTGAGCTGGCGCGAGGCATACGCCACTGGCTTCCCATGCTGCATCAGTACAGCACCCAAGCCAACTCTAGAGGCATCGGTGAAAACAACAAAACCCTCACTCCCATCAGGAAGAGTGAGAACAGGAGCGGACGTGAGGCGGTCCTTCAACTCCGCAAATGCCTCCTCACAAGCGTCACTCCAGACGAACTCGACACCCTTCCGCGTCAACCGGGTCAGCGGTGCTGCAATACGGGAGAAACCCTCGATAAACCGTCGATAATATCCCGCTAGACCAAGGAAGCCTGAATCTCGGACGCGTTCGTGGGCTGGCCCCACTGACGTACTGTATCAACCTTCGAGGGGTCCACAGCGACACCCTCCCTCGTCACTACGTGACCGAGGAACTTCATCTCCTCCTGCCAAAACTCGCACTTCTCTAGCTTCGCATACAGCTGGTGGGCACGGAGGGTCTCAAGCACAATCCGCAGGTGCTCAGCATGGTCCTCTCGGGTTCTCGAATATACAAGAATATCATCAATGAATACCACCACGAACGGTCGAGGAACGGCCGAAAAACCTCGTTCATCAGCTGCATGAATACGGCGGGCGCGTTGGTCAGTCCGAATGACATGACCAGAAACTCAAAGTGACCATAGCGTGTTCGGAAAGCCGTCTTCGGAATGTCCTCCTCTCGTACCCGAATCTGATGGTAACCGGAACGCAAGTCTATCTTGGAAAAATACTGCGCACCACTGCAACTGATCAAACAGATCATCAATACGGGGAGCGGGTATCGATTCTTGATGGTGACTCTGTTGAGCTCACGATAATCTGCACAGAGTCGCAACGAACCATCCTTCTTCTTCACAAACAATACCGGGGCTCCCAAGGCGAACTGCAGGGACGAATAAAACCTAACTCTCGGAGCTCATCTAACTGCTCCTGCAGTTCCCTCAACTCTAACGGTGCCATCCGGTAGGGGGCCTTAGAGATAGGTGCAGCACCGGGCACCAAATCAATCTGAAACTCCACCTGCCGACGAGGTGGGAAACCTGGTATCTCCTGAAACACATCCAGGTACTCACAAACAACTGGCAGCTGCTCAATACTCTCTGCGATAGAATCCTCAATGACCGAAGCCAATAAACTAGATAGCAGCTCTCCTCTGGGCTCGGCGATGAACTGGAACACTGGCAAGCCTGGGATATGAAACGTGACTGTCCTTGCAGCACAGTCCAAGATGGCACGATACTCCGCAAGCCAGTCCATACCTAGAATCACATCAAATCCTGCCATCGGCGTAATGAATAGATCGGCAGGGAGGAACATCTCGCCCACTAACACCGGACAAGAAAGACAGCGACGGGTTAGCACAATAGACTTCCCCATGGGAGTCGAAATGGTCAAGGCCTCAGACACAGTCTCCGACGGAATACTGGTCGATCGGCAAAACTGCTCGGCCACAAAAGAATGGGAAGCACCAGAATCAAACAAAACATGAGCAACACAAGCAGAAAAAAGAAGAATACCTCAACGACTCCACCGGTCGATGACTGCCGGTCCTGGCCTGGCGCCTGCTGCGCAGAATAGAAGGGGCCCTGAGCTGGTAGAGGAAGCAAACCCGGGACCGAGGTCCCGACCGATCCCGAGCTGTTTGGGCTGCTATACACACTGGACCCAGGGATCGAACAACATACGGATATCCCCTCTGCCGGTGCCGCTTTAGTTCTTCCACTTCTTCTTCTTCTTCGTCTCTCTTGAGGTGGTCTACTGGCCTCTGTCTGTGGAGGAGGAGCCCTAGGAGCGGCCGGTGGAAGCCGTGCTCTCTCTTCTTCTTGAGGAGGACGAGGAGGGGGCAACTGCGGTGGCCGCTGCTGCTGAATGGGGAGAGGACACTCACACCTCCGATGTCCGGCCTATCCACAACCGAAGCATACACCGGAAAAGGGGTCGGAAGATGAAGCAGCTGGCGGTGCTGATGACGATGAAGATGCTACTGATTGAACCGCAGGCTGCCGCCGATACCACGATCTCGCCCCTCCGCCTCTGCCGACGATCTTTGCCGCCTAGAGCTGGCAGTGGTGCACTCCTCTTCCGGTCTCCACCGGAACTCTGCTCTCTCGATCTCTGGGTCATAGCCTAGTCCTCCTCATAAACTAGTGCCTGATGCACAACCTAGTCAAACGTCTCCAAGCAATGCCCCACCACACGACTGCGAAGGGCAGGACGCAAACCGGTCACAAAACGACGGGCCCTCATCTTCTCATCGCTGGTGAGATGAGAAGCAAATCTAGACAAGGCCAAGAAACGAGCCTCATACTGAGATACAGTCATATCGCCCTGCACTAGGGTCTCAAACTCGATCGCCCGCTGGATCTGAACATGCTCAGGGAAGAACTTCTGGTCGAAGCGGGTCATAAACTCCTCCCATATCCAAACGAACTGAGCCCCGACCATCCTGGACACGGATGACCACTAGTGTCGGGCCTCACCCTGAAGAAGGTAGGTGGCAAGGGATACTCTCTGGCCCGCAGGACACTGAATAGTGTAAAAAATCCTCACAACCTCAGTGCGCCAAGCCTCAGCTGCAGAAGGGTCAGGATCACCACTAAACCTCGGGGGATCATGCTGCCGGAACTCTCGGGCTATCGCACTAGCATGCGGTAAGTCAGACTGCCCGGAAACCTCAGTGGTAGCTGGCTGACGGGTCTGCAATGCGGTGGCAACCAGCTGCATCAGCTGCTGGAAATGCTCAGCTCTTATAGGTACAATCGGAAAAGCAGGGGCGGCACTCGCCTCAGGCGGAGGCACGGGTACGGCCGTCGGAGCAGGAGCCTCCGAAACGGGAACAGCAGACTGAGGAGGGGGATTAGGTGGGGGAATCGGAGCAACTGGAGGTACAGGCACTACGGGCTCAACTGGGGGAGCAGGCCGGATTGGGACCTCAGGAATCGGATCCTCAACAACGGGAGCAGGATGTGCTCGAGTAGGATGGGTACCTCGGGCGCCTCGACCACGGGCACCACGACCACGGGTGCCACGACCACGGGTGCCACGACCACGGGCGCCGCATCCACGCGTCATCATCTACAAAATAATGACGTCGCAAGGAATCAAGACAATTATAGGCTCAATACGGAGCGAAGAGAAGAATCTCGGGACACTACTTGTCCTATGTTCTTGGCAGACATGTGATGTTATCCTGAGTTATTCCAGAATTACTTGCTATGCTCTGATACCAATTCCTGTCACGCCCCAGACTCAGTAATCGGACTCACAAGGATTCCGATGACCGGTTCTGAATGCAACAGCCTCCATAGTACCCCATTCTCGGCTCCTGAGGCAGGTTCCGATCCTGGGATCCTACAAGGAGGATTTTCATAACAGTATAATCATTCCAATACGAGCATACCCAAGATCATAGCAAGAACATCTGAGAATAACAAAGGCACACATCGTAAAATCCACTATAAATTTGAACTTTTACAATCATCCATAAGGCCCAAAGGACATACATGAGATAAAAGGAAAAGAGAGAAAGGTCAGCAACACTGGAGTCCTCAAATGCTCAGCTCTACTCCATGCTCTAGTCTTTGTGTCGGTTTTAGAGTATCCTGCACGCATCAATCGTGCATAAGCTTATAGAAGCTTAGAGGGTGGTGTAGGTGTGTGATAATGGTGCACAGAAGAGTAGTAGGAAATACAAGGAGAGAAGCATAATCAATGAGGATATCACTAGCCTTACCCAGGCTTATCATGAATAAGATGCAATGAGTACTGGGTGCCATGCCAAGGCAATGCATGAAGGGGCTTGTACAACCAATGCTAATGCAATGTAAGTAATGTCAGTGCTCATATCCAAACCACAAGTCATGTACATTTTCGATCATAAGGAAATCACCGGGGTCCATTACACTACTGAATGACTGCCGCTCTACAGACCCCTCACAGTCAAACGAGCGTAAGAGACCTCACTACCTGCCTGCGGACAGCCAATCACCAACAAGGCCTGAAGGTAGCGGACTCATTTACGAGCTGGTCAGACTCAGCCTAGCAATGCCTCCTCACATCAGGCAGGTAAGGCCACACCCCTATCCAACCGACTACACGATAGTGGGAGACGCGGCCTAATGGTATAAGGCCCTCGTGCGCTCATATATTCCACCCGGTCACGGCGTTGGAGCAGATCCTTGGTACCATGGAAGTTTTGGAAATTTCACCCACGGGCATCCTATGCACCCGATATGCTCAACTAATATTTTCGGTGTCCACACATGCAGCCATCCACGAATACCCCTGTGGAGGCAAGGCCCTGATGAAGTAAGGGCAGATATCCATAAGCTATGCAATGCCAGATGCATGAATCACACAATCACCCATGCATCAATCCCAAGCATCCATCTCTCGGGGAGATACCAACATGTCCTACATAATGACACAACCATGACCAATCATACCTCAACCAAGCATGCATATGATGCGTATGGGAGTGGGCCATGAAGATGAATAGGGGTGCCAATGAGGTGAAGATGAACTCTCTACCTAACCATGACGGGTCTAGGTACTTAACCAATTCCTCATAAGGAATACAACCTCTAGTGGGGGCCCATATACCTGGGGTAACCCATGAGACTAAGGAGAACAATGATATGGGCCTAAATAGATGAAATGAGCCTAGCAAGGGTCTATGGTGGGCCTTTAACCACCCATAGAAGCCCATGGGCCTACCTTAGGGCCAACAATGTGGACATCCAACCACAATTGGTCCCCAAGAGGTAGCTCATCTCTAATTGATTACGGATCAAGGCCCAAGGCCCACACAACATTAGAAATAAGAAATGGACAGCCATTACATACCACATACATTCATGTTGGGCTTCAGAAAGGTGGCCCAATACTTATCCAAAACATGGGTCCATGGGGAACACACATAGCCCAACCCATATATACCACTATGGGCTCACAGGGGAAAGGTTAGGGCCCAACATAAAGGCTACTAATCCCATATATTGTTATGGCCTAGTGGGCAGCCCATCGCTCAAATCACATGGGCAAATGTCATGTTCTTAGCTAAGTTGGGCCTACAACCCGACCCAAGTATAAAGTTGATTTGGTGGGCAATCAAGGACCCATATACTTGTGTAATCTGGCCCACTAATCAAACACAATAGTATGGTAAAAATGGCCCAAGAGTTCAATGGGCCTATCTAGAAAGTTCCAGCCCAATTGGGCTCAAAGAGTTCAACAACTAGCCACATTCATGGACCCAATTAAATTCAACTGTGGTGGGCCTCAAAAGTGTATTTATTAGGCCCAACATTTAAGGAACTAAATGTATAAATTATTACCTCTAAGATTCTTCACAATGTGTTGGGCTCCACTCCTCAAAATTTCAGCCCAAAGGCCAAACATAATTATAACATGTTGCTGTCCTAAATTTGGGCACTCCATTGGAGTGGGCCTAGGGCCTCTAAAACTCTGAAAATTGAGGGCCAAGGTCCCTCATCATGCATACAATGAGAGAAAACCCAAAAAGGTGGCCTACCATCAGAGGAAATAATTTTGAATTATGGTTTTTTTATCAAGGCACATTGCTGGACTGCACAGCAGAAAAATCTGGTAGTCCAACTATTTTGGCCCATTCTTTTGGATGCCCAAACAGGGTCAGTTGGGGCTGAAATTTTTCAGAGTGATACTTCAATAGGTAGGACATACCTCCACAAAATTTTAGAATTTTTAGATATTCCTAAGTATTTTAATTAATTTAAACAAGACAGTCTATCCAGAAAATCGGACAGACCTGGACATCCCAATGTGGTGGGCCAGTCCGGCCCTCGCCACGATGTGCACAGGGGTCCATTGGCCCTGAAAGTTAGTAGGTAGGTCCCACCATGGGTGGACCACAACTTCACAAAATTTTAGAATTTATGGACACCTAAAAATATTTTAGTTTATTTAAAGAAATCAATCTGTCCTGAAAATCGGACTGATCTGGACACCATATTGTAATGGGCCAATCCAGCCACCACCATGGTGTGTACAGGTTTCCATTGGCCCCAAAATTTTATAGGTTGGTCCCACCATGAGTGGACCACTTTCCTGTAAATTCTCATAATTTTTAGACACCCAAAAATATTTTAATAATTTTTGAAATTCCAACCTGTCCAGGGTAGAATATTGTTGGAATAGTGCAGAAAATCCAGACTGTCCACCTCATTTGGACCACACCTTTGGGACCCCAATGAAGGTCAGATGGGGCTGAAATTTGGTATGGTTGTAGATGGGTCATAAGGATACAAGAATCACATATTATTTTGTTTCATTATTTCCACCAAAGACCCATAAATCAGGCCCCAAAGTGGCCCAAAAATCTGTCCAGACAGATTTGGACAGCAATATGTAATAGAAATGATTAAAATATAAACATGGTTTTTCATGGGATTTAACCCTAGGAATTTGTGTGGTGGACCACCCCAGTGGGCCCCACAAATGTCCAGACCTTCCCCATCATCAAATACCCTTGCATGTATCCCATTTAGATAGATTTTGGGGCCACATGTCTAAGGATGGACTGCTATAGGTGTCCAAGCTCCATGGTTGGTCTGGATTTTTGTTGGCCTACAAGGTGGGCCACACATGCAAGATCAGAATTCTATCATAAAGAAAAATAAAATAAAATAAAATAAATGAAGAATCGGCCACAAGAGGAGGGGCTCCGCCACATTGAGGCCCTCCCCTTCATCAATCACACCATACATTCCTTTTATTCATAGGTTACAACAAAGATCCACCACATGCATGTTCTAGATTCAAGATCAATGGTTGGGATGACATCCCAACCATGATTCTAGGGTCTAGATGACTTATCATGCTATGAAATCCAAGTAATCCTCCATGATGGGGGCCTATAGAGGGGAAACCCCATGCATGGACATGCATGCATCAAATAGGCCATTTGGCCACAACTAAGGGATGATGTAGGATCTCCACCATGGATTGGTGGGTCCTACATTTTCCACAAAAGAAATCTAAGTACATGAAAATAGAAATCCTAATTTCTAGGATTACACCCACCTTAGATTCTCCAAACTTGGACCTCCTAGCTCCTAGTGCACTAAGGGATCCATATCAATGGATGAGATTGGATTTAGATGGTTGGATTTGAAAGATTAAAGGAGAAATGGGGCTGGAGAAGAGAGGGAGATGGGAGAGAAGTTGCTGGAGAAGAAGAGGAGAGAGAGAGAAATGAGAGGGAAAGAGAGGGAAAATCTTTTTAAGGGAAGTAATAATAACCTATGGTGACAATAACAATGTTGCTAGGGTAGGTTAGGTATGGGTAGTGTTTAGGGTGGGTAGTGTTTATTCCATGCAATAGTGTAGTATGTGTGTGTGGTGTGCATGGGAAATTGTTCCATGGAGGTGGTCCACATGCTTTTGTACAAAAGTGGGCCACATGATGAAATGCTCATAACTTTTGATCCATAGGTCGGATTGACGCACAAGACGCGTCGTTGGAACCGCAACGACGATACGAACGAGATGACATAGGTCTTGGGTCGATCCGAGTCAGGTCTACGTGACTGAACTCAAGGTGACCATAAACACAATTTGAAGGTCGCGGGTCGCCGGAATTCGACCGGTAAGACCGCGAGACCATGATGAACAAGATGCATACTCACACACATACATATAAACATGGGAACTAGGGTCGGGTCTCACACCTGCCCTACCACTCGACTGAGTCGAGTTGCCATGGCAATGGGTCAGCGACAGGAAGAAAACATCACCCCTCTCTCGTTTTCTCCATCTTCCTCTTCCTATTCTCTTCTCTTTTCATTTTTTATCCATTCTTTTTGGGCAGGGGAGGAGCCCCGACTGGAACAGCCGCTCGAGTTGGTGCGGCGCGGCGAGTGGGGCAACTCACCCTCTCTTTGTCGATCTCTTTTTTTTTTTTTTTTTTTTAAATGTTTTCTCATTTTCTTTCTTTCCTTTTTTTTTTTTTTTGACGAGTTGCCCTAACAACAGTCCTTTTATAAGACTTAAGAAAATCTAGAGGAGTCGGCTAGTAGCCTTCGGTTTAGACGCAAACCTCATTTAGAGAATCAATTTTAGTGGACGATTGTATACGAACTCGAGTGCATGGAAACAATCCACATATACTAGTGTATTTATGAGGCACAAGCCTACTAAATTGACAACTTAGATCAACAACTAGGACCCACGTACAGGTAGTGGGCTTTTCCAGCTAGTGGAGAAGATGACCTAGCCGTTAGTGGGGGGTTATCGGCGGACGGCTGATCTAATGATCAGAAACATATGGACAGTTTGGATAGGTCCCATGGTCATTGTGGGACCCTCCAGATGGATGGTGATTAGGGTTCTTCTTAAATGTTTGGGTTTGAGTTGCAGCAACGGTGGGTGTGACAAGCTTAAGCATTACCACATGAAAGCCCTAGAGTGGAGGGCGAGGATAGCTCCACATGGAGGGACGAGATGTGGGAGGAGCCATTTCACGCGGATTGCCGGCGTGAAAGGCAATGGATTCTTTCCATTTTCGGCAAAAACGGGTGCGTACCATGCTCCTTGTGCCAATAATTGTGATCACACGTGTGCGAGACAGTCGGTGAAACTGGGCAGGGATTTATCCTTTCTATCTCCTCTACAAGATGGACGGATCGAATCATCCCAACAAATGGGCATGGTGGGCCACAACTCGATCTAAGAGGAGGGAGGAAAAATAAGTCATTGCACGGCTGCTGCAAAAAGAAGGGAGGAAGTTTCCCTTTTTCAGACGGGCATGGGTCAGCGCCCATCTGACTTTGCCAGAGATCTGGTGCACTGTGGTGCACGCTCATGGCATACGCACGCCACGCAAAGGTGGGGTCCACAATGGTTTATGACCCAATCCGATCCGTTCATCTGTTTTGTCAGCCCAAAATAGGGTCCAACCCAAAGTATGAGGCAGATCCAAGTCTTAGGTGGGCCATACACGCCAAATTTGTGCTTGATTAGTGGTTTGCGCAGCCCATGGTGACGTTAAGTGGAATCTAGCCCGTCCATTAGTTTCAACATTAGTATAGAGATAATATATCATGTAATGCTAATTACATTAATATATAATATAGTATATATTATAAATATATACACAACTTAAAATACGTTTATTTATTTTACATTTTATATTAATAATTAGTTATCAATTAATAAAGTTTAATTGGTAATATTATATATATATATATATATTCTTCATAATTATCATTAATAATATTCCAAGTGTACTATAGTTAATTAATATAATATTCTTATACATTCATCATAATAATATTAGTAAATAATATCTTAGATTATATAATATTAATATATTTTTATATTTGTTTAGTATAATACATTAATAGTCACAGATAAGTATTTATTTATGATCATTAATATTTATAATGTACTTTCATGATTATACATGCTTATATTAGTATAGAAAAATTAATATTAAGAGATACATATTTTATATATAGTATAATACATTAGTATATAGTTAAAATTATAAAATGTGAATGTTAATTAATTTACATCGATTATATAATAATGTGTTGGTATACAATTTGTTTCAAATATAATTTAAATAATTTAAGTAACATACGTATTTTTCTACAAATAATTATAAAATTATTTTTGTATTATAATATATATACAATTATATCCCATTTAAAATGAATTATTTGGTCTTCCTGGTAACACCCGAGTACTGAAATGTACAGGGTGTTACAATCCCACCTGCCCACACGTTTGGGGTAGGCCCAAACCTCAAAACAGATGGACGTGTGGAGAAACACATACATCTTGTGGTGGGGTCCACATCCTTAAATGGACGAACGTTCTAGATATAACGATACCTCATGGTGGGACCACAAAACTTGTTGACGTAAATTGCAGCAGCTAGGTGCTGCTGGTTGTCTAGCAGATGGACAGCCCAGATGCAACACATGCATGAGGTGGGTCCACACATGTGGGGCCCACTAGCAGTTTTGAACAAAGCTGATATTTATGTTTTCTCTTCATCTGGGCTTGTCCAGATGGATAGGCCAGCAGGCCTGCCGCTGGACAGTTCGACAATGGTGGGTCCAACATATGGACGGCATGGATATAATACATCATGGTGGGCCACACCCACACACATCATCATAGGTGGGCCACCATACAACATCACCATAAAAAAGAAAAGAGGGAGAGAGAGAGAGAGAGAGAGAGAGAGAGAGAGACGTGTGTTGGAGGGAACTCCGCCACTATGAGCCCTGCTAGGATTACAATACATAGATCAAGATGGGTCCTAAATAGGATCCATACCATCAATCGGTAGGCCCCACTTGATCCATCATAAAATTTAAAATTTAATCCTACAAAACACCCACCGATTATCTTCTCCTTTAGCTCCTTGAACTCCTTAGCTCATAAGCTTCTTCTTTAATGGAAGATGATAAGATTGAAGAGTGGAGATAAGGATTTAGGGGTAGGGAATGGGCCACACTTGGCTATTCTCTACTCAGAGCTTTTCTCTCATGGAAGCTTGGGAAATGGTAGAGAGAATGAGAGAGGAGAGGGTGTTGTAAGAGGGATGAGATAAGAGGGATGGGTGTGTGTAAGAAAAGGGATGGGTGTGTGTAAGAAAAATGATGGGTGGAGAGAGAGAGTTGACTTTGGAGATGGCTTATGTAAGAGAGGGATGGGTTGTGTACTTGACTTGCATTTGATTGATTGACGTGATGGATGGTAGAGATTCTCTTAGGGTTTACAACGCATGACATTTTTCTTAAAATAAATGCGGACCCACAACTCTAGGCTTAGGTATCGCATCGGTACGCAAGACGAGGCATTGGAACCTCATGGATGGCACGGTCGCTACGGTACAAGTCTCGGGTTGAGTCGACTCAGATATACAGGATGCGACTTAGGGTCGCGCACAAACACCTGTTACAGGTTGCGGGTCACCGGAATTCGATGAAGAGGATCAAAAGAGTCTAAGGAATGGTACAGACTAGGATACAGGCCTTACAGGTCTCCCCTCCTATAAAAATTTTCTCCTCAAAATTTACACTAATATCGCTACTAGACGTAACTCATAAGGAAAGAGAAAACAAAACATCATCATATAAAATCAGAGACAGCATACAAGATACAACATATAATCAATCATCAAAGAGATGGGGATAACGCTCTCGAATCTTAGCCTCGTGCTCCTAAGATGCCTCATCAACAGAATGGTGACCCCACTGAACCTTCACTAAAGGAATGACCTTAGTTCGGAGGACCTGCTCCTTCTGATCAAGGATGCGAACTGGCTACTCAATGTAAGAAGCATCCTCACGAACCTCCAATAGTTGCCAGTCAATAACAGTAACTATGTCTGACCCACACTTCGTAACATAGATACATGAAAAATATTGGGGACGTCAGATAACTGAGATAGCAAGGCAAGCCAATAGGTCCCGGCGTCAATGCGCCCAGTGATCTGGAAAGGTCCTATGAATCTCGGGGCAAGCTTGCCCTTTGATCTAAATCGAACTATGCCCTTCATGGGCGAGACCTTGAGATACAGTCTATTCCCTACTACAAACTCCAAAGGACGACACCGACGATCAACAAAACTCTTCTGCCGGCTCTGAGCTGTGTGCATCCTCTACCTGATGATATCGATGGCCTCTGATGTCTGATGCACAAGCTTGGGACCTAGGAGACGCTGCTCCCCAACCTCGGTCTAACAACTCAGTGATCTGCACGGTTTACCATATCGTGTCTCGAAAGGAGTCATGTCAATGGTCGCTTATAGCTGTTGTTATACATGAACTCAGCCAATCGTAGGTGCTCATCATCCCAGTTACTCACGAAGTCAATCACTAAGCTCGAAGCATATCCTTGAGGATCTGATGACCCTCTCCGTCTTCCCATTGGTTTGCAGATGATACGCGGTGTTGAGCTACAAAATAGACCACATCTCTCTCTAAAAGCTCCTTAAAACTAAGACGTAAACCCCATGTCTCGGTCAGAAACAATTGAAACTGGAATGCCGTGCAGTCTCACAATCTCCTTGATGAATAATCTGGCAAGCCGGTCCAAAGGCCAGGTCGCACGAATCACAAAAAAGTGCACCAACTTCATCAGACGCTCGACGACAACCCATATGGAGTCGTGACCGCGCTGAGTCCTCGGCAAGCCCATGATAAAATTGGTGGATACGTGCTCTCACTTCCACAACATGACGCTAAAAAACTGCAATAGACTTGAGGGTCTCTGATGATCGGCCTTGACACGCTGGCACGTGTCACACTTGGTTACAAAACTGGTAATCTGGCGCTTCATCCCCACCTAAAAATACTGCCTTCTTATGTCACGGTACAACTTCATAAAGCCTAGGTGGATAATAAACCTCGATCGGTATGCCTCAGTCATCAGATATCTGCGCAACTCTGAAACGTCCGGGACACACAATCGACCTCTGAAATAGAGTCCACCATCAGAACCAATCTGCCAATCCTCCTGCTCCTCAGATGCGGCCTCCGCTAAGTAATCCTGTAACGACTTGTCTGTCTGCTTAGCCTCAGTCACACTTGCGACAAGAGAGGGTTGAATCAACAGGCTCGATAGCTGAATGATAGTAGACTGCAGACCAAACTCGAAGTCATACTCCGCTATATCCTCTAGTATATTCCACTCCCGAACCATCCTTCCACTCCTGAACCATCGTGTGCACCACCAAGCCTCATGGCTGACGGCTAAGGGGTTCCACCACCACGTTTGTCTTGCCTGGGTGGTACTGAAGATCAAAATCATAATCCTTCAGGAACTCCATCTAGTGTTTCTACCTCATGTTCAACTCAAACTGAGAGAATAGATACTTCAAGCTCTTGTGGTCGGAGAAGAGCTCAAACCTAACCCCATAGAGATAGTGCCTCCACACCTTCAGTGTGAAGACGACTGCTGCCAGCTCCAAATCATGCGTGGGGTAGTTTAGCTCATGTACCTTGAGCTGGCGAGATGCATAAGCCACTAGCCTCCCGTGCCGGATCAGGACAACACCCAAACTCATATGCGAAGCATCGGTAAATATAACAAATCCTTCACTCTCAGAGGGAAGAGCGAGGACAAGAGCGGATGTTAAACGATCCTTCAGCTCTGCGAATGCCTACTCACATGCATCACTCCAAACAAAATCTATGCCCTTCGAGTCAACCTAGTCAATGGGGCTGCAATACAAGAGAATCCTTTAATAAAGTGTCAATAATATCATGTCAAACTAAGAAAATTATGGATCTCATATGCATTTGCTGGCTAACCCCACTGATGCACTGCATTAACCTTCGAGGGGTCCACTGCGACGCCCTGCCTCATCATCATATGACCGAGGAACTTCACTTCCTCTTGCTAGAACTCACACTTCTCCAACTTTGCATAGAGCTGATGTGCGCGGAGGGACTGTAAAGTAATCTCCAAATGTTGCACAAGCTCCTCACGGGTCCTTGAATATATCAGAATGTCATCGATGAATAGCACAACAAACTGATCGAGATATGAATGGAAGACCTCGTTCATCAACTGCATGAATACTGCGGGCGCATTAGTCAATCCGAAGGACATGACCTAGAACTCAAAATGACTATAGCACGTCCTGAATACTGTCTTCCAGATGTCCTCCTCTTAGACCCGAATCTGATGGTAGCCGAACCGTAAGTTAATCTTCGAAAAGAACTATACACCTTACAGCTGATTAAATAAATCGTCTATCCTTAGTAGAGGGTACTTGTTCTTGATCGTGACCTTGTTGGGCTTGCGATAATCCACGCAAAGCCTCAACGAGCCATCCTTCTTTATCATGAAGAGTACCGGCACTCTCCACGGTGAACTGCTCTGATGGATAAAGCTTAATTTGCACAACTCATCCAATTGCTTTTGCAATCCCACAAACTCCAATGGTGTCATACAATACGGGGCCTTCAAAATAAGGGCGGTACCGGGCACGAGATCAATCTAAAACTTGGTATGCCAGCAAGGCGGTAATCCTGGAACACATCGGGAAAACCACAAACGACCGACAGTTGGTCGATACACAAGGCAATGTGCTCCTCAACGGTACACGACATGAGACAAGAAATCCGCTCTCCTCTGGGCTCTGCTACAAACTAGAACTACCACACACCAGGTATACAGAACGTGATTGTCCTCGAGGAACAGTCCAATATGGTATGATACTCGGCAAGCCAATCCATGCCCAAGATGACATCAAACTCAAAAATCGGCAACATGAACAGATCAGTAGGCAAAAAGATATCACCAACCAGAATAGGGCTAGACGAACAAAATTGGCCCAACAATGCGGTCTTCCCTAAGGGAGTTGACACTGTTAACCCCTCTCTAGTAGACTTTGTCGGCAATCCAGTTAATCGATAGAAATCCTCGGCCATAAAGGAATGCAATGCACCAGAATCAAACAATACACGTACAATGCATGAAGAAATAGGGAGGGTACCCTCGATGACCCCTCCTGATGATTAAGGGTCCTGTTAGGGCGCATAGAACCTAGCTTGAGCCAGCTGGGGATGTGCCTGACTCCTCTGAGGGTGTTGTTGTTGCTGCTGCTACCACTGCCACTGCGGTAGCCTATAACACTGTCTCGACTGCGGATGGGGCCTCTGCGGGGGAGGTGGTTGCGGTCACTGCTGCTGCTATGGAGATTGCTGAGGCACTCTCAGTTGTTGCTGCTGGGGGTGGGGGCACTCATGGCTGCGATGCCCTGTCCCACCACATCCAAAATAGGTCCCTGTAAACGACCTCTAGAGTGGCACTGGAGGTGCCGCTAGTATTGCTGGTGCTCTGGCGGATGGGTGGTTCCTATGCCTCTATGGCTGCTGATGCTGGCGGGAGCTACCGAAGGGGGCCTGCCTCTTCCGGGTCTCTCCTTTGATCACAACCACTCAGCGCGCCGGCCTGCTCAGCCTCATAAATCTGTGCCCTCCGTACTACCTCCTCGAAAGTCAGGAGCTCATACCCAACAACGCGACCTTGGAGACCGTAATACAAGCTGTTCTTGAAATGGTCGGCCTTTCGACCCTCATCATTAATCAGGTACAGCGCTAACCTCAATAGTGCTATGAAATAGGCTCCATATTGTGCCCACCAAGGCCTCGAACTCCAACGATCGTTGTCGACGAATGTGGTCAGAAAAATACTGGTGGTCAAATTGGTCTATAAAATCCTCCCATGTCCAAATAAAATTAGGCCCTGCAGCACTGGTAATGGTGGTCCACCAGTGCTCGGTCTCACCATGGAGAAGAAAAATAGCTAATTGGACCCACTGATGGGTCGTACATCCCATCGTATCAAAAATCTTCTCCACCTCAAAGCGTCATCTCTCAGCTGTTGTCAGGTTTGGCTCGCCCTGAAAGCATGGGGGATTGAGGTGATAGAAGTCTCAAAGAAGGGTGCTCACTCACTCATATTCTACCTGGACTGGCGTAACAACGGGGTGCCTACCCTGCCCCTAGAGGGCGACCATCACAACCTGTAACATCTGTTATAATTGGGTGGCACTCATAGGCATGGTCGGATCTGCACCAGTCTCGGGTAGAGGAGTGGCATCCTCAGGCTGGGGACTAGGAATCTTCGGTGGTGGAGTGGAGTCACAGGAGGTAGTGCAGGAGTCGTTCTCCTAGGTGGCATGTCCTATAGGAAAGAACAAAGGTGCCTATCAACCTTGAGAACTCTCGAAGGTACGCACGTTAAGGGTCTATAACAGAAAATCACCAAGTTATTCGAACTCGGGACCTAATTATTTTAAGTTCATAATAGACATGTGATGTTGTTCTTAGTTATTCCCAAGTTATTCTTTAATACTAACTCCTGTCACACCCCAAATTCAGAAACTGGGCTCACAAAATTTTTGATCACCGAATTCTATGTCAACAGCCTCCATAGTAACTCATTCTCGGCTCTCGACACCCATATACCAGGTTCTGATCCTGGGATCCTACTAGGAGAATTTTGAAAGTGAATTTGATTCGTAATAAGCATAACCATAAGCATAACCCATAAACAACAACCAACAACTCCATCACATTTCTATTATGATAAAAAACCTTTAAGTACAATGCATAAAAGGAAATACAATAACAAAATCGGAAGCTCCAGAAGTCCGCTACATGCTCCAATCTCAATACTGTTGTGGCGTCCTAGCGTCACCTGCACACAACGATCGTGCATAAGCTTATAGAAAGCTTAGATGGTGGTGTAAGTGTGTGTGTAATATAAGCATACTCAGAATGTAATATCAGAGTAATGTGGAATATGCTGGCGAATCTATGAATACTATCAATCGTACCAAGGCTATGCGATGCAAGGCATGAATACTATCGGCCATATCAAGGCCATGCGATGCAAGGTATGAATGGTGTCGGCCATACCAAGGCCATGGGATCTAAGATGCAACTCAAGCATACCAATCCTCATTTGAATCCACATATCAATGCAGCTTATCACTAGAGCATCAAATATCAGTACAGTTCTCACTCTAGATAATCACCGGTAGGGGTGCACTTCAAACTAATAGAATCGTGAAACCACACCAGAACCGACCAAACGGTCCGGTTTGGTCCAGTTTTAGAGTGCATCAGTTCCAATTCCAGTTTCAAAAATTAAAGAACAGTTTAGTTCGGTTTGGTTCTGGTTTGGAGGTATGTAGAACCGAACCGAACCGTGGATCCGATCCGTGGAACCGAACATGGAACCGAACCGTGGAACCGAACCTAGAACCGTGAGTTTACAATATATTTTAGTTACATATTTGACTCATGATTTATGATTTACATGCACCTTTTGATTGTTTTTATAAATGTATTTTTCACACCATATACAATATCTAAACCATTTATCAAACGGATTACAACGCGAATGGACATGGGCTAAATTATAAAATAGAACATGCAATTGGGCGGGATTATAAAAAATCCCAGAACCGTAGAATCGATCCAGAACCAAACCGATTTTCATGGTCCGGTTCCGATTCTAAAAATCCTAGAACCATAAGGAACGGTTTGATTCTGGTTTCACCCCAAAACCAGACCGAACCGAACCGTGTGCACCCCTAATCACCAGGGTCTAGTAAGCTCTAAACGACATTGCCCCTTCCCTAGGCGCGCAGTCCAAGTGAGCATAAGAAACTTCACTATCCACCTAGCCAATAGCTTACCAATACCTATCCAGCATGTCGATAGTGGACCCATTTACGAGATAGTTAGAATCATCCTAACAATTACCCCCTACCCTCAGGCGGGTAAGGCCATACCCCCTTCCAACCGACCACGACATAGTGGGAGACGTAGCCTCCTAGTATTCTGCCCTCATGCCCTCATACATCCACTCAGTTTCGACATTGGAGAGTCTTCTTGTACTGTCAGGTTTATGGACTTTCACCCAGGGACATCCTTTGCGCCCCATGTAAAGAGAAGATTTTTGGTGTCCAAACCTGCCATCCATGATATTCCTGTGGAGGCTATGGCCCTGATGTCGCTAGGGCGTACAACAATCACAACACACAATGCAAGATGCATGAGTCACATGATCTAATCATGTATCCATCCTACGCATACCGTGCACTCATGTGGGATGACTCCGCCTATCAGGGAGTCCCATAAACAACTTGCCCCATGGCATATGCAATGGTTAACCACATATCATAACAATCATGTAGATGATGCATATGGGCATGTATCATAATGTTATGCTGTCAACATACTCATAATCAGTATCGATAACTAGCCTATATACAAGGTGGGGTCCATAGATGAACACCCGATTTAAACCATAATATAAAGATAAGCCCACGACTGTGGATATACCAAATCCGATAGCACAGATCCATCTGTCTATGACGATTATGAACTCCCCTCATATCAAGGTTGGGCCTAGATGGCCTACCTATAAACCTAAGGATCCAAAAAGGGTTCCTTCTTTATACTATTATATAGCCCGCTAGATGCCCTAAGGGCCCTAGATGAGTCCTTGATGGACTCTAAGACTAAAAAGAAATAGTCCTACAAGCAACCAGTGGGGGCCCAACATCTTGGGTTAACCCGATACGAATAGATGGACCATGCAAACTTCAATGGGGCCCAATGATTTGGGTTAACCCATTTAGAGAATGATGAGAATGAGCCTAATAAGGCCTAAGGGATGTCACAACGTGGACATTTAACCATCGTTGCCCATCAATGTGGACATTTAACCAACATTGCTCCCAAGGAGTGACCCACATAGAGCCAAACATATAATGGGCCCATGGCCTCACACAAGGGCCTAATATACATCACAATGGGCCTCACTCAAGGGCCACATATACACAACATTGGGCCTCACCATATGGGAATTATATACATCACGTCGGGCCTCACACATGGGCCACAAATACATCATAACAAGCCTCACACATGGGCCATAAATACATTACTATGGGCCTCATCATATGGGCCTCTCATACATCACATCGGGCCACATCATACGTTACAATGGGCTGTACATATTGGCCTCATGTACATCAAGTGAGAGCCACCGTCCTAGCTGGACAGTGTGGATAAAACATTATTTTTATATCTACACCAGTCATCTATTTTTAGAGATCATTTTAGAGCATTACTGAAAAAAAATGAATCATATCGAAAGATCTTCTAAACCATACCACAAATAGCAGTGGAGATAATGATTTTCATTGTTAACAATTCACGGGGGCCACCTTAACATTTATTTTTCATCCAATCTGTTCATAAGGTCATAAAGACCTGAATTAAGAGGAAAACAAATTTCATATTGATCCAGAACTTATGTGACCCCCAAATGGTTTCAATGGTAGACGTTCAATTCTCCACTGATTTTTATAGTGTGGTCCACCTGATAGACAGATATGTCTTATTCTGCTTCTCAACCCTTAAGATGAGTTCTCAGGGTGGATGGACGGCTTGGATATAACACACCTCATGATCAGACCCACCAAACTTGCTGACATTTTACAACAGTTATTTACTGCTAGCGGGACCCACCATCCATGGATGGACGGTGGATAAAACACATACCTTATGCTCAGATGCACAGAGCTACTGACGTAATACAATAGCTACATAGCTAGTGTGAGGTATTCCAGCCAATCTACCTCCCACCATCTAGCGGTTGGACGGTGTGGATACAACACATCCATCATGGTAGGCCCCACACCCCACACATGCAATACGTGCAGGGTGGGTCCCACCGTCCCAGACAATGGGCGGTGTGGATTAAAAACAAATGGACGGCGTGGAGAAAAACATACATCATGGGGCGTCCCACTTAGCACACTGTCCAGATAGATAGTGTGGATACAAAATACATAAATCAAGGTGGGTCCCACCTATCCACACATGTGGGGTGGGCCCAAACCTCAAAACAGATGGACGGCTGGAGAAACACACATCTTGTGGTGGGGTCCACGTTCTCAAACGGACGGATGTTCTGGATATAACCATACCTAATGGTGGGACAACAGAGCTTACTGACGTAAATTGCAGCAGCCTGGTGCTGTTGGCCATCCAGCAGATGGACAGCACAGATGCAACACATGCACGAGGTGGGTCCACACGTGTGGGGTCCACCAGCAGCTTTGAACAAAGTTGATATTTATGTTTTCTCTTCATCTAGGCCTGTCAAGACGGATTGGCTAGCGGGCCTGCAAATGGACGGCATGGATTAATACATCATGGTGGGCCACACCCACACACACAGTCACAGGTCGGCCACCATACAACATCACTGTAAAAAAGAAAAGAGGCAGAGAGAGAGAGAGAGACGTGTGATGGAGAGAACTCTGCCACTACAAGCCCTCCTAGGATTACAATACATACATCAAGATGGGTCCCAAATAGGATCCATACCAAAAATTGAAATCTAATCCTACAAAACACCCACTGATTGTCTTCTTATTTAGCACCTTAGACTCCTTAGCTCCTAAGCTTCTTCTTTAATGGAAGATGATGAAGATTGAAGGGTAGAGATGAGGATTTAGGGGTAGGGAGTGGGCCACACTTGGCTATTCTCTCCTTAGAGCTTTTCTCTCATGGAAGCTTGAGAAATGGTAGAGAGAGTGAGAGAGGAGAGGGTGTTGTAAGAGGGATGGGATGAGAGGTATGGGTGTGTGTAAGAAAAGGGATGGGTGGAGAGAGAGAGAGAGTTGACTTTGGGGATAACTTGTGTAAGAGAGGGATGGGTTGTGTACTTAACTTGTATTTGATTGATTGATGTGATGGATGGTAGAGATTCTCTTCAAATTTGCAACGCGCGACATTTTCCTACATTTTCCTCGAAATAAAAGCTAGCACAGAACTCCTGGCCTAGGTATCGCATCAGTGCTCAAGATGCGGCGTTGGAACCGCATCGACGGCGCGGTCGCTAGGGTATAAATCTCGGGTCGAGTCGACTTAGATATATGGGATGCGACTTAGGGTGATGCGTAAATACTAGTTTAAGGTCACTGGTCACCGGAATTCGATGGAGAGGATCGCGAGAGACAAAGGAACGGTACGGACTATAATATGGGTCTTACAACACATCTCCTTAGAATTTGGTCTGGGCAGTATTTAAACAATTAAGGATCATCCCAGAAAAACTTGTGGACATCGGTAAAAAATTTCTTCTTATCATGCGCAGTCCAATATGTCAGCATGAAACCTGTGGCAAGATAATTTGCAATGTCAGCAAACCAAAGTAATTGGGCGAGTTTAAGCAATTGTTCATTAGGGAACATATCATTTATCGGTGTCGATTCAAGGGAATCGGGAAGATCAAGCCTAGAGAGATGATCAACCATTATGTTCTCTACTCCCTTTTTGTCTCATATTTTTATGTCGAACTCTTGGAGTCGAAGGATCCATCTTATCAAGTGGGGTTTACCATCATTCTTAGAAAAATATACTTCATTGCCACACGATTGGTGTAAATGATGATCTTGGATCCGATCAAGTGGGACCTAAATTTGTTCAAAGCGAATACTATGGCTAAGAGTTCCTTTTCCGTAGTAGAGTAGTTCACTTGGGCAGAATTTAAAGTTCTACTCACATAATGAATCACAGAGAGCTTGTTTTCTTTTCTCTGGCCTAATACCGCCCGAATAGCATAGTCAGACGCATCACAAATAATCTCAAAAGGGATGCTCCAATCGGGTGGCTTCATGATAGGAGCAGTTGTCAACATGCCCTTCGGCTTAGAAAAAAACTCCCTGACATTATTCACTCCACTCGAATGGTGTATCCATTTTAAGTAGATTGCATAAAGGATGTGAAAGATGATTAAAGTACTTTATGAATCATCTATAAAATTCGGTCTGTCCTAAGAAGGATCGCATGTCACGTATGCTCTTAGGTGGAGGTAGGTTAGAGATAAGATCAATTTTATCCTTGTCTACCTTAATTCCCTTGGACGAAATTATATGTCCAATAACAATTCCCTTGGGAACCATAAAATTACATTTCTCTAAATTCAAAACCAAATTCTTTTCCCCACATTTCTTTAGCACACGTTTAAGATTTTCCAAACACTCGCTGAAGGATGGACTAAAGATAGAGAAGACGTTTATGAAGACCTTTAAATATTGCCTAACCATGTTGGAAAAAAATACTTAACTTATATAGTTGAAAAGTGGCGGGGGCATTACATAGTTCGAATGGCATCCTTCGATAAGCAAAGGTGTCAAACGTTGTCTTTTCTTGATCTTCAAGAGATATATCTATTTGATTGTACCCTAAATTTCTGTCGAGGAAGCAGTAGTAAGAATGATCAGCTAACCTTTCCAAAATTTGATAAATGAAGGGTACAGGAAAGTAGTCCTTTCTTGTAATGGTATTCAACTTCATGTAGTGAATGCACATTCACCAACTAGTAGTAACTCTAGTTGGCACGAGTTCATTATCAGCATTGGCTACAATGGTGATTCTGGACTTCTTAGGAACTACTTGAGCTGGACTCACCCATCAACTGTCGGATATAGGGTATATGATACCCACATCCAACAACTTAATTACCTCAGACTTAACCACTTTTTTCATATTTTGATTGAGTTGACGTTGTGGTTGTCAGGAGGTTTTCGCATTATTCTCAAGATGGATGCGGTGAGTACAAATTAAATGGTTGTTGAGGGTCAAATATTACATATTAGGCCCTAGTTTTTACCTAGAATTACAAGCATAATACTATTTAATGCTCTGATTTAACCGTGATTGTGATGTAGATTACATTTGTGAGCGTGGATCGAAATAAAATACTAAGAGCATGGAATTGTCGCTCTAGAATCACCTAGGTAAGGGACGGACTCCAGGGGACCGAGATTGATGGAAGTGCACGCCATATATCCAGGAAAATCGAGAAACTGAAGTCCAAGTGGCCTGAAATTGGTCCAGAATGCAAGATCACATGGTTCTCGCCATCCGATCGACCCAAGACTTCATACATGTAATGGGGGTCATAAATTAACCGTACATATTAAATTTCAGCGATTGAAGATCTCTAGAAGTGGCCCAACTGACATAGCAGCCCATAAATCATTGAATTGAGGCCCACTTGTTATTTGGATGTGCTTCAATTTTGGTCTCAACGGTTTACATGAGATGAAAAAGTGGATGGACGGATTGGATTTTTCATATACATCAAGCCGGGGCCCACTTTACGAAAAGAGGAGTGCGCAGAAGCCGCACACTCGCAGTGCACTGAATGAACCAGGTCGGTCAGCAGGCGCTGACCCGACTTCTCGTATTAAAACGGAAATTTCCGTTTTCAAAAACGTGAAAACGGAAATAGGGAGATGCGGTTTCATCTGTGGGCCACCATCGTAATTCTATGGTATGATCCGATCCGTCCATCATAATTATATGGTCCATCTTAACACTGCCTAGGTGGCAAATTTCAAAAGATCGTGAGGAGAGAAATAAATCCATTCAAGCGGAGAATATACGGCGAAAGCAAGGATTCAGTGGGCCGCATCAGGGCGATCCAAAAACATGCGTTTCTGACCGAAATTCGAGAGGAATTCAGTGGTCTGTGTGGATTTCTCCACCGACTTCAATCACGGTCCTCCCACGCAGCAGCGCAACTGTCGTGCGTAAGACGACACACGACCGGATAGTCTGAATTTTCCGAGCAGTTGTGGGACTCATCCATTGTCTACATGGACAATCCAAACCGTCCATATGATCCCAAGAGGGGCCACAGTCCACGCCTAGCTTCTGGAAATTGAAAATATCAAGTTTTTGGTTTTTTTTAACCATTCAATGGAAGAACGAACGGTGGGTTTAAAATACTGTGGGACACCACAAATATGATCCAAAAACTTCGTATTTCTGACTGGTTTTTCAATATAAATCTAATGAACGGAGTGGATTGGGCATAATAGCAGTGAAGTGGGACCCACCGTGTACACAGCGTAAGTGTTACGCAGTCAGCACGCGTCCGGGATTCGTCCAGATTTTTCGGGCAGTTTCACGATCAAAGGTGTGATCGGATGCATGATCCAAACCATCCACAATGAAGGTTGCTCAATAACGTCCCAGGGGACGTTAATATTTTGGAAATAAAGTAAGGGAAGAGGGGTTTCCCGCGTGCTTTTCTACTGCGTATGCGAAGACAGTCCACCGACTCCAGCCTTCTGCACTAACTCCAGCTGCAGAAAGAAATTGGAGAGATCGACTTCTCCAGACCGTCCACTCCAGTCGACTGATGCGGCTGTCTATAAGAGGGAGAGAGAGGGAACGTGAGAGGGCATCATCCGACGGCAGTGAAGAAGAGAGAGAGAGAGAGACAGAGAGAGAAAGAGGATTGTTTTATGTTTTTTTGCTGTTTTCTTTTCTTTCTTTGATTATTGAGAAATCCAGCCAATCATGGTTGGCTAAACCTCTTAGCTAGGGCTAAGAGGTGAAGCTTGTGGCGTGATGGGAATGATTCTACGGTTTTGATTCATGTTGAACTTGCTATTGATTGGTTTGATTTAAGGAAGACTTTAGTTTTTAATGGTTTATTGTGAATGCTATTACAGTAGATCTGCGATGGCTTGAGTATTTCTTTTCCATTATTTGATTATGAAACAAGGATGCCCTGTTGTTCACCATCGCCCCTTGGACATGGTGGAATGACGGAACTCTTCCTGACATTCATACATCACTCAGATTGGTTGTGAATTGGTTTAATCCTGTTATTTGTCTTGTCTCATGGGCATGGTATTGTGATGGAATTCATTCTAATTTACATCCATCTTATCTCTTGAAAACTAGATCAAAAGACGTTCAGATTTGCTTTTCAGGTTATATCTTCCAACTGGATGAAGATGGGACTCGAAGTCCAGTTGAGTTCATGAATCAACCGTAGATCTCCCTGATCTCTACAAGTGGATCCTTGGCACCCTAGTTCCCTACCTCTGAATTCTACATATTTTAGTTTATTATTTCACCATTATTCCTTGAATTCACCTGATTTAGATTTCATCTTATTCTAGTTCTAGCCCTAGTTAGTTTCAAGATTACGTACAAGTTTCAGTCCCTGTGGATTCGACCTCGGTCTCACCGAGTTTATTACTACCTCACAACCCTGCACTTGGGGTGTGAACAAGTTTTTGGCGCCGTTGCCGGGGATTGACGGCTACGTTTCCTAAAGATAACTGGTTTTAGGATTAGTTTGAGATTAGGACTTTTTTTTTTTTTTTAATTCTTAGGTTTTATTTTTAGAATTTCGTAATTCAGGTTTTTCTTAAATTTTTAGAAATTTTATATTTAAAGTAACTTTCTATTTTTAGATGGTTTTCCCTTTTTAGAAACTAACCCAACTTTCTTATTTTGTAGGATTCTGAGATAGGTTTCTAAATTGGTAATTTCTCTTCTCTTTGCTATTTCTAGATTAGGATTCCTTTTTTTTTTTAGCAAGTTTCTAATTCTAACTCTTTTAGAATTTAATTTTGTTTCCTATTTTATTTTTAGAAACTTTCTATTTAAAGACTTTCTGTTTAGAAACTAACTTTCCTGTTTTGTAGGCCTTTCAGAAATTTCTAATTCGGTAAGATATCTTTCTAAATTCTACTTTCTAGTTTTAGAATTTCCGTTACTAACTTACTTTTTAATTTAAGAACTTTCCTCTTTTGTTTTAGAAATTTTATACTCTTTTAGGAATTTCTCTTTTTCTAAATTAGAAACCAGTTTACTGCTATTTCTCTTCTTAGGATTTTCTAATTTTAGGTTAGAATTTCTCTACTTTCTATTTTTAGAACTTTTCTATTTCTAGGTTTTCATTTATTTTAGAAATTCTTTCCTTTTTAGAAACTCACATTACTTTCTATTTTAGGATTAGGATTTCTAATTTAGAAATTTCTAACTCTAGGTTTAGAACCTTCCTCTTTTGTTTTTAGAAACTAGGTTAGTTATTTTCCTTTTTAGAGACTCTTTCTAATTTTAGAAACTAACTCATTCTTCCTTTAATTTTTTAAGAAACTTTCTAATTTCTATTTTTAGGAACTAATCTCTTTTTGGTTTCTTTTTGCAGGTTCTTAATTTAGGGACTCCAAATTTGGTAACTTCCTTCCAACCCTCTTTTTCTTTTTAGATTCTTATTTCCCTTCATAGGATTAGGTTTAGAATTTGATTGAGGGCTGTGAGTGTTTCATGCCCAAGTGGGCTCGTGACAACACTCGACGCTCTTGACTGAAGGAGGATTAGTTGAGGGGTTAACTATCCATCGCAGGACTAGACACCGCTCGAATTCCCCTGAGTTAATTGAGGATATGGCTGAAAATCAACCTCGTCTACCCCAACCTAGGGTAGAAGATGTCCAGGATGAGAATGAGGTGCATCAAGCACCCCCGCCTCGTACCTTACGAGATTACTTACAACCGGCGGGGGTGAGTACGCCCTCATGCATGGTTTTTCAGGAGAATGCAGGACATATAGATATCAAGCCAGGGGTGATCCAACTCCTTCCTAAATTTCATGGGCTTGAGTCAGAGAATCCATATCTACATCTGAAAGAGTTTGATGAGATCATGACTACCCTATACTTTCCTAACGTGTCTGATGACACGGTCAGGTTAAAACTCTTTCCCTTTTCTTTGAAAGAGAAAGCCAAGACGTGGTTACATTCACTACATCCTCAATCTATTGGCAGATGGAATGACATGACAAGGAGTTCATTAAAAGTTTTTTCCATATCATAAGACGAACACCCTTAGGAAGTCGATCATGAACTTCGCCCAAAGGGAAGATGAAACATTCTTCCAATGTTGGGAGCGGTTCAAAGATCTTGTCAGTTCATGCCCACAACATGGTTTTGAAACGTGGCGCATCACGAATTTTTTCTATGATGGACTGACGTCTCCCATGCGCCAATTAGTTGAGACAATGTGTAATGGGGAGTTTATGAATAAAGGTGTCGATGAGGTGTGGGACTACTTTGATAAACTTGCTGAGAACACACAAACATGGGACATCTCCCCTAGACCAAGTACTACGCCTAGGCCGACTCATTCTAAAGAAAAAGGTGGAATGTACCTCCTGAAAGAGGATGATGATATTAACGCCAAGGTAGCCAATCTCACTCGAAAACTCGAGGCCATGGAATTAAAGAAGGATAAGGCCAAGGAAATTATTTGTAGTATTTGTGGTTGCAACATTCACACTACTGAGAATTGCCCAACTATATCTGCCTTTCAAGAGGTATTGAATGAGCAATCCAATGCTGTAAGTAATTACCAAAGACCTTTCAGTGGGCCCACCTCTAACACATACAATCCTGGCTGGAGAAACCATCCAAACTTCAGTTGGAGGAATGGACAAACCGCAACACCTCAAGGTTTCCTAAATCAAAATCCAACTCAAGAGAAACCTCAAGAGGATCCAGTTCTGAAACATTTTCAAAAGCAAGAGCTGTTCAATCAGGGTATGCTACAAGCCTTTCAAGACCTTACAAAAGCAATACAAGGACTTAAGGCTGAAAATGCGATTGGGAACAAGGGGAGCTTCCCAGCTCAACCTCTTCCCAATCCTAAATCGCAATATGAAGTTAGCGACCCAAGCTCTTCAAATCAGATGGAGCAAGCTAAATCCATCACCACTCTTAGGAGTGGAAAAATCATTGACAAAACCATTCCTTAGGGCTGAAAAGTCTAAGGACCCGGAAGTGGATAAAGAAGATGGACCTAGCCATGCCCCACCAGAGTTAGAACCGGAACCTCAAGGAAAGCCGGTTGTTCTATTTCCCCAACGGTTGGTTACACCAAAACCTCTCTCTAACTCTCAGGATATCCTAGAGGTGTTGAAACAAGTGAAGGTCAACATTCCTCTACTTGATGCCGTGAAACAAATACCTTCCTATGCCAAATTCTTGAAAGACTTATGTACGACCAAAAGACGGAAAAATATTCAAAAGAAAATCTTCCTGACTAAGAAAGTGAGTGCCATCCTAAAGCAAGATGTGCCGCAAAAATTCAAAGACCCTGGTAGCCCAACTATATCATGTGTAATTGGAGACTATCGAATTGATCATGCACTTCTTGACTTAGGAGCGAGCGTTAATCTTATTCCCTACTCGGTATACAAACAGTTGGGTTTAGGTGAATTAAAACCCACCTTAACCACACTACAACTTGTTGATCGCTTTATTCGTGTACCAAGAGGAATAATTGAGGATGTGTTGGTCCAGGTTGATCGATTTTACTACCCAGTAGATTTTATCATCCTAGATACCGAACCCATCAACAATACAAGCACTCAGATTCCCGTCATTCTTGGTCGCCCATTCCTTGCCACTTCAAACGCAATTATCAATTGCAGGAATGATGTCATGAGTATGTCTTTCGGGAATATGACATTAGAAATGAATATCTTTTTCAACACTGGCAGACGGGTAGAGGAAGATGACGATATCTACGATATTAACATGATAGATACTTTCGTGGAAGATAGGACACCCCTTACCTTATCCTCTGATCCTCTAGAGACGTGCCTGGCTCACTCCCATGAGTTTGATGATGACATAATTAGGGAGACGTGTGCCATGCTTGATGTGGTACCGGTACTTGAAGTTAACCGGTGGACGCCTCAATTTGAAAAGTTACCCCAAACTGATGAAGTGTCTCTACCGTCTAACCTCAAGCCACCAAAGCTTGACCTTAAACCTTTGCCCTCTGATTTAAAATATGCATATTTAGGTCAAGATGAGACATACCCGGTGGTGATTTCTGCCCACCTTGAGAAAGAACAAGAGAGTATACTCATATCTACTCTCCTTGAGCATAAGGGAGCCCTTGGATGGACAATCGCGGACCTCAAGGGAATCGATCCCTCAATTTGTACTCACCGCATATATCTTGAGGATAATGCGAAGACAGCTCGGCAACCACAACGTAGACTAAATCTAAACATGAAGGAAGTGGTTAAGGCCGAGGTTCTTAAACTATTGGATGTGGGTATCATATACCCTATATCTGATAGTCAATGGGTGAGTCCAACTCAGGTGGTTTCTAAGAAGTCCGGGATCACCATCGTAGCCAATGCCAATAATGAACTCGTGCCAACTAAAGTCACTACTGGTTGGAGGATGTGTATTGACTACAGAAAATTAAATACCGTCACGAGGAAAGACCACTTTCCTTTGCCCTTCATTGATCAGATCTTGGAAAGGTTAGCTGGTCATTCTTATTACAGTTTCCTTGACGGGTATTCGGGCTACAACCAGATAGAGATCGCCCCCGAAGATCAAGAAAGACTACGTTTACATGTCCCTACGGCACCTTTGCTTACCGAAGGATGCCATTCGGGCTATGTAATGCTCCCCGCCACTTTCCCGATGTATGATGAGCATATTTTCGACATGGTGGGGCAATATTTAGAGGTCTTCATGGACGATTTCTCTGTCTTCGGTCCATCTTTCAGCGAGTGCTTGGAAAGTCTTAAATGTGTGCTGAAAAGATGTGAAGAAAAAAACTTGGTACTTAATTGGGAGAAGTGCCATTTCATGGTTCAGAAGGGAATTGTCCTTGGACACATTATTTCATCCAAAGGAATCGAGGTGGATAAGGCAAAGATCGATCTTATCTCTAACCTACCTCCACCCAAGAACATAAGGGACGTGAGATCCTTCTTAGGACACGCCGGGTTTTACAGAAGATTCATAAAGGACTTTAGTCTCATCTCTCGTCCTCTATGTAATCTACTTCAAAAGGATGCACCATACGAGTGGACTGAACCATGTCGTAGCTTTCACTAAGCTTAAGGGCATATTGACTAGTGCACCCATCATACAGCCACCTGACTGGAGCATTCCTTTTGAACTTATGTGCGATGCGTCGATTATGCTCTTGGGGCAGTTCTAGGCCAGAGAAAAGATAAGAAACCCTACGTTATTCATTACGCAAGTAAGACTCTAAATCCTGCCCAAGTGAACTACTCGACTACGGAAAAGGAACTCTTAGCCGTAGTGTTTGCCTTGGACAAATTTAGGTCCTACTTGATCGGATCCAAGATCATTATTTACACTGACCACGCAGCGCTTAAGTATCTTCTGTCTAAGAATGATGCTAAGCCCCGCCTGATAAGATGGATCCTCCTACTCCAGGAATTTGACCTAGAGATAAAAGATAAAAAGGGAGTAGAGAACGTAGTGGCTGACCATCTTTCTCGCCTTAATCCCTCTGATTCCTTTGAGACGACGCCGATTAATGACATGTTCCCTGACGAACAATTGTTCAGAGTCTCTCATTTGCCTTGGTTCGCTGATATCGCTAATTATCTTGCCACAGGTTCCATACTGACACATTGGACTGCGCAAGATAAGAAGAAATTTTTCACCGAGGTGCGCAAATTCTTCTAGGATGATCCATACTTGTTAAAATATTGCCCAGACCAAATCTTGAGGAGATGTGTACCAGACGATGAGCATCAGAGTGTCATCTCCTTCTGTCACTCACAGGCCTGTGGTGGTCACTTTTCCTCAAAAAAGACCACGGCCAAAATTCTGCAGTGTGGCTTCTATTGGCCCACTATGTTCAGAGATACTCATGAGTTTTGCAAAGTTTGTGAGCATTGTCAGAAATTGGGAGCATTGTCTCGTTGAAATATGATGCCCTTGAATCCCATTCTTATCATAGAGGCATTTGATTGCTGGGGCATCGATTTTATGGGGCCATACCCCCAATCTTTTGGGAATTTATATATTTTGCTTGCCGTAGATTATGTCACTAAATAAGTCAAAGCGATTCCGTGTCGAACTAATGACCATCGCACGGTCATTAAATTCTTGAAAGAAAACATCCTTTCCCGATTCGGAACGCCTCCAGCCATCATTAGTGATGGGGGCTCACACTTTTGTAATAGACCATTCGAGAGTTTAATGAAGAAATACGGTATCTCTCATAAGGTGAGCACCCCATACCATCCACAGACAAGTGGGCAAGTTGAGATTTCCAATAGGGAGATCAAACACATTTTGGAGAAAACGGTTAACCCTGACCGTAAGGATTGGTTAATTCGATTGACCGATGCCTTATGGGCATACCGTACTGATTTTAAAACCCCTATTGGAATGTCTCCCTTTAGACTCGTTTATGGGAAGGCTTGCCACTTGCCTGTGGAGTTGGAACATAGAGCTTACTGGGCGATCAAAAATTTAAATTTCAATCTGAACAACGCTGGCTCGCTATGCAAACTTTAATTAAATGAACTTGAAGAAATCCGAACGACAGACGAGAAACTCGAGAATTTACAAGGAGAGGATGAAGGCGTTTCATGACCAACACATTCTACGAAAATCATTCACGCCAGGTCAGAAAGTCCTTTTGTATAATTCTCGATTACATCTCTTTCCGGGTAAGCTTCGATCTCGTTGGACTGGTCCTTACATTGTCGTTACTGTATATCCTCATGGGGCCGTCGAGATAAGAGACCCCGACAATGGCAAGGAGTTTAAAGTAAATGGGCATCGCTTAAAGCCATTTGTCGAGAAATTTGATTCAGAGGACATGTCCATGTCTCTGACTGATCCTGTTTATCAGGATTGATCTCCTAGTCTGATGGAGGTATAGGTAGGTTTCCTGTTTGCATAGGACTAGGGTAGTCACTTTGGTCTGGCTGAAGACGTTAAACTTAGCGCTCCTGGGAGGCAACCCAGGTTTTCAATTTATTTCATTCTCCTAGTTAGTTTAATGTTTGTGGGTAACATTACTGCAAACCCTCACGAGACTACAACTCGTCCATTAGGGGCAACCTAGGGGTTTAAAGGCTTGTTGCATATGCTAAATGCAATCGAGAGCACCTGCGAAAGTGGTATAGGTAGGAGTTTATTTTTGTTATTTGTGTTTTACTTTCGATTGGTTTCACTCTTGTGCTGACCCGCTCTCATGTTGAGATCTCTATGGAAAAGTCTCTCTCGACTCGTTACCTAGGTACTATCTTCCCATCAGTTCTCATTTACTTTCGTTGTCCCATTTGCATTGCATGCTTACATCTTTTACATTGAGGACAATGTAGGTTTTAGGTTGGGGGTGGGAGATTAGGTTTCCTAATCAGTGTTTTCTTGGTCTTGAGCAAAATTTGTGATTTGTGAAAATTTTTAAAATTTTTAAATTTTCTGAGATTTCTTGTGACTTCGAAGTGATTTTGACTGATATCCTTGATGTAGAATTTCAAGATACGTGATGTTGGTAATTTATGACTTTTAGATTCAGTATCTGTTAGATTTCACAGTTAAGTTTGAATTGTTAATCCATGATTAGAAGTCTTAAATATTGATTGAGTCATGATTTCACATGCCACATCTCGCTTACATATGAAGATTTCAGTTCGATTTTAAAGGATTAACTTGGTAATCACTAAGCACAAAAGGAACCAACCTGTAAAGTTCTACCATCATGTTTATAAAGAAGAATTTAACGGGTTGGGCGAATGGTCTTCACCATAGGTTTGCTCCCTATAGGTGAAGGTTGATTCCCCATGAATGACAGTTGGAAAAGGCTAGGAGAATTGTCTTTTCTATAGGGTTGCTCCCTATCGGTGAGGATTTAATTCCCCTACTTAGTTGTTAAAAAAAAAAAAAAAAAAAAGAGTTGGAATTGATGAGGCAGGCTTTGGTTCAGGTTTTGGTTCAAGTTTTGGTTATCATGAATTCTCTTATTGCTTGCCAATGGTATAATGAAATAGCGAACTGAATCTTTGAAGGTGAGAAGTTGAGCTTACGCTATACACCCATGGATCTTAATGTTTAGGGGTTTTCTACTTGGTGGATTAATAGATTAAACTTAACTATAAAGTTTACAGTGTGCTTGAGTCTAGGAGAGAGTAATGCCAACATTTATGAATCTTGGAATTCTCATATCTGGATTGTTTTTCAAAAAAATCACTCGAGTTCATAGAAATTGTCCTATAATTCTCAACTTATTTTTCGCATACTTTGCTTGGGACTAGCAAAATGCTGGTAGGGGGTTGTGATGAAGGTCAAATATTACATATTAGACCCCAGTTTTTACCTAGAATTATAAGCATAATACTATTTAATGCTCTGATTTAACCGTGATTGTGATGTAGATTACATTTGTGAGCGTGGATCGAAATAAAATACTAAGAGCATGGAATTGACGCTCTAGAATCACCAAGGTAAGGGACGGACTCCAGGGGACCGAGATTGATGGAAGTGCACGCCATATATCCAGGAAAATCGAGAAACTGAAGTCCAAGTGGCCTGAAATTGGTCCAGAATGCAAGATCACATGGTTCCCGCCATCCGATCGACCCAAGACTTCATACATGTAATGGGGGTCATAAATCAACCGTACATATTAAATTTCAGCGATTAAAGATCTCTAGAAGTGGCCCAACTGACATAGCAGCCCATAAATCATTGAATTGAGGCCCACTTGTTATTTGGATGTGCTTCAATTTTGGTCTCAACGGTTTACATGAGATGAAAAAGTGGATGGACGTATTGGATTTTTCATATACATCAAGCCGGGGCCCACTTTACGAAAAGAGGAGTGCGCAGAAGCCGCACACTCGCAGTGCACTGAATGAACCAGGTCGGTCAGCAGGCGCTGACCCGACTTCTCGTATTAAAACGAAAATTTTCGTTTTCAAAAACGTGAAAACGGAAACAGGGAGATGCGGTTTCATCTGTGGGCCACCATCGTAATTCTATGGTATGATCCGATCCGTCCATCATAATTATATGGTCCATCTTAACACTGCCTAGGTGGCAGAATTTCAAAAGATCGCGAGGAGAGAAATAAATCCATTCAAGCGGAGAATATACGGCGAAAGCAAGGATTCAGTGGGCCGCATCAGGGCGATCCAAAAACATGCGTTTCTGACCGAAATTCCGAGAGGAATTCAGTGGTCTGTGTGGATTTCTCCACCGACTTCAATCACGGGTCCTCCCACGCAGCAGCGCAACTGTCGTGCGTAAGACGACACACGACCGGACAGTCTGGATTTTCCGGGCAGTTGTGGGACTCATCCATTGTCTACATGGACAATCCAAACCGTCCATATGATCCCAAGAGGGGCCACAATCCACGCCTAGCTTCTAGAAATTGAAAATATCAAGTTTTTGGTTTTTTTTAACCGTTCAATGGAAGAACGAACGGTGGGTTTAAAATACTGTGGGACACCACAAATATGATCCAAAAACTTCGTATTTCTGACTAGTTTTTCAATATAAATCTAATGAACGGAGTGGATTGGGCAAAAGAGCATTGAAGTGGGACCCACCGTGTACACAGCGTAAGTGTTACGCAGTCAGCGCGCGTCCGGGATTCGTCCGGATTTTTCGGGCAGTTTCACGATCAAAGGTGTGATCGAATGCATGATCCAAACCATCCACAATGAAGGTTGCTCAATAACATCCCAGGGGACGTTAATATTTTGGAAATAAAGTAAGGGAAGAGGGGTTTCCTGCGTGCTTTTCTACTGCGTATGCGAAGACAGTCCACCGACTCCATATTCCGCACCGACTCCACCAGAAAGAAATTGAGAGATCGACTTCTCCAGACCGTCCACTCCAAATATCTGGTTTGTCTATAAGAGGGAGAGAGAGAACGTGAGAAGGCATCATCCGACGGCAGTGAAGAAGAGAGAGAGAGACAGAGAGAGAAAGAGGATTGTTTTATGTTTTTTTGCTGTTTTCTTTTCTTTCTTTGATTATTGAGAAATCCAGCCAATCATGGTTGGCTAAACCTCTTAGCTAGGGCTAAGAGGTGAAGCTTGTGGCGTGATGGGAATGATTCTACGGTTTTGATTCATGTTGAACTTGCTATTGATTGGTTTGATTTAAGGAAGACTTTAGTTTTTAATGGTTTATTGTGAATGCTATTACAGTAGATTTGCGATGGCTTGAGTATTTCTTTTCCATTATTTGATTATGAAACAAGGATGCCCTGTTGTTCACCATCGCCCCTTGGACATGGTGGAATGACGGAACTCTTCCTGACATTCATACATCACTCAGATTGGTTGTGAATTGGTTTAATCTTGTTGTTTGTCTTGTCTCATGGGCATGGTATTGTGATGGAATTCATTCTAATTTACATCCATCTTATCTCTTGAAAACTAGATCAAAAGACGTTCAGATTTGCTTTTCAGGTTATATCTTCCAACTGGATGAAGATGGGACTCGAAGTCCAGTTGAGTTCATGAATCAACCGTAGATCTCCCTGATCTCTACAAGTGGATCCTTGGCACCCTAGTTCCCTACTTCTGAATTCTACATATTTTAGTTTACTATTTCACCATTATTCCTTGAATTCACCTGATTTAGATTTCATCTTATTCTAGTTCTAGCCCTAGTTAGTTTCAAGATTACGTACAGGTTTCAGTCCCTGTGGATTCGACCTCGGTCTCACCGAGTTTATTACTACCTCACAACCCTGCACTTGGGGTGTGAACAATGGTCAATTCTCTTGAGGTCTGCAATTAACCATCCAATGGCTCCTTTATGATCAATGAGAGTAGAAATAAGTATACTCTCTTATTCCTTCTTAAGGTGGAAAAAGATCACCACCGGGTATGTCTCATCTTGACCTAAGTAGACATATTTAAGAATAGAAGGTAAAGGTTTTAGGTCAAACTTCAGTGCTTTGAGGCTAGACGGTAGAGGAACTACATCAGTTTGGGGCAATTTCTCAAATTGTGGCCTCCACTGGTTAACTTCAAGTATAGGCATAGCATCAAGCAAGGCATCCATCTCCATAATCATGTCATCATCTAAATCAAGGGAGTGAACCAAGTGTAAGACCTGGTTCCTAGCCCATACCGCTCTGTAGGCTTCCACGGTCCTCCCGGTCGAATTCCAGCGACCCGTGATCTGTTATCGGAGTTTACGCGTAACCCTGAGTCATATCCCGTATTTCAGAGTCGACTTGACTCGAGGCTTGTACCCGTGTGATCGCGCCGTCGCCGCGGTTCGGATGTTGCATCTCGTGCACCGAGGCGATACCCAGGCCAAGAGATGTGGGCCGGCATTCAGTTCAAGGAAAAACACCGCGCATTGCAAAATCCAAGAGAACATCACATCAAATCCCATTAGTTCCATCAATTAAGTACTCATTACCTAACATGTCAAGTACAACCCCATCCCCAAGCAACCCCAAAGTCAACTCTTCCATCACTCACCCATCTCTCTCCCTCTTACAACCTTTCTCTCTCTTTTATATATATATATATATATATCTCTCTCTCTCTCTCTCTCTCTCTCTCTCTCTCTCTCTCTCTCTCTCTCAAGCAACCCACGTCCATGGCTCTCCATTGGAGGAGCTTTGTGTGGCCCACTTTCTATCTCCCATCTCCACCATCCAACTTTCATCTCAACCGTTGGAATTGTCCCTTTGGAGTTCTAGCATGCTTTGGCGAAATGAGGAGGTCATATGTGGGTGCTTTTCTCTCTCTCTCTCTCTCTCTCTCTCTCTCTCTCTCTCTCTCCTTGTGATGTGGCCCACCTATTTTGTACATGTGTGATTCAAACCATCTAGCCATTGAGCCAGCCCTGTTACCTGATTTGGATGAAGTGGAATCACAAATATCAGCTTGATTCTGGCTCGGGTGGGCCACCACGTGGACCCATCCTGATGTACCTAGCGGCCTATATATGCCAGATTAGTGCAGTAACTGGTGGGCCACACACGTGTGGACCCACCTGGATGTGGATTGGCTGGAGCACCTCACGCCAGCAGTAACCAGCTGTCGTTACTGACAATAGCAAGTTCTGTTGGTCTGGCATGAGGTATGTATTATACCATACTGCCCATCCTTTTCTTTTTGGTGTGAGGCACATCCCACACATGTGACATGTGTGGGGTGGGACCCACCTTGATGTATGTGTCTTGAATCCACACCATCCATCTAGATGGTGTGTTGCATGGAGCCCAGCATGATGTATCTGTTTATCCACGGTCCATCTGTCTGGACGTGTTGGGAGTGGATTGGCTAGTGTACCTCATCCCAGCTAAATAGGTACTGTAGGTGACGTCACTAAGCTCTGTAAGTCCCATCCACCATCTGCACCGTCCATTTACAAGGACGTTCTAGTGGGGCTAGCCGTGATGCATGTGCTCCATCTGCACAATCCGTGCAGTGGACCACACCATGATATATGTGTTTTATCTCCGAGCTCTGAGGGTCCCACCATGGCTGTACCGTCCATCCGTGTACGACCCACTATGATGTATTTGTTCTATACTCACTCTCTACTTGTCCAAGACGGTGGACCCCATGGTGACGCATGTGTTTCTCAACACCGTCCATCCATCTGACGTTGCCATGGACCCATGCTGAAGGACTCCAACCATCCAGACCGTCCATTCATGTGGGCTACCATGATGGATGTGTTTCATCAGGTCGTCCGTCCAGCGTCTCTGGACGCTGGACGTTGACACTCCCACTTTCCCACACACGTGTGTGTATATATATATATATATAATATTTTATATTAAATACCATGGTGGACCACTCCTACGTGTGGACCCACCATGATCTCATGCATTAGATTAGCACCGTCCAGAGCATCCAGACCCCGGATGGTGACATTTTTACACTTCATGTATGTATGCTATGTATATTATATTATAATATATTATATTATATCATATCATATATATTATATTATATAATATATATAGATGTATGCTTCTGCCATAGGACGCCAGTTAGATCAGTGGCACCCCTGCTGGTGGGCACATCCCATCCTGACCGTCCAACACCTCATGTGTTGTATTTCGACTGTCCATCCATTTGGCAACCCCGTCTCATGGCCAGAGACTTAAAAATAAAACAAATCTAGTTATCAAGTGGACCAAACTGCCAAAAACAATGGAAATTAGACGTCTACCATTGAAACCCTTTGGGTCACAGAAGTTTTGGACCAATATGATATTTGTTTCTTAGGTTGGTTCAGGTTTTTGTGACTTAATACATGATATGATGACCCCTGTGAAATTTTGTATGGTGGAAATCACTGTCTCGACTGCTATTTATGATGTGGTCCAACTGACCTTTTGATCACTATTACCACTATTATTTGTGGTATGGTCCAGATGATCTTTTGATATGATTCATTGTTTGGATAATGCTCTAAAATGATCTCCATAGATGGATGAATGGTGTAGTTGTTGTGGCCCATTTGATATGGCTGTTGAATGTATTTGGGGCCCATTTGGAAAGGCCCACTATGATATATTTGCGCCCATGGGTCGAGACTCATTAAAATGTATTTAGGGCCTATGGGTTGAGACTAATTGAGATATATTTGAGGCCCACTTGATTGTATAGGTCAATTCCGATTGTTGTGACCGATTGTCAATTCTTATTGATGTGACCGATTTGTCGATCCTGATTATCGATCGATTCTGATTATCATGACTGATTGCCAATTTCGATTGACGTGACCGATTTGTCGATTCTGATTATCAATCTATCTCGATTTGTCATGGCCAATTGCCGATTTCAATTGGCGCGACTGATTTGCTGATTCTGATTATCGATCGATTCCGATTGTTGTGACCGATTACCAATTCTAATTGACGTGACCGATTTGCCGATCTTGATTATCGATCGATTCTGATTATCGTGATCGATTGTCGATTTCGATTAACGTGACTGATTTGCCGATTCTGATTATCGATCAATCCTGATTATCGTAGCAGATTGCTGATTCTGATTGACGTGACCAATTTGCCGATTCTGATTATCGATCGATTCTGATTGTCATGACCGATTGCCAATTTCGATTGACGTAACCGATTTGTCGATCCTAATTATCGATCGATTCTGATTATCGTGACTGATTGCCAATTCCAATTGACGTGACCGATTTGCCGATTCTGATTATCGATCGATCTCGATTGTTGTGACCGATTGCCGATTCTGATTGACGTGACCGATTTACCGTTTCTGATTATCGATCGATTTTGATTGTTATGACCGATTTGCCGATTCTGATTATCGATCGATCCCGATTGTCGTGGCCGAATGTCGATTCCGATTGACGTGACTAATTTGTCGATTCTGATTATCGATCGATTCTGATTGTCGTAATCGATTGCCAATTCTGATTGACGTGACCGATTTGCCGATCTTGATTATCGATCAATCCCTATTGTCATGACCAATTGCCGATTCTGATTAATGTGACCGATTTACCGATTCCAATTATCGAGGTCAATTGTATAGGCCGATTCTAATTGTCGAGGCCGAGTATCGAGACTGATTCCGATGGTCGAAGCCGATTGTATAGGTCGATTCTGATTGTCGAGGCCAAGTATCAAGGTTGATTCTGATTGTTGAGGTCAACTGTATAGGCCGATTCCGATTGTCGAGGCCAATTGTATAGGCCGATTCCGATTGTCGAGGCCGATTGTATAGGCTGATTCTGATTATCGAGGTCAATTGTATAGGCCGATTCCAATTGTTGAGGCCGCATATCGAGGCTGATTCCGATTTGTCGAGGCTGATTGTATAGGCCGATTCCAATTGTTGAGGCCGCATATCGAGGCCGATTCCGATTTGTCGAGGCTGATTGTATAGGCCGATTCCGATTGTCGAGATCGAGTATCGAAGTAAATTCCGAGTATCGATTCCAATTGTTGAGGCTGATTTCGATTATCGAGGCCAATTTCGATTGTCAAGGCCAATTGTCGAGACCTATATAATGTATATACGACCCATAGTTGAGGCCCATTATGATGTATTCATGGCCCATGGGCAAGGCTCATTGTGATGTATTCGTGGCCTAAGGGCAAGGCCCATTATGATATGTATTGATACATGACCCATTTGATGTATTCGAGACCCATGTGTAGGGCCCACATGTCATGTATTTGAGACCCATGAGCAGGGCCCACCCATTGTGTATATGTGACCCTTGAGTAAGGCCCATTGTGTTGTATATTAAGCCTTTGTGTGAGGCCATGGGCCCAATATATGTTTGGCCCTATGAAGGCAACTCCTTGGGGGCAATGTTGGTTAAATGTCCACATTGTCGAGGCTGATTGTCGATGATGATTATTAAGATCGATTATTGATACCGATTATGAGTATGTGACATCATAACATCATAATACATGCCCATATGCATCATTTGTATGTTTGTTATGAGATGTGATTGACCATTGCATGTCATAGGGCAGGTTGTTCATGGGACTCCCTGATAGGCGGAGTTGCCCCACATGAGCGCACAGTACACGCAGGATTGATGCATGATTGGATTGTGTAACTCATTTATCTCACATTTGTGTGACATGATCACCGTACGCCCTAGCGACATCAGGGTCGTAGCCTCCACAGGATTTCGTGGATGGCCAGATAGGACACCGAAAATCTGTTCTACATGGGGTGCTATAAATATCCTTGGGTGAAAGTCCCAGAACCCTTTTGGTTTTAGAGGTTGCTCCAACGTCTAGACCGACTGGATGCATGAGTGCATAAGAGCCATATACCGTTAGGCCATGTCTCCCACTGTGTCATGGTCGATTGGAATGGGGTACGGCCTTACTTGCCTGAGAGGAGGGGGCAACGCTAGGCTAAGTCTGACCAGCTCAAGGAATGGGTCCGCTATCAATGAGCCGGGCCCGATATTGGCAGGCAGATAGTGAAGTCTCTTCCACTCACCTTGTTGTGCGCGATGGAGCGACAATCTAGTTTGGAGTGTAATTGACCCCGATGATTTTCCAGAGAGTAACCGTACTGATATGTGGACTTATTGAGCAGAAATTGTTATTCATTCATTCATTTATTCACTATCCACTTGGGCTGGTGGTGCATAACTATTTGTTATGTATACCTTCGCATAGCCAGTATTTCGGTTGGGCACACGACTAACCTGAGATCAAGAGTTTACCACATTGAGTCTGACTATCCAAATTTAGGTATAGGACTGGTTTAGATAGAAGTCCCTTGTGGTGGACCCCGTAGCCTGCGATACTATGTACTATCATCCCGATTTCACACTCTAACATGGTCATTTCATTCACACTGCATATTACATTGCATCTATAGTACTTAGCATTTTGGGTTACTATGTTTTTGCACTTATATGGCCTAGACGAACTTAGTAGGATTTACATATTGCATTGTACCCTTGACATCTGATATTTAGCTCTCTTTGACTCCTCATTTGTATAGCTCATTTGTATTGCGTACTCTGATATTGTATGACTTGTGGACTTACCAGTATAATTCTGCTTACTCTGATATTGTATCTTGTCAGTATTTATGTTTACTCTAATAATTCATGATCTTATCAGTATTTTTGTTTATTCCGATATTGTACGATTTATGGATTACCAGTATTTTCGGTATTGTATGATAACGGCATTGTATTGAATACTTGGCACTTATCTTGTGCACACACTTTCACCACCCTCTAAGCTTTCTATAAGCTTATGCACGATAGATGCGTGCAGGTGATGTTAGATTGCAGCAGTGTTGAGTTTGGAACGTGCAGCGGTCTTCAGGAGCTAGATTTTTGTTTTATACATTTCCCTTTCTTCATTGTACTCAAATGATTATATTAGTGGATATGTGATGATGATGTTGCCTTTGTGAATTGAGTAATCTTGTGGTTATGCTTATTACGAGTTAAATGTATATAAAAAAAATTCTCCTTGTAGGATTTCAGGATCGGAATCTGGCATATGGACGTTAGAAGCCAAGAATGGGGTAATACGGAAGCTGTCGGCACTGGATTCGGCGATCGGGATTCCTGTAAATACAATTTTCGGGTTTGGGGCATGACACTAAGCACCTCTCTAGAGTGTCAGAGTATAGAGTAAGGAGTGCTCTATCTTCCACGAAAGAATCAATCATGTTAATGTCGTGGGTATCGTCATCATCCTCTGACTGTTTGTTCATATTGAAAAAGATGTTGAGCTCCAATGTCATTTTTTTAAAAGATAAATTCATAATATCATTGCTACAATTAATGATGGCATTTGATGTAGCAAGGAATGGGCGACCAAGAATGACGAGAATTTGAGTGCTCACATCTATGATAGGTTGAATATCCAAGACAATAAAATCTACTAGATATTAGAATTTATCAACTTGGACCAACACATCCTCAATCATCCCTCTTAGTACACGAACCGATCGATCAGCAGTTGTAATGTGGTCTAGGTGGGTTTTAATTCACCTAGACCCAATTGATCGTAAACTAAATAAGGGATTAGATTTACACTCGTCCTCAAGTCAATAAAATCTACTAGATATTAGAATTTATCAACTTGGACCAATACATCCTCAATCATCCCTCTTAGTACACAAACCGATCTATGATAGGTTGAGTATCCAAGACAATAAAATCTACTAGATATTAGAATTTATTAACTTGGACCAACACATCCTCAATTATCCCTCTTAGTACACGAACCGATCGATCAGCAGTTGTAATGTGGTCTAGGTGGGTTTTAATTCACCTAGACCCAATTGATCGTAAACTAAATAAGGGATTAGATTTACACTCGTCCCCAAGTCAATAAAATCTACTAGATATTAGAATTTATCAACTTGGACCAATACATCCTCAATCATCCCTCTTAGTACACAAACCGATCTATGATTATAGATTATAGCTTTAGGGAATTGAGAATAGGTTAAGGTTTAGGTTTAGGAAATCAGGTTCAGGTTCAGGATTGGGTTTAAGTTTTGGTTTTCAAGTTTAGCTTTAGGTTTAGGTTAGGGAGTTGAGATTAGGATAAGTGTAGGTTTAGGTTTAGGGATTTGAGAATACATTTAGGTTTTAGGTTATAGGCTTAGGTTTAAGTTAAGGTTAGGTTATAGGTTATAAGTTTAGGTTATAGGTTATAGGTTAAGGTTTAGGTTATAGGTTAAGGTTTAGGTTTAGGTTTAGGTTTAGGTTATAGGTTATAGCTTTTGCGAATTGAGAATAGGTTAAGGTTTATGTTTAGGAAATCGGGTTCGGGTTCGGGATCGGGTTTATGTTTGGGTTTTCAAGTTTAGGTTTCGGTTAAGGAGGTAAGATTAGAATTAGGTGTAGTTTTAGGTTTAAGGATTTTTGAATGCATTTAGGTTTTAGGTTTAGGTTTAGGTTTTAGGTTTAGGTTAAGGTTAGGTTAGGGAGTCGAGATTAGGATTAAGGTGTAGATTTAGGTTTAGGGATTTGAGAATACATTTATGTTTTAGGTTAAAGGTTTAGGTTATAGGTTTAGGTTTAGGTTAAGGTTAGGTTATAGGTTATAAGTTTAGGTTATAGGTTATAGGTTAAGGTTTAGGTTATATGTTAAGGTTTAGGTTAAGGTTATAGGTTTAGGTTTAGGTTTAGGTTATAGGTTTAGCTTAAGGTTTAGGTTTAGATAATAGGTTATAACTTTTGGGAATTGAGAATAGATTAAGGTTTAGGTTTAGAAAATCGGGTTCGGGTTCGGGTTCGGGATCAGGTTTAGGTTTGGGTTTTCAAGTTTAGGTTTCGGTTAAGGAGGTAAGATTAGGATTAGGTGTAGGTTTAGGTTTAAGGATTTGTGAATGCATTTAGGTTTTAGGTTTAGGTTTAGGTTTTACGTTTAGGTTAAGGTTAGGTGAGGGAGTTGAGATTAGGATTAAGGTGTAAGTTTGGGTTTAGGGATTTGAGAATACATTTAGGTTTTAGGTTATAGGTTTAGGTTTAGGTTAAGGTTAGGTTATATGTTATAAGTTTAGGTTATAGATTATAGGTTATAGGTTAAGGTTTAGGTTATAGGTTTTGGTTTAGGTTAAGGTTATAGGTTTAGGTTTAGGTTAAGGTTTAGGTTCGGGTTATAAGTTTAGGTTAAGGTTTAAGTTTAGGTTATAGGTTATAGCTTTTGGGAATTGAGAATAGGTTAAGGTTTAGTTTTAGGAAATCGGGTTCAGGTTCGGGATCGGGTTTAGGTTTGGGTTTTTAAGTTTAGGTTTCGATTAAGGAGGTGAGATAAGGATTAGGTGTAGGTTTAGGTTTAAGGATTTGAGAATACATTTTGGTTTTAGGTTTAGGTTTAGGTTTTAGGTTTAGCTTAAGGTTATAGGTTTAGGTTTAGGTTATAGGTTATAGGTTATAGGTTATAGCTTTAGGAAATTGAGAATAGGTTAAGGTTTAGGTTTAGGTTATAGGTTATAAGTTATAAGTTATAACTTTAGGAAATTGAGAATAGGTTAAGGTTTAGGTTTAGGAAATTGGGTTCAGGTTCGAGATTGGGTTTAAGTTTGGGTTTTCAAGTTTAGCATTAGGTTTAGGTTAGGATGTTGAGCTTAGGAGTAGGTGTAGGTTTAGGTTTAGGGATTTAAGAATACATTTAGGTTTTAGGTTTAGGTTTTGGATTTGAGAATAGTTTTAGGTTACAAGTATAGGTTTAGGTTGGGTTATAGGTTAAGGTTTAGGGATTTGAGTTTAGGTTATAGGTTTACGGTATAGATTATGGGTTATAGGGTTTAGGTTATAGGTTATAGGTTTAGGTTTAAGTTATAGGTTTAGGTTTAGGTTTAGGTTTTAGGTTTAGGTATAGGCTTAGGTTATAGGTTATAGGTTATATGTTTAAGTTAAGGTTTAGGGATTCGAGTTTAGGTTATACGTCTTGGTTTAGGTTATAGGGTATATGTTTAGGTTAAGGTTTAGGTTTAGGTTATGGGTTTTGGGATTTGAGAATAGGTTTAGGTTCTAAGTATAGGTTTAGGTTGGGTTATAGATTAAGGTTTAGGTTTAGGTTATAAGTTTTGGGTTTTGAGAATAGGTTTAGGTTGGGTTATAGGTTAAGGTTTAGGTTTAGGTTATAGGTTTTAGGATTTGAGAGTAGGTTTAGGTTATAAGTTTAGGTTTAGGTTGGGTTATAGGTTAAGGTTTAGGTTTAGGTTATAGGTTTTGGGATTTGAGAATAGGTTTAGGTTATAAGTTTAGGTTTAGGTTTAGGTTATAGGTTTAGGTTAAGGTTATAGGTTTAGGTTTAAGTTATAGGTTTAGGTTTAGGTTTAGCTTTTAGGTTTAGGTATAGGCTTAGGTTATATGTTTAGGTTAAGGTTTAGGGATTTGGGTTTGGGTTCCGGTTCGAGTTTGGGTTTGGGTTTAGGTTATAAGTTTTGGTTATAGGTTTAGGTTAAGGTTTAGGTTTAGGTTATGATTTTTGGGATTTGAGAATTGGTTTAAGTTATAAGTATAGGTTTAGGTTTAGGTTTAGGTTATAAGTTTTGGGATTTGAGAATAGGTTTATGTTGAGTTATAGGTTAAGGTTTAGGTTTAGGTTCTAGGTTTTGGGATTTGAGAATAGGTTTAGGTTATAAGTTTAGGTTTAGGTTGGGCTATAGGTTAAGGTTTAGGTTTTGGTTATAGGTTTGGGATTTGAGAATAGGTTTAGGTTATAGGTTTAAGTTTAAGTTATAGGTTTAGGTTTAGGTTTAGGTTTTATGTTTAGGTATAGTCTTAGGTTATAGGTTATAGGTTATATGTTTAGGTTAAGGTTTAGGGATTCGAGTTGGGGTTTGGGTTTGGGTTTGGGTTTAGGTTATAAGTTATAGGTTTAGGTTAAGGTTTAGGCTTAGGTTATGGGTTTTGAGATTTGAGAATAGGTTTAGGTTATAGGTTTAGGTTTTGGGTTATAGGTTAAGGTTTAGGTTTAGGAAATCGGGTTTAGGTTTTAGGTTATAGGTTATAGGTTTATGTTTGGGTTATATGTTAAGGTTAAGTATAGGTTTAAGTTTTAGGTTATAGGTTATAGGTTTGGGTTATAGGTTAAGGGTTAGGTTATAGGTTATAGGTTATAAGTATAGGTTTAGGTTTAGGTTATAAGTATAGGTTTTGAGATTTGAGAATAGATTTAGGTTAAGGTTATAAGTATAGGTTATAGACTAAGGTTATTGTTTAGGTTAAGGTTATAAGTATATGTTATAGGTTTAGGTTTAGGTGTATGTTTAGGTTAATGTTTAGGTTATAGGTTTTGGTTTAGGTTATGTTTAGGTTATAGGTTATAGGTTTAGGTTTAGGTGTATGTTTAGGTTAATGTTTAGGTTATAGGTTTTGGTTTAGAGTTATGTTTAGGTTATAGGTTATAGGTTATAGCTTTAGGAAATTGAGAATAGGTTTAAGTTAGGAAATTGAGAATAGGTTTAAGTTATAGGTTTAGGGTGTGGTACCTGTAAATACAGATTTAAACACAGCCTGTCCAAATGGCTAGACCCCTCTAATATTGTCTATAAGAAATAGACAGTTTCATCATGGTCATAATAGTAGTTCCCACTTTCAAGGGACCCCCGCTCATCTGAATAGCTCCGACGCACATCTGAGTCTGCTCCATTAATTTTAAGCAAATACATAAACATGGCCTGTCCAAATGGTCAGGCCACTCTAATGCTATCCATAGAAAATGGACAGCTCATCATGTTCATAACTGCGGTTCCCACCTTCCAGGGACCCCCGCTCAACATCCAGATAGCTCCGATGTACATCCGGGTCTGCTTTATCAATTTCGAGCAAATACAGATATAACATGGCTTGTCCAAATGGTCAGGCCACTCCAATGCTATCCATTGGAAATGGACAGCTTCGTCATGGTCATAACAGCGGTTCTCACATTCCAGGGACCCCCGTTCAATATCCGGATAGCTCCAACGCACATCCGGGTCTGTTCATTTAAATAAAATAGATTATCAAGATCATTTAAATAAAATCAACTCCAATCAACAATCTGACCTAGAGGATTCTTTTAGCATTGTTGACGGCACCTCGAATCTTATTTTAGGGCTTAGAAATTTAAAATTAGATACGAAAATTAGAAAAACCAAAGAAATTTAGGAAAGATAGTCAAAGTACATGTGAATGAGCACAAGTATGCACCTATATAGGAATTCTTAAAAGTTATTGCATATCACAAAATAATAATAATAATAATAATAATAATAATAATAAAATAATAAATCCTTGCATTTGGATATTCAACAAAATGGGTTAGAACGAATTCAATTGCCTAATTCATGGAAACCTTGTGTTTGGATATTCAACAAAATTGAATTGTAATAATTCAATTCAGTTCAATAAACTTAGATTTCTGATAAGGATTTAATGGTTTTAAATCCATGGTTTTCTGAAAAAGGTCCATTTCCTGGACGTCAAATTCAATGAGGAAAGTAAGATGGTTAATATTACTTTTCACAGTGCAAAGTTTTAGTTATGTCTCTTCTTTACCTTCCATTTTCTTCTTAACAAGAAAATCCATATTTACTAATATTCCCATTTTTCTATTTTTCAAATATAAAAAAGATCACTCTTCTATGAAAAAAAGAAGCCCATTTCTCCAAACTCAATGTGCATGCCTTACTTTTCACTGCATGGTTTCCATTTTGATCATGCACACATTACATAACATGTTCATCAAATTCAAGAACAAGGTTTATTAAGTAATCAAGCTTAATAACTTCAAGTGTCGATAACAAAATATGAGCAGAGGATGAGCATTTGAAGCAAGAGTATGCTACTCAAATTTTAACTAGTGAGATTAAGAACAACAAAGCATGGAATTAGAATTGACAATCTTAAAACTATTTAAACATGAATACCAAAGATGTGTGTATCTTATAAGGTGGCGAGCCCAAAAAAAAAAGGTGTTAATAGAATGATTATAATATGAGGAGATGGCGAGCCCAAAATATCATTTAGTTCCACACATTATCAACGAGAATGATTTAGGGCCATCAAGTAATAGGTTCATGTCAAATGGTGCAGTTTTCAACATTCAAGGTTGCAAACAAGGGAAGAGTTTATGAACATGCTGACCTCCATAGGAAAATAGTTTGGTCAATTCTGATTTCCAACTTACAGACATGGCCATGTGGTATGTTGGATAACAAATCCATAGGTCTCTTGGAAGTATTGGACAACTGACTTCATTGTGCCTCTCTCATCAATAAAGAAACTATTGATGTTTCCAATTTTCCACAAACAAGACAATTCATGAACCCTATCAGCAATGCAGACATAAAGAAAACTTAAACAGACACCTCATAAGAGAGGATATATTGATAAACAAAGACTAATGGTTAAAAAATTTAAGATAGAAAGATCCTTACGTTATCTCTCTAGTTGCCTGCAATGTGGCTCGATGAAAGCAGTCGACGACATATCTGCAGCAGAGACAATTTCTTGGCAACAAGAAAATTTTACAGCATGCATTATAATACGTGAGACCTTTGAAGTGATTGCTGCCAAGGTTATCCGGGTGCCAATTACCAGCCCGTTTACTGATGAACGGCCAAAGAAAACCCCATGATATAATTGCCCCAAGAAGAACAGAGCAGTTGACAATGTGTGGGCAGATAAACATTGGACTAAAATAAAAATAAAAGCTGCAGAGGCCAAAAAAAAAAAAAAAAGATTAATGTGAGATGGATATGATAAACTAATTTAATTTCGTGTCAGGCTACTAAGTTTTTATTGTCTCGAGTCTATATAAGAAACTCTGTTGGGAGCATCTTCCCGTAGAATAAAGAGATCAAAAGACTTTGGCTTGACTATATAAAAAGTAATACATTGATGGGGTGTAAATAAAATAACACAGGAGAGAAATTATGGGGCCCTGCACATCAGTCGATGTGAGTAGTATAACACACTCCAAAAGTTGGCTGCCAAGAACTATTTGTCTGTATAAAGAAGAAAACAACACATGCCATCACCACCCCCACATACAAGAAAAGGACCGAACTAGCACTAACAGCAGAGATGCATACACTACTATGAAATGATGAAATTTTTTCTCTATTTTTTCCCTTCTCCATCATAAAACAAGCAGTTATTTCTTTGCGGTAGGAATTTGGAAGAAAACAAAAATAAGGGTATGCACTAGCAAAAAGAAAAAACAAAAGAAGAAGAACTATATACTCAGAAGCATGAAAAAGAACTACCAGTCAGGCCATGTGTTGATGTCAACATTAGAAGCGAGGCTTCTTACATGACCAGCAGATGTTTTGATTACTTTCATGTTGAACCCTGCAAGTTCTGGTTTGTCATTTACAACCAAATTTGTTGCTTTAGAGGGAAAAACAATTTCATCTTAGGAAACAAGTCGGTACAGAAAAAAATGATGGGGAAACAGAGAAACTTAGATAAGTTACCTTAGAACATCACCATGCCCACATGTCGTCGTACCGGCCAAGGGGTTGTCCATCAGCCATTAGCCCAAAGTACATGGTAGGGCCTATGAGCTCCCTAATAATAATAGTAAGGAATTAGTTCATGTTGAAAAGGGAGCGGGCACATACATGCACACATGACAAAACCTATATTATGTGCATTTGCATTTGCAATTTGAAAATGATTTGTGGTTTAGAAATGGTTCGGCGTAATTCATTCTCAACATATTGGATGCATTTGCTATTTCATCATTATTTAGATCGTCCTTCCATGTGAGCCTACTATGGGTTGCCCATGGGTCAACGTCACCTCTACTCACTAATAAGAGAAGCCTAAGTTCCTAGAGCTATTATGTATTCTCCATATTTCTACAAACATCTAAATGAAATATAAGACAATTGAAACAATAGAGAAATGGTAAAGATGATAGGTCTATAAGTTGATTCCATTGATGTTGCATCATGAATACTAGCATGATAGTCCTCTCGAACATGGCAAACATTGCATTAGTTTCATATAAATGGCTTGAGACTAACAATAAAACAAAATTTTAAAAGAAACAGAAAAGAAGAATCATCCAATCATTCTCAATAAGTGGAAATGCAAGTAGAAGGGGTCCGTAATAGTGTTTGAAAATAATTCTAAAAATTTCCCCACAACCTTATAAATGCATAAATAGGAAAAGTGACCCAAAAAAAAAAAAAAAAAAAAAAAAAAACATCTTTGGTTACATCCATTTAAAAAAAAAAAAAACATAAATCACACCTGAATTGTTTGATGCCAAATCAATTATAGATAGGGCAGCCCTATCCATTTTGTTTCAAGCAGGAGAAGAAATGAAAAGGATAGGGATATGGTATCTCTTTAACATATTAATTATCTTTGGAAGATTTAGGAAGAAACCTAGTAAGAAAGCTCAATATTTTTAGGAAATCCTAGCAAAAAACTTGCAAATGAAACTTTCTCACTTACCATTGTATTTAAAACAATTGTAGCCTTTGTGAAATCAGTGGCTACGCATTCAATGAACACGTTCTTTGTCTTTAAAGTAATAGATGAATGCACACCATTAATCATCAGGAGTAAAGACAAAATAGTTCTGCTAAAAAAAAAAAAAAAAGAAACAAATAAATAGATCAGAGCATTTAAAACCAATGGAAACTTTAAAAGGCCAAGAGATTGTGCTACTAATCAGTTTAACTTTCCTATTGAACTATGCATAAAATTCACTTTAGGTAAGAGATACCCATAAATGATACAAAGTCAACTTGTTCCCTAGACAACAAAAACATGCAAGGAAAAGTCCAACAAGCACACTAACCAAACAAAGGCAACAAACATCTAACTAGTTGGAAACTTTTGAGAGATTACCCTAGAAATTCTTCCTGTGTAAATGCGAAGGAGAAAGGGGGGGGGGGAGAGAGAGAGAGAGAGAGAGAGAGAGAGAGAGAGAGAGAGAGTTACCCTAGAAATTCTTCCTGTGTAAATGCGAGAAATCTTGATTTGGAGACTGATGTCTTAGAATTTCCACATCTGAAGGAGAAAAGATTGAAGAAGGAGAAAGACAGATAGAGGTAATTGGAAACTTTTGAGAGGGAGGGATAAAGAAACCCTAAGCCTGCGAGAATGAAAAGAAACTCGTGGGCTCTTTTTTTGGGCATGAATTTGATACTGCGCCCATAAGCTAGAGACATGCAGTCTTTTCAAGGGCTCTGTAGGGCCCATTATGATGTGTGTGGTTCATCCACTATGTTCATTTGTTTTGGCATTTATTTTTAGTGTTTGATCCCAAAAAGGACACACATCGAAGGCTCAAGTGGACCACATTACAGATCGATGGTAAGCCCTTAATCTCCACAGTTTCCTATGGTCTAGAGCCCATCAGATCAACAGTTTGGATCACCAAGGCATTACTCCTGCTTGGATGGAATAGACATATCAGCTCAATACACTATTCTAGCCTACAAAGTTGAAGATCACCTCTCATAGAAGGAATTAAAGTATTTCTTCAAACAATTAGCATGTAGATTTCTATATAAAAATTAATTAAAAAATTTATAGAACTATAAATGCAGCAATATGCATTTAGGAGGTTTGCTAATTCCACACGTCAAGAGTATTGTCCTTGTCCGTCCATACTTAGCCACAATTGTGTGCTTGATCAGATTTTTCCACTGGGTAGGCTACATTGTCTGGATTTCTGGCATAAAACAAAAGTGAACTCAGTTTCCAAAAATATAATTTTTTATGGATCCCCCCAACATCTTAGACTCTCATTTATTAGGAGAAGCAACTAACATTACCAGAAAACATGCTCCTTTAAAAGGCAACACCCCCATCACCTTATCTGTGGCATATATTAATTATGAAGTCAAATTAAGTTGACTAAATTGTGGAACTGAAGTCAATAAGTCACATCCTACAATCAGATTGGTCGAATAATCCTGACCTTTGAAAATGGATACTTGTATGCCACGTATGCAATTTCTAAGAGCATGCATATCATAGAAAGGAAGCTGTGACACCAATGGATGCTAAGTAGAAAAACACTTAATCAAAAAGGAAAAATAAAGAATTTAGATGACCATATATGATCCATAATAGAGCCTAATATGCAATTATCATAAACACCACTAGTGGCTCTCCATTTCATGAAACAACCATTTAAAGACATCCAAATGCAGAATTCAAATCACAAATCATAAACTTATAAAACTAAGTTTAAAATAAAGAAATTCATGAACTGTTCACATATGCCAGTGATGATTTTCTCATTAGATCCTGCATTTGAGCAGCATTCTCATTGGATTTCTGCATTGAGAAAATAAGATTACAACTTATTGTTGCTTGATTTCTATTGATGATTGAGGGAATCAAAAGAAAACCCAAAGCAGGTATTGATGAAGGCCTAAGAAACTGATATTAATCAAAACCCAAAAAACCATTAGATGGAAATTGAAAGGAAACCCAAAATATAAATCAATAGAAAATGAATTAAAAATTAGGCTTATCAGACTTGTACACATTTTTACACACAAGTTGCCACAAGAATGTATGACAGACTTGTACAATATCACCATGAAATGGCAGTGAAGACCGCTTGAGTTGAAGAAGGCATATGCCAATATGTCCTAGAGGGGGGGTGAATAGGACTTTTAAAAGTTTTTTATAATTTATTTAAAATCCTATCACACTAATCCTAACAACAGACATATATTAGGATTACTCAAAAATGACTCTACTGGCTTCCAAGCCCGGTAGTGGATCCAATCACAAACTATGAAAGAAGTAAATAGTATACAAACTAGTTTATGATGGATATGACTGTGTAAGTGTGTGAGGTGTGATCTCAGATATATGGATATGAAAGCATTGACATAGAACACACATAGAGAATAATAGCAATCGCAAACACAGTCATTTTTATAGTGGTTCGACTACTTATCTACTCCGCTCCCAGCTGCCACACTCAACCCTTGAGTGTACCAGATTTCACTAAGGAGGTTTCCTAGGGTTCACCTCAAACCTAAGGTTTTAAATCATGTTCACCTTCAACCTTTATACAGAGGTTTCTACTCGGTTCACCTCTAACCCTGGAGTTTTACTTGTTCACTCCTAACCAGATGTTTATGCTCTCCATAGAGCAAGGGTCCACACAATGCACCCAGATGTTTATGCTCTCCACAGAGCAAGGGTCTACACAACGCACCCAGATGTTTATGCTCTCCACAGAGTAAGGGTCCATACAATACACCCACCATGTACACTCCCGCCGGAGGCCTCTTTGAGGACTTCAAAGGGTGAGAACCACTTAAGACCCAATCCTAGAAAGAAATGATCACAAGTGTCCTCTGGACTTTAGATACTTACAGATAAGTTGATGAGTCTCATTCAGCACAATGCCGAAGATCTCCTCCTCCTTATTGACGAAGAGTCTTCTGCTCCCTTGATCCGCAACACAAAATAATATACCTATATTAGGCTTCGGGTTGGGTCAAGGTAAAGATGGAATCCTACTCTCAAAATATTTTTCTATCAGGAATGTAGAGCGATTCCAATCTTATGCATTCAAGGCATCTCAGCTTAATGATTTGCCATTAAGGTAGTAACTGGAGGATCCTTAAATGCGGAAGTTCATTCCCCAATCCACTCTATTGAATGTCAATGGTGAGAGTGGATTGGAGGATGAACTCCCTTGAGAGAAAGGGCTTTAGATATAGGATATAAGTTGAAACACTCAAAAGCTCTCTCTTCTTTCTCGCACAACAACAAAAGACAAGTCCTCTATATATAGGCAAAAAGTTCCAACGGATATAAAATGGTCACATTTATGACAGAGTTCTATATCATCAAGTAGGTTTGATATCATCGAGCGTATACTCTCGATAGCATCGATGGTCTACTCGATGACTCGGACTAAATGTCATATGCTTTTGAAACTCTTTGCCAATTGGTCTATGAATCGAAATTATTGTCGATGTCATCGGATTTTGAACTCCGATCCTATCGATGACAGGTTCGATCCATCGATACTTGAAAAATAAGAGAGACTTGACTTTAAAATATTTTAGGTTTTTATGAATAATCGGGGGAACCATTGAGATCATCAGAATTTGAATGTCGATGATATCGAGATCAAAGTCGATGCATCGATAAATCCAACGGATTTGTCTTTAAGCTTGCTGGACGAATTGTCTCTTTGTTCGATGCAATCGACCTGGTGCCGATATCATCGATATTTGAATATCGATTCTATCGAAGGGCCCCCAATCATAGTTAAAAACAACCTGAAATATCTGTTGTAAGAAATGTGCGCCCACTATCGATATCATCAATGGACATCCGATCTTATCGATATTTGAATTCAGATCATATCGGACAGTCATCGATATATCGAAGGAATTTAAGATTTTCAGTAAAAAACAGGGGCGCCAGAAATCAGCCTGTCGATTTTATCGAGCCACTCTCGATGGACTCGAGATTTGAATATCGATGATATCAATTTGTGTATCGATACATCGATAATTCGTCCAGTTATGTTGTGAAGTTGCTGGACATATTTAGTGCTTTTATCGATGATATTGATAGGTGTATCGATACATCGATAAATCCGTCTAGATGAATATTTAGTTACTGGACACATTTGGTCCTCTTATCGATAATATTGTTAAGGTATCGAGGACATCGACAGTGTAGGTCGATCATATCGAGGGTGCATCGATAAAATTGACAAGGTGAGAAAAACTTACAGATTTTCCTATTTACAAAAAGTTTTCTCACCCTAAAAATCCTAAGATATTTATCTTGTTTTAAGGGTTTTAATCACTTGGTGTTTTGGGACATGGGATGTGAGGCTATTATTTACCTACGGCGAGCTTCCACACATCCGGATGAGGCAGACGCTTGAATTGTTCTTCCTATCGAGCTCTGTAGACAGTCTGACCCACCACTCACGTAACTTGACAAACCAGGGCACTAGCAGGTGCACTTTCAATCTCCCCCTTTGTCAATTACGTGATAAAACCCCCAAAACACCTTAGGATACTTCTAGACAAACACACCCTAAATTGTGTGTACATGCTTTTACACAATTTTTACAATTTTCTAACCCATGTACACAACCAATATCTGATCCCCCTTTGTTCAAAAATCCCCCTTTCTTGGTGTAGCTGCTCCCCCTAACACCTGCAACAACATTCAAGTCGATACACAATTTCCAATTTGGGGTGTTTGAACTGTTCTCCCCCTTTTTGTCAGTCATTGACAAAGGAATAGCAAGTGATATTGACTGAAGAGTGAATAGCATGGGAGAAACATCAGGCATAAGTAGATGAATTTGATGTATAAGAGTTAACGCATTTTAGTCAAACATCAATCTCAGAATGAATGCATATTAGATAAGATATAGCAGTTTTCTATCATATGCAAACAATAACTTGATAAACTAGGGGATAATTAACACACATATGGCAGTAAAAGATATGAATTTTGTGCAACCATAAAAGAACCAAAACTGCCCCAGACAGTAGTGAATTCCAAACCAAAATCGACTGTTTAGTCCAACCACAAAATATACTGCTCCACACAGTAGTAACCAAAATAAAATATCAAGCCCATATATGGGCACCCAACAACATTTATCAACAATAGCCCAGCTGTGGGCATATACAGAAAAAAATAAATCTGTTCACATTAGAAAGCTGTCATACATACCAATGATAGTGAAGAATATCCAAAAAGATACTCATGTTTAAACGCGAGATAAGTGTAAAGTGTGTATGATAGCATGCATTAACTAGTCTTACGGAGCAGAATGAGATGACATCATGTCGTCCCGTCGGCACGTCATCAGATCCACCAACTATTGTACAGACTGCTGCACTTTGTGGATGACTCTCTCTAGGACTGTCACTTGTTCACGTACAGAATGAATATCTCTCTAAATAGCCCCGATTCTGTCCAGTTTGAACTTTTTGCCATATCCAGCTGAAGACGCGGATGGAGCTGGATCAGGTCTAGGAGGTGCATCTTCAGCCGTTACGGTCCCTTCCATGGGATCGACACCTTCCCCTTTAACCTCTTCTGCCCGGATTTCTTCCTCAGGGTTCTCCTTGTACTTATGAAACTCTAAATCCATTTTTCAAATATTTCTTTGATTGAAAACTTGGAGTGGGAATACCAGATCAGCAGTTGATGGAAACCCGATTTTGGTGCATATCATGTTGATAATCTAGGGGTACGGCAAATGGAGGTCCCTAGATGTGTGGATGGCGTTTACCAACTAAGAAACAATTAGAGATGGAAGGCAGATTTTTGTTCCTTTGGCAACTGAGTATACAATCATGGTCATGAGGCCGTTGAGATCAGACCTGTTGGTACTTTTGGGATAGATGTTAGTCGCGAAGATACCATGCAAGATTCAAAATCTGGGTTCCATATACCTGGCTTTTAATGTATTCCCTTGATGTCAGGGGATGTCCCGACCATTACAAAGATACTTAGTAACCCTGGATCATATGTCCATGTTATCAAGATCCAACTCTGGGATACCTTACGGGACCATGTTGAGTCCGATAGTTTCGACTAATGTAGCTGGTGTGATAAATGCATCTTCACCACCTAAAGATACTATGAACGAAGGAGGGTCAGCCACTGGTGAACGACATGCAGCAAGGAAGTTGCGTGTTCTCTCAAGCTGGCATGGGCCACTAAAGTTTAGAACAGGCAGCCACTCTATTGCGGCAAACAGGGGTTCCAATTTGTATGGCTTGAGGCATTCCCTGTCTACCTTCCTTTCTTAAATAAGCTTCCTGCCCATGTATTTAGGTGGTCGTGAACTTGCTCCAGTTGAAGGAGGTGGTGCCAGAGATTCAGTCTGAGACCCACCTCGTGAGGTCTGTGATCTTTGCCGAGTAGGGATCCCACTTTCTGGGGCCCTCGCCCTGACTCTCGAGGCTAGTACCTTTTGTCGAGTGGCTATTGAAGATTCCCCAGGGCCGAACGCAACCCCTTTGTCCTTTCCCATACGACAGATAGAAGGATGAATGTTTTGGTAAAAACGACAAAAAAAACTGACATAACTGACAAATACCCAATAGAGAAAGAACTCTTGACATGTTAGAAGGGTATTACCGGATTTGTAGAATGCTTTGGGTCATCCGACGTGGCTCCAACTGATTTGGTCGAGAGAATCGAGCAGAGAGGGTGACAGTGAAAACCTTGAGAAAATTACCCCCTTTTTCGTTTTGCTCGCTTTTTATCGGGCGGCATCTGTCGATATGATCGACCATTATTTCGATAATATCGAGAGGTTACTTATTGATACTATCGAGTTCGTTTCCGATATCATTCTTGGCCGCCCGTCTTTTCATATCCTAAAGAGGTGTCGATAATATCGACCTTTTATCGATAAATCGAGAATGTCATATCGATAGTTATATCGAAGTTGAAGATTTTTAGTTTTCAGCATTCAAACAGATCTTCAAGTATACTTTTTGTATTTTTATCAATATTATACTCAACAAAAATTATGTACACATACTGTACACAAAAAAAATTATAAACATTTGATTGTTTATATAAAAAGAAGAGGTGAAGCACCTCAGATATATCATTCGAAGTTTAGCAAAAACATTTCCTTATTTTATCATAGGTTCAGATTATGATACGTGATCTGAACTAATTCTTTCTTACCCATTTCATTTTGTTGATCGATTTGAGTGATGGCTCAGGAGCATTGTTTCTATCCATATCCTTAAGAGGACTCTTGAAGTTCCGTATTTCTCTAGTTGACAATTTGTTAACATGATTCTGACCAGAGTTAGGTTGAGTCCTCCTAGGAGTTATACATTCAAAATTATAATGTCCTAGATCATCACACAAATAACATGTTGGAGTTGTTCTGGTTTTGCTTCCAGAAGCAGCAGATTTTTCAGTTCTGGGAGTTGCATTTCCAGACTTTGATTTGTGTTTTTCATATCCAAGGCCGCTTTTATCCTTTCCAGGTCTTCCCATTCCTAACATTTTTCTAGCTTTTCACCACTCTAGGAAAACTTATAATTTATCTTAGCTATCTTCTTGGATTCTTCCAAATCAAACAAGAGTGAATGATTTTCATTTTGAAGAAGCATATTTTCATCTTCTAATTGCTCAACCTGTTTGTTCAGATTTTTAGACTCATTTTTCAAAAGAGTATTAACTTGTTCAAGTCTGTCATTATCCATATGATATTGCCATAGATCATTTATCAAATGTGTGTTAATTTTCAATGCATTATCCAAGTCTTTCTGCAACAACTTGCTTTTGTTCTCCGCTATTCCGAGTCTTTTGAGGATATTGATGCTATGAATATAAGGTTGATTATAGGCATCTTGCAGTTTATCCTCTTCGATTTCCTCTTCTTCTTTTTCTTCAGTTTCCTCATTGTCAGATGAAAATGATTCAGTGGCTAGCTGTTCTTTCTCATTCTTAGATTCAGTGGGGATGATTGAAGCAGTGGAGACCATGAGTGTTTTCAATGATTTATGATCTCCGTCGCCTTTTGAGTCTCTGAATTTGACTCCTCAGTATCATCCCACGTGGTAGCCATAGCCTTACCCTTAGTTTTTTATTTAGGCAATCAGTAGACAGGTGACCATACTCATGACAGGCATAGCATTGTGGTTCTTTGGTTCTTCTACCATATTTGCCTACAGAGGGTTTGTTGTTCACCTTTCTTTCTCTAGAAGGACGACCATGATTCTTTTGAAAGAATCTTCTGAATTTTTGTGCCAGCAAAGCCACTTCTTCATCTTCATTTTCATTTTCGCTCTCACTGTCCTCATGTAATATTTTCTTAGAGATTTTTAGGACAGTGTTTTTGGATTTTTGGGATTGTGTGAAGTGTAGTTTAAAAGTTTGTAGGGAACTTACCAGTTCTTCTACTTTCATTTCATCTATATTCCTACACTCCTCTATTATTGTAACCTTGGGATTAAAATGCTCCGATAGAGATCTTAGAATTTTCCTACAAATTTTTGGTACCGAATTTTCTCACCCAATCCACCCATGGAGTTGCATATGATATTTAACTTTGTGAAAAACTACATAAAGGTCTCATGCTCTTCCATTCTGAGACTTTCGAACTGTGAAGTTAGGAATTGAAGTTTGAATCGCTTCACAATGCTTATGCCTTCATGGGTTGTTTCTAATAAATCCCATGATTCCTTGGATGTCCCACACATACTTATCTGACTAAAAATATCCTGGGACACGGCACAGTAGAAAGAATTCATAGCCTTAGCTTCAGATATTTGCCTTTCCTTGTCGAATGCTGTCTATTTTTCTTTGGATTTGGGCTTTGTGATTGTTGTACCACTATCAAGTACGATTTGTTCAGTTGGTGGCACATATCCGCTTTCAACTATATCCCAAATGTCATGATCCAAAGATCTTATAAAGTAGTGCATCCTAGCCTTCCAGTATGCATAGTTTGAGCCGTCAAATATTAGAGGTCTAGTGACTGATGAGCCCTCTCCTTTGGCCATATTCCCAACTTCAGTCAAGATCACTCTCGGGGTGGTGAAGCCCTTAAAGAGAGACCCGCTTTCATACCAATTGAAATGGCGGTGAAGACCGCTTGAGTTGAAGAAGGGATGTGCCAATATGTTGTTGAGGGTCAAATATTGCATATCAGACCCTAGTAATTACCTGATTTTATGAACATGATATCCTTTAATGGTTTGCTTTACTCGTGTTTATAATGCAAGGTGTATTTGTGCCGGGATCGAAATAGGCAGCTAAAAGCATGAAATTAACGCTCTGATAACACCAAGGCAAGGGACGGACTCCAAGGGACCAAGATCGAAGAATTCACCTACCAGAGATCCAAGAAAACGGATAAACTGAAGCTCAAGTGGCCTGAAAGACGTCCAGAATGCAAAATCACAAGGTTCTCACCATCCGTTCAGCTCAAAACTTCATACATGAATTGAGAATCATAAATTAACTGTACACGTCGAATTTTGGCCGTTGGATCCTTGTGGAAGCAGCCCAACGGACAGATCAACCTACGAATCACTCATCTGGGGCCCGCCTGACATCTGGATATACTTCAATTTTGGTATCAACCCCTTAAACTGTGTGTCAAAATGGATGGACGGAGCGGATTTTTTATGAACATCACAGTGGACTCTGCATGTACAGCCCGTGTACATGAGGTACACGCGCCCGCGCCGCACTAGACCGATGAGATCGGTCAGCGGATGCTGACCTGATCTGATTCTCACGAAAACAGCGTCCGCACCTAGTGGACGCTGATTTGAGTTGTGGGTCCCACCCATCGTCCGATTTGATGATCAGATCCGTTCATTCACTCTAGAAGGAGGGTGTGACCATCGCCTAGGTGGTGGAATTGCAAAAGTCATCGGAGATTCGTTTTTGGTCGTCCAAACACAAGACGGACGACAGCTCAGGAAATCACGTGGACCACATTAAACTTGAGAAAAAATACCCATTCCTGGGTGGTTTTTTCAGCCTAAAGCCAATGGACGGACTGGATTTCACACATGGGATCAATCCAGGGCCCACTAACTATCGCAGGGCAAAGAACAAACCTCTGTTTCACAACAGAGGTTGCCGACCAATCTTGTGGGCCACCCCGTGCGTCAAAAGTATGATCAGGACCGTTCATAAGGAGCCCACGGTCCCTCTCATCAAATCCTAGGTGGCAGAATTCTAGAATACAACGTACATCAGTTCTAAACCGTTCAAACAAAAGGCTAACGATGCAAGGAAAAAATGGATGGGACACACCAAATTTGGTCCAGAAAACGTCCAGTTTTACTGAAAATTCAAGGGAAATTCAATGAACGGAATGGATTCTTCCGTACCTATAATAATGGCCGTCCATCACGAGCCCAGAGCGAGTACGGACTTCTCCTGCTGCTGCGTAAAACCTCCGCATGGAGTGTGAAAACTCCCCACCTAGTGATTATATAAGAGAGAGAGAGAACGGGAGATGGAAATCATCGACGGCTTGGAGGCTGGGAGCTTAGACGTGGATTGGCAGAGAGAGAGTTTGGATTTAGTTTATTTTATTTTATTTTCTCTGTTTTCTTTCTATGACTTACATTGAGATCAGTCCATCCATGTCAGGCTAAAACCCCTTAGCTAGGGCTAAGAGGTGAAGCTTGTAGTGTGATGGGAACTCTTTGCTTGCCTTTTGTTTATATTGATCTGATGTTGAATTTGGTTGATGAAAGGAATGTTTTTAGTTTTTAATGGTCTGTTGTGACTGAAATTACAATGGGTCTGCAATGGCTTTGAGTATTTCCTTTCTCTTTCATGTGTCTGATGTCAGGAAGCCCTGTTGTTCACCATCATCTCCTGGGCATGGTTGGATGTTCGTACCCTTCCTAACCTTCATGACATGATTGATTGGTTGGTAATTAGTTTAATTCTATTGTTTACTTTGTCTCTTAGGTATGGTTTGGTGATGGAATCCATTCTAATTCATACACCTTTCATCTTTTAAATACTATATCAAATAAGTTCAGTTTAAATTCCATGATTCTTCAAGCAGGCATAAGATCTCCCTGATCTCTACAAGTGGATCCTCTGAATCCCTAGTTCCCTTCCTCTGAATTTCTCTTCAGTTTTAGATAATAATTTCATAATCATTCCTCAAATCACAATTGATTTAGAATTCATCTTATTTTAGTTCTAGCCCTAGTTAGTTTCAGATTACGTATAGGTTTCAGTCCCTGTGGATTCGACCTCGGTCTTACCGAGTTTATTACTACTTCACAACCCTATACTTGGGGAGTGAACATATGTCCTAGAGGGGGGTGAATAGGACTTTTAAAAGTTTTTTATAATTTATTTAAAATCCTATCACACTAATCCTAACAACAGACATATATTAGGATTACTTAAAAATGACTCTACTGGCTTCCAAGCCCGGTAGAGGATCTAATCACAAATTATGAAAGAAGTAAACAGTATACAAACTAGTTTATGATGGATATGACTGTGTAAGTGTGTGAGGTGTGATCTCAGATATATGGATATGAAAGCATTGATATAGAACACATACATAAAAGAATAACAATCGCAAACACAATCATTTTTATAGTGGTTCGACTACTTGTATACTCCACTCCCGGCTGCCACACTTAACCATTGAGTGTATCGGATTTCACTAAGGAGGTTTCCCGGGGTTCACCTCAAATCTAAGGTTTTAAATCAGGTTCACCTTCAACCTTTACACAGATGTATCTACTCGGTTCACCTCTAACCCTGGAGTTTTACTGGTTCACTCCTAACAAGATGTTTATGCTCTCCATAGAGCAAGGGTCCACACAATGCTCCTAGATGTTTATGCTCTCCACAGAGTAAGGGTCCACACAACGCACCCAAATGTTTATGCTCTCCACAGAGCAAGGGTTCACACAACACACCCACCACGTACAATCCCGCTGGAGACCTCCTTGAAGACTTCAAAGGGTGAGAACCACTTAAGACCCAATCCTATAAAGGAATGATCACAAGTGTCCTCTGGACTCTAAATACTTTCAAATAAGTTGATGAGTCCCATTTAGCACAATGTCGAAGGTCTCCTCCTCCTTGTTGACGAAGAGTCTTTTGATCCCTTGATCCGCAACACAAGATAATATACCTATGTTAGGCTTCGGTTTGGGTCAAGGTGAAGATGGAATCGTACTCTCAAAATATTTTTCTATCAGGAATGTAGAACTATTCCAATCTTATACATTCAAGGCATACCGGCTTAATGATTTGCCATTAAGGTAGTAGCTGGAGGATCCTTGAATGTGAAAGTTCATTCCCCAATCCACTCTATTGAATGTCAATGGTGAGGGTGGATTGGAGGATGAACTCCCTTGAGAGAAAGGGCTTTAGATATAGGATATAAGTTGAAACACTTAAAAGCTCTCTCTTCTTTCTCTTACAGCAACAAAAGACAAGTCCTCTATATATAGGCAAAAAGTTCCAACAGATATAAAACGATCACATTTATGATAGAGTTCGATATCATCGAGCAGGTTCGATATCATCGAGCGTATACTCTCGATAGCATCGATGGTCTGCTCGATGACTCGAACTCAATGTCAAACGCTTTTGAAACTCTTTGCCAATTGGTCGATGAATCGAAACTATTATCGATGTCATCGGATTTCGAACTCTGATCCCATCGATGACAGGTTCGATCCATCGACACTTGAAAAATAAGAGAGACTTGACTTTGAAATATTTCAAGTTTTTATGAATGATCGGGGAAACCGTCGAGATCATCGGAATTTAAATGTCGATGATTCAAGATCAGAGTCCATGCATCGATAAATCCAGCGGATTTGTCTTTAAGCTTGCTAGACGAATTGTCTCTTTGTTCGATGCAATCGAACTGGTGTCGATATCATCGATATTTGAATATCAATTCTATCGAAGGGCCCCCGATCATAGTTAAAAATAACCTAAAGTATCTGCTGTAAGAAATATACGCCCACTATCGATATCATCGATGGACATCCGATCTTATCGATATTTGAATTCAGATCATATCGAATGGTCATCGATATATCGAAGGAATTTAAGATTTTTAGTAAAAAATAGGGGTGCCGAAAATCAGCCTGTCGATCTTATCGAGCCACTCTCGATGGACTCGAGATTTGAATATCGATGATATCGATATGTGTGTATCGATACATCGATAATTCGTCTAGTTATGTTGTGAAGTTGCTGGACATATTTTGTGCTTTTATCGATGATCTCGATAGGTGTATCGATACATCGATAAATTTGTCCAGATGGATATTTAGTTGCTTGATACATTTGGTCCTCTTATCGATAACATCGTTAAGGTATCGAGGACATCGATAGTGCAGGTCAATCATATCGAGGGTGCATCGATAAAATCGATAAGGCGAGAAAAACTTACAGATTTTCCTATTTGCAAAAAGTTTTCTTACCCTAAAAACCCTAAGTTGTCTATCTTGTTTTAAGGGTTTTAATCACCTGGTGTTTTGGGACATGGGATGTGAGGCTATGATTTACCTATGGCGAGCTTCCACACATCCGGATAAGGCAGACGCTTGAATTGTTCTTCTTATCGATCTCTGTAGACAGTCTTACCCACCAGTCACGTAACTTGACAAACCAGGGCACTAGCCGGTGCACTTTCACACCATACATGAGCATGGTTTAAAAATCAGGCCTATTAGACCATCCTAAATGCTCAATCAGAATAGGGCCCAAGGACCTGCCTTTTTTCCTCAAATCAAGCAGCTAGGACTGTCCAATTAGACTGATCTTTGGTCATGGCCCATTACAGTGTGGATTGCAGAATGGATGGTCCCGATCACGTAAAAAAAATTGCCACATTTCCCATGGGAATTTGTGTGCAGAAAAATATATAAGAAGTCATGGCATTTAACATTTATACTCTTTATGTAAATACCAATTTAAAACTATAACTAAATTAGCACTAAACTCCACTGCCAAATGAGGGCCAAGGATTCTACATCGAATGTTTTTCCAAAAGAGAGACATGGTATAGAGCTACAGAATAAAGAGCTTACCAGGTCAATCGACCATAGAAACAGAAATTCCAAAGATAAAATTAGAATTTGAAAGACAAACAATGGGATCCACAATTTTTTCTATTCCAATCCAAGAAACACTTTAAAATTCCAATCATCTAGAGTCATAGATTGTTGGACTATCAAATAACTCCTTGTATTATTAATGTAACTTAAATGCTAATTGAGGTCTATAAGGGCTGTTTAGAAATAAAACAATGAGAAATCTACAAAATACCACCAAAGATGACAAAATAAGAGTTGCCACTAAAGATAAACAACAATATCTTTCTGAAACAAAATCAAACAAGTCTTATAAGCGATTCTCAAACAATAGATCCACAGGCATCACTTCCAGGCCTGTTCAGATTGGTGGAGAACAAGATTCACCAGAAAAAAAGAAATTGATTTCTTCTTATGTAATGGTTCTTCTCATTTGTGGAAGCCTAATGTAATGATGAAATCGGTTTTCATTCCTCAGAGAAGGGACATTTCCTTTTCCTCCCGAAAACTTAAGAAATGGAATCAAATCAACGGATGAGAATCAAATCTCCAAGTCCCTAACCCCTCTTCATACCATTTTGGCACCAAAACCCCTAAATCCAGTTCCAAAAATAACTTTCAATCCTAAAAAATACCGTAAAATTGGAAAATCCCTAAAAATACGGACCATTTTGCCCTGCATGGCTTTAAGGGTTAATTCATTGAGTTAGATAAAGTCCAGATCTATCAACGCACCTGAGCAAAGAAGAAATTGCAATCGGACGAAGGCTGCGGCTGGTGGATGAGCCGAGACGGAAACAAGGGTTAAAGAAAGGGGTTTTGAAAACCCTGGCACAGGGTCTGCTCACAAATCAATGGTGGGTTTGTGGCGAATGGGGGTTTTGAAAACCCAAGAGAGAGAGAGAGAGAGAGAGAGAGAGAGAGAGAGAGAGAGAGAGAGAGAGAGAGGGAGGGAGAGGTTGGGAAACAAAGAGAGGGGAATGGGGCTAAGAGACAGAGATCGAGAAAGGACGAGGCAAAGGGAGAGGTGAGTGCGTGAGAGATAGGGTGAGGGAGCGTGAGAGATGGAGAGATGGCGAGGGAAAGGGAGAGGAGAGAGAGAGAGAGAGAGAGAGAGAGAGAGAGAGAGAGAGAGAGAGAGAGAGAGAGTTTCAGTTTTGGGAGATGGGCACGCCTGGGAGGAGTAGCGTGGACATTTGGGTTTTGAGGGTGACGAACGGCACCTCCAGTGCTTGCTTTTACCACTCGTGCGGCCCACCGTGATGTATGTTATTTATCCACTCCGTCTATTCATTTAACAAATTATTTTAACAGTTGATTCAAAAAAGGATTCAGATCGAAATTGTAAGCGGACCACATAACATATTAACGATAGAAAATTATTTTTAATTATTTCTTATGGTGTGGTCCACTTAGACCTTCAATCTTCCTACTTTTTGGGGTCATCCACTGAAATTATATATCAAAATTGATAGGTAGCTTAGATAAAACACATATATTCCAACGGGCCCCACAGAGCCCCTTAAGCACCATCAATCTCTAATAAGATCCTAGTGGGGACGTAGGTTTTAGCTACAAATTAAGTAGGTTTTAGCTACGGATTAAATCTGTAGTATTTTAGCTACGGTTTATATTCGTAGCCAAAAACTTTCAAAGTCCGTAGCCTTTACTTGATGTTTTGGTAGTGTTTTGGTGCAATCAACTGCTGAGGGAATGGCGCAGTCAGCTTACTTTGAGGTTCCAGTTCTAACGCATATGGGGCATTGCTAAGTCTATCATTCTCGTCTATTTCCAGGTTCTTAGGCTTTTTAGCCCTTACCAGAATAGCTTTGTCATTTGTCTTCCCATTCCTAAGAGTGGTGATAAATTTAAGTTGCTCCATCTGTTTTGAAGATCTTGGGTCACTTATTTCATATTGCGGTTCGGTTTTGGGTTGGGGAGAGGCTGGGCCGAAAGGATCCCTTTCTCCCCAATCGAATTTTTTGTTTCAAGCCCTTGTATAACCATGGTAAGGTCTTGAAAGGCTTGTAGCATACCCTAATCAAAAAGCTTTTGATTTTGAATATGTTTTAAGACCGAATCCTCTTGAGGTTTCCTTTGATTCAAAAATTGGTTAAGAATCCCTTAAGGAGTAGCAGTTTGTCGATTCCTCCAACTGAAGTTTGGATGGTTCCTCCAGCTTGAGTTATATGTATTTGAGGTGAGTCCACTGACAGGTCTTTGGTAGTTATCTACAACATTTGATTGCTCATTCAATATCGCTTGAAAAATAGAAATTGTTAGACAATTCTCAGTTGTATGTATGTTACAAGCACAAATACCACAAACAACTTCCACAGCTTTTTCAGGTTCTACCTGCTTAAGTTCCATGGCCTCGACTTTTCTTGTGAATTTGGTCATTCTGCATTTATATCATCTTCCTCTTTTAAAACATAAATTTCTCCCCTTTTCTTTGTTTGAGTAGGCTTAGAGGTGGTAATTCTTGAGGAGGTATCCCATGATTGCTCGTTTTCACCAAGTTTATCAAAATAATCTCACCCATCATCATCTTCCATGTTTATGAATTCCCCATTACTCATCATTTCCACAAATTGGTGCATGGGTGAGGTCAATCCCTCATAGAAAAAGCTTGTTATACGCCATGTTTTGTAGCCATACCGTGGACATGAATTTATGAGATCCTTAAATCGCTCCTAACATTGGAAGGTCTCATCCTCTTTTTGCATAAAATTTATGACTGTTTTCCTTAAGGTATTTGTTTTATGATAGGGGAAGAACTTTTTGAGGAACTCCCTTGTCATCTCAGCCCATGTGCCAATGGACCTTGGTCTTAAGGAATGTAACTACGACTTAGCCTTTTCTTTCAAAGAGAAAGGAAACAATTTCAACCTAACTGTGTCCTCAAACACATTTGTGAAGTGTAATGTAGATATTATTTCATTAAACTCTTTCATATACAAGTATGGACTTTCAGATTCTAGTCCATGAAACTTAGGGAGGAATTGAATTACACATGGTTTAATATCCACAGTTCCTGCATTCAATTAGAATATCATGCAGGAAGGTGTGCTTACCCTCGCCGGTTGTAAATAATCTCATAAAGTACGAGGCGATGGTGCATTATGCACCTCGTTTTCATCTTGACTAAGAGGATCTCAGGTGGTGTCTAATATAGTTATAGACAGACCCTTTAGCTACGAATATATTCATAGGTAAAAATGGCTTTTAGCTACAAAATTTTATTTCGTAGGTAAAAGTAAATTCAAAACACGTTTTCGATTTTTTGAAATTCAAATGACCCTTTAGCTATGAATATTGTCATAGGTAAAGATGGGTTTTTTATTCAAAAGACCCTTTCGCTACGAATATTTTCGTAGGTAAATAAGGGTTTTACCTACGAAAGTTAATTTCGTAGGTAAAAGTAAATTTTTGGATTTTTTGTTCAAAACACCATTTAGCTACGAATAGTTTCGTAGGTAAATATGGGTTTTACCTACGAAATTATATTTCGTAGGTAAAAGTAAAGTTTTCGATCGTTTGTAAGGTGAAAAAGTCAAAAGACCCTTTACCTACGGAAATTTTCGTAGGTAAAGATGCCTTTTACGTCGGTAAAAGTTGGCTTTTACCTACGAAAATAATTTTCGTCGGTAAAAGTCATCTTTACTTATGAAAAAAATTTTTGTAGGTAAAAGTTTCATAGGTAAAAATCATATTTCTTGTAGTGGCAACCCTTCGACTAATCCTCCTTCACTCAAAAGACGGAGGGTGTCATCACAAACCCACTTGGACATGAAACATTATCATCCCTCAAGTAACTAAACAATTAAACCTAAAAAGAAAACTAGAAAAATTAAAATAAATAAGAGATCTAGAAAATATAAGAGAGAGTGTTGGAACAAAATTAACGAATAAGAATTGTTACGTTAGGATCCTACAAAACAGAAAATAATGTTAGTTTCAAAAAAAATTTAGAAAAAAAAAATCCTAAAAGTATAGTAGAAAAATAAACCCTAATCTTAATAAGAGTTCTTATGTTAGGATCCTACAAAACAAAAAATATGTTCACTTCCGTTGTGCATATATATATATATATATATATATATATATATATATATATATATATATATATATATATATATATATATATGAAAAACCATTAGTGTTCCCTCCCATTCTTCCCTGTTGTGCATTCGTTTGTCTTATGAATGGGGGCTGATTGTTTACCCAGGGGTTAGATACACATATAATCAAATTCTCACAAGTGGACAAACGATTTAGCAATTCAGATTGTCGATATGTTTATTCCCACCATGGATGGACTATGACTTAGATTGAAAGATTCAAAGAACCAATCTTAGTAGTAGTTGTCTTCTTAATCATCTATCTTCAAGTCACGGATTAAAAGGTTAAGATTGTTCGTTGTGTCAATCTATTGGTAGAAGTATAATCCATTAGTGAAACACAACAATTAATTACTTTGATTATTTAACAAAGTGCCATACTTGTCAAAATTGAAAGCCTCTATGTCCTAAAGACCCACGTGTCATATAATTTCAAGATGTGGAAATGATTGTAGAGCCACAAGTGAACTTCCACATACAACCAGTCAAATCCGTAACAAAGATAGGCTGCATCGTGAAGATCATCGGGCAACATCGTCTAATAAATGTCCACCAATCATCTAGTTGGGACACAAGTCTGGTGTAATTCTTGGTTCAATGGTATGTGTTCAATCACCCACTCCTATGGTGTGGTCCACCTGAGTCTTAGATCTGTAACGACCCGCATTTCAGACTAAGGTGTACCACACGCTAACGTGACCCACCTGGGTTCGAATTGACACCACTCATGATCAAACAACCTAATGGGACCCATACAAGAGGATCTACGGTATGGATCTCATTAATCACCACTGTGGGACCCACGCTCCTGATGAGTGTGCACGAAACATGGACGGTCCCGCGGTTCACCAAAACCAGGAAGTGTCAAATCGAGCATTGACCGAGGGAATTTGAAAATTCCCTCTTCTTTCCTTGTTTTCCTAGCGACGGACAGTCGTCCGCTGTGTTTGGATGATGGGGCACCATCACTATCTGAAGGGTTGATCCAAACCATCCATCCTATGGAGGGATCAATTCCGAACAACCCTCAAGGCACTCTACATGAAGATGACCCCATATAGGCACAAATCCAGTCACAACTGGACAGTGCGCAGAAGAGAAATTCAAAAGAAAACAAAAACTGCTCGAGAAAACCAACGATCGTGTAGCATCCACCATTAAATAGAAATCATCTCAGCCGTTCAATCCACATCAGTTGAAGATCCGACCAAACCCACGGTGTCCGAAAAGAACGCAAGGGAAGAGGAATATGGCATTCTGCCTTTTCCCTTACGCAAACCACGATTCCGAGAATTTCATCCACACACTTCCGAGGATTTCGTTCGCAAGAAGATGCGATCAGATCAAGAACCCGACGGGTTAGGTATCATCGGATAAACAAAATCTAACCATTCAAGAGAACCTCCTTGAATCAAGGAAGATGAGGGCTATTCGTCAATTGATCAATAGATGTCTGCCCGATCACGCGCGAGCAAAGGAACCATGACAGACATCTGTAATCAATCAAAGACGTCCATTGGATGGCTTCCTTTTCAAGAAATCTCACCCAGAAATCATATGGGACCAAGCATGATTACAACTCACAGATCTGGGCCCACACACAACTTGACTGCAAAATTCCCTGCGTAAACAGAACACGTAAGGAAAGAAACGCCGTCCGACTATGATTCTCTTTTTGTAGAGACCAAGCGAATATAAATAGGAAAGAGAGGTGGACAGAGAGAAACGTCCAAGGAAGAAAGAAGAAAGAGAGAGAAACAGAAAGAAAGGAGGACGAGAAGCGATTGCCAAGTGCCATCCGGCAAACCACTGACAATGAAAGATGAGAGAAGAAAATGAGCGGAGTGCACCAGGCTACCGAACTGCTGCTCGGAAACAGTTCAGGTCCAACCGATCTCTTTTATTTTCTTTCCTTTTCTAACTCTTCCTATCCCTTCACAACAAAGGAGGTAGAATATAAATCACACCTTTCATGACCACTAAACTTGCTGAGAATATAGTTGTAAACTGGACACACTACAAGAAATATGCATATCAGCGGCGCCCGTCCACAGGCGGCCACAACGAACCACCCGTGTAAATGTAAAATGAGGGGCGTTTTTATGTGGCCGCCCTTGTCTGGATAAGCCACTGCCGCTGCAAAAACGAAAGAGGGCTTTTCACCTCCCGCACGCGTCCCAAATCCGAGCGGCAAACTCTCCCAAAACCACTTTCCCTCTTCTCTCCCCAAAATCGCCCCATCCCCAAATCGTGCACACGCCAATATTTCTCTACCAAAACCCTTCTTCCCTCTTCTCTCCCAAATCGCCTCATCCCCTAATCCCGAAAGTCTCTCTCTCCAACGTCCCTCCACTCCGGCCTCGATTCTCGTCTCTCTTGCTACATTCTTTCTGAGATCGTTCTTCCATTGAAGGATCCGATGCTGATATCTATGATAGTTTTTTCCCTGATCTTATGTAGAGACGGTTAGATCGACTGCAATGGCGAGTTACATATATTTACATGCGTTTGTTCTAGATTTTTTACGAGGAGTTGGAGGATTTTTCTGTGATTTTCATTGCAGATTCTGCAAAAGATCCTTCGTTTTCTTTGTAGGAGGGAGATCTAGATTTTAAGGTTTGTCAATAGAGCTGTGAATAGGAATAAGATGTCGTAGATGCTTCTGTTTGCATATATGAGACATTCTAATATTACTATATATGGATTTCTTGTCAAAAAAAAAAAAAAAAGGTTGTTGCAGATGCAGAGAAAGAGGAAGGTGGCAGAGGAAGAAGAGGCAGCTGTGCTACTGATGGCTCTCTCATGTGGTTTTGTATCTGCTGCCTAATCCAAAAGCATACAGCTAATCTCTCTCCCTCTCTCTGTTTTATTACTGTGTTGGTTTTGTTCGTTTTGGTTTCTTTCAAGGGAGAGAAAGGGGGCAAAGATCAACTGTCTATCTCTCTCTTTACAGATCGTTCAAATGCAAGGAAAGTTCCTGTAATATGTAATGTTACTTTTGGAATATATGAGGAATTTTGGAATTTTGGCTTTTTTAAAAAAATGATGCATACATGATGCTGAACAGACGAAATGTTTTTTTTTTTTTTTTTTTTTTAAGAAAACCTCCTTTAGATTTCATAGCCAAAACACAAAGCTGTACAAGGAGAGAGGACCCTACAACAATAACGGGGCACCCTGCAAACAACCACATTCGGGTGGCACCCTGCAGCAAAAAGGCAGGCCCGCCTATCATATCTATACAAGAGACCAAATGTTTCTCATACACAAATGAGCTTTCTAAAAGAACTGATGGTGTAAACATGAACAGCCCATACACGAAATTCCAAGCCAACATTTTGGTCTGGGAAGCAATCATTGAAACATTGGATACCACTCTGGTAACAACAAAATGGGCTATGTATGAACTTGTGAAAAACCCCAAGAATCAGGTAGCTCTCTGTAGATTCAATCATCTATTCATCTTTACCTTTTCAGTTTTATATGTTTCTGATTCCAATTGTTGTTGTAGGACCATCTATACCATGAGATTAAAGAAGTTTGTGGGCTGCAAAAGATCATAGAGGAACATCTGCCATGATTACCATACTTCCAAATCCTATTGAGAACCAGGTTGGAAAAAATGTATTATGAGCTTAAGCCCTTTGTAAAGGAACTCCTGATGAACTTGAAACAATATGGAAATATGTTGTAAGTTAAATGATCTTAAATAAGTTGATGTTTGTACTCTTCATTTTTTATTGTGTTTTTCACCAACATTGGCCAGGTTACTAGTTTGCAGGGTCCTTGGCATTTGCTTTTGAAACATTCCTACCTTGTCATAGTAATATATATATATATATATATATATATATATATATATATATATATATATAGATATATATATATATATATATATATATATATGTATGTATGTATATATATCTTATTCTTTGTCAAGCTTTGAAAAATTCATTCTAGAAGGGGTTCCTCTAAATGACTTTCATAGCTAACTTGAGAAATAAATACCAACTAGTCAAATTCCAGCTTGTTCAATTCACTAGTGGGCATGTTTATGGCTTCACATGGTATGTTTGGATACTTCGTCCAAACTAAATGGTATTTACTATGCTTTGTAATTTCAGTTTCCAAGATAGAAGGTATGAATACAAAGGTCTTAATAAGGTTTGGAAGGGGAAATTAGCAGAGGCAAAGGCTAGTGGGAATTTTATAAGGATTCATGAAGCACATGTATGGGTGATACAGTTCCTTAATCAATCTATGTTTTGCAGTTCTTATGTTGATTGTTTTATCTTATTAAATGCCTAGCAGGTGCATTACACTCTCTAGTCCATAATTGTACACATTTCCTTCATGTGTGTCATTGCACTTATTTTGATATCATGTATTGGTTTTACATTCAGGTATTTCATGTCAATTTGCTGATGTGCATGTAATGTTGCCATGATATGACTGTATGGCATGCCATCTTCTTTCTCGGGATTATTACTAAGGTAAGTTTTAAGAGCGAGAAATGTTGAACAATATTCTCACGAATAGGATTGAGTGTTTTTTCAGTGGTTCACACAGATGCCAATGTGGCATAGGTACGTGGTTTAGGCCATTCATCAGGTAGCGCCCTTCAAAATGTTTGCTTGGAATTTTGTGTTATACTAGTAATGGGTTCATTCGTCTCATTAACTTCTCTAATAGTTGTGCATGTTAGTTTGGACTAATTAGCATTTTCATATTACAGAATTACTTCATGCCCTCTGCTTTTTATGGACGCAAGTGGCTTGTTAGTGAGACCTTTTCTTTCATTAAATTGCTAGCTTTTCTTTGTCATTTTGTTATAGAGAAATCCTTATACAATGGTTGTTTTCATACAATTCCATGAAGTGTGCACCATAAGTGTACAACTTCAGTTGGGTCAACTTGAACCCGATTGGCCCAACCTAAACTCTGGGTGGTGTTTGGTTGGGGTTGGGTTACCAACCCTCAACCTCACTTAGGTTGGGTTGAAAATCCTTAACCCAATCCAACCTGAACTTTACCTTGTATGCAGAACATCTCTTCACAATGAAGAATCCCTGCCCCAACCTGCATGCTCAATGTAGGTTTGGCTTATTTGGAGTTAGGAGTGGTAGTTTTGACCACTATACATAAAGCAGTTGTTCCATTGCAGTGTCCAAGTGCAATGTCCAAGCTATTCATTAGGTGGTTTTGACCATGTCATGAAAGTAAATCTGGTTCATTTAGCAAGTGGGCTATAATCTTAGAAGCAGTTGGATGGGTAAAGACACTTCAACCAAGTTTTTTCAGCCTTATATTTGTTTCATAAACTGTGGCCCACCTGATGAGTGGACCAACCTGATTCTTGGGGAATAACATCTAGGTAGAGGCTCCACTCTAATGAATAAATTGGATCTCATAGAAAATTTGCCACGCTGGCAGATGTCTGCCATGTACATGAGCTTCCTTGTACATGCCTGTGTTGACCAAAACCCACAGTACCGAAAGGCAAGAAAGAAAAAAGATAAAGATCTTTAGGTTGCTTGCATTTATCCTTGCTTTGGCTGCGTTTGCAATCCTGTTCCAGTACATAAAGTTGAAAATTGCTTGTGTTGCTTATGCCTCAAATGCTTGCTAAATTCATCATTTTAACAGTGCTGCGTTCCTCTTTCTTCCTCGTTCTGGAATATGTATACAAAGCGAAAAGTGGCTTTTGAAATGGGAGAGGAATTCTTGGAATGTCACTTCTCAATTTGTTATTAGCGTATCTACTTCCAGCGTTGGTTCATATAAATGCACAACCACACCCACTTGTTACTATTTATAGGGAGATTGAAGTTGCTTGTATTTGATATAAATTTCCATTTTCAATATTGTTATCCCTATGGTTGTTAATGAGTTGGGCCTGGGTTGCCTTTGGCATGGATTATTATTATTATTATTATTATTATTTTTTTTTTTTTATTTTTATTTTTATTTTTTACTGGGTTGCCTTTGGCGTGGAGTTTGAATTGATTGGATGTGCCTATCTTCTCACTTCCTATTTGGATTTTTTTTTTTTAAATTATAGGATGAGGGTTTTAGTGTGTTGTCGTTCTTTTGACATGGTTCCATGTTGTCACAGGAAGTTCATCCTCATGGGCCTAAGTCATGGACTTGACTAAATTTACGGTAATCTTGTACATTACAGAGATTTTGCTCAAATAAATCAAATTCCATTTTAGAGCATTGTGGGATCATAGATAGAAGTTGGTCTTATGATTATATAAATTATTAATTGATATTTTATCAATTGAAGTATCAATGTACTCAACTATTGAGGTTTTTTTTTTTTTAAATCAAAGATCTATTTGATTGCTACTGTACCTTTTCTCTTGATGTATCTACCTACGGACTGAAATTTCAACACTTAAGAAATGCTTCAACCAAGAACGTTCTTAGATAAAACCATGCTATTGGTCCTCTGCTACGCTCTCATTTCTCCCATTTGTAGATCAGGGATTGGTGTGGTTTTCTGCATAGAGAATGCCTTGTCTCAATCCAGTGTATGTAAACAGGACGCAAACTACCTAAATGCCCCTGCTACTTCGACACTATCTGGTGACCCGAAAGAGAATGTAACAGGCCTTGTTTCATATTAATGAAGATTATAGATGCAAAAACTGGAAAGGAGAAACATGTTACAATTCCTGTCTGACAGAGCTCACAGTTGTGGCAGAAGGCAATAAATTACAGGTATGGGTGATGTATTGCTAAGTATTGTGAATGTATCAATATCGCCAATATTTTTGACTGTGCAAATTCCAGGTGTTGATGGGATTCATCTGCTAGATTATGAGCAATCAGAGTCATCACCCACATATAGGTAAATATAGAAGGACCACTCTTATTTCTTCTCCGAAGAGATTATTTTTGTGATATTTTTGTAGTTGTATGATTACATATTTATAGTTAATAGATTAGCAAGAGGCCACAACAACCTTAACAGGTTTAGATCCATGGTTTGCAGCAAACTTAAGAATTTCTTAGTGGTACAACAAACAGGAAAGGGGTTGAAATTTGATATCTCAGCCACTCAAAATTAAGAGTTATTTTAGTAGCATGGAGTATTTTACTCGATGTCAAAAGCTATGTCAAATAGAAACTAGGAGAATGGTTATTGTGATGGGGGAGGAGCATGGTGGGGTTGCTAATTACGGTTATTTCTCAGGCCTTTTAGATGGCAGCAGTAGTGGCGTTGCCACTGTTATGCACTGATTGTTGCCACTGTTATGCACTGATTGTTTTAATGTTGTTCATCAATGCACTGCTAGTTTTAATGTTCCTTACCTCATTAATGATGGTAGTTGTACTTTTTTATTTTATTTTTTTCAATGTGTGTTATAGTTGTATTGTATTTTTTTCCCCCAATGCTGAGAAGCTATAAGTTGCTTTGTGAAGTATTCCCTTTGCAGTTCACAAAAAAATTAAACAAATAAAATAACATAAAAAAATCAAACTCATTGTTGTAAGCTTTGTGTGAACCACTAGCTAAGGAGTGCTTTTATGGCCTCTAAAGTTAACATGATTGCTACTCATGAATGAGCTTATCTGTTGTAGCCTTTTGGAGGTGCTTGGTCATATTTGATTTTTAAATTGTACTTCTACAAAACTCTTAAGACTCTATTGCCATTGAGCATTTAGTCATGAAGTTCTGTGCATGCTTTAACCAGGATCATATTTTACCTTTCTTGGTAAGATTTGAGTACGATGGACCACGCCTTATGGTTATTACTATTTATTCACCATCGCACCTGTTTGGCATTGCTTTCCTAGTTAAAAGAAAGACAACTGTTTAACATTGCTATATGTTTCCATGGTTGTACTGAGTAGATTACAACTACATGCATCAATCTACTGAGTAGATTCTAACTACTTGCATTAATTGTAAAACCAGTACTCAACCCATTATTGTGGTTGACTTGGTTTGACTATTGGTCCTAGGTCGGGCCCTCTTGGACTGTTTTGGCCCAAAATCTGCCTCTTTCTAATAATTAAAAAAAGAGAGGCAATTTAACAACTAATCTGTTCTTAGTGTAGTGGTTAGGGTGTTTGGTTTCTAAGTATAAGTTGTGAGTTCAAGGTCAGTCAGATTCAGTACCTTTTTTTTTTTCCACCAAGTAGTTTTCTCTGTAACTGACCAGGTTTTAAGGTTTTAGTGTTTATGTTCTAAAATGTTGACATACAGCTACTTGACTTCATTTCCCCTTTTCATAGGTAAGTTGCTCATGGTTTTGAAAATTGGTTTCGGCCATATCATAAGCCACCCTGCTAAGTGATAGAGGGTTGTGCCAGAGAAAAAGGGCCAAATCAGCCCATATCAATTGATACAGGCTGATACACCCCACATTGACACTGATACAGGGCTGATACAGCCATAAAGGAGCCATTTCAAAAATTTCCAACTTTAGTTTTTGTAGTTGTTTCTTCAATCAACCATGGAGGAAGCTTAAAAACAAAATTTATACTGGATCTAGACTTATTTTGGATATCTGCCAATAGTATTTCTTTGCCTTGAGTAATAGGTGTTCCATATTTGCATTACTTGATATCTTTTAATCTTGTTACCAAACAGAGGGTTGTCACACAAGTTCTGTATATCTCTTACAATCCAACACAGGCCTGGATAGAAGGTGTGTAATATCCAAGCTTTCCATCAGGTGGTTCCCCACTTCTTGATGCCACAGTTCAAAAATCAAGCAAGTCCACTTCATGTAAGGATCACCAAAATCAAGGGCCCCACACCCTTGGCTTTTTATTATTATTATTATTTTTCTTACTATTCTTCATTGCTTCAATATAATGAAGGGTTTCCATAATGTTTGACTTGTATTATGCATTTATCTTTGGTTGTAAGATGCTTATTCAAAGTGGAACTGACTATATAGAGTGTAGGCTCAGGGGTCCACAATGCTTACAACAGGTACAAGCCACTATATGGCTTTCCTTGTGCTGAATTTAGGTCCATCCATATTGAGTTGCATGCTAGTTAATGCTTCTGTAAAAAGGCTCATATTGAGTTGCATGCTATGATGCTTATGATGCAGTTTTATCCTTGAAGAAAAAGGGAAGAAAAATCTATCCACATATTTATATAAAAAAAATTCCATGGCTATTCTCCTCCATCTGCTAGTTACAGGTAGTTATTGGTTCCTTTTATTTTATATCAATTTTTTTTTTTGGTTATTTTATTTTATTTTATAAACTTTTGTCTTTGCATTGGTAACTGAAGGTGGAGCATTGGTAACAGAGGGGGGTTTTGCTGCTTCATATGGGGATGGATATGGACTTCATTCGGTATGGTTGTTTTTACAGGAAATATTTAACTAAAAATTTAATTTTAGATAGTGTAACTTAGATTATGAGTGTACATATTGTTTTATTACCTGACCTCTATACATGGGAGGGTGGTGCTGACAAAGGTCCTCTATATGGCTTGAGTTCTGGTTCTTGGGGTGCATTTGAGAAGTCTCGTCTCTCTTTTGCGGCAGCCGCTCGACCACCGGTAATTCTTATACTGGCAGTTTTTTGGACTTTTAGAGGCGGTTTTGGCCTCCGGTAATGCCTATTTTTCTTGTAGTGTCATTTTAAGGCATGGACCCAAGAAATAAAGCAGATCAAAATCACAGGTGGACCACACCACAAGAAGAAGTGGTGAGAATGTCCACCGTTGAAAACTTCCTAAGGCTCACCGTAATGTTTATTTGCCATCCAACCTATGGATGATGGGAAAACAAAAATATCTGCTTGATCAAAACTTTTCAAATGGTGGGAATCCAATCACCATTGTTTCTGTGGCGTGGTCCACCTAAGATTTTTATGACTTCATTTTTGGCCCATGACCTAAAATGATCTGGAAAAATGAATGGACGGAGTGGATATACATCGCATACACATGATTTTTATTTTCTCAGTTCTCATTTATTGGATATGTTCATTTGAATCCTTTTCTTACGTATATAAGTGTATATGTTCCATGTTTATGGTGGAGATTCTTGGAGACTAGCAAGCCTTAATCTCTAAGGAGACTCGTGGGGCTTCCAACCTTTTCTCAACAAACCTTCTTTTACTATTGTAAAATTCATGCTACTTGGTTAGAACTGAAGACCTTACTTTTTTTTGTGATCGATGATTGCATCATATTGCATTTGCACCATTAGGTTTGTTCATTCAGAACTTGCATTATGCTGATCAGCTACTGGAATGATCTCTTTTTTATTATTTTTACCATTGTCATATTTCCAAGTTTTAAGTCCTTGACTTAATTTCATATGATCAGATGTTGGTTGTGGGAGGAATATTGATAATACTGGAAAGGGTCATTCAAGGCACCGACAGAGGCCTTACATCCACCTCTTCACCAGTTTTGCAGGACGGAGAAAATAAGGTAACCATTCCAACCATGAGGTAAACTTCATTTATAGATTTTCTGATCATGGGACTGCCAGCCTTTGAGGATTTTTAGCCTTTGAATTTGAAGACTTTTAGGGAAAATTACAACAGATCAGCCTATGCTCCTCTCACTATCTTTTTTTCCCCTAAAGGAGGTACTCGAGTCCAAGGGCCGGAAATGTCCAATCAGGGCTCACCTGGTTATCAATTCAGATGAACTACACCTTACATGCGTGTGTAAATAATGAGTTGTTAATGTGCTATGCAAAAAGAAAAACAAATCCTCTGTGTAATATAGTTTCTATTTGAACTAGTGAATATTTGATTGTCGTGTCATTTGTTTATTAAGCCACTGAAATTCGATTGTTGAATGTTGTTCAAGGCACTAATTTCCAGCATCTTTATGGGATGTTAAAACAAAGACACAAGGCCTTTAAAACAACGAATATTGATGGTGATTAACAGGCTTCCATTCTTTAAAAAAGTACGGAGAAGGCGATGATGATGGGACCCAAGTTGTGTGTATCCCCTGTTACATGATGCCCATGTAACCCAAAGCACTATAGAACTGATTTTAAGTATCATCTGAGACTAGTATGCATCGCCTGATGGAACTAGTTTCATCCATTGTATTGGCCTGATAGTGGGAGAAATGACCTGATTTTAGTGGTGACAATATGGTACATTGAAATTGATTTTTAAACCTTGCATACATTTTTTTTCTTAATTAGACCTAATATAAATGATTAATGTGTTTAAAATCTATTGTCATCAATGCTCACAACTAAGAAAGAAACTAAATAAATGAACATCTCATCTAATAGAAGTTGTGTGCTATGTAATTGCATCTTTGTATCTATTTAAAAGCTACATTGTGTGAAAGTTTCTAGATTTTCTCTATATTTCTTGAAGTTCAGCACAATAGATAACCTGATGTGATTGAACTCATTCTTGCATAAACATTCTCCCCATTACTTTGCTTTTGCTGTTTGTCATGACAGATGAAATATTTTGTGTTTAATTTGCTCAAGTGTTCTGGATTTTGGGTGCATTGAGGACCGGTGTAGATGTGAATGATTGAGCAATTGCATTGGTAACATGTGCTGAAGGATGGACTTGCAACTTTACACATTCTCTATACATATGGATTTGCAATTATCTTGCTCACTTCATGGTTAATGACACTTCTCATCTTGTTGAGAAATGAAAAATATACAATGTTTGGACTTCTTTTTTTTTTTAAAAAAAAAAAACTAATTTTGATATTGTAACTTTGAAAGTAGATAATTTTGTGATGTACATTTGGCTTACTTACAATTTTGAATTCATGTTTTCAGCTAGAAAAAGGTGTAGATGGGCTATTTGATAGTTTTGCTAGATTGGATTCATGTGTCTCTAACGTGGGACAGATTACTGCCAAAATTGGAGATCATCTACAGGTAAAACTAATTCTTTACCAGCATGGTATTAAAAAATGGTCACATAATGATTGTTTAATGTCACACACAGAAAATATCATAATACACTAAGAAAGCCTTCTAAGGTTTCTTGCAGGAGTAGGATCACAAGTCCTACAGACAATGTACCCTACCTGGTGGAAAAATCTGATCAAGCACATGTGTGGCTAAGTGTGGATGGACATGGACAACAATCTTCACATGTGTAGAATTAGCAAACCTCATGAATGCAGATAGTTTTCATACTACAGCTGATCAAGCACATTTTAGAAGTCATTTTTTATTTTTATTTTTTAAGGAATTTTCTTAATGCGATGCGAACAGTTCATTTGCAGTGACTCCAATCGGCCCTGTTGTTTTCCTTGTGATCGCATTCGGGAACTCGGCAGTGATTATAAGCTTGTGGCCATGCCATATCGTTTGGACATACCATTGCATTGCAAAGTAATAATTTCAGATAAGTTTTAATTTTTTATTTTATTTATTTATTTCTTCCAAATTTATTTGGCTATTTTGGGTTGGAAAATGGTAAGGCGGGTTTTTGAATTTGGACAGAATGAAGATGTTTGGTGTAATGTTGAAGTTTTCATACTAAATCACTAAATCAAGTATATAGTTTTCATACTACAGTTCTGGTTGCTAGTCTCTGATAATATTTACCAATGGTAGGGTTGTTCTCATGCTGGTGGTTATGTGTTCTTTTGCCCCCCATATAGTGACACTTGCTGCCAACAAGAGAGGATGACAATGACTAAAACAAGTAGTTGTGTTCCAACCTAGGATGTAACTCCGAACTTCCCACCACAACTAAACTGTATGGGGAAATCTGTCGGTGGTGAGCCTTGTGGGGAGGATTAGAAGGGAATATCATGCTCTGGAACTTCAGTTCAATCCATGTATTGTAACTATTACTTTCTTTTTTAATCCAAGGAGTCATTTGGACTGCACACTCTCCTCTTTGTAAGTACCTTCTTTCTTAACAGATCCACTAATATGTCAGTCTACCAGAATATTAAGGATAAAGATAATGAACCTACAGTGTTGAAGTTTACCAATCTCTTGTTCATCTCATTCTCTACCAAACTTGTAAGTTTGTTCTTGATGAATCCTGGCTTGAGCCCTGCCAGGGATCTTACATTAATTTATGTGCCAAATAAATGTCCTGTGCTAGTATTTACCATATCCATGTATCAATTTCACATGTTACTTTTAACGTTTCATGTGTTAGTGGTACCCTTACAACTTAGTTTAATGGTACTTACTGGTTGCCTTTAATATCTTCTACCTAGATTAGGAGAGATGGTGAGCTTTCTTATTGTGGCTATTGTTTTCTTTCTTTTAGATTGTTTATTGTTCTTGTCTTGAGGAATAAAAGAGAACTCAATAATAATAAAAAAATGCCCATAAGCTTGAAAATACAGGGAAAAAAAAAAGAAAAGAAAAGCAGGAATTCCAGAGATAAATGCATCAAGGCATGTAAGATGCATGTGAACCACAAGCTATTTTGTTTCCCTGTTTCATAAATTTGTGCCCTGACTAATGTAATCACTTTATAAGTGTAACAAAAAATGGATGTTCTGACAGCTCGTTTCTTCTCATATGTTCTATCAGGTGAGTTCACTCTCCGTTCTTTTCTCAATGGACGCTTAGATCTTTCTCAAGCTGAAAATGTTGAAAAACTCATTTTAACTAAATCTATTACTACTGCAGATGCTGCATTGGCAGGGATCCAAGTATCTGCTTGATCTCGTAACCCAGTTCTGGTGTGCTATATTTTGGTTAGAAGAAGTTAAGCTTGGTACTTTGTTCTCACTCATGAAATTTTGTTTTTGGGAGACTCTTTTTACTAGCAAACTAACTGATATCTTCTCCCTGTTAACCATTTCTGTTGTGCTTTTGATCTTTTGCTTATGTAATTCTCAACAGAGAGTCTGATGAGCAGGCTTTGTATCATATTCTATGATAGGGTGGGTTTTCTACTTTAGTCAAATCATTGAGAACATAGTGCATCGAGTTGCTTGAAGAAAAATAGCTTCTTGTGGCTTTCAGTTATATTGATGACCTATGTGTAATAATTAAGGAAACACATTCATGTAGGTTATGGGGCATATCTGCTATCACATTCCAGCAACCGTTTTGAATGGTTACATGGCAACTGTCACTACGCCAAAACTAAGTCTATCGCAAAAATCTCTTGGTTTAACGATGGATTTAATCCGTCGCTAACGGAAAAGGTCCGTCGCTAAGCCCGTCTTTCTCGAAAATCTGTAGTCTGAACGTCGCTAAATTTCACGACAGACCAAAATCCGTCGCTAAAATCTGATTTACGACGGATTTTTGTCCGTCGTACCTAGGCGACGGACTAAATCCGTCGCAAGTTTTGATTTTGCGACGGGATTATAATCAGTAGCAAATTCCCGCCCAAAAGATGAAATGGCGCGCTTTCAGTGCTTTTGCGATAATCATGGTCCATCGTAAAAGGACTTTTGCCTTTACATAATATTTTTTTTTTTTTAAGAATATGGTGAAAAATTAAGTTTTTTAGTAGTCTAATAATTGTTTTTTAATAGAATTTCAGTGGTTTAATTGTACATATTTGTATCTAAGATGATTTTTTAACAATTGATTGAATGCAAAAAGAAAATTTATTTTGTTTTTATATAAAATGAGCGGAATTTTTATTTTTATTTTTTAATTTAAAATTAATATTTAAATGATTCATAATATCACATGAAAAAAAAATATTGAGAAGTTTAAAAAATTTAACAATGTTTGAGAAAAAAAATTAGATTTTGAAAAAATAAAAATCGTGATTTAATAAAAATCTATTTTGTGGGAACAAAAAAGAATATTGAATAAAGTAGATAAATTTGAAAAAAAATATATTTGATTTTGAGAAAAAAATAATATCCTGAAAAAGAAAATTAAAAATATTTTAAAAAACGTGAAAATTTTCATAATGTTGAAAAATGAAAATATTTTAAAAAAGAAAATGAGAGTTTGAAATTTGAAAATAAAAATAAAATTGAGAAGTTCAATAAAAATTGACAAGTTCGAATAAAATGCTTTAAAAAAATGGAGAAGTGAAAAAGAATTGAAAATTTTAAAATAAAACGATATTAGAAAATCGATACTTTATCAAAAAATAAACATTTTGAAATGAAAAATAAATAAGTTAAAAATTTTTATGATTTTGAAAAATAATTGAAAATGTTCAAAATTTGAAATTAAAGAAAAAGTTATTTATAAAAACACTAAGATTTTGAAAAAAATATATATAATTCTTTTAAAAATTTTGAAAAGTTAAAAACAACATGATGCTTTTGAAGAAAAAAATTGGCATTTTGGAATTTTTGGGAAAAATTAAAATTAAAATTTGTGAAAATTTAAGATATTTTGAAAATAAAAATTTAGAATTTGTATTTTAATTTATTTTTTGAAATATTTTGTAATAAAAATGATATTTTGTTAAAAGTTTTCAAAGAAAAATTAAGAGTAAAAAAATATACATTTTGAAAAAAATGTTATTTTTAAATGGAAATTGAAATTTATCTATGAAAAAAAAATATTTTTTAATAAACTATTAGGCACATCCATTAATTCAACATTTAATCATTTTTAGACAATCGAATTAGTCCAGATTGAAGAGTAAATAACTTCATATGTTTAAATCAAATTTTACTCAAACTGTTGATCAATTTTGTATGCCCAATATCTTTCTCATATGTAGCTAGCCTGATTGGGGCGAGTAGCTAGTCAAATTGAGGGTATTGATCAGTAAAATAGAGTGAATGGACTAGACATATAAAATGAGCTAAATATTATTGTCAAAATTGTGACCCAACTTATTGACCTAAGAATTGATGTTAATAAGTTTTGTGGGCCCCATCATGATGTGTGTCGAACATCAACACCGTGCATTTAATGTGTCCCCTTTAGGTTATGAGATATCTCAAAAACCATCCGTAAACGAAACTCAGGTGAGCCATACCATCTAAAACTATGTCAAAACATCTTTTAAAATATAAAAGCACTTGGTGGGGCCCACATGAGTTTTGGATGCTGCTAAAACTTGGTCTGGCCCCTCATCCAAGTGGGACACACATAATGAGTGGGTTGGATATGTGAATCACATTAAGGCAAGCTCAATATATGATTATGAATGTTATTCCTCTCCACTATATTATGTGGCGTGGCCCACCCAAGTCATGGATTTAGTTTGAGTTTATTTTTAAGCTCTTGGCCCACCCAAGTCATGGATTGACTTTCTCCATACCGCTCAATGCTTTTCTCGGATCGTTTTAAGATATTAACCAAAAAATGGGGCGGGTCCAAGGCTTAAGTGGACTACGGAGTGGGGATTGAACATCCGCCATTAAAAACTTCTTTGGAGCTAGACAAGTTTCAGATAAAGTTAATATATGTGGTTTCACTTCATCCGCGTCTACATGATCCTATGAATAGGTTGGATGGTAAAAAAACATCATGCTGTGCTTAGAAAGGTTTCAACGGTGGGTGTCATTATCACTACAACTTCCTTTGGTGTGGTCCACTGGAGCCCTTTACCTACCTCATTGTTTTTTTGCTCATACCTTATAATGAATTGAGAAAAATGATGAACGGTGCAGATAAAACACTTACAACCCTGTAGGCTAAAAATGAAGCATATCCAAAGCCCAAATGGACCACACTATCGAAAAGAGTGAATTGAACATCTACCATTGAAAATGTCATGGGGGCCATAGAAGTTTTAGATCAATCTGATATTTGTGTTTTCATTTCATCCATGTCTTTGTGATATTACAAACAGGTTGGATGACAAATAAGCATCACCGTGGGCCATTGAAAGGTTTTAATGGTGGAAACATTATTCTCACGGTTTCCTATGGTATGGTCCACTTGAGCTTTAGATATACCTCAATTTTGGGCTGAACCACTAAAATGGTTTGAAAACATGGATGGACAGAGTGGATAAGACAAATACATTCACGGTGGGCCCAACTGAGTTTACAATATCATTTTAAAGAATTATCCAAAAAAAATGAATAATATCCCAAATTAAATGGACCACACACAAATACCAGTATGGGATGATGATTTTCACTGTTAAAATTTTTGTAGGGCCCACCATAACATTTTTTTTCCATCCAATCTGTTCATAAGGTCACAGAGACCCGGATCAAGAGGAAAAACAAATTTCATATTGATCCAAAACTTCCGTGACCCCAAAAGGGTTTCAATGGTAGACGTTCATTCCCCCACTAATTTTTACAGCGTGGTCCACTTGATAGTTAGATCTGTCTTATTTTTTGTCTCAAGCCTTAACACGAGCTTGTCAAATGGATGGACGGTTTGGATATAACATATACCTCACGATGGGACCCACAGAAGTTGCTGACGTCAGCCTTTGAAACGCAACACTCCCTTAAGCGGACTAGTTAGGGCGCCGGCCCTAACCAGTCCCTGTTTCATCTCCCTCATATGCTCCCCTCTCTCCTCTCTCCTCTCTCTCTTCCTAGATCTCTCCTCCCTCTCTCTCTTCTTGTCGATCTCTCCTTCTCTCTTCCTTGTGCGATCTCTCTTTCCACTCTCTCTCTCTATCCCCACCCAAGATCTTGTTGCCGACCGCCCTACCCACGAATACCCTCTCGCTCTCTCTGAATCTATGGTTGAAGGCTTTAATCTCCAGGAACATTGAGGTATTTCTCTCTCTCTCTCTCTCTCTCATTCTCAATGCTGATTTAGGGTTTTTCAAATTTTAGGGTGGATTCGATTTTTTCTGGGACCGATTTCTTACCTAGGAGTACCTTGGCGTAACCTCTATGGGCCACATTTAAACGTCAGCCCAAAAAATGTGTTAGATCTAAAACTTGTGGGCCATAGCACCCACCGGAAATGGCAGGGATTGAATGCATGAACAGCCTGCCCTGCCACCATCCTGCAAACTGAACATCAACAGGGGTGTGGGCGTCCCACCACCCAATCACAGTCGGGAAATCTGGTAATATCCCAGTCCACAAGTGATTCTATAGTCTATAGCCAACCATAGACTCTAGAATCTTTGGCTAGTGGCGACTCTTATTAAATTATCCAATCCAATATGCACTGTGAGACCCGACCCTAGTTCTCATGTTTACATGTATGTGTGTGAGTATGCATCTTGTTCATCATGGTCTCGCGGTCCTACCGGTCGAATTCCGGCGACCCGCGACCTTCAAATTGTGTTTATGGTCACTTTGAGTTCAGTCGCGTAGACCTGACTCGGATCGACCCAAGACCTATGTCATCTCGTTCGTATCGTCGTTGCGGTTCCAACGACGCGTCTTGTGCGTCAATCCGACCTATGGATCAAAAGTTATGAGCATTTCATCATGTGGCCCACTTTTGTACAAAAGCATGTGGACCACCTCCATGGTACAATTTCCCATGCACACCACACACACACACTACACTATTGCATGGAATAAACACTACCCACCCTAAACACTACCCATACCTAACCTACCCTAGCAACATTGTTATTGTCACCATAGGTTATTATTACTTCCCTTAAAAAGATTTTCCCTCTCTTTCCCTCTCATTTCTCTCTCTCTCTTCTCTTCTTCTCCAGCAACTTCTCTCCCATCTCCCTCTCTTCTCTAGCCCCATTTCCCCTTTAATCTTCCAAATCCAACCATCTAAATCCAATCTCACCCATTGAGATGGATCCCTTGGTGCACTAGGAGCTAGGAGGTCTAAATTTGGAGATTCTAAGGTGGGTGTAATCTTAGAAATTAGGATTTCTATTTTCATGTACTTAGATTTCTTTTGTGGGAAGTGTAGGACCCACCAATCCATGGTGGAGATCCTACATCATCCCTTAGTTGTGGCCAAATGGCCTATTTGATGCATGCATGTCCATGCATGGGGTTTCCCCTCTATAGGCCCCCATCATGGAGGATTACTTGGATTTCATAGCATGATAGGTCATCTAGACCCTAGAATCATGGTTGGGATGTCATCCCAACCATTGATCTTAAATCTAGAACATGCATGTGGTGGATCTTGTTGTAACCTATGAATAAAAGGAATGTATGGTGTGATTGATGAAGGGGAGGGCCTTAATGTGGCGGAGCCCCTCCTCTTGTGGCCGATTCTTCATTTATTTTATTTTTCTTTATGATAGAATTCTGATCTTGCATGTGTGGCCCACCTTGTAGGCCAACAAAAATCCAGACCAACCATGGAGCTTGGACACCTATAGCAGTCCATTCTTAGACATGTGGCCCCAAAATCTATCTAAATGGGATACATGCAAGGGGTATTTGATGATGGGGAAGGTTTGGACATTTGTGGGGCCCACTGGGGTGGTCCACTACACAAATTCCTAGGGTTAAATCCCATGAAAAACCATGTTTATATTTTAATCATTTCTATTACATATTGCTGTCCAAATCTGCCTGGACAGATTTTTGGGCCACTTTGGGGCCTGATTTATGGGTCTTTGGTGGAAATAATGAAACAAAATAATATGTGATTCTTGTATCCTTATGACCCATCTACAACCATACCAAATTTCAGCCCCATCTGACCTTCATTGGGGTCCCAAAGGTGTGGTCCAAATGAGGTGGACAGTCTGGATTTTCTGCACTATTCCAGCAATATTCTACCCTGGACAGGTTGGAATTTCAAAAATTATTAAAATATTTTTGGGTGTCTAAAAATTATGAGAATTTACAGAAAGGTTGTCCACTCATGGTGGGACCAACCTACAAAATTTTGGGGCCAATGGAAACCTATACACACCATGGTGGTGGCTGGATTGGCCCATTACAATATGGTGTCCAGATCAGTCCGATTTTCAGGACAGATTGACTTCTTTAAATAAACTAAAATATTTTTAGGTGTCCATAAATTCTAAAATTTTGTGAAGTTGTGGTCCACCCATGGTGGGACCTACCTACCAACTTTCAAGGCCAATGGACCCCTGTGCACATCGTGGCGAGGGCCGGACTGGCCCACCACATTGGGATGTCCAGGTCTGTCCGATTTTCTGGACAGACTGTCTTGTTTAAATTAATTAAAATACTTAGGTATATTTAAAAATTCTGAAATTTTGTGGGGGTATGTCCTACCTATTGAAGTATCACTCTGAAAAATTTCAGCCCCAACTGACCCTGTTTAGGTATCCAAAAGAATGGGCCAAAATAGTTGGACTACCAGATTTTTTTGCTGTGCAGTCCAGCAATGTGCCTTGATAAAAAACCATAATTCAAAAATATTTTCTCTGATGGTGGGCCACCTTTTTGGGTTTTCTCTCATTGTATGCATGATGAGGGACCTTGGCCCTCAATTTTCAGAGTTTTAGAGGCCCTGGGCCCACTCCAATGGAGTGCCCAAATTTAGGACAGCAACATGTTATAATTATGTTTGGCCTTTGGGCTGAAATTTTGAGGAGTGGGGCCCAACACATTGTGAAGAATCTTAGAGGTAATAATTTATACATTTAGTTCCTTAAATGTTGGGCCTAATAAATACACTTTTGAGGCCCACCACAGTTGAATTTAATTGGGTCCATGAATGTGGCTAGTTGTTGAACTCTTTGAGCCCAATTGGGCTGGAACTTTCTAGTAGGCCCATTGAACTCTTGGGCCATTTTTACCATACTATTGTGTTGGATTAGTGGGCCAGATTACACAAGTATATGGGCCCTTGATTGCCCACCAAATCAACTTTATACTTGGGCCGGGTTGTAGGCCCAACCTACTTGACTAAGAACATGACATTTGCCCATGTGATTTGAGTAATGGGCTGCCCACTAGGCCACAACAATATATGGGATTAGTAGCCTTTATGTTGGGCCCTAACCTTTCCCCTGTGGGCCCATAGTGGTATATATGGGTTGGGCTATGTGTGTTCCCCATGGACCCATGTTTTGGATAGGCCTTGGGTCGCCTTTCTGAAGCCCAACATGAATGTATGTGGTATGTAATGGCTGTCCATTTCTTATTTCTAATGTTGTGTGGGCCTTGGGCCTTGATCCATAATCAATTAGAGATGGGCTACCTCTTGGGGATCAATTGTGGTTAGATGTCCACATTGGTGGCCCTAAGGTAGGCCCATGGGCTTCTATGGGTGGTTAAAGGCCCACCATAGACCCTTGCTAGGCTCGTTCATCTATTTAGGCCCATATCATTGTTCTCCTTAGTCTCATGGGCTACCCCAGGTATATGGGCCCCCACTAGAGGTTGTATTCCTTATGAGGAATTGGTTAAGTACCTATACCCTTCATGGTTAGGTAGAGAGTTCATCTTCACCTCATTAGCACCCCTATTCATCTTCATGGCCCACTCCCATACGCATAATATGCATGATTGGTTGAGGTATGATTGGCCATGGTTGTGTCATTATGTAGGACATGTTGGTATCTCCCTGAGAGATGGATGCTTGGGATTGATGCATGGGTGATTGTGTGCTTCATGCATCTGGCATTGCATAGCTTATGGATATCTGCCCTTACTTCATCAGGGCCTTGCCTCCACAGGGGTATTCGTGGATGGCTGTATTTGTGGACACCGAAAATATTAGTTGAGCATACTGGTGCATAGGATGCCCATGGGTGAAATTCCCAAAACTTCCATGGTACCAAGGATCTGCTCCAACGCCGTGACCGGGTGGAATATATGAGAGCACGAGGGCCTTATACCATTAGGCCGCGTCTCCCACTGTCGTGTAGTCGGTTGGATAGGGTGTGGCCTTACACTTTGATGTGAGGAGGCATTGCTAGGCCGAGTCGACCGGCTCGTAAATGGGTCCGCTACCTTCAGGCCTTGCTGGTGATTGGCTGTCCGCAGGCAGGGTAGTGAGGTCTCTTACGCTCGTTTGACTGTGCGGGGTCTCAGAGAGCGGCAGGATCATTCAAGCGATGTAATAGACCCCAAGTGATTTCCTTATGATTGGAAATGTACATGACTTGTGGTTTGGATATGAGTACGACATTACTTGCATTGCATTAGCATTGGTTGTACAAGCCCCTTCATGCATTGCCTTGGCATGACACCCAGTACTCATTGCATCTTATTCATGATAAGCCTGGTAAGGCTAGTGATATCCTCATTGACCATGCTTCTCTCCTTGTATCTCCTACTACCCTTCATACATGCACCATTATCACACACCTACACCACCCTCTAAGCTTCTATAAGCTTATGCACGATTGATGCGTGCAGGATACTCTAGGCAGGTGACACAGCAGTAGAGCACGGAGTAGAGCTGAGCATTTGAGGACTCCAGTGTTGCTGACCTTTCTCTCTTTTCCTTTTATCTCATGTATGTCCTTTGGACCTTATGGATGATTGTAAAAGTTCAAATTTATAGTGGATTTTGCGATGTGTGCCTTCGTTATTCTCAGATGTTCTTGCTATGATCTTGGGTATGCTCGTATTGGAATGATTATACTGTTATAAAAATCCTCCTTGTAGGATCCCAGGATCGGAACCTGCCTCAGGAGCCGAGAATGGGGTACTATGGAGGCTGTTGCGTTCAGAACCGATCATCGGAATCCTTGTGAGTCCGGTTACTGAGTCTGGGGCGTGATAGGAGTTGGTATCAGAGCATAGAAAGTAATTCTGGAATAACTCAGGATAACATCACATGTCTGCCAAGAACATAGGACAAGTAGTGTCCCGAGATTCTTCTCTTCGCTCCGTATTGAGCCTATAATTATCTTGATTCCTTGCGACGTCATTATTTTGTAGACGATGACGCGTGGACGTGGCGCTCATGGTCGTGGCGCTCGTGGTCGTGGCGCCCGTAGTCGTGGTGCCCGTGGACGAGGTGCCCGAGGTACCCATCCTACTCGAGCACATCCTGCTCCCGTTGTTGGGGACCCGATTCCTGAGGTCCCTATCCCGCCTGCTCCCCAGTTGAGCCCGTAGCACCCGTACCTCCAGTTGCTCCAGTTCCCCGACCTATTCCCCCTCCTCAGCCTGCTGTTCCGGTTACAGAGGCTCCAGTTGCTCCGGTTCCCCCACCTATTCCCCCTCCTCAGTCTGCTGTTCCGGTTTCGGAGGCTCCTGCTCCGACGGCCGTACCTGTGCCTCCGCCTGAGGCGAGTGCCACCCCTACTTTTTCGACAGTACCTATAGGAGTTGAGCATTTTCAGCAGCTGATGCAGCTGGTTGCCACTGCTTTGCAGACCCGTCAGCCAGCTACCACTGAGGTTTCCGGGCAGTCTGACTTACCGCATGCTAGTGCGATAGCCCGAGAGTTCCGCCAGCATGATCCCCCGAGGTTTAGTGGTGATCCTGACCCTTCTAGTACCGAGGCTTGGTGCACTGAGGTTGCGAGGATTTTTGACACTATTCAGTGTCCTGCGGGCCAGAGAGTATCCCTTGCCACCTACCTTCTTCAGGGTGAGGCCCGACACTGGTGGTCATCCGTGTCCAGGATGGTCGGGGCTCAGTTCGTTTGGACATGGGAGGAGTTTGTGACCCGCTTCGACCAGAAGTTCTTCCCTGAGCATATTCAGATCCAACGGGCGATCGAGTTTGAGACCCTAGTGCAGGGCGATATGACTGTATCTCAGTATGAGGCTCGTTTCTTGGCCTTGTCTAGATTCGCTTCTCATCTCACCAGCGATGAGAAGATGAGGGCCCGTCGTTTTGTGACCGGTTTGCGTCCTGCCCTTCGCAGTCGTGTGGTGGGGCATTGCTTGGAGACGTCTGACCAGGTTGTGCATCGGGCACTAGTTTATGAGGAGGACTGGGCTATGACCCAGAGATCGAGAGAGCAGAGTTCCGGTGGAGACCGGAAGAGGAGTGCACCAGCCAGCAGTTCTAGGCAGCATCGTCAGCAGAGGTGGAGGGGCAGATCAGGGTATCGGCAGCCTGCGGTTCAGTCAGTAGCCTCTTCATCATCATCAGCACCGCCAGCTGCTTCATCTTCTGATCCCTTTTTCGGTGTATGCTTCGGTTGTGGACAGGCCGGACATCGGAGGCGTGAGTGTCCTCTCCCCATTCAGCGGCGAAGAAGGCCACCGCGGTGCCCCTCCTCGTCCTCCTCAGCAGCAGCAGAGAGCACAGCTTCCACCGGCTGCTCCTAGGGCTCCTCCACGGCGAGAGGCAATCGTAGTAGACCACCTCGGCGAGACAAGAAGAAGAGAGACAAGAAGAAGAAGCAACGACAACAAAGAAGCACAAAGACCGGCGAGGGGATATCCGTATGTTGTTCGATCCCCCTAGTGTGTGTAGCGGCCCAAAGAGCTCGGTCGGGACCCTCGGTCTTCGGCTTGCTTCCCCTACCGGCTCGGGGCGTTTTATTCTACGCGACGGCGCTGAGCCAGGAGACCCGCGGTCATCGACCGGTGGAGTCGTTGAGGGTATTCTTCTTGTTTCTGCTTGTGTTGCTCATGTTTTGTTTGATTCTGGTGCTTCCCATTCTTTTGTGGCCGAGCAGTTTTGCCGATCGACCGGTATTCCGTCGGAGACTGTGTCTGAGGCCTTGACCGTTTCGACTCCCATGGGGAAGTCTATTGTGCTAACCCGTCGCTGTCCTTCTTGCCCGGTGTTAGTGGGCGAGATGTTCCTCCCTGCCGATCTATTCATGATGCCGATGGCAGGATTTGATGTGATTACGGTATGGAGCCGGCTTGCGAGTATCGTGCCATCTTGACCGTGCCGCGAGGACAGTCACGTTTCATATCCCGGGCTTGCCAGTGTTCCAGTTCGTCGCCGAGCCCAAAGGAGAGCTGCTATCTAGTTTATTGGCTTCGGTCGTTGAGGATTCTATGGCAGAGAGTATTGAGCAGCTGCCAGTTGTTTGTGAGTACCCGGATGTGTTTCGGGAGATCCGGGTTTGCCGCCGCATCGGCGGTGGGAGTTCCAGTTGATTTAGTACCGGTGCCGCACCTATCTCGAAGGCCCCCTATCGGATGGCACCGTTAGAGTTGAGGGAACTGCAGGAGCAGTTAGATGAGCTCCGGGAGTTAGGTTTTATTCGTCCCAGCAGTTCGCCTTGGGGAGCCCCAGTATTGTTTGTGAAGAAGAAGGATGGTTCGTTGCGACTCTGTGTAGATTATCGTGAGCTCAACAGAGTCACCATCAAGAATCGATACCCGCTCCCCCGTATTGATGATCTGTTTGGTCAGTTGCAGGGTGCGCAGTATTTTTTCAAGATAGACTTGCGTTCCGGTTACCATCAGATTCGGGTACGAGAGGAGGACATTCCGAAGACGGCTTTCCGAACACGCTATGGTCACTTTGAGTTTCTGGTCATGTCATTCGGACTGACCAACGCGCCCGCCGTATTCATGCAGCTGATGAACGAGGTTTTTCGGCCGTTCCTCGATCAGTTCGTGGTGGTATTCATTGATGATATTCTTGTATATTCGAGAACCCGAGAGGACCATGCTGAGCACCTGCGGATTGTGCTTGAGACCCTCCGTGCCCACCAGCTGTATGCGAAGCTAAAGAAGTGCGAGTTTTGGCAGGAGGAGATGAAGTTCCTCGGTCACGTAGTGACGAGGGAGGGTGTCGCTGTGGACCCCTCGAAGGTTGATGCAGTGCGTCAGTGGGCCAGCCCACGAACGCGTCCGAGATTCGCAGCTTCCTTGGTCTAGCGGGATATTATCGACGGTTTATCGAGGGTTTCTCCGTATTGCAAGCACCGCTGACCCGGTTGACGCGGAAGGGTGTCGAGTTCGTGCAGGTGGCGCTTGTGAGGAGGCATTTGCGGAGTTGAAGGACCGCCTCACGTCCGCTCCTGTTCTCACTCTTCCCGATGGGAGTGAGGGTTTTGTTGTTTTCACCGATGCCTCTAGAGTTGGCTTGGGTGCTTTGTCTTGATGCGGCATGGGAAGCCGGTGGCGTATGCCTCGCGCCTCAAGGTCCATGAGGTGAACTACCCCACTCATGATTTGGAGCTTGCGGCGGTTGTCTTCGCACCGAAGGTGTGGAGGCATTATCTATATGGGGTCGAGTTCGAGCTCTTCTCGGATCATAAGAGCTTGAAGTACCTATTTTCACGATCTGAGTTGAACTGCGACGAGAGGCGATGGATGGAGTTCTTTGAAAGATTATGATTTTGACCTTCGGTACCACCCGGTAAGGCAAACGTGGTGGCGGATGCGCTCGGCCGTCGGCCCACGAGGCTTGGTGGCACATATGATGGTTCGACAGTGGCGGATGCTCGAGGATGTTTCGAGTTTGACTTTGAGTTCGGTCTGCGGTCTTCCATTGTTCGGCTTTCGAGCTTATCAATTCAACCCTCTTTGGTGGTTAGGGTGATCGAAGCTCGGCAGACGGATGAGTCACTTCGGAGTATCGAGCGGAGCAGGCCGCATCCGTGGAGCGATCGGTGCCGCGGTGGTTCGATTGTGGATTACGCTTCGAGAGGCCGATTGTGTGTCCCGAATGTGCCGAGTTGGGTCGTGATCTAATGACCGAGGCACACCGTCGAGACTTACTATCCACCGGGCTCCACGAAGATGTATCGTGATATGAGGAGGCGGTACTTACGCGCGGGGGATGAAGCGTCGGTTACAAGTTTTGTGGCCGAGTGTGACACATGCCGGCGTGTCAAGGCCGACCATCGAGACCCCCCGGTCCCTTGCGGCCGTTGAGCGTTCCCAGAGTGGAAGTGGGAGCACGTATCAATGGACTTTATTGCGGGGGTTGCCGAGGACTCGGCGCGGTCATGATACCATCCGGGTTATCATCGATCGTTTAACAAAGTCGGCTCATTTCATTCTGTGCGTGCTTCCCGGTCTATGGACCGGTTAGCGAGATATTCATTGAGGAGATAGTGAGGCGCACGGCGTCCCAGTTTCGATCGTTTCAGACCGAGACTCCAGATTTACGTCTCAGTTTTGGAGGAGTTTCCAGCAGGCGTTGGGGGTCACTTTGCGCCTCAGTACGGCTTATCATCCGCAGACGGATGGGCAAACCGAAAGGGTCAACCAGATCCTTGAGGATATGCTTAGAGCTTGTGTGATCGACTTTGCGGTAGTTGGGATGAGCATATGCGCCTCGCGAGTTCGCGTACAACAATAGTTATCAGGCGACTATCGGCATGGCTCCTTTTGAGGCACTTTATGGTAGACCGTGCAGATCTCCTAGTTGTTGGACCGAGGTTGGAGAGCGTCGTCTCTTAGGTCCCGAGCTTGTCTTTACCGAACGTCGAGGCTATTGATGTTATCGAGCAAAGGATGCGCACCGCTCGGAGCCGGCGAAAGAGCTTTGCTTATCGTCGGCGTCGACCCCTCGAGTTCGCATCGGGGACATGGTATATCTCAAGGTCTCGCCTATGAAGGGTGTGGTACGCTTTGGTGTGAAGGGCAAGCTCGCCCCAAGATTTATTGGACCTTTTGAGATTACCAGCGCATAGGCGCTGTGGCCTATAGGCTTGCCTTACCTCCCGAGTTGTCCGCGATCCACGATGTATTCCATGTTTCTATGTTGCGAAAATGTGGGTTGGACACTATTCCCGTGATTGATTGGCAGCCACTTGAGGTCCGTGAGGATGCTTCCTACATTGAGCAACCTATTCGTATTCTCGATCGGAAGGAGCAAGTCCTCAGGACCAAGGTCATTCCCTTGGTGAAGGTGCAATGGGGTCATCATTCGGAGACCGAGGCGTCTTGGGAACGCGAGGCCGAGATTAGAGAGCGTTATCCCCATTTGTTTGATGATTGATAGATATATGATTGTTTGTATTACCTTTCTTGTAAGATGATTGTTATATGATGCTGGTGTTTTATTTTTTCTTTTGTCCTGGATTGGTCAATTTTGAGGACGAAATTTCTTTGTTGGTGGGGAGGATTGTGAGACCCGACCCTAGTTCTCATGTTTACATGTATGTGTGTGAGTATGCATCTTGTTCATCATGGTCTCGCGGTCCTACCGGTCGAATTCCGGCGACCCGCGACCTTCAAATTGTGTTTATGGTCACTTTGAGTTCAGTCGCGTAGACCCGACTCGGATCGACCCAAGACCTATGTCATCTCGTTCGTATCGTCGTTGCGGTTCCAACGACGCGTCTTGTGCGTCAATCCGACCTATGGATCAAAAGTTATGAGCATTTCATCATATGGCCCACTTTTGTACAAAAGCATGTGGACCACCTCCATGGCACAATTTCCCATGCACACCACACACACACACTACACTATTGCATGGAATAAACACTACCCACCCTAAACACTACCCATACCTAACCTACCCTAGCAACATTGTTATTGTCACCATAGGTTATTATTACTTCCCTTAAAAGATTTTCCCTCTCTTTCCCTCTCATTTCTCTCTCTCTCTTCTCTTCTTCTCCAGCAACTTCTCTCCCATCTCCCTCTCTTCTCCAGCCCCATTTCCCCTTTAATCTTCCAAATCCAACCATCTAAATCCAATCTCACCCATTGAGATGGATCCCTTGGTGCACTAGGAGCTAGGAGGTCCAAATTTGGAGATTCTAAGGTGGGTGTAATCCTAGAAATTAGGATTTCTATTTTCATGTACTTAGATTTCTTTTATGGGAAGTGTAGGACCCACCAATCCATGGTGGAGATCCTACATCATCCCTTAGTTGTGGCCAAATGGCCTATTTGATGCATGCATGTCCATGCATGGGGTTTCCCCTCTATAGGCCCCCATCATGGAGGATTACTTGGATTTCATAGCATGATAGGTCATCTAGACCCTAGAATCATGGTTGGGATGTCATCCCAACCATTGATCTTAAATCTAGAACATGCATGTGGTGGATCTTGTTGTAACCTATGAATAAAAGGAATGTATGGTGTGATTGATGAAGGGGAGGGCCTCAATGTGGCGGAGCCCCTCCTCTTGTGGCCGATTCTTCATTTATTTTATTTTTCTTTATGATAGAATTCTGATCTTGCATGTGTGGCCCACCTTGTAGGCCAACAAAAATCCAGACCAACCATGGAGCTTGGACACCTATAGCAGTCCATTCTTAGACATGTGGCCCCAAAATCTATCTAAATGGGATACATGCAAGGGGTATTTGATGATGGGGAAGGTCTGGACATTTGTGGGGCCCACTGGGGTGGTCCACTACACAAATTCCTAGGGTTAAATCCCATGAAAAACCATGTTTATATTTTAATCATTTCTATTACATATTGCTGTCCAAATCTGCCTGGACAGATTTTTGGGCCACTTTGGGGCCTGATTTATGGGTCTTTGGTGGAAATAATGAAACAAAATAATATGTGATTCTTGTATCCTTATGACCCATCTACAACCATACCAAATTTCAGCCCCATCTGACCTTCATTGGGGTCCCAAAGGTGTGGTCCAAATGAGGTGGACAGTCTGGATTTTCTGCACTATTCCAGCAATATTCTACCCTGGACAGGTTGGAATTTCAAAAATTATTAAAGTATTTTTGGGTGTTTAAAAATTATGAGAATTTACAGAAAGGTTGTCCACTCATGGTGGGACCAACCTACAAAATTTTGGGGCCAATGGAAACCTGTACACACCATGGTGGTGGCTGGATTGGCCCATTACAATATGGTGTCCAGATCAGTCCGATTTTCAGGACAGATTGATTTCTTTAAATAAACTAAAATATTTTTAGGTGTCCATAAATTCTAAAATTTTGTGAAGTTGTGGTCCACCCATGGTGGGACCTACGTACCAAATTTCAAGGCCAATGGACCCCTGTGCACATCGTGGCGAGGGCCGGACTGGCCCACCACATTGGGATGTCCAGGTCTGTCCGATTTTCTGGACAGACTGTCTTGTTTAAATTAATTAAAATACTTAGGGATATTCAAAAATTCTGAAATTTTGTGGGGGTATGTCCTACTTATTGAAGTATCACTCTGAAAAATTTCAGCCCCAACTGACCCTGTTTAGGTATCCAAAAGAATGGGCCAAAATAGTTGGACTACCAGATTTTTCTGCTGTGCAGTCCAGCAATGTGCCTTGATAAAAAACCATAATTCAAAAATATTTCCTCTGATGGTGGGCCACCTTTTTGGGTTTTCTCTCATTGTATGCATGATGAGGACCTTGGCCCTCAATTTTCAGAGTTTTAGAGGCCCTGGGCCCACTCCAATGGAGTGCCCAAATTTAGGACAGCAACATGTTATAATTATGTTTGGCCTTTGGGCTGAAATTTTGAGGAGTGGGGCCCAACACATTGTGAAGAATCTTAGAGGTAATAATTTATACATTTAGTTCCTTAAATGTTGGGCCTAATAAATACACTTTTGAGGCCCACCACAGTTGAATTTAATTGGGTCCATGAATGTGGCTAGTTGTTGAACTCTTTGAGCCCAATTAGGCTGGAACTTTCTAGTAGGCCCATTGAACTCTTGGGCCATTTTTACCATACTATTGTGTTGGATTAGTGGGCCAGATTACACAAGTATATGGGCCCTTGATTGCCCACCAAATCAACTTTATACTTGGGCCGGGTTGTAGGCCTAACTTACTTGACTAAGAACATGACATTTGCCCATGTGATTTGAGTAATGGGCTGCCCACTAGGCCACAACAATAAATGGGATTAGTAGCCTTTATGTTGGGCCCTAACCTTTCCCCTGTGGGCCCATAGTGGTATATATGGGTTGGGCTATGTGTGTTCCCCATGGACCCATGTTTTGGATAGGCCTTGGGTCGCCTTTCTGAAGCCCAACATGAATGTATGTGGTATGTAATGGCTGTCCATTTCTTATTTCTAATGTTGTGTGGGCCTTGGGCCTTGATCCGTAATCAATTAGAGATGGGCTACCTCTTGGGGATCAATTGTGGTTGGATGTCCACATTGGTGGCCCTAAGGTAGGCCCATGGGCTTCTATGGGTGGTTAAAGGCCCACCATAGACCCTTGCTAGGCTCGTTCATCTATTTAGGCCCATATCATTGTTCTCCTTAGTCTCATGGGCTACCCCATGTATATGGGTCCCCACTAGAGGTTGTATTCCTTATGAGGAATTGGTTAAGTACCTATACCCTTCATGGTTAGGTAGAGAGTTCATCTTCACCTCATTAGCACCCCTATTCATCTTTATGGCCCACTCCCATACGCATCATATGCATGATTGGTTGAGGTATGATTGGCCATGGTTGTGTCATTATGTAGGACATGTTGGTATCTCCCTGAGAGATGGATGCTTGGGATTGATGCATGGGTGATTGTGTGCTTCATGCATCTGGCATTGCATAGCTTATGGATATCTGCCCTTACTTCATCAGGGCCTTGCCTCCACAGGGGTATTCGTGGATGGCTGTATTTGTAGACACCGGAAATATTAGTTGAGCATACCGGGTGCATAGGATGCCCATGGGTGAAATTCCCAAAACTTCCATGGTACCAAGGATCTGCTCCAACGCCGTGACCGGGTGAAATATATGAGCGCACGAGGGCCTTATACCATTAGGCCGCGTCTCCCACTGTCGTGTAGTCGGTTGGATAGGGGTGTGGCCTTACACACTGATGTGAGGAGGCATTGCTAGGCTGAGTCTGACCAGCTCGTAAATGGGTCCGCTACCTTCAGGCCTTGTTGGTGATTGGCTGTCCGCAGGCGGGTAGTGAGGTCTCTTACGCTCGTTTGACTGTGCGGGGTCTGTAGAGCGGCAGTCATTCAGCAGTGTAATAGACCCCGGTGATTTCCTTATGATTGGAAATGTACATGACTTGTGGTTTGGATATGAGTACTGACATTACTTGCATTGCATTAGCATTGGTTGTACAAGCCCCTTCATGCATTTCCTTGGCATGGCACCCCAGTACTCATTGCATCTTATTCATGATAAGCATAGGTAAGGCTAGTGATATCCTCATTGACCATGCTTCTCTCCTTGTATCTCCTACTACCCTTCTGTGCACCATTATCACACACCTACACCACCCTCTAAGCTTCTATAAGCTTATGCACGATTGATGCGTGCAGGATACTCTAGGCAGGCGACACAGCAGTAGAGCACGGAGTAGAGCTGAGCATTTGAGGACTCCAGTGTTGCTGACCTTTCTCTCTTTTCCTTTTATCTCATGTATGTCCTTTGGACCTTATGGATGATTGTAAAAGTTCAAATTTATAGTGGATTTTGCGATGTGTGCCTTCGTTATTCTCAGATGTTCTTGCTATGATCTTGGGTATGCTCGTATTGGAATGATTATACTGTTATAAAAATCCTCCTTGTAGGATCCCAGGATCGGAACCTGCCTCAGGAGCCGAGAATGGGGTACTATGGAGGCTGTTGCGTTCAGAACCGGTCATCGGAATCCTTGTGAGTCCGGTTACTGAGTCTGGGGCGTGACATGCACTCAGTAACATTGCACAACTATTTTGGCTTGTAATCATCACCCTAACAAACGGTAAAAGAAAACCAAAACGACTAGGAGAAATTGCAGCAACACTCTCGTTGAGTGTGTTTGTGTCTTCATGCGCGGGGCGTTCACACTACTAATGGTTCTTTCAATTAACTATTCATTGGTCCAAGTCAAAGAATGCACTTTTTCAACAATATATCTAAAAGGCAAGTGCTTATTTGGCAGTACTTTAGAAATAAGCATGCTTTTTTAGATGTATAAAAAGCGATTATATGGAAAATTTCCTATTATAACCAATAAACTTTCAAATTTAAATGGGAAAAAAGCTATTTTTTAAAACCCACGCACTCACACCACAGTGGGTACTCGAACCCGTAACCTCTTGTTGAAACTCTTGTGAGTCTACCACTGAGGCATGAGCAAGGACATGAGAAAAAAAAAAGCCACTTAACTCAATGTTCGTCCACATAAATCAAAGATCTATTGTTTGTTTCTATGATACTGCTTGAAAAAGCCCAGTTAGGAGTACAAATATGATTTAGTTGCATCTACGTGATCTTATGTGAAATTGTGCATGTGACGTACTGGGATTACCATGGCTGCACATGCAGAAGCTTGGCAGATCTAAGGAATGAAGGCTATGTCTTAAAGGTGGGGTGATTAGGACCTATTTTAAAATATGCCTTTTGAAAACCCAATTGCTTAATTTAAACTAATTTCCAATTAAACTAATCACATAAACTACAAATGATTAGCAAATAAGTAACTAGTCTATAACATGATAGTGTATATGTGTGCGTGAGATGTGCTAATTACCAATACTAGGCATTCATCTAATCATGCATACATAATTAAACATTCAAACACATTCATAATTAAACAAGTGCGCAAATGAAAATCTCAAACACAATCATATACAATGTTTTGGCTACTTGCCTACTCCACTCCCGACGGATGCACCCAACCCATAAGTGCACAAAATTTCACTATAAGAGATTTTAAATCAGGTTAATATTTAACCTGTACAGCCCTACAGAAGGACTCTAAAATTTAGGCCCTACACAAGGGCCAAGGTCATAAATAAGAACCCGTATTTAGGCCTACATAAGAGCCAAGATCCTACATAAGAACTTGCTACCACTATAAGAAAAATAGGCAAAGGCTACGAATAAAATCCGTAGCCATAGACCTATGGCTACGGTTTTAGTCCGTGGCATAACCATAGTCGTAGGTGCCGTAACAATAGGTCTGGAACCTATAGCTACGGATTTAATCCGTAGCTATAGGTTCCAACAGCTACGGATATAATCCGTATAAATTATATCTATAGCGATAAGCATAAACAGCTACGGATATTATTTGTAGCTAAAAGTCTGTAGCAATATACCAAATTTAATAATGGCTACAACTGTCAGATTATCAGCTACAGTCAATACCCGTAGCTATTTTGTATATTAAAAAAATATAATCATTTGTTAATTCAATTACCACCTGGATAATCATTCATTCATTCCATTACAATCATTCATTCATTCAATTACAATTAATTACAATCCTTCATTCAATCAATTACAATTATAATAATGCTGAAAATACAAATCTTTGGCTTCATTAGAGAAATTTGCTCGACTTTACCTGAAATTTCAATGATAAAGAATTGAAAGAGAAGATATATTTTGACAGTATGATATTTTTTTCACAAGTAAATAGGCCTTTTTTAGCCATCAACCCATCACCCACCTGAAGAATCAAAAATTGATTGTTGTCCAAGTCCACTCCTTTTCATTTCAATTTCTTAGTGACCTCTGTAAAATTACTTCCACATTCATTTATGTAGACATTTGAAGAGTTTTCTCGAAATGCATCTCTAGTAATGACAAAGTCACTTCCTGCAACAGCTTCGTATATTCCATCATGCTACAAATAGTCATGGCATTCATAAATCGGAGTGACCATTGGGGGAAAGAAAAACAAAGTGAAAGAAGTGTATCATGTATAACCATTTTCTTTTTTATTCTTAATGAATTAATAAAAACTCAAAGAGGAATGAAATTGACACAAAAGGAATAGTCTCACTATATGGTTTGTAGGGCCAAAATAAACGTTTGGACGAATTCTGCGAGGATCATGGGTAGCCATAAGTACCCACTTCCCAAGTGGAACAGATATTGACCACGAGTATCTATGACCTGAAAAATATGCAAGCAGAGTTGACCATCATGAAAATAAAATCTCCATTTGCTTATCAATTACAAGTAAGACATGTTAGTGATTAGTGGCAATGCCTCGAGTTCTAGATAGTTTATAGGTTTTGGGATTTGAGAATAGGTTTAGGTTTTGGTTAATGTTGTAGGTTATAGGTTTAGGTTATAAGCTTCTGTTAATATTGTAGGTTATAGGTTTAGGTTATAAGTTTATGTTAATGTTCCAGGTTATAGGTTTAGGTTATAGGTTTAGTTTAGGTTTATGTTTAGGGATTTGAGAATATATTTAGGTTTTAGGTTTAGGTTTAGGTTTTAGGTTTAGGTTTAGGTTTAGGTTTAGGTTTAGGGAATTGAGAATAAGTTAAGGTTTGTGTTTAGGAAATCAGGTTCGGGTTTGGGATCGGGTTTAGGTTTGGGTTTTCAAGTTTAGGTTTAGGTTAAGGAGTTGAGATTAGGATTTGGTGTAGGTTTAGGTTTAAGGATTTGAGAATACATTTAGGTTTTAGGTTTAGGTTTAGGTTAAGGTTATAAGTTTAGGTTATAGATTTAGGTTAGGTTTAGGTTTAGGTTATACGTTATAGGTTATAGCTTTAGGGAATTGAGAATAGGTTAAGGTTTAGGTTTAGGAAATCAGGTTCAGGCTTGGGATTGGGTTTAAGTTTTGGTTTTCAAGTTTAGCTTTAGGTTTAGGTTAGGGAGTTGAGATTAGGCTTAGGCGTAGGTTTACGTTTAGGGATTTGAGAATACATTTAGGTTTTATGTTTAGGTTAAGGTTTTAGGTTTAGGTTTTGGTTTAGGTTTTAGATTGTAGGTTATAGCTTTAGGGAATTAAGAATAGGTTAAGGTTTAGGTTTAGGAAATAGGGTTCGAGTTCGGGATCGGGTTTAGGTTTGGGTGTTTTAGTTTAGGTTTAGGTTAAGGAGTTGAGATTAGCATTAGGTGTAGGTTTAGGTTTAAGGATTTGAGAATACATTTAGGTTTTAGGTTTAGGTTTAGGTTTAGGTTTAAGGTTTAGGTTAAGGTTATAGGTTTAGGTTTAGGTTTAGGTTTAAGGTTTAGGTTAAGGTTATAGGTTTAGGTTTAGGTTATAGGTTATAGCTTTAGGGAATTGAGAATAGGATAAGGTTTTGGTTTAGGAAATCGAGTTTAGGTTCGGGATTGGGTTTAAGTGTAGGTTTTCAAGTTTAGCTTTAGGTTTAGGTTAGAGAGTTGAGATTAGGATTAGGTGTAGGTTTAGGTTTAGGGATTTGAGAATACATTTAGGTTATAGGTTATAGGTTTAGGTTTAGGTTAAGGTTAGGTTATAGGTAATAAGTTTAGGTTATAGGTTATAGGTTACGGTTTAGGTTATAGGTTAAGGTTTAGGTTAAGGTTATAGGTTTAGGTTTAGGTTTAGGTTTAGGTTTAGGTTTAGGTTATAGGTTTTATGTTAAGGTTATAGCTTTTGAAATTGAGAATAGGTTAAGGTTTAGGTTTAGGAAGGGTTCGGGTTTGAGATCGGGTTTAGGTTTTGGTTTTCAAGTTTAGGTTACAGTTAAGGAGGTGAGATTAGGATTAGGTGTAGGTTTAGGTTTAAGGATTTGCGAATACATTTAGGTTTTAGGTTTAGGTTATAAGTTTAGGATTAGGTTATAGGTTATAGCTTATAGCTTATAAATTTAGGGAATTGAGAATAGGTTAATGTTTAGTTTTAGGAAATCGGGTTTAGGTTCGGCATTGGGTTTAAGTTTGGGTTTTCAAGTTTAGCTTTAGGTTTAGGTTAGGGAGTTGAGATTAGGATTAGCTATAGGTTTAGGTTTAGGGATTTGAGAATACATTTAGGTTTTAGGTTTAGGTTTTGGGATTTGAGAATAGTTTTAGGTATAAGTATAGGTTTAGGTTGGGTTATAGGTTAAGGATTTGAGTTTAGATTATAGGTTATTTTAAGTTATAGGTTTAGGTTATAGGTTATAGGTTTAGGTTTAAGTTATAGGTTTAGGTTTTAGGTTTAAGTATAGCCTTAGGTTATAGGTTATAGGTTATATGTTTAGGTTAAGGTTTAGGGATTCGGGTTCGGGTTCGGGTTTGGGTTTAGGTTTAGGTTATAGGTTTTGGTTTAGGTTATAAGTTATAGGTTTAGGTTAAGGTTTAGGTTTAGGTTATGGGTTTTGAGATTTGAGAATAGGTTTAGTATAAAGGTTTAGGTTTTAGGTTATATGTTAAGGTTAAGGTTTAGGTTTACGAAATCGGGTTCGGGTTTAGGTTTGGGTTTAGGTTATAGGTTTAGGTTTGGGTTATAGGTTAAGGTTAAGTATATGTTTAGGTTATAGGTTATAGGTTATAGGTTTAGTTTATAGGTTAAGGTTTGGGTTATAGATTAAGGTTTAGGTTATAGGTTATATGTTATAAGTATAGATTTAGGTTTAGGTTAAGGTCTAGGTTTATGTTATAAGTATAGGTTTTGGGATTTGTGAATAGATTTAGGTTAAGGTTAATAGTATAGGTTATAGGTTAAGGCTATAGTTTAGGTTAAGGTTATAAGTATAGGTTATATGTTTAGGTTTAAGTTTATTTTAGGTTAAGGTTTAGGTTATAGGTTTTGGTTTAGGGTTAGGTTTAGATTATAGGTTATAGGTTATAGCTTTAGGGAATTGAGAATAGGTTTAGGGTGTGGTTTAGGTTAAGGGTGTGGTAACTGCAAATACAGATATAAACACGGCATGTCTAAATGGCTAGGCCCCTCCAATGCTGTCCATAGAAAATGGACAGCTTCATCATGGTCAAAACAGTGGTTCCCACCTTCTAAGGACCCCCGCTCATCCGAATAGCTCCGACGAACATCCGAGTTTGCTCCATTAATTTCAAGCAAATATATAAACATGACCTATCCAAATGGTCAAGCCCCTCCAATATTGTTCATAGAAAATGAACAGCTCATCATGGTCATAATAGCGGTTCCCACCTTCCAGGGACCCCCTCTCATCTGGATAGCTCTGACACACATCTGGGTCTGCTCCATTAATTTCGAGCAAATGCATAAACATGACCTGTCCAAATGGCTAGGCCACTCTAATGTTGTCCATAAGAAATGAACAACTTCATCATGGTCATAACAGTGGTTCCCACCTTCCAAGGACCCCCATTCAACATCCAGATAGCTCCGACGCACATCCGGGTCTGCACCATCAATTTTCAGTAAATACAGATATAAACACGGCCTGTCCAAATGGTCAGGCCACTCCAATGCTGTCCATAGGAAATGAATAGCTTCAACATGGTCATAACAGCGGTTCCCACATTCCAGTGACCCCCGCTCAACATCTGGATAGCTCCGACGCATATCTAGGTCTGCTCATTTAAATAAAATGGATTATCAAGATCATTTAAATAAAATCAGGTCCAATCAACAATCTGACCTAGAGGATTCTATTAACATTGTTAATGGCAGCTCAAATCTTATTTTAGGGCCTAAAAATTTAAAATTAGATACAAAAATTAAAAAAATCAACGAAATTTAAGAAAGATAGTCAAAGTCCATGTGAATGAGCACAAGTATGCACTTACATATGAATTCTGAAAAGCTATTGCATATCACAAAATAATAATAATAAATAAATAAATCCTTGCATTTCGATATTCAACAAAATGGGTTAGAATGAATTCATTTGCCTAATTCATGAAAACCTTGCGTTTGGATATTCAACAAAATTGAATTGTAATAATTCAATTTAGTTCAGTAAACTCAGATTTCTGAGAAGGATTTAATAGTTTTAAATCCATGGTTTTCTGAAACAGGTCCATTTCCTAGACGTCAAATTCAACGAGGAAAGTAAGATGGTTAATATTACTTTTCACAGTGCAAAGTTTCAGTTATGTCTCTTCTTTACCTTCCATTTTCTTCTTAATAAGAAAATCCATATTTACTAATATTCCTATTTTTCTATTTTTCAAATATAAAAAAGATCACTCTTCTATGAGAAAAAGAAGCCCATTTCTCCAAACTCAATGTGCATGCCTTATTTTTCACTGCATGGTTTCCATTTTGATCATGTGCACATTACATAACATGTTCATCAAATTCAAGAATAAGGTTTATTATCTTATCAAGCTCAATAACTTCAAGTGTCGATAACAAAATATGAGTAGAGGATGAGCATTTGAAACAAGAGTATGCTACTCAAATTTCAACTAGTGAGACTAAGAGCAACTAAGCATGGAATTAGAATTGACAATCTTAAAACTATTTAAACATGAATACCAAAGATGTGTGTGTATTATGTAGACATGTATCATGTTGATGTGTGTGCCTACATAGTCAAAGTACTATTCTTTTGACCAGTCCAAGAGGTCTTTAAAAAAATTATTCAATGTGGTTCACAATAAATAAATAAATATCACTCTTCAAATAATACCATAGATGATCCAATCCATCTCGTTGCATCAATACTCCTAGAGCACTCAGAGCTCTAGTACTCCTTGCATCAGTCCATTTGGACAGTCCAATTGACTGATTTGAACTATCCATTAAGTATGAAACACATTTCATGGTCCACCATGCAAAAATCTCATTGATTAGATGATTCGATCCATCTTGATTTGGCCTTTTTTTTTACATCTACACATTTGCTAAAGATGAATGGCATGTCCATCCATTTTTACCCCTCATTTTAGGGCATGAGAGGTAGATCCAAATCCCAGGTGGACCACACAACAGAAAACAATGGTAACTGAATGCCAATTAAAAACTTTCTATTGCCCATTGTAATGTTTATTCGTGAATGGTTGGGGCTCAATTCTGTATGCTTAGTTCTTCATTGTATCACTCTTCTTTTTAACATTAGATATATGACAAAAGTAACATGCTAGTGAGAAATCAATTACAAAAGACAAAGGAACAAATTAATTACACAAAAGCATGGGCATGTGACCAATGAATAAGTGACAAAATGATAAAGAGGCCCCCCAAAAAAAAAGGTGTTAATAGAATGATTGTAATATGAGGAGATGGTGAGCCCAAAATATCATTTTGTTCCACACATTATCAATGAGAATGTTTCAGTGCCATCAAGTAATAGGTTCATGTCAAATGGTGCAGTTTTCGACATTCAAGGTTGCAAACAAGGGAAGAGTCTATGAACATGATGACCTCCATAGGCAGATAGTTCGGCCAATTCTGATTTCCAACTTACAGACATGGCCACGTGGTATGTTGGATAACAAATCCATAGGTCTCTTTGAAGTATTGGACAACTAATTTCATTGTGCTTCTCTCATTAACAAAGAAACTATTGATGTTTCCAATTTTTCACAAACAAGACAATTAATGAACCCTATCAGCAATGCAGACATAAAGAAAAATTAAATAGACACCCCATAAGACAGGATATAATGATAAACAAAGACTAATGGTTAAAAAAATTTAAGATAGAAAGATCCTTACGTTATCTCTCTAGTTGCATGCGATGTGGCTCGATGAAAGCAGTTGACGACATATCTGCAGCAGAGACAATTTCTTAGCAACAAGAAAATTTTACAACATGCATTATAATACGTGAGGCCTTTGAAGTCATTGCTGCCAAGGTTATCCAGGTACCAATCACCAGCCTGTTTACTGATGAACAGCCAAAGAAAACCCCATGATATAATTGCCCCAAGAAGAACAGAGTAGTTGATAATGTGTGGGTAGATAAACATTGGACTAAAATCAAAATAAAAGCCGCAGAGGCAAAAAAAAAAGAAAAAGAAAGAAAGATCAATGTGAGATGGATATGATAAACTAATTTAATTTCTTCTTAGGCTACTAAGTTTTTATTGTCTCGAGTCTATACAAGAAATTCTGTTGGAAGCATCTTCCCGTAGAATAAAGAGATCAAAAGACTTTGGCTTGACTATATAAAAAGTAATATATTGATGGGGTGTAAATAAAATAACACAGGAGAGAAATTATGCATCCCTGCACATCAGTCGATGTGAGTAGTATAGCACATTCCAAAAGTTGGCTGCCAAGAACTATTTGTTTGTATAAAGAAGAAAATAACACATGCCATCACCACCCCCACATACAAGAAAAGGACCGGACCAACACTAACAGTAGAGATGCATACACTACTATGAAATGATCAGATTTTTTTCTCTATTTTTTTCCCTTCTCCATCATAAAATAAGCAGTTATTTCTTTGCAGTAGGAATTTGGAAGAAAACAAAAATAAGGGTATGCACTAGCAAAAAGAAAAAAAAAACAGAAGAAGAAGAACCATATACTCAGAAGCATGAAAAAGAACTACCAGTCCGGGCATGTGTTGATGTCAACATTAGAAGCGAGGCTTCTTACATGACCAGCAGATGTTTTGATTATTTTCATGTTGAACCCTGCAAGTTCTGGTTTGTCATTTACAACCAAATTTGTTGCTTTAGAGGGAAAAACAAATTCATCTTAGGAAACAAGTCACTATAGGAAAAAATGATGAGGAAACAGAGAAACTTAGATAAGTTACCTTAGAACATCACCCTACCCACATGTCGTCGTACCGGCCAAGGGGTTGTCCATCACCCATTAGCCCAAAGTACATGGTAGGGCCTATGAGCTCCCTGTTAATAATAGCAAGGAATTAGTTCATGTTGAAAAGGGAGTGGGTACATACATGCACACATGACAAAACCTAACTTATGTGCATTTGCATTTGCAATTTAAAAATGATTTTTGGTTTAGGAATGGTTCAATGCAATTCATTCTCAACATATTAGATGCATTTGTTATTTCATCATTATTTAGATCGTCCATCCATGTGAGCCCACTATGGGTTGCCCATGGGTCAGAGTCACCTCTACTCACTAATAAGAGAAGCCTAAGTTCCTAGAGCTATTATGTATTCTCCATACTTCTACAAACATCTAAATGGAATATAAGACAATTGAAACAATAGAGAAATGGTAAAGATGATAGGTCTATAAGTTGATTCCATTGATGTTGCATCATGAATGCTAGCATGATAGTCCTCTCGAACATGGCAAACATTGCATTAGTTTCATATAAATGGCTTGAGACTAACAATAAAACAAAATTTTAAGAGAAACAGAAAAGAAGAATCATTTAATCATTCTCAATCAGTGGAAATGCAAGTAGAAGAGGTCCGTAATAGTGTTTCAAAATAATTCTGAAAATTTTCCCACAACCTTATAAATGCATAAATAGGAAAAGTGAAACACCCCCCCCCCCCCCCCCAAAAAAAAAAATAAATAAATAAATAAAATAAAAATAAATAAAATCAGATGATTACATCCATTTATATATATATATATATATATATATATATATATACACATAAATCACACCTGAATTGTTTGATGCTAAATCAATTATAGATAGGGCAGCCCTATCCATTTTGTTTCAAGCAGGAGAAGAAATGAAAAGGATAGGGATATGGTATCTCTTTAACATATTAACTATCCTTGGAAGATTTAGGAAGAAACCTAGTAAGAAAGCTCAATATTTTTAGGAAATTCTAGCAAAAAACTTGCAAATGAAACTTTCTTGCTTACCATTATATTTAAAACAATTGTAGCCTTCGTCGAATCAGTGGCTATGCATTCAATGAACACGTTCTTTGTCTTTAAAAACTCATTATTAGTAAGTTAGGATTCACTTACCCTTGACCCATACCTTGGCATCTCCAAAGTCATATCATCATCTAGGTTATAGTTCAAGGAAGTTGAAGATGCTTTCGTGATTCAGGAAGATCTTCATCAAAGGAACGTCAATGGGGCTCATCCACTTTAGGTAAGAAAGTTACTTTGAGTTCATTGTGTCTAAAAACTATTCCTTATATAGGATTGAGTTTTAAAGTTTGAAACACCAAACTCACCAAGTCCTTGTGTAGGCCTTCGATGGGAGAGTACATTTAACGTCCTTATTTAGGACTTCTTGTTTGAGTTTGAGATCCAAACTTACTAAAACCTTGTGTAGGCCATCAACAAATGCAAATCGTGTAAACCTTGTATATGTTGTAAAGGTTTATAATGAATCTAATTTAAATCAGTTGGATAGTGAAATCCGGCACACTCAACGAGAGAGTGAGTCAGCCGGGAGTGGAGTAGGCATGTAGCCGAACCACTATACATCATGTACAATATATTAAATGATTTATTATGCATACATAAATTCACTAATCAATCACATAAGCATAATTAAATAAGTGCTTAAAAGACAATCCCAAGCACAAGCATGTATAGTGGTTCAATTTTCCTACTCCACTCCTGACGGACACACTCAACCTATAAGTGTACCGGATTTTACTATCAGAGGTTTTAAATTAGGTTCACTTCTAACATTTATAGCCATATATAAGGAACTAACATGCACTCTCGCTGAAGGATCCCACAAGAAACTTTACTTGGTTTTTTATCAGCTAACTAACAATCTCAGTCTTAGTCCAATGACCTACATTTACTCCCTCTGGAGACTCCTACAGAGATTAACATGTACACTACGTATTTGGTGAATACGGCTCTACACAAGAGCTTAGGTTCTATATAAGAATCTATCAAATTTACGTTATAAACTCTTACAATCAATCCTAGACAATGAAAGATAATATGGATTCACTAATCGATATTTACTTGTCAAATTGAGCTCATTTGATGCATCGTCTCAGGTTACTTAATTGATACTCTCCCATGCTTCGATCAGCTCCCATTTTTCTCTCTGGTTGTCGATATCGATGTTTTTCCAAGGATTCAGCTATAAGATCAAACACCTTGCATGTAATGCTCCATTGAGGTGACCAATGTGATGGGAGGTTTAATAAATCTCCTACAACTAATGGAAGGTTACAATCAAATGTGATTCATTTATATGAGTGTTCTAGAGAGTTTAGATAAGAATTTAACTATTAGTTCAAGTCTAATATATAAAACAAGATAAAGATTAAGTTAATCTTCTTCATCGAAGTTGGCATCATCTTTCAAGTGATGAATCACAAGGAAGATGAGTAAATCTCATAGAGTTAGAGGTTTGAAATGTGGGATATGAGTGGAGAATCTCCTACGTTTCTATTACACCAAAAACTCATCATGTTGTCTAAGAACCAAATAGCCTTTTATAAGAAGCTGATTTGGAACGGCTATAAAACAACTAGTTAACGACTTTGTCGATAGGATAAAAAAGGCCTTCAATGGGATAGAACCCTTCGTCGATCTCATCGAGAAAATTCAGAATTATCTATGTTGCTTGATGGACTCATTCTTCTATCGGATCGAGTGGTACTTTAATTCCATTGAGTCTCATTGATAGTTTGTCGATGGGATCGAGAACCACTTAAAAACTGTTATTTTAGGGATATGATTTCATAGCAACTTAACACCTTTTTTAGCCATATTTATCATATTCTAATTAAGCTTTTAAGGATAAGAGATTATCAACAAGGTTTACCTACAGGTGTAGTATCATCTAGAGGTTCACGGGTTATTTTTCATCAAGGTTAGGGTCACCAATGCACTTCATTTACCTATTCTTTCCTTCTTGATGCTTCACATCATCTTGTGTCTTCAGTCTTCTGCTCTCAAGGATTCAGCTGACTACATGACACATGGACTCATGTGATTGACAAATAAGGTGCACAAATCAGTGCACTAATACCTATTTTATCAACTTCTTCCATCATACGTGTGTGATCATGTGTGCTCCAGTTGTGTTACCATGTGCACCAAAGCATATCCTTTCATTCCTACTTAAGGTGTATATGAAAGCTTTCTGTCCTCTTTCATTTTAGATAGATCGAGATGATACCTCTAACTTAGAGGATTAACATTGATAGCTGGATTCTTCTTATCATGATCGATCATATGAAGGTAAGATCTAAACCATCTTTGTATTTAGATTAATTTAGAAATATGTTTGGAATATTATCACATGGTTTTTAAAAAGAAAAAAAAAAACATGTTTGACTCTGTTACATATTCATGTAAAAATCCATCATCACTTCCTTATTAGAGAAAAAAATAAAAAAGGAAAACAAGAAGAATAAAGAACGAAAAGAGGATAGCGATAACTGAAGATTTCCTATATTTCTAAAAGAAAAATAAGAATTCATAAACTAATCACAATCAAGCCTTGTTTGGATTGTGAATTGCATTAGTAATGTATTGTAAAAGTGCTCACATTATGATTTTGCAACATATTTTTAAAAGAACAATTCAGTAGTTAATCGAATTATAATAAGAGACAGGTAATGAAATTTGTAGAGAGCCTCGTGCTCGGAAAGGCTGGGCGTCTAGCAGAGAGCCTCGTGATCGAAAAGGCTGGGCGTCTAGCAGAGAGCCTCATGCTCGAAAAGGTTGATCATCTTGGGTGTGGCATGCGAAGATGCCTCCAAGAATCTCGTTGTTCCTCTGAAAGGTGCTGCATAGGGCCTTGTCGGTCGATGACGCAGTCCATGCTCGTGGAATCCACCTCGCATCCAATTTATGTGTTGTAGTGGCAACTTAGTGGACAGAACGTCGATGGAATCCATCAATCATTTGCTGCTAGATAGTGGGCTGGTGGACTAGGCTTGGCAACACTTCGGTGTCTTGTTTGGGATTAGTGTGATGCCAGCCACGTCGGTTGAAGCCAAAATTCTGCAGTGGTGGGGTGCGTATCTTGTCAGTAGCAAGCCCTTCCTGGTTCGTCTTCTGGCACTGGGTTTTCTGTTCTGGGAAGTCTGGAAATCTAGAAACATGACGCATTTTGAAGGGAAGTCCACCTCCATCACTGCTCTGGTGGTGCGTATTCACTGGTGGCTGTTAAGCGTTTGCGGCCCCTCGTCCCGCAGGCCCCAACGCTGTGCGTGGCCTACTGTACCCTCCCGGCAGCAGAGGATAGTGCCTGCTTTTCCTGGTGCACCTATCAGGCTCTCAGGCTGGCCTTCATGATCCAGGACGAGGCCAGCTCGAGTCATAGTTTTAAGGTGGTGAAGGGGTCCAAACTAGCCAATCTTTGGGTGAAGGTGAATGTGGATGATGTGGATGGGTCCTCCAAAATGAATCTGGGTCTAGCGAGTGGCGGCGGAGTTTGCAGGGGAGACAAGGGGTAGTTTTTCTTTTCTTTCTCGATGGGCTATGGGGTTGGATCCAACTCCTATATGGAGTTTTGGGCGGTGCACGACGGGCTGTTCCTCTGCCTCTCGAGGGGTTTCAATCAAGTCATTGTTGAGTCTGACTCATAGCAAGTGGTAAATGTGTTGAACGGGCTATCCCAACCAAGTTGGAAATGGCACTACTGGATCAGTAGGATTAATAAGTTGAAGTGTAGGGGTCAGATTGTGTTTTCCCACATTTATAGGGAAGGAAATACCCCTGTGGACGCTTTGGCTTGCCTGGGTGGTGAGAATCAAGGTATCGACTTCCTCAATCATTTTCCTGCCCTCCCGCCCCAGATTAGAGGCCTCCTATTCCTAGATAGGGTGGGCCTGGGGGCGATTAGAGAGATTTAGAGTGGTTGTGGCCCTGTGGTTTTTGGTGCTCTTTTGTTTTCCCGGCACTTGTTTTGTCCTGTGATATGATAGGTTTCCCCAGGTCCTTTTTCTCTTGGGGATCCCCGAATTCCATGTTTTGTAACTATTTTCTTATATCAATGAAGCGTTATTTCTGAAGAAAAAAAAAGGTAACAAAATTTGTAATTATTACAAATTTATACCATATTGCAGTCAAAATCTTCTATCCAAACACATATATGTCCATTTTTCTTTAAGATTTAACATTAAAGTAATGTAAAAGTTTCATCATTAATTTGATAATGCCTATCAAAATAAGGAAATTGTTAGCCAAATTACTTTTTCCATAAGACAGGTGTTGTAATTTGTATTAATTGCACATTTATAGGTGTAATAATTTGTAATCCTATAGGCTCTTTGGGAGATTAGTTAGCAATTAGAGTAATTTTATAACTGTTATTTAGTAGAAAATATAACGGTTAAAAGATGGCTAGATTTAAGAGCAAGAAAACATTTAATGGGGAGGAAGCTTATTATCAAAAACACATAAAGCCCACGCCAAGCACAAACCCAAGCCAAGCACAAGCCCAAGCCTAAGCTTAACCTATTTGTCAAACAAAAAGATAACTCTTATTGTAGCCCACACTTCTTAATGTTGTTGTTAGTTGCCTTGTCGTGGTTTAAGAATTTTTAATCCTATCCTCTTTGGAAAGATAATTCCTATAATATTTCACTAGGAGATTAGAGTAAAAACCCCTAAAAGAGCTAAATTAGAACCAGTAACCTAATTTATTCCCTTTCGAAATGTAATTCCTAGAGTACTGCACCAGGAGGTTAGAGTAAAAGCCCATTAAAAAATATTTAGAACCAGTTGCGTGTAGCTGATGACGAACACCAACAAAACAAAGTCATAACTCAAATTTGTAACTAACCATGTGGAAAAAAAAAAAACCATCTAAGACTTGATTTTCCTGCCCTCTGTGAGAGAATATATTAATGAGGCATATTTACTGACTTAATTTTCCTGCCCTCTGTGGGAGAATATATGATGTAGAGCGGGTTGCGGACACTTTCATGTCCAAGATGGATCAGAGAAGGCCCGATTGGAGGCGGAAGTCATTAAGACTGTCAAAACCTTAAAATAGATATATCTCGCAAACCGGAATGAGTTACTCGATGTACCATATATGGGTAACACGAGCTGCTTTAGCCAACCAACCTGGCTATGCCGGGTTGCACATGCTGAATTTGTGAGATTCCATCAGATCGACGGTCAAATTTCCTTTTTATTTCTGTTTTTACTATTTTTAGTAAGTTTTGGCATGATTGCAACTTTTCATCCGTTGGCTTTAGAAGTTGTGTCCAACATGAAAGTTGTTTAGAAAAATTAAGAGAATAGCGTGGTTATCCCCCTGAGGAAGACGATGCTCGACCTCATCACATCCTTTCCTACGTCAATATATTAATGAGGTATATTTACTGCTCTTAGAATTCGAACACAAGACCTTCTCTTCTAATACCTTAATGCCATGTCAAACAACCACTTTCTCTAAAAGCTGAGCCATTAGAGGATGATGTATCTGTTGCACAGCACGCCAACAATGCAGTGAGCCTAGATCCAAACTCAGGCCTCACCCACAAATGATAAACAAGAAAAAAATATAAACTAGAAATAGATCAAAGCAATCCAAAACAAACCACAAGACAAGATATATGTGAAAAAATCTCAATCTAGGGTAAAAAACCACGGATGCAAACTTCCACTATGAAGAACGAAGATTACAAGGCAATATACTAACCTCTCCCTTGGAAGTACAGAGAAAATCCCTTGCCCATACCTTAGAAATATTTTCCAATATTCACCTTAACCCTAGAAGAGCCCTAGGAACCCCAATTTATAGTTTTGACAACTTCCCTTTCCACATCCCAGTTGCGAAAGGACTTACGACATAAAATCCGTGAAACTCCTTTTCGCATCCCAGTTGTGAAAGGACTTGCGACACGAAATCCGCGCATATGGCTCCACTTCTTAACAATCTCCCACTTGGAGACACATCACTATAAACCTTTGTCTTCTTCATCCGAAGTGCACAACCTCCCCGTCTTCAAGCCTAAAGACCAATCAAAGCTGAACAGAGTTTCAGCTTCTCTCGTGTGACCGCCTTGGTCAACATATCCGCAGGATTCTCACTTGTATGAATCTTCTCCAGAGTAATCGATCCATCTTCCAGTAACGAACGTATGAAGTGATATCTGATGGTAATATGCTTGGTCCTTGAATGAAAGGCTGAATTCTTGGCCAAGTGTACTGTACTCTGACTGTCACTATACAGTTTGCAATCTGCTTGCTTCTTACCCAACTCTTCCATGAAACCTTGCATCTACATCATCTCCTTGCATGCTTCTGTAGCCACAACATATTCTGCTTCTGTCGTACTGATAGATACTATCTTCTATAACTAAGAGACCCAACTGACTGCAACACTACCCAGAGTAAAGATATAACCTATAGTGCTTCTCCTGCTGTCAATATCTCCTGCCAAATCTGAATCCATGTAGCCTTGTAGCTTGATTTCCGATCCACCATAGCACAGCCCTATATCCTTAGTACCTACCAAATATCTAAGGATTCACTTCACAGCTTCCCAATGTTCCTTCCTGGGGTTGTTCATGAACCTGCTAACAACTCCCACTGCTTGAGCAATGTTTAGCCTCGTGCTCACCATAGGATACATGAGACTCCCAATAGCTGACGCGTATAAGACTTTAGCCATGTAGTCCCATTCCTCCTGCGTCTTTGGCCCTTGCTCCTTAGATAACTTGTTGTGGTTGGCTAATGGAGTGCTAATTGGCTTAGTACCTCCTATATTGAATTGGTCAAGTACCTTGGCTATGTACTATGCCTATGACAATACTAGTTTTTTGTTTTCCCCGTCATGCTTTATCTTCATGCATGGGATTTATTTTGCAGCTCCTAAATCCTTTATGGCAAATTCTCTAGACAACTGTCTTTTGAGATTTGAGATGTCCTTCATGCTTAAACTGACCACAAGCATATCATCAACGTACAGAAGAAGAATGATGTATGATGTATCAAACTTCTTTAAGTAACAACAGTGGTCTGCATGACATCTCCTAAAGTCATTTTTCAACATGAAACTGTCGAACTTCTTGTACCATTACCTCGGGGCCTGCTTCAGGCCATATAAACTCTTTTTTAGTCTACACACCTTGTTCTCCTTTCCTGGTGCCACGTATCCGGTCGGCTGATGCATACATATCTCTTCTTCAAGGTCCCCATGAAGAAAGGCTATCATAACATCTAGTTGCTCTAGATGTAAGTCTTCTGTAGCCACTATACTCAAGACCATGCGAATCATAGACATTTTCACCACAAGTGAAATTATTTTAGTGAAATCGATACCTACCTTTTGTTGAAACCCTTTCACAACCAGTCTAGCCTTGTACCGTTTCGAACCATCGTGCTCCTCCTTCAATTTGTAAACTCACTTGTTATGAAGAGTTTTTTTACCCTTAGGTAGAGTGACTAGCTCTCATGTATGATTAGACTCAAGAGAGTCCATCTCCTCATCCATGGCCTGCTCCCACTTAACCTATGTATCTGACTGTAATGCTTCTTCAAAACACTCTGGCTCACCATTATCTGTCAGCAGTAGATAATATAAGAAGGGTAAATATCGGACTGTGGGTCTCCTCTCCGGAGTAGACCTCCTCACAACCGGTGTATGTGGCTCTGCCTCATAATGCTCTTGTGCATGATCATCCTGTGATGTTGTAACACCCATGTTCGGTAACTCTTCCAACTCTACGAATTTCTTTTCTTCGGCCTTATTTTCCTACACACTGTTCTTATGCATCACTTTTTCATTGAAGACTACGTCCTTACTTCTGATGATTTTCCTATTTTTTGTATCCCAAAACCTGTAGCCAAAATCATGCTGGCCGTAGCCTATAAACGTGCACCTCCTGGACTTCGTAACCAGCTTATTTTTGTGCTCTGCATCAATGTGAACATATGAAGTGCAACCAAACACTCTGAGATGTGAAAGGTTCACTTCTTTCCCAGTCCACATTTCTTCTGGTATCCCACCATCCAATGGTACTGGGAGACTTCTATTGATGAGATATGTGGCAATATTCACAACATCTGCCCAAAAGGTCTTGGGCATCCCTGCATGTAACCTCATGCTCCTAGCGCACTTAAGGATGATCCTGTTAATACGCTCAGCCACACCATTCTACTGTGGTGTCCCTGGAATCGTTTTCTGATGTTTGATTGCATTTGCTGCACAATACTCTCAAACCTCTTATCACAATACTCTCCCCCATTGTCAGATCTGAGACACTTTATTGCTTTACCTGTCTCATTTTCTGCCATAACTTTTCACTTCTTAAATACATCAAATACATCAGATTTATGCTTTAAGAAATAAACCCACAGTTTTCTACTAGCATCATCAATAAAAGTAACAAAATAACATGAGCTACCAAGAGATAATACCTGTGTTGGTCCCCACATATCAGTGTGTACAAACTCCAACAGATACGTCTTTGGAGCGCGTCCCGTCTTCTTGAAGCTCACCCTCTTCTGCTTGTCATACACGCAGTCCTCAAAGAATTCCAAGTCAATAAACTTTAGCCCCGGTAGCTTTCTTTTAGACAATAACATTTTTATCCCTTTCTCACTCATATATCCCAACCTCTGATGCCATAACTGCTCATTCACTCCAGTTGATGCGACTGCGAGTGAACTATACGATCCTGAAGTCACGTACAAAGTACTTTCCTTTTTTCCTCGAGATACCACCAAAGTACCTTTTGTGATCTTCCAGGAATCACTGGTGAAAGTTGTCACATAACCGATATCGGCCAACTATCCCACCGAGATCAAGTTACGCTTTAAACTAGGTACATGTCTGACATCCTTCAATTTCAAAACCGTTTCGTCTTTCTGATTGACCTGAATGTCCCCCTTTCCAACTATACCGCATAGCTCATCATCACCTAGGTAGACTCTCCCAAAGTCACCTAACACATAATCACGCAGAACTTCCTTACATGAAGTGGCATGAAACGAAGCACCCGAGTTTATAACCCAAGACTCATTCCTCGCATCAAGAGATAAGATTAACACCTCTGTGTCACTCTCCTCAGAAAGATTCACTAAATTCTTCCTGGCTTGAGAGCTTCCTTCTTATTTCTTGAGTGTCCTGCAATCACGTTTCATGTGCCCCTTCTTGCTGCAATGCCAACACCTGTCTTTGTTTTTCGGTCCCTTGGACTTCTTCCTCAACTTAGAACGCCCGTGTTTATTGCCTCCTTGGTTCAACGATCTTCTTATTCCTTCAACGTTTAGAGCATCCCTGAATCCCTTGAAACTCCTAATGCCTTCCTTCTAGATTCTTCGTTGAGAATTAGATCGGCTACATCATCAAATTTCAGCTTTGTCGACCCTGAAGAATTGCTCACGGCAATCATCAAACCATCCCAACTGTCTGACAAAATGGATAAGATCAATAACGCTCTGACTTCATCGTCAAAAGCAATGTTAATGGATTCCAACTGGCTCGTGACTGTATTGAACTCGTTTAGATATTCAGCCACGCTCCCACCATCTGACATCTTCATGTTGAATAGCTATTTCATAAGATGAACCTTGTTGTATGCTAAAAGCTTTTCATACATGGTGGCTAGGGCTTCCATTAATTCTTTTGTCGTTTTCACCTTAGATATATTGAAGGCAACACTCCTAGACAAAGAGAGTCGGATCGTTCCTAAAGCCTTCCTATCCAGTAAAAACCATTCATCATCTGTCATCTTTTCTGGTTTCTTCTCTTTCCCTCCTAGAGGAATATAGATGTCTTTTTGATATAGATAATCCTCCATCTGCTTCTTCCAGAAGGCAAAGTTTGAACCATCAAACTTTTCAATTTTAGTTTTCCCTTCTTCCGTCATCGCTCCCAATAGAACTAAACCAATAGCTCTGATAGCAGTTGTTGTGCAGCACGCCAACAACGCAGTGAGCCTAGATCCAATCTCAGGCCTCACCCACAAACGATAAACAAGAAGAAATATAAACTAGAAACAGATCAAAGCAATCCAAAACAAACCACAAGAGAAGATATACGTGGAAAAACCCTAATCTAGGGTAAAAAATCACGGATGCAAATTTCCACTATGAAAAATGAAGATTACAAGGCAATATACTAACCTCTCCCTTGGAAGCACAGAGAAAATCCCTTGCCCATACCTTAGAAATATTTTCCAATATTCACCTTAACCCTAGAATAGCCCTAAGAACCCCAATTTATAGTTTTAGCAACTTCCCTTTCCGCATCTCAGTTGCGAAAGGACTTGTGACACGAAATCCATAAAACTCCTTTCTGCATCTCAGTTGTCAATAGTATCAATGTATATTAAAGGACTTTAACAAGTTCAATAACAAATTTGTAGCTACCTTCTTACTTTTGCACACACACACACACAAAAAAAAAAAAAAAAAAAAAAAAAAAAAAAAAAAAACACTTTGATTGACAAAAAACCCAAACGGGGTGGGTTTTTAACTATCTACCGTTTAATTTCATATCACCTCAGAACATTTGAAAGTTCAATTGATTGGAAGAGGGGCTCCAATTCACAAGCCATGGGTTACCCAACAAGAAAGGATCATGAATCCATTCCGAGCTATTTATTGTCAATTGAAGCTCAGGCCAGATCTCCTTCTCCACCCCCGCTCGTTGCTGTTGTTGTTGATGCTGCAGTATAAGCTGGCTTTCCTTTATATTTTCCATCTTCTCCATCACAACATCATCTTCTAAGGGCACTGGAAAATGAATGTTCTCTTCCTCATGTGATGAAACATTACCAATCAAAGATAAGCATTCTTTCGACGGCAGTGCATCATCTTCCGTGGCAGCTCTTTGCTCAAGCGCCTTGAGTGACATTGCTTTTCTATAAATCTTGCACAGTACTATGTCTTCCTGCATGTATCAAAATTTCACAAGAATCGCATTAAGTGATGACTTTTCTAAAATATTATTTTCAGTTTGAATTACCATGGAACTATGCTACAAGTACAGCTCAGAAGAGACGCGAGTTGCCTGTAAAGGCGATTACTTGTAGTGGCTCAATGAAATAGTGCCACGTGAGTGCCATGTGTGCGTGTTAAATATCTTAAAATAAAAAGGACAAATGCATCATTTTACCTGGGAGATTAAGTGTACAGATGCTTTCACGACCAACGTTAGGGCCTGGTTTGCAAGCCGATGTGGACCGCACTATTCTAGTGTCAATGGAAAAGCTTGACATGGATTTAGAAGGCGTGCAAGCAGGGCAAACTGGTCATTTCATAGCAAGATTTTAAGGATTTATATATAAAGAGAGGCATGCTCACCTGCGTACGTGCGTACCTTTGCACAAGTGTCATGGGCGTCTAATCCGAACAGTCCATGTGATGTGTCATCCTGTGAAACCTCAAGCGACCAATTTTCACCATGATCTAAAACTCTGGTGGGCCATAGAAAAGAGAGATACAAATTAAGGACAAAATTTATTTTCTTTTTCCATGGCACACTAAAGTTTTGGATCAAAGTAAAAGTTGGACCTTGGTGGTTTTCTCGGGTAATGCATCAAGTGGACCATTCAGATTTTGGACTCACATCACTTTGATGAGTTCTCAAAAAACTTGCACCAGCATTACCTCGCCAGAACGCAGCATGTGTCCATGCAGCGTTGCATCAAAAATCGTACCATTTGCCATCAAGTATTCGTTCTTAGCAAAGGTTACCGTAACCCCAATTTCATTGGGGCCTAGTGTAATGTTTTTGTTATATCCAATCGGTCCACCTATTTTTATAGCTTATTTTAAGGCATTTATAAGTCCAAATAAGATGGAGATGCAAAATTCAAGTGTGCCACCCCGCAAGAAACTATAAGGATTGAATTGCCAACGTTGTAACCATTTTTTGGGCCCTAGAAGTTTGGATGTGATCTTCGTTAGTATCTCATTTATATTTGCCATTAATCTAGGTTGGGAAGAGTAGGTTTGGATGGCATATAAGCATCACAATAGGCTCTAGGAAAGTTTCAACTGTTTTATCCCACTATTTTCTGTGGTGTGGTACTCCACATGACTTTTGAATGTTCCTCATTTTTTAGTTTGTTTTAGCTAATTTCCTAAAAAGAGCTGGCAAGATGTATAGATGGAGTGGATTTAACGCAAATGCCAAGGTGGGCAGCCCGCTAATTCAGGGTTACATGCATGTAGGTTGCGTTGTCCATGAGTCCATGCATTCAATTGTCTTTCATGAGTAGGGCTGTCAACGCCCGGTAGTCCCGATGGGCTTTTGGGATTGTCTCTTAATAGGCTGGGTTTGGGGTAGTGTATAATGTGTATTGGTCCGACAGTTGGGCTTGGGCTTAAATTAGGAGTCCGATTGTAAATTGGGCTAGACTCAGGCTTAGCTCCCCAAAAGCCCATAAAATCGGCCCAGCCCAATAAGTCTTTTTTAAACCTACTTTTTTTTTTTTCTTTTTTTTTTTTTAAAAAAAAAATTTCTCTCCCTCTCTCTCGCACATGAGGCACACCAAAATATTATTTATCCACAGATATTTAGGGCATTTTGAGCTTTGTATAAATGTCTTGGGTCGGACTCGTGCTAGGCTATTTCAACCCGTTACAGGCCTAGGAAGATTTGGGCTTAGGTTCATAATTTTAGGCTGGGGTTAGACAGAGCTCGACCGGGCCCTAAATCGGCCCATTGACAACCCTATTTATCAGGCATGATACGAATGCCCAGTAGTTACATATAGAACCCTAATATGGTAGAGCCATCTCTCCATGGACTGTGGTGGGGATGATGAATCAATCGGATGGTCCATCTAGTGGGATCCACCATTTGGTGGCCCATATTTAAAATGTCATATCTACATAACAATTGTATAGGCATTTAGGGCTGAAAGCTGGGTAGGTTCAACCCGACCACCCGACATTGGGTTGGACTCGGGCAAGATGCAACATGTTAGGTCTCAGGCTTGGGTTATACAAACACCAAACCAATCCAAACCAATGAAACTTGGGTCAGGCTCGCATTGAGGTCTTGGGTTGCTCAACCCGACCTGAACCTGATAAATATATAAGTTACTTATAAATTATAATTGAGTGTTGATCGTATGTGTCGAAGGCACAATTCCACGTCATTTTCGATGACTAAAGCTAAGATTTGCCAGAATTCTCTCTCAAAAAGATTGCGTGCTGCACCCTACAACTTTTAAACGAGTAGTTGTCTTATATTTTAACTTGTTTGTTTATCATAGGTATAAAAAATAAGACATGTATTGAAAATATAATAGACTAATATAATATGGAAAATATTAATATGTATAAACCCGACTAACCCGACCGAGCCCGCTCGGGTTGAAATTGGGTTGAGAACTCCTAACCCAAGGTTGGGTTGGATAGGGTTAGGGTTTGACATATAGGAACCTTGGGTTGGGTTGTGGTTGAGAAGCTACCCGACCCAACCTGACCCACCCGAGTTTCAGCCCTATAGGCATTAATTTCCTCCAAGTTTGCAATCACCGGCTGACGCGGATTAGCTACTCCGAATTCACTACTGAAGTGGCGTCACTAAGATCCGTGGGCTCTATTATGTATTATATCCCACCTTCTGTCATTTTGAAAGTATTATTTTAAGGCTTGAGCCAAAGAATGAGGTAGGTTAAAAGCTCCAGTAGACCCACCATAGAAATTAATGGGGATTGAAAGCTTACCATAAAAACTTCTTGGGGCTATAGATATTTTCGATCGAGCTGATATATGTATTTTTTCTTCTTTCATGTTTGTGTTAACTTATATGAATAGGTTGGATAATTAAAAAGGAAATAAATAAAAAAAAAAAAAAACCCATCGTGGTGGCTCGAGGAAGTTTTCAACGTTGGGTGTCAATGTCCCCTTTATTTTCTGTGGTGGGGTCCAATACTTGAGCTTTGGATCATGCCCTAAAATAATCTCTCCAAATGGGATGGATGGTGTGGATACAACACATCATGGTGGGGCACATAACTTGGTGTCATCACTACCTTAGCGAAATTTACTACTGACGCTGTCAACAGCTAATTGGTGTCCATCACAGCCACCCATGAAAAAAATTATTTACTGTTACTTTGGAGGTTACTAAGAGAATAGAGAGGATATTTGGGAAGCCGATTAGGTGATACCTTGGATCCACCGAGGTGGTTGGGACCCTGATTGTGGGGCTTATATTGATGTATGTGGCTTAAATCCAAACCGTCCAAACCATTTTGAAAGCTCATTTTGGGGTACACCCCCAAAAATTAAGCTGACCCAAATCTTAGGTGGACCACACTACAAGAAAGAGTCGTGATTGAATCCTCACCATTAAAAACTTCATGGATTCCATCAAAATGTGTATTTTCCATCCAACCCATTGATAATGTCACAAATACCTAGATGAAGAGACCACACAAATATCATCTTGATTCCAAAGCTTTTGTGGCCTATGAGAAGTTTTTGATGATCAATCACCAATGTTTTCTATAGAATGATCCATCTAAGATTTGGAACTACTTCATTTTCCGGATCATGCCCTAAAATGAGCTTTCAATATCTAGTCACATACATCATAGTGGCCCTACATTAAGGGGTCTTCCCACCCACCTCAGTGGCTTTGGGGTCTCCTATTCTGCTCCCGGAATCGGAATGCCTCATTTGAAACCATTTATCCTGGAAGCGGATTGCCCACCTGGCTGGTGTGTTGACATCATCAAATTTGTAGCTTCCATCATGAGGTATGAGTTATATCCAAAACTGTCCGTCCACTTAGTAATCTCATCGCAAGGCTAAAATAAAAAAAATAAGATATAACCAAAGATCTAGTGGACCACACTGCAAAAATCAGTGCAGGATAATTTTGAGGTCACAGAAAATCAATATTGTACTTGTTTTTCCACTAGTCTGTGTGACCTTATAAATAGATTGGATGGAAATAAATGTTATGGTGGGCCCTACAAATGTTTTAACGGTGAGAATCATTGACCCACTGCTATTTGTGGTGTGATCCACATGAGCTTTGGATATGGCTACTTTTGGGATCAAGATCTAAAATGATCTTGCCAAATAGATGAACAGTATGAATATAATAAATACATCATTGTGGGTCATATAACTTTGATCTCCTTTGAATGGTTCGCACGACTCAGGAGTTCAAAGAGCGTAAGAGCTTGCCTTCGCACAACACGCATCCACATGCATCCAATTCTCACGACACGTACAAACACACATACCCAATTCCGTTCTTTCTCTCCCACACCAGCAAAATTAGACATACCCGAATGGTAATCACCTTGCCACGGGGTAAGGCTGAGAAGTGGCTCTACCACATCCCATATTCCAAAAGTGGGAGTTGATTAGGTACCAGCTTAGTGAGTATTACCCTTACCATATAGGGCCCACTTGATGAATTTGTTTCATATTTATGTCATCTATCTATTTTTTTAGCTGATTTAAGGACGTTATCTTGAAACTAAAGAAGATTCAAATCTTTGGTAAACCACACCATTGGAAAAGTAATGAATGGCCATTAAACGCTTTTTGTAGGCCACTTTTTTTTTTTTTTTTTCTTTGTTTGTTTCAAGCTAATATTTGTATTTGCCCTTCATTCAATTCTGATTGACCTTATCAACGGGCTGAATGCCAAAGAAATATTATGGATTTGTATACAATGGGCCTTAGAAAGTTTTTAATGGTGAGCATTCCATCATGAGTTTAGACTTTTTGAGTAACCAAGTTCTTAGTTAGGAACTGTTCGTGAACTTGAATGATAACGGTTACTGTTGTAATAGGATACTGGACAATACTAGTGTTACATCGGCAGCATATGGCAAATAATATTATTATACTTTAGTTCATTGTAGTAATTTATCTTTTATGAATTACAGCGACATATCACAGTGGAATTGAAATTCTTTAAATTTGAATATTTATCCTGCATTTCAGACTTGCCTAATCCATTGTTCTGCACAGGAGTTCCCTCTTATCAGTTGGGCAAAGTAAGTCCCAACATGAGGCGTCAGATATTCCAAAGAGACTTGTATGTGTCATATGGAGGAAAATATTGGAATAAAGGAAGTTTGCATCATGTTTCTAGCTATATAATAGCTCTTGTTGCACCCTCGGAATAGGTGTCACCGGGTAATAGCTCAGTGGGTGTTACCCTCACTGTAAGGCCCACCTTGATCATTGTTTGTAAATCTAATCTATCCATCCATATTTACGGTCCATTTTAAAATACGTTTCCAAAATTTAAGCATATCCAAATCTCAGGCAGACCATACCACGAGAAGTAGTGATGATTAAACGCTCACCAATAAAAACTTCCCAAGACCACTGTAAGCAGATCCCTAGTGTTTATTTTCTATCTAACCAGTTGATAAGGTCAATCAGAAGTGGATGAAGGGAAAATAAAAATATTAACTTGATCCAAAACTTTTGTAGCCTACAAAAAGCTTTTAATTTTCATTCAGTACCTTTTCCAGTGGCGTGGTCCACAAGATATTTGAATCTTCTTAAAATTTGGGATAAAGTCCTTAAATGATCTGAAAATACAGATGAACGGCGTAGATAAAAAAATAAATCAATCAAGGTGGAACCCGCACGGTAAGGGTAACACCCACTAAGCTGGGACCCTGGTAACAGCTAATCCGCTCCCTTAAAGTCTGGTCCTTATGGTAATTTCTCCCATCCCCAGACTCGGCTTCATTGATTCCACGGAATCATAAAGCTCGGTGCTTCCGGGACTACGGAGGACACGGTGATGTATGGTTTTTATACTAACGCCGTGCATCCGTTTTTCCAGCTCATGAGCTCAAAAATGGATCGGATCCAACTCTTAAATGGACCACATCACAGGAAACAGTGGTGATCCACCATTAAAATCTTCTTGGGCCACACAGGTTTTTTTTTTTTTTTTCAAGCTGATATTTGTGTTTTCGGTTCATCTAGGTCTTTGTAACCTCATCAACAGTTTGGATGGCAAATAAACATTACAGTGGGCACTAGGAAGGTTTCAACGGATGGTTGTTATTATCCCTACGGTTTCACCTCGTGTGGCCTACCTGAGATTTGGATCTGCTTCATTTTTAGAATTGTGGGCTAGAATGAGATGAAAAAACGGCTGGACGACGTGGATATAAAACACATATCATGGTGGGCCCACAGTAACAGAAGTACCGAACTAGTAACCACATACACAGCATCCCCTTCATCCAACCGAGTCATAACTCAACAACTCATCCGAGTCAGCTAGCAGGGAAAAAAAATAAAATGAGGAGAATAGATCGATGTATGGAACATGCAAAAGTACCTTTGGCAATTGATAGGCATCAGGCATTCTATACTCGTTCATCACCCAATCCGTTTTGCACCCTCTTCACCCCCTCTCATTATAGAACACTAACGTCTTCCTCAACACTATGTTTCTTTTCGGGTCCCTGACACTCCGTATCCGACGGTCCGAACCAGTCACCTTCCAAAAACCATTCTCGGTCGTCCGATTGAGCCGCCTCCCTTGCGAATTTCTCCTCTCCCTAGGCACAAAGAAGTACCATTCCCTGTCATCATAAAAAATATTGCAAAAAATGGGGTGTGCAAGTTATACCCGTTCGCCGGATCCAATACAAATGTTTCCAACTTAACATACAAATCAACGTGTGAGGCCCAACGTGATATTTTATTTACATCCATTTCGTGCCCCATGTGCCCCCTTCTATTCTCCTCGATTCCCAAACTCAGGTGGGCTACACCGTGTAAAATCATGCGTAGAACCACTAAAATCACATTTTATGGCCCACCTGACTTTTGGAATGGCATGATCTTTTGAATGTACATTCATCATAGTCAGACGCATCTTCTGAACGGATCAGATGGAATATATAAAACGAACTAGGCCTACATACAACCTATCTATGGTGTGGCCCACCTGAGTTCTGCATCAGCGTGATTTATTTATTTATTTTTTTATTGGCTAAAAGGGTTAAAAAAGGGGACGCAAATGATGGACGGAATGGATTCATTAAAACATCACGGTGTGTTCTACAAAGTAATCCGTATGTTAAACTTAAAGTAGAAAAAAAATTGTACTGGAGCGGAAAAAAAAAATAAAAATAACACGTACCAGGAAACTCCCAAGGGTCAGGACAGTATATGTTCACGGTTCCGATTACATCAAAGCTGAGCTTTTTACCGTATAAAACTCCATGGAGATAGTACTCAAGGAGTTCTTCTTCAGTGGGGTGGAATCTGAATCCTGGAAGTTCTAGCTCGACTGAAGTTGCAGCGTTCATCTTGCGAGTGAGGGGTGAAGTTTAAGAGAATACGCCTCTTCGTTGGTTACATAAGGAGAAGAGGGGGTCAACAGTCTTGGCTGACGTGGAAATAAGAGGCAGATAAGTGGGTCCCATGCACTTTCACAAGTCCTCTAATTGGACCGCTGTTGTTCATGATGACGGATATCATGTGACGTGTCTTTCTCCGTTAGTTCTATTTATTTTCGCGGAAACGGACTGGCTACTCTCCTGCCACCAGCCTAGTCGGTGCTATGTGGGACCGACCATGATGTGTGTTTCATCCCTTTTAAAATATCATTATAGGCTTGAATGTCAAAATTGATAGGAATATGAATCTCCGGTGGACCACAACACAGGAAAACAATAGTGATTGGATATCCACCATTAAAATCCTCCTAAGGCCCACTGTATTGTTCATTTTACATTCAATCTGTTAATTAAGTCATACATACCCAAATGAAGTGGAAAAACAAATATCACCATGATCCAAAACTTTTACGCTCCCAAAAAGTTTTTAATAGTTGACTTTCATTCAACACTGTTTCCTATAATATAGTACTCTTGAGATTTGGATATACCTTATTTTGGTCTAATTTATGATATAGAAAAATGGATGGACGGATGAATCACGTACATCATGGTTGGGCCCATGGAGCACCGGCCACCAGCCAGTGGCTGGTGGCAGGGGAAGTAGTCAATCCGTTTCCTTTTTCGCCGCGACAGAAGAAAGTGAGCAGAAGGTACCGTGTTTTTACCATGAGGAGAGACTCCCTACTCTGACAGTGTGATGGATGATGCGCAGGCGCATGGAAGTTGGCTGGAAATTGCGTCCCCACATACAAGTCATTTAAATTAAACTGTCCTAATTATGATTTTAGTGTACCATTAGTAAAAAATTACACTTGATTATTTGATTGTGAGGTTTGTGGAAATTTCTTGGATATTAAAAAATAAAAAATATTCAATGACCAGCGAAGCTCATTACTGGAGTTTGTCTCGGACACTATTAAGTTATACAATTCAGACGGTATAATTAAAGTTAATGAATGACACGTGTACAGGTTCTGAGTTCCTGCTTACCAAGCTTCGTACCCTGCCATCATCAAACAACTCTTCTAAATGATGCCCGAGGTTCACAACTGGTTGGGATCCTTCTCCGGCACAGGTGGCGTGTGAGCATGCTAAAATTGGAATTGCAGCTCCAATTTGAATCAAACAACAATGACCCTTAGAGCTGAAGTAAGTAGACACGGAGTATGACTATATTTTAAAAAGATCCTTCGCGTTTTCAGTTACTCGTTCAATGTGTAAATTTATCAGGCGATAGTCGAAGGGTGGAGTTCGTCTTCTAATGATGAGTTACTCGTTGTCTTCCATACGAAAGGACTTTTTAGTGCAGATAAAGTAATAGAGAAAAAAAATCCTTATAATCAGCCATTGTCAGCTGTTGAAGGATGCTATTCAATAGTCAAATAAGATTCGATATGCTAACAGCAACTCCTGTTATACTACAAAAAAGAGGGTTTTTAGCGACGAAACTTTCAGTGACGAAATTAAATTTCGTTGCCAAAAGTCACTTTTAGCGACGAAACTTTTAGAACGAAAATTTTCGTAGCTAAAAATAGTGCATTACGCTTTTAGCAACGAAAATTTTCATCGCTAAATACTATGAAAATTTTCGCTCCTAAAACTCTATATGAGACTTTTTAGCGACGAAAATTTTCGTCGCTAAAGACTCAAAACATTTTCTTAACCTTTTAGCGGCGAAAATTTTCACCGCTAAAAGTCTTGTAATATACAAGACTTTTAGCTGCGAAATGTCTCGCTGCTAAAAGTCTTGTACTGTACAAGACTTTTTTCGCTGCTAAAAATAAATTAACATATCTTTTAGCGATGAAAGTTTTCGTCACCAAAGGTTTCTTTTTTTTTAAAAAAAATATTCTAGTTCAAAATCCGTACAAAATTCCTGATATTCACTTGTTAACAATATATTCCATCATATTCTTCCTAATATACAGATTTCATCATATTGACATCAAACTACAAACTTTTAGCGGCGAAAAGTTTCGTCGCTAAAAAATACTATATAAAACTTTTAGCAGCGAAACTTTTCGCGTCTAAAAAATTTCAACTTTTAGCCTTGAATTGGTAAAAAAAATATGTCTGTTTTTAGCAACGAACATTTTCACTGCTAAAATTAAACTAACATATCTTTTAGCGATGAAAATATTTGTCGCCAAAAGTTTCTTTAAAAAAAAAAAAAATATTCCAGCTCAAAATCCGTACAAAATTCCTGATATACACTTGTTAATAATATATTCCATCATATTCATTCTGATATACACATTTCATCATATTCACATTCACATCCATCTAAACCAAAACAACATAAACCTTTAGCGGCGAAAATGTTCATCGCTTAAAAATACCATACAAGACTTTTAGCAGCGAAAAGTTTCGCTGCTAAAAATTTTCAACTTTTAGCATGAAATTTGTACAAAAAAAAATCCTTCTGTTTTTAGCAGCGAAAATTTACGTTGCTAAAAGTCTTGCACTATACAAGACTTTAGCAGCGAATATTTTTGCTGTTAAAAATAAACTAAATCTTTTAGCGACGAAAATATTCGTTGCCAAAAGTTTCTTTTTTAAGAAAAATATTTCAGTTCAAAATCCATACAAAATTCCTGATATACACCTGTTAACAATATATTCCATCATATTCATCCTGATATACACATTTCATCATATTCACATTCACATCCATCTAAACCCAAACTACATAAACTACATTCATCCAAACACAAACAATCTTATCTGCATCACATTCATTCACGCATAAATACATATAAACTTAACATCATAAATAAATAAACAAAAAATCATAAAGATGAAGGCGGAGGTGGTAGGGCATCGGTGGGTAAGCGTACAGCGAAAGCCTGAAACATCTCCGTCATCCGTCGCTCATGCTCCACCCGCATCTCCGCCGTCCTCCTCTCCTGCTCCTCCCTTTGCCTCACCAACTCCTCTATCCTCCTCTGCCTCGCCAGCTGATCCTCTATCCTCCTCTCCTGCTCCTCCCTCTGCCTCTCCTGCTCCTCCCTCTGCCTTGCCAGCTCCTCTAGGTTTAGGTTTAGGTTTAGGTTTAGGTTTAGGTTATAAGTATAAGTTTTAGGATTTGAGAATAGGTTTAGGGTTTAGGGTTTAGGAAATCGGGTTTGGGTTCGGGATCGGGTTTAGGTTTGGGTTTTCAAGTTTAAGCTTAGGTTAAGGTTAGGGAGTTGAGATTAGGATTAGGTGTAGGTTTAGGTTTAAGGATTTGAGAATACATTTAGGTTTTAGGTTTAGGTTTAGGTTTTAGGTTATAGGTAAAGGTTTAGGTTTTAGGATTAGGTTATTGTTAGGTTATAGGTTATAAGTTTAGGTTATAGGTAATAGGTTTTAGTTTAGGTTAGGGAGTTGAGATTGGGATTAGGTGTAGGTTTAGGTTTAGGAATTTGAGAATAGGTTAATGTTTAGGTATAAGTATAGGTTTAGGTTTTAGCTTATATGTTTAGGTTATAGGTTTAAGTTTTGGTTTTAGATTTAGGTTAAGGTTATATGTTTAGGTTATAGGTTATAGGTTAAGGTATAGGTTATAGGTTTTTGTTTAGGTTGAGGTTATAGGTTTTGGTTTATGTTAGGTTTAGGTTATAGGTTAAGGTTTAGATTACGAGGTTTTGGTTTAGATTAAGGTTATAGGCTTTGGTTTAGGTTAAGGTTTAGGTTTTGGGTTTATGTTAAGGTTATAGGTTTAGGTTAGGTTTAGGTTTAGGTTATAGGTTATAGGTTATAGCTTTGGGAATTGAGAATAGGTTAAGGTTTAGGTTTAGGAAATCGGGTTCGGGTTCGAGTTTGGGATCGGGTTTAGGCTTAGGTTTTCATGTTTAGGTTTAGGTTTAGGTTTAGTTTAGGGAGTTGAGATTGAGATTTGGTGTAAGTTTAGGTTTAGGGATTTGAGAATAGGTTAAGGTTTAGGTTTAGGAAATCGGGTTCGGGTTTAGAAGTTTATGTTTAGGTTTAGGTTGGAGAGTTGAGATTGGGATTGGGATTAGGTTTAGGTTTAGGGATTTGAAAATACATATAGGTTTTAAGTTTAGGTTTAGGTTTTAACTTATAGGTTTAGGTTTTAGGTTTAGGTTTTGGTTTTAGGTTTAGGTTAATGTTATATATTAAGGTTATAGGTTTAAGTTCGGTTTAGGTTTAGGTTATACGTTATAGCTTTGGGAATTGAGAATAGGTTAAGGTTTAGGTTTAGGAAACCGGGTTCGAGTTCGGAATTGGGTTTAGGTTTGGGTTTTCAAGTTTAGGTTTAGGTTTAGGTTAGGGAGTTGAGATTAGGATTTGGTGTAGGTTTAGGTTTACGGTTTTGAGAATACATTTAGGTTTTACGTTTAGGTTTTAGCTTATAGGTTTAGGTTATCGGTTTTGGTTTTGGTTTTAGGTTTAGGTTATAGGTTAAGGTTATAGGTAAAGGTTAGGTTTAGGTTTAGGTTATAGGTTATAGCTTTGGGAATTGAGAATAGGTTAAGGTTTAGGTATAGGAAACTGGGTTCGGGTTCGGATCGGGTTTAGGTTTGTGTTTTCAAGTTCGTGTTTAGGTTTAGGTTAGGGAGTTGAGATTAGGATTTGGTGTAGGTTTAGGTTTAGGGATTTGAGAATAGGTTAATGTTTAGGTTTAGGAAATCGGGTTTGGGTTTGGGATCGGGTTTAGGCTTGGGTTTTCATATTTAAGTTTAGGTTTAGGTTAGGGAGTTGAGATTGGGATTTGGTGTAGGTTTAGGTTTAGGGATTTGAGAATAGGTTAAGGTTTAGGTTTAGGAAATTGGGTTCGGGTTCTGGATCGGGTTTAGGCTTGGGTTTTCAAGTTTAGGTTTAGGTTAGGGAGTTGAGATTGGGATTAGGTGTAGGTTTAGGTTTAGGGATTTGAAAATAGGTTAAGGTTTAGGTATAGGTTTAGGTTTAGGTCTTAGCTTATAGGTTTAGGTTTTGGTTTTAAGTGTAGGTTAAGGTTATAAGTTTAGGTTATAGGTTATAGGTTATGGGTTATAGTTTAGGTTATAGGTTTTGTTTAGGTTAAGGTTATAGGTTTTGGTTTTGGTTTAGGTTATAGGTTTAGGTTAGGTTTAGGTTTAGGTTATAGGTTATAGCTTTGGGAATTGAGAATAGGTTAAGGTTTATGTTTAGAAACCGGGTTCGGGTTCGGATCCGGTTTAGGTTTGAGTTTTCAAGTTCAAGTTTAGGTTTAGGTTAGGGAGTTGAGATTAGGATTTGGTGTAGGTGTAGGTTTAGGTTTAGAGATTTGAAAATAGGTTAAAGTTTAAGTTTAGGAAATCAGGTTCGGGTTCGGAATCGGATTTAGGCTTGGGTTTTCATGTTTAGGTTTAGGTTTAGGTTAGGGAGTTGAGATTGGGATTTGGTGTAGGTTTAGGTTTAGGGATTTGAGAATAGGTTTTGGTGTAGGTTTAAGAAATCGGGTTCGGGTTCGGGATCGGGTTTAGGCTTGGGTTTTCAAGTTTAGGTTTAGGTTTAGGTTAGGGAGTTGAGATTGGGATTAGGTGTAGGTTCGGGTTTAGGATTTGAGAATAGGTTAAGGTTTATGTATAGGTTTTAGCTTATAGGTTTAGGTTTTGGTTTTAGGTTTAGGTTATAGGTTAAGGTTTAGGTTATAGGTTTTTGTTTAGGTTAAGGTTAAAGGTTTTGGTTTAGGTTTAGGTTTAGGTTTAGGTTATAGGTTTAAGTTTTGGTTTTAGGTTTAGGTTAAGGTTTAGGTTAAGGTTATAGGTTTTGGTTTAGGTTAAGGTTTAGGTTTTGGGTTTATGTTAAGGTTATAGGTTAAGGTTATACGTTTAGGTTTACGTTATAGGTTATAGATTCGGGAATTGAGAAACAGTTAAGGTTTAGCTTTAGGAAATCGAGTTCGGGTTCGGGATCGGGTTTAGGCTTAGGTTTTCAAGTTTAGGTTTAGGCTTAGGTTAGGGAGTTGAGATTGGGATTAGGTGTAGGTTTAGGTTTAGGGATTTGAGAATACATTTAGGTTTTAGGTTTAGGTTTAAGTTTATGTTATGGATTATAGGTTAAGTTTAGGTTTAGGTTTAGGTTATAAGTGTCGGTTATCGGTTTAGGTTTAAGTTAGGTTATAGGTTATATCTTTAGTGAATTGAGAATAGGTTATGGTCTAGGTTTAGGAAATCGAGTTTGGGTTCGAGGATCGGGTTTAGGTTTGCGTTTTCAAGTTTAGGTTTAGGTTTAGGTTAGGGAGTTGAGATTAGGATTAGGTGTAGGTTTAGGTTTGGAGATTTAAGAATACATTTATGTTTTAGGTTTAGGTTAGGTTTAGGTTATAGGGTATAGGTTATAAGTTATAGCTTTAGGAAATTGAGAATAGGTTAAGGTTTAGGTATAGGCTTAGGAAATTGGGTTTGGGTTCGGGATCGGGTTTAGGTTTGGGTTTTCAAGTTAACGTTTAGGTTTAGGTTATGGAGTTGAGATTAGGATTAAGTGTAGGTTTAGGTTTAGGGATTTGAGAATACATTTAGGTTTTAGGTTCAGGTTTTGGTTTTGGTTATAGGTTTAGGTTATAGGTTATGCTTTAGGTTAAGGTTATAGGTTTAGGTTAAGGTTATAGGTTTTGGTTTTGGTTTAGGTTTAGGTTTTAGGTTTAGATTAAGATTATAGGTTTAGGTTTAGGGAATTAAGAATAGGTTAAGGTTTAGGTTTAGGAAATCGGGTTTAGGTTCGGGTTTAGGATTGGGTTTTCAAGTTTATGTTTAGGCTAAGGAGTTGAGATTAGGATTAGGTGTAGGTTTAGGTTTAGCGATTTGAGAATACATTTAGGTTTTAGGCTTAGGTTTAGGTTTTTGTTTATAGGTTTAGGTTATAGGTTATAGGTTTAGGTTTAGGTTTTAGGTTTAGGTTATAAGTTTAGGTTATAGGTTTAGGTTTAGGTTATAGGTTTTGGTTATAGATTTAGGGAATTGAGAATAGGTTAAGGTTTAGGTTTAGGAAATCGGGTTTGGGTTCGGGTTTAAGTTTGGGTTTTGAAGTTTATGTTTAGGCTAAGGAGTTGAGATTAGGATTAGGTGTAGGTTTAGGTTTAGGGATTTGAGTATACATTTAGGTTTAGGTTTTAGTTTATAGGTTACAAGTGTCGGTTATAGGTTTAGGTTTAAGTTAGGTTATAGGTTAAGGTTTAGAAAATTGAGAATAGGTTAAGGTTTAGGTTTAAGAAAGCGGGTTCGGGTTCGGATCGGGTTTAGGTTTGGGTTTTTAAGTTCGAGTTTAGGTTTAGGTTAGGGAGTTGAGATTAGGATTTGGTGTAGGTTTAGGTTTGGGGATTTAAGAATACATTTACGTTTTAGGTTTAAGTTAAGGTTATAGGTTTAGGTTAGGTTTAGGTTATAGGTTATAGGTTATAAGTTATAACTTTAGGGAATTGAGAATAGGTTAAGGTTTAGATTTAGGCTTAAGAAAATTGGGTTCGGGTTCGGATCGGAGTTTAGGTTTGGGTTTTCAAGTTTAGGTTTAGGTTTAGGTTAGGGAGTTGAGATTAGGATTAGGTATAGGTTTGGGTTTAGGGATTTGAGAATAGGTTAAGGTTTAGGTTTAGGAAATCGGGTTCAGAATCGAGATCGGGTTTAGGCTTGATTTTTCATGTTTAGGTTTAGGTTTAGGTTAAGGAGTTGATATTGGGATTAGGTGTAGGTTTAGGTTTAGGGATTTGTGAATACATTTAGGGCCCATTTAGCTGGGCGGATTGGAAGGGATTGGAAGTTAAATCCCGGGATTAGCCGGGCGTGCCAAACAGACTGGGTGATCTTATCTCAGGATATAACAATCTCATGGATCTTAAGACAATCCACTGACAACACCATCATTACCTTTAAATCCCATCCAGCTCCACCCTAATCCATTCAAATTTGCCTGGGACATGTTTGGGTCGAGGGATTGGAAGGGATGGAAAGGTTTAATCCCGAGATTGGCCGGGCGTGCCAAACGGACTCCATATAGCAATCCTGGGATATAGCAATCCCATGGATTTTAAGACAATGCACTGACAACACCATCATTGCCTTAAAATCCATGCCATCCACCTTAATACCATTCAATCCCTTCCAATACACCCGTCCAAACAGGCCCTTAGGTTTTAGGTTTAGGTTATAGTTTATAGGTTTAGGTTATAGGTTTTGGTTTTGGTTTTAGGTTTAGGTTTAGGTTATAAGTTTAGGTTATAGGTTTATGTTTGAGTTAAAGTTTAGAGATTCGGGTTCGGATTTAGGTTGTAGGTTTTGGTTTAGGTTATGGTTATAAGTTTAGAATAACGTTTAGGTTTAGGTTATGGGTTTTGGGATTTGAGAATAGGTTTAGGTTATAAGTATAGGTTTATGTTGGGTTATAGGTTAATGTTTAGGGATTTGAGTTTCGGTTAAGGTTTAGGTTTAGGTTAAAGTTGAAAGTTTAGGTTTAGGTTATAAGTATAGGTTAAGGTTAAGGTTTAGGTTTAGGTTATAAGTATAAGTTTAGGGATTTGAGAATAGGTTTAGGTTAAGGTTATAAGTATAGGTTTAGGTTATAGGTATAGGTTTAGGTTTAGGTTTAGGTTTATGTTTAGGTTAAGGTTTAGGTTAAGGTTTAGGTTAAAGGTTTTGGTTTAGGGTTAGGGTTAGGTTATAGGTTATAGCTTTAGGGAATTGAGAATGGGTTTAGGTTATAGGTTTGGGGTTATAGGTTTAGGTTAAGGGTGTGGTACCTGCAAATACAAATATAAACACGGCCTGTCCAAATGGCCAGGCCCCTCCAATGCTGTCCATAGGAAATGGACAGCTTCATCACGGTCATAACAACGATTCCCACCTTCCAGGGACCCTCGCTCATCCGGATAGCTCCGACGCACATCCGGGTCTGCTCCATTAATCTTGAGCAAATACATAAACACGGCCCGTCCAAATGGTCAGGCCCTTCCCATGCTGTCCATAGGAAATGAACAGCTTCATCATGATCATAACAGCGGTTCCCACCTTCTAAGGACCCCCGCTCATCCGGATAGCTCCGACGCACATCCGGGTCTGCTCCATTAATTTCGAGCAAATACATAAGCACGGCCTGTCCAAATGGCCAGGCCACTCCAATGCTGTCCATAGGAAATGGACAGCTTCATCATGGTCATAACAGCGGTTCCCACCTTCCAGGGACCCCCGCTCAACATCTGGATAGCTCTGACGCACATCCGGGTCTACTCATTTAAATAAAATGGATTATCAAGATCATTTACATAAAATCAGGTCCAATCAATAATCTGACCTGGAGGATTCTGTTAGCATTGTTGATGGCACCTCGAACCTTGCTTAAATCCAGGTTGCAATCTGTGGCCACTGATGCTATTTGTCTTTCTGTGAAGTTGGTGATGATTTCTTCATCAAACCCGACGAAAGCAGCCCTAATGATAAAGAACATTTCTTTCCATGAATTCATTATCTCTCTCTCTCTCTTTTAATTTTTTAACTTTCCATTACAATAATATCTACCTGAAATTATGGCATTTTCTCAAGATAGAAGTCCAATCCATTCCAACTTGTGCATCTATTAGGAGAAGCAATTCAAACAACATCCTGCAACACATTTAAATGTCTAATCAGTCTCACTCCAGTCTTATGTATTGAATGCCTAATGTACAGTCTCTTGAATTGGTGCAAACCATACCTGAATTGAGTGTAATGAATCAAAGAACGAAGAAATTTGACATGTAACTATATACAAAAAAGATAAAGGATATGCATATGTGGAGTGATGTTATTCTCACATTATAGTGAGAGAGTAGGGTTTCATCATATATATTGATCAACCTATGGAATTTTATGATCATATGAAGCTAAGCCATGCATGCAAACCAAAAAAGACATTCCATAATCTAAAACAAGCATATAAAGCTTGGTTACAAAGGTTAGAGAATACTTTCTTTAAGTGATTTTATTTTTCCTTTTACTAATACATGCATTTTTATGAAGAAATATATAAATGAAACTTTGCGTTGTTGATATAGATAATTTGATCATCACAAGTGGTGTTGTAGGACAAGTGAAAATTTTGAAAAATCTCTCTCAAAATTTTAAGATAAAGGACTTTAAAGACCTTCAATACTTTTTAGGACCTGAAGTCAAGGATTCGTGTACCTGATCAAAGTTCAGAGAAGTTATTAAGAATAGAAATATGACCAAATGACAATAGGCCAGCTTATAAAAATAAATGGTTAAGATCAATTAGTGTTGTAGCATTTTACTATAAAAATACATCCGTAGCAGGCTTAGATCAACAGCCTAGCTCACCAAACCATGGACTGTTCTTGTGTCTTCTTCTTAACTGTTTTCTTAACTGGTGGTTTGCAAACAGACAAAAATGAAAAAGTTGAAACAACAAATAAATTTGATGGTGGAGCATGCAGATTTTTAGATTTCCCACCTTCATTTTGCCAATGATACACTCCATGGTAGACCATTGAATTGGTCAAGTTACTACAAATTTTTTAAGCTAGATTATTTGCATGATCAGCAACACCCTGTTTATCATAACCAGTATCTGCAACCTATCATCCAATACAAATGATGGGAAGTTCGTTGTATTGGATGGAATTATCTATCTTCCTCCAGTTAATTAGAAGGAGATTCTCCAATGTGACTTATAGAGTCGTGGCCCACCTGGATGGAAGGCAAATCTCCTAATTAGATCTCAAGCAATTAAAATACTCATGTAGATATCTATCAAATTGACCTTCAGCCTAAAATTCTTATTCAAAAATAATAATAATAATAATAAAATGGATGACTTATAGTAAAATGTGAACCAAAGATACATTTGGGCAAAAACTCCAATATAAGCCTCCAAGAGAATTGGTACCTAAATAGTACAAACGACACAAGAATGTCAAAATTATTTAATTTTCAATCTTTTTTGGTCAAAATTTATTTATTTTTTTCAAATTATGAGGGATTTCAATTTTTCCATAAATAGTTGCTTCACTACCATGTGGGAAAGATGCACTAGTATGTCCACATATATAAAGGACACAAGCAGGACATCAAATTTTTTATTTTATCCACTTGGAAATAAATACATGATAACATCTCGTCATTGTGAGCAAAAGGAAAACATTACAAGAGAAACAACAGCATTTGCGGATTCATCAATTTTTAAATTGCGGACTATTCTTGATTCAGAAAACATCCTCTATAATTCAAGCCATTTATTCTATAATTTAAGAGAGGGAACCTAAAAATGTCCAAAAAGATCATTTTCTAAGATATTTTCAAAATTCATGTGACTGCAATTTGGATTTAAGCCAAAAAAAAAAAAAAAAAAAAAAAAAACAATTGTAAAAGTTAAAGAATCATGGGAAGATCAAACAAATTATAAAAATCCAAAAAGAAATTAGGGTTGTAGCATTGGAAATAGATCAATTGTCTTTGAGAGAGAGAGAGAGAGAGAGAGAGAGAGAGAGAGCAAAGCATATAATTATAAGATTGTAAAATGTGATTGTGAAAACAAGTCATGAAAGTATCAGAAGCCGATAACTATCAGATATTATAAGATGAAACTACTGATTTTTTTTTATTTTTTGTTTACCCATAAGAAAAAAATGAATCCAACATGTTGCTACTTTCACTCGGAGTCGCATAGCTTTCTCCTAGAAACAAGTCTCGGATTTGAACTCATGAAACTTCTCATACCATCCCATCAAGAATTCAAGCATGTCATTTGCTAGCAAACACAAAAGATGGGCACATGGTCAGATCAAGATACAAGATTTCTCTATAACAAAATAGTTTTAAACCATGAATGGAGAACTACCAAACTACCAATACATGTTGAAATTTTCATAAAGAACATGAAGATCTAGAGATAAATTTGATACCTTTCAGTGTTGAAATTCTTAGTGCAAAGCAATCAACAACTTGTGAGAATTTGATCGCACACTGTGAAAAAATCTTGGTTGACGATTGACAGATATAGCGAAGGAAGTTCACTAATGTGTTCCAAAGTGTTAGTGTATGCACAGATGGTCTTGCGGACCATCATAAAACCTATACCATATTAGTTTGTATCATTTCCATATTTGTGCATTTTTCTTTATTATAAATTAACCAATTCAATGTCTATATGAAACGAAAGTCGTGCAACTAAAATTTACAAACTATAAAGTAAAATAATAATGTGGTCCAATAGAATTATATCTGTCTCTGAATATAAGGAAGGTTTATTTCACAGAAGTGGTCCAATAGATCATATGCAACTAGGATGCTTTGGTCCTTAAAAGAGCTGCTCTACCTGCAGAGAATGGAGGGTTCAGTGTGCTTTACAAGATGTTATCAGGGGGGCCCACTGCAATGTATGATAGAAATTCATTCCGTCCATTGGTTTTGAGAGCTCATTTTAAGACGTGGGAGCAAAAATCAGGTGGATACAAAAATCAAGTGGGTCACACCAGAGGGAAAATTGGGGAAAGAAATTTCCACTGTTGAAACTTTCTTGGACTCCATCTTCATGTTTATATGCTATCCAAACTGTTTATAATGTCATTCTGAATGGGATTAAGTGAAAACATAAAAATATAACTTAATATAGAACTTTTATTGCCAAAAGAATGCTTCAACGGTTCTTATTGAATACCCAATGTTTCCTCTTGTGTGGCCCACATGAGTGTTATATATAGGTATTTTTTTCTCTCATGTCCTAAAATAATCTCTCAAAACACATGGACAAAAATCCATATTGTTCCACTAATCAAGTGAGGAACACATGGACAAAAATAGTAGTGGTTTGCAGAAAAAACAACGATTTTGCCAATGGCCCCATCCAATGCACGTGTTGACCATATATCTAATGAGTGGACTGGCCTCATCTATTTCTATATTTATACATTCTAACAAGAAGCATGAGATAAACCCAATCCAGTAACAACAGGATTCTTAATAACATATTTCAAGCTACCACATTATCAACTAGACAAGTAGCTTTGTATGCAAGCTGTGAAAATGGAAGATATACAAATAACATCAATGACACAAAACTCTCATATCCTAAGGCCCACACTCAACATCATAGTAATTAACAACTCTAACCATATTGTCTATGATTATTTTATTGTGTTTCTAGATTATAAAACCTGTCCAGAGGTATGGAATCTTCTACCGCAGACAGCTTGCCTCCATTGCAAGTTTGTGAGCAATTTGAGTTGCGTGCTTTTGCATTGGATATGCTGTTTTTCCCCATTAATCCTGGAACTGCTACTTGTTATGTATTTTACATTTGATTTACTCCCATCATGTAAGGCAGCAACATGTTGTTGAGTGAAAAATGGAGAAAATAGTAAAATGATAATGAGAGGGAGGAAAAAAAATATCAAGAACTTTGTGTTGAATCTGCAGGTTACATGTTGCATTTTTAAATTCTTTGTGGTGGTAACACATGTTGCATTTTTTCAGTGGAAAAATGGAGAATTTGAGCACATGCGGAATAAAGAAAGGAGATGATACTTCTGTTGAACCTATTTTCATGTGGCTGATGAAATTAGTGTTCAAGTTCACCCTAGTGATTGTGTGGAATAGGGTTGGCCATAGAGGTACATGAGTGGTCATGATGTAGACGTGTTATTATTATGTTAGCAATCTCAGCAGGATAGTGTTATTTGTTTTGAACCATGTGGGAGCTCATCATGGAGCTGATATGACTACTACTAAAGGGCATATGTAAGAAATGATAAAAATACTAATTATTATTCACTGATGGTATTAGGGACTGATTAGGGTTGGCCCTGCCTACTTTTTGGTTAAAGTCTTGAGAGAAGCGCAGCGGCAACAGATTCAGGTGCCAGATTAGGGAAGTGTCTTTTAAAAAAGCTAGCTAGCATTTACGGCTAGGGAAAAGCCACATAGTTCCAAAGAACAGTTGGAATGAAGGATTGTGCAATTAAAGGGCAGGCCAAGGGCCACGTTCTGGGCTTGGGCATGAGTTCTATTAATAGCTGCAGCATTCATGAAGGCCTGATGGCCCAACCAGACTCCAATATATTAAACACAATCAATTTGGGTTGGGTCAGGAATTGGACAGTTACTTAGCTTGTGGTTTGGAGTGGGGCTAAGAACAGGTATTTGCCCCAGACAAGTTGATGAGTCTGTTTAGACCCCCTTTTAGAATTAAATGTTAAAGGCTTGGTTTTGTTTTGAACATTAACCTCCTTCAACTAGCCATTCTTCACAGCCAAACTCAAAGCCCTGGCCTACCTCCTGTTTAGGGTTTCAAGTGGCACACTTAATAAACAACCCATGGATCTTAAACCAATCCACTGAGACCACCATCATTATCTTAAAATCCATCCCATTCCTCCTAATCCCATGAGATCCGCCCGGCCAAACAGGGCCTAAGAATATACATAATGAATTTTATTACTATAATTATTAATGCAGTAACACATGAATGTAGCAAAGTTGGAAAAAAATGCAGATTGTATCACAAAAATGTTTTAGTGGTTCAGTGCCAAGCTAAACAAAAAAAAAAAAAAAAAAAAAAAAAAAAAAAAAAAAAAAAAAAAAAAAAAAAAAAAAAAAAAAAAAAAAAAATCATTAAGTCACAAACTCACAAATCAAGAAATCACAAATGGCGGGACTAAAATGTAAAAACCACCATCATAGAGAGGTGGCCCACATGGACTATAAAAATTAAGCCTCATTCGGAATCCACTCAAGAAAATCCAATAGCCTTCTCTGGTGAGAAATTCAAGAACCGAACTCAATACGTAAAACCCAATTTCCAATTCAAATCTAATAGTAAAAACCATCTCCGATGTAAAAGGAAGCCAAAAACTAGATTAAAAATCACAGATATCAAATACGAAGATTTTCTCAACAAATTCGAGTATGAATTCAAGAACAAGGACTTTTAATGGAAAATCTGTTGTCCACCTCAAATCCAATGACGAAAACCAGATTGAATGTCTCTGAAACTAGGTACAAAGATTTTGATGATGGATTGAGGAAGAGATCAAATAATCAGAAGAAAACCACTTCTTTTTCTTCGATTTGGAGGAGCAAGCTAGGCTAGGGTATTAAAAGGGGAGAGATGGTAGTTTGGGGTTGGGGAAAAGTGGTTTTGGGGTCAACAAAAGCAACTTTGGGAGAAGAGTGGAGGGATTACAGAGAGGGATTGAAAACCCCAAAATCGATTGAAACCCTTGATTGAAAACCCCAAAATCGAGTGGAGTGCAATTCCAAAGTCGATTGGTTGAAGAATCCTAACCTTGATTCGTGGACGCTTGTTTGTTGAATGGGCCGCATTGTCTAAAATCGATCTCTCTCCCTCTCAAAGATCTCCTTCTCCCTCCGTCGCGTCTCCCCCCCCCCCTTCTCTTTCTCTCTCTCTCTCTCTTTCTGTGTCTCCTTCCCTCTCTCCGCTCTGGCAAGGGAAGCCCTAACCGTTACTGATTTATTTTTTTATTTTTTTTCTCTCCTTCATTTTTTTTCTTTTGCGTGAGTGAGGAACGGGGCTGTTTGGCGTGGCGGTTTCGGATGCCTAGCTGTGGGGCCCACAGTGATGTACTTTCCTTACATCCACACCGTCCATCCGTATTAAAAGCTCATTTTAGTAGCTGATCAAAAAAATGAAACTGGCCCAAATCTCAAGTGGGCCACACAACAAGAAACAATCTCAACCAAATTCCTACCATTAAAAACATCATAGGTCCACTTAAATATTTATTTGCCATCCAACGTAAGCGGTTTGTCTGGGGAGTTATTTTCAAATGAAGCATGTATAATTTTCAAATGGACCACACCATAGGAAACAATGGACTTGAACTTGTACCATTAAAAATTTCCTAGGGCCACGTAAGTTTTGGATCAAGCTTAAATTTTTGTTTCCCATACATATGTTTGTATAATCATATAAACTAGTTGGATGACAAATAAACATTATTGTCATGCGTAGAAAGGTTTCACAAGTGGTAATCATTATCTTAATTGTCCTGTGATATGATCCACTTCATTTTTGTATATGCGCCAATTTTGGGCTTAACAGGTATATGGAATCCTGTGGTACACACATGATGGACGGTGTTGACTGAAGTAAAATGTATATGATCCACTTCATTACCTAGATCCCCTACCGAACAGGTTATCCCAACTGTCCAATACGTGGATACTAATTGGACAGTTAAAATGACAACTATCAACGGTCAAAATTAAACAAAAAATGCTCCACTAATTAATCATAGATTACGAGACACTAATCAATCTGATGTAGAATCCTTGGCCCATACACGGAGAGTCCTATGATTTGTAGGGCCTGGATTGATGTATATGTAAGCCATGTGTACGGTTGCTGGGTGGATTTGTTGGAAATTCAATTCTCCATGTTTGGTTTGAAATATAGTGAATCAACTGATCCGGGCCTCTAAAATAGACGGTCCATTGATCTTTGGGCTAATCCCATATTCAAGATACCAAATATAAACCAAGGTTTTAGGTACTCTACAAAACCGATACGTCCACCTTGATATGTATAAGAGATCCACTTGGCTACGTGGTGTGGCCACTTAGTTTTGGACTTGAGCTGGCAAAATAGATAAATTCACACAAACATGGCAGTGGTGGCAGGCAATTTGCGACCACTTCGCTGAATATTGGAAAGTTTTAACGGACGTGGATTGCCTGCAAACCAGGAACTTCTTAGGGAAGCCAGGTGGGGCCACCGTGAAAAATCTACTCCATCCATGCAATTTTTTTTTTCGGATTGTGCTAGGACAAGGATAAAAAATGACGGATTCAAAAATTAAGTGGGCTGCACAATAGAGGATTGAACGTACACCGATGAAAACTTTATGAGGCTACAAAATTTTGGATCAGGCTAATTTTGTGTGTTTTCTGTTCATCCCAGTAGGAATGACCTTATGGAGGGGATGGATGGAATATAAACATCACAGTGGGCCCCAGAGATTTCAACGGCAGGCATTTACCTACCTACGTTTTCCTGTCATACGGCCCACTTGAGTTTTGGATTTGCATAAAATTTAAGACCCATGTTCTAACATGATCTGAAAAAACGGATGGATAGGGTGGATTTCTCACAAATATTACAATGGGCCACCTAGCTTACTGTCGCAAAAAAAATTCCCAAGAATGGTTCTGGAATTTAAAAGTAGTGATACAGACAACTACCAACCTGTAGGGCCCACTAAAGTTGGGAAATGATAATATCTTGCTAGTTGCAATCTCCTGAAATTTCCAATATCTCGTGATGAGATGACTATGTACGTTTTTGCCAATTGGCATGGCCGGCTAGATGGACAAACTAGATCACCACATGCACATTTGGCACCAGAACAAGGACCTTGCAAGTTACAACATTTTTTGAACTACCTTAACCATTCACTCATTCATACAATTAGGAACAGGCCATGGTGTAATAATCACACCGGTCGGATGATCATAACCCTTTGAATGGACCCAATTTGATAACAACCATCCATTGTTTGCGACCCATAATTCACATGGTGCCCCTATCCATAATGACAATGGACCTGGATGGCTTCAAGCATAACTATCAATTAGGGTTGTCCAAGGGCCCTGGCTTGGTCAGTCTGTTCTCAGGTTTTGAACTATAGGTGACAATGTATTGGGTCAGTTAGCAGGTTAACAGACCTGAGCTGTTCCTAATGAAGGTTGGAGTAAGCTAAATGGGTATGGATCTGATTAGGGTTGAACCATATCCAACCTAACCCAACCCTACCATATAAATAACCAATGGGATGGGCTAGATGAACCAATCCAGCTCGGACCATATAGCCCAATGTTCCATTCTTAAACTTAGGGCTACAACTTGTGTTCGGATCGAACCAAACCCAATTGACCCAAACCTATGGCTGGATCAGGTTGTCAAGGTCCTCGGTTGGGTTAGGATTGGAAAATACCAACCTAATCTGCATTTGGGTTGAGCATATTCGAGTCAGGTTAAGTCAGATCGGGAATAATGAAAACATAAGTCAGATCGGGAATAATGAAAACATCAACCTGCCCGAGAGTCCTACTCGAATCTTTGTGTGGTTGTGCAGGTCAGTTCCGGTTGATCGAGCCCAACTGAACTACAATTAAACTACATGAAGCTGCCTACTGCGACTTGCGGTCTTGGCTGCTCCGGTCCATTCGAGTTCAAGCTCGGGTCTCACTGTTTCCCCATAGTATGACCCACTTCGACAATAAATCTATCTCATTTTTTAGATCTCATTCCATCATAGTTCGGAGAAAATGATGGACGAAGTATATTTTACACTGTCATCGTAGTTGGCCCACATTAATTCATATCTTCTCATGTTTTCTCTTCATTTATATTTTTTTGATATTATGAACATGTTGGATGTCAAATAAACATTACTATGCGCCCAAGGAAGGTATCAATGGTGGAAATCATTATTCCACACTGTTTCGTGTTGCATGGTCCACTTAAGTTTTGAATTTACCGAAAAATTGGGATCTTTGGCTTGTTCATCCATTTTTCGAGATCATTTTAGAGAACTATCCAAAAAATTATTCATATCCAAAGATTAATTAAATGAACCACACCACAAATAAGGGGAACAAATTGGCTGCTTCCCCTGATACCATCCAATGACTTGTGGTTGGTGCTCTGTGGGCCCTATCATGACATATGTGTTTAATCCACGCGGTCCATTTATTTTTAAAAATCATCTTATGGCATGAGACAAAAAATAAGGCATATCCCAATATGAAATGGACCACATTAACAAGAAACAGTATTGAATGAGCGTAAACCATTTAAAACATTTCGGGGGCCATAAAAGTCTTAGATCGAGATGATTTTTGTTTTTCCCCTTTATCTAGGCCTGTATGACCTAACCAACAGATTGGATGTCAAATAAAAAGTACACTGGGCCTTAGGAGGGTTTTAATGATGGATAACCAATTATTATTATTTTTATGTGGTGTAGTCCGCCTGATATTTATATACCAAGCAATGGCTGGTGGACAGTGTTATGATCCCCACCATGATGTATGTGTTTCATCCATGCTATCCATCTATTTTCATAGATCATTTTATGATATGAGAGAAAAAATGAGGTATATCTAAATCTCAAGTGGACCACATTACAGAAAAATGTGTTGGATGACGTTGACCATTAAAAACGTTTTGGGGGCCATAAAAGTTTTGGATCAAGATGATATTTATTGTTTCCCTTCATCGGGTCTTTATGACCTAATCAACATATTAGATTTCAAATAAACAGTACAGTGGGCCTTAGGAGGATTTTAATAGTGGATATCCAACCATTATTGATTTCCAGTGGTGTGGTCCACCTGAGATTTATATACCTATCATTTTTTGCGTAAAGTCTAAAATGATCTCTAAAAATAGATGAACGGAATGGATGAAACACATACATCATGGTGGGGCCCACAAAGTACCCACCACCAGTAGCCAATCCGCCTCCCAAATTTGGGCGTGAGCTCAAAACATAGCCGCGCCCAAAGTTTAGAGATTTCATACTCTCTCTCTCTGTCTCTTCTCTATCTCTCTTCGTTCCCTAATCAAAGCACCACCTAAACCCTTCTTTCCTTAATCCTCTCTCCCTCCATTTCCTCTCCATTTCCCTCCACAACCATCTTTTATCCTGCGCAACCCCGCAGCTCTCTTTCATTCTTAGATCTTCTTCTTCATCTGCATCTGCAATATCAGACAGATGGAAGCAGCGCTGGATCCATGCGGGAATGGCTCTCTTAGCTCTCCTAACTCTTCTCCCTCACCACTCCTCCAGTCTCCTCTCTCAAGTCGATCAGCCGCTCCAGGTGTGCCTCCCCCCCCCCTCTCGATCTATATCTTTCGTGCCTCTGGAATGAGATTTTCTCTTCTTGCATCGCTTTTTCCCGCTCGTTTTTGTTGTTGTTAGGGTTTCAATTTGTCTGATTTGAATTCGAGCTCCGACAGTTGGTTTCCGTAGCTTGATTTCGTTATTTCTGTATCTTTTAGCTCCGACCAGTGTGAATAGGGATTTCGTGATGGTTAGGTAGACCACTGGATGTTGACCGTCCATTTTCGGCCCTGTGTCTATCCCATCAGATCTTACCCATCTATTTGGGCCATCATTCGGCAAGCTGGTACATGTGTGAGAAATCAAAACTGTCCATTAAGTAGGCCCCACCGTTCAAACACTCTTATCTATAAATCAGGATGGTCGATTCATCAAGTGGGCAGCAGTGCACGGTGCAAACAAGTGATTAAAACATACATCAACAGTCCATTTCTTCAAGCGGCCCACCTCATGAGTGCACCAGTCAGATATTTTGGGAAACTGCATCTTAACCATGAAGCAAACAGATGGATGACCAGATTTTACCTAATGATCTTCGCACGTTTTACAGCATACAGATGGATTGGGCTATACATAAAGGTGGTATTAGGACCATGAATTGGAGGGCTGTGATGGGGCTGATGTTTGTAAGAATCCAAGCCCAAATCCACTGGCCCACTAAAGGTGAATCACAATCTCGAACAAATGACTTGCTAGCAATGTTCAAAATGGGCCGATTTTGGGCTTTTGGAAACCATTGGCACAGATCTGTCCACTAAAGGTGAATCACAATCCGGTTGATGCTCGTGATGTGCCCGATTATTATGACATCATCAAAGACCCCATGGGTGAGGCACCCATCTCTACTTGGCATAGTCCATTTCAGTGATCTCTATATAATTATCAGCACTCTCCTTGCAGTTTTCATCTTACTTTTGCAATGTGCAATAGCCTTTTGGATTTCTTAAATGACTGAAAAATAGATGATGAATTATTTTTGTTCTTTGAGTTAATCTTTCATTGGTATGACTACACTTTCAACTGACATGTTTCCCTAAAGACATTATTTTGCTTCGGCAGAGTGAAATGTCTACATCATGGAAATATCTTATTTTTCTTGTGCTTTGATCAAATCATTGCATCAGTTTGGGAACCCACTTTCTTTCTCAACAAGGAAATCTGATCAACAAGATTCTCTATTCACTTGGAGTTTTACAACATGCACTTGTCATAAGAACAAATGATCTCTGCCCTATGAGAGGTTCAAGAATTTCTTTTAATTGTCCATCATGATTTTAACTACCAGCTCAAATGCATTTCCATCTCAATGTTTGAGAAAAGTCCATTCTAATTTATAACTATTTCCTCTAAATTCTACCACTAATAAGGCCCTGGATTTTGTCCACTAAAATAATCTATCTTTGTAGGTGTTCAGATATTCCAATTCTTGCTAGTAGGAACTAGGTCAAATGGTCCATCTTCATCCACACGCACATGCGAAAGCTTCTTTTTTTTTGAAAGGTAACACTACTAAGGTTTGAACCCTGGATCACTCACACGAACTACACAGTCTTCACCAGCTCATTTAATGAGTGAGAGACATGTGTGAAAGCTTTACTCTTGTTCTCGAAAAAAAAAAAAAACATTGGGGAATTCTGTTATGCGAATTCCATAGGAGGTTCAAGATATTTGACCAAAGAGCTCCTACTATCCTCAGCGATGGTAAGTTACCATTGTTGCTAACAGGAGCAGGAACCCCTTGGCTAGCCTTGGCGTCTTATACAACTCCAAGTTAATCCTTTGGTTCTTTTAGCTTAGGTATTTGTCCTCAACAATAAGCATGTCATGAGATACAATCTCAATAAATGTTATATGGTCCTCAAAAGATAAAACAAACCCCTATGAGTGTTTAGAGTAACAAACAAAGATACAATCAATTGTTCCATTCCTAAAGTTGCCACATTTTAAGGCAAGCATCAAAAGATAATACTAGTGATCCCTAGGATGTAAGTCACAGAGAACTTCCAAGTTCCATATGAAATCTTCAAAATCAATTTGTAGGAACTCTATTGAAGATGCAAACAGCTGTAGACAACACAACTTGAAAAGGTCTGGTAGATTCTCCATCTGTTATTTGTATGTGGGGAATCACTCCTCCTCGGGTTTCCTCTAATCTGACAATGCCCATTTGGTCATATAGGGCCCTCGTAGGGTTATTTCCTTCTTTTTTCTGGTAGGCAGAACAAGGTGCTCAATTGATAAGTTGTGGAAAAGACATGATAATCCCCAATATGTGTCATGTGTCTTCAGACACCATATGGGGAAAAGAGTGCTTAACGCGTTTCAATATTGTTGATACTTTATTCAATCAATTTTCATTCTTCTTATTGTGGCATGGGAGAGGTGATGGCCATAAAAGGAGATCATTGTGGAGAATCCTTTAGGCTGGCAACGGACCGAGGGCTTGGGCCCAAAATATCAAAGTTTTTAACAGGGCCAGCCCAAAGGCCTGGCATGACTAGTTCAAAATTTAGGCCCAAGCCCCATTGCCAGGCCTAAGAATCCTTGTTTTGGTTTGTTGTCGCTTTCGGTTAAGTGCAGCAATAGATGCCTTCCGCAATAGGCATCCAACTTTGATTTGGTGTCTGGCAAGACCAAATTTCATTAGTTGGTGCTGAGTATAATCTCCAGATGATTATATTGGGGAATAGTGTGTTCCTGAAATCCTTTGCTTCTCCACATTTCTGAGGGGATTACTGCTTATAAAATATCAGGTTATTTAATACTTGCAAGCTAAAATGCTTATTGTATTGTGCAAAAACAGTTTCGAATAGCCTATCTCAATGTACTTATCCCAAACAACCAGCTCTATGGTGATACCCTTCAAGTCATCATTCCATCTAAACCCACTTTGAGAAGATCTGTCATGATATTGTATTGTTTTTTCAAAGTTTTGATTCAATTCTTGTAATTTTCTTCTTTTACATTGATTCCAACTTCTCATGTATAGAATCAATTATTGGGTACCACGCAATTTTCTTAAATTGATTATTGTTTCATCGGAGACCAAGATGGATTTTCTCTAATAACACATCTCATGTATTCATCCATCCTTGTATTCCTAATTTTTCCGTTGGTGTGTTTGATTTTTTTAAAAAAATTTAAATATATTTTTTAAAAATCAATATTCTGATAAATTGGAAATAAAATGCCCAATATACATTTATAAACATACTCGCAAGAAAGATAATTTCCATTTATATGCTAAATGACAAATATGGAAGTTTGAGATTACATCTTATCAAGCCTAAAGTTAGTATTGAATTTTGTATACATATCTTCTGGAAGTCTCAATCAAAATTGGTTTTAAGCATCCTTCTCCCTTCTGCTTATTGCTCTGACTTGCATTTCTTCTTCATATTAATCATTTCCCTTCTCATTGCTCACTTCATTGATGTGTCAATGTTCTTCTTCGTTGAAATCGTTGTCATCCTCTAAATTGAAAATGTCATAAAAAATATGATATCACATCTGTTGTTAATGATGTGGTTGCGTTTAGTTTTTTTTTTTTTTTTTTTTTTTTTTGAAAGGCAACAAAGAATTTATTAAAAACAAAGCATGAAAAGCGCTATAAAAAACAAAAGAGCCCCAAACTAAATTAAGCATGAAAAGCACTATAAAAAATAAAGGAGCCCCAAACTAAATTAGGGGATACAATTATCTAGAATATTTAGACTAGAAGCCCACTCTTTAATATAAGACATCGCCCTCCCAATTAAAAAGGAAACCAATATGCCCTTATATCTAAAACACTGATCGTTTCTTTCTCCCAATTAACCACAGAAACACCAAAATGGATAGCCTCAGAAGGCTTACCATCTCTTCCGATTCCACCTCCATGCCAAGTGAGGAAAAGATCCTCAATCGTGCCTGACATAACTCACTGGATTTTGAACACTCCCAAGAAGCCCTCCCAAATAGATCTAGTTATTGGACAATTGATAAACAAGTGGTTTACCAATTCTACATCGCTAAGACAGATGGAGCACATGTTTGGGATGTACATCAGTCTCTTTTGAAGATGGTCTATCGAAGCACTCAGTTTTTACATGTTTGGGATGTACATTGCTCTCTTTTGAAGATTGTCAGTAGGAGCACTCGGTTCTTGCTCACCAACCATGCCAAAGAAGGTTATTACAATCTTCACTTGTATATACATTACATAAGATAAAGTGGTTTCAATATTGGGAACCATGCTTTTAATACCCTAAATGCACATTCAATGGCATTCTGCAAAGTGAATGACAAATTAAATAAGTCTTTTTCATTTGTTGTATTTACCAGATTAAATAAGTCTTTTTCATTTGTTGTATTCGCCGGATTAAATAAGTTTTTTTTTTTTTTTTTTTTTTTTGGTTTCTTAGAATACAAACTTGCTTAAATTCCTTAAGGTAGTAGTGGGCACCATGAAATGTGCTAGAAATCCAGAGAAGTTAAGAAAACCCGCAACTAAATAATATTTACCATTAGATATTGACAAACTCTCTTGTCATGAGAGTACCGGCACTCATGAATTTGAAGTAGATCCTTTCCATCCAGTGAAGAGTTAAAAGCAAGCATCCAAAATATTTTGGAAAACACAACCTCTTTTCGTATGACACAAACCTCACTCTCTCAATGATGTGTTACATCTAAGACTCTAATACAATATTTCAAATATGGGTAAAACCATTAATTGTTTTGTATTTCTAGAGGTACTTAAGACTTTGGAGGTTTTAAGAATTCCGAAGGGAGTTTGATAATCGAGTCCAATACTTTAAAACCTAACCTTGACGCATTAGGAGTCTACGAGCATTCGATTTGCCTCATTTTTTGGCTCATACTTAAAATGATCTAAAAAATAGTGATATGAAAAAAATGTATGAACGGTTTGTATATGATATCATCGTGGGGCTTACAAATTTTTTGCGAATTTCCTTTTCTTTCTTGAAATTCCAAAATGCATTTTGAGAATTTCCAATCACAAATACAACCATTTGAGATTGTTTTAAAGAAAGAATGATAAGGATTGCAACCTTGTTAGGTGAATTTTTATGTGTGGATGGTTGTTTTGCAATCCAAAGATGGTGTTTTCATGTATGACGAGGATTATTAATGTTTTTTTTTTTTTGGTCTATGAGCTTTTCTTTTGTGCATTTTGGTTATGGTTTATGTTTTGGTGCGATTACGCATCGAGTGCATATGGGAATTGCTATAATTTTTTGTTGATTGGGGTGATTTGAATCTTGGGCTGCGTTTGGATGTCCTAGGAAGTCCGTTTGCTTGGAATATGGAAGTTGCTAAGGGATTTGTTTCTAGAAGCGACAAATTACCCGAGAAACGATTACAGTACATGGAAACAAATTTCATTAATCATGTATGCCAACTTGGAATTTGATTATGCGAGAATATAGAAATTGAATTTGGGTGTTGGGAAAGGAAGGTTTATGCGAGTTGTTTTTGTAAATGGAATTTGAAAGTATGACTTGTTGGAGGAATTCATTCCCTTGGAATTTGCAATGCACCCTCTGGGCGGAATCGAAAACAGGTCCAAGTGGAATTTGATTCCAAGCGGAATCTGTTTCAACCTTTTTTCACCATCCAAACGCATGAATTAAGCCACAGGAAATGGATTCAATTTCCGGATATGCACTTTTCCAGGGTGCCAAACAATCCCTCGAGTTGGACACGAAAGGTTATGGATAATCACTTTGAATGGAAAATGAAAAATTGTGATTATGTGTAATGCAGATTGCCAAAATCCCTTTTGCCCTAAATGTCCGTCTATCCTACCAAAATATCTACATTTTTGAGAATTTTTAGCTTTGTTTGGTATTTTCTAGACCACATTAATTTAGGAATGTTCACCAACAATGCATTGCATGGGAACTTCGTGTGTGATGGTAGCACATTTTCCCACGTCATATAGGGTACTTGGAAGATTTCCTAGTGCAACAATCAGGCAGTCCACTCATCGAGACGGGCCACCCGCATATGTCGAATCGGATCATTAGCTGTGCGTGAATGGACAAGACTCACTTTTGCACCAGGTGACATTTTGGTCGGGCTCGACTTTCTCAACACTTGGATGACGTACTGGTCACGTGTTGACACATGAAGTTTGCATGCAATGCATTGTCCATAAACCTATCAACGAATGCGAATTGAACAAAATATTAGCTTGGTGTAGAAAACAATGGAAATTGTTTTTTCTTTTTATTATGGTTTTCATGATATTGCAATCTCAAGATGTAATAGTCCTTGAAATTATGCAACATGTTGTAGAACTAGAAAAATGGAATTTACTGTCTACATTCAATTGCAAAGTTGTCAAATGCCGTTTGGAAGTTAGAACACTATTTAACGGTGTGTGTCCAAACACTACCACATCATCTATTCTGCATACTTGTGGCTAGACTTGTTTGCCTTATCCTCTCTTTTTCATGTACTTACTTGAAAATAAAGAGTTTTATGTGGAGATGACTGATATGTATACAATAAACATGAGCTAATAAGCGTTTAAGTATTACAAACAAAACACTAATCTCTAAATGTACTCCTGAATCATGGCACACTCCACACAACTATTTCAATCAAACAACAAATGCCGGATGTAATGTTCTCACTAAGAAAGCTGTCAACAATTCTGATTTTATCCACCATCCATGAGAAGTATGATAGATTGAAATACTTAACCTATAAACCTATGCTTCGGCACAAATCTTTCTTCCTCGATGATTTGTCTTCTGTTAAGCATCAGGTCGGATTTATTTTGTGCCTGTTGTTTTCACAATTCACCATCCATTTTAAGTGTCTTTGAGAGTAGATTAAGTGTCTTTGAGACCTCACCCAACATGACGAGTCCTTGACAGTGGGGACCACCTAGATGCATGTATTGTATATCCATGTCGTCCATCCATTTTAACAGATACTTTGGTGCATGAATCCAAAAATCATGCCAGCCTCATAGAAAAAATTGATGTTAATGGAGTGGAAATATATTCTAATTTTGGATTAAAATGCCAGCCTCATAGAAAAAATGCATGCTCAAGGTTTTATTTAAGCCAACATTTGTACAGTATGGTCTTCATAGATCTAGTTGATTCATCGTGCGAGGCCACTATATGGATTGGGAATGAATGAAGGGCTACTCCATTGAGGCTGAAGGCCACAAGGTTTTATTCAACCTCCTATTGCATATTACGTGTTGAGCCTGTTGGTCATATTTCCATTTAAATTGTACATTTATAGGAAAATCGTTGGCTGGCTAGGATTAAATTGCATATTACGTGTTTTTATTTCTCTACCATTAAAAGCTTCATAAGGCTTATCATAATGTTTAAATAAAATGAGCAAAAAAATGAGTCAAATCCAAATCGAAGTGAACCATACATCATAAAACAGTGGTTATTGAATGCTTGTAGGCCGTAAACGTTTTGAATTTTAAATCTTGGTAGAATTTTAAATTATAAAGACTTTGTTGGTGACAACAGGTAAAGAAAGATTCATATTGATTTGTTACATTTGTTTTCTTTACCCTTCTTAAGAATTACTGTGATACCTTTTTTTTTTTTCTTCTTCTAGAACTGCCTAATCCACAATACAACTAGTTGTTTTCCAAGTCCAACATCCATATGAATTTTCTTTAGCATTTCCTTGACTAATTGGTTGTATGTTACTAGTATGTAGTAGATAATACTAGGTTCAATAGTAGAAAATAGGATTCAAAACATCATTTTCTGAGTGCCCTTTTCAATGCCTTACGGTGTGTTTGGTTGCACTAGATTTTATTAAATATCATAAAATTCTAAAACTCATCAAAACTCCAAATGAGATTGGAAACAAATATCTATAAATGTACATGACTTTTCCATTAAAACCCATCAATGCCTCACGGTGTGTGTGTTTTTTTTAATTGTCTTTTCTGCCAATAATACATACTTGTCTGGGTGCCAGGTTCAAATATGCCACATGTCGCCACAAGCAATTGATGTTATGAGGAAGGCTAAAGTTCGATTGTTCCAAAAAAGTTTTACGCTACATGAGGTATGAATATTTTGGACGAGTTAAAAATGAAAAATATCCTATGGGCCTTTTTCAACAAACCATTAGCCTTTTGTTTAATGGGCCTTAAGTCCTAAGTAAATATGTTGGAGAAATGAAAAGAATGTAAGGGACCTGTTTGCTTGATGTTGAGAATGACCAACGGACTCGGGTGAGCACTTTGCTCAGAGAAATGTCATGTTTTATAGTGATGGCTATGCCATACATGCTTGTTTTGATAGTCTAATTTGTATTCCTTTCTTTCCTTGTTTTAGGTGATCAAAGTGATCGCATGTTATCATTTTTGATGAAATTGATGCTATTTGCAAGGTACGTATCTTATTAAACTTCCACTTCAATGTACCTCAATTTATCGTTCTGTAAATGGAGAAAGAGTATATTACCTTTGGATATGGATGAATTTCAACAGTGATAGCATTTCAAAATTGTACTTGTATATATGTATATGTATATGTATATATGGGAAATGGTATTATGAGGTCGACCTCATGGGAACTTCCCATGAGGTCAAGCTGCATGGGCCCCACCATGATGTGTGTTGAACATCAACACTGTGCATTTGATGGGTCATATACGGAACTCAGGTGGGATATGATGGGTCATATACGGAACTCAGGTGGGATATCCCAAAAATCATTCGTGCATTTTAGAGAACCACTTACAATGAACCAGCGTAATTGAATTCTAGCAACAACAAAGTGCTTATAACTTTGATGTTTTGAGATAGAAATTGATGTTCTGATTTAACTTCATTGCAGATTATAGAAGTTAGGAGCCCTTGAGTGGAACAAAGTGGTATTGAGTATTGAGTACAATACTATTCTAACAAGGTGAGTATTGAGTATAATCATTGCATTTTTTCATCCAATGATTGCACCATTCATGGGATTTTAGTTGCATTTATTTAGTCCATCCATCTTGTTATTGCAAGTGGTTTCTTGATAGTTGGGTAAGTCTTTGGGTATGTATTTCAGTCGGCATATTTATAGGATTAGAAAAAGCAAAAAGTTTTACTATTTTAGTAATCTTCATACCATTTGTCCAACTACGTTCATTTAGTTCGCGAAGGATTATGGTTAAACCCCAATTTAAACCTGATAAGGGGACTGCTTCTAGTTGGCTTGAAACTTGATTGGATACATTCTTCTTTTCACTTCTCTGATATTCCATTGTATTAAAGAAGTCTTGTACTAAGAAGGATTTGATTCACAACTTAGAAAATCACAAAGCAACAATATTTTTGTGAATTCAAATTCCTCATGTTTGAAGTAACCTTGGATTCAAGTATGGCTTAAACTAAAATTCCTTCAATGCAAAAGAAAAGAAGAAGAAGAAGAAACTTTCTCTACATTCATCATTTCATTTATCTGATATTCAGTTGTAGTAAAGACGTCTTTTACTAAAAAGATTTGGATGGGGGGAAGTTTTTGTGAACTTGAATTCCCTATGTTTGTTTAAATAATGTTGTATTGCTCAATGAAGTTTTCTTTCCTTACATTCCTCTAGTTTACATTCAATCAGTAGCGCTTTACCTTTTAATTCCTTTTTGTTTGGTGCTAATGAGATGCTTATACTGCCAATAAAAATAAATAAATAAATAAAAGGAAAACAAAAAAAAATGAGAGATCTGTTTTGGCATCATTGCCATTTGGAATCCAACAAACAAATAGTTAGCTAGCACAAATTCGGAGATCGTCTGAGATTGGAGGATCCTAACTAACACTTTGGATGCTTTTCAACTGAATGTGGTCTGCCGTTGTATTTTCTTGTTAACTTTCAATTCCTAGATTGGGGTCAAGTTGTGTTGTTTATTAATTTCAAGAAGGGGCATTCCTTTCTTGTTATGCTTTGTGGTCTAATTCCTTTTTGTTTGGTGCTAATGAGATGCTTATACTACCAATAAAAATATGTAAATAAATAGAAGGAAAAGAAAGAAGGAAAAAGAGACAGAAGGCATTGCCACATGTGCACTAGGACCCTCTAATTCCTGTTTTTCTTTGGCCCATCTGGGACTTAATTCATCTTTCTTAGTACATCTTTGTTACATATTTTGACTTAGAAGTTATTGTATCAAATGACAAAACTTCTATTACAAATTTACAATTATATGCCACATGTGCAATTTGTAAGTAATTTCTAAGCTTTTATACCAACTTCAACTGAATTAACAGAATTTTCATTCGAGGCCAATAGTCTATACTGAGATGGGGATATTTTGCATTAATGATGATGATACATATCATTTGTCTGGTGGATCCCAATGTTAATGTTCAACGGATCGAATCTACTCTGTTGAACAATCACGCTATCCGATCGGTGGACTTCCTCGAGTTGCATATGTATATCTCTAGTTCTTGCATCATTTCATCTACAATTTGATGTTTACAAATGTTTATGCATCATAAATACTAGGGATGTAATTACAATTTGATCATTGCTGGTCTACAATTTGATCTTTCCTATTAACTAAATTATGTATTTCAAGGTTATTTTCTCCATCAACGCAAGGCGAGAGATGACAGATTTCTGAGAAAGGTCGGTTTTTTTTTTTTTTTTTTTTTTTTTTTTTTACATACGAAACTAAAGAGCAATGAGTGTGTATGCTCAGATAGTTCTGTTTGGCCAAAAGTTGTTGGTGGGGCTCATCTTCAATTGGAGATTTACTTAGTGTTTCTCTTCAACAACGGTTGTCTATTCATTAGTTATTAAGTTGGTTGAATTTGATGCTTTCTCTTTCACTAATATTTGACTGGATGCAAGTGGGCTTTGTAATAGTACAAGTTCTAAGTAAGGAAATTCAAGGAAATGCCCAAGAAATACCCAAGCTAATTTTTTATTTTTTATTTTATTTCTTATTTTTTAATGCACCTCTTAGTTGAATTTGTGCATCTATATCTGTACATGATATACTCCTATTTGATGTTTTTTTTTTTTTGGGAAAGATTCCTTTTGAATGTTTATCTATACTTTCAAAGAACAAAAATTATATTTAGTAGTTCTCAATGAATGTGGGTATTGGTGCTTTCAGGTAGGTGTTGCAGTTGAAAGGTATGGCTTAGAATTTCAATCCTTCCATGAGTAAATTCCATCCTTGTTGGCATATTTGAAATTTTATTAGGGTTCTTAATGAGAAGTTGGGGTTCTCTATCTTGGAATTGGTTGTGTGAATAAAAGTAGGATACCTTGTTTGCTTCTATATGATCCAATTCACAAAGTTACCAGTTGATTTATTTAAAAAATGGGTAATTTCCTATTTGGCTTGTGAATCAAAATGAACCAACAAAATGAGCATCGAAAAATTACATTTACATGATGTTGATAAAACCTAATTCAATTGAAATAGTCAGTCCAAGGTTATTACTGCAACGTTCATATTCTAGTTTTTTCTCCAGCTTTTCCTATTTGTGTTTTTGTTTATTGAGTTGAAGTGATATATAATTGATGAAGTCTTGGAGAAATTTGCCATCCTCAGGCATTCCTTAAAAACTTATTTGGTTTCTCAAGAGCCACTTTGCAAAGCAAAAGCCAACTGCATTGTTTTGCAGGCTTCTTCAGTGTAAACATAGGCTTGATTCTTCCATAACACAAATGTTGATTTTCTCCTCTTTAATTCAATTATATTTACTGACCAATTGAAAAGAACTTTTGAGTCTCTAGGTTCAAGCCAACTGCATTATTATTAACGTGTCTCTTGCTTGATTTTATACATTAAGGATCTGTTATCATATTCAATTTGTAAGATGCTCCAAGTGTACAAGTATGAGCTTGAGCAAAACCCAGTATAATTTCTATTCTTGATCCCATGAAAGGCAAATGTTGATGAGCAGCAGTTGGCTGTGAATGTGAATGTGAATATAATGAAATATGGATGTGAATATGATGAAATATGGGTTGTTTATATTGATGTGAATGTGAATATGATGAAATATATTATATAATAGGTGTATATCAGGAAGAATATGATGAAATATATTATAACAGGTGTATATCAGGAAAAATATTCCAGCAATTTTGTGCCGGAATTTTTTTGTTAAAAGAGACTTTTAGCTATGAAAACTTTCGTTGCTGAAAAGTCTACTAGCAGCGAAAATTTTCGTTGCTAATAGTCTTGCAATATTTATTGGCGACGAAAATTGTCGTTGCTAAAAGTGGAATGATTATTTTTAGCAACGAAAAATTTTGCTGCTAAAAAAAATGTGGAAGACTTTTAGCAGTGAAAAATTTCGCTGCTAAAAATAATCATTCCAATTTTCATGACGACAATGTTCGTCGCCAAAAAAAATATTGCAAGACTATTAGCAGTGAAAATTTTCGTTGCTATAAGTGGAATGATTATTTTTAGCAGCGAAAATTTTCGCTGCTAAAAGTCTTCCATAGTTTTTTTAGCGACGAAAATTTTCGTTGCTAAAAAGCTTCCATTTAGCGTCGATTTAATTTTTTGCCATTGAAACTTTTTTGTGACGGTGTATTAGTGACGAATTTAGCGACGAAAATTTTCGTCGCTAAAACGTTTTAGTGACGAAAAATTGGCTTTTAGCAACGAAAATTTTCATCGCTAAAAGGAGGATTTCTTGTAGTGTTACAATTAAGGCTAACGACTATAGGGTTAATGCTATTGATTATACTACGAATTACACTAGGGAATGTAATTAGCAAGTGCGGAAAATAAATGATTACAATAAGGAATGCAATTTACTTGAACAATAAAGAGTTACGCTAAGAAATGTAAACTTGAAAGGATAATTTAAGGACAATTCAAGATAGATTTGGTTTGTTTGGTTTGGTATGAGACTTATTGTTTCGTTGCAATCTTCTTCCATTTGTAAGGCTAATTCACGACTCTGGATGCTTCCCACGTTCCGACGGCTATGGTAACCTTTTTCCACTACTCTACTACTAGATGTTTTAAACGTTCTGCATTTCTTGAATTATTATTGTGCCACGTGTCAGGTGATCGTGTGAATTCGATTGCTTCTGCTCTTACCACTTGTCACATGGTCATTTGAGCTCGACCACTTCTTTAGCGCTCGGTCGCAATTGAAACGTTATGGCTCAACTTTCCTAGACAAGACTGTACATATCCGAATGAAATCTTTTGACCACTCCATGTATATCTATATAGATCACAAGTGAATGAACCTGATTGGCCGAAACAGGACTCAGCTAGAACGGGTACAAACACCCATCTTTTCACTTTTTAGAATGCAAATCCTACAACATTTATGAGTGCAAAAGAAAGCAAATTACTGCTAACATACTTGAATCTTCAATAACTCTGATGTGACTAAATAGAAATGTATTATGTGTTTGTTATTAGAATTGGTGAGACACACATGGCATTGGCCCTTTAGAAATGTATTAGGACTCAAAAAAGTGGACTGAGTATAGATCCTTGATAAACGTCAGAGCATCATATGGCTTATTTTACCGGAGTCATATCTTGCTGGGGGTTTCTCTTTCTAAGAGCCCAAGGAAGAGAAAGTTGTCATGGAGAGTCGGCAATTGGCCAAATTTCTCCACCACATGTCCATTGTTATAAAGCCAGGATCAGTCCCCATCTTCTTTTACCGATTCTATAAAACTTAAAAGCCCCATCAATTGGCAATGACTGGAAGTTGAAGACCGCCACTAACTTCCTCTCAAGCGATCTCATCAGATTACAAATGGTGGATTTTGACAGACATCTTCAATAACATCAGAGAAAATTAGGGCATTTTTTCTTTGAAAACTTGCTATTTTAACTTACCATTTATTATTATGACCTTGTGGGCCACCTAATAATGATCTTTGAAAAATCATAGTTTATCTATCTTCTTATTCATCTAAAAGAAATCATAATGTTTTGAGGAAATCCATAATTTAATTATTCGTGTTAGAATAAAATTAGAAGGATAACCTCTAAGTGGTATTTTGGACCCTTCATGTATATGATCCTTGATGAATGTATAGGTAGATACTTTAAGCAATATTTATTTATTGGGATGTAGAAACATCACGCTATGAATTAGTTAACCTTTTTTTTTTTTGCTGATATGCAAACAAAAATTCATTGGTTGTTTTCTTGGTAAGAGGTTTGAGTATAGAGTAAGATGCCAAGATTTTAAAGTCCTAGTTATAGCACTTTTCTTTATTATTTTTTAAATATTGCCTTAATTCATGAGATCTACATGATTGTTTTCTATACTTGTTTCATGGAGAAGCTAAGTGGAGAGTGAGGTCAAGGGTTAAACAACCCTCATTATCAAAAGAAATAATTTTTTTTCCCCTAAACTACACATGCTCTCCAAATTTGAAAAAGAAAATCTTGATTAGCAATGTACAACTCATTATGACAAGGTATTGAGAAGGAATAAGAGGGATGAAACCTCTATGAGAGGGTTTATGCTCTCACGCTTGGGGAAATGTGAAACCCCCTCTCCCCTAAGGGCCTATTTGATTTTCCAAATGCAGGGTATTTACTTTGTAAATATCCCATTATTACAATTTCACCTGTTTGAAAATGCCAGGGTATTTTTTCTTTGAAAAACGGTCTAAAATGATTGCATAAATTTGTGGGCCCCGCCGTCATATATATGACATATCAGCATCGTCCATCCATTATACCCTAACATTTTTAGGCATGAACCGAAAAATGAGAAAAATCCAACATTCAAGTGTCCCACACCAAAGTAAACAGTGGCCCTAAGAAGTTTTTAATGGTAAGTGTTCGATTACATCTTTACTGTGGTGTGGTCCACTTGAACTTTGAATCTGCCTCATTTTTTGGCTTATGTCCTAAATTCAGTTGGCATGATGGATGGACGGCGTGGATAATCCACATACATCAGAGTGGGCCCCCCTGATATTTGGCAGCCTCCTCGATTCTTGTGTTGAAAAAAGCAAGAGTCAAATCAACATCGGTAACGATGAAGGTAATTACTAAGGAAATAATTATTGCCCATTTCCACTGCATTTGCATTTACCTAAGAAAATCAAACATGCCCTAAATGTGAAGAGAGAGAGAGAGAGAGATAGATAGAGAGAGAGAAGAGTGCAATTCCACTCCATTGATCATGTGGGGCCTGGACTCTTATCTCATCACAACCCTTGGATTGTCAAAATATGTAGCTTTCTTAACAAGATCAGAACTACTCTTAACGACCCTAAACGAGATCATAACTAATCTTAACTTAAGTACTAGCTTCGATCAAAGGTACCACACAGCTCGACACTCACAATTACGAACGTGCGGATTGGACACAGTATGGCCTATGACATGTTTTGGAGGGACCCAATAGGCCGAATCAATGGATCAGGCAGCCCATCGGCTTGTTTCCTTGCACAATAGTCTAAGTCTTTGGGATAGTCAAACTCGTAACATTTTGATAAAGCACCTCTGGGCTGACCTTGGGACCTTAAAAATCCCAAAGGGAAAGCCCAAGAAGGCCATCAACTTGACCAAAAAAAGATTAATAGGATAGATTGATGGAACCATAGCCTTCTTGGCTTGATCTCGACCCTTTGCCCCAAATACCAGTTAGTCACAAATTTATTGAACCACATTTCGTCGACTCTAATGCTATCAATATCATATGCACATCTAGTTAAGGGGTCCTCGAGATATTTCAAAAACAACCACCAGACTTAATCGGCCGTCGCCAGAGTAGGCATGAGGAAGGACTAAAAGACGAGTATTGTAGTTTCGAAATATCGGTAAAGCACCGCAATGGGTGCTGAGTTCCTAAAGCCCAACCCTTCAATTCCAGACCCTTTTGTAAAAGTGCATCTCATGTGTAAAGAAGATTAAAAAAAATATATACATAAAAAAAAATGGCCCATGAAGGGTCCATATTTGGCTTCTTCAACCTATTTAAAGGCCATAGTTGCAAATGGGCCGAAGGCCGAAGTACGGGAGAAGGCAAAGGTTGTGGGATGGTTGGATCTCTACTAAAGAGCTTCTTGGAAGCTGATCCTCGAGCCTAATTTCAACTGTGACGTCTCGTTGCTTACTTAAAGTTCCATGTGTCTGAACCTACTCGATCATTTCTCATCTTTAAAAAGTTTCCCCATCAAGGCTACTCTTTCCAACTGATGCACAAATCATTTAAAGCCAATGAAGATATCGAAGTTAACTAGTAGAGTTGGAATCCATGATTTATATCCAACCATCCCCTTTAACCAAAAAGGAGGTATATATGGTTTCCCCTTTTCCTTGTCACATCTTGAATCAAACAATATTCAACTCCACAACTACCAAAACTTTAACAATTTTTGCACACACATATCTCAACTATACTCTTCTACTACTTATTTTATTATATTTTTTCGCCCACCTCGGCTCTTAAAATCTGGCATAATATATCGTAATATTTGAAGTTTTCCTGAATCTCCCTAAAAACCATAATGTCTTATAGTAAAGTAGAGACTGTGCAACGCATAAGAAGAAAATGGTGCCTAATCCCTCCTTTTCTATAACCGAGGCCCTTAAACAAAATCTATGGTACACAAACCTACTACATGAGCCACTCGATTTGGAAAATCTTGTGATTTCTCATCCTTTATATGATTTTATAGGTTTTAACCGACTATATATTCTGAAGTCATATTTTGGCTAGTGACGACTCTTAAGTAAAAATAAATAAAAAATAAAAAAATCTTTACATTGAAGCCAACCTGACATGTAATCCAAACTAACAAGTACCACCCAAACTAAAGAAGAGTCAAGCCAAAAAAGAACTAGTGAGGATCATACCCCTGCATTTTACACGAGGGAGGGCATTCACAACTTAACTTTTCTATACAACAAAGTGGGAAATTGAAACTTGTGGGGCCCAAGTGGTATGTGTCTCACATCAAACCCATCCAACAAATACACACCAATATTGTTATTATTAGACAAACAAAAGATATGGCTGATCCAATCATAAGGTGGGCCAATCCATAAAACATAATTCCCACCATTCAAAATATCTCAAGTCAAGTGTAGCTCATCTGATGATTTGATTGACCTGATGTTTTGTCTGTATTATCACTATGGTATGCACTTTAACGGGTTGAATGTTATACACATACCATGTGGTCTTCAAAAGTCTTGAGTTTCACTACTTTTTAAAGAAAAAAAATTAAATAAGGTCATTTTTATAATTTCATCTCTCGAAAAACACCCTATGTAATTTACAATTGTGAGGCATATTTGGTAAAATATAATTTCCTAAGGAATTTTGGGTGAAAATTTCTGAATATAGTCCCATTTTAAATTTCTATAAAATTATATAAGGAGTCAATTTTTATTGGGATTTCAATCCAAAAATTATTCCTAAAATATTATGATGCTTTGAGGTTGCATATTTACCAAAACATTCCTATGATGATACGGATATGAGATGAAAAGTTTAGTTTACCCATTGAGAGAATTCATATATTGTTCTGTAGATGCTTTGCATTCTGCAAGTCACGGTCGGTCGATCGTAACTCAATGTGTTGCTACGGTCGACCATGGAATTTCACGGTTGATCGTGATTCTCTGTGATGATTCATGGTCGACCGTGACTATTTGTAATGGTTCACGGTTGATCGTGGGTGCGACTGTTGGGTTTCAAAATTTTGCATAAAATAAGGTATTTAAGTCCGATTATCTCATTAGGGATTAAGACTCATCAAAAGCTAATACAAGTGTTTTCACAAGGGACTAGGGTTGGCCAAGGGAGATGATTTTCTACACTTATAAAGGGACTTGGGAAGGATTTCTCAAGGGATCTAGGTTTCCTAGAGGTGTGCATCGCAGGGGAGATCGAGTACATCTATTATAATTGAAGAAGGTGAGTCTGTACAACTCTAAGGTCTTGATTATAGTAGATCTTCATTTCTTTGTTCAATAGTTTTTTTTTTTTTTTTCCACAAGGGTTTTTCCTCGCAAAATATCATCATGTTTGTGATTGTTTACTTTTGGTTTCGTTATCCTACATCATTATATTGTTCTATCTTCGTTTATCATGCTTCCACAAAGCACATGGATTAATAGTGGTAATAGATATGAATTTCTAACACGTAGGGTTTGATCCGAGTTTGTTGTTGGCTCGACTTTACATCATGATGGTGTGATATATAGAGTGGGTTCACTCACAACAAAGTTGTATCAGAGTGTCAGGTTGGATGTTTGGGTTTGAACGAATATGTCTGGATCAAAATTTGATATACAAAAGTTTGATGGGAAGAACAATTTCAGTTTATGACAGTGGAAGGTCAAGGATATTCTAGTTTCACACGGGTTGAGTAAGGCGTTGTTGGAAACAAAACTGAAAAAGATGTTGGATGATTATTGAAGCGATCTCAGGGAGAAAGCCATGAGCACCATCTGTTTATCTCTATCAGATGAGATTATGTACAACATTCTGGATGAGGAATCACCCCTGATGATGTGGAAAAAACTAGAAGACATATACGTGTTGAAGTCCTTCACAAATAAGTTGTATGTGAAGAAATAACTTTTTTTGAAGGAATGATCAAATCTCTTGGAGCATATGAACTTGTTTACAAAGCTATATACCAATTTGATAAGGGTTAAAGAGACAATCAAGGAAGAAGACAAAGCGGTTCTACTTCTAGCATCACTTCCCTCATCATATGACCGTCTCATCACTACTCTACTGTATGGGAAGAATACAGTGAAGCTTGGAGAAATAACCGTGGCACTTAGAGCTGGGCACAAACTGAGCCGATCGGTGGATCCAACCTGATCTGACTTGAACCGAATTGAAGGTCTGGATCGATGTGGTTCGAGTTGGATCAGTCAGATCCGACCGTTTATTAGATCGTGGTCAATCCAGACCGATCCGAATGGATCCGATCTAGACCGATCCGATCTGATCTGGAGTGATTCTTATGAATATTTATCACATATATTTATCTTATGAACATGTTGAATGACAAATAAACATCATTGAGGCCTTATAAATTTTTCAATGGTGGAAATCAATACTTCTACTTTTTCCTGTGGTATGATTCACTTGAGCTTTGGATATGCATCAATTTTGGGTTCAACCACTAAAACGATCTGGAAAAATGAATGGACAGCGTGGATAAACCACATGCATTCATGGTGGGCCCCAACAAAGTTTACTTAGTACGATAAGAGTCCACTGACGCAGGAAGCGGATTGCATACTGAGTAACTCAGTACCCTGAGCGTACTAAGTAAACTCTGTGGGCCCCACCTTCATTCATGCATTTTATCCAACCCGTTCATCCATCTTACCAGATGATTTTAGGGAATTAACCCAAAAATGAATTCTATAAAAAGCTCAAGTGGACCACACCAACATAAACTGTGTGAATTGAACTTCTACCATTGAACCGTTCTTGGAGGCCACAGAAGTTTTAAATCAAGCTGATATTTGTGTTTTCCTTTCATCCATGTCTTTTTGATCTTATGAACAGGTTGGATGACAAATAAACATCACTTCGGGCCTCATAAAGGTTTCAACGGTGGAAATCAATACTTCAATTATTTTTGGTGGTATGGTCTAGTTGAGGTGTGGATATACTTCAATTTTGGTTTCAATGCCTAAAATGATCTTTAAAAACAAATGGATGGCGTGGATAAACCACATGCACTCAGTGTGGGCCCAATAAAGTTTACTCAATACGATAAGAGCCTACAGAGTAACTTAGTACGTAATCCGATTTCACTGACGCAACGCAATTTCATGCACAACACATCAATACATTTCGTGCACAGCATGTCAACACAGCTGGTGTAGATACATGTTGTGCAAAGACAAGCGGAGACACACTGTTGAGGGTCAAATATTGCATATCAGACCCTAGTTATTGCCTGAATTTACGAACATGATACGGTTTAATGCTCTATTTTAATCGTGTTTGTGATGCAAGGTGTATTTACGAGCGTGGACTGAAAAAGATGTTAAATGCATGAAATTGACACTTCAGAATCACCAAGTCATGGGACGGACTCCAAGGGACCAAGATCTACGGATTTACAAGCCAAAGATCCAAGAAAATCGAGAAACTGAAGCTCAAGTGGCCTGAAAGTCAGCTAGAATACAAGATCACAGGGTTCCCGCCATCCATTCAACTCAAAACTTCATATATGGCTTGAGGACTATAAATTAATCATACACGTCGAATTTTAGCTCCTGGATCCCTATAGAAGTGGCCCAACTGACAAATCAGCTTATAAACTGATGATTTCTAGCCCATTTGATATCTGGATCTGCTTCAATTTTGTTCTCAACCGATTAATTTAGAAGAGAAAGAGGGTGGATGGAGTAGATTTCTCATCAACATCACCGTGTGCCCTATAACAGTATAGGCGTGCACATGGAGTGTGCACGTTCGTCGTGCACCGAATAAACAAAAGTCGGTTAGCATGCGTTGACCGACGTATCTTCCAAATCCGCTTCTTTCTCAAATAGCTTCTGCACCACGCTGACCCTTTTTGTGTAGAGGGGCCCACACGTCATCCAAATCAGTGATTTGGACCGTCCATTCACTCCAGAGGGGGGGGGGGGTGATCATCTTCTAGCTTTCCTTTTTGTCCCATGCACGTGTACACACTTGAATCATCAGAAAACGTAGGATGAATGGCGAGTTGAGTTGGTACAATGGGCCATGCCAAAACCTATCAAAACCACCCTATCCCGACTAGTTTTTCGCCAAGAATCCAATTAATGGTTGGATTTCACCATAAACATCACCGTGGGGTCCACCGAACACATCAGCGCAGTAACGTGCGAATGACGTTCGTCTGATTTTTTGAAAATCGTGGCTTGCTATGGTCCACGATCGTCCATTATTTCAACGATCTGGACCATCCAAGTGGATCCCAAGACAGCCATGACCCTAACCTAGGTGATGGAATCAAGTTCCAGATGTTCACCGTCCCGAAAACTCAGTCCAAACGCAAGTGAGTTGCGTTTCCTTTCGCATGCAGATTCTTCTGCGTAAAAGAGGCCACCGACGTCAACCTCTTGTGACACAGTCCATTCCTGTTAGTGCTATGATTTCATATCCCTTTGGTTGTCAAATTTTGTAGTGCCAAAACCTATATGTCTTGTACTTCTTGTGTTTCTTGTTTGTGACTACACACTGCTTCAAGACAAGATCATGAATGAAAAATGTTTTCAAGATAAGATCATAAATGAAGAATGTTTGCAAGACATGTCATGGATGAATTCTACAAGAATAGAAGACTTCAAGTTTGCTTCTAACAAGTTCAAGATTAGAAGACTTCATCATGACAAGTCAAGAAAGTACCAAGCTCTAGAAAGCCGTCAACTCGATTCAAGCTTCTCCTTCAAGATCATCTGAGAATACAGACCTTCAAGACTTCAATGTTCATCTCACTTCAATGTTTGTTTGACCTTAGATTGACCTTAGGTTGGTCTGTATGATAGGTCATTCTGGATACATAATCTGAATATTTTAGTATGCTTGTTATGACTATTCTAAGACCAGTCCTAGAAATCTTAAGACCAGTCCTAGCTTTGCTTTGACCAGTCTTAAGTTTCTCAGGACCAGCCCTAGGTTGTTACAGATTTTCAGATTTTCCTGGTTGTCCTTCGACCAGTCCTAGGAGGTTCTACGACTCATCTTTTGACCGGTCGTAGTCCTACGACTCGAACTCTAGCGACCTATCTAGGGTCCTACGAGCAGTCGTAGGTGACACACGACCAGTTGTAGGTGGCCCACGACCTGTCGTAGGTTACCTAAGACCAGTCGTGGGAACAACTAATCCAATCTCGCTGAAATCTTTCAAAATCTTTGAAGCTACGACCGGTCCTAGGGATCCTAAGACCAGTCGAAGATGGGGTTTTTTCAGGCTATAAATAATGCACGAATTTCAGAGTTTTAGACATTCCATTCCATTCAATTCAAGTGATTTAAGGCTATACTCTGAGATAAGTTGTGATTATTTTTTAAGCTACTGTGCATATTTAATATTCCTTTTGTTAGCATTATTCTATTGTGATTTTGATCCACATTCCAATCTCATTTAGAAAAGAGGAATTTGTGATATTCTTTCTTCTGAGATCAAAATCAAATATACCATGCTCTTCTTGATTTAATCTAAAATCAATTAGACATAGAACCATTCTTTAAGTGAGTATTGGACATTGAACGACGTATCATACATCTACTCCGACTGGTTCTACTGGGCTACTTCAAAAGGAGATTCAAGTATTTTATTTTGTAATTTACTTTCTCTGGTTTTGTTTGAGATTTGCCAGAAAAATCTCATTGAATTGGTTCTCTGAGGAGAGCCAGAAAACTTAGATTGTGGGGGTTTTTGGATTGTGTAAGCCCGAGATAAAAAGACACAATTGTGAAGGTTTTGGATGAACCTGTGAAAACTTATTTTGAGAGTGCATGCTAATATCCCCTGTGTGAGGATATTAGGAGTGGAGTAGCATTCTGTGTGGCTGTTAGCTAACAATTGGTGAACACACAGGCGAACCACTATATATCGTTGTGTTGTGGATGTGCTTGATTTCTTTATTCATTTATTCCTTCAGTATTGTGGATTGCTTTTGTGGATGAATGTTGTAATTTTCATTTCAAGCAAGTGTGGTTGAATGGTGTAATAACTTAAGATTTATTTCTGTAAGTTATTCTTAATTTATTTTCCATATCATTTGTGATTTCTAGATTGTTCTAGAAATAAGGTTATCCTACCATAAGCCATTGGTTTTTGGTGTAAGGTTGTCCTTAGAACTGATTCAGTATCATTCTCATATTTCATGTGCTTTGAGATTGTTATTGTTTCAGCATTGTTATTTATATCTTTTATTATTCCGCTGTTTTAAATTTTATTTGGCATTGCTCTATTCACCCCCCCCCCCTCTACGGCATATAGCTAGGCCCTTTCAATTCCACCATCTTTTTTTCTATAAAAGGGAACGTGAAAAGAGAGAAAAGGGCCGATCAGTTGCAGGGAACGTGGAGCTGGACGTGGAGCAACCTTCTTAATAGAGTTTTTTCTTCCTTTAGTTTTATGTTTTCTTTAGCTTAATCATGTTTAGGTCAGGCTAAATTTCTTAGCTAGGGCCGAGATGAAGCCCCTAATTTGAATGATTCTTGTTTATTGTTGATTTCATCCTTAATTGATTGATTTATTTCTTTCTCTAGTGTGATTAAATGAAAACTCCATACGTCTCTAATCTATGAGCTTAACCAAAGTCTAGAAGTGGATGTTGTTTGGAATCTTATTCTAGGTGTGCTTGTGTCTGACCATGAACAGGTTTTCCTACAGAGAAAGAAATAGGAATTTACATCTATTCATGCCTGACCATGGATGGAAAGATGTGATCCTTGAGTTTTTTCCCGAATTTCATCTATGCATGCATTAGGGATAATTGATATTAAGGGAAAGATCATTTATGCTTTAAGAGAATTATACATCCTGTGTGCCTGATCAAGGACACAGATTGTGCTTTATTTATTGAATTTATGTCATTCTGAATTAGGGTGAATCAACAGGTAAAACAAGAGTTAGGATAATTAGGGGTGGATTCGAAAGTCCTAGTGTTCTCCTTGAGTTAATTTTTCTTCTTGTTCTCAGTTATTTTTCATTGATTTTTGTTAGTTTACTTAGTCACTCGTTAAAATATTTGTTGGATTAGTTAAGAGGAATCTGAAAATTTGAATCGTGACAACCAGTCCTCGTGGGAATGATCTTGTAATACGTACCATATCTACACCTGATTTGTATATTTGCTAGTTTAAAATCATTTAAATCAGGTTAATTTAAATAAAACATCATGCACCTCGAGCTCCGAGTTGTACAAACAGCTTAAATGAGATCAAAATTACATGGGCCCCACAATGATGTATTTATTGTATCTATACCATTTATCCATTTTTCGTGATAATTTTAGAGCATTTGAAACAAAAAATTGAATCATATCTAAATCTCAAATGGACCACATCGAAAATAGCAACGAGGATAATGATTTTCACCGTTAAAAAATTTGTAGGGCCCACCATAACGTTTATTTTCCATCTAATCTATTAATAAGGTTAAAAATACATGGTTAGAGAGGAAAAACAAATTTCATATTAATCTGAAACTTCCGTGATCTCCAAAAGGGTTTCAATGGTAAACGTTTAATCCCCCACTATTTTTTGTAGTGTGGTCCAACTAATCTTTAGATTTGTCCTAATTTTCGGCTCAAGCCTTAAGACGAACTCTACAAATGGATAGATGGTTTGGATATAACACATACCTCATAGTTTGACCCACAGACCCAACCTGATCTGACTCGGTTTCCCTGACCGAGTCAGCCTCAGTTTGGTCAGGCCAACCGTGCATTGGATCAGTTCAAGTCAGATGTCCTAGACACGGTCCCGAATCGGATTGAGTTCAAGTTAGCCCATGTAGATTTCATACCAAATCGAGTTGGACCTAATTCGATCCGACTCGGTCCGATGGCCAGCTCTAGTGGCACTCATGTCCAACGAGATAAGGAAGAAATCGAGTGATGAGGACTTTCATGCAGAAGGGCTAGCCATGAAAGGGGGTCAGAGACATGGGTGATCTGTGGAGTGATCTCGGTCAAACAAGAATAGAAAGTCTAGACTAAAGTCGAAGGCAAAGGGCGGATGCTTCTATTGTAATATTATAGGGCACTTCAAGAGAGACTGTCAGAAATGGAAAACAAAATCAATGAAAAGGGAACACAAGTGAATCAATGAGTGTAGAAGAAGATAACTCAGACGGAGACATCATATTGGTCTCTTCATGTGTGAATCGTCCCTTAGACATTTGGATTATAGACTCAGGATATTCGTATCACATGTGCCCAGATAGGACTTGGTTTGATTCCTACAAGTCCTATGAGGGTGGAAGTGTTTTGATAGGAAATGATATAGCATGCAAGGTCATTGGAATAGGGACCATTAAGGTAAGGATGTTTGATGGAGTCATTTAGACTCTTGGTGATGTCAAGCATGTCCCAGATATGAAGAAAAATTTAATATCCTTAGGAGTTTAGATACACACGATTGCCCGATTAAGGCTATCAGTCTCCACCAACCTCTATGCCCGATCATCAAGTCAATCCCAGCCTGCTGATGTCGACGTTATATGTTGATGGCTCATCCAACTCTAAAGCTAGTGGGGCTAGGATTAGAGACTCCATATCGCATATGTGTTTAGTATGCTTTAATATTTAGATTCGGAGCCTTCAACAATGTAAAAAAATATGAAGCTTTGCTCACCGGACTTAGGTTGGTGGCTGCCATGGGAGCCCAACATCTTGAAGTTTTTAGCAATTCACAGCTGGTCATAAATCAAATATTTGACAAATACCAAGCCAAGAAGGAATGCATGAAAGCATATCTACTAAAGGCTAAATAACTAATCGACGGGTTCCAGAAATGCAGCGTCGGCCTGATACCCCGAGTAGAGAACTCCAAAGCTGATATGCTAGTAAAACTGGCCACCGCGGTGAAGATGATATCCCAAGATCAACTCTGATTGAATTCCTTACCAAACCGATCATCAACGAATCCGACTTTGCCTTAGCACTCCCAATAAGCTCGAAGCCAATGTGGATGGATCTAATTATTGATTTCCTCAAGGAAGATAAGCTACCCAAAGGTCGCTTGGAAGCCTGCAGGTTATGAACTAGGGCAACTCATTACACCATGGTCAACAACATCTTATAGAAAAAAGGGTTCTTTCACCCTATCTTAGATGTCTCCGACTGGATGAAGCCGAGTATGTCCTAAAAGAAATCCATGAAGGTATTTGCAGGAACCATTCTAGTGGATGAGTCTTATCTCACAAGGTCATCCGACAGGGGTGTTATTGGCCAACCATCTAGGCTGATGCTCGGAAGTATACTCAGAAATGCAATAAATGTTAATGATTTACAAACATACCTCGGCAACCACCTAAAGAGTTGACTCCTATGGCCGGGCCATGACCGTTCGCTAAATGGGGAATCGACATCATCGGTCCCCTACCAAATGGTAAAGGCTAGACCAAGTTTGTCGTAGTTGCAGTCAACTATTTTACGAAGTGGGCCAAATCTAAGACTTTTGCAAAGATTACTGAGCAGAAGATAACATATTTCATCTGGAAGGACATTGTGTGTAGGTTTGGAATCCCTCACACAATTGTTTCTGATAACAGAAAGAAGTTCGATAACAAGTAATTCCGAGGAATGTGTGAAAATCTCGGGATTTAGAATGCTTACTCCTCACCACGACATCCTTAGGCTAATGAACAGGTCGAGGCAGTCAACAAGATCACCAAACATCATCTCCAGACCAAGCTCGAGAAAGCCAAAGGAGCATGGGTAAAGGAACTCCCCAACGTTCTCTAGGCGTACTAAACTACAGCCCAGACGGCCACTAGGGAAACCCCTTTTTCCTTAGGCTTCGAAGTTAAAGTCATCACTCTAGTCGAAATCGGGCTTCCAATTGCTTGGACCGAATCCTACGACGAACAACAAAATTCCGAGTTAATGGCACTGGATCTCGACCTTCTTGAGGAAAGAAGAAAACAAGCTCGGATTAGGACTATAAGCTGACAACAATAATTGGCTCGTTTCTACAATGTCAGAGTCAAAGTTAGGAGGTTCCGAGCTGTGGGATTAGTTCTTCGAAGAACCTTCCAAAATACTAAAGAACTTGGCTCGGGAACCTTGGGCCCTAACTAGGAAGGACCCTATGTGGTAACAAGTACAAGTGGACCTAGATCGTATCGCCTTGAAGATCTCGAAGGTCAACTCCTAACTCACTCGTGGAATGTTGAACACCTCAACATTTATCATTCTTAGAGAATCGACCTATCTCAATTGCATAGTTTATCATGTACTCATCTCGTTTAAGTTAGTGCAATAAAATCCTACGATTTGTTTCCTATTTCCATAACTATAAGTGATCATCTACTGAGAATCTACAGAAGGCTCCCCATGATGTTTGGGGAGAACAACCCCTACTAATGAACCAACCTTTCAACAAAAGGTCAGGTCCTATAGTACTAGCATTCACATGCCTAATAAGTAGAAAGCTACTAAGGGTTCTCCTCATTATGAGGAACAAACAACCCTGATTGATCGGTCGGCTCCTGAAAGAAGGGGCGGACCTTCGATGACTCTTATGGCTGAGGTTTCGACGGATCAACCAATCTTTCGAAATCCAATTTGTCAAGATCGGACCTCCCTACTTGGACAAAATTTAGCATATAAACATTGTGCTAATAAAAAAGTCTAAATTGTATTAATGAAGCCCCAAGGGGCACACTACATCAAAATTCAGAAAACAAAAACAAAAAGGTGACAAACGAGCTAGTGCTTAAGCTTCGGGGGGCTACTCGTCATACGTATCCTCGGCCAAGGCCTCAGACTCAGAGCTAGCATCGTCAAAAGCCAATAGGTCTAAATCGGGATACATCCCCTTGACCTATTTAAGGCTCTCTACGAACGTTGCACTGTATAAAGCATCTCTATCTTCTAAGTACTCCTTAGAAGATTTGAACTCTTCGACGGCGGAAGCCCGAGCCGAGGAAATGGCGACCTAAGCCTCTGCACGAGCCTCTTCAAGCCTCTCATCCATGGAGCGCTGAAGCCCAACCATATTAGCCTTCCATTGAGTATCCCTTTCAGTGAGAAGCTGCTTGGCTATCTCTAGCTCGGCCGTCAATTTTTCATCTCGAGCCTCCGAGGTAGAGCGAACTTGCTCGGCTGCCAAACGAGACTCCTCAGCCTGGGTATGGAGTTGTTCGACTTTAACTCCTTTCTACAAAAGCTTGTTCTCGGTGTCCCTCACCTCCATCCTCAAGCACATGATATTGCGTTGTACCTTCAGCAAGCAAGGGGCAAACTGCCCAAGGAGCAAAGGAAAAAGTCAGGAGTAAGTTGAAAGAGAAAAAGCCATTAGTACTTAGAAGATTAACTCACCTTGAAAAATCTCCTCGTCACTGACATGAGGATCAAGTCTGGAGAGGAGTCTAGCACAGCGAGGAATTCAGAACTGGGTATATGCCACTCTACCCAAGGCAAGAGATCCTTTATGATCCCTCGCATAGTCCTAGAAGGATGTTGCCCCTCCTCCACCTAAGGCATGGAGGATCCAATGAAAGGCTTGGCAACGCCTGAGGCCTCGACAGGACGAACCTCCTTCGACAAGGTCATCCCAGAAGGACGAGCCTCTTCAGGAGAGGTCGTCTCAATTGCTGTCTCAACCGCAACATGGACAAACTCTGAGGCTGTCACCTCTGAAAGTTCCCTTGTTTGTCAATATATGTGAGTGTTGAATCTGTCAGTCCAAGTGAGACTTGTGAGACCTTAGGTGAAGACATCAAGACCAAGACTCTGCAAAGATGAAGGCCATGATCAAGCTTAAACTGGTAAACTATAGCCTCATCAACCCACAACAAACCCCAATAGGTAGATGCCCCCATATAATCCCAACTTACCTTAAAAATGAATTCTTTCAATAAACATCTTCTGGTTAAGTTGCAATAATAATGCACAATGGGTATAAATGGAAGAAAGAAACAAAATTGGAAAATCACAAGTCCTTGTCGAGTACATCGAATTGCAATCGAGGGTATCTTCGATAACATTGAACATCGCTCAATGGCATCAAACACACTCCCATTCTATCCAACAATAAAATGAAAGTATGCTGGAATCATCGATTGCACTAACCACTGTTCAATATCATCGAAACCCATCGATTGCCCTTCGATTACTTCAACCTTGGACCTCTTCCAAAAAGTCAGAAAATACTCTAAGTGCTCCTTGATGACATCGAACCCTTCTCGATGGCATTGAGAGTAAGTTATCGATGGCATTGAAATTAACTCTCATTTGTCCAGCAAGTTTTCAAAGAAAAAAACTTATTTTCTTCGATCTCATCGAAGACCATTTGATGACATCGAAGTTCAAATCTCGATGGGTAGAAGGTCTATTCGATGGCATCGAACAGGGGACAACACTGTCCAACAACCTTTGTGTATTTTACAGAAGAAATCTCGATGACATCGAGTCATCCCTCGATGGAATTGAAGTGCACGTCGATTACATCAAAACATGCTAGAAGAAAAATGGACAAGATCTATCCTGCACCCAAATGAAAATCTTGTGTAGGGAGTCTGCAATCGAAGATAGTTCAATGACATTGAAATTTGAATTTTGATGACATCGAACACCCTTCGATGGCATCGACAATGTCAGATTTCTGCCCTTTTCTTACTGTTGGGATTTCAACTCTATAAATACACTAGTGTTGTTCTTTGTAAAATGAGCTAGAATCCAAGAGAGTTTGAGCCTGTTACTTCAAGATCTACATACCTTCTTCCTCACTCTCTCTTTCCCATTAGATTTCATCATTCAATCCTTGACATAAGAACTAACTCATCTTCTTTGCTTAGATCGAATAATGAACTCTAGCATTCACTGAGTTGCCAACCAACCAATCCTAAGTGTTGGAACTCTTGAATGCATAGCTCATGGGAACCTTCTCTATGTATTTAAATAATATCATTTGATTAGAGAAGAACAAACTCTAAAGCTCACAACCTCCAAGCATTGATCGAAAGATTCAGAAGCGGTTGTGGTACAAGGGAGTCGAAGACTCTTCATCATCATTGAAGGTCTTCACATTGTGTGAGAGTGAGACTCACCCACTTACTTGTAAGTACTAAGAGTCTACTGTGTTTAAAGCCCTTTCCTTGTGTAGGATTGAGATTCAAAGTTTGAGTGTCAAAACTTGCCAAGTCCTAGTTACAGGCCTCCGATGGGAGAATACGTTATGTCCTTATGTAGGACGTATGTCTGTGTGTAGGACTTGTTCCCTTGCGTAGGCATGGGATGTCGTGTGTAGGCTCCCAAGTTGTGTCCTTGTGTAGGACTTGTTGCCTTATGTAGGCACTTAGGAGAATCTTGTGTAGGCCTCCTAGTTAACCTTGTGTAGGTTATAAAGGTTTGTGGTTAACTTGATTTAAAATTATTAGATAGTAAAATCCGATACACTCTAAGAGAGAGTGCGTCTGCCAGGAGTGGAGTAGGCGAGTAACCAAACCACTATACATGACTATGTTTGGGATTGCTTTGAGTACATTTATCTAGCTATGCTTATGTTTATCATATGATCATTATAATGCATGATTTAGTTAATGTATAAGTTTTGTTAGAAATCACATCCCACGCATCATCACAGACACTATCCTATAGGCTTGCTCCTTATTTGTAAATCTTGTGAAAGCCTATGTGAATTGGACCTTCTATTGGCTTGGAAGCCTTAGAGTTAGTTTACCTTATCCTTTTGTTTAAAAGTTAGGCATTCTTTATACTTATTAGAAAATTATTATTAAAAAGTCCCATTCACCCCCTACTAGGACATTTGGTCATACTTCATACTTCAGTACGAGCAGTTCCACCGCAATTTCAACCTCATCCTCGACCTTCACAATCATAGAGGTTGAGGGATTGACCTTCTCATGGCTCTTGGAGGTCACCGAAGCTAATTCCCCAGGGAGGGGAGCTTTACGCTTTGAAGCAAGCTTGATGGGGGCGCCGAGCTTCAGGCATTTTTGTGACAATTTGAGCAAGAAAGAAGTTAGCAAATCTTCTAAGTACCAAAGTTGTCCAGAAGTTATACATGTTAACTTGGAATTCGAGGCCCTACTTAAGTAGAAGCTCGGGTTGGAGAAGCTTTCTCCATGATCTTCCCTTGACACTCAGCGACCTTGCCCCTGCAATCCGAGCATGAGATTCAGCTCTGAGCTCGGGATGAGACTTGGAAAGATCTGCAAAAGGACGAGGGATCACGCTCAAACAGATAAGAATATCAAAGCCTACTGAGCTAAGAACAAAAAAAAAGAATTTTTTTAAGTCTGGGCAACACTGACTTGGTACAGTGAAAGCAGTAAGGACCCAAGCACGGCTCGGGATCAGTCTTGGTACTTCCCAACTCCCTGAAGCCCAGAACCATTAGTTCTTCCATTTTTTTTAAGGTCAAGAAGTTCACTATCATGCCCTTTCTAGTCCCCCTCTGAGAAGAAAAATATTACCAATCATTGTGGAGAGGATTGATCTTCACTTGGTATAAGTTAAGGAACTCCTCTACAATGAGTTTGGGTTGGTCAAGCTCGGACCAGAGGACATAGCAACCAACTAATGCCCTCCATGCATTTGGAATCAGTTGCCCCAAAGCCACCTTTAGGTGTGCAAGCACCCGTCTCATAATTCTCTAGAGAGGAAGTCTTAAGCCGCACTGGAGAGCGACTTGGAAGATAGTTACCTCTCCCTCGAGAGGATTGTTCGGAAGTTCACCCGATGAGGGAGCTCAGAGAATCACATAATCGGGTATATGGTACCCTGTCTTGATCCTCATTAGGTCGGCTTTCCCAATGATTGATTCCATGGGGCCTCTGTCTGCTTCCTCGTCCCCATCATCCGAAGATCCAACCAATCCTTCGTTGTCGAATTGGTCTTCCATGGTCTCCGCTGGACGCTCTGCAGGGGAAAACTGCAACACCTGCGATGTTTGCGACGTTCGAAAGTCAACATTGCTCATCACCATCAGTGGGGATGGTGGGTTAGACATTGGACGGAGTTCACTCGTCCCACTATTACTGCCGGTGCCCCCTCCTGAGAACTTGGCGTTTCTGGCATGTTAGCAGCACCAAAAATGCAGGAAATGATAAAAAAATAAAATAAAGAAGTAGGAAATGGAGGAGGTGTTATAGAGTGAAAGTGCCCTTGTTTGTCAAATAATGTGAAGGTTGAGTCATTCAGTTCAGTGAGCCCTATATGAAAGAACTACAAGATGCAGACTCAACAAAGTGGATGAATCAAGATCTTCAAAGTAAATTAAATCTCACATCTCATAACCAAAACACCTCAGGTATATAATCCTCATTAAAACATTCTAATCTATCCAATAAACAACAAGGAAATCATGTTTGTCACACCCCAAATTCGAAATCCGGGCTCACAAAATTCTCGATCGCCGAATCCGGCGCCGATAGCCTCTGTAGAACCCCATTTTCGGCTCCTAGTGCCCATACGCTAGGTTCCGATCCTGAGATGCTATAAAGAGGATTTTCAACATCAATTTAATTCGTAATAAGCATAACCAGAGGCATAACCCACAAACAACAACCAAAAATTTTATCACATTTTCACTATGATAAAAAAACTTTTCAAGTACAATGAGCATAAAGGGAAATACAATGATAATGGGCAAAAGCTCCAAAATGATCTGCTCTGCGCTCCTGCCTCAGCGCTGCTGCGTCCTAACATCACCTGCACGCAACGGTCGTGCATAAGCTTATAGAAAGCTTAGAGGGTGGTGAAAGTATGTGCGCAAGGTAGTAATGCAGATATGCCGTATCAGAGTAATGCGGAACATGCTGAGAAATCCATGAATACCACTAGCCGTACCAAGGCTATACGATGCAAGGTATGAATGATATTGGCCATATCAAGGCCATGTGATGCGAGATGCAACTCAAGCATACGAATCCTCGTCTAAGTCCACATATTAATACAGCTCAAATCTGGAATATCACCGGGGTCTAATACACTCTAAACCAGATTGTCGCCCCATCGTGCGCAATAAGGTAAGTGGAAGAGACCTCACTACCTGCCTGCCAATATCGGGCTCAGCTCATCGATAACGGACCCATTCCTTGAGCTGGTCAAACTCAGCCTAGTTTTGCCCCCTCATCTCGAGGCAGGTAAGGCCGCACCCCCTTCCAACCGACCACGACACAGTGGAAAGCGTGGCCTCTGGTAATCTGCACTCGGCGCTCCTACACCCACTCGGTCTAGACGTTGGAGCAACCTCTTAGTACCATAAGGGTTTAGGGACTTTCACCCAGGGATATCTATAGCAACCTATGTAGAATAAGATTTTCGGTATCCAATACTGCCAACCACGATATGCCTGTGGCGGCTATGGCCCTAATGTCACTAGGGCGTACTGTAACCATATCACACGATGCGAATGTATGAATCACACTATCCAGTCATGCAATAATCTTGTGCATCTCATGCGCTCATGTGGGGCAACACCGCCTAACCGGGAGCCCCTAAACAATATGCCCGAAGGCATATGGTATGATTAGTCACTTCTCATATCAAGCATACATATGATGCATATGATCATGAATCATGGAACTATACTAAACATGTTATATGGTAATGGATGTTGTTTATATGAAGATGGGCCGAGACGACCTACAAGTATGGGCCTAACAATGGGCCCTAGGGAGAGTTATAATGCGGACAATTAACTAACATTATTCTTCAATGTGGACGTCAAACCAACATTGCTCCCAAGGCATGGCCCCCCTAATATCAACACACAAGCCATGGGGAAATCACAAATTACAATGGACCCTTAGGACACCCCATTGGGCCTCGACCCATGGGCCTTGGATACATCAAATGGGCTGCATCATATGGGCCTTATATAAATCAAGTGAGCCACATTAATGGGCCTTATGTACATTGCAATGGGTCATAACCCCTGGGCCTTATATACCAAAGTGGGCCTCAACCACGGGCCACAAATACATCAAATGGGCCTCATAACATGGGCCTTAAGTATATCAGGTGGGCCTCCATGGGTGGGCCCTAACTACATTAAGATGGCCTAATCACACAGGCCTCATACATATCAAGGTGGGGCCCACTTGAACTATAGATCTGACTCATTCTTTAGCTCATGCCAACAAAAAAATGAGCTTCTAAGGTGGTTGGATGGATTGGATGTAACCCATGCATCATGGTGGGGCCCATGAAAGCCCACCATCAAGTATATTACATAATATAATATAATATATATGTAATATACAATAATATATATTATATATAGTAATACAATAATATATATATACACACACACACACACACATCACATGCACAACCCCGCACATACACACATGCACCCACACGCACACACAAGGGGGGGGGGGTAGTGGGGGTAAAACACAAACATCACAGACGGCTCCACCATCCCCTAGACGGTGGAATAAAATAAATTTCATTGTGGGTCCCATGTGGGGCCCACCTCAATGTTTATAAGCAATCCAGACCGTTCATAAGGTCACTCAGACTTAGATGAAGGGAAAAAGCAAATTTCATCTTGATCCAAAACTTATGTGGCCCAAAATGGGTTTCAATGGTAGGTGTTTCAGCCCTGCTGTTTCTTGTGATGTGGGCCACCTGAGCTTTGGATGGGCCTGTTCTTTGGAGGGGGCCCACGTCAGGGAGGGGCCCACCTAATGAACGGGTTGGATGACCAATATACATCATGGTGAGGCCACAACTGGGCCGGAGCCGTGGTGGTCGGCCGTCCGCCTCGTCGTCTGTCAGGCATGACCTGCCGCTTTTTATGACAAAGAAGAAGATCTGCTACTGCTTCACTTATATATATATATTTTTTATTTTTGTTTTCCTGAGAAAAATCGCATGTGGGGCCTGTTACCTGAGAATCCACTCCGTTCAATGCGTTCTAGGGATCAAAACACACCAAACAAGTCCAATATACCGAATGTTAGGTGTGTGGGTAAAGCAAGGTGGGTCCTAAAAGCTTTAAACAGTAGAAAATACAGTTTTCTATGGTATGGCCCGCCTGATTATCGGATCGACCTTATTTTCGTCTCAACGCCTAAAATGATATGGAAGATGGAATGGACGACGAGGATGGGTCCCATGGAACCCACATTATTCACACTTCACTGGCAGCCACCCTCTGCCAAAGACCTCAGGGTTAAACAAGGTATCCTTCACTATGTCTACCACGTGAGCCAGGGGCCCACCGTTGAAACGAGGTGTCTCCACTCAGCTTGCCTGTTGAACTATGGGGCTGGGTGTCACTGGCCAGCGTCCAGACGCTAGACGTGGTCATAACACAAACATCGTGGTGGGTCCCATAGAGACGTGGCCCACCCAGGTTTTGAATCAAGCCGATATTTGTGTTCTCCTATATCCAGGCCCACCTAAAGGATGGACTGCCAGGTGGGCCCTACGAGTGGGATGGCATGGATCATACTTCATAGTGGGGTCCATAATAAAAGAAAGAGAGAGAGAGAGAGAGAGAGGGAGATAGAGGGAGATCGGTGAGGATGGAGGGACCCCGCCACTATGGGCCCCTTATACAGATATACATCAAGGTGGGTCCCACTACAAGTGGGCCCTTAAATCAACAAACAATAAAATAAGTGGAGATCCGAGATCACCCACCGCTTTCTTTTTGCTCCCTTAGCTTCCTTTGCTCCTTATCTTTGATTCCAATGGAGGAGATGAGATTTGGATGGTTGAAATGGGAGATGAGGAGGTGGGCCACACTCGTAGTTTTTACGAGAGATGGGGAAGCTTTGGGTTACTTGGAATAAGTTTAAAAATGAAGGGGAGAGAGAGTTGTAAAGAGAGAGAGAGAGAGAGAGAGAGAGAGAGAGAGTGACTGGTGATGGAGTGATGGATGTGGTGAGTGATGGGTGTAAGAACTTTTTGACTTTTGTGGCAAATGTTGTAAGAGAGGTATGGGTGGTATTAGAACTTTTTGACTTTGGAGGTTGCTTGGGGAAGGGTGAGAGATGATGTGTACTTGACATGATGAGATTGATGGATTGATGGATTGATGTGACATCTCGTTGAGTTTCTCTCAAAATTCATACGTGTGGTGTTTTTCTCGCACCGAACGCTGGCCCACATCTCTTGGCCAGAGCATCGGATTAGTGCGTGAGTCACGGCATTGGAACCACAGCGACGGTGCGGTCGCTAAGGTACTAGTCTCGATTTGAGTTGACTCGGGTTGACGGCGTATGAATCAGGGTTGTGCGCAAATATCAGTTAAGGGTCGAAGGTTACCAGAATTCGATCAGGAAGACCGTGGAAGTCTACGGAATGGTACGGTCTAGGGTATGGGTCCTACAATGTTTTAGTCATCGAACACGTGCCGATCACATCGAACATACATGTTTGATGACATCGAATAAGAGTCTTCAGATGTACAGCAACCACATACATTCTGGACCAAAATCTCGAGTCATCGAACATGTTTCGATGACATCGAACATGTATGTTCGATGACATCGAAGAAAGACCCTTAAACATCTAGCAACTAAAATGAAACAAGTCTCATATCATCAAACAAGTCTTGATGACAGTGAAGGCTCAACTTCGATGTCATCGAATCTGTTTCGATGACATTGAGAATTGAGAGACTTATGTTCAGTAAGCTCAGGTTGAAAAATCACTTGAAAGATTTGATGACTCGAACAACCTTCGATGACATCGAAATTCAAATATTGATGACATCAAAGGTATGATCGGTGACATCGAATATGGACTATGCTTGATCAGAGAGGTTTAAAGAAAATCAACCAGACTCCTCGATTTCATCAACCTCCATTCGATGACATCGAATAATGATAAGGGAGTGTCTAGCAAGCTTCAAACACTTTCAGTGAAAATCCCAGTGTCATTGAACCATCATTCGATAATGTCGAATGCAGACAAAATCTGCCTGTTTTTTTACCGTTGAGATTTTTGCCTTTATATTCAGAAGCTTGGTTTCTGGGTTCGAATTGAGAAAAAGAGTGAGCTCTGAGAGAGTAGTTGTTACCTACCATCATAAATCCATTTTATCATGAAAGTTCATCTTTCAACCCTTTCTTAAATGCAATCATTGAAGAATCAATAGATTGGATTGGAGAATGAATTTCATCATTCAAGGATCCTCTAGCAACTCACTCAATGGAAAATCATTGTGCAAGAATCTCTTGAATGTATAATACCCTGGGATCTCTCTGTCACCTAAAGACCAACATTTAGTAGAGTAGATTCCTCTAAATACCTTGACCCCACTTCGGCGACTTGCACTGGGAGCATCTACAGTTGTTGCGGTTCAAGGGAGCTAAAGATTCTTCGTTATCAAGGGAGAGTATCTTCATCATGTGCTAGAAATGGGGCTCACCTACTTACCAGTCATTTGAGTCCATAGAATCTGAAGACCCTTAATTATGTAGGATTGGTTTTCAGGTTAAAACTCACAAACTTGTCAAGACCTTATTACAGGCCTCCGATGAGAGAATATGTATAGAGTCCTTGTGTAGGATCTATAGTGCATTATGTAGGCATGTATGGTTGCCATGGGTAGGTAATTCCTTGTATAGGATATACTATCTTGTGTAGGCTGTACCTTGTGTAGGTCGTGAAGGTTTATGGTTAGCCTGATTTAAAACTATTGGATAGTATAATTCAGCACACTCTAGGATGGACTGCGTCCGCCAGGAGTAGAGTAGGTACATAACCGAACCACTATACATCGCTGTGTTTACGATGATTCTTGCATATTTGGATTGATTAATTAATATGTGTAAATATGCATCATTTATGTTTTGCTGAACTTAGATCTCGTAAATGCTTTAGAATATGAATGTGAATGATTCTTTGATAATCTTGCTCAACTAATCTTGAATTGGTAGACATTATAAGATAATGAGATTAGAATTTTAAAAAGTCCTATTCACCCCCTCTAGGACACTTTGACCAATACTTCTACTATAGCGGTTCTACCACTATTTCACAAAGCTCACCACACTATAGCAGAGCCGGTGCCCTGTGATTGCCAGAAATCAACTTTGCGAAAGCTACCAAATGCCGGAAGCAGGAAATGCACAAAGGAGAAAGAAGGGCAAATGAGACAGCCTCTTTTATTAGGGTTTCCCTTATATAGGGAAGACAAGTGGAAGAACATTAATGCCCTCATTAATATGTGGCCATACAAACCTCCCTTCGACTACCCTATCTCAACACGTGGTGCGACCCTGCTCGCAATCCGACTTTATTACCGAGAAATGACCATGTGTCTTTCCTTCATTGGTCCGATACCGAAAAGGTGGCCTGACAAGTCATGTGGCCTTGAGCCACAACACGCCACATCGACCGTGCTGTACATGATTACTAACAGCCTCAACTCCCGTGCTAGCTGCCATACACAACATTTATGGTTGAATAGTTCGACTTAGGAACATCTGACCTGCTTTCCAAGTCCATGCTACTGACTCGAAAGTACTAGGACTTACTGTTATGGAAAAAATGGGTCGATTAGTATTAGAGGGCAGAGCTAGCAACCAGCACAATCTAATGGGGGCGTATACTTAAAGTCACAGGTCGGCACATTATAGGTTAGTGCAATCATTAATGGAATCTCCTAAGGAATAGCTTAGCAGAGCTACCAAGCCCTGCGAAGGCGAAGAAGCTAAAGGCTACTGAAGTTAGTAATCACAAGGACATCACATGTATGCTTTGTTAGTTTTATCATCGGAACTACGCCGACCATCGAATAGCTCGGCTAGCGTATCTCTGAGGCACCGTTACCTCTATCATCCGACCCTATCTATATGTTGGACGAGGTTACCGACTGACATCCAACCTTATTGAAGGAAATGACCCGAAATTCTCTCCAAGGATCACAGGGAGATAAGTTCAGAATCCCAAGGATCTCGGGAAGATCTTCGACACATTAGAAGTTCTAATTCGACTATGATGCGTACCTATCTAACAGAAATGATTGCTCGATGGTGTGATCTTCCCTCTATTATAAATAGGGAGAATCACCAATGGTGAAAGGTACGTAGAATCTCTCACCCAAAACCCCTCAATACTATAATACCTAGATTCCTAGCCTGACTTTGGCATCGGAGGGTCCCTTGCTCTAGTTAGGGTCTCCTTTGTCTTTGTCTTGTGTAGGTACTCGTAAGTCTAAAGAGGGTGGACCAAATTTTTGCATTAACACCACTCATTTGGAGGTTGTGGGCCCACTATGGATCCCAACACATAGTTGAGACACCTCCGGAGACATCCACCTGTTTGATCAAGGGAGCGGCCATGGGCACTTATGTTGGCCACCCAACCTGTTGAGAAGATTACACAGGCCTGGATGGTGGGAAACCACAATTTCCCAACCTCCGTGGGCTCCACATGTGGGGAGTCCACACTATCCATCTGCTATATATGCCCAGGGGACCCTGACTGTTGAAACCTTACTGGGCCCACCGTGATTTTATTTAACATCCAACCTGTTCAAGGTCCCGTAGACCTTGATAAATAGATTTTGTGGGCCTCACCTGTACAAGCAGTGGGATAATGACACCATCATGGAAACCTCCATGAGCTACCAAGATGTTTGTGTTCTGACCAAACTGCCCATCTTTCGTGGGTCCACTGATCAGTGGGACCCACATGCTATAACGCCTTGAAAATTAGGGGTCAAGCAGGAGCTTTACTCCTGAGTTCCAACGCATCACTTATGCAACATAGATAATGATGATTAAATGTTATCTGTATTTGCACAATAAACATGAATGAGATTAAACCAAAACAGCATATCATACTCCAGAGACGATTAAGTTAAGCAAGTGGAAGACTGGGATAGATATATAAAACGTTTAAGTAATCGTAGGTCTCTTGAGTATGATATGTTACCAGGTCAATACTTTACATGTAAAGTTTCAAAATATACAAAATGTGTAATGTCATCTAATCAGCAACCCTGCAAGCCACGCGATCAGGACAGGACACGGCTCAAATGAAACTGCCTGACAACTGCATGTAGGAGAACGGCTCCTCGTCATCCTCAAAGTCTGGCTCTGCCTCGTAGGCATCGCCATCACCTGCAGCTAAGACAGGGTCTGGTTGATGTTTAAAGTACCGTCCTAGAACGTGGGAGTGAGTGATCAACTCAGTGGAATTATAAGGCAAAGGTTAACATGTTATCAATTCAGTCAAGCAGTAATGATAAAGCAATACAACAAATATGTCCTAGATACTCTTGTTAATGCAAGAATGATATGCGATAATGATGCATGCCCTCACCTGCACTCCCTCAACGTCTTCATCTTACGGCGCACATGACAACCACCTGAAAGTGCTCTTCCTCACCAAAGCATATGCAATGCGGTGCATGCTCATGTTAGCTAATACTTAATTAGATTTATTCATACAATAGTTTTAGAAAGATAAGGTACCTCCCTTGTATCATTTTTCAAATAATGATTCATTCTAGGGTCGTCAGTCCTAGCCAGTCTCATACGATGTTACAGTTCCAGGTCGCTACAAATAGGCTCATCACCATCAGTGCAAGCCTGCTTATACTCTAGTTGCTACGGAAAGGTTCGTCACCTTAGCATAGACTTAGAGCATGCTTGAGGTCACCATGAATGGCTCGTCACCTCAGCGCAGACTTAGAGCATGCTCGAGGTCACTATGAATGGCTCGTCACCTAGTCGTAGGCTGACAGCTCGAACACAGTGTCTCATACCACCATATTCGGTTCACAAGTCTAGGTTGCTCACTGGACACTATGTGGAGGCACGTCACTCCAGCGTAGGCCGACAGCTCGACCACAGTGTCCCAACCACCATGTTTGACTCATGAGTCTTAGCGGATCGAGGTACCATGGTTAACGGGTTTTGCACTAGTAAGTTAGTACCTTAGATTCAAGCAGTAGCGTCCATACATGGCGAACATACATCGGGTCAATCGAGTTACTTGACGAGCTCGACTGATACAAGTGCACATCGAGTGGATCAACTTGAAGTGCGTATGTACTCCATGGGGCCTAACCACTGTCAACAACCCAAGTATGACTGGGATTTATCGAACACGTCCCATGTGGCGAGACAACCTCAGCCACCAGATTAGAATCTGTTACCGATTGCCTAAACTATATCATAGTCCCAACCACACTTAAACATAACAAGGAATCATATATGAATAGGCACCTCAGCAGTAAACTAATCCTTCAAGTAATATCAACCATTTGAGCATTTCATGAAACATAACATAAATATGATTTCACACATATGCATTTCATACATAAAACGGACAATATAATGTAAGTTGTATGGAGGGATTTATACATACAGTTAAGGTAGTTGAGAATCTTATCTCAACGCCCATATCAAGTATAATTCATACAGACATTTTTACAAACACTTAGACTACACACATCGACATACATGTCGTATGTCGACCACAAAATGTATTAAGGTAACTCCTTTCACCAAGGAGTTGCCACGCACGCAACCACCATGTATCCACGACAGATAAACATGAAAAGCACGAATACAAATTCCATACTCATTCAAACATTTCCACAAACACTTAGACTACACATTTCAACCTATACGATACAACTTAGTTATAAGGTATATTAGGGCAAATCCTTTCATAAGGAGTTGTCACGTATTCAACAATCATATGTTCACGGTGAATAATCATGGCAATCACAAAACCAAATTCCCAACATATCCAGTCATTTCAACATACACATAGAATAGCTTATATTTAACATAGTTCATATATAACTGTAAAGTGAGGAAAACAGCGTATCTGACATGTGAAACGGTAACCCAGTCGGTTATAAAACATTAAATAACATTGAAATCCTCAAAAATCATAACCTACACGTTTATAGTCCTCACCTTTCGCCGGTAAACTCGTAACGGATTCAGTTTGAACACTCTGCCTTCGTCTACGGCACAACGACAACCTATAGTATGAAATAAGTTAGCTATTTCATCTAATACACTATCTGAATCCCTAAAATAGATTAGGGTTAGGATTTCTTACCCGAAAACAGAATCAGAATCGTAGGAATAGTGATACGGTAGTGGTAGCTAAGCACGTGGAACGGCAGGATTGAATCCCGAGAACACCCTAACTCTACCACTCAATTTCCCTCTCTTTCCTTCTCTTTCTTCTCTCTTCTCTCCCTAGGGTTTATAAATTTGTACGTGAAGGGAGAGAGAGGGTTTAAGGTTCTTATATAGGCCCAAAATCGACCTCAATGGCCCCAGGGCCATAGTATACTTAAGTTACAGCCAAAAGTTGGTTGTTTCGGTATAATGGAGCACTTTTGGAGGCCCCTTTTCTGTGTGCGGTTGGACTTAAGCTCTCTAACATTGAATCTAGGTCGAGTTAAGGTTTCGGTCCAATCGGGTTTGTGGATCGACCACAGAGGACAAGCTTCAGTTCAACGGTCATCGCCGCTCGATCAGGGCCACGAGTATATGACTTGTGTTAGGAAATTTCCCTGATCCGAGGGTGTATTTGTGTCAGATTCTGACGGTCTAAAAGCTTTGATTTAGGCTCAAATCACTTAAATCCGAGTTCAATTTCTAAAGGTATTCACGTTTCTCGCACACTTTGCTCCGGGCCCAAGTTGTGCACTTCTGGATACTATCTAGATTTGATTTCTGAGATGGTTGTCAAGCCCAGTAAGGCGGTCATAAGTGTATAGTTTCGTGGTCAACAGACTTTTGACGCGTAGTCCAAATTCGATAAGGAGTTTCAATGTGCTCCCGAGAGAAACTGGGTTTAGAGATTGATCCTAGGTTTCAGGGTAATGTAACGTTAACGATTCTATAAGTTTTTGGTCTTGCAGTTCGTATTTAAAGTAGTTCGAACTAATTCCACAGTTAATTTAGTTTAGTACTTAACTAAATTCCACCCTAATTATGACAGAATAAGGTTCTAAGGTAGGAGAGGCTGATCTTTCCAAGTAACCTATTCGTTTTATGAGATTCCGTAAGGTTAATAGTTAAAAGCCCATTTTATTTATGTATTTACTATTTAGAGTAAGTTTTAGTTTAAGTATTGTTCTTCATAATTTAAACTTTAGGATTTGTGTCTAATGTGAAAGTACTTAGAAAAATCTGAAGAACAAGGTGGTGAAAGGTGAGATTTTGAAGGAAATGAGTTGAAGAGGGGATTTGGGACTTCGGGATTGAGTTCTGAGTAGTCAGCAAGGTGTTATGATCGATCCATTGCCTAAGGATGTCTAACTCCAGGTTGACAAAAATTTGGAGCGTTACAATCTACCCCCCCTTAAAAATAATTTCGTCCCCGAAATTAGCTAAGGATAATGAGTAAAGATTTTATTATTCCTTTTGCCTAAGTTTTATTGATTTTAAGTTTATATATGTGGTAGGGTGTATACTATCTATGCTAGTCTGGCTCACTATAGTCTACCCTCAAAACTTTTTTTTTGCCCTGAAATTGGCTAAGGCTTCTATAGGGTTCGTATTCAACGAGCAATTTGTAGATATACTGACCTCGGCTATTGTAATTCAGCTCGTACCCATTGTTACGCCAATTCTTTAATATGAATTGGTTTAATACTTGAACCCTAATTGCTTTCCTTTAATGACTTCATTATTGACATTCTAAGGAAGATTTAGATCCTATTTAGTGACCTATTCCTGCACACAGCCTGGATCAATTTACTCTGATACTGGGCCAGTGGGGCAAGGGCCCACCACGCTTCTGTTGTGCCACTTTGGTCAAACGGATGTATTAGCTGACCTAACTAGATTGAGCTCATAATGTTCTATCCCCCTTAAAAATTATTTCTACTCTCAAGGCTCAAGATCTATATCGTATAATTTAGGACCTATCCTTGACATGAAATGGGATACGATCTCCCAATACAATGGTCTTCCTCCCATCAATGATGTGTGTTATGACATTGGTACCTATGGTTATAGAAAGAAGTTAAAATGATGTGTGTTCAGGTTGATTTCTGGGATGGGTGTGAGTTTGTGGTAAGATGCCTAATTCTACTAAAGAAGGACCCTCTTTAATCATGCCCATTTTAATACCGTAAAATAATCTATACATTATTAGTACATAAGGAAGTTGGACAAAACAAGTTAAGGGGCAAACTATCCTTCTAAGTTCATGTGAACAATATGTATGCTAGAATGGTCTGTGATTCATGACCTAATTCCTAACAGTCTGTTGCTCATTTGAGAAATTTCTTAGGCCTAAGAAGGGAAATCTCTATTGGCTATATATTCTTAATATTTCTCAAAGACAAAGTAATAAACTTTTTCTTGTAAGTGGTCGGGCCAACACGGAAGGAAAGTTGTGTAGTGGGTCTGAGTCGGATACATAGACCTTCTGCCTAGCTAAGACAGAAAATTTGTCGTGTTAGTTCTTAATCCTAGTTGATTCTGACCTTCTACTTGATCAAAGCATTGAGTTCATTGGTTACTACTAGGATTGAGAATTCAATTCAAACCGTGAACATTTCGCTTATATATAGTTTCTCTACTACGTGTTCCCGATTGTAATAAGTCCTTGAGAAAACAATTTTAGGGGGTGTGTTGATTTGACCTAACGTTAAATCCAAGGGATATATAAGTTTTCACTAAGCGTGAATAGTTTATAAGTTAAAACAAATTTCTTAAGAGTTATTAAGGAAGCCTATAAGTATCAATGGAATCCAACGAAAGAATGAGGTCTCCCTCTAACCTAATCAAGCCGACTAACTTAGTCTGTCATTCAATTATTTTAGCATAATCAATCTTTTACATTCCTTAGTATAACCAGTAACCTAGTCTTAACTTATGAGTAGCGGTAATCCACTAGTTGTAATCTAAAATCTATGTTTGTACGCTAGATGATTTCATACCATTTCTAATATGAGAAATTATTTTATCGCTTAAGGTCAAAAGTTGTTTGATTGGAATTGAGTTGTCCGAACTTGAATTTAACTGTGCTCGAGCACTTCACATATGCTCATACCAACTAAGGAGGTCTTCTGGTTCATATTATTAATTTTATTAGTATTAGATTTCCTAAACTATCAGATTTTTCAAAATGTAGGAGTACCGACTCTAGGTCCAAAACTCTAAATGCCTCACCATTGATGGTCATTGTGGTTTGTATAATCCTCATTCCCAAGGTCATAGATCTCATTACTCTACTATAAATTTATTGGTTTGGGTCCTTAGGCCCACAGGGTCCATTTTTGTGGTCCAACCACCTGTACTCGCACCATTTGGAACCGTTTTAGGTTTGGGATTCGTCAACTAATGACTCAAACCCATCGACTGACGGCCTAGATGTGACCTAGGTCGATTCACGTGATCGAAGATACGTTGTGGACTAAATTACAGTATCCGGTCTCACCTATTGGCGAAACTTGGGATTCTAATGTGGTTTATAAGTTTCATTGCCCCCTTCCTAAGTTAAAGTGCATCAGTGTACGTTAAGTAACCATAACCCAGGTCCAGTTTAATCCAAATCATGCTCTGATACAATCTTGTAACGCCCTAAAAATTGGGGGTCGAGCAGGAACACAACTCTCAAGTTCCAACGCATCACTTATGCAACATAGATAATGATGATTAAATGTTGTCTGTATTAACACATTAAACATGAATGAGATTAAACCAAATCAGCATATCATACTCCAGAGACGATTAAGTTAAGTAAGTAGAAGACTGAGATAAATATATAAAACATATAAGTAATCATAGGTCTCCTAAGTATGATCATGTTACCTGGTTAATACTTTACAGTAATGTTTCAAAATATACAAAATGTGTAATGTCATCTAATCAGCAACCCTGCAAGCCCCGTCGATCAGGACAGGACATGACTTACATGAAACCGCCTGACAACTGCATGTAGGAGAATGCCTCCTCGTCATCCTTGAAGTCTGGCTCCGCCTTTAGGCATCACCATCACCTGCAGCTAAGACAAGGTCTGCTTGGTGTTTAAAGCACCGTCCTAGAACGTGGGAGTGAGTGATTAACTTAGTAGAACTATTAGGCGAAGGTTAACATGTTATTAATTTAGTCAAGCAGCAATGATAAAGCAGTACGGCAAACATGTCGTAGATACTCTTGTTAATGCAAGAATGATATGCGATAATGATGCATTCCCTCGCCTACACTCCCTCGGCGTCTTCATCTTATGGCGCGCATGACAACCACCCGAAAGTGCTCTTCCTCACCAAAGCACATGCAATGCAATGCATGCTCATGTTAGCCAATACTTAATTAGATTTATTCATACAATAGTTTTGGAAAGCTAAGGTACCTCCCTTGTATCATTTCCCAAATAATGATCCATTCTAGGGTCGTCAGTCCTAGCTAGTCTCATACTTGCAATTCCAGGTCGCTACAAAGAGGCTCATCACCACAACTGCAGGCCTGCTTATACTCTAGTTACTACGGAAAGGCTCGTCACCTCAGCGAAGACTTAGAGTATGCTCGAGGTCACTACGAATGGCTCGTCACCTAGTCGTAGGCTGACAGCTCGAATATAGTGTCCCAAACCACTGTATTCGGCTCACGAGTCTGGGTTGCTCAATGGACACTAAGAGGGGGTTCATCGCCCTAGCGTAGGCGATAACTTGACCATAGTATCCCATACCACCATGTCCGGCTCATGAGTCTTAGCGGATCGAGGTATCAAGGTTAACAGGTTTTGCATTGATAAGTTGGTACCTTAAATTCAAGCAGTAGCATCCATACATGGCGAACATACATCGGGTCAATCGAGTTACTTGATGAGCTCGACTGATACGAGCGCACATTGAGTGGATCAACATGAAGTACGTATGCACTCCGTGTGGTCTATCCACTGTCGACAATCCAAGTACGACTCGAATTCATCGAACACATCCTGTGTGGCGAGACAACCTCAGCCACCTGATTAGAATCTGTTACCGATTGCCTGGACTATATCATAGTCCCAACCGCACTTAAACATAACAAGGAATCATATATGAATAGGCACCTCAGCAGTAAACTAATCCTTCAAGTAATATTAACCATATGAGCATTTTATGAAACATAACACAAACATGATTTCACACATATGCATTTCATACGTAAAATGGACAATATAATGTAAGTTGCATGGAGAGATTTATACACACAGTTAAGGTAGTTGATAATCTTATCTCAACACCCATATCAAGTATAATTTACCAAATACTTACTCATACAGATATTTTTACAAACACTTAGACTATACGCTTCGACATACATGACGTATGTCGACCACAACATGCATTAGGGTAACTCCTTTCACCAAGGAGTTGCCACACACGCAACCACCATGTAACCATGATGGATAAACATGGTAAGCACGAATACAAATTCCATACTCATTTAAACATTTCTACAAATACTTAGACTACACATTTCAACTTATACGATACAACTCAGTTATAAGCTATATTAGGAAAAATCCTTGCATAAGGAGTTGTCACGTATTCAACAATCACATGTTCGTGGTGAATAATCATGGTAAGTGCAAAACCAAATTCCCGACATATCCAGTCATTTCAACCTACACATGAATAGCTTATATTCAACATAGTTTATATATAACCGTAAAGCGAGGAAAACAGCATATCTAACATGTGAAACGGAAACCCAATCAGTTATAAATCATTAACCGACATTGAAAACCTTGAAAACCATAACCTATACATTTATAGTCCTTACCTTTCGCCAAAAAACTCATAACGAATTCAGTTTGAACACTCCGCCTTCGTCTACGGCACAACTACAACCTATAGTATGAAATAAGTTAGTTATTTTATCACTACACTATCTGAATCCCTAAAACAGATTAGGGTTAGGACTTCTTATCCAAAAACAGAATCAGAATCGACGAAATAGCAATACGGTAGTGGTAGCTAAGCACGTGCAATGGCGAGAGTGAATCCCGAGAACAAACCCTAACTCTACCTCTCACTTTCCCTCTCTTTCCTTCTCTTTCTTCTCTCTTCTCTTCCTAGGGTTTAGAAATTAGTATGTGAAGGGAGAGAGTGGGTTTTAAGGTCCTTATATAGGCCCGAAATCGAACTCAATTGCCCCAGGGCCATTGTATACTTAAGTTATAGCCAAAAGTTGGTTATTTCGGTCCAACGGAGCACTTCCGGAGGCCCCTTTTTGGCGTGCGGTCAGACTTAAGCTCCCTAACATTGGATCTAGGTCAAGTTAAGCTTTTGGTTCGATCGGGTTTATGGTTCGACCATGAAGGACTAGTTTCAGTTTAACGGTCATCGCCGCTCGATCAGGGCCACAAGTACATGGACCTGTGCTGGGAAATTTCCCTGATCTAAGGGTGTATTTGTGTCAGATTAAGATGGTCTAAAAGCTTAGATTTGGCCCACAAGTGAATGGCTCAAATCACTTAAATTTGAGTTCAATTTCTAAAGGTATTCTCGTTTCTCACACACTTTGCTCCGGGCCCAAGTTGTGCGCTTCTGGATACTATCTAGATTTGATTTCCGAGATGGTTGTTAAGCCCAGTAAGGCGGTCATAAGTGTATAGTTTCGTGGTCAACAGACTTTTGACGCGCGGTCCAGGTCCGATACGGTTTCAGGGTAATGTATCGTTAACAATTCTATAAGTTTTAGGTCTTGCGGTTCATATTTAAAGTGGTTCGAGCTAATTCCACAATTAATTTAGTTTAATACTTAACTAAATTCTACCCTAATTACGACAGAATAAGGTCCTAAGGTAGGAGAGGCTGATCTTTCCAAGTAACCTATTCGTTTTGTGAGATTCCATATGGTTAATGGTCAAAAGCCCATTTTATTTATGTATTTTCTATTTACAATAAGTTTTAGTTTAAGTATTGTTCTTCATCATTTAAACTTTAGGATTTGTGTCTAATGTGAAAGTACTTAGAAAAATCTGAAGAACAAGGTAGTGAAAGGTGAGATTTTGAAGGAAATGGGTTGAAGAGGGGATTTGGGACTTCGAGATTGAGTTCTGAGAAGTCAGTAAGGTGTTATGATCAACCCATTGCCTAAAGATGTCTAACTCCAGGTTGGCAAAAATCTGGGGCGTTACACATGCTGGTTACATGGAATCCACACAGTCCATCCTTTTTCCAACACTTTTTAGTGCTGCAGATCTAAATCTCAAATGGGATGCACCACAGGAACCAGTGGAAACTGACATCCAATGTAGAAACCTTTGTGGGCGCACTGTGATTTTTATTTACCGCCCAACCTAGGCAGGTGGGGCCAATTTGGACTCCCACCATGATGTACGTGTCTTACCCAGGTGGGCCTAACCAATCTGACCATGAAAATGGGCCACGAGACCTGGTGGGCCTGTACAAAATGAAACAGATCCAAGGCTCAAGTGAAATGCACCGGGGGGCTGGGCCCACCATGATTTTGAATTACCACTCATTTGGAGGTTGTGGGTCCACTGTGGACCCCCAACACATAGTTGAGAGACTTGTAGAGCCGTCCACCTGTTTGATCAAAGGAGCGGCCATGGGCACTTGTGGGATGACTGGAAATGCAACAGTTCCAGATTTTAGGTGGAATACACCGCTGGACAGCGCTACAGTCCAATGTGTTTTCCCACGCTATGAGGCCCACTGTCGGGTCCCACAATATTGTATCTGTCTATCCATGCTGTCCACCCATTTTCTCAGATAATTTTAAGTTTGGGGCCCAATTTTGAAGTAAACCACACTAGGAAACAGTGGTGAATGTACGCTTACCTTAAAAACTTCCTAAGGCGCACCATAATGATTATTTGCGAATTGCAATCCAAGGCATGCTGCCCAACCACATTGTATGTGTCTATCTAGGCCGTCCTCTCACTACGTGAAAAATAGAAAAAAAGCACGGATTTTAAGACAGTCCAGGACTCTCTAAAATTCCTTAGTTTAAAGACGGATTAAAGACAGCCGTAAACCGTCTCTAAAATTTTAGACGGCTCTTGATCGTCCCTAATATTGTCTTAAAATGTTGAACGTTCACAAATCATTTAAGACAGTCTTTAACCGTCTTATATGCGACATCTGAGATGGTCAAAGACTGTTCACATTAGAGACGGTCTTTGACCGTCTTATATGCGATCATCTGAGACAGTCAAAGACCATCTGCATTAGAGACGGTCATTGGCCATCTTTTACTTATAATCTGAGACTGTCAAGGACCGTCTGCATTAGAGACGGTCATTGGCCATCTTTTCTTGTGTCGAGATCAGAGCAAAGATCATACGCATTAGAGACGGTCATTGGCCATCTTTTACTGGTAATCTGACACTGTCAAAGACCGTTTGCATTAGAGACGGTCATTGGCCATCTTTTACTAGTAATCTGAGACTGTCAAAGACCGTCTGCAATAGAGAAGGTCATAAACTGTCTTTAATGCTCAGGTCAAATTTTAAGAAGCTCAAAAAAATTATGAATTTCGAAAAAAATAATCAATAAGGTTTAAGAAAATTTTAAATTTTGAAAAGAAAAAAAAAATAGTGATTTTATAAAAATCTAGATTTTGAAAAAAAAAAATTAAGAACTTTGAATAATGTTGATAATTTTGAGAGAAAAAAAAGATTTCGATAAAAAAATGATATTTTGAAAAAGAAAATTTTTAAAATTAAACAAAATTGTGAAAAAATTGACAAATTATAAAAAAATATATATTTTAAAAAAGAAAACTAGATTTTGTATTTTGACATGAAAAATTAAAAAGTTATATAACAAAAGTGAGATAAAAAAATGATACTTTGAAAAAGAAAATTAAAAAAATTAAACAAAATTGTGAAAAAAAAAATTGACAAATTGTATATATATATATATATATATATATATATATATATATATATATATATATATATATATATATATATATATATATATATATAAACTAGATTTTGTATTTTGACAAGAAAAATTGAAAAGTTAGATAACGAAAGTGAGATTTTGATGTTGTGTTGTATATCCTTGCCGCCCTTATGTTTCTCCTACCCATTTTTGGGCTGGGTATTAAAAAAATATGTAGATTTAAATCTAAAGTGGACCACACCACTAGAAAGAACGATAATATAGTACCTCACCATTAAAAATTATAAAGAGCCCATCGTAATGTTTTAGTAATGTTTATTTGCAATCCAACTTGTTAATAATGCAAAGAAGATCTAAATGAAGGTAAACTACAAAGATCAAATTGATCCAAAGGTTTTGTGGCCTTCAAAAGGTTTTTAATGGCTATTCATCATTGTTTTGATTGGTATGGCCCACATGAGAATATTGAGTTCTTATAATTTGAAATCACATCCTAAAATATGATGGAAAAATATATGGACGGTGTCGATATACATAAAATATATCAAGGTGGGCCCTACACAATTTGAGTAACAACCATGAAGGAGTTACTTAAATAGTGAAATGGTACTATAAGGTCACCTCATGGGAACCAATTCCCTTGAGGTTAATCTGTGTGGGCCCCACCATGATGTGTGTAGAACATCAACACCATGCATTTGATATGTCCCCTTTAAGTCTAAAAATCTGTCATATACGAAACTCAGGTGGGCCATAGCATCTAAAACTATGTGAAGACATCCCTAAAACATATAAAAGCATTTGGTAGGGCCCACCTGAGTTTTGGATGTGTATGAAACTTGGTCTAACTCCTCATCCAAGTGGGACACACATAATGAATGGGCTGGATCTATGAACCACATCTAGGTGGGCCCAATAAATGATTATAAATGTTTTAATGGGAGGGTAACCCTCTCAACTATAGTATGTGGTGTGGCCCACCCAACTCATGGATTGACTTTATTTTTAAGGTCATGGCCCACCATGGAATGGTGCATCTGACTGACAGGGCAGATCCAAAGTTCAAGTGGACCCACCATAGAAAAGAGTGGGATAGTGACACCCACTATTGAAACCTTCTTAGGGCCCGCTGCGATGTTTATTTGAGATCCAACCTGTTTATAAGTTAATACAGACATGGAATAAGGGAAAACATATATATTAGCTTCGTTGAAAACTTCTACGGCACAAAGTAAGGCTTTAATGGTAGGCATTCAATCCCCACTGTTTTTTGTGATGGGGTCCACTCGAACTTTGAATCTGCTTCATACTTTGGCTCAATCACAAGAAGTTTTTAATGTTGGATATTCAATCAACACCATTTCATGTGGTGTGGTCCAAATACTTGGATGAATAGGAAAAATAAATTTCATATTGATCTGAAACTTTTGTGACCACCGAAAGGGTTTCAATGCACATTGCATCCTACCCTGCCATATCCAGTTAGCAATGACACAGTGAATGTATTTGGTTTATCCACACTGTCAATCCATTTTTTCAGATCATTTTAGTGGTTGAGCCCAAAATTAAAGCATATCCAAAGCTCAAGTGGACCATACCACAGGAAACAATGGGAATAATGATTTCCACCGTTGAAATCTTCCTATGGCCTACAGTGATTTTTATTTGTCATCCAACCTATTCAATAGATCACAAATACATGGATGAAGGGAAAACTAAAATATCAACTTGATCCAAAACTTCAGTGGCCTCCCAAAATTTTTCAATGGTAGACGTTCAGTTTATACTATTTCCTATGATGTGGTCCACTTCAGATATTTATAGGCTTCATTTTTCAGCTTATGTAATAAAATTATATGTTAAAATGGATGGTTGGAATGGATAAAATTATATGTTAAAATGGATGGATGGAGTGGATAACAATTAATAAAGTTTGAGAAAAATTGAGAGGTTGAAAAAAAAAATTGTGTTTTAATAAAAATCTAGATTTTGAAAAAAAATAATAATTTAAGAACTTTGAATAAAGTTGATAATTTGTAAAATTAATTAGATCTTCAAAAAAATGATATTTTCAAAAAAATTGAGATTTTTAAAACTTTTGTGGCCTTCAAAAGGTTTCTAATGGTGGACATTCAATCACTGTTATTTCTTATCATGTGGTCCACATGATATTTAGATCTGGCTCATTTTTTAAATTAATGGCTCATTTTTTAAATTAATCACTAAAATGATATTAAGTAATGGATAGATGACATAGATAAAACACATACATCATGGTGGGGTCCACAGAGCACCAACCATTGGCCCCTAACATGAATGAGTTATACCGTTCCAAATGGAATTGCGTGCCGAGTTACTTTGAAGCTTTTATCCTACCAAGTAAACTCACTTGGGCCCACTAGAAATATATTTGGTTCATCAGCACCGTACATCCATTTCTTCCCTTACTTTTAGGGGTTCAGCACAAAATTGAAGCATATCGAAATTTAAAGTGGACCATGCCAGAGGAATTAGTGGGAATAATGATTTCCACCATTGAAACCTTCCTTGGTCCCACAGTGATGTTTTTTTTTATCATCCAACTTGTTCATAAGATCACAAAGACATGGATAAGAGAAAAAACAAATATCAGCTTGATCTAAAACTTTCGTAGCCTCTAAGAAATTTTCAATGGTAGAGGTTTAATTCACACCGTTTCTTGTCGTGTGGTCCACTTGAGATTTGGATATGCTTCATTTTTTGACCGAAGCCTTAAAATTATCTTTTAAAATACAGAGTGGATGAAATACATAAATAATGGTGGGCCCCACATAGTTTACGCAGTACGCTAGGCGCACTTCGTACGCAATCCACTTCGTCTCACCTCTCTCTCTCTCTCTTGCGAAACCGTTTTTTCCTTGGAACCCCTTGAAACCCTTTTTTCCTCAAACCCCTCGAAACCCTTTCCTCTCTCTCTCTCTCTTCTCTCTCTCTCTCTCTCTCTCTCTCTCTCTCTCTCTCTCTCTCTCTCTCCCAATCTCGAACTCGATCTCTTTCTCCCTCGCAAATCTCTCTCCCTCTCGGTCGCCCTCTCACTTTGCTTGCCCCTCCCTGTCTCTCTCCACCAATTAAAGAATCTCCCGATCTTCAAGATCTGTCAGTGTAAGTTCTGAAAATGTTAATCCAAATTTTTTATATTGTAGATTTTGCTTCCGTTTAGATTCATCTATTGGATAATTCATATTTTTTTGCCGTTTGTAGCTGAGTTCTAGCGTTTGTTGCTCAAATTTGATGAAATTGGGGTTTCTTTAGTACTTGTTTAATCAACACCTATTTGTACTAGAAGCATAATCAAGTTGAAAGATGGTCTTTTTGGAGGGAGAACATTGAGAAAGATTGTTTTTTTCATGAGTAAGGAGAAAAATCAGAAGAGGGTGGTTTAACATGAGCTAGATTTGATCCACCAGGTTGACCACAAACAACAAACACTACAAAAAAAAAACCTCCCATGGCCCCATCTGATGATTGGACCTTATGATTTCTAATACATTTCATCATCGTTATTGTAATACCCCAGATTTTTCCTAACCTGGGATTAGACGTCCTTAGGTGATGGGTCGATCCTAACACCTTATTAACTTGTCAGAACTGAATCCCACGGTCTAAAATCGCTCCTTAACCCATTTCCTTCACAAATCCCACCCTTCACTACCTTGTTCTTTCAATTTTTTAAAGCACCTTCGCCCTAGACACTATCTTAAACTAGTTAAGTATTATAACTTAGATCACTCTATATACAAACTGCAAAGGACTAAATACTACCTCAGACGGAAATCACTTAGGACTAAATCCTTTAGAAATTTGACAAAGTTAACTAAGTGCTAAACGAGATTAGCCATGAAATCCATTTGAATCACTTTAAATACGATCTGCAAGACCCAAAACTTGTAGAATCATTGACGCTAGGTTACCCTAAAATCTAGGATCAAACTCATTACCCGACTGCTCTCGGGAGCACATTGAAACTCCGTATCTGATCTGGACCGCACGTCGGAAGTCCGATTAACACGAAGTTAAGGAATTAGGACCGCCTTCCTGGGCTTGACAACCATCTCGGAAATCAAATCCGGTGATGTCCCACGACTGTTCGCTTGAGTCCGGAGCGAGAGAGTGTGAAAACACATTTTCTTTAAAAATAAATATCTTGAATAATAATCTGAGACTCGTTGCTTGCGGATCAGTTTTAAGCAACCAGACCGTCAGAATTTGACCAAATTACACCCTCGGATCAGGAAAAATTTCATACACATTTACATGTACTCAGAATCTCCGATCGAGATCCGCTGACCGTTGAACTGAAACTGGTCCGCCACGCGTGATCTGGAATCTCGACCGAAATGAAAACTTAATAGAACATAGATCCAGCGTTAGTGAGCTTAAGTCTGACCTTTGGCTCAAGGAGGCCCGCCAGAAGTCCTCCGTTGAGCTGAAAAAGTCCCACTTTAGTTATAACCTAAGTATACTTTGAACATGAGTCTATTTCGGTGAGTTTTTAGGCTATATAAGGACCTTAAACCCTCTCTCATTGTAGCCATCCAAATTTGAGAGAAAACCTAGATTGAGAGAGAGAAAGGAGAGAGAAAGTGTGGGAGATGTGGGAGGAACTCCCTGCCACTCTTCCCTGCCGCTATTCGAGCTCCACCGCTCCATTCTCATCACTTTCCCGGCGATATCAACTCCGTTTTAAGGTGAGAAACCTTAACCCTAGATCTGATTTGAGGTGTATAGGCTATAGGTTGTGAAATAGCTAATCAGTTTCACTCTTTAGGCTAGAAAACTCCCGAATACGGAAGCTCATCCATCCTTGCTGATTCGTTGAGATTCCAAGAGGCAAGGTGAGGACTTTAGGTGTATAGGTTGCGGTTTTCAACGCTTTCAATGTCAGATAATGGTAGATTCATGATCTGCATGCAATTGCGCATGTACAAAGTGCTTTCCATTTTCTGTTTCGATTAGAATTGTAGAATTTGGAATTTCACATACTCTAGGTATTCGTATAAAATACCGTATACGTATTTTTTATGGAAATGTATTTGACATGTTTATTTGTCGTATGAATATATGATGTATGGATAAAATACTCATTTGGCGAAAGGGTTCGCCTAAATACATGTTTACTAATATACACCATGTATGTAGAAATATGGTATTGTAAGAAGTACCGTATACGTGTATATTTTAGCGATGTGTTTGTCATGATTAGTTGCTGTATAAATATATTATGTGCGTATAAATTAATTTCTTGGCGAAAAGAATCGCCGTAATACATGTTCGCTTGTAAATACTACGTATGTTGAAATTGTGTATTCTAGAAATATCGTATACGTGTAAATTTTGGAAATGCAATTGTCATGATTATTTGCTGTATGATTACGATATACGTGGATAAAATACTAGCTTTGCGAAAGAATAGCCCTAATACATGTTTTACTAATATACGTCATGTATGTTGAAATAGCATACTCCAAGTGTTTGTGTAAATGCTTGTGAGAGTAAATGCTTGGATGTTTGCACCGTAGGTCGGTGCTGAGATGGAATTCTCGACTACCTTAGAGACATGTAGGATTTCCTCCATGTGGTTGTTTACTACAACCACTCACATATGATGTATATGTATTTGTATCCCTATCTGTATAGTGCTCTATTACATGCTTTATAACATGCTTTATATCATGCTTTATAACATGCTTTATATCATGCTTTATAACATGCTTTATGACATGCCTCCTAGCATGTTTGTGTTACTTTGTTTATCATGCTTAACTCCACATGCTATAGATGAGAACTGTTTGAGTTTGGGACTATGTCTATAGTCCAAACATTCGGTACCAAACTTGAGAATGTGGCTGAGATTCATGTCACTACAATGGATGTGTCTGATGAACCCGAGTCGTACTTCGATTGGCGATAGTGGTTGGCCACACGGAGTGCTTTTGCGCTTCACATCGCCCAACTTGTTGTGTGCTCGAGCTAGTCAGGCTCGTCAATTAACCCAATATGTCGAATGTGTGTTCATCATGTTTGGTCATTACTGTTTGAACATAGGGTACCAAACTTACCAGCGGCAATCCCGTTAACCATGGTACCTCGATCTGCTAAGACTCATGAGCCAGGCATGGTGGTATGGGACACCGTGGTCGAGCCGTCGGCCACGTGCCTCCCCATAGTGACCAGTGAGCAACCAAACTCGTGAGCCGATTATGGTGGTATGGGACACTATATTCGAGCTGTCGATACTTACGGCGAGAGCCGAGTACGGTGAGACCTGTACTCATGCTGACGGGTGACGAGTCCTCTGTAGTATCTTCGAGTATACTCCAAGGTCTGTGATTGACGACGAGTCTTTCACAACAACTAGAGTATGAGTTGAGCAGAGTACGGTGAGACACATTCGAGCCGACAGCTAGTGATTGAGCCGAGTACGGTGAGACCTGTACTCGAGCTGACGGTCAGCAATTGAGCCGCATACGGTGAGATCTGTATCCATGCTGACGGGTGACGAGCCCTTTGTGATGCCTTCGCTACGCCTCTCAAACCATAATATCGTATGAGATTAACTAGGACTGACGACCCTAGAATGGATCATGTTTGGGAATGATACAAGGGAGGTACCTTAGTTTTCCAATATTGTTGTTTGAAATGGACTAATAACAACTCGGAAATCATGCGCATCATTGCACCGCATGTGCCTAGTAGATGTGGGGCACTGAGGGAGTTATGCATTCGCGAACGTAAGATGTTCTCGCATGAGGGTGGTTTGGCAAGGGCATACATCATCATGTCATTTCATTCTTGCATTTATTAAGAGTAGTTAAACTTGTTTGATTTATACTGCTTTATCATTACTGCTTGATTGAATTGATAACATGTTAACCTATGCTTTATTATTCCACTAAGTTAGCTACTCACTCCCACGTTACGGGACGGTGTTGTACACACCAAACAGATTTGTTGAGTTTCAGGTGATGGCGATGCTTGTGAAGCAGAGCCGGACTACTTCTATGGTGATGAGGAGGAGTTCTCCTATCTGTATCTCTCTGACAGGTCTATGAAGACCTTGTATTGTACTAACGGGGCCATGGTATTTGGCATAGGAGACATTACACGTCATCACATTAGGTATATTTTAGAACTGTCCTTGTAATAATTTAACCTAGTAATGTTATCACACTCTGGAGACTCATCATAGTTTATATATTTTATCTATCTATCACAGTCTTCCGCTTGCAAATTTAACTGTCTCTGGAGTATGATATGCTGTTTTGGCTTAATCTCACTCATGTTCAATGCACGAATATAGTCAACATTCAATCATCATTCATTTTGTTGCATAAGTGATGTTCTGAAACTCGTGAGTTGAGTTTATGCTCGACCCTCGATTTTCAGGGCGTTACAGTTATTACATACATTTTTTATGATTGGACCTTATGTTTATGTATAGACAGAAGGGAATTGAACAATACTTTTATGATACTTCCTCCCATTGAATACATGTTCTGTCTCTGTTTAAATTTTAGTTTCAAGTAATTTGGCATAGAACCTTTGAATTTTTTTTATTTTTATTTTTTGTAAATATTCTGTTAATTGAAGATTTTTGTTTTCTTTTAAGTGAAGTTGTGTGTAGAAAAATTGTGATTTTGAGGAGGATTCTATGCATGTTTTCTGTCCTTTTTCCTTTCCTAATTCCTGTTATGATTCAGTTTGTGAGTAAATGATGATTTATTAGTTTGCTCAAAGCATTTGATCCAATATTTTTCTGTTCAATTTTTGTGGCAAGCCTGTACACTCAAGAATTTCATTTCTATGAAAAAGTCAAGGAGGTTGGGCAATCCTGACACTTATCAGGGGTTCTTGAAATGCCTTCATTTACACTTATCAGGACCTCTAATCTTAATTGTTACGATGAAATCAAGTACACTATTCCAACTAGTTTAGCCTTTTCTCTTTTCATAGCCTTCTTTGTCATGATATTTGAACATGTATATCGTGTTACGGTAGAGCCGATCATTCCTGCCATTTTTCAATTAACAAAAGCAACATGCTTTGCATATAGTCAAACAGGTTTGTAGTGATTCGGATCTTCCTTCTATCTTTTCCATGTAAGCCGGCAATTCATTTGTAGTATAAAAAATGTCTCTCCTTCACCGAGTGTTACTAAAAAATCTTATTATTTTTTAAGATGCATCTTGATAATTGGAGTTGCTGGACTTGTATTTACGTGAAGTCATGGAAAATGCCAGTAAAGATTTTTTTTCCCAATTACAATAACCTAAATTGTTTTTTCACCAAATCATTCGCCCCACATGTAGTTTATTTTTCTTAAAAAATAGTCTAACATTCGCCCCACATCGGTTTGACATAGAGGAAAGTGTGAAAAGAACCAGAAAATTAGGGATTGGATTTCTTATTTTTCTTTCTTTTTTTAATAATTACAGTTGTGGTTGTGGTTGGGATTGGATTTTTTATTTTTTCTTATTATTTTTTTTTTTGAATAATTCCTTACCAAGGTAGAATGTAAAATTTTAATGTATGTTCATTCTTCCTTAGCTTACTTGCATGAGTATCCTTGAAAATTGATTTTATTTATCATCATTTAGTTAAGGTGTATGGGTACATATGATGTAGACCAAGTGGAACTCACTTATATAATGGCTAAGATCGAGAGAAAGGGTCACAATGTCATCTTTGTTTTGGCTGGATTTTTCAGAAGGTTGTTGTTTACAAGTGTAACATGGTCGAAAAGTCTGTAGTGGTTACTTGTCTACCATTTCATGGAATTCCATTTCCTTTTTCTTTCTTTAGATTTTGATGATCAAAACCTGAGACTAGAAAATGCAGCAAAACCTTTCAAGTTTCAGGTTCTTAATTTAACTTCTCCATTTTTGTTTCAGGCTGTGTTCCCATTAAAGATAAATTTATATTTTAGTGAGGTGTATTGATAAAAATCACTAATGCCTAGCAACATCCCACTGCTAACATTTTCATGTTTCCTTGATAATGCGATACAAGTCAACAGTTACACACGCTGTGGCCCACCTGAATTTTTCTATCAGATGGGTGTTCGCCTTGCTGGAATGCATTCGCTTTCAATAAGCTGTAAGATAAGGCATCAATTTCTGGACTACTATCAATGAGTGACAGAGAAGGTAGGTGGTAGATATTTCTTCATTCTTCACAATTGAAATGATTCATCCCAGTTTTTTCTATTTGATATTTTTGTGGAATGGGTTATTAATGGAAATGAGTCAAATGATTCTTTTCTTTTCTTTCAAATCGAGTGGCTTGGACTGTCCAACCTGTTCGATCTTTGGGATGTGGCCCAGGCCCATATTTCCATGTTTCCTTGATAATGCGATACAAGTCAACAAGTTCTTTTGTATTCATTTTTTTTCCACATATTTGTCGTCTCTTCGTCAGCTTTTGCTTTTTACCACCAAAAATGGTTCGGAGAAGGTTCTCCCAATCTACCAAGAGGCAGCAAAACTTTTCAAGGGAAAGGTAAGTCGTGGAATTTACAATTAAAGCAATTGGTTCTAGGTTTTTTTTTTAATTTATTTATTTTTTAAACTTTGTTAGATCAGGTCAACCTGGAAACCATCTTTTAGAATCCTGAGTTAATTCAGACATGTCAATGGAACCCTGATCTTATAAATTCGCAGTTAGGAATTGGTGCTTGGCACATGGAAAACTGAGTTAACTTGGCTAAGTTCCAATGGATTGGTGTGTTTTTTTATTGCTAATGGTAGCTTTTTAGTGCCCTTGAGAAAATCTAACAGGATATATTTGTGTTAGTGCCATCCTATTTTCCAAAACTGAACCTCTAAGCACCTTCCTTGTCATTTATGATGGTTTCTGGTTCTATTGCAGCTCATCTTTGTATATGTGGAAATGGACAATGAGGATGTTGGGAAACCAGTTTCAGATTACTTTGGTGTGACTGGAGATGGTCTAAAGGTAATTTTCCCTGGTGGCCCTTTAATGATGGACTAGCCAGTGTATCTGTCATTGATTTCTTCTTTAGTCTTTGAACTAGAAGAACTTGGTTCGAACAAGTGTCTACAGCTTACTTGGGCTGATCATTTTTTTTAATAATAATAATTTCTATTTTCTTTTCTCTTGTAGAACTGCATGATTAACATAAAGTGAACCTGTTTGATCGGAATTGTATATTTTCCGGCAGCTATATGCATGCACAGTCACTGACTCGATGGGAAATATAGTGGGCTCATTTATTTCAGGCTTCTTTAAAGTTTCTCAAATGGAGAGATGCTTGATTGGCTGGGCTGCAACAATGGATGGTCATACACTTCATTCTGGGATATCCTAGTCACTAGTTCTTTATTGCTTTTCTCCAACCATTTATTTGTTTGTTAAAGGGGATCTTGGGTTACACTGAAGATGATGTGGTTTCCACTGACTTTGTTGGTGACAACATGTAAATAAAGATTCATATTTACTTGTTACATTTATTTTCTTTACCCTTCTTAAGAATTACTGTGATACCTTTTTTTTTCCTTCTAAAACTGCCTAATCCACAAAACAACTAGTTGTTTTACAAGTCCAACATCCATATGAATTTTCTTTAGCATTTCCCTGACTAATATGGCTCCAAAACTATTCCTTATATTGTTATTTAGATTCCTGGCCGAGCACTGGATGTTTAATTCATGTAGTGTCTTGTCGAGTACAATGCAGCATTAGCATCAATCTGCTACATGATTATGCTCGGATTTGTTGATGATGTCCTTGATGTCCTGTGGAGAATGTAAGTTCTGGTTTCATCCTTAATGACTTGCATATATGCTTGAGAAGCTTGACTCAGTCTTTTTTCATTCTGGTTTCTCATTCTAGAGAATTTCACACTTTTAAACTGTTTAAGGGCCACGAAAGTTTTAGATCAAGCTAATATTTGTGCCATTTCTGAAGGTCCATGGAAGAAAAAGAACCTGCTAGAATTTGGTATTGTACTTAATGCATTGCGCCTCAAAGAGTCAATGACCAATGCTTGGCAAATGTTCTTTTGAAGATAAATGCCAAGGTGAGCTGTCACTGAAATATCATGTCCCTTCCCTATGGACTTTCAGGTGTGAACTCTCTGTCTAGCTGACAACCTCCTTTCCTTTCTTTTCAACAACTTGGTGGAATGAATTCCTTATAGTTGAATGCTCACTTTCCATTCCCCTGATTTCTTGAGTTCCCACAATCATCCTGGGGATGGATGTATCACATGGTTCCCTGGGCTAGTCTGACGTGCCATCAATTACGGCGGTAAGATAAGATGCATGATTTTCCTTTTAACTGTTAGTCATGGAGTGACAATACTTGTTTCAATTTTCTTGGATGGATGATGAATGTATTTGCGAATGTAAATGAAACTAAAAAACTTATAATATATATATGTTATCAATGGAGGATACCTTGTTTAGGGGGACATGAAATTCTTGTAGCTTATGGTATGGTGCCCTAATATTGCTTGTATGTTACTAGTATGTAGTAGATAATACTAGGTTCAATAGTAGATAATACTAGAGAATACCTAAACCCGATCTGAACCTGAAATCGAACCCGATTCCCTAAATGGAAACTTAAACCGCGTGGGTCCCTAGAAGGTGGGAACCACTGTTATGACTATGATGAAGCTGTCCATTTCCTATGGATAACATTGGAGTGGCCTGGCCATTTGGACAGGCCATGTATATGTATTAGCTTGAATTTGTTGGAGCATACCCGGATGTGCGTCGAAGCTATCCGGATGTTGAGCGGGAGTCCCTGGAAGATGAGAACCGCTGTTATGACCATGATGAAGCTGTCCATTACCTATGGACAGCATTGGAATATCCTGGCTATTTGGATAGGCTGTGTTTATATCTGTATTTGCAGGGACCACACCCTTAACTTATAACCTAAACCTATTCTCAAATTCCAAAACCTATACTTATAACCTAAACCTAAACCTTAACCTATAACCTAAACCTATACTTATAACCTTAACCTAAACCTATACTTATAACCTAAACCTAAACTTCTAACCTTAACCTAAACCTATTCTCAAATCTCAAAACCTATACTTATAACCTTAACCTAAACCTTAATGTATAACCTAAACCTAAACTTATAACCTTAACTTATAACCTAAACTTATACTTGTAACCTAAACCTATACTTATAACCTTAACCTAAACTTCTAACCTTAACCTAAACCTATTCTCAAATCCCAAAACCTATAATCTAAACCTAAAACTTAACCTATAACCTAACCTATAACCTAAACTCGATTCCCTAAACCTTAACCTATAACCTATAACCTATAACCTAAACATATAAACTATAACCTAAACTCAATTCCCTAAACCTTAACCTATAACCTAAAACCAAAAACCTAAACGCAATTCCCTAAACCTTAGCCCATAACCTAACCTAAACCTAAACCTAAACCTATAACCTACACTTATAACCTAACTATAATCTAAACCTAAAACCCAAACGTAAACCCGATCCCGAACCCGAACCCGATTTCCTAAACCTAAACCTTAACGTATTCTCAAATCCTAAACCTAAACCTATACCTAATCCTAATCTCAACTCCCTAACTTAAACCTAAACCTAAACTTTAAAACCCAAACCTAAACAAGATCCCAAACCCGAACCCAATTTCCTAAACCTAAACCTTAACCTATTTTCAATTCCCTAAAGTTATAACCTATAACCTAAACCTAAACCTAACTTAAACCTATAACCTAAACCTATAACCTTAACCTAAACCTAAAATCTACATGAATTCTCAAATCCTTAAACCTAAACTTACACGTAATCCAAATCAAAACCTAAACCTAGACTCGAAAACCCAAACCTAAACCCGAACCCGAACACCGAACCCAATTTCCTAAATCTAAACTTATAACCTTAACCTAAACCTATTCTCAAATCCCAAAACCTATAACCTAAACCTAAACCTAAACCTTAACCTATAACCTAAACCTCAACCTCTCACCTTAACCTATAACCTAAACTCAATTCCCTAAACCTTAACCTATAACCTAACCTAAACCTAAACCTATAACCTACACTTATAAGCTAAACCTAAACCTAAAACCTAAAACCTAAACCTAAACCTAAAAATTTAATGTATTCTCAAATCCTTAAACCTAAACCTACACCTAATCTTAATCTTAACTCCTTAACCTAAACCTAAACTTGAAAACCAAACCTAAACATGATCCCAATTTTCTAAACCTAAACCTTAACCTATTCTCAATTCCCTAAAGCTATAACCTATAACCTAAACCTAAACCCATAACCTAAACCTATAACCTAAACCTAAACCTAAAACCTAAATGTATTCTCAAATCTCTCGAACCTAAACCTACACCCAATCCTAATCTCAACTCCTTAACCTATACCTAAACTTGAAAACCTAAACTTAAACCCGAACACGAACACGAACACGATTTTCTAAACCTAAACCTTAACCTATTCTCAATTCCCTAAACCGTAACCTATAACCTAATCTAAACCTAAACCTATAACCTAAACCTCGTAACCTTAACCTAAACATAAAACCTAAACTTAAACCTAAACATGATCCCGAACCCGAATCAATCCCTAAACCCTTAGCCTAAACCTAAAACCCAAACGTAAACCCGATCTCGAACCCGAACCCGATTTCCTATACCTAAACCTTAACATATTATCAAATCCCTAAACTTAAACCTACACCTAATCCTAATCTCAACTCCCTAACCCAAACCTAAACCTAAACTTGAAAACCCAAACCTAAACCTAATCTCGAACCCGAATCAATCCCTAAACCCTTATCCTAAACCTAAAACCCAAACGTAAACCCGATCTCGAACCCGAACCCAATTTCTTATACCTAAACCTTGACATATTCTCAAATCCCTAAACTTAAACCTACACCTAATCCTAATCTCAACTTCCTAACCTAAAACAAAACCTATTCTTGAAAACCCAAATCTAAACCCGATCCCGAACCCAAACCCGATTTCGTAAACCTAAACTTATAACCTTAACCTAAACCTATTCTCAAATCCCAAAACCTAAACCTACTCTCAAATCCCAAACCTATAACCTAAACCTAAACCTTAACCTAAACATATAACCTACACTTATAACCTAAACCTAAACCTATAACCTTAACCAAAACATAAAACCTAAAACTATACCTATACTTATAACCTAAACCTATTCTTATAACCTAAACCTATACTTATAACCTAAATCTATTCTCAAATCCCAAAACCTATAACCTAAACCTAAACCTACACTTATAACCTATAACTTAAACCTATAAACTAAACCTAAACCTAAAACCCAAACGTAAACCCGATCTCGAACACAAACCTCGATTTCCTAAACATAAACCTTAACGTATTCTCAAATCCCTAAACCTAAACCTACACACCTAATCCTAATCTCAACTCCCTAACCTAAATTTAAACTTGAAAACCCAAACCCAAACTCGAACCCGAACCCGATTTCCTAAACCTAAACTTATAACCTTAACCTAAACCTATTCTTAAATCCCAAAACCTATAACCCAAACCTAAACCTTAACCTAAACCTAAACCTCTACCTATAACATAAACCCCGAACCTATAACCTAAACTCAATTCCCTAAACTCGAACCTATAACCTAACCTAAACGTAAACCTATAACCAACACTTATAAGCTAAACCTAAAACTATAACCTAAACCTAAAACTTAAATGTATTCTCAAATCCTTAAACCTAAACCTATACATAATCTTAATCTCAACTCTGTAACCTAAACCTAAACTTGAAAACCCAAATCTAAACTCGATCCCTTTTTCCTAAACCTAAACCTTAACCTATTCTCAATTCCCTAAAGCTATAACCTATAACCTTCACCTAAACCTAAAACCTAAAGGTATTCTCAAATCCCTAATCCTAAACCTACACCTAATCCTAATCTCAACTCCTTAACCTAAACCTAAACTTGAAAACCCAAACCTAAACTCGAACACGAACCCGAACCCGATTTCCTATACCTTAACCTTAACCTATTCTCACTCCCTAAACCGTAACCTATAACCTAACCTAAACCTAAACCTATAACTCGCACTTATAACCTAAACCTAAACCTATAACCTAAACTCAGTAACCTTAACCTAAGCATAAAACCAAAACTTAAACCTAAACCCGATCCCGAACCTGAATCTGAATCCCTAAACCCTTAGCCTAAACCTAAAACCCAAACGTAAACCCGAACCTGATTTCCTATACCTAAACCTTAACATAATCTCAAATCCCTAAACTTAAACCTACTCCCAATCCTAATCTCAACTCCTTAACCTAAACCTAAACTTAAACTTGAAAACCCAAACCTAAACCCAATCCCGAACTCCGAATCAATCCCTAAACCCTTATCCTAAACCTAAAACCCAAGTGTAAACTGATCTCGAACCCAAACCCAATTTCCTATACCTAAACCTTAACGTATTCGCAAATCCCTAAACTTAAACCTACACCTAATCCTAATCTCAACTCTCTAACCTAAACCTAAACCTAAACTTGAAAACCCAAACCTAAACCCGATCCCGAACCTGAACCCGATTTCCTTAACCTAAACTTATAACCTTAACCAAAACCTATTCTCAAATCCCAAAACCTATAACCTAAACCTAAACCTTAACCTATAACCTAAACCTTAACCTATGACCTTAACCTATAATCTTAACCTATAACCTAAACCTTAACCTATGACCTTAACCTATAACCTTAACCTATAACCTAAACTCAATTCCCTAAACCTTAACCTATAACCTAACCTAAAACTAAACCTATAACTTACACTTATAACCTAAATGTAAACCTATAACCTAAACCCATAACCTTAACCTAAACATAAAACCTAAACCTATACTTATAACCTTAACCTATTCTCAAATCCCAAAACCTATAACCTAAACCTAAACCTATAACCTAAACCTAAAACATAAACCTAAACCTACAATTATAACATATAACCTAAACATAAACCTAAAACCCAAACGTAAACCCGATCTCGAATCCGAACTCGATTTCCTAAACCTAAACCTAAACCTTAACGTATTCACAAATCCCTAAACCTAAACCTGCACCTAATCATAATCTCAATCCCTAACCTAAACCTAAACGTGAAACCTAAACCTAAACCCGAACCCGAACCCGATTTCCTAAACCTAAACTTATAACCTTAACCTAAACCTATTCTCAAATCGCAAAACCTATAACCTAAACCTAAACCTAAACCTTAATCTAAACCTAAACCTTAACCTATAACCTTAACCTAAATATATTCTCAAACACAAAACCTATAACCTAAAGCTAAACCTAAAACTTAACCTAAACCTAAACCTAAACCTTAACCTATAACCTTAACCTATAACCTAAACTTATAACCTAAACTCAATTCCTTAAACCTTAACCTATAACCTAACCTAAACCTAAAACTATAACCTACACTTATAACCTATACCTAAACCTATAACCTATAACATAAACCTAAGCCTATAACCTAAATGTATTCTCAAATCCTTAAACCTAAACCTACACCTTGAAATGGCAGTGAAGACCGCACTAGTTGAAGAAGGAATGCGCCAATATGTCCTAGAGGGGGGTGAATAGGACTTTTAAAAGTTTTTATGAATTATTTTAAAATCCTATTACACTAATCCTAACAACAAACATATATTAGGATTACTCAAATGTAACTCTACTGGTTTCCAAGCCTGGTAGAGGATCCAATCACAAACTATTCAAGAAGTATCAATATAAATATATAACTCAGTTTATAATAGATATGACTGTGAATGTGTGTGAGGTGTGATCAGATATATAAATATGAATGCATCGATATAAATCACAAACATAGAAGAAGAGCAATCACAAACACAGTCATTTTTATAGTGGTTCGACTACTTGTCTACTTCACTCCCGATAATCGCACTTAACCCTTACCGGATTTCACTAATGAGGTTTCACAGCGGTTCACCTCAAACTTAAGGTTTTAAATCAGGTTTACCTTTAACCTTTACAACCTATACTGAGGCTGACTGTTTATGCTCTCACGAGCAAGGGTCAACACAACGCACCCACTTTTAGGCATACTGACCAAGGATCTTCTATAAGATCCTACTGGAGGTTTCTACACGGTTCACCTCAAACTTGAGATTTTACACGGTTTTACATGATTTACCTCAAACCCAGAGTTTTACTGGTTCACTCCTAACCAAATGTTTATGCTCTCCACAGAGCAAGGGTTCACACAACGCACCCACTACGTACACTCCCGCGCGGAGGCCTCTTACGAGGGCTTTAAGGTTGAGAACCGCTTATGACCTAATCCTAAAAAGAAATGATCACAAGTGTCCTCTTAGACTCTAAATACTTACAAATAAGTTGATGAGTCCTGATAAGCATAATGCCGAAGATCCCCTCCTCCTCGTTGATGAAGAGTCTTCTGCTCCCTTGATCCGTAACACAAAAGATGTACCAATATATGGTGACGGGTTGAGTCAAGGTTATGATGGAATCCTACTCTCAAAACATTTTTGAAATGGCCAAGCTATATGTCCTAGGGGGGGGGGTGAATAGGAATATGCCAAATTAAAATTAAAACAACGGAATGAACAATAAAGAGATAGCCTTACAATTATAAATCAATTCACAATGCTACAATAAACTCAACCTCAATTAACAAGTATTGAGAGGTTGATATGAATTCATTTCTAAGGACAACCTTACACCATAAAAACCAAAGGTTTATGGCAGGACAACCTTATTTCTAGAACGTCCTTTGTATCAAGAACTCAATAAAAATAAATAGTAAGGAATTGAAATAGATTGTTGAATTTTAAATCTAACTTATTACAACATTCCTCACACTTGCTTGAAATGTAAATATTTACAACATTCACAACCACACATACATTCCACACCTTCGAATGATAAAAGATAAAAGATTAAGCAAGCATTCAATCCACAAGACAAAGAATTATAGTGGTTCGCCTGTGTGTTCACCAACTGTTAAACAACAACCACACAGAATGCTACTCCACTCATAATATCCTCACATAGGGGATATTAACATTCACTATCAAAATAGGTTTCACAGGTTTACCTAAAACCTTCACAATTATGTCTTTTTAACTTGGGCTTACACAATCCAAAAACCCCTCTTTATGAGTCTTCTGGCTCTCCTCAAATAACAACACAAATGAAATTTTTCTGGCGAATCCCAAACAAAAACCAAAAGAATGGAAATTTTACAAAATTGTAAAATACTTAGATTTCTCCTCTTGTAGCAGCCCGGAAGAACCAATCGGAGTAGAAGTACGAATATGGAAGTTCAATGTCTAATACTAACTTTAAAATGGTTCTAAGTTCTAATTGGTTTTAAGTTTAATCAACTTAGGGTTAACTGTATTTGATTTTGATTCTGAGAAGAAGGAATTAAGAATTTCCCCTTTTTCTAATCAGATTGGAATGCAAATCAAAATCAAATACAATAAGCTAACAAAAGGAATAGAATTATGCATAATATAGCTTAAAAACAAACACAAACTTATCTCAGAGTGGAACCTTGAATTCACTTAATTTTTCAATGAAAAAATCTGAAATTCGTGTGCTATTTATAGCTGTAGAAATTCGTCTTCGACTGATCCTAAGGTCACCACGACTGGTCGAAGGAAAAACAAATTTTTGAATTTTTGAGCACGATCGGATTAAACCATTGTATGACCGGTCGTAGGCAGTCCATGACTGGTCGACTGCAGTCCACGACTGGTCAAGACTTCTCTACGACTGGTTGTGCGTCACTTGATTTAGTCACTGGAGTTTGAGTCGAAGCACTATGACTGGTCGAAGGTCGAGTCGAGACTATCCCACGATCAGTCGAGCAGACTCCAGGATTGGTCGTAACCGAACCAGAAAATTCAAAAATTTGCAACAATTCTAGGACTGGTCCTGGAACTTCTTAGACTGGTCGAATCAATGCTAAGACTGGTCGAACAAGGTCTAAGATTAGTCTTATAATAGACCAAATTCATGTATTAATATTAAAATGAATTATGTAGCCAAAGTGACCTACCCTAAGGTCAATGTAAGGTTTATCATACCTAGGACATGAAGTATGGACATTGAAAACTTCATTTGCTTAGACTTTGATCATTATGAAGCTTAAGTTCTTCTTGATGTAGCTTGACTACTTCACAAGCTTTGAAATCAATGTCATTTGGAGTTGCACTTAAGTCCCAAACTATGCTTGAATCTTGACCTTGAATACACTTGAACTTGAGCTTGAGTTCTTGTAATGCCCTGAAAATCGGGGGTCGAGCATAAACTCAACTCCCGAATTCTAGAACACCACTTATGCAACAAAATGAATGATGATTGAATATTGACTGTATTTGTGCATTGAACATGAGTGAGATTAAGCCAAAACAGAATATCATACTCCAGAGACAATAAATTAGCAAGCGGAAGACTGTGATAGGTAGATAAAATATATAAACTGTGGTGAGTCTCCAGAGTGTGATAAAGTTACCAGGTTAAATAATTACGAGTAAATGATACCAAGTTGTGTAGTATGATCTAGTCAACATCCCTATAGCGCCGACAATCAAGGTACGGCTCTCACGAAGCCGCTTGAGAAAAAGAGCATATACGAGAAAGCATTCCCGTCGTCATAGAAGTCCGGCTCCGCCTCAGAAATAGCGTCGCCATCTGCAATCAGACAAAGTCTGGTGGGTGTTCGGAACACCGTCCCGTATCGTGGGAGTGAGTGATCAACTCAGTGGAACAATAAAGCATAGGTTAACATGTTATCAAATCAATCAAGCAGTAATGATAAAGCAGTACAAATCAAACATTTCTAACTACTCTTGTTAAGTGCGAAAATGAAATGACATGATGTCAGATGCCCTGCCAAACCACCCTCAAGCGACATCATCTTACGTTCGCGAATGCTTACTCCCTCAGTGGGCCACATCTACAAAGCACATGCGGTGCGATGATGCTCATGATTACAAAGTTATTATTAGTCTATTTCAAACAGCAATATTGGGAAACTAAGGTACCTCCCTTGTATCATTCCCAAACATGATCCATTCTAGGGTCGTCAATCCTAGTTAATCTCATACGATATTATGGTTTGAGAAGCATAGTGAAGGCATCGCAAAGGGCTCACACCCGTCACAGAGAGATAGATCTCACCGTATGCGGCTTTTAATGGCGGCCGTCACTTGAGTACAGTCTCACCGTACTCGGCTCAATCACTAGCCGTCGGCTCGAATACGTGTCTCACCGTACTCGGCTCAACTCATACTCCGGGCTTTGTGTGAAAGACTCGTCGCCAATCACGGACCTTGAGTATACTCGAAGATACTACAGAGGACTCGTCGCCTGTCAAGAAGAGCACGGGTCTCACTGTACTCGGCTCTCGCCGTAGTATCGACAAATCGAATATAGTGTCCCATACCACCATAATCGGCTCACGAGTCTGGTTGCTCACTGGTCACTACGGGGAGGCACGTGGCCCCAGCGTAGGCCGACAGCTCGACCACGGTGTCCCATACCACCATGCCCGGCTCATGAGTCTTAGCGGATCGGGGTACCATGGTTAAAAGGGATTTCACTGGTAAGTTTGGTACCCTAGGTTCAAGCAGAGGCGACCAAACATGGCGAACATACATTAGACAAATCGGGTTACTTGACGAGCTCGGCTAGCTCGAGCGCACAACAAGTTGAACGACATGAAGTGCATAAGCACTTCGCGTGGCCAACCACTATCGCCAACCGAAGTACAACTCGGGTTCGTCGAACACATCTCACGTGGCAAATGAATCGCAACCACGAATTCAATTCTGGTACCGATTGTCTGGACTATAATCATAGCCCCAAACACAATCAAGTGCAGATAGATAAAGCAGTAGTGAATCAAGATTCCACTCATACAATCAAGGTATGGTATTTTCCGTTTAGGGCTCGCTGGCATGTTGCACAGACGCCCTCGTTGCTCCGCTCCCCATCACCCATGACGGATCATACAACGTAAATATAAATTTAAACATATGCATTACATAGTTATAATATAAAGCAGTTGAGCATGTTATGAATCACAACACAAGCATGAGTTTATACATGTTCAATTCCTAATTACACAACAATCCAAGGAGATCATACACATAATTAAAAGAGATTGAGACTCACATCTCAACACCCTTATACATCACAATTTGCTAACTACTACTCATTCGACATTTCAAGAAACACTAAAACAAACATGCATCAACATACATGACATATGTCGATCACATAGGCATTAGGCCAAATCCTTTCACTAGGAGTTGCCCCAATCATAACACGCGTACACCCACGACGGATAGTCATGGCAAGCAGGAATCCAAGTTCCATATTCATTCAGTCATTTCCACAAACACTTGGGCCACACATTTTAGCATATATGGTGTCTATTGGCCGTGGCGTGATTTAGGGCAAATCCTTTCGTCAAAAGGGTATCGCCAATACAACAATCATGAATCCATGACAATTAGTCATGGCGAGCACGAATGGGGATTATATACCCATTCAGTCATTTTCACAAACACTTAGAATACACTAATACAACATACATAGTGTATGTTAGCAAAACATGTATTAGGGCTATCCTTTAGCTAAGTGATTATTTTATCCATGTATACCATAATCATACAGCAAATAATCATGACAATTGCATTTCCAAAACTCACACATATACGGTATTTCTAGTATACACAATTTCAACATATGTAGTATTTACAAGGGAGCTTGTAATACGGTGATTCCTTTCGCCAAGCAATTAATTTATACGTACATAATATATTTATACAACAATTAATCATGACAAACACATCGCTAAAATATACCCGTATACGGTACTTACAATACCGTATTTCTACATATATGGTATATATTAGTAAACATGTATTTAGGCGAATCCTTTCGCCAAATAAGTATTTTATCCATACGTCATATATCCATACGACAAATAAACATGTCAACCACATTTCCATAAAAAATACGTATACGGTATTTTATACGAATACCTAGAGTATGTGAAATTCCAAATTCTACAATTCTAATCGAAACTGAAAACGGAAAGCACTTTGTACATGTGCAATTGCATGCAGATCATGAATCTATCATTATCTGACATTGAAAGTGTTGAAAACCATAACCTATACACCTAAAGTCTGCACCTTTAGTCGTAGAATCGTAACGGAGTTGATAGGTTTGCTACTCTTCCGTATTCGGCAGTTTGACAACCTATAGAACGAAATAGGTTAGCTATTTTATAACCTACAACCACCCAAGCCCCAAATCAGATTAGGGTTAGGGTTTCCTACCTTAAAACGGAGTTGATATCAGCGGGAAAGCGCCTGGAAAGAGGCGGTGCAGCCCGTGGGGTGATTTACAACAGTAGGAGGAAGATCCTCCCACTTCTCCCTCACTTTCTCTCTCTTTTCTCTCTCCCAAAACTCAAATTCGTATGGCTGTGAGAGAGGGTGCTCTAAGGCCCTTATATAGCCTAAAACATTCCTAAAATAGACTCAGGTTCAAGGGTTACTGCTAATATAGGATATTCGTCACTTTTCCAGCTCAAAAGAGAGGTTCTGGTAGCCCTCCTTGAGCCAAACATCAAACTTAAGCTCACCACCTATGGATCTATGTGGGATTACGTTCTCGACTCGATCGGATTCCCAGATCGCACGTGGCGGACCACTTTCAGTTCAACGGTCAGTGGGCCACGATCAGAAATTCTAAGTACATGTAAATGTTCCTGAAATTTTTCTTAATCCGAGGGTGTAATTTGGTCGATTCTGACGGTCGGGTTGTTAATACGACACGCAGTTTAAAGGTGCAGCGATCACTATTCCTGATATTTATTTTGGAATAGGAATAGTGTTTTTCACACACCCTCGCTCCGAATCGAAACGAATGGCCGTGGGACATCGGATGGACCTGATTTTTGAGATGATGGTCAAGCCCAACGAGGCGGTTCTAATTCCTTAACTTCGAGTTATTCGACTTCCGACGTGCGCCCAGATCGATGACGAAGTTTCGACGTGCTCCCGAGAGCAGCCGGGTAATGAGATTGATCCTAGATTTTAGGGTAACCTAGCGTCCATGATTCTACGAGTTTTGGGTCTTGCAGATCGTATTTAAAGCGATTCAAACGGATTTCGTAGCTAAACTGGTCTCGCACTTAGTTACTTTGTCTCATTTCTAAAGGATTTAGTCCTAAGTGATTTCTGTCTGGGGTGGTACTTAGTCCTTTGTAGTTTGTATCTAAAGTGATCCAAGTTATACTACTTAGCTAGTTTAGATAGTGTCTAGGGTGAAAGTCCTTAGAAAAATTGGAAGATCAAGGTGGTGAAGGGTGAGATTTGTGAAGGAAATGGGTTCAAAGGCGGCTTTAGACTTTGGGATTCAGTTCTGACAAGTTAATGAAGTATTAGGATCGACCCATTGCCTAAGGACGTCTAATCCCAGGTTGGCAAAAATCCGGGGCGTTACAGTTCTTACATGTGAGCTTGAGCTTGAGTCTTGCGCTTGAACTCTTTTTTAATATCTTCTATATCATAACTTGAACTAGCTTGAGGAATTCATGGCGTCTTGAACAAATTTATCAAGATATAAACACATGACACATACAAAGGTTTTGACACACAAAATTTGACAACAAAAGAGGAATCAAACCATGGCACTTACAATCTCCCCCTTCGTCAAATTTGTGACAAAACATACTTCAACAAGAAAAGTACAACATGTATATTAACGAATCATGCACCAGTTGTCATGAACTAGCATCATACAACCTCTTGCACAATCACTTAACTTCCCATGTGTATAACTTCCCCTTAGTATAACTCCCTCCCCCTTAGTAGTACACTGCAACCATCCCATTCACATCATCAATCCACTCATAAGGCATAGAAAATTCTCAAATTTCTCCTCCTTTTTCTTAAAATATGACAAAGGAAGAAACACAAATAGGATTGAAAAGATAGGAAAGTAATGATCAAGTCATAAAGTTAGAAAGATTGAAAGTTAAGAGTGCGAAACATAGCATAAGGAGTTATAAAGTCAAGTCAGATAGAGTCAAACATAACCAGAGAAAGTAAAAGGTAATATAGTTATGACAGACCAAAGAGTGAAATCTCAATCCGATCCAGAAGGAGCAGGTATGGTAGGATAAATTTGATGAAGGCCTTTTTGTAAGCGCCTAAAATACTTGCGCATATTTTTAAATTGTTGATTGTGGCTAACATTCATATTCTCTACCTTCTCCTCTAATGCACTTAGACGAGCATTGAAATTAGATGGCACAAAGTCAGGTTCATTCCCAGAGTCAGAATCCATTTCATTAAAAATATCGTCCATATTGATATCATCTGGAGGAAGATCATCTCCTTCTTCATCATTCCCAGCCTCAGCAACAACTCCACCTTCACCATCAACTTGTCCTAGAGCCAATTCCAACTTCATTTTGTTTATGTTGGAGTTGTTGAATATTAGGTGTTGGATAGGAGCCTCTCCGACGGGCATAACGACTAACATATTAGTGACTAACACATTCATCAGGTACCTAAATGGAATATCACTATGACCAGGATGAATACGGAATTGAATGATAGAGGAACAAATCAAAGAGGGCAAACAAACATTAACACCAATAATGATTGAGTACAAAATACGAATCATAAGCAGAGTCAACTCAATCTTGTTTCCAGAGCGGGGAAACAGATTAGAGGTGAAGATACGATGCAAAACTCTGTATCTATGTAACAAGTATCTGGATTTGAGGGCATTCCCATTTTCAGTCCATGGTGCATTCATGTTACATAATGCTCTAGTATAAATACGTTTTTCCAATTCTGAGACTTTATCAGCAAGTGTACTAGGATGAATACCATCATCATTTACTGGTATGTCCATAAGGCCCGAAATTAAATGTCGATCAACAGTAAAAGGCCCTTCTCCAGTAGCAATAGTAAAAGTTAGTTGCTTAGTAGAGAAATCAGTTATACATGCAACCATGGTTTGTGCTATGGACTGGTATGCCAGCCCGCCCCAATGTAAAAATTTTTCCCATCCTACAGATTGAAGGAGATGAAGGAGACCGAAAGGAGCGATATGGTTTAAATTGATAGCTTTTTCAACAATCACATTGCGCATACGCAAATCACGTACATATGGTGGATCATCTTCAGGAGCCCTAAGATAACGTCTAGTGATAACATTCGATCTAGAAGAAGAAGCACCTCTAGAATTTTTCTTTTTACCTCTAGAGTCTATTTTCTTGAAGACATACCAAAAATATTAAGAAAAGAGAGATGAGTTTCTCTAGATTAAGCAAATGAGAAGAAAAATCCAAAAACTTGAAGAACGAGTTGAAATAGACAACTATAATCAAGAAATTGAAGAGAAAAGACTAAGGTTCTATAAGAAATCAAGAAAAAACACTCTAACCTGAACGAATCGAACGGTGGGGTTTGATTAGTCGTAGCTCAGCTTGTTGGAGAAGAGGAATGACATGAAGAAGAAGTGGTTTTTCCCCAAATAAAGGCAATCAGCGCAATACACGAGTAGTCGTGGGACATCCTCGATCGGTCGTGCCACGACTGGTCGAGCACATCCTCGATTGGTCGTGTACCAGAAAAATAAATAAACATGTATTTTTCAAGAAATTTTAAAATATAAACCAATAAAGTATTTACACTATGATATAAAGATGCATGCTCAATCATTTTAAATTGCACATATCGAGATCGAATTTCAACTTATTTATCCTGCTTTTGTCAAGCGGTTTAGTGAAAATGTCAGCAAGCTGAGTCTCGGTTGGAATATATTCTAAAGATACTTCTTTTTCTTCCACTAATTCACGGATATAATGAAATCTGATGTCAATGTGCTTAGTTCGTGAATGTTAGATTGGATTTTTCGAAATATTTATAACCTCGAATTATCACGATAAAAACCATCGAGTCTGTCGTATTCCATAATCACTCAACATATATTTCATCCAAACCAAGAGTACATGCATTTCCAAATATAATGTATTCACCTCGATTTCAGTTGAGAGTGATATGGAACTTTGCTTCTTGCTAAACCAAGAAACCAAGCAGTTTCCAATGTAAAAACAACCACCACTGGTTGATTTTCTGTCATCGATATTACCTGCCCAATCAACATCTGAATATCCATCTAACTGAACACTAGTATCATAAGGATACCAAAGACCCAAATTAATTGAACTAGCGACATATCGAATAATTCGCTTAACAGCAGTTAAGTGAGATTCTTTAGGATTAGACTGATATCTAGCACAGATTCCAACACTTAAATCAATATCAGGTCTACTTGCAGTTAAATAAAGCAAACTGCCTATCATGCTACGATACAATTTAGGATCTACATCTTTACTTGTAGAGTCTTTCGAGAGTCTTAGAGTTGTACTTATAAGAGTATCAAAATTCTTACCATTCTCAAATCCGAACTTCTTAGTTAAGTTCAGAGAATATTTAGATTATGAAATAAAAATTCCATCAGACCGTTGTTTTACTTGCAATCCTAAGAAATAATTTAATTCCCCAACCAAGCTCATTTCAAACTTAGATTTCATCAAATCTGCAAACTCAACAGTCATGTTAGTACAAGTTAATCTATAAATAATATCATAAACATAAATCTGAACCATTAAGATATCATCGTTATGTTTCTTAACGAAAAGCGTCTTATCGACACTACTCATTAGAAAATTATGACTTAGTAAAAACTTAGTCAGTTTTTCGTACCATGCCCTGGGAGCTTGTTTCAAACCATAGAGAGCCTTTTTCAGGTGGTATACATGATTAGAAAACTTAGGGTCTTCAAACCCTATAGGTTGTTCAACATATACCTCTTCATGTAAATCACCATTTAAAAAGGCACTCTTTACATCCATTTGATAAATTTTAAACTTTCTAAAGCATGCAATGGATATAAAAAGTCTAATTGATTCAAGGCAAGCAACTGGAGCAAAGGTTTCATCGTAATCAATACCTTCTATTTGAGTGTAGCCTTAAACAAACCAGTCTTGCCTTGTTTCGAATTATATTTCCAAGTTCATCAGACTTATTTTTGAAAATCCACTTAGTTCCTATAATGTGTTTATCTTTAGGTCTAGAAACAAGATACCAAACATCATTTCGAATAAACTGATTAAGTTCTTCCTGCATCGCTACTATCCAGTTTTCATCAGAAAGTCCTTTTATGTTTACTGGTTCAATCTGGGATGTAAAGCATACGTAATTACATATGTCTTCTAGTTGTCTTCGAGTTCGCACACCAGTGAAAGAGTTTCTAAGAATTTGATCAGTTGGATGACCTTTAACGGTCCTTAATTTAGAATTAATTTCACTTGATGAAGTATCTGGTTTTTCAATTACAAGAACTTCATCATTATCTGAACCAGGTGCAGGTGTATTCAGGTGATCATCAATGACCACATTAATAGATTCTTGAATCACACCGGTCCTGTTGCTTAGTACACGATATGCGTAACTGTTTAAAGAGTATCCTAAAAAGATTCCTTCGCCACTCTTTGTGTCAAACTTTCTCAAATTTTCACGGTCACGCAAAATGTAGCACTTGCTACCAAAAACTCGAAAGGATTTGACAGTCGGCTTCTTATCGAACCACATTATATAAGCTGTTTTATAATTGAATTTACAAATATAAACACGGTTAATAATGTAGCAAGCAGTATTGACTACTTCAGCCCATAAATTTCTAGGGAGCTTCATGTTATTCAACATAACATTTCCCATTTCTTGGAGCACTCTAATTTTCCTTTCCACAATACCATTTTGTTGTAGAGTTTTGGGCGTAGAGAATTCATGTGATATTCCCTGATCGCTACAGAATTTCTCAAAACTGTTATTTTCAAACTCGGATCCATGATCACTTCGGATCTTACTGACTTGAGAACATTTTTCAGTTTGGATCCGTTTGATAATCTTTTTCACTTCATTAAGGGTTTTTGATTTGTCTCTTAAAAATGAAACCCAGGTGAATCTTGTAAAATCATCTACAATAACCAAGATGTATTTTTTGCCACCTTGACTTTCCGTTCTAGTTAGTCCTATAAGATCCATGTGGAGAAGCTCGAGTGGTCTTAATGTGGTATTAGAGTTCACCTTTTTGTGAGAGCTCCTAGTTTGTTTACCATACTGACATTTATCACATATCTTATCTACTTTTTGAATCTTAGGTAGACCTCTAATAAGTTCTTTGCTCAATCTGTATAAATTCCGGTAGGGTACATGTCCAAGGCATTTATGCCATAATTCTGTCTCATCGGTATGGACCATGTAGCACGTTTGATTAGATGAGCTACCATTGCTTACTATATAGCTATTTTTAGAAGTTCTGCGACCAGTTAATATTACAGAACCCTTTTATCAATAATCTCACAACCTTGATTAGAAAATTTAACACTATGGTTGTTGTCACATATTTGATATATGCTTAACAGGTTGTGTTTTAGTCCCTCAACATATAAAACATTCTTAAATAAGGGAAGATTATAAAGTTAAACCGTACCTTGGCCAATAATCTTGCAGTTGCTACCATCACCAAATGTGACTGACCCATCAGTCATATCTTTTAGATTAGTAAATAAAGCCTTGTCACCAGTCATGTGCCTGGAACATCCACTGTCTAGGTACCATTTTGAATGACTTGTTGCTTTGAAAGCAGTGTGGGTAACCAAGTAGGCAACTTTAGGAACCCATTTCAAAACTATTTTGGGTTTAGGAATATAGTTGGTCTTCTTCAGTTTATAGTTGTGGGAATGACCTACTGAGTTAGATTTTAAGAGCTCCTTGAGTAAATCAACTATTTTTTCAACCAGCAGGTTTCTGTTCTGATTTTTGAAATTGATATAGCTACGTTTAGGTTTTTGAAAAGTTTTTGTATTTTTAGAAAAACCTTGATAAGTACCTTTTTCTTTTGAGTTTGAAGCCTCTCCTTTCATAAAGTTGGGAGGAGTACTCTTCTGTTTATGGGGTATATTTTTATCATAACCCAACCCGGATCTATCGTCACATTTTCTAGATCCAGATAAAAGTTTTTCTAACTTTGGATCTCCTTGGGCATACCTTCATGTATCTTCAAACTCAGAAGCGAAGATACTTCATTCTTGAGTTTCTCAATTTCAGATTTCAAATCTTCAATCAGGGAGGTTTTGAATTCCAAATCACATTTTGATTTTTCAAAACTATCTGAAATTTGGGATTTTTCTAAAACAAGTAAGTCGAAGCATTCTTTGAGTTTAAAAAACATTTCTTTTTGAAGTTTAAGCTTCACAACAATTTTACAATTTTCCTTGTATAGGGCATTGTAAGCATCTTGAAGATCTTCTCCATTTTCATAATCATTATTCAGATTTTCTTCACTAGTTGAATCATCATGATCTGAAAAAGTGAACTTGGCTAGAGTCATAAGGGCCTTAACTTCATTGCCCGTCTCGGTTTCAGAATCTTTTGAATCAGAAGTAGCTTCAGACTCAGATGATTCATCCCAAGTAGCCAACATACCCTTCCTTTTGGGTTTGTCCTTTTTAGGACATTTATTTACTAAATGCCCATATTCATGACAGTTGTAACACTGACTGTCTTTCAAATAATTTCGAGTTTTGGGTCTAAATTTCTTTTTATCATTTGATTGTTGAAGATCAACCATTTTCTTACTTTCGAAAATCTTATAAAACTTCTTTGCTAAAAGAGCCATATCATCTTCAGAATCAGAGTTTTCTTCAAAAACAATTTTAGAAGATTTAAGTGCTATAGATTTACCTTTAGGAGCTTTAAAGTTTAACACATAGGTTTGTAAAGAACCAACTAATTATTCTACCCTCATATTGTCCGTATCAGGAAGTTCCTAGATCACGGTTACTTTAGAGTTGAACCGTTCAGGAAATGAGCGTAGCATCTTTGCACATACATTACTTTCTGTGATTTTATCGCCAAGACCCCACACTGAGTTTACAATGTCATTTAATCTTGTGTAAAAGTCCATAAACATTTCATTTTCCTCCATATGAATTTCTTCAAATTTGGTTGTGAAGAGTTGGACTTTAGATTTTTTGACAATTGATGTACCCTCATGTGTCATTTCTAATATATCCCAGGCTTGCTTTGTAGTATCACAGGATATGATTCTTTTGAACTCATCCGGTGATAGTGCACAAGTGATTGCATTTAGTGCTTTAGCATTTGCACTACTCTCACTTTTTTGAAGTGTGGTCCATTGGAAATACGGAGACACTCTCATAGTTTTTGAACCGTCAACTCTAGTCACTTCAGTGGTAGGAGGATTCCATTCAGTCATTGTGGCTTGCCACACACTCTCATCCATTGATTTGAGCAAGATCCTCATTCTGGCTTTCCAACAGGCATAGTTGAAGCCATCAAAGGGTGGAGGCCTAGTGACTGATAGGCTATCAAAATTTGACATCTTATATATAATATAGCTTAGATCGTTAGCTCAAGAAATAAATCCAAATAAAAAGAAATAAGAGCGAGCTATTAGGCTCTGATACCACTTGAAATGGCCAAGCTATATGTCCTAGAGGGGGGGTGAATAGGACTATGCTAAATTAAAATTAAAACAACGGAATGAACAATAAAGAGATAGCCTTACAATTATAAATCAATTCACAATGTTGAAATAAACTCAACCTCAATTAACAAGTATTGAGAGGTTGATATGAATTCAGTTCTAAGGACAACCTTACACCATAAAAACCAAAGGTTTATGGCAAGACAACCTTATTTCTAGAATATCCTTTGTATCAAGAACTCAATAAAAATAAATAGTAAGAAATTGAAATAGATTACTGAATTTTAAATCTAACTTATTACAACATTCCCCACACTTGCTTGAAATGTAAATATTTACAACATTCACAACAACGCATGCATTCCACAGCTTTAAATGATAAAAGATAAAAGATTAAGCAAGCATTCAATTCACAAGACAAAGAATTATAGTGGTTCGCCTGTGTGTTCACCAACTGTTAAACAACAACCACACAGAATGCTACTCCACTCTTAATATCCTCACACAGGGGATATTAGCGTTCACTATCAAAATAGGTTTCACAGGTTCACCTAAAACCTTCACAATTGTGTCTTTTTAACTCGGGCTTACACAATCCAAAAACCCCTCTATCTGAGTTTTCTGGCTCTCCTTAGATAACCACACAAATGAAATTTTTTGGGCGAATCCCAAACAAAAACCAAAAGAATAAAAATTTTACAGAATTGTAAAATACCTGAATTTCTCCTCTTGTAGTAGCCTAGAAGAACCAATCGGAGTAGAAGTACGAATATGGAAGTTCAATGTCCAATACTCACTTTAAAATGGTTCTAAGTTCTAACTGATTTTAAGTTTAATCAACTTAGGGCTAGGTGTATTTGATTTTAATTCTGAGAAGAAGGAATTAAGAATTTCCCCTTTTTCTAATCAGATTCGAATGCAAATCAAAATCAAATAACAATAAGTTAATAAAAGGAATAAAATTATGCACAATATAGCTTAAAAATAAACACAAACTTATCTAAAAGTGGAGCCTTGAATTCACTTAATTTTTCAATGAAAAACTCTGAAATTCGTGTGCTATTTATAGCTGCAGAAATTCATCTTCGATTGGTCCTAGGGTCACCACGACTAGTCAAAGGAAAAATAAATTTTTGAATTTTTGAGCACGATCGGATCAAACCGTTGTACGACCGGTCGTAGGCAGTCCACGACTGATCAAAGGCAGTCCATGACCGGTTGAGACCTCTGTACGACTGGTCGTGCGACACTTGATTTAGTCGCTGGAGTTTGAGTCGAAGCACTACAACTGGTCAAAGGCCGAGTCGAGACCATCCCACGATCGGTCGAGCAGACTCCAGGACTGGTAGTAGTTGAACCAGAAATTTTGAAAAATTACAACAATTCTAGGACTGGTCCTGGAACTTCTTAGACTAGTCGAACCAGTGCTAGGATTGGTTGAACAAGGTCTAGGACTAGTCTTATAATAGACCGAATTCATGTATTAATATTAAGATGAATTATGTAGCAAAAGTGACCTACCCTAAGGTCAATTTAAGGTTTATCATACCTGGGACATGAAGTATGGACATTGAAAACTTCATTTTCTTAGACTTTGATCATTATGAAGCTTGAGTTCTTCTTGATGCAGCTTGACTACTTCATAAGCTTTGAAATCAATGTCATTTTGGCACTTAAGTCCCAAACTATGCTTGAATCTTGACCTTGAATAAACTTGAACTTGAGCTTGAGTTCTTATATGTGAACTTGAGCTTGAGTCTTGAGCTTGAACTCGTCTTTAATATCTTCTATATTGTAGCTTGAACTAGGTCGACGAATTTATGGTGTCTCGAACAAATTTATCAACATATAACACAAGACACATACAGAGGTTTTGACACACAAAATTTGACAACCAAAGAGGAATCAAACCATAGCACTTACAATTTTCCTATCAGGAAGATAGAGCGATTCTAATCTTATGCATTCAAGGCATCCCAGCTTAATGATTTTCCATTAAGGTAGTAGATGGAGGATCCTTGAATGTGGAAGTTCATTCCCTAATCCACTTTATTGAATATCAATGGTGAGGGTGGATTAGAGGATATACTTCCTTGACAGAAAGGGCTTTGGGTATATGATCTAAGGTTAAACACTCAAAAGCTCTCTCTACTTTCTCTCCTAGCAGTAATAGACAAGTCCTCTATATATAGGCAAAAGGTTCTAACGGATATAAAGCGGTCACATTTATGACTGAGTTCGATATCATCGAGCGTATACTCTCGATAGCATCGATGGTCTTCTTGATTACTCAAACTCAAAGTCATACGCTTTTGAAACCTTTCGCCAGATGGTCGATGAATCGAAACCACTGTCGATGTCATCGGATTTCGAACTCCGATTCCATCAGTGGTAGGATCAATCCATTGACACTTGAAAAATGAGAGAGACTTGACATGAAAAATTTAAGGTTTTTAGGATATGATCGAGGGTCAGCCGATGTCATCTGAATTTGTATATCGATGATATCGAAGGCAGTGTCGATGCATCGATAAATCCTATAAATTTACCAGTAAGCTCCCTGGACAGTTTGTGTCCAGTTTTGATGCAATCGACTCGGCCTCGATATCATCGACATATGAATATCGATTTCCTCAAATGGCCCCCGATTAAAGTTAAAAACAACCTGAAATATCTGCTGGAAGAAATGCACGCCCATGGTCGATATCATCAATGGACTCCCGATCTTATCGATATTTGATTTCAGATCATATTGGAAGGCGCATCGATATATCGAAGGATTTTGAATTTTTAAAGAAAAAAAAACAGGGGCGCCGGAAATCTGCCTGTCGATCTTATCAAGCCACTTCCAATAAGATCGAGATTTGAGTATCGATGATATCGATAGGTGTATCGATATATCGATAATTCGTCCAGATATGTTGTAAGGTAGCTGGACATATTTGGTCCTCTTCCCGATGGTATCGATGAAGCATCGAGGACTCGACAGCGCATGTTGATCATATCGAGGGTGTTTTTGATAAAATCGACAAGGCAAGAAAAACTTGGATATTTTCCTATTTTGAAAAAGTTTTCTCACCATAAAATCCTATGATTTTCTAATTTATTTTTAAGGGTTTTATTCACCTAATGTTTTGGGACATGGAATGTGAGGCTTTAAATTTACCTATGGTGAGCTTACACACATCCGATTGAGGCAGACGCTTGAATTGATCTTCCTATTAGGCTTTGTAGACAATCTGACTGAACACTCACGTAACTTGACAAACCAGGACACTTTCACACCTATTCCTAATCTCAACTCCTTAACCTAAACCTAAACTTGAAAAACCCAAACCTAAACCCGATCCCGATTTCCTAAACCTAAACCTTAATCTATTCTCAATTCCCTAAAGTAACCTATAACCTAAACCTAAACCTAAAACCTAAACCTAAACCTAAAACCTAAATGTATTCTCAAATCCCTAAACCTAAAACCTAAACCTAAACCTAAAACCTAAATGTATTCTCAAATCCCTAAACCTAAATGTATTCTCAAATCTCTAAACCTAAACCTACACCTAATCCTAATCTCAACTCCTTAACCTAAACCTAAACTTGAAAACCTAAACCTACACCCGAACTCGAATCCAAACCCGATTTCCTAAACCTAACCCTTAACCTATTCTCAATTCCCTAAACCGTAACCTATAACCTAACCTAAACCTAAACCTATAACCTACACTTATAACTCAAACCTAAACCTATAACCTAAACCTATAACCTTAACTTAAACCTATAACCTCTTTTAATTTATTGCTTAGTTTTAATAAGATTGTACATAATCTGTTATAAAGGAAAAGAAAAGGGATTAGTTTTTGAGTTCTTTTAAGCTTCCTTATCATCCATGCATAGCACTGCAAACCTTTACTAAACTGTAACTCTAATCGGAACTTTTTGTGCAATCTGATCAAGTACATTAACTTCTAATATTATCTTATTCTTTTGCAAGATAACATTGCCGTATTTATGGGCCCTTGTGCTACGATTCTTGTTCTTATCATCATTGGACTCTCATGCATGGGAATCAAGGATGTATCCCTTTTAACACTTGCCCATTTTTACAAAGCTTTAATTTTTGTTGTTGCTTCTATTAACTTGAATTGAAATACTTTTTTGCATTATTTTCTTGCATTACTTTTATTTTAATGATCAGTTTTATTTTAAACACTTTTTTGGAAAAAAAATTGAAAGAAGTTTCTGCAATTCTTCATGATTATGAATTATAATGTTTTGTTGGTTGAATATTTTTTTATTAGATGAAAGACACAAAAAGAAAATTGTTGATGATTTTCTCTTTATTTTACTTTTTAATGCAATAAATTTTCTAACGGCTTTTAGGCCTTCTATATTTTTCTAAATATTTAAATCTAAGATGGTCCATAGTCGTCCTTTTAAGGTTCATCAGAGACTGCTCATGACTGTCCTTGTAAGGTTCATCAGAGACTGCTCATGACCATCCTTTTTAAGGACGGTTCATGATCGTGCTTGTAAGGTTCATCAGAGACTGCTCATGACTATCCTTTTAAGGTTCATCAGAGACTGGTCATGACTATCCTTTCTAAGGATGGTCTAGGACCGTCCTTTTAAGGTTCATTAGAGACCTTATAACCTCTATATTTATTGACGGTCCATGACCGTCCTTCTTTATGGACGGTCCATAATCATCCTTTAAATGTCCATAAAAATGACGATTCATTACTGTCCTTCTAGTATGATGCCCAAAATACGACGGCCCTTGCGACGGTCCAAGACCGTCCTTTATCGTCTTTTGAGACAGTTTTCAACCATACTTTTTTCGCTGTTTTGACGTAGTGTCTGACGAGGGCCCGCCGCATGCATGTGTTTCACCTACGCTACTAAGGAGGCCACCGATCCTAATCCCAAGTGGACCACAGTACAGGAAACAATGAGTTTAACGCTCACCGTTGAAACTGGGATGGGCTGACCATGTTGGTGGGTCGCCTCCCAACCCATGTATGACGCACCCAAGATATAGGAGAGGTGAAAACATAAATATCAGCTTGATCTTAAAGCTCCAGTAGACTTCATTATAAGAAACAGTGGTAAATGAATGTCCACCCTTGAAAGCTTCTGATCCAAAGATTGGTGAGTCCCACCAATCCAAAATGTGGGGATTGAAGACCACGGTTTCAAAACCTATTAGGGCCCGCCGCTGTAGCACATGTGAGGCCCCACCATGATGTTTTGGACCACCCCACCCCAAATGAGGTAGATCCCACATCCTAGTGATTCAATGCCTAGATGCATATATTACTTAGCCTGAACACTTGTTTTATCAGCTCTTGATGGACGCAGATTGCCTACTAACATAGTCAGTAGCTAATGACGGTGCTATGTGGGCCCACCATTATGTGTTTTATACACTTCATTCATTAATTATTTTTAAATCATTTTATGGCAAAAAACCTGATGTAGAGTAGGTCACGGACAGTTTCATGGCCAAGATGGATCAGAAAAGGCCCGGTCGACAACAGAAGTGATCCGGACCGTCGGACCGTAGATCGGGCATATCTCCAAATCCATAATGAGTTAGCTGACGTAAAATATATGATTTTGGGGTAGAACGAGCTACTTTAGCATACCAACCCTGCTACATCGGGTTGCGCAACCTGGAATTGTGAAAAACCCCTGGATCAACGGTCGTTTCACTGTTTTAATTTGATTTTTACTAAAAATAGTAAGTTTTAGTTTGATTATAACTCTTCATCTGTCGGGCTTTAGGAGTTGCGTCCAACATGAAAAGAGCTTAGAATAATTAGGAGAATGATTTGGTGAATCCAAATAGGACACTATTTTTGGCTGAAAACCTTGCGCACTAGTAGACATCACGACCGTCTATAAATAGTAAGTTTACTATTTATAGTAAGTCACGATTTCTAGGAGTTTTAGTTGTAGTTTGATTCTGATTTCTTTCCCATTACTTGGTACCTCTATTTAAAGGGTTGTGAACTCATTTTTAGTCATCAATTAATCAATTTTGAATTTCGTAGAATTTATTTCTATTTTCTGTTTTCTTTCCTCGTGGATTCGAGAAGTCCTTGTGAGGAGTCTAGAGAAGCTCCGTGGATTCGGAGTAGTTATCCTCATCACGTTCATCCCTGCATCAATTAGTATCAAAGCGAGGATTCCCCTCAGGCCGATGGTAAACAATGAAGGTATGAATCAAAATCCTATAAACGGTGATCCAGGGATTCATTATCTTTCGAAAAGAATGGAAGTTTTCCATCGGGAGAGTCAGTTGACCATGCAAGGGCTACAGCAACCCTCGACCATCTTACAGATGCGCTACTTCCTCTCCTAACCCTAGGCGGTGCTCCACCACCTATAATTGCTCCACCACCCATGGTGGCTTTACCACCCATGGTTGTTGTATGACGCAACCCCAATTTCTATAAAGCACTACCAGTGGCAAACCGTAGGGTTACACCAGATGATTCAAGTTCTAGCGACGAAGACCTTAATGAGGGTTTTGCTCGATGACCAATCTATGGAGGTAATCATCTAGATCGTGCTGAAAGATACTATCAAGGTAAGGCTGAACTTTCTAGTTTTAATGGTTTATTACATATAGAAGATTTTCTCGATTGACTAGCCGAAGTAGAGAAATATTTTGATTATATGGACATGCCAGATGAAAAAGAGTAAAATTGGTAGCGTTTAAATTAAAATATGGTGCTTCTGCATGGTGGGAACAATTATAACTCTCACGAGCCCGCCAGAACAAGGCTCTCATCTCATCATGGCTACGGATCACGATTTCTCCCCAGTGATTTTAAACAGAAACTATTCCAGCAATATCAAAATTGCCGACAAGGAAATCGAACCATCACAGATTACACAGAAGAATTCCATCGGTTGGCTACATGAAACGATCTATCTGAATATGAGTTATAGAAGGTGGCATGATTTCTAGGTGGGCTGTGGCCGACGATTCAAGACCGAGTTCAGATGTACCCAGTCGAGACCATGGATGAAGCAGTTCAATTAGCGGGTAAGGCAGAGACACAACTTACAAGAGCTCCTACTCATCCATATCTTTCAACTCGACCCCCCATGATAGGTCCCACGCAGGATCCAATGCTGGCACGAAAAAAAGATCTAGTAGGAGAACGTCCTCAACCTCTTACAACCGTAAACCATGATATGGGAAGCAACTCATCCAGACCTCAACGTGCAGCACCCACAACAATGGGCCTGAGTAGGATTCCAAATCCTTATGCTCGGCCAAGGTCAAACAATTGTTACCGTTGTGGCCAACCAAGCCACTTATCAAACATTTGCCCTCAACGTCCCACAACACACTTGATTATAAACAAAGGGGGCATTGAGGATGAGGCTACAGAAGAAGACCATGGCTTTGGTGAACATGAACAAACTACTAAAGAAACAACAGGTGACAATGAAGTGACGGGCTAAGATCATGGCAAATTTCTAGTTGTGAGGCGATTATTATATGCCCTACGAAAGGAATTACATCCATAGTAACACAAGATATTTCGTACTCGGTGCACTGTCAACAGAAAGGTCTGTGATATGATCATAGACAGTGGTAGTAGTAAGAATATCATCTCAAGAGTGATGGTGGACAAGTTGCAGCTAATGATGATGAAACATTCTTCCTCATACTCAGTTGGCTGGATAAAAAAGGTGAACGAGACCAAGGTAACTAAACAATGCACTATCTCATTTTTAATTGGTAAAAATTATAAGGATCAAATATTTTGTGATGTGGTCGATATGGAAGCTTGTCATATGTTACTCGGTCGACCCTGGTAGTCGGACCGTGATGTGATCCATCAAGGACGAGATAATGCTTTCATATTCGTCAAGGATAGTCGAAAATAATCATTATCCCTATAGCATCAGAGAACCACCTTAAAGCTTTTAAAGTGGAGAGGAGTTCCCTCTTGACCATTCAGGATTTCATGGAGGAATCTAAGGAAACCGGCGAGGTATACGCCGTAGTGGTGAAGGGTAAGGAAGAGGAACCTTCAAATATCCCTCCAAGTTTAAGACTGTTGCTAAACGAATTCAAAGAAGTCTGGCCTGAGGATTTACTTGATGGATTGCCCCCATGAGGGACATCTAACATCACATAGACCTCGTCCATGGGGCTAGCCTGCCCAACCGCCCTCATTATCGGATGAGTCCGAAGGAGTGCGAGATACTTTAGGGGCAAATGAAGGAATTGATCCGTAAGGGTCTCTTGAGAGAGAGCATGAGCCCATGTGCCATACCGGCATTACTAACACAAAGAAAAAGATGGAAACTGGCGCATGTGTGTCAATAGTGGGGCAATCAACAAAATTACCATCAAATATCTGTTCCCAATACCAAGATTAGATGACATGCTCGATATGCTAGAAGGGACCAAGGTTTTCTCTAAACTAGATCTCAGAAGCGGGTACCATCATATTCATATTCGACTCGGTGATGAGTGGAAAATAGCATTCAAGACCATGGAAGGGTTATATGAGTGGCTGGTCATGCCCTTCGGCCTATCGAACGCACCAAGTACTTTTGTGTGTTTGCTTAATCAAGTTCTAAAACTGTTCACTAGCTGATTTGTGGTAGTATATTTTGATGACATATTGATATATAGCCAGGATGAGGCTGAGCACAAGAAACATCTTTAGCAGGTGTTGTATGTCCTACAAATTAATAAGTTGTACCTCAATTTGAAGAAGTGTAGTTTTTTAACTGACAGTCTGTTGTTTCTAAGATTTGTTGTAACGACCACAGGCATTCGTGTGGACGATGAAAAGGTGCGAGCTATTAGGGAATGACCGATCCAGAAAATATTCATGAGGTGAGGAGTTTTCACTGGTTGACGACTTTCTATCGTCGATTTATGCGAGATTTTAGCATCATAGTCACGCTATAACAAATTGCATGAAAAAAGGACCGTTCCAGTAGACCGATAAATCTGACAAGATGACAAGAGCTTTCATGAGATTAAGCATCATTTGTCTACAACACCGGTCTTGGTGCTTCCAAATTTTGACAAATTGTTTGAGGTTAAGTTGGCGCTTCATATGTCGGAATTGGGGAAGTATTATCACAGGAAGGCAGGCCAGCAGCCTTCTACAGTGAGAAGTTCAGTGAAGCCTGAAAGAAGTGGTCGACTTATGAGCTTGAGTTGTACGTAGTTGTTCAGGCGCTGCGGCATTGGCGGCATTATCTGATTCAAAGAGAGTTAGATATGTACATTGACCATCAATGATTAAAGTTTATTAATAGTTAGACTAACGTGAATCATGTGCATGCTAGATGGGTTACATTTTTACAGGAATTCATATTCATTCTGAAGCACAAGTTAGGGCAGCAGAACAAGGTGACTGATGTACTTAGTCGTCGTGCATCACTACTTGTTACGATGAGCAACAAGGTGTTCGGCTTCGACTGTCTCAAGGAGCTGTATGCCGAGGATGAGGACTTCAAAGATTCTTGGGTGAAGTGCCAAGAAGGTCACCCCAGTGACCTTCATATACAGGACGATTTTCTCTTCAAAGGGATTCGATTGTGCATCCCCCAAAGTTCTCTGAGGGAGCAGATTATTCAGGAGCTATATGGAGGTGGGCTCAGTGGACACCTTAGACGAGACAAGACTCGAGCTCTTGTGGAAGAGCGGTATTACTGATCACAATTCGTACATGATGTGGGAAAAGCCTTATAACATTGTCATGTTTCTCTAACCTCCAAAGGGAAATCTCATAATATGGGCCTCTGCAACCCGTTACCTGTGCCTGATGGTCCTTGAGAGGATTTATCAATGGAATTTGTGCTTGGTCTCCCATGAACATAACACTGTATAGATTTAGTGTTCGTGGTGGTAGATCATTTCTCCAAGATGGCACACTTTATCCCATGAAAGAAGACCTTCGATGCAACACACGTGCGAATCTATTATTCAGGGAGGTCATACGACTACACAGGGTCCCCAAGACCATTACTTCCGATCGTGACACGAAGTTCATTAGCCACTTTTAGTAGACTTTGTGGACTCGATTTGATACACGACTTCAATTTAGTAGTGCTTACCACCCACAGACTGATGGGCAAACTGAAGTTGTGAATTTCACGTTGGGAAACCTCCTTCACTGTATTTCAAGAGAAAAATCGAAGCAGTGAGATTTGGCCTTGTCTCAAGCAGAGTTTACATTTAACAACATGGTGAACCGCTCGACAGAGAAATCACCGTTCCAGATTATTTATGGGCGAGTGCCTCGCCACACGCTTGACTTGGTCCCTCGGCCCAAGCACCCAGACATGAGCATTGCAGCAGAACATATGACAGACAAGATCATGGGTATTCATGCGGAAGTGCAGACCAAGTTACATGCCTCGAACGAGAAGTATAAGGAACAAGTGGACAAGCACTGGCGACAAAAAGTGTTCGAGGTGGGCGACCGCGTTATGGTCCATCTGCGCAAAGAGAGATTTTCGACCTGGACGTACAATAAGTTGAAAAATAAGAAGACTGGACCCGTCCCAATCATTCGAAAGATCAATGACAACGCTTATGTTATTGATCTTCCAGATGACATGATGATCTCATGGACTTTCAACATCGCGGACCTGACCAAGTATCATGAACCAATGCAGGATGAGAACTTGAAGATGAGTTCTTTTGAAGTAGATGGGACTAATGTAGAGTGGCTCGAGGACAGTTTCATGACCAAAATGGATCAGAAAAGGCTCAGTCGATGACAGAAGTGATCTAGACTGTCAGACCTTAGATCGAGCATATCTCGCAATTCGGAATGAGTTAGCTAACGTAAAATATATGATTTTGGGGTAAAACGAGCTACTTTAGTCAACCAACCCCACTACGCTGAGTTGTGCAACCTAGAATTGTGAAAAACCTCTGGAATGGTCGTTTCCTTGTTTTAATTTCATTTTTACTATAAATAGTAAGTTTTAGTTTGATTATAACTCTTCATCCGACGCTTTAGGAGTTGCGCCCAACGTGAAAAGAGCTTAGAATAATTAGGATAATGTTTTGGTGAAGCTAAATAGGACACTTACTAATTTTGACTGAAAACCTCGCACACTAGTAGACATCACGACCGTTTATAAATAGTAAGTTTACTATTTATAGTAAGTCGCGATTTCTAGGAGTTTTAGTTGTAGTTTGATTCTGATTTCTTTCCCATTGCTTAGTACCCCTATTTAAAGGGTTGTAAACTCGTTTTTAATCATCAATTAATCAATTTTGAATTTCTTAGAATTTTTTTCTATTTTCTGCTTTCTTTCCTCGTGGATTCGAAGAGTCTTTGTGAGGAGTCCAGAGAAGCTCCATGGATTCGGAGTACTTATCCTCATCATGTTCATCCCTGCGTCAAAACCAAAATTGAGGACGATCTAAATCTCATAAGAATCACACCACAGAAAATAGTGGTGACTGAACACCCACCATTAAAAAGGTTTTTAGGGGCCATGAATGTTTTGGTTGAAGGAGCAAGATGCTTTCCAATCTTCTCAATTTTTGTATACCATGATCGGAAGAAAGGTTGGTGTCTATATAAATGAGGGAGATTTACTAGCGGTATATCATTGTCGATCTAAGAACGGTAAGTAATGCAAACTGATGCTCATCTTCAAAGGGGTTTTTCAGCTAGATAGTGGATGCTCTTGGGGGTAGAACATGTTAGTGCATTGATTTATGCCTCCTATTTGTCTATCACATGATTTCTTGTGTCATGTAGCCGCTCTCATAAAGCAGTGATCTCTCTCTCTCTCTCTCTCTCTCTCTCTCTCTCTCCCCCCCCCCCTCTCTCTCTCTCACTCTACCACAACCCCCCTCTCTACCTTCTCTCCGTGTTCTGTCACTGATCCTCTCTCTCATCTAAGGATGATGGGCCCCTTGAATAGGAACACCCTCGGAGAACCTCATTGAAGACTCATCTCCCAAAATTGATGTCCTGAACATTTCTGGCATCTTCACAACATAAGAAAAACCGAGCGACATACCTAAATCCCTGGATACCCTATCAACATTTTCTAATCATTGCCTTCAGATATTGATCACTGGCTTATGGATTAGAGTATGTGAGTAGATATGGAGTCTGGAAAACTGGCGGCATTTTCGTCGTTGATGTTTGTGGATCCATCTCAAGATGTCGTCGCCGATGTGTCAATTTCAAGTGAGCATTTGATTTCTTCGATCTACTACATCTTAGTGCTTTTATGACTTTTGATGATTGAATTGACGTGAAGTTTTGTTTCAAAGGTTTTGATTCTCTTTTTTTTTTTTGGATTTAATGGTGATAGCTTCAATTGAATTCTTTTTCTTTTTTTTTTTGTGGGTGTTAGGAAATGCGATTGAACTAAATAGAAGTTGATAGTAGGGCATGAATTTTGGTTGTTTATAACAAGTGGAGGACTCTATGATCCCTTGCCTTATACGTATTATCTCCTAAAGCCTTGAGTTCAGAGTTGTGGACTTGACATTTGGATGATTTTAAAATGTTGGTTTTATTGTGTCACTCATATGGTGAAAAGTTCTAAAAAAATTCCAGTGGAAGATCTTATCATTCAATCTTTCTAGTATAAATATTTGCCACTACGTGAAAAATGGAAAAAAATGACGGATTTATAGACGGTTTTGGACCGTCTCTAAAATTGCTTGGTTTAAAAACGCTTTAAAGACGGCCGTAAACCATCTCTAAACTTTTAGACAGCCCTTGACTATCATTAATATTGTCTCAAAATTTTGAACGTCCACAAATCGTTTAAGACGGTCAAAAACCGTCGTTAACTGCGGATAAAAGACAGCCATTAACCATCTGGAATAAGAGACGGTCTCTGACCATCTTATATGCGGCAATTTGAGACGGTTAAAGACTGTCTGTATTAGAGACGGTCATTGGCCGTCTCTTACTAGTAATTTGAGACTGTTAAGGACCGTCTCAATTAGAGACAGTCATTGGCTGTCTCTTCCTGTAATTTGAGACTGTCAACATAGTCTGTATTAGCGACAGTCCTTAGTTGTCTCCATTTGAGACTGTCAAGGACCGTCTCTAATAGAGACGGTCTTTGACCGTCTCATATGCGAAAAGACCGTCTCATATGCGATAATTTGAGACGGTCAGAGACCGTTCGTATTAGAGACGGTCATTGGCTGTCTTTTATTAGTAATCTGAGACTGTCAATGGCCGTCTCAATTATAGACGGTCATCGGTCGTCTTTCACTGGTTACCTGATAGAGTCAAAAAATAGTCTGCATTAGGGACGGTCCTTAGCCATCTCTATTTGAGACTGTCAAAGATCGTCTCTTTTAGAGACGGTCCTTAGCCGTCTTATAGTGGTCATTTAAGACTATCAAAGACCGTCTACATTAGAGACGGTCCTAAATTGCCTCTAATGCTCAAGTCAAAAATTAAGAACAAAAAAATTTATGAATTTCAAAAAAAAAAAAGTTAAAAGCCTTAGAAAAATAACTAACAATGTTTAAGAAAAAAATTTAGATTTTGAAAAAAAAAAATGTAATCTTATAAAAATCTAGATTTTGAAAAAAAAATTAAGAACTTTGAATAATGTTGATAATTTTGAAAGAAAAAAAATTTGATAAGATGATGATATTTTGAAAAAGAAAATTTAAATAATTAAACAAAATTGTGAAAAAATTGACAAGTTGTAAAAATATATATATATATATTTTTTAAAAAGAAAACTAGATTTTGTATTTTGAAAAGAAAAATTAAAAAGTTACATAACAAAAGTGATATTTAAAAAATGATACTTTGAAAAAGAAAATTTTAAAAATAAAACAAATTGTGAAAAAATTGACAAATTATAAAATATATATATATATATATATATATATATATATATATATATATATATATATATATATATATATATTTTAAAAAAGAGAAACTAGGTTTTGTATTTTGAAAATAAAAATTAAAAAGTTATATAACAAAAGTGATATTTAAAAAATGATATTTTGAAAAAAAAATTTAAAAAATTAAACAAAATTGTGAAAAAATTGACAAATTATAAAAATATATATTTTTTAAAAAAGAAAACTAGATTTTGTATTTTGAAAAGAAAAATTAAAAAGTTATATAACAAAAGTGATATTTAAAAAATGATATTTTGAAAAAGAAAATTTAAAAAATTAAACAAAATTGTGAAAAAATTGACAAATTGTAAAAAATATATATTTTTTAAAATAGAGAACTAGATTTTGTATTTTGACAAGAAAAATTGAAAAAAAAAAAAAAGGATCTATACCAAATTGAATGGATGTGGCCTACAATACATAAGGTGGGATTAAAACATGTAAACGTGAAAAGAAAAAAGAAGAAGAAGAAGAAGAAGAAGAAGAAGAGTGCAACTCGAAGTTAAGAAAAAATATACACGTTTAAGAAAGAGGAGTGCAAATCAAAGTTCCTCAATACCTTGGTCAAAAAAAAATGGTCTAAATTCAACGGTAATATCAGATGGTTGAGATTATCCAATCATTGTGATATTAAAATAAGTGTTCTACCCAACAGAATAGATGTGCCCTTCAACACAATAGAAGTGCAAACCAAAGGAGATTGAAGCATATGTTTAAAAAGAAGAGTACAACTCATTGTTCCTCAGGATAGTCAAAAAGAAAATGGTCCAAATTAATCCAACGGCAATTTCAGACAGTTAAGATCATCCAATCAATGTGACCTTTGGGGAGGTCATTCTCATTTTATCATTTTTTGGCTATTAACTCGTCTCCAAAGCAATGAGATGTCAACTTGCACAGCTTAGATATAATTTAAGCTGCTTGTTAAAAAGGAATTGGAATATAGTTTAAGCCAAATGGAATCTCAAAAAAAAAAAAAAAAAAAGACAACCGACATCCATCCAATCATACCAAGTCCACCAATCAGGCGGCAGAGATTATTCCATGAAAGGCATTCCGAGCCCTCCACCCATCCACAGTCGGCCCCCACATATTAGCTCCAAGGACTCCAAAACAATAAAACACAATAGATAAGTCTCACTAGAAACCCTAGAACTTGCAAAAACACAAGACATTGACACAGACAAAATTTTTTCCAAATGGAATCAAATTAATATCAAAGGTTAGTTTCCAAACACCACTAGTATAATCGAACAATCTTTAACAAGAAAACAAAATCAAACCCTACAACCCTAGAATTCAATATACAGCCTCATCAAAACAGTAAAATCCAAATGTGAAAAAATCATCATAAGAGCGATTTCATGATCCACCTGAGATTATTGAGTTCTTATGATTCGAAATCACATCCTAAAATATGATGGAAAAATATATGGACGGTGTCGATATACGTAAAATATATCAAGGTGGACCCTACACGGTTAGAGTAACACCCATGAAGGAGTTAGCTAAATAGTGAAATGGTATTATAAGGTCACCTCATGGGAACTTCCCATGAGGTTAATCTGTGTTCGCCCCACCATGATATATGTAGAACATCAACACCATGCATTTGATGTGTCCCATTTAAGTCAAAAAATCAGTCGTATACAAAACTTAGGTGAGCCATATCATTTAAAACTATGTGAAGACATCCCTAAAACATATAAAAACATTTAATTGGTGGGGCCTACATTAGTTTTGGATGTGTATGAAACTTGGGTTGACTCCTCATCCTAGTGGGACACACGTATATAATGAATGGGCTGGATATATGAACCACATCTAGGTGGGCCCAATAAATGATTATGAATGCTTTAATGGGAGGGTAACCCTCTCAACTATAGTATGTGGTGTGGCCCACCCAAGTCATGGATTGACTTTATTTTTAAGCTCGTGGCCCAAAGTCATGGTTTATGATATCCACACAGTCAATCCATTTTTCCAAATCATTTTAGGGCCCATTTGGACAGGTGGATTAGAAGGGGTTAGAAGTTAAATCCCTAGATTGGCCGGGCGTGCCAAACAAACTGGGTGATCTGATCCTGGGATATATAGTAATCCCATGAATCTTAAGACAATCCACTGACAACACCATCATTACCTTTAATCCCATCCAACCCATCTTAATCCGTTCAAATTTGCCTGGGACATGTTTGGTTCGAGGGATTGGAAGGGATGGGAAGGTTTAATCCCGGGATTGGCCGAGTGTGCCAAACAGACTTGATATAGCAATCCGGGGGGATATAACAATTCCATGGATCTTAAGACAATCCATTGACGACGCCATCATTACCTTGAAATCCATGCCATCCACCCTAATACCATTTAATCCCTTCCAATCCACCCATCCAAGCAGGCCCTTAGTGGTTGAGTCCACAATTAAGGTATATCCAAAGCTCAAGTGGACCATACCACAGGAAACAGTGGGAATAATGATTTCCACCGTTGAAATCTTCTTATGGCCTATAATGAGTCATCCAACCTGTTCAATAGATCATAAATACATGGATGAAGGGAAAACTAAAATATCAACTTGATCCAAAACTTCAGTGGCCTCCCAAAATTTTTCAATGGTAGACGTCCAATTTATGTTGTTTCCTATGATGTGGTCCACTTCAGATTTTTATAGGCTTCAATTTTGACCTTACGTAATAAAACTATATGTTAAAATGGATGGATGGAGTCGATAAATTGAATAAATCATAATGGGCCCCATAGGACGCTTAGGGTATAAGGAAATAGTGTTGAATGAATTTTGACCATTAAAAATGTTTTGGGGGCCATAAAAGTTTTGGATCAAGTTGATTTATATTTTTTCCCTTCATCTGGGTCTTTATGACCAAATCAACAGATTGGATGTCAAATAAACAATATGGTGGGCCTTAGGAGGATTTTAATTGTAAATATCCATTCATTAATTTTGTCTTGTACTGTGGCCCACCTAGGATTTATATCCCTATCATTTTTTGCATCAAGCACTAAAATGATCTGTAAAAATGGATGAACTAAATGGATGAAACATGTACATCATGGTGGGGCTCACAGAGCATCGACCACCAGCCACGGTCTCCCCCCCCCCCCAAGAGCATCGACCACCAGCCACAGTCTGTATTAACTTATTTTTAAGGTCGTAGCCCACCATGGAATGGTGCATCTGACTGACGGGGCAAATCCAAAGTTCAAGTGGACGCACCATAGAAAAGAGTGGGATAGTGACACCCACTATTGAAACGTTCTTAGGGTCCGCCGCGATGTTTATTTGAGATCCAACCTGTTTATAAGTTAATACAGACATGGATGCAGTTGAAAATTGGTGTGACCCCTCATCCAAGTGGGACACACATAATGAGTGGGTTGGATATGTGAATCACATTTAGGCAGGCCCAATATATGATTATGAATGTTCTAAGGAAACCCCTCTATTATATTATGTGGTGTGGCCCGCATTTAGGCTGATGTTTGTGTTTTCCCTTCATTCATATATTTTTCGATATTATGAATATGTTGGATGACAAATAAACATTACTGTGGGCCCAAGGAAGGTATCAATGGTGGAAATCATTATTCCACACTATTTTCTGTGGCATGGTCTACTTGAATTATGGATTTACTAAAAATTTGGGATCAACCCACACCGTTCATCCATTTTTCAAGATCATTTTATAGAATTATCCAAAAAATGAATCATATCCAAAGATTAAATGGACCACACCACAAATAAGGGGAATGAATTGGCTCCTCCCCCTACACCATCCAATGGTTTATGATTGGTGCTGTGTGGGCCCAACCGTGATGTATTTTTACAAATACATTAATGAAGGGAAAACTAAAATATCAACTTGATCCAAAACTTCAGTGACCTCCCAAAATTTTTCAATGGTAGACGTTCAGTTTATACTATTTCCTATGATGTGGGCTCCCAAAGGATTTACTTAGTACGCTTGGGAATGGATTGACTACTCCCTGTGACACCATCCAATCGCTGGTGGTCGATGCTCTGTGGCCCCCACCATGATATATGTGTTTCATCCATGCTGTCCATATATTTTAACAGATAATTTAACGATATGAGACCGAAAATGAGATATATCCAAATCTCAAGTGGAGCACATTATAGGAAACAGTGTTGAATGAGCGTCGACCATTAAAAACATTTTGGTAGCCATAAAAGTTTTGGATCAAGCTAATTTTTATTTTTTCCCTTCATCTAGTCCTGTATGACCAAATCAATAGATTGGATGTTAAATAAACAGTACAGTGGGCCTTAGGAGGATTTTAATGGTGGATATCCAATCACTATTGTTCTCATGTGGTGTGGACCACCTGAGATTTATATTCCTCTAATTTCTGGCATAAAACTCTAAAACGATTTTTAAAAATGGATGAACAGAATGGATGAAACACATACATCATGATAGGGCCCACAGAGAACCGACCACCAGAGCCCAAAATTGGGCACGCGCCTAATCCCCAATTCCCTAATCGGCACCCTCCATCTACCCTCTCTATCTCTCTCTCACCCCTGCCCTCCCTCGTCGCCCTCCTTCACGCTCTCTCTCACTCTCGCGCATCCTCTCTCTCTCTCTCGGTCCTCTCTCCACCGTGCCGCCTCTCTCTCTGTCTGTTTCTCTCGGTGCTCTCTCTCTCGTGCATCCACACAAGGTATCTCTCTCTCTCTCTCTCTCTCTCTCTCTCTCTCTCTCTCTCTCTCTCTCTTTCTTTCTCGCTCAACCTCTCTCAATCTCAATACCGATTGAAATGATTTGGGGATTTAGGTATTTGGGGATTTGGGGATTTAGGGATTTAGGGATTTGGGGATTTGGAGATTTAGGGATTTAGGGCATGTTTGGACGGGCCCATCTCATGGGATTGGATTGCATTAGGGTGGATAGCAAGTAATGATGGCTATGTCAGTGGATTGCTGGCAATCCCATGGGATTGCTATATCCAGGGAATTCACCACCAGTATGTTTGGCTCGCCGGCCAATCCCGGATTACGTCAGCCAGTCCCAGGATTGCTCCATCTAACCAAACATGTCCTAAGCAAAATAGATGGGATTAAGAGGGATTGGGTGGATTTCAAGGTAATGATGGTGATGTCAGTGGATTGCTGGCAATCCCATGGGATTGCTATATCCAACTTCTCACTGTTTTGGCATGCCCTAGCCAAATCCCGGGATTGCTCCTTCCAATCCACCCCAATACAACCTAATCCCATCCACCCTGCCCGGCCAAACAGGCCCTTAGGGATTAAGGTGGGCCCTATTGAATTTACTCAGTACAATAAGAGCGTACTGAGTAACTCAGTATGCAATCCGATTTCCTCTGCAGCACCACCATGATCTATGGCCCTGTATGATCTATGGCCCCACCATGATGTATATATTTTATCCATGCCATTCATCCATTTTTACAGATTATTTTAGGTATTTATCCCAAAAATTAGAGGGTTGTAAATCAGAGAAATGGAGAAAAATTAGAGAAATGGATGAGTGGCATGGATAAAAATTAGAGAAATGGATGAAATGCATTCAGCCTCCGTTGGTGTTAACAGACGATCCTTCCTGTTGGGGCATCCAACTTCAAGGAAGCCATGAAGATGGGTGTCGAAGTATATCACCATTTAAAGGCAAGCTTTTATTTACTTAACAGCTTCAAAAACTATCCATTTAGGTCTCAGCTACAAACTTTGATTCCCTCTTCTCCTTCAGGCTGTGATTAAGGAAAAATATGGCCAAGATGCAATGAATGTTGGTGATGAAGGCGGCTTTGCTCCTAATATTCAGGTTTGTTGCTAATTTAGCTTTTCCACCCTGAGAGAGTAAAAAGGAAAGACGAGAATCCCTGAACACAGTCATGATTTGCATCCATATTCGTGTTCTCAATTACCAATATCATGACATGAGATTACCTTATAGGTGCATGTTGATGGGAAATGGATGATTGATGAGCTTTTAATTTTCCATTTATATATTTTTCAGATTTTTTTTTTTTGTTTGGTAATTTAAGAAAATCAGAAATCTTACAATTGGTGTAGGGAAATTAGTGAAGCACATGCTCTAAGGCATGACTATCCACTGCTAAACACCTAGGCCATAAACACCTAATAAAAAGTTTTGTCTATTGCCAAACACCTAAGAATCTTTGTTCAGTCGTTAAGTTATTTATTTTTTTATATTTGCATGTCCTTATTCTATCACGATTTGATTTGTTTTTACAACTAATTGATGACATTAGTTTCTTAATTAGGCATAAATCTATGTTTGTGTATAGGTCAATGGCATTGAGTACAAAGTATAACTCTCTCCCAAATGAATCTTCATCATGTGAAAATTTTGACATTGTTTTTTTCTCTTTCTGGGTTATCTTCTAACAGGAAATGTCTTTTGGATGGAAACTTTTTGTAAATATACATCTCTACCTGCTTCACTTTAAGGAATGTTTCGTACAGTTTAAATTTACAGTTTTCCATGACATTAATATTTTTGGTGTTTCATGATGCTTTCGAAGCATTATCTTTGATCAGGTTGTCTTTGTGAATAATTCACGCTAACACCATGTCTATGTTCTTCATATGTTGTTAAAATTGACGCAGCAAGCAATTATCCATTTACTCCTTTAGCTAAATAGATTGCTAGTTCACGTGGTTTTGCCTTTTACTTTTTTACTTCAGAATTCAATTGTATTCATCTAGTTTTCTTTTCTTGAAAAGGAATTATGGAAATTGTAACAGTTAAGTTCCTACTTTTTTACTTTTTAAGTTCAACACCAGGTTTCCTATCACAGCCTTCTTTATTCGTTACACTGCAAAAGCCTATAGTTGTTTCTCTTGTTGAATACTTATAAAATAAATATTATGGTAGTTTACATTGTCTATTGGGTAATGGATTTATCCGACTTCAACTTTCATCCATGATGTTTGGTTGGTTAACTTTTGAAGAATACATACTGTTCAAATGAGTCAAGTACATGATATAGACTTACAATCTCAAATGGAAAATTTTCCCATGGTACAAGTGCATGGAAAACTTTCCACATATCAACTTGCATTTGGATCAGTTGGCCTCCACATCACCCATCTGGACCGTCCATTAGGAAAACATTACAAGGAAAATATCTCCACAACATCAATCTAACTTAGGCATGTAGGAGAATATGAAAGTATTGTAGCACAGGAAACAATTTAATTGAACATCTACCATTGAAAATTTTTTGGAGGCCAAAGAAGTTTTGGATCAAGCTGATGTTTGTGCTTTCTCTTCATCCATGTCTTTGTGATCATATTAACAAGTTGGATGAAAAATAAAAATTACTTTAGACCCTAGGAAGGTTTCAACAGTGGAAATCTGGATTTTCTTATGAGTAAATTTTAATTGAACTCGTTCTTTTGAAAAATAGAAAAATGGGAATATTAGTAAATATGGATTTTCTTATTAAGAAGAAAATGGAAGATGGATTGAAAAAACATAAAAGAGTTTTACATAAATTATTTGTTCCAAACAGGACATTTATCAAAGGAGCACTATTGGGTGATATTTAAGATTTTCATAATAAATAGATTAAGAGCCAATGATAATTATAAGTAGACTTGTAGCCAAAAATAAAGAATTTGATTTTTTCAAAATATGGAAAGACTAATCAGTCCTACTTCTTGTAACTTCAACCACTGCTTCAAATGGATGGACTGCACAAATATTTGATTAGGGAGACCACTGATGGTGAACTAGCAGCTGCAACAAATATGAGAGTTACAAAGGTGAAAAGAAACATAAGTCGGTCGGTAAGATAAGATGCATGATTTTCCTTTTTAATTGTTAGTCATAGATTGACAATACTTGTTTCAATTTTCTTGGATGGATGATGAATGTATTTAGGAATGTAAATGAAAATAAAAAACTTATAATATATATATATATATATATGTTATCAATGGAGGATACCTTGTTTAGGGGGACATGAAATTCTTGTAGCTTATGGTATGGTGCCCCATATTGGTTGTATGTTACTAGTATGTAGTAGATAATACTAGGTTTAATAGTAGATAATACTAGAAAATCCCTAAACCTAAACCTACACCTAATCCTAATATACTCCTTAACCCGAATCCAAACCTAAACCTATACTTATAACCTAAAACTATTCTCAAATCTCAAAACCTATAACCTAAACGAACATGAATCCAAACCCGAACTCCGAATTCCTAAACCTTAACCTAAACATATAACCTATAACCTATAACCTAAGCCTATACCTAAACCTAAAACCTAAAGCTAAAGTTAAACCTATAACTTAAACCTAAACTCAAATCCCTAAACCTTAACCTAAACCTACAACCTAAACTTAAACTTATAACCTTAACCCTAAACCTACACCTAAACCTACACCTAATCCTAATCTCAACTCCCTAACCTAAACCTAAACCAAAACTTGAAAACCCAAAACTAAACTCGATCCCGATTTCCTAAACCTAAACTTAAGACCTTAACCTAAACCTATTCTCAAATCCCAAAACCTATAACCTAAACCTAAACCTATAACCTATAACCTAAACCAAAACCTATAACCAAAACCAAAACCTATAACCTAAACCCGAACCCATTCTCAAATCCCATAACCTATAACCTAAACCTAAATCAAAACCTATAACCTAAACCAAAACCAAAACCAAAACCTATAACCTAAACCCAAACCCAAACCCAAACCCGAACCCGAATTTCTAAACCTTAACTTAAACATATAACCTATAACCTATAACTTAAGCCTATACCTAAACCTAAAACCTTACTTATAACCTAAACCTTAACCTATTCTCAATTCCCTAAACCTATAGCTTATAACCTAAACCTAAACCTTAACCTAAACCTAAACCTAAACCTTTACCTAAACCAATAACCTTAACCTAAACTAAATTCTATGACCTAAAACCTAAATGTATTCTCAAATCCCTAAACCTAAACCTTCACCTAATCCTAATCTCAACTCCCTAACCTAAACCTAATCCTAACTTGAAAACCCAAACCTAAACCTAAACCCGAACCCAAACCCAAACCCGATTTCCTAAACCTAAACCTTAACCTTTTTCTCAATTCCCTAAATCTTAACCTATAACCTTAACTTAAACCTAAACCTAAACCTATAACCTACACTTATAACCTAAACCTAAACCTAGCCTAAAACCTAAACCTTAACCTAAACCTTAACATATAACTTAAAACATAAACTAAACCTATTCTCATAACCTTAACCTAAACATAAAACCTAAACCTAAACTAAACCTATTCTTATAACCTAAACCTATTATCAAATCCCAAAACCCATAACCTAAACCTAAACCTACACCTAAACCTAAAGCATAAACTTAAACCTACACTTATAACCTATAACCTAAACCTAAACCTAAAAGCCAAACGTAAACCCGATCTTGAACCCGAACTCCGATTCCTATACCTAAAGCTTAACGTATTCTCAAATCCCTAAACTTTAACCTACACCTAATCCCAATCTCAACTCCCTAACCTAAACCCAAACCTAAACTTGAAAACCAAAACCTTGAAACCTAAATGTATTCTCTTAAATCCCTAAACCTAAACCTACACCTAATTCTAATCTCAACTCCCTAACCTAAACCTAAACCTAAACTTGAAAACCCAAATCTAAACGCGATCCCAAACCCAAACCCGATTTCTTAAACTAAACCTTAACCTATTCTCAATTCCCTAAACCTATAGTTTATAACCTAAACCTAAACCTAACCTAAACCTAAACCTAAACCTATAACCTTAACCAAAACCAAAACCTATGACCTAAAACCTTAACCTATAACCTATAACCTAAATTTATAACCTATAACCTGACCTTAACCTAAACCTTTACCTAAAACCTAAACCTACACCTAATCCTAATCTCAACTCCCTAACCTAAACCAAAACCTAAACTTGAAAACCCAAACCTAAATACTATCCCGAACCCAAACCCGATTTCCTAAACCTAAACCTTAACCTATTCTCAATTCCTAAACCTATAGTTTATAACCTAAACCTAAACCTAACCAAACCTAAACCTAAACCTATAACCTTAACCAAAACCAAAACCTATGACCTAAAACCTTAACCTATAACTTATAACCTAAACTTATAACCTATAACCTAACCTTAACCTAAACCTTAACCTAAAACCTAAACCTACACCTAATGCTAATCTCAACTCCCTAACCTAAACCTAAACCTAAACTTGAAAACCCAAACCTAAATGCGATCCCGAACCAAAACACGATTTCCTAAACCTAAACCTTAACCTATTCTTAATTCCCTAAACCTATAGTTTATAACCTAAACCTAAACCTAACCTAAACCTAAACCTAAACCTATAACCTTAACCAAAACCAAAACCTATGACCTAAAACCTTAACCAATAACCTATAACCTAAATTTATAACCTATAACATAACCTTAACCTAAACCTTAACCTAAAACCTAAACCTACACCTAATCCTAATCTCAACTCCCTAACCTAAACCAAAAGCTAAACTTGAAAACCCAAACCTAAACGCGATCCCGAACCCAAACCCGATTTCTAAACCTAAACCTTAACCTATTCTCAATTCCCTAAACCTATAGTTTATAACCTAAACCTAAACCTAACCTAAACCTAAACCTAAACCTATAACCTTAACCAAAACCAAAACCTATGACCTAAAACCTTAACCTATAACTTATAACCTAAACTTATAACCTATAACCTAACCTTAACCTAAACCTTAACCTAAAACCTAAACCTACACCTAATGCTAATCTCAACTCCCTAACCTAAACCTAAACCTAAACTTGAAAACCCAAACCTAAATGCGATCCCGAACCAAAACATGATTTCCTAAACCTAAACCTTAACTTATTCTCAATTCCCTAAACCTATAGTTTATAACCTAAACCTAAACCTATAACCTTAACCAAAACCAAAACCTATGACCTCAAACCTTAACCTATAACCTATAACCTAAACTTATAACCTATAACCTAACCTTAACCTAAACCTTAACCTAAAACCTAAACCTACACCTAATCCTAATCTCAACTCCCTAACCTAAACCTAAACCTAAACTTGAAAAGCCAAACCTAAACCCGATCCTGAACCCGAACGCAATTTCCAAAACCTAAACCTTAACATATTCTCAATTCCCTAAACTTATAGCTTATAGGATCTAAACCTGTAACCTTAAAACCAAAACCTATGACATAAAACCTTAACCTATAACCTTTAACCTAAACTTATAACCTATAACCTAACCTTAACCTAAACCTAAAACCTAAACCTTAACCAATAACCTAAAATCTAAACCTAAACCTAAAACCTAAATGTATTCTCAAATCCCAAAACCTAAACCTACACCTAATCCTAATCTCAACTCCCTAACCTAAACCTACACCTAAACCCGATCCCGATTTCCTAAACCTAAACCTTAACCTATTCTCAATTCCCACTAAACTTATAGTTTATAACCTAAACCTAAACTTAACCTATAACGTTAACCAAAACTAAAACCTATGACCTAAAACCTTAACTTATAACCTATAACCTAAACTTATAACCTATAACCTAGCCTTAACCTAAACCTAAAATCTAAACCGTAACCAATAACCTAAAACCTAAACCTAAACCTAAAACCTAAATATATTCTCAAATCCCTAAACCTAAACCTACACCAAATCCTAATCTCAACTCCCTAACCATAACCTAAACCCGATCCGAACCCGAACCCGATTTCCTAAACCTAAACCTTAACCTATTATCAAATCCACTAAACTTAAACCTACAACAAAATCCTATTCTAAACTCCCTAACCTAAACCTAAACCTAAACTTGAAAACCCAAACCTATACCCAATCCCGAACCCGAACCTAAATTCCTAAACCTAAACCTTAACCTATTTTCAAATCCCTAAGCCTAAACCTACACCTAAATCTAATCTCAACTCCCTAACCTAAACCTAAACTTGAAAACCCAAACCTAAAACCCGATCTCGAACCCGAACCCGATTTCCTAAACCAAAACCTTAACCTATTCTCAAATCCTTAAACTTAAACCTACACCTAATCCTAATCTAAACTCCCTAACCTAAACTTGAAAACCCAAACCTAAACCCAATCCCGAACCCGAACACGATTCCTAAACCTAAACCTTAACCTATTTTCAAATCGCTAAACCTAAACCTACACCTAATCCTAATCTCAACTCCTAAACTAAACCTAAACCTAAACCCAATCCCGAACCCGAAACCGATTTCCTAAACCTAAACCTTAACCTATTCTCAAATCCCTAAACTTAAACCTACACCTAATCCTAATCTAAACTCCCTAACCTAAATATAAACCTAAACTTGAAAACCCAAACCTAAACCTAAACTTGAAAACCCAAACCTAAACCGAATCCCGAACCCGAACCTAAATTCCTAAACCTAAACCTTTACCTATTTTCAAATCCATAATCTAAAACCTACACCTAATCCTAATCTCAACTCCCTAACCTAAACCTAAACCTAAACTTGAAAACCCAAACCTAAACTCGATCCCGATCCCGATTTCCTAAACCTAAACCTTAACATATTCTCAATTCCCTAAACCTATAGCTTATAAGACTTAAAACCTTAACCTAAACCTAAACCTATAACCTTAAAACCAAAACCTATGACCTAAAACCTAAACCTATAACCTATAACCTAAACTTATAACCTATAACCTAAACCTAAACCTAAACTTGAAAACCCAAACCTAAATCCAATCCACGAACTCAAACCCGAATTCCTAAACCTAAACCTACACCTAATCATAATCTTAACTCCCTAACCTAAACCTAATCATGAAAACCCAAACCTAAACCCGATCCCGAACCCAAACCCGATTTCCTAAACCTAAACCTTAACATATTCTCAATTCCCTAAACCTATAGCTTATAAGACCTAAACCTATAACCTTAAAACCAAAACCTATGACCTAAAACCTTAACCTATAACCTAAACTTATAACCTATAACCTAACCTTAACCTAAACCTAAAACCTAAACCATAACCAATAACCTACAACCTAAACCTAAACCTAAAACCTAAATGTATTCTCAAATCCCTAAATTTAAACCTACACCTAATCCTAATCTCAACTTCAACCTATACCTAAACCTAAACTTGAAAACACAAACCTAAACCCGATCCCGATTCCCTAAACCAAAACCTTAACCTATTCTCAATTCTCTAAACCTATAGCATATAACCTAAACCTAAACCTAAACCTAAACCTTAACCTTAACCTAAACCTATAACCTTAACCTAAACCAAAACCTACGACCTAAAACCTAAATGTATTATCAAATCTCTAAACCTAAACCTACACCTAATCCTAATATCAACTCCTAACCTAAACCTAAACCTAAACTTGAAAACCCAAACCTAAAACCGGATCCCGAACCCGAACCCGATTTCCTAAACTTAAACCTTAACCTATTCTCAAATCCCTAAACTTAAACCTACACCTAATCCTAATCTAAACTCCCTAACCTAAACCCGAACTTGAAAACCCAAACCTAAACCCAATCCCGAACCCGAACCCGAATTCCTAAACCTAAACCTTAACCTATTTTCAAATCCCTAAACCAAACCTACACCAAATCCTAATCTAAACTCCCTAACCTAAACCTAAACCTAAACTTGAAAACCCAAACCTAAACCCGATCCACGAACCCAACCCGATTTCATAAACCTAAACCTTAACATATTTTCAATTCCCTAAACCTATGCCTTATAAGTCCTAAAACCTTAACCTTAACCTAAACAGTAACCCTAAAAAGCCGAAACCTATGACCTAAAACCTTAACCTATAACCTATAACCTAAACTTATAACCTAACCTTAACCTAAACCTAAAATCTAAACACCAATAACTTAAAACCTAAACCTAAACCTAAAACCTAAATGTATTCTCAAATCCCTAAACCTAAACCTACACCTAATTCTAATCTCAACTCCCTAACCTAAACCTAAACCTAAACTTGAAAACCCAAACCTAAACCCGAACCCGAACCCGATTCCCTAAACCTAAACCTTAACCAATTCTCAATTCCCTAAACCTATAGCTTATAACCTAAACCTAAACCTAAACTTAAACTTATAACCTTAACCTAAACCAAAACTTATGACCTAAAACTTAAATGTATTCTCAAATCTCTAAACCTAAACCTACACCTAATCCTAATCTCAACTCCCTAACCTAAACCTAAACCTAAACTTGAAAACCCAAACCTAAAACCCGATCCACAACCCAAACCCGATTTCCTAAACTTAAACCGTAACCTATTCTCAAATCCCTAAACTTAAACCTACACCTAATCCTAATCTAAACTCCCTAACCTAAACCTAAACCTAAACTTGAAAACCCAAACCTAAACCCAATCCCGGACCGACCCAGAATTCCTAAACCTAAGCCTTAACCTATTTTCAAATCCCTAAACCTAAACCTACACCTAATCATAATCTCGACTCCCTAACCTAAACTCAACCTAAACTTGAAAACCCAAACCTAAACCCGATCCCAAACCAACACGATTTCCTAAACCCAAACCTTAACATATTCTTAATTCCTTAAACCTATAGCTTATAAGACCTTAAAACCTTAACCGTAACCTAAACCTATAACCTTAAAACCAAAACCTATGTCCTAAAACCTAAACTTATAACCTATAACCTAACCTTAACCTAAACCTTAACCAATACCTAAAACCTAAAAATAAACATAAAACCTAAATGTATTCTCAAATCCCTAAACATAAACATACACCTAATCCTAATCTCAACTCCCTAACCTAAACCTAAACCCCATCCCGAACCCGAACCCGATTTCCTAAACCTAAACCTTAACCTATTCTCAATTCCCTAAACCTATAGCTTATAACCTAAACCTAAACTTAAACCTAAACCTTAACCTAAACCTATAACCTTAACCTAAACCAAAACTTATGACCTAAAACCTAAATGTAATCTCAAATCTCTAAACCTAAACCTACACCTAATCCTAATCTCAATCCCTAACATAAACTCGAACCTAAACATCAAAACCCAAACCTAAAACCCGATCCTGAACCCGAACCCGATTTCTTAAACCTAAACCTTAACCTATTCTCAAATCCCTAAACTTAAACCTACACCTAATCCTAATCTAAACTCCCTAACCTAAAGCTAAACCTAAACCTAAACTTGAAAACCCAAACCTAAACCTAATCCCGAACCCAAACCCGAATTCTAAACCTAAACTTTAACCTATTTTCAAATCCTAAACCTAAACCTACACCTAATCCTAATCTTGACTCCCTAACCTAAACTTGAAAACCTAAACCTAAACCCGATCCAGAACCCGATTTCCTAAACCTAAACCTTAACATATTCTCAATTCCCTAAACCTATAGCTTATAAGACCTTAAAACCTTAACCTTAACCTAAACCTATAACCTTAAAACGAAATCCTATGTCCTAAAACCTAAACTTATAACCTATAACCTAACCTTAACCTAAACCTAAAACCTAAACCTTAACCAATACCTAAAACCTAAAAATAAACCTAAAACCTAAATGTATTCTCAAATCCCTAAACCTAAACCTACACCTAATCCTAATCTCAACTCCCTAACCTAAACCTAAACCTAAACTTGAAAACCCAAACCTAAAACCCGAACCCGATTTCCTAAACTTAAACCTTAACATATTCTCAAATCCCTAAACTTAAACCTACATCTAATCCTTATCTAAACTCCTAACCTAAACCTAAACCTAAACTTGGAAACCCAAACCTAAACCCAATCTCGAACCCGAACCCTAATTCCTAAACCTAAACCTTAACCTATTTTCAAATTCCTAAACCTAAACCTACACCTAATCCTAATCAAGACTCCCCAACTTAAACACGAACCTAAACTTGAAAACCCAAACCTAAACCCGATCCAGAACCCGAACTCGGTTTCCTATACCTAAACCTTAACATATTCTCAATTCCCTAAACCTATAGCTTATAAGACCTTAAAACCTTAACCTTAACCTAAACCTATAATCGTAAAACCAAAACCTATGTCCTAAAACCTAAACTTATAACCTATAACCTAACCTTAACCTAAACCTAAAACTTAAACCTTAAGCAATACCTAAACCAAAAAATAAACCTAAAACCTAAATGTATTCTCAAATCCCTAAACCTAAACCTACACCTAATCCTAATCTCAACTCCCTAACCTAAACCTAAACCCGATCCCGAACCCGAACCCGATTTCCTAAACCTAAACCTTAACCTATTCTCAATTCCCTAAACCTATAGCTTATAACCTAAACCTAAACTTTAACCTAAACCTTAACCTAAACCTATAACCTTAACCTAAACCAAAACTTATGACCTAAAACCTAAATGTATTCTCAAATCTCTAAACCTAAACCTACACCTAATCCTAATCTCAACTCCCTAACCTAAACCTAAACCTAAACTTGAAAACCCAAAACTTAAAACCCGATCCCGAACCCGAACCCGATTTCCTAAACCTAAACCTTAACCTATTCTCAAATCCCTAAACTTAAACCTACACCTAATCCTAATCTAAACTCCCTAACCTAAACCTAAACCTAAACTTGAAAACCCAAACGTAAGCCCAATCCCGAACCGGAACCCCAATTCCTAAACCTAAACCTTAACCTATTTTCAAATCCCTAAACCTAAACCTACACCTAATCCTAATCTCGACTCCCTAACCTAAACTTGAAAACCGAAACCTATACCCGATCCCGAACACCGGCCGAACCCGATTTCTTAAACCTAAACCTTATCATATTCTCAATTCCCTAAACCTATAGCCTATAAGACCTTAAAACCTTAACCTTAACCTAAACCTATAATCGTAAAACCAAAACCTATGTCCTAAAACCTAAACTTATAACCTATAACCTAACCTTAACCTAAACCTAAAACTTAAACCTTAAGCAATACCTAAACCAAAAAAATAAACCTAAAACCTAAATGTATTCTCAAATCCCTAAACCTAAACCTACACCTAATCCTAATCTCAACTCCCTAACCTAAACCTAAACCCGATCCCGAACCCGAACCCGATTTCCTAAACTTAAACCTTAACATATTCTCAAATCCCTAAACTTAAACCTACATCTAATCCTTATCTAAACTCCCTAACCTAAACCTAAACCTAAACTTGGAAACCCAAACCTAAACCCAATCTCGAACCCGAACCCGAATTCCTAAACCTAAACTTTAACCTATTTTCAAATCCCTAAACCTAAACCTACACCTAATCCTAATCTTGACTCCCTAACCTAAACTTGAAAACCTAAACCTAAACCTGATCCCGAACCCGATTTCCTAAACCTAAACCTTAACATATTCTCAATTCCCTAAACCTATAGCTTATAAGACCTTAAAACCTTAACCTTAACCTAAACCTATAACCTTAAAACGAAATCCTATGTCCTAAAACCTAAACTTATAACCTATAACCTAACCTTAACCTAAACCTAAAACCTAAACCTTAACCAATACCTAAAACCTAAAAATAAACCTAAAACCTAAATGTATTCTCAAATCCCTAAACCTAAACCTACACCTAATCCTAATCTCAACTCCCTAACCTAAACCTAAACCCGATCCAGAACCAGAACCCGATTTCCTAAACCTAAACCTTAACCTATTCTCAATTCCCTAAACCTATAGCTTATAACCTAAACCTAAACTTTAACCTAAACCTTAACCTAAACCTATAACCTTAACCTAAACCAAAACTTATGACCTAAAACCTAAATGTATTCTCAAATCTCTAAACCTAAACCTACACCTAATCCTAATCTCAACTCCCTAACCTAAACCTAAACCTAAACTTGAAAACCCAAACTTAAAACCCGATCCACGAACCCGAACCCGATTTCCTAAACCTAAACCTTAACCTATTCTCAAATCCTAAACTTAAACCTACACCTAATCCTAATCTAAACTCCCTAACCTAAACCTAAACCTAAACTTGAAAACCCAAACGTAAGCCCAATCCCGAACCAGAACCCCAATTCCTAAACCTAAACCTTAACCTATTTTCAAATCCCTAAACCTAAACCTACACCTAATCCTAATCTCGACTCCCTAACCTAAACTTGAAAACCGAAACCTATACCCGATCCCGAACCCGAAGCCGAACCCGATTTCTTAAACCTAAACCTTAACATATTCTCAATTCCCTAAACCTATAGCTTATAAGACCTTAAAACCTTAACCTTAAACTAAACATATAACCTTAAAACCAAAACCTATGTCCTAAAACCTAAACTTATAACCTATAACCTAACCTTAACCTAAACCTAAACCTAAACCTTAACCAATACCTAAAACCTAAAAATAAACCTAAAACTTAAATGTATTTTCAAATCCCTAAACCTAAACCTACACCTAATCCTAATCTCAACTCCCTAACCTAAACCTAAACTTGAAAACCCAAACCTAAAACCCGATCCCAAACTGAACCCGATTTCCTAAACCTAAACCTTAACCTATTCTCAATTCCTTAACCTAAACCTTAACCTTAACCTAAACCTTAACCTAAACTTAAAACCTAAACCTATAACCTATAACCTAAACCTAAAACCTGAATGTATTTTCAAATCCTTAAACTTAGACCTAGACCTAATCCTAAACCTAAACTTGAAAACCCAAACCTAAACCCAATACCGAACCCGAACCCGATTGTTGTAATAATGTAGCCCAATCATAAGGCAACAAACAAGAATGTATCCCTTTTAACACATGCCCCTTTTTACAAAGCTTTAATTTTTGTTGTTGTTTCTATTAATTGAAACACTTTTTTGCATTATTTACTCATATTAGGTTTATTTCAATGATCAATTTTATTTTAAAAAAGTGCCCACTTTTTTGGATAAAGTTTCGGCAAATTTTCATGATTCTGAATTATAATGTTTTGTTGGTTGAATATTTTTTTATTAGATGAAAGGCAAAAAAAGAAAATTGTTGCTGATTTTTTTTCCTTTTTTTTTTTACTTATGAAGTTAAACTTTATATGTATTATGCGTGAATGAATAATGTATTGTGGATACGATTGTTTGTGTTTGGATGGATGTAGTTTATGTTTGGATGGATTTACATAGCTTGGGTTTAGATGGATGTGAATGTGAATGTGATGAAACAGGCGTATATCAGTCCTGTTTGGATGAACAGGTGAATGTGAATGAAACAGGTGTGAATGAAACAGGTGTATATCAGTTCTGTTTGGATGAAACAGGTGTATATCAGTCCTGTTTGGATGAAACAGGTGAATGTGAATGAAACAGGTGTATCTCAGTCCTGTTTGGATGAAACAGGTGTATATCAGTCCTGTTTGGATGAAACAGGTGTATGTCAGTCCTGTTTGAATGAAACAGGTGTATATCAGTCCTGTTTGGATGAAACGGGTGTATGTGAATGAAACAGGTGTATATCGGTCCTGTTTGGATGAAACAAGTGAATGTGAATGAAACAGGTGTATATCAGTCATGTTTGGATAAAACAGGTGAATGTGAATGAAACAGGTGTATATCAGTCCTGTTTGGATGAAACAGGTGAATGTGAATGTGATGAAACTGTTTGGATTTACGTATGTGAATGAAATAGGTGTACATCAGTCTTGTTTGGATGAAACAGGTGAATGTGAATGAAACAGGTGTATATCAGTCCTGTTTGGATGAAACAGGTGTATATCAGGTGTATGTCAGTCCTGTTTGGATGAAACATGTGTATATCAGGTGTATGTCAGTCCTGTTTGGATGAAACAGGTGTATATCAGTCCTGTTTGGATGAAACAGGTGTATATGAATGAAACAGGTGTATATCAGTCCTGTTTGGATGAAATAGGTGAATGTGAATGAAACAGGTGTATATCAGTCCTGTTTAGATGAAACAGTTGAATGTGAATGAAACAGGTGTATATCGGTCCTGTTTGGATGAAACAGGTGAATGTGAATGAAACAGGTGTATATCAGTCCTGTTTGGATGAAACAGTTGAATGTGAATGAAACAGGTGTATATCAGTCCTGTTTGGATGAAACCGGTGAATGTAAATGTGATGAAACAGTTTGGATTTACGTAGTTTGTATAACAGGTGTTTATCAGGAAGAATACTGTAATAGGTCAAATTTGAAAATGTCCTTTAAGGGTCATAAGAGACGGTCCATAGCAGTCCTTTTAAAGGACGGTCCATAGCAGTCCTTTTAAAGGACGGTCCATGACCGTCCTTTTAAAGGACGGTTAGAGACGATCCATGACAGTCCTTTTTAAGGATGGACTATGACTGTTCGTTTAAAGGACGGTCCATGGCTGTCCTTTGAAGGCTCATAAGAGACGGTCTATGCATCCCAAAAAACTGAGAAAAGGCTATGGATAAAAGCCGTAGCTAAAGGCCTATAGCTACGGTTATAGTCCGTAGCATGACCGTAGCCATAGGTCTTAAAGATATGGCTACGGTTTTAATCCGTAGCCATAAAGACAATAGCTACGGATTAAAACCGTAGCAATACTTTCTGTAGCCTTAAATTATATACAGCTATGGATAATACCTGTAGCTAAAAGTGGAGCAAGATTCGTGGCAATAGGATGAAATTAGAATTGACCACGGTTTCCAGATAAAGGGCTACAGCTAATAGCCGTAGCAACTGCCTATTTTTTTTAACAAATAATTTAAGAAAATATGATAATGGCATCTCTTACCATTGTAGTACATGACCTGACAGATCAACTCATATCAGCTAATATAGATAAATACTTCATGGCTAAATCATTTATTTATTCAATCAAATACAATCATTCATTTATTCAATCAAATACAATCATTCATTCATTCAATCAAATGCAATCATTCATTTTAATCCCTTGACAAAAGTATAATACCAACATAATAGTTATATGTCTATTTAAAGTTCTTATTGAGAGCAAGATCCAATGCCTTCTCGTAGCCAGATAGCTTCTCAACAATCGCGAGCGACAACTCCATGGATGTGCCTCTACTGGTTATCAATTTTCCATCAATTAACGCCCTATTCTCAGCTTTGCTTTGATCCGAAAGTTTACTACACATGGTTGACCACCTCACGAACCGCGCATTGCTTTCATACTACAAAACCAAACTTCATCAACATACAACAAGTGTGCAACAATTATGCTAAAATGCAAAATGTCAAAGACAATCCATATGTCAACAATATATACCTTCAGGTTGCTTAACATTTTCACAGTAGCAGGATTAAAATATAACTGCATAGAAGGAAATTTAGGTAATTAGATAGCAGGCAAAAAATAAAAAGAAATAGGTAAGAAGCAGGACTAGGAGCCAGAGTCCAATGCACAGTATACTTTGGTAGGTAGGGATGTTTTTCTTTCACCCTGACTGGGAATTATAAAGCTGGTGGTTTTAAATTTACCTGATTGGGAACTAAAGAGCTAGGTTGGACTTTCCTCATATGGTAATTCTCTTACAGGGACAGCCGGCAACTCACATTTCACAACTTGCAGCAAAAACTATAATTAACAAAGATAAAATTGGAGCAGTTAAAATAATTCTACAGCAAGATTTATGCATTCTCTTTTCTAATGAGACTCGATCTGTTCCTAGATATCCAACCATCCATTAGTGGTGGATGGGAATCATGTACACAACCAAGTTTCAACTTAGGTCACATGTACAATCAGTGGCTAAGATGTTCCAAACTAGGAGATTTTCTTATGCCAAACATGCTATAGTTGATGGTTTTCTATCTATTTTCATATGCTAAACATGCTGTAGTTGGTGGTTTTCTGTCCATTAATTTTTCTATGCCAAACATGCTGTAGTTGGTGGTTTTCTGTCCATTAATTTTCCTATGCCAAACATGCTGTAGTTGGTGGTTTTTTGTCCATTTTCCTGGCACAAGCATGGCTCGCCGGATGATTGAGTTGGCTCATGTGGCACGGGTATACACATGTTGTGATTCACATTTTTTTTCCCCTCACAAATTGCTTTAGCAATAATATGAAAAGTTCTAAAAAGAGCTTGAAAGGTGTTTAAATGTCAGGGTGCATTTGGAAGCTTCGCTTTTGAAATAGAGAATGGGCAATGGGCAAACCTAATTGCAATTTGGGGTAGCAATAGAGTGTAAAAGAAATCTGACTTCACGCAGTTTGCATTTTCCTGTGCCAACCCAAACCAAGTGAGATAATAATGTTATAGAATTACAAACTCATTCTTTTCTCATTTGTGATTTGAGTCGAACCCGTTTTACTGACAAAAGTGGAAACTTCCGAACACATCCTTAGTTCTTAAATTTCCGTTTCTTTTTTATTTCAGATCAAACACAAAAAGGCACCTTATGAACGGGCTTAAATCCTCCCTCTCCCAACTTATTTGCCGGACTGAAGTCCTCTATTGCAGCCCTTAGTTCAGAATAACTGAAACTGGTTGCTTTGGCAGCCATGATTAGACACTTTGCAAATTCAAATACAAAGGAAGATTTGGATCATATTATCTACTTAATCAATGCATGCATGCACAATCTCTATTTTTTAACATCGGCTTCACTAAAATCAAAATTGTATGGCTGTGTTTGCATGCACAACTAATTGAATTGTGAGCATTCAGTTGAGTCCTGATGAAATAACCAGACCGTAACGACAATCAGTTGCTCTCCTTTCAAGTCCAACCTCAAAATTAATGTATTGCAATTTCAATAATATTCCATTAATATGAATATTTTATCATTTTTCCATTTCCCGTCCACTGAACTAATCATTGCAATATGATTCAATTGTGCGTCCAAGCACATCCTAAGGGTGTGTTTGGATGTACCCTAAATCACAATCACAATGGATATTTTGGCAAACCAGATGTTCATCAATTCCGTTGAGTGTTCGAGACAACAGAGAAAATGGAAACTCCAGTATAGAGAGTAGCAATTGTCCACATTTTCTGCCTTAATTCAATATCTAGGATGTTTCGGGTTATGTTTGAAATGTTGCGGATATCGACCTGGGTGGAATGGAATCCTGCCCTCCTGGACGTCTGAACATGGCCTAAGAATGACAATCTTGAGACGGAAGACTATATTCCGCCACTTGAGTTACAAGTGTCTGAGTTGGAGTTTCAATGCATATCAATTAGGTTGTGTTTGGATGCTCAGTTGAATTAAATCGTAATAATCCATTTCAATAAAACAGAAAGTGACCAAGTATGGTTAGTGTTAAGATTGCAATTACGACCATTTCAAGTTGGTATACATGGAATTTCAATTACGGCATCACCCCCAACTTTGGTCATTCCTCTGCAATGATTTGAATGAATTGCAATCCACTTCAGTTGAGCATCCAAATGCACCCTAATTTAGCAATATTGGCATTACCTTCATCTTCATCAATACCCCTTCTCCTGCATCTCTAGATAAAAACTGCGAAAATGGATATAAAGCTCAGAGCGCCAACACTAACTACAATCCCAATGATCAAACCAGTCTTTCTTTTCTTTCCCCAACCTGGCGGACTTCTAACAGTCAGTATGAAATCTAAATAAATAATTTTTTTTAAAGGATATGGATATTCATCTGTTAGTATCAAACAGTTAGAAATTTGCAGAATTTAATTCTAATATTCAGTCCTTGATATATTACCTAGAGTGACATTGATGGCCGAAATGGATGGACCAAAAGTACCTTGATTAGGTATACAGCAAGTCCCTTTCTTGGCCCATAAGAGATGGATTTCAAGGAAATTTTTAGTTACAATAGTCTGGAAAGTCCTCTGAATGGCTCTCCTAGAGACCCCACCTGCTGCTTTTTTTATATTAAAATCTTTCAATTGAAGATTTCCCTGAAGAAGAAATTAATAGAATTTCAAAACTAGTGGAGACTATTCTTACATCAAATTCACAAACTACACTATCAGAAATGAATGTCCCGTGCACATGATCAGAAATGAATGTCCAGCCCAAAGATCAAGTACAGGTATATATATATATATTGCATTTCAAGATTCGTGGGAACCAATTTCGAAGTTCAAGATGACTCTTATCATGACTGTCCTATCAATGTTTTATGGAACTGTCAGTTTCTTTAGACCACTTAACTATCCCAAGCCTAAATTTTAGTAATATGTTTTATGGTGATATACTTAAATAGCATTTGGATGCACTATTATACGGAATTGGCAATTATTGGTCTAAGTAGAAAAACTAAGTTCTATTTATGATGGATTAGGCTCCAAATTGCAAGTCCACTAGATTTAAGTTGGACTAAAAAGAGACTGGTTGCAATTTAAGGGCCACTCTCTTCATTACAGGAACTAGAAATCGTTATTATTATTTTTTCATGCTTACTTGGCTAAACAAATCAATCACTTGTGATCATAATTGATTTACAACTTATGATTTGAGCTGAACTTAAGCAGAACGATTTGAATTCCAACTTGAATCTCTTTTATCTAGATGAATCCTACAATTCTATGATTTGAATCCTATGATTTAGATTCAAATCGGTTTATAATTGTTCTCTCTTTGTTTTTGAAACTAGGATTCCTAGCAGTTTGTACTACATGAAAAATATTTTTCAGCAAAGCAGAAAAGTCAAAATCATCTATTTCTCAAACTTTATGCATAGCTTCAAAAACCTAAACCAATTGCTAAAAATTGATTATAGATGTTGATGATGATGATGATTCATTTCCAGAAGCTGGGGAATGAGTACCTTATGCATCATGGGCACCCATGCATGGTCTTAGCAAAAACCTTTGAGAAAAAGGCTAGATAACAACTTGTATTGCCACAACTCAATAAGTTGGGACAATTATTCCACCACACACATGGCACATATGGAAGTTTAAAGGTGGATGGATCTCAACAACATAAAAATACTAGTCATTTTCAACAAACAACATCACCCCTAAGAAAATGACTTCAAACTTGTAAGAGATGCTTCCATGATAAGATCTCCTTCTTCATCACCATTTTAATCATCTACAACATTCACAAACTAGAGAATAAAAGACAGGTTAACTATAGTTTGAGAGCTACTAGGGCCTGCCTAGATAGTTCAACTACCTAGACATCGCAATTGGGGCCTGCTTTAGCTTGGTCGCATAGTCAGATTTGTGGAGGATTGATCATAGATGGGCCAGTATGTTGTATGTACTTAGGATTGAGTAGCATTCTAGATAAAGAACATTTTGGCACCTGGTGTTGCTGATCCTCATGACTGCAAGCTTGATATAAAACAGAATTTCTAGATAAAGAACATTTTGGCACCTGGTGTTGTTGATCCTCATGGCACTTGGCATGACTACAAGCTTGAGATAAAGTAGAATTTCTAGATAAAGAACATTTTGGCACCTGCTGTTGCTAATCATCATGGCACTTGGCATGACTGCAAGCTTGATATAAAGCAGTGTTTTTCCAGTCAACTTGAAACAATGAAAGGTCTACTCTATACACTTTAAGGAATTGCTATCTAACTGTGAATGCTTCCATACATGGGCAAATTTTCAACTAATTAAGAAGAACTTTTTTCCTGATTTTTTATGCAAAAATGAGATTTGAAATTGTAGCATTTGCAAAATGATGCAAAAATGAATCATGGTCTAAAGAACAAGAAATGAACCATGTTGTTCTCTTTCTTCATGGGAGGTAGACTTCGTTAGATGCAGTTTTATTGCTGATTGTCTTTTCCTTCCAACACCCTAATTAAATTCAAAACCACAATTTTTGAAATTTCAATAACTAAAGTTCAATAGAGTGTAAATAATGGAAACTGAAATTAACTTCCCTATCATTGGTACAAAGAGATGAGCTCCAAACTTCAGTTACTTCAGAAATTAACTTCCGACTACCACCATGATGTTTTTTTAGCCATCCAATCTGTTCATAAGGTCACACAAACCAGGATGAAGGAAAACACAAATATCAACTTGATCCAAAACTTTGGCGGCCCCCCAAGATCTAATAAGTACAATTACAAACTACTCTAATCAAACAAAGAATAAAGAATAGCAAAAGTTACTAAAAAATATCCACATCAAATTCAAATAAGAAAGTAATAAACAAAGTTGAATAAAGAAGAAAATGATGAGAAAAGTTAAGAAGGCAGTAGATTTATGTTATTTGTTTATTTAAACAAAAAAAGGATGAGACTTGTCTATATATATATATATATATATATATATATATATATATATATATATATATATATATATATATATATATATATATATATATATATATATATAAAAGGCAACACATTTACATTGAATTAATATGGTGACCTAAACAAAAAACAAAAAATCCAACATTTTTAGGCCAAATGCATATAAAACCAAAATTAATCCCATCTAGAAAATGAATAAAAATGAGAAAGCAACAAATCAAATGCTGCAAAATTTATAAAATTACTGCCAAACCCATCTCTAAGAAAAAAATCATTTAAAACTCACCAACATGGATGTAGCCATGCTCATTGTGAATAAAATGCTCATAACATCATGGACTCCTATGCTTTCCATTATATTAAATTACATTAGGTGTGTGATTTACCATAGACAACCTCCCAACAGTTTCATCTTCTCATTACCAGAAAATCATTTAGTAGAAATTAAAAAAGCACATATAAGCCAACTTAAAGTCTATATTAAGGTTGCATTTGAACAGGTTTTGGGAGGATAGGTAGATTGTTCAAGACCTTTACAACTTATATATCAGTTCAGAAAGATTAACAACTATGAGACAATCGGAACCAAATTGTTTGGACTCCTATTTCAAAAGAAACATGATAGGTTATGAGAAGGAGCTCATTACTCATATATGGGTTAGATCTCTCAAGACGGGACAAAATGATATAGAAATGGTTGTCTTCCTGGGAATTTTTCATAAAATCCATCTATAGGAAGTTGGACGGAAGGGGCCCTGCATTAAAAGGCATCATGTTTGGAAATGCAAGGAAAACAGATTCAGCAATAAAGAGGACTATTCCTTTTCCTTCAAAGGGAACCAAAATCGCAATTCCACTTGTTGATGTGAATGCGATAGAAATTTCTAGATGAAATCAATTCCACCGGACTACGATTTCAAGACTCCCAAACACATACAATATTGGTGCAACCAAACGGGTATTAAAAAATAAAAACAAATAAAAAAAGAGGGCAAAACAAATAAATAGAAGAAATTAAACAGGTTGTATCATACTCATAGTCATATCCATCATGTCATATGCAATATAGGTATGCCAGTGGACTTGAAGAATCTAGGGTATTTGTTAATTGTTAGTTTCTCTACCCCTACGGTTTTTTATTTTTATTTTTTATTTTTTATTGGGTGAATCAGATGTTGTTGCTCTATAGTTGATACTTCTTGATTCATCCTCTTTACCGGTTAGTTGTAAATCAACATTTTCTCTCTTTAGAAGCATATTAGAGTTTGTTGAGGAGAGTTTAGTTGTTGTTTTGAATAAGAAAAGTTAGAAGGCAGTTATAAACAGAATTTGGTTTATTTTCTTCAACTTTTTGATTCAGATCCTGTATTTTTCTTGTATGAGGTTTTGAGCTGCACCAATGTTGCAAGTGAGGTTTAAAATCAGTGGTATCATATTGTTCACCATCACCTATTCACTGAATTAGAAAACTTTCACTTATGGAAGCCTGAATTGTTTGCAATGTAGATTTCCAATTGTGTGGAATAGTCAAAGTTCACCATGTTAGCATGTACTGCATGGGGCGATAACATCTATAGGTGATATCTAGTCTTGGCTATATCTGCAGTAGGACCAGAAATTTAAACAGTTGGATTGAAATATGTGCGTGCATGAGCAGATTTATCAAACTTGAGCAGAGTACCATACAATTCATGAAGGGAAGATGGTAAGACATTGATAACAGACAATAAAATTCATATGTAAGAAGAAACTTGAAGAACTAAAGAGATTGAGCACAACACCAACAGGCAGCAAACCTTCAGCCTTGTACTAGAGTCAACAGAATAATCCCATCTCCAATACTCCTACCATGAAAAAAATAAAGCTACAAAAGCTTCATTCTAATTAGTGTGTTACTACGAGCCATAATAAAGCCTTCTAATACAGATGGACTTTCTAAGATACTATAGTAATCAAATAAGGAAATATTCATAATAGAGTTTCTAAAATAAAATCATGCATACAAAAACTACTTAGATAGGAATTCTTGCCACATGTGATTAAGTGGACCCCATTTGGTCATTTTCTTGTGCATACATATGAAACATGGGTGTTTGGGTGAGGTGTGGTTGCATCACACACCATTCCACTATTTTTGGGGCAACACAGAAAAATGGAAAGTGCATTAACCGGTCCCCTTTCCTTCCCAAAATCAATATTCAAAACAGTTCAACCAGGGAATTATTCAAATAAATGTTTGGAATCCTTCTATACATTTGCACCTAATTGAATATGAAATTTTTTATTTTTTTTAAAGGAAAAAAAAAAAGGAAACAGAACAATAGTCAGAATTCAAACTTCTTCTGAGAAATGAACTCCAACGCATGCAAAACCAAAGAATATAGATATTCCACTTTCCAAGTATACACCTGAATCGAGCCTTGAATAAGCAGAGCAGCTACAAAACAGGAAAACAAAAATTTTCAAAAGAACCCCCTTGACGGAATGAGAAATCATGGAAAAAGCAATAAGAACAAAGGGGATCCGAATAAGAATGGGATCTTCGACAAAATTCACGGAGGGGTGGCCGCCTTCATCTTCAGCCATGATTTCTCTGGAACAAATCTTGAGAAGATAGTCTTCGAGGTTCTTGGCGAGATCAACGGCCCAGTTCGATTTAGGGTCGAGATTGGGCTGCAGATGCGGAAACTAGCACCGCTGGCACGATCGTGCTCTTCTTTTTCTGTCATCTTTGGTGGGACGGCTGCCGATGCGATTTCATGGACTGTTAGTTGAATGTCATTTCTGAAAGAAACCCTAGATATGGAATGGAGTGGGAGAAACGAGAGAGCTGGAATTGGGCAACCGGGGTTTTGAAAATGGAACCCTAGAAAAAAATGTGGGAGAGACGGAGATATGGTTGAAATGGGGCTGGAAGAGAGAGAGAGCGAGAGAGAGAGAGAGAGAGAGAGAGAGAAGAGGCGCGGGAGATCGAGAGTGAGAGAGAAAGGGTCAGACGTGAGAGGGTTTGGGGTTTTTCCCCAAGGAGGGGAGGGAAAGAATGAAACGAGGGGAGGGAAAGTGAAACATTTCATGAGGGGGAAAAGAAAAAGGAGAGCGTGATTTCCGCATTTTGTACTTGCTACGGCCCTGCTACGGTTTAAAACCGTAGCTAAAAACCCCTTGGCTGTAGCCATTGTGTCATCCGTCGTAGCCCCTCCGCATTCACACATCTGGCGGGATCTTGATGAACGGATTTTTCAAGGGTTTTGTGGGGTCCATCTTGATGCATTTGATATATCTACTCCGTCCATTAATTTTGTAATTTTTTTATAGGGAATAACCCTAGCATTTAGGCAAATAAAATGTCCAATTGAACCACACCATCAATCAATGGTAGGTATTAATCTCCATTATTTCCTAACGTGTGGTCCACTTGAGCGTTCAATCTACTTCCTTTTCTGGGCTCCTGCCCTAACATTCTCTTTCAAAATGGATAGATGTATCAGATGGAGCACACAAATTTTAATGGGCCCCGTAGAGTCCCTTATAGGCTATCCCACGCTGGATGAACGTGTGAAGGTGGTTACTTTTAGCTACGGTTTAGGCTTTTTTAGCTACGGTTTTAAGCTGTAGAAATATAGCTACGGTTTATATCCGTAGCTAAAAGCTAGTTTGGTCTGTAGCCTTTGGTCATTTTTTTGGTAGTGATGACAGTCCTTTTTAAGGACGGTCCATAACAGTCCTTTTAAAGGACGGTCTATGGCCGTCCATTTTAGGATCATAAGACACAATCCATGACAGTCCATTTTAAGGACGGTCCATGACCATCCTTTTTTAAGACGGTCCATGACCGTCTTTTTTCTTCAATAAGAATGACGGTTTTCAACCGTCCTTTAAAAAATAAGAGACGTCAAAATTTGACGGCCTATGCGACGGTCCATGACCATCCTTTTTAGTCATTTGAGATGGTTTTGGACTGTCCTTTTTTCGTTGTTTTGGCATAGTGTGCTATGTTATTTTCTTGATTGTTCATTTAGTGGCCATCATTTGAAGGCTTAGCATTGTCCCATTTGGGCAATTTTTGTGGTCCCATCAACGGTGCGACAAGGTGTTTAACTGAACTATAAGTCTCACTTATATGGGCGCAGGGCCTGATGCCACTAACGATCATTGTGCTAATATATGTTATGATAACCCTAAGTGTAGGGCTGTGATGTTGTAATAACTCAATGAGATTGAGGTCGTACCCACAAAGACTTGCAATTTTGTGATTTCTAAAATACGTTAGAACTAGACCTATAACTAAACTAATCAATGGAATTTGATTTTAAAGAGTAGTTGTGAAGGAAATTATCAAAGATAAAATATTAGAGTGCCAAGGATCAACTTATAGCTATATCTTAATATTAATGCATTTGATTGAATTGGATTACTCAACTAGAATCGAAGTCTTATCATATCCAGCCGGATCATAGAGCAGTTAAATTATTATTCATGAACTCAAGATAGATTTAAACTTCGATTGAATTGGTTCCCACATCATGCACCAAAGTATTGATTATAGGAAATTCAAAGCATCTATCGTGCCCGGAGTTTACGATAGATAAATGGATTTTATATATCGATCCCTTGAAAAATAGATAATAGACTATTTTTAGCTTTCCTAAGCAACCAATATGCCCAGAGTTGATAATGGATCAAGGTAAACTAAAGAATTTTTTTTATTAAAACTAATTATCAATGAATTATTCAACATTTATATTAAAAGCATGAATTAAAGTAAATTAAACATTAAGAATAAATACACGCTTCACCTTTTAGCTCTAACTAGGAGATCAGCTAATCAAAGACATGATTGAATTAAAACTCCAAAAGAAAAACATAAAAACTAACTAGAATTGAAGAATTAGGGAAGAGAGATGACTCCTTGAAGCTCCAGAACTCTTTGCTCTACTCCTTCAACCCTAATTCATACCTAAGAAAGCCTAAAACATCCATTTATATAGACTTGATTCACACCAACTTCAAACTAACTTTGAATTTACGCAATCGCACGCACCTTCGATAACATCTTGATGGCATCAAACTTTCATCAAAGCTCTATCGATGGCATTGAGTATAAACATGAAAACTGTCCAGTAAAAAAAAAAACAAATTCAGAAATTTTCCCAATGGCATTGAAGCTCCTTCAATGGCATCGAAGAATGTGTCCAGCAACTAAATTGAAAAATTCACGATTTTCTCGATGGGATAGAAGATTGTTCGATGGGATTGAAAACTATTTGATGGGATCGAAGTTGGCTTTAATGAAATCGAAACTGGCATCGATGGCATCAAAGGACTGAATCTGTATCTTTTTTTTTCTTAACTTCGAGTCTTCAATTTATTCCTTTTTTGCTTGGTTTCCTTGGATCTTTGGCTCTTTATTTCTTTAATATTGACCTTCATAGATCCAATTCTACTTTTGATCATTCTTTTAAGCATTAAATCATCACTTTAAGCATCATTTTCATCTTAGCTCTCCAAATCACCTCGCATAGAAAAACATACGTAATTAGATCAATTAAGCACATCTATGCTCATAAAATCAAGCATAATAATGGGAAAATATACAATATTTCACACTCAACAATATAATTGCTGATAACATCTTAGTGACCTTTGATTACTTGAACGGTCAATTATAGAACATGCATTGATCCCTGTACGAGCATTGGAAATAATTGGTAACTAGCTCTAGCCATTGAAAAATTAATTTGTCTGTTCCTGTGTAAGAATACATGGTTTTATTATGGCTACACAACTTCAAATCATCATCATCATCCATGCCTTATCGCAAGAAATTAGGGTAAACTACAAGAATCCTATTTGGCTACACAACTTGAAATGTCGATTGTGTTTTCCAGTCAAGTGTTGAAATTAGGTTATTCTACAATTCTTGTTGGATGCCAAGATCTATGTCTCACAATCTGATATGATGATGTTTTACAATGCTTGTTGGATTTGACATCCACTAAAAATTATTATGAGTGGAGGAATTTTTTCATAGAATATTTTGACCTTTTGCCATTTGATGCAAAGTGTCCAATTTGAATGATCTAAACCATCGATATGATTGGGGCTCATTTTTCAAATTCTGACTATTCATATGACTGACTAGTGACTAATAATATGATTAGGCGTATTTACAATGATCTAAATTGGTGATATGATTTAGATTATTTCTAGTGATCCAAACCTATGACATGATTGGGCCATTTCAGCGAGTTCAACTGTTCATATGATTGGGCTCATATCCAATGATCAAAATGCTTAAGTTGCTTTTAGTGATCTAGACTCACCATATGATTGAGTCTATTTCAGTGATTGAAGGTGATTGATATTGATATGATAAGTTGATTCATATCTTTCATTTGATTGAGTTGGTAAACAGTGGTCAATACTTCTATATTGTACGTGGGGCCCTTATTCAGTGTTGTAAATTGTCAAATGATTGGACTTGTTTTCAATCCAAACCATTCATTTGATTACTTCATTTATGTGATCCAAACAATCTATATAGTTAGTCTTGTTCTCAACAAATCAATTATCATGCACGAAAGATTGTTTGTAATCTAAATTGTTCTTATGATTGGTTATGTTTCCAGTCACACAAACCTTTGATATGAGTGCACCTATTCAAGGGGTTAAAATCATTCATAGCTTGTTTGTTTTAAGTGATCTAAACCCCTTCATTTGATTAGATTAAAAAAAAAAAAAAACAATTTGTAAACTTAGGCCTCTGTTTATCAAGCCAATGAATTAATGTTTTATACTCTTTATTGAGTTGTACAAGCCCACAAATTTATGAGAGGAGGAATCTTGGCCTATCATTGTGCTCATTTTCAACAATCCTTACTAATCATACGATTGACAAGTTTTTAATGATTCAAACTATTAATATGATATAGTCTATTTCCGACAATCTAAAGTGTTCATATGCTTTGGCTTGTTTTGTGACACAACCCTTGGTAGATTTGTAATTGTGGTTTCATTCATTGAAAACAATTGAAAACAATTGAGTGCATGAGTCATGCACATGGGCCCATTTTCAATTATACAAACAATTAGTATTTCTTGTTCTATTTTTTCTAGTAGAAACCATTCTTGTGGTTGGGTCCTTTTACAGTGACCCAAACCGTTAATCACTCAGCTCTCTTCTAGTGGTGCTAACTATTAATAGGAATGTCCCAGTTTTGCTAACCAAACCATTTATAAAGATAGGCCTACCTTTTGAAATGCTTGGGCCATTTAAAGTTATCGAATTGATCTAAACTTCTAAAATGGTTGGTTTTTTTGGACCATTCAAATCATTCACATTGCTGTATCTTTTTAAGTGTATCAAATCCTCTATACAATGCCCGAAAGGATGTACAGTCAATCTTTTCTTAATAAAAAATATTTCTTTTAAAAAATCCTCTATACAATTTGGGCCATTTAAGTGATTAACACCCTTCATATTATTGAGGCCATTTTTAGTGATCAAAATCAATTGATATCCTTTTTTTTTTTTTTTTTGAAGAGTTAACCAATTGATATCCTAAGGCCCATGTTTCAACAATGCTCATGTTCAACAATCTAGGCAAATGTTTTGTAGCCAGTGTTAGTTGGATTGAATTGATACACCACTAATGTTAACTATGAATATTATGCTAAGGTCCATATTTATGCATTGCAAAAAGGTTGCCAAAATACCGGGAAAGAAATGCAAAAATGCACGAAACGTCGTTTAAACATATCAAAGCGCCAGTATACTTTGGTACAAATCTATCAAGGCAACAATAAAATGGCTGACCACGAGTTAATTTTTTTTCTTAATCCATTTGATTGTTTATTTTTAATTGGAACCTGTATTATTTTTAAATATTTAGAACTTAAAAAATGTTGCACAATACAATTAAAAATGAATACAAAATAAATTGTATTACTTTACAATGAAAAATGTATAATATTTACAATAATATGTTGAAAATGTGTATGAATATATATATATATATATATATATATATATATATATATATATATATATATATATATATATATAAATCCCTCCATCCAGCCATCATCTGTCTCTTCTTGCAACCTGCAAGACAAAACAAAAAAATTTAATTAATTACATTTCCTGTGATTTGCAAGACAAAATAATAATAAAAGAAGAGAGGGAAGAGATCCGACCTCTAATTGGGCAGCTGGTGAAATAGAGCTTCTGGGAAAGGCTGAAATACACAGTGAAAATCATCTGCAACTTAGTATAACTGTTCACAGGGCCACTACAACAAAACTGGGGATAAGTGGCGCTTGTGTGCAATTTACACCGGCGCTATTTAACTGCGGACCACGGATGTTATAAAAAATTAAAAACTACCCGATTTTCATTTCACCCGATTTTCATTTCACTCGCAGCTGTCTCTCCCGACGACTGTCTCTCTCTCTCTCTCTCTCTCTCTCTCTCTCTCATGCGAATCTCTCTCTCTCTCTCTCTCTCTCTCTCTCTCTCTCTCTCTCTCCAGGCTTGACTCTCTCTCTCTCCCTCTCCCTCTCCCGACGACTCTCTCTCTCTCTCTCTCCAGATTCTCGGCTTCTTCCTACCCCTGAATCTCTCTCTCATGCGCGAGCCGCCATTAATTTTAGGGCTTAGATGAAGATCAAAACAGGTAAGAGTCTAGATTTCATCAATTTCAACATTAGTGATTTCCTAATTAGGGATTTACAATGTTGAAACCCTAATTAGGGATTTACTTATGTGGAAACCCTAATTAGGGATTTTTCTATGTTGTTTCATGTGAATACATAGAAACGATTTGTTGTGTGAATCTGATTCGATTTGTTCGATTCTTCGATTTGCGTTTTCCATCCGAATTACATTTGGATTTCGTGACGGGTGAAGTTTTTCAATCTGAATTACATTCGATTTGCGGTTTATAACTCATTAGGTATCTAGATCTGCTTTCTCTCTTGTTTCTAGGGTTTTGGATCTATTTTTTACACTTTGCATTTAGGTTATTTTAGGTATGGTAAAATACAATTTTTAAATTAAAATTTCTTTGAATTTTTGTGTTCTATATTCAGGAAAAATCAACGATGGAAGCAATGCATAGATGTTGCTTGATGACCATTATCATGGCTACATGGTATATAAATTTATTTTTATGTTGCTGATGACCATTATCATGGCTACATGGTATATAAATTTATTTTTATGTTGCTGATGACCATTATCATGGCTACATGGTATATAAATTTATTATTATTTTTTTTTAATCAAGAAAAATCCAACCAGCTCAGTAGATTCCATTGAGAAGATCTGACCCCTCGAATGAGTTGCTAATGTTATATGCAATTTCCACTCCTTGATTTTATTTGTTACACACATTACAGTGATAATCTAACAGTGGAGATTTCTCATAAAGAGAGAGAAAAAAATCACTCATCATATGATGTCCTTGGTTTGGTCATCCAGACCATTGTCTCCGATATGCCCCCACCATGGATATGAGATGCACGAAAAATCCCTCAATCTTAACCCTTGGATCGGTGGCCTTAGGTGGTGAGAGAAAATATGAAGATGGTCTCGCATCCATCGAAGAAAATAGACTAAATAATTGAATGGTCGATTTTAAAATCTAGGAGATTTCAAGCACCCTCCATACATGGTCGGGCCATCGGTTTAAACCCGAGCCAGGACACTCAACACCACCGATATTACAATCGGATGGGCTCAGCCAAGTTGTTCTTATTCGCAGATACAAGCCCTTTCCAGCCCAAATAGCTATGGGAAAAAATGAGAGAGAGAAAAGAAAAGAAAAGAAAAAAAAAAGAAGCAAGTGCTAACATATAGATAACTTGTTGATCATGAACAGGAAGACGTTGAGTTGATGCATTCCCTTGGAGTGAATTCCTACAGATTTTCCATTTCCTGGTCTAGAATCCTTCCAAGTGAGTTTTACTTCTCTCAAATTATGTATTAGTTTCCTCTACCATGCATGTAACCACCCATTGCATTGTGTTACTCATTTTGGTATCACCTTTTTTCAGGTCATTGAGTTACAACTACCCTCATTTTTTAGTAATTTTGATCCCGCGTCTTCTGAAGCCAACTTCCCTTCAAGTAAGTCCCTTTGCTTTTGTAAAGAATTTCTTCGAGATTGTCATATGTGCATACCTTTATGAGCCTTTCATTATTATTACATCTTGCTTGATTGTCTCTTATCTTTGGTCTTCTTATGGTTTTCAAATTTTGGGTTTGCAGGTGTGCAAGCTTATTTGGCTGGACTGACTTTCACCTTAGCTGCCTCTCCTTGTAGTACACCCGTGCTTGCTACTCTTCTTGGATATGTGGCTGCATCTAGGGTATGGAAATCTAAATGATTTTAAATCCACTTGCAAACATTATTTTCCATATTTTAGTTCTTATTGGCATGGCTTCGTAACTTGCATGGTGGGTTCATTTGCCACAAATTGTGGCTACTAATCCACCTTACATATCACATATGTGCACACCAATCCGATGATCAAAACGCCCCTCATTTTGGGTGGATGGCACGAAAATCGACTCATGATCGTTATAAAATCAAAACCGATCCATCCAAAAAGTTTGATCACCATCCCGTTCGATTTTGACCATCAACCTTTTTCTTCACTAACCCTCCATTTGATGGCCCTGCGATTAGACAGTTAGGACCGTCCAATCAGTGTGGGTTTTGGGCAATGCTCTATCCTCAATGGGGTCAACAAGATCAATATTGGTGTGAAAGTATTCCAAATTAACTATGAGATGAGTTGCCGATTGCCACTAACTAATAGTTTTAGGCAAAGGTACATTGTAGTCCTAATGGGTATTAAAACATGTATTTGATAAGGTGTCTACTCCCTGTTTTCCTTTCTTATTTTTCCACTTTCAATGGACTTAAAATTTCAGTTTCTCCTTGAAATCATTGAAGATATCAAGCATTTAGCATGTTGCCTGTGTTTGTTATAACTGGAAGTAGGTGCTCTTGATAACGAATCCAGTTATAGGGGGGACTTACTCTTGACATACACAACTGGTTATGTAGCCCCTCTTCTACTGGCAGCTTCCTTTGCTGGTGCATTACAGGTAAGAAATCACTGATTTATGTCATTAACTTGGGCTAAAAACTGGGATTGGGATGTATTTGGTCTGGTTATCCAAAATTGGTGTTGAGAGAACTTGATATAGCCTTTCTTCCGTTTGGTGAGAATCCTTAGATCCTTATCTCATAGCCCATTGTTCATGGGAAGTTGATCCAAACCCTTCATCTCACCCATACACATGGAAAAACGAGAAAAATGCAAGGTCAATTTGTCTGAGCGAGATATGATTCCAATATATAACAGTTAACATTTGAGAAAATGATGGCCATTTTTCTTTGAAAAATAACAAATTATATCGAAAAGGCATTTTCATTATATAACACCATGAAGAATGCGAAGTCTGTAACAACGGGAGTTGTGACGACTTCTCAAATCTTGGAAAGAATCCATTTTTCATCCTAGTAAAAAGTAAATTACTTGCAATAAAACATCACTGAAATCTAAGTCTTTTGGAGCCTCATTGGCTTAAGTACATTTTATTTGAGCATTGTTTTGGCTTAGATATTTTCAAATTGAGCCTTCTATTTTGGCTCCTCGAGCAGATCATGAATCCTATTCGACCACATGTCACCCGGATTCAAGATCCGTGTTGTTATTCAGTCGACTTCGGTGTACATGCCATTACCAAATCGGACTTGTCCAATCATCAAGTGGACCACATATATCTTGAAGATGGCATTCCTCAACTAGATTTGAGAGATTTCTTCGATTATTGTTTGGCAAAAGTTTAAAACCAGCTACCCACCTAATGTGAACATTCCTTTACCTGGGATGGCATTGCAATAAACTTGTTCAATGTAATTGACCTCTATGATAGACTATTAGAGCTCCTGATTGTAATAATAGTCTATTACATTGTGCTTGTGGGAGTTTTGTACTCTCATTTGTTACTTGTTTTTGTCTTGTTCACCTTGTTAGATATGCCAAGAGTTCGATTTGCAGGTTAGACACTTACAACTACATATGTTTTTTGCTAGGTATTATTCATCAATATCTTTCATAAATAATTGATCTTGCTTAATTTATATTTTTATCGCTTCATTTATATGCTTTCCTAGAGGCCCAACTTGTAACTCCTCAGAACCCGCTCTGCCGTAAGATATTACGGTGTATGACGGTTCCCAGCAGGTTAAGTTGCAAGTTATTATATAGAGTTGGTTGGATGTCTTTTATTTTTGTAAATGCTATTAATAGTTAGTTGGATGATGAATGATACTTGTGATTGTGAATGACAATAAACAACTTATATATATTAGAATGCCAATTGTGATTGATTATGTAATTGTTTAAGTATAGGACAATCAGTTGCCCATTTGAGAATTTTTATGTAGCCAAGCATAGATATAGTGTGCTTTTGGAGACATAAAAATTCTCAAATTGTCCCATGTTTGGACAATTCAAGGTTGGATAGATTAGAATGCTTTCGGTTCCTGATTTAAATGCACATGCTAGTTCTGCGTTGTATCTGTCCTTTTCTCTCTGGTTACGTTTCTTATATTTATTTCTAATGTTAAATATCGTCACATTATGTGGATACTTGACATGGAAATCAAATGCAAGATCAACGTATTCGGAGAGACATGGGGGAGAGATCTTGTAGGAATTTCGGTGTGGGCATTTAAATAGGAACATGAAAGTATTACAATCTATCCAAATCTTGATGGGTGACTGATTTAGTTAGTCAGTTAAAGATACCATTAGAGATTCTATTAGATGCCTAAATTGTAGGTCGCTTGTGGGGTGAGCAATAATGGTGCTTGTTTCATTATAATTTCCCTTTAGTACTCTTCCTTAAATTTCTCTTATACCCATTCTAGTTTCTCTCCTAGGAAGCTTTGTCGAGCTCACTTTGTTATAGGGGTAGTTAGTTTCACGAGTTATCTGTAACATTTCCTGATTTATACCGTCTTCTATGTTGCAATTGTAGGTGGGCAGGCCTATCGCAGTGCATGTGTTGCCGATCGAACTGGTCATGCTTTATTGCACACACTTTATGGCCAGGCAATGAGACACAATAGTAGTTCTTCGTGGAATACTTTGCTTTGGTTCTTATAATGGATAGCACGGGTAAGTTACTTTCTGAGTGATATATTTCTGATAGCTTTATCTTTCAACATTTCCTCAATTTTTGGGAAATCATGATTGGTTATTTGGTGATTGATGTTATTCACCTGAAAGTCATGATTGCTTAAAGTCTAACTTAATAAACAAAACATGCAAATTATAACCTGTGATTTTAGCATTGTGGGTTTGTGTTTGAAGATTACGATGTGAAACGAATTACGAAATCAATAATAGAGTCTGCAACTGGAACTGGTTGCAAGTCATTAGACTTGGACCTGTTGCAGGATCGCCTATGTTGTATGTTGCAGGCAAAGAAATTCTTCCTGGTGCTTGACGACGTTTGGAGCAAAGACAGCGAGAAGTGGGAGAAGCTGCTGAGACTTCCCTTCCAAGCTGGTGCAGCTGGCAATCGAATCATTGTAACCACTTGTATGGAAGATGTTGCTTGCATGATGGGAAGCACTGATCACATGCACAAATTGGCGGTCAGGAAACCGTCTCTTTCTCTCTATCATATACCCCTCTCTTTATATTTCTCCTTCCATTCACCACCTATTCGATGAAATTCCTCATCACCAAACCCTATATATTTTCCCAGAGATCTGAAGATTATGTGGTGAAGTGAGACGGCCGTCAGGAAACCATCCACTTTGATAAGATCACCACTCATCTGAAGAAGCTAAGCTATGGCCTCAGCCTCGATCACTGCGATCCTGTACTTGTGGCTCAGAAGGTATGTGCTGGAATGTACAAGGGCGTCACCACCAGTCAACTTGAGTCATGACGAACTTACTGCTGAGACTGCGGCTGCTATGACTGCAAACCACCCCGATTATGCCTCTATAGGTTTTCCCTTCTTATTGTTTTGTGGATTTGGAGATTGGAGAGAAGCGCTTGGTTTTATTTGCCTGATTCTTTTTTGAATTTTCATTCAGCTTGCGGCGAGAATTGTTGTTTCAAATCTGCATAAGAGCACCAAGAAATTGTTTTCTGAGACGTGAGTGTTTGTTGATTTAACTTTTCTTTTGTTGTTTTTGCTTGAATTTATTTAAAAAAAAAAATCGGAATTGGATGATCTGTGCAGAATTAAAGAGATGTATTGCCATTTCAATGAAAGATCAGGGCAGAAGCTCCGTTAGTTGCAGATGATGTTTATGAGATAATCATGAAGGTAATCTCCCCTGTTCTAATGAATTTCTTTTCATTTTTTTCTGAGATTCAAGTACTGATTTGGAAAAAGAGACCGTGCTGTATTATGTGCCATCTTACATGGGCCCATTCAGGGGCCCATTCTTGTAAATTGATGGGATTTTGTTTTATTGACCACAATGTCAGTAAATATATTTACCTCAGAGAATTAAATAATTTTCTTGTTAAATGCAATCTTCTTTCCTTCATACAAGCACGTGGTCATTGGTGCACTGTTAATTACCTCATCCTGTATGCTGATTTGAGATGCGATTTCTTTGTGATTTAAATGGTGCCTTGATAATTCTGCCCAGGGCTTCATTCTGAGGGATTCATGATTTTTCCCTAAATTGGCTTCGTGGGGATGGAGATATATTTAGTTTTGTGCTTGTAAATCTAATGGTTCATAGCCATTGTAATTAGAATGCTTTTGATATAAAGAAATAAATTGAAAAAAATCTGCAAAAGATACTTTGGTATGTAATTGTAAAATTTCCTATGATTTTCTTAGAAAATTGAAAAAAAAATCTGCAATAGATACAAAGAAATAAATAAAAACTCATCAATCATCCAGTTCTCATCATCCAGGCACCTATCTGCTAGTTGGATTGTGATTAACTCAAAGAGATCATTGTATCCCTAGATGATATCCAAGATTATTGTCTTTCTTGGAAGGTTAGAAGCCATATAGCTGGATTTATAGATGAATCAGGTATGTGAGGTTGGTGGGATTTGTTATGGGTTGTCTTAAGAATGTGAATTTTGTTTTTAATTTTATGTCAATATTTTTGTTTTGGTTTCTTTTCTTTTCTTCCTTCCTTCCTTCTTCCTTTCTTAAAATTTTTTTTTTTTTGAAGTGTTTTTAGTGGTCTATAGTATTAAGAGAGATGGTACTGTAAAATTTTCATGTCTGTGTGCCCTTAGATTCAACTTATGTAGAAAGAATTGGTTGCATTATTTTAAAATGGTTTATATGAATTGTTCGCCTCATTTTATGCCCTCATGGTTACCATTCGTTATTATTAGTTGTAAAAATTGTCTCTACAGCCCAAAAGATCCTATTACTTATGATTGCTAAGTTGGCAAATACATGAAGCAGTATGTAGAAGCCATGGAGAAGGTGATTAAATGCATCATTAGCTTGTGAGGCTTTTCCTTGCTTTTAAAACTGGACATGAAGCTTTGAATCATGCAAATACTCAGACAAACATTTTTGTGTCGTAATATGTAGGTTAAGCTAAAACAAGGTTTCAAAATTGCAATGACTATTTCTAGTGAAGGAATTGCATATCTACAAGTAAGCTAGTATTATTTTGTTCTCCTTCCATTTTAAAAGCCTATTTATTTCAATGCTCAAGTGTAACTCGCCCTTGTAATTCATTATATAGGACAACCAATTTTGGAAGCTTTATAAGGAAGATCCAACTTCATGTTCCATTGTGATGAAGACTTCAGTTGGGCTTGTGTTTCTTCTTGCATCTTTGTTAGAACCCTTCATGCCATCCTTTTCTCGTTGAGGTAATATAACTGAGCCCCAGTATATGTTTTTGTCACAAGAAGAAACTTAATTTGTAGCCGAGATGTTTCAATTGCTAATGCTTTGTTGTATCTTATCAAGTTTTAAGTTCGCCATTCGAGGTTATCTTTGTTTCCGATGGTATTTAAGGTACTGAAGCAGCTTAATTTACGTCTTGAAAAAATCTCATTGTGCGATGAAAAAGGAGATGTTGACGGGGCAAGAAGACCTTGGGATATAGTTCCTACTGGCCACAAAATAGGGACACCGAACCCTTGTTTAAGGAACTGGTATTTTATCATTTCTTTTATTTTATCCTCCTTACACAGACATGTGGGTGTTTCATTCACTGCTAGTCAGCCAATGGCATGATGCTTTATTCATCTAGTGAAACTCATTTCCCTACAGAAAGATGAAACTCGATGGCTGGGAACTTTTGATATGTAAGCTTTTGTTTCAAGTTAAATGAGTACAAAGTATTGATTTTCATCCCTATACTATGTGACATTTATTTTTCCCTTTTATTTTTGGTGCCCTCCTTTGGGTTTGATTTTGATTTCACTATCTATGCCTTGAAATACATTTTATTTTTGATTTGAGATTTCAATCAATTCCTCTCTCTCTCTTGGCTAGAAATATCGATTCTTATCTACTTAGGCATCGCTTGATATGAATTGCACAGCTTTCTTGCCTAAATTCTTTTCCTTAAATTAATCCCTGTGAGTTATGTTAAGTGAGCTTTGCCCTTAAAGAATTGGATTTACCCATGAGATGTCGTGTTCCCAGGGTTTATGTTGGGCAAATTTCTACCCAAGGGAAGTTGATGCTATGGGGAGCGAAGGTCGAACAAGTTGATAAGCATTTCGCCTTTTTTTAGCAAAGATATTGTTTTGTGAGCTTAGCTTGGTTGCATCAATTTATCATGTATGCAGATTAATAGCCTCATCGATAGAGGGCAATTATGGAGATGGGTTACTTCATCGTTTCTGCATGCGAATATTGGGCATCTCATGGTCTGTTTTTAAACACTCCCATCTTAAATATTTGGTGTAACTATTATCTTTCATACATACATATACATATACATATATATATATATATATATATAGAGAGAGAGAGAGAGAGAGAGAGAGAGAGAGACTTTGTGTAACTATCAAAACACTAAATGTTGGAAATTTTATTGTTCGAGTCAATCATTATTCTTTGAACTCTGTTGGTCCTGTTGTGGAGAAAGTTAGCAAGCCCAAAAGATTTCTTGCGCTTTTACTTCACTTCAGTGCTTGCAAGTAAAAACTAGCATACCTTCTGTGGTAGATGAATTTGTTTATTAATACCAACAACGACTTCAACATTTCTGATCTATATTTTATAAGAAAATCGATTCAGCAATGAGTTGCTACTTCTGTAAAGCACCTTTTGTTGGCGCCTCTGGAGCCATTTTTGACTTGTAAGTCTCCTCGAAGTCTTTCCTTTGTCTAATAGCTGCACCTGCTTTCTAGTAGTTTAGAAAACTTGTATTTGTCTTGGACATAAGGACATTGTCAAACTTCTCAAACCTGATAATGAAATGGCAAAAAGAGGTGAAAAGATTCAGAAGTAAAGAGGGAGAAAAAATATGAGGGTTGTCCTTCGATGTGGTCATGTCTTGTTTTGTTTCAAAGAGCTTGCTTCTTGTATTCCCTGTTCTCAATTGTTTATTTATTTACTTTTCTCCATTTGGCTTTTGGTGTTTTCGGTATCCTGGATACGACCCTTTTGATTTAGTACCAAGAATTCTTTTAAAATCATTGATGCTAAGAATTCTTTCAAAAGAGATGAAGTTGATAATTTACTTCTTTTTTTCCTTTGTGCAGGATTGTAATCAATTGTGCCTAAATTTAGGCTTACAAGCACTTCAGCCTTTTGACGCCACTCCCGCTAGGAGTATGCCATATAGAGGGTTTGTTTATTTATTTATAATTCAAGACCATTTTCAATTTTATTGTAATAAATATTATATATATATTTTTTGTGTAGTAATATAAATTTTGTTTAATATTCAATTTTAATTATATTGCAACATTTTTTTGTTTCAAATATTAAAAAATTACAGGTTCCAATAGAATTCTTTTCAAATCAATAGCCGATCCACTTTTATTTAGCAGCGCTTTTGGGTTTTTAGCGGCGCTTTCTTCAGCAATACTTCCGCCCAGAAAAAACGCCGGTGTAACCCGCCAAATACTTTCCAGTCAGCGGCGCATATAAAAGCGCCGCTAAAATCCCTTAGCGCTGCTGAAGGTTTTAACGACATACCCTTCCGGCGGCGCTTGACTAGCGCCGATAAAGATATTAGCGGCGGTTTTGGCCGCCGGTGAAAGTACTCTGTCTTGTAGTGGGCCATTAACAGATGTAATCGATACTCAAGACTAATAAAATTCTACTTCATCTTTGCAAGGAATGGACTCTCACCTGCTTGCAATATAACACATTTGGGACAGATGCTACAAGCTGGCGATACGTCAAACAGCAGAAACGTAGTAGTCGGGATACTGTACAACATCCATCATATGAAGAATAGGTCCAACATCCCCGACCTGTTTAAGCATGATGTCAATCTTTTGTCTAACGATGCTAAGCTCCGTATTTTGATATATAGGAATCTATATCGAACGCTCAAGAGAAGATTTGCTAGGCCCAACACAGAGGGCTGTAAACAGATCAAATTCGAAGTGGATTTGCGCACATGCGAATCCAGTCCGATTGTTCATTACGGCATAACTTTGAATGACCTGACCCAAAAATCAGATTGGTCAACTCATCACATGGGCCACACACGGGATAATATTGGATGGTTTTAAAAAAAATTACCAAATATATGTAGCTTGATTTCGGGCCAGAGCATCACAACTTTTCTTTTATTGAAATTGCTAGTAAGGATCCCAAAATGCCCAAAATGCGTGGCACAACTTAGTTTCTAAACACCACAATAGGAAATTAGAGAGAGAGAGAGAGAGAGAGAGAGAGAGAGAGAGAGAGAGAGCAATTTTCAGACCTGAAACATCTATGAGTTACAAGATTCCAAGATACTCCTTTTAGTTTTGGAAACATGTAAAAAGGAGATTACAGTTTTTATTGATATATGGAGAGTACGTATAGAGAGGATTTATGTAAGTGTTTAGGCTCAAAAACAATTTTCTAGTCTTGATTTCCTGAAAAAAATTAGTAATAAATAAATAAAAAAAAAAAAAAAAAAAAAAAACCAAAATCCAAAAAAAAAAAAAAAAAAAAAAAAAAAAAAAAAAAAAACAAAAAAACAAAAAAAAAAAAAACATAAACCAAAAACTACTTCCTGGCTGCTTAAAGAACAACATACTCTGAAACTAAATTATGTCATTGTATATTATGCATAACTGATAAAAGCTCTCGAAAAAAAAAAAAAAAAAAACTAATTAAAGCTCAAGTTGGGCCCACAATTGAAAGTGCCATTTGAATCACAAAATTATAGACAGTTGCCCCTTGTGGCTGCATGTAAGTACCAATATAAATAACTATAAAATAATTGAAACCCATCTGCACTCAAATCAAATTAACAAGAATCTAAGAGAATCTTAATATAACAAGCTAGCTATGAGAAGTTTATACTGACCTTCGAAGTCTGTTGTTTTGCCTTCAACATAGGAAGATGCTACTTTATATGGATTTTGTCAGAACTTCCTCTCTCTACATATACAACATGCGGATATTTCTCATCCTTTACTACAAGATGGTGCTGTAGAAAAATGAAAAGTAGGAAGAAGGAACGTTTATAGTAGGGAGGAGGCATAAGCAAAAATAAATGCATCACAGAATATAGATGAGATACTCTTGAAAAGAATTTACATCAGACATAAATCAGAAAATTAATGATGCTCTCCATCCTACCATATCTACATGGTTAATTAAACAGCTCCATTAATTTCATTTTTTTTAGACAGCAAGCTGAGGGCTGGCTTGCCAAAACAACGACTTCTATGAGCCCACACCCACTTGCTACATGCTGGGACTTTTCATAAGCTTTAGAAACTACCTGATTTTTCCTAGAGAAGGCTGCATATAATCAGCTGCAATTCCTTTACTCATAGCCTCTCCTAAGTTCAGTGCAGGGAGCCAATGCCTGCTCAATCCAATGCCTGTCATCTAGCTTTAGAAACTGCACGATTTTTCCTAGAAAAGGCTGCATGATTTCTAGATTTCATAAATAAAGAGTAAATGCTGCAATCTTCAAAGTTTCTCAAATGAAGAAAATTATAAGAGCTGCAAAACCAAATTGGTTTGAGGCAATGGGAAACTAACAATTAAATATCCATAAAAGTTATTTTCCATGTGTTAGTTGATAGAACATTTCGAATGAAGGATATCCCAAAATAATCATCTAACCTCCTAAACGTGGGATTCCTTGGCACAAGTAGAAAGCATTATGCGTATTAGACAGGAAGAATATGCATGTTTTTAAGTAGGTGCCCATAAATGAATCTACTAAAGAGAAATAATCCTTTTTGGCACCTATTTGCAAACACAGAAAAACTTTCGTGCTATAGCCAGGCAAGTTGGCCCCACAGTGAATGTGGCTAACCCAAAAAATAGGACCATTCAGCTGGGCCGCCAGGTAAGTTGAAAGTGGAATTACAAAAGAATGAATCCCAGCAATGCCCCTGCTCACAGGATGCCAATTTTACAAAAGGATTTCTTGATAGGAGCCATTATTAACTCCCAGTCTCTTTTGCAAAAGAAACATTAATTTCTTTTATGCACTATTGTAGAAGAAACATTTCTTTTATGCACTCCTGAACTAAGAAGTTTCTAACCGGGTACCTTGACAAATGAATATTCACTGTCAAGATACATGACGGGTTATCGAAAATTCACTGTGGGCTCGACAAAGCTTCCTAATATAAATTAAACAAGCACTATTATCATCATTTCATTTAGCGAAAGAATGCAAGATACACGACGATTTTATTTATTTATTTATTATTTTACAACAAGATTCTCGGTAACAAATGAGAGACCTATCTACATACTAACTAATGACAGACCTATCCCTAAACGACAATGATTTAGGTATCTTAGAGAATCACTAATGGTATATCTAACTAATTGACTAAATCAGTCACCCATCCAGGACCAAATAGATTTTAATGCTTTCAAGTTCCTATTTAAATGCCCACCTGAAATTCTGGCAGTATCTCTCAATCTCTCTCTAGATGCATTGATCTTGCATTTGATTCTCATGCCAATTATCTGCATATTATGAGGATATTTTATATTAGAAATAAATATAAGAAACATAACCAGAGATAAATGGACAAATACAATGCAAAACAAGCATGTGCATTTAAATAAGATAACCGAATGCATTTTAATCTATCCAACCTTGAATTGTCCATATGTAGGATAATTGGAGAATTTCTATGCATCCAAAAGTACACTATATCTATGCTTGGCTACATAGAAATTCTCAAATGGGCAACTAATTATCCTATCGTTAAACAATTCCATAATCAATTACAACAAATGTTTATCATCTACCTATCTAATAACAGAATGTGTTTAAATTGAAGAAATAAATTTTAAAATTTGCGCAAGTAGAATTGAAATAATTAACCTAGTATTATCTACTACATCCTAGTAACATACAAACAATATTGGGGCACCATACCATAGGCTACAAGAATAACATGTCCCCCTAAAAAAAAAATCCTACAGGGATAACATGTGTGTGTGTGTGTGTGTATCTTGTAAGCTGTTTATTTCTACTCTCAATTGCAAATATATTCATCATCCAATCAACTATAAATGAAGCAATAAAAAATAATTAAGTAAGATCAATTAACAACTATATTTTTTAAACATGAGTTCTTGTCACTTAACAAATAAAAAAGTTATTTTTGAACTAAAGAAGCCTACATGTTAAGTAATAAATAAATATGAAAATAGAAACTGGAGATATTTGTTATAGTAGGGCTCCAGATCTCAATGATTTACACACTGAATGATGGGCTCCACTTTAGAAACTGAAAGCAATCCTGGCATTGTACGATACATGAAGACCACTTCAGACAAGTGGACTTCATATAGCAAAGCCCCTTCTCATTAAAGTAACATAACTAGCTAATTTTTGACAAATAATCTCCACATAAGCATATACAAAAAATATAGCATAAAAATACATTTAATTCCAAATGGAGTAGTACAACCAGACAACCAATAGTTATATTAATTGGTCAATGCATTTCATTGTGGGATAAATAAGAACACCAATACTAACGATGAAGCTAGATAAGTACATATGCAAAAAAAAAAAAAAAAAAAAAAAAAAAAAAGAAGAAGAAGAAGAAGAAGAGGGAAACACCCAAATCTTAGGCATAGGCCCAACCCTAGGGCTTGGTATTTCATCTCAAGCTTGGCCCGAAATGAACTGAGCCCCTAATCCCGAGGGCCAACCCGGCCCATTGACAACCCTAATTAACACCCGAACAAACAGTATCAAACACGTCGTATAAAGAACTTGCAGTAACTGCACTTCAAGCTATGGGTGAACCAATTCTACCTGCCACTGATTTGCTTCTATTGCATCTATTTAGAGAAGGTTATGAGAAGTGGCCCACCATTTTTCAACTGGGAGACTCCCTGTAATAGCATTAATAATAATAATGTGCATGAGTTGGATTGTGTTACTCTTTGAGAATATGGATTAATTCTACTCTTTTTACAAGAAAATCTAACCGTTTCTTACTGCCAGCAACTGCGATTCCAAGAATGCAAGTTGATTTTAAAAGTGGACAACCAAACATACACAAATAAAATAAAGAAATCAAATATAAAGAAATTTCCAAGATTTGAATCCACATACCCTAATGCTAATAAATAGCATTGTTACTCATTGGACGGCCCACATTAATCCAATCTGAAATCAAGGGAGACAGATGACAAAATATATTGAAGACAAGGTACTTGTAAAAAATTTCTATCTGTGTGGAGGTTACATCCCGGGCGTGACCCCTCCGCTCGGGCATTAAGACCTTCTTAATTATTTGTATGGACCACTGAGATGTGGTTTAGACATCCAACCTATACATTATACATGTCCACCCGAGTGGAGGGGTCACACCAAATTTCAGGCCATTGTAAAACTTAGGTAGGTCACTTGATCACATAAAGTTATTTTAAATGTTTTAGGTATGATCTGGCATTTGTTTCATATGGGGTGGCCCATCTGAGCTACATGCACAATATTTCAGATATCTGATACACAACATGGTGGGGCCCACAACATGTACATAATCCAGTAAGATTGATCTTAGATCAACCTCAGATGTCTGATACACGACTTGCTGCTGTCATAATTTTTCTATCATCCTCTTTTTAACGCCTAAAATTCCACCCCATATTCTAGATTCCATGGGATTAAAAATTTAGACTGTAAGATGCAACTAAAAGAATACAAAATACAGGTTTGAAAATTCAGGGTTTAGATTCTCAAGTCAGAATCCAAATCCATGATACCAAATGACCCATCTATTATTTTATTTAAGAGAAAGATCTGGGGCATCCTGATCTATCATCCACGATCTACCTAATGGTTCCAACTATGGAATTAATCCAAATTATGAAAGAGTACGTAACACAATCAAGAATGTTGGTTGAAGCATTTCTTCAAATATGTAGGGGGCCATGGATAGCGGTGGATATGGTTGCTGCTGCTGCCCAATCCATCAAAAAAAGAAATGAGAGAGTACCTTCGAGTGCCTCCTCTGATTTCTTCTATTCTCTTCAGTATTGTTGGAAAGATATCGATGAAAGAACTGCTTTGAAGAGAACGAGCTAGGAGGCCTCAATCTACAAGCGTGATCCTCGATCTGTCGGAATGATTTTCGAATCAGATGTTGGACATCAATTTTCTTGGTCATTAACCACTTGCGGTTGATTAGGGTTGTTGATTGATCACCGTTGATGACCACATCCGCAGGTTGCCGGGCCTACTCGATCTATAGCTCTATATCTAATCTAAGAACCCTAGAATGAGAAGAGAGGAAGAGAAATAAGAGAGAGTGAGATTTAGAGGCAAGATGGGAGAATGAAAGTTCCAAATCCAAGATGGGCGAAGTGCACAAAACGAGAGAGAGAGAGAGAGAGAGAGAGAGAGAGAGAGAGAGAGAGAGAGAGAGAGAGAGAGAGAGAGAGAGAAGATGAAAAACCCTCTAGGTGCTTCTTTTATTATTATTATTATTATTATTATTTAATAACTAACATTTACCGGCGGCCACATATATACCAGAATCAGGGGCGTTTTTGGATGACTACCGATGATTCTCATTATCACCGACATTTATAGATGGCTGCTAGTAAAAATTACACCAATAAAGCCGCATTTTCTTGTAGTGCATTGGAGACAAACAATAACGTATTTATCACTAGAGTGCATTTGGTTGCACCAAAATCATGAATTTCATGATTGATAAATCTAATTTGGTGTTAAATATCATGAAATTTGACATAGCCAAACATCATAAACGAACCCAAAAGCCTTTTTCTTTTTACAAGTATAATAAATAAAAACATGAGCTGTTGGAGATAACAAAATTAAACCACCTCCTGAGGATGAGTTCTTTCAATTGGTCTACTACGTTTCCTCCAAGTTACTGTCTTCCTTGTCTTCGTTTTAGTGTACTTCAATGGCCAGCACATTTTTCCTATGGTATAGTCCACCAAGGTGGGCCCAAGACCAGCCAGTACCATGGGCCCACCTTGATGTATGTATCCTTGTCCATTCATTTTTTCGAATTATTTTAGTGCACGAACTTGAAAATGAAGCATATCCAAATCTCAAATGGACCATATTACAAGAAACAATGGTGCTTAAACACTACTCTACCATTTAAAACTTCCTAAGCACTGTTGATAAGGTTACATAATCTTTAATAAAGATAGAAAACAAACATCAGCGTGCCCTAAAATGAGCTGAAGAAACGGATGGATGGCATGGATAGATTAAGACAGTGGTGGCTCCCAACAGAATTATATGGCGGTGAATTACTGCACAATCCGTGTCTGCCTCACTCAGCACCGAAACCCTCCTCACATTCCCCGTGCTAATAAAGTTCCTTGTCCTTCTGCAGTGAAAGAGATCTTTTCTAATCTGCTTATATAAATAGTACTAACACAGCTAAGAGATAAGAGTGTGATTGTTGTGTCATCTCCCACGTGGTTCGATCCAAACGTTTATTTGGTGGGCTGCGACAGGAAAGGATGCCGATTAGCTACTGACAGGTTGAGCGGGAAGACTCGCTGCTGAAGTGATGTCACCAAGTTCTATGGGTACCACCATGATGTATGTGTTGTATTCACACAGTCTATGCATTTGGATTGATCATTTTAAAGCATGAGCCAAAGAATGAGATGGATCCAAAGATGGAGTGGACCCCACCACCGAAAACAGTGGGGAGAGTGATGACCACCATTGAAACCTTCCTGAGCTCCATCATGATGTTTATTTGAGATCCAAACTATTCATTGGTTAACACATACATGAAAGAAGGAAAAAATACAAATACCAGCTTGATCGACAATATTTATGGCACTTGGAATTTTTTAACGGTGGGTCTCACTCTCCCCACTATTTTCTGTGGTGGGATCCACTCGAGCTTTGGATCTGACTCATTCTTTGTCTCATGCCCTAAAATAATCTTTCCAGACGAATGGACAGTCCGGATACAAAATATACATAATGGTGGAGCTCACAGAACTTGGTGATGTCACTTGAGTAGGCTCAACCTCTCAATCGCTAATCCGCTTCCGCTAATCCGCTTCCGACGTACAATGTTAGGCATTATTTAATACTAGTAACCACGCCATAATACTGACAAGGTCAGTGCCAAATCTCTACTGAAGTGACGTCACCAAGCTCTGTGAACCTATCACGATGCAGGTGTTGTATCCATATTGTCCAACCATATGTAGAGATCTTTTTATGGCATTACGATAGATCTAAATTTCGACCCACCCTAGAAAACCATGGGAGCAGTCACACCCACCCTTGAAACATTTATAGGGCCCACCGTGATGTATTTTTGAGATCCAACCTATTCATAAGTTAACATAGAGATAGATGAAGTGAAAACAAAAATATTAGCTTGATTGAAAACTACCATGGCTCCTAAAAAGTTTTGAACGGTGGATGTCACTGTCCCCACTATTTTCTATGGTGTGGGCCGCTTGAACTCTAGATCTATCTCATTCTCTTGGTAATGCCATAAAACGACCTCTAAAAACGGTTGGACGGTATAGATACAAGACATGCATCATGGTGGGGTCCAAGGAGCTTGGTGACGTCACTTCAGTAGTGATTTGGCTACTGACCTTGTCAGTATTCCATCCGCGCACATGGGAACTCATACACGTGGGATATACAATACTGATATGTGGGACCCGTGCCATGATGTGTGTTAAATCCACCCTATTAGCTTGACAAATATCCCAAGGTTTTAAAAATCTAACGATAAAACGGTGAACAATATTTTAAACAAGAAAGTGGTCATTCAATATCTGCCATTAAAAACTTCCCAGGGCTTTTGTAACGTTTATTTGCCGTGGAAGCAGGAAAACACATAGCAGCTTGATCCCATAAGGTCAAGCTCTATGGGCCCCACTATGATGTGTGATGGATATCTATTAAAATTAATCAGATAAACCCTTCAACATGGGCCTACAAACCAGGCCAATCTATGACTAGGTGGGCCACATTGAAGAAAACAGTTAAAGAGTGGATGCCCACTCATTGAAACCTTCATGATTGTCTATAAGGCATGGTGTGATGTGGTTTAGACATCCAACCCATCCATTGTATGTGTCCTATTTAGATGAGAGGACACACCAGATTTGAGGTCCTTCCAAAACTTAAGTAACCCCACCAAATGCTTTTAGACACAATTTCTTATGGTTTTGGACGGTGTGGCTCACAAGAGTTCTAGATACAGCTGATTTTTGGCATCTTATAACCAAGAGGGGACTTATCAAATGCATGGTGTGGATGTCCATCACATATCACGGTGAGGCACATGGCTCAACCTCATGGAAAGCTGGCACAAGGTCACCACCTAGTACCATTTCCTTGTATGTGTTTCTAATGTTTAAGATCAATCTAAAATGAATTCCATCACTGTAACGTTTATTTGAATATATGGTATTCTGATAATTGTACAATGTATTAGTTCCCGTGCATCAACCATATAAAACCTAGTTTTACGGTGAAAACCCATCTCACCTGCCTGCAATGAGGCAAAGTTTTAGCCTCTCGGGTGCATTTGATTGCATTAAGTATCATCAAATATATATCATGAAATGTCGTACCAAATTAAACTGATTAATCATGAAATTTCATATACTTGGTGCAACGAAACACACCGATAGCTAGCTCCTAAACCTAAGTTCATGTGTAAATTGTCCCATGCACTCTAAGACCATGCCCAACCAACTCATCAACGAGCCAAACATACATGTTGACTCGATCCATTGGCCATCCACTATTTTCTGTGGTATGGCCTACCTGATGATTGGATGGCCTTATATTTGCGCCAACTAATAATCTTCAAGGTGAAGCAAACATTTTCTAGGGCTCGGATGTCACATACAAGATTGATGGTTAACTTCACCGACGAATAAGTTACATCTCTCCATTACCCACCACTTACAAACCATCTAAAGACCCACCTCTTTGAACATGATCATTCAACATTCAACCAAGAGGATTACATATCCATGACCATCACAAACAAACCAAAGAAAAATGGGTTACAGTACTCCTTGCCCAATAGAGTGGTAGACTCTGAGGAGTTTCAACACGAGGTCTTGGGTTCGAAGCCCATAGGTGGTGAAATTCCACTACGGCATGTGTGGGTGTGTAGTGGGTGCGTGTGTTAAAATTAAAAAAAAATAAAAAACCTTTCCTGAAAATCAAATAACTATAATAGCAATTAATGCAATAAACCAATATTCAGCTAAGAATTTCAAGTTCACATACACCATAATCAATTAACAATAACTCAACTAAAAGATTACAAGCTAATAACCAAACCAAAAATAAATAATCATTGTATTCTAAGTAATTAAATGATGGTCAGTCCAACACAACAAATTCTTCTTCCATAAGGTAAGGCCACACCAAGGTCCGTTCACATTAAAATTAAAAATAGTAAAAGAAACATGAAACTTATCTAATAGCCATTAGTCATGTTAAATGCATGAAATGAATATGTGCATCAGGTAAGGGATGTATCTACTTGTATGAGTTAGAAATTGTCAACTTGCATCTACCTATTTAGGAAGGTATCCACCATTTAGATAGGCATGGGTAAAACCCGCATTAGGAAGCAAAGCTATTGGGAACAACAAATTCATCTAGGGAGGTCCCCTAGGAACGACAATGTATTTGACATGCATGCATGCATGAGTTTGGGTTTTAACATTCATTTGTAGGTTTACAATTTTAATGGTTTTTAACAACATATATGTCACTACCCGCAAGTCGAATATAAAGTGTGCACCCTAAAACGAGAGTTATAGTCCATGACTCATGCACCAAGTGCACATATTTTCACTCATCAAACATTTGTTAGGAGGCATAATTTACTATATTTTTAGTTCTCACCACATTAACATCCATACACGCACACAATCATATATTTTTCTCTGTAAGTTATTCCATCATATTCACAACCACAAAATAAATTCCAAAAATCAAACTATGTTCACCCATTTAATTAGGACTTTATTCAACTAGGACATTCATTACCATTTTCAATAAAATCATAATTATAAGCAACAAAATGTCAAATCTAAACATTAGTGACTAAATAGAAAAATAATCTCCTATCAATCAGTTGTATGCATAAATCATTACTCTAATGCAACAAGTTCATCTTTTGCCAAATATGGGCATTGATCCTGATTCTCATCGCTAACCCAGCCTCATTCTCCGACACTTAATTTAGTTTTTTTTGTTTCATTTATCTTTGTACGGTTGTCAATCCATAATGTTAGTTGGCCAGGCTTGTAAGTGAACCCAACATGGTTCGTACATAGCACAATATAAGATAGGGCAATCAACAATCAAATATATGTATGTAGGTATAAGTATGTATGCTAAGATGTCATAAATGCATGTCAACTGGATGATCATCCACTTGCTTGAGTCGGATATCCATCAACCCAAATTTTCCCGTAGCAAGCTTCTATTATAGGCAGCATAGGCAAGGCCTACATCTACATAATAAGTAGGCTTCCTCTAACGAGGCCATCCAGTTACAAATCTTGTAGGCCACTACAAGAAAAACGAGCAAAGGCTATAGCCAAAATCCGTAGCAAAATCCCTTTTGCTACGGATTAAATCCATAGCACGTCTGTCGCTATTGGTGGTGTAGCTAAAGCTCTAGCTATGGACAATATCCGTAGCAATAGATACCAATTGCTACGGATCTTATTCGTAGCAATAAATACCAATTGCTACGGATAGAATCCGTAGCCATAGATACCAATAGCTACGGATCATATCCGTAGCAATAGATACCAATAGCTACGGATAGGATCTGTAGCAATAGATACCAATAGCTACGGACAATATCCGTAACAATATATAGCAATAGATATGGACAAAAGCCGTAGCTAAAGCTACCGATTATAATCGTAGCTATTTTTACTTGTTTCCATTGCAAGAACCTGTTGTGATTGATAACTCATCTAAGCTTAATGCTGATAGAAATAGTACATAAAATGCAATCAGAGAAAAAAATAATGCATTTATTACAATAGCAATCAAATCATACAATGCATCCTACATTCACATTTCTAAATAAACAATACTTCACTTTATTCAACCTATCATAAGAATTACAACTAAGGTGTGCCCTCATGTGTAAGAAACAAATACACTCCAACACAGTAAACACCCTCCATATGCATTCAATAATGCTCATGTTTTTACAGAATTTTCTTCCTTAAGATGGTCAATTTCAGCAAACGCAGAAGATAGAGCTTCTTCTTTCCTTGAAACTGCAGATGTAACTTTTGTGGACTTCGACACAAGATCACTTTCAAGTTCTGAAACCCTTCCCTTAGGAATATGAATTTCATCATCCACTAACTTCTTTATCTTGTCAACATGTATAAAACAACAATTGTAGACACAGTCAAGCAAGCATGCCTTTGTATACATCTCAAAAGGAAGAAAGACCTAAAAAAAAAAATTAATTATTATTATATATGAAGAAATCAAAAATGTACCTACAAATCTTCTAAACTATGGCAAAATCCATAGGTTAGGTTATCGGTTATAGGTTATAGGTTAAGGTTTAGTTTATAGGTTTTGGTTTCGGTTAAGGTGGTTTAGGTTAAGGTTTTAGGTTTAGGTTTAGGTTTAGGTTATATGTTATAGGTTATAGCTTTAAGGAATGAGAATAGGTTAAGGTTTAGGTTTAGAAATTGGGTTCTGGTTCCTGGGATCGGGTTTAGGTTTGGGTTTTCAAGTTTAGGTTTAGGTTTAGGTTAGGGAGTTGAGATTAGGATTAGGTGTAGGTTTAGGTTTAGGGATTAGAGAATACATTTAGGTTTAGGTTTAGGTTTTAGTTTATAGGTTAAGGTTTAGGTTTTAGTTAAGGTTAGGTTATAGGTTATAAGTTTAGGTTTTAGGTTATAGGTTAAGGTTTAGGTTTTAGGTTTTGGTTTAGGTTAAGGTTATAGGTATTGGTTTAGGTTTAGGTTTAGATTTTAGGTTTTAGGTTTAGGTTTAGGTGATAGGTTTAGATTTAGGTTTAGGTTTAGGTTTTAGGTTTAGGTTATAGCTTTAGGGAATGAGAATAGGTTAAGGTTTAGGTTTAGGAAATCGAGATCGGGTTCCCTGGGATCGGGTTTAGGTTTGGGTTTCAAGTTTAGGTTTAAGTTTAGGTTAGGGAGTTGAGATTAGGATTAGGTGTAGGTTTAAGTTTAAGGATTTGAGAATACATTTAGGTTTATGTTATAGGTTTAGGTTTAGGTTATAGGTTATAAGTTTAGGTTATAGGTTTTGGTTTTGGTTAAGGTTATAGGCTTTGGTTTGGGTTTAGGTTTAGGTTATAGGTTATAGGTTTAGGTTTAGGTTTAAGCTTTAGGTTTAGGAATTGAGAATCGGTTAAGGTTTAGGTTTAGGAAATCGAGTTCGGGTTTGAGATCGTATTTTAGGTTTGGGATTTCAAGTTTAGGTTTAGGTTTAGGTTTAGGTTCTGGAGTTGAGATTATGATTAGGTGTAGATTTAGGTTTATGGATTTGAGAATACATTTAGGTTTAGGGAATTGAGAATAGGTTAAGGTTTAGGTTTAGGAAATCGGGTTCGGGTTTGGGATTGGGTTTAGGTTTGGGTTTTAAAGTTTAGGTTTAGATTTAGGTTAGGTTATGGATTATAGGTTAAGGTTTAGGTTAAGGTTATAGGTTTTGGTTTTGGTTTTGGTTTAGGTTTAGGTTTTAGGTTTTAAGTTTTAGGTTTTGGTTAAGGTGATAGGTTTAGGTTTAAGTTTAGGTTTAGGTTATAGGTTTAGGTTATAGCTTTAGGGAATTGAGAATAGGTTAAGGTTTAGGTTTATGAAATCGGGTTCGGGTTCGGGATCGAGTTCGGTTTGGGTTTTCAAGTTTAGGTTTAGGTTTAGGTTAGGGAGTTGAGATTAGGATTAGGTGTAGGTTTAGGTTCAGGGATTTGAGAATGCATTTAGGTTTAGGGAATTGCGAATAGGTTAAGGTTTAGGTTTAGGAAATCGGGTTCGGGATCGGGATCGGTTTTAGGTTTGGGTTTTCAAGTTTAGGTTTAGGTTTAGGGAGTTGAAATTAGGATTAGGTGCGGGTTTAGGTTTAGGGATTTGAGAATACATCTAGGTTTAGGAATTGAGAATAGGTTAAGGTTTAGGTTTAGAAATCGGGTTCGGGTTCGGGATCGGGTTTAGGTTTGGGTTTCAAGTTTAAGTTTAGGTTTGGGTTAGGTTATGGGTTATAGGTTAAGGTTATAGGTTTTGGTTTAGGTTTAGGTTTAGGTTTTAGGTTTTAGGTTTAGGTTAAGGTGATAGGTTTAAGTTTAGGTTTAGGTTTAAGTTTTAGGTTTAGGTTATAGGTTTAGGTTATATCTTTATGGAATTGAGAATGGGTTAAGGTTTAAGTTTAGGAAATTGGGTTCGGGATTGTATTTAGGTTTGGGTTTTCAAGTTTAGGTTTAGGTTTAGGTTAGGGAGTTGAGATTAGGATTAGGTGTAGGTTTAGGTTTTGTAATGCCCTGAAATTCGAGGGTCGAGTAGCAACTCAACTCTCGAGTTCCAGAACATCACTTATGCAACATAGATAATGATAATTAAATGTTGTTTGTGTTAGAGTAATAAACATGAGTGAGATTATACCAAAACAGTAATTCATACTCCAGATCAATTATATAAAGGCAAGCGGAAGACTGAACTATATATATATGTATGTAAAAGAAACAAAATCATTTCATTCTCCAGAGTATGAACTCATCTGAGTCACCATATACATATATCTATTTTATATTCAAAAAGTCAAAAAACACATATAGGGAAGTAATCCCAGCAAGTCCCATCGATCCGGCAGTCTAGTCGAAGCCACTAGAATGCTGTATGAATGAGAACTCGTCCTGGTCCTCGTCATAGTCCGGTTCTGTCTCCTGAGTCGTCATCTTATCTATACCTGAGACAGAGTTTGGTTGGTGTGTACAACATCATCCCGTAACGTGGGAGTGAGTAGCTAACTCAGTGGAATAATAAAGCATAGGTTAACATGTTATCGACTCAGTCAAGCAGTAATGATAAAGCAGTAAAATCAAACACTTCTAACGACTCTTATTAATGCAAGTATGAATGCAGTCATGATGTATGCCCTCACCACACACTCTCTCATGCAACACCATCTTACGTTCGCGGCATGCTTGCATTCCTCAGTGCTCCACATCTTCCAGGCACATGCAATGCATGATGAGCATGATTACCAAGTTTTTATTAGTCTACTTCAAACAGCAGTATTGGGAAACTAAGGTACCTCCCTTGTATCATTCCCAAAACATGATCCATTATAGGGTCGTTAAACCTAGATAATCTCATACGATATTATGGTTCGAGAGGCATCGTGAAGGCATCGTAAAGGGCTCGTCACCCGTCAACATGGATACAGATCTCACCGTACGCGGCTCAATTACTGGCCATCAACTCGAATACAGGTCTCACCATACTCGGCTCAATCGCTGGCCGTCAGCTCGAATACAGGTCTCACCGTACTCGGCTCAACTCGTTCTCTAATTGTTGTAAAGGGCTCGTCGCCAATCACAGACTTTAGAGTATACTCGAAGACACTATGAAGGGCTCGTTGCCCGTTAGCATGAATACAGGTCTCACCGTATTTGGCTCTCGCCGTAGGTGTCGACAACTCGAATACAGTGTCCTATACCACTATATTCGGCTCATGAGTCTGGTTGCTCAATGGTCATTACGGGGAGGCACGTGGCCCAGCGTAGGCTGACAGCTCGACCACGGTATCCCATACCACCATGTCTGGATCATGAGTCTTAGCGGATCGAGGTACCATGGTTAAAGGAAATTCACTGGTAAGTTTGGTACCCTAGGTTCAAACAGTAGCGTCCAAACATGGTGAACATACATTAGACATATCGTACTACTTGACGAGCCTGACTAGCTCGAGCGCACGATCAATTAAACGACATGAAGTGCATAAGCACTTCGTGTGGCCTAACCACTGTCGCCAACCGAAGTATGACTCGGGTTCATCAAACACATCTTACGTGGCGACATGAATCTCGGCCACGATCTCTAGTCTGGTACCGATTGTCTGGACTATAAACATGTTCCCAAACTCAATTAATCCTTATTCATAGCATGTGGAGTAAAGCATAATAAACAAAGTAATTCAAGCATGTTAACAAGCATGTCATTAAGCATGTTATAAGGCATGTTACAAAGCACTATATAAATAAGGATACAAACAAATATATTTCATAAGTAAGCGGTTAAAGTAAACAACTAACATAGAGAAAATCATGCAAGTCTCTAAGGTAGTTGAGAATCCCATCTCAACGCCTACCTAAGGCACCAACATCCAAACACTTACCCTCACAAGCATTTTCACAAACACTTAGAATACACAATTTCAACATACACAGTGTATGTTAGTAAAACGTGTATTAGGGTGAGTCCTTTCGCCAAGTAAGTATTTTATGCACATATGATATATTCATACAGCACATAATCATGGCAAACACATAGCCAAAATATATACGTATACGGTACTTTTTACAAAATATTATTTATACATACATAGTGTATATTAGCAAAACATGTATTAGGGCAAGTCCTTTCGCCAAATAAGTATTTTATCTATATATCATATATTCATACAACAAATAATCATGGCAAACACATTTCTAAAATTTATATGTATACGGTATTTTCTATGAATACCTAGAGTATGTAAAATTCCATATTCTACATCTTTAATCGAAATGAAAAACAGAAAGCACTTTGTACATGTGCAATTGCATGCAGATCATGAATCTATCATTATCTGACATTGAAAGCGTTGAAAACCATAACTTATACACCTAAATTCCTTACCTTTCACCTTAGAATCATAACGAATCAACTAGGTTTGCTAAGCTTCGGTATTCGGCAATTCAGTAACCTACAAGATGAAATAGGTTAGCTATTTCATAACCTACAACCCTTACAACTCCAAAACAGATTAGGGTTAGGGTTTCTTACCTAGAAATGAAGTTGGATTCGCCGGGAATGCGACAAGAACAGAGTGATGGAGCTTGTGTAGTGGCAGGGGATGGTAGTAGGGAGATTCTCCAACTTCTCACACTCTTTCTCTCTCTTTTCTCTCTTCTCTCTCTAGGGTTTCTCTCAAATTCATATGGCTGTGAGAGAGAGGGTTCTAAGGTCCTTATATAGCCTAAAAACTCTCTAAATAGACTTATGGGCAAGGTAAACTTAGGTTATAGCCAACGCGGCACTTTTCCAGCTCAACGGTGGACTTCTGGCGGGCCTCCTTGAGCTAAAGGTCGAACTTAAGCTCACCAACCTTGGATCTAGATGAAGTTAAGTTTTCGTTTCAGTCGGATACCCAGATCACGCGTGGCAGACCATTTTCAGTTCAACGGTCAGCGGATCTCGATCCGAAATTCCAAGTACATGGAAATGTTTAAAAAAATTTTCCTGATCCGAGGGTGTATTTGGGTCAGATTCTGACGGTCTAGTTGCTTACAAATTGACTACAAGTAACAAGTCTCAAATTACTATTCAAGATATTTATTTTGTAAAGAAAACAAGTGTTCTCACACACTCTCTCCAGACTCAAGCGAACAGCCGTGGGACACGATCTGGATTTGATTTTCGAGACGGTTGTCAAGCTCAGCGAGGCGGTCCTAAGTCCTTAACCTCATATTATTCGGACTCCCGATGTGTGGTTTAGACCTGATACAGAGTTTCAATGTGTTCCCGAGAGTAGTCGGGTAATGAGTTTGATCCCCTAGCGTCAATGATTCTACAAGTTTTGGGCCTTGTAGATCGTATTTAAAGTGATTCAAATGGATTTCATGGCTAATCTAGGTTAGCACTTAGTTAACTTTATCAAATTTGTAAAGGATTTAATCCCAAGTGATTTCTCCCTGAGGTGGTACTTGGGTCTTTGTACGAAAATTTACGAGTTGTTACAATCTACCCCCCTTAAATAAAAATTTCATCCTCGAAATTTGTACCTTTTCGTACTCTTCAAGAATATGAGGGTAGTTCTTTCTGACCTCGGCCTCTGTCTCCCACGTAGCTTCCTCCTCTGTATGATGTGTTCACAGTACCTTCATGAGTGGAATCACCTTACTACACAGTACCTACTCCTTCCTGTCAAGGATATGCGTAGGACGCAGCTCATACGTAACATCCTCGCTTAGCTGTACCTGCTCCCATCTGATGATATGTGAAGGATCAGGAACGTACTTCTTCAGCATAGATACATGAAATACGTTGTGTACAGTTGTAAGTGGTGTGGGTAAAGTGAGGCGATATGCCACAGCACCCACTCGATCCAGTATCTGAAACGGATCGATAAACCTCGGTGTGAGCTTCTCCTTCTTCCCGAACCGAAGGACTCCCTTCATAGGGAAAACTCAGAGGAATACATGATCACTAACCTTGAACTCTAGCGGTCGCCTCCTCGTACCGGCGTAACTCTTCCGCCTACTCTGAGCTGTGAGAAGTCGACGCCTGATAATGTCGATCTTCTCTAAGTCGCCTGTACCAACTCTGGGCCAATTAGACTATGCTCGCCAACCTCAGCCTGGCAATGCGGTGCTCTATAAGGACGACCATACAAGGCCTCATATGGCGCCATACCAATACTCTCCTAGAAGTTGTTGTTGTAGGTGAACTCTGCATAAGGAAGACAGTCATCCCAACTGTCTTTGAAGTCCAACACACATGCTCACAACATATCTTCCAGAATCTGATTCACCTGCTCTGTCTGCCCGTTAGTCTGAGGATGAAATGTCGTACTGAACTTCAACTTCACACCCATCACTTCCTGGATACTAGTCCAGAAGATAGATGTGAACCGAGTGTCTCTGTCCGACACGATCTCTAGGGGAACTCCATGCAGACTCACAATCTCTCTGATGTACAACCTAGCCAGCTCGTCTGCAGAGTTCGTGACTCTGATGGGGAGGAAATAGGCCGATTTGGTCAACCAGTCCACAATCACCCAAATGGAATCATGTCCCTTCCTCGTCTTCGGTAGCCCCGATATGAAATCCATGGAAATGAAGTCCCACTTCCATTCAGCTATGGGCATGGACTAAAGCAGTCCAGGAGGTCGGCAATATTCTACCTTGACCTGCTGGTATGTCAAACAATGAGAAACAAATTCAGCAATGTGGGCCTTCATGTTATCCCACCAATACGACTGTCTCATATCCCGGTACATCTTCGTGCTACCAGGATGCATTGCAAGCTTCGAGTTATGGGCAGACTCGAGAAGCTCATGTCTCAAGTCAGGTCTGTCAGGAACACATAAGCGCCCATGGAATCGTAGACCCCCATCAGAACCAACTCTCCACTCGGAGTCCTCGGCGTCGCTAGCTTGCTCTCGTTGCTCAGACAACCACGCATCGCCCTCCTAGGCCTCAATGATCCTATCATCAATAAGTGGTCACACCTGAACGTGCGCAACACACTCGAATAGCTCCTCCAAGTGAGTCTCTGCTCGAAGTCCCGCACGAACTCAACCATGTCCCACTCTGCTATCATCAACGGAGCTGCAAATGTTATAGCCTTCTTGCAGCTAAACGTGTCTACCACAAGGTTCGCCTTGCCAAGATGGTAGGAGACCTCGAACTTGAAGTCCTTCAAGGTTTCCATCCATCGGTGTTGTCTCATATTCAAGTCTCGCTGCGTAAATATATACTTGAGGCTCTTGTGGTCGCAGAAAAGCTCGAACTCCTCTTCATAGAGGTAATGTCTCCAGAGCTTCAATGCAAAGATGACAGCTACCAACTCAAGGTTGTGTGTAGGGTAATTCTCCTCGTGCTTCCTTAATTATCTCGAGGCATACGAAATCACCCCGTCCTTCTGCATAAGGACATAACCCAAACCAATGCGAGACGTGTCAGTGTATATCGTGTACTTAACCCTTTGCTCTGGAAATACTAGCACAGGGGCGGACGTCAACCTGTCCTTCAGTTCCTTGAAAGCTGCTTCCGCCTTCTCATTCCAGGCGAACTTTAGGTCCTTCCTGTCAACTAAGACAACGGCCTAGCAATCTTCGAGAAATCCCGAATGAAGCGTCTATAATACCCTGCCAGACCAAGGAAACTCCTCACCTCAGTAACCGAGCCAGGCTGCTGCCAATCCTAAACAGCGGCTAACTTAGCAAGGTCCACTACTATCCCATCCTTGGATACTACATGTCCGAGGAACTTGACTTCCTCTTGCCAGAAGTCGCACTTCTTATAGTGCGCGAACAACTGGTTCTTCTTCAACGTATCTAACACCGCTCTCAGGTGCTCCTCATGCTCCTCCCGACTCGTAGAGTATATCAGAATGTCATTAATAAAGACGATGACGAATCGGTATAGGAATGGCCGAAATACCCGGTTCATCAGGTCCATGAACATGGCCGGTGCGTTCGTAAAACCGAACGATATCACTAGAAACTCGTAGTACCCAAAGCATGTCCTGAAAGCCGTCTTCTGCACGTTCTCATCTCTGACGCTCAACTGGTGGTATCCTGACTGCAAGTCGATCTTCGAGAAATACTTTGCTCCCCTCAACTGATCAAACAGATCATCTATCCTGGGCAAAGGATACTTGTTCTTCATAGTAACTTGGTTCAACCTACGGTAATCAATATACAATCGCTGAGAACCATCCTTCTTCCTTACGAATAGCACAGGTGCACCTTAAGGGAATACACTAGGTCGAATGAAACCCTTTCTTAACAACCTGTCAATTTATTTCCTCAGCTCCTCCATCTCACATGGAGGTATACGATAAGTCGGCAATGAGATAGGTGTCGCACCAGGCGTAAGATCAATGGTGAAGTCGATCTCACGCCGAGGAGGCAAACCAGGAATCGTCGCAAACACACTTGTAAAATCCTAAACCACAGGCGTATTTTTCAACGTCGGACCATCAACCTGCTCTAATAGGGTAACGTAACTACTGATGTGGTAATACCAATTGACCTGCACTGGGAAAGTAAAGACTGTGTCGTCAGGTCCACGTGCTGTCATGATCCGAGTATCGCAATTGATCTCGGCCTTCATCTCCACAAGCCAGTCCATGCCGAGAATCACATCATAATGATGGAGCGGTGGGACCAACAGGTCGACAGCCAGTGTCCTGTTCCCTATGTCTATCGAACAACCCCTACACATCGTAGTGGAGTCTGAGAAAGTCCCTGTGGCAGTAAGGAGTCTCATCCCAATCATAGGACTAGTTTCCAACCCTAATCGCTTGACCGCAGCACATGATACAATAGAGGTAGTAGACCCGGTGTCCACCAATAGAAAGACTAGAATACCTTGTACATGTGCAGTGACCTCGAAGGCCATAGACACTAAAGGTGCATTATCTGGTTCCTCTACTGTAAGCGCATGAACAAGCGCCTGCTGTGATCGGTTAGGTTGAGGTACCATGGGTCGTTGAGGCGGCCGGAAACAAGGTGCGGGCGGTCTGAAGGACGGATGCGCAGGTGCCATTCGAAGTGGTGGAGTCGATATAGCCTGTGTGCGAGAACGATCAATCATCTACGGTGGAGAGAACCCGCTATCCCTCATCCGCACAAAGTAACTCCCAACAGGATGACCCTGTTTCCCGCAATATGTACAGGTCACAATAGGGCGCCTCATCGGAACTACAGGCACCGCGGCCCTGGGGGGAGAGTCGATACGAGGCCTCTTGCCTAAGAAAGGCCTACTCTGAACACCAGGTAGTGGTGTCGTAACCATAGCACCATGAGAAAGTGCCAGCTGATCAACATCCTGCTTGGCCATCATAGACATGTGAACCAGCTCTGCGTAAGAAGGTATACTGATACAGCACATCTTCGACAGTATTCAGGTCGCAAATTCCCAGAAAAACGTCGCATCCGCATCTGCTCATCAACAAGGATGGTCGGGATAAAGAGGCCCAACTCGGTAAAGCGATGCTAGTATTTTAGTAACAGTCATGCCTCCCTACCTGAGGCATAGAAACTCATCCTCCCGCTCGTGTCTATAGGTCTGCGGGTAATACTTCTCATGGAACCAGAACTCAAATGCTGCCTAAGTCCACACATAGCCCACTGTGATAGACCGCAGTACACTATCCCACCTCAGGCTGGCCTCCCTCTCGAACATGAAAGTGGCTAACTCGACTTGCTCTGCCTCAATACAGTGTAGCATCCATGGCATCTTAGAGATGCAGTCTATCCAAAACTCAGCCTCCTCGGGTCTGTGAGAACCTGTGAATGTGGGAGGCCTCAAGCGCTGAAATCACTCGAGAAGGCCACGAGTACCAACATCTCCCGTAGGGTACGCCACAGGTGTGGCCAGAGGCACATCCCCAACATAAGTAGGAGGCTCGACAGTCTCAATAGGGTGTGTAGATGTCGGAGGTGGAGTCGCACTCCCACCCCGAGACAAGGCCTCAGAAATCGTGGCCATAAGCTGCTGGTGCTACTGCATCTGTTGCTGATGCATCATCAACATCAACAAGTAGTATTCACCGAAGAGCCGTCCATCCTCCTGGGGTTTAAAGAGAACCCTACGGTCCTCATAAACTCTATGAGGTAGTGCCGCCAACTGAGCTCGTTCAGCAGGGATCCGGGGATCAAGATCCCCCTTCGTTCAAAATTCTCGGGCAAAGCTTGAGCTAGCGGCAGTGCCTCTCAGCCGCCTTGAACGTGTAGGGCGACTAGGCTTAGCCTCATCAACGGTGCTCTTTCTCTTACCCATAAGAGAGAGGATGGTGGACATGGAGAAAATGACCAAAATAATTACAAGAAAGGCCATGGAAAGGGAAGAAATGAAAAGAAAGATGGCTGGAGGATTGGTTCTCCACTGACTTGGGTTCCAAAAAACGTTGTAGGGGCCCAAATGATAGAGATTGAAGGAGGAAAATGGAGAGATCAGATGGATGAGGAAGCTCACATGATTTTTGAGCTTCAAATGGAGGTGTGAGAGCTTAAACACGAGAAACAGAGAGGGTATGGAGGAAAGGACTGCAGTGGATGATGGGAATGAGTGGGTTGTGGCTCCCAGTTTTCAAGAGTCCGCCCCATGGGCGAGATCCTCCTGTCTCGCAGGCCCCAAAAAACCATGGGTCCCACCCTGGGTACCCCTAGATTAACGTGGGTAGGCCTCCAACCTCGATTCATTTAATTTCGGGTAGTTTCAGACACTTTCGGACTCATGCTTACATTTACAGATCTTTGACTACTGGGATGAGGTAGATTGTGATCTAGACACATCAATAAATGGTCTAGAAGGGATTTGGGATTGACTCGTGCGATCAGGATCGCGTACGAACTCAATCAAAATGCTCGTTTTCGATGAACTTCGCCAAATGGTGAAATCGGGGAAACCTAGGACTGTTTCTATATTTTTCTCACACCCTCCTAAGTCAAAGCGTCAGCGTACGTCATGGGAACATAACCCGGATCTGGTTCAATCAAAATTATGCTCTGATGCCAACTTGTAACACCGTGAAATTCGAGGGTCGAGTAACAACTCAACTCTCGAGTTTCAGAACATCACTTATGCAACATAGATAATGATGATTAAATGTTGTCTGTGTTAGAGCAATAAACATGAGTAAGATTATACTAAAACAGTAATTCATACTCCAGATCAATTATATAAAGGCAAGCGGAAGACTGAACTATATATATATGTATGTAAAAGAAACAAAATCATTTCATTCTCCAGAGTATGAACCCATCTGAGTCATCATATACATATATCTATTTTATGTTCAAAAAGTAAAAAATACATCTAGGGAAGTAATCCCAACAAGTCCCGTCGATCCGGTAGTCTAGTCGAAGCCACCAGAATAGTGCATGAATGAGAACTCGTCCTGGTCCTCGTCATAGTCTGGCTCTGCCTCCTGAGTCGTCATCTCATATATGCCTGAGACAGAGTCTGGTTGGTGTGTACAATACCGTCCCATAACGTGGGAGTGTGTAGCTAACTCAGTGGAACAATAAAGCATAGGTTAACATGTTATCGACTCAGTGAAGCAGTAATGATAAAGCAGTAAAATCAAACACTCCTAACTACTCTTATTAATGCAAGTATGAATGCAGTCATGATGTATACCCTCACCACACACTCCCTCGTGCGACACCATCTTACGTTCGCGGCATGCTTGCATTCCTCAGTGCTCTACATCTTCCAGGCACATGCAATGCATGATGAGCATGATTACCGAATTGTTATTAGTCCATTTCAAACAGCAGTATTGGGAAACTAAGGCACCTCCCTTGTATCATTCCCAAAGCATGATCCATTCTATGGTCGTCAAACCTAGATAATCTCATACGATATTATGGTTTGAGAGGCATCGTGAAGACATTGTAAAGGACTCATCACTCGTCAGCACAGATACAGATCTCACCGTATGCGGCTCAATTATTGGCCGTCAGCTCGAATACAGGTCTCACCGTACTCGGCTCAATCGCTGGCCGTCAGCTCGAATTCAGGTCTCACCGTACTCGGCTCAACTCGTGCTCTAGTTGATGCGAAGGGCTCGTTTCCAATCACAGACTTTAGAGTATACTCGAAGACACTACGAAGGGCTCGTTGCCCATCAGCATGAATATAGGTCTCACCGTACTCGGTTCTCACCGTAGGTGTCGACAGATCAAATACACTGTCACATACCACCGTATTTGGCTCACGAGTTTGGTTGCTGAATGGTCACTACGGGGAGGCACGTAGCCCCAGCGTAGGCCAACAGCTCAACCACGGTGTCCCATACCACCATGTTTGGCTCATGAGTCTTAGCAGATCGAGGTACCATGGTTAAAGGGAGTTCACTGGTAAGTTTGGTACCCTAGGTTCAAACAGTAGCGTCCAAACATGGTGAACATACATTAGACATATCGGGCTACTTAACGAGCCTGACTAGCTCGAGCGCACGATTAACTGAATGACATGAAGTGCATAAGCACTTCGTGTGGCCTAACCACTGTTGCCAACCGAAGTACGACTCGGGTTTGTCAAACACATCTTACGTGGCAACATGAATCTCAACCACGATCTCAAGTCTGGTACCGATTGTCTGGACTATAAACATAGTCCCAAACTCAATTAATCCTTATTCATAGCATGTGGAGTAAAGCATAATAAACAAAGTAATTCAAGCATGTTAACAAGCATGTCATTAAGCATGTTATAAGGCATGTTACAAAGCACTATATAAACAAGTATACAAACACATATATTTCATAAGTAAGCGGTTAAAGTAAACAACCAACATGGAGAAAATCATACACGTCTCTAAGGTAGTTGAGAATCCCATCTCAACACCTACCTAAGGCACCAACATCCAAACACTTACCCTCACAAGCATTTTCACAAACACTTAGAATACACAATTTCAACATACATAGTGTATATTAGTAAAACGTGTATTAGGGCGAGTCCTTTCACCAAGCAAGTATTTCATGCACATATGATATATTCATATAACAAATAATCATGGCAAACACATATCCAAAATATATACGTATACGGTACTTTCTACAATACACTATTTCCACATACATAGTGTATATTAGCAAAACATGTATTAGGGCGAGTCCTTTCGCCAAATAAGTATGTAAAATTCCATATTTTACATCTTTAATCGAAGTGGAAAATAGAAAACACTTTGTACATGTACAATTGCATGCAAATCATGAATCTATCATTATCTGACATTGAAAGCATTAAAAACCATAAACTATACACCTAAAGTCCTCACCTTTCACCTTAGAATCGTAACGAATCAGCTAGGTTTGCTAAGCTTCCGTATTCGGCAATTCGGTAACCTAAAGGATGAAATAGGTTAGATATTTCATAACCTACAACCCTTATAACTCCAAAACAGATTAGGGTTAGGGTTTCTTACCTAGAAATTAAGTCGGATTCACCGGGAATGCGACAAGAACGGAGTGATGGAGCTTGTGTAGTGGCAGGGGATGGTAGTAGGGAGATTCTCCCACTTCTCACACTCTTTCTCTCTCTTTTCTCTCTTCTCTCTCTATGGTTTCTCTCAAATTCGTTTAGCAGTGAGAGAGAGGGTTCTAAGGTCCTTATATAGCCTAAAAACTCTCTAAAATAGACTTGTGGGCAAGGTATACTTAGGTTATAGCCAAAGCGACACTTTTTCAGGTCAACGGTGGACTTTTGGCGGGCCTCCTTGAGCTAAAGGTCGGACTTAAGCTCAACAACCTTAGATCTAGATGAAGTTAAGTTTTTATTTTAGTGGGATACCCAGATCAAGCGTGGCGGGCCAGTTTCAGTTCAACAGTCAGCGGATCTCAATTCGAAATTCTAAGTACATGGAAATGTTTATGAAATTTTTCCTGATCTGGGGTTATATTTGGGTTAGATTCTGACGGTCTGGTTGCTTACAAATTGACCGCAAGCAACAAGTCTCAGATTACTATTTAAGATATTTATTTTGTAAAGAAAACAAGTGTTCTCACACTCTCTTGCTCCGGACTCAAGCGAACAGCTGTGGGACACGATCTAAATTTGATTTCTAAGATGGTCAAGCCCAGCGAGGCGGTCTTAAGTCCTTAACCTCGTATTATTCAGACTCCCGATGTGCGGTCTAGACCTGATGCGGAGTTTCAATGTGTTCTCGAGAGTAGTCGGGTAATGAGTTTGATCCTAGACTTTAGGGTAACCTAGCGTCAATGATTCTATAAGTTTTAGGTCTTGTAGATCGTTTTTAAAGCGATTCAAACAGATTTTATGGCTAATCTAGTTTAGCACTTAGTTAACTCTGTCAAATTTCTAAAGGATTTAATCCTAAGTGATTTCTGCCTGAGGTGGTACTTGGGTCTTTATACGAAAATTTACGAGTCATTACAGGTTTAGAGATTTGATAATACATTTAGGTTTAAGGAATTGAGAATAGGTTAAGGTTTAAGTTTAAGAAATCGGGTTCAGATTCGGGATCGGGTTTAGGTTTAGGTTTTCAAGTTTAGGCTTAAGTTTAGGTTAGGCTATGGGTTATAGGTTAAGGTTTAGGTTATAAGTTTTGGTTTAGGTTAAGGTTATCAGTTTTGGTTTAGGTTTAGGTTTTAGGTTTTAGGTTTAGGTCAAGGTGATAGGTTGTCACGCCCTAGACTCAGTAACCGGACTCACAAGGATCACGATGACCGGTTCTTAACGCAACAGCCTCCATAGTACCCCATTCTCGGCTCCTGAGGCGGGTTCCGATCCTATGATCCTATAAGGAGGATTTTTGTAACAATATCATCATTCTAATATGAGCATACCCAAGATCACAGCAAGAACATCTGAGAACAACAAAGGCACACATCGCAAAATCCACGAATACCCCTGTGGAGGTAAGGCCCTGATGAAGTAAGGGCGGATATCCATAATCTATGCAATGCTAGATCCATGAATCACACAATTACCCATGCATCTATCCCAAGCATCCATCTCTCGGAGAGATACCAACATGTCATACACAATGACATAACCATGGCCAATCATACCTCAACCAAGCCTGCATATGATGCGTATGTGAGTGAGCCATGAAGATGAATAGGGGTGTCAATGAGGTGAAGATGAACTCTCTATCTAACCATGAAGGGTCCAGGTACTTAACCAATTCCTCATAAGGAATACAACCTCTAGTGGGGGCCCATATACCTGGGGTAGCCCACGAGACTAAGGAGAACAATGATATGAGCCTAAATAGATGAAACGAGCCTTGCAAGGGTCTATGGTGGGCCTTTAACCACCCATAGAAGCCCATGGGCCTACCTTAGAGCCACCAATATGGACATCCAACCACAATTGGTCCCCAAGAGGTAGCCCAACTCTAATTGATTACAGATCAAGACCCAATGCCCACACAACATTAGAAATAATAAATGGGTAGCCATTACATACCACATACATTCATGTTGGGCTTCAGAAAGGCGGCCCAAGGCCTATCCAAAACATGGGTCCAAGGGGAACACACATAGCCCAACCCATATATACCACTATGGGCCCATAGAGGAAAGGTTAGGGCCCAACATAAAGGCTACTAATCTCATATATTGTGGTGGCCTAGTGAGCAGCCCATTGTCCAAATCACATGGGCAAATGCCATGCTCTTAGTCAAGTAAGTTGGGCCTACAACCAGACCTAAGTATAAAGTTGATTTGGTGAGCAATCAAGGGCCCATATACTTGTGTAATCCGACCCACTAATTCAACACAATAGTATGGTAAAAATGGCTCAAGAGTTTAATGGGCCTATTTGGAAAGTTCCAACCCAATTGGGCCTAAAGAGTTCAACAACTAGCTACATTCATGGACCTAATTAAATTCAACTGTAGTGGGCCTTAAAAGTGCATTTATTAAGCCCAACATTTAAGGAACTAAAGGTATAAATTATTACCTCTAAGATTCTTCACAATGTGTTGTCCACCCATGGTGGGACCTACCTAATAAGTTTCAGAGCCAATGGACCCCTGTGCACACTATGGCGAGGGCCGGACTGGCCCACCACGTTGGGATGTCCAGGTCTGTACGATTTTCTGGACAGATTATTTTGTTTAAATTAATTAAAATACTTAAGAATATCTAAAAATTTTAAAATTGTGGGTGTGTGTCCCACCTATGAAGCGTCACTCTGAAAAATTTTAGCCCCAACTGACCTCGTTTGGGCATCTAAAAGAATGGGCCAAGATGGTTGGACTGCCAGATTTTTCTGCTGTGCAGTCCAGCAATATGCCTTGATAAAAACCATAATTCAAAAATATTTCCTCTGATGGTGGGCCACCTTTTTGGGTTTCCTCTCATTGTAGTAGGTAGGTCCCACCATGGGTGGACAACACATTGTGAAGAATCTTAGAGGTAATAATTTATACCTTTAGTTCCTTAAATGTTGGGCTTAATAAATGTACTTTTGAGGCCCACCACAGTTGAATTTAATTGGGTCCATGAATGTAACTAGTTGTTGAACTCTTTAGGCCTAATTGGGCTGGAACTTTCCAGATAGGCCCATCGAACTCTTGGGCCATTTTTACCATACTATTGTGTTGGATTAGTGGGTTGGATTACACAAGTATATGGGCCCTTGATTGCCCACCAAATCAACTTTATACTTGGGCCGGGTTGTAAGCCCAACTTGACTAAGAGCATGACATTTGCCCAAGTGATTTGAGCAATGGGCTGCCCACTAGGCCACCACAATATATGAGATTAGTGGCCTTTATGTTGGGCCCTAACCTTTCCCATATAGGCCCATAGTGGTATATATGGGTTAGGCTATGTGTATTTCCCTTGGACCCATGTTTTGGATAGGCCTTGGGCCGCCTTTCTGAAGCCCAACATAAATGTATGTGGTATGTAATGGCTATCCATTTCTTATTTCTAATGTTATGTGGGCCTTGGGCCTTCATCCATAATCAATTAGAGATGGGCTACCTCTTGAGGACCAATTGTGGTTGGATGTCCACATTGGTGGCTCTAAGGTAGGCTCATGGGCTTCTATGGGTGGTTAAAGGCCCACCATAGACCCTTGCTAGGCTCGTTTCATCTATTTAGGCTCATATCATTGTTCTCCTTAGTCTCGTGGGCTACCCCAGGTATATGGGCCCCCACCAGAGGTTGTATTCCTTATGAGGAATTGGTTAAGTACCTGGACCCTTCATGGTTGATAGAGAGTTCATCTTCACCTCATTGACACCCCTATTCATCTTCATGGCTCACTCCCATACGCATCATATGCAGGCTTGGTTGAGGTATGATTGGCCATGGTTGTGTCATTGTGTAGGACATGTTGATATTTTCCTAAGAGATGGATGCTTGGGATTGATGCATGGGTGATTGTGTGATTCATGCATCTAACATTGCATAGATTATGGATATCTGCCCTTACTTCATTAGGGCCTTACCTCCACAGGGGTATTCGTGGATTTTGCGATGTGTGCCTTTGTTATTCTTGGATTTTCTTGCTATGATCTTGGGTATGCTTGTATTGGAATGATTATACTGTTACGAAAATCCTCCTTGTAGGATCGTAAGATCAAAACCTGCCTCAGGAGCCGAGAATGGGGTACTATAGAGGCTGTTGCATTCAGAACCGGTCATCGGGATCCTTGTGAGTCCGATTACTGAGTCTGGGGTGTGACAGGAGTATGGATAGCCGTATGTGTGAACACTGGAAATATTAGTTGAGCATACCGGGTGCATAGGATGCCCATGTGTAAAATTTTCAAAACTTTCATAGTACCAAGGATCTGCTCCAACACCGTGACCGGGTGAAGTATATGAGCACACGAGGGCCTTATACCATTAGGCTGCAACTCCCACTATCGTGTAGTCAGTTGGATAGGGGTGTAGCCTTACCTGCCTGTTGTGAGGAGGCATTGGTAGGCTGAGTCTGACTAGCTCGTAAATGGGTCCGCTACCTTCAGGCCTTGTTGGTGATTGGTTGTCCGCAGGTGGGTAGTGAGGTCTCTTATGCTCGTTTGACTGTGCGAGGTTTGTAAAGCGGCAGTCATTCAGCAGTGTAATGGACCCCGGTGATTTTCTTATGATTGGAAATGTACATGACTTGTGGTTTGGATAAGAGCACTGACATTACTTGCATTACATTAGCATTGGTTGTACAAGCCCCTTCATGCATTGCCTTGGCATGACATCTAGTACTCATTGCATCTTATTCATGATAAGCCTGGGTAAGGCTAGTGATATCCTCATTGACCATGCTTCTCTCCTTGTATCTCCTACTACTCTTCTGTGCACCATTATCACACACCTACACCATCCTCTAAGCTTCTATAAGCTTATGCACGATTGATGCGTGCAGGATACTCTAGGCAGGCGACATAGCAGTAGAGCATGGAGTAGAGCTGAGCATTTGAGGACTCCAGTGTTGCTGACCTTTCTCTCTTTTCCTTTTATCTCATGTATGTCCTTTTGGACCTTATGGATGATTGTAAAAGTTTAAATTTATAGTGGATTTTGCGATGTGTGTCTTTGTTATTCTCAGATGTTCTTCCCGTGATCTTGGGTATGCTCGTATTGGAATGATTATACTGTTACGAAAATCCTCCTTGTAGGATCTCAGGATTGGAACCTGCCTCAGGAGCTGAGAATGGGGTACTATGGAGGCTATTGCGTTCAGAACCGGTCATCGAGATCCTTGTGAGTTCGGTTACTGAGTCTGGGGCGTGACATAGGTTTAGGTTTAGGTTTAGCTTTAAGGAATTGAGAATAGGTTAAGGTTTAGGTTTAGGAAATCGTGTTCGGGTTCGGGATCGGGTTTAGGTTTGGGTTTTCAAGTTTAGGTTTAGGTTTAGGTTAGGTTATGGGTTATAGGTTAAGGTTTAGGTTATAGGTTTTGGTCTAGGTTAAGGTTATAGGTTTTGGTTTTGGTTTAGGTTTATGTTTTAGGTTTTGTAGGTTTAGTTAAGGTGATAGGTTTAGGTTTAAGTTTTAGGTTTAGGATATAGCTTTAGGAATTGAGAATAGGTTAAGGTTTAGGTTTAGAAATCTGTTCGGTTCAGGATTGGGTTTAGGTTTGGGTTTTCAAGTTTAGGTTTAGGTTTTGGTTAGGGAGTTGAGATTAAGATTAGGTGTAGGTTTAGGTTTACGGATTTGAGAATACATTTAGGTTTAGGGAATTGAGGATAGGTTAAGGTTTATGTTTAGGAAATCGGGTTCAGGTTCGGGATCGGTTTTAGGTTTGAGTTTTCAAGTTTTGGTTTAGGTTTAGGAGTTGAGATTAGGATTAGGTGTAGGTTTAGGTTTAGGGATTTGAGAATACATTTAGATTTAGAGAATCGAGAGTAGGTTTAGGTTTAGGAAATCGGGTTCGGTTCTAGGGATCGGGTTTAGGTTTGGGTTTTCAAGTTTAGGTTTAGGTTTAGGGAGTTGAGATTGGGATTAGTGTAGGTTTAGGTTTGGGAATTTGAGAATACATTTAGGTTTAGGGAATTGAGAATAGCTTAAGGTTTAGGTTTAGGAAATCGGGTTCGGGTTCCTGGATCGGGTTTAGGTTTGGGTTTTCAAGTTTAGGTTTAGGTTTAGGTTAGGTTAAGGGTTATCGGTTAAGGTTATAGGTTTTGGTTTAGGTTTAGGTTTCGGTTTTAGGTTTTAGATTTAGGTTAAGGTGATAGGTTTAAGTTTATGCTTAGGATTAAGTTTTAGGTTTAGGTTATAGCTTTATGGAATTGAGAATAGGTTAAGGTTTAGGTTTAGGAAATCGGCTTCAGGATCGGGTTTAGGTTTAGGTTTAGGTTAGGAGTTGAGATTAGGATTAGGTGTAGGTTTAGATTTAGAGATTTGGGAATACATTTAGGTTTAGGGAATCGAGAATAGGTTAAGGTTTAGGTTTAGGAAATCTGGGTTCGGAGTTTAGGTTTGGGTTTTCAAGTTTAGGTTTAGGTTTAGGCTAGGTTATGGGTTATAGGTTAAGGTTTAGGTTATAGTTTTTTGGTTTAGGTTTAGGTTTAGGTTTTAGGTTTAGGTTTCGGTGATAGGTTTAGGTTTAGGTTTATCTTTAGGAATTGAGAATAGGTTAAGGTTTAGATTTAGGAAGTCGGGTTCGGGTTTAGGTTTGGGTTTACAAGTTTAGGTTTAGGTTTAGGTTAGGTTATGGGTTATAGGTTAAGGTTTAGGTTATAGGTTTTGGTTTAGGTTAAGGTTATATGTTTTAGTTTTGGTTTAGGTTTTAGGTGTTAGGTTTAGGTTAAGGTGATAGGTTTAGGTTTAAGTTTTAGGTTTAGGTTTTAGGTTTTAGGTTTAGGTTAAGGTAATAGGTTTAGGTTTAAGTTTTAGATTTAGGTTATAGGTTTAGGTTTAGGTTATAGCTTTAGGAATTGAGAATAGGTTAAGGTTTAGGTTTAAGAAATTGGGTTCGGGTTCGGGATCGAGTTTAGGTTTGGGTTTTCAAGTTTATGTTTAGGTTTAGGTTAGGGAATTGATATTAGATTAGGTGTAGTTTTAGGTTTACTGATTTAAGAATATATTTAGGTTTAGGGAATTGAGAATATGTTAAGGTTTAGGTTTAAGAAATCGGGTTCGGGTTCTGGATCGGGTTTCGGTTTGGGTTTTCATGTTTAGGTTTAGGTTTAGGTTAGGGAGTTAAGATTAGGATTAGGTGTAGGTTTAAGTTTAGGGATTTGAGAATACATTTAGGTTTAGGTTTAGGTTTTAGTTTATAGGTTTAGGTTATATGTTTAAGTTTGGGTTAGGTTATAGGCTATAAGTTTAGGTTATAGGTTATAGCTTTAGGGAATTGAGAATAGGTTTAGGTTATAGGTTATAGCTTTAGGGAATTGAGAATAGATTTAGGTTATAGGTTTTGGGTGTGCTTTAGGTTAAAGGTGTGGTCCCTTGTAACAGCCCGAATTTTTTCCAACCTAGAATTAGACGTCCTTAGGCAATGGGTCACTCCTGACACCTTATTAACCTGTCAGAGCTCAATTCCACAATCTAAAATCACTTTTTAACCCATTTTCTTTACAAATCCCACCCTTCACCACTTTGTTCTTTCAATTATTTCAAGTACTTTCACCCTAGACACTATCTTAAACTAGCTAAGTATTATAGCTTGGATCACCTTTTGTATAAACTACAAAGGCTTAGGTACCACCTTAGACAGAAATCTTACAGGACTAAATCCTTTAGAAATTTGACAAAGTTAACTAAGTGTTAAACTAGATTAGCCACAAAATCCACTTGATCCACTTTAAATACGATCTATAAGACCCAAAACTTGTAGAATCATTGACGCTAGATTACCCTAAAATCTAGGATCAAACTCATTACCCGATTGCTCTCGGAAGCACGTTGAAACTCTGTATCAGATCTAGACCGTATGTCGGAAGTCCGAATAATACCAAGTTAAGGAATTAGGACCGCCTCGCTGGGCTTGACAACCATCTTGGAAATCAAATCCAAACTGTCTCTCATGGCTGTTCGCTTGAGTCCAGAGCGAGAGAGTGTGAAAATACATGTTTTCTTTATAAAAATAAATATCTCAAATAGTAATCTGAGACTTGTCGCTTGCGGATCAGTATTAAGCAACTTGACCGTCAGAATCTGACCTAAATACACCCTCAGATCAAGAAAAATTTCATAAACATATCCATGTACTCGGAATCTCCGATCGAGATCCACTGAGCATTGAACTGAAACTGGTCCGCCACTCGTGATCTGGGAATCCGACTGAAACGAAAACTCAACTCCACATAAATCCAATGTCTATAAGTTTAAGTCCGACTTTTGGCTCAAGGGGGGCCGCCAGAAGTCCTCCGTTGAGCTGAAAAATGCTCACTTTGGTTATAACCTAAGTATACCTTGTCCTCAAGTCTAATTTGGTGAGTTTTTAGGCTATATAAGAACCTTAGAACCCTCTCTCTCACAACCATATGAATTTGAGATTTGAGAAAGAGAAAAGAGAGAGAAAGTATGGGAGATGTGGGAGAGTCTCCATGCCCTTCTTCCCTGCTGCTATCAATGCTCCACCACTCTGTTCTAATCGCTTTCTCAGCATTCTAGCTCCATTTCTAGGTAAGAAACCCTAACCCTAATCTGTTTTGGGGTGTTAACAAGTTTAGTTTGTGAAATACCTAACCTATTTCATTTTATAGGTTGCCAAACTGCCGAATACGGAAGCTTAGCAAACCTATCGACTCCGTTACGATTCTACGACAAAAGGTGAGGACTTTAGGTGTATAGGTTACGATTTTCAATGCTTTCAATGTCAGATAATGATATATTCATGATCTACATGCAATTGCACATGTACAAAGTGCTTTCTGATTTCTGTTTCGATTAAAGACGTAGAATATGAAATTTTACATATTCTAGGTATTCGTAGAAAATACCGTATATATATAAATTTTAGAAATGTGTTTAACATGATTATTGGTTGTATGAATATACGATAGATGGATAAAATACTTATTTGGTGAAAGGATTCACCCTAATACATGTTTTACTAATATACACTATGTATGTAGAAATTTTGTATTGTAGAAAGTATCGTATACGTATATATTTTAGAGATGTGTTTGCCATGATTATTTGTTGTATAAATATATTATATATGCGTAAAATGCGTGCTTGGCGAAAAGACTTATACACTATATATGTTGTAATAGTGTATTCTAAGTGTTTGTGAAAATGCTTGTGAGAGTAAGTGTTTGAATGATGGTGCCTTAAGTAGGCGTTGAGATGGGATTCTCAACTATCCTAGAGACGTGTATGATTTCCTCCATGCAGTTATTTACTTTAACCGCTTACTTATGAAATATGTGTGTTTGTATTCCTGTTTATAACATGCTTCATAACATGCTTTACAACATGCTTCATAACATGCTCAACTGATTGTATGATTTTACCTATGTAATGCGTATGTTTAAATTCATGTTTACGTTGTATGATCCGTCATGGGTGATGGGGGAGTGGTGTAACGAATGCGTGTAACAGCCCTGACAACCCTAAACGGACAATACCAGACTTTGATTGTATGATTTGAATCTTGATCCACTACTGCTTTATCTATCTGCAATTAATTGTGCTTAGGGCTATGATTATAGTCCAGACAATTGGTACCAGAATTGAATTTGTGGCTATGTTTCATTTGCCACGTGAGATGTGTTCGACGAACTCGAGTCGTACTTCGGTTGGCGATTGTGATTGGCTACGCGAAGTGCTTATGCACTTCATGTCATTCAACTTGTTGTGCGCTCGAGCTAGCCGAGCTCGTCAAGTAACCCGATCTGTCTAATGTATGTTCACCATGTTTGGATGCTACTGCTTGAACCTAGGATACCAAACTTACCAGTAAAATCCCTTTTAACCATGGTACCTCGATCCGCTAAGACTCATGAGTCGGACATGGTGGTATGGGACACCATGGTCGAGCTGTCGGCCTACGCTGGGGCCATGTGCCTCCCTGTAGTGACAATGAGCAACCAGACTCGTGAACCGATTATGGTGGTATGAGACACTATGTTCGCATTGTCAGCCTACATTGTTAAGGTGATGGGGGAGTGGTGCAACGAATGCGAGCAACAGCCCTGACAGCCCTTTATAGTGACCTCGAGCATACTTTGAATTTGTGGTGAGGCGATGAGTTTTGCCGCAGTGTAGAGAGTATGAACTAGGCCTGTTTTGGTATAGTGATGAATCGTTAAAGAGGTGATGGGGGAGTGGTGTAACCTTTGTGTGTAACAGCCCTGACAGCCTTTGCAGTGACCTAGAAAACACACCATCATCTGAGATTAACTAGGACTGACTACCCTAGAATGGATTATGTTTGGGAATGATACAAGGGAGGTACCTTAGTTTCCCAATCCTACCGTTAGAAATGGACTAATAAAAACTTGGTAATCATGCTCATCATGCATTGCATGTGCCTGGAAGATGTGGAGCACTGAGGGATGAAAGCATGCCACGAACGTAAGATGGTGTCGCACGAGGGAGAGTGTGGTGAGGGCATCCATCATGACTGCATTCATTTTTGCATTAACAAGAGTAGTTAGGAGTATTTGATTGTACTGCTTTATCATTACTACTTGCTGAGTCGATAACATGTTAACCTATGCTTTATTGTTCCACTGAGTTAGCTACTCACTTCCACGTTATGGGACGGTGTTCCGTACACCCACCAGACATTGTCTAATTTCAGATGGCGACGCTACTTCTGAGGCGGAGCCAGACCTTTGCATTGACTACGATGCCTGCTTGTATTGGTTGTCTTCTGGTGGCTTCATTTGAGCCGTGTCTTGATCGATGGGATTATAAGGATGTTGACTAGATGACACTATACCTTAGGTATATTATGAAATGTACCTGTAATTATTTAACCTGGTAACCTTATCACACTCTAGAGAGTTACTATAGTTTATACATTTTTTTATACCTATCACAGTCTTTTGTTTGCAATTTAACTGTCTTTGGAGTATGATATGCTATTTTGGCTTAATATCACTCATGTTCATTACACTAATACAGACAACATTCAATCATTATTCATTTTGTTGCATAAGTGATGTTTTGGAACTCGAGAGTTGAGTTATTACTCGACTCTCGATTTTTGGGATGTTACAGTTGGTATCAGAGCATGATTTTGATTAAACTGGACCTGAGTTATGTTCCCACGACTCACACTGACGCACTCTGACTTAGGAGGGAGCGACGGGACGTAGAAACCAACTTGGGATTTTCCAATTTCGTTGAACGGCGAAATCGACCATTAAGATTGGGCCCATACACACCCATGATCACGCGAAATGATCCTGAATCAGTTCTAGGTCGTTAGTCGATGGGTTTGAGTCATCCCCTAGAAATGAGTGTCCTTAGGCTGTCGGTCAACCACAACACCTTACACTTCATCTCAAAGCCTAAAACCATTTTTATCCAATTCCTTCAAAATCTCACCTTGCACCACTTCATTCATTAATTCTTTTCTAAATTCTTTCATACCAGATATAAATTCTAACATATAAATGATGAAGAATAATACTTAATTAAAAAGTTACTATAAATAGTAAATATATGTATAAATTGGACTTTTAACTATTCAAACTTTGGAATCTAACTAAGTAAATAGGTTAGTTGGATAGATTAGATCCTCCTACCCTAAAATCATATGCCACACATTATATAAACTCATTCTAGTTTGCAAATTGACCCCAAAAACACTACAAATGGAATCAGGGGCCACACTATGCAATCCGGGGGGACCCGGGACATACCCTGGGTACCATTGGACCCTTGGGAGGGTGGAGAACACCACCCAGCTATGGTGGCATGGCGCCGGGAAAGGCGGACCGCGGTCCAGTGGGCCCAGGTGGGCCGCAGTTCGTTGGCTGGCCCGTTTTCGGCCACATTTTTTAGTAATTTTGGTCCGAATTCAAAAAGTCATATATCCCTCGTTATAACTCCGATTTATGTAATTCAAAAGCCAGATTTAATATTGATAAGTATAGTTTCATATAAAAATAAGTAAAAAATATAATAACATAGTTAAATACTGGTCGTTGTGTCAACTATCCAAAAATCATTAGTTTGGACAGATGCTGCTTCTAGAATTTTTAGAATTTTTCTACAACACGAAATCTAATAAAATTTGGTGAAGATGAAGTATACTTGATGATGAACTACTAAAAAATAATTAAAATAATAGACCAACTAGAAGTGTCAGAAAAAGATGTAGAACTTCCCTAGGCACTTGTGGTGCCCACACAATTTTGTGGGGGCCCCTGTTTCACGTTTGTTTTTGCCCCCTCCCTCTTAGAGCACCTCCAAGCTCTCATTTCTCTTTAAACTTGCTGTCCTCTCTCTCAAATCTACATCCCAATCGTCCGATCTATCATTTTCGGCTACAACCCATCCACATCCATCGTTCATAGTAACACCTACCCTCTACCCTTTCCGTTTCCTTTCATTTGGGCTCTTACATGCCCCATTTAAATCTCAAAAATGTGTAAGCTCTCAACCCATTCCATCTTTCCATTTTCCCTCTTTATTCCCTTTCATTTGAGCCTATGTAGGCTCAAGATTCTAAAACCTAACAACCCCTCTCCTCTCTCCCATGTTTTCCAATACCATGTTAGAAATGTATGCAATTAAATGTAAACTCCAAGATTCCTTTCAAAGTACATTCATAAATTCACTATCCTGGGATTTGAAAATCCCATTTCACACCTTTCCAACACCAGGCTCACTTTCCAAAGCCTATAAAATGAATCCCCACACACCCTCCTACCAATCATGCCACACCCAATTCCGAGGAGGGATTAGCAATACAGTCTCATTTAATACAACTTAAGACCACTGGCCAAATAGTGTTGAAGTGATAAAGTCCCTTAATATACATTAACCCACCACACTCTTACAGTTTAAGCTTTTAGAGTAAATGGTTGTTTGACAAATAGGCCCTAGAGTTTTGGACCTAGAGTGGTGCTCCTAGATTTCAACAGACCTGACCGTATAGGAAATCCAACAAGTAATAATGTGAACCTTAGGACCCTCTTAGCTGGAATGAGCATACATGAAATATTCGAGCGTCAAGTACAGACAACTCGATTCCAATTAGACAACGTTTGACCCTAGGCGATAAACAATTTCTTGTATTAGACATAGTATGAAATCACCTAGTGTATGAGCATGGACTCTGGACTACACCTATGGATTTCCACTACTCCTAAATTAAGACTAGACTACCCGTTTCACTAGGGAATGTCAGAGACCGATAGACTTAGTTAGTCGGCTTGATTAGGTTGGAGTGAAAGCTCATTCTTTCGTTGAATCCTCTTAATACTTATAGGCTTCTTTAGTAACTCTTGGTAACTCTTAGGAAGCTTATTTAACATAGAACCTATTCATGCCCAGAGAAAACTTATAGATCCCTTGTATTTAAGGTTAGGTCAAATCAATACACCCCTATAATTGCCTTCTCAAGGACTTGATACACTCGGGAACACGAAGTAGAGAATTATATAAAAGCAGTGTATTCGCGGTTTGAATTGAATTCTCAATCTTGGTAGTTACCAATGAACTCTATGCTCTGATCAAGCAGAAGGTCGGGATCAACTAGGATTAAGAACTGATACGACGATTTTTTGTCTTCGCGAGGCAGAAGGTTTATGTATCCGGCTCAGACCCACTACACAACTTTCCTTCTGTGTTGGCCGAACCACTTACTACCAAAAGTTTTTAAATTCATCTTTGAGGAGTGTAAGAACATATAGCCAGTAAGGATACTTTGTCTTTTAGGGCCTAAGAAATTTCTCAAATGGGCAACAGAGAGAGTTAGGGATTTGGTTTCGAACCACAGACCATTCCGGCATGCGTATTGTGCCTATGGACTTAGAAGGATAGGTTGTCCATTAACCTATTTGTCTAGATTTTTTATGTACTAAGAGTGTGCAAATTATCTTACAGTATTCAACTAGATATGATTAAAGAGGTAAGTCAGGATCGTGGCAAAGGTCCTCCTTTGGTGGAATTAGGCATCTTAGCTCCTTTCTATAACCATAGGTACCAATGCCATAACACACATCATCAATGAGAGGGAGACCAATGTATTGATAGACCGCTTCCCATTTCATACCAAAGATAGGTTTAAAATTTCACCTCGTTTTGACATACGGAGCGAGACATAGATCCTTGAGCCTTAGGAAATTAATTTTTTAAGGGGGGTAGAACGTTAAGAACCTAATCTAGTTAAGTTAGTCTATACATTCCTTGATCTGGGTGGTGCAGCGGAAGCGTGGTGGACCCTTGCCCACTGGCCCAGGATCGAAAGAAATTACTCCCAGTTATACTACAGGTTAGGTCATTAAATAAGATTTGACTCTTCCTTAGAATGCCAATAATGAAGTCATGAAAACTCGAAATGGATATAAGAAATCTGTTGTAGCCAACCATCAGGATATGACAAATGGATAAAGAAATAAGTTTTAAGGGGGGTAAACTAAAATGAACCAGACTAGTATATGCCCTACCACACGTAGAAACTCGAAATCAATAAAACTTATGCAAAAGAAATAATTAAATCTTTCTTTATTACCCTTAGCCAATTTCGGGGACGAAATTTTGTTTTAAGTGGGGTAGATTGTAATAGCCCGAATTTTTCCCAACCTGAAATTAGACGTCTTTAGGCAATGGGTCACTCTTGACACCTTATTAACCTGTTAGAACTCAATTCCACTGTCTAAAATCGCTTCTTAACCCATTTCCTTCACAAATCCCACCCTTCACCACCTTGTTCTTTCAATTATTCCAAGTACTTTCACCCTAGACACTATCTTAAACTAGCTAAGTATTATAGCTTGGATCACCTTTTGTACAAACTACAAAGGCCTAGGTACCACCTCAGACAGAAATTTTACAGGATTAAATCCTTTAGAAATTTGACAAAGTTAACTAAGTGCTAAACTATATTAGCTACGAAATCCACTTGATCCACTTTAAATACGATCTGCAATACCTAAAACTTGTAGAATCATTGACGCTAGGTTACCCTAAGATCTAGGATTAAACTCATTACCCGACTGCTCTTGGGAGCACGTTGAAACTCTGTATCAGATCTAGACCGCACATCGGATGTCCAAATAAAACCAAGTTAAAGAATTAGGACCGCCTCACTAGGCTTGACAACCATCTAGGAAATCAAATCCAGACTGTGTCCCACGGCTGTTCGCTTGAGTCCAGAGCGAGAGAGTGTGAAAACACTTGTTTTCTTTACAAAAATAAATATCTCAAATAGTAATCTGAGACTTGTCGCTTGTGGATCAGTATTAAGCAACCTGACCGTCAAAATCTGACCCAAATACATCCTCAGATTAGGAAACAATTTATAAACATATCATGTACTCGGAATCTCCGATTGAGATCCACTGACCATTGAACTAAAACTAGTCCGCCACGGGTGATCTGGGAATCCGACTGAAATAAAAACTTAACTCTACGTAGATCCAATGTCTGTGAGTTTAAGTCTGACTTTTTGCTCAAGGGGGGCCGCCAAAAGTCCTCCGTTGAGCTGAAAATTACTCACTTTGGTTATAACCTAAGTATACCTTGTCCTCAAGTCTAATTTGGTGAGTTTTTAGGCTATATAAGGACCTTAGAACCCTCTCTCTCACAGCCATATGAATTTGAGATTTGAGAGAGAGAAAAGAGAGAGAAAGTGTGGGAGATGTGGGAGAGTCTCCCTGCCCTTCTTCCCTGCTGCTATCCATGCTCCACTACTCTGTTCTAATGGCTTTTCCGGGGATTCTAGCTCCGTTTCTAGGTAAGAAACCCTAACCCTAATCTAATTTGGGGTGTTGACAGGTGTAGGTTATGAAATACGTAACCTATTTCATTCTATAGGTTGCCAAACTGCCGAATACGGAAGCTTAGCAAACCTATCGACTCCATTACAATTCTACAATAAAATGTGAGGACTTTAGGTGTATAGGTTACGGTTTTCAATACTTTTAATGTCAGATAATGATAGATTCATGATTTGCAAGCAATTGCACATATACAAAGTGCTTTCTGATTTCTGTTTCGATTAAAGACGTAGAATATGGAATTTTACATATTCTAGGTATTCGTAGAAAATGCCGTAAACGTCTAAATTTTGGAAATGTGTTTAACATGATTATTAGTTGTATAAATATACGATATATGAATAAAATACTTATTTGGCGAAAGGATTCACCCTAATACATGTTTTACTAATATACACTATGTGTGTAGAAATTCTATATTGTAAAAAGTACCGTATACGTATACATTTTAGAGATGTGTTTGCCATGATTATTTGTTGTATAAATATATTATATATGCGTAGAATGCATGCTTGGCGAAAAGACTTATACACTATGTATGTTGTAATAGTATATTCTAAGTGTTTGTGAAAATGCTTGTGAGAGTAAGTGTTTGAATGATGGTGCCTTAAGTAGGTGTTGAGATGGGATTCTCAACTATCCTAGAGACGTGTATGATTTCCTCCATGCGGTTATTTACTTTAACCGCTTACTTATGAAATATGTGTGTTTGTATTCCTGTTTATAACATGATTTATAACATGCTTTACAACATGCTTCATAACATGCTGAACTGATTGTATGATTTTACATATGTATGTTTAAATTCATGTTTACGTTTTATGATCCATCATGGGTGATGGGGGAGTGGTGTAATGAATGCGTGTAACAGCCCTAACAGCCCTAAACGGATAATACCAGACTTTGATTGTATGATTTAAATCTTGATCCACTACTGCTTTATCTATCTGCAATTGATTGTGTTTGGGGTTATGATTATAGTCTAGACAATCGGTACTAGAATTAAATTCATGGCTGTGTTTCATTTGCCACTGGAGATGTGTTTGACGAACTCGAGTCATACTTCGGTTAGCGATTATGGTTGGCCACGTGAAGTGCTTATGCACTTCATGTCGTTCAACTTGTTGTGCGCTCGAGCTAGCGGAGCTCATTAAGTAACCCGATCTGTCTAATGTATGTTCACCATGTTTGGATGTTACTGCTTGAACCTAGGGTACCAAACTTACCAGTGAAATTCCTTTGAACCATGGTACCTCGATCCGCTGAGACTCATGAGCAGAGTATGGTGGTATGGGACACCGTGGTCGAGCTGTCGGCCTACGCTGGGGCCATGTGCCTCCCCGTAGTGACCAGTGAACAACCAGACTCGTGAGCCAATTATGGTGGTATGGGACACTATATTCGTACTGTCGGCCTACATTGATAAGGTGATGTGGGAGTGGTGCAACGAATGCGAGCAACAGCCCTGGCAGCCCTTTTTAGTGACCTCGAACATACTCTGAATTTGTGGTGAGGCGATGAGTTTTGCCACAGTATAGAGAGTATGAACTAGGCCTGTTTCTGTATAGTGATGAATCGTTAAAGAGGTGATGGGGGAGTGGTGTAACCTTTGTGCGTAACCGCCTTGGCAGCCTTTACAGTGACATAGAAAATACACCATCGTCTGAGATTAACTAGGACTGACGACCCTAGAATGGATCATGTTTGGGAATGATATAAGGGAGGTACCTTAGTTTCCCAATCCTGCTGTTTGAAATGGACTAATAAAAACTCAGTAATCATGCTCATCATGCATTGCATGTACCTGAAAGATGTAGAGCACTGAGGGATGAAAGTATGCCACGAACGTAAGATGGTGTCGCACGAGGGAGGGTGTGGTGAGGGCATCCATCATGACTGCATTCATTCTTGCATTAACAAGAGTAGTTATGAGTGTTTGATTGTACTGCTTTATCATTACTGCTTGACTAAGTCGATAACATGTTAACCTATGCTTTATTGTTCTACTGAGTTAGCTACTCACTCCCACGTTACGGGACGGTGTTCCGAACACCCACCAGACATTGTCTGTTTTCAGATGGCGACGCTACTTCTGAGGCAGAGCCGGACCTTTGCATTTACTACAATGCCTGCTTGTATTGGTTGTCTTCTGGCGGATTCATTTGAGCCGTGTCTTGATCGATGGGATTACAGGGATGTTGACTAGATGACACTACACCTTAGGTATATTATGAAATGTACCTGTAATTATTTAACCTGGTAACCTTATCACACTCTGGAGACTTACTATAGTTTATATATTTTTTTATATCTATCACAGTCTTCCGCTTGCAATTTAACTGTCTCTGGAGTATGATATGCTATTTTGGCTTAATGTCACTCATGTTCATTACACTAATATAGACAACATTCAATCATCATTCATTTTGTTGCATAAGTGATGTTCTGAAACTCGAGAGTTGAGTTACTACTCGACCCTCGATTTTCGGGATGTTACATCCCTTCAAAAACAGATATAAACACGGCCTGTCCAAATGGCCAGGCCCCTCCAATGTTGTCCATAGGAAATGGACAGCTTCATCGTGGTTATAATAGCGGTCCCACCTTCCAGGGACCCTCGCTCATCTGGTAGCTCCGACGCACATTCGGCTCTGCTCCATTAATTTCGAGCAAATACATAAACATGGCCTATCCAAATGGTCAGGCCCTTCCAATGTTGTCCATACGAAATGGACAGCTTCATCATGGTCATAACAACGGTTCCCACCTTCTAGGGACCCCCGCTCATCCAGATAGCTCCGACGCACATCCAGGTCTGCTCCATTAATTTCGAGCAAATACATAAACACGGCCTATCCAAATGGTCAGACCCGTCCAATACTGTCTATAGGAAATAAACAGCTTCATCATTGTTATAACAACGGTTCCCACCTTCCAGGGACCCCCACTTAACATCCGGATAGCTCCGACGTACATCTAGATCTAGTTCATCAATTTTGAGATAATATATAAACATGGGCCTGTCTAAATGGCCAGGCCACTTCATCAATGAATCATATAGTATGAAGGAAAGAAGACTCACCAATTTAGCTAGCAAGGAGAGAAAGTGTGAGTGCTTGGAATGTCGCCCTTTCTTTAAATAATGGATGCATATTCCACATTGCAATCTGAGAATGAATAAGTTTTTTAGTTTCTCTGACAATGCATATGGGCACAGATTTACATATAAAGATTTTAAAGATTGTAAAACAGGGTAAATGATTATATTAACTTCTAAGTATCGATTAAGAAGAAAAATGTAAATGATGATGGGAAAGAAATCTCGATATATTAAATTATTAAAGGACAATGAGACATACCAAGACTATAGGTGCCCAAAGTAAGATAACTGCACTAATGTTGTACCTTAAAAAAAAAAAAAACTTTAAGTGTGGTTTAAGACATTTTAAGTGTGGTTTAAGACATGATGGTGAAGGATAATAACTTATTTTTTATTTCAAAAAAAAAGGTACAAGGCATGTTCATGTATATGTAGTGCCAAACCTAGCACCAGGTCTGGCAATAATCTATGTAAAACAAGTATATGATTGACAAAATGGTCATATTAGTGGCCAGTTTCATTTCATGATGAATCATAACCCATGCCCCTTTCTATGATGCAATTTTACATATTGTAAATAGAAACACAAAGTAATATAAAAAAATAAAATGATGACTAACAACAATGCTCAACAAGAGAGGGACCTGATTTCAACAAGAGAGGGACCTGATTTTCCATTACTTTCAACAAATTCTGAAGTTATCAAAAAGAAACTAATGATTTTGTAACAATGGCATAACAAAGTAAAGACCCAAAGTTAGAATATGGAAGATGAGAAAAACTTGGATACTCTGGCAATGTTATGGGTGAAACACGGGAACTTATAAATTACTTAGATTTTGTACATGTGGCATAGGCACAACTTATGGTATCTAGTGTAGATGTGTCATGAACCAAAAATTAAGCTTGACTGATCATCTGGTGAAAGAAAAAAAATGAAGAAAGAAGCATGTAGAATTCTTCTTTATAGTCAAAAGACCTACTCACCTGAAGCTTTGAAGCATTGTACATTGATATGGTGAAAGTCATGCTTACACGTCCAACATCCTTTGTGATGTTTCTTGATAAAGGAAAGGGAAAAAGAAAAAAAAGGGTGCAACGAAAGCATTAATATAAATGCATGAGCCTGTGCTATGGGGGCTTCACACTGCATCAATTCTCAAAAATCAAATAAAGATAAAAGCCTTTCATCTAATATATGCTAGAACTTGTCTTTAATGATTTTAGATGTGTGCGGATGCACAGATATAGATCAAGCACGTGCTCACATTAGTAATAAAACCACACTTTAGATAAATTCAGCAGAAATCAGGATTTTGGAATGCATACCTCATAGATGTCATCCTTCAGACGTTTACAATTCAAATTCACTACTCCCAAAATGACAACATGAGACTGGTGGTCTGTCATAAACTTTAATAGACGTTGTTGGTCATTTTTCTTGCGCTGCTGCTCGTTAGCACTTGGTGAGCGAAGACTGAGGGACGCCGTATGACACAACTAATGTAACACCCTAAAATTCGAGGGTAGTTCCAGAACATCACTTATGCAACATAGATGATGATGATTGAATGTTATCTGTGTCCGTGCAATAAACATGAGTGAGATTATGCCAAAACAGTAATTCATACTCCAGATCAATTGTATAAAGACAAGCGGAAGACTAAAATTGTATATATAAGGTATGTAAAAAAAAATAAAACCATCTCAATCTCCAGAGTATGACCACTAACTGAGTAACCATATACATGTATTATTTCTGAATCAAAAGGTCAAAATACAACTAAAAAGATAAATCCTGAAATCCTCGTGATCCAAACTTTCACGGCCTAAGCAAAGTCAATGTCTCGAGCATCGCATGTATGAGAACTCGTCCTGGTCCTCATCGTAGTCTGGCTCAGCCTCCTGAATCGATGTATCATCTATACCTAAGACAGAGTCTGGTTGGTGTGTACAACACCATTCCGTAACGTGGGAGTGAGTAGCTAACTCAGTGGAACAATAAAGCATAAGTTAATATGTTATCAATTTAGTCAAGTAGTAATGATAAAGCAGTACAATCAAACAATCCTAACTACTCTTATTTAATGCAAGTATAAAATGACATGATGCATACCCTTGCCAAACCACCCTCATGCGACACCATCTTATGTTCGCGATATGCGTTCATCCCTCAGTGCTCCACATCTACCAGGCACATGCAGTGCGATGATGAGCATTATTACCAAGTAATTATTAGTCCTTTCAAACAGCAGGATTGGGAAACTAAGGTACCTCCCTTGTATCATTCCTAAACATGATCCATTTTAGGGTCGTCAATCCTAGATAATCTCATACGATAGTATATTTCTAGGTCACTGCAAAGGCTGTCAGGGCTGTTACACGGAACCGTTACACCACTCCCCCATCACCTTTTTAACGGTTTATCACTAAATTGATACAGGCCTAGTTCATACTCTATTTACTGCGGTAAAACTCGTCGCCTCACCGCAAATTCAGAGTATGCTCGAGGCCACTACAAAGGGCTCGTCACCAATCAGTGTAGGGCGACAGCTCAAATATACTGTCTCATACCACCATAATCGGCTCACGAGTCTGGTTGCTCAATGGTCACCACGGGGAGGCTCGTGGCCCCAACATAGCCCGACAGCTCGACCACGGTGTCCCATACCACCATGCCCGGCTCATGAGTCTTAGTGGATTGAGGTACCATGGTTAACGGGATTTCATTGGTAAGTTTGGTACCCTAGGTTCAAGCAGTAGCATCCAAACATGGTGAACATACAATAGACATATCGGATTACTTGACGAGCCTGACTAGCTCGAGCGCACGATTAACTGAACGACATGAAGTGCATAAGTACTTTGCGTGGCCTAACCACTGTCGCCAACTGAAGTACGACTCAGGTTCGTCAAACACATCCTACATGGCGAAATGAATCTCAACCATGAACTCAAGTCTGGTACCGATTGTCTGGACTATAATCATAGTCCCAAACTCAATCAATCCTTATTTAGAGCATGTAGAGTAAAGTATAATAAACAAAGTAATTTAAGCAATTTAACAAGCATGTCATAAAGCATGTTTATAAAGCATGTTATAAAGCACCATATAAATAGAAAAAATAAACACATATGTTTCATAAGTAAGCCGTTACGTTAAACAACCAACATGGAGGAAATCATACACATCTCTAAGGTAGTTGAGAATCCCATCTCAACACTTACCTAAAGCACCATCATCCAAACACTTACTCTCACAAGCATTTTCACAAACACTTAGAATACACACTTTCTACATACATAGTGTACATTAGTAAAACATGTATTAGGGTGAGTCCTTTCACCAAGCAAGTATTTTATGCATATATAATATGTTCATACAACAAATAATCATGGCAAACATATTTCCGAAATTTATACGTATACGGTACTTTCTACAAATACCTAGAGTATGTAAAATTCAATATTATTCATCTTTAATCGAAATAGAAAACAGACAACACTTTGTACATGTTCAATTACATGCAGATCATGAATCTATCATTATTTGACATTGAAAGTGTTGAAAACCATAACCTATACACTTAAAATCCTCACCTTTAGTCGTAGAATCGTAACGTATATGATAGGTTTGCCAAGCTTCCGTATTCGGCAGTTTGGTAGCCTATAAAATGAAATAGGTTAGCTATTTCATAACCTACAACCTTTACAACTCCAAAATAGATTAGGGTTAGGGTTTCTTACCTAGAAAGGAAGTCGGAATCGCCGGAAAAGTGATGAGAATGGGGTGGTGCAGCTTGTGTAGCGGCATGGGATATTAGTAGGGAGTTCCTCCCACTTCCCTCACACTTTCTCTCTCTTTTCTCACTTCACTCTTAGGGTTTTCTTTCAAATTCGTATGGCTGTGAGAGAGAGGGTTCTAAGGTCCTTATATAGCCTAAGAACACACTAAAATAGACTTATGGTTAAGGTATACTTAGGTTATAACTAAAGCGACCCTTTTCCAGCTCAACGGAGGAGTTCTGGCGGACCTCCTTGAGCCAAAGGTCGGACTTAAGCTCACTAACCTTGGATCTAGGTGGAGTTAAGTTTTCATTTCAGTCAGATTCCCAGATCACGCGTGGCGGACCAGTTTCAGTTCAACGGTCAGCGGATTTTGATATGAAATTTCAAGTACATGGATATGTTTATGAAATTTTTCCTGATCCGAGGGTGTATTTGGGTCAGATTCTGACCGTTTGGTTGCTTACAAAATGTTCGCTAGTAACAAGTCTCAGATTACTATTTGAGATATTTATTTATAAAGAAAACCAAGTGTTTTCACACTCCTCGCTCCGGACTTAAGCGAACAGCCGTGGGACACTGTCTGAAATTGATTTTTGAGATGGTTGTCAAGCCCAGCGAGGCGGTCCCAAGTCCTTAACTTCGTATAATTCGGACCCCGATGTGCGGTCCAGGCCTGATACAGAGTTTCAATGTGTGCCCAAGAGTAGTCGGGTAATGAGTTTGATCCTAGATTTTAGGGTAATCTAGCGTCAATGATTTTACAAGTTTTGGGTCTTGCAGATCGTATTGAAAGCGATTCAAATGGATTTCATGGCTAATCTAGTTTAGCACTTAGTTAACTTTGTCAAATTTTTAAAGGTTTTAATCCTAATTGATTTCTGGTCGAGGTGGTACTCGAGCCATTGTACGGAATTTTTTGAGTCATTACAATCTACCCCTCTTAAACAAAAATTTCATCCTCAAAATTTGTACCTTTTCATACTCCTTGAGAATTTGAGGGTAGTTCTTTCTGACCTCGGCCTCTGTCTCCCATGTAGCCTCCTCTTTCGAATGATGCGTCCATAGTACCTTCACAAGTGGAATGACCTTGCTACGCAGTACCTGCTCATTCCTGTCAAGTATACGCGTCGGATGCAGCTCATATGTAGCATCCTCACTCAGCTGTATCTGCTCCCATTTAGTGATATGTGAAGGATCAAGAACGTACTTCTTCAGCATAGATACATGAAATAAGTTGTGTACAGCTGTAAGTGGTGTAGGTAAAGCGAGACGATATGCCACAGCACTCACTAGATCCAGTATCTAAAACGGACTGATAAACCTCGGCGTGAGCTTCCCCTTTTTCCCAAATCGAAGGACTTCCTTCATAGGGAAAACTGTGAGGAATACATGATCCCCAACTTCAAACTCAAGCGGTCGCCACCTCGTATCGACATAGCTCTTCTGCCTACTCTGCGCTGTAAGAAGTTGACGCTTGATAATATCGATCTTCTCTGATGTCGCCTGTACCAACTTTAGGCCAATCAGACTATGCTCGCCCACCTCAGTCCAACAATGCGGTGCTCTGCAAGGACGACCATACAGGGCCTCATATGGCGCCATACCAATACTCGCCTAGAAGCTGTTGTTGTAGGTGAACTCTGCGTAAGGAAGATAGTCATCCCAACTGTCCTTGAAGTCCAACACACATGCTCGCAACATATCCTCCAAAATCTAGTTCACCTGTTCTGTCTGCCCGTCGGTCTGAGAGTGAAATGCAGTACTGAACTTTAATTTCATAACCATCGCTTCCTAGATACGAGTTCAGAAGATAAACGTGAACTGCGCGTCTTTGTCCGACATGATCTCTAGGGGAACTCTATGCAGACGCACAATCTCTCTAATGTACAACCTAGTCAGCTCGTCTGCAGAGTTCGTGACTCTGATAGGGAGAAAATGTGCCGATTTGGTCAACCGGTCCACAATCACCCAAATGGAATTGTGTCCCTTCCTCATCTTCAGCAACCCTGAAATGAAATCCATGGAAATGAAGTCCCACATCCATTCTGCTATGGGCATGGGTTGAAGCAGTTTAGGAGGTCGGCAATGTTCTACCTTGACCTGCTGGCACGTCAGACAACGAGAAACGAACTCAGCGATATGGGCCTTCATGTTATCCCACCAATAAGACCATCTCATGTCCTGGTACATCTTTGTGCTACTAGGGTGCATCGCAAGCTTCTATTTGTGGACAGTCTCGAGGAGCTCCTATCGCAAGTCATGAATATTAGGAATGCATAAGCGGCCACAGTATCGCAAACCCCCATCTGTGCCAACTCTCCACTCGGAGTCCTCGGCGTTGCTAGCTTGCTCTCGAAGCTCAGACAACCGCTCATCACCCTTATGGGCCTCGATGATTCTGTCATTAATAAGTGGCCGCACCCGAACGTGCACGGCACACTCAAATGGCTCCTCCACTGTGAGTTTCTGCTCGAAGTCATGCACGAACTCCAACATATCCTACTTTGCCATCATCAGCGGAGCCGCAAATGTAATAGCCTTCTTGCGGCTCAACGCATCCGCCACAAGGTTGGCCTTGCCAGGATGGTAGGAGACCTCAAACTTGAAGTCCTTCAAGGTTTCCATCCATCTGCGTTGCCTCATATTCAAGTCTCACTGCATGACTATATACTTAAGGCTCTTGTGGTCACAGAAAAGCTCGAACTCCTCTCCATAGAGGTAATGTCTCCAGAGCTTCAATGCAAAGATGACAGCTGCCAATTCAAGGTCATGTGTAGGATAATTCTCCTTGTGCTTCCTTAATTATCTCGAGGCATATGCAATCACCCTGTCCTTCTGCATAAGGACACAACCTAAACCAACGTGAGACGCGTCAGTGTATATCATGTACTTAACCCCTTGCTCTGGCAATACTAGCACAGGGGCAGACGTCAATCTATCCTTCAGCTCCTGAAAAGCTGCTTCTGCCTTCTCATTCTAGGCGAACCTCAAATCTTTATGCATCAACTGTGATAACGGCCTGACAATCTCCAAGAAGTCCCGAATGAAGCGTTGATAGTACCCTGCCAGGCCAAGAAAACTCCTAACCTCGGTAACCAAGCCAGGCTGCTTCCAATCCTAAACCGCGGCTACCTTAGCAAGGTCCATAGCTATACCATCCTTGGACACCACATGTCCAAGGAACTTGACTTCTTCCTGCCAGAAGTCGCACTTCTTATACTGCGCAAACAATTGGTTCTTCCTCAAGGCATCCAACACCACTCTCAAGTGCACCTCGTGCTCTTCCCGACTTGTCGAATATATCTGGATGTCATCAATGAATACGATGACGAATCGGTATAAGAATGGCCGAAATACCCTGTTCATCAAGTCCATGAACATGGCCGGTGTGTTCGTAAGACCGAACGACATCACCAGGAACTCGTTATGTCCAAAACAGGTCCTGAAAGTTGTCTTCTGCACGTCTTCGTCTCTGACGTGCAACTAGTGGTACCCGGACTGTAAGTAAATCTTCGAGAAATACTTTGCCCCCTTCAACTGATCAAACAGATCATCAATCCTGGGCAAAGGATACTTGTTCTTCACAGTGACCTGGTTCAACTTATGGTAATCAATACACAACCGTAGTGAGCCATCCTTCTTCTTCACAAACAGTATAGGTGCTCCCCATGGATACACACTAGGTCATATAAAGCCCTTCTTTACTAGCCCGTCAATCTGTTTCCGCAGTTCCTCCATCTCACACGGAGGCATGCGATACGTCGGTAAAGAGATGGGTGTCACACCGGGAGTAAGATCAATGGTGAAGTCAATCTCGCGCCAAGGTGGCAACCCAGGAATCGGTGCAAACACACCTGTAAAATCCTGAACCACAAGCGTATTTCCCAACGTCGGACCATCAACATACTCTAGTAAAGCAGCATAACATCCAACACGACATGGCCAACTAACCTACACAGGAAAAGTAAAGACCGTGCCATCAGGTCCATAGGTTGTTACCACTCGGTTATCGCAATCAATCTCTGCCTTCATCTTAGTGAGCCAGTTCATACCGAAGATAGTGTCGTAGTGCCATAGTGGGGTAACAATGAGGTCAATGAATACTGTCCTGCTACTCAAGTCTACTGAGCAAACCTCACATGTTCGAGTGACATCCGAAAAGGTCCCAGTAGTAGTGGTGAGTCTTATTCCCTTCGTGGGAGTAGTAGGTAAAGCTAAGCGCTTAACTGCCGCACAGGAAATGATAGAAGTAGTGGACCCAGTGTCCACCAACAAGGAGATGGGTGTACCTCGAACACGGGCCGTACCCTCAAAAGCCATCGGGGCCATAATCGATGTCTCAGGTGCTTCAGCTACCAGCGCATGCACTCGAGCCTGCTGGTGACTGTTCGGCTGTGGAACCATGGGTCGTTGAGGCAGCCTGAAGCGTGATACAGGAGGTCTAAAAGATGGATGAGCAGGGGCAGTCTGTAGAGGTGGAGCTGATATGGCCTGAGGGTGAGGGCGATCCAGCCTCTGTGGTGGTGAGAACTTGCTAGCCCTCATACGTGAAAAACAGCTCTCTGCAGGATGACCTGATTTTCTGCAGAAAGAACAAGTCACTCTTGGACGTAGCATCGGAACTACTAGCTCCGCGGCCCTGGGGGGAGAGTCGATACGAGGCCTCTTACCTAAGAAAGGCCTGCTTTGCATCTCTGATCGTGGTCTCATAACCACAGTACCAAGAGAACATGCCAGCAGATCAACATCCTGCTCGGCGATCATAGACATGTGAGCCAGCTCTGCGTAAGAAGGTATACTGATACAGCACATCTTCGACCGTATTTCAAGTCGGAAACCCCCAGAAAAATGGCGTATTCGCATCTGCTCATCAACAAGGATGGTCGGGACAAAGCGGCCTAACTCCATAAAGCGATGCTCGTACTCAGTAACAGTCATGCCTCCCTGCCTGAGGCGTAAAAACTCATCCTCCCGCTAGTGTCTGTAGGTCTGCGGGTAATACTTCTCGTGGAACCGGAACTCAAATGCTGCTCAAGTTAACACATAGCCCACTGCGACAAACTGCAGTACACTATCCCACCATAGGCTGGCCTCCCTCTCCAACATGAAAGTGGCCAACTCGACCTGCTCTGCCTCAGTACAGTGCAGCATCCGTAACATTTTGGAGATGCAGTCTAGCCAAAACTCAGCCTCCTCGGGTCTGTGAGAACCCGTGAATGTGGGAGGCCTCAAGCGATGAAATCGCTCAAGAAGGCCACGAGCACCAACATCTCCAGTAGGGGGTACAGTAGGCGCAGGGGGAGGTATAGCCTCAGTCTGAGCAGGAGGCTCTACGGTCTTTAGTCGTGTAGATGGTGAAGGTGGAGCCGCATTGCCACCCTGAGCTTATAAGACCGCAAGAAGCTATTGATGCTGCTGCTGCATCAGAATCATCATCTGCTCAAACCTGTTAGAAGGTGGAGCAACCTGTGGGTCATCCTGTGTAGATAAGGATGCCTAGTGCTGCTCGCGAACCGGGGGTGTATAAGGTGACAGTCCACCAGTAGGACCAGCAGGAGGCTGATCTGAGTCTAAACCTTGGTCCGTAGGACCACTTCTATGAGAAGGAGTCTGGTCCATCGAGTCAGTGAGGAGGTGTGTCGTGCTCCTTGTATACTGCCGCGGCATGCCCTATATAATATAGGGTGCAACGTATGTGAGATAAAACATAGCAACACATTATACAGGCACTTTAAGCATTCCACACATATCATAGCAAAAGAGGCTGCATGTTTTTCATTACCAAAATTGTCATAATACATGGAATACAGAGTTACATGAATCATGACAGCAGATGCAGGGGAGCTAATACAACCAAGCTTCAACTACTACAAAAATATACTACTAACTACTACATCCATCAATATGAAAATATAAACTGCCTAATGCAGTAGCCAAAACAACTACAAACAATAACTTGGATGACTAGGCATTTGAATCAGGCGATGGAGGAGGGGCATCCTTATCCTGTTCACAGCACAGGATAGTCGTCAATGTGCGAGTTACTTTCTTGAAATTTCTCTTCATGTAGTCTTCGGTCACCTCAAGCTTGGCTCGGGTCTCACCAAGCTCAACCCAAACCCGTCCAATCTCTTGCCGCAGGGCGATCTAGTTCTCCTCAATGCGAATCATACGAGTATCCCTCGCAGCCTGAGCAGCATTCTGCTTTGGTGCAGCTGGAGGAGAGCTCTCCTCTGTATCATGAGCCTCATCTTCCTCTTCCTGTATCTCATCACCGCCTCCTCCCTCGCTTCCTGCCTCGAGGTCAACACTCTCCTCACCTGCGTTCTCCGTCTCATCTCCAGACTCGTCGAGTCGAGCATGCCGTTGGTGAGGGCCGATCTTTATGTTGTTAAGTGTAGCCTTATTTATGACTTGAACTGGTGCAAGGTCTTCCATGTTAAACCTATAGCCGACATCTCAAGTCATCTTGCATGTCAGGCGGCCAAATGGGAGCGAAAGGTCATTTCTGACAGATCGAACGACCTGAACTATCTGAAATAGGATGAACGTGGGCAGGCATAAGTTGTCACCATATCCAATCCTATATACGAAGTCCACCATCAACCGAGTACACTCCATGCGGTTACCCCACCATGGATACACATTATATGTGAAAATGTGGTGAAGCAAACGTAAGTCATCTGTCAACTTTGACGTCGAAAGACAGCTTCCTCGAGTCCAAGAAACCCGTCGACCACAAAGGTATCACGTACGGCGATTCCTTTCTCGCGCACTCCAGGAGAAGTTGTCATTAGGAAGCACTTCACCACGTGGGATGTTCATGATCTGTGCCATCTCAACAATAATAATTGTGCGCCTTATGCCCCTCACGGAGACCGTGAACTGAAGAGGCTCCAACGAGGGGTCTATGATATGGGCGTAGAAGGCACGAACCGTGTTCTCACATGCACGAGACTCACCTTAAAAAATAGGACCCCATTCAATGTCCACCAAGCGGTCCATCATCAGGTGGAGTCCAAACATTCTCTCATCCATGTGAGCTTCAAACACAATCTTACGGTCAACAAAACAACTGTATTCGAAGCCTATTGGAAGGGTATTTCTGATCAGAAGTTGAGGATCTAGATCTCGCTTCGACCTATACTCCCGAACCGTGTTAGGACTGGCTTCATCGTCCACTTCTCTCCTCGAATAGGTTGGACGGTTAGGCCCAGTTTCATCTGCAATGGTCTTCCTTTTTCCCTTGAGATAGATGATGGAGGAAATGGAGAAAATGGCCATAATCAACTCGAAAAGAGCTACGGAAATTGAGAAAAGAGAGAGAAGGGGCCGATTTCTTTCGTTCTCCACGAACTACCATCCCAACAGGTGTTGAAGAGGCCCAAATGATAGGGAATGAAGAAGGAACACGGGAGAAATGGGATTGGTTAGAAGGTTACACAATTTTGAGCTTCCAATGGGGGTGTGGGAGCTCAAATGTGAAAGAAAGGGGAAGGGTAGGAAGGTAGGGTTGCTGTGATCGATGGATGTGGGTGGGTTATGGTCGAAAATGAAGGATGAGACGATTGAAAGGGACTTTTGAGAGAGAGGACAGTAAGTTGGAGGGTTTGAAAGGGTGAAATAAGAAGTGGGGCTCCAACCGGAGAGAAATAAGGGGCCCCCCGAAAATTTTGCACGCACCAAACGTGTGTAGGGGTCAGGCTGACCATGACCAGGCCCGACCCAACCCTAGTGGGCCAACCCGGCTGTGGCCTGCCTCGGTGACCGTGGTCCCGCTGCGGTCCACTTTGCCCGGTGTGCTACCACCACGGTTGAATGATGTTCCCCAACCTCCCAAGGTGCCAAATACACCTTGGTTCTACCCTGGGTCCCTATAGATTTAAGTGGGGAGGCCCACGACTCCATTCTGTTCTAGATCGGGTGGTTTCGAGAAATTTCAGATTTAGACTGACCTTTACTGATTTTTAACAACTGGAATTGGGTGGATTGTGATCTAGACTCATCAATAGATGGCCTAGGAATGTTTTAAGGTCAACCCGTGCGACCAGGGTTGAGTACAGACTCGATTTTAGCGTCCATTTTCAGTGAACTTTACCATTGGATGAAATTGGGATACCTACAACTGTTTCTATATTATTCTCGCACCCTCCTAAGTTGTAATGCGTCAGCGTACATCGTGGGAATATAACTCAGGTTCGGTTTAATCAAAATCATTCTCTGATACCAACTTGTAACATCTTAAAATTCGAAGGTCGGGTAGCAACTCAACTCTCGAGTTCCAGAACATCACTTATGCAACATAGATGATGATGATTGAATATTGTCTGTGTCCGTGCAATAAACATGAGTGAGATTATGCCAAACAGTAATTTATACTCCAGGTCAATTGTATAAAGGCAAGCAGAAGACTGAAACTGTATATATAAGGTATGTAAAAAAAAATCATCTCAATCTCCAGAGTATGAACACTAACTGAGTAACCATATACATGTATTGTTTCTGAATCAAAAGGTCAAAATACAACTAAAAAGATAAATCCTGAAATCCCCGCGATCCAGTCAGCCTAAGCAAAGCCGTCTAAGTACTGCATGTATGAGAACTCGTCCTGGTCCTCATCGTAGTCTGGCTCAGCCTCCTGAATCGACGTGTCATCTACACTTGAGACAGAGTCTGGTTGGTGTGTACAACACCATTCCATAACGTTGGAGTAAGTAGCTAACTCGGTGGAAGAATAAAGTATAGGTTAACATGTTATCAATTCAGTCAAGTAGTAATGATAAAGCAGTACAATCAAACAATCCTAAATACTCTTATTTAATACAAGTATGAAATGACATGATGCATGCCCTTGCCAAGCCACCCTCATACGACACCATTTTACGTTCGCGATATACGTTCATCCCTCAGTACTCCACATCTACCAGGCACATGCAATGTGATGATGAGCATGATTACTGAGTAGTTATTAGTCCTTTCAAACAGCAGGATTGGGAAACTAAGGTACCCCCCTTGTATCATTCCCAAACATGATCCATTCTAGGGTCGTCAATCCTAGATAATCTCATACAATAGTATATTTCTAGGTCACTGCAAAGGCTGCTAGGGCTGTTACACGCAACCGTTACACCACTCCCCCATCACCTTTTTAACGGTTCGTTACTAAATTGATACAGGCCTAGTTCATACTCTATTTATGCAGCAAAACTCGTCGCCTCACCGCAAATTCAGAGTATGCTTGAGGTCACTATAAAGGGCTCATCACCAATCAATGTAGGCCGACAGCTCGAATATACTGTCCCATACCACCATAATCCGCTCACAAGTCTGGTTGCTCAATGGTCACTACTGGGAGGCTCGTAGCCCCAACATAGGCTGACAGCTTGACACGGTGTCCCATACCACCATGCCCGGCTCATGAGTCTTAGCGAATCGAGGTACCATGGTTAACAGGATTTCACTGGTAAGTTTGGTACCCCAGGTTCAAGTAGTAGCGTCCAAACATGGTGAACATACAATAGACATATCGGGTTACTTGACAAGCCTAACTAGCTCGAGTGCACGATCAACTGAACAACATGAAGTGCATAAGCACTTCGTGTGACCTAACCACCGTCATCCATTGAAGTACGACTTGGGTTCGTCAAACACATCCTACGTGGCGAAATGAATCTCAACCATAAATTCAAGTCTGGTACCGATTGTCTGGACTATAATCATAGTCCCAACCTCAATCAATCCTTATTTAGAGCATGTAGAGTAAAACATAATAAACAAAGTAATTCAAGCAAGTTAACAAGGATGTCATAAAGCATGTTTATAAAGCATGTTATAAAGCACCATATAAATAGGAAATATAAACACATATATTTCATAAGTAAGTGGTTACGTTAAACAACCAACATGGAGGAAATCATACATGTCTCTAAGGTAGTTGAGAATCCCATCTCAACACCTACCTAAAGCACCATCATCCAAACACTTACTCTCACAAGCATTTTCACAAACACTTAGAATACACTATTTCTACATACATAGTGTACTTTAGCAAAACATGTATTAGGGCGAGTCCTTTTGGTAAGCAAGTATTTTATGCATATATAATATGTTCATACAGCAAATAATCATGGCAAACACATTTCCAAAATTTATACGTATACGGTACTTTCTACAAATGCCTAAAGTATGTAAAATTCCATATTCTTCATCTTTAATCGAAACGGAAAACAGACAGCACTTTGTACATGTGTAATTGCACGCAGATCATGAATCTATCATTATCTGACGTTGAAAGAGTTGAAAACCATAACCTATACACCTAAAGTCATCACCTTTAGTTGTAGAATCGTAATGAATACGATAGGTTTGCTAAGCTTCCGTATTCGACAGTTTGGTAGCTTATAGAATGAAATAGGTTAGATATTTCATAACCTACAACCTTTACAACTCTAAAACAGATTAGGGTTAGGGTTTCTTACCTAGAAAAGAAGTCGGAATCGCCGGGAAAGCGATGAGAATGGGGTGGTGCAGCTTGTGTAGCGACTGGGGATAGTAGTAGGGAGTTTCTCCCACTTCTCCCACACTTTCTCTCTCTTTTCTCACTTCTCTCCTAGGGTTTTCTTTTAAAATCATATGGCTGTGAGAGAGAGGATTCTAAGGTCCTTATATAGCCTAAGAACACACTAAAATAGAATTATGGTCAAGGTATACTTAGGTTATAACCAAAGCGACCCTTTTCCAGCTTAACAGAGGACTTCTGGTGGGCCTCCTTGAGCCAAATGTCGGACTTAAGCTCACCAACCTTGGATCCAGGTGGAGTTAAGTTTTCGTTTCATTCAGATTCCCAGATCACGCGTGGCGAACCAGTTTCAGTTCAATGGTCAGCGGATTTCGATCTGAAATTCCAAGTACATGGATATGTTTATGAAATTTTTCCTGATCCGAGGGTGTATTTGGGTCAGATTCTGACGGTCTGGTTGCTTACAAAATGTCCGCCAGTAACAAGTCTCAGATTACTATTTGAGATATTTATTTATAAAGAAAAGCAAGTATTTTCACACTCCTCGCTCCGGTCTCAAGCGAACAGCCGTGGGACACTGTCTGGATTTGATTTCTGAGATGGTTTTCAAGCTCAGCGAGGCGGTCCCAAGTCCTTAACTTCGTATTATTCGGACTCCCGATGTGCTGTCCAGGCCTGATATGGAGTTTCAATGTGCTCCCGAGAGCAGTCAGGTAATGAGTTTGATCCTAGATTTTAGAGTAATCTAGCATCAATGATTTTCCAAGTTTTGGGTCTTGCAGATCGTATTTAAAGTGATTCAAATGGATTTCATAACTAATCTAGTTTAGCACTTAGTTAACTTTGTCAAATTTCTAAAGGATTTAATCCTAAGTGATTTTTGGTCGAGGTGGTACTCGGGCCATTGTACGGAATTTTTCGAGTCGTTACAGCTAAATGGCTCAGCTATTCAGTCTACATTTTTTTATTATTTGCAACTTGAAGGCAAAAGCATCCCTCGTCGATTATCTATTCTGTTCTTATTAAAAATTTTAGTTGTTTAGCATATCAACTATCTGTTGTATTTTAGTTTTGTAGGACTTAATTCTATCTTTTTTTGGCTCCAAATTCACACATATCAGGTAATTCGAAGAGTTTACTATGGTCTAATTAACCAAAATCATGTAGGGAAAAAACTATAAAAAGAACCCAAATTAAGAGCACCATATCCTGTTAAAAGAAAACTATTTTTGAACCAATCAAGATGCAAGAAAGCAACATCTAGTCTCAATCAGGCCCAACAGACTATTACCTGAATTGTGAGTTGCCTTTGGATCTCCAGGATTTTTATCTGGGTGCACCAACCTTGCATACCATACAAATACAAAGTACTGGATAGTGTTTGGATAGACAGCCAGATTACTGAATAACATACATAGTTGGTCCACCTGAATAACCTATAGTTACATCCTAACATGTAAGAGATCCTCCAAAACTGAGTTAATTAATTCAACTGAGATCTGAGAATTGAGAGTAACAAAATCGGTGCATTTATGCAATTACTTAAAAAAATCCAACTTGTCCTATTTTTAATTTTTATCTCCTTCACTAGGCTATCAACACCATTCCAAACAATCATGTTTCCTGATAGATGGCTCACAGCTGATCTCTACTGCTGCCTGGAGCATGCAAAAAAAAAAAAAAAAAAAATAAATGCTAAAAATGCAAAGCACAATATGTTGTAAATTCCACACAGATATTGAAACTTAAAATTCAGGGCAACAATAAAGTAGAATACATACCATGTGCCTGGCACCTTTGAGCACATCTTGTTTTCTACCTCCCATAGACTAGCCTTACTGCAAATACTATACAGAGATTTTCGTTTTAGCCTCTTAAATTGCCCTTCTTCTACTTCCACTTCACATGGAGGGAAATGCAAATTAAAATTTGCATCAACATCATCTGCCTCTCTTTCAGATTTGGCAACCTTAAGAGACTCAAGAATAGAGTTGAAAAGCTGTTGATTCAATGTAAGCCACGTCTCATCGTCAATCCTTCAAGCTTCTTCCTGAAAGCGCTTATTGTGGACATACCAGGTGCTTGCCTTGACTTCTTTTTACTTGGTTTCCTCCTCCTAAGAAGCAAGATTACCTAGTTAGAAAAAAAGCCACAAGAAATCAGGAATAACCAACAAATACACATCCCTCATTAATATACCTCACAGGAGCGCCATTGTCATCAACTTCTTCTTCATCCACAATAAAATCTACCATCTCATCATATTCACCAATATCCCCATCCTCTTCTTCTGGTTGTTCCTCCTCTTCGACAATATCCTCAAGTGCTGCACCTAAAACATTGAGATGGATTCTGTCATTCAATAAAATATGGGAAAAAAACTAGGAACAAAATCAGAGAGATGGTGTCCAAGAGAACCTTCATCATAACCAAATAAGTTGTATGTTCCCAATTCAGTTAACCGGTGCATGAAAACGCAACAAAAAATTACACCAAACCGATACTATGTCCCTGTTTTGTGGATGATACACATGCATTGAGAACTTGTACGCATGGCATACAATTATTTCAAACTAAACTGGCCAAATTATGGCTCTAAGTTTAGATGTATTATGAACTAAAAACTGTATTTACTTGTCTAAAACATCATATTGGTGCACATCTAGCAATGGTTGAAATGAAAACAAAAAAAAATAAATAAAAATGAAAAACAAAAAACAAAATTCCAACAGTCATGTTTCAGCAAAGACGCATCCACTAATGTTGTTCAATCAATTCAGACTTGATGAAAGACTGAACTGATGGTAGATGCCCCAAAAATCTATCAGATTTAGACATCTTAAATATCCAATCTTTGGCCCTTTTCCAGACTTGCTGAATTTTTTTCTTTTTCTAAATGGTTTTATTTACAGACCTATGTTGAAGAGTTAGGATCTCTCAACCTGGAATGTTTTGGAAGTATCTGCCCTCCTTTCTGGGACCAATTAGATCAACAGTCTAGAACACCAACCCATGCTCCCAATTGCAAGGACTAGCATGTCATGACACTTTGCTTTGTTGCATTAGGATAATATAATTCCTCTTATAATAAAGATCATTATTCAAGGGCCTAGAGTTATCTAACAAGGACAATGTTAAACAATGTCATGTTAGACATAAGGAATGCAAGTTGGATATGAGAATGTGTATCCGGCTTAGGAGAAAGTCAACATTTTACAATCAAATAACAAAACAAAGCAAATTCATAAATATAAGACAAATGTGAAGGATGAATGCCTAGCTGCTTTGGCCTTCATTCTCACCACATGATGATCTAAAACATTTATTGAGAAGAAACCGATCATGCATGGGCCACATCATAAAAATCCCACTGATCATAGATCACCACCTATACAAAGGTGAACTAGAAACAGTTTTTTCAAATCTCTGCTTCTAACACAATTGCACACGGACAGTCTGAATTAGCATTTGGTAGGGTAGGAGCAAGCAGCTTGTGTATTTTTCTAAGAGTGCACATCCTCACACTTCTATAAATAGAGATCTAGAATGTAATATCTAGATTCTTTTTTCCATGAAGTTAAAGTTGATAGAACATGGCATCATTGTAGAAAATCATTTCAGATACGAATGGGAAAAGGAAATCAAACCTTCACAGTTTATCATGGTTTTACGAAACTAATGTTGGACCAACTAATTCCTTTTTTCTTTTGAAATTTTACTAGAAAAACGAGAGAAAACTACAACAAGTAGAGGGGAATAGAGGAGCCACTCCCTTGGCTAACCTCATTCACATCCCCCCATGGATTATCTTACTTTCAATAACTTCCCATGGACACAACATTGCCAAATAGGTCTTCAATACTGCATAACACACTATCAAAACTCGAAACATGAGTGGGGCATGACGAAGCCATACAAGTTTTCTTGAAACTGATTGAATACTTGAGTTATTCAGGTCAAACGATTGTGAATGGTTTTGAGTTTTCAGGTCTTAAGTACTTAATTGACAAATATATGACATCATAAAGATGAGTAACCCCAAGCTTAAACAAGTTCAATCACCTCAATGAGTTCTTTAACTTTTTATTTTTCCTTTTTCCTTTTTTAAAAAAAATAAATAAATTTTTTTCATAGCACGCTATCGGAACTTGAAACATGAGTGGGGCATGATGAAGACCTATAAGTTTTCTTGAAACTGATCGAATACTTCAAGTTATTCAAGTCAAAAGATTGTGAATGGTTTTGAGTTTTCAGGTCTTAAGTAATATATGACCTCATAAAGATGAGTAACCCCAAGCTGAAACGAGTTCAATGCGCCTCAATGAGTTCTATTATTTTTTATTTTTCCTTTCTCTTTTTTCTTTTCTTTTTTATCTATTTTTTCTTTTTTCTTTTTTCTTCTTCTATTTTTTTTCTTTTTGGATAAAGTAACAAGACCGCCATTAAACCAGAAGTTAAAAGCAAATTGAATTCCAAATTTTGAAAACCCAAATTGGATACACGTGCTACATGGATGGATTAATGGTAACAAGTTACTGACCAACAACATCGATGCTTTGAAATATGTACATGAGGACCTCAATGATTTCATGAACCAATCAAACAATACTTCAATGGGCCTAAGAAAAAAACTATCATCAGACATGGTTAGAATTAGTAGTGTTTGTGGACGTAGTTTGAAGGTTCTCGGTTCCTAAGGTTGATGCAATAGGTGCATTCCAAAATACATGTGAGATATTCCACTACTTCCTTGAGAGTTAGAAAAAAAAAATGGGAGAGAACAGAAGTCGCATGCCACCCCAAATGCCAAGCCTACCTTGTTAGATCAGAATTCACACAGACTTCGATTGCAAGTGCATTTTTTGAAATTATAGGTAAAATGATATGCTTGCCAAGATAATACTAAACTTCACCATTGCTGAGAACTACAGAATTTGGGTGCGATACCAAAGCAAAACTGGTTACCACAATATGTACAAGGAATACTAGGACACCACTCTTAATGGTGCTATTGAGCAGATGTATGACGAGATGGTTTCTCGCCATGAACTTCATCAAACGATTAAATTGTGAGATCTCTACATTAAACGATTACTAAAAGTAGAAAAAAATACAAAAGGCCTATTTGGATGACTCGTTGTGGTCCAGGCCAGAAGTTAGAAAACAAAATGATCTGTTATAAGATAATTCATTATGCTCAGAACTGTAGATCATTGGTTTGTAACCTCACAATGTATTTGTAGTAGAATTTTCCAGCACACTAGAGATCTCCAAGCTCAGTATAAGAGTCCTTTTGAGGGGTGAGTATTTGGCTAGTGAGCCTACCAAAGCTCAATTCCATAGCTCACTGGTTAGGAATGAAAATTGGTCATGTAGTGGGACCCAATTTCCAGACCTACCTCAAGTTGGCAACCCAAACATTTATCCAACAGTGCCTCTTTATCTGGATTGGATAAACATGATTAAGAGTGTTGATAAACAATTAAAGATCCCCACCATGGAACAATTGGGTTGGACCAGTTGGGATTGGGGTGAGCCTGGCCCAAGTTTCATCTTAATCCATGGGTTGGGCAGAGACCATCTATAATTTCATTGATATAATTGAAAATTACATCTAGGGGACCACAAATGAAACCAGGAAAACCCAACAAATTCATACAAAATAGCAAGGAACCATAACAAAAATGATCCAAGACGAAAGATAGGTGAACCTAGTCTAACAAGAAAATTAAAAATAAAATCAAAAAATTGAATCCTGCTTACTATTGCAAACATGATTTGCCAAACGAATATGGTACTTGTTTACCTTTCTGAAATACATGCAAAAGAGCAACACATCCAATTTCTTAGTGAAATTCATAATTCGAAGCCAATAAGACTAAATCATTTAAGTCTAGTGGAACACCCAATTCTTTCTACCACATTGGAACAAAAATAAAAGAGAAATTATTTTCAAAAAATCAAGCTGAAACAGCCACAAAAATACACAAAAAAGGAATCCAAAAATCAGGCCGATATAAAACTTAGGTGGGCCACACCACAAGAAACAAAAGGGATTTAATGCCTACCATTGGAAACTTTTTGGGTGCCATGAAAGTTTTGTATTGGAATGATATTTGTACCTACACTTTATTTGAGTGGTAATAAGCCTATGAACGGTTTAGATGGTCGGCTCCAGGAAGGTTTCAATGGCGGATGTTTCCATTCTATTTGTTTCTTATGGTGAGGCCCACCTGAATTTTGTATCCACCTGAGTGATTGCGTCCTACTAGAGGTGAACACCGAGTCGAGCTGACCTCAGCTCGGCCACTAGCTGATCCTAACTTAAACTTAGCTCGGCTTAGTTTGGTCAACAGGTCGGGCCAGTAAAGCCGAGTTTTAGCCAAAATTGAGCTTATGCAGCATTTTCACAAACACAAACAGGGCACTTTCAGTTTCTCACTATTTGTAAAACAGCAGCAAGTATTCCTTAAACACCTTATATGCAACATCAAAATCAAGGAAAAATGGTATTTGTTTGGTGTGCATACCTTCCTTGCCACTGGCCGACACTTCATTGTGTCATTTCATCAAACACTTGGTGAGCAACATCAATATCAAAATAAACGAGTCATCGAACTTCAAAGAAGAAATCCCAAAAATAAACAAGGAAGAGAATTTCAATTCATGAATTTAGCACTATTAAACAATCATGAATATATTAAAGCTGAGAAAATCAAAAGAATATCACCTTCCAGAAGTGGAAACCCTAATCCGTTAGATTTGTAAGCCGATGAGGTGTGGTGGGAGCACTGTTACAATGCCGTCGTAGGGCAGCTGGGTTGCGGTAGAGAGAGAGAGAGAGAAACAGGGAGAGAAAGTGTGCGAGAGAGAGAGAGGGAGAGAGAGACAGGAGAGAGCACGCAAGGATTAGAGTGTTTGGGCGCGACTCTGTTTTGAGCGCGCGCTCGAATTTGGGGCTCTTTTTTATGGACTAACTGATTAAGGACTCCGTGGGGCCCACCATGATGTATTTAGTTAATCCATTCCTATCCATAATTTTAATAAATTATTTTACTTTAAGAAACCAAATTTCAGGTATATTTAAGGCCCAATTGGACCACACCATAAGAAGCAACAGAAATTTAATATCAATATTTCCTGCCGTGTGGTCCACTTGAGACTTCGATCTAGCTAATTTTGTTTTTCCACGTCTAAAGTAATATTTACAAATATATGACGGCTTTGATAGAACATATAGTTTTTTTTAGGCCTCATAGAGCCCCTTACAACACTATTAATTATTAATGATGTATCAACCTTTTAGCTACGGATTAAAACCGTAGCAAGTATAGCTAAGGTTTATATCTACAGCAAAAAAGTAACGTGATCTGAATCCTTTGCCCATTTTTTTGGTAGTGAGGTAAATCATCTAAAGAGATACTCAAGGAACTCAGGCACGAGATGTACATGTAGTCATATAGAGAGTGCCTCTAGAAATCAATGCAAGAATGTTACGGATGCATGTAATACATGCTCAATGTGTATGAATCAATATACTCGGTCAATATATACATCTCTCGGTAGGGGAGGAAACAATGAATTCATGATTATAATGATCACAATGTCTCACATATTCATGTACTCAATTCACATTATTATTCATCAAAGCATGAATCACTTAAAGAAGAATCATCTCATCATATTATGACAGCAATACAAAAATTAATAAATCATAATAATAATTACAATCACAACAAACACATCATCTATCTTAATCATATATGTATGATACACATTGAGATCTTCCTAAAATCAAATCCACTAAATAGATGTACTCTTGGGAATCAAGACTCTAAATCCCTATTAAGAAGATTTAACATATTACAATCCAATTAAACTAATCCATTAAGTGGGGTCCACCTTTGTTAACCCAAAATGGTCCACCATTAATCCATTCAACTAAAATTGAAAATCAACAGGGGACTATCGATCTATGTAGTTGATCGATCAAATATAGGTCACTGAAATTCATATTTTAACACCTTAACTCTCTAGACAATTTTGGTCACCTTCGATCAATAGATCGAAATAGGTTAGATTTAATTCAACTAGCTTGTTGGACATATTTTACCATTCCTAATCGATCAAACCTGGACTTTGATCAATCGGGCCATGTTATGATTTTTTAACTTTGGTTATTCGATAAAAAATGACCAGATCGATCGATCGAACATTAACTTTGATCAATCGATTGACCGAAGACGGCTAGGTTTTGCTACACAATACAGTTTTTCAAAAATTTTAGGATTTTCTCCTCTATTACATAACTTTTGAGAATTCAATCGATTCATAAACTGGGTCTAACGCACCCAATGGGTTTTCTCTATGAAAAATTTGAAATAATTAAAGAATTGCTTGGATCTAAAATATTCGGGATCTATAATCTTAATTAAAATGGTTTTTACAGCATGGTATAACATCATCTATACTATTCGTAGATTAATGTGGGAAATCCCTCAGTCGGATCACTTTAGGATTTGAGGTCCTGACACAATTCGGCTTTAAGATCCTTTGATTTGAATCTTCCTTTATTGATACAGTTGGTTTTCTCAAAGTCGATCCCTAATAATAAAAATCAAATTTTGTTCTGGTTTCTTCAACTTCTCTGTTGATGATGGAATCTAGTCAACCATGTTCTTCTCCCTGCTCGCCCTTAGGTGCCTACCAAGTAATGGAGAACAAAGAAGATAATATTAGTGTCGATGATGGCTGGGGACCCTCCGATGCCTAAGTTAGATGGGCAGGCTCATCGTGGGCGTAGTCGGATCAGGGTAATTATGCATACCTTGTTCCCTTGGTAATAGGACTATTTATAAGCCCTCTGGGTCACTTACGTGTTAGGTTGGATTTGCTGGAGGAACCCGTGTCGTAGAATGATTCTGCCCTTAGATATTTCTCTGATTGCGCCTCTATTAGTGTGATCCTCAATTGAGATCTCACTAGGCAATCTCACCTATATACGATGGAGATCCTCTCTGGATGTTTTCTATTATGAGGTTGTGGTCGGTATCCAAGGCCAAGGTCGATGGTCGAGGCCAACCTCCAGGGTTGGTAGTTGAGACTATCATGTGAGGTTTGAGCTTGACAGCTAAAGTCAGGATTTGTGGCTGCTACTTAGGTTGGTTGCAGAGGTTGGGTCAGTAGACCGACCCTTCTTAGGGGCCTTCCTTTAATAATTGCCTTGATATGCCCCAGGCATTAAGTCAGTTCAATTTTACCCACAACAGATGCCCCCTACTTCTAAGTGATATCTCTATAGCTCAAGAAGTGGACTTGTACTGACGTATTGGCAGGAGACCTCAATATTACAGAAGATTGGCTTGCCTAATGAGCACCGCCTTATACTGTCACATGTCGTTAAAATCAAGGAAGATATTATGACAACAATCTATACAAGGAGGCATGTGCAAAAATAACGCCACTTCATCTCTTGATGATTTGCAGATGGACACTTGTCCCTGCCTCGATAGTGGGGCCTGATAGTGAACCCCGAGCTTCCACGTTGACAAGAACGTGCGTGATGCTCCTTTTGACATCTCGACAATGGATGCATGTATTCAATGCATCCACTTCGGAAGCCTTATAAATAAGGAGGGGTTGCCCTCATTTCCTCTACTTGCTAGCTCTTGTGTCTTTTATGCTGATTGCTCCTCCCCTTCTTCTTTTCTTCATGCCGGATTCGGTCATTTGGCAATTTTTGGTATATTTTCTTCTTTGCATTGTCTGCCATGCACCTTCCTCTTCGGCTTCCCTTTGTTCTTCTCCTTCTTTTTTTCTCCCCAAATGACGTCGAACGGTTCTAGGGGAGCGTCTGCAGTAGGGGCTTTCCGTGGAGAATTTATCCCTGAGAGCGTGGACTCCCAATTGGGTGCCTCCTCGAGTGAACATATCCGGTGATGATAGCTCGTGAGGAGGAAGTGTACCTACTCCAACGAGGTCAGCTTCTACATCTGCTGGGGGTCCTCCTTTGGTGGTGAGCCCCTTTCAAATCGAGGCTTCAAAGAGCAGACCTGGCCTCCATCCGATCAAAGTTCCACATTCCCGACTTTGTGGTACTATGACTCCCTGAGGTCGGGGAACTGCCATGGCATCCTCGTGAGGCGGAGGTGACCATATATTCTGTTGCCCTTCAATTTGGTCTGAGACTGCCCCTCCACCCCATTATGTGGGGGTCACTCACCACCTTAGGCTTAACTTGGTTTAATTAATCCCTAAAGTCTGGCAGGCCATTTTCGGTACATATATCCAGTGGCATCAGCACAGACATAATGAGCTGACCGCAGATGAGATCATGTACCTGTATAGGGCTCAGGGCAGCCCAACCTCTTGGGGCTAGTATTTTTTTCTTAGCCGAATCAATGTCAAGCCCTTATCACCGATAACTCTTCCTCCAACAAAGGTTAGAAGGACAAGTGTTCTTTACATAAGGGGAGTGGGAGGCCTCGACAATGGAGTTGGGTAAATTACGTTCTCAGGTTCCTACCAAGTTTGCTTTCCCAGGTTGGAATTCCTGAGCTATAGTCCTGATCATTTGCTTTGTTCTTAGGTTGGATCTATTTTTGTTAACTTTGGTCGTGCTTTCCCACAACCCTTCCTTGAAAGCAACCAGAGTTGTCCCAACTACAGTGCCACCAGGTCAAACTCGCGAAAGAGTGAAGTCCAGATGAGAGGAATTGGAGGAGGTTGATTACCCATTCTCTTCTGCATTAGGTCAACTTATCAATAGCTGAGTTAGAAGGTATGTCATAGTTGGTCAGCTTTTTATTTTTATGCTCGATTGTTGCTTTTTTCTTTCTAACATACTATTATTAATTTTTTGTCTTTTTAAAAATAACAGATCGCCCTTGCCCAAAGAGGTTGAGGCTTTTCTCCACAAAAGATCTGGAAAGGATGAGGAGGGCTATTAGGCGGGATGCTTGTTACGCCCCAAACTCGAAAAATGGGCTCACAAAATTTTCAATCATCGAATCTGGCGTCGACAACCTCCATAGTGCCCCATTCTCAGCTCTCGGCACTCATATGCCAGATTCCAATCCTAGGATTCTATAAGGAAGATTTTTAATATGATTTTTTTTTAATAATGAAGCATAACCACAAGCATAACCAAGTCACAAAACAACATCACCACATATCTACTATTTAAAAAACTTTAATTACAATGCGGAAAGAGAAATACAAGGTAATAAAAAAGCTTCAAAATAATCTGATGCGCGCTCCTGCCGCAATGCTGTTGCGATCCAACTCCACCTGCATACAACGGTCGTGTATAAGCTTACAAAAGCTTAGAGGGTGGTATAAGTGTGTACGCAAGGCAAGTGTCAAGTATGCAGTATTAGAGTAACGCGAAAATATGCTGGTATGTCCATGAATACTATCAGCAAGCCTAGTAAGTGGAAGAGACCACATTATCCGCCTAACCAATAGTCTGTCAATACCTACCCGGCTCATCAATAGCGGACCCATTTGCCAGCTGGTTAAACTCAGCCTAGCTTACAACCCCCTCACTTGGGCAGATAAGGCCACACCCCCTTCCAACCGACCATGACACAGTGGAAGATGCGACCTATTGGTATTCGGCACTTGTGCGCTCGTGTATCCACTCGGTCTAGACGTTGGAGCATCTTCTGGTACCAAAAAGGTTCTGCGACTTTCACCCAAGGACATCCTATGTGCCCATAATGCTAGAGCTAATATTTTCAGTATCCAATCCAGCCATCCACCATATGCCTGTGAAGGCCACAACCCTGATGTTGTTAGGGCGTACAATGATCATGTCACACATATGCAAGATGCATGAGTCACACCGTCCAGTCATGCAGAAATCTTGCGCGTACCATGCGATTATGTGGGTAACTCCTTTAGTGAGTCGCATAAATAATATGTTCAATAGCATATGTTATGATCAATTACTCCTCATATCAAGCATATATATGATGTATATGGGCATGAATTACAGAGTTATACTAAGCATGTTATATGGTGATGAACTATCCTCACAACGAAGATGGGCCTAGATGGCCTACACACAACAAGTATGGGTCTATCGATATGGCCCTAGGGAGAGTTACGACGCGGACATTTAACCAACATTATTCTTAGAATATGGATGTTAAGCCATCATTGCTCCTAAGGCATGGCCTGCCATGGCCTACCATAAACATCATTATATACACCACAGTGGAATCACACATTGGAATGGACCTTATATACATCCCATTGGGCCTCAACCCATGGGCCTCAAATACATTAAATGGGCCGCATCAAATAGGCCTCATATACATCAAGTGGGCCGCATCAAGTGGGTTGCACCAATGGGCCTTATATACATTGCAATGGGTTATAACCCATTTAGAGATCATTCTAGAGCATTTCTAAAAGAATGAATCGTATCGAAAGATCATCTAGACCATACCACAAATAGCAGTGGAGATAATGATTTTTATCACTATTATAAAAATTCCAGTGCCCACCATCATGTTTATTTTCCATCCAGTTTGTTAATAAGGTCACAAAGACCTGGTTGGGAGGAAAAACAAATATCAATTTAATCCAAGACTGCTGTGGTCTAAAAAAAAAGGACTTCAATGGTAGGCGTTCATCTGTCCACTATTTTCTGTGGTGTGGTCCACCTGATAGATCTGCCTCATTTTTAACCTTAAGCCTAAGACAAGATTGCCAATTGGATTGATAGTTTGGATGCAACACATACACCAAAGAGCGCTCCACATGCTGGTGCACATGCCACCAAGGTGGGCTCCACAAAACCTGCTGCGTCAATAACAACTCTGTGCAGCACACTAGCCAATCCAATCCCTTCACAGGTGGGTCCCACCATAACGTTTATTTTCCCACCTATCTATTGATAAGGTCACACAGACACATATAAAGAATATATATATATATATATATATATATATATATATATATATATATATATATATATATATATCCAAAACTTCTGGAACCAGAGAAGTTTAAATGGTAGATGTTCAATCCACCACTGCTTCCTATCGTGTGGATCACCGGAGCTTCCGTATACGGCTGATTTTTGGGGTGCCCCACTGTTTAAAGGGTCCCCATCATATGCATGGTATTGATGTCCAACACACATCATGGTGGGGCTGTCATGGGGACCCACGGTCCCCGCCTTTCTAACCAAAGCCTTGATGAGGATTTGCCGCGGTAGTGTCCTCTGACAACAAAGAAGAAGATCGGCCGCCGCTTTATATATATATATATCAGTTTTCTCATGGTTTTTCCTATGTGGGGCTCGCATTAGGAGGATCCACTCCATCCATTGGATTCTAAGGCTCATGACAGACCAAACGAGCCCAATATTCAGCATGTTTTGGTGTGTAGAAACATCAAAGTGGGCCCTAATAGATTTTAACGGTAAGAATCACTATTTCCTATGATACGGCACCCCAGATATTCGGATTAACTTCATTTTTTGGTTCAACGCCTAAAATGAGCTAAGAGATAGGATGAATGGCGTGGATTAGATCCATACATCAAGGTGGGGCCTACATGAGTGGCCCACCCAAAAGCTTTGAATCAAGCTTGTAAGTGTTATAGTTTATATCCCTGTATGTTGTCAAAATTAGTGGTGACAAAAACACTGTTATATAACTTGCATTAGTGAAGCTCTTTCTAAAGTTCAACATTCATAACAAGCAAAGCTCACAACAAGTGAAGATTACTAGTACAAAGATCAACCTTGACTTCAAGTATTGCTCTCAAGACGTGACTCAAGAATGCAAGACTACAAGAAGAGTACAAGGCAGTTCTTATAGAACTCAAGACATTTTCAAGGTTGAGCTACATCAAGACTTCAAGGCTTAAACTTTAAGGTCACTTGTTCCTAATGTTTTCAATGTCCTTACTTCTTTATTGAGGTTTGAATGACCATAGGTTAACCTTAGAAGTAGGCCATTTTGGATACATAAGTCATATGTATATGATACTTGTTTTTGGGCTATTCGGGGACTTGTCCTAGGCTTTCTTCGACTAGTCCTAGCTCTGCTTCGACCAGTCCAAGAAGTTCTTCGATCGGTCGTAAGGTTGTTACAAATTTCGGATAAAATCATTAGGCTTCGACCAATCGAAGGAGGTCTTCGACGGTCAGAAGGAACGATGTCGTCTTCTTCTACGACCAATCGTAATTCTTCGATTCAAAGTCCAAGAATAATTTACGAGGTCTTCGACCGGTCGAAGGAGACCTTCGACCGGTCCGAAGGTGACCTACGACTGGTCGAAGGAGGCCTTCGACCAGGTCGTAGAATGGTCAAAGCTTATCGCTACCATTTTTTCAAATTGTTATTTCTTCACTAGTCGAAGAGCTCCTTAGACCAGTCGAAGATGAGATCTGCTCACCTAAAAATAGAGTACGAAACTCAGAAGAATTCAAGCAATTTTATTATTCCATTTTAAGCCAATCTCCGTCGAACTTCTGGGAAATAATTTTGTGCTCTATCTAAGCTAAGTGTGCTTATTTTATATTCTCTTTCTTTAGCTTTGTTTAATTGATTTTGTTTCTACTATTCCAATCTAATTTGATACGAGGAATTGTTATTCCCTTTCTTTGGAATCAAAATCAATTAAGGCAAGCCCTAGTTGGTCTAATTTTAAAATATATTAGAACTAGAACCATTATAATTGAGTACTGGACATTGAACTTGAACATTCAATCATCTACTCGATTTGGTTCTCTCCTGGTCACTACACGAAGGAGTTAATCGGTATTTTACATTTAATTGTAAATTCCTTTCGCTTTGGTTTCTTTCAAGATTTTTCGAGAAAAATCTTGTTGTATTGGTTATCCGAGGAGAGCCAGAAAACTCGAAGTGGGATTTTTTTTATTGTGTAAGCCCACGACAAAGACACAATTGTAAAGGTTTTGGGTGAACCCGTGAAAACCTATTTTGTGAGTGAACGCTAATATCCCCAGTGTGAGGATATTAGGAGTGGAGTAGCATTTTGTGTGGTCATTTATTTAATAGTTGGTGAACACACAAAGAACCACTATAATCCCTTGTGTTATGGTTGAATGGTTTACATTTCTAATCTTTAATATTTATTTGTGGGATGTATGTGTGGTGGTGAATGTTGTAATCATTTAATTCAAGCCTTGTGGAATTTTGTAATAGTTTAGAATTTACTTTCGGCTATTACTTTATCTCGCTTAAAATTCAATTTCTTTTAAATTTGTTCCAAAGAAGGTTGCCTCGCCATTTTTATGGTGTATGGTCATCCCTAGAACAATACATTTGTGATTACAGTTTATTTCAATTTGTGCTTAATTCTGTATTCCTCTTTGGTTTGAGATTTGATACAAAGATCTTTCTAGAAATAAGGTTGTCCTACCATAAACTCTGGTTTTTAGTGAAAGGTTGTCCTTAGAACAACATTTGTATCAATCCCTCAAGATCAGATTTTTTGAGGTTATTTTACTTTCCTACATTGTGATTTATTTTGGCTATCATATTCATTTTAATTCCACTGTTATAAGTTTTATTTGGCATAGTCCTATTCACCCCCCCTCTAGGACTTATAGCTAGGCCTTTTCAAGTGGTATCAGAGCCTAATAGCTCGTTCTTATTGCTTTTTATTAGGATTTATTTCCTGAGCTAACGATCTAAGCTATTTAAAAGAGATGTCAAATTTTGATAGCCTTTCAGTCACGAGGCCTCCACCATTTGATGGCTCCAACTATGCCTATTAGAAAGCCAGAATGAGAATCTTTCTAAAATCAATGGATGAGAGTGTGTGGCGAGCCACAGTGACCGAATGGAAAACTCCTACCATTGAAGTAACTGAATCTGACGGTTCAAAAACTATGTTTGTACCGCTATTATTTATGGACCACTCTTCGTAAAAGTGAGTATAATGCCAATGCTAAAGCACTAAATGCATTATTACTTGCGCTATCACCTGGATGAGTTCAAAAGAATCATATCTGTGATATCGCGAAACAAGCTCGGGATATACTAGAAATGACACACGAGGGTACTTCAATTGTCAAAAAGTCTAAAGTCCAACTCCTTACAACCAAATTTGAAGAAATTCATATGAAGAAAAATGAGATGTTTATGGACTTTTACACTAAACTAAATGACATTGTAAACTCAATGTGGGGTCTTGGCGATAAAATCCCAGAAAGTAAAGTGTGTGCAAAGATATTACGCTCACTTCCTGAACGGTTCAATTCTAAAGTAACCGCGATCCAGGAACTTCGTGATACGGATAATATGAGGGTAGAAGAACTAGTTGGTTCTTTACAAACCTATGAGTTAAACTTTAAAGCTCCTAAAAATAAATTGATTGCTCTAAAATCCTCTAAATGTAATTCAGAAGAAAATTCTAATTCTGAAGATGATATGGCTCTTTTGGCTAAGAAATTTTACAAGATTTTTAAAAGCAAGAAAAGGGTTGATTTCCAAAAATCAAACGATAAAAAGAAGTCTAGATCAAAATCTCGAAAATCTTTGAAAGATAATCAATGTTACAACTGTCAAGAATATGGGCATTTGGTAAATAGATGTCCCAAAAAGGACAAACCCAAGAAGAAGAGTATGTTGGCTACGTGGGATGAATCATCTGATTCTGAAGCTTCTTCTGAATCAGAAGATTCTGAAACTGAGTTAGGGAATGAAGTTAAAGCACTTATGACTCTAGTCAAATTCACGTTTTCAGATAATGACTCAACAAGTGAAGAAAATCTGAATAGTGAATGTGAAAATGAAGATGATCTTCAAGATGCTTACAATGCCCTATATAAAGAAAGTTGTAAAATTGTCATTGTAAACTTAAACTTCAAAAAGAAAAATTTTCTAAACTCAAAGAATGTTTTGAATCACTTGTCTTAGAAAAATCACAAATTTCAGATTGTTTTGAAAAAACAAAATGCGATTTGGAATTCAAAATTTCTTTAATTATTGATTTGAAATCTGAGATTGAAAATCTCAAAAAGGAAGTATCTTCTCTTCTAAGTCAAAAGGACACATGGAAATATACCCAAGGTGATCCAAAGTTAGAAAAACTTTTATCCGGATCAAGAAAATGTGGCGATCTATCCGGGTTGGGCTATGATAAAAATGTAACTCCTAAACAAAAGTGTACTCCTCATATGTTTGTGAAAGGAGAGTCCTCGAACTCAAAAGGGAAAAATACTTATCAAGGTTTTTCAAAAATTCAAAACTTTTCAAAACCTGGAAGCAAATGATCATATCAACTTTAACCGTAAAAGCGAAATCCACTAGTTTGAAAAGATAGTAGATTTACTCAAGGAGCTCCTAAAATCTAACTCTTTAGGTTATACTTATAACTATAAACAAAAGAAGACCAACTATGTTCCTAAACCCAAAATCATATGAAATGGGTTCCAAAAGTCACCTCAGCTTGGTTGCTCACATTACTTTCAAAGCAACAAGTCATTCAAAATGGTATCTAGACAAGGATGCTTTAGACATATGACAGGTGACAAAGCTTTATTCACGGATCTAAAAGATATGGTGATGGTTCACCACATTTGGAGATGGTAGCAATCGCAAGATTATAGGCCAAGGTACGGTTCAACTTTTTAATCTTCCCGTATTTAAAAATGTTTTATATGTTGAAGGCCTAAAATATAACTTACTTAGCATATCTCGGATATGTGATAGTAACCATTGTGTTCGGTTCTCTAATCAAACTGTGAGATACCTTGAATAATAAGGGTTCTGAATATTAACTGGACGTAGAACGTCCGAAAATTGCTATATTATTAGCGAATCCAAATCATCTAATCAAACATGTTACATGGTTCATACAGATGAGACTGATTTATGGCACAAACGTCTTGGACATGTTCATTATTGAAATTTATATAGATTGAGCAATCAAGAACTTATAAGAGGTTTACCCAAACTTCAAAAATTAGATAAAATATGTGGTGAATGCCAGATAGGCAAACAAACAAGGAACTCACACAAAAAGGTGAATTCAAATACCACATCAAAACCACTCAAACTTCTTCACATGGATCTAATTGGACCTACTAGAACGGAAAGTCGTGGTGGTAAAAAGTATATTCTTGTAATAGTTAATGACTTTACCAGATACACTTGGGTAGTCTTCTTAAGGGATAAATCTGAAACCCTTGAAGAAGTAAGAAAAGTTCTCAAAAGGATTCAAACTGAAAAATCTTCTCAAATCAGTAAGATTCGTAGTGATCATGGATCTGAATTTGAGAATAGCAATTTTGAGAAGTTCTGTACTGATCATGGAATATTACATGGATTCTCAGCTCCCAAAACTCCACAACAAAATGGAATTGTGGAAAGAAAGAATAGAGTACTTCAAGAAATGGCTAATGTCATGTTGAATAGCATGAAGCTCTCTAAAATCTTTGGGCTGAAGTCAGTAAATACAAATTGCTATATTATTAACCGAGTTTATACTAGAAAAGATAATAATAAAACGGCTTACGAATTATGGTTCCACAAAAAGCCTATTGTCAAATACTTTCGAGTTTTTGGCAGCAAATGCTATATTTTACATGATCGTGAAAATTTGGAAAAATTCGATACAAAGAGTGATGAAGGGATTTTTCTAGGATATTCTTTAAATAGTCGTGCTTATAGGGTTCTCGAACAAAAGAATCGCGTGATTCAGAATCTATCAATGTAGTCATTGATGATCACTTAAATAAGCCAATCTCTAATTCAGATAATGATGAAGTTCTAATCATTGATAAACCCGATACTTCATCAAATCAAACTGAATCTGATTTGAGGACTACTAAAGATCATCCAACCACTCAAATTCTTGGAAACCCTCTAACCGGTGTTCGCACTGTAGACAACTTGAGGATTTATGTAATTATGTATGTTTTACATCCCAAATAGAACCATCCAATGTAAAAGAAGCTCTTGCTGATGAAAACTGGATTGTTGCTATGCAAGAAGAACTTAATCAATTTGTAAGAAATGATGTTTGGTATCTCTTACCAAGACCTAAAGATAAACACATCATCGGAACAAAATGGATTTTCAAAAATAAGTCAGATGAATGTGGAAATATTATTAGAAACAAGGCTAAACTAGTGGTACAAGGTTATACTCAAATAGAAGGAATTGATTTTGATGAAACTTTTACACCAGTAGCACATCTTGAATCTATCAGGCTATTTATATCCATCGCATGTTTTAGAAAGATAAAAATATATCAAATGGATGCGAAAAGTGCTTTTCTAAATGGCGATTTACATGAAGAAGTATATGTTGAACAACTAATGGGTTTTGAAGATCCCAAAAATACTGATCATGTGTATCGGCTTAAAAAGGCACTTTATGGATTAAAACAAGCACCTAGGGCATGGTATGAGAAACTAACAAAATTTCTTTTAAGTTACAATTTTCAAATGGGATCTGTTAATAAAACTCTATTTGTTAAAAAACATAATGATCATATTTTAATAGTACAAATTTATGTTGATGATATCATCTATGGATCAACTTGTACTAACTTGACTACTGAGTTTGCAGACTTGATGAAATCTCAGTTTGAAATGAGCATGGTTGGGGAATTAACTTATTTCCTTAGTTTGCAAGTTAAGCAGCAACCTGAAGGAATATTCATCTCTCGATCTAAGTATGCCTTGAATCTAATTAAGAGATTTAGATTCGAAAATGGCAAGAATTTCGATACTCCTATGAGTACTACCCTGAAACTCTCAAAAGATACTAATGGTAAAAATGTTGATTCAAAACTTTATCGGAGTATGATTGGTAGTTTGCTATATTTAACTACTAGTAGACCTGATATATCTCTAAGTGTTGGTATTTACGCAAGATTTTAATCTGATCCAAAAGAATCTCACTTGATTGCTGTTAAGCGGATTATTAGATATGTTGCAAGTACTATAAATCTTGGTCTCTGGTATCCTCATGAGACTAATGTTCAACTTGCTGGGTACTCAGATGCTGATTGGGCTGGTAATCTAGATGATAGAAAATCAACCAGTGGTGGTTGCTTTTACATTGGAAATTGTTTAGTTTCCTGGTTTAGTAAGAAACAAAATTCTATATCACTTTCAACAGCTGAAGCTGAGTATATCGCAGCTGGTAATGCATGTACACAGCTTGTTTGGATGCAACGAATGCTAAGTGATTATGGAATTAAACAGGATTCTATGTTATTGCATTGTGATAATTCCAGTGCAATAAATATTTCAAAAAATCCTATTCAGCATTCTCGTACTAAGCACATTGACATTATATTTCATTATATTCGGAAACTGGTAGAAGAAAAAATTATATCTCTGGAATATATTCCTACTGAAGATCAGAGAGCTGATATTTTCACAAAACCTCTTGATAAAATCAGGTTTAATAAGATGAAATTTGATCTTAGCATGTGTATTTCAAATTGATTATTTATGCCTATATGTATCATAATGTATATATTTGGTAGATGTAAATCTATTTTCTTTAAAAAATTGTAAGAAATATGTAATTTTGGACTTCCTTCGACCTGTCGAGAGTATACTCGACCAGTCGACCTTCGACCAGTCGTAGATACCTTCGACCAGTCATAAATCTCGGAAATCACTTAAATTTGGGGATTTTTTGCCTTCTTCCTCATTTCATCTTTTCTTTCTAAGAAGCCGAGCGTCGACCTGTCGAACCCACCATTTTCGTTCTTCAAGGTTAGTGTTCCATTTATGTTTTTCTTACAAATCAGTGTCTAGATTGCTTTCTTGTCTATCTTGAAGCTTTCTATTTAGGATTTCATTGAGATTTGGGGATTTGATTTTAAAAAATCTGTTTTGAGTAAACCCTTTTCTCAATCCCTTGCATTTCCTTATTTCCTTATTATTGTTATTGCATATGGCTTCTAGAAGTCGAAAATCTACTTCCCGTGGTCCTTCTTCTTCTTTAAGATTGACCAAACGTCATCTTCTTGAGCCTACTAATGATCTATCTGGTGTTATAGACCTTAGAGCTCGTAATGTTATTGTTGAACATCCTATTGATGTTAATCATATTGCTCCTTTTGATATCATTCCTTTGCTTGAAGCTGTAGGTTGGGTTAACTTATTGCATTGGGGTGGGCCTGCATACCGGTCCATTGCTATATCCATGTTTACATGTATTAGTGACTTCTCACTGGATAATTTAACTTTTAAAATATCTACTAATGAAGGGCCATTTGAAATTGATCGTCATTTAATTTCAGCCCTTATAGATATTCCAGTGAATGATGAGGGTATTCCTATTCATAATTTGACTGATAAACCCTCTGTATCTGAAAAAAGAATGCTCACTAGAGACTTGTGTAACATGGATGTTCACTGGACTAAAAAAGGGGATGCGCTTCCCGCAAGGTATTTGTTACCCAAATACAGAGTACTTCACAGAATCTTTGTGTCTAATCTGTATCCTCGGTCAGGTAATAAAACTGACTTGACCTCATTTGTGGTACGTATTATTCATGCTATTTCCAATGGTACTCATTTGTCTGCCATCCTTAATCTGTCATTTCATTCTTCGCCCGACTTCATCCTGGTCATAGTGACATTCCTTTTGGTTATTTAATGACTGTATTAGCTACACATATGTTAGTCGATATGCCAGTCAATGAGGCACCTATCCATCATTTGATTTTCAATAACTCTAATCTCAATAAGATGAAGCTGGAATTACTTCCGGAACAAGGTGGTGATGGTAGAGGTGCTAGTCATGAAGAAGCAGGGGATGATATTAATATGGATGATATCTTTGAAGAACTGGATTCTGATTCAACAAATGATCCAGATTTTACACCATCTGATTTTGATGCACGTCTAAGTGCATTGGAGGGAAAAGTTGAGAATTTGAATGAAAAACTGGAAAACATGTCTGTTACTCGTGATTCTCAATTCAAGTACATGCGGAAATACCTTAGGCGATTAAATAAGGGCATGCACCAACTTGATCCCTCTATTCCTGCTCCGTCTTCTAGTTCTAATTCTGACTAGTTTATATGGTTTTTTTTTTGGTTTGTAATAACTTTAAATCTTTGCACTTTGTTATCCATTTTGGAATTGGATTCTATTTTTCTTTTATGCTGGATTGTGACAAAAAATGCTTATTTTGAGTTGACAGTTTCTGTTTTACTGCTATTATTTCTTCTCTCATCATATTTCCTCTTACATATCCCTTTATATTGTTCTTTTCCTTGTCATATTGTGACAAAAAGGGGAAGAATGGTTATGTTACTTAAGGGGAGTATGTTTGGTAGGGGGAGTAATGTTGAGTAATGTTGATTTAATAACTTGGGAGTAATGTTGAGTAATGTTGATTTAATAACTTGCTAAATGTTACATGTTGATTTAACTTGCAGGTAAGCCTGAGTTAATTGATTTATGTTGCTTTAACTACTTTGATTATACCTTGTTATGTGTTTTGTCACTAATTTGACAAAGAGGGAGATTGTAAGTGCTATAGTTTATATCCTTGTATGTTGTCAAAATTAGTGGTGACAAAAACACTGTTATATAACTTACATTAGTGAAGCTCTTTCTAAAGTTCAACATTCATAACAAGCAAAGCTCACAACAAGTGAAGATTACTAGTACAAAGATCAACCTTGACTTCAAGTATTGCTCTCAAGACGTGACTCAAGAATGCAAGACTACAAGAAGAGTACAAGGCAGTTCTTATAGAACTCAAGACATTTTCAAGGTTGAGCTACACCAAGACTTCAAGGCTTAAACTTTAAGGTCACTTGTTCCTAATGTTTTCAATGTCCTTACTTCTTTATTGAGGTTTGAATGACCATAGGTTGACCTTAAAAGTAGGCCATTTTGGATACATAAGTCATATGTATATGATACTTGTTTTTGGGCTATTCGGGGACTTGTCCTAGGCTTTCTTCGACTAGTCCTAGCTCTGCTTCGACCAGTCCAAGAAGTTCTTCGATCGGCCGTAAGGTTGTTACAAATTTCTGGATAAAATCATTAGGCCGACCGGTCAAGAACAAGAAACGACTTCTTCTACGACCCGGTCGTAATTCTTCGACTCAAAGTTCACGATAATTTACGAGGTCTTGAATAGTCGAGGTGACCTACGACCAATGGTCCGAAGGAGGCCTTCGACCCGATCGTAGAAACGGTCAAAGCTTATCGCGCCCGATTTTTTCAAATTGTTATTTCTTCGACTAGTCGAAGAGCTCCTTAGACCAGTCGAAGATGCGATCTGCTCACCTATAAATAGAGTACTGAAACTCAAAAGAATTCAAGCAATTTTATTATTCCATTTTAAGCCAATCTTTGTCGAACTTCTGAGAAATAATTTTGTGCTCCATCTAAGCTAAGTGTGCTTATTTTATATTCTCTTTCTTTAGCTTTGTTTAATTGATTTTGTTTCTACTATTCTAATCTAATTTGATACGAGGAATCGTTATTCCCTTTCTTTGGAATCAAAATCAATTAAGGCAAGCCCTAGTTGGTCTAATTTTAAAATATATTAGAACTAGAACCATTATAATTGAGTACTGGATATTGAACTTGAACATTCAATCATCTACTCTATTTGGTTCTACCGGGCTGCTACAACGAAGGAGTTAATCAGGTATTTTACATTTAATTGTAAATTCCTTTCAGTTTTGGTTTCTTTCAAGATTTGCTAGAAAAATCTTGTTGTATTGATTATCTGAGGAGAGCCAGGAAAACTCAGAAGTGGGATTTTTTTATTGTGTAAGCCCATAGACAAAGACACAATTGTAAAGGTTTTGGGTGAACTCAGAAAACCTATTTTGTGAGTGAACGCTAATATCCCATGTGTGAGGATATTAGGAGTGGAGTAGCATTTTGTGTGGTCATTGTTTAACAAGCAGGTGAACACACAAAGCGAACCACTATAATCCCTTGTGTTATGGTTGAATGGTTTACATTTCTAATCTTTAATATTTATTTGTGGGATGTATGTGTGGTGGTGAATGTTGTAATCATTTAATTCAAGCATTGTGGGAATTTTGTAATAGTTTAGAATTTACTTTCACTATTACTTTATCTGCTTAAAATTCAATTTCTTTTAAATTTGTTCCAGCAAGGTTGCCCTGCCATTTTTATGGTGTATGGCTGTCCCTAGAACAATACATCTGTGATTACAGTTTATTTCAATTTGTGCTTAATTCTGTATTCCTCTTTGGTTTGAGATTTGATACAAAGATCTTTCTAGAAATAAGGTTGTCCTACCATAAACTCTGGTTTTTGGTGAAAGGTTGTCCTTAGAACAACATTTGTATCAATCCCTCAAGATCAGATTTTTTGAGGTTATTTTACTTTCCTGCATTGTGATTTATTTTGGCTATCATATTCATTTTAATTTCGCTGTTATAAGTTTTATTTGGCATAGTCCTATTCACCCCCCCCCCCTCAGGACTTATAGCTAGGCCTTTTCAAAGCTGATATTTCTATTTTTCACAAACAACGTCCAAACTCGTTGATAGTCCGACAAGAAATGTCCAAAGGGTTCTCGTGCTAGCCCATTTGCTAAGTCAGTCCACCTAATATTTGTATCTTCCCATTATCCAGACCCTCTGAAAGTGGCAGCAAGGTGGCTACAATGTGGGCCCCGGTTGGGTCCACTTGGTACTATGGATGAAATACATACATCACAAACAGGCCATAAAATCAGGGAAAGAAAGAGAGAGAGAGAGAGAGAGAGAGAGAGAGAGAGAGAGAGCAAATAACACTATGGACCCTTCCTTCCATGAATTACAACATACGTCAAGTGGGTCTCATCACATGTGGGCCCACCAAATCAAAATCAATGGTGGAGATTCCTCCTCCACCAAAATGGAGGGTCTAGATGACCCCTTTTAACTAGGAAAGTAAACATCATGATATGGTCCATGGAGAATGGCCCCATCATGGAATGATCATGTGAATCATAGTGGGCCATCGGCCACATTTAGGGTCCATATTGAGATCCATACCATCAATAGGTAGGCCCCACTTGGCCCATCATCAAAACATGAAATCTAAGCCTATAAAACACTCACCGTTCAATCTTCTTGGTCTGCTGGAATGCCAAACTCCTTGTATCTCACTTTGATGGAAGATGATCAGAATTGGAGGGTTAAGATGATGGATCTTGGGGTAAGAAGTGGGCCACACACAACATACCTTTTTCTTAACTTGGAAGTGCTTAGACGTCCACCTCTTTTTTTTTTTTCTTTTGGTTGCTTAGAAAATGTGTAGAGAAAGAGAGAGGGAAATGGTGGTTGTAAGAGAGGTGACAGGTGTGAGTGATGGATGTGAGTGATAGATGTACTTAACTTGAGAGTTAACTTAGGGTAGGTTGCCTGCTTTGGGGAGAAAGAAAGCATGGGTTGTATACTTGACTAGTGATGGGATGTGTACTTGATTAATTGATTGGATGGGTTGTAGAGATTCTTTTGGGTTCACAAACACGGCGTTTCTTCTAGATAAATGCTGGCCCACATCTCCTGGCCTGGGCATTGTATCGATGTGCAAGACGCGGTGTTAGAACTGTGGCAACGGCGTGGTCACAATGGTACAAGTCTCGGATTAGGACAACTCAAATTTATGGGATATGACTTAGGGTCGCGCGCAAATGTCGATTATAGGTCGCGAGTTGCCCGAATTTGATGAGAATGATCGTGGGAGTCTATGCAACGGTACGAACTAGATTCGGGCCTTACAGCTCTCTCCACCTAGTAAAAATTTCATCATCGAAATTTATACTACTATCGTAACTAAATATAACTCATAAGGAAATAGAAAACATAACATCATATATAATCAAAACACAATACAACATACAATCAAACATAAAAAAGATGAGAAGATCGCAATCGAATCTCTACCTCGTGCTCCCAAGGCACCTCATCCACACTATGATGGCCCCACTGCAGCTTCACCATGAAAATTACCTTGGTCTGGAGGACTTGCTCCTTCCGATCAAGGATACGAACTGACTACTCAATGTAAGAAGCGTCTTCACGAACCTCCAACAACTGTCAATCAATAACAGGAACAATGTCTGACCCATAGTTCCTCAACATACAGACATGGAAAATGTTGTGGATGCCAGATAACTGAGATGGTAAGACAAGCCGATAGGCCATGACACCAATATGCCCGGTGATCTCGAAAGGTCTTATGAATCTCGGGGCAAGCTTACCCTTCACTCCAAAACAAACCACACCCTTCATGGGTGAGACCTCGAGATACACATGGTACCCAACAACAAACTCCAAGGGACGACGCCGATGATCAGCAAAATCCTTCTGCCGGATCTGAGTTGTGCACATCCTCTGCCTGATGATGTCGATGACCTCTGATGTCTGTTGCACAAGTTCAGGACCTAGGAGACGCCGCTCTCCAGCATTGGTCCAACAACTCAGAGGTTTGTATGGTCTGCCATATAATGCCTCAAAAGGAATCATGCCAATGATCACCTGATAGCTATTGTTGTACGCGAACTCAGCCAATCGTAGGTGCTCGTCCCAATTACCCGAGAAATCAATCACTTAAGCTCGAAGCATATCATCAAGGATCTGGTTAACCCTCTCGGTCTGTCCATCGGTCTGCGAATGATACGCGGTGCTGAGTTGCAAAATAGACCCCATCGCCGTCTGAAAGCTCCTCTAAAACTGAGATGTGAACCTTGGGTCTCGGTCAGAAACAATCAAAACTGGAATGTCATGCAGTCTCACAATCTCCTCGATGAGTAACCTCCCAAGCCGGTCTAAAGACCACGTCGCACGAATCACAAGAAAATGTACTGACTTCGTCAGACGATCGATGACAACCCAAATGGCGTCATGACCGCGCTGAGTCCTTGATAAACCCATGATAAAATTGGTAGATACGTGCTCCCATTTCCACAACGGAATGCTCAACGGCTGCAAGGGACCTGGGGGTCTTTGATAATCAGCCTTAACACGCTCGCATGTGCCACACTCAGTGACAAAATAGGTTATCTGGTGCTTCATCCCCATCCAAAAATACTGACACCTCATATCATGATACATCTTTATCGAGCGAGGGTGGATAGAGAACCGCGATAGATGTGCCTCGGTCATAAGATCTCTGTGTAAATCAAGAATATCCAGGACACATAATCGGCCTCTGAATGAAGTCCACCATCAGAACCAATCTGCCAATCTGACTAACTCTCAGATGCTACCTTTGCCTGATAACTCTGCACAGACTCATTTACCTGTTGAGCCTTGATCACCCTTGTGACAAGAGAGGGTTGAATCCACAGGCTCGATAATCGCATAATAAAAGACTTCAAGCCGATCTCGAAGGTAAATACTGACACATCCTCAAGCATCTTCTACTCCTAAATCATCATGTGTGCCACCAGGCCTCGTGGCTGATGGTTAAGGGCATCCACAGCCACATTCGCCTTACTCGAGTGGTACTGAAGATCAAAATCATAGTCCTTCAGGAGCTCCATCCAACACCTCTACCTCATGTTCAGGTCAGACTGAGAGAACAGATACTTCAAGCTCTTGTGGTCAGAGAAGAGCTCTAACCTCACCTCATAGAGATAATGCCTCCACACCTTCAGGGTGAAGACAACTGCTCCCAGCTCCAAATCATGCGTGGGGTAGTTCAACTCATGGACCTTGAGCTGGCATCAGGATAGCACCCAAGCCAACTCACGAGACATCGGTAAATACAACAAATCTATTACACCCAGAGGGAAGAGTGAGGACAAGAGCATATGTGAGGTGGTCCTTTAGCTTCATAAATGCCTACTCACAAGTGTCGCTCCAAATGAACTCGGCGCCCTTTCGGGTTAACCTGGTCGACGGGGCTGCAATACGAGAGAATCCCTCAATGAAACGTCTGTAGTAGCCCACTAAACCAAGGAAACTGTGGGTCTTGGACGCGTTCGTGGGCTGGCCCCACTGACGCATGGCATCAATCTTCGAGGGGTCCACTGTGACACCCTGCCTCGTCACCACTTGACCGAGGAACTTCATCTCCTCCTAGCAGAACTCGCACTTCTCCAACTTCACGTAAAGCTGGTGTGCACCGAGAGTCTGTAAGGTAATCTCCAGATATCACTCATGCTCCTCACGGGTCCTCGAATATATCAAAATGTCATCGATGAACACCATAAGAAACTAGTCGAGATACAGACTGAAGACCTTGTTCATCAACTGTATGAATACTGCGGGCGCATTGGTCAATCCAAAGGACATGACCTGTAACTCAAACTGACCATAGAGCATACTGAAGGTTGTCTTCAGGATATCCTCATCTCGAACCCGAACCTAATGATAACTAGACTGCAAGTCTATCTTTGAAAAGAACTGCGCTTTCTGCAGCTGATCAAACAAATCATCGATCCTCGGGAGCGGGTACTTATTCTTGATTGTGACCTTGTTGAGCTCGCGGTAATCTACACAAAGCCTTAACGAGTTATCATTCTTCTTCACAAAGAGTACCGGCGCTCCCCACGATGAATTGTTCAGACGGATAAAGCCTAGATCGCGTAACTCGTCCAACTACTTCTATAGTTTCCGCAACTCCAATGGTGCCATGCAATATATGGCCTTCAAAATAGGCGTGGTACCGGGCACGAGATCAATCTAGAACTCAGTGTACCGGCGAGGTGGTAACCTCGAAATCTCTTGGAACACATCGGGAAAACCATAAATGAGTAGCAGCCGATCAATACTCAAAGCAATTGACTCCTCAATGGCACACGATAACAGGCAGAAAAACTGCTCTCCTCTGGGATCGGCAATAAACTGAAACTCTAGCACGTTGGGTGTACAGAACGTGATTGTCCACGCGGAACAGTCCAATATGGCGTGGTACTCGGCAAGCTAATCCAAACCCAGGATGACATCAAACTCGAACATCGGTAATACGAACATATCAGTAGGCAAAAAGATATCCCCAATCAGAATGGGGCAAGATGAGTAAAATCGGTCTAACACTGCAGTCTTGCCCGAGGGCGTTGACACTGACAAACCCTTACGAGCCGACTCCAATGGTAAATCAATTGATCAACAGAAATCATCAGCCATGAAAGAATGCGATGTACTAAAATCAAACAATACATGTGCAATGCATGCAAAATCAAGGAGAATACCCTCGGTGACCCCTCCTAATGACTGAGGGTCCTGCTAGGCGACATAAAATCTGCCCTGGGCCTGCTAGGGAGGTGCATGTCCCCTCTGAGGTCTCTACTGCTCCTGCTGCCGCTGTGGTGTCCTGATCTACTGTCTTTATTACTATGGGAGAGGTCATGGAGGCTGGTGTTGTTGTCAATGCGCCTACTGTGGAGGCTACCGTGAAGGCTAATATGGTGTCCTCGACTGCTGCTACTGCGGATGGGGACACTCATGCCTACGATGTCCTGTCCTACTGCATCCAAAGCAAATACCTAGGAACGGTCTTAGAGGTGATGCTGGGGTACTACTGGCGCTCGGAATGCTAGGCGGGTCATGTGTTGTTGTTGTGAATGATGTTACGCTGATGGGAGCTACTGGAGGGCGCCTTCTTCTTCCGGTCTCCTCTCTAGTCATGGGCCCTCTGCAAATCGGCCCAATCTGCCTCATAGACCTGGGCCCTGTGCACAATCTACTCAAATGTTGGAAGCATGTGTCCAGCCACACGGCTCTTGAGGGTCAGGCGAAAGTCGTTCTCAAAACGGCAGGCCTTCAGCCCTTCATCAACGATAAGATACGTAGCGAATCTCGATAGGTCGATGAAACGCACCTCATACTGTTACACGGATATGTCTCCCCGGACCAGAGTCTCAAACTCTAACGTATGCTACTGTCGAATGTGCTTAGGAAAAAAACTTTCGGTTGAACCGGTCTACAAAGTCCTCCCAGGTCCACTTGAAATCGGCCAATGCTGCTCGGGTGACTGATGCCACCAATGTTGAGCCTCGCCCTGGAGAAGAAATATAGTTAATGGGACCCGCTATTGGGTCGTATATCTCAGTGTCAAAAATCTTCTCCACCTTTGAGTGTCATATCTCTGCTCGTGCTTTCCTACTCTGCCTGGGCTAACGTAACAACAGGCCGCCAGCCTTACCCTTGAAGGATAGCGGTCATCATCTGCAACATCTGTTGAAGTGTTCTGCAGTCACGGGTGTTGTCGAGGCTACCCCAGGCTCACACGGGGGAGTGAGAGACACTCGGGTCGCTCTCCTAGGTAGCATGTCCTATAGGAAGGAACAAGGGCCTATCAACCTTGGGAATTCTCGAAGGCATAAACGTTAAGGCTCTATGTCGGAACATCGCTAAGTTATTTAGACTCGAGACCTATTTATTCTAAGTTCGTAGTAGATATGTGATGTGATCGTTAGGTATTCCCAAGTTATGCTTTGATACCAACTTTTGTCGCACCCCAAACTCAGAAAATGGGCCCACAAAATTTTCGATCACCGAATCCGACGCCGACAGCCTCCATAGTGCCCCATTCTCAGCTCTCGGCAGTCATATGCCTAATTCCGATCCTGGGATCCTACAAGGAGGATTTTCAATAGTAACGGAGCATAACCACAAGCATAACCAAGTCATAAAACAACATCACCACATATCCATTATATCAAAAACTTTAAGTACAATGCGGAAAGGAAAATACAAGGTGATCAAAAAGCTCCAAAATAATCTAATGCGCGCTCCTTCCTCAGTGCTGCTGCGATCCAACGCCACCTGCACGCAACGATCATGCATAAGCTTATAAAAGCTTAGAGAGTGGTGTAAGTGTGTGCGCAAGGTAAGTGCCAAATATGCAGTATCAGGGTAACACGGAAATATGCTGGTAAGTCCATAAATACTATCAGTCGTACCAAGGCTATGCGATGCAAGACATGAATGCTATTGGTCATACCAAGGTTAGGCAATGCGAGGCCTACATAGCTAAATGTCATATGCGAGATGCAACACAAGCATGCCAATCCTCATCAAGTACATATATCAGTACAGTTCCCCTCTAGGATATCACCGGTGTCTAATATACTCCACACTGACCGCAGTCTCCCTAACCGCACAACCTAGTGAGTGGAAGAGACCACATTATCCGCCTGACCAGTTGTCTGCCAATACCTACCCAGCTCGTTGATAGCGGACTCATTTGCAAGTTGGTCAAACTCACCCTAGCTTACAACCCTCTTGTTTGGGCAGATAAGGCCACACCCCCTTCGAATCAACTACGAAACTGTGGGAGATGCAGTCTACTGGTATTTGGCACTCATGCACTCGTGTATCCAGTCAGTCTAGACGTTAGAGTATCTCCTTGTACCAAAAAAGGTTCTGAGACTTTCACCCAAGGACAACCTATGTGCCTAAGTGCTAGAGCTAATATTTTTGGTATCCAATCCGGCCATCCACGATATGCCTGTAGAGGCCACGACCCTTATGTCACTAGGGCGTACAATGATCATGTCACACATATGTGAGATGCATGAGTCACACCGTCCAGTTATGCAGCAATCTTGTACGTACCATGCGCTTATGTGGGTAACTCCTGTCAGTGAGTCCCATAAATAATCTGCTCAATGGCGTATGCTATGATCAGTCACTCCTCATATCAAGCATACATATGATGCATATGAGCATGAATCATGGAGTTACACTGAGCATGAATCATGGAGTTACACTAAGCATGTTATATGTTGATGAATTATCCTCACAACGAAGATGGACCGAGACGGCCTACACACAACAAGTATGGCCTATCGATGGACCCTAGGGAGAGTTACAATGTAGACATTTAACCAACATTATTCTTACAATGTTGACGTGAAACCATCATTGCTCCTAAGGCATGGCCCGCCATAAACATCATTACATACACCACAGTGGAATCACACATTGGAATTAACCTTATATACATCCCATTAGGCCTCAACCCATGGGCCTCAATTACATTAAATGGGCCGCATCACACGGGCCTCATATATATCAAGTGGGCTGCATCAATGGGCCACACCAATGGGCCTTATATACATTATAATGGCCATAACCCATTTAGTGATCGTTCTAGAGCATTTCCAAAAGAATGAATCGTATCGAAAGATCATCTAGACCATATCACAAATAGTAGTGGAGATAATGATTTTTTTTTTCACCATTATAAAAATTCCAAGGCCCACCATCACGTTTATTTTCCATCCAATCTATTAGTAAGGACACAAAGACCTGGTTGGGAGGAAAAATAAATATCAATTTAATCCATGACTATTGTGGCCCAAAAAAAAGGACTTCAATGGTAGGCGTTCATCTCTCCACTGTTTTCTATGGTGTGGTCCACCTGATAGATCTGCCTCATTTTTAGTCTTAAGCCTAAGATAGGATTGCCAATTGGATGGATAGCTTGGATGCAACACATATACCAAAGAGGACTCCACATGCTGGTGCACATGCCACTAAGGTGGGCTCCATAGAACAAGCTGCGTCAACAACAACTCTGTGTAGCACACTGACCAATCTAATCCCTTCACAGGTGGGTCCCATGTGGGGCCGACCATAACGTTTATTTTCCCACCTATCTATTAATATGGTCACACAAACCCATATAAAAAAATAAATTTTATATTTATCCAAAACTTTTGGAACCAGAGAAGTTTCAATGGCAGACGTTTAATCCACCACTGCTTCCTGCCTTGTGGAACACCTGAGCTTCTGTATATGGCTTATTTTTGGGGTGCCCGACTGTTTAAAGGGGTCCCATCAAATGCACTGTATTGATGTCCAGCACACATCCGGTGGGGCCTGCGGCTAGGACCTACGGTCCCTGCCCTTTTTAACCAGTAGCGTAGTAAGACGCTGCTGCCGTGTCCTCTAGACGACAGCATCAGCAACGCCTGCTGCTTAATATATATATATATATATATATATAATTTCAGTTTTCCCGTGGTTTTTCCTAGGTGGGACCCGCTTCAGGAGTATCCACTCCATCCATTGGATTTTATGGCTCATGACAGACCAAACGAGCCCAATATTCAGCATGTTTTGGTGTGTAGAAACATCAAAGTGGGCCCTAATGGATTTTAATGGTAAGAATCACTATTTCCTATGATACAGCCCGCCAGATATTTGAATTAGCTTCATTTTTCGGCTCAATGCCTAAAATAAGCTGAGAGATAGGATGAACGGTGTGGATTAGATCCATACATTAAGGTGGGGCCTGCATGAGCAGCCCACCCAAAAACTTTGAATCAAGCTGATATTTTTGTTTTTCACAGACAACGTCAACGCCCGCATCCTACGGGCGACTTTCTGACACAGACGTCCAAGTAGGTTCCGGGTTGGCCCATCTAGCCACGGTGGGGTCCACCTAATATTTGTATTTTTCCCATTATCCAGACCCTCCAAAAGTGGCAACAAGGTGGCTACAATGTGGGCCGTGGTTGGGTCCACTTGGTGCTCAATATGGATGAAATACATACATCACAAACGGGCCATAAAATCAGGGAAAGAGAGAGAGAGAGAGGGTGAATGATGGAGGGACCCCGACACTCTGGTCCCTCCCTTCCATGAATTATAAAATAAGTCAAGTGGATCCCATTGCATGTGGGCCCACCAAATCAAAATCAATATTAGAGATTCCACCTCTACCAGAATGGAAGGTCTAGATGACTCTTTTCGACTAGGAAAGTAAACATCATGATGAGGTCCATGGAGAATGGCCCCATCATGGAATGATCATGTGAATCATGGTGGGCCATCGGCCACATATAGGGTCCAGAGTGAGATCCATACCATCAATCGGTAGGCCCCACTTGGCCCATCATCAAAACATAAAATCTAGGCCTATAAAACACCCACCGTTCGATCTTCTTGGTCTGATGGAATGCCAAGCTCCTTGTATCTTACTTTGATGGAAGATAATGAGAATTGAAGGGCTAGGATGATGGATCTTGGGGTAGGAAATGAGCCACACACAATACACCTTTTGCTCTCCTTGGAAGTGCTTAGACGTCCACCTCTTCTTTTTTTTTGGTTGCTTGGAAAATGTGTAGAGAACGAGAGAGGGAAAGGGTGGTTGTAAATGAGGTGATAGGTGTGAGTGATGGATGTGAGTGATAGATGTACTTTACTTGAGAGTTAACTTAGGGTAGGTTGCTTGTCTAAAGGAGAAAGAAAGCATGGGTTGTATACTTGACTAGTGATGGAATGTATACTTAATTGATTAATTGATTGATAGGATGGGTTGTAGAGATTCTCTTGGGTTTACAAATGCACAGCGTTACTTCGAGATAAACGCGGGCCCACATCTCCTTGCTTGGGCATCGCATCGGTGTGAAAAATGCAGTTTAGAATCTCGACGACGGGGTGGTCACAATGGTACAAGTCTCAGATTGAGACAACTTGGATTTATGGGATATGACTTAGGGTCGGCGCAAACGTCGATTATAAGTCGAGGGTTGTTAAAATTTGACGGGAAGGATCGCGGGAGTCTATGGAATGGTACAGACTAGGATTCGGGCCTTACAATGCCCCTTCGTCGAGGCCTCGAGGGATGGCAATGGCTGGTCAGGGCCCGCCCCAAAGGACCCTTCCGTCGTGCAGCCAAGGGCAGTAGAGGTGACCATAGGTGAAGGAGCCGAGGTGTCTCAGGGAGCCCTTGTAAGCAATGGCTCGAGAGGTTTCTCCTTTAGAGATGGCTTCGAGAGAAGTCATCAATTTGGAGTCATCGTCGGTGAGAGCTGAGGAAAGATAAGTCGAGGCTCCTAGGGTCCCTGGGCGCTCGAAAGTAAAGGTGGGGGAGACATCGGGTTGTCAGGCTCCCGAGGTGGCGGCATTTGGGTCAGGATCTCCCATATCCCTTGCTCAACACATGGCAGTTCGAGCCCATTGGAATAACCAGAATGTAACCGAGGAGGAGATCAAGGCGATATTGCCCTTGTGGCCCGATCCCCTCCTAGGTGGAGTAGCGTCAATGTTGATCAAGGTAATGGTGTTGAACTCACCTCCCCTTTTATCACCCCTGGACTTAATATTTTCTAATAGCTAACTATGGTTGCTCGTTCTTTGCTTTTCTAGGGCGCTACCGGGTTCCTCGCTACCCGTCGCATGTTTCATGAGATGAGGGGTCGCCTTGAGGAGGCAAGGTGGAGACTCGAGATCGTGGGGCTGGGTTTCAAGCCATGGTTACAAAGCTGGGAGCCACAACAACAACTAGGGAGGCAGCGCATACTGAAGTAACGTCACTAAGTTATGTAGGCCCACCATAATACGTGTTGTATCCACACCATCCATCCATTTAGAGAGATTATTTTAGAGTACTGGACAAAGAATGAGGTAGATCCAGAGCATTAGTGGACCCATCATAGAAAAATGCAGGGAGAGTGACGAGCACGGTTGAAAACTTCCTGATGTCCACCATGATATTTATTTGAGATCCAAACTTTCATAAGTTGACAAAGACATGAAAGAAGGGAAAGCACAAATATCAGCTTGATCGAGAACTTTTGTTGCCCTTATAAGTTTTAAATGGGAGCGTCACTCACCCCTGTTTTCTGTGGTGGGGTTCACTGGAGATTTGAATTGGAATCATTCTTTAGATCATGCCCTAAAATGATCTCTCATAATGCATTCCGGTATGGATACAAAACATACATTATGATGGGCTTGCAGAACTTGGTGACGTCACTTAAGTTGTGAGTCTACTGACAGGTTGAGTATGGATAGCTCCCTACTCAAGTGACGTCACGTAATTCTATGAGTCCCACAATGATGTATTTTCTCCAGACCATCAATCCATTTGGAGAGATTTTTTTTAACAGATGAGCTAAAGAATGAGAGTGGACCCCACCACACAAAACAGTGGAGAGAGTGATCGTCCACCCTTAAAAAATTCTAACGGCCACAAAAGTTTTTGATCAAGCTGATATTTGTTTTTTTTTTTTTTTTTTTTTTTTCCTTCTTTAATGTTTTTGTCAACTTTTTTTGATCAAGCTGATATTTGTTTTTTTTTTTTTTTTTTTTTTTTTTTTCCTTCTTTAATGTTTTTGCCAACTTATGAACAGGTTGGATGTCAAATAAATATCGCGGTGGACCTTATGAAGGTTTCAATGGTAGGCGTTACTCTTCCCACTGTTTTCGGTGATGGGTCCACTCTAGATTTCGATTTGACTCATTCTTTGGCTCAAGCCCTAAAATGATCTCTCCAAATGGATTGACGATGTGAATACAATACATACATCATAGTGGGGCCCACAGAACTAGGTAATGTCGGTTTAGCTATTCAACCAGTCAGCAACTAATCTGCGTCCTTAACATGGAGCTCCTGATAGGAGGCGGATTGCCTGACATTCTACGCACCACAAACCTCAACGGTGTGTTGACGTCACCAAATTCTGTAGCCTCCACGTAAATGTATGTGTTGTATCGACACTAGCCACTCATTTTTTGAGACTATTTCAGGGCATTGACTCAAAGTTGAGGCCGATCCAAGGTCCATGTGGACCACGACATAGGAAGCAGCGGGGACAAAAACACCTATTATTGAAATCTTCCCAAGGCTCACCCATCCAATCTGTTCGTAAGGTCACGCATACCTGGATGAATGGAAAAAACAAATATCAACTTGCTCCAAGACTTTTGTGACCAAAAAACGTTTTCAATGGTAGGCATTCAATCCCCGCTGCGTTATGTCATGTGGTCCACTTTAGCTTTGAATCTACCTTTTTCAAGGCTTTGTGCTAAAATAATCTCACAAAATGAATGGACGGTGTGGATAAAATACCCCAGAGCTCCATGGGTCTACTGCAACGTTCAAGTGACGTCCATTAGTTTCGCCGGTTCAATTTAGAATGTGAGCCCAAAAACGAGGAAGGTAGAAAGTTAAAACGGACCACACCATCGAGAAACAGTGGAGACCAAACTCTACTTTTGGGCCATATCCTAAAATGACCTAGGAAGCCTATAGATAGAGTGGATGTCACACAGACATCACAGTGGGCCCACAAGACCTTTGGCTTACCCAGGCTCTCCAAAACAGAGGTTACACGCAACTCATTTCGCGACGTGTACAAAGTTAAGCTGGCAAGGATGAAACGTCTCCCAGCAAAAAAATTTCCGACTGTGAACTCTACCTTTTACCCACCGTCTTTTCTAAGATATTCCAAACTTTACTTTCCCAAACTAAGCCATTGTGTATGGCACACTATTTTCAGACGAAAATTCCTACTGTGAACTCTACCTTTTACCCACCGGCTTTTTTAAGCCCTTCCAAACTTTACTTTCCTAAACTAAGCCATTGTGAAAACACACTATTTTCAGATGAAAATACCCTTGTATTCAGCTTGTTTGGAATTCTGTGGGCCTATAGCTACAGATTATAACCGTAGCTATAGGCAGCCATGGAGTCGCGAGTCTATGCACAGTATACTCTATAGACCTACGCAACTAATAGCTGCAGTTATAATCCGTAGGAGCAGGAATATTTTCATCTGAAAATAGTGTGGCAGTACAAAGTGGTTTAGATTGGAAAAGTAAAGTCTGGGAGGGCTTGGAAAAGACAGTGGGTAAAAGGTGAAATCTACTGTAGGAAATTTCTCCGCAAACAACCTTTGGAAACGGATTGGCTACTCCCCCTCCACATTCAATGGTTGATGGTTGGTGCTCTATGGGCTCCACCACGATGTATTTGTTTCATCCATGCCGTCTATCTATTTTTTAGATTATTTTATGGTATGAGACTAAAAATGAGGTATATCCCAATCTCAAATGGACCACATTACAGGAAACAACGTCAAATGAACCTTGACCATTTAAAACTTTTTGGGGGCCATAAAAGTTTTGGATCTATCTGATCATTGTTTTGTTTCCCTTCATTTGTGTCTGTATGACCTAATAAACATATTGGATGTCAAATAAACAGAACAGTAGGCCTTAAGAGGATTGTAATAGTGGATGCCCAATCGCAATTGTTTTCTTGTGGTGTGGTCCATCTGAGATTTATATCTCTGTAATTTTTTATATAAAGCCCTAAAATGATCTGTAAAAATGGATGAACGAAATGGATGGAACACATGCATCATAGTGGGACCCACAAAGCACCGACCATCGGCCACTGGGCTGGTGGGAAGGGAGTAGCCAATCCGTTTCCACAACCTTCACTGTCCACCAGTTCCGTGCTCGGGACATGCCATTGAGGGCCACATTGATGTATTATTTTTATACACACCGACCATCCATTTTTCATATCATTTTAAAATAGTGGACCAAAAATAAGACAGATCAAAGGTTTGATTGGACCACACCATAAGAAGTAGCAGTGCTAAGGATGCCCACCATTGAAACCTTCACAGGATCCACCGTGTCATTTATTTTCCATCCAACCTATTGGTATGGTCACATGCACCTAGATGAAATAAAAAAATAAATATAATCCTGATCCATGGTCCTCGAGAATTTTTCAACCGTGTGAATTTAATCATCATTGTGTTGTCCATTTAAACCTTGAATATACCTTATTTCTGGTCTGTTATTCTAAAATGATATGGAAAAATGGATGAACAGTGTAGCTAGAAGTCATACATCACAGTGGCCCCTCGGTGCACCGTGGGGCCTCTGCAGGCCTCCACGCCCGTCGTCTACTCCCTACACACCACCCGAGCTCGTGAATATGGGGATGTAGTACCATCCATTCGCACCCATCCTCATTAACGTCCACGTGTCATGGCCCTACAAAGGAAATGACACGAAAAACTTTTTGGGCCATAAAGTATTGGATCAAATTGATCTCATTCACACATGATTTAAATGCCCATGAATGCACCAACAGGAAAAGTGGGATGAGAATATCGACCACTGAAACCTTTTAATGGGGGTGCTCAAACCTTAACATTTTCTATAGTGTTGCTCACTTTGAATTTTGAATTTTATTCATTATTCGGCTCCCACCCTAAAATGACCTAGGGATGCTGATGGGTAGAGTGTATGTCACACGAACATGACAGTAGGTTGTCTTACATCGACTCTGTTTCACAGGGGTTACACGCAAGTCATGTGCGTGCCCCTGTATGCAACAACCTACCATAGCCCACTTAGTATGAAAGAGTTGAGCTGCAAGGATCCAAAATGGGTCCATCTTTCCCACCAATCAATGAGTCCGGATCCTCTTCTCGGCACACACAGCGATATCATGTTTGTTGCATTATGATTGGGACATATCATCATTTGCATATAATCTAGTGCTGCTGACAATGTCAGGGATGATGGGATGATGTAGACCAATCACATTAAATAAGCATAAAATCTATTGGTGACAAGTAGAGGATCCAGATTCTCAATCTTGTATCTCATTAACGTATCATGATCCCCCAGTTAAATCATGTGAACCGATTCTCATTCACTCGTCAAGAGATAAAATTCCCCATATGTAACCCATGATTTAATTCAAAAACTTTTTTTTTTCTCTTGATGGGGTTTCCTCCTCAGTTTAAGAGAGACAATGCAGCGAGCTGAAAATTCAGAGTATTTCACCGCATTGTTCAACTGGTCGAGTGGGCTGCTCGACCGGTTGTGGGTGGTGTTCAACTGGTTGAGTGGGGCTCGACTCAAAGTCCAACGACCATCTGATGAATTTTCTCCAGGGTACTCCACCAGTTGAGGGAGGTGCTCGACTGGTCGAGTGAGCGGCTCGATCGATCAAGGACTCGGCTCAACTAGTTGAGGTTACAGAGATTTGAGTCTGAATCTTGCGCAGACTGTGGAAATCTGAAAGCCTTTCGCAAGGAGTGCGAAAGGCAGTTTCCTAAACTATAAATAGGAGTGCCTAAAACCTTTCTAGGCAATGCAAGAGGGTTTCCTAAAGCTTTGCAAGGGTTTGCTAAAGGGTTTAGGGTTATCGAAGGTGTGTGTGTGTGTGTGTGTGTGTGTGAGAGAGAGAGAGAGAGAGAGAGAGAGCTTATGGAAGGGAGGTTATGCTCGTAGAGGTAATCTACTATATATCAGCGCTTCCACGTCCTCGTAATCAGCGAGATCTCTCCGTTTTTCTTTTATTCTCTTATTGTTTATCCACTCCTGCGTGAGTGAAGAAGGTTGCAACGTTCTGCTTCATAGTGGATTATTGATCTGGACGAGGTCCCGTGGTTTTTACCTCTTTGAGGGTTTTCCATGTAAAAATCTCTTGTGTGGTGTTGCTTGTGCTTTGATTTATTTCATTATTTTATTATCCTATAATTCTAATTTGTTTTTTGGAGGGTAGATCCTAAGGTTTTGTGCAAGGCCCCTAACAAAGTTGTATCAGAGCCAGGTTCATTGAACAGAGTGGGATCGGTTCTGAATTATGGAAGGCGGTTCATCAAGGATAATCAGCCTCAATAGTTCTAACTGGACCATATGGATGACTAAGATTAAAGACATGCTTTATTGCAAGGACTTATATTCTTTAATTTTAGGCATATCAGAAAAATCCAAGGATATGTCTGATAATAATTGGAAGAAGTTGGACCAGAAGGTGGTGGTGTTTATTAAATAATGATTGGATGATTTTGTGTTCCGCCATATGTCTACGGAGACCTCAGCCGCTAACCTATGGCTGAAATTACAAGGGCTGTATGAGAGGTAGATAGCCGACAATAAGATTTTCTTGATACGACGACTTGTGAATCTCAAGTTCAAAGATGGTGGTTCTATGGCCGAGCACATGAATGAGGTTAACAATATATTGAACAAGCTCTCCGCTATGAAGATGGTCCTGGATGATGAATTACAGGCTTTGTTATTACTCAGTTCACTGCCTGATAGTTGAGAGACATTGGTGGTGTCTCTAAGTAACTCCGCGCCAAAAGGAAAGGTGACTATGGAATAGGTAACTAGTTGTCTCTTCAATAAAGAGACAATGAGGAAATCTCTGGGTTCTACTCGACAAGAGGCCCTTGTGACACTGGAACGAGGGAGAGGAAAGAATAGGAAGGGCGGGAAGGCCCAAGATAAATCAAGAGGCAAGTCAAGTAACAGGAAAGACGTTGAATGCTGGAATTGTGGCAAGAATGACCACTATAAGCATGAATGTCGTAAGAATAAGAACGATAAGAAATAAAAAGGAAAGGAGAAGGAAGATGAATCAGATTCCACTATTGTCGCTTCAAATGACGATGTTGTAGTTATTCTTTCAGTAGATCATGATGTTTGTCTCATGGTTACGAGTCAGGACACCGACTGAGTGATTGACTCAGGAGCTTCTTTTCATGTGACTCTACACAGGGACTTCTTCACAAGTTACAAGTCAGGTGACTATGGAAACCGTGAAGATGTGAAATTGTGACATATGGAAGATCGTAGGGGTCGGTGATATTTGTGTGAAGACCGATGTGGGCTGCACATTGGTTCTTCGTCATAACTTGATGTTGACAGGAAGGCTGGATGATAATGGCTATGAAAGCCTATTTGCTGGTGGGTGCTGGAAGCTCATGAAGGGCTCGTTGATCATAACTAGAGGAAAGAAGTGTTGCACCCTTTACAAGGCAAGTGTCAATGTGTGCAAGAGTGGGTTGAATGCAGTGGAAGATTCAGCTATTGACATGTGGCACAAGCGTCTAGGCCACATGACTGAAAAGGGCTTTAGCTGCTAGCAGGGAAGTGGTTCCTTCCAGACATGACAGGTATACCTCTTAAAACTTGTATTGATTGTTTATCAGGGAAACAATATAGAGTTTCATTTGTTAAATCTGCTTCTCATATTTATAAAGTGCATGCATTAGATTTTATTTATTCTGATGTTCGTGGTATTATGAGGACAAAAACCTTAGGTGGGGCATTGTATTTTGTCACTTTTATAGATGATGCATTTAGGAGGGTTTGGGTTTATGCTTTGAAATCTAAGGATGAGGTCTTTGGTGTGTTTAAATTGTTTCTTGTTATGGTCGAGAGAGAGGCAGGTAGATCATTAAAGTGCATCCACACTCACAATGGTGGTGAATACATTGGCTACTTTCTTGAGTATTGTAAGTCCCTGAGTATACGGCATGAACAGATGGTTTCCAAGACCCCCAGTATAATGGTGTAGTTGAGTGAATGAATCGCACCATTTTAGAGAGAATCAGATGCATGTTATCCCATGGGAAATTGCCCAAGATGTTCTGGGGAGAAGTAATGCACATATTAGTGCATCTAGTAATGCACATATTAGTGCATCTACTAAACAGGTCTTCATTAGCCCTGTTGAATGGAGAAGTGCCTGAGAAGGTGTGGACTGGATAAGATCCATCGTATAGTCATCTCAGGGTGTTTAGATGCAGGACATCTATTCACGTACCAAAGGATAAGAGGTCCAAGCTCGATATGAAGATCATGCAGTGTGTGTTCTTGAGGTACAGTGATAAAAATTTTGGTTACAGATTGTATAATCCGACCGAGAAGAACTCGTCAGGAGTAGAGATGTGGTATTCTTTGAAGATCAGTGTATAGAAGACATTGGTAAGCTATAAAAGAGCCAGCCTAGTTCAGGTGAGCTAGAGGACATGGATCCAGTTATTCCACCCATGGTACCTGATGACAGGGGAGTACAGTAAGGTGTAGAGGACAAGGGAGTTCCTACAGAAGATGGACCAGGGGAGCAACCCCTATCTGATCCACCTGTTGAGCCACGGGTGAGGAGGTCATCTAGGGACAGACAGCCGTCCAAGAGGTAGTTACCGCATGAGTACATTATGTTCACTGATGGGGGAGAGCCAGAAGATTATTCTGAAGCCCTAGCCGACGAGCAGAAGGGGGAGTGCTTGAAAGCTATGTAAAAGGAGATGTAATCCTTGCATAAGAACCGCACTATGATATGGTGAAATTGTTTAAGGATAAGAAAGCTTTGAGCAACAAGTGGGTGTTCAGAAAGAAGGTTGAGCAGAAGAATTCACAGATGAGGTTTAAGGCCAGACTTGTGGTGAAAGGGTTTGGTCAGAGGAAAGGCATAGACTCCGAGGAAATATTCTCACCAGTGGTGAAGATGACAACCATACGGGTGTTGCTTGGGTTGGTGGCAAGCATGGATTTGGAGATAGAGCAGTTAGATTAAAAAATTACCTTCCTCCATGGTGACGTGGAAGAAGAGATCTACATGCACCAAACAAAGGGGTTCGAAGTTAAGGGAAAAGAACATATGGTGTGTAGGCCGAGGAAAAGCTTGTATGGGCTGAAACATGCTCCACGACAATGATACAATAAGTTCGACTCATTTATGTTGAAACATGGGTATGACAGAGCGGAGTCGAACTACTGTGTGTTCACACGCAAGTTCTTAGATGGTGATTTCTTAGTTTTGTTGTTATATGTTGATGACATGCTCATCATGGGAAAAGACATTAAGAAGATCGACAGGCTGAAACAGGAGTTAGGTAAGTCGTTTGCGAAGAAAGACTTGAGCCCGGCTAAACAAATCCTAAGAATGGAGATTACCTGTGACAAGCAGCAACAAGCTTTGACTGTCACAAGAGAGGTATATTGAGAAAGTTCTAAAGCGATTCAATATGAATGTAGCGAAGTCGGTTAGTACTCCACTAGATGGTCACTTCAGATTGAGCGACAGGCAGTGTCCCAAGGCGAAGGCAGAGGTGGAAGAGATGCAGAGATACCTTACGCGTCAACTATAGTAAGTTTGATATATGATATGGTGTGTACGTGCCCAAACATAGCATTTGCAGTTGGTGTTATCAGCCGATATCTTGTCAATCTTGGCAAAGAGCATTAGGCAGCTGTGAAGTGAATACTGTGGTATCTAAGAGCCTCATACAGGTTGAGTCTATGCTATGGTGACAGAAAACCTGCGTTAGAGGGCTACACAGATGCGGATATGGCAGGTGACATAGACTCCAGAAAGTCTACATTGACGATCATGTTCATGTTTGCAGGGGGAGCGATTTCTTGGTAGAGCAAGCTACAGAAGGTCGTAGCATTGTCGACGACAAAGGCCGAGTACATTATAATCATAGAGGCATGTGAAGAGATGCTTTGGATGAAGAGGTTCCTACAGGAACTTATCCTGAAGCAGGAGCAGCATGTGGTCTATTGCGATAGTCAAAGTGTTATACACTTAAGCAAGAATCTAAGTCAGCACTCCAAGTCGAGGCACATAGAGATTCGGTATCACTAGATCAGGGATACTTTGGAACAGAAGGTGTTACAGCTTAAGAAGGTTCACACGGACGATAATGGGTCAGACATGATGAGCAAGGCTTTACTCAAGGGTAAGTTTGAGGTTTGTAGAAACCAGGCAGGCATGAAGAAGGTGAATTCCTCATGAGTCAGAAAGGGGGAGATTTGATAGGGTTTTCCTCCGTAGTTAAGGGGAGAGACAGTGCAGCGGGCTGAAATTTTAAAGTATTTCAGTGTGTTGCTCGACCGGTCGAGTGGGGCTCGACTAAAGTCCAACGACCATTTGATGAATTTTCTCCTAGGTACTCGACTAGTCGAGGGAAGTGCTCGACCAGTCGAGTGGGCCACTCGACCGGTTGAGGACTCGACTCGACCAGTCAAGGTTGCGTAGATTTGAGTCCAGATCTTACGCATACTGTGGAAATCTGAAGGCCTTTCGCAAGTGGTACGAAAGGGAATTTGCTAAACTATAAATAGGGGTGCCTAGGACCTTTCTAGGCAATGCAAGAGGGTTTTCTAAAGCTTTGCAAGGGTTTACTAAAGGGTTTAGGGCTATCAAAGGTGTGAGAGAGAGAGAGAGAGAAAGAGAGAGAGGAAGCTTATGGAAGGGAGGTTATGCTCGTAGAGGTGATCTACTATATCTCAGCGCTTCCACGTCATCGTAATCAATGAGATCTCTCCATTTTTCTTTTATTCTCTTATTGTTTATCTACTCCTGTGTGAGTGAAGAAGGTTGTAATGTTCTACTTCATAGTGGATTGTTGATCTGAATGAAGTCCCGTGGTTTTTACCTCTTTGAAGGTTTTCCATGTAAAAATCTCTTGTGTGTGTGGTTTATGCTTTGTTTTATTTCATTGTTTTATTATCTCATAATTCTAGTTTGTTTTGGGAGGCTAGATCCTAAGGTTTTGTGCAAGGCCCCCAACATTTCTCTCTCTCCTATCTACATTCAAATGCCTATAAATACACAATTCTCATCTCATTCAACTATAGCAATCCCAGTGCTAAAAAAATCAGGACTTGTGCCTTGATTTTCCTCACCTTGGCTTCCTTGCTGGGAGCCTTTGTAGAGCAATGTGGGAAGCAGGCTGATGGAGCCTTATGCCCTGGAGGCGTTTGCTGTAGTGAGTATGGTTGGTGTGGCACCACCAGCATCTACTGCGGTAAAGGTTGTTAGTGCCAATGTCCCACACCACCAACCCCTGTACCTCCACCACTTCCAACTATTCCAACCCTTCCCCCCTACCCAAGGCAGAAGAGGGGAGCTTAGCTCCCTCATCCCTCGGTCTCTCTTTAAAGAGATACTTAACCATCGAAACGATGTGCAATGTCCAACCAATGGCTTCTATACTTATGACACTTTCATATCTGCCACATGTGCCTTCCCTGACTTTGCGATGGTTGGTGATACGGAGACACACAAAAGGGAGACTGCGACTTTCTTAGTGCAAACCTCCCATGAAACAACTAGTAGATTTAAATACTTATGCAGGGTCATCTTATGATTGTTTTGTGTAGGACCTTGTGATATCTTTATATGATATTAAAAGCTGGTTTGTTCTTCAAATAAATGCAAATATTATGACCTGATTGATTGATTGTTATGTATAGGGGGAACGAATTGGCCTTCTGCAATTGATGGACCATATGCTTGGGGATATTGCTTTGTTAGGGAACTTGGTCAACCTGATGGTTGTTGTAAACAGATGTATTAAATCTTGTATCTTATCACGCTGTTCGATCGGTCGAGGGGGCTGCTCGACCAGTCGAGGTCCGCTCGACTCGAAGTCCAGCAACATTTTGTAAGTGCTATGGTTTCCTGCTACTTTAGTTGTCAAATTTTATGGTGCCAAAAACACAATCTATGTCTTGTGTAGCATGTTGATTTCTATAAACACTGTATTAATGCTTCAAGTTAAGAATGATGATCTACTTTAAGAAATGCAAGGTCAAGTTCTTTGTCCACTTCTGTAAGCTTCAATGTTCAGAATATTTCAAGAGCTACATAAGAAGACGAGTACTTATTCAAGACTCATGTACAGCTCGAGATAATGTTTAACTTAAAATGAAGTACAACTCACGAACGACAAATCTAAACTTTTAAAGATCTCAAGTTTAAGCTACATCTTTTAGAGATCTCAAGTTTCATAATCTTTAAAGGTCAACCATCATCTGAAGAAATGAAGTTTCAATGTCCTTACTTCACATTCAAGGTATGAATGACCTTAGATTAACCTTAGGGTAGGTCATTTTGTATACATAATTCAAATTGAATCTTTTTATAAGTGTTTGGTCTGTTCAAAGACTACTCCTAGACTTTATTCAACTAGTCCTATAACTGGCTTGATCAGTCGTGGGCTGGTCACAACTAGTTGTGGTGGCCTCACGACCAGTCGTGGACACCCTACGACCAGTCGTGGAACGGTTTTATCCGATCGCGCTTAAAATTTCAAAATGCAGTTTGACCTACGACCAGTCATGGTGGTCACAGGACCAGTCATAAACGCGATTTCTGTATTTATAAATAGAACACGAATTTCATAGTTTCATATCTAATTCAAGTAAAATCGAGGCATCACTCTAAGATAAGTTTGTGTTATTTTTAAGCTACATTGTGCTTATTTAATATTCTCTTTTGTTAGCTTTGTCAATTTGATTTTGTTTCTGTATTCCAATCTGATTTGAAAAGAGGAATTGCTGTATTCCTTCTTCTTAGAATCAAAATCAAATAGAGCTAGCCCAACTGTTTTAATTTAAAATCAATTAGAACCTAGAACCATTACAAAGCAAGTATTGGACAATTGAACTTCTATATTCGAACTTCTACTCCGATTGGTTCTTCCGGGCTTCTACAAAAGGAGAAATCCAGGTATTTTACATTTGTGTAAATTTTCTTTATTTGGGTTTCTTTTGAGACAAAAGGAGAAATCCAGGTATTTTACATTTGTGTAAATTTCCTTTATTTGGGTTTCTTTTGAGATTGAGCCAAAAAAATCTCATTGTGTTGGTTATTTGAGGAGAGCCAGAAAACTCAGAAAATGAGGTTTTTGAATTGTGTAAGCCTATTTGAAAGACACAATTGTGAAGGTTTTAGGTGAACCTGTGTAAGACCCGTATCCTAGTTCGTACTGTTCCGATGAATCCTGTGATCCTTTATGTCAAATGTCGACAACCTGCGACGTATAATCAACGTTGCGATCGACCCTAAGTCGTACCTTATAAATTCATGTCGACTTAATCCAAGATTGTATCATTGCGACCGTACCGTTGCCGCGGTTCTAACGCCGCCACTCACGCACCGATCCGATACCCTGACCAGAAGATGTGAGCCGGCATTTATTTCGAAGAAACACCGCACTTTCTCAATCCCAAGAGAATCTCTATACAATGTGAAATCAATCCCATCAATCAATCAATCACTTCAATGTCAAGTACAAAACAACCCATGCTTTCTCTCTCCAAAGTCAACTCTTTCTCACCCTCTCTCTTACACACCCATACCTAGTCAAGTACCACATCCATCACCTCACATCACTCACTCACATCTCTCCTTACAACTCTCTCTCTCCCTCTCATTTCCCAACATTCTCAAGTCAAGCAAGAGCACCCCCACGTCCAAGCTTCCAAATGAGAAAAGAGAGAGTTTGTGTGATCCACCTTTCCCATTCTAAAACCCATCATCCTAGCCATCCATTTCCCATCTCCACCATCAAAGAGGAGCACAAGGAGGGTGGGGTTTCAACGGACCGAAGAGATCAACCGATGGGTGCTTATTAGGCTAGATTTTTCATGTTTTTATGGTGGACCAAGTGAGGCCTACCAATCAATGGTATGGATCTCACTTGGGACCTTAAGATGTGGTTGATGGCCCACCTTGATCTTCATGATCATTCTGTGATGGGACCATTCTCCATGGACCCCATCATGATGTTTATTTTCTAGCTTATAAAGGGTCATCTAGACCTTTCATTTTTGGCGGAGAAGGGATCTCCACCGTTGATTCTTGATTTGGTGGGCCCACATGCAATGGGACCCACTCGATGTATGATTGCTTGTATGGGAGGGCTCATAGTGGCGAAGCCCTCCATCATGGGTGTCCCGTTTTTTTTCTCTCTCTCTCCTTCCTTTTTCTCTAGATGATGTGGCCATGTGGCCCACTTGGATGGACCCCACCACAAAGCAAGTATTGGACCCAAGTCATTTGTTGGTGAGGCCCACTTTATATGTGTTGTTCCACATCACCTAACCATGTGGTGGCCCACCGGAGCAGGGCCCACCTTAAACGTTCATGCATGACAGAATGTCCAGCGTCCCTAAACGCTGGACGTGAAAACAAATGTAAGCTTGATTTCAAGCCTATGGGGTGGGTCACTTGTGTAGGCCCCACCTTGATGTATATATTCGATCCATGCCATCTATCCTCTTCTCCAACTCATTTTAGGCGTTGAGCCAAAAAATGAGGTTAATCGGAGTAGCTAGTGGGCCATAGTGTCGAAAACAGTATTATTACCATTGAAATCTATCCAGATTTTTTTTTTACACGCTGAAGGAGGCCCGATATTGGTCTTGACAGATCTGTTATGGGCTGTGGGATCCAATGGCTGGAATGGATTCATCAGATGCGGGCCCCACACCTGAAAAACCATGAAAAAACCACATTTCAAAATAATAATAATAATAATATAAGGGCAATACCGCTCTCTTTGCTGCAGCAGACGCCGCAACAAGGTGGAACAGTGTGGTCCCATGGCTCCACCGTGGGCCCCACCATGATGTATATTTTGTATCCACACCGTCCCATGAGGTGGACCACCCCCGAGGTGGGTCCCCTCAAAATCACCGATCCATGGCTCGGTAGCCCACATTATAGAAACAAGGTGAATGAACGTTTACCATCAAACTCTTTTAGGGTCCACAGAAGTTTTGGATCAAGCTGGAATTTGTTTTTCCCCTTCTTTCAGGTCTGTGTGACCTTATGAACGGATTGGATGGAAGGTAAACCTTGTGGTGGGCCCCACGTGGGAGCCACAGTGATGTACATGTCTTATCCCCGCCGTCCAAGCGGACGTTGGGAGCCCATTGTAATGTATGTGTTATGTTCCACCGTCCAGCGGACGGTGGAGCCAACGATGATGTTTATGTATGCACACTGTCCAGTGGACGATGGGTCCCACCTGAGTTTTGGCATGCGCTTGAAACTTTGTCTGAACCCTCAATCAAGTGGGACACCCATAATGGATGGGTTGGATTTACAAACCACATCTTTGGGGGCCCTCAAAATGGTTATGAATGTTTTAAATGGTGCACAACCCTCTCCACTTCTACATGTGGTGTGGCCTGCATAAGTCACGGATTGACTTGATTTTTGAGACCTAGGCTTAGGATGGAATGGTGCATTTGGCTGATGGGGTAGATGTTCGAAACGCATCACAGTGGGGCCCACTTAACTCGACCTTATGGGACGTTAAAAATCAGCTCGTATGCTTTATGCCTTTTTCCATATATATATATATATATTATGGTGGGCTTTATGGGCCCTACCATGATGCATTTGTTGCATCCAACCTGTTCATCCAATTTTGAAAACTCATATTATTGCATGAGCTAAAGAATGAGGCAGAACTAACAGTTTAAGTGGACCCTACCATTTGTTATTCATATGGTCCATGTGATCAGTCCCATTTTGACATTCTATGGGGCCCAATTGGTGTGGCACATTTGTTATATACAAGGTCCATGGAATTAAGCCCATTTGATGTGATATGGCCCCTTTAATGTATTTGTGGCCCATGTTACGAGGCCCATTGTGATGTTTTCAAAGGCCCATGGGATATGGCGCATTGGTGTGGCCCATTTGATATGCATATGGCCCATGTGGTGAGGCCCACGTTGATGTACTTGTGACTATTCGTTGAGGCCCACCTTGGTATGTACATATGGCCCATGCGATGTGGCCCACTTGTCATATTTATGGCCCGTTGTTTAGGCCCACCTTGATATACATGAGGCCTATGTTGTGAGGCCCATTTGACGTATTGGAGGCCCATGGGTCGAGGCCCAATAGGGTATACATAAGGCCCATTGAATGTGATTCCACCGTGTTTTATGTGTTGACCTATATGGCGGGCTATGCCTTGGGAGCAATGTTAGTTTGACGTCCACATTAGTAAGTATAATGTTGGTTAAATGTCGCATTACGACTCTCCCTAGGGCCATTGGTAGGCCCATACTTGTTGTGTGTAGGCCGTCTAGGCCCATCTGCGTTGTAAGGATAGTTCATCACCTTATAACATGCTTAGTGTAGCTCTATGGTTCATGCCCATATGCATCATATGTATGCTTGATATGAGGAATGTTGGTTATAACATGAGCCGTTGGGCTGAGACATTTACGGGACTCTATATGAGACAGAGTGCCTGACATGAGCGCATGGTACGCGCGAGATTGCTGCATGTTTATACGGTGTGATTCATGTATCTCGCATACATGTTACTTGATTACTGTATGCCCTAGCGACATCAAGGCCGTAGCCTCCACAGACATGTTGTGGATGGCAAGACGGGACATCGAAAATGTTTGGTTTTAGCATACGGGCGTTATAGATGTCCTGGGTGAAAATCCCTGAACCTCCGTAGCCAGGAGACGCCCCAACGTCGAGACCGAGTGGATATATATGAGCGAGTGAGGGCCGTATTCTAGTAGGCCGCATCTCCCACTGTGTCGTGGTCGGTTGGGAGGGGGTGTGACCTTACTCGCCTGAGTGAGGGGGCAATATCTAGGTTGAGTTTGACTAACTTGAGGAATGGGTCCGCTATCAATGAGCCAGGCCCGATATTGGCAGGCGGATAGTGAGGTCTCTTCCACTTACCCAGTTGTGTGCTCGGATAGGGGTGGCAAGCTGGCGTAGAGTGTAATAGACCCCAGTGATGATCCCAGAGATGAACTGTACTGATATGTGGACTTATTGAGCAGGAATTGTATATTCATTCATTCACTATTCACTCGGGCTGGTAGTGCGTAACTATTTGATACATGTACCATCGCATGGCCGGGATTTCGGTTGGACACGCGACTAACCTGAGATCAGGAGTTTACCACATTGTGTCTGACTATCCAAATTTAGGTATGGGACTGGTTTGGATAGAAGTCCCTTGTGATAGACCCCATAGCCTGTGATACTTCGTACTATCATCCCGACTTCACATTCCAGCATAGTTATTTCATTCGCATCACATATTACATTGCATCCGCAGTACTTAACATTTTGGGTTACTATGTTTTTGCACTTATATGTCCTAGATGAGGTTGATGGTATTCATGGCTCGTCAAGATTTGCATATTACATTGCATCCACAGCATCCGTTAGTCTTGTTATATTTTGCATCGCATAGCCTTGGTACGGCTGATAGCATTCATGGACTTACCAGTATACTTCTGCTTACTCTGATGTCATATGTTTTATGATCTTATTAGTATTTCTGTTTATCCCGATGATGTATGATTTATGTGCTTTATTGATACTTAGCAATTACCTTACACACACTTCCACCACCCTCTAAGCTTTTGTAAGCTTATGCACGATAGATGCGTGCAAGTGGCGTTAGGTTGCAGCAGCGTTGAGCTTGGAGCATGCAGTTGTCCTCTAGAGCTTTGATTTCGATATATGTATTTCCCTTTCAGCAATGTATTTAAATGATTATATTAGTGGATATGTGATGATGATGTTGCCTTTATGATTTGGGTATGCTTGTAGTTATGCTCCCTTAAAAAAAAATTATACTGAAAATCCTCCTTGTAGGATCCCAAGATCGGAATCTGGCGTATGGACACTGGGAGCCGAGAATGGGGTACTACGGAGGCTGTCAGCATCGGATCGGCGATCGAGATTCCTATGAATCCGATTTCCGGGTTTGGGGCGTGACAACCTGAGAAACCTATTTTCATAGTGAACGCTGATATCTCTTGTGTGAGGATAGTAGGAGTGGAGTAGTAAGCTATGTGGCTATTGTTTAACAGTTGGTGTACAACAGGCGAGCCACTATAATTCTTTGTGTCTTGTGGTTTGAATGTTAGGTTAATTTCTATATCTTTTATCATTCAAAGCTGTGGAATGTATGTGTGGATGTGAATGTTGTAATATTTACATTTCAAGTATTGTGGGGAATGTTGTAATAGTTTAGAATTTTAATTCTTCCTATTTTCTTTATTCCTCTTCAGTTTGAGATATTAATACTTAAACCGTTCTAGTAAGGTTGTCCTACCATAAACCCTTAGTTTTTATGGTGCAAGGTTATCCTTAGAACATTATTTGTATTAGCCTCTCAATACTAGAATATTGAGGTTACTTTACATTTTTGTATTGTGATTTATTTAAAGTACCATCTTTCATTTATTTATTTATAAGGCTATCTTATTGTTTAATTCTGTGTCATTTTAAATTTGGCATAGTCCTATTCACCCCCCCCCCCCCCTCTAAGACATATAGCTAGGCCTTTTCAAGTGGTATCAGAGCATAATAACTCGTTTTAATTGTTATTTAGATTGATTTCCTAAGCTAATCGATCTAAGCTATTTATAAGATGTCAAATTTTGATAGCCCTTCAGTCACTAGGCATCCACCATTTAATGGCTCTAATTATGCCTATTGGAAAGCCAGGATGAGAATTTTCCTTAAATCTATGGATGAGAGAGTGTGACAAGCCACAGTGACTGAATGGATCTCTCCTACCATTGAAGTGACTGGTATCGATGGATCAAAATCAATGAAAGTCTCACCTTATTTTAGCTGGACCACTCTTAAAAAAAGTGAGAGTAGTGCCAATGTAAAAGCACTAAATGCAATCACTTACGCACTATCACTAGATGAGTTTAAAAGAATTATATCCTGTGATATTGCAAAGCAAGCTTGAGATATTTTAGGAATGACACATGAGGGTACATCAATTGTCAAGAAGTCTAAAGTCCAAATCCTCACAATTAAATTTAAGGAAATACATATGGAAGAAAATGAAATATTCATGGACTTCTATAGTAGACTGAATGACATTGTGAACTCTATGTGGGGTCTTAGCGATAAAATCCCAGAAAGTAAAGTGTGTGCAAAGATACTGCGCTCATTACCTAAACGGTTCAATTCAAAAGTAACTACGGTACAGGAACTTCGTGATACGGACAATATGAAGATAGAAGAATTAGTTGGATCTTTACAAACCTACGAGTTAAATCTTAAAGCTCCTAAAGTTAAATCTATTGCTCTTAAGTCTTCTAAATGTATTTCTTAAGAAAATTCAGATTTTGAAAATTCTGAAGATGATATGGTTCTCTTAGCAAAAAAGTTTTACAAGATTTTCAAAAGTAAAAAGAGGGTTGAATTTCAAAAATCAAATGATAAGAAAAGATCTAAATCTAAATCTAAAACTTGGAAATCTTTAAAAGATAGTCAATGTTACAACTACTAAGAATATGGGCATTTAACAAACAAGCGTCCTAAAAAGGGCAAACCTAAAAGGAAAGGGATGTTAGTTACTTTGGATGGATCTTCTGGCACTTAAGCCTCTTTTGAATTAGAAGATTCTGAAATCGAGTTGAGCAATGAAGTCAAAGCTCTTATGACTATAGCCAAGTTCACTTTTCAGATCATGATGATTTTACTAGTAAAGAAAATCTGAATAGTGATCATGAAAATGAAGAAGATCTATAAGATGCTTACAATGCCCTATACAAGGAAAGTTGTAAAATTGCTCTTAAACTTAAACTTCAGAAAGAAAAGTTTTCAAAGCTTAAATTGAAAATTTTGTTTTAGAAAAATCCCATATTTCAGATTGTTTTGAAAAATGCAAATGCGATTTAGAATTCAAAACCTCCTATATTGAAAATCTGAAATCTGAAAATGAAAAACTTAAACTTGAAGTCTCTTCACTTTGAGTTTAAAAGATACATGGAGGTATGCCCAAGGTGATCCAAAGTTAGAAAAACGTTTGTCTGGATCAAGAAAATGTGGAGACCAATTTGGTTTAGGCTACGATAAATATGTTCCTCCTAAACAGAAGAATACTTCTCCTAAGTTTGTAAAAGGAGAGTGCTCAAACTCAAAAGAGAAAAGTTCTAATCAAAATTTTTCTAAAAATACTAAAACTTTTCAATATTTCAAAACTAAAAGTAACCATATCAACTATAAAAATTAGAACCGAAACCCTTTAGTTGAGAAAATAATTGATCTACTTAAGGAGCTCTTAAAATCTAACTCAGTGGGTCATTCTTACAACAACTACAAACATAAGACCAAGTATACTCTTAAACCCAAAATAGTTATGAAATGGGTTCTTAAGGTTACTTGCTTGGTTGCCCACGCGACATTCAAAGCTTCAAGCCATTCAAAGTGGTACCTAGACAGTGGATGCTCCAGGCACATGATTGGTGACAAAGGTTTGTTCACCACTCTTAAAGACATGAATGATGGTTCAGTCACATTTGGTGATGGTCACAACTGAAGGATTAATGGCCAAGGTACGGTTTAACTTTCTAACCTCCCCTTATTTGAGAATGTTCTATACGTTGAAGGTTTAAAACATAACTTGTTAAGCATTTCTCAAATATACGATAAAAATCATAGTGTTAAAATTTCTAACCTAGGGTGCGAAATATTAAACAAAAATGGTTCTGTAATATTAACTGGTCATAGAACTTCTAAAAACTGCTACATCATAAGTGATTCTAGCTCATCTAATCAACTGTATTACATGGTCCATACCGATGAGACCGAGTTATGGCATAAATGCCTTGGATATGTGCACTACCGCAATCTCTATAAATTGAGCAAAAGAGAACTAATAAGAGGTCTACCTAAACTTCAATACATAGAAAAAATATGTGGCGAATGTCAGATTGACAAACAAACTAGGAGTGCTCACAAAAAGGTGAACTCTAATGCCACATTTAAACCTCTCGAACTTCTCCACATAGATCTTGTAGGACCAACCAAGATGGAGAGTCGAGGTGATAAAAAATACATACTAGTGATTGTGGATGATTATACCAGATTTACTTGGGTAACCTTTGTCATGCCCCAGACTCGGTAACCGGACTCACAAGGAACCCGATAGCCGGTTCTGGCCGCAATAGCCTCTGTAGTACCCCATTCTCAGCTCCTGAGGCAGGTTCCGATCCTGGGATCCTACAAGGAGGATTTTTATGATAGTATAATCATTACCAATACGAGCATACCCAAGATCACGACAAGTAAATCTTAGAATAACAAAGGCATACATCACAAAATCCACTAAGAATTTGAGCTTTTACAAGTATCCATAAGGTCCAAAAGGACATACACAAGATAATAGAATGAAGAAAGGAAGTTTGCAACACTGGGCCCTCAAGCTCAGCTCTAATCCAAACTCTGCCATTGCGATGCCTGCCTAGAATCTCCTGCACGAATCAATCGTGTATAAGCTTATAGAAGGCTTAGAGGGTGGTGAAAGTGTGTGACAATGGTGCTCAGAAGAAGATAGAGAATGCAGAAGAGAGTCATGATCAATACCAATACCACTAGCCTTACTAATGCTATCATGAATGAAAGAAGTTATACCAAGGCAGTACGATAATGCAGGAAGCCATACCAAGGCTATATAATGCAATGAGTATTATAATGCAGTGAGTACTATAATGTAGTGAGTAGTATAATGCAATGAGTACTGTAATGCAATATGAGGCTTATACAGCCGATGCAAATGCCATGCGAAGTAATGTCAGTGCTCATATCCAATCCACATATCAAGTACATTTCCATCATAAGGAAATCACCGGGGTCCATTACACTATTGGATGACTGCCGCTCTATAGATCCTGCACAGTCAAACGAGTGTAAGAGACCTCACTACCCTACCTATGGACAACCAATCACCGGCAAGGCCTGAAGGTAGCAGACCCATTCACGAGCTGGTCAGACTCAGCCTAGCAATACCCCCTTAGATCAGGTGAGTAGGGCCACACCCCTATCCAACCGACTACATGACAGTGGGAGTCGCGGCCTAATGGTATAAGGCCCTCGTGTGCTCATATATTCCACTTGGTCACGGCGTTGAAGCAGATCTTTGGTACCATACAAGTTTTGAGAATTTTACTCATGGGCATCCTATGCACCCGGTATGCTCAAGTAACATTTCCGGTATCCAAATATGGTCATCCACAATGTATTTATGGAGGCTACAACCCTGATGAAGCGAGGGTGATAATGCTCATATGTTATACAATGCCAGATGCATGAATCACACCATCAACTATGCATCAATTCCAAGTGTGCTCAAGAGGGAATACTACATCCCTTATGAAGGCAACATGCAATGCCCAATGGCACAATCATAACCACACACACAGTGTCATCCAAGCATACAATGATGAATATGGTCCATGAAGATGGGTCTAGACGCATTATGCGGCGATATACAAAGTAGTACACTCCTTCTATCTAAGAAGGGACCAAGACTAGGTATTTAGACAATATCCATAAGAAATCTCACCTCTAGTGGGGGCCCATTTACCTGGGGTAACCCACAAGACTAAGCATACAATTATATGTCTAAGTAACACAGAAGTGAGTCTAGCAAGAGTTTAAGACGAGCATCTAATCACATTTAGATACAATCGGGCCTAGAGGGGTGCATAATGGGGACATTTAACCACCATTCCCTAAGAGGCATCTCAACCACAAACTATATGGATACAAGGCCCAAGGCCCTACATTTAAGATAAGAACACAAGTAACCACATACATATATCCCTCATAATAGGCCATAAAAAGATATAATATCAATTTTAACAACATGGGCCCTAAGAGGAGAATTAAGGCCCAAAGCTCAATTCCCAATGGCCATAGAATCCATGCATTGAGTTGGACTTGGTGGGCAGCCTGCGTACACAATATACGACTAAATAAGTTTAAGTTTAGATGAAATGGGCCCCACTACATCAACTCAATAACTAGCAATTTAAGTGGGTAACTAAGAGCCCAATACTATCCTTACCTCAGCCCACAAGTCCATCAAAATGGTGGAAGTTGGCCCAATCTATGGTTGGGCCAAGCTAGGACGTCCCAGCCCACCTTAACCCAAAGGGATGTCCCAAAATTTGGATGTAAGATGGGGTCCTTATATGATCACTAAAGGTGATCCAAAAGAATGCACTGATTAAGTCCAAAGATTATAAGAAAACATAAGCATGTAACATGTACACAAGTTCTCAATATGGTGGGCCCCATAGCTAACTAAAGTCTCAACTATAACAATGTACATTTAAGGTCCTTTGATAAACTTTTGACCCGTTTGACTTCATGAGTCTGCTAAGGTCCAAAAATTACTTAACTATGTGGGAATAATCTCATGAAGGCCAACTATACTCACTATGGGACCCCACCAGATGGAGAGTATGTATATATCATGAAAAGATCAAGTGGGCCTGTTACTGGGTTGTGAGTCCAGCAGCAACCCAAGGTAGAGAGTGCTTCCATAATCAGGCGATCCAAGGCTTGAACGGCCTGGACCAATCATTCGTTAAGGTAGGTTCCACATACATACACATTGAGCCTTAAAAAAATGGCCTAGGGTCTATGGTGGGCCTTTAACCATCCATAGAGAAACCTATGGGCCTACCTTAGGATCACCCAGGAGGACATCCAACCTCAACTGGTTTCCAAGAGGTAGCCTGCCACTACTCATATAATGTAAGATCTAAAGCCTAAGCAATGCATGGCCTAATAGACTATACACCAAGCCCAACTCATAGGCCATATAGTGGGCCCTTAAGTAAGGTTTGGGCCCAACCACAAAGGCCATAATTACACATGTTGTGGTGAGCTTCATGGGTAGCCCAGTAATTCATTTACATGGGCAAGTTTCACATTTAACACAAGTGAGTTGGGCCTCACTTTTGGCCCGAGTACAGGGTCAGTTTAGTGGGCAGCCAAGGGCCCAACTTCTTGTGTATTATTGCCCCTAAGCCCATCACAATAGATAGGAGAGTATAGGTCCAAGATCAATGGGCCTATCCAAAAGAACTGAGTCTACAAGGCCGACTTGCTAACACAAACATGCATATAATATATCACATAATAGGCCCAAAAGAAATGGCCCAAACAAAAGCCACCCAATTCATACATTATGGTGGACTTGAAGGCAGCCCATAAACCCAATAATACACATGGGCAAGGCCTATACTGACAGTGTGGGCCTTACCACACCAGCCCAAAGACTTAGCAAGGTCCTCCACAATATACATTTATGTGGGCCTTGCAAGTCAGCCCCATAATTAAGCATTTTATGAGGACATCAAGGCTAATAAATACACATGATCAACTTGTAGACGGCCCATTAGGCCCGTAAATCAATAAGGTCAACCCTTGCACAATCTTGGGCTCAAGGGATAGGTTTCCAGGCTATTGGGTCTATAAAGCTATAAAAAAATTCTGGTTAAGGCTAGCCCACTAACCACCACAAAGGTGAGCCTCAATGGGCACTAATTAATCCCAAATGTCTAACGAAGGAGGGCAAAGAGTATGTGCAACACTCCCTTAAATATGGTGGGCCGCCACGGCTCCAAAAGATCAACTATGCACAAATTTGGGCCCTTTGCTGGAATTCCAGTCCACCCACTTCCTGGGCCTGCTGGAGTCCAGAAATTTATTTAATTTAAATGGGTTACTGACCCATAGTGACCCACACATATTACAGTGGGTCCCACTGGATAAGAAGGGGGGAATATGTAACACTTACTTCAAGTGGGCCATACCATTAGAATGCAGGCCCAGCAGCCCAAGGTAGGGGCGTTCCATGTGTAGGCAGCCCTATGAGCCCAGGGTATTAGGCCCAAAAATCTATCCAATGGGCCCAATTGAATACTAAAAAGGGACAATGATCAATCCTCTAAGGACCACACATGGATGGGTGGTGGGATATACAACATATCAAGGTGGGCCCACGAAGTAGGCTGGACGCCCTAGCCTAGGTCTCCCTGCCTAGTGGGCCACTCCCAGCCGTACCACGGTCAGCGCAAATGTCCGTTGGGTCTAAAAATTTGTAGGGTGATACTTTCATGGATGGTTAAAACCCTCACAAAATTTCAAAATTTTTGGATATTCCTAAGTATTTTAATTAATTTAAATAAAATAGTCTGTCCAGAAAATCGGACAGGCCTGGATGTCTCACCGTGGTAGGCCAGTCCGGCCCTTGCCACGGTGTACATAGGGGTCCATTGGCCCTGAAATTTGGTAGGTAGATCCTAACATGAGTAGTTAACCTCTCTGTAAATTTTCATAATTTTTAGACACCCAAAAGTATTTTAATAAATTTTGAAATTTCAACCTATCCAAGGTGGAATGTTGCTGGAACAGTGAAGAAAATCCAGACTGTCCACCTCACTTGGACCATACCTTTGGGACCCCAATGAAGGTTAGATGGGGCTGAAATTTGGAGGACATCAAGATGAGATTCCCACCTTTCAGAAAAGTATATTTGATGGGTACAAAAGGTCCCCAATCAGTCCCAAATTCATGCCCAAAGTCCAACAAAAATCTGTCCAGAAATTTCTGGACAGCAATATATGCATGAAATAAAATAAATGTATGGGCATATTAAGAAAGGGATTGGCCCACAAATTGGGTGCCATGGCCCACCCTAGTGGGCCCCACAATTATCCAGAACAAACCCAAATTCTCATCCTTGCAAGGACATTTAAGGTGAAAAAAAGGGGCATCTAAACCATGGTGTAAGTTGAGTATAGGTGTTCCTTCCTTACTGGGCTTTTCTGGGCAATCCAGGTTCATTAAGTGGACCACACATAATATCATCAGATTATGAAAGAATGAAAGAGAAGGAAGAACATCCAGCCATCAAGGGAGGGCTCCGCTGCTATTAAGTCGTCCCCACACAATCACAACCACAAACAACAATTAAACACATTGTACAATATAGATCTTATGATGGATGGCCTAGATCTTTGAGATGAATGGTTAGGATGCCATCCCAGCCACATGCAAGGGTCTAGATGACCCATCATACCTATAAAAATAGGGAAAATCCACATGCAAGGGGTCCATCAAGGAAAGAATCTCATGCATGGACATGCATGTACAACGTGGGCCTCATGGCCACATCTAGATGTTTGTGTAGGATCTCCACCATTGATTGGTGGGTCTTACACATCCAAAATGAGAAGGAGGGAAAGATCTACATTAAGAAGATGAGATCTACATGATATGGAGACCACCCACCTTGATCCTTACAAAAATCTAGGTCTCCTTGCTCCTCTAGCTCCAAGGAAGGGAAATCAATGGATGAGATGATATTGAAATAGATGGATTTAAAGAGATTAGGGAAAAAAGGGGCCGGAGAAAATGGGGGATTTACTGGCCATGGAGAGAATGAGAAGGAGGGAGAGAGATAAGGAGATAGAGAGAGAGAGAGAGAGAGAGAGAGAGAGAGAGAAATCATTTGTTTGTAAGAAAAGAAATAATTACCTATGGGAGGAGAAAACAAGGTTGTAGGGTAGAGTAGGCTTTTGGGTGGTGTGTGGGGTGGGTAGTGTTTATTCCATGAGAATTGTAGTATGTGTGGGTGGTGTGCATGGAAACTTGTGCCAAGAGTGGGGTCTACATACATGACACCTAAGTGGGCCACATGATTAAGGGTCATACAATGAAATGTACACAACTTTTAATCTACATATCGGATGAACGCATAAGATGCGGCGTTGGAACAGCGGCGACGATGCGTTCGTAATGGCATAGGTCTTAGGTCGATCCGAGTCGGGTTTACATGACCGAACTTAAGGATGACACAAACACTATCGCAGGGTCGCGGGTCACCGGGATTCAACCGATAGGACCGCAGGACCAAAATAAATGAGATGCATACTCACACACACACATGCACACATGCAAACTTGGGTCGGGTCTCACAACCTTCTTAAGAGATAAATCAAAAACCCTTGATGAAGTAAAAAAGATTCTCAAATGGATCCAAATTGAAAAGGGTTCTCAAGTTAGTAAGATCCACAGTGATCATAGATCAGAATTCGAAAATAGTAGCTTTGAGAAATTTTGTTGCGATCAGGGAATATCACATGAATTCTCTGCACCCAAAACACTACAACAAAATGGAATTGTTGAAAGAAAAAATAGAGTGCTTCAAGAAATGGCTAATGTAATGTTAAATAGTATGAAGCTTCCTAAAAATCTTTGGGCTGAAGCCATTAATACTGCATGCTATATAATCAATTGGGTTTATACAAGTAAATCTAATAATAAAACTACTTATGAACTATGGTTTGATAAGAACCCTACTGTCAAATACTTTCGAGTTTTTAGCGGCAAGTGCTATATTTTACGTGACCATGAAAATCTGGGAAAGTTTGACATTAAAAGTGATAAAGGTATCTTTTTAGGGTACTCTTTAAACAGTTGTGCATATCGAGTACTGAACAAGAGGACCAGTGTCATTCAAGAGTCCATCAATGTGGTCATTGATGATCACTTGAATACACCTGCCCTAAGTTCAGATAATGATGAAGTTCTTTTAATTAACAAACCAGATACTTCATCAAATTAAACTAATTCTGAACTGAGGACTGTCAAAGATCATCCAACCACTCAAATTCTTGGAAACCCTCTCACTGGTGTGCACCGTATACAACTAGAAGACAAGTAATTACATGTGCTTTACAACCCAGATAGAACCGACTAACGTAAAAGAAGCTCTTACTGACGAAAACTGAATAATTTCTATACAAGAAGAACTTAACCAATTTATGAGAAATGATGTTTGGTATCTTGCTCATTATAGGAACTAAGTGGATTTTCAAAAATAAGTCTGAGGAACTTGGTAATATAATTCGAAACAAGGCTAGACTGGTTGTACAAGGGTACACTCAAATTAAAGGTATCGACTATGATGAAACCTTTGCCCCAGTAGCTCATCTTAAATCAATCAGACTATTCATATCCATTGCATGCTTTCAAAAATTCAAAATTTATCAAATGGATGTAAAGAGTGCCTTCTTAAATGGCGATTTGCATGAAGAAGTTTATGTTGAACAACCAACGGGTTTTGAAGACCCTAAGAATGTTGATCATGTCTATCGCCTAAAAAAGACTCTCTACGATTTGAAACAAGGTGCCAAGGCATGGTACAAAAAATTGACTAAGTTTTTACTTTGTCATAATTTTCTAATGGGTAGTGTTGATAAGACTTTTTTTTGTTAAGAAACATAACGATTATATCTTAATGGTGCAAATTTATGTTGATGATATTATTTATAGTTCTACTTGTACTAACATGACTGTTGAGTTTGCAGATTTAATGAAATCTAAGTTCGAAATGAGCATGGTTGGGGAATTGTATTATTTCATAAGGTTGCAAGTAAACAATAACCTGATGGTATTTTTATTTCTCAAACCAAATATGCTTTGAACTTAATTAAAAAGTTCAGATTTGAGAATGGTAAAAAATTTGATACTCTTATGAGTACAACATTAAGACTCTCAAAAGACTTTACAGGTAAAAATGTAGATCCTAAAATATATCACAGTATGATTGGTAGTTTGCTTTATTTAACTGCTAGTAGACCTAATATTGCTTTGAGTGTTGGTATTTGCGCTAGATATCAGTCTGACCCCAAAAAGTCTCATCTAACTGTTGTTAAGTAGATTATGCGATATGTCGTAAGTTCTGCTAATTTGGGTCTCTGGTATCCATATGATACTAGTGTTCAGTTGGTAGGGTACTCAAATGCTGATTGGACTCGTAATATCGATGATAGAAAGTTAACCAGTGGTGGTTGTTTTTATATTAGAAATTGTTTAGTTTCATGGTTTAGTAAGAAACAAAGTTTTATATTGCTTTCTATTGCTGAGGCTGAATACATCGCAGCTGGAAATGCATGTACTCAGCTTGTTTGGATGAAACGTATATTAAGCGATTATGGAATTGCACAGGATTCAATGGTTTTATATTGTGAGAATTCCAGTATAAAAAATATTTCTAAAAATCCAATTCAGCATTCTTGTACTAAGCACATTGACATTAGATTTCATTACATTCATGAATTAGTGGAGGAAAAAATAATTTCATTAGAATACATTCGGACCAAGACTCAACTTGATGATATTTTCACTAAACCGCTCTACAAAAGTAAGTTTAATAAATAGAAATTTGATCTTGGAATGTACAATTTAAATTGATTATTCATGCATGTGTGTATCATAGTGTATATATATTTGATAATTTATTGGTTTAAATTTCAAATTGTGATGAAAAATGCATGTTTTTGTTGGTACATGACCAGTCGAGGACATGCTCGACCAATCGTGGTACGATCGGTCGAGAACGGTCCTCGACCAGTCATGTAGCACGCTGAATCTCTTAAAATTTGGAGAAAAACTCATCTTCTTCATTTCCTATTTCTTCTCCAATGGGCCGTAGCATGATTAGTCGTACCCAACTGTCTAATTTCTCAAGATTAGTACATCATTTGTGTTTTTCTTGTAAATTCTAGTCAATATTACTTGTTTTTCACTCTTGGAGTAATTTATTTTGTGATTCATTGCAAATTTGGGATTTTCTTTTGAAAAATCTGATCTTAGCAAACCCCACTCTATAATCTTCACATCTTCTTGGTTCTTTGATTTTCCTATTGCAAATGGATTCTAGAGGGAAAAAGAAAACTTTCCGTGATCCGTCTTCCTCTCGTCCTTTAACTATCACTAGGTGCCATCTTCGGTCACTCGAGAATGATCCCTCACATATACGTGATTTGCGATTGCGAAACGTTATTGCTGAAAGACCTATGTTTATTGATCACATTGTTCCTTTTGATATCCTTCCACTTCTCCAATCTGTAGGCTGGGATAACATCCTATATTGGGGTGGGCCTGCATACCAATCTATTGCTTAAGTCATGATTACTTGCATTTCTAAATTTTCGACTAAGAATTTAACATTCAATATAACAACAAGAGAAGGTCCATTTGAAGTAGACCGTCATCTGATTTCGGCTCTAATGGACATACCTGTTAATAACGAGGGTATTCCTATTCAAACTCTAGTTGAAAAACTATCGGAAACAAAAAAAAAAAGTATGTTAACTAGAGATTTATGCAATATGGATGTTCAATGGACTCATAAAGGGAATGCGATCCCCTCAAAGTATTTGTTACCCAAATATAGGGTTCTTCATAGAATCTTTACTTCTAGTTTGTATCCACGTTTTGGTAATAAAACAAAACTGACTTCCTTTATGTTTCGGGTTTTTCATTCTATCGTCACTGGTACTAAAGTCTGTCTACGTTCTTTAATATGTCATTTCATCATTCAGTTTCATCTCCATCTAGGTCACAGTGATATTCCATTTGCTTATTTTATGACCGTGTTAGCTACTCACATGCTAGTTATTATGCTTGTTGAAGAGGCTTATATTCATCATCTTATTTTTAACAATTCTAATATAAACAAGATGAAATTAGAATTGGCTCCTAGCCAAAGAGATGTTGGTGGTGGTGGTGTTGAAGCAGGGAGCGAAGAAGAGGTGACAATCTTTCAGTGTGCTAGACTTTCTTTGGATTATACTGACTTATGATATATGCACTTTAAATTTGCCTATATATCTTTTGTCTATTTAACTCCTTTATTACTCTCTTATTAGTCTTCCGCTTCCATTTATTCCTTTATTCCTTTGTCATATTGTTATAAAAAGGGGGAGAATATGTTTTTGATTGATAAATATGAAATGTATATGGATTGTGGGGGAGTAGTAAAATTTTTATAGTGGAACTATGTGTGCTATTCAAGGGGAGTACGAGGAATTTGTGCTAGTTAATGACAACTGGTGCATGATTCTTTGTGTTCATATTGATCATGTTTTTGTTAAGTGTGTTTTGTCATAAATTTAACAAAGGGGGAGATTGTAAGTGCTATGGTTTCCTGCTACTTTGGTTGTCAAATTTTGTTGTGCCAAAAACACAATCTATGCCTTGTGTAGCATGTTGATTTCTATAGACACTGCATCAATGTTTCAAGTTAAGAACGATGATCTAATTTAAGAAATGCAAGGTTAAGTTCTTTGTCCACTTCTGTAAGCTTCAATGTTCAGAATATTTCAAAAGAAGAAGACGAGTGCTTATTCAAGACTCATGTACAGTTCGAGATAATGTTCAACTCAAGATGAAGTACAACTCAAGAACGACAAATCCATGCTTTTGAAGATCTCAAGTTCAAGCTACATCTTGTAGAGATCTTAAGTTTCATAATCTTCAAAGGTCAACCATCATCTGAAGAAATGAAGTTTCAATGTCCTTGCTTCACATTCAAGGTATGAATGACCTTAGATTGACCTTAGGGTAGGTCATTTTGTATATGTAATTTAAATTGAATCTTTTTATAAGTGTTTGGTCTGTTCTAAGACTTGTCCTGGACTTTGTTCGACTAGTCATAGAAATGGCTCGACTAGTCCAAGAAGTTCCAAGACCAGTCCTAAGTTGTTGTAAAATTTCAAATTTTTTTAGTTGAGCTTCGACCATTCCTTGAGTCTGCTCGACCGGTCGTAGGAATAGTGCTGACTCATTCACGACCAGTTCTCTAGCTACAACGCAAACTCCAGCAACCATTCTTGGTTTATCATGACCAATCGTGGGTTAGTCACGACCAGTCGTGGAGGCCTCACAACCAGTCGTGGACACCCTACGACCAATCGTGGAACAGTTTTATCTAATCGCGCTTAAAATTTCAAAATGCAGTTCAACCTACGACCAGTCATGGTGGCCACACAACTGGTCGTAGATGCGATTTCGAAATCTAAAAATAGAACACGAATTTTAAAGTTTCATATCTAATTCAAGTAAAATCAAGGCATCACTCTAAGATAATTTTGTGTTATTTTTAAGCTACATTGTGCTTATCTAATATTCTCTTTTGTTAGCTTTGTCAATTTGATTTTGTTTCTGTATTCCAATCTGATTTGAAAAGAGGAATTGTTGTGTTCCTTCTTCTTGGAATCAAAATCAAATAGTGCTAGCCCAACTGGTTTAATATACAATAAATTAGAACTTAAAACCATTTCATAGTGAGTATTGGACAATTGAACTTCTATATTCGAACTTCTACTCCAATTGGTTCTTCCGTGCTGCTACAAAAGGAGAAATCCAGGTATTTTCAACTTGCTTAAATTTCCTTTATTTTGGTTCCTTTTGAGATTGAGCTAGAAAAATCTCATTGTGTTGGTTATCTGAGGAGAGCTAGAAACTCAGAAAGTGGGGTTTTAGAATTCTGTAAGCCCATTTGAAAGACATAATTGTGAAGGTTTTAGGTGAACCTGAGAAACCTAATTTCATAGTGATCGTTGATATCCCCTGTGTGAGGATATTATGAGTGGAGTAGCAAGCTGTGTGGCTGTTGTTTATCAGTTGGTGTACACACAGGCGAACTAGTATAATTCTTTGTGTCTTGTGGTTTGAATGGTTGTTTAATTTCTATATCTTTTATCATTCAAGGCTTTGAAATGTATGTGTGGATGTGAATGTTGTAATATATATATATATATATATATATATATATATATATATATTTCAAGCCTTGTGGGGAATGTTGTAATAGTTTAGAATTTTAATTCTTCCTATTTCCTTTATTCCTCTTCAGTTTAAGATATTGATACTTAAACTGTTCTAGTAAGGTTGACCTGTCATAAACCCTTGGTTTTTATGGTGCAAGGTTGTCCTTAGAATATCATTTATATCAGCCTCTCAATACTAGAATATTGAGGTTACTTTACATTTCTGTATTGTGATTTATTTAAAGTACTATCTTTCATTTATTTGTTTATAAGACTATCTTATTGTTTAATTCCACTGGTGTCATTTTAAATTTGGCATAATCCTATTCAACCTCCCCCCCCCTCTAGGACATATAGCTAGGCCCTTTCACATTATTTTTTTGAGTTCTGTGTCGCCCAACCAATCGAGGGGCTGGCTTAACCGGTCGAGGGTACCCTTCTACCAGTCAAGGACCTGGCTCAACTAGTCGAGGGTTACGCAGCTGGTGCGCGAACTGCAAAAAATTGAAGCGGTTTTCAGACTATTCCAAGTCAGTGCGTAAGGGGTGTTTCCTAAACTATAAATAAGGGTCCCTAAGGCCTTTCTAGGGCATGGCTAAGGCTCCCTAAAGGGTTTCCAAGGGTTTTTAGAAAGGGTGTAATAAGGGTGAGATTTGAGGTTGTTCGAATCGGGTAAGTCCTTTCTCTTTGTAATTTATGCTTTCATAGTAGAATTCTATCGCTTTATGCTATTATTTTTTCCCGAAAGGGTTTTCAACGTTAAATCATTGTGTTTGCTTAGTGCAATTGGATTGCTATCCTAGATCTAGATCTGTGTGATTCCGCAGCACAAATCCCTAACTAGTAGTGTCAGAGCAATCGTTGGGGCACAGATCTAAATCTGAGGGATTAGTAATAATGGTAAGCACTAGGTATGATATTGAGAAGTACTTAGGGAAAAATAATTTTAAGTTATAGAAGATCAAGATGATCAGTTCCTTAATTAAGTAAGGCGAAGATGGTGCTCTTGAGGAGCAAAAGTCTATTATGATTAATGATGAATGAAATACTCTTAATAAGAATGCTTTATCATCAATTTGTTTATGTCTCACAGATGAGGTTCTTTACAATATCATGAGGGAGAAAACTGCGGCTAAGTTATGGGCGAAGTTAGAGGATGTCCATGCGAAAAAATACTCTGAAAATTAGTACAGTTAAAGCGGCAGTGGTATAACTTCAAGATGGCAGAGTGTGGAGATCTAGAGGCTCACATCAACAACTTTAATAAATTGGTTTACAAATTCCTGGATATGGAGGAAGTGATAAAAGATGAAGAACAAGCATGTATGTTGCTGAGTTCTCTTCCGGTGTCTTATGAGTCATTCAAGGACACAATGTGCAGAACGAATAAAATCTTGAGTGTTGACACCGTTATCTCAGCCCTTCAAGGAAAGGTTATGAGAAAGTTTAATGTCAACATGGGGATATCTTCTGATGCATTACTTACAAAGGATAGGAATTCTGAACAAGGTACAAGTTCTGTAGGTTCTAGGTACAAATCCAAAGGTAAGGACAAAGGAAAGGTAAAGTGCTAGAACTGTGGGATGGAAAGACATGTGAAGAAGGATTGTACGAATCTTAAATCTAAGAGAGAAGACTCTGAGGCTTCGTATAGAGAGGCCAATGCTGCCACATCAGATGAATCAACTGGATGTGATGGTGATATTTTATCTGTCTACGATTGGACGGCCATACGATGATCGTAATTGCTAGTGGATGTTAGACACAGGGGCATCTTTTCACATGACTCCTCATAGGAGTTGGTTCACTAGCTATAGGGAGTGCGATGGTGGGCATGTGTTTATGGCCAATGACATTGCCTATAATGTTGTGGCTGTTGGTACGGTGTGCATTAAGATATTTGATGGGGTGGAGCATACCTTGATTGTTGTCAGGCACGTTCCAGATTTGAAGAAGAATCTGATTTCTCTTGGTGTACTTGAGGCAATTGGCTGAAAGTTCATGGGTATTGATGGTGCTCTTAAGGTATTTAAAGGGGCACGAGTAATCATGAAAGTGCAACAACTCGGTAACATGTACAGGTTGATCAGGAGCACTTTAAAAGGTGGAGCTACAGTGGATGTAGCAGATTCTACCTTTACACGTGTGTAGTATTTAGGCATGGCGACATGAGCAAGCAGGGCATGAAGGCTATGACGTGTGGACAAAGATACAGAGCTGGTGGAACCGCCGCTTGTGTAAAGAATCATACGGCATAATCGTGGGATATCGGCGAGGTACATGTACGACTCCAATATTGCAGATGATTTATCTTCTATTCAGGAGCTTGGTGCTGAGAAGTGGAAGGTGACTATGGGCGATGTGATGGACTTATTGTACTAGATCAATACATGGGAGCTGGTGAAGCTTCTAATGGGCCAGAAAATGGTTGGATGCAAGTGGATCTTCAGGACGATACAACATAGATACAGAGTGAGGTTGGTGGTGAATGGTTATGCTCAGAGAGAAGGGATCAGCTTCTCAGAGATATTTGTGCTGATGGTATAGTAGGTGTCTATTAGATCCGTGATTGGTGCTGGTTGGCCAATGTGATCTTGAGCTAGAAGGATGGATGTGGAGGCTGCACTTTTGTAAGGAAAATTGGAAGAGCAAATCTACATGAAGCAACCAGAGTGGTTCGAAGTTAAAGGGGCTGAGAAAAGACTTTGCAGGAGGTCATGGTACGACCTATCGCCTACGTAATGGTTTGATTCCTTCATGGTGGGTCAGGTATTATATGTTGATAACATGTAGATCGTCAATTGTGACATTTTTGAAATCAATGTACTGAAGACTTAGTTAAGTGAGACATTCAGGATGAAGGATTGGAGGGGGGGCTGTAAAGATAGTTCTCGGCATTGAGATTAGAAGAGGAGAAGGCTTTGGTTATCTCAAGCAGAATACCTTGGGTAGGTATTGATCAAGGAGGTGATGGACCATATAAATCTGGAGAGCGTTCCCTACATGTCTCTCCTCAACTTTTCAACAAGACATGTCTCAAAACAGGTAAGGTAAAGCAGGATATCTCATGAGCTTTATTCGAATGCAGTTGGCAGTACATGCCATAGTTTGGATTAGACCGGTTATTTCACAGGCTATCAGTGTTGTGAGCAAGTACCCCGGTAAGCAATATTGGGTAGCAGTGACATGGTAAGAAGACTATGTGTTTTCTTTTAGGAAGACAGGAACAAAGTTTGAAAGGTATGTGGATTCAGACTATGCAGGCAGTGTGGATTCTAAGAAGTCGACTTCAGGTTATTCATTTGTACTAGCGGGTGGAGCAATTAGTTAGATGTCTATGTTATCCAACAACTGCTTGTGGAAGGAGGCATATTTCTGGAGAAGATTCACACCAGTGGGAATCTGAAAGACATGATCACCAAGGTCGTTCCTGCAGAGAAGTTCTGTGCAACTTCTTTAGGTTTGGCGATGGCGTAAAAGAATGACGGAGTATGCATGAGAAGCGTTGACTAAAGCTATGATGTGATGTAGAAATAAGAGAAGATGTCAAGAAGCTACATGGTTGAAGATTAAAGACATGGTGGAGATTGTTGTAAACAAATATCTTAAATCTTGTATCTTACCACGCTGCTTGACCGGTCGAAGGGGCTACTCGACCAGTCGAGGTTCGCTCGACTTGAAGTCCAGCAGCATTATTTTTTGGAGTTCCAGGCCGCTCGACTAGTCAAGGGGCTAGCTCGACCTATCGAGGGTGCCCTTCGACTAGTCGAGGGTTACGCAGCCAGTGCGTAGACTGCGTAAATTTAAGGCAGTTTTCAGACTATTCCAAGTCGGTGCGTAAGGGGTGTTTTCTAAACTATGAATAGGGGTCCCTAGGGCCTTTCTAGGGCATGGCTAAGGCCTCTTAAAGGATTTTCATGGGTTTATAGAAGGGGTTCTAGGGGTGTAAAGAGTGTAGCAAGGGTGAGATTCGAGGTTGTTCGAATTGGGTAAGTCCTTTCTCTTTATAATTTATGCTCTCATAGTGGAATACTGTCGCTTTGTACCGTGGTTTTTTCCCGAAGGGTTTTCCACGTTAAATCGCTGTGTTCTCTTGTGTTTTCTTGGTGCCATTGGATTGTTATCCTATATATAGATCTGTGTGATTCCGCAGCACAAATCCCCAACAATGGTTTGTCCAACATGTTCAATGGCCATGCGTTCCAGGTCAGAGTTACTACGGTCGAGGGCCTATTCAAATTTCCTAGTGAATCTATTTTTTTGTTTTAGCGCATTGAACCAATTCATGCTTGTGTTTGTCGATGTTTGTGGAGGACACGAATTGACTGCTTACACTGCCAATAGTGAGTAGCTGCTGGTCCGACTTTTGCAAGCCCTACCATGATTCATGTATTTTATATCCATTCATTTTTTTTCGGATTAATTTATAGCATAGGCGAAAGGCGAGACAGATCCAAATCTTAGGTGGACTACACGACAAGAAAGAGTGATGATTGAACACCCACCATTAAAAGCTTCTTGGGGCCAAAAAAGCTTTGGATTAATCTGATTTTTGTATCTTCCCTTCATCAGACTTTGTGTGTGTATCTTCCCTTCATCAGACTTTGTGTGACCAAATCAACAGGTTGTATGGCAAATAAACATTATAATGGGCCACGGGAAGTTTTAAATGGTGTGTATTTAATCACCACTGTGTTCCTATGGTTTGGTCCATTTTGGATGTACCTCATTTTTTTTATTCATGAGCTAAATTATCTGGAAAAACAAATAGACAGCATCGATCAATGAAACAAAAACATCATGGCAGTTTCATAGAGCACCGACCTGTAGCCAACTTGCAGCTTGTAGCGTCAACAAGAAATTTGCGTTCGTTTGTTGCGTCACTGGGATGGATAGTGATGAATAGGCACATTTTAGTCCTGCTAGATTTTTTATTTTTTATTTTTTATTTATTCTCCATCCATCTTAAAGATTGGGCACAAACAACTCTGACTTTTGAGACTGATATTACTGAATTCGACATTCAAACTCTAAGCAAATCCACCTAATATTTGGATCTGCTTCATTTTTGAGATCATGCCTTAAAAATGATCTTTCAAAATAGAAGGACGGTGTGGATGTAAGATAAATGCATCAAGGTGGGCCACACAGTCAAAGATCCACCAAAGCTACACCCCAAGAATAGATGTGGGCATTGAGTCGAGTTGGACTGAGTTAGGTCAAACCCAACTCGATTTGGTTTTAAAAAAGGCCCGACCTAAACTCGATCTGACTTGGTACCGAGTCCAGCATGCCTTACTCGATTCGATTCCGGGTCTAGGTTGGGCTAATTTGAACTGAGTCTGACCTGGTCAAAAATACCGAGTCAGATCGAGTTTTTAGGATCAATTTTGGGATAAAATGGATGGATGGAAGGGATAAATTACAAAGATCATGGTTGACCTCACAAAGTTTTCTCAGCATGCTAAGCGTATTGACTTGGTACGTAACCTGTTTCCATCTCCACCATTTCTTATGTGTGGTCCATCCTCTTAACATTAAAAAAAAAAGACTTAAAAAAAATCAAACAGACGCACTTGATGGGTCGCTTAGTGCCACCTGTCGGATGGGAGAGGAGAGAAGAGAGAGAGAGAGAGAGAGAGAGAGAGAGAAAGAGAGAGTGAGAGAAAGAGAGAGAGAGAGAGAGAAGAGTAGGAAGGCTAGAGGGTTGCTACCGCCTGTTGGATGGGACGGGATGGTTGATGGGTGCCAGATGGAAAGGGGTTATGTTTTTTGGATCGGGCCATGCGGCGGATCAAGTTTCGAATTGGGTCAAGTCTGATGGATCAAGTTTAGGGTCGAGTCAGGTTGAATTACTGGGTAACTCAAGCTCAACTCGATTTGAGTTCGAATTGGGCGAAGCCTACTCGGTTTGGACCGACTTATCCATTCGGTTCAGGTCGAGTCGGATCCGAGTCGGGCGAGTCAAGTTAGGCGAGTTGAGTCGGTTTGCTCCCAGCCCTAACCAAAAATCTGACCATGGCAGAGTCATATTTTGGCAGGATAAATAGCATTGGTGCTGCACCAATTGTTGCTGTAAATCTAGTGGCCCTTATCATGGGTGGCTTATTTTCAAAACTCACTAATAAGCCACCATTTTCATTTAAGGAGCGGTGAATGCTTGACGTGGATGGTGTACTACGGTCGCGGGTCCCTGGCTAGGAATGGCCAGAGGCTCTAAGGGGCCATTGTAATGTATGAGTTTCATCCATATCGTCCATCTATTTCTAAATATCATTTTAGGTTAAAATCTTAGAAATGGGGAAGATTCAAAGCACAAATGAGCCACACCAGTGGAAGCATTGGTGATAGTGACACCCACCGTAGAAACTTAACTAGGGCCCACCGTGATGGTTAATTTTCATCCAACCTGTTCACAAGGTTACATAGACCTGGATCAAGGGAAAACGAAAATAGTAACTTGATCCAAAATTTCTGTGGCGCCCAAAAAGTTATCAATGGTAGGTGTTCAATCCCCATTATGTGGTCAACTTGAGACTTGGAACTACCTAATTCTTTGGCTAGTACCCTAAAATGATATGTAAAAACGGATGGACGGTGTGGATAAAACCCATACACACTATAAGAAATGCAAGAATCCCCGACCTTTGTTAACCGGCAACCCATGATATGGGAAGCCACGGCTGGCAGAATAAACGCTCACACCCTCTCTTTCTCTCTCTTGTAATAAAAAGTTATTCCCCCCCCCCTTTTTTACTTCTTACATCAAAAGCCCTCCTTTTCCAAACACTAGCCCTCTTCTTCTCCAAACCCCTGATCGTTGCTATCGCCAAACCCTAACCCTTCTCTTCTCCAAACTTTCGCAGTTGCCTGCCACACCACCATCATAAGCAGAGTACCATGTTTGTTTTACTTTCTAATCCAAATCCTAACCCATCAACCGATATGGATTCTTGATGTAAATCTCGCTATTCCAAGCTCTCTGGTTCGATTTCATCTGAATCGAGCTCCAGTGGTTGAGCGAAAGCACTGTTCTTCGATTACAAGAAGAGTTAAAGGGGATTTGGGAGAAATATACAGATTTTCAGCTCCTTTTGCACTGGTTTTGGCCGAAATGGAGAATCCAGAGGTTTGAAATTTGGATTTGTGAGAGAAACTTGGAGATTCAAGGAGTTTATGTGTCGCGAAGCTCTCTGCGGCTTTAATGGTGGACCTGCAGCATCCTTATGCAGTTCTTTGAAGGAAATGCTTACAGATTTCAGATCTCTCGTTGCTTCTTTTAAAGGTATGTTCCTCTGTTCTTCCCTTGTCTTCTTACAGCCATGTATTTTGTAGGAATGCTAGTGAAGATATCTAGATTTGGGGCATTTTTGTGTTATTTTGGGCTTTCAGCATCTGAATTCGAACTTCGGCGGTAGCAACTACCGCTTGAATTGTTCTTAAAACTCGTAATTTTTGTGCATTTTCTGAGTTTTTGATGTTGTGATTAGAACTTCAGGTATTGAAGATTTCGCTTGAAATGCTTCAAAAACCAACAGACTATTCTTTATTCTCCATTATCGGTATCGAAATAATCAGATTTTACGCATTTTCCCTTGAAATGCTCTGGAAACCATCAGATTCTATACATTTTCTTTCAAAGTTGGTATTTAAACTTCACATGTGGTACGTTTCACTTGAAATGCTCTGAAAACCCACAGATTTTATATTTTCTGTGAGTTTTCAATGTTGGTAGTTGAACTTCAGGTGTTAGAGATTTGACTCGACATGATTTGAGAACTAATAGATTTCATTCGGTTTTCAAGCTTTCGACATCGGAATTACCCTAGAAACAAGCAGTGTCAATGTATTTTTAGAGTTTCAATGTCAGAAGTAGAACTGCGGATGTGGAAGAGGCTGCTTGAAATGCTCTGAGAACTAGCAGATTTGATGAGTTTTCTCAGCCCTCCAATGTCGTAATTTGAACTTGGGATGTCTTAGATTTCACTTGAATTACTCAAAAAATCCACCAGATTTCTTGCATTTTCCGAGCTCTCGAGATGTATGTCTCTATCTTGAAATGCTCTAGAAACTAGTAGATTTGATGTGTTTTTTTGAACTTTTAATGCTAGAATTATAATGTTAGATATAGAAGATTATTTAGAGATGCATTAATAAACAAGCAAATTTAATGTCTTTATATATATCTATATATATATATATATATATATATATATATATATATATATATATATATATATATATTTCAAACTTTGTTTACTTGAGGGACATGACCCTTAATATTTGTAAATGGATGTTATGCACATGCCAATTAGGCACCTCAAGCTTGGGCTTAGACACTTTCTAAAGGAAAAATAATAAGGCATTTGGGTAATTTAACTCTAAAAATGTTGTAATCACTATGCTAAAAAGGCCAATTTGCGACGTATTTTTATGACGGACGAAAATCTCTTGGTTTAACGACAGATTTAATCCGTCGCTAAGCTCATCTTTCTCGAATATCCGGTCCGAACGTCGCGGAATTTAGCGATGTACCAAAATCCGTCGCTAAAATCTGATTTACGACGGATTTTTGTTCGTCGTAACTAGGCGACAGACGAAATCCGTCGCAAATTTTCATTTGGCAACGGAAAAAGTTACAATTTCCCTCCCAAAATACCAAATGGCGTGCTTTTTAGTTGCTTTTGCGATGGATCAGGTCCATCGTAAAAGGACTTTTGCCTGAACAATTTTTTTTTCATTTTTTTTTCAGAATATGGTGGAAAATTAAGTTTTTTCGTAGTCTAATAATAGTTTTTTAATAGAATTTTAGTGGTTTAATTATACATATTTGTATCTAAGATTATTTTTCAACAATTGATTGAATGAAAAAAGAAAATTTATTTTGTTTTTATATTAAATGAGTGGAAGTTTTATTTTTATTTTTAATTCAAAACTAATATTTAAATGATTTGTAATATCACATGAAAAAAGAATACTGAGAAGTTTAAAAAATTTAACAATGTTTGAGAAAAAAATTTAGATTTTAAAAAAATAAAAATCCTGATTTAATAAAAATCTATTTTGTGGGAACAAAAAAGAATATTTAATGAAGTTGATAAATTTGAAAAAAAAAAAAAAAGCATTTGATTTTGAGAAAAAATAATATCCTGAAAAAGAAAATTAAAAATATTTTTAAAAAGGAGATTTTGAAATTTGAAAAATAAAATAAAATTGTGAAGTTCAATAAAAATTGACAAGTTCAAATAAAATGCTTTAAAAAAAAATTGGAGAAGTGAAAAAGAATTGAAATTTTTTAAAATAAAACGATATTAAAAAATCGATACTTTATCAAAAAACAAACATTTTGAAATGAAAAATAAATAAGTTGAAAATTTTTGTGATTTTGAAAAGTAATTGAAAATGTTCAAAATTCGAAATTAAAAGAAAAAGTTATTTATAAAAAAATGAAAGATATTTTGAACATAAAAGCTCAGAGTTTGTATTTTAATTTATTTTTTGTAATATTTTATAATAAAAATGAAATTTTGTTAAAAGTTTTCAAAGAAAAATTAAGAGTAAAAAAATATATATTTTGAAAAAAAATGTAATTTTTAAATGGAAATTGAAATTTATCTGTGAAAAAATCGTAAATTTGCGATGTATTTTGAAAAAAAAAAAAAAAAAAGGAATTTGATTTCGAGTAAAAAAATAATATCTTGAAAAAGAAATTTAAAAAGATTTCAAAAAATGTGAAAATTTTGACGATGTTAAAAAATGAAAATATTTTGCAAAAAGAAAATGAGAGTTTGTATTTTGAAAAATATAATAATTTCTTTTTTTTTTAATGGAGAAGTTAGAAAGAATTGAAAAAAATTAAATTTTAAAATTAAACAATATTAAAGAATCGATACTTTAACAATAATCAAACATTTTGAAATGAAAAATAAAGAAGTTGAAAAATTTGTGATTTTAAAAAATAATTGAAAATGTTATAAATTTGAAATTAAAAGAAAAAGTTATTTATAAAAACACTGAGATTTTGAAAAAAAAAATATATCAATTTTAAAAATATATATATCATTTAAATACACATACACACACACACACACACACACACACACACACACACACACACATATATATATATATATATATATATATATATATATATATCTTTTTTTTTTTTAAAATGAAAAGTTGAAAATAAAATGATGCTTTTGAAGAAAAAAATCGACATTTTGGAATTTTTGAGAAAAACTTAATTAAAAGGTTAGGAAAATTTTTGAGATTTTGAAAATAAAAATTTAGAGTTTGTATTTTAATTTTTTTGAAACATTTTATAATTAAAATGATATTTTGTTAAAAATTTCAAAGAAAAATTAAGCCTAAAAAAATATACATTTTGAAAAAAAAAATGTTATTTTTAAATGGAAATTGAAATTTATCTGTGAAAAAATAAAATGTAACCCGATCAGGGCGAGTAAATAATGAAATTGAGGGTATTGATCCATAAAATAGAGGGAATTGACCAACATATAAAATGAGCCAAATATCCTGGTCAAAATTGCGACCTAACTTATTGACCTCGTGAGATCCTAAGAATTAATATTAGTAAATTTTGTGGGCCCCATCATGATGTGTGTCGAACATCAACACCGTGCATTTGATGTGTCCCATTTAGGTTATGAGATATCTCAAAATCATCCATATACGAAACTTAGGTGGGCCATACCATCTAAAACCATGTGAAGACATCCTAAAAATTATAAGCACTTGGTGAGGCCCACATGAGTTTTAGATGTGGCTGAAACTTGGTCTGACCCTTCATCCAAGTGGGACACGCATAATGAGTGGGTTGGATATGTGAATCACATCAGGCAAGCCCAATATATGATTATGAAAGGAAACCCCTCTCCACTCCATTTAGGTGATTTACTAAATACATTGAGTAAGCTCTGTGGGGTCTACCATTATTTATTTATTTTATGCACTCCGTTCATCCATGTTAACAGATGATTTGGGGTCTAAAAAACAAAAAGGAAGCATATCCAAAGCTCAAGTGGACCACACCATAGGAAATAGTGTGATTGAACCTCTACCATTGAAAATTTCTTAGAGGCCATAGAAGTTTTGGATCAAGCTGATGTTTGTGTTTTCTCTTCATTCGTATCTTTTTGATATTATGAATAGGTTGGATGACAAACAAACATACTATGGGCCCAAGGAAGGTATCAACGGAGGAAATCATTATTCCACATTGTTTCGTGTGGCACGGTCCACTTGAGTTTTGGATTTATAAAAAATTTAGGATCAACCCACACCGTTCATCCTTTTTTCGAGATTATTTTAGAGAATTATCCAAAAAATGAATCATATCCAAAGATTAAATGGACCACACCACAAATAAGGGAAACAGATTGGTTATTTCCAATGCCTGGTGGTTGGTGCCTTGTGGCCCCCACCATGATGTATGTGTTTAATCCATGTCGTTCATCTATTTTTAAAGATCATTTCACGACATGAGGCAAAAAATAAGGTATATCCCAGTCTGAAATGGACCACATTACAGGAAACAGTGTTGAATGAGCATCAACCATTAAAAACATTTCAGGGGCCATAAAAGTTTTGGATCGAGATGATTTTTGTTTTTCTCCTTCATCTAGGCCTGTATGACCTAATAAATAGATTGGATGTCAAATAAACAGTACAGTGGTCCTTATGAGGATTTTAATGATGGATATACAATCACTATTGTTTTCATGTGGTGTGGTCCACCTGAGATTTACATACTTCTCACTTTTGTAACAAATCTCTAAAATGATCTTTAAAAATGGATGAACATAATGGATGAAATACATAAATAATGTGGGGGCCCACAGAGCACCAACCACCCCATGGCTGGTGTCAGGGGAGTGACGCCGACCATTAAAAACTTCTATTGGCCACAAAAGTTTTAGATCAAGTTGTTATTTGTGTTTTCCTTAATTTATGTATTTAAAAAAAAAAAACCTTTAAATAGGTTGGATTTCAAATAAACATTACGATGGGCTTTAGGATAGTTTTAACGGTGGGAGTCACTCTCCCTGCTGTTTTCTGTGATGGGGTCCACTACAGATTTTTATATGCCCCATTCTTTGGATCAAGACTTAAAATGATATCTCAAAATGGATGGACGGTGTGGATATAACAAATACATCATAGTGGGGCCCACAGAACTTGGTGACGTAACTTAGAGGACAGTATAAGGGGAAGCAGATTGCGTAGTGAGTCACTCACTACGCTTAGCGTACTAAGTAAACTCTGTGAGGTCCACCATGATTTATGTATCTGATCCACTCCGTTCATCCATTTTACCAGATAATTTTAGTGCCTGATCCCAAAACTGAAGCACATATAATGTTTAGATGGACCACACTAAAGGAAACATTTGAATTGAATGTCTACCGTTAAGAAAATCTTGGGGGCCATAGAAAATTTGGATCAAGCTTATATTTGCATTTTCCCTTCATCAATGTCTTTATGATCTTATGAATAGGTTGGATGATAAATAAACATCACCGTGGGACCTAGAAAAGTTTCAACGGTGGAAATCTTTATCCCCACTGTTTCCTATGGTATGATCTACTCGATCTTTGGATATGCTTCAATTTTTGGCTCAACCCCTTAAATTAGATGGAAAAATGGATGGACGGCTTAGATAGACCACATACATTCAAGGTGGGCCCAATTAAATGTACAACGTATGATAAGAGCGTACTGAGTAACTCAATATGCAATCTGATTTCGGTATTAGGGAGGGCATCCCAATTTGATTTCGGTATTAGGGAGGGCGTCCAGAGAGACGCCCTAATTCTCCATCCTTTGTCTCTCGCACCCTCTCCCTCCTCTCTCTCTGTCTCTCTCACCCTCTCCCTCCTCTCTTTCTGTCTCTCTCCTCCTCTCTCTGATCTCTCCACCCTACTGCGCATTGCCGAATGCCCTACACACGCTCTCTCTCTCTCTCTCTCTCTCTCTCTGAAGCTCGGTTGAAGGCTAACATTCACCACCATGAGTATCTCTCTCTCACAATCTCTCCCAATCTCAATAACAATTTAGGGATTTGGGGATTTAACAATTTGTGGATTTTAAGGATTTGGGGATTTTAGGGCGCATTACTTCACATTGTTGAGGTGGCGCATCCAAACAGCCTTAAATCACTGGCCCAAAGTCAGGTTCCACAAGCAACACCCTAGGCCCTAAATCACATTGTTATCTCTCTAATAAAAATGCTACTAGTTATATGTGTTGTGTATGGTATTATGTGGATATATGAATAATGCATGATGTGGGTTTTTTTCATGTGTTGTGTGTAGTAGTATGTGGATATATGAATAATACATGATGTGGGTTTTTCTTATGTGTTTCAGAGAATTATAAGCTCATTGACTGTGGGATGTGTTCTGTTTCTTTCATTTGTTCTGCTCCAATCACTAATAATCTGGGTAACCATAATTCTATTATAGATTTCCATTGAACCAAATAACTTTAAATCCGATAAAACAACTAAACAAAATATGAAGCGCACTTCATTGCTGGACAGTGCACCCGAAAATAAACAATTGTTGTTGTTGAAACCTGAAAGCTCAGATTGAATTGGCTTGAATTGAGAGAGATTCAAGATAAAGAAGTTTAGAACAAAGAAACTTCATATGGCAGGCTTTCAGTTTGCACGATTGTGCTAGCCCATGGTTCAGTGATCCAAGCCATTGATATTGTTTGGCCGACTGTCCGTGGCTAATGCACCTAAATTCTCTCACACAAGAAGATGAAATCATGATCCTTCAATAGGTTAAGGATGCTTTTGATGATATTTGGTGCAACCAAAGACCCTGTTAAGAAATATAATACACCAATAATTCATGCTTCACATTGAAAAAAGGCCAAACAATCTGGTTTTGATGATATTGTTGTTATTCTCAATATTGACTAGAGATGCCAAACTGGATTAGACTCTATCGAGTCTGAGTTGACTCTGACGTGTCATATATCCACATAATACCATACACAGCAACGACCCTAAATCACTGGCCCAAATGAATTCAAGGAAATTCGAGGAAATCAAGTTTGCCGCTGTTTATTTGTTTTTTTTTTTTTTTTTTTTTTTTTTTTTTTTAAGTGTGGGATAAAAAAGAAGAAGAAGAAGAAGCTCTAGCAGATGAAATGTATTTGGGTCATTTCAACCTCTTAAGAAGGTCATTTAGGGACTTAAAATTAACTTGGAATTTTTTGACAAATTAGAATTTTCATATGCTGATAGTGTTCATAGACATGCAATAAAAAATAATGCATATGCTACAAATGGAAGTCAAATCAAACCATTGAAATTGTGGGGTCCACTTAATATGGATCCTTGATCAAATATTACACTAGATTGATGTCCTAACTAGTAGACTAAGAGACAGCTAAAGGACATTTGAAATGAAAAAATAAAAAATAAATTATCAATTGCTAGGATTTATTTAAAATGGTATGCCATGTTGGAATGTAAATTTTGAAAAGGTAAATCCTAGGATTTATTTAAAATCATGTTTAGATTGATTCATAAAATTAGCAAAAGCCACCTTAGGATTTATATCTATCCTTTTAAAGAAAAAAGGCCAATGGCAGCTGTCGTACTTTCATCTGTTTCCCTTTTTGCCTTCCATATATTGGGAATTGATAAACTTGTGGGCAATCGAAGTTTCATCTATAATTTCTCTGCTATATACAAAAGCTCCTTGCACCTTGGAGATACATTTCCTAGCACATTTTTTACAGTTTTTTAAGCATAAGTTTAATGCATTGTATGGTTATTGACTGATTGTCCTTTGTGTTTCTCTCATTGTAATTGAGCTTTTATTATGTCATCATTGCTGGTGTCCATGCCATTGATTTTATCACTTTGGGTTATGAGTAGATTGGCTAGTCGGCATTGTCTTGACTGCAGATGCACTTAAACTATATACTGACATTTTCAGTTTTCTGACTCAAGTTAAGCTGGGTGATGATCTGTTAGGATCTCTGATGTTCTATTATGATCTCTGAAACTGTCATGCTTCTTGTTTTTTGTTGTATCCACAAATAACTATGATTTCTTTACTGATATATGGTTTTGGGCTTTTGGTTGGATGTCAGCACATAAGTGCTTGCTAAATGTGTTTGCATCTGAAATTTGCGGTTGATTGAACAAACTCTTCAAAAAAATCTCCACCATCAAACCATAAGCTATAGATTGGATGGCTACAATGGTCTAATCAAGGTATGGCAACCTTCGAATTAGGGGCAGATGTAACTAGAAGGTTCAAATTAATAGATTGAATTGCCAAGGTTACAGTATAGAATTAGAAGCACTTGTGACTTATAGTGGTCCTAAATATGTATGTTTGAATGTTTTGGCTTTGTGGTGGATGGACGCATTCTATCCCAATGTGTATAATGAGTATAACCAGCTGCACTAAGTAGCTGGGTACTATTAAGAGGTTATTTCTCTAATAAAAATAGTGATGTGGGAAATGATCCATTTCAAAACACAGTAGAAGAAAAGCTAAAGATTTGCTACTGGTATCCCCCAGTGGAGATGGTGAGAATATTTACCTATAGCCATTTGCAATTGGACTTCCTTACTAAAGATGGAGTGACTTGAGCATCAGTCATTGCCTGCTCTTAGTATTTTATTTTCAATCTTTCTTCTAAACAAATATTGTTACTGTCCCATCTCGTATTTAAAGCAAAACAGAGAGAAACTCATGTTAGAAAAAACTCTTTAAAAAAAAACATTTCAGTTATAAGCTCATTATCTATCATTGTGCTTTCCCCATGCAGAGACCTCAGCTTTAACAGCCTGACTGGCGATATTCCAAGCTCCTTTAAAAGCCTAGCAAGAGTGGATTTCATGTAAGTCTAACATTATCAAATGAAAATTTGCTATTTGAGTCAATGCTTACCCTTGATAATAATGAAGTGGGGATTTTCTTTCTTGCTTTTTTTTTCTTATTTTTTTTCCTCCATTTAGGTATTTAACTAGGAATATGCTGACTGGGCCTATACCTGGATGGATCATAAAGAAATAATAATCGTACTCATCAAACTGATTTCCTTAAATGCAGGTGGTTTTGCACTGAAGAAGCAAATGCTGAATGACAGAAGATTCTCCAAAATGCATCTGAATTTGCAATGCCTCCTACAGGTATTTTATCAATGTCTATACACATTGCCTTGGAGAAAAATATGTACAAAAGGTGCTTACCCAATCACAAGGGAAGCACACTAAATAGGAAAACTCCACAAACATCACTACTTGTGGCTACACCTAGCACATGCGAGACATCTAAGCTAATTGTAAGGTGTGACTGACTATGTAGATGACCTGGTCTAGAAATCAGGTGGATCACTCAACAGGGAGCCACTTATGTGTGTGAACGTGGACCATTGGGAAATTGTTTATGAATGTGAAAACCAAAGTAGCCCCTATATTGTGAATGATATCCATCCAAGTGGGGCCTAATAGAGCAATGATCCTAGATTTACATTAAAAAAAAGGATAAAGAGAATGCCAATTATGTGTTAGATGCCCCATTTGTTTGGATGTCAAACTTAAATAAGTATCTTTTAAGAAAAAGTAATTTATTTCAGCCAATTACCTTCTTTCGAGAGGTAACTTGTAACTCTTCAATTGAAATGCTAACGTGCACAGTTATCTTTGAGTTATCTTGATTTTCTCATTCCCTTTCTCTCAGGTTTTGCATTATGTGACCATCCTTTCATCTTGGACAGAGAAGAAACACAGGGCTTGTTCAGGTACTAGAATTATGTCCATGTTGTCCATATTCATACTAAAGGCATATAGTAGATTCAATTTCCCTTTGAAAAAGCAGCTTCCCATATTTTACCACTTAAATATGGTTGTGCAAGGTGCCTGTTTGATCAGATGATTGAGAGAGGTGGTAGCATGGATGGCCATGATCTCAAGCTATGCTAAGAATGGGGAATTTGGTGAGGCAATTAAGCTTTTTTATATGATGCCGGTTGATGTTGTGAAGCCAAATGAGGTGAGATATATGGACGATGCTTTTGAATTGATGTGTATTTTTATTTTTATTTTTGCTTTTCTCTTTTATTTTTATTTTCTTTCTTTTGACCCAATATATTGATATGGTATCATGTTATCTGATTGTTTAAATACTTTGACATAACAAACGGCTTCCATAGTGTTTGATTTGTATTTAGTGAATCAAATTTTGGATGTAATTTGAATATATTCAAAGCGGAAGAAATTGCTTTTGGATGTGCATGTAAGGGTGTTAGGAACTTAATTCTTGTCCTATTTTATACATGACTAGTTTTAACACATCTATATGCTTCAAATTATGGATGTAATGTGAATATATTTGGATTTTGTTTTCAAATTATAGGATGAGGGTTTTAGTGTGCTGCTATTCTTTTGACATGGTGCCATGTTATCACAGAAAGTTCATTCTCATGGGTGCCAAGTTGTCACAGGAATTTCATCCTCATGAGCGTAAGTCACGGACTTGACTAAATTCATGGTAATATTGTACATTACAAAGATTTTGCACAAATAAATCAAATTCCATTTTAGAGCATTGTGGAATCATAGATAGAAGCTGGTCTTATCAACTTAACAATTATATAAATTATTAATTGATATTTTATGAATTGAAGTATGAGAGTATTCAACTTTTGAGTTAAAAAATAAATAAATAATCAAAGATCTATTTGATCACTATTGTACTTTTTCTCTTGAAGTATCTACCTTCGGACTAAAATTTCAACACTGATGTGTTGCTCATGATGGGAATTGGAAGAGTTTGCATGGACCATGCATGAATTCTGGTTAGTCAATCTTTCTTTTAGACCTTTCTTTTAGTCAATCTTTCACTTACAGTGTCTTGCATGCACAGCCAAATTAAATCGTAAATGTTCTATTCACTTAAAACAAATAGTTAAATTGTGATTGAGATTATTTCCTAACCTACCAGATTTTGTGTGTATGTTTCATCAATCTAGCCTTGCTGTTGATGTTCTATTAAAAAAAAAAAATGCATCCAGTCAAATCTGTATTTAGGACCAAATGTGGTGAAGCATAGGCTAATGTGATACTGACATGAAAAGAAGATTTAAGCATCCTAAATCCAGAAGCTAATGTATCCCTTTTTTTCCCTATAAGTTTTTGTAAACTGTTTGGAAAGGATAGATCTCTGTCCAAGCATTATGAAGCTTATCCCATTGAAAATTCCATGGCGAGAACCAGTTGCTACCTCATAAAGTTTCATGATAGATAACAAATGTAATTTATGAGAAGGGATACGCCGTGCAAACTATTGGTTAGTGGCATCAATGGTTTGTTTATCGTATGAAACATCCATCCCTGTTGTTAGTAGTGAAATTAAATTATCTCTAGTTCATGTGGAACTCCATCATGAAATTGTTTTTATTAATTTTGTTATGTTTTGTAAGTGCTAGCTTCCTTGTAACCTGTGTGAATCTTTTTAAGGGATTGAGAGGGTGGGAGGGATCATTGCCTTTTCCCTAGATAATTACATGTTATGGGTTCCATGTCTTATGTCTTCCACTTATAACATACCTGTTATGGTAATTGTTTCATTAGAGCATGCCAATTTTCTAGGGCTTGATTTCATGCATTTTGTTATTTCAGCATACATACCGTGGTGGCCGGTTAGCAGAAGTGGTACTATGCCATCTTGGCGCTGAAGATGGAAACATTGTGATAGCTAAAGATATCAGGTCTGGCTTTGCTTTGGCATCACTTTCTCCAATTTTTCTTTTGGTATTTAGGCACACTATCTGGGCATCTGTATCCTTCTGGTTGCATTTGTTTCTTACAAAATTCATGGTTCTCTAAGGCTTTCAGACTTCCTTAGGAGGTTGCATCTATAATGGGTGAGTTGAGCTTGTTAAAAAGCTTAAATGTAAGTTTGATGTCGCAATTCTGCTCTACCTCTTATTTTCTGCACCTTTTTTCATTTTTCTTATGTACAAAGTTTTTCTAACTCTACACTCCCTGACATCACCCACCTGTTTAACATGGTTTTAAATGATGTCCAATACAACTTGGTGCCATCCAGTCTTATCATTTTTGGTTTGACCTGAAATGAGTCACCTGACTAATTGGGGACTGAAACTGGGACAGAAATAGATCTGCGCAGGATTGAAATGGATGAGATGGGGTGTAATCATTATTTGGTTCAGACCAGAAATTAAATAGGAATTCGAGTTGTTAATGGAAATGTGTATCTAGATAGTGCTTGCCTATAACATTGGACTTTCTCTTGTATAGACATTATGCCGAATGTTTATTATCAATGTTAGACCTGGTTTTAGGCTATCGTGGAGGACAATGAAGTCTTTTATCGACACAAAAACCACTTCAAAGATTCGTGTACTCTTAATGAGGCTTTTCTTTTAGTTGTATTTAATTAATTAATGTTCCGTCTTCTAGAAATACCGTGATAATTATTGATTTTGTCATGTTTTGTAAGTGCTCTGGAAGAAGTGTCCCATCAAAAGCTCCCATCACAAGTATATATTAGATTTCATTAGGGCGTTGCAGGCTTTTGCAAGTTAATGGTTATATGTTGTTATATGAGATATCATATTTAGTGGATTCCATTTATGTGCACGCATTTTTCATATGAGGTATCATATAATGCTTCAACTTTTTAGTTTGATGAATAGGATTCTTATTAAACTATCATGTGAATAAGATTTATTTTGTGAATAGAATTCTTATTAAACAATCATATTGAATTATCTTTTGCATGACTATCAGGTGTAAGATTCAAAAATAATAACAATAATAATAAAAATCCGACGGTATTTTTCTTTTTTAATTTATAGATATTTTAGCGATGGACCAAATCTGTGGCTAATTTCTGAAGTTGAAAATCAACGACGGATTTAAGGTCTGTCACTTACACATATTAGCGACGGATCTTATTTGTCGCTAATATTTTTAATGACAATTTTTTCCAATTTTTGTGACGGATCTTATCCGTTGCTATGATGCGATGGACCTTATCCATCACATATTAGATGATGGATTTTATCCGCCATAAAACAAAAAACAACCCAGTAAACAACGATGGACGAAATCCGTCATTTTTTTGGTTTTACGACGGATTTGGTCCGTCGTAAATCTGCAATTTTGGCGTAGTGAATTGCTGATGGGGGAAGCATTAATTATTTGGTAAAATCCAAATTGGCAAGGATTTTTACATAAAAATTCTATTTTTGCAGAATTAAAAAAGAAGCTACCTAATTAATATGGAATTTACATTCTCATAAGTTATTAATTGATATAATTATCATTCCATCATTTTCTCCATTATAATTAGTTGCAAGTAAATGGGTTGTAGCTCAAGTAGGCCCCCACCTTAATGTTTATATAAAATCCAACCCAACCAGTAGGTCCGACTCAATTAAGCTAGATCACATGATTGGAAACAACTTACGGGGCAATGTTAGCCTTCCAAAGAGTTCGCATTGGTGTGGCTCACATGAATCATGGATGTGTATGAGTTTTGGGCTACAGGCATAAGTTTTTGTGTGGAATCTAATGGTTGGAGTGAATTTTATATAATTGTAACCAAGAGATGCTATGCCTAGCATTCTAACACATGTTAATGTTTGCATCCTTTGTACAAATATGTAATATATGCATGCGAATAAATATATACATGCATGTACACTGTACATGCATTGTTTCAATACATGTCTTTTTGTTGCATATGGAAGTATCGACGCGTTATATTCTGTCATTTTTCATCTTTCAATACATGAACACAAAAATACATGTGCTGTGTGTGCGCATGGGCCATCACTATATTCAATTTTAGCCTTCATCCCAGCTATTTTGGTTCAGATTTTAAATGTTAAATTGGCAAGGGTTTTATTATCAGCTGCTCACTGGACATTAACCTTCTTTAACCTAGGCTCTGGAACTAGCCATGGTAGAGATTCACCTTGACAACACGCTGATGGCAGCACAGTCTCGCCCAATACCAACCCCAAGCCCGAATAAAACTCGCACAACCCAAGGGTAAGCAAGCATTCAGAACACTGAGATTGTTAGATTTGTATTTTCAAAGCACAAATCAATAGGAACTCTAATCTCAAATTAGAAGTGCTGATCTGTTCACTGCTCCAAGAACTGGGTTGACCCTGTTACTTTTGAAGTGTCCGCTTATTGAGGAAGATTTGTAAGCTACTATCTCTCTTGCATGCTTCAAGTTTGTTAATCTCTATGGTCTATACTCTATCTTGCACTAGTTGTTCACCATCAAAAGAGAATGGAACTTTTGATCATACTTCCTCCTATGGATATGTTCTTAAGCCATTGTTGATCTTTTTCTAGGTCTGACAGAGAAGATTTCTTCAGGAGGTTTCTTGAAGCATACATTGTTTAACATCGCATACGCATAGTAAGTTCTGCAACTTGTATTCCTAATAGAAAGAACATGTGGAAGCTTTTCTACGGATGGTGGCATGTGTTCATTTCCACTATATTAACTATAAGTTGTAGCTATCTTTGTGTTATCATCTTGGATTGTAACACCCTAAAAATCGGGGGTCGAGCATAAACTCAACTCCTGAGTTCCAACACATCACTTATGCAACAAAATGAATGATTATTGAATGTTGTCTGTATTAGTACATTGAACATGAGTGAGATTAACCCAAAACAGTATATCATACTCCAGAGACAGTTAAATTGCAAGCGGAAGACTGTGATAGATATATAAAATATAAAAACAGTGGTGAGTCTGCAGAGTGTGATAATGTTACCAGGTTAAAGAATTACAAGTACAATTTCAAGTTATACCAAAGGTGTAGTGTTATCTAGTTAACATTCCAGTAATCCCGTCGATTAAGACACGACTCTCTTGAAGCCGTCAGCATACAGCATATACGAACAAGCATCATTGTCATCATAAAGGTCCAGCTCCACCTCAGGAGTAGCGTCGCCATCTGCAATCAAACAAAGTCTGGTGGGTGTTCGGAACACCATCCCGTAACGTGGGAGTGAGTGATCAACTTAGTGGAACAATAAAACATAGGTTAACATGTTATCAACTCAGTCAAGCAGTAATGATAAAGCAGTACAATCAAACAATTCTAAATACTCTTATTAATGCAAGTATAAATGCTGTCATGATGTATGCCCTTGCCAAACCACCCTCATGCGACACCATCTTACGTTCGCGACATGCGTTCATCCCTCAGTGCTCCACATCTTCCAGGCACATGCAGTGCGATGATGAGCATGATTACCGAGTTGTTATTAGTCCATTTCAAACAGTAGTATTGGGAAACTAAGGTACCTCCCTTGTATCATTCCCAAACATGATCCATTCTAGGGTCATCAGTCCTAGTTAATCTCATACAATGGTGTGTTTCTAAGTCACTGCAAAGGCTATCAGGGCTATTACACGCAATCGTTACACCACTCCCCCATCACCTTTTTAACTATTCATCACTAAATTGATACAGGCCTAGTTCATACTCTATACACTACGGCAAAACTCGTCGCCTCACCGCAAATTCAGAGTATGCTCGAGGTTACTATAAAGGGTTGTCAGGGCTGTTACACGCATTCATTGCACCACTCCCCCATCACCTTATCAATGTAGGCCGACAACACGAATATAGTGTCCATACCACCATAATTGGCTCACGAGTCTGGTTGCTCACTGGTCACTACAGGGAGGCACGTGGCCCCAGCGTAGGCCTACTGCTCGACCATAATGTCCCATACCACCATGCCTGGCTCATGAGTCTTAGCGGATCGAGGTACCATGGTTAACGGGATTTCACTGGTAAGTTTGGTATCCTACGTTCAAGCAGAGGTGTCCAAACATGGTGAACATACATAAGACACATCAGGTTACTTGAGGAGCTCGGCTAGCTCGAGCGCACAACAAGTTGAATGATATGAAGCGCATAAGCACTTCGTATGGCCAACCACTATCGCCAACAGAAGTACGACTCAGGTTCGTCGAATACATCTCACGTGGCAAATGAATCTCAGCCACGAATTCAATCCTGTTACCGATTGCCATGATTATAATCATAGCCCCAATCATATTTAATTGTAGATAGTTAAAGCAGTAATGGATCAAGATTCAAATCATACAATCAAAGTCTGATAATATCCGCTTAGGGCTGCCATGGCTGTTACACGTACTCGTTACACCACTCCCCCATCACCTTTCACAGATTTTTATGGATTACAACTTAAACATGTGAAGTAATCAGAGTAGAATTACATGTTAACAAGCATGTTATAAAATACAATGCAAACAGGAAATTCAAACACATACGTTTCATAAGTGGTTAAACTAAACAAACAACATGGAGGAAATTATACATATTACTAAGGTAGTTGAGAATCCTATCTCAACACCCTTATACATTTCAATTTACTAACTACTACTCATACAAACATACCTGACGTATGTTGATCACACAGGTATTAGGCCAAATCCTTTCACTAGGGAGCTGCCCCATGGATAACACGCGAGCACCCATGACGGATAGTCATGGCCAGCAGGAATCCAAGTTCCATGTTCATTCAGTCATTTCCACAAACACTTGGGCTACACGTTTTAGCATATATAGTGTATATTGGTCGTGGCGTGATTTAGGGCAAATCCTTTCATCAAAGGGGTATCGCCAATACAACAATCATATATCCATGACAATTAGTCATGGCGAGCACGAATGAGAATTCTATACTCATTCGGTCATTTTCACAAACACTTAGAATATACTATTTTAACATACATAGTGTATATTAGCAAAACATGTATTAGGGCGAGTCCTTTCGCCAAACAAGTATTTAACACATATATAATATGTTCATACAACAAATAATCATGGAAAACACATTTCCAAAATTTATATGTATATGGTACTTTTTACAAATACCTAGAATATGTAAAATTCCATATTCTTCATCTGTAATCAAAACGGAAAATAGACAGCACTTTATACATGTGCAATTGCATGCAGATCATGAATCTATCATTATCTGACATTGAAAGCGTTAAAAACCATAACCTATACACCTAAATTCTGCACCTTTTGTCGTAGAATCGTAACGAAGTCGATAGGTTTGTTAGGCTTTCGTATACTGTAGTTTGGTAACCTATAGAACGAAATATGTTAGCTATTTCATAACCTACAACTATCAAAACCCCAAATCAGATTAGGGTTAGGGTTTCTTACTTAGAAAAGAAGTAAGAATCACCGGGAAAGTACTTAGATCGAGATGGTTAAGCTCGTGTAGCGGCAGGGAAGCATGGTAGGGAGATGTTCCCACATCTCTCACTCTTTCTCTCTCTTTTCTCTCTTCTCTCTCTAGGGTTTCTCTCAAATTTGTATGGCTGTGAGAGAGAGGGTTCTAAGGTCCTTATATAGCCTAAAAGCATACCGAAATAGACTTAAGGTCAAGGTATACTTGGGTTTTGTCCAAAGGGCATCTGTTCCAGCTCAATGGAGCATTTCCGGAGCCCCCCCTTAAGCCAAAGGTTAGACTTAAGCTCACTGAATATGGATCTAGGTGGAGTTACATTTTCTTTTCGGTTGGATTCCCAGATCACGCATGGCGGACTAGTTTCAGTTCAACGGTTAGTGGATCTCGATCGGAGATTTCGAGTACACTGACACGTGTATGAAATTTCTCCTTATCCGAGGGTGTAATCTGGCCTGATTCCGACGGTCTGATTGCTTATAACTGATCCGCGAGCGACAAGTCTCAGATTACTATTCGAGATATTAATTTATAAAGAAAACTAAGTGTTCTCAAACTCTCCGCTCCGAGCTCAAGCAAATAGCGCTGGGACACTATTTGGATTTGATTTCAGAGATGGTTGTCAAGCCCAGCGAGGCTGTCCTAATTCCTTAACTTCGTGTTAATCAGACTTCCAACGTGCGGTCCAGATCTGATACGGAATTTTGAGATGCTCCCGAGAGCAGCTGGGTAATGAGATTGATCCTAGATTTTAGGGTAACCTAGCGTCAATGATACTACAAGTTTTGGGTCTAACAGATCATTTTTTTAAAGTGGATCAAGTGAATTTCGTAGCTAATCTAGTTTTGAACTTAGTTACTTTGTCTCATTTCTAATGGATTTAGTCCTGAGTAATTTCTGTCTGAGGTAGCACTAGGGTTTTTGTACGGATTTCTAAAGCATTGTTCTTCATCACCTAAACGTTAGGATTCGTGCCTAAAATGAAAGTACTTAGAGACATTTAAAGAATAAGGTAGTGAAAGGTGTAAAGAACAAGGTAGTGAAAGGTGAGATTTGTGAAGGAAATGGGTTAAAAAGCGATTTTAGACTGTGAGATTGAGTTCTGACAAGTTAAGAAGGCGTTAGGAGCGACCCATTGCCTAAGGCCATCTAATCCCAGGTTGGTAAAAATCTGAGATGTTACAATCTACCCCCCTTAAAATAAAATTTTATCCTCGAAATTGCATAAGGGTAATAAGGAAAGATTTCTATTATTTCATTTGTCTAAGACTTATCGATTTCAAGGTTCTACGCGTGGTAGGGTATATACTAGGCTGGTTCATTTTAGTCTACCCCCGTTAAAACTTATTTCTTTATCCCTTGCTTATATCCTGATGGTTTGCTACAATGGTTTTCTATCCCTATTTGGAGTCTTGACTTCGATTCCCATCTGTTGAGAGTAAGATAGCTGTTTTCATTGTTTGACCAACATGGAGAGACAGTTGTAGTGGGCTTGATCCCGATACAGCGATCATCTACCTGACCAGGGTAAAAGGCTAATCGTATCCCTTCCGAATCCTGGTGGATCCTGGTTTTCTGCTCGTCAGCAGTGAGTCCATTGGTAGTCACCCAGGATTGAGAATTGGGTTAAGCTGCGAATGTTTCGCAGTTGTATATTTCAGTAATTCCGTAGTCCAATCACTCCAAAAACATAGGGAATGTCCATCATTGAAAGGCTCAAATTGTCTATTTCTAAGGTTGCCCTTTAGGTCTTAGTCTAAGAGAGTCTTCGTTATTATCTACGTCCAAGAAAATGGTGAATCAAATCTTACTAGATCATCATAAAACGGTTTCTCATAGTAGAACTTGCTAGGGCTTCTATTATGTTCGCATTCATCGAGCACGGTTTCGATCCTGGGCCAGTGGGGTAGGGTCCACCACGCTTCTGCTGCACCACCCAGATCAAAGAGGTGTATTAGGTGACCTAACTACATCTATCGGTCTCTGACCTTCTCTAATGTAACGGGTAGTCTAGTCTTAATTTAGGTGTAGTCCAAAGTCTATGCTCATACGCTAGATGATTTCACACCATTTCTAATACATGGAAAGGTTTTGTCACTTAGGGTCAAAGTTGTCTAATTGGAACTGAGTTGTCTGCTCTTGATGCTCAAGCATTTCACATATGTTCATTCCAACTAAGAGGGTCCTAAGGTTCACATTATTAATTTGTTGGATTTCCTATACGGTCATGTCTGTCGAAATCTAGGAGCAGCGCCCTAGGTCCAAAACTCCAAGGGCCTATTTGGCCAGTGGACTTAAGTTGTATTACATAGGACAACATTGTTAATTCCACCTCGGGATTGTGAATGACATGTTTGGTTGGAGGGTGGGCGGGATAAAAATTAATTTTATAGGCTTCGGAAAATGAGTTCTTGTGTGGGAAAACGTGAGATGGGATTTTCAAATCCCAGGATAATGAGTCTCTAAGTGTAATAAGAAAACCCGGGATATACTTTTCATTGCATACATTCCAAACATGGCATTAGAAAACATGGGATACACCTAATCCAGGGGCCATACCTTACACATACATTTATTGTTACTTATACAATGCTATCCACCTAATGCACCTAATGCAGTTGGCCGAACAAGCCCTAAACGTCCTCAAACATCTAAAACATTCTACCAACTACTATTCCCATCAACATGAAAACATAAACACCCTGAGAAGGTAACCCATTCAAACTATAAGACATCAGTATGGATGATTTGGCCTCCAAGAAAATGGCCGTACAAGCTCGGATAGAGCCATGAAAAACGAAGGAAAAGGGGAAAGAGGGCTGGAGTCTCTAGCTCTCCACGGATTTAAGCCTCAACAGAGGTTGTACGGGCCTAAAAGACAGGGTTTGAAGAAAGAAAGTAAAGAGATGAGAGGGATTGAGTGCTTACACGATTTGAGCTTCAAACGGGGGGTGTGGGAGCTCAAATGAGGAAAAACGGAAAAGGTAGAGGGTAGGTGTTGCTATGAATGATGGAGGGGTGTGGGTTCTAACAGAAAACAGTAGAATAGGTGATTAGAGGGGCTATTTTTGCTAAAAAATCAGAAGTTTAAAAGAGAAAAGAGTGCTTGAAGGGGTGATTTATGAAGGAAGTATGCCACAGGGAGGTTTTTAATCGACGGCCCATACACCAGGGGGTTCCCCAACCCCCCAAAAGAGAGCAGAATTACATTAACAAGTAATTCAAACATGTTAACAAGCATGTTATAAAACACAATGCAAACAGAAAATTCAAACACATACGTTTTATAAGTAAGTGGTTAAACTAAACAAATAACATGAAGGAAATTATACACATTACTAAGGTAGTTGAGAATCTTATCTCAACACCCTTATACATTTCAATTTACTAACTACTACTCATACAGACATTCCAAAAAACATTTTAGATTACATACATCGACATACCTGACGTATGTTGATCACACAGGTATTACTCCAAATCCTTTCACTAGGGAGCTGCCCCATGGATAACACGCGAGCACCCACGACGGATAGTCATGGCCAGCAGGAATCCAAGTTCCATGTTCATTCAGTCATTTCCACAAACACTTGGGCTACAAGTTTTAGTATATATAGTGTATATTGGTCGTGGCGTGATTTAGGGCAAATCCTTTCATCAAAGGGGTATCGCCAATACAACAATCATATATCCATGACAATTAGTCATGGTGAGCGTGAATGAGAATTCTATACTCATTCGGTCATTTTCACAAACACTTAGAATACACTATTTTAACATACATAGTGTATATTAGCAAAACGTGTATTAGGGCGAGTCCTTTCGCCAAACAAGCATTTTACACATATATAATATGTTCATATAGCAAATAATCATGGCAAACACATTTCCAAAATTTATACGTATACGGTACTTTTTACAAATACCTAGAATATGTAAAATTCCATATTCTTCATCTGTAATCGAAACGGAAAATAGACAGCACTTTATACATGTGCAATTGCATGCAGATCATGAATCTATCATTATCTGACATTGAAAGCGTTAAAAATCATAACCTATACACCTAAAGTCTGCACCTATTGTCATAGAACCGTAACGAAGTCGATATCTTTGTTAGGCTTTCGTATACGGCAGTTTGGTAACCTATAGAATGAAATAGGTTAGCTATTTCATAACCTACAACTATCAAAACCCCAAATCAGATTAGGGTTAGGGTTTCTTACTTAGAAACGAAGTCGGAATCGCCGGGAAAGCACTTAGATCGGGATGGTTAAGCTCGTGTAGTGGCAGGGAAGCATGGTAGGGAGATGTCCCCACATCTCTCACTCTTTCTCTCTCTTCTCTCTTTTCTCTCTAGGGTTTCTCTCAAATTTGTATGGCTGTGAGAAAGAGGGTTCTAAGGTCCTTATATAGCCTAAAAACATACCGAAATAGACTTAAGGTCAAGGTATACTTGGGTTTTGTCCAAAGGGCATCTGTTCCAGCTCAACGGAGCATTTCCGGAGCCCCCCCTTGAGCCAAAGGTCGGACTTAAGCTCACTGAATATGGATCTAGGTGGAGTTACATTTTCTTTTCGGTTTGATTCCCAGATCACGCATGGCGAACTAGTTTCAGTTCAACGGTTAGTGGATCTTGATTGGAGATTTCGAGTACACTGGCACGTGTATGAAATTTCTCCTGATCCGAGGGTGTAATCTTGCCTGATTCCAACGGTCTGATTGCTTATAACTGATTCACGAGCGACAAGTCTCAGATTACTATTCGAGATATTAATTTATAAAGAAAACTAAGTGTTCTCAAACTCTCCGCTCCGAGCTCAAGCGAATAACGCTGGGACACTATTTGGATTTGATTTCAGAGATGGTTGTTAAGCCCAGCAAGGCTGTCCTAATTCCTTAACTTCGTGTTAATCGGACTTCCGACGTGCGGTCCAGATCTGATACGGAATTTTGAGATGCTCCCGAGAGCAACCGGGTAATGAGATTGATCCTAGATTTTAGGGTAACCTAGCGTTAATGATTCTACAAGTTTTGGGTCTTACAGATCATATTTAAAGTAGATCAAGCGAATTTCATAGCTAATCTAGTTTCGCACTTAGTTACTTTGTCTCATTTCTAATGGATTTAGTCCTGAGTAATTTCTGTCTGAGGTAACACTAGGGTCTTTGTACGGATTTCTAAAGCATTGTTCTTCATCACCTAAACGTTAGGATTCGTGCCTAAAATGAAAGTACTTAGAGACATTTAAAGAATAAGGTAGTGAAAGGTGTAAAGAACAAGGTAGTGAAAGGTGAGATTTGTGAAGGAAATGAGTTAAGAAGCGATTTTAGACTATGAGATTGAGTTCTGACAAGTTAATAAGGCGTTAGGAGCGACTCATTGCCTAAGGCCATCTAATCCCAGGTTGGTAAAAATCTGAGATGTTACAATCTACCCCCCTTAAAATAAAATTTCGTCCCCGAAATTGCATAAGGGTAATAAGGAAAGATTTCTATTATTTCATTTGTCTAAGACTTATCGATTTCAAGGTTCTACGCGTGGTAGGGTATATACTAGGCTGGTTCATTTTAGTCTACCCCCCTTAAAACTTATTTCTTTATCCCTTGCTTATATCATGATGGTTTGCTACAATGGATTTCTTTCCCTATTTGGAGTCTTGACTTCGATTCCCATCTGTTGAGAGTAAGATAGCTGTTTTCATTGTTTGACCAACATGGAGAGACAGTTGTAGTGGGCTTGATCCCGATACAGCGATCATCTACCTGACCAGGGTAGAAGGCTAATCGTATCCCTTCCGAATCCTGGTGGATCCTGGTCTTCTGCTTGTCAGCAGTGAGTCCATTGGTAGTCACCCAGGATTGAGAATTGGGTCAAGCTGCGAATGTTTCGCAGTTGTATATTTCAGTAACTCCGTAGTCCGATCACTCAAAAAACATAGGGAATGTCCATCATTGAAAGGCTCAAATTGTCTATTTCTAAGGTTTCCCTTTAGGTCTTAGTCTAAGAGAGTCCTCGTTATTATCTACGTCCAAGGAAATGGTGAATCAAATCTTACTAGATCATCCTAAAACAGTTTCTCATAATAGAACTTGCTAGGACTTTTATTATGTTCGCATTCATCGAGCACAGTTTCGATCCTGGGCAAGTGGGGTAGGGTCCACCACGCTTCCGCTGCACCACCCAGATCAAAGAGGTGTATTAGGTGACCTAACTACATCTATCGGTCTCTGACCTTCTCTAATGTAACCGGTAGTCTAGTCTTAATTTAGGTGTAGTCCAAAGTCTATGCTCATACGCTAGGTGATTTCACATTATTTCTAATACATGGAAGGGTTTTATCACTTAGGGCCAAAGTTGTCCAATTAGAACTGAGTTGTCTGCTCTTGATGCTCAAGCATTTCACATATGTTCATTCCAACTAAGAGGGTCCTAAGGTTCACATTATTAATTTGTTCGATTTCCTATACGGTCATGTCTGTCGAAATCTAGGAGCACCGCTCTAGGTCCAAAACTCCAAGGGCCTATTTGGCCAGTGGACTTAAGTTGTATTACATAGGACAACATTGTTAATTCTACCTCGGGATTGTGAATGACATGTTTGGTAGGAGGGTGGATGGGATACAAATTAATTTTATAGGCTTCGAAAAATGAGTTCTTGTGTGGGAAAACGTGAGATGGGATTTTCGAATCCCAGGATAATGAGTCTCTAAGTGTAATAAGAAAACCCGGGATATACTTTTCATTGCATACATTCCAAACATGGCATTAGAAAACATGGGATACACCTAATCCAGGGGCCATACCTTACACATATTTATTGTTACTTATACAATGCTATCCACCTAACGGACCTAATGCAGTTGGCCGAACAAGCCCTAAACGTCCTCAAACATCTAAAACATTCTACCAACTACTACACCCATCAACATGAAAACATGAACACCCTGAGAAGGTAACCCATGCAAACTATAAGACAACAGTATGAATGATTAGGCCTCCAAGAAAATGGCTGTACAAGCTCGAATAGAGCCATGGAAAATGAAGGAAAAGGGGAAAGAGGGCTGGAGTCTCTAGCTCTCCACGGATTTAAGCCTCAACAGAGGTTGTACAGGCCTAAAAGACAGGGTTTGAAGAAAGAAATTAAAGAGATGGGAGGGATTAAGAGCTTACACGATTTGAGCTTCAAACGGGGGGGGGGGGGTGGTGTGGGAGCTCAAATGAGGAAAAACGGAAAGGTAGAGGGTAGGTGTTGCTATGAACGATGGAGGGGTGTGGGTTTTAATAGAAAACAGTAGAATAGGTGATTATAGGGGCTATTTTTACTAAAAAATCAGAAGTTTGAAAGAGAAAAGAGAGCATGAAGGGGTGGTTTATGAAGGAAGTATGCCATAGGGAGGTTTTTAATCGACGGCCTATACACCACGGGGTTCCCCAACCCCCCAAAAGAGAGCAGAATTACATAAACAAGTAATTCAAACATGTTAATAAGCATGTTATAAAACACAATGCAAACAGGAAATTCAAACACATACGTTTTATAACTAAGTGGTTAAACTAAACAAACAACATGGAGGAAATTATACACACTACTAAGGTAATTGAGAATCTTATCTCAACACCTTTATACATTTCAATTTACTAACTACTACTCATACACACATTCCAACAAACATTTTAGATTACATATATCGACATACCTGACGTATGTTGATCACACTGGTATTAGGCCAAATCCTTTCACTAGGGAGCTGCCCCATGGATAACACGCGAGTACCCACGACGGATAGTCATGGCCAGCAGGAATCCAAGTTCCATATTCATTCAGTCATTTCCACAAACACTTGGGCTACACGTTTTAGTATATATAGTGTATATTGGTCGTGGCATGATTTGGGGCAAATCCTTTCATCAAAGGGGTATCACCAATACAACAATCATATATCCATGACAATTAGTCATGGCGAGCACGAATGAGAATTCTATACTCATTCGGTCATTTTCACAAACACTTAGAATACACTATTTTAACATACATAGTGTATATTAGCAAAACATGTATTAGGGCGAGTCATTTCGCCAAACAAGTATTTTACACATATATAATATGTTCATACAACAAATAATTATGGCAAACACATTTTTAAAATTTATACGTATATGGTACTTTTTACAAATACCTAGAATATGTAAAATTTCATATTCTTCATCAGTAATCGAAACGGAAAATAGACAGCACTTTATACATGTGCAATTGCATGCAGATCATGAATCTATCATTATCTAACATTGAAAGCGTTAAAAACCATAACCTATACACATAAAGTCTGTACCTTTTGTTGTAGAATCGTAACGAAGTCGATAGGTTTGTTAAGCTTTCGTATACGACATTTTGGTAGCCTATAGAACGAAATAGTTAGCTATTTCATAACATATAACTATCAAAACCCCAAATCAGATTAGGGTTAGGGTTTCTTACTTAGAAACGAAGTCGGAATCACCGGGAAAGCACTAAGATCGGGATGGTTAAGCTCATGTAGCAGCAGGGAAGCATGGTATGGAGATGTTCCCACATCTCTCACTCTTTCTCTCTCTTTTCTCTCTTCTCTCTCTAAGGTTTCTCTCAAATTTGTATGGCTGTGAGAGAGAGGTTCTAAGGTCCTTATATAGCCTAAAAACATACCGAAATAGACTTAAGGTCAAGGTAAACTTTGGTTTTGTCCAAAGGGCATCTGTTCCAGCTCAACGAAGCATTTCCAGAGCCCCCCCTTGAGCCAAAGGTCGGACTTAAGCTCACTGACTATGGATCTAGGTGGAGTTACGTTTTCTTTTCGGTTGGATTCCCAGATCACGCATGGCGGACCAGTTTCAGTTCAACGGTTAGTGGATCTCGATCGGAGATTTCGAGTACACTGACACGTGTATGAAATTTCTCCTGATCCGAGGTTATAATCTGGCCTGATTCCGACGGTCTGACTGCTTATAACTGATTCGCGAGCGACAAGTCTCAGATTACTATTCGAGATATTAATTTATAAAGAAAACTAAGTATTCTCAAACTCTCCGCTCCGAGCTCAAGCTAATAGCGCTGGGACACTATTTGGATTTGATTTCAGAGATGGTTGTCAAGCCCAGCGAGGCTGTCCTAATTCCTTAACTTCGTGTTAATCGGACTTCCGACGTGCGGTCCAGGTCTGATACGGAGTTTTGAGATGCTCCCGAGAGCAGCCGGGTAATGAGATTGATCCTAAAGTTTAGGGTAACCTAGCGTCAATGATTCTACAAGTTTTGGGTCTTACAGATCATATTTGAAGTAGATCAAGCAAATTTCGTGGCTAATCTAGTTTCGCACTTAGTTACTTTATCTCATTTCTAATGGATTTAGTCCTGAGTAATTTCTGTCTGAGGCAGCGCTAGGGTCTTTGTACGGATTTCTAAAGCATTGTTTTTCATCACCTAAACGTTAGGATTCGTGCCTAAAATGAAAGTACTTAGAGACATTTAAAGAATAAGGTAGTGAAAGGTGTAAAGAACAGGTAGTGAAAGGTGAGATTTGTGAAGGAATGGGTTAAGAAGCGATTTTAGACTGTGAGATTGAGTTCTGACAAGTTAATAAGGCGTTAGGAGCAACCCATTGCCTAAGGCCATCTAATCCCAGGTTGGTAAAAATCTGAGATGTTACAATCTACCCCCCTTAAAATAAAATTTCGACCCCGAAATTGCATAAGGGTAATAAGGAAAGATTTCTATTATTTCATTTGTCTAAGACTTATCGATTTCAAGGTTCTACGCGTGGTAGGGTATATACTAGGCTGGTTCATTTTAGTCTACCCCCCTTAAAACTTATTTCTTTATCCCTTGCTTATATCCTGATGGTTTACTACAATGGATTTCTTTCCCTATTTGAAGTCTTGACTTCGATTCCCATCTGTTGGGAGTAAAATAGTTGTTTTCATTGTTTGACCAACATGGAGAGACAGTTATAGTGGGCATGATCCCGATACAGCGATCATCTACCTGACCAGGGTAGAAGGCTAATCGTATCCCTTCCGAATCCTGGTGGATCCTGGTTTTCTGCTCCTCAGCAGTGAGTCCAGTCACCCAGGATTGAGAATTAGGTCAATCTGCGAATGTTTCGCAGTTGTATATTTCAGTAACTCCGTAATCCAATCACTCCAAAAACATAAGGAATGTCCATCTTTGAAAGGCTCAAGTTGTCTATTTCTAAGGTTGCCCTTTACGTCTTAGTCTAAGAGAGTCCTCGTTATTATCTACGTCCAAGGAAATGGTGAATTAAATCTTACTAGATCATCCTAAAATGGTTTCTCATAGTAGAACTTGCTAGGGCTTCTATTATGTTCGCATTCATCGAGCACGGTTTCGATCCTGGGCCAGTGGGGTAGGGTCCACCACGCTTCCGCTGCACCACCCAGATCAAAGAGGTGTATTAGGTGACCTAACTACATCTATCGGTCTCTGACCTTCTTTAATGTATCCGGTAGTCTAGTCTTAATTTAGGTATAGTCCAAAGTCTATGCTCATACGCTAGATGATTTCACATCATTTCTAATACGTGGAAGGATTTTATCACTTAGGGCCAAAGTTGTCTAATTGGAACTGAGTTGTCTGCTCTTGATGCTCAAGCATTTAACATATGTTCATTCCAACTAAGAGGGTCCTAAGGTTCACATTATTAATTTGTTGGATTTCCTATACGGTCATGTCTGTCGAAATCTAGGAGCACCGCTCTAGGTCCAAAACTCTAAGGGCCTATTTGGCCAGTGGACTTAAGTTGCATTACATAGGACAACATTGTTAATTCTACCTCGGGATTGTGAATGACATGTTTTGTAGGAGGGTGGGTGGGATAAAAATTAATTTTATAGGCTTCAAAAAATGAGTTCTTGTGTGGGAAAACGTGAGATGGGATTTTCAAATCCTAGGATAATGAGTCTCTAAGTGTAATAAGAAAACCCGGGATATACTTTTCATTGTATACATTCCAAACATGGCATTAGAAAACATGGGTTACACCTAATCCAGGGGCCATACCTTACACATATTTATTGTTACTTATACAATGCTATCCACCTAACGGACCTAATGCAGTTGGCCGAACAAGCCCTAAACGTCCTCAAACATCTAAAACATTCTACCAACTACTTCACCCATCAACATAAAAACATAAACACCCTGAGAAGGTAACCCATGCAAACTATAAGGCAATAGTAAGAATGATTAGGCCTCCAAGAAAATGGTTGTACAAGCTCGAATAGAGCCATGGAAAATGAAGGAAAAGGGGAAAGAGGGCTGGAGTCTCTAGCTCTCCACGGATTTAAGCCTTAACAGAGGTTGTACAGGCCTAAAAGACAGGGTTTGAAGAAAGAAAGTAAAGAGATGGGAGGGATTGAGAGCTTACACGATTTGAGCTTCAAACGGGGGGGTGTGGGAGCTCAAATGAGGAAAAACGGAAAGGTAGAGGGTAGGTGTTGCTATGAACGATGGAGGGGTGTGGGTTTTAATAGAAAACAGTAGAATAGGTGATTATAGGGGCTATTTTTACTAAAAAATCAGAAGTTCGAAAGAGAAAAGAGAGCTTGAAGGGGTGGTTTATGAAGGAAGTATGCCATAGGGAGGTTTTTAATCGACGGCCTATACACCACGGGGTTCCCCAACCCCCCAAAAGAGAGCAGAATTACATAAACAAGTAATTCAAACATGTTAACAAGCATGTTATAAAACACAATGCAAACAGGAAATTCAAACACATACGTTTTATAAGTAAGTGGTTAAACTAAACAAACAACATGGAGGAAATTATACACATTACTAAGGTAGTTGAGAATCTTATCTCAACACCCTTATACATTTCAATTTACTAACTACTACTCATACCCACATTCCAACAAACATTTTAGATTACATATATCGACATACCTGACGTATGTTGATCACACTGGTATTAGGCCAAATCCTTTCACTAGGGAGCTGCCCCATGGATAACACGCGAGTACCCACGACGGATAGTCATGGCCAGCAGGAATCCAAGTTCCATGTTCATTCAGTCATTTCCACAAACACTTGGGCTACACGTTTTAGTATATATAGTGTATATTGGTCGTGGCATGATTTAGGGCAAATCCTTTCATCAAAGGGGTATCACCAATACAACAATCATATATCCATGACAATTAGTCATGGCGAGCATGAATGAGAATTCTATACTCATTCGGTCATTTTCACAAACACTTAGAATACACTATTTTAACATACATAGTATATATTAGCAAAACATGTATTAGGGCGAGTCATTTCGCCAAACAAGTATTTTACACATATATAATATGTTCATACAACAAATAATTATGACAAACACATTTTCAAAATTTATACGTATATGGTACTTTTTACAAATACTTAGAATATGTAAAATTTCATATTCTTCATCAGTAATCGAAACGGAAAATAGACATCACTTTATACATGTGCAATTGCATGCAGATCATGAATCTATCATTATCTAACATTGAAAGCGTTAAAAACAATAACCAATACACCTAAAGTTTGTACCTTTTGTCGTAAAATCGTAACGAAGTCGATAGGTTTGTTAAGCTTTCGTATACGGCAGTTTGGTAACCTATAGAACGAAATAGGTTAGCTATTTCATAACCTATAACTATCAAAACCCCAAATCAGATTAGGGTTAGGGTTTCTTACTTAGAAACGAAGTCGGAATCGCCGGGAAAGCACTAAGATCGGGATGGTTAAGCTCATGTAGCAGCAGGGAAGCATGATATGGAGATGTTCCCCCATCTCTCACTCTTTCTCTCTCTTTTCTCTCTTCTCTCTCTAAGGTTTCTCTCAAATTTGTATGGCTGTGAGAGAGAGGTTCTAAGGTCCTTATATAGCCTAAAATCATACCGAAATAGACTTAAGGTCAAGGTATACTTTGGTTTTGTCCAAAGGGCATCTATTCCAACTCAACGAAGCATTTCCGGAGCCCCCCCTTGAGCCAAAGGTCGGACTTAAGCTCACTGACTATGGATCTAGGTGGAGTTACGTTTTCTTTTCGGTTGGATTCCCAGATCACGCATGGCGGACCAGTTTCAGTTCAACGGTTAGTGGATCTCAATCGGAGATTTCGAGTACACTGACACGTGTATGAAATTTCTCCTGATCCGAGGTTATAATCTGGCCTGATTCCGATGGTCTGACTGCTTATAACTGATTCATGAGCGACAAGTCTCAGATTATTATTCGAGATATTAATTTATAAAGAAAACTAAGTATTCTCAAACTCTCCGCTCCGAGCTCAAGCGAATAGCGCTGGGACACTATTTGGATTTGATTTCAGAGATGGTTGTCAAGCCCAGCGAGGCTATCCTAATTCCTTAACTTCGTGTTAATCGGACTTCCGACGTGCGGTCCAGGTCTGATACGGAGTTTTGAGATGCTCCCGAGAGCAGCCGGGTAATGAGATTCATCCCAAATTTTAGGGTAACCTAGCGTTAATGATTCTACAAGTTTTGGGTCTTACAGATCATATTTGAAGTAGATCAAGCAAATTTCGTAACTAATCTAGTTTCGAACCTAGTTACTTTGTCTTATTTCTAATGGATTTAGTCCTGAGTAATTTCTGTCTGAGGCAGCACTAGGGTCTTTGTACGGATTTCTAAAGCATTGCTCTTCATCACCTAAACGTTAGGATTCGTGCCTAAAATGAAAGTACTTAGAGACATTTAAAGAATAAGGTAGTGAAAGGTGTAAAGAACAAGGTAGTGAAAGGTGAGATTTGTCAAGGAAATGGGTTAAGAAGTGATTTTAGACTGTGAGATTGAGTTCTGACAAGTTAATAAGGTGTTAGGAGCAACCCATTGCCTAAGGCCATCTAATCCCAAGTTGATAAAAATCTGAGATGTTACAATCTACCCCCCTTAAAATAAAATTTCGTCCCCGAAATTGCATAAGGGTAATAAGGAAAGATTTCTATTATTTCATTTGTCTAAGACTTATCGATTTCAAGGTTCTACGTGTGGTAGGGTATATACTAGGCTGGTTCATTTTAGTCTACCCCCCTTAAAACTTATTTCTTTATCCCTTGCTTATATCCTGATGGTTTGCTACAATGGATTTCTTTCCCTATTTGGAGTCTTGACTTCGATTCCCATCTGTTGGGAGTAAAATAGTTGTTTTCATTGTTTGACCAACATGGAGAGACAGTTGTAGTGGGCTTGATCCCGATACAGCGATCATCTACCTGACCAGGGTAGAAGGCTAATCGTATCCCTTCCGAATCCTGGTGGATCATGGTTTTCTGCTCCTCAGCAGTGAGTCCAGTCACCCAGGATTGAGAATTGGGTCAATCTGCGAATGTTTCGCAGTTGTATATTTCAGTAACTCCGTAATCCAATCACTCAAAAAACATAGGGAATGTCCATTATTGAAAGGCTCAAATTGTCTATTTCTAAGGTTGCCCTTTAGGTCTTAGTCTAAGAGAGTCCTCGTTATTATCTACGTCCAAGGAAATGGTGAATTAAATCTTACTAGATCATCCTAAAATGGTTTCTCATAGTAGAACTTGCTAGGGCTTCTATTATGTTCGCATTCATCGAGCACAGTTTCGATCCTGGGCCAGTGGGGTAGGGTCCACCACGCTTCCGCTGCACCACCCAGATCAAAGAGGTGTATTAGGTGACCTAACTACATCTATCGGTCTCTGACCTTCTCTAATGTAACCGGTAGTCTAGTCTTAATTTAGGTGTAGTCCAAAGTCTATGCTCATACGCTAGATGATTTCACATCATTTCTGATACATGGAAGGATTTTATCACTTAGGGCCAAAGTTGTCTAATTGGAACTGAGTTGTCTGCTCTTGATGCTCAAGCATTTCACATATGTTCATTCCAACTAAGAGGGTCCTAAGGTTCACATTATTAATTTGTTGGATTTCCTATACGGTCATGTCTTTCGAAATCTAAGAGCACCGCTCTAGGTCCAAAACTCCAAGGGCCTATTTGGCCAGTGGACTTAAGTTGTATTACATAAGACAACATTGTTAATTCCACCTCGGGATTGTGAATGACATGTTTGGTAGGAGGGTGTGTGAGATAAAAATTAATTTTATATGCTTCGGAAAATGAGTTCTTGTGTGGGAAAACGTGAGATGGGATTTTCAAATCCCAGGATAATGAGTCTCTAAGTGTAATAAGAAAACCCGGGATATACTTTTCATTGCATACATTCTAAACATGGCATTAGAAAACTTGGGATACACCTAATCCAGGGGCCATACCTTACACATACATTTATTGTTACTTATACAATGCTATCCACCTAACGCACCTAATGCAGTTGGCCGAACAAGCCCTAAACGTCCTCAAACATCTAAAACATTCTACCAACTACTACACCCATCAACATGAAAACATAAACACCCTGAGAAGGTAACCCATGCAAACTGCAAGACAACAGTATGGATGATTAGGCCTCCAAGAAAATGGTCGTACAAGCTCAGATAGAGCTATGGAAAATGAAGGAAAAGGGGAAAGAGGGCTGGAGTCTCTAGCTCTCCACGGATTTAAGCCTCAATAGAGGTTGTACAAGACTAAAAGACAAGGTTTGAAGAAAGAAAGTAAAGAGATGGGAGGGATTGAGAGCTTACACGATTTGAGCTTCAAATGGGAGGGTGTGGGAGCTCAAATGAGGAAAAACAGAAAAGGTAGAGGGTAGGTGTTGCTATGAATGATGGAGGGGTGTGGGTTTTAACAGAAAACAGTAGAATAGGTGATTAGAGGGGCTATTTTTGCTAAAAACTCAGAAGTTTGAAAGAGAAGAGAGAGCTTGAAGGGGTGGTTTATGAAGGAAGTATGCCATAGGGAGGTTTTTAATCGACGACCCATACACCAGGGGGTTCCCCAACCCCCCAAAAGAGAGTAGAATTACATAAACAAGTAATTCAAATATGTTAACAAGCATGTTATAAAACACAATGCAAACAGGAAATTCAAACACATATGTTTTATAAGTAAGTGGTTAAACTAAATAAACAACATGGAGGAAATTATCACATTACAAAGGTAGTTGAGAATCTTATCTCAACACCCTTATACATTTCAATTTACTAACTACTACTCATACACACATTCCAACAAACATTTTAGATTACATGCATCGACATACCTGACGTATGTTGATCACACAGGTATCAGGCCAAATCCTTTCACTAGGGAGCTGCCCCATGGATAACACGTGAGCACCCACGATGGATAGTCATGGCAAGCAGGAATCCAATTTCCATGTTCATTCAGTCATTTCCATAAACACTTGGGCTACACGTTTTAGTATATATAGTATATATTGGCCGTGGCGTGATTTAGGGCAAATCCTTTCGTCAAAGGGGTATCGCCAATACAACAATCATATATCCATGACAATTAGTCATGGCGAGCACGAATGAGAATTCTATACTCATTCAGTCATTTTCACAAACACTTAGAATACACTATTTTAACATACATATTGTATATAAGCAAAATATGTATTAGGGCGAGTCCTTTCGCCAAATAAGTATTTTACACATATATAATATGTTCATACAATAAATAATCATGGAAAACATATTTCTAAAATTTATACGTATACGGTACTTTCTACAAATACTTAGAATATGTAAAATTCCATATTCTTCATCTTTAATCGAAACGGAAAACAGACAACACTTTGTACCTGTGCAATTGCATGCAGATCATGAATCTATCATTATCTGACATTGAAAACGTTGAAAACCATAACCTATACACACCCTACCTTTTGTCATAGAATCGTAACAAAGTCGATAGCTTTGTTAGGCTTTCGAATACGCCAGTTTAGTAACCTATAAAACGAAATAGGTTAGCTATTTCATAACCTACAACTATCAAAACCCCAAATCAGATTAGGGTTAGGGTTTCTTACCTAGAAATGAAGTTGGAATCACCGAGAAAGCACTTAGATCAGGATGGTTAAGCTCATGTAGCGGTAGGGAAGCATGGCAGGGAGATGCTCCCACATCTCTCACTCTTTCTCTCTGGTTTCTCTCTTCTCTCTCTAGGGTTTCTCTTAAATTCATATGGCTGTAAGAGAGAGGGTTCTAAGGTCCTTATATAGCCTAAAAACATACCAAAATAGACTTAAGGTCAAGGTATACTTGAGTTTTGTCCAAAGGGCATCTGTTCCAGCTCAACGGAGCATTTCTGAAGCCCCCCCTTGAGCTGAAGGTCGGACTTAAGCTCACTGACTATAGATCTAGGTGGAGTTACATTTTCTTTTTAGTCGGATTCCCCGATCACGCGTGGTGGACCAGTTTCAGTTCAACGGTCAGTGGATCTCGATCGGAGATTTCGAGTACACTGACACGTATGAAATTTCTCTTGATCCGAGGGTGTAATCTGGCCTGATTTCGATGGTCTAATTGCTTATAACTGATCCACAAGCGACGAGTCTCGGATTACTATTTGAGATATTAATTTATAAAGAAAACCAATTGTTCTCATACTCTCCGCTCCGAGCTCAAGCGAATAGCGCTGGGACACTATTTGGCTTTGATTTCAGAGATGGTTGTCAAGCCCAGCAAGGCGGTCCTAATTCCTTAACTTCGTGTTAATTGGACTTCCGACGTGCGGTCCAGATCTGATATGAAGTTTTGAGATGCTCCCGAGAGTAGACGGGTAATGAGATTGATCCTAGATTTTAGGGTAACCTAGCGTCAATGATTCTACAAGTTTTGGGTCTTGCAGATCGTATTTAAAGTGGATCAAGCGGATTTTGTATCTAATCTAGTTTCGCACTCAGTTACTTTGTCTCATTTCTAAAGGATTTAGTCCTGAGTAATTTCTATCTGAGGTGGCACTAGGGTCTTTGTACAGATTTCTAAAGCATTGTTCTTCATCACCTAAACGTTAGGATTTGTGCCTAAAATGAAAGTACTTAGAGACGTTTAAAGAACAAGGTAGTGAAAGGTGTAAAGAACAAGGTAGTGAAAGGTGAGATTTGTGAAGGAAATGGGTTAAGAAGCGATTTTAGACTGTGGGATTGAGTTCTGACAAGTTAATATAGCGTTAGGAGCGACCCATTGCCTAAGGACGTCTAATCCCAGGTTGGCAAAAATCGAGGATGTTACATGGAGGCTGGGGTAAACCTCCTGTTGATGAAGTGAGTTGTTAATTTTGCTTTCATGAGTACTTAACATGTCATAGTTTTCTATCAGATGTGATATGTTTCTTTCTGTATTTGTTTATCCCCTGAAATTCCATTTTGTGCTAAACAGTATGGGCGTCCTTTATACGGAGATGTTTTTGGTGTCCAACAACATGAACAACTCAACTATGAGGTATTTTCACATCTCTTTTCTACTTCTCCCAAAAATTCAATAGACGAAGACTTTAATTCATTATTGAAGTTCAACTTGTTAATGCTTATTCAGCTTTAGTCCTACTATTTTTTAGAGGAACATTAAAGCATCATCAGCTTGCGATCAATATTTTCTATCAATTTGTTTTCCCAAACTTATGTGTTAGTTTGCGTTGCTTCCAAAATCAGGAAGAGCCTGTTGATAGGAGCAAGCATTGGGGTGATTTGGAGGAAGAAGAGGAAGAAGAAGGGGAAGAGTAAGAACATATGGAGGAAGAGGAATTGGAGGCAGGCATTCAATTTGTGGACAGTCTTTCGCGGTGTGTACCCATCCCATGTGCAACTGTTCTATTTATATAGCACTCTTAATATTGAAATCATTCATTCTTTATTCAGCACTCCCACTGGTGTAGAGACCCCTGATGTCATCGACCTCTTGAAGCAACAGAGGAAGGAGCCTGAGAAACCTTTGTATCAGGGATGATTTAGACAACATAACCTTAGATAGGATGAATTAAACCATCTCAAGAAATAAAAGATGTTGTAAACTAAAATTTTTCGCAACTAGAGGATGATTTAGAACTTGCCTAGTAGGTGAAAATTCTTTGCTTTGGATGGTTGAAAAGGCTAGTTCAAGCACCACTTATATGAAGCATGAACCAACAAGTTATTATAGTTTCAAGTATCTTCATGTTGTAAGAATTAGTTTCCTTTATCTTTAAATTTTGCCATACATAGATTATTGTTATCACACATATGCATTTGATCTTAACCAAGAACTGTCACACAATGGATTTTCATGCTTCTTACATCCAGTAGAGTGCAATCAATTCACATTGATGGTTCTATTTGTATCATTGTGAGAAATCTGACATTCTCATTTAGTATAAGATGTTTACACTTTGTTCCATCTCCCAGGACCCCGCGACAAAGTAGATTGGACAACTAAATTAAAACTCTGATATAATGTGTTGTTACAAACAGGTTACCTTTATGTAGACTTTTGATAACTAAATAAAAACTCTGATATAATGTCTTCTAGGTAAGTAAGGGTTGTGGTTATGTTTTTTTTTTTTTTTTGGTTATGTAGATTTAACTTACTTGGGGAAGCATTTGATATGATCAATGTTGAGAAGCTGATCATCAAGTCCCTGATTTTCATCCCCTTTGTTGACTTATCTACTATCAATTCATAAAATTTATTGTTTCAGAAAATTCATGTTCTCTCTTTCAGATGTTGTCGATGGCTTTCAAGTAAAAAACTTAAGATTTTTTAGTTTTCCTGCTCTTAGATTCTCTGAGAAACTTTTTTTTTCCCAGATTCTACTGCAAAAAATCAGAAAATTTTCTTATAGGATTTCCAAGGTGTAGGGCTCAACAGGAGGCATTTCCAAGGTCTTTTTGTCAGGGCTGCTACCGTTGATGCCCCAGAGGTCTTTCTTAATTTTCCTTTTTTATGTGTATTTTTCTCCATTTCTTTTGGATCTTTGATTCGTTGTTGAGGTTGTAGTTCTGATTTCAGGTTGTTCAAAGTAATGCACCTCAAAATCTTTGTAGGTTTCCATTTTGAAGTGAAATGTATGATTGCATTGTATTGAGGAAAAAATAGGGGATAGAAATGTAAAACCAACCTCATTTCTTTTGCTTGAATTCAACCTCCTCAAATAGACCACGACTCAAATCTATTTGACGAGCTGAGCAAGTAGAGAGAGATTAAGAGCCTTAATATCTGCGACAATTTGGCTGACCACATGGTTATATACTTAGAATTGCAATTCTGTAGTATCTGTTCAATTCAATTCTTTCCATTGCTAAACTTCTTTTGGTAGGTGGGTAATGTATATTTCAGTTTATAGAGGAAGAGCATGCTCCTAATGCTTTACTGCAATCTGAGTGGAAGGTTCTATGCTTGTTAGTCTTTTACCTTTTGTCCTTAAATGTTGTATTATTGTCAAATCTGATTTTCCTTGGGTTAGTACCTTTCTTCCCAGTTTGGTCCTCCAAATTAAATGGCATGAAATTGCATTTTATGGAATTAACACTGTTATATTTTTGTAATGCTACTTTTTAATGCAACTTTTTAACCTTTTTATTTTTCCTCGTGTGTAGGATTTTAATCAATTGTGCCTAAATTTAGGCCTACAAGCACTTCAGCCTTTTGACGCCACTCGTGCTAGGAGTAGACCATATAGAGGATTTTAAAAAATAAAAAATTTAATTCAAGACCATTTTCAATTTATTGTAATAAATATTATATATTTTTTTATTGTGTAGTAATATAAATTTTGTTTAATATTCAGTTTTATTTATATTGTATCATTTTTATGTTTCAAATATTTAAAAAATATAGGTTTCAATTGAATTATATATAATAATAAAAATTATTGGCATGTTAGGCCCTCTTAGATCCATACAAAAGCTTTTAGTGGCGCTTGTGCAGAAATCTTACGGCGCTTTTTCGTGAGAAAAAGTATTCTTTTTAGTGGCACTCGGTGTGGCTTTTGCCGACGCTTATTCCCGTTGGAAAAAGTAGAATTCGCGGCATACCTAGCGCTGACATATCTTTTACCGACATACCCATTTATCAGCGCTTCTTACCCATTTATCGGCGCTTCTTTAACGGCGCTTTTTGCAATTTTTAGTGACATTTGTGGTAGTAACATCATTGTGCATCCTCAGATCCCCTGTCCGTTCCTATATAGGGATCCACGACCGGAGTACCAAATCCACGTCCCTAATTTCCTTCCAACCAAGATTGCGCACCACACATGTGGCACATTATTTGATGATCCGATCTAGGCATCCTTTGGGCTAAGCCATTTATTTGCTTTCAAACCTAATTTTGCTATGGTTTGGCTATCCCAGCCATCCAATAAAGGAGCCTTTCATAACTTGATGGGAGTTATTGTTGATTTATGTTTTCTTTGTATGATTTTTCCATAACTCTGTTATTTTTCTATCATGGAGGCAAGGAAAATGCCCATATGTTGAAGAGAAGTACTGGTGTTCAAAATGGCAAGGAGAGAGAATGTGTGGCCATGGACGCACGCGCTTGACTTCCCAGCAATTTTTTATTTTTAATATCCAAACGTCTACTCAAGTAATCTAATATCTGATTTCCCAACAACTACAACTATAGACCGGCTGGAGAAGCCCTTGGTTTTGACCCCTCCTCAATAACCCGGATCTAGTCGCCATTGACTTAGTCATTTTATTCAAAACTGCCTTCTGGTTTTCAATGACCCCACAACCCCCAAAACCATCATGCTAAAAAGTTATCACCTGTCACGCCCTAGACTTGGTAACCAGAATCCTAATGAACCCGATGGCCGGTTCTAGCCGTAACAGCTTCTATAGTACCCCATTCTCAGCTCCGGAGACGGGTTCCGATCCTGGGATCCTACAAGGAGGATTTTCATAATAGTATAATTATTACCAATAAGAGCATACCCAAGATCACAACAAGTACATCTAAGAATAACAAAGGCACACATCGTAAAATCCACTATAAATTTGAACTTTTACAATCATCCATAAGGTCCAAAAGGACATACATGAGATAAAAGGAAAAGAGAGAAAGGTCAGCAACACTGGAGTCCTCAAATGCTCAGCTCTACCCCATGCTCTACTACTATGTCACTTGCCTAGAGTATCCTGCACGCATCAATTGTGTATAAGCTTATAGAAGCTTAGAGGGTAGTGTAGGTGTGTGATAATGGTGCACAGAAGAGTAGTAGGAGATATAAGGAAAGAAGCATGATCAATGAGGATATCACTAGCCTTACCCAAGCTTATCATGAATAAGATGCAATGAGTACTAGGTGCCATGCCAAGGCAATGCATGAAGGGGCTTGTACAACCAATGCTAATGCAAAGCAAGTAATGTTAGTGCTCATATCCAAACCACAAGTCATGTACATTTTCGATCATAAGGAAATCACTAGGGTCTATTACACTGCTAAATGACTGCCGTTCTACAGACCTTGCACAGTCAAACGAGCGTAACAGACCTCACTACCCACCTGTGGACAGCCAATCACTAACAAGGCTTAAAGGTTTTACGAGCTGGTTAAACTCAGCCTAGCAATGCCTCCTCATATCAGGCAGGTAAGGCCACACCCCTATCTAACCAACTACACGACAGTTGGAGTCGCGGCCTAATGGTATAAGGCCCTCGTGCGCTCATATATTCCACCCGGTCATGGCGTTGGAACAGATCCTTGGTACCATGAAAGTTTTGAGAATTTCACCTATGGGCATCCTATGCACCCGGTATGCTCAACTAATATTTCTGGTGTCCATACATACGACCATCCATGAATACCCCTGTGGAGGCAAGGCCCTGATGAAGTAAGGGCAGATATCTATAAGCTATGCAATGCCAAATGCATGAATCACACAATCACCCATGCATCAATCCCAAACATCCATCTCTCGGGGAGATACCAACATGTCCTATACAATGACACAACCATGACCAATCATACCTCAACTAAGCATGCATATGATGCGTATGGGAGTGGGCCATGAAGATGAAAAGGGGTGCCAATGAGGTGAAGATGAACTCTCTACCTAACCATAAAGGGTCTAGGTACCTAACCAATTCCTCATAAGGAATACAACCTCTAGTGGGTGCTCATATACCCGGGGTAGCCCACGAGACTAAAGAGAACAATGATATAAGCCTAAATAGATGAAACGAGCCTAGCAATGGTCTATGGTGGGCCTTTAACCACCTATAGAAGCCCATAGGCCTACCTTAGGGCCACCAATGTGGACATCCAACCACAATTGGTCCCCAAGAGATAGCCCATCTCTAATTAATCACGGATCAAGGCCCAAGGCACACACAACATTATAAATAAGAAATGGGCAGCCATTACATACCACATACATTCATGTTGGGCTTCAGAAAGGCAGCCCAAGGCCTATCCAAAATATGGGTCCAAGGAACACACATAGCCCAACCCATATATACCACTATGGGTCCATAGGGGAAAAGTTAGGGCCTAACATAAAGGCCACTAATCCTATATATTGTGGTGGCCTAGTGGGTAGCCCATTGCTCAAATCACATGGGCAAATGTCATGCTCTTAGTCAAGTAAGTTGGGCCTACAACCCGGCCCAAGTATAAAGTTGATTTGGTGGGCAACTAAGGGCCCATATACCTGTGTAATCTGGCCCACTAATCCAACATAATAGTATGGTAAAAATGGTCTAAGAGTTTAATGGGCTTATCTGGAAAGTTCCAGCCTAATTGGGCCTAAAAAGTTCAACAACTATCCACGTTCATGGACCCAATTAAATTCAATTGTGGTGGGCCTCAACAGTGCATTTATTAAGTACAACATTTAAGGAACTAAATGTATATATTATTACCTCTAAGATTCTTCACAATGTGGTGGGCCCCACTCCTCAAAATTTCAGCCCAAAGGCCAAGCATAATTATAACATGTTATCCTAAATTTGGGCACTCCATTGGAGTGGGTCCAGGGCCTCTAAAACTCTAGGAATTGAGGGTTAAGGTCCCTTATCATGCATACAATAAGTGAAAACCCAAAAATGTGGCCCACCATCAGAGGAAACATTTTTGAATTATAGTTTTTATCAAGGCATATTGCTGGATTGCATAACAAAACAATTTGGCAGTCCAACCATCTTGTTCCATTCTTTTGGATGCCCAAATGGGGTCAGTTGGGGATAAAATTTTGCAGAGTGATACTTCCATATGTGGGCCACACCCCCACAAAATTTTAGAATTTTTAGACACCTAAAAATATTTTAATTTATTTAAAGAAGTCAATCTGTTTTGAAAATCGGACTGGTCTGGACACCATATTGTAATGGGTCGGTCCAGCCACCACCATAGTGTGTACAAGTATCCATTGGCCCCAAAAATTTTTTAGGTGGGTCCTACCATGAGTGGACCACCTCCCTGTAAATTTTTATAATTTTTAAACACCAAGAAATATTTTAATAAATTTCAGAATTCCTACCTGTCCAGGGTAGAATGTTGTTAGAACAGTGCAGAAAAAATCAAACTGTCCACTTCACTTGGATCACACCTTTGGGACCCCAATGAAGGTCAGATGGGGCTGAAATTTGGGGGACATCAAGATGAGATCCCCACATTTTAGAAAAGCATATTTGATGGGTACAAAAGGTCCCTTAATTAGTCCTAAATTCAAGCCCAAGTCCAGCAAAAATTTGTCCAGAAATTTCTGGACAACAGTACATGGCTGGACACATCAGCCTATATCTCAATAATCTCAGCCATAAAAAGGGTGTGTGGCCTTCATCAGTGGGCCCCACATATGTCCAGATCACAGATTAAGACTAGGGCACTTGCATGCATTGATTAAGGTATCCAAAGATCATGGAGTTGGGTGGTAAGGGCGTCCCACCTTGCTGGATTTTTATTTTTATTTATTTTGGGACATCCTAGACCCACTAAATGGGCCACACACACATCATCATCCACACATCAGAGAAGATAGAAGAAGAAAAGAAGGTAATATGGCCATGGGGGTAGGGCCTCGCCACTAATGGGCCCTCCCGAGAATGAATCATACCCATACAACTACATTGATTGTGCATACAACATAAAATCACTACATGCATGATTTATAATTGTTATGGATAGTTGGGATGTCATCCCAACATGATCCTTAAGGTCTAGATGACCTTAAGATGGAGTGGATCATTATATACATCATGATGGGGTCCATGGAGAATGGCCCCATCATGGATCATGACATGCATGTAGGATGGGCCAAAAGGCCACATCCATGAGATCAAATGGGATCCTCACCATGGATTGGTGGGTCCCATATGATTTATCCATGAAGAAATAATGAGATTAAGAAAAAGAAAAGAATTCAACAAAAGAATAGTCACCCACATTAAAGATGACCACCAAACTTCCACACTAAGGTCCCTTAGCACCAAGGGAGATGGATCAATGGTGGAGATGGGGTTTCAAGGGTTAGATGGTGGGGGATTAAGGAGGAAGGTGGCTGGAAAAATGGAGGAAAATAGGCTGGAGAAATGGAGAGAAATTGCTAGAGAAGAAGAGAAGAGAGAGAGAGAGAGAAATAAGAGGGAAAGAAAGGGAAAAGCTTTTTAAGGGAAGTAATCATAACCTATAGTGATATAAACAATATTTGCTAGGGTAGATTAGGTGTGGGTGGTGTGTGAGGTCTTGGTAGTGTGAGTTATGGAGATTTAGATGGTGTGTGTAGTGTGTATGAGGACTCGTGCTATGGGTGATGGTGGTCCACATGCATTCCACCTAAATGGGCCACATGATCAATGGTCATATAATGAAATGTATATAACTTTTGATCTATATATCGGATTTATGCGCGAGACGCGGCGTTGAAACCATGGCAATGATGCGGTCGCAATAGCATAGGTCTCGGGTCAATTCGAGTCTGGTCTACATGACCGAACTCAAGGATGACCGCAAACATTATCCAAGGGTCGTGGGTCACCGGGATTTGACCGGTAGGACGCGAGACCATGATGAATAAGATGCATACTCACACACACACATGCACACATGCGAACTCGGTTCGGGTCTCACATCACCGATGAATGAACACCTTCACCTTCTGACATAGTTACTGGTTGAGTCCCAAGATTTGGGGTCATCACAAACACCATCAATGGAGGAATTGAATGCGGCCATGGCCCCGACAATAGGGTGGCAGACCGAATTGGGTTCTACAAGTGGTACTGTGACTTATTAGGAATGGGCTATGGCGAGAACCTCAACTGCTATAACCAAAGCTCATTCGGCAATGCAATGGAGTACTAAAGCTCAATAAAATGAATTGCTGTATCTATTTGAGTTGTGCATATAATGTTATAAATCTCTGTATGTAACCTATGAGATTCCTCTTAGCATGAATAAAACCATCCTAGCTATGAACCTTCAGTAACTTTACCACTATATGGTCCATTTACTTTGCGTATGCCATCAACTGGGACATACCCTAGGAAACAGTGGGAGTGCCATGAGGAACTCCCATTTTCTAGGTGGGGCCATTGTGGTGTGTGTATACCATCCAATCCTTGCAATGGGTGTGTCTACAACAGGGCATCCCCAACGAATAACGCCAGTTCTGTAATATCTTGAATTTTTCTGAATATTTATTTAGAATTTTTATCCGAATATTCCTCATAATTGTTGATTTTTCTGAAAAGATGCTTTTCAACTTTCATACTCACGGCATTGGGCTTCTGAACCTTTTGAAGAGGTTGAAATGACCTGTATGCCCATATTTTGAAAAAATGAGATGGAAATTGTGAGAACTGTCTTGAGGACAAACTAAGAGCTTAGTTAAGAGCACAGACATGTGCACTACAACTCACATATATAAGATAATAATCCATCCATCCATCCTCCAAGGTAGATTAACCTTGTACATGTTTCCTTAAAAAGAAATTTTAGTTCTATTATCATGCGGTCCTCGATATTAGAATATATGTGGATGGGTTTTAAAAAATCTCACCCATAGTATTTTACGTTGTACATTTGTTTACCAAAACATAGCCCACTTGATAGGTGTATCGACCTAATTCTCGAGTTAGGACATCGCTATGATGGTACCATTTTCACTGATGGATCAGGTAGAGCTGGACACCAAGTCGAGCTTTGCCCGGCTCGGCTCGGCTCAGTTCAGTCAGTAGCCAACCCCAACTCGAGTTCGGCTCGGTGACTGAGCCCGATTGTCTAACTCAATTCAACTAGGTCAACAGCTCTGGCTAGATTGAGCTGGATTCAAGCTCGAACTTTTGAGCCGAGTTTGAGTTTGTGTTTTCGAGTTGTGTTTGAGTTCGATGTCAAGCTTTCAAGTTAAGGTTTTTTTTTTTTTTTTTTTTTTTTAAATTTTTTTTAAGCTTGTTAGTACACACCCATGTCAATACACACTCCGTGTTAGTCACCCCCGCTAGGGATCGATACCAAGACCTCAAGTGTTGAAACGAGGTATCTCCACTTAGTCTACCAGTTGAGCTATGGATCTGGGTGTAGTTAAGGTTGTACTTGTACATAATATTCAATCAATAACATAGTAAAACTCAAAAAAAAAATTAATTTACAAACTGAAAGGTAAAAATATTATAATTGCAAACTTCTAACAACATTATATGCATTTCTTTTCTATCGTTATTAACTACAAGAGAGGAAATTCATTTGTCGAGCTTGAGCTGCTATTCAATTATTCATATACATACTTGTTCACCTCTCTTGAATTAGAAGGTGGAGAGAGTTTTTTTTTTTTTTTTTTATCATACTCCTATATAGTTTTAATTAGATTGTTCAAACTTTCTTTGTGAACAAATTTATATATAATTCCCGACACCTTGTAAAATATACCAAGACTGGAGAGAAAATTACATGATTTGTTATTTTTCTTCTTTTTATTGTGCAGCTTGATCCTGATTTTAGTATCATGTTATTTTTTATGACATTGTTAATATTTAGAAGACTTTTCCATGTTATGTTTCAAAGTATGTTGGAATTATTCTTCTTCCAATGTTAATAATTTGGCCTCCTCCTCTTATTCAAAAAGTTTTGATGGGGGTAGATGATTTTTTATTCGAATTGATAAGGACCGAAATAAGAAGTTATAATTCCTTTGGGGTTTTAGAACACGATTTTGCATCTCCACCCTGACATGATAAGTGTAACTTGAGCTGATTCATTTTGTTAACAGACTTAGCCCTACACAAATGACACAAAATCTTCAATTTTCTAAACTTTAGAGAGTGGACTAAGGAACCATAGTCTCAAACATCGGTTAATGGTTCAGTTGACGATAAATCTACACTCTGTATTGGAAAAATTAATATTTTGACAATAATGAAATATGAAAAAAATGAAATATGATAAATGAAATCAATAATGAATTATGAATTATAATATAAACAAAAGCATAATATGAAAAGCATTGCACTTATAAGCTTCATCAACATTCATCAATACACATAACACATTACATTAGTTTCAACTTTTAACAAATTAACGATAATTTTTTTACCTAATGTCATTCATGTTATTGTTGTTGCACATGTTATGCCGTCTTGAGACTCATTCTCCTCTTCACCCTCATTCCTAACATTAAAACTATTACCTCCCCAAATCATATGTAACCAATCTTGTGTACAAATTAGCACTTCAATTATTTTTATTAAAAGAGAGCTTCGATACTTGCTCACGGTCCTACTCCCCATACTAAAAGCGTATTATATGCCACTGTTGAAATTGAAATTGAAAATATGTCCTGTGCCATTGTTGATAGTGTAAGGTATTTTGTTTTACTAACAATCATCTTTTACAACTCCAAAACATGAAAATCTAAATCTTGACGCCTTAAGATTAATTTTTTAAGATATAAGTCTCGTTATAATTCATTCTTTTCATTTTCTGTATATTCTTATGATAAGAAAGACATGTATTCTTTGTTGAACATATTGTCATCGCTTATAGAAATACTAGGAGCTCTAACTTCTTTATCCCCTGATGTGGTTGTGTACGAAGTGTATAATTTTTTAATTGCATCATAAACCTTGGAGGTTTAGTTATCACCTTTTGATTAGAGAAAATCTTCATAAAAATGAACATATCTCATCTTGCACTGAGGATCAAGAACAACTGCTAAAGCCATTAATAAATGATATTCGTCCCTATACTTATCAAACTTCATTTGCAGTATAAGTGTCATCAGTTGTAGAAAGTTTAGACCCTGACTGACACTTTTTCATAGGACTTACTTGATCTTTCAAATAGACGGAAGAAATACATTTGCTGTGGGATACTTATTTTCAGAAAATATCTTTGTATCACTACAAGAAAGTAGGCCTTTAGCCATAATTTTTTTACCTCAATTCAAAAAAATGGAGGCTTAATGTGCTTTTAAGCCTCGATTGTTAAGGAACCAAGGCTAAAAGTTCTTTTTTTTTCTCGGTTGTAAAGGAACCGAAGCTAAAAGTTCATTTTTTGTCTCGGTTATAAAGGAACCGGAGCTAAAAGTTCACTATTTTACCTCAGTTAGTGAGCAATTGAGGCTAAAAAGTGTACTATTTTTCCTCAGTTGATGACAAATCGAGGCTAAAAGATTACTCTTTTGCCTCAGTTAGTAAGCAACTGAAGTTAAAATTTTACTTTTTAGCTTCCTTTGTTAGGAAACTTAAGCTAAAAGTCTGTAGTTTTGCCTCAGCTATAAAGGAACTGAGGCTAAAAGTCTGCTATTTCACCTCGGTTGGTGAGAAATTGAGGCAAAAAGTTTACCATTTTGCCTTATTTAATGAGGAACCGAAATTAAAAGTCTGTCATTTCACCTCAGTTGGGGAAAAATTGAGGCTAAAAGAATACTATTTTGTCTTAGTTAGTAAGAAACTGAAGTTAAAAGTTTTTTTTTTTTAACCTCAGTTGTTAGGAAACTAAGGCTAAAAGTCTATCTTTTCACCTCGGTTGCAAAGGCACTGAGGCTAAAAGTTTGTTATTTCACCTTAATTGGTGAGAAACTGAGACGAAAAGTCTACCATTTCACCTCGGTTGGTGAGGAACTGAGACTAAAAGTTTACCATTTCGCCTTAGTTGGTGAGAAATCATGATTAAAAGATTACTATTTTGCCTTAGTTAGTAAGAAAATAAAGTTAAAACTTTACATTTTAGCCTTGGTTGTTAGGAAACTGAGGCCAAAAGTCTGTATTTTTGCCTCGGTTGCAAAGGAACTGAGGCTAAAAGTTTGCCCCTTTACCTCAGTTGGTGAGAAACTAAGGCGAAAAGTCTACCCTTTTGCCTCGGTTGGTGAGAAACTAAGGCCAAAAGTCTACCCTTTTGCCTCGGTTGATGAGAAACTGAGGGACAGAGAATATGCATCACCTTTATTTTCAAGTCAAACAAAAATGGGACAGAGAAGCATGTAAGAAACATGAAGAAAAATGTGGATTTCTTTGAATATGATAGAGAGATTGGTCTAGGAACTGAACCACAAATTACTCTCATCAGGTTAGTTATCAGAGTAACATTTCTAGAGAAGTTCCCTGCATTAAACACTTGCCTATATAATTCAATTGTCTTTAGTAAAATCAAATCACTGTCTTAAAAGAAATTCAAAAGAACATGAGTGATGACTCTTGTGTCAAACATGACTGTTGACTCTTATTTCAAAGTTAGACAACAATATAAAATTCCAAAATAGATAGCTCAATGCAGGTTAATAACTAGTACTTCTTCTAATCTTAAATGTGTGTTCCACAGACCAACTTTTGGCTGAACTCTGAAGCAATCTAAGGAAGGGGAGATCAACCAACTCCCTCCTAGTGATAAGCTTAGGAAACTGATCCATGCTACAGAAAATTCATGATGTGCCACTCCCCTCATCTGAGAATTGGATGGCATAGATAGACATTACTTACCTTGGACAAAAGGTCACCGTAGTTCTAGGAACTCGTGCAATACATTCTATAATAGCGCACTACCATTTGAATTGCACATGGTATAGATTGTAATCATCAAATGAGATAGAAGCCCACAACAGTAGATCTGTGCTAAAAACAATAAGAAAGTAATCTACTGGACACAAACACAATCTATAATTCTATTCAATTAAATACAAGAGAAAAAATTCAATATGAAATCAGAAAATTAACACAGCCTAAAATTGGAAAGAAATTAACTTAGATTGGCTATTAAAAAGAAAAAGAAAAAGAAAAACTTCTCAATAAGGTAACTTGCAAACCCAGCAAAACTTATAAGATATATTTGACTTGAATTTACAAAGAAACTAATTTAAACAGATCTTGGAACTCTAAATTAGAAAATTTCAATAACTTCAAGCCAAAGCCCAAATTAGAAACCTTCCTAATCATATCACTGCCCGATTTGGCTCTTGGTGGGACCCCAAATGATGAACTCGTTAAATAAAAATCTATTGCAAACTCGCTACTGTCGCGTTCATTAGTTAATCAACGTCCGTAGACACCTCTCATAGAGACGCACGCCACGCATGTAAAACGTCATTTTCAAACCAAACTACACTCGTTATTTTCAAATCTCACGCGGCCACTTCATTCCCCCACTCTCTCCCTCAATATCCCCACTCTCACCTCTCCATCTCTCTCTCTCTCTAGAAGCAAAAAAAAAAAAAAAAAAAAAAAAACTCTTTTATGTTTTGCAATCCATCTTCCATTTTTTTAACTAGAAAATTCATATTTACTAACATTCCCATTTTTCTATTTTTTAAAAGAATGAGTTCGGACTCCGAAAGCATCGGCTCCAACACTCGTACTTTCAGCCCAAACCCTGACCAAGGACTCCAAAATTACCAAGTACTCATAAACATTTATTGCAAGCATTTTCTGTCTATGTGCATGACGACCATACTATTAAGATCAATCCTCTTATTTGCACTCCCCTAGGTGTGGATTTTGATAAGGATTATGTTCATATGCTACTTCATAGATCATATTCCATGATAAAAGGTGTCAATTATATAAAAAATTATAATTCAAAAACAGACAATAAAGAGCACAAATTCTGATTATAAAGGTGATATTTAGATGGAGGTGCTTATTGTCATTGTCATGTTGAAACCGTTCCTTGAATACGGGGACGTCCCTTATTGATCTAAAATAGTCAAAGAGAATTACAATTAAAAGAAAGAAAGAAAGAAGAAAAGAAAAGAAGGCAAGCAGGTAATTAGACACTCAAATGCAACCAAAAAGAAAAATATAAACTTATATGGTTAACTCCCCGTGAAGTGACACCTACACAAACATGCAACAACAGAAACCAGATCAGTCTCAAATGTGTAATTAGCAATCGAGGCATCAAAAAAATATAAGAGTACCTTTGGGGTGAGAACCAGCTAATGTAGCTTCAGCAGATGATCCTACAAAGACTCAAAACCAGATCTTGCAAATAAGAGTACCTCTGGCATCAGCATCTTACTATTTACATGATTTTAAGATAGCCAGAGTAGAACCATTTACCCTTGAAGTAACTTACAGCAGATGGTACTCTATTTGAGGTGTAATTTTTGTACACTGCTGGTGGCGCATTCTCTACTAATAGCTGCCATGGATGATGAAAATTCCCTACTACGATTCTCTCTCTCTCTCTCTCTCTCTCTCTCTCTCTCTCTCTCTCTCTCTCTCTCTCTCTCTCACAAGTGCAAATTACACTTAAAGAAGTGAAAATTATTACAAATCTTTCAATTCCTCAAATGAAGGTTGAAAATGAAAATGCCAACCAAATATATCAATGGATAAATGTGGGTGTTAAATCGATTCCATTCAATATATGTGGGTGTAATCAGTGAGTATTAAATTCATTCGATTCCATAATATGCATGCATCTGTCTATGTTACTATATAGTTTAAAAACAAAATTTAATTCTGTTAGTTATTGTAATGTCTAATATTCATAAACATCATGAATAGATGGTTAGAAATAGCTCGGGCCAGACTACAAATCCTCCTACACCGACCTCTCCAAGTGTATCATGATAACCATTTTCCTTCCATACCTCTGACTGCGGAGCTATAATCTCCATCAGAACAACACTAAAATTTCCATTGCCCATTTCTACTCCATGGACAAGGGTATTTGGATCCACTGTATGCACCTCACCATGAGCAATTACCTGTTTCTTTCAATCATAGATATCGAATCTCTTGCCAAGATTTATCAAATCAGGCTGCATGTAAACATATAACATGTCATTAATATTTTTAAGTGGAGGAGCATATAATCATAAGCCTAAATTAGTATTAGAGAAACGTATACATACCGACAATGCATGACTAGATTTAAATCGGAGAATTGTCAGTGGAGCCATATCCCTTTGTTCCCCTTGCTTATCTACAAAGCAATTAAACTTTTGGAGGAGATCTCCCAGGCTTTTCTTCATTTCATCTAATTCATCTACCAAATTATCTCGTTCCCGTGACACTGCACCAAGCTTATGTACAATAGGCATTGTCTTCTTCAATGCAATCTTGCCTACATTTCCACCTATCCCCCGCATGCGCCCTCTATTATCACTCCCAATTGACTATAAACAGAATTGCAATTAGATTTATCAGAGAATGCATAAGTCTAAATAAACTCAAGTATTTAAAGGACATGCATACATACCTGTGTAAGGGCATCATCTACACTGGTCATCCGAGATGCAGGATTACTATTTTGAATCGATTTTATTTTTTTCAACATCCAAAAGAAAATTTATAGTACGGGAAATAAGCATTTAAAATTCACATGGATAATGAAAGGATGTACAACGGTTGCACTTACAAAGGTTTCTGGAAACTGTACTTTGTTATCCTTTGTCGTATGGGCTCGGATGTACACCTCAGCCCTACCAACCTCGGCATCAATAGTAAGATTCCTCTCAATTGCCTTTTCCCCATAACATCCATGCCAAAACACATAAATAATGGAATTAAATGACTAAAACATTGAAAAAATCATTATAAATAAATTAGAGCTACGTTATTTTAGGACATGTATCATCTCATGACGTGTGGCAGCCATGCTACACCGACCAAGTGTAGAAGGGCCAACTTGTTTGGCCCGATTGGATGCATTTCTTGCACTTGATTCCTTGAATTTATCAGTATTGCAATAATCCACAAAGAACATCCAATCCTCAATAAGGACACCAATAAGGGCGGGATACGATTTTGCAACTGCAGGATCCTTGTCCTTAATATACTTTTTATGGAAATTGTTCTTGAAATTTCTCCAAGCGGCCATACAGCGATCACGAACGTATTGTGGCCACGCTTCTTGGTTATCCTGAAATGCATAACTACACGCCAGGATATCACTGACCCTTTGAATGTACTATGAAGGCACCAACCGAAAGACTGTATAGGTGATCAGAATGTGTGCACGGGTGAGAACACCAATGCTTGAATTGAATGCGATCTAATTTGCATCCCTTGTATTCGGTTGCCCAAATTCATTAATCCTAATGACCCTTTTTAATGAAGTCTTCTCATGTAATTTTGAACCTCGCGTAGGACCTCTCTTCCTAGACAATAAAGATGACGACCTGCCTGCATAAAAAGAAAAATAGCTACTCACATGTTTCATCATCGCCAAAATAAAAGATATTTTAAATCTAGATAATTAAGGAAAACTATCTTATTACCTCTAGCATCTTCACGGGCTGCATCTGCAGGGGCTGCATCTTCAGGAGCAGCATCCCCTAGCGACTCTGCACCGAATGACTCTGCCTTTGAGTGAAAGTTCATTTTAAAAGAAATTTTAAATCTAAACTGCTAATGAGAGCTATGTTATTACCCCTGGCATAAAAAGAATAATAGCTACACACATGTTTCATCATCGCCAATATAAAAGAAATTTTAAATCTAAACAATTATGGAAGGCTATCTTATTACCTCTAGCATCTTCAGGGGCTGCATCCCCTAGTGACTCTGCATCGAATGACACTACCTCTAAGTGAAAGATCATTTTAAAAGAAATTTTAAATCTAAATAGCTAACAAGAGCTATGTTATTACCCCTAGCATCAAGCGGCTCTGCCTCTAAATCCATCTTCAAGATCTAATTTGTAATGTAATTACTATAAAATTTTTTATCCAAATAGCAAAGTACCAAGTATAATAAAGAGGCGAGTAAATTAATTCATAAGTTTTTTCTATCACATTAATATGATAATGGAAAAAATAAAAAAGGGCATAAATTAAAATCTTTTCGTTACAAGCATAATATAACCAACAAATCAGGTTTTTTCCCTGCTCTCTTTCTTTTCTTTTTCTTTTCAACAACCACACAAATATCTTCAATGTCATTGAATAACAACTTGCCACCCATGTCTACTTCGGTGAGATCAGGTCCTACTTCAGCCTCAGTTACAACCCGTGTTTTTTATAAAAGGCTTGTCTCATCTTCAACGAAAATCTTTCTTGGAACCTCCAAGACCACATGGTAATCAAGATTTTTTGGATCTCCATAATAGAAAACCTGCACGGCATGCTCTGCAAGAATAAATGGCTCATCACCCACTTGGTATGAACTGAGAAGATTAGACAAATTCACCAGTCTCAAATTCCCTACCGCATCGAAAGAAATACCTTGGTGCGTCACCTTCACCCAATCACACTTTAGTAGGACTGGCTTGTACCCTTCTCGGTACTCTAGTTGGATGATTTTGCAGAGGACTTCGTAATAAGGTATGGATTCATCCACTGGATTCTTATCCTTAATAGTAGGTCGAAAGGTGGTCATACTCTTTGTGCTAACCCTACTGTTCTGCTTCATTTTATTCTCTTCGTATTCCTTGGTAACAAAGAGGAAACCATTGATACAATACTTATTGTACTGCATCACAAAAGCCTTTGGTCCCCTAACTATATCTCTAAAGACTTCATTACTTGATTCATTCAAGTCTAGCTATTTCTTCAACCAAGGTATGAACTCATCATCACTCGCCACCTTAGTCCTGGTCTCGTCAACTACATTGCATTGCTTTAAGAAATTTTCATATTTCATGCAAGTTAAGACGGTTTTTACAAAATTGATTAAAAAAAATTCATAAATGTCGATACAATGTTGTTAAATCAAATTTGAAAAAAATAAATGAAGAAGACATATACATACAAGCTAAGTCCAGTTCGTACCCTTGCCATGTCTCATAGTTAGGATGACTTTTCAGTACCCAGGTGCGAGCCTGTTCGTACTCAATACCTTCTAAAATGATACTTTGACCAGGGCCAACTGGGCCAACCACGTCAACATCGAAGTCGTCAACAATATCTTGTAACTTCGGCATGAGTGAAATTGATCCGTCTAACCGCTTTTCCAGTTTCTTCAAGAGGCTTGTGTTATTTTTCCCTCTATACTAGTTAGAGAATATAAGTGTCTCCTCTTGAATGTATCATTCTGCTATACAACCTTCAGGTCGTGTCATATTGCGGACGTACACCTTAAACATCTTCATGAATCTAAAAGAGTTAACGACACATTAGAAAATATAATTGCATATGTTGGATCGGTTTATTCAAATTAAAATCATATCATACCTTTCAAATGGATACATCCATCGATAGTAGACAGGACCACATACGCGAGCCTCGTAAGCCAAGTGGATAGGCAGATGCATCATCACAACAAAAATTGAAGGAGGGCATGTAATCTCGAGCTCATATAAAGTCCTAGCCATGTCTTTCTCGAGAGCCATTCACATTTTAATATCTATGGTTCGCGAGCATAGGGCATTGAAAAATGTACTAAAGCTTCTAATTATAGTGCGCATTGGCTTACTATCCCTGAATGCATGTTAGATCAAAATTGGAAGTAGATGTTGCATCAATATGTGCTAATCATGAGACTTCATTCCCTTTAAATTGACACTATCTTCCTTTACGATATTTTTCCAATTCCCACTAAAACCAACTGGAACACAAAGCTCACGTAAAGTTTCGATGAAAAGTTTTTTCTTCTTTTCGAAGGAAGAAAGGACCCCGTTTTTGGATCACCTTGCCATCAATATTTTCTAGCCATAAATGCTTCTTAATTTCTAGCCACTTCAAGTTTTTGCATGCGTTAGCATCATCCTTAGTTTTGGTTGAAATGATGCTTTCCACCTCAATCTCAGTCAGACGAATTGGTAATGGTCGCAACTCTACCTTTTTATTGAAGGTGCCTACACTTGTATCTTTTCTGGCCTTATCGTTTAGAGGCAACCACCGTCTATGACCCATATAAATGTGTTTCTTTCCATGGTGTAATCGCAAGGAATTTTCATGGAGACCACATGCATGACAACCATACTCACCCTTAGTCCTACAACTAGAAACATTACCATATGTGGGAAAGTCATGAATTGTCCATAGCAAGATGGCACACATGTTGAACATGTTTCCATGGTATGCGTCGAATGTCATGATCCCTTTCTACCACAAGTCTTGTAACTCATCAATCAATGGCTCCAAATAAACATCAATATCCTTCCCGGGCTACCACAGTCCCTCAATGAGCAAAGTGAGCATAGTAAACTGCGGTTTCATTCATAACTTTGGTGGAAAGTTATACAACGTACTGAAAGTGTCAAAGGGGTTAAACCCATCTATAGCTAGACCCAATCGAACATTGCGAGACTCTGCGGAAAAATCCTTATACTTATTGTCAAGAAACTTCCATGTGCTGGAGTCCACCAGATGCCCCATCTTTCTACTCTGCATTTTTCCGGTTGAGTGTCAGGTCATCTCCTTTGCCACCCATGTCACATTGTACATTCTTTGTAGCCTTGGTGTTAATGGAAAATACCTTAACACCTTTGCAGGTACTTGAGCTCGTTTCAACTTGGAATCAACATAGGTCTTGTACCTAGAAGTACCACAGTTTAGACAACTCGTCTTCATCTCATGCTCTCTCCAGTATAACATGTAGTCATTTGGACATGCATGAATCTTCTGGTAATTAAGACCTAACTTTGTAATGATCTTCTTCGCTTGGTAGGTATTAGTTGGTGTCTTATTACTGGATGGCAAGATATTCTGGAGTAGGTGAAGAAGAGCCGTAAAGTGTTGTTCACTCCATCCATGGTTCACCTTTAATTTAAAAATTCGTACAATGATAGTTAGCACGATGAATTTGTGACGACTAGGATAGAGCTCAGTCATCGCATCTCATACATTTGCTTCAAACTCATTGGTTGAAGCATCTCCAACAATGTCTTCAGCTTTCGGGGCTACATTGGGTTCATCTTGAATAACTTGGTCCAGGTTATTACAACCGAGGTCTTCAACAACCATATTAACAATGTTATTTATGTCTACCACACTATGATATTAGTGAGAAGTGTGTTCGGTACACTTGGGTGATTCAGGCTCACCGTGCATATTCCACACCCTATATGTTGGATTAAATCCATATTTAATCAAATCTATCACCACCTCATCGATTGTGAAGGGTAAACGTAAACATCTGCATCTGGTACATGGACAATGAATGGTTTCTCTACTAGGTAAATGTACTTTTACGAACTTCACAAAGCTCATCATACCTTTTATAAATTGTGGGTTTGGGTAATGTAAAGTAATCCACTCCCTAGAGTCCATTGGACACCACCTGTAAGTAGGCACACATTTATAGACATAATTCATCATCCAACTAACTATTGACAATATTTATAAAAATAAAAGATATCCAACCAACTTTATAAACAACTTGCAACTTAACCTACTAGGAACCGCCATGCACCGTAATATCTTACGGCAGAGCGGGTTCTGTGGAGTTACGAGTTGAATTAATACAAAAGAATATAAATGAAGAAATATAAATATAAATTAAGCAGATTGTAGGTAGGCACACGTTTATACACCTAATTCATTATCCAACTAATTATTGACAACATTTATAAAAATAAAAGATATCCAATCAACTTTATGTAACAACTTGCAACTTAACCTACTGAGAACCGTCATGCACTTAACCTACTGAGAACCGTCATGCACCATAATATCTTATGACAGAGTGGGTTCTAAGGAGTTACAAGTTGAATTAATACAAATTATACCTAATGAAGCAAGTTCTTATTTGTAGCTACAGAAGTGGACTTTTAACAAATATAATTATATTCCTAAAACAAAACAAGCACCATCTTTCAATTCAAGCTATATCAAAACATCACAGATATATAGTTGATTTGATTAACAAGGCATTTAGCATTTTATGGAAGCATTTAATGCACCACATAATCTATTGCATTGTCAGAATGCATCATTAATATTTAAAATAAGTTGACCACTTTGTTAAAAAGAAAAGAACTAGGGATGATTTCTTTTTGTGAGCTAAAGGAAATACATTCATGGAATAAATACTAGTCATAAGGTAATTGAGTAAAAGAATACACATTTTTGTTATCTTCTCAAGTTAGAAAAGAAGTTTGTACTCTCCCTATCTTTTTGCGCATATCAATAAATTGCTGATCATACTTGCTTCTACCTAGACGAGCTAATTGTCTCTATCTAGAGGTGTTAATTGTCCCTATTTCATTCGGTAACATACCATGTACTGTCCTCATACAATTTACATACGAGTCGAAATTTCGGTAGCGCCTCCCCATATTCTCCAGATATATGTATAATTCAATACCAACTAGTTGCCACATGTAATCTATTACACATGGATAGAGGAAACCAATTAATAAAGAACCACATATCCAGAAAAAATATAGGGAGAAACTACCAAATTTTCAACTACATGTAAACTGAAAATGATGACAACCTAAGTATATGGTATAATACTGAACTATCCAAAATGGGACAATTTAGGAATCTATAAAGAACAAGCATTTTCAATCAAATGAATATACTTGTTCAATATAAATTCCTAAATGGGGGGGGGGGGGGGGGGGGATACATTGTGAAACCACTAGGTGGCATAAGTATTAATTGTAATTGTATCATGACGGAACATCAAGGAAGAAATGGGTTATAGTGAAACACAATCAATTATTTCAATAGTTTTTGTAGCATAACTATAAATAAGTACAAAAAACATATTTATCTCAAAAACATTATACATAGTCTAACATATTTGTACTTCATGTGCAAGAGCTTCACCTAATTGACCCAAGTCATGTTGTTGTGTATGTAGCTTGCCTAAGCGATCCAGCCGACAACCCCTGGAAAAAAGAAAAAAAAAAAAGAAAAAAAAAAACCGCTACATCTTAGACACATTAAAACAAGAGGCCTCAAACAAAAATAGGATATAATACTCTTGGGGGAAGGGTTATCTCTCTTAGCATGAATTTCTTGACTGAAGATGTTTTCCGACAATATAAATGTACATGATTGAAATAGGATTTGATGCCAAAAAGTCCCTCTATGATTCAAGAACCATGCATTTAAATGAAGTCCATTGATATTTTTCCCTGTTACCATCCTACCCAGTGAGAAAGTTTGGATGAATAAGTGTAATGACACGCAAAGGAAATGTGTACAATTATGTACAGACTAGAGAGTGTAATGCACTTGCTAGACATTTAATAAGATAAAACAATCAACATAATAAGAACTGTAAAAGATTGATCAAGGAACTATATCACCCATACATGTGCTTCATAAAATTTCCACTAGCCTTTGCCTCTGCTAATTTCCCCTTCCAGACCTTATTAGGACCTTTGTATTCATACCTTCTATCTTGGAAACTGAAATTACAAAGCATAGTAAATACCATTTAATTTGGACGAAGATCCAGACATACCATGTGAAGCCATAAACATGCCCATTAGTGAATTGAAATACCAGAAAGCAACAAGCTGGAATTTGACTAGTTGGTATTTATTTCTCAAACTTTTATCTTGGAAGCATAACAATGCAGCTGATATATGTGAAAGCAATGTTTGAGAATGAACTAGCTGGTAGAACAAAACCGTCGACTTGGTTTGAAGTTTGAACAAACCCTTGATTATTCAAAATAGGCCCACTTGATGGACTTGGGCACTTTTCATATGATTGACAACTTACTCATCCATTTAGCAAAACCAAGCATGAAAAATGAATGACTATTCGTGGAATCAAGTTTAGGCCGTTTCACACCCTTCACATTTCATGAAAGCCTAAAATTTCTCATTACCTAACACTGCATATTCCTCTATTAGAAGCAAAAAATTACTATTGGTAATAGTGAGCTTTCAAGGGCACGATTAAGGTATGAAAAGTATTCCATATCGAACATGTAATTGAGGTTTCGGCAGCCTTACCGCATAATGCCCCAGCCCAAAAATCAGGCAAGTCTAGCTATCATCAGGTGGTCCACATGCATACCTTGATTGTTGACCATTTACCATATTTGATGGGTGTCAATATCAACTCCATTATTCTATTCTACCTTCTAGCCATCAATTCAATTAAAGGAAGTGGTCCAGTGGTCTTATTAAATCAAGGCAGTTGAATCCATTGATCCAGACTGTTCATTAGGTCCAGCGCACATCTTATGGGTTGCCATGCAAAATTCATACTGATATGACAAATATAACCATTTGATCAAATAGCCTTTAATATAGATGGTCAAGATCATGGCTAGGACCCATCATGGAATGCTTATAGGTCTACTAACCAATTCACACAAATTAGGTCTACTAACCAATTTGATCCATCTACTTGTTAGGACCCATCATGGAATGCTTATAATTTTGAAGAATCGATTTGGTTAGATAATTGTAATCATCCTATCCATGGCTTGGAAAATGGATGGCTGCAAAAATAATGTCAAATAAATAATAAATCTGGTACTTTGATCAGTGTGGATTTTTGCATAATAGCCTATGGTATTTGTTTTATATGTAATGGACTGTTCAAATCAATCTTTTGGACTCTACTAATAGCATTATAACTCTGAAAACCCTCAAAGTATTTGAGAGATGTTCCTAATCTCTTGGGATTAGATTAGTTGAGTAATCCTAATCTCTTATTCATGGACACTTGTTTATGGAAACAGGACCATTGGATTTTTCTTTTTCTTCTTTTCGTTTTTAACCATCCAATAGATGTCCACCAATCCACTAGTTACATGATAAAATAATCTTTAATTTTTGTTCATGATATATCTACACTAGCTACCATAATTTGGACGGTTTAATTTGATTACTTGTATGCCATGTTCGCAATTTCTTTGTAATTTCTAAGTGCTTGTGTATCATCCATCGCACTCTACAAGAGTATTAAAGTTTTTCTCTTTGGATTTTTATGGTGCATTTGTTCCCCATCTCCACTACATTTCAATACATGTGTGGTGTAGCAACAGTGTCAAATGGCATCTATGAATAGGCTCGAGTGGGGTAGTCTGTTTTTGGTAATTTTACATTTTTTCCCTACTGAAATAGAGTATGACATTTACAACTTTCAACACTCAGTAACTTTTCCATCTCTAGGATTTATTTATAATTTACAACATGCAGATTTAGAGGCATTGCCAACTATTAAGAAGCATTTCCTTAAAAAAGAAAGTGGCAGTCATTTCCAGCAGCATTCCTCGTGCTTACGGGAAGACACTACTAATGAAATTGGGACTCGTATTTTCATCCAAACAAATACTTTGATACTCTGGCAGACTACTATGGATGATACACAGGCAGTTTAAATTACTACGAAATTAGCTACATGGCATAAAATCCAATTGAAACTCTGCATCCGTAGTTTACGGACTGCCCGGGAAAGTTCTTCTTCATCTTCAACATACGAAAGCAAGACTGAGAGGGAATGGGAAAAGAGAAGCTTACCTATTTGAAGACGTTGCTTGATGGAAGGCTGAAGACGTTGCCAATGGAAGATGACCCACTCGATGGAAGGTTGAAGACGCTGTTCAATCGAAGAGGCCACTGCCAATGGAAGGTCGAAGACGCGCTCGATGAAAGGTTGAAGACCCGCTCGATGAAAATGGGAAAATAGGAAACGATGCTCAAAATTTTGGCATTCCTCTTCTAAATCACAGAAACATTTCAAATCTGAACAAGTGTTAGTTTACCATTGTTTATAATAAACAACTTGATAACAATTGTACATGCAAGAGGGGCCATTTTTTGAATAGTTAAGATGTATTATATAAAAATATTATAAATATTAAACATTTATAACTAGTTGGATTATTTGAATGGTCAGGATAACTCTATATCATTGCCACTATTTTCATGAATGAGTCACCACCATTTTACGTTCTATACAAAACTCACATTTTTTTAAAGAAGAAAAAAAAAAGGGGTAAAAATAGCTTTGGAAATGGGAGGGCTCTATGGGCCCCACCATGATGGATATGTTTCATCCATGCTGTCCATCCATTTCTCCACATCTTTTTGGGATCGATCCCCGAAATTGAGCGTTAATTAAGTCTCAGGCGGACCACAAAAGGAGAATATGTTGGACGATTGGATGTCCACCATTTAATAAAAATCTATTTTATGGGGAAAAAAAGAATATTAAATAAAGTTGATGAATTTGAAAAAAAAAAAAAAAGAATTTGATTTTGAGAATAAGTATAATATCCTAAAAAAGAAAATTAAAAATATGAAAATTTTCACAATGTTAAAAAATGAAAATATTTTGAAAAATAAAATAAAGTTGAGAAGTTCGATAAAAATTGACAAGTTCGAAAAAAAATGCTTTTAAACAAAATTTAGAAGTTCTAAAGAATTGAAAATTTTAAAATAAAATGATATTAAAAAAATCGATACTTGAACAAAAAAACAAACATTTTGAAACGAAAAATAAAGAAGTTGAAAATTTTTGTGATATTGAAAAATATTTGAAAATGTTCAAAATTTGAAATTAAAAGAAAAGTTATTTATAAAAACACTGAGATTTTGAAAAAAGATATATCATTTAAAAAAAAAAAAAAGAAAATTGAAAAGTTGAAAACAAAATGATGCTTTTGAAGAAAATCGCCATTTTGAATTTTTTGAGAAAAAAATTTGGGAAATTTTTTTGAGATTTTAAAAATAAAAATCCAGAAATTGTATTTTTTTTTTTTTTTTGGAAATATTTGATAAGAAAAATAATATTTAGTTAAAAGTTTTCAAAGAAAAATTTAGAGTAAAAAAATATACATTTTGAAAAAAAAATGTGATTTTTAAATGGAAATTGAGATTTATCCGTGGAAAAAAAAAAAAAAAAAAAAAAAAAAAAACCCTTTTCTACTAAATTATTAGGCACATCCACTAATTAAACCTTTAACCGTTTTTGGACATTCTAATCAGTCTAGATTGAAGAGTAAATAACTTCAGATGTCTAAATCAAATTTCACTCAAATTGTTGAGTAATCTTGTATGCCCAATATTTCTCATATGTAGCCTGATCAGGGTAACTAATCAAATTGAGGGTATTGATCACTAAAATAGAGTGAATGGACTAGACATGTAAAATGGGCCAAATATTCTGGTCAAAATTGTGACTCAATTTACTGACCTCGTGAAAACCTAAGAATTGATGTTAGTAAGTTTTGTGGGCCCATCATGCTGTGTGTTGAACATTAACACCGTGCATTTGATGCATCCCCTTTAGTTTATGAAATATCTCAAAATCATCCGTATACGAAACTCAGGTGGGCTGTACCATCTAAAACTATGTGAAGACATCCTAAAACATATAAAAGCACTTGGTGGGGCCCACATGAGTTTTTGATGCGGCTGAAACTTGGTCTAACCCCTCATCCAAGTGGGACACGCTTAATGAATGGGTTGGATCTGTTAATCACATCTAGGTGGGCCCATTATATGATTATGAATGTTTTAATGGGAGGGTAACCCCTCTCAACTATAGTATGTAGTGTGGCCCACCCATGTCATGGATTGACTTTATATTTTAATCACGTGGCCCACCATGGAATGTTGCATCTGATTGATGGGGCAGATCTAAATTTCAAGTGAACCCCACCATGGAAAAGAGTGGGATGGTGACACCAACCGATGAAACCTTCTTAGGGCCCACCACATGTTTATTTTAGTCCAACCTATTATAAGTTAATACAGACATGGAATAATTGAAAATGATTTTAGAGATCATTTTAGAATATAAGCCCAAAAGTGATTCATGTCCTAAGCTTAATTGGACCACACAAACAATAGCAGTGGGACAATGAGTCTCACCATTAAAACATCCATAGGGCCCACCATAACGTTTACTTTCCATCCAATCCATTAATAATATCACACATACCTAGATGAAGAGGAAAAACAGAAAATTATATCGATTCAAAACTTCTGTGACCCTCAAAAGGGTTTCAATGGTAGACATTCATTCTCCCACTTCCTTTTATAGTGTGGCCCACTTGATCTTTGAATTTGTCTTAATTTTTAGCCCAAGACTTATGACAAGCTGTCCAAATGGACAGATGGTTTGGATATAACACATACCTCATATGGGACCCACAGAACACACCAGCAACGTCAGTGGTGTGTGGTACACTAGCCAATCAGATGTGGTTTAGCTAGTGATACGAGTAGCCATGTGTCTAGTGGTTGGTGCTCTGTGGGCCCCACCAAGATATATGTGCTTTATTTGTACCATCCATCAATTTTTGCACATCATTTTAATACTATATCACATAAATGAGGTAGATCAAAATCTCATGTGGACCACACCATGGGAAAACAATATTGATTGAATGTTTACGGTGCTCACTGAATTTCCACTGTTTCCTCTCGTGTGGTCCAGTTGAGTGTTGGATACACCTAATTTTTGGTCGCACGTCCTAAAATAATCTCATAAAACGGATGGACGTGATGGATTTCTCACAAACATCTCGGTTGGCCCCACCCAACATACGGAATCAAGTAATCAATGGCCTTAGATTTTGGAACCATGGGCTCTACTTGTCACAATAAAAGATACGCTTACACCATGTAAAAGCTCACATTGTGCCCCACGTGGAGTTAGTTTCAGTTTTAAATGTGCTAGTTTTGGGACCAATGTAAAATGGTGGTGATTTATGTAGTCACTAGTGAAAATGATATAAAGTTATCTAGACCATCCAAATAGTGGGTCTTCTTGTAGATGGTTAATATTTATCTTGTACCCATATTATACAATCTTAACCATCTGGTAAATGGGCCCTTAAATGTATGGCTTAAAACTTAGTTTAGTATATAATTTGGTGTTAAACTCACATTGTTCGGATGTGAATCAAAAACTCATTTTGAAAGAGGAATTTTTGAAACCCTCTTTCAATGACTTTTCCTTTCTCGCTTTCCCTCCTGCTCTTACTCTAGCTCTCCCTCACTCGTTGCGACTCTTGTTCTCCCCCCACCTCTCTGAGCAATGCCGACCTTAACCCATCTCCAACCAAAACATTTTAGCATTGTCCAAACCCCATCGTTTTCACCCCATTGTCATGGTAGGAAGTCGCCGCACCCATTGCCGCTGCACTCATTTCCATTGTTGATCTGGTGGTGGATCTGGGACGGATTTGCTGATTTCAGGAGAATCGGGGGATATGGTTTTTGCATAACCCCTCCATCATCCCGAGCATCAGGTTCTTGTAGGTAAATCCGTCCATATTTTCTTATAATTCAATTGAAAATTGGGGATACGATTTGTACATTAGCTATTTGTTGAATTTCCTGAGAGAAGGTGGGATTTGTCTTAGGACTATGCTTTTGTTTTGAAATTATTGCATTAATCTGTTCTCAAAGAATTGAGATTTGGATTTTAGGTTGATCATGATTCATGGCCATCCATCCATTGGTAACCATCTTACATCAAGAAGTCTATTACATCAAGGTTGCTTTTGTATGATTCAGTTATGTTATTCTTAGCTTGTATGGTCACCTAACTAGTGATATCATGTGCTCTTATTTTAGATAAGTATGCTATTTACCATGAAGTATGTATGGTAGATCTAATTGTTTGATCCGTGAAGTGAAAGATGAGGGTAGGTAAAAGAGAAAATAAGACTAATTTTCAGCTTGAAAATGGTTTTGTACAAATGGAAAAAATAAATAAACAATCTATTGATCTGTAACGCCCCCATGCTTTGGAATCCTCGAGTGTTACCATGAAGTTCAACTTGATACGTACATGTGTATGACACCAACCTAACTATCATGACCTTACATCCATTCCCCAACACAAATCTATCCATTGGGAATGATCTCCATTTATAGATTAAGCCATTTAACCCTTGAATTTCAAAACAAGGCCATTCGTCACGTGATTTGACGTAAGAACTTTCCCTTGAACGGAATGATGAAGAAACTCCTTATCCATAATGATTTAAATATACGTTCTTTTATAAGAATTTCTTAGAAACATACCTATAACCATGTGGGGCCATTAGATTTTCCAAAACTCACAGATCAGTAATAATTATGAAAATGCCATTGACCTATACTCCTGATCACTCCGGAAACCTACTTTGTGTTCACCCATTCACAAAACTGACCATACATCCACCCATATGCATGATTAGAGTGCTAACCATAAAGCTTCCTTATTATTAATAAGTCACCTGACCATCCACCAGGTTTGGATCCGCCAAATGGGCCATCTGAATATCAGTCTGAATTAGTCATTATGAAGATCTTCGGGTTCAAGTCCAAACTACCTGGTAACTTGTCAATCGAAGGTGTACAAATGTTATTTTGAATTATGGAGTGTGTAAGGCACAAAAGGAGCATCTTGGACATCCTTGGGAGATCGGGGCCCAAACTGGACCAATGGAAAGAACACGAAAAATGAATAATGCCTGCCAAATTTTAAGAAATTCAGGCAGCGCACTCCGACGTAATGGATGTCAGAAGTTGGTTGAGAAATGGATGGCAAGATTATAAATATTCAATGTATTTAATGTCATTACATACCATCGTTGAAGCTAAAACATAACGTGCGGCCCACCCGATCAACAAATTTGTTCTATTTTCAGACCCTCATCCTAGCAGAGTGTGTTCGACGCAATGAACAAAGTGGATCGTGAGACTAAAAATAGTACAATTCACTCCACACAAAATGAATTAATTCACGTGGAATAACAAATTCTCATAGAGACATGCATGGGTTTCAACGGTGTGAGTAATTCACACACTCATTGAAGGTGTGGCGCATCTGGAACTTAGATCTGATTCATACTTTGACCCATGTGCCAAAACATTATGATAAAGGTGGTGAAGGGAGTAGATTTTCTAGAAGGCAACCACAAATACCCCCTCTCCATCCCACCCACCTCCACCCCCCCCCCCCTTAATTTTAAGCAAAGAAACAGGTTTCACATTAGTTTTAACGGTGAGTTTCACCCACATGCTTTTGCAACGTATGGCCCACCTGAAGCTCAGATGGACTTCAAATTTGGACTCGTGGGTCAACATGACTCGACATAACTAATGAACGGGATGGATTTTCACAATAACATCGGGGTAGGACCCACCTAATTTTGCCCCCATGAGAGACAAGATGTTATGTGAAATCAATGCATGTAACTGACTTCCTTGGTTCAACGAGAACACAGTCCCATGTTGATTAAAGTGTGACCCACCTGAATTACAGATTGACCCTTATAACACGCCCAAACACACCTTAAGGTCATTAAAATCCTTTTAACCAGTAATGTTTAATTTCTAGATGATCCAACCATCAAACTAACCGGAATCTACAATTAGAGCTAGAAATAAGAGAAATTGGGAGTATGGCCCACCCAAGCTTCGAATTTCTCTCATCTCCGACCAAGCGACCTAAATGGGTCCACAGAGAATCATGGATGGAGTGGATTTCTCAAAAAAAATCCTGGTGGGCCCCACTTAATGGGATGCCTGTGCATAGTTGGTGCACACTCACTGTGCACCGTACCAACAAGAGCGGTCAAAGCTCCCTTGACTGAGATTTTCAAAGAAGGAAAACTCCTTTGCTTTTTTACTTCCCGCCAGCACTCTTTTGAAACGAACGGATGGTTGCAATGCACATGGCCCACCATCCCGGGTCACGTCCATGATCCAAACCATCCCTCGTGTCAGCAACGTGAGGCTGACCAAAACCCTAGTTATTTCACACAAAGAAGAGCACGTGTGTGATCACAAATCCAGTTGTGAATGGGCTGTGAAAAACTAACTTTCCCAAAAAATGGAAATCACATTCCGCTGCTGCCACGAGGGTGATCCGTGTGAGGAGAAAAACTCTCATCTTAGCCCTCCGTTCAAACTTATCTCCGTCGTCCATTCTAACAGCGGTTTAGGGCTTCCACTTGAAGCAAAACCAAAACTGCTCGATTTCATAAAACTGACTGTATACGGAGCCATTGCGAAATAAAGCCATCCAAGCCTTTCATTTCTTATCCTACAGTCAAGGAGACTTAGGCTTGAGATAAAAAGGCCAAGGGATCAAACAACAGAGCTCTATCTCCCCATCTTGTGGCAATATGAAGAAAACCATCAGTTCTTTATTTTCTCTGAAACCACCAACTAAACCTTCTGCAAGCTTCGATTTCTCCGTTCTAGGAGCTTCCTAAAGCTTAGCCTGATCGTCTTCATACAGTGGGATGAAGAAAAAACCAACGAATTCTATTTTGCCATTAGAGTTGCCTCCTTCTTCCTCATTCGTTGATTGTGCTACACCACATCTAGTCACAGTGGGTTGGAGTGAGCTCTGGTCAAGTTGGAGGTGTTGCTGGCTAAGGTCGAAAGAAAGAAAGAGAGGAGGAAAAGAGAGGAAGAAAATGAATGAAGAAGAGAAGAAGAAAGTAAGAGGGAAGAAGTGTGGTGCGGTTGTTGTTGCACTGCACCACCCTGACTGGCCTTCCAGACTGTGAACTGGGTCTATTTTGTCAGAGCCAAGTCTGAATTCTCTTTGGCTTGCAGTAGGCATGGGTGGTGGCGATGATGTTGTCGTTGTTGCTGCAGTCATTGCCATACCCGAGAAACCTCTCAGTGGGCCGCAAACTGGGCTGAGATGTAAGCCTTCATCAAGCCGTGAGGGGAGCTGAAAACGCCCCTCAACTAGGCCTTGAATCGGGCTGGAAAATATGCCTTGACTGGGCTAAAATCTGAGGTGAAACACCTCTCAGATGGGCCAAGATTTTGGTGCTAATGGGCCAGTAGTCAGCCCAGTTCTGATGAGTGTAAAGCTGACCCATTGACTCAGCTGGGCCATCCGCTTGTTGGGCCAAGGATAGCCTAACCTAGCCCCATTTTTGGGGTTTTATTAGACCCAACAGCTGGTCCAAAATAGAGCCCCAGTTCGATCCTTGGTTGGGGGTAAATTTGGGCTCCAAATTGGGCCCTTGTTGGACAAGAATATGTCGGGCTTGATCACCCTAATGCAGGCCCAAATAACTATGTTCATGGGACCCTTCAAACCCAAGCTGACCAATGTGAGTTAACTTCCTCTCCTTAAGTTAGTTTCATGATTTATCATCGTAATTATTACAACATGGTTAACGATTAGTAGGTTACTTGTGCTCGAGTTAGTAGGATAAACAGACTTATAATTAGCAAACAATAGTAATTTAAATTATCTCTCTCTCTCTCAAATATTACCCTTAATAGTGGTCCTAGTGATTATCGCCATCAAAACTATTATTATTACTATGGAGCTACTATTAACGTTAATAATTACTTTCTAATTGCTAAATTAACTTGATTACCATTTTCATCGATATCAGGATTTGCAAATATCAAGAATGCATGGCCGTTAGTAAACTATCTACTTTAATAATAGTTATTATACACAAGGAAATAAAATAATATCGCCTTGTCATTCTTAAATATTACCATGATAGTAGGTTATAATATTAATTATCATTATAATGATTACTACTAACATGTTACACTAATATTAGTTACTATAAATGAAACCATCATTAATAATATTTGTATGGTACCCATCACTTGAAGATACTACCTTTGATAATACCATTTTATCTCAATCGTAATACTAATTATTGCCATGATGAGCTGATATCAAGTATATCATTAATGTTAATACTTATGTTGTGGGTATTGAATTAACATGGTAACTAGTTTTAAACCAAATAACATTTAAACTCAAAATATCTAGCATAGACCTAAACTCTATGATAAAATCTTAAACAATCTAATCCCTAGGTTACTACCTTGAACATAAATGGTGAGTTAAGTTGGATCTAATAGCACAATTTCATAACTTATGGTAGGATCCAAGTGTAAAGTTGACATATGAGGTGATGATTCTTCCCCTTGAGCTTTCCATCTTTTCATTAGATTAAGTTATAGTTTTTATTTAAATTTATAATTGATATCTTTCTTTTATAATCACATGTGTTAGCTGGTGGAAATCGAATTGTTATATTGCTTGGTTAATGTTCATCATGAATTGTAACGTCTCGAAAAAATCCATACACAGACCCGACTACCACCTCAGTCAGAAATCACCAAGGACCGAATCCTTTAGAAATTAGACGAAAATTAATTAAGTAGTAAACTGAATTAATCGATAGGTTAGCTTGAACTGCTTTCTATACGAACTACAAGACCCAAAATCAATAGAATCACTAACTCTACATTACCTAAAAACCTAGGATCAATCTCAAAACCCAATTGCTCTCGGGTGCACATTGAAACTCTGTATCGGACCCAAACCGCACGTCGAAAGGCTGATAACTGCAAAACTATACGATTATGACCACCTTACTGGGCTTGACAACCATCGTAGGAATCGAGCCCGAATAGTATCCAGAAACGCACAACTAGAGCCCTGAGTAAAGTATGTGAGAAATGTAAATATCTTTAGAAAAAGAACTTAGATTTAAGTGAATTGGGATGTTCAATTGCATGCTAAATTTAAGGTTTCTGACCATTAGATTCTGACCCAATTACACTCTTGGATCAAGGAAATTTCCCTACATAGGTCAGTGTACTTGTGGCCCCGATTTAGTGACGATGACCGTTGAACTAAAACTGCTCCTCCACAGTCGATCCTCTAATCCGATCAGAATGAAATCTTAACCTGACATAGATCCATTATCAGGGAACTTTTCCCAAACCGTTTGCAGGCAATGGACCTTCAGATGAGCTCCATGGCCCGAAACAGCCAACTTTTAGTTATTCATAAGTCTACCAGGGTCTTGTGCCCATTGACATCACTTCTGGGCCAATATAATGCCCTAAACCCACCCCTCTCTCATTCCATACGAATTTCCTTAAGCCCTATGAGAGAAAAGAGAGAAAAGAGGAGAGTGAGGAGAAGTGAGAGAGAGTTGTGGTTTGTCGCTGGGATTCATTCCTGTCACTCCACATGCTGAAGCACCTTTCTCGTGTCACTATACCGACGTATCTGAATCCATTTTTAGGTAAGAAATCCTAACCCTAATCTATTTTAGGTATCTAAGTAGAAGAATTGATGAAATAGTTAACCTATTTCGTGATTCAGGTAGCCATTGTGTCGTTGATAAAGGCGTAGTGATCGAACTGAGTTTGATACGAGTTTACCGATGAAAGGTGTGGACTATAAACGTTTAGGTTATGGTTTTCAAGGCTTTCAATGTCAATTAATGATTTATGGTTGACTTGTTTACTTTCACATGTACTTAGACACGATGTTTTCCATGTATTACACATATATATGAACTATGTTAAACATAATGCATTCCATGTGTTTATTGAAATGTCTAAATGAATATGGAATTATTTTTTGTGCTTGTCATGCTTATTAATTGAGAATACGTGATTGTTGAATGCGTGACAACTCCTTTGTGAAAGGATTTGTCATAATATATGTTATGACTAATTTATTAAATGTATGTTTGAAATGTGTAGTTTAAGTGTTTGATAAACTATCTGAATGGGTGATTATTTGATGAAATGCATTTATTTAAGGTGTTGAGATGAGATTCTCAATTACCTTAGTTATATGAATAACTTTCTTCATATAATTTACATTTGACTACGTGATTCATGGATAAAATGCTTATGTATGATAACATGTGCACTATGTGTTTGTTAAAATGTTCAAATGAGATTTATATGTGAATTGGTTGTTAAATGTTGTTTGACTATCACACATGAATGCCTGTTGTATTTGAGTATGATTGGGATTAATACATAATCTAGGCAATCGGTAACGACTTCTGATCGAGTGGCTTAATCAGTTTCGCCACCAGGGACACGTTCGATGAATCCGAGTCGTACGGTGATTATCGATAGTGGTTAGGCCACAAGGAGGGCGTATACGCTCTTTGTCGATCAATTTAGCGTGTGCTCGTACCAATCAGACTTGTCAAGGAACCTAATTAGCCTAATGTGTGTTTACCATGTATGGATGTAATTGCTTGAATCTAAGGTACCACTCACCAGTGTAAAGCCTGTTTAAGCTTGGACCATGATCCGTTAAGGCTCATGAGCCAAGCATGGTAGTGTATGGGACACCGTGGTTGAGCTATCGGCCTACGCTAGGGTGACGAGCCTCCTTGTAGTGACCAGTGAGCAACCCAAACTCATGAGCCGAATATGGTGGTGTATTGGACACCGTATTCGAGCTGTCAGCCTACGCTAAGGTGACGAACCATCCTGTAGTGACCTTGAGTGTAAAATAGGCCTTCGATTAGGTGACAAGCCTCTCGTAGTGACCTCGAGTGTGAATTAAACCTACGCTGAGGTGACGAGCCTTCCGTAGCGACCTATGGTGTAAACTCACAAGCTTGCCTATTGTATGTGATTAACTAGGATTGATGACCCTAGATGAATCATTGTTTGGGTCAATGATATAAAGGGAGGCACCTTAGCTTCCCAAACCTGTCGTATGAATAAGTCTAAGTAAGAACTTGGCTAACACGACCATGCACCGCATTGCATGTGCCTTTGGCATGGGTGTTGAGCACAGTGGGAGTTTAACATGCGCGATCGTGAGATGATGTCGCAGAGGGAGTACAGGCAAGGGCATGCATCATTCACTACAAGAAATAGGGTTTTTAGTGACGAAACTTTTAGCGACGAAATATCTTTTCATCGCTAAAAGTGACTTCTAGCGACGAAATAAATTTTCGTCGCTAAAAGTTGACTTTTAGCGACGAAAATTTTCGTAGCAAAAAATCGTGGATGAGACTTTTAGCGATGAAAATTTTCGTCGCTAAAGGCTCCAAACAATTTTTCAAAAAATTCGAATGGATTACTTTTAGCTATGAAAATTTTCGTAACTAAAAATCCTAGATGAGACTTTTTGCGACGAAAATTTTTGTCGCTAAAGGCTCCAAACATTTTTCAAATACTTCGAATGGATTACTTTTAGCGATGAAAATTTTCGTAACTAAAAATCGTGGATGAGACTTTTAGCAATGAAAACTTTTGTCACTTAAAGCTCCAAAAATTTATCGAATAGATTACTTTTAGCGACGAAAATTTTTGTAGCTAAAAATCGTGAGTAAGACTTTTAGCGACGAAAATTTTCGTCGCTAAAGGCTCCAAACAATTTTTCAAACGAATGGATTACTTTTAGCTACAAAAATTTTCGTGGCTAAAAATCGTAGATGAGACTTTTTGTGACGAAAATTTTCATCGCTAAAGGCTCTAAACATTATTTCAAAAAATTCGAATGGATTACTTTTAACTATGAAAATTTTCGTAGCTAAAAATCGTGGATGAGACTTTTAGCAAAGAAAACTTTCGTCACTAAAGGCTCCAAAAATTTATACAAATATATCGAATGGATTATTTTTAGCGACAATAATTTTCATAGCTAAAATCTTTCAAAAAATCGAATGAATTACTTTTAGTGACGAAAATTTTCGTAGCTAAAAATCGTGGATGAGACTTTTAGCGACGAAACTTTTTGTCGCTAAAGGCTATAAACATTATTTCAAAAAATCGAATGGGTTACTTTTGGCTACGAAAATGTTCATAGCTACAAATCATAGATGAGACTTTTAGCGACGAAAATGTTCGTAGCTACAAATCATGGATGAGACTTTTAGCGGTGAATATTTTCGTCGCTAAAGGCTATATTTGGATGACTTTTAGCGACGAAAAGTTTCGTCGCTAAAGGCCCCAAACTTTTTTCGAATAGATTAATTTTAGCTACGAAAGTTTTTGTAGCTAAAAATAATCGTGGATGACACTTTCAGTGACGAATATTTTCGTCACCAAAGGCTCTAGGAAAATTTCCGACCAGTATGAATTACTTTTAGATACGAAAATTTTCATCACTAAAAACGTGAATGGAATTTTTACCTACGAAATATTTCGTAGGCAAAAGTATATGTTTTTTTCTTAAAAAAATATTCCATCTCAAATTTCCTGATATACACCTGTTAGAATATAATTCATCATATTTGTCCTGATATACACCTGTTATATAATATATTTCATCATATTCACATTCACATCCATCTAAACCCAAACTACATAAATTCATCCAGACATAAACTACATTCATCCAAACATAAACTGCATCCATCCAAACACAAACAATCTTATGGAAAAAAAAAAAAACAAAAACAAATGAAAGAGAGAGAACATATGAGAGGTGATCCAAACAAATGAAAAGAAATTCATAAGATTGTTTAGGTTTAGGTTTAGGTTATAGTTTAGGTTTAGTTTTGGTTTATGTTTAGGTTAAGGTTATAGCTTTAGGGAATTGAGAATAGGTTAAGGTTTAGGTTTAAGAAATTAGGTTCTGGTTCGAGTTCGGTATCGGGTTTAGGTTTCGATTTTCAAGTTTAGGTTTAGGTTTAGGTTAGGGAGTTGAGATTAGGATTAGGTGTAGGTTTAGGTTTAGGATTTGAGATTACATTTAGGTTTTAGGTTTAGGTTATAGGTTTAGGTTTAGGTTTAGGTTATAAGTGTAGGTTATAGGTTTAGGTTTAAGTTAGGTTATAGGTTAAGGTTTAGGTTTAGGAAATCGGGTTCGGGTTCGGGTTCGAGTTCGGGTTTAGGTTTGGTTTCAAGTTTAGGTGTAGGTTAAGGAGTTGAGATTAGGATTAGGTATAGGTGTAAATTTAGGGATTTGAGAATACATTTAAGTTTTAGGTTTAGGTTATAGGTTTAGGTTTAGGTTATAAGTGTCGATTATAGGTTTAGGTTTAAGTTAGGTTATAGGTATAACTTTAGGGAATTGAGAATAGGTTAAGGTCTAAGTTTAGGAAATCGGGTTCAAGTTCGGATCGGGTTTATGTTTGGGTTTTCAATTTTAGGTTTAGGTTTAGGTTAGGGAGTTGAGATTAGGATTAGGTGTAGGTTTAGGTTTTAGGTTTAGGTAAAGGTTATAGGTTTAGGTTAGGTTTAGGTTATAGATTATAGGTTATAGCTTTAGAAATTGAGAATAGGTTAAGGTTTAGGTTTAGGTTTAGAAATTGGGTTGTTTAGGTTTAGGTTTAGGTTAGGGAGTTGAGATTAGGATTAGGTGTAGGTTTAGATTTAGGGATTTGAGAATACATTTAGGTTTTAGGTTTAGGTTTAGGTTTTAGGTTTTGGTTTTGGTTTAGGTTATAAGTTATAGCTTTAGGGAATTGAGAATAGGTTAAGGTTTAGGTTTTGGAAATTGGGTTTGGGTTTGTAATCGGGTTTAGGTTTGGGTTTTCAAGTTTAGGTTTAGGTTAAGGAGTTGATATTAGGATTAGGTGTAGGTTTAGGTTTAGGTTATAAGTTATAGCTTTAGGGAATTGAAAATAGTTTAAGGTTTAGGTTATAGGTCTACGAAATCGGGTTCAAGTTCTGGATTGGATTTAGGTTATAGGTTTAGGTTATAGGTTAAGGTTTAGGTTATAGGTCTACGAAATCGGGTTCAAGTTCGGGATTGGATTTAGGTTATAGGTTTAGGTTATAGGTTAAGGTTTAGGTTAAGGTTTAGGTTTAGGTTATAGATTTAGGGAATTGAGAATAGGTTAAGGTTTAGGTTTAAGAAATTGGGTTCGGGTTCGTGTTTGGGATCGAGTTTAGGTTGGGGTTTTCAAGTTTAGGTTTAGGTTTAGGTTAAGGAGTTGAGATTAGGATTAGGTGTAGGTTCCTGCTTTAGGTTTAGGTTTAGGTTTTAGATTATAGGTTACGGTTTTAAGTTTAGGTTAAGGTTGTTATAGGTTTAAGTTTAGGTTATAGGATATAGGTTAAGGTTTTGAGTCATAGGTTTTGGGTTTAGGTTAAGGTTATAGGTTTAGGTTAAGGTTTAGGTTTAGGTTTTGGTTATAAGCTATAGGTTTAGGGAATTGAGAATAGGTTAAGGTTTAGGTTTAGGAAATCCGGTCCGGGTTTGAGATCAGGTTTAGGTTTAGGTTAGGGAGTTGAGATTAGGATTACGTGTAGGTTTAGGTGTATGGATTTGAGAATACATTTAGGTTTTAGGTTTAGGTTTAGGTTTTAGGTTATATGTTTAGGTTTATGTTATAAGCTATAGGTTTAGGGAATTAAGAATAGGTTAAGGTTTAGGTTTAAGAAATCGTGTTCGGGTTCGGGATCTAAGTTTAGGTTTGGGTTTTCAAGTTTAGGTTTAGGTTTAGGTTAGGGAGTTGAGATTAGGATTAGGTGTAGGTTTAGGTTTAGGGATTTGAGAATACATTTAGGTTTTAGGTTTATGTTAAGGTTTTAGGTTATAGGTTACGCTTTAGGTTTAGGTTAAGGTTATAGGTTTAGGTTTAACTTTAGGTTATAGGTTATAGGTTAAGGTTTTAGGTCATATGTTTTGGTTTAGGTTCAGGTTATAAGTTTAGGTTAAGGTTTAGGTTATAAGCTATAGATTTAGGGAATTGAGAATAGGTTAAGGTATAGGTTTAGGCAATCGGGTTCGGGTTCGGTTTTAGGATCGGGTTTAGGTTTGGATTTTCAAGTTTAAGTTTAGGTTTAGGTTTAGTGATTTGAGAATACGTTAAGGTTTAGGTTTAGAAATCGGGTTCCCGAGTTCGAGATCGGGTTCATGTTTGGGTTTTAGGTTTAGGTTATAGGTTTAGGTTATAAGTGTAGGTTTAGGTTCGTGTTTTAGGTTTAGGTTATAAGTTTAGGTTTAGGTTAAGGTTTAGGTTATAGGTTTTGGGATTTGAGAATAGGTTTAGGTTATAAGAATAGGTTTAGGTTATAAGTATAGGTTTAGGTTTAGGTTTAGGTTTTATGTTTAGGTTAAGGTTATAGGTTTAGGTTTAGGTTTAGGTTAGGTTATAGGTTAAGGTTTAGGAATTGGGTTTAGGTTATAAGTTTAGGTTAAGGTTTAGGTTAGAGGTTAAGGTTTAGGTTAAGGCTTAGGTTTAGGTTATAGGTTTTGGGATTTGAGAATAGTTTTAGGTTAAGGTTATAAGTTTAGGTTTAGGTTAAGGTTTTTGGATTTGAGTTTAGGTTTAAGTTATAGTTTTAGGTCTAGCTTTAGGTTTTAGGTTTAGGTTTAGGCTTAGGTTATAAGTTATATGTTTGGGTTAAGGTTTAGGAATTCGGGTTCGGGTTCGCCTTTGATTCGAGTTTAGGTTATAGGTTTTAGGATTTGAGAATAGTTTTAGTTATAAGTATAGGTGTAGGCAAGGTTATAGGTTAAGGCTTAGGGACTTAAGTTAAGGTTATAGGCCTAGGTTTAGGTTTAGGTTAAGGTTTAGGATTTGAGTTTAGCCATAGGTTTAGGATTAGGTTATAGGTTTAGGCTTAGGTTTAAGTTATAGGCTTAGGTTATAGGTTATAAGTTTAGGTTAAGGCCAGGAACCGGGCCTGGGGTTCGGCCTTGATCCGGCCTTTAGTTACACGTGTTTTGGGATTTGAGAATAGTTTTAGGTTATAAGTATAGGTTTAGGTTGGGTTATAGGTTAAGGTTTAGGATTTGAGTTAAGGTTATAGGTTTAGGTTTAGGTTATAGGTTATAAGTTTAGGTTTAGGAATTGAGTTTAGGTTATAGGTTTAGGGTGCCGTTAGGTTAAGGTTATAGGTTTTGGCATTTGGGAATAGTTTTAGGTTATAAGTATAGGTTTAGGTTAGGTTATAGGTTAGTTTAAGGATTGAGAATAGTTTTAGGTTATAAGTAAGGTTTTAGTTTAGGTATAGGCTTAAGTTATATGCTTAGGTTAAGGTTTAGGAATTGATTCGGTTCGGCTTAGGTTATAGGTTTTGGTTTTGGTATAGGTTATAGGTTTTGGTTTAGATTATAGGTTATAGGTTATAGGTTATAGGTTAAGGTTTAGGTTTAGGTTTTAGGTTTTAGGTTTTGGGATTTGAGAATGGGTTCGAGTTTAGATTATAGGTTTTAGTTTTGGTTATAGGTTTAGGTTTAGGTTTAGGTTATAAGCTATAGGTTTAGGGAATTGAGAATAGGTTAAGGTTTATGTTTAGGAAATCGATTCGGGATCGAGTTTAGGTTTAGGTTTAGGTTAGGGAGTTGAGATTAGGATTAGGTGTAGGTTTAGGTTTAGGGATTTGAGAATACATCTAGGTTTTAGGTTTAGGTTTAGGTTATAGGTTATAGGTTAAGGTTAAGGTTTAGGTTTAGGGAATTGAGAATAGGTTAAGGTTTAGGTTTAGGAAATCGGGTTCTGGGTTTGGGATCGGGTTTAGGTTTGGGATTTGAGAATAGGTTTAGGTTAAGGTTATAAGTATAGGTTTAGGTTATGGGTTAAGGTTTAGGTTTAGGTTATAAGTGTAGCTTTTGGGATTTGAGAATAGGTTTAGGTTTAGGTTATAGGTTATAAGTTTAGGTAATTGAGAATGGGTTAAGGGTGTGGTCCCTACGAATACAGATATAAACACGACATGTCCAAATAGCCAGGCCCTTTCAATGCTGTCCATAAGAAATGGACAACTTTACCATGATCATAACAGCGGTTCCCACCTTCCAGGGATGCCCACTCATCCGGATAGCTCCGATGCACATCCGGGTCTGCTCCATTAATTTTGAGAAAATACATAAACACGGCCTGTCAAAATGGCCAAGCCCCTCCAATGCTGTCCATAGGAAATGGACAGCTTCATCATGGTTATAATAGCGGTTCACACCTTCCAGGGACCACCGCTTATTCGGATAGCTCCGACGTAAATCCAGGTCTCTTCCATTAATTTCGAGCATATACATAAACTCGGCCTGTCCAAATGGTCAGGTCCCTCCAATGCTGTCCATATGAAATGGACAGCTTTATTATGGTCATAACAGCGGTTCCCACCTTCCAAGGACCCTCGCTCATCCGGATGGCTCCGACGCACATCCGGGTCTACTCCATCAATTTCGAGTAAATACATAAACATGACCTATCTAAATGGCCAAGCCACTCCAATGTTGTCCATATGATCAGGATATTTAAGGACAATAAACCCTTATTGAGAAATATTTTCAGCACAAATTAACTAAGCAAATAAATAGTGAATCCATATAGAATAGGTTATTTGAATTCATTTATTCATTGAAAGTTGTGCTTTAGAGAGTTGTTTTCCCCTCTTATAAGCTCTTCCTTGCTCCACGCGCTTTGCATACCCTCTTATGTTCTCAAGTTTGTGTTTCCATATGAATGTGAGTAGTGCATGATAAATCTTTCTCCTAAATCTGTTCATAGACATTTGATTATTATAGCAATTTGCACTTGCATCGTTTCCATTAGACATGTTTTAAGTTCTAGCTTGATTTAAGAAAAAAAAAAAGGTAAAAAAAATTCTCAATTGATAGAACTAAAGGCTATCTATAATCTACACTCAAATCATGTCAATTGATCGAAGCTCCTCAATTCCCTAGAAATGTAATTTATACAAGGAGAGAAACTTTGATACTTTTTAGGTGTAATGGATGACATGCAGGTACTTATAAATTTCATACATGAAAAATAAATAATTCACAATGACTCAATGAGCAACTTAATTCATATAGAGGAAAAATAATTTATTTCAATTCCAGGTGCTTAATATTGGAAAACAAATGACTCAGCCAACTTATGGAACACACTACACTAAAAACAAAATTGCACATGGGAATTGGGAAACCTCATTAAACTACACAATAGTCCATTCCAAAGGCTTCAGGATCGATTCTTTTGAGTTCATGTTTGAATGCAATGAAACCATGATAACGAAATTTAATAAACATAATCAGCAAAGAATCACCTAGAAAGTATTCTATCTAAGAGCTCCCCACCTTCACATAACCTGAAAAGTACAATAAATGAATCATGAGGATTTCAAACTACCATCTTTAATTTACGTAGTTCATTTATCTCAAATAGCCACACATTATTTCCATGCACATGATAGAGGAATTTCAGTGACTATTATATCCTATTAGAACCATTCCATGATAGATAAGATTGACACTAAAAGTTCAACAATGCCAAGTTCAAATGTTCCACCATCTGCCATCAATCGCATGTATTCACTTGATGAATTACATGCCTTAGAAGCAAGTTTTGCCATTGGAAAACAATGGAGAGAGGGATTTCGATTGTAGATCCAACTAATGGTTGGAATCATTTTGTCGATTGATATTTGGGGTATGCTTCATTCCCGCTAGGCCAATCTGTATTGATTCAATATTGCATATGCTCCTTAAGCCTAGGGTTGTTTCAACCACTCACAATTCAGAATGCATCACAAAGTCATAACATTACATCACTATAAAAGCTTATAAAGGTTCATATACCTACCCGAATTCACAGAGATCAACATAAACACACACAGAAAGCGTAGCTCATGCCAAAGATAACTACCTCGAACAAGTTGGTCCTCGTTTAGAGCTGACAAACTAATGAGTATTGGAAACCGTCCAATAAATTCAGTATCAAACCATATGCAATAAGATCACCGCATTGGATTTTCATAACAAGATAATCATTACCAATACGAGCATACCCAAGATCACAAAGAAGTACATCCGGAAGTAACAAAGGATACATATCACAAAATTCACTAAGAATTTGAACTTTTACAAGCTTACATCAGGTCCGAAAGGACATACATAAGATAATGGGAAAAGAGAGAAAAGAGTCAGCAACACTGGAGTCCTCAAGCTCAACTCTACTCCACGCTCTGCTGCTACGATGCCTCGCCTTAGGATCTCCTGCACGCATCAATCGTGCATAAGCTTATAGAAAGCTTAGAGGGTGGTGAAAGTGTGTGATAATAGTGCTCAGAAGAAGATAGAGAATGCAGAAGGAAGTCATGATCAATACCAATACCACTAGCCTTACCAAGGCTATCATGAATGCAAGAAACTATACCAAGGCAATACGATAATGCAGGAAGCCATACCAAGGCTATATAATGTAATGAGTACTGTAATGCGATGAGTACTGTTATGCCATGAGTACTGTAATGTCATGAGTAATGTAATGCGATGAGCACTGTAATGCAATGAGTACTGTAATGCAGTATGAGGCTTACACAGCCGATGCAAATGCAATGCGAAGTAATGTCAGTGCTCATATCCAATCCACATATCAAATACATTTCCATCATAAGGAAATCACCGGGGTCCATTACACTGCTGGATGACTGCCGCTCTACAGACCCCGCACAGTCAAACGAGCGTAAGAGACCTCACTACCCTGCCATGAATAGCCAATCACCAAAGAAGGCCTCGAAGGTAGCGGACCCATTCACGAGCCGGTCGACTCAGCCTAGCAATGCCCCCTTACGTCAAGGTAGTAAGGCCACACCCCTATCCAACCGACTACACGACAGTGGGAGTCGCGGCCTAACGGTATAAGGCCCTCATGCGCTCATATATACCACCCGGTCACGCCGTTGGAGCAGATCCTGGTACCACGGAAGTTTTGGAAATTTCACCCATGGGCATCCTATGCACCCGGTATGCTCAAGTAACATTTTCGGTGTCCAAACATGGCCATCCACGATGTATCTCGGAGGCTACAACCCTGATGAAGCAAGGGCGATAATGCTCATATGCTATGCAATGTCAGATGCATGAATCACATAATCAACCATTCATCAATTCCAAACATCCAACGTGCTCAAGAGGGGATACCACGTCCCTCGGAAAGGCATCATGTAATGCTCAATGACACAATCATAACCACACACATAGTGTCATCCAAGCATACAATGATGCACATGGTCATGAGGATGAATTTAATCACACTATAGGGCGATACACAATGTATATTACATTCCTCCTATCCAAGAAGGAACCAAGACCAGGTATTTAGACAATATCCATAAGGAATCATACCTCTAGTGGGGGCCCATTTACCTGGGGTAGCCCACGAGACTAAGCATACAACTACGTGTCTAAGTAACACGTAAATGAGTCTAACAAGAGTTTAAGATGAGCATCTAATCACATTTAGATACAAACGGGCCTATAGGGGTCCATAATGGGGACATTTAACCACCATTCCCCAACAAGCATCTCAACCACGAACTATATGGATACAAGGCCCAAGGCCCTACATTCAAGATAAGAACACAGTAACCACATACATACATTCCTCATAATAGGCCATAAAAAGATACAATACTACTTTTAACAACATGGGCCCCAAGAGAGAAATTAAGGCCCAAGGCTCAATTCCCAATGGCCATAGAATCCATGCATTAAGTTGGACTTGGTGGGCGACTACATACACAATATACGGCCCAAAAATAAGTTTAAGTTTGGATGATGAAATGGGCCCAACTACATCACCCAATAACTAGCAATTTAAGTGGGCAACCAAGGCCCAATACTATCCTTATCTTAGCCCACAAGTCCATCAAAATGGTGGAAGTTAGCTTAATATATGGTTGGGCTAAGCCGGGACGTCCCAACCCACTGGGGCCATGGGATGCCCCAAAAATCTGATCTAAGATGGGGTCCTCATGTGATCACTAAAGGTGACCCAAAATGCATTTATTAAGCCCAAAGATTATAAGAAAACATAAGCATGCAACACGCACACAAGTTCTCAATATGGTGGGTCCCATGTCCAATAAAGTTTCAACCATAACAATGTACATTTAAGGCCCCTTAATAAACGTTCGGCCCACTCGCTTCTCCGGGCTTGCTAAAGCCAAAATTAGTCAAATAAGTGGGAATGATCTCATGAAGGCCAACAATATTTATAGGGGGCCCCACCAGATGGAGAGTGTGTATACATCAAGAAAAGATCAAGTGGGCCTGCTACTATTGGATTGTGAATCCAAGAAGAACCCAAGGCGAAGAGTGCCTCCATGATCGGGTGATCCAAGGCTTGACGGCCTGGACCACATGCATTAAGGTAGGTTCCACATACATACACATTGAGCCTTAAACAAATGGCCTAGGGTCTATGGTGGGCCTTTAACCATCCATAGAGAAACCTATGGGCCTACCTTAGGATCACCCAGGAGGACATCCAACCTCAACTGGTTTCCAAGAGGTAGCCCGCCACTACTCATATAATGTAAGGTCTAAAGCCCAAGCAATGCATGGCCTAATGGGCCATACACCAAGCCCAACTCATAGGCCATATAGTGGGCCCTCAAGTAAGGTTTGGGCCCAACCACAAAGGTCATAATTTCACATATTGTGGTGAGCTTCATGGGCAAATTTCCCAGAATTCATTTACATGGGCAAGTTTCACATTTAACACAAGTGAGTTGGGCCTCACTTTTGGCCCAAGTACAGGGGTCGGTTTAGTGGCGCGACAAGGGCCCAACTTCTTGTGTATTATTGCCCCTAAGCCCATCACAATAGATAGGAGACTATAGGCCCAAGATCAATGGGCCTATCCAAAAGAACTGAGTCCACAAGGCCTACTTGCTAACACAAACATGCATATAATATATCACATAATGGGCCCAAAAGAAATGGCCCAAACAAAAGCCATCCAATTCATACATTATGGTGGACTTGAAGGCAGCCCGTAAACCTAAGAATACACATGGGCAAGGCCTATACTGACAGTGTGGGCCTTGCCACACCAGCCCAAAGACTTAGCAAGGTCCCCACAATATACATTTATGCGGGCCTTGCAAGTCAGCCCACAATTAAGCACTTCATGAGGGCATCAAGGCTAATAAATGCACATGATCAGCTTGTAGACGGCCCATTGGGCCCGTGAATCAATAAGGTCAGCCCTTGCACAATCTTGGGCTCAAGGGATAGGTTTCCAGCCCAAAAGTCCCATAAAGCTACCAAAAATCTGGTTAAGGCTAGCCCATATTATCACCTCAAAGATGTGCCTTAAGAGGCACTAATTACACCCAAATTTGTCTAAAGAAATAAGGCAAGGAGTGTGTACAACACTCCCTTAAATCTGGTGGACCGCCACGGCTCCAAAAGATCAACTATGCACAAATTTGGGCCCCTTGCTAGAATTCCAGCCCACCCACTTCCTGGGCCTCTTTGGAGTCCAGAAATTTATTTAATTTAAATGGGTTACTGACCCATGGTGACCCACACATATCACAGTGGGTCCCACCAGATAAGAAGAGGGGGATATATACAACACTTACTTCAAGTGGGCCATGCCGTTAGAATGCAGGCCCAAAGAGCCCAAGGTAGGGGCATGCCATGGTGGTTAGTCATTTGGGCCTGGGTATTTGGCCTAAAACTGACCCAACTTACAGGCCATACCACGGTCAGTTCAGGGGCCTGATGGCCCTAAAAATTTGTAGGATTGTCCTTCCATAGGTGGACCACAACTCCACAAAATTTCAGAATTTTTGGACATCTAGAAATAATTTAATTAATTTGAATAAAACAAGCTGTCCAGAAAATCGGACTGGCCTGGACGTCCCAACGTGGTGGGCCAGTCCGGGCCTTGCCACGGTATGCACAGGGGTCCATTAGACCTGAAATTTGGTAGGTAGGTTCTACCATGAGTTTACTACCTCCCTGTAAATTTTCATAATTTTTAGATACTCAGAAGTATTTTAATTAATTTAAAGAATACAATCTGTACAGGGTGAAATACTGCTGGAATATAACTGTCCTGAATTTGGGCCATCAAATGGGTGGGTTCTGGGCCTCCAAAATTCTTGAAATTTGGACCCAAGGTCCCTCATCAAGCCCACAACAAGGTGGGACCAAGAAATATGGCCCACCTTCTGAGAAAATATTTTTTTTAAAATTTATTTTTATGGAACTATGCTGCTGGACTGCATAGCAGAAATTTCTGGCAGCCCACTATATTGGCCCACCCATTTGGATGCCCAAATGGGGTCCATTGGCCCTAAAATTTTGCAGGTAGGCCTACCATGGGTGGACACCTCTCTACAAAATTTTAGAATTTTTGGGATAGTAAAAGTATTTTATTTAACTCCTACAATTTATGGACAGCAAGGTATTTCAAAAACATTCTGCTGCTGAAACAATGCTGCTGCCCCTGATTTGTGCACCCCATTAGAGTGGGCCCAAGTCTGCCAAATTTTAAGAAAATGTAGGACCAACATCCCTACACAAGTATACAACAAGGTGGGGTCCACAAAGGTGGCCCACTATTTCAGAAACAGACTGATAATTATGTTTGTACAGCAAACACAGTTGCTAGACAGTCCAGAAAATCTGGACTATCCACCCTCCTTGGCCCACTCTTTTGGGTGATCAAACAGGGACGGATGAGGGTGAAATTTGGGGAACATCTAGGTGAGATCCCCACCTTTAAGAGGTATATATCAAATGGGACCAAACACCCCACCAATCATCCCCAAAACTGAGCTTAAGACAGCTCAAAAATCTGTCCAGATGGCTTTTGGACAGCAACATAATACTGAATTAAAATAATTATAATCACTATAAAAAGAGGAAATCAATCCATGAAATTGTGGTATGGACCACCCCAGTGGGCCCCACAAACATCCAGACCATACCCCTCCATAAAACCTATTGCATGTGCCCAAAATGGAGCAAATAGAGTGCCAATGTCCAAGGAATGGACAGCCATGGGCGTCCACTTTGCTTGGACGGTTTGATATTCCGGGCCACTAAGTGGGCCACACACATCAGGAAATCAAGAATAGAATAATGGAAAATAAAAATAATCCAGCCACAAGAGAGGAAAATGACATGCATTAAAGTAAAATGCCTTGATGGGGTCCATGGAGAATGGCCCCATCCATGGATCATGCATGCAAGGAAAAAGGGCCATTGGCCTCAACCATGGAGACATGAGGGACCTCCATCACCACTTGATGGGTCCCACAAGCTCCTAAGAAAGAAATGAAGAAGGATCTAAGAGCACCCACCTAGATCAACCTTGAAACTTACATCACCATCATCTAGAGGCTCCAAGCAACATGGATCAATGGTTAAGATCAAGTGAGAAGGGTTAGATGAGAAGGTATTTTAGGGAGAAGGGGCTGGAGAAAATGGAGGAATTGCTGGAGAAGAAGAGAAGAGAGAGAGAGAGAGAGAGAGAGAGAGAGAAATGAGAGAGAAAGAGAGGGAAAAGCCTTTTAAGGGAAGTAATCATAACCTATGGTGACAATAACAATGTTGCTAGGGTAGGTTAGGTGTGGGTAGTGTTTAGGGTGGGTAGTGTTTATTCCATGCAATAGTGTAGTGTGTGTGTGTGGTGTGCATGGAAAATTGTGCCATGGAGGAGTGGGGTCCACATACATTTGTACAAAAAGTGGGCCACATGATGAAATGCTCATAACTTGAGATGTACACGTCGGATTAACGCATGGGATGCAGCGTTAGAATCGCGGCGCCGATACGGACAAGATGACATGTGTCTCGGGTCAATCCGAGTCGGGTCTATGTGACCAAACTTAAGGATGACCACAGCATAATCCAAGGGTCGCGAGTCACCGGGATTCGACCGGTAGGACCGCGGGACCAAAATGAACGAAATGCACACTTATGCACACACATGCACACATGAGAACTCAGGTCGGGTCTCACAATCCTCCCCACCAACAAAGAAATTCCGTCCTTGAAATTGATAAAATTGAGACAACGACATGGATAACATCATCAATCAAGAAAAGGCAACACAAGCAATACGTGCAATTAATCATCGAACAAATGGGGATAACGCTCCCTAATCTCGACAAACCTATGATGAAATCCATCAATACACTCTCATACTCCCACTTTGGGACACTCAACGGCTACAAGGGACTAGGGGGGTCTCAGAGGATCGGCCTTGACACGCTAGCAAGCGTCACACTCGGCCACAAAACTTGCAATTTGGCCTACCATCTCTAACAATAGGAACACTGCCTAAATAACAAAACAAGCTCAACATTGGCAACACAAAACTATTTAGCCAGTATGACATCTCACCAACCAAAACAGAACACAATAATATCATCGGCCTAACACAGGGATCTTCCCAAAAAGTGTCGATACTGACCATCTCTTACGGCAGACTCTAATGGCAATCTGAGTGAACAAAAGCCCTTGGATACAAAAAGGGTGTGATGCACCAAAACACAAGACTTACATACAGAGGCAAGGAGAATACCCATAACGACTCCCCTAATAATTAAGGGTCCTGCTGGGTCGCGCAAAATCAAGCCTGAGGTGGCTGGGGAGGTGTCTATCTCTTCTGCATCTGCGATCTCTGGTGCTACTGCGGTCTTTGCAAAGGTCCATCCTACCGATGGGGACACTCGCGCCTACGGTGTCCCATCTGCCCATATCTATAACAAATGCCAGTAAATGGCCTAGAAGAAGAAGTTGTATGCGATGCTGATGCTCTGGCGGCTCGATAAGTTACGCACCTCTGCCGCTGTCGACGCTGTCGTGAACTACCGGAGGGGGCCCGCCTCTTCGGCCTCTCTCTCGATCACGATCCCTCTCGCAAACCGGTCCACTCGGACTCGCCCTCGAAGTAGAAATACTACTAACGGAGCTCGCCGCGAAATCGAATCTCCGCAAAAAGGGGGCTCACACGCTCTGTTCCGCCTGTCCGGCGCCTCGGAATAGGCCGATGGGTCTGAAGTACATCGGTGACAACTCCGCATCAACCGCCGGAGACGCTCGGCTCCTACGGGAACGTCGGATAAGCGGGGGGTAGCACGGCCTCCGGCGAGGCACAGTACGGCGGGAGCCTCGGGAATAGGTACGACAGGCTCCGGAGGGGAAACAGAATCTCGGATGGTGGAGCAAAAGTCACTGGATCGCAGAGCGGAATGAGAACCATGTCCATGGGCACCACGGCACACGGGCGTCATAATCATGGCACCTTGACTAGACAAAGCATGGTCTACGAAAGAACAAAGGTGAAGGACACCTAGGAATTAGAATCCTTGAAGGCGCAAACGAAACGAGGGAAACGCACTCGGGACACTACTTGTCCTAAGCTCGTATCGATATGTGATACTATCCCAAGTTATTCCAAAATTACTTGCTATGCTCGATACCAACTCTGTCACGCCCCCGACTCGTAAATCGACTCACAAGGAACCCGATGGCCGGTTCGACCGCACGACCTCTCGTAGTACCCCATTCTCGGCTCCCGAGGCGGTTCCAATCCTGGGATCCTACAAGGAGGATTTTCATAACAAGATAATCATTACCAATACGAGCATACCCAAGATCACAAAGAAGTACATCTCGGAAGTAACAAAGGATACATATCACAAAATTCACTAAGAATTTGAACTTTTACAAGCTTACATCGGTCCGAAAGGACATACATAAGATAATGGGAAAAGAGAGAAAAGAGTCAAGCAACACTTTGAGTCCTCAAGCTCAACTCTACTCCACGCTCTGCTGCTACGATGCCTGCTTAGGATCTCCTGCACGCATCAATCGTGCATAAGCTTATAGAAAGCTTAGAGGGTGGTGAAAGTGTGTGATAATAGTGCTCAGAAGAAGATAGAGAATGCAGAAGGAAGTCATGATCAATACCAATACCACTAGCCTTACCAAGGCTATCATGAATGCAAGAAACTATACCAAGGCGAAGACGATAATGCAGAAGCCATACCAAGGCTATATAATGCAATGAGTACTATGTAATGCAATGATGAATGCTGATGTAATGCCATGAGATCTTGTAATGTCATGAGTATTGTAATGTGTGCGATGAGCATCTTGTAATGCAATGAGTACTGTAATGCAATATGAGGCTTACACAGCCGATGCAAATGCAATGCGAAGTAATGTCAGTGCTCATATCCAATCCACATATCAAATACATTTCCATCATAAGGAAATCACCGGGTCCATTACACCTTCTTTGGATGATCGCCGCTCTACGGACCACTTGCACGGTCAAACGAGCGTAAGAGACCTCACTACCCTGCCTGCGGACAGCCAATCACCAGCAAGGCCTGAAGGTAGCGGACCCATTCACGAGCTGGTCAGACTCAGCCTAGCAATGCCCCCTTACATCAGGCGGTAAGGCCACACCCTATCCAACCGACTACACGACAGTGGGAGTCGCGGCCTAACGGTATAAGGCCCTCATGCGCTCATATATACCACCCGGTCACGCCGTTGGAGCAGATCCTGGTACCACGGAAGTTTTGGAAATTTCACCCATGGGCATCCTATGCACCCGGTATGCTCAAGTAACATTTCCTGTGTCCAAACATGGCCATCCACGATGTATCTGTGGAGGCTACAACCCTGATGAAGCAAGGGCGATAATGCTCATATGCTATGCAATGTCAGATGCATGAATCACACAATCAACCATGCATCAATCCCAAGCATCCAACGTGCTCAAGAGGGGATACTACGTCCCTCGGGAAGGTATCATGCAATGCCCAATATGACCACCACACAAGTGTCATCAAGCATACAATGATGCACATGGTCATGAGGATGAATTTAATCACACTATGGGCGATACACAAAGTATATTACATTCCTCCTATCCAAGAAGGAACCAAGACCAGGTATTTAGACAATATCCATAAGGAATCCAACCTCTAGTGGGGGCCCATTTACAGGGTAGCCCACGAGACTAAGCATACAACTACGTGTCTAAGTAATGTGGAAATGAGTCTAACAAGAGTTTAAGATGAGTATCTAATCACATTTAGATACAATCGGCCTATAGGGGTCCATAATGGGGACATTTAACCACCATTCCCCAAGAAGCATCTCAACCACGAACTATATGGATACAAGGCCCAAGGCCCTACATTCAAGATAAGAACACAGTAACCACATACATACATTCCTCATAATAGGCCATAAAAAGATATAATACTACTTTTAACAACATGGGCCCCAAGAGAGAAATTAAGGACCAATGATCAATTCCCAATGGCCATAGAATCCATGCATTAAGTTGGACTTGGTGGGCAACTTGCATATCACAATATACGACCCAAAAATAAGTTTAAGTTTGGATGATGAAATGGGCCCAACTACATCAGCCCAATAACTAGCAATTTAAGTGGGCAACCAAGGGCCCAATACTATCCTTATCTTAGCCCACAAGTCCATCAAAATGGTGGAAGTTAGCAATATATGGTTGGGCCAAGCTGGGACGTCCCATCCCACTCTGGGCCATGGGATGCCCCAAAAATCTGATCTAAGATGGGGTCCTCATGTGATCACTAAAGGTGACCCAAAAATGCATTTATTAAGCTCAAAGATTATAAGAAAATATAAGCATGCAACACGCACACAAGTTCTTAATATGGTGGGTCCCATGTCCAATAAAGTTTCAACCATAACAATGTACATTTGAGGCCCCTTGATAAACGTTCGGCCTACTCTGCTTCCTGGGCTTGCGAAAGCCCAGAAATTAGTCAAATAAGTGGGAATGATCTCATGAAGGCCAACAATATTCATAGGGGGCCCCACCAGATGGAGGGTGTGTATACATCAAGAAAAGATCAAGTGGGCCTGCTATTGGATTGTGAATCCAGTAGCAACCCAAGGCAGAGAGTGCCTCCATGATCGGGTGATCCAAGGCTTGGACGGCCTGGACCACATGCATTAAGGTAGGTTCCACATACATACACATTGAGCCTTAAACAAATGGCCTAGGGTCTATGGTGGGCCTTTAACCATCCATAGAGAAACCTATGGGCCTACCTTAGGATCACCCAGGAGGACATCCAACCTCAACTGGTTTCCAAGAGGTAGCCCGCCACTACTCATATAATGTAAGGTCTAAAGCCCAAGCAATGCATGGCCTAATGGGCCATACACCAAGCCCAACTCATAGGCCATATAGTAGGCCCTCAAGTAAGGTTTGGGCCCAACCACAAAGGTCATAATTCCACATATTGTGGTGAGCTTCATGGGCAGCCCAGTAATTCATTTACATGGGCAAGTTTCACATTTAACACAAGTGAGTTGGGCCTCACTTTTGGCCCAAGTACAGGGTCAGTTTAGTGGGCAGCCAAGGGCCCAACTTCTTGTGTATTATTGCCCCTAAGCCCATCACAATAGATAGGAGACTATAGGCCCAAGATCAATGGGCCTATCCAAAAGAACTGAGTCCACAAGGCCTACTTGCTAACACAAACATGCATATAATATATCACATAATGGGCCCAAAAGAAATGGCCCAAACAAAAGCCATCCAATTCATACATTATGGTGGACTTGAAGGCAGCCCGTAAACCCAAGAATACACATGGGCAAGGCCTATACTGACAGTGTGGGCCTTGCCACATCAGCCCAAAGACTTAGCAAGGTCCCCACAATATACATTTATGCGGGCCTTGCAAGTCAGCCCACAATTAAGCACTTCATGAGGGCATCAAGGCTAATAAATGCACATGATCAGCTTGTAGACGGCCCATTGGGCCCGTGAATCAATAAGGTCAGCCCTTGCACAATCTTGGGCTCAAGGGATAGGTTTCCAGCCCAAAAGTCCCATAAAGCTACCAAAAATCTGGTTAAGGCTAGCCCATATTATCACCTCAAAGATGTGCCTTAAGAGGCACTAATTACACCCAAATTTGTCTAAAGAAATAAGGCAAGGAGTGTGTACAACACTCCCTTAAATCTGGTGGACCGCCACGGCTCCAAAAGATCAACTATGCACAAATTTGGGCCCCTTGCTAGAATTCCAGCCCACCCACTTCCTGGGCCTGCTGGAGTCCAGAAATTTATTTAATTTAAATGGGTTACTGACCCATGGTGACCCACACATATCACAGTGGGTCCCACCAGATAAGAAGGGGGATATACAACACTTACTTCAAGTGGGCCATGCCGTTAGAATGCAGGCCCAGTAGCCCAAGGTAGGGGCATGCCATGGTGGTTAGTCATTTGGGCCTGGGTATTTGGCCCAAAACTGACCCAACTTACAGGCCATACCACGGTCAGTCCAGGGGCCTGATGGCCCTGAAAATTTGCAGGATTGTCCTTCCATAGGTGGACCACAACCCCACAAAATTTCAGAATTTTTGGACATCTAGAAATAATTTAATTAATTTGAATAAAACAAGCTGTCCAGAAAATCGGACTGGCCTGGACGTCCCAACGTGGTGGGCCAGTCCGGGCCTTGCCACGGTATGCACAGGGTCCATTAGACCTGAAATTTGGTAGGTAGGTTCTACCATGAGTTTACTACCTCCTGTAAATTTTCATAATTTTTGATACTCAGAAGTATTTTAATTAATTTAAAGAATACAATCTGTACAGGGTGAAATATTGCTGGAATATAACTGTCCTGAATTTGGGCCATCAAATGGGTGGGTTCTGGGCCTCCAAAATTCTTGAAATTTGGACCCAAGGTCCCTCATCAAGCCCAAAACAAGGTGGGACCAAGAAATATGGCCCACCTTCTGAGAAAATATTTTTTTTAAATTTATTTTTATGAAACTATGCTGCTGGACTGCATAGCAGAAATTTCTGGCAGCCCACTATATTGGCCCACCCATTTGGATGCCCAAATGGGGTCCATTGGCCCTAAAATTTTGCAGGTAGGCCCTACCATGGGTGGGACACCTCTCTGCAAAATTTTAGAATTTTTGGGATAGTAAAAGTATTTTATTTAACTCCTACAATTTATGGACAACAAGGTATTTCTGAAAAAAATTCTGCTGCTGAAACAATGCTGCTGCCCCTGATTTGTGCACCCCATTAGAGTGGGCCCAATCTGCCAAATTTTAAGAAAATGTAGAACCAACATCCCTACACAAGTGTACAACAAGGTGGGGTCCACAAAGGTGGCCCACCATTTCAGAAACAGACTGATAATTATGTTTGTACAACATACACGGTTGCTAGACAGTCCAGAAAATCTGGACTATCCACCCTCCTTGGCCCACTCTTTTGGGTGATCAAACAGGGACGGATGAGGGTGAAATTTGGGGAACATCTAGGTGAGATCCCCACCTTTAAGAGGTATATATCAAATGGGACCAAACACCCCACCAATCATCCACAAAACTGAGCTCAAGACAGCTCAAAAATCTGTCCAGATGGCTTTTGGACAGCAACATAATACTTGAATTAAAATAATTATAATCACTATAAAAAGAGGAAATCAATTCATGGAAATTGTGGTACGGACCACCCCAGTGGGCCCAACAAACATCCAGACCATACCCCTCCATGAAATCCATTGCATGTGCCCAAAATGGAGCAAATAGAGTGCCAATGTCCAAGGAATGGACAGCCATGGGCATCCACTTTGCTTGGACGGTCTGGATATTCCGGGGCCACTAAGTGGGCCACACACATCAGGAAATCAAGAATAGAATAATGGAAAATAAAAATAATCCAGCCACAAGAGAGGAAAATGACATGCATTAAAGTAAAATGCCTTGATGGGGTCCATGGAGAATGGCCCCATCCATGGATCATGCATGCAAGGAAAAAGGGCCATTGGCCTCAACCATGGAGACATGAGGGACCTCCATCACCACTTGATGGGTCCCACAAGCTCCTAAGAAAGAAATGAAGAAGGATCTAAGAGCACCCACCTAGATCAACCTTGAAACTTACATCACCATCATCTAGAGGCTCCAAGCAACATGGATCAATGGTTAAGATCAAGTGAGAAGGGTTAGATGAGAAGGTATTTTAGGGAGAAGGGGCTGGAGAAAATGGAGGAATTGCTGGAGAAGAGAGAAGAAGAGAGAGAGAGAGAGAGAGAGAGAAATGAGAGGGAAAGAGAGGGAAAAGCCTTTTAAGGGAAGTAATCATAACCTATGGTGACAATAACAATGTTGCTAGGGTAGGTTAGGTGTGGGTAGTGTTTAGGGTGGGTAGTGTTTATTCCATGCAATAGTGTAGTGTGTGTGTGTGGTGTGCATGGAAAATTGTGCCATGGAGGAGTGGGGTCCACATACATTTGTACAAAAAGTGGGCCACATGATGAAATGCTCATAACTTGAGATGTACACGTCGGATTAACGCATGGGACGCGGCGTTAGAATCGCGGCGCCGATACGGACAAGATGACATGTGTCTCGGGTCAATCCGAGTCGGGTCTATGTGACCAAACTTAAGGATGACCACAGCATAATCCAAGGGTCACGAGTCACCGGGATTCGACCGGTAGGACCGCGGGACCAAAATGAACGAAATGCACACTTATGCACACACATGCACACATGAGAACTCAGGTCGGGTCTCACAATCCTCCCCACCAACAAAGAAATTTCATCCTTGAAATTGATAAAACTGAGACAACGACATGGATAACATCATCAATCAAGAAAAGGCAACACAAGCAATACGTGCAATCAATCATCGAACAAATGGGGATAACGCTCCCTAATCTCGACAAACCTATGATGAAATCCATCAATACACTCTCATACTCCCACTTTGGGACACTCAACGGCTACAAGGGACTAGGGGGGTCTCAGAGGATCGGCCTTGACACGCTAGCAAGCGTCACACTCGGCCACAAAACTTGCAATTTGGCCTACCATCTCTAACAAGGAATACTGCCTAAATAACAAAACAAGCTCAACATTATCAATACAAGACTATTTAGCCAGTAAGACATCTCACCAACTAAAACGGAACACGATAATATCATCGGCCTAACACAGGGATCTTCCCAAAAAGTGTCGATACTGATAATCTCTTACGGCAGACTCTAATGGCAATCTGAGTGAACAAAAGCCCTTGGATACAAAAAGGGTGCGATGCACCAAAACACAAGACTTACATACAGAGGCAAGGAGAATACCCATAACGACTCCCCTAATAATTAAGGGTCCTGCTGGGTCGCGCAAAATCAAGCCTGAGGTGGCTGGGGAGGTGTCTATCTCTTCTGCATCTGCGATCTCTGGTGCTACTGCGGTAGCTGCAAAGGTCCATCCTACCGATGGGGACACTCGCGCCTACGGTGTCCCATCTGCCCATATCTATAACAAATGCCAGTAAATGGCCTAGAAGAAGAAGTTGTATGCGATGCTGATGCTCTGGCGGCTCGATAAGTTACGCACCTCTGCCATTGTCGACGCTGTCGTGAACTACCGGAGGGGTCCTGCCTCTTCTGGCCTCTCCTCTTATCACGATCCCTCTGCAAACCGGTCCACTCGGACTCGCCCTGAAGTAGAAATACTACTAACGGAGCTCGCTGCGAAATCGAATCTCGCAAAAGGGGGCTCACACGCTCCTGTTCCGCCTGTCCGGGCGCCTCAGGAATAGGCCGATGGGTCTGAAGTACATTAGTGACAACCTGCATCAACTGCTGGAGACGCTCAGCTCCTACAGGAATCGTCAGATAAGCAGGGGTAGCACTGGCCTCTGGCGGAGGCACAGGTACGGCGGGAGCCTCAGGAATAGGTACGGCAGGCTCCAGAGGGGAAACATGAATGTCAGATGGTGGAGCAAAAGTCACTCGGATCGCAGGAGTGGAATGAAAACCATGTCCATGGGCACCATGGCCACGGGCGTCACAATCAGTAGCACCTTGACTAGACAGCATGGTCTAAAGAAAGAACAAAGGTGAAGGACACCTAGGAATTAGAATCCTTGAAGGCGCAAACGAAACGAGGGAAACGCACTCGGGACACTACTTGTCCTAAGCTCGTATCAGATATGTGATACTATCCCAAGTTATTCCAAAATTACTTGCTATGCTCTGATACCAACTCCTGTCACGCCCCAGACTCGGTAACCGGACTCACAAGGAACCCGATGGCCGGTTCTGACCGCAACAGCCTCCGTAGTACCCCATTCTCGGCTCCTGAGGCAGGTTCCGATCCTGGGATCCTACAAGGAGGATTTTCATAACAGTATAATCATTACCAATACGAGCATACCCAAGATCACAAAGAAGTACATCTGAAAGTAACAAAGGATACATATCACAAAATTCACTAAGAATTTGAACTTTTACAAGCTTACATCAGGTCCGAAAGGACATACATAAGATAATGGGAAAAGAGAGAAAAGAGTCAGCAACACTGGAGTCCTCAAGCTCAACTCTACTCCACGCTCTGCTGCTACGATGCTCCTTTAGGATCTCTGCACGCATCAATCGTGCATAAGCTTATAGAAAGCTTAGAGGGTGGTGAAAGTGGGTGATGATAGTGCTCAGAAGAAGATAGAGAATGCAGAAGGAAGTCATGATCAATACCAATACCACTAGCCTTACCAAGGCTATCATAAATGCAAGAAACTATACTAAGGCAGTACGATCATGCAGGAAGCCATACTAAGGCTATATAATGCAATGAGTACTGTAATGCGATGAGTACTGTTATGCCATGCGTACTGTAATGTCATGAGTATTGTAATGCGATGAGCACTGTAATGCAATGAGTACTGTAATGCAATATGAGGCTTACACAGCCGATGCAAATGCAATGCGAAGTAATGTCAGTGCTCATATCCAATCCACATATCAAATACATTTCCATCATAAGGAAATCACCGGGGTCCATTACACTGCTGGATGACTGCCGCTCTACAGACCCCGCACAGTCAAACGAGCGTAAGAGACCTCACTACCCTGCCTGCGGACAGCCAATCACCAGCAAGGCCTGAAAGTAGCGGACCCATTCACGAGCTGGTCAGACTCAGCCTAGCAATGCCCCCTTACGTCAGGCGAGTAAGGCCACACCCCTATCCAACCGACTACACGACAGTGGGAGTCGCGGCCTAACGGTATAAGGCCCTCATGCGCTCATATATACCACCCGGTCACGCCGTTGGAGCAGATCCTGGTACCACGGAAGTTTTGGAAATTTCACCCATGGGCATCCTATGCACCCGTATGCTCAAGTAACATTTCCGGTGTCCAAACATGGCCATCCACGATGTATCTGTGGAGGCTACAACCCTGATGAAGCAAGGGCGATAATGCTCATATGCTATGCAATGTCAGATGCATGAATCACACAATCAACCATGCATCAATCCCAAGCATCCAACGTGCTCAAGAGGGGATACTACGTCCCTCGGGGAAGGTATCATGTAATGCCCAATATGACCACACACACAGTGTCAACCAAGCATACAATGATGCACATGGTCATGAGGATGAATTTAATCACACTATAGGGCGATACACAATGTATATTACATTCCTCCTATCCAAAAAGGAACCAAGACCAGGTATTTAGACAATATCCATAAGGAATCATACCTCTAGTGGGGGCCCATTTACCTGGGGTAGCCCACGAGACTAAGCATACAACTACGTGTCTAAGTAACACAGAAGTGAGTCTAGCAAGAGTTTAAGATGAGCATCTAATGACATTTAGATACAAACGGGCCTATAGGGGTCCATAATGGGGACATTTAACCACCATTCTCCAACAGGCATCTCAACCACGAACTATATGGATACAAGGCCCAAAGCCCTACATTCAAGATAAGAACATAGTTAACCACATACATACATTCCTCATAATAGGCCATAAAAAGATACAATACTACTTTTAACAATATGGGCCCCAAGAGAGAAATTAAGGCCCAAGGCTCAATTCCCAATGGCCATAGAATCCATGCATTAAGTTGGACTTGGTGAGCAGCTTGCGTACACAATATACGGCGTAAAAATAAGTTTAAGTTTGGATGATGAAATGGGCCTAACTACATCAGCCCAATAACTAGCAATTTAAGTGGGCAACCAAGGGCCCAATATTATCCTTATCTTAACCCACAAGTCCCTCGAAATGGTGGAAGTTAGCTTAATATCTGGTTGGGCTAAGCTGGGACGTCCCAACCCACTCTGGGCTCATGGGATGCCCCAAAAATCTGATCTAAGATGGGGTCCTCATGTGATCACTAAAGGTGACCCAAAATTGCATTTATTAAGCCCAAAGATTATAAGAAAACATAAGCATGCAACACGCACACAAGTTCTCAATATGATGGGTCCCATGTCCAATAAAGTTTCAACCATAACAATGTACATTTAAGGCCCCTTAATAAACGTTCGGCCTACTCTGCTTCCTGGGCTTGCGAAAGCCCAAAAATTAGTCAAATAAGTGGGAATGATCTCATGAAGGCCAACAATATTTATAGGGGGCCCCACCAGATGGAGAGTGTGTATACATCAAGAAAAGATCAAGTGGGCCTACTATTGGATTATGAATCCAGTAGCAACCCAAGGCAGAAAGTGCCTCCATGATCGGGTGATCCAAGGCTTGGACGGCCTGGACCACATGCATTAAGGTAAGTTCCACATACATACACATTGAGCCTTAAACAAATGGCCTAGGGTCTATGGTGGGCCTTTAACCATCCATAGAGAAACCTATGGGCCTACCTTAGGATCACCCAGGAGGACATCCAACCTCAACTGGTTCCCAAGAGGTAGCCCGCCACTACTCATATAATGTAAGGTCTAAAGCCCAAGCAATGCATGGCCTAATGGGCCATACACCAAGCCCAACTCATAGGCCATATAGTAGGCCCTCAAGTAAGGTTTGGGCCCAACCACAAAGGTCATAATTCCACATATTGTGGTGAGCTTCATGGGCAGCCCAGTAATTCATTTACATGGGCAAGTTTCACATTTAACACAAGTGAGTTGGGCCTCACTTTTGGCCCAAGTACAGGGTCAGTTTAGTGGGCAGCCAAGGGCCCAACTTCTTGTGTATTATTGCCCCTAAGCCCATCACAATAGATAGGAGACTATAGGCCCAAGATCAATGGGCCTATCCAAAAGAACTGAGTCCACAAGGCCTACTTGCTAACACAAACATGCATATAATATATCACATAATGGGCCCAAAAGAAATGGCCCAAACAAAAGTCATCCAATTCATACATTATGGTGGACTTGAAGGTAGCCCGTAAGTCCAATAATACACATGGGCAAGGCCTATACTGACAGTGTGGGCCTTGCCACATCAGCCCAAAGACTTAGCAAGGTCCCCACAATATACATTTATGCGGGCCTTGCAAGTCAGCCCACAATTAAGCACTTCATAAGGGCATCAAGGCTAATAAATGCACATGATCAGCTTGTAGACGGCCCATTGGGCCCGTGAATCAATAAGGTCAGCCCTTGCACAATCTTGGACTCAAAGGATAGGTTTCCAGCCCAAAAGTTCCATAAAGCTACCAAAAATCTGGTTAAGGCTAGCCCATATTATCACCTCAAAGATGTGCCTTAAGAGGCACTAATTACACCCAAATTTGTCTAAAGAAATAAGGCAAGGAGTGTGTACAACACTCCCTTAAATCTGGTGGACCGCCACAGCCCCAAAAGATCAACTATGCACAAATTTGGGCCCATTGCTAGAATTCCAGCCCACCCACTTCCTGGGCCTGCTGGAGTCCAGAAATTTATTTAATTTAAATGGGTTACTGACCCATGGTGACCCACACATATCACAGTGGGTCCCACCAGATAAGAAGGGGGATATACAACACTTACTTCAAGTGGGCCATGCCGTTAGAATGCAGGCCCAGCATCCCAAGGTAGGGGCATGCCATGGTGGTTAGTCATTTGGGCCTGGGTATTTGGCCCAAAACTGACCCAACTTACAGGCCATACCACGGTCAGTCCAGGGGCCTGATGGCCTTGAAAATTTGTAAGATTGTCCTTCCATAGGTGAACCACAACTCTACAAAATTTTAGAATTTTTGGACATCTAGAAATAATTTAATTAATTTGAATAAAACAAGCTGTCCAGAAAATCGGACTGGCCTAGACGTCCCAACGTGATGGGCCAGTCCGGGCCTTGCCACGGTATGCACAAGGGTCCATTAGACCTGAAATTTTGTAGATAGGTTCCATCATGAGTTTACTACCTCCCTGTAAATTTTCATAATTTTTAGATACTCAGAAGTATTTTAATTAATTTAAAGAATACAATCTGTACAGGGTGAAATACTGCTGGAATATAACTGTCCTGAATTTGGGCCATCAAATGGGTGGGTTCTGGGCCTCCAAAATTCTTGAAATTTGGACCCAAGGTCCCTCATCAAGCCCACAACAAGGTGGGACTAAGAAATATGGCTCACCTTCTGAGAAAATATTTTTTTAAAATTTATTTTTATGGAACTATGCTGCTGGACTGCATAGCAGAAATTTCTGGCAGCCCACTATATTGGCCCACCCATTTGGATGCCCAAATGGGGTCCATTGGACCTAAAATTTTGCAGGTAGGGCCTACCATCGGTGGGACATCTCTCTGCAAAATTTTAGAATTTTTGGGATAGTAAAAGTATTTTATTTAACTCCTACAATTTATGGACAGCAAGGTATTTCAAAAATATTCTGCTGCTGAAACAATGCTGCTGCCCCTGATTTGTGCACCCCATTAGAGTGGGCCCAAGTCTGCCAAATTTTAAGAAAATGTAGGACCAACATCCCTACACAAGTATACAACAAGGTGGGGTCCACAAAGGTGGCCCACTATTTCAGAAACAGACTGATAATTATGTTTGTACAGCAAACACAGTTGCTAGACAGTCCAGAAAATCTGGACTATCCACCCTCCTTGGCCCACTCTTTTGGGTGATCAAACAGGGACGGATGAGGGTGAAATTTGGGGAACATCTAGGTGAGATCCCCACCTTTAAGAGGTATATATCAAATGGGACCAAACACCCCACCAATCATCCCCAAAACTGAGCTTAAGACAGCTCAAAAATCTGTTCAGATGGCTTTTGGACAGCAACATAATACTGAATTAAAATAATTATAATCACTATAAAAAGAGGAAATCAATCCATGAAAATTGTGGTATGGACCACCCCAGTGGGCCCCACAAACATCCAGACCATATCCCCTCCATGAAACCTATTGCATGTGCCCAAAATGGAGCAAATAGAGTGCCAATGTCCCAGGAATGGACAGCCATGGGCGTCCACTTTGCTTGGACGGTTTGGATATTCCGGGGCCACTAAGTGGGCCACACACATCAGAAAATCAAGAATAGAATAATGGAAAATAAAAATAATCCAGCCACAAGAGAGGAAAATGACATGCATTAAAGTAAAATGCCTTGATGGGGTCCATGGAGAATAACCCCATCCATGGATCATGCATGCAAGTAAAAGGGCCATTGGCCTCAACCATGGAGACATGAGGGACCTCCATCACCACTTGATGGGTCCCACAAGCTCCTAAGAAATAAATGAAGAAGGATCTAAGAGCACCCACCTAGATCAACCTTGAAACTTACATCACCATCATCTAGAGGCTCCAAGCAACATGGATCAATGGTTAAGATCAAGTGAGAAGGGTTAGATGAGAAGGTATTTTAGGGAGAAGGGGCTGGAGAAAATGGAGGAATTGCTGGAGAAGAAGAGAAGAGAGAGAGAGAGAGAAATGAGAGGGAAAGAGAGGGAAAAGCCTTTTAAGGGAAGTAATCATAACCTATGGTGACAATAACAATGTTGCTAGGGTAGGTTAGGTGTGGGTAGTGTTTAGGGTGGGTAGTGTTTATTCCATGCAATAGTGTAGTGTGTGTGTGTGGTGTGCATGGAAAATTGTGCCATGGAGGAGTGGGGTCCACATACATTTGTACAAAAAGTGGGCCATATGATGAAATGCTCATAACTTGAGATGTACACGTCGGATTAACGCATGGGACGCAGCGTTAGAATCGCGGCGCTGATACGGACAAGATGACATGTGTCTTGGGTCAATCCGAGTCGGGTCTATGTGACCAAACTTAAGGATGACCACAGCATAATCCAAGGGTCGCGAGTCACCGGGATTCGACCGGTAGGACCGCGGGACCAAAATGAACGAAATGCACACTTATGCACACACATGCACACATGAGAACTCAGGTCGGGTCTCACAGATAAATCCTGTTTCCGCTTCCGAGTGTCAAGCCGAGGTTCTTATGAGGTTTATCTGGCTAGGAATGATCAGATTGAACACTTGCTTTCCTGTCCAAAGAGGTCAAGGCTTCAGAATAGTTGGAGCAGGTATTTTCCCATCAAAATCCTCCCACCACATCAAGATATTCCTAAAGACATCCTGTCAAAATCTAATCTGTATTTAATTTCCCACAATCTTAGAAGTCAATACTACTAATGGCAAAGAAGACAAAAATGAAACCAAATCACATGATATTACCTTCTCAATGAAGGTATCTCTTTTAGTTATCTTCCGGCATCCTAAGAGTGTATCCTGGACAATACCCATAACAGGGTGATTTGATTGAGGCGAGACAATGCATTTTGGTACCATCATCAGCTCCAAGACTTCTGCTCTAGTTTCAAATGACTGAGGAACATGCATGTTCATTTCATCCCCATCAAAATCAGCATTGTATGGAGAAGTTATAGGCAAATTCAAGCGAAAAGTTGAGTATGGCATGATTTTGATTCGATGCCCCATTATAGACATTTTGTGAAGACTAGGTTGAAAATTGAAAAGAACAAAGTCCCCATCATTCAAGTGCCTCTCTACCTGCAAACAAGATTGCACATTTTCAACAAGGTGAAACCATGGTTGCACAGCAATAAAGAATGAAAAATAGATAATCGTGTACCTTATAACCAAGCTCCATATGATAATCACTACTTTTCAAATAAAGAATGAAACCATGCTTACTATCCAAATTTTTGAACATCAGTCCTATTATAATGCAACTACAAAAGTGTTTTTTCAGGAAGCCTCTTTGACCTCTTCACTTTGTTCTGTGACAATTGGAAACAAAAGCTTCGGTCAAAGGCTCAACGGACTAAGCAATCCCCGAAGGAGATGGCTGGATAAATTAAAGAATCTGCAGGAATACACATCAACAACTACTAAAGCCTAGTCACCACAAGGTTTCATAAGATGGAGTTAATGGTTGCAACATCGCTATGAGAAACAAAGGTAGCTTATTTGTAATTTAGAGAACAAGAAAATAAAATCTAGCTAACCAGATTTCACCCAACAATTGAAAATGGATGACAGAAACTACTAATACAGTTGAATAAATACAGAGTCTGAAATGACGGCTACATGTTTTGCCAATTTTGCATCCTGGCAACTCCACTGCCACATCGGTTCTTCTTTGATTTATTTCAACTCATCTTTGAAAATTACAAAATAAAAATAGAAAATAAAGTCAAATAAGCAACGCAAATTAACAAACTTACTGGTTATGTAAAGAGCTAGGAATGAGGCTTGAGTACGACAGTCAAGACAAATATAAAACTGGCATAATAGAAAAGAATTCATAGTGTTTATAATGAACTATCTTGTTTCCACCTAAAAACAGAATCTTTAGCTATGTTAAGAGATTAGCAATGGAGCTGGGAAATTCACCCTCCAGATTATTAGTAGTTTCACTTGTAGCTTTTAGACGGGTGCAGTTGGTAAGTGAATTGAGGAAGCTCGGGTCATCACCTTCTCTACTTCCAAGCTGATTTTTCTTGATATTGAAATGGTAGAGACCCGAAAGACTTCCTAAATTCAAAGGCACATGTCCACTAAAACTGTTGGAGCTAAAATCAACTAATTTAAGACTTGACGGATTGGACAATGAAATCGGCAGTCTTCCAGTGAATTGGTTTATAGCTGCAGAAATCTGTTACAGGTGTGGAAACACAAGGCCTAGGTTAGGGGGAATGCTTCCATGTATTTAAACCAAATCCCTCTCCATTCCAAAATCATGATTTTGGTGTAGTGACATGAATCAAAATGCTACTGCAACACAATAAAAACCTATGTAAGCACATCAGCTATGTAGAAATGTGCCCTGAACGAAGAAAAATCAATAGCTCGAGCTCTGTTGCAATCTCTAATAGCCATATGAACATCATTTTCCCCTCGTCTTCATGCCATCAGACGTGCCAACATGGTACACAGGTCTGAGATCCAAGCCATCCACTAGGCAAGTCATATCATGTAAATAACCAAGCCAGCAAATCAAGCCAATCCAGTCATCAGGTGGGCCCCTAACAACGAAACAAATGGATTGCACCTAACTTTTCTTCAGCCATCAGATTATTTCTAAAAGCATGGCCCATGTTAGAAGGACCCAGCTACAGACAACATAAAAAATAAAAAATAAAAAAAAAAGAGAAGAGTAGAAGACCCAAATTGGAACATGTGGTGGCATGAAATTACAATGGCTGGTACTCATGTCGGAATAGAAAACGTCCCCATGAGTGTGTGCTCGTGAACAACATATAAATTTCCAAAATTTACAGGATGATCACATCACTACCCATAAGCAATAGTTATAGGTCTAGAAACCAAAATAAGAAGAAAAAAGATAATTTTAATGAAGATAATGAAACCAAAACCAGAAAAGGAATAGAAGAAACTGACCCGGCTAGCCTTTGCAAGTCTTTGAAGATCTAGACTATCTTCAACCCATAGATTTGTAAGAAGAATATTGCCATCACCTCGAGCAGTAACACAAACAAGATCATCCGTGTGGCTAGGGAACGGAGTAAGAGAGGGAGGAAGATGAGAGAAGGGGTTAGGGAACGGATTGAGAGAGAGAGAGAGAGAGAGAGAGAGAGAGAAATGGGGGGACTTTTGGGCGGGACCATTATTCTATGTTCTCTTCTTTTATCTATTTCAACAATCATGAATGAATGGTAGGAACCATTTTTTTTTTCCCATTTATTAAGGGCACATTTGATTTGATTCCACCAAATGTGGAACCAAAATAACCCAAGCCAAATGCTAAGACAACTAAAATGAGCCTCTTCAAGAATCAATGAGGCACCACTCAGCTTCAACAATGGCTGACTACACGATATCGTAAGTTTGTAAGCATTGGATTAGTAACAAATATCTTCTTTGGTCATCTTCCAAGTAGAGCCAATTCAATTCCCCTGCTGAAAACATTTCCTTTTTGAACTAATTGTGTTGATTTGGCTTCATTTCATCTATCATTCTGAATAAATACTTTTATAGAATGGGATTTGAACTATCATATTGCTACAACTAATAGAATATGAAAATAGAACAAATGGAAATCAAAGTAGAGCCCAACTTTGGATGTTGCAAATGACATATTCCTTTGGATTAATCTCTCTAATCTCAATATATAAACATAGGCTAGACTTACAAATTAGTTCCGAACAACTTAAAAAATGGTGGAGAGTCTTCAACCATACATATGGATCATTTTGCAGCAATCCAGACTCACCAAATCACTAACCCAACTGTGGATGGAGTATAAACTAAACATTTCACTGAGAAGACAATATTAATCACCTGGTTTTTCCCTACTAATCTACACAGCTCGCTATTTTTACCATTAACCATCCATTTGATAGCCCATTAATTCAATGGTTAGAATTGCTTCATCAGGGTGAGTTTAGAGATATGCTCCATACACAATGGGAATCACAATTTCGATGATCAATATGGCTGTACATCAGTGCTACATGTGAGGAGGATGAGTCACTACCATTTTCTAAATTGTACAAAACTAACATAGGGCCCTCCCCACATAAACATATATCATTAAGAAAAATAACAGTAGAATGATGTAAAAAGATGGGTGAATCGTCAAAGATGGTATTTAAAAACTGATAGAATCAAGCTTAAAAGATAGGTGAATCATCAAAGATAGAATCATCGAAGATATATCATTAGAGAGAAAGTGGAAATTGGCCTTGGCGAAGAAAGTTGCTATTTGAGTCAGTAAGAGCATGGGAGCATTTTAGGAACAAATGGTGCAAACTTTCAAGCTAATGGATGAAGGTAATTTGAGAATGATTGGTAGAAATTCAGTCTAACGAGAGTTAGTTTGGGAACGAACACTAGAAAACCATATGTATGGGAATGAACACATTTCATTTCCATGCCCAAATACCCACATTTCCCCACATTTACATAATCTTGTTATTAAAAAAATCAAATATATGTATTTTTCCTGAAAAACCATCAAAATCCCACACTCCAATAAGAGGTTATTTGGCACCTTGAATTTTTTAAGCTTTTAAGATTTGGAATCCAAATCTAACACCAAATCTTGTGTTTGGCACCACTGAAATCTGGTAGATTTGAAATCCTCAAAGCAGGGTGGCAAAATCGAAGCAATTTCAATACACTTTCCAACAGTCATATTTCAAACGACTCCATTGCTTTTTTTAATAGCAAAGGCTAAAACCCAAACTGCCTAACATAATTTCTGATTCCACAGATTGAAAATCCAATTTGCCAAGCAACTTACATAATGAGACATAATGAAAATCTCTAGGATACTAAATCCTAGATTCTTATACTTGAGAAAAAAAATCCAAACGAAACTGCCAAATAACCCACTACGTAAATACCCATTTCGGGTTCATACACATACATCTACATCCACATAATCTATCCCCTCTACCCCCTTTAACTTTTTTTTCTTCAGTTTTCCTGTTGCATATACTATTCTACTCCCAATCTCAAAGCCATGTGCAAAAACTAAAGAAGAAGAAGAAGAAGAACTCACCTTGTTAGGCGAGATCGGGTGAGATCGGGTGGACGTTCGGGCAGCTACGAGGCCTCGGGCAGACAGGCAGTCAAGCGGTCGGGCGGTGAGCAGGGGCAGTCGTGGGGTAGGGATAGAGAAAGAGAAGAAAAGGGAGAAAGGGTAAGGGAGCTAGGCAGCCGTGCGGGTGGGGTGGGGTAGGGTTTGAAGAAAGGGAAAAGGTTTTATACGGTCGAGCTCATGGGAACTCCCCATGAGGCCGAGTTGTGTGGGCCTCACCATGATGTATTGCAATCATCTACCCCATCAATCAGATGCACCATTCCATGGTGGGCCCAGGGATTAAAAGTCAAGTCAATCTTTGACTTGTGTAGGCCACACCACATACAAAAGTTGAGAGGGGTTACCCTCCATTAAAATATTCATAAGTATTTTTTGGGCCCACTGAGATGAGGTTCACAAATCCAGCCCATCCATTATGTGTATGCCACTTGGATGAGGGGTCATACCAAGTTTCAGCCGCATCCAAAACTAAGGTGGGCTCCACTTGAGCTTTGGATTTAACTCATTCTTTAGATATTGCCCTAAAACCAAATTGATGGAAGGTGTGGATATAAAATATACATCATAGTGGGGCCCAAAAATAAGAGGTATATAAATCTGAGGTGGACCACACCACACGAAAACAATAGTGATTGAATATCCATCATTAAAATCCTCCTCAAGCCCATTGTACTGCTTATTTCACATCCAATCTGTTTAATAGGTCATACAGGCCTAGATTAAGGGGAAAAACAAAAATCATCTCGATCCAAAACTTTTACAGCCCCCAAAATGTTTTTAATGGTTGACGCTCATTCAACACTGTTTCCTGTATTGTGGTCCACTTAAGATTTGGATATATCTCATTTTTGGTCTCATACCGTAAAATGATCTGTAAAAATAGATGGACAACATGGATGAAATGAATACATCATGGTGGGGCCCACAAAGCACCAACCACCAGCCATTGGATGGTGTTTGGAGGAGTAGCTAATCCGTTCCCCTTATTTGTAGTGTGGTCCATTTAATCTTTGGATATGATCCATTTTCTAGATAATTCTCTAAAATTATCTCGAAATATGGATGAATGGTATGTTATGTAGTTCGCTTACAGCGCGACTGTCCAAACAAAGGAAGTTAAATGCGTACTAACTCCGTACACTATAGCCTATTAAGTTAACTCTGAGGGCACCAAAATTTATTTAGCTTATCAACGCCATCTATCCATTTTACCAAGAACTTTTAGGGCATGAGCACAAGATCAAAAGCATAAATAAAGCTCAAGTAGACTACACCCTAGGAAGCAATGTCAATTGAACACCTATCATTAAAATATTCTTACGGGCCACGAAAGTTTTAAATCAAGTTGATATTTGTTTTTTCCCTTCATCCATGTCTTTGTGAACTTGTGAATAGGTTGGATAACAAATAAATATCATTGTGGGCATTAGGAAGGTTTCAACGGTGGACATTATTTTCCCTGTTGTTTCCTGTGGTGTGGTCTACTTGAACTTTTTATATGCTTCAATTTTGGGCTCAACTACTAAAATGAGCTGAAGTACCAGATGGACAGTGTGGATAAGACACACACATTAAAAGTAGGCTCAATAGGGTTTAATCAGTACGGTAATCTAACTGGGTTACTCATTACGCAATCCTTGACTAGGGCGTACTTGATGTTTGTCCGAAATCAATAGGCGGTTTGACTAGTGCACCCAAGGCTAGCAAGCTAGCTGGTGTCAAAGCTAGTGGGCCCTACCACGATGCGTGTATCTTATTTACCTTGTCCATCCATTTTGCCAACTTATTTTAGCCAATGGAAAATTATGGAAACTTTTCGGGGCCACAAAATTTATGGATCATGCTGATATGTGTTTTCTTTTCATCCATGCCTGTGATGTTATCAATAGGTTAGATGAGAAATAAACATTACAGTAGGCCATGGGAAGTTTTTAAATGTTGACGTTTGATCGTCATTATTTTCCTATGGTGTGGTCCACTTGAGATTTTAATCTACCTCATTTTTGAGCTTATGCCCTAACTTTATATAGAAAAATGGATGGATGATGTGGATAAAACACATACATCATCGTAGCCTATAGAGCTTTAACTCTTGGACGGCTGGTGTTCGGATCACTTGCTAAACCATGTGCAAATCCTACACCTCCACTTTGTCCATCTATTTTTGACAGATCATTCTAGGTTATGATACCAAAAAGGAGGCAGATAGGAGACTTTGGTGGACCACACAACAGGAAACAGGGGTCATAGTTGTAGTCATTTAGGTGGGGCCTATATAGTTCCACAATAATGTCCACCACAAAAATTCATCTATATAGATCATTTTAGGGCATGGGTCAAAGAATGAGGCAGATAAAGATCTCAAGTTAATCCACCACAAAAAAAAAAAATAAATAAATAAAAATTTGTGGGGATTGAATGCTTACTAATAAAAAATTTCAGAGGGCTACAAAAGTCTTGAATCAAGCTGATATTTGATTTTTCTCTTCATCCATGTCTTTTTTTTTTTTTTTACCTTATTAACAGGTTAGATCTCAAATAAACATCATAGTGGCCCTAGGAAAGTCTCAACAGTGGGTGTCACTGTCCCCACTATTTTCAATGGTGGGGCCACTTGAGATTTGGATCTGACTTGTTCTTTTGATCATCCTATAAAATGATCTCTCCAAATGAATGGACGGTGTTGATATAATACATACATCATGGTGGGGCACACAGATCTAACTCCTTTTTTAGATCAACTGTTAAAATAATCCTTTAAAATGAATGAACAGAGTGGATAAATAACATACATCACGGTGGGCCCCACAAGACTTAAACTAGGAGATGGATTGACTACTCCCCGTGACACCATCCCATGGTTGGTGGTCAGTGCTCTGTGGGGCGCACCATGATGTATGTGTTTCATCCATTCCGTTCATCCATTTTATAGATCATTTTAGTAATTTACAAAAAATAAAAATAAATTATAGGGATATAAATCTTAGGTGGACCACACCACAGGAAAAATATAATGATTGGATATCCACTATTAAAATCCTCCTAAGGCCTAATGTACTGTTTATTTGACATCCAATCTGTTGATTAGGTCATAGATACCTAGATGAAGGGAAAAAATAAATATCAGCTTGATCCAAAACTTTTATGGCCTCAAAACGTTTTTAATGGTCAACGTTCATTAAACACCATTTCCTGTAATGTGGTCCACTTGAGATTGAGATATAACTCTTTTTTTTTTTGTGATATATGTGGCTTTATTCTCAGCTTATGATTCGGAATATTTCAGGTGCCTGGATTGTAATGTGAGGCATTTTTTTTGGTAGCCATTGGATTTAGGCCTTATAAACTGTAAATAAATACAAAATTTTGGCTCTCAAGTTTACAGTCCCTATATATGGTGTTTTTATGTGAGATGGAAATGAGAAATGGGCCCTAGGAGTTCCATGAAATTTGCGAGGTGTTTTATTCAAATTAACTGTGGGCGCAAAACAAAAACTTTGGCTGCAGCTATACTTTCTAGCTCGTTTGACAGGTTTAGGGCCTATTGGATGTCCCATGTAACCATTGTGGGATTGAAGGATATCTAAAAAAACAATGCCAGAAGATTTGTTTCCCCACTTCTATCAGTTTGGAGTGAAGAACTATTGGAAATGCTACTTATTTAGATTCAGAATTTGGCAAATGCTTGTATGACAGATGAGCATCTATTCTGCCTTAGATAGTCAGTTTCGAAGACGACCAAATGTGCCATTAATTTCTTAAGTTTAGGATATGATAGTATGAGAACTCATGTACTTTCCTCAGCATTTGGCCAATATTATTGGAGGAAAATCTCAATATTTGTCACTTTAGCGTCTCTGTCTTTGAGTTCTTGGTGATTGATGTATTTACTACTGTTCATGTTGCATTGCCATCTTTCATTTTTGTGCTTCTTTTCCTTTTTAATAAATTGTGGGGTATCCATAAACAAGGAACTAGCTCAAATAAATAATGAGTTCAATTAGGCTATTGCACATTGAGCACACATGCCATTTTGAGCTGGTTTGATGGAGAAATTAGAGTGAGCACGCATCCTGAGGTGTATTGTGCCTTTAGCAATAATGTGAACAATTTTAGCACAATTGGCTGGTTTTCAAATGGCTACAGATTTTCGTTTTACCCTACTATCTAATCTAGTCTTTGAGTATTCTTTTGAATTTTTGAGCTATTGATCAAAATGTTGAAGTACTTTTGACTAGGATCTTCAGGTTTAGAGAAACCCAAGTTAGCTTGCTACAAGTATTGACTGACTCAATTTGAATTGACTTGATCAAGTGAATCAAACTTACACCTTTTTTATCTACAGGAATATTACCCTGTACAAATTTGATACCTGGTTTGTTTTTCATCACCGAATCCCCCGGTGGCTGGTGAGTCTTATTAGTAAACACCTTCTTAACAAGTGCTAGGATTCGGTGTCTAGGCCAAAATGGGTATGACAGACGAGGTCAAAGCTTCTTTGCAAGTATACTATGGGGATTTGATACTGACATTTCTTTTAAAGTGAATGAAATCAAGGTGTGGATTTGAACTACCTTCAATTCTTTTATTTTTTTTATTTTTCTTTTTTACCTTCTTTTTTTAGGTCCATCAAGTCATTCTTCTATTTTTGCACTCTACTTTTAGAGATGCTCATTTATTGACGATAAATGTGTATCAAATGAAAAGCTTATGGATGACTTGTAATTCATATGTTGGCAACCTTATAGCTATGATCATTTTTGAATTTGCTTCATGCAGAGATCTGTAGCTTCCACAAGCAGGAGAATAGCCATCCGATTTTCTGATCTCAAGCAAAGACGATATTGGTTTCCTCTAATGGTATTGTAGCTTGCCCAGTTTTTTATTTATTTATATATTTTTTTATACACACTATTATTTTCCCATAAGTGAGTAAATGTCATAACATAATTTTCATAGTATCCTGCAAGTAGGAATTGGGTTACTAGTATTGCAACAACTAAGTGGAGTCAATGGCATCCTATTTTATGCGAGCAATATTTCAAAGCTGCTGGAAGGTTTAGTTATCAATATTTTCTGAGGAGTATAAGCTTGTTCCAGATACACTTTACCTCACGATATATTTCATCGACCAGTTTCACTCTCAAAACTACATTGAAAGACAAAAGCTCCAGCTGCTTGGTGTACCTGCATGCTAATTGCCTCATAAGTTCCCTTTTCATCCCAGATCTTGATGAGATCTTTAAGTTTGAATAAGCATCAAAATTGTAGAATTGAACATTTTCATGGGACGCTTGTTAACAACTGAGACCCTCTTCGAGTTACTTGTTCTATTGTTTACGTGAATGGTTATGATGAGAAGATATTTTCTTTTGAAATGTGATGGAGTGACTTTAGTGCATTGTAAATCTAATGTGAACTTACTGCTTATTTCATGTTGTTTCTTTCTTTTCGTAGTTTTATTAAGGGAAAAGGATGCAGAGCATAAGGTACATGGAAAATTGAATAAAGAAACAAGAAGCTCCCAAATCTTTACTTTTCTAGTAAAGTTAACTCACTTAAATACCGAAATCATATAATCCCATGCAAACACTACAACTATCCAGACATGTTTGTTACTAACATGTCTGGATCGTTTTCTTGGAAGTGGATCTACATGTTGCATAGGTAGTAGTCGTAAATATTTTTTGTCTAATTAGCTAGCAATCAAAGGCCTCAAATGTGTCTGTGTGTGTGTGTGTGTGTGTGTGTGTGTGTGTGATTTAAAACAACTTGTTAATAAAGATTTGGATTTTTGCTTCTTCTTCTTCTTTTTGGTTTTTGGATTGTTGCAAAAGAAGGCTGCAAAATAGAGGTTTATTTTATTTTTTAATTTTTATTTTTAAGTGGTTTGATTTGGGTTTTCTCTAAAACACAGGCCCTTTGTCTATTTTACCAGTTAAATGATTGTTAGACCATGCTATATCCATGATAGGTATGCAATTTAACTGCTATACAGAGGGGCGAACTCAGTGGTATTGGTATATGTTTCCATCCACAAATGTTTCTAAAGATAAGCTACATAGAGGAAGTGAAGAGCTTATCCATTTCCTATTGCATTTATGTTGACTAGATCATGTTATGTTGATCTTCTCCCATGTTTAACAATGGCCCATTCAGCAATTTTCCACATGTATTGCAATTATCAATATAAGACTCATGGTAGAATTTGTCAATCTATTTCAATTTTAGTAGATCCTGTATATTTTCTTGTTGCAGTTTCAATTTTTCCTTCAACATTTATGTTCAATTTCTTGTTGGTATTTGTTCATGTTACTTACAACCTATGAAATAACATGTTTGAGTTGGCGAATCAGCTAGTTGGAAATTACAAAACTGATAAATGCACAAAGAGCATTACCATCAACCCCAGGGAGTTTTACTGTTTATGAGAAAGCAGCTTGAGCTGTTATTTACATGGATTGCACAGGACCATCTACAATAAGTCATGCTGTTTCTTTGTTAGGATACTATTGTAGAGCTAAGCTCCTTAGCATGCAAAGGAGCTTACAAATACCTCTTGGGCAAATACCACAAAAGATTTTTTATTTTTCATTTTATAAGCATCAAAATATCCTACTTGGGTTGCCTGTCATAATCAATATTCTGAAGTTCATAATCAGTTTGGAAGTTTGATGTCTGTTAGGCCATAAATGTTTTGATTATTTTGCCTGATTCATGAATGTTTATGTTCCATCAGCAATCCAGCTTATGAAACTGTTGACTGTTGTAAGATCAAGCTTAGAAATGACAAGCTTATGAAAGGGTCTAGACAATGCCTATGATGAGAACATCTAAATCTGAAATTTTATTCATGTGCAGCAATTCATTAATGAATTTATTTCAAAGAAAATTGGGTGCTTCTGCTTGCAAGTAAATCACCTTGTCTATCAAACTGGAGAAAAAGTGTAAGTTTTGGAAATAAGCTGATAATCACATTTTATTGTAGATTAATTCAGCCCCTTTTTATCATCTTTCTTTTCATAAGCCAAGCTACTGTTCATTTTTTGCAAAATTTTCTGAATTTTGTTAACTCATCCACACTAGATGTTACATGGCCTGAAAGTTGCACTAACCATTCATCTCAACCATTTGTGTTGGTCCATGTCCTTTTTTTTCTTTTCTTTTCTTCTCTTTTTTCTGAGAATTGTACTCTCATGAGCTGCAGATTTGATGTTGGTGTTCCATCCATTAGTAGGGAATGTTCTTTTGGGACATTACAATGATATGTCAATGCCTTAAAGACCACTATGATAATGTACGTAAGGGCCCACCTATGTGAAACCAAAACTGCTGATGTCATGCCTGCAAGACTACTTGAATACTTCAGTCTTGGAAGTTGGCGCACTTCTTTCTCCCATAGGTTTCAAAATTTTAATGTTTCTTTCTTTAACAAGTTCCCTTGAGCTTCAGCTTCAAGAATGATTGCCTCGAAGAATCGGATGCTAGAAACTAATTCAAATGGTACAGCGATCAATTCACTGGTGGTCTTTGATTTTTTTTCTTTTTTCTTTTATCTAATTTAACTTGTTTTCTGTGTAACTCATGAACTAAGATGCTTTATTAACCTTCTCTCACACACATTCATTCACCTACAAATTGAAACAAATGACTCTAGATGTGAAGGCATGAAAAAGCGGTGCCTTGATCACCTGTAACAAGCAAAAAATTATTTTTCACTTTCCCAGTTACAACAAGGGTACGTCACAAGTACAATATTTACACTTACAATTGAAGCTATGAATCTGGGTGTGGTACCAATGCCAAGATTCTATATTTTTTAATTTTATTCTATTTTTCCTATTTGAACTAGGCTTGAAGATTTTCCTTCATTTATCTTTCTAAAATAGGTTTTGGTTTGCATGATAGCATTTGGGTTTTCAAAAAGACTGAGAAGCAATCAGCTTGTGAAGAACCTAAATTTCCTAATCTATATGTAAAGAATCTGGAAAATAGGTTGACTGATGATCGCCTTTGGGAAAAGTTCTCTGTATTTGGGAAGATAATCAGTGTTATTGTAATGAAGGATGATTATGGCAAATCTCGGGGCTTTGGGTTTGTTAGCTTCGAGTTGCCAAAAGACGCTAAGAAGGCTCTCTGGGCCATGAATGGTGCACGACTGGGTAAGTTATGTTCATTGTAGTTATTTCGTTTGTCTAATTTGCAGGATCATTTGTTTAAATGGATACTCACAATAGGATCTTTGTTTGTTGACCAGGATCAAAGAATCTCCATGTAGGAAGGGCTCAAAAGAAGGCTGAACGAGAGCAGATGCTAAGTTACCAGTTCAAGGTAAGGCATAGCCAACAGTTTCTAAAGTTTCAGGTAATTTCTTTTTGTATGGATTTGTGACTGTTGTCAAACTTATGGTGAAGTCGTAATCTTAAACATAGTGTACTCTACAGGGTTTGAACATGTACTTGAAAAAACCTTGTTGACTTTCTTGATGATAATGAATTATGTTAACTTTTTGGTACTTCTGACGAAATAAGTTCAGCAAAAGTGATGCTCAATGGTGAAGGATTCGGTTTTGTGAGTTTTTCCACTCCAGATTCCATTAATTATTATTTTAAAAATGCATTGCTCAAAGCATGTATTAGTCAGTTTGATTTTGTTTTTGGCAGTGCATTGATCTCATAAACATGATCTGAATGTCGATTAGATTCGTCTGTTTTGGGGGAATGCACATACAATATTGCCCAGTATATGAATAGATAGTTGATCTGGTATGTGCTATGACCATTGTCATTCATTAATTTATTTATTAATGTTTTGGTTGTGAGGTATCCTATTATGCTTGTTTGAGAGAAACTATGAGACCCGACCCGAGTTCGCATGTGTGCATGTGTGTGTAAGTATGCATTTCGTCCATCTTAGTCTCGTGGTCCTACCGGTCAAATTTCGACGACCTGCAAATTTTCGTTAGTGTTTACGATCGTCCTTGAGTTCAGTCACATAGATCCGACTTGGATTGACCCAAGACCTACACCATTGCGACCACATCATTACCGCGGTTCCAACGCCGCATCTCATGCTTAAATCCAATGTGTCCATCAAAGGTTATGGGCCACACATTATTTGGACTGTTGATTACATTTTAGTGGGACCCACCTAATTACACATTTCCCCATGTGCACTATTCTCCATGTAAGACACTTTTAGCCTAGCAATGATGGCTTCTTTTCTCAAGGAAACCATGATGAGATTAGCTTCTCTAGGTAATGATGAGCCACCCTATCCCATGAGCAATGATTGTTTTCTCTTTTCAAAAACTCATCTTTTTTAAGAAACTAATCATTTCAACTCTACAAACTCTCTCATCTCTCTCTCTCTCTCTCTCTCTCTCTCTCTCTCTCTCTCTCTCTCCCCCCTTCATTTTCTCTTCTCCATTTCTATTCCTTGCAACTTTCAGTTGTCCATGAAATCTCTCAAATCCAGCAACTTCAAGCTTTAGGCCCTCTTAATCCAGCCCTACAAGCCCCATCTCAACCGTTTAAATCCCTCCCTTGAAGGTGAGAAGACCCAAGGTGGAAGAAGAATAAGAAGATCTTGAGGTGGGTGCTCTTAAATCTTCCTTCATCTTATCTTTAAGGACTTATGGGACCCATCAAGTGATAATGGAGGTCCCCTATGTCTCCATGATTGAGGCTAATGGGCCATTTCTTTGCATGCATGTTCAATGGATGGGGCCTTTTTCCATGGGCCCCATCATGACATCTTCCTTTGATGCATGTCATCTTTCTCCCTTATGGCTAGATTTTTCCTTTTTCCCTTGAAACTATCCTTCATTTCTGATGTGTGTGGCCCACTTAGGGGCCATGGAATATTCAGACCGTCGAAGCAAGGTGGACGTCCATGGCTGTCCATTCCTTGGACTTTGACACCCTATTTACTTCTATTTGGATGCAGGCAATGGGTTTTGTGAAGGGGTTTTTATCTAGAAGTTTGTGGGGCCCACTGAGGTGGACCACAACACAAATTTTATTGGGTATTTCCCCCTTTATTCAGTAACTATATCAGTTGCTTTCAGATAGACCTTGCTGTCCAGAAAAATTCTGGACTGTTTTTGGATTGTTTTTGGCATAGTTTATGGACTGATTTAGAGGATGTTTTACCTCCACTATTTGATTATTTCTAGAGTTGTGGACCCCACTTAGAAGTATGCAAAATTTCACCATCATCTGTCTCTATTTGATCACCCAAAAGGGTGGGCTAAGGAGGTTGGACAGTCCAGATTTTCTGGACTGTCCAGCCACTCTGCTTGCTGGAGAAAAATATAAATGTCAGCTGGTTTTTGAAATGGTGGGTCACCTTTGTGGACCCTACTTATTTTATATTTGAGTAGGGATGTTAGTCCTACATTTTCTTAAAATTTGGAAGACCTGGGCCCACTCTAATGGGGTGCACAAGTTAGGGACAACGACATTCTTTGTGCAGAAATAAAAAAGCTGGACCTTGCTGTCTATAATTTGTATGAAATAAATAAAATATTTATAATACCTCAAAATTTCTAAAATTTTGCAGAGAGGTGACCCACCCATGATAGGACCTACCTGAAAAATTTTAGGGCCAATGGACCCCATTTGGGCATCCAAAATGGTGGGTCAACATAGTGGACTGCCAAAAAAATTCTGTTGTGCAGTCCAGCAGTATAGTTCCATAAAAATAAAATTTTAAAAAAATATTTTTTTCAGAAGGTGGGCCATATCTCTAGGACCCATCTTGATGTAGGCTTGATAAGGGACCTTGGGTCCAAATTTCAGGAATTTTAGAAGCCCAGAACCCACCCATTGGATGGCCCAAATTCAGGACAGTTACATTTTAGCAATAGTTCACCCTAGATAGATTGTATTCTTTAAATTTATTAAAATACTTTTGGGTGTCTAAAAATTCTAAAAATTTACAGGGAGGTGACCCACCTATGGTAAGACCTACTTACAAAATTTTGAGGCCAATGGACACCTGTACACACCATGGTGGTGGCTGGACCGGCTCATTACAATATGGTGTCCAGATCAGTCCGATTTTCAGGACAGATTGACTTCTTTAAATAAATTAAAATATTTCTAGATGTCCAAAAATTTAAAAATTTTGTGGAGGTGTGTTCCACCCATGTTGGAACCCACTTCTAAATTTTAGGTCCAATGGACACTTGTGCACACCATGGCAAGGGCCGGACAGGCCCACCACGTTGGGACGTCCAGGTCTGTCCGATTTTCTGGACAGACTATTTTGTTTAAATTAATTAAAATACTTAGGAATATCTAAAAATTTTAAAATTTTGTGAACGTGTGGTCCACTTATTGAAGTATAATCTTACAAAATTTCAGACCCGACGGACATTCGAGCTGACCGTGGTGCGGCCTACAAATTGGGTCAGTTTTGGGCCAAATACCCAGGCCTGTAGGACTACCCACCATGGGACGCCCCTACCTTGGGCTGCTGGGCCTGCATTCCAACGGCATGGCTCACTTATATATATGTGTTGTATATTTCCCCTCTCATCCATTGGGGCCCACAGTGATGTGTGTGGGCCATCAGAGAAATAAATATACTATAAATAAATTTTATTAAATTTTCAGCAAGCCCAGATAGTGAGTGGGCTGGAATTTCAGCATTTGGCCCAAGGTTGCTACCCACAAATATACGTTTTGGGACAGCGTGGCCCACCATATTTGAGGACATTATTATACATATCTTGCCCTATCTTGATTGGATTTTTGGGCTTAATTAGTACACTCTTAAGGCCCACCTTAAATGGGTTTTATTATAACAATATTCATGGTTGGTTGTTGGGTTTCCTTGGCCCAATGTCTTGAAACATTCTTGATAGACCCTTGACCTTTGGGCCAATATGTATACACTATTGTGATGGGTTTTATGGGCCAAAATACTCAGGTAGTTGGGCCCTTGCTTGCCCATTAAAGTAAACCATACTTGGGCCGAGATGTGAGGCCCAACTTACTTGTTTTAAATATAAGGATTTCCCATATGTTGGAATAATGGGCTGCCCATTAGGCCCACCACAATGAGTGGACTCATGATCTTTATGGTTGGGCCCAACCTTGCTTGAGGGCCCACCATATTGCCTATGTGTTGGGTCTTGAGTATAAGCCCACTAGGCCATGGATTGCCTTGGGTCTTGGGCCTTAGTTCATGTTCAAGTAGTGGCGGGCTACCTCTTGAGAACCAGTTGAGGTTGGATGTCCTCCTAGGTAGTCCTAAGGTAGGCCCATGAGTTCTTCTATGGATGGTTAAAGGCCCACCATAGGCCCTAGGCCATTTGTTTAAGAATCAATGTGAATGTATGTTGAACCTACCTTAACACATGTTTGATCCAGGCCATCCAAGCCTTGGATCGCCCGATCATAGAGGCACTCTTTGGCTTGGGTTGTTGCTAGATTCACAATCCAGTAGCAGGTCCACTTGATCTTTTCTTGATGTATACACACCCTCCATATGGTGGGGCCCCCTGTGAATATTGTTAGCCTTCATGAGATCATTCCCACTTATTTAATGAATTTTTGGGCTTTAATAGGCCCAGGAAGCTGAGTGGGTCGAACGTTTATCAAGAAGCCTTAAATGTACATTGTTATGGTTAAAACTTTATTGGACATGGGACCCACCATAGTAAGAACTTGTGTGTGTGTTGCATGCTTATATTTTATAATCTTTGGGCTTATTAGTGCATTCTTTTGAGTCACCTTTAGTGATCACATGAGGACCCCATCTTAGATCAGATTTTTGGGACATCCCTTAGGCCTAGAGTGGGCTGGGATGTCCTAGCTTGGCCCAACCATACATTGGGTCGACTTCCACTATTTTGATGGACTTGTGGGCTGAGGTAAGGATAGTATTGGGCTCTTAGTTGCCCACTTAAATTTCTAGTTATTAGGCTGATGTAGTGGGGGCCATTTCATCCAAACTTAAACTTATTTAGTCGTATATTATGTATGCGGGCTGTCCACCAAGTCCAACTCAATGCATGGATTCTATGGCCATTGGGAATTGAGCCTTGGGCCTTAATTCTCCTCTTAGGGCCCATGTTGTTAAAATTGGTATTATATTTTTTTATGGCCTATTATGAGGGATATATGTATATGGTTACCTGTGTTCTTATCTTGAATGTAGGGCCTTGGGCCTTGTATCCATATAGTTCATGGTTAAGATGCCTCTTGGGAAATAGTGGTTAAATGTCCCCATTATGGACCCCTCTAGGCCCAATTGTATCTAAATGTGATTAGATGCTCATCTTAAAATCTTGCTAGACTCACTTCTATGTTACTTAGACACGTAGTTGTATGCTTAGTCTCATGGGCTACCCCGGGTAAATGGGCCCCCACTAGAGATGGGATTCCTTATGGATATTGTCTAAATACCTAGTTTTGGTCCCTTCTTGGATAGGAGGAGTGTACTACTTTGTATATCACCGCATAATGCGTCTAGACCCATCTTCATGGCCCATGTGCATCATTGTATGCTTGGATGATACTGTGTGTATGGTTATGATTGTGCCATTGGGCATTGCATGTTACCTTCCTAAGGGAAGTAGTATTCCCTCTTGAGCATGTTGGATGCTTGGAATTGATGTATAGTTGATGGTGTGATTCATGCATCTGACATTGTATAACACATGAGCATTATCACCCTCACTTCATCAGGGTTGTAGCCTCCACAAATATATCATGGACGGCCATGTTTGGACACCAAAAATGTTACTTGAGCATACCGGGTGCATAGGATGCCCATGTGTGAAATTTTCAAAACGTCCATGGTATCAAGGATCTGCACCAACGCCATGACCGAGTGGAATATATGAGCGCACGAGAGCCTTATACCATTAGGCCGCGACTCCCACTGTCATGTAGTCGGTTAGATAGGGGTGTGGCCTTACTCGCCTGATGTAAGGGGGCATTACTAGGCTGAGTCTGACCAGCTCATGAATGGGTCCGTTACCTTCAGGCCTTGTGGTGATTGGTTATCCACAGGCAAGGTACTGGGGTCTCTTATGCTCGTTTGACTGTGCGGGGTCTATAGAGCGGTAGTCATCCAGCAGTGTAATGGACCCCAGTGATTTTCTTATAATGGAAATGTACTTGATATGTGGATTAGATATGAGCACTGACATTACTTCACATTGCATTTGCATCGGCTATGTAAGCCTCATAATGCATTATAGTACTCATTGCATTACAATACTCATCACATTACAGTACTCATATTGCATTACAGTACTCATTGCATTACAGTACTCATTGCATTACAGTACTCATTGCATTATATAGCCTTGGTATGGCTTGCTGCATAATCGTACTGCCTTGGTATAGTTTCTTGCATTCATGATAGCCTTGGTAAGGCTAGTGGTATTGGTATTGATCATGACTCCCTTCTGCATTCTTTATCTTCTCTGAGCACCATTGCTACTTTCACCACCCTCTAAGCTTTCTATAAGCTTATGCACGATTGATGCGTGGAGGAGATCCTAGGCAGGCGTCGCAGTGGCATGTTTGGAATAGAGCTGAGCTTAAGGACCTAGTGTTGCAGACTTCCTTTCTTCCTTCTATTATCTTATGTATGTCTTTTTGAACCTTATAGATACTTGTAAAAGCTCAAATTCATAGTAGATTTTGTGATGTGTGCCTTTGTTATTCTAAGATTTACTTGTTGTGATCTTGGGTATGTTCGTATTGGTAATGATTATACTGTTATGAAAATCCTCCTTGTAGAATCCCAAGATCAGAACTTGCCTCAGGAGCCAAGAATGGGGTACTACAGAGGCTGTTGCGGCCAGAACCGGCCATCGGGTTCCTTGTGAGTCTGGTTACCAAGTCTGGGGCATGACAGAAACTGTTTTGTTTGTTAAACAACAGTAGCTACTTATAATATATGATTTTGTTGATGGTTGTTGTCACATATTTGAAGATCTGTTGTATTGTATTTATATGTGGTGTCCTCAGGTCTTACATGAACTAATTGATGACTTCAATTGGACATGCCAAATTTGGATAATTAATGATTAATATACTATCCTATCAACCATTTCTCAAAGCACTTGCATCCATCAGTAGCTATCTATCATCCTTAGCTTTTGAGCCCTTCCAGTGAGGTTGCAATTGGTTTTGTTTCACAATAAACCAAACTTTACAACTAAGCTAACAATGAACTTCTTTCAAAGGATCAAAATTGATAGCACTCTTACCTAAAAAGTATTGAAGGTTTTTAAAGTCCTTTATCTTAAAATTTTGAGAGAGATTTTTCAAAATTTTCACATATCCTACAACACCACTTGTGATGATCAAATTATCTATGTCAACAAAAAGTTTCATTTATATATTTCTTCATAAAAGTGCATGTATTAGTAAAAGGGAAAATAAATCATTTGAAGAAAGTATTCTCTAACCTTTGTAACCAAGCTTTAGATGCTTGTTTTAGATTATGGGGTGCCCTTTTTAGTTTGCATGCATGCCTCAGCTTCATATGATCATAAAATTCCATGGGTTGATCAATATATATGATGAAACCCTACTCTCTCACTGTAATGTGAGAATAACAGCACTCTAGATATGCATATCCTTTATCTTTCTTGTATTTTGTTACATGTCGAATTTCTTTGTTCTTTAATTCATTACACTCAATTCAGGTATGGTTTGCACCAATTCAAGAGACTGTACATTAGGCATTCAATATATAAGACTGAAGAAAGACTGATTAGGCATTTAAATGTGTTGCAGGATGTTGTTTGAATTACTTGTCCTAATAGGTGCACAAGTTGGGATTGATTGGACTTCTATCTTGAGAATACGCCATGATTTCAGGTAGTTATTATTGTAATGGAAAGTTAAAAAATTAAAAGAGAGAGAGAGAGAGAGCAATAATGAATTCATGGAATGAAATGTTCTTTATCATTAGGGCTGCTTTCGCCGAGTTTAATGCAGAAATCATCTCCAACTTCACAGAAAGACAAATAGCATCAGTGGCCACAGATTATAACCTAGATTTAAACAAGGTTCGAAGTGCCGTCAACAATGCTAACAGAATCCTCCAGGTCAGATTGTCGATTGGACCTGATTTTATTTAAATGAACAAACCCAGATGTGCGTCGAAGCTATCCGAATGTTGAGCGGGGGTCCCTGGAAGGTGGGAACCATTGTTATGACCATGATGAAGCTGTCCATTTCCTATGGACAGCAATGGAGTGACCTGACCATTTGGACAGGCCATGTTTATAACCTAAACCTAAATATATAACTTAAACCTATAACCTTAACCTAAACATAAAACCTAAACCTAAACCTATACTTATAACCTAAACCTATACTTACAACCTAAACCTATTCTCAAATCCCAAAACCTATAGCCTAAACCTAAACCTCTAACCAAATGCTATAACCTATAACCTAAACCTAAACCTCTAACCGAATGCTATAACCTACAACCTAAACCTAAACCTAAACTTACACTTATAACCTAAAACCTAAACTTAAACCTAAAACCCAAACGTAAACCTGATCTCGAACCCGAACCCGATTTCCTAAATTTAAACCTTAACGTATTCTCAAATTCTAAACCTAAACCTACGCTAATCCTAATCTCAACTCCCTAACCTAAACCCAAACCTAAACTAGAAAACCCAAACATAAACCCGAACCCAAACTTGATTTCCTAAACCTAAACTTATAACTTTAACCTAAACTTATTCTCAATTCCCTAAACCTTAACCTACACCTAATCCTAATCTCAACTCCCTAACCTAAACCTAAACCTAAACTTGAAAACCCAAACCTAAACCTAATCCCGAACCCGAACCCGATTTCCTAAACCTAAACCTTAACCTATTCTAAATTTCCTAAAGCTATAACTTATAACCTAAACCTAACCTTAACCTAACCTAACCTAACCTAAACCTTTAACCTTAACCTAAACCTAAAACCTAAACCTAAACCTAAACTAAAACACGTAAACCTATACCAAAACCTATAACCTAAACCTTAACCTATAACCTAAACTTATAACCTATAACCTAACCTTAACCGTAAACCTAAAACTTAAAACTAAGCCTATAACCTAAACCTATAAACTAAAACCTAAACCTAAACCTAAATGTATTCTCAAATCCTAAACTCGAACCTACATCATAATCTCAACTCCTAACCTAAATCTAAACTTGAAAATCCAAACCTAAACCCGAACCCGAACCCGATTTCCTAAACCTAAACCTTAACCTATTCTCAATTCCATATAACTATAACCTATAACCTAAACTTAAACCTAACCTAAACCTATAACCTTAACCTAAACCTAAAACCTAACTGTATTCTCAAATCCTTAAACCTAAACCTATACCTAATCCTAATCTCAACTACCTAATCCTCATCTCAACTTGAAAACCCAAACCTAAACCCGATCCTGAACCCAAACCTAAATGTATTTATGTGTGAATGAATGTGATGTGGATAAGATTGTTTGTGTTTGGATGAATGTACTTTTATGTTTGGATGGATTTACTAGTTTGGATTTATATGGATGTGAAAGTGAATATGATGAAATATATTATATAACAGGTGTATATCAGGAAGAATATGATGAAATATATTGTAACATTTCTTCGTTGCTAAAAGTCTCTTAAATAATTATATAGAGTGGGTCGCGGATAGTTTCATGCATTCTAACAAAATAATTATGTAGAGCATGTCGCAGATAGTTTCATGGCCAAGATGGATTAGAAAAGGCCAGCTTAGAAGCGAAGGTGATTCAAACAGTCAAAACTTAAAATGGACATATCTTGCAAATCCTAAAAATATTTAACGATGAAAATGTTCGTAGCTAAAAGTTATGCAAATTCCTTTTAGCGACGAAAATGTTCATAGCTAAAAGTTTTGCAAAATATTTTTAGCGACGAAAGTGTTCGTAGCTAAAAGTTATGCAAATATTTTTTAGCGACGAAAAGTTTCGTAGCTAAAAGTTTTGGAAAATATTTTTAGCGACGAAAATTTTTGTAGCTAAAAGTTTTAAAACTATTTTTAGCGACGAAACTTTTCGTAGCTAAAAGTTATGAAAATATTTTTTAGTGACGAAAATTTTCGTCACTAAAAGTTTTGCAAAATATTTTTAGTGACAAAAATTTTCGTCACTAAAAAGCTTCCCTTTGGTGACGATTAATATTTTTCGTCGCTAAACACCATTTTACTTCGGTCTTTTAGCAACGAATTTAGCGATGAAATTTTTCATCGCTAAAACATTTTAGCTACGAAAATTTAGCTTTTAGCAATGAAAATTTTCATCACTAAAGGTGGGATTTCTTGTAGTGATTAACACATACCATTCTTACATTAAAAAGAGTACTTAGGACATGATTGTTGTACTACTTGATTGAATTAATAACATGTTAACCTTTGCCTTATAGTTCCACTGAGTTGATCACTCACTCCCACTCTAGGATGGTGTGTTAAAACACTAACTAGACCCCGTTTTAGTTTCAGATGATGGTAAGGCTTACGAGTTGGAGCCCGTCTTCTACGACGACGAGGAGTTCTCCTACATGCAACTCTCTAACGAGTCCATGTAGACCCGGAGTTGCGTCGCCAGGGCTACAGGGATATGGATTAGATGACATTACACTTTATCATTTTGTATATTTTGGAACTATACATGTAATTATTCAGCCTGGTGACATGATCATACTTTGGGGTTAATATCCACTTATACACTTTATATATCTATCACAGTCTTCCTCTTGCTTAATTTAATTGCCTCTGGAGTATAGTATATTGATTTAATATAATCCCATCCATGTTTAATGTACTAATACGGACAACATTTAATTATGATTTTCTATGTTACATAAGTGACGCGACGGATCTCGGAAGTTGAGCCTTTGCTCGACCCTCGAAATTCTGAGCATTACAAGTTAGTATCAGAGCATGATTTGGATTAAACTAGACCTGGGTTATGGTAACACGATGCACACTAGCGTACTTTAACTTAGGAGGGGGCGATAAAATGTAAAAACAGTCGTAGGATTCCCAAATTCGCCGACAGGCGGAACTGACCATTGAAATCGGACCCGTAGGCATCTGTGATCATACGAGAGGATACTATTTCTTTTCTAGACCATTAATCGATGAGTTTAGATGATAATTCGGCATATTCCACGCTCAAATAACCCAAAAAGTGTGAATATGCGCGAGATAGGACCCGAAACATCATCAATCAAGCGTGGGGGCCTAAACCGCATAAAACAGTGGGACTCGGGGTGGGTCTTAGACATTTCTAGCACCCCAAGAGGGGGATGCCATCGCCCCCGGGATGATGCATCGCCCAGAGTTCCAGCGGATCGCGATGGCATAACCCCTACCGGGATGCATCGCGGTCCAGTTCGGCCAGGCCTATCGGGCCGCAGCAAGCCGGTCGAGCCAGCCAGTGTACACATGTGTGGGGCCCATGAAATCGTGTGGGGACCCCCATTTCCTCCCCATTTGCTCAATTTCCTTCATTTTCACCCCTTCAAACTCTCCAAACCTCTAAAAATTTCATTTTTCTCTCTCAAATCCTCCCTCTATTCTCAAATCTTCTTCTTCTTCATCACCACTACCGACCTCCCACCAATCCTTTCAAACCTATCTCCTATTTCTCTCATTTCCTCCAATTTGAGCACACAAACCCTCCTTTGTGTTTTGAAAATCTCAAAGTCTGCAAATCCATCTTATCCCTCCATTTCGTTTCACTCTCATGGCTCTTTTTAAGCTTGTGGCTACAATATTCTCCCTCTCCACACTTCTTTCCCTCATGGGAAAGAAGAGGGCTTCAACAGATGAAGCTAAGCCCAACCGCCAACTTATCCGAGGAAGAAATCGAGCGCCAGAGCAAGTACAAGTGCCGCACGAGAGCGGAGGACGAAGCGGGACCTCGATCCCCAAATTCTGCTTGAGAGGGCTCTACAACTGGGCATCACACATGGTAGATTTCATGGTCGTAGAGTTCTCTACGAAGCTCATGTGGACGAGAAGCTATTTAGGCTTTATCCGGTGATGGACCACTTAGTGGATGCCTGGTGGGGTCCCATATTCGAGGGCAAGGCACGTGCGACTGAGAATGTGGTATGAGCCTTCTACGCCCACATACAGAACCCATCACTGGAGCTTCTATAGTTCATTATTCTCGTGGGAAGGCGGAAGCAATAATTGATGTTGGCTTGATAGCTCAGACATGGGGATGGAGCGCGGTGAGGTTCATGCTAGCAAGAAGAACCTCAAGAGTGGGCGTGAAAGAGATCACCGCACGCAATTTCTTTGCAGCCGACTGATCCAGTGGAGTCGAGGCAACTGCCTCCCAGTGACAAAGATGACTCATGACTTCTACCTACTTCACCACATATTCACATACAATGTGTATCCCAAGTGGAGCAATCACGTCGAATGCACACGTTTGATGGTGGACTTCCTATACAGAGTAGGGCAGGGAGACAAGCTATGCCTACCTGCCTTCATCTTGCTACAGATAGTCCAGACTACATACTCTGTTAGGACAGATCTTTCACTCCCCTTTAGCAGACTCATATGCAGGCTTGCTCGAGAGTTCGGCTACAGCCTTGGCCCTGATGAGTTTGTGCCAGTCCATTTCATCAATGACTCTACGCTTAATAATATGGGTATTGGGCAACAACCACGCTGAGCTCGTCGTGATGAATATGGTGAAGAAATGGAGGAAGAAAGCGAAGAGGAAAAGGGAAGCGAGGATGAGGAAGGTGAGGAAGGAAGCGACGAAGAAGGAAGTGAGTAGGAAGAGGAAGAAGAGGAGGCCCAAGACTCTGAAGGGGGCTCTCCTCCTGCTACACATGAGTGCCATCATAATCAGGCTGCTTTAGAAGCCCGGTTGGCTCAGATTGAGGAAGGCCAAGTTGCCATGCGACAGGAGGTTAGAGAGACCCAGGCCGAACTTGAAGAAAATAGGGCCTGCATGAGACAAAAATTCAAGGTGTCTCACACCATGAAGGCTATCCTGTGTTACATGCAGGACAAGGGTGCCCCTCTTCCATCACCAGATTCGGACGACTAGTCATATGTGTGGTCGTCTTTTAGTTTACTTTGTTATTAGTCTTCTTTGTGCTAGCCCTTGTAGGCTTGATTGGTTATTAGTATGTTTTAGTGTTTAAAGCTTGTTTAGATTAACTCACATACATCTTCTATCATATTCATGTAAGACTATATCTCATGTATTGTGACAATTTTGGTAAATGAAATGCATGAAGTTCCTTTTAGTTTGGAATGTGAATGGTGTTTGGATGAGTGTATGTTCTTATGCTAAATCTTACACGTGGTGCACCCTATGTTGTATGTAGGGAATGCCACCTAAGAACACTCGGAGCACGGCACGTCTTGCACTTGGTGAATCTTTTGATGGCTCACTCTCCTAAGTGGTAGCCACAAGGACCGTAGCTTGGGCCTTGACAGTGATACGATGCCTGATTCACAGCTGGCCACTAGCCCCACTAATGGGCCAACAGCTTTTGCACGCATGATTCCCGAACAGAACTGTGCATATACATCAACGCCATACATACCATAGTCGGCTCCTCCTCCTGATAGGTTGGAGCAGATGATGCTCTTGATGCAGCTGCAGCAATAGAAGCAACATCAGTTTTTTACCACCATTGTAGGGGCCATTGCCCTAAACATGCACACAGTCCCACCTGCACCACCTGTGCAACCTACTGAAAACATAAATGTCAGCGGCTTATTTGAGTAATTCCAGTGCTTTCGACCTCTTACTTTTGCGGGTACTCACAGACCTGAGGAGGCTGAGTATTGGCTTGACCGCATCTCTAACATGTTGAAGCTGCTGCACTGCACTGAGGTAGAGCAGGTTGAGTTGATCACGTACATGTTCGAGAAGGAAGCCAGTCTCTGGTGGGACAACATCCTTTGAACCGTTGCTCTTGGATACGTATGGACATGGGAGGCTTTTGAGGCACGCTTTAACGGGACGTATTTCCCTCTCACCTATCGTAATGAGGAGGGAGAGTTCTTTAGCCTCCGACAGGGAGGGATGACTGTAGCAAAGTATGAAAACTGCTTTACAGAGCTAGCTAGATACGCTTTTTTGATACTAGCGAATGAGCTGATGTAGATGCGATGATTTTCTGAGGGTCCGTGGCCCAATATCAGCACGTAGTGTGTTATGCTAGCATACCTAACTATGCTGAGCTAATGAGCATGTCCCTGCAAGTTGAGTAGGACGGGGACAGATTATCCCGTACACGCATGCCCATGGTTCCGAGGGCTCAACCGGATTTGTCGAGCAGACTGTTCCTCGGTAAGAGGCCGTGTGCAGATTCTCCTTCTCGGCTTACAGCTCCATTGACACAGCCAAGGTAACCTGATGTATGGTGCACCTACTGCAAGAGGTTGGGTCATTCTGACACTTACTGCTTTACCAAGATGAGGGACAACGGCTTCATGCCCCCTCAAAAGATTAACCGTCAGATGCCACTAGTTATCTCGCCTCCACCTCTACAATTAGCATCACCTGCACAGCCTTGTTACAGGCCACCTACACCTCGATTTAAGCCACCTCAATGGCCTATGCAGTTGAATTGTTCTCAACAGGCGCGAGTACATACGCTTGCAGCCAAAGCGTCTGAGTCAGCAGCGACAGTGCCTTTAGCCTTTGAGGTCACGTCCACATCCAAGGTACACCGGTATTTCTATTGGTGGACACTGAGTCCACTGTTTCAATGATGTCATGTTTTACGGTCAAACGCTTAGGGCTGAACACAACCCCTATGGTTGAGGTGAGAGTTATTGCAGTGGTAGGAACTTTTACAGATGCCACTAAGTTATGTGAGGGTTGCTTGATAAACTTAGGGAGATGGATGATACACATTGACCTGATAGTCAACCCGCTGTATCATTAAGACATTATTCTCGGCATGGACTAGCTCACTAAGATGAGAGCAGAGATCGATTGTGATGCCTGATTGGTGATAGCTCATGGACCTGAGGGTACGGCCTTTACTTTCCCTATCCAGGTCAATTACCCTTTCTGTGTCCTTTGTTACGCTTCTATATTGAAAGAGGTTCAGGGTCCGACACTTGGGAACACGCTAATAGTCCAGGATTTTACAGACGTGTTCAGGAAGATACCTGGTTACCTCCTCAGCATAAAATTAATTTTACTATTGACTTGGTGCCTGGTGTGACACCTATATCTATACTGACGTATCACATGCCTCCATGTGAGATGGAAGAACTAAGGAGACAGATCGATGATCTGTTGGATGCAGGCTTCATATGACCGAGTGTATCTCCTTGGAGAGCACCTGTATTATTTGTGAAGAAGAAGGATGGATCACTGCAATTGTGTATTGATTATCGCAGGCTGAACCAAGTGATAGTGAAGAGCAAGTCTCCTTTGCCTAGGATAGATGATCTATTCGATTAGTTGAAAGGGGTGCAGTACTTCACTAAGATTGATTTGTAGTCAGGGTATCATCAGTTGCACGTCAGGAATGAGGATGTGTAGAAAACATCGTTTTGAACCAAACTTTGGGCACTACGAGTTCCTTGTGATGTTGTTTGGACTCACAAATGCACCGGCCGTGTTCATGGACCTGATGAACAGGTTGTTTCAGCAGTATCTATACCGGTTCATCATCGTGTTTATAGATGACATTTTGATATACTCCAGGAGCCAAGAGGATCATGAGGAGCACCTGTGAGTAGTCTTTGATACACTAAAGAAGAACCAGTTATTTACCCGGTACAAGAAGTGTGACTTCTAGAAGGAAGAGGTCAAGTTCCTAGGACATGTGGTGTCCAAGGAAGGGATAATTATGGACCTTGCCAAGGTGACCGCAATTCAGGACTGGGGCAGCCCGGTTCAGTTACTGAAGTGAGGAGCTTCCTTGGCCTGGCAGGCTACTACAATCGATTCATTAGGGACTTTTCCAAGATAGCCAGATTGTTGTCTCAGTTGACTTGGAAGGATCTTAAGTTTGCCTGAAATGAGAAGGGAAAAGCATCTTTTTAGGAACTGAAGGACAAGTTGACGTTCACCCTTGTGCTAGTATTGTTAGAGCAAGGGGTCAAGTATACCATATACACTGACGCTTCTCATGTTGGTTTGGGGTGTGTTCTTATACAGAAGGATAGGGTGATCGCCTATGCGTCGCGACAGTTGAGGAAACATGAAGAAAACTACCTTACGCACGACCTGGAGTTAGCAGCCGTCATTTTTACATTAAAGATCTGGAGACATTACCTCTACGGAGAGGAGTTCGAGCTTTGTTGCGACCACAAGAGCCTTAGATACATATTCACACAGAGAGACTTGAACATGAGGCAGTGACAATGGATGGAAACCTTAAAAGACTTCAAGTTCGAGGTCTCCTACCATCCTAGCAAGGCCAACCTTATGACAACTGCGTTGAGCCGTAAGAAAATGATAGCATTTCAGCTCCGCTGATGATAGGGAATGAAACATGGTCGAATTTGTGCGAGATTTTGACCAGATGCTTACAGTAGAGGAGCTATTCGAGAGTATCACACACATTGTAGCCACTTATTAATGACCGAATCATAGTGGCTTAAGGGGAATATGAATGGTTAGTGAAGATGAGGAAATGAGCTAGTGACGAGGAAGACTTTGAATGGAGAGTTGGTTCGGATGGGGGTTTACGTTATCATGGCCGCCTATGCGTCCCAAACCTTCCTGACTTGAAAAGGGAAGTTCTCGAATCTGCGCATAATTCGAAGATGGCGATGCATCCTGGTAATATGAATATGTATCAAGACATGAAGAGGTCATACTGGTAGGACAACATAAAGGCTCACATAGCAGATTATTTGTCTTGTTGTCTCACGTGCCAACAGGTCAAGGCCAAACATCGCCGACCTCCTAGTTTACTTCAGCCCATGCCCATAGCTGAATGGAAATGGGATTTTGTAACGCCCTGAAAATCGGGGGTCGAGTAGCAACTCAACTCCCGAGTTACAAAACCTCACTTATACAACATATATGCTTATGATTCAATGTTGTTTGTGTTAGTGCATTAATCATGAGTGGGATTATACCAAAATAGTAATTCATACTCCAGATTAATTGTAAAATGCAAGTGGAAGATTGAAAAAATATAATTAAACGTATATAAGTCAAAAGATCACGATCGGTCTCCAGAGTATGAATATAACACTGAGTCACTGTGTACTTGAAATATTACATGTAATGTTACAAAAGTTAAAAGTATCAAAAATAGTTCAACTGAAATAAAACCCTGTAACCCCGCCGAACAGGAGAGCCTATGCGAATCCATCAGAGAACTGCATGTTAGAGTACTCGTCCTGATTGTCGTAATAAGCAGGCTCTGACTCGAAAGTCACGCCATCAACTGAAATCAAGACAGAGTCTGATTAGTTTTTAAAACACCATCCCATAACGTGGGAGTAAGTGATCAACTCAGTGGAACAATAGAGCAAAGGTTAGCATGTTATCAATTCAGTCGAGCAATAATGATAAAGCAGTAAATCACACATTCTTAAGTACTGTTGTTAATGCAAGAATGGTATGGATGTATAATGCATGCCCTTGCCTACGCTCCCTCAGTGACTTCATCTCACGTTCGCGCATGACAACACTGCCTCAGTGCTTGACCTGCAATCTCTGAACACACGCGTAATGCAGTGCATGCATATGATTACCAAGTTCATATTAGTCCTTATCATATAGCAGGATTGGGAAACTAACGTACCTCCCTTATTTCATTTCCCAAACAATGATCCATTATAGGGTCGTCAGTCCTAGTAAATCTCATATGATGTTATGGTTCTAGGTCACTACAAAGGGCTCGTCACCAAATCAGTGCAAGCCTAGTTTATACTCCAGATGCTATGGAAAGGATCGTCGCCTCTACGCAGACTCAAAGTATACTCGAGGTCACTACAAAGGGCTCGTCACCAATCAGTGTAGGCCGACAGCTCGAATACAATGTCCCATACCACCGTATTTAGCTCACGAGTCTGGGTTACTCACTGGTCACTACAGGGAGGCTCGTCATCCCAGCATAGGCCGACAGCTCGACCATAGTGTCCCATACTACCATGTCCGGCTCATGAGTCTTAGCGGATCGAGGTACCAAGGTTAAATGGGATTTCACTGGTGAGTTTGGTACCTTAGGTTCAAGTAGTAGCATCCATACATGGTGAGCATACAATGGCACATTGGGTTACTTGACAGGCTCGACTAGCATGAGCGCACATTGCATCGATCGATATGAAGTGCATAAGCACTTCGGGTGGCCTAACCACTACCGACGACCAACACACGACTCGGGTTTGTCAAACACGTCCTACGTGGCGAATGAATCTCAGCCACGACTTCAAGCTTATTACCGATTGCCTGGACTATAACATAGCCCCAATCACATTTAAGCCTTATCTAGAAAGCATGTATAGTAGTCTAAGCAGAGTTAACAAAGTAATTCAAATATGTTAACAAGCACGTTATAAAGCACAATATAAACAGGAAATGCAAACACATACATTTCATAAGTAAGCAATTAAACTAAACAACTTGCACGGAGGAAATCATATAAATCTCTAAGGTAGTTGAGAATCCTATCTCAACACCTACCTAAAGCACAATCATCTAAGTACTTACTCTTACAAGCATTTTCACAAATACTTAGAATACACTTATTAACATACATAACGTATATTAGTCAAAACATGTATTAGGGCAAATTCTTTCGCTGAGTAAGTATTACACATATATATATAGCATATACATACAGTAATTAATCATGGCAAATACACTTTCATATTTTGTACGTATACGGTATTTTCTATAAATATACAGAATACACTAAACGCCATTATTTGCATACGTAACTGAATCGCAAAATGAACATCGCATTTTGCATGTGAAATAACACCCAGATCATGAATCTATCATTATCTGACATTGAAAGCTTTGAAAACCTTAACCTATACATCTATAGTCCGCATCTTATGCCGTAGAAGTGAGTAACGGACTTAGTTAAACACCAAGTCTTTATCAATGGTAGAACGGCAACCTATGACATGAAATAGGTTAGTTATTTCATCACATACACTAGTTGGATCTCTAGAACTGATTAGGGTTAGGATTTCTTACTCGAAAACGAAATCAGAATCGCCGGAAAAGCGATACAGTAGTGATGGATAGGCACATAGGATAGCAGGGATCGATTCCCAAGAATGATTCCAACTTCCCTCTCACTTTCTCTCTCTTTACTCTCTTCAGCTCAATGGAGCTCTTTCGGAGCCCCCCCTTGAGCCAAAGGTCGGACTTAAGCTCACAGACTATGGACCTAGGTCGAGTTAAGTTTTCATTCCAGTCGGGTTCTCAGATCACACGTGGCAGACCAGTTTCAGTTCAATGGTCACCGAAACTTGATCAGGGTTACAAGTACACTGACCTGTGTATGAAATTTTTCCTGATCTGAGGGTGTATTTGGGTTAGATTCTGACGATCTGAATCCTTATTTTCGGCCCACAAGTGACAAGTCTCAGATTACTTAAATTAGGTTTCATTTCTAAAGAAATCTACATTTTCTCACACACTTCACTCCGGGCTCAAGCGAATAGCCGCGGGACACTATCTGGATTTAATTTCTAAGATGGTTGTCAAGCCCAGCAAAGCGGTCCTAATTATATAATTTTATAGTAATCGGACTTTCGACCTGTAGTCCAGATCCGATATGGAGTTTCAGTGTGGTCCCGAGAGCAACTGGGTAATGAGATTGATCCTGGATTTCAGGGTAACCTAGCATCACTGATTCTATAAGTTTTGGGTCTTGCAGATCGTATTTAAAGTGGATCAAGAGGATTTCACAGCTAATCTAGTTTAACACTTAGTTAACTTTGTCTAATTCCTAAAAGATTTGATCCTGAGTGATTTCTGCCTGAGGTGGTACTCGGGTCTTTGTACGAAATTTTCTGAGATGTTACAAATTTCATCTTTATGGACTTCATTTCAGGGTTACCGAAGACAAGGAAGGGACATGACTCCACTTGGGTGATTGTGGACCGGTTAACGAAATTGGCTCCTTTTCTCCCGATTAAAGTCTCAAACTTAGCAGATGATTTGGCCAGGCTGTACATCAAGGAGATTGTACGTCTGCATGGAGTTCCTATGGAGATCGTGTCAGACCAAGACACATGATTCACATCTATCTTCTAGACTCGTATCCAGGAAACAATGGGTGTGAACCTGAAGTTCAGTACCACGTTCCACCCATAGATTGATGGGCAGACGGAACAGGTGAATCAAGTGTTAGAGGGCATGTTGCGAGCTTGTGTGATTAATTTCAAGGACAGTTAGGCTGACTATCTTCCTTATGCTTAGTTCTCTTATAACAACAGCTTTCAGGCGAGCATTGACATGACTCCCTATGAAGCATTATATGGGCGTCCGTGTAGAGTACCACATTGTTGGGCAAAGGTTGGCGAGAAGAGTTAGATTGGCCCAGAGTTAGTGCAGGTGACCTCAAAGAAGATCGACATTATCAGGCGTCGACTCCTTGCAGCGCAAAGTAGACAGAAGAGTTATGCCGATACGAGACGGTGACAGCTAGAGTTTGAGGTTGGAAACCATATATTCCTGAAGGTTTCCCTAATGAAGGAATTCCTTCGATTCGGCAAGAAGGGGAAACTCACGCCACAGTTTATTGGTCCATTCCAAATTTTAGATTGAGTGGGTGTGGTAGCATACCGCCTCACTTTGCCCACATTACTTGTAGGCATGCACAACGTATTTCATGTATCGATGCTGAAGAAATACGTTCCCGATCCTTCCTACATTATCAGATGGGAGCAGGTACAGTTGAGTGAAGATATTACGTATATACTACGACCGACGCGTATTTTGGACATGAAGGAACAGGTGCTGCGCAGTAAGATTATCCTGCTTGTGAAAGTACTATGGACGCGTCACACTGAGGAAGAGGCTACTTAGGAAATGGAAGTAGAGGTCTATAAGAAGTACTCTCAGATTCTCGAGGAGTACGAAAAGGTACTAATTTTGAGGAAGAAATTTTTCTTTAAGGGAGGTAGATTGTAACATCTGAGAAAATCTGTACACAGACCCGAGTACCACCTCAGGCAGAAATCACCAAGGACCGAATCCTTTAGAAATTAGATGAAAATTAATTAAGTAGTAAACTGAATTAATCATAGCTTAGCTTGAACCACTTTCTATACGAACTACAAGACCAGTAGAATCACTAACTCTACATTACTTCACTAACTCTACATTACTTAAAAACCTAGGATCAATTTCAAAACCCATTTACTCTCGGGGGCACATTGAAACTCCATATTAGACCTGGACCGCATGTCGAAAGTCTAATAACTGCCAAACTATACAATTATGACCACCTTACTGGGCTTAACAACCATCACGGGAATAGAGCCCGAATAGTATCCACAAACGTACAACTAGAGCCCTAAGTAAATTGTGTGAGAAATGCGAATATTTTTAAAAAATGAACTCAGATTTAAGTGAATTTAGCCGTTTACTTACAGGCCAAATTTAAGGTTTCTGACCGTTAGATTCTAACCCACTACACCCTTGGATCAGGAAAATTTTCCAATACAGGTCAGTGTACTTGTGGCCCTGATCGAGTGACGATGACCATTGAACTGAAACTGGTCCTCCACGGTCGATCCTCTAATCCGATCAGACCGAAATCTTAACCTGACATGGATCCATTGTCAGAGAACTTTCCCCAGACCGTATGCAGGCAACAGACCTCCAGAGGAGCTCCGTTGGCCCGAAACAACCAACTTTTGGCTGTATCCTAAGTATACATGGCCCTGGGGCCATTAACATCACTTCTGGGCCTATATAATGCCCTAAACCACCCCTCTCTCTTACCATACGAATTTCCTAAACCCTAAGAGAGAGAAGAGAGAAAAGAGAAGGAGAGAGTGAGGAGAAGTGAGAGAGAGTTGTGGTTTGTTGCTGGGATTCATTCCCACCACTACACGTACTGAATCATCTCTCCTGTGTCGCTATACTGATGAATCTGAATCTATTTTTGGGTAAGAAATCCTAACCCTAATCTATTTTAGGTATCTAGGTAGAAGAATCGATGAAATAACTAACATATTTCGTGATTTAGGTAGCCGTTGTGTTGTAGACGAAAAGCGTAATGATTGAACTGAGTTCGATACGAGTTTACCGATGAAAGGTGTGGACTATAAAATTTTAGGTTATGGGTTTCAAGGCTTTCAATGTTAGTTAATGATTTATGACTGACTTGATTGTTGTCACATGTGCTTAGACACGATGTTTTCCATGTATTACACATATATATGAACTATGTTGAACATAATGCATTCCTTGTGTTTGTTGAAATGTCTAAATTAATATGGAATTCTGATTTATGCTTTCCATGCTTATTACTTAAGAATACGTGATTGTTGAATGTGTGACAACTCCTTTGTGAAAGGATTTGTCATGATATATGTTATGACTAATTTATTACATGTTTGTTTGAAATGTGTGGTTTAAGTGTTTGATAAACTATCTGTATAGATGATTATTTGATGAAATTCATTTATTCAAGGTGTTGAGATGAGATTCGCAATTACCTTAGCTATATGAATAGCTTCCTTCATGTAATTTACATTTGACTACGTGATTCATGGATGAAATGCCTATGTGTGATAACATGTGCACTATGTGTTTGTTAAAATGCTCAAATGAGATTTATATGTGAATTGGCTATAAAATATTGTTTGACTATCACACATGAATGCCTATTATATTTGAGTATGATTGGGACTAATACGTAGTCCAAGCAATCGGTAACGACTTCTGATCGAGTGGCTTAATCAGTTTCGCCACCACGGACACATTCGATGAATTCGAGTCAAACGATGATTATCGATAGTGGTTAGGTCACAAGGAGGGCGTATGCGCTCCATGTCAATCAATTTAGTGTGCACTCGTACTAGTCAGACTTGCCAAGGAACCCAATTAGCCTAATGTGTATTTACCATGTATCAACGCAACTGCTTGAATATAAGGTACCACTCACCAGTGTAAAGCCCGTTTAACCTTGGTACCACGATCCGCTAAGACTCATGAGCCAGGCATGGTAGTGTGTGGGACACCATGGTCGAGGAGTCGACCTACGCTGGGGTGACAGGCCTCCCCATAATGACCATTGAGCAACCCAAACTCATGAGCCAAATATGGTGGTGTATGGGACACTGTATTCTAGTTGTCGGCTTACGCTAAGGTGACGAGCCTTCTTGTAATGACCTTGAGTATAAAATAGGCTTACGATTAGGTGACGAGCCTCTCATAGTGACCTCGAGTGTGACTTAAGCCTAGGCTGAGGTGACGAGCCTCCCGTAGTGACCTATAGTGTAAACTTGCGAGCTTGCCTATCGTATGTGATTAACTAGGATTGACGACCCTAGATAGATCATTGTTTGGGTCAATGATATAAAGGGAGGTACCTTAACTTTATAAACCTGCTATATGAATAAATCTAAGTAAGAACTTGGCTAACACGACCATGTACCGCATTGCACGTGCCTCTGGCGTGTGTGTTAAGCACATAAGAGTTTAGTATGTGCGATCGTGAGATGTTGTCGCAAAGGGAGTGCAGGCGAGGGCATGCATCATTAACACATACCATTCTTGTATTAACAAGAGTAGTTAGGACATGATTGTTGTACTGCATTATCATTACTGCGTGATTGAATTGATAACATGTTAACCTTTGCCTTATAGTTCCACTGAGTTGATCACTCACATCCACTCTAGGACAGTGTTTTAAAACACCAACCAGACCCTGTTTTAGTTTCAGATTATGGTGGGGCTTATGAGTTGGAGCCTGTCTTCTACAACAACGAGGAGGAGTTCTCTTACATGCAACTCTCGGGCAGGTCCTTATAGACATGGAGTTGTGTCGCCAGGGCTACAGGGAAATAGATTATATGACATTACACTTATCATTTTGTATATTTTGAAACTATACATGTTCAGCCTGGTGACATGATCATACTCTAGGGTTTATATCCACTTATACAATATATATCTATCATAGTCTTTCGCTTGCTTAATTTAATCGCTTCTAGAGTATGATATGTTGATTTAGTATAATCTCATTCATGTTTAATGCACTAATATGAACAATATTTAATCATCATTTTTTATGTTGCATAAGTGATGCGATGGATCTCAGGAGTTGAGCCTTTGCTCGACCCTCAAAATTCGGAGCGTTACATGAATCATTTGTCGATTGCTCATGGAAGTTAAACTGGTACATCTATGGGAAACCCCCACCTATATGTGTACACCCATACTTAGGATGTAACCCGACTGGTTATGATTGTAATGGACCTGTGGCTTAGTGGTTATTTAATGGTGGTTTAAATTGACCATTGATGTGGGCCTACCATCCAGGGTTGTTGTGTCCAATAATTTTCAAGGATGGTCTTTTATCCCATGTTTTTTATACTCACCCTATGTGGCCTATTTGATAATTGCCCTATGTGGCTTATTTCGATATTGCCCTATGTGGCTTTGTTCTGGTATTTGCCCTATATAGGTTCGATGTTTTATATTGTGCAACCATGGGATGGTAAGCCCCATATACAGTAATATGATTGGCCACTAGTCGACAGATTTTTATTAAACATCCTAAGATGGTAGCCTCATGGGCCAGAGATGGTGGTCATGGGACACTATGCCCGAGCTGTCCGCTTACGCTAGGCCAAGAGTTTTCCGTAGTGACTGTGAACTTAATTAAATTGGTTAAGTGTTAATTGGATTAATAACAGATTGGCTAATCATGCATACATAACACAGACTAGCATCTATTATTATCGTACATGATGTGCGTATTATTCTGACTGGATGATGTTTTTCAGGTTCGATGATTACATGGGTAAAGAGCCTATTGTCCGCACAGATGAGCATCCCTGAGGCGATGATTACATTCCACACATCCATGCGTCTAATAAGACCTGCATCATGTATTGTTTTGTATGTTTTACTTTACAACTATGCTTACTTAATGTGGCGATGTGTAATCTTAAGGGGAATTCACACTAAGATTCACACCGAGTTGGCCACTTATCCATCAAATATATAACCGTACAGGTAGCACAGTTGGCTTAAGTGATTTTCAGGTTTAGGCTGATGAGGAGTCTGGTATAAGTGCCAGGGTTGCATGGCTGTATCTACCTCGAGGAGTTGCACGGTCTTGCGGCTTATGTCTATATTCTTATGTTATTTTTCATGTACTAAATCATGTGGATTCTTGTATTTGTTATATTGAGACATTGGTTTGTATAAGTCATCATGGGAAACCTCTTATATATTCTCAATATAAATGAAAATTTTCCTTTATGCTTACTTGTCCATTCTATGCTCATCTACTTACTCCGATAAAAGAAGAAAAAATATATATTTGACCATCCTTTAAGGTTAACACTTGGGTTTTTGGGAAACGGGTTATATACTCGGGTCCTGAAAAGTCAAGGAGTTACAGTTGGTATCCGAGCATAGTTTGGACAAACTTGGCCTTAGGAAATGATGTTATATAAACGATAAATGTCTCAAGCTAGGATTTTTGAAGGTAGAAATTTGGACTTAGGTAAATTTCCCTTAAACTTATAAAATAGTTGAGGATGTAGAAACCTGAACCTAGGTTCCCTTAGAAATTGCTAAGATTGTTAGTTGAATTGGTGTGAAATTCCCTTACAAATAGGAGAAATTGAGAATATAGAGGCTTAAAACCTTAGGTCCCTTAGATAATTATTCAGATAACTATAGCACTTAGAAACGATCTTAGATTCCCTTGAAGATATGGATACTCAATGTTTTAAGTTCCTTTGAAATTTTTAGGTTAGTCGATTGAACTTAAAAACTATTAGAATAGTCATTTGAACTTATGAAAAGTTCCCTTCAAAAATTTAGATAGCATAGGCCCCTTGGGAAAGGTAGTTGGATAGCTATGAGGCTTAGAAAGAATCTTAGGTTCCCTAACATATTGGTTGAATAACCTTAAAATTTAGAAGTATAACTCTAGTTCCCTTGAAAACTTCTAGAATTGTTGCTTGAACTTATAAACTAAACTCAGATACTGTGGAAGAACAAATGCCCACCATAACGTATTTAAGATCCAACAAAAACATTCCTTGGACTTGACCCTGGTGAACAAATTTTATAAACCTAGAACTTTGAACTTCTTTAAAGATTTTGTAGTTAGAAATCATGCTGTTGCCATATCCAGGGAATGAAACAGCCTTAGGCATTGTAAGGAAATCCATTTACTCACCACATCATATGTTAGATCAGTCGTGAATGTTCCCCGAACTTGAAGAATCATAGTAGGGGTTATAGTTTAAATTCCCTAATGCACCTCGTTAATTAGAGATAAGAATTTTCATGAATCTCAACACTTAGGATTAATTAGTGACGAAGTTATAGAATTCTGAGTAAATTTTTAACCTGAGACTAAGCATATTACAACTAGATTTGAAATCCTAGATAAATTACCAAAATTTCAAACTCGGGTTCCATATAGAAATCCTGTTCTTGAAACTTCCAAGTAGTGCATTAGGTGATCAGAGTATGCATTAGAAGAATGATGGTCGTTCACACCCATTCACGTAAATTTCGGGCGCTTTCATTAGAAATTAGAGGTTTACTTGATATTCCCCAGGAGTCTAAAATAGTAGGGATCACAGATCGATGAAAACATGTTCACGCAATGTATACGCGGTTTGGCTCAAATTCCAAGTCCTAGCAAATCTCAACGATTCCAATGCCCTGATCAGGCAAGGGACCAAGGTCTAACAGGATTATGAATTGATACCCAAATCCTCTGCTATACGTAGGTGAAGGATTGAGGTATCAGGCTTAAACCCACTACGACCATCTATCTGTTACAGCTCGAACACTGAAAACCAGAAGATTGTGTCACACTTTAGATAGTGAGGAACTATCATTAAAGGAAAAAAATCAAGAGAAATGTATGAAATGGTATGGAAAATTGTAACGTTGATAAGCATTAGAACAAATCATTAGGTTTAGAGTGATTCCTAACCTTGAGTGGGGCTTAGACACCTTAATTGAATTGTTATACGAGAAACTTAGGGGTTGTGAGAAGTTTAAATAAAACCTGTTGGGATTTCATACGTGAACATGGGGTACATCTTTAGGATAATCGAACCACTCATAGTATTAGTAATAGATACGTACATTATTAAATACTGAAGTAGGACTTTATTCATTTTTCTTTAAGGGGGGTAGATTGTAACGACCTCAGTTTTAGGTGCCTAGTGGTATACATTCGTACATATAGGAAAATAAGGAATGTTTAAAATCACCACATATATTATCATCGTCCCTAGTCATAATAGAAGCACTAAATCTCGGGGACGAGATTCTTCTTTAAGGGGGTAGATTGTAATGCCCCGTGCTTTGGAGTCTTCGAGTGTTATCATGAAGCTTAACTAGATACGTACATGTGTACGACACCAACCTAACTATCTTGACCTTACATTCCATTCCCCAACATGAATCTATCAATTAGGAATGATCTCCATTTATAGATCAAGCCATCTGACCCTTGAATTTCAAAATAAGGCCATTCGTTACGTGATTTAACGTAAGAACTTTCCCATGAATGGAATAACGAAGAAACTCCCTATCCATAATGATTTAGATATACATTCTTTTGTAAGAACTGCTTAGAAACGTACCTATTACCATATGGCGCAATTAGATTTTCCAAAACTCACAGATCAGTAATAATTACGAAAACGTCATTGACCTATGCCCCTGATCACTCTGGAAACCCACTTTGTGTTCACCCATTCACAAAACTGATCATACATCCACCCATATGCATGGTTAGAGTACTAACCATAAAGCTTCCTTATTGTTAACAAGTCACCTGACCATCCATCAGGTTTAGATCCGCCACATGGGCCATCCGAATATCAGGATGAATCGGTCATTATGAAGATATTTGGGTTTAAGTCCAAACTACCTGGTAACTTGTCAATCAAAGGTGTACAAATGTTATTTTGAATTACGGAGTGTGTAAACCATTAAAGGGGCATCTTGGACATCCTTGGGAGATCGGGGCCTAAACTGGACTAATGAAAAGAACACGAAAAAATGAAGAATGCCCGCCAAATTTTAAGAAATTCGGTGGCGCACTCCGATGTAATGGACGTCAGAAGCTAGTTGAGAAATGGATGGCAAGATTGTAAATATTCAATATTATTACTACCATCATTGAAGCTAAAACATACCATGTAGCCCACCCGATCAACGGATCTGTCTATTTTCAGACCCTCATCCTAGCAGAGTGTGTTCGACGCAATGAATAGAGTGGATCGTGAGACTAAAAATAGTATAATTCACTCTACAAAAAATGAATTAATTCATGTGGAATAACAAATTCTCATGGAGATGTGCATAGGTTTCAACTGTGTAGTTATTTTCATACTTATTGAAGGTGTGGCACACTTGGAACTCAGATCTGATTCGTACTTTGACCCATGTGCCAAAACATTATGACAAAGGTGGTGAAGGGAGTAGATTTTCTAGAAGGAAACCACAAATGGCCCCCCCACCTATTTTGAGCAGCAACATGGTTTCACGTTAGTTTTAACTGTGGGTTTCACCTACATGCTTTTGCAACGTATGGCCCACTTGAAGCTCAGATGGACTTTAAATTTGGACTCGTGGGTCAACATGACCCGACCTAACTAATGAACGGGATGGATTTTCGCATTAACATCGGGGTAGGACCCACCTGATTTTGCCCCCATGAGAGCCAAGATGTTACGTGAAATCAATGCACGTAACCGACTTCCTTGGTTCAACGAGAACACAGTCCCATGTTGATTAAAGTGTGGCCCACCTGAGTTACATATCGAAACTTATAACACGCCCAAACACACCTTAGGGTCATTAGAATCCTTTTAACCATTGATGTTTAATTTCGACGTGATCCAACCATCAAACTAACCGGAATCTACAATTAAAGCAGAAATAAGTAAAATTGGGAGTATGGCCCACCCAAACTTCGGATTTCTCTCATCTCTGACCAGGCGACCCAAATGGGCCCACAGAGAATCATGGAGGGAGTGGATTTCTTAAAAACATCCCGGTGGGCACCACTTAATGAGGTGCGAGTGCACAGTTGGTGTACACTCCCTGTGCACCTACTAACAGGAGTGGTCAAAGCTCCCTTGACCGAGATTTCCAATGAAGGAAAACTCCTTTCCTTTTTACTTCCCACCAGCACTCTATTCAAACGAACGGACAGTTGCAATGTATGTGGCCCACCATCCGAAGGGTCACGTCCATGATCTAAACCATCCATCGTGTTAGCGATGTGGGGTTAACCAAAACCCCGACTATTTCCCACAAAGAAGAGCACGTTTGTGACCACAAATCCAGTTGCTAATGGGCTGTGAAAAACCAACTTTCCCAAAAATGGAAATCCCATTCCGCTGCCCCCATGAGGGCAATCCGTGTGAGGAGAAAACCTCTCATCTTAGCCCTCCATTCGGACCTATCTTTGCCGTCCATTCTAACGGCGGTTTAGGGCTTCCATTTGAGGCAAAACCAAAACCGCTCGGTTTCGTAAAACCGGCTGTATACGGAGCCATTGCAAAACAAAGCCATCCATGTCACGCCCCAAACTCGGAAACCGGGCTCACAACATTCCCGATCGTCGAATCCGGTACCGACAGCCTCCGTAGTATCTCATTCTCGACTCTTAGTGTCCATACGCCAGATTCCGATCCTAGGATCTTACAAGGAGGATTTTCCAACATACAGTTATCTTGTAATAAGCATAACCGCAAGTTTACCCAAGTCAGAAGGCAACATCATTATCACATATCCACTAATATAAACATTTGAATACAGTGCTGAAAGGGAAATACATATGATAAAGTCGAAGCTTCAGGGGTCTGCTGCATGCTCCAAGCTCAACGCTGCTGCAACCTAATGCCACCTGCACGCATCTATCGTGCATAAGCTTATAGAAAGCTTAGTGAGTGGTGAAAGTGTGTGCACAAGGTAAGTGCCAAGTAAGCAATATCAGAGTAAACAGAGTAAGCGGGAATACTGATTAGCCCATAAATCATACAATGTTAGAGTAATGCGAAAATATATTGATAGACCCATAAATATCATTAGCCTTATCCAGGCTATGCGATGTAAAAATATAATAAAAACAATATCATATACTGATGAAGCAATATAGATCAGCTATGCAATGCGGGGATAGTAAGCCAAATATCAGATGCTGAGGATGCAATGCAATATGCAGTGCAAATGAAATGATCAAGTTGGAGTGAAGTCGGGATGATAATACGTAGTATCGCAAGCTATGGGGTTTATCACAGAGGACTTCTATCCAAACCAGTCTCATACCTAAATTTAGATAGTCAGACTCAATGTGGTAGACTCCTGATCTCAGGTTAGTCGCACGCCCAACCAAAATCCTTACCATGCAAAGGTACACAACAATTAGTTGCGCACCACTAGCCCGAGTGGATAGTGAACGAAATGAATGCATGAGCACGTAACTTCTACTCAATAAGTCCACATATCAATATGGTTCCTCTCTAGAAAATCACTAGGCTCTAATACACTCCAAACCAGATTGCCGCCACATCACGCGCGACACGGTGAGTGGAAGAGACCTCACTATCTACCTACCAATATCAGGCCCGGCTCGTCGATAGCGGACTCATTCCTCGAACTGGTCAGACTCAGCCTAGCATTGCCCCCTCCTCTCGGGCAAGTAAGGTCGTACCCCCTTCCAACCGACCATGACACAATGGGAGATATGGCCTAACGGTATACGGCCCTCATGCGCTCATCCATCCACTTGGTCTAGACGTTGGAGCAACCTCTGGAACCAAGAGGGTTCTGGGACTTTCACCCAAGGATATCTATAACACCCCATATAGAACAGATTTTCGATGTCCCATCTGGTCATCCACGAAATACCTGTGGAGGCTACGACCCTGATGTCACTAGGGCGTATGGTGGTCATGTTACACAAATGTGAGATGCATGAGTCACACAGTTCAATCATGCATCAATATTGTGCATGTCATGCTCTCATGTGGGGAAACTCCACCTATCAGAGAGCCTTATGAACAACCTGCCCTATGGCATATGCAATGGTCAATCACATCTCATAATAAATATGCAGATGATGCGTATGGGCATGTATTATGATGCTATGATGTCACATACTCATAATCGGTATCAATAACCAGCATCAACAATCGGCTTCGACAATGTGGACATTTAACCAACATTGCCCCCAAGGAATGGCCATATAGAGCTAAACATATAATGGGCCCACGGCCTCACACAAAGGCCTAATATACAACACAATGGGTCTTACTCAAGGGTCACATACATGCAACAGGTGGAACCTGCACATGAGCTTAATACATATCACAATGGGCGTTGCCCATAGGCCATGAATACATCATAATGAGCCTTACCTATGGGCCATGAATACATATCAATGGGCCTTGCCCATAGGCCTCAAATACATGACATGTGGACCCTACACATGGGTCTTGAATACATCAAATGGGCCATGTATCCTGGGCCTAATACGTGTCACAATGGGCCTCAACTACGGGTCGCACGTATATCATATAGGTCACGACAATCGGCCTTGTCAATTGAAATCGACCTCAACAATCGGAATCGACACTGGAAATCGGCCTCGACAATCGGAATCAACTTATACAATCGACCTTGATAAATCAGAATTGGCTCCGATAATCAGAATCAGAATCGGCCTCAACAATCGGCCTTGACAGTAGGAGTCGGAATCAACAATCGGCATCGACATCGATAATTGGCCTCGACAGTCGGAATCGGCAAATCAGCTAAGGCAATTGTTGAGGGTCAAATATTGCATATCAGACCCTATTTATTGCCTGAATTTACGAACATAGTATTGATTAACAGTTTAATTTAATCGTGTTTTCGATGCAGGATGTATTTAGGAGCTTAAACTGAAATTGGGTATTAAAAGCGTGGATTTGGCACTCCGATGTCACAAAAGCAGGGGACGGACTCTTGGGGATTGAGATCGACGATTTTACATAGCCAAGATCCGAAAAAATCGAGAAACTGAAGCTTAAGTGGCCTAAAAGTCAGCCAGAATGCACGATCACAGGGTTCCCACCATCCTTTCAGATCAAAACTCCATGCATGGCTTGAGGACCATAAATGAACCATACACATCAATTTTCAGCTATTGGATCCCTCTGGAAGTGGCCAACGGACAGATCATCCCCTTTAAACCTTAAGTGGGGCCCACCCGATCTCTGGATATGCTTCAATGTTGGACTCAACGCCTTAAATGAGGTAACAAAATGGATGGATGGCACGGATTCCTCGCAAGCATCATAGTGGACCCTCTATGAATAGTGCGTGTACATAGTGTACACGCATTGGCTGTGCACCGGACGGTCAGCCCAGTCAAAAGACGGGCTGACCCGTCTCTCTCGCGTAAGACGTCCAGCAGACATTTTACGTCCGTCCAATTTTGAGTTGTGGGCCCCACTCATCATGGAATTCAAAAATCTGGACCGTCCATTAGATTCCCATGGTCCATCTAAGAAAGACCTAGGTGAAGAAATTTCAAAAGACACCAGATATCAGTTTGTGATCGTTCAAACAGAAGACAGACGGTGGAACTGTTTGAATTGATGGGCCACTCAAAACTCAGAAAAAAATACTCTTTCCTAACTAAAATTTCGAGTAGAAGGCAATGGACGGGGTGGATTTTATCAAAAATATCATTGCAGGGCCCACCGAACACGTCAGCACGATCGTGGAGGCTTTACGCGCGTCCAAAATTTTCGAAAACTCTGGGCGATTGTGGGCCACTCTCCGTGATCGGATCAGTAATCCAGACCGTCCATTCGTTCTCTAAGTTGGCCATAATCCACTCCTAGGTGGTGGAATCTCCGAAAACAATGAAGATCTCAATCCAGCCATCCAAACGAAAGATGGACGGTAGAAGGAAATGTCTTATGGGTCACACCAAAATCAAACCCGATTTTGTCTTCCAAGATGGTTTTTCATCTTGAAACTAATTAGCGGCTTGGATTCCTCATATGATTCCAATCACAGGCCCATTATCCTTCACAGCAGCGTATGTACGAAGCTCTGTTGCGGAACAGAGTTACGGCTTGGATTCCTCATATGATTCCAATCACAGGCCCAGAGGACGTTGATTTTACGGATATCATGCAAGGAAAATGGGAATTTGGAAGCCACGAATTTAAGTTGCGTAAAGGAGTTGTGTCGCTGTTGCTGCGAAAACTCTCCTCCATCCGCACCTTTTCAGGACTCCAGCACGGACTCTCCCTTGGACGGGCTTCCCTTGCTGTTGTTATAAAAGAGAGAGAGAGAGAGAGAGAGAGAGAGAAGAGAGGAACGACATCATCATCTGGCGAAGGCTGTGGGCTAGGACGTGAGGCACAGAGGAGGAGAGGGAGTAGAGTTTCTCTTTTAGTTTTTTTCTTCTTTCGTTTATTTTATTTGTTTAAGAGATTAGCCTAATCATGTTTACGGGCTAAACCTCTTAGCTGGGGCTAAGAGGTGAAGCTTGTAGCGTGATGGGATGCCTCTTTACTTGTGCCTTTGTTTAGACTGAATTTGATGTTGATTTGGGTTTTTATTAAGGGAATGTTTTCAGTCTTTAATGGTATGTTGTGACTGAAATTACAATGGGTCTGCAATGGCTTTGAGCATGTTCTTTTCCTCTTTATGCTATGACATCAAGAAGCCCTGTTGTTCACCATCGTCTCCTGGGCATGGTCGGATGACGGTACCCCTCCTGACTTTCATGGCATGTTGATGTGGTTGGTAATTAGTTTAATTCTGTTGTTAGCTTTGTCTCCTGGGCATGGTTTGGTGATGGAATCCATTCTAATTCATATACCTTTCATCTCTTGAAAACTATATCAACGCCAGTTCAGTTAATTTCCCTGATTTTTAATCCAGGCATAAGATCTCCCGATCTCTACAAGTGGATCCTCTGAATCCCTAGTTTCCCTTCTCTAATTTTTCTTCTCGCTTTAGATTAATATTTCATCATTATTCTTCAAATTACAATCGATTTAGATTTCATCTCATTCTAGTTCTATTTCTACTTAGTTTCAGATAACGTACAAGTTCCAGTCCCTTGGGATTCGACCTCGGTCTTACCGAGTTTATTACTACATCACAACCTTATACTTGGGGCATGAACAGCAATCGAAATTAGCAATAGGCCACGACAATCGGAATTAGCAATTCAGTCACGACAATCGGCAATCAGTCATGATAATCAACCTCGATCGCTAATCGGCAATCTGCCACGACAATCGGGATTGGTCAATAATCGAAATCGACAAATTGGTCACACCAATCGAAATCGATAATCGGTAATGATAAATGACCTCGATCGCTAATCAGCAATCGGCCATGACAATCGGAATCAGTCAATAATCGGAATCGGTAAATCGGTCACGTCAATCGGATTCGGCAATCGGCCACAACAATCAGAATCGATCCATAATTGGAATCGGCAAATCGGTCACTTCAATCGAAATCGACAATCGGCCACGACAATCAGAATAGATCTATAATTGGAATCGGCAAATCGGTCACGTCAATCGGAATCTGCAATCTCACAACAATCAAAATCGATCGATAATTGGAATTAGTAAATCGGTCACATCAATCGGAATTGGCAATCGCCATGGCAATTGAAATCGATCGATAATCAGAATCGGTAAATCGGTCACGATAATCGGCCTCTACACAAGGTGGGATCCTTGGATGGACAGCCGATGATGGACCAAGTAATATTAATGGTGCCGAATCGTTTAGGGTAACCCACTAGAGAATGACGAAAATGGGCCTAACCAGGCCTAATGGAAGGTCACAATGTGGACATTCAACTATCATTGCCCATCAATGTGGACATTTAACCAATATTGCTCTCAAGGAGTGGCACACATAGGGCCGAACATATAGTGGGCCCACAGCCTCACCAAAGGTCATGAACACATCACAGTGGGCCACATGATATGGACCACACTAATGGGCCTCATACACATCAGGTGGGCTGCATCAATGGGCCTAATAACATGGGCTTTAAATACACAATAAGTGAGCCTCATGGGTGGATCACAAATACATCAAGGTGGGCCTCATGGATGGGCCATAAACACATAAATGTGGGCCTGACAAATGAGCCACAAAATACAACAAAGTGGGCCTCATAGATGAGAGCTTGGATTACATCTAAAATCATTTCAATAGTTGCAGGTGCAACATGTGTATCATTGTACACCTCATTCCATGGGGCACATGGCCCACTAATGATGATCAACACTTGTCCAAATAATGTCCATGAAATCAGCACCATCGAAATATTGTCTATGTGAATCAATACCATCCAAACATTGTCCAGCACCGTCCATATGAACGGTGGAGATAAAACACATACTATTAAGGTGGGTCCCACGGAATGTGGTGACGTCAATGCACAGCTATATAGCCGGTGGGGATCCTAACCAGTCCATCCAGCAGGTGGTCCATATGAACGGTGGAGATAAAACACATACTATTAAGGTGGGTCCCACGGAATGTGGTGACGTCAATGCACAGCTATATAGCTGGTGGGGATCCTAACCAGTCCATCCAGCAGGTGGGTCCCACACGGGCCCACTACACACACTACACCAAAAACGTCATTTAGGAACGGTTTTAAACCGTTCCTAAACCCCTTACGAACGGTTTTAAACCGTTCCTAAAAGAGGCGTCGTAAAAAAACTAAAACGGTTCAATACCGTATCAAGTACCATTTCATATTTTAAGAACGACCTCTTAGGAACGGTTTTAAACCGTGAGTAGGGTTGACTTCAAATTTAGGAACTGAAATTTTAGGAACGGTTTTAAACCGTTCTTAATGTTGACAACGGTCATATTTCAAATTGCTGGAATGGTATTTTTCATTATTTACAAATGGCCAATAAAAACGGTACATTTGTTTTTATATTTAAAAACCAAAGAATATTATATACAATAAAAAAATAATATCGAACAAATATGGTACAACTTTATAATAAAAATTATATATATTTACAACAATAAGTTTACAATTGCACGAATACATTAAAAATAAATAAATAAATCCTGCATGATGTGCTCCACTCCTTGAGAAAACACAAGGTCCCACCATTCCTTGGGATGGCTTTAACCAATCTCAATCCTCTCTCATCGCCTCTCTCATAAGGCTTTTGAATCAAATTTTGCCACCTTGAAAGAAAGAAAATGTAAGGAACAGAATAGAAGACAATGAATGGGAATTATCAAACGTGTTTATTGTTTGATCTTCATATACATGTTACCATTTCTCACATGAGAGGTGGTCCACATGCAAGCAGAGTTGTCTGATGGTGTACCTTTCCCATTCAATGTTGACTGACCATCACCAATATTATTTTACATCATCTCCAATCAACAAGGTTTTCCTACAATGGCCAATTCACTGCAGGACCACCCAACAAACAGCCTAGATCATGGATCAATGTCGAATAAACTAGTACTAGTTGAGGTTAGATTTTAAAATTTTAAATTTTCATTCAATTGCATCATTGAAAGAATGCCAACTTTAACTACAGGATTAGAAGTACACATTTTATGGAATGAAATGAAATCTTACCTTCCACTGGCCTAACAATGCCATTAGACAGACAATAAGAGTTCCTCCTTTAACTGTGGGCAGGCTTTTGGTTTAAGGATCTTTCTGACCATTCTTTGTTTTCTTGTTGTCAAAATCTTGATTTTGTTCTTCAACTTGTTGGTCATCTAGACTCTTCCTAACTGGTTTGAGGATCTTTCTGACCATTCTTTGTTTTCTTGTTGTCAAAATCCTGATTTTGTTCTTCAACTTGTTCTTCAAAAAGGTTATAGGTTAGCTACATCATGAAGACCACCTAGTGCAAAAATCAGCCCAATACACTTATCAGGTAGGCCACATCATGCATAGGCGTTGATATAAATTAAAAAAGAAAAAGAAAATAAAGTGTGGTCTACCAGCTGAATTAATCAGATGTGTACACACACACCCCTACACATTTGCCCACTCAGCACTATTTCCATAAAATTTGAAAATTCCTAATAGTAAAAAATAGCTCTAGCAACCAATGAGATTGGCTGAAGCATGAAGAGATTGATGTGTAAAACATACCACAACAATTGCAACGCACTAGAACGGCAATGCCAACTCCACACTCAATTACAATCTGGCATGAAGCAAGTAATACAAGGATCATGTTTAGAAGCAAAAATCTAGTAAGCTTCAAAGTTAATATTACTGAAGAGAATACTAAAAGAAATCAGAACATCTCAATTGAGCAATGACGTGGATTTTCCACATACCCAAATGAGACTTGTGGCAACAGCTTGTTTAGAACCATGAACCCATTTTTATGGATGAGGTGCACAAGGAGAGTAATTTTGCATTTACAACTAATTCCACAAATGGTGGAATACAGTCCTAGAACTCCAATAAAATGTCAATTCCAACACCTGATGTGAAAACTCATCTCATAAGACACAAGCACAAAGACAGAACCAAATCTAAATACTCTCAAAACTTGAGACAGATGGATTACATAAATGGATTTTATTTTATTTTATTGTTCCTTCCATTTAAAACATTTAAGGAAATTCAAGACCAAGAAAAGAGTTGCATACTCTAGCTCTGATGGACTGATCCAACAGTATGTTCGAAGACTTGATGTCCCGATGCACCACCGGTGGGGATGCATGCAGTAACATGAGGATCTAGTTGGTATTTTCTACAAGTTCCATGTTATTGAGCGTGATTCATTTCTGGAAATAAGATGAAAGCTTACCCCATCATGAAGATACTTCAAACCCCTTGCGATGTCCAAAGCAATATAAACCCTCAAATCCCAGTTCAACAGTCCATGTTTCTCAGCTAAACATCCAATCACTAAAGAACATGATATGTTAGCATTTTCAGAAAAAATCAGAACGCAATTGAATAACGGTGTATTCACAATGTTTATTTCATGCACCAGGAGTCCAAGTTGTAAGCTAGTGAAGATGTTTTGTTGATATGACAGAAGCTGAGGTTTGTTTCAACCATCATCATCTCATCATTATCATCTACGCCTTATACCAACTAATTGTTTTAACCAGTAACAAAATTCCCATACCAGAGTTGGCTCGCTGACCCAACTCCTCGCACAGTTGCACCCCAATCTCAATCCAAATATCCCGATCAATATTTTTACACATAACTCAGACCATCTAGTTTCCATCTTGAAGCCCTTGACCATCATTTCATACATCCACCCATTGTATTGCTTTAAGGTCTAGAAGGCTAGAGGTTTCCTCGGAATCAAATCATGTTCAACTCTATTTCTCATAACTGGAAAAACATGAGATAGTATCTGAAGGAATCTTGTGCTCCTTGACTGTGCAAGTACTTGAATCTAAACTAAGGTGAAATCGGAATTGACTCAATTATCGCTAAAGAAGAGTAACACAGTAGTAGACTTTTGTCTTTTTTACTCCACTAAAGATTCAGCTGAGCCAGGAAGCCTTGATGATAGTACTTTCGATCTCGGCGAGTGTGAGCAGAAACAATTGTCTTCCATTCTTTTAAGATGGCCTTCTTTCATTCTGTAACGTAGATCCTCACATTCTTCCTGTGACCACAAACATGCAACAAAGAACAATTCTAAGAGATGGTGCTGGCATGGGCATTGATATGTACTAGTTCTAGTGATATGTACTGTTGCAATGTTTGCTAAACGAATCTTCATAACTAATATGCCAAAATTGCTGCTTGTTCCCACCTCCATTAGTTGCATATAAACATTGAGTAATGACCTAGCAAGCAAGTTCAGCCCCATAACGAATCTTTAAAAAAATTATATTTAGAGAGAGAGAGGGTAAAAAGGGAATTGAAAAAATAGGCTCAGATTCGCCTTCTTTCAGACATGCATTTAGGCGTAACCTCTACCATGGCTGCATGTATTGGTTGCCTGAAATCACAAAGAATAGACCCTCCAAACATGCCCTGCCATAAAATGTAGAGAATGCATTTCCATAAATTTCTGAGTATCAAGAGAAATTTCTGAGTATCAAGGTTTCTTGGGACCCCAAAATAGGGAAAAATCCCTCATGTAGCATTTTATGCCTGTCAAGAAACACATCTCCAACAGTTATAACCCTTCCACATATGGAAAGAGAGACCAACTAGACTATGAGAGACAATTATTTTCCTTTATAAGAAGAGCATAAAACCCAATTTCCTAAAAGAAAGAATGAAAAGCTCCCACATAATTTGCAGCTATGTTACTGAAACCTTGCTGCTTGAACCACTTACATTATTTCCATCTCTGCTAACATACTTCGAATAGACACCTACACAAACCAAGAACAAAAGAATAAAAAGCATGATCAAAATCTCAGAGCATATGCAGAAACTAGATTATGAAGAGATTTTGGTACTGAAAAACCTAAGATCACTGAATACAATTTCATCAATCTCCCTGAATTGATTCTTTCTTCATTCCTTGAGAATGTTCTTCAACAATTTCATCTTCACACTAATCTTCTGCATGCATTGCCAGTGGGATTATATTAACAAGTATAAACATCCAGGAAGCAGGAGCGGGAGCAGGACTACAATTCAAAGCAAGGGCAGCAGCTGGGTAGAAGACTTGTGCAACTCAGAATCTAAACTTAATAACACACCATCTATTTTGGAAACAAAGATCTAAATATGTTAGATGCAAAAGCCAATTTTTTAACTCATAGAATAATAAAAAAAACCACCTAAAATGCATTATCAGGGCAGCTGTAGAATAACTTAGCAAGAGGCAAACAAGTGAAAGAAACTGAGGTAAGAATGCATTGATAGTTATTATCCCTAATCGATGAACTCAGTAAAGCAAGAATGCCATGCAACAAATGAGCCAATTCCAACTTCGCCTAAAGTCGAATGATATCCGTCTGGCTTGGGCAATTCGACGTCTCCTTTAATAATGATATCAATGGCAACCTTGTAAAACTCTTCCTGAAGAGGTTTGCCATGAATCATTTGGGGCCCATCTGCCAAAAGAACTCGCCCTTGAGCAACGAGCTTTTTACGTCAAGAGTACGACTTACGTGGCCGCATTCTCTCTACACATTGACGACTCCCAACTGAAGGTCCACCAGTTGATTGTAGATTCTCTTGTTGAACCAAATCCATGTGTTGCTGCTGAAATAAAGTTCCACATGCACCATGTATTATATACGATAATTGAAGAAAGATTATTACTATTTAAATTTTAAAAAGAAAGATTTCAATGAACATTAACTTGAAGCATCTCTTTGATACCCCCACGTGCACCATGCAAGAAAAGAAACTTCAAAAAGGTTAGAAAAGTTTTGGAATTGGCCTCAAAATTAATAACATTTGATTAAGAAATGTATTTGTTTAGATGAAATGATGCATGTTGGAAGATCCACCATGGACGAACCTAACAATGGATTGTCCATGCACAAAACATCCACCATGAAATGATGCATGTTGGAAGGTCCATTTTCTTTTATCAACTTCTCAAAACTCAATCCTAAAGACTTACAATCGCTCATGGGCAGGCATATCCTTTTTTGCGTGGCGAACCATCCGTTGGGAGTGATTATGCTATCTCATAGAAAATAGATTGTATTGGCAATTATAATCGATTTTGGTGTAGTGATCATACAACTGAAATACATCAACTGTCATTGGCCTATCAAAGGTAATGCTAAGAAAATGCTTCAATTAAACTTTAAAATATCTCAGGCAAAGGACATTTAGTTTTGTGGCTTTTACTTGAAACAACTATGACCCATTCCATTTAAAAGTATTATAGTAAGCAAAACTATTGTTACAACTCATCAAGAGCAATAAGAAATCTTATAATTCGAACTAGTGTTCCTTTTGCCAACGCAAAATCTCACTGAGGTAAAGCTGACAAAATTTTGTAGTAGAAACTATCACAATATGACGTAACCAAAAACAGAAACACAAAATATGAGGAATATATCAAATTCCTTTTCACATATATCAAACTATAGACAAATTGGGGAATATCCTATCAATTCATAGGAGCACACCTGATTGAATGTTTCACTAGGCCTACAATCGATGGCCATGTCCATACAAGAAACAAAGAAGTGTGGATGGACTGGTGCATATGACCCAGGAGCAATAGGTGTACCATATTTTCTGGATTCCTCAGGCTGCAATGCTCCTAAGCTGAGAAATCCAGTGAGTTTAACTTCAGCTTCAATTTTGCCATCCTGTGAGCAAAGAGTGTATATAAGCATCCACCTAAAAAAAATCTCTTGTGGCCAAAGAAGAGTAAATGCAGGCTTGTAATTAGGCTTTGGCCTCTGATCAATGGGCATAGTCGATCATGGGCTTTAGAGATAGTTTATACACATGGATTGTGCCCTAAAAGAACTTACCTGGACTCCGAAATAATAGAAAATCTATAACAAATAAAATAGAAATATTGTTCTAGAAAAGTTACAGAAGGAACATGCAAAAGAGATGAAATCCATACTGCAAGAAAGAGACAAACAGTTGAAATCCAAATGAGACTCTCCCCTGCTTAGCTATGTCAAACGAATTAAATAGATTCCTGCAAAACATCATGCGTACAATGTTTCTTCAATATATCTGCAAGGTGGATGTGAATCATGCATACCTTTGGGGAGAAAGTATCAAAATGACCAAATAAATATCCAGAGAGCTTTAATACTCCCTCAGAAAAATTTACTTCATGTAGAGAACTAGACACCTCGGAAACATTTAGGGCAAGTGCATTTACACTTTTGCCAATCCACACATGCTAGTTCTAGCAGTTCAAAGGCAATGAGAGTTGTCCATAAGTTTTGGGTAGCCTAGTTTTGCATAAATCAAGGGAATGGCTTGAATATAAAAAGGGATATGTGTACACAACTTACCTGCATAGGGAGACAGAACATACATGCAGTAGCCCTCTCAGTCATACCTGCATAGGGAGACACAACATACCTGCATAGGGAGACACAACATAGGCAAAATGAATTCATACCTGCAGTAGCCCTCTCAGTCATATTCATATAAGGGAGACACAACATAGGGAGGCACAACATAGGCAAAATGAATTCATATATCATAGGGAGGCTTCTTGAGAGTCAATACATGCAGTAGCCCTCTCAGTCATATTCATATAAGGGAGACAGAACATACCAAGGTCGACCGCAGTCAGAAACCAACACGCATGACGTTCTGGAAATACTGTGCTTCACATAGAACTCTCAGTCACTGGAACAAGTAAACAAACAAAAATACAGGAAGATAATAATTATTCTAAGATTTCACAAGCCCACACAGAATTCAACTCACTCATAGGAGAAACACTGTTGACACTTTCTTCAAAACCCAAGCACCCCATTTGATATTTAAATTGTAGATATCATTCTAAATGAAGTACTTAAATCATACTGAGAATATATGATCATATGAAAACAAAACAATTATTCACTGACTAAAAACACAAGTTTAGAGGGAAAAGGAAAGGAAAAAAATAAGTCATTGTAAGATAGTGCTTTTGTAAGAACATGAAATTATATATGGCAACCACAAGTACAAGGTCAAGGTATATACAGAGAATATAGAATCAGTACAAACCACAAACCACACTTGCTCTTTCATTGTAAGAGCTTTTGTAAGATAGTGCTTCTTCAGAGTTTCCTGCACTCTGGCTTAGACCTACAGTAGAAACAAAAGAAATCAGAATACAGTTTGTACATGCCAGCATAAGGGCCAAAATGGCATGTACAATGAACATCATCTGCAACCAACAGGTAGAGCAACTCTACATTTCATGGTAGTGATTGAAAAGAGTGCCATATGGTCATCAATTGAATTGAAATTGCACTGGATCATTGAGAATAATCTCGAACACTTACCTTGCAAGAAATTGGAGAAGATTGATGAAAAACTATTTGATGTCATCTGAGCAAAGAATGCAGGGAATGGAGAATGTCTAGTTATGTATATGACAGTAACTTGGATCTTCTGCACTTACGGATAAACCATTTTCTACACTGTTGGTTCTTCCATCATTTTCTCCAAAGCTTCTACTGACAAGATGGAACTTGGTTGTCTTGTTTGCAAGGTACTGAAGTTTACTATGACCATGTGATAGGAATTAAAGAACAAGATAGAATACATATATTTTTTTTAAAAGGTGTATATATAAAAATCATAGAAATTATCAATCACATCCAACAAAAGAAAGGAAACTCATCTGTAACTCAAAAGAAAATCTATTCATCATTAAAAATAATAATAATAATAATAATAATAATAATAATAATAAATCAAACTGAAACTCGATGCATTGAAAATTGGGCCTTTCAGGCTGCAGCACCTATACACGTTAGATTGGATCCAGTTTACTGCTAGAGACATTCAATTTAAATTGGTGCATTGCTTACACTGATTAGGCCTCAAGGGCCTAAAAAGAGGATGAAAGGAAGTCCTAAAAGGAATTAATCAAGGTGGTGAGAAGTACTATGAAGGCTTGTTCACTTACCAAGGATAGGGCCCTACAATTGATTAGCAAAACAGAACTCATAACGCCAATCCCAAATAGCAGGGACAAGGCTATGATCATGATGTGCCGCAATCTAAATCAGATGAATACATGTGATATTGTTTGTCTATGAATTTTATTTTTACTTTCTATACATTTATCTGTATGAGGGGTTACGAGAGACTGTTTACTTCCAGTGGATGCCAAAGACACCACCCCCGACCCACCCCCAAACTGAAACTCGATGCATTGAAAATTGGGCCTTTCAGGCTGCAGCACCTATACACGTTAGATTGGATCCGGTTTACTGCTAGAGACATTCAATTTAAATTGGTGCATTGCTTACACTGATTAGGCCTCGAGGGCCTAAAAAGAGGATGAAAGGAAGTCCTAAAAGGAATTAATCAAGGTGGTGAGAAGTACTATGAAGGCTTGTTCACTTACCAAGGATAGGGCCCTACAATTGATTAGCAAAACAGAACTCATAACGCCAATCCCAAATAGCGGGGACAAGGCTGTGATCATGATGTGCCGCAATCTAAATCAGATGAATACATGTGATATTGTTTGTCTATGAATTTTATTTTTACTTTCTATACATTTATCCGTATGAGGGGTTATGAGAGACTGTTTACTTCCAGTGGATGCCAAAGACACCACCCCCGACCTTTAACTTATTAAATAATAAAGATTAACTAGAAACATAAAAGTGGAATATACTAGAAAACATAGAAGTGCCATAGATACCGAATGATCTTCTTTGGTATGACTAGTATGAGAAAAGCTAAACATTAATCACCATTTATAGAAAATGGGTTAATACTTCCCTGATCCTTTATGAAACAGATCATAGTGTTTACTTTTTGCAAAGGGTCAAAGATTTCATTAACAGAAATGAGTAACATTTCCCTCAACATTTTTACACAGAAATCTCAAAAGAACTCAGCTCGGATATCTATGAACTGACAAATCGGAGCACTGTAATTTCAAAGATTGTTCATCGAAATGCCATCGGATTTTTACGTCTCTGTCCCAACAGAAATAATAAGAACGAGAAATTAAATAATAAAAACCATGATTTCTTCAAAATACCTGAATTAGGACTTTCAATAGAAACCCTTGAATCTCATAGAAAGCTTTGATTTTCTAGCAATGTCGCTGCTGTTCAGCATATCTCAAAAGGAAACCTCCAAGAGCTCGGATTTTCTCGATTATCCCAATGTGAAACTTGCCAAAACCCTAGAGATCTCTAGAATCCATCATTTTCCTCCATTATCGCACGAGATCTTGCATCGGGAGCAGTAGAGCTAGCTGAAAACCCTGCAAAGGGCCAAAAAGCTTCAATCCGCTGGCATTTTGAGCAAGATGTTGAGGAAATTGCATGGAAAGAGAGGGAAATCGCTGCTCGTTCGAATTGAATGAATTTCCACAGTATTTCCTAAAGATGAGATGTTAGGGTTTAAAGAGGAGAGAGAGAGATTGGAGTTTTGGTGTTGAAGAGGAAGAAGAAGAGCAGGACGAGATTGGAGATTTGAAGAGAGAGAGAGACAGATGAGAGACGTGAGATTGAAGAAAAGGGGAAGCAAACGAGCCCTAATAACGTGGAAGATGGTACACTCTTGGGTTTTGAATAATGTGCTGCACTTGAAAACGATTTAGAACCTTATGCACTTAGAAATGGTTTAATATCGTACTTGAACCAAAGCACCAGCCATTTCTAATAAACGAATTTGGTGTAGTGACACCAATATATATGAGATATATTATATACATTATTATAATATATATATATATATATATATATATATATATATATATATATATAGGGAAAAGGTACTATGTGCTCGAGCGTAAAGCGGTCGTCCATGAGGTCGAGCTAGGGTGGGCCCCACCGTGATGCCGTTCGAAGATCCACACCGTCCACCAGATGTACCACTCCAAGTGGGCCCCACACGGCTGGAAATTGACCGTCCACGGAACTCAGTTGGGCCATACCTTCTGAAAACATAAGTATACACGCGAAAACATGTAAAATCACTTAGAGAGGCCCACCTGTGATGTGGATACCACCTGAAAATTGGTCTAAAATTACATCCAAGTAGGATACACATGATGGACAGTGTTGATCATCAAAAAACGTCTCAAAAGTGGGCCACAAGTGGTTTTGAATGTTTGAATGGTGCACGGCCCCTCTCCACTTCTGGACGTGGTGTGGCCCACAAAAGTCTCGGATGGAAGTGATTTTCAGCCGTGTGGACCCGTCCAGGGATGGTGCATCTAACTGAGGGGATAGATGTTCGAACGGCATCACGGTGGGGCCCACCCCAGCTCGACCTCATGGAGACTGCTTTACGCTGGAGCGCATAGTACCTTTTCCCATATATATATATATATATATATATATATAACACTACTGTCCAGAGGTCAGATGTATATAATATATGAGATATATTATATACATTATTATTATTATATACAGTAGCATGTACACCATTCACATGCGCCGTCCAGGTGACGGTGCTGGATAGAAATACATACATGTGGGTGGGCCCATCCTCACACGAGTCACACGTGTGAGATGGCCCCCACGTCCCAGACAAATGGACGGTTGGTGTGGACATAGGCATACATTATGGTGGAGATCCACCGTCCCAACCAGGGACGGTGTGGATCGAACCATACATCACGGTGGTCCCCTCAGCAGTGGACTGTGTGGATCTCACACCAGGGAGGTGGGTCCCACATACTGCTAACGTCAGCAGCAACTCCTGCTACTGCGGCAGGGTACATGCACGGCGTGGATGAAATCCACATCTCAGACGGGTCTCACCGTCCAGATGATGGACGGCTGAGACAAAACACTTACAGCACACGTTGGTTTCACACGTGTGGATACACCACTTATATCATAGTGAATTTGTACATGCATCATGGTGTCCCTCGTAGCACCGTCCGACAATGGACGGTGTGGATGACACGCACATCAAGATGGGTTTCACATCCAGCACTGTATGGATGGTGAACAGCCAGTATAAAATACATACATCATGATGGGGTCCACGATCTGGACGGTCCATCAACTCAGGACCCACACGGACGGTTGGATGAACACATTCATCATCAGGGCCCACCGTCCCTGGACTGTACTCCTGCAACAAATACATCAAGCTGGCCCACGTCCACGTCCAGGGACTGGACGACCTTGGACAAAACACATTTGTCATGGTGGAGTCCACGGCACCGTCCAGTAATGCAGATGGACGGTGCAGCTAAAGCACATACATCAGGGTGTGCCCCACCATCCCACCTGCTGGACGGTGGTGGAGACACAACACGTACATCAATGTGGGTCCCACGGTGCATCCGGCACGTGACAGACCCGTCCAAACGGACAATCAGGTATGCCGTCTGGACGGTCTGGATGAAACACACAAAGTCTAAGTGGGTCCACATTCCTCGTCCAGCACCATCCAAACCTTGGCCATGTAAATCAACACCGTCCATCATGGTGGACCATCACACAAGGGAAATGAGAGAGAGAGAGAGAAGGGGCGGGACCCCGCCACTATGGGCCCTCCCTAAACAATGCAAACATCAAAATGGGTCCCACCATATGTGGGCCCTCAATTCACAAATAAAATCACTCACCTAAGCTTCTTCTTGAACTTCTTCTTTCATCAACACACCCTAGAGCTCCAAAGGGTGCGATTCAACGGTAGAGATTGATTTTAGAGGGTGGGATTAGATGATAGGAAGGTGGGCCACACTAGCTTCTCCTCTTGGAAGCCATGGACGAGGATTGCTTGGGAGATAGGTTTTGAGAAATGAGAGAGAGAGAGAGAGAGAGTTGTAAGAGAGCGAGAGATGTGTGAGTGATGGATGTAGTGAGTGATGGGTGTAAGAACTTTTTGACTTTGGAGTAGATGGTGTAAGAACTTTTTGACTTTTGGGGTTGCTTGGGGATGGGTGTAAGGTGATGGTGTACTTGGTTGAGGTGATTGATTGATGGATTGATGGATGTGATAAGTTGTAGAGATTCTCTCGGAATCCGCACGCGCGGTATTTTCCTCGAACAGAACGTGGGCTGACATCTCCTGGCCTGGGTATTGCCTCGGCGCGTAATACGCAGTGTTGAAACCGCGGCGACGGCGCGGTCGCAATGATACAAGCCTCAGGTCGAGCCGACTCTAGAATACAGGATATGACTCAGGGTTATACACAAATGCCGGTTACAGATCGCAGGTCGCCGGAGTTCGACCGGAAGGACCACGGAAGCCCACAGAATGGTACGGGTTGGGATACGGGTCTTACAATCCAAGCCTTTCATTTCTTATCCTACAGTTAAGGAGACTTAGGCTTGAGATAAAAAGGCCAAGGGATCAAACAACAAAGCCCTATCTCCCCTTATTGCGGTAATATGAAGAAAACCAGTTATTCTCTGTTTTCTCTGAAACCACCAAATAAACCTTCTGCAAGTTCCGATTTCTCCATTCCAGGAGCTCCCAGAGCTTAGCCTGATCGTCTTTATGCAGTGGGTCGAGAGTATATGCTCGATGATATCGAACATGCTCGATGATATTGAACTCTGTCATAAATGTGTGACCATTTTATATCCGTTGGAACTTTTTGCCTATATATAGAGGACTCGTTTGTTGTTGCTGTGAGAGAAAGTAGAGAGAGTTTTTGAGTGTTTCAACTTATATCTTATTCCTAAAGCCCTTTCTCTCAAGGGAGTTCATCCTCCAATCCACCCTCACCATTGACATTCAATAGAGTGGATTGGGGAATGAACTTCCGCATTCAAGTATCCTCCAGCTATTACCTTAATGGTAAATCATTAAGCTGGGATGCCTTGAATGCATAAGATTGGAATTACTCTATATTCCTGATAGGAAAATATTCTGAGAGTAGGATTCCATTTTCACTTTGACCCAACCCGAAGCTAAGTATTGGTATATCATTTTGTGTTGCAGATCAAGGGAGTTGAAGACTCTTCAACAACAAGGAGGAGATCTTTGTCAATGTACTGAATGAGACTCATCAACTTATTTGTAAGTATCCAGAGTCCAAGAGGAGACTTGTGATCATTCATTTATAGGATTGGGTCTTAAGTGGTTCTCACCCTTTGAAGTCCTCAAAGAGTCCTCCAACGGGAGTGTACGTAGTGGGTACGTTATGTGGACCCTTACTCTGTAGAGAGCATAAACATCCGGATGCGTTGTGTGGACCCTTACTCTATGGAGAGCATAAACATCTGGTTAGGAGTGAACCAGTATAACTCCAGGGTTAGAGGTGAACCGAGTAGAAACCTTTGTGTAAAAGTTGAAGGTGAAGCTGATTCAAAACCTTAGGTTTGAGGTGAACCCTGGGAAACCTCCTTAGTGAAATCCGGTACACTCAAAGGTTGAGTGCGGTAGCCGGGAATGGAGTAGACAAGTAGTCGAACTAATATAAAAATGACTGTGTCTGAGATTGTTATGTTTATGATTATGTGTTTGCTTTAATACTTCCTCATCTGAATATTTGATCACACTACACACACTTGCACAGTCATATCCATCATAAGCTAACTTGCATACTGCTTACTTCTAAGATAGTTTGTGATTGAATCCTCTACCAGGCTTGGAAGCCAGTAGAGTTACATTTGAGTAATCCTAATTTGTACGTGTTATTAGGATTAGTGTAATAAGAATTTAGAATAAATCTTAAATCTTTGAAAAAGTCCTATTCACCCCCTCTAGGACATATTGGCATATTCCTTCTTCAACTAGTGCGGTCTTTACCGCCATTTCAGGCTAGCCCATCCTTGGGCGTCCCAAGGGTGGGACGGCTAGCCCATCCTTGGGCGTCCCAAGGGTGGGACGGCTAGCCCATTTTAACCGTAAGGTAGGCCCCAAAAACCTCTAAATTTGATTATCCTAGTGGCCCACAAGCACCTGAGATGGACCCCTACAAGGTGGGCCACAAATTAGCTGAAGGGGAAGGCCATAAATATTTTAAATAAATTTTTGTACAAGTGGACAGAAAGGTCCAGAATTTATCTTTTTGTTGAAACTATGTTGTTGCCCCTGACTTGTGCACCCCTTTAGAGTGGGCCCAGGTCTACCAAAATTTAAGAAAATATAGGGCCAACATCCCTACACAAGTATACAACAAGGTGGGGTCCACAAAGGTGGCCCACCATTTCAAAACAAGCCAATATTTATATATTTATCGCAAGCAGAGTGGCTGGACAGTCTAAAAAATCTGGACCGTCCAACCTCATTGGCCCACCCTTTTGGGTGATCAATCAAGGGTGGATAGAGGTGAAACTTACCATACTTTTAGGTGGGGTCCACACCTCCAAAAATAATCTAATAATGGGGGTAGAACATCCTCTAAATCAGTCTATAATACATGTCAAAAACAACCCAAAAATAGTCCAGAATCTTTCTGGACAACAAGGTATGTCTGAAAATAACTGATCATAACTACTGAGTAAAGGGGGAAATATCCCACGAAATTTGTGTTGTGGTCCACCTCAGTGGGCCCCATAAACATCCAGACCCAATCTCCTTCATAAAATCCATTGCATGCACTCAAAAATGAAGCAAATAGAGTGCCAACATCCAAGTAATGGACAACCATGGGTGTCCACCTTGCTTGGACAGGATATTCCAGGGCCCTTAAGTGGGCCACACACATCAGAAATGAAGGATAAAGTAAGGGGAAAATAGAGATTCAGCCACAAGGGAGGATCTCCGCCACTATTGAGGCCCTCCCTTCATCACAACACATACATGTCATCCATTGAAGCTCATACAATCTAGATCTAGGACATGCATGGAACTAGAAATCAATCAAATGGTGGGAATGCCTCTCCCACCCAAAATCTATGGTCTACATGACCCCTAAGAGACATGCATCAAGGGAAAACACCATGATGGGGTTCATGGAGAATGACGCCATCTATAGAACATGCATGCAAGGAAATCGGCCATTGGCCTCAATCATGGAAACATGAGGGACCTCCATCATCACTTGATGGGTCCCACAAGTTCCTAAAAAAAGAGATGAAGGGAAATCTAAGAGCACTCACTTTGCTTGGATCTTCAAGATTCTTAATGCATTAGACTCATTAGGCTTTAATGACTATAGATGAAGGGTCAAGATGGAAAGTGGAGGGTTAGATGAAGGAGGGAGATGGAAGAAATGTTGCTGAAATTTTAAAGGGAGTGGTGGACGTTCCACCTATAAGGAAAGGAGAAAGAGAGAAAATGAGAGAGAATAGAGAGGAGAGAAAGGAAGTAGTTATAGCAATGATGAGTTTTTAGGGAAATGGCTTGCTTAGAAAAGAAAAATACCTGGGAAAATTAAAAAAAAAATAATCTCATGATTACTTCTAAAAAAGAAAAAAAGAGAGTCATGATGAGTTTAGAAAAGGGAGTCCATCATTGCTAGAATAGGTTAGGCAATCATGGTAGCTTGCATGGGAGATAGTGCACTAGGGTGGGGTCCACATGGAGAAATGTGCAAGCCAGGTGGGTCTCATCAAAATGCAATCAATGGTCCAAACAATGCGCATCCTACAACTTTTGATGGACATGACGAATTTATGCGTGAGACGTGGCGTTGGAACCGCGATGACGAGGCGATCGCAATGGCGTAGGTCTTGGGTCAATCCGAGTCAGGTCTATGTGACCGAACTCAAGGATGACTGCAAACGCTATCCGAAGGTCACCGGAATTCGACCGATAGGACCGCGGGACCAAAATGGACGGAATGCATACTCACACACATGCATGCACACATGAAAACTAGGGTCGGATCTCACAATCCTCCCCACTAATAAAGAAATTTTATCCTTGAAATTGATAAAACCGGAACAACAAAATGCATAAACATCATATATATATATATCTCAATCATTAAACACAAGAGAAGGCAATCTAAGAAATACAAGCAATCAATCATTGAACAAATGGGGATAACACTCTCTAATCTCGGCCTCGCGTTCCCAAGATGCCTCGGCCTCTGAATGATGACCCCATTACACCTTCACCAAGGGAATGACTTTGGTCCTGAGGACCTACTCCTTCCAATCAAGAATACGAATCGGCTGCTCAATATAAGAAGCATCCTCAGGGACTTCAAGTGGCTGCCAATCAATCAAAGGGATAGTGTCTGACCCACACTTCCGTAAAATAAAAATATAGAACATGTTGTGGATTGCAGACAACTCAAGAGGTAAGGCAAGCGTATAAGTTATAACGTTTATGCGCTTGGTAATCTCAAAAGGTCTAATAAATCTCGGGGCGAGCTTGCCCTTCACACAAAGGCGAACTATGCCCTTCATAAGCGACACCTTGAGATATACCATGTCCCCGAGTACGAACTCGAGAGGTCGACGCCGACGATCAGCAAAACTCTTCTGCCAACTCTGAGCTATGTGCATCTTCTGCCTGATAACATCAATAGCCTCCAACGTTTGTTGTACAAACTCGGGACCTAAGAGACGACGCTCTCCAACCTTGGTCCAACAACTAGGAGATCCGTACGGTCCGCCATAAAATGCCTCAAAAAGAGCCATGCCAATAGTCGTCTGATAGCTGTTGTTGTACGCAAACTCGGCGAGGTGCATATGCTCATCCCAACTCCCCGCGAAGTTGATCACACAAGCTCTAAGCATATCCTCAAGGATCTGGTTGACCCTTTCGGTCTGCCCATCTGTTTGTGGATGATAAGCGGTGCTGAGACACAAAGTGACCCTCAATGCCTGCTGAAAACTCCTCCAAAACTAAGACATAAATCTTGAGTCTCTATCTGAAACGATTGAAACTGCGACGCCGTGCAGTCTCACTATCTCCTCAATAAACACTTTTGCAAGCCGGTCCATCGACCAGGAAGCACGCACTGGAAGGAAATGAGCCGACTTCGTCAGACGATCGACGATAACCCAGATAGTATTGTGACCGCGCTGAGTCCTCAGCAACCCTGCGATGAAGTCCATTGATACGTGCTCCCACTTCCACTCTGGAATGCTCAACGGTTGCAAGGGACCAGGGGGTCTCTAACGATCGGCTTTGACACGCTGGCATGTGTCACACTCGGCTATAAAACTAGCAATCTTGCACTTCATCCCCTGCCAAAAATACTGCCTCCTCATATCGTGATACATCTTCGTGGAGCCTGGGTGAATGGTAAGTCTCAGTCGGTGTGCCTCGGTCATCAGATCATGACGCAACTCTAGCACGTCTGGGACACACAATCGGCCTCTGAAGTATAATCCACCATCGGAACCAACCTGCTAGTCTGACTACTCCACAGAGGCGGCCTCTACTCGGTACTCCTGAAGTGACTCGTTCGTCTGCTGAGCCTCGATCACCCTAGCCACCAAAGAGGGTTGAATCGACAAGCTCGAAAGCTGAACAATGGAAGACTGTAGACCAGACTCAAAGTCATACTCTGAAGCATCCTCGAGCATCTGTCACTCTCGCACCATCATCTGAGCCACCAGGTCTCGTAACTAACGGCTAAGCGCATCCGTCACCATGTTCGCCTTGCCCGGGTGGTACTGAAGGTCAAAATCATAGTCCTTCAACAACTCCATCCATCGCCTCTGACGCAGGTTCAACTCGGACTGCGAAAATAGGTACTTCAAGCTCTTATGGTCCGAGAAGAGCTCGAACCTAACCCCATATAGATAATGCCTCCACTCCCTCAGTGCGAAGACAACTGATGCAAGCTCCAAATCATGAGTGGGCTAATTCAGCTCATGGACTTTGAGCTGGCGCGAGGTATACGCCACTAGCTTCCCATGCTGCATCAGTAAAACACCTAAACCAACTTTAGAGGCATCGGTGAAAACAATAAAACCCTCACTCCCATCAGGAAGAGTGAGAACAGGACCGCCGTGACCCTATACTTGGGCTAAAAAGTGAGGCCCAACTCACTTGTGTTAAATATGAGAATTGCTCATGTAAATGAACTACCGGGCTGCCCATGAAGCCCACCACAACATATGGGTTTATGATCCTTATGGTTGGGCCCAAACCTCACTTGAGGGCCCACTATATAGTCTATGAGATTGGTCTTGGAGTATGGCCCATTAGACCATACATTACTTAGGCCTTAGACCTTGCATTATATGTGTAGTAGGCAACCTTTTTGGAACTCAGTTGAGGTTGGATGTCCTCCTTGGTGGCCCTAAGGTAGGCCCGTAGAGGCCCTTATAGGTGTTTGAAGGTCCACCTTGGGCCTGGCTAGGACTGTTCCTGTAAGACCCGTATCGTAGACCGTACTGTTCCGTCGGTTTTCGCGATCCTTCCGGCTGAATTTCGGCAATGCTCGACTCATATCTGACGTTGCGTGCGATCTTAAGCCGAGTCCTGCTTACCGAAGGCTGCTCGATCCGAAACTCATACCTTGGCGACCGCGCCATCGCCGCGGATCCAACGCCGCGACTCGCGCACCGAACCGATACCTAGGTGGGAAGATGTTAGTCAGCGTTCGGTTCGAAGAAACGCCGCACGTTACGAATCTCGAGGGAATCTCTACGAGATGTCCCATCAATCAAGTCAAGTACACCACCATACCTCCATGCCACCTCACCCAACAACAAGTACACACAACCCATCCTTCCTTTTTCAAAAGTCCACTCTCTCTCTTCCATCACCATCCCTTCTTTACCCATTTTTCAACTTAACCCATCCCCATTTATTACAACCACTCCACCTATCCCTTCCATTCATATCTCCCATCACTTCTCTCTCTCCCTCATTTCTCAAACACTCTCCCAAGCATCCCACATCCAAGCCCTCTTCTCTCCCCAAACCACAACAACAAGTGTGGCCCACTTTCCCCACCCCTCTCATCTCTCATCCCCACCATCAAACTCCCATCTACCTCCATCAAATTCATAGGCAAGGAGCTAAGGAGTGCAAGGAAGCAAGTAGGAGGCCAACAAGGTGGGTGATCCACCGTTGATTCCATTTAAGGGCCCACAAGTGATGGGATCCACTTTGATGTATGTAATTGTAATTAAAGAGGGGCCCATAGTGGCGGGGTCCCTCCACTCCATCGCCGTGTCTCTCTCTATTTCTCTCTTTCTCTCTTCCTTAGAATGAAGTGGGCCCCACCAATATGTTAAATCTACTCCATCCATTAAATAGGGTGGCCCACCTCATTTTAGGAGAGATTCACCCCCCTATTTAGAGTAAATGATATATTATAATATTTTATTAATATTTAAATATTATGGTGGGCCATGATCATGTGGGACCTACCTTGATCAACGTGGGCCACTCACGTTTGGGACCCACCGTGAGGCAGTGTTCATCCAAACCGTCCAGCGTACAGAGACGCTGGACGTAGGCGTACTGCGTGGTTTAAGAAAAAAGTTACTTTTTTGTGTGCTGCGCATGCAGGCCCCACCTTGATGTATGTATGTGATCCATGCCGTCCAATCTATTTTTCTGTCTACTTTAGGCGTTGAGCCAAAATTTTAAGGCGATCTGATCATCAGGTGGGCCATACCATCTAAAACTATATAAAGACATGCCAGAACCTATAAAAGTACTTGGTGGGACCCATCTGGAGTTTGGATGTAGCTGAAGTTCGGTCTGGACGGCCAAACAAGTATGACACTCATATTGGGTGGGCCGGATTGTGAAACACATCTCTGTGGGCCCCAAAACAAAAAAAAATTATTTAAAAAAAAATTTAAACATGACGGCAGTAGCTGCTCTTCTTCTGTAATGACGAAAGAATCATTATTCTTGGCCGGCGGACAGTGGTGGGCCTCACGGCTCCAGCTGTGGGCCCCCACCGCGATGCGTTTCGATCATCAACACCGAGCATTTAATGGGTCCCATTTGATTATGGGCTGTCCCCAAAAATCAGCCATATACGGGTCTCAAGTGGGCCACACCACCAAAAATCATGTAAATACATGCCTAAAATATATAAAATTATTTGGTGGGGCCTACACAAATTTGGATGCTAAACTCGATTTGACGGCCAACTGTGGGACACATATGATGAGTGGACGATTGCAACCCACATTACAGTGGACCCCTGGGTCCACGTGACTTTATAAACAGGTTAAATGGCAAAAATAAATAAATAAATAAATAAATAAAAATTACAGTGGGCTCCCTAACCATGGGCCCCTGGCCCACGTAACCTTATGAGCAGGTGGGTTGGCAAATAAACATTTTGGTGGGCCCTGCCCAAGGTCGACGTGACCTCGTGAATAGGTTGGATTTCAAGTAAACATTATGGTGGGCTTCACATGTGGCCCACTTGGATGCATATGGGCCCATGTACTTGGGCCCATCCTGATGTATTTTTTGGGCCCATTATTAAGGCCCACTTGGATATTTATAGGCCCATTATTGAGGCCCACTTTGGTATATATGGGCCATGCATTTAGGCCTATCTTGGCAGGTATATGGGCCCAATATTGAGGCCCACTTTGATATATATAAGGCCTATGTGATTAGGCCCATTTGATACACATAGAGTTTATGTGATTGGGCTCATGTTAATGCATTCTCAGGCCCATGGATGATGGCCCATTGCAATGTACCTAAGGCCCATTGGTGAGGTTCATTGAGGTGGCCCACTTGATGAATATAAGGCCTATGAGATACGGCCCATTTGATATATTTAGGGCCCCATGGAATGTACCTAAGGCACATTGCAATGTGTAATTCCACTAGGGTTTATTTAATGGTATTTAAGGCGAGCCGAGCCTTAGGGACAATGTTGGTTTGACGTCCACATTGTATGACTAATGTTGGTTAGATGTCCACATTATAACTCTCCCTAAGGCCACTGATCGGCCCGTATCTGTTTCATGTAGGCCATATAGGCCCATCTTCATTGAGAGGATAGTTTCTTGCTTTATAACATGTTTAGCACGACCCATGAATCATGATCATAAGCATCATATGTATGCTTGAGATGAGAAGTGTCTGATCATAGCATATGCCTTCGGGCAGACTGTTTACGAGCTCCCTGATAGGCGGAGTTGCCCTACATGAGCACGTGCTTCACGCAGGATGGTTACATGATTGGTAGTGTGGTTCCTGCATTTGCATCTATGTGATTGTGATATGCCCTAGCGACATCAGGGCCATAGTCTCCACAGATATATCGTGGGTGGCTGGTTGGATACCAAAAAATCTTGTTCCAAGCAATTGGGGCGCCATAGATGTCCCTGGGTGAGAGTCCCTGAACCCGATGTACCAGAGGATGACTCCAACGTCGAGACCGAGTGGATATATGAGCGCACGAGGGCCGAATACCATGAGGCCGCGTCTCCCACTATGTTGTGGTCGGTTGGAAAGGAGTGGTGGCCTTACTCGCCCGAGAGCAGGGGGCATTACTAGGCTGAGTTTGACCAGCTCGGAAATGGGTTCGCTATCGACGTGCTTGGATAGCCTATTGGTGAGTATTGGCCGGGCGGATAGTGAGGTTTCTTACGCTCACTTGAATTTGTCTTTGCTTAGAGAGAGACAAGTGCCATTTGGAGTGTATTGAACCCCTGGATTATCCAGACTGAGAACCGTACTGATTTGATGCTCTAGTGAGGAGTTGCATTGGTATGAGGATTGGCATGCTTGACTTACATATTGCATCGCATGGCCTTGGTATGGCCGATAACATTCACATCTTGTACTGCATAGCCTTGTTACGGCTGGTTGCATTTTTGTACTCATCAGCATGATTCCGCATTACTCCGGCATTGCATTCTGAGCACGTTCGCACACACTTACACCGCCCTCTAAGCTTTCTATAAGCTTATGCACGATTGATGCGTGCAGGTGACGCCAGGACGCAGCTATAGTCTTGCCGCAGTTGGAGCGTGCTGCCGAGCTTTTGGAGCTTTTATTATTTGTACTATCTTGTATTTCCCTTTCTACGCACTGTATTCAAAGTTTTTGTTCATAGTGGATTTTGTGATGGTGTTCTTGTGGTTATTGTTCGTGGGTTATGCTGTGGTTATGCTCATTACGAATCAAATGGATTATCAGAAATCCTCCTTGTAGCATCCCAGGATCGGAACCTGGCGTATGGGCGCTGGGAGCCGAGAATGGGGTTCTACGGAGGCTATCGGTGCCGGATTCAGCGATCGGGAATTTTGTGAGTCTGGTCTCCGAGTTCGAGGCATGACAGAAGTTGGTATCAGAGCATAACTTGGGAATAACCGAGAACAACATCACATGTTTGCTATAAGTTTAGGACGATTTGGTTCCGAGTGCGTAACCTTTCAATTGAGTTCCTTAGCGCGCAATTCTCAAGATTGATTGGCGCCTTATCTTTTCCATAGGACATGCCGCCTAGGAGAGCGACCCGAGCGTGCCCCAATCCACCACCTGAGGCTCCGGCCTTACCAGCCGTGCCTCCCGTTCCACCCCCAGAGATCCCTGCTCCTCTGCCTGAGGATGATTTTCCTTCGCCTGATGCCGGTACGGATCCGACCGTGCCTGTGAGCGCCTCGCGATTACGGCGGATGTTACAGTGTGACAATTTGCACTTCGAGGGCGGGGCGGGCACCCGATTATTTACGCAACTCGGGCGGAGCAGAGCGCGCGAGTGCCCTTCTCCGCGAGTTCAGACGAATGGATCCTCCACGATTTCAGGGCGAGCCAGATCCGACAACAGCTGAGAGATGGTGCTCCGATGTGGAGAAGATTTTTGATATTATGTCATGTACGACCGAGAAATGGCGTCCGATTGGCCACATTCCTTTTCCGGGCGAGGCGAGCACCGGTGGACCTCTGTTACCCGTGTCGCAGGACCCGATCATGTCTGGACATGGGAGGATTTCGTCGGCCGATTCGAGGAGCAGTACTTCCCTGACCACATTCGTCGTCAGAGAGCACGAGAGTTCGAGACTCTAATACAGGGAGATATGTCCGTGGCGCAGTACGCAGCTCGCTTCGTGGCGATGTCACGGTTTGCGCCATATATGGTTGATGATGAGGGGCGGAAGGCCTGCCGTTTCGAGAGCGGCTTACGTTTCGGTCTTCGAGGCCGTGTTGTGGGCACGAGCTCCCGACCTTTCGGCGGTAATACGAAGGGCCCGCATTTACGAGATCGAGTGGGCGACTCTCGGGCGGTCGAGATCGGAGGAGAGGCGGGAAGAGGCCGGCCCGGTCCGAGGCTCTCGGCGGCATCGACGACCACGCAGTATAGGGGTCATCCACCTGCTAGAGTACCAGCAGCACCCGGTGACACCGGCGGCACCGGCGGCGTCGGCGGCACCTTCACGCCACCCCGCCGGCTATTTCCGGGGACGTGTTTTGGATGTGGCGGTTCTGGACACCGCATATCTGAGTGCCCCCGTCCTCATCTGCAGCAGTCTAGAGGGCCACTACAGCCTCTGGCACGAATACGGCGGCCCCATCGGAATGGCGGCGCACCACCTCGGCCACCGAGGCCCTGCGCGGCGAGCGGCGGCATGGGCCGCCGCGAGAGGCACCAGCAGCACCAGGGGCCTCAGAGGGGACAGGCACCTCCCCAGCCAGCTCAGGCCAGGTTCTATGCAGCTCAGTAGGACCCACAGACCTCAGGAGGAGTCGTTGAGGGTATACTTCCTGTCTCTTCATGCATCGCCCGAGTATTGTTTGATTCGGCGCTTCGCACTCATTCATGTCTGAGGATTTTTGTCGATCGACTGGATTGCCGACCGAGATTTCTAGCGAGGGATTGACCGTATCGACGCCATTGGGGAAGACTACAGTATTGGGTTGTTCCTGTTCATCTTGCCCCGTTCTGGTCGGTGATATCTTTTTGCCCGCTGACTTGTTTGTGTTGCCGATGACAGACTTCGATGTCATCTTGGGCATGGATTGGCTTACCGAGTACCACGCCATCATGGACTGTTCCGCGAGGATAGTCACGTTCTGCATACCCGCTTGCCGCAATTTCAGTTTGTTCTGAGCCCGAGGGGAGTCGTTGTCATGCTTGATGTCCTGCGCCGATGTGGAGCCCGTTGTCGATTGTATCGATCATATTCCGATTGTCTGCGACTTTCCCGACGTGTTTCAGGAGATTCCGGGATTGCCGCCTTGACGCCATATTGAGTTTGGGATTGATCTTGTGCCTGGTACCGCGCCTATCTCGAAGGCCCCGTACTGTATGGCACCGATGAAGCTGCATGAGTTGCAGCGGCAGTTGGACGAGTTACGAGAGCTTGGATTTATTCGTCCAAGCAGTTCGCCTTGGGGACGCCGGTACTCTTCGTCAGGAAGAAGGATGGCTTGTTGAGGCTCTGCATCGACTACCGCGAGCTCAACCGAGTCACGATTAAGAACAAGTACCCACTCCCGAGGATAGACGATTTATTTGATCAGCTGCAGGGTGCACAGTTCTTTTCGAAGATTGACCTGCGTTCTGGTTATCATCAGATTCGTGTCCGAGAGGAGGACATCCTGAAGACAGCTTTCAGGACGCGTTATGGTCATTTTGAGTTTTAGGTCATGTCTTTCGGACTGACCAATGCACCCGCGGTCTTCATGCAGTTGATGAACGAGGTCTTTCGTCCATATCTCGATCAGTTTGTTGTGGTCTTCATCGACGACATTCTGATTTATTCGAGGACCCGTGAGGATCATATGCAGCATTTGGAGATCGCTGCGGACCCTCCGTGCCCACCACCGTATGCGAAGGCTGGAAAAGTGCGAGTTATGGCGGGAGGAGGTGAAGTTCCTCGGTCACGTGGTGACGAGGGAGGGTGTCGCAGTGGACCCCTCGAAGGTTGAGGCAGTGCGTCAGTGGAACCAGCCCACGACTGCGTCCGAGATCCGCAGTTTCCTTAGTTTGGCGGGCTATTATCGGCATTTTATAGAGGGTTTTTCCCGTATCGCGGCCCCGATGACCAGGTTGACTCGGAAGGGCGCAGATTTTGTTTGGACTGATGCATGCGAGCGAGCATTTATGGAGTTGAAGGACCGTCTGACGTCCGCTCCTATCCTCACTCTTCCCTCTGGGAGTGATGGATTTGTTGTATTTACTGATGCTTCGCATATTGGATTGGGTGCTGTCCTGATGCAGCACGGTAGGCCTGTAGCTTTCGCGTCTCGTCAGCTCAAGGTCCATGAGCTGAACTACCCTACGCATGATCTGGAGCTGGCAGCAGTCATCTTCGCACTGAAGGTGTGGAGACACTATCTCTATGGGGTCAGGTTCGAGCTCTTATTTGACCACAAGAGCTTGAAGTATCTATTCTCTCAGTCTGAGCTGAACATGAGACAGAGACGCTGGATGGAGCTTCTGAAAGACTATGATTTTGACCTCCAGTACCACCCAGGCAAGGCAAATGTGGTGGCGGATGCCCTCAGCCGTCAGCCGCGAGGCCTGGTAGCACACATGATGATTCAGGAGTGGAGGATGCTCGAGGATATCGCAGAGTACGACTTCGATTTTGGTCTGCAGTCTTCTATCGTTCGGCTATCGAGCCTGTCGATTCAACCCTCTCTTGTCGCAAGGGTGATCGAGGCTCACCAGACAGATGAGTCATTACAGGATTACCGAGCAGAGGCAACATCTGAGAGTCAGACAGATTGGCAGATGGGTGCTGATGGTGGACTTCGCTTCAGAGGCCGATTATGTGTCCCGGATATTCCAAGTTGTGCAGAGATCTTATGACCGAGGCACATCGATCGCAGTTTTCTATCCACCCTGGCTCGACGAAGATGTATCGTGAAATGAGGAGACAGTATTTTTGGGTGGGGATGAAGCACCAGATTGCCAGTTTTGTAGCCGAGTGTGACACATGCCAGCATGTCAAGGCCGATCATCAGAGACCTCCTGGTCTATTGCAACCGTTGAGCGTCCTGATGTGGAAGTGGGAGCATGTGTCGACAGATTTCATTATGGGTTTGCCGAGGACTCAGCGCGGTCATGACGCCATTTGGGTTGTTGTGGATCGTCTGACGAAGTCGGCACATTTTCTCGCGATGAGTGCCACCTTGTCTATGGACCAGCTTGCGAGGTTATTTATCGAGGAGATTGTGAGGCTGCATGGCGTTCCAGTCTCGATCATTTCTGACTGAGATTCGAGGTTTACGTCTCAGTTTTGGGGGAGCTTCCAGAGAGCGATGGGGACTGATTTGCAGCTCAGTACCGCGTATCATCCGCAGACCGATGGCCAGACCGAGAGGGTCAACCAGATCCTTGAGGATATGCTTCGGGCCTGCGCGATTGACTTCGGTGGTAGTTGGGATGAGCATCTACGATTGGCTGAGTTCGCATATAACAACAGCTATCAGGCGACCATTGGCATGGCTCCTTTTGAGGCATTGTATGGCAGACCGTGCAGGTCTCCGAGTTGTTGGACCGAGGTTGGAGAGAGGCGTCTCCTAGGTCCCGAGCTTGTGCAGGAGACTTTAGAGGCTATTGATATCATCAGGCAAAGGATGCGCACAGCTCAGAGCCGGCAGAAGAGTTTTGCTGATCGCCGGCGTCGTCCCCTGGAGTTTGATGTAGGGGACCATGCGTATCTCAAGGTCTCGCCCATGAAGGGCGTGGTTCGATTCGGAGCGAAGGGCAAGCTTGCCCCGAGATTCATAGGACCTTTCAAGATCACTAAGCGCATTGGCGTTGTGGCCTATCGGCTTGCCTTGCCACCTCAGTTGTCTGGCGTCCACAACGTTTTCCACGTCTCTATGTTGAGGAAGTGTGGGTTAGACATCGTCCCTGTTATTGATTGGCAGCCGTTAGAGGTTCGTGAGGATGCTTCTTACATTGAGCAGCCAGTTCGTATCCTTGATCGGAAGGAGCAAGTCCTCCGGACCAAGGTCATACCTCTAGTGAAGGTTCAGTGGGGTCACCATTCTGCTGATGAGGCATCTTGGGAGCGCGAGGCTGAGATTCGGGAGCGCTATCCACATCTCTTTGATGATTGATCTTGTGTTATCTTGTATACTGTCTTCAATTTTATATTATGATGCATTATTCCCCCTTTTATTATGAGTTATGTTCACTTGCGATGATAGATTAAATTTCGAGGACGAAATTTTTATTTGGAGGGGAGAGTTGTAAGACCCGTATCATAGACCGTACTGTTCCGTCGGTTTTCGCGATCCTTCCGGTTGAATTCCGGCAATGCTCGACTCATATCCGACGTTGCGTGCGATCTTAAGCTGAGTCCTGCCTACCGAAGGCTGCTCGATCCGAAACTCGTACCTTGGCGACCGCGACGTCGCCGCGGATCCAACGCCGCGACTCGCGCACCGAACCGATACTTAGGTGGGAAGATGTTAGTCAGCGTTCGGTTCGAAGAAACGCCGCACGTTGCGAATCTCGAGGGAATCTCTACGAGATGTCCCATCAATCAAGTCAAGTACAACACCATACCTCCATGCCACCTCACCCAACAACAAGTACACACAACCCATCCTTCCTTTTTCAAAAGTCCACTCTCTCTCTTCCATCACCATCCCTTCTTTACCCATTTTTCAACTTAACCCATTCCCATTTATTACAACCACTCCACCTATCCCTTCCATTCATATCTCCCATCACCTCTCTCTCTCCCTCATTTCTCAAACACTCTCCCAGGCATCCCACGTCCAAGCCCTCTTCTCTCCCCAAACCACAACAACAAGTGTGGCCCACTTTCCCCACCCCTCTCATCTCTCATCCCCACCATCAAACTCCCATCTACCTCCATCAAATTCATAGGCAAGGAGCTAAGGAGTGCAAGGAAGCAAGTAGGAGGCCAACAAGGTGGGTGATCCACCGTTGATTCCATTTAAGGGCCCACAAGTGATGGGATCCACTTTGATGTATGTAGTTATAATTAAAGAGGGGCCCATAGTGGCGGGGTCCCTCCACTCCATCGCCGTGTCTCTCTCTATTTCTCTCTTTCTCTCTTCCTTAGAATGAAGTGGGCCCCACCAATATGTTAAATCTACTCCATCCATCAAATAGGGTGGCCCACCTCATTTTAGGAGAGATTCACCCCCCCACCTATTTAGAGTAAATGATATATTATAATATTTTATTAATATTTAAATATTATGGTGAGCCATGATCATGTGGGACCTACCTTGATCAACGTGGGCCACTCACGTTTGGGACCCACCGTGAGGCAGTGTTCATCCAAACCGTCCAGCGTACAGAGACGCTGGACGTAGGCGTACTGCGTGGTTTTAAAAAAAAAGTTACTTTTTTGTGTGCTGCGCATGCAGGCCCCACCTTGATGTATGTATGTGATCCACGCCGTCCAATCTATTTTTCTGTCTACTTTAGGCGTTGAGCCAAAATTTTAAGGCGATCTGATCATCAGGTGGGCCATATCATCTAAAACTATATAAAGACGTGCCAGAACCTATAAAAGTACTTGGTGGGACCCATCTGGAGTTTGGATGTAGCTGAAGTTCGGTCTGGACGGCCAAACAAGTATGACACTCATATTGGGTGGGCCGGATTGTGAAACACATCTCTGTGGGCCCCAAAACAAAAAAAAATTATTTAAAAAAAAATAATAAATTTAAACAAGAAGAATACAGTGAAAGGGCTGCCTAGCTGGCATGCTGTGGCATGAGCAGTGGTGGGCCTCACGGCTCCAGCTGTGGGCCCCCACCGCGATGTGTTTCGATCATCAACACCGAGCATTTGATGGGTCCCATTTGATTATGGGCTGTCCCCAAAAATCAGCCATATACGGGTCTCAAGTGGGCCATACCACCAAAAATCATGTAAATACATGCCTAAAATATATAAAATTATTTGGTGGGGCCTACCTGAAATTTGGATGCGGTTGAAACTCAGTTTGGACGGTCAACCAGGTGGGACACATATGATGAGTGGACAGGATTTGCAACCCACATTACAGTGGACCCCTGGGTTCACGTGACTTTATAAACAGGTTGAATGGGAAAAAATAAATAATAAATAAATAAATAAAAATTACAGTGGGCTCCCTGACTGTGGGCCCCTGGCCCACGTAACCTTATGAGCAGGTGGGTTGGCAAATAAACATTTTGGTGGGCCCTGCCCAAGGTCGACGTGACCTCGTGAATAGGTTGGATTTCAAGTAAACATTATGGTGGGCTTCACATGTGGCCCACTTGGATGCATATGGGCCCATGTACTTGGGCCCATCCTGATGTATTTTTTTGGGCCCATTATTAAGGCCCACTTAGATATTTATAGGCTTATTATTGAGGCCCACTTTGGTATATATGGACCATGCATTTAGGCCTACCTTGGCAGGTATATGGGCCCAATATTGAGGCCCACTTTGATATATATATATAAGGCCTATGTGATTAGGCCCATTTGATACACATAGAGTTTATGTGATTGGGCTCATGTTAACGCATTCTCAGGCCCGTGGATGATGGCCCATTCCAATGTACCTAAGGCCCATTGGTGAGGTTCATTGAGGTGGCCCACTTGATGAATATAAGGCCTATGAGATACGGCCCATTTGATATATTTAGGGCCCCATGGAATGTACCTAAGGCACATTGCAATGTGTAATTCCACTAGGGTTTATTTAATGGTATTTAAGGCGAGCCGAGCCTTGGGGACAATGTTGGTTTGACGTCCACATTGTATGACTAATGTTGGTTAGATGTCCACATTATAACTCTCCCTAAGGCCACTGATCGGCCCGTATCTGTTTCATGTAGGCCATATAGGCCCATCTTCATTGAGAGGATAGTTTATTGCTTTATAACATGTTTAGCACGACCCATGAATCATGATCATACGCATCATATGTATGCTTGAGATGAGAAGTGTCTGATCATAGCATATGCCTTCGGGCAGACTGTTTACGAGCTCCCTGATAGGCGGAGTTGCCCTACATGAGCATGTGCTTCACGCAGGATGGTTGCATGATTGGTAGTGTGGTTCCTGCATTTACATCTATGTGATTGTGATATGCCCTAGCGACATCAGGGCCATAGCCTCCACAGATATATCGTGGGTGGCTGGTTGGATACCGAAAAATCTTGTTCCAAGCAATTGGGGCACCATAGATGTCCCTGGGTGAGAGTCCCTGAACCCGATGTACCAGAGGATGACTCCAACGTCGAGACCGAGTGGATATATAAGCGCACGAGGGCCGAATACCATGAGGCCGCGTCTCTCACTGTGTCGTGGTCGGTTGGAAAGGAGTGGTGGCCTTACTCGCCCGAGAGCAGGGGGCATTACTAGGCTGAGTTTGACCAGCTCGGAAATGGGTTCGCTATCGACGTTTCGGATAGGTATTGGCTGACTATTGGCCAGGCGGATAGTGAGGTTTCTTACGCTCACTTGGACTGTGCTGCTTAGAGAGAGACAGTGCCATTTGGAGTGGACTGAACCCCGGTGATTATCCAGACTGAGAACCGTACTGATTTGATGCTCTAGTGAGGAGTTGCATTGGTATGAGGATTGGCATGCTTGACTTACATATTGCATCGCACGGCCTTGGTATGGCCGATAACATCACATCTTGTACTGCATAGCCTTGTTACGGCTGGTCGCATTTTTGTACTCATCAGCATGATTCCGCATTACTCCGGCATTGCATTCTGAGCACGTTCGCACACACTTACACTGCCCTCTAAGCTTTCTATAAGCTTATACACGATTGATGCGTGCAGGTGACGCCAGGACGCAACTATAGTCTTGCCGCAGTTGGAGCGTGCTGCCGAGCTTTTGGAGCTTTTGTTATTTGTACTATCTTGTATTTCCCTTTCTACGCACTGTATTCAAAGTTTTTGTTCATAGTGGATTTTGTGATGGTGTTCTTGTGGTTGTTGTTCGTGGGTTATGCTGTGGTTATGCTCATTACGAATCAAATGGATTATCAGAAATCCTCCTTGTAACATCCCAGGATCAGAACCTGGCGTATGGGTGCTGGGAGCCGAGAATGGGGTTCTACGGAGGCTGTCGGTGTCGGATTCAGCGATCAGAAATTTTGTGAGCCTGGTCTCCGAGTTCGGGGCGTGACAGTTCCTTTTAAGATCATGACTCTCCCTTAGCTTGTGGGTCATCCCAAAGTATTGAGCCTCCACTAGAGGATTTCTCTTCTCTCTTCCTTAGATCACCTGTCTATGTGCCTAGACCTTGACCCTCCTTAGGACGGAGGATTCCATATTCCACAGGTAGCACACTTACATTTTTATTACCCATACGCATCATCCGTGTGAATTGATTGCATTGTGTGGTGGTCATTGAGGGACAGAGTTTCTCCCCTTATGCACATTGTGTGCCTGCAGCTAGCGCATGATTTGTATGTGTGACTCACGCATTGACATTGCATTTCATGATGACACCACCCTTGCTTCATCAGGGCTTTGCCTCCACAGGGATATTGGTGGATGACCGTATGTGTGAACACCAGAAATGTTATTTGAGCATACCGGGTGTATAGGATACCCATGGGTGAAATTTTCAAAACTTACATAGTACAAAGGATTTGCTCCAACGCCGTGACCGAGTGGAAACTATGAGCGCACAAGGGCCTTATACTGTTAGGCTATGACTCCCACTATCATGTAGTCGGTTGGATAGGCGTGTGGCCTTACCTGCCTGGTGTGAGAAGGCATTGCTAGGCTGAGTCTGACCAGCTCGTAAATGGGTCCTCTACTGTCAGGTTTTGCTGATGATTGGTTGTCTACAAGTGGGTAGTGTGGTCTCTTATTCTCATTTGACTATGCAGGGTCTATAGAGCGGCAATCATTCAGCAGTGTAATGGACCCCGGTGATTTCCTTATAATTGGAAATGTACTTGACGTATGATTTGGATATGAGCAGTGACATTACTTGCATCGCATTAGCATTACTGCATAAGCCCCTTCATGCATTGCCTTAGTATATCGCCTAGTACTTATCGCATCGTACTCATGATAAGCCTTAGTAAGGCTAGTGATATTCTCACTGAGCATGTTTATATCCTTGTATCTCTTGCTATTATTCTGTGCACCATAATCACACACTTACACCACCCTCTAAGCTTCTATAAGCTTATGCATGATTGATGTGTGCAGGAGACTCTAGGTAGGCGTCGTAGCAATAGAGCGTGAAGTAGAGTTGAGCTTGAGGATTCCAGTGTTGCTGACTTCTCCCTCTTTTTCTATTTCCTTATGTATGTCCTTTTAAACCTAATGTAAACTTGTAAAAGTTCAAATTCATAGTGGATTTTTTTATGTATGCCTTGTTATTCTCAGATATACTTATTGTGATCTTGGGTATGCTCATATTGGAAATGATTACACTATTATGAAAATCCTCCTTATAGGATCCCAGGTCGGAACCTGCCTCAGGAGCTGAGAATGAAGTACTACGTAAGGAGGCTGTTGCGGCCAGAACCGGACATCAGGTTCCTTGTGAGTCCGGTCACCGAGTTTGAGGCGTGACACGATATAACATCTAGTCGGATCGATCAAACATGGATTCTTAAGTTTCCCAAGCTTCTTAGATAGGTCAAACCAATCACCCAATGGACAGACATATCCCGAAGTCTGTTCACTAAGGGGTCCCTTGCTATGCTAATATTCAGAGAATGGTTTGGTGAGGTTTTCGAGGTTGACCTAGGGTTCAAGTGCAAGGCTTGACACAACTTCCCATGCACGAGTGTCTATGGAACATGCCGAAAGGACTCGATGGGTTACAAATGAATCTAAGGGCCTGTTTGGGAGCGTGGATTCAGAACCCGCTGGATTTAAAATCATCCTATTGTGTTTGGCACCCTAGATTGGAATCAACTTTAATCCAAAAGTACAAATTTAATATATCTAATCAGTGAATGCATGGAATGTTTGGCACAATGGTTGTAATAAGCTCACCGAAATATATACTTAGCCTGAAAATGATGAAATTCCAAGTCTCGGATGGGCCACAATCACAAGATCATGTCCGAGTGACTAAGCAATGATTTTAACTATTGATTTAAATGGACAATGTTTGGACGGTGCTGATCATCATATTAAAGTAATTATAGTGATTTAGTTGATAATCTAGTTGTTGTGGGATATCATTAGTGGGCCAAGTGCCCAATAGTTTAATAGTCTAGTGACACACATATTACACATGCAACTATTGGAAGGATTTTAGATGTAATCCAAAGTCTCACCGTAGATTTCAAACCCCCTCTTTGAGGGTATTTGAAACCCCTTGGATTTGAAACCCCTAGTTACTTTATGGTACCAAACAACCAGGGGATTTGAAATCCCCTCAAATCCCCATAAATCCATGGTGCCAAATGAACCCTAAGGTTCAGTTAAATAAGTTTTGATGCAAGCCATGCTTTCTACATATAGGATCCTAGAAAACCGATGATCCAATGATCCAAATCCCAAGATGGTACCAAAGAGTTTAGTTGATCTCTACCAAGCATGGTTGGCTCATTAGAGAGCCCGGTAGGGTTTTAGGGTTTTAAGGTTTACGGTTAAATGAGTTTTGGTGCAAGCCATGCTTTATACATATATAGGGTCCCAGAAAACCGGTGATCCAATGATCCAAATCCCAAGAAGGTACTGAAGAGTTTAGTTGATCTCTAGGAGGCATGGCTAGCTCACCAGAGAGCCTGTTAGAATTTTAGGGTTTTAAGGTTCGCGGTTAAATGAGTTTTGGTGCAAGCCATGCTTTCTACATATAGGGTCCTAAAAAGGGATGATCCAATGATCCAAATCCCAAGACGGTACTCAAGAGTTTAGTTGATCTCTACGAGGCATGGGTGGCTCACCGGAGAGCCTGGTAGGGTTTTAGAGTTTTAAGGTACGCGGTTAAATGAGTTTTGGTGCAAGCCAGGCTTTCTACATATAGGGTCCCAGAGAACCGGTGATCCAATGATCCAACTCCCAAGACGGCACTGCTAATCGTGTCTTTCCTTTACTCGGGTCTTATGACTTAATTAATAGGTTGGATGGCAAATAAATATTATAGTGAGCGGAGAAAGATTTTAATGTGGCCTTTAATTACCACTGTTGTTATGTGGGCCCCTTTAATTACCACTGTTGTCCTGTGGTCTGGCCCACATATAATGTGGCCTTTAATTACTACTATTGTCCTGTGGTCTGGCCGACATATAATTTTGATTTGCAGGCTGGTGCCTAAATAATGATACAAAATGAATGGATGGCCTGGATAAAACGCGTACACTATCACGGGCACATAGCGGCATCGTTACAGACGGTATCAGTAGGCAATCGTAATCCGATTGAGCTGCTCCTCTTTCTTTCACGTGGGCTGCGGTGGCCCATTTGGGACGAGCTGTGAATAGCCCTAGAGTATGGAGCCCGCTGTGACCCAAAGCTCCATGAGGCCCAGTACAATGTCCGTGTGACATCCATCAGTTTTGCAACCTCAATTTAGGATGTGATCTAAAATCATCGCCAATACAAAACTCAAATGAGCCACACTAACAGGAAGAGTCGGATGAACATCAACCACTGAAACCTTTCAATAGGGGTGCTCAAACCCTACGGTTTTCTCCAGTGTTACTTATTTGAGTTTTGTATCCTATTCATTGTTAGGTTCACATCGTAAAATGACATGGGGATGCTGATGGACGGAGTGGATGTCACACGGACATGACAGTAGGTTGACTTACACAACAGGGTTATATGCAACTCATGTACGTGCCTCTGTATGCAACCACCTACCGCAGCCCACGTGCTATGTAAGAGTTAAGCTACAAGGATTCAAAATGGCTTCCATCTCCCCTATCAATCTTATAGTCCGTGCGAGTGTGTCGCATCATCATTTATGACATATATATAACGAGGCATAATGAGGTAGACGATGGTGTGGACAATCACATTACAACAAGCGCAATATCTCCGCTAATGGGCAGCAGTATTCTTAATCTTATGTCTCATTGGAAGCGGATTGGCTGGTGTACTATTTATCGTATCTAGAACATTCATGCATTTGGCAAGATCATTTTACATTTATATCCCAACAATGAGTAATTCCCAAGGTTCACATTTACCACACCAGAAATGACAGTGGTGATAATGATCCTCACCGTTAAAACATTAGTAGGTTCCACAGTGGGGCTCACTGTAACATTTACTTTCCATTCAATCTGTTCATAAGGTCACACAGAGACCTTATTGGTCGAAAATTTGTGTAACCCCAAAAGGGTTTCAATGGCATGCATTCAATCCCCCACGACCTTTTACAGTGTGGTTCACTTGATTTTTGGATCTATCTTATTTTTTGGTTCATGCCTTAAGACAAGCTCATCAAGCAGACGGATGGTTTGGATATAACTCATACCTCATGGTAGGACTCAGAAAACTTGGTAACGCCAACACACCCGCCACATCAGTGGTGCGTGGTAAACATGACGCGGATACCACGTACCACCCTAATATCGGAAGTATGGATGTGGGCAAGTTCTGTGGGTCTAATTATGAGGTATGTCGTATATCCAAACGTCCATCCATTTGATGAGCTTATCTTAAGACTTGAGGCAAAACTAAGACAGATCTATCTATCAAGTGGACTACAGTGAATAAAGCAGTGGGTGATTCAATGTCTACCATTGAAACCCTTTTATAGGTCAATGAAGTTTTAGGTCAATATAAAATTTGTTTTTCCTCCTCATCCAAATCTTTTTTATCTTATGGACAAATTGGATCGAAAATAAATGTTATGATGGGCCTTATGAATTTTTTAACCATGAAAATTATCTTTGCAGCTATTTGTGGTGTGGTCCATTTGATCTTTGGAAATGATTCATTTTTTGATACTGCTTTAAAATGATTTCAAAAGATGGATGAACAGTGTGGATATAATAAATACATCACCGTGGGACCCATGTAACTTTGGTCTACAAGTCAGAGCTCGAGGAGCGTCATCACTCGTCTTCGCACGACACGTACCTACACCATATAGCTGGTGTGTGGTACACCAGCCAATCCGCTTCCATTTCATTAACGTCCACGTGTCATGATCCCCCGATGAAATCACGTGAACCGGTTCTCATTCGCTCATCAAAATATAAAATTCAGCACATGTGCAACTCATGACTATATAGCTGGTGTGTGGTACACCAGCCAATTAATCCGCTTCCATCTCATTAACGTCCATGTGTCATAGTCCCCAATGAAATCACGTTAACATGTGCAACTCATGATTTAATTCAAAAGCCCTTCTCTCTCTCCCTCCGATGTTAAAATGCCTATAAATACACAATTCTCATCTTATTCAGTCCAAGCAATCCCAGTACTGAAAAAATGAGGACTTGTGCCTTTATTTTCCTCACCCTGACTTCTTTGCTGGGAGCCTTTGCAGAGCAATGTGGGAAGCAGGCTGGTGGAGCCTTATGCCCTGACGGCCTTTGCTGCAGTATTCATGGTTGGTGTGGCAGAACCGATGCTTACTGTAAAGATTGCCAGAGCCAATGTCCCACACCACCAACCCCTGTACCTCCACCACCTCCAACTATTCCAACTCCTCCACCCTCTCCAGGCAGTGGCGGGGACCTTAGCTCCCTCATCCCTCAGTCTCTCTTTGAAGAGATGCTTAAGCACCGAAGCACTGGAAAATGCGAAGGCAATTTCTATACCTACGACGCGTTCATATCTGCCGCAGGTGCTTTCCCTGACTTTGCAACGGTTGGTGATACAGAGACACGCAAAAGGGAGATTGCGGCTTTCTTAGCACAAACCTCCCATGAAACAAGCGGTAGATTTAAATACTATGCAGGGTCATGTTCTGATTGTTTTGTGTAGGACCTTATGATATCTGTTATGATATTAAAAGCTGGTTGGAAGGAGCCTTTTGTTTTTCAAATGAACACAAATTATGACCTGATTGATTGATTTTTACGTGTAGGGGGATGGCCTGATGCACCTGATGGACCATATGCTTGGGGATATTGCTTTGTTAAGGAACTTGGTGAACCTGGTGGTTACTGTGTCCCAAATGCTCAATGGCCATGCGTTCCTGGTCAGAGTTACTATGGTCGAGGACCCATCCAACTTTCATAGTGAGTATATCATCCTCCCTGTTTACGCTTCAATCTTTTTGCTTTTTAATTAGCGGGCTGAATCAATCCATGTCTATGTTTGTCCGGCGATGATTAGGTGTTATCCGGGTAGGACTTTTGTGGGTGTTACACTTACGGTGAGGCCCACCTTGAAGATGTGTTGTATATCCATGCCGTCCATCAGCTTTTTAAGTCTATTTTAAGAGGTGGTTCCAAAATTAAGCCGATCCAAATTTCAGGTTGACCACGCCACAGAAAACAGTGGTGATTGAACGCTCACCATTAAAAACTTTCAAGGGCCCACCGTAAGAAGATCCCTAATGTTTATTTTACATCCAACCCGTTGATAAGGTCAACCAGACCTGAATGCAGGGAAAATACAAGGATCAGTTTGATTTGGATCTGCTTAAATTTCAGAATAACGTCTTAAAACGAGCTTTAAAAAAAAAAAAAAAAACAGATGGGCTGAGTGGATATACAAAACGGTAAGGTAGCATTCACTAGGTTATCATCGGGTAACGCCTTTTTGTTTTTGTTAGGCTGCCAAGGAAAACAGCGGTGATTGAATGCTCTGTCAATCCATTTTTCCATATCATTTTATGGTATGAACCAAAAAATCTCAGGTGGACAACACTACATGAAAACAAAGGTGATTGATTGCACAACATTAAAAACTTCCAGATGCTACAACAGGAATTAACAAGTTGGATAGCAAATGGGTCCTTACTCGTTTTTTTTTTTTTTTTTTTTTTTTTTAATAAATGGGTCCTTACTCTTACTCCACTGGTAGACTCCCCGGAGTTTCAACACCTGGTTAAGGGTTCGAGTACCCATAGGTGGTGAAATTGCACTATGGCGTGGGTCCGTGGGGGTGTGCGTGCGTGTGTAATTCAAAAAAAAAAAAAAAAAAAAAAAAGTTGGATGGCAAATAAATGGTGTGAGTTCAATCAACACTGTTTTCGTGTGGACCACTAGCGACCACACCATGAAATCGGATTGCCACACCATGAATTTTTCAACGGTAGACGCTCAATTCACACTGTTTCCTGGAGTGTGGTCAATTCAAGCTTTGAATATGATTCATCTTTTGTCTTAAGCACTAAAATTATTAGGTAAAATGGATGGACGGAGGAGATTAAATACATAAATAATGGTGAACCTCTCAGAGTTTACTCAGTACGCTACTGAGTTACTCAGTACGCAATCCGCTTTCCCACTCCATGGCAGCGTCGATAGTTTGTCGCGTAGTCTGTGACTTCTGTAGACACATTTTAGTCGTGCCAGATTCTCTTTCTCCGCTACATATTTCAGACGGATATTACTAACTGGGGATTCAAACCCTACCTTCAACGGACGTGGATTGCAGACTGACATAAGGCCCACCATGATTACGTGTTTTATCCACACCCTTCATCTATTTGCATTTTAGGGCATCTGCCTGAAAATGACGCAGATTCAAATCTCAGGTGTAGCACACCACAGGAAACAATGGTGATTGAACGCTCACTGTTAAAAAAATTCCTGGGGCAACAAAAGTTCTCGGCTAATATTTGTGTATTCCTTTCATCCAGATCCTTGTGACCTAATCAGCAGTTGGATGTAAACAAAAATTACAGTGTGCCTTAAGTGGGTATTCAATCACCACTGATTTCCTGTGGTATGATGCACCTGAGGTTTGAATATGCTTCATCTTTTAGCTCGTGCTCGAAATAATGATCCAAACTGGATGGACAACACGAATAAAATATATATCATTGGGGGGCCCACAAAGAAGCCTCTAGTAGTGATGTCCCTGTTGACAGAATAATCACGCAATCCGTGTACACTTTAAACAGATTTAAGGCTTGCTTAGAATGTAAGATTAGGTGGTATTGAATTGATGGAATTAGCACTATTATTATGCAAGAATTACGTTTCTAGGAATATCATCAATCAAATTCTTCCTTTGAGAAAAATATTATTTTATGTGAAAGCTAGAATTATAAGCGACATATCAGAATTCAAATTTGATGCTGGTCACCAATATTTATATGCAACTCAAATGTCATGTGTAATGGGTGCATACAAATTAATGGTGTGAATAAAACATATGCATCAACTTGCGGCTCACAGATATGGTGGATTTCAGTTTTCACCTGAAATCCTATTGTATCTTCTACTGGAAGTATCAATTCCAAAAACCAGATGAAATTCCTGGTCCCACTAAACCCACGTTCCAAACCGGCATTCATAGAGTTTTGTATCCTGGTTTGCTTATTTATTTCTTTCAATGGACATGACGGAAATACGGGTGAAGCGATTATGTATTGATATTACGCGAGGTTGTAAATATCAGTTCAGACCCATGAATCAGATTATCTCAGAATTGCATTTCCACCCGACAAATAATTTTGGTGGTGCATTAGCTGTCTTTTTTTTTTTTTTTTTTTAAATTTTTAATTTTTTTTTTTTTTTTAGGAAAACTGAATTTATATGAAGCAAAAATGATAGGTATAGATATTTCGGGCCGCCCGGGGAAGCAAAAAAATTTCACCAGGACGCCTATCCTATCTAATTACAGACACCCACCCAAAACCCTTATGAACAACATGCTCAAACTTCACGAAAGGAGCCCAGACCTATACTATCTAACATATATAGACCCCTGGTGCATTAGCTGTTGATGCAAATCTAGCGGCCATTATCATGAATGGTTTATTTTATAAACTCACACACCATTTTCTTTTAAAAAGCGCTGCTTACCTTCCTCTATAGGCATGCCATTTTTGGACCTCCAGATTTTGGACCACACGTGTGGCACATCTAAGCCGTTGATTTGCTTTCAACCTAATTTTGCTATGATTTGGCTATCCTAGCCATTCAATAAAGGAGCCTTTCCTCACTTGATGGGAGATACTGCTTTCACACTAATGTTGGCTTTCCAGAATCCGTCAAATGGCGGCTACGGGGCAGGTGAAGTTCGCCCTAATTCTTAGAGAGGGCAACGCCCCAGCGGACGCAATGGCTAGGCTGGGTAGTAAAGAGCAAACCTCTCGTCTACTTAACACTTACGGTTCCCTTTTCTCCTTAGTTAGAGGCCATCTATTCCTGGACAAGGTCAGATTACGATCCATCAGATCCTAGTTTGGCTTGTGGCACTTTCAGGATTTTTTGGTGGTGTTTTGGTTCTTTTTGGTTTCTGTCCGGGTTCCTTTTATGATAGGTTTCCAGGTCCTTTTTTCATATGGGAAACCCGAATCTTGCAATTTTTGCTGATATATATGAAACTTGACTGCGTGTTTTTTTTTTTTTTTTTTTTTTAAAAAAAAAGAAGCTATTGCTGATTTTTATTTATTCATGATATGTAACACAAATTAAAAGGTTAAAATTGTACGAACTTCTTCTTCTTCTTCTTTAAATCATGGCCCGCTCACTACTTCAAATACAAAAAAAAAGTAACGGTTTTGATCATGGCCCGTTGATCCAAGATTTACTAAGGTAATCTAATATATATATATATATATATATATATATATATATATATATATATATATGATGTCCCAGCAACTACAACTATGGACCGGCTGGAGAAGCCCTTGGCTATGACCTCCTCAGCAATCCGGATCTGGTCGCCACTGACTCACTCATTTCATTCAAAACTGCCTTCTGGTTTTGGATGACCCCACAACCCCCAAAACCGTCATGCCACGAGGTTATCACCGGCAGATGGACACCTTCACCTTCCGACGTAGCTGCTGGTCGGGTCCCAGGATTCGGCCTCATCACCAACATCATCAATGGAGGACTCGAATGCGGGCATGGCTATGACATCAAGGTGGCCAAACGAATTGGGTTCTACAAGCGTTACTGCGACTTAATGGGATTGAGCTATGGCGACAACCTCGACTGCTACAACCAAAGGTCGTTTGGCAATGGAATAGAGTACTTTAGCTCAATGAAATGAATTACTATCTCTGTTTGAGTTGTGCATCTAATGCTGTAAATCTCTATATGTAACCTATGAGATGTCTCTTAGCATGAATAAAACTATCTTAGCCATACATAATGGAAAATGACGTACCCCCGGGTAACATTATCACTTTATGCCCACTTGTTTTGCATATGCCATCCAACCCGGACTGGCAAGATGCCAAAGGGCGTGGCAAAAATAAAAAAAAATAAATAAAATAAATAAAAAAACCTCATAAAATGGTAGAGGCAAAAAAAGCTTTTGCACATTTTCATTACTCCATAAACAAGATCTATATAGACATGGATTCATAGATCCATAAATCTCAAATGGAGAAGAATCAATAGAAAAAAGAATGAATTGGAATAGATCAATATCTCTCTCAAAATAAATGAAAAAGAAAAGAAAGATGAAACATAGATCATGGATAAACTAAGTCATCGCTCTCAAGATCTTACTTCAGAATAAGAAAGAGGAATCTCATGTAAATATCATGAAATAAGGTTTGATCATATTCATAGGGATTCCATATATATCCCATTTCAAAAAATTAAAGTTCAAAACAATTGGAACTTTTCAGAGATTGGATACAGTTACTAATTCATGATCAGGTGTGTCCAGATAGAATGAAAACTTCATTCTTGATTCTATGAGAATTTTTATAAAAACAATTCATTTTCTTCTCTTCTATGAAAGCTTCATTTTCTCAAAATATATCTTAATTTTTTGCCTAATTATTCTTCTGATGATCGATTCAACCTCTAATAATATATATATATATATATATATATATATATATATATATATATATATATATATATATAGGTTATATTTCATCTCTTCAACAAATTTAGTAATGAGCATAATGGCCATATCATTCTGATGGGGAGGAGAATTTATGATTAACTTTTTGAAAATTTTCTAAATGAACAATTTCAACAAAATCTTTCAATTTCTTATATAACCACGATTCAATATTATGTATTCATTTGTTCATAGAGTACATTGAATGTACATAAATGTCTATAGCATAGTTTTTGTTATTCATATTAATAACTACTCTAGGATGAATGTTTATATGTCATACTAAATATTCAATAACTATCCTTATAGCTCTAGAATGTGGGAATAATGGGAGTGTGTAAAGAGCTCCCAATTTTTATTTGGGGCTGATTGTGATGTTTGTATGTCATCTAATTCATTATATAATGAGAGATAACAAATAAGGCCAGTTCAACAATCAAGTCCCCACACCCCAATGGAATTTGTATGTTTCTTGTTATCTTTCCATTGTTTTTTATGACATGGTCCAACTACTGATTGAATTGACTTAATTTTTGGGCTTTTCCTGCAACTTTGAAGGAAATGTTATTGGACGGGTTGGATATCACAAACTACACTTGTAATGCCCCAAAACCTGACAATCGTGTATCATAGACTTGGGTCCCAAATTCGAGAGCATTAACTAAAATAATGAACAAATGCTTTTATTTACACATCATTTAAAAAAAAAAAAAAAAATTATTTGCATTGGTATGGTATGCATCAACAAAAAAGAAATAAATTGAACTTGCAATTAGAGTCCCAATATCACATAATAAACTCAAATGTCCCTATCTTGGGACTTATTACAAATTTAATTAAACTAATTACAAACTATAATAAAATATACTAGTTCTACTAAACCATAAAGATGATAATATATGTAGATTAAGCTCCATAGGTTCCATTACACCATATCATCCTTCTAATTCTTGCATCACCTATTCTTGTGTTTGAACACTAAAAGTATGAGTAGTCATCTTAGCAAGAAATACCCATTAAAATTACACACACAACATAATAGACAAGTATAATTTCAAATGGAAACAACACATACAACATACAACTCAAAATGCTAATCGTGTTTAAGTGCATGGATACATGAAATGCACTCAAACCTAGGGATGCACATTTACCTAGCAATTGTGAGTATAACGCCCACAATGTAATGAACTCCTACAATGTGATCTATGAATAACTGGGGATATAAATTGACCTCGACATACTTCAACATCATGATCTATGAATCCCAAGTGACAAGCATCGACCTCATGTGGGAGTTCTAAATAATAACTCAAAAATCACAAAGGGACATACATCAACCCTACTAGCTGGGAATAAAAAAGAATATTCATCAGTCTCATGGTCCAGGAATCCCAAGTAACATACATCGGCATTAAAAGTGAATTAATAATCATGAGTCATAAGAGACATACATCAACCACACTAGTCGGGAATTACAAAGGACATGTGTTGGCCTAATAGTCTGGGAATCTCAAGTGACATATGTCGATATCAAAAGTGAGTCAATAATCAGGAGTTGCAAGAGACATTCATCGATCCCACTAACCAAAAATCACAAAGGACATGCATCAGCCTAATTGTCCAAGAATCTTAAGTGACATACGTCGGTAACAAAATTCATAAACAATAATAATAAATCACAAGAGACATACATTAATATCACTAGCCAGGAATCATTATGGACATATATTGCAACACCTCGAACTTTTCAATACTCGAGTATTAAAAATTCTTGAGTGTTATCATGAAATTTAATTTAGTATATACATGTGTATGTCACCAATTTATCCCATCCTAACCTTACATATATTCTCTAAACTGAATCTAACCAATTGTAACATCCCAGATGTTACTGTTTTAGCTTAGGTTAATCCTATTGTTTAGTATATGTATTTTTCCTTAATTAATGAGAATTTTAACTTATTTGATAAATAAATTTTTATCCATAATGATTTAGGTATGAGTTATTTTGTAAGAACTTATTAAAAGCGTGCCTATAAACATGAAGAATCATTAGTTTTTTCAAAACTCTTATATCACCAATAATTACGAAAATGCCATTAACCTAGACTATTGAATTCTACATCACATGGTTCTCATGATCCGTTTGATGTGAAATTTTATATTATGCCTGTGTATCATAAATTAACTATACAAGTCAAATTTTATCCCTTAGATCATTGTAAAAGTAATCTAATTGATAAATCAACCCCTTAACCCTTGATTTTAGTTCCATCAAGAAAGTTTGTAGGTAGTCGTAGTATAATATTTTCCTTTATATGAATAACTTGAATTGCCCATTATATGGACCGAGTGTGAAATATGGGAACCCCACCTTGCTAGGCTTTTCCTTTGGCGTAAAGTTGTCCGTTTTAGGTTTTTTGACTTTATTTAAATCTGAACCTTCCACATTACTCACTTTCCACCGTTAATCATAAGTAAAATTTGAACTACACTAGGGCGTCATATGACTATGAGATTATACAAAATTTAAACCCTGATATATGATCCTATATCATTTAATAATGACCACCTTAAAGTTAATTCTTTCCTTTTGATGTAGTAGGTGAAATTTCATAATTAGGCCTTTTCCACCATCGATCAACCACCAAAATTTTTCCAATCATTTTCCTATATTAACTATATATATTTTTTTTCAAAATTGGGCCCTGATCATTAAACAAGGACTGTTAATTGAGATCAAGTCCGTTTTATCACCCATAAAGAAAATTTTCAATATAGACTAATCTAAATTTTGGATCACCAAAAAAATCATGTAACCTAGCCCTATTCGACGATCCCAACACTGTGAACGAGTTAGATTTGAAGAAAGATTTATGATTTAAAGATATTAGAGAAACCCAATTCAAGTGGGATGCGATACACCCCCCTCTCACACCTATTCCTTTACAAAAGGGGGTGTGCGCCCCTTCTCCACTAAAAAACTCATGTAATTCCACCTTCTAACATCTAAGAGAGAGAGAGAGAGAGAGAGAGAGAGAGATCCAAGCCAACATGTTCATCCATTTTCTTCGTTCTTCACAAGTGTGGTGTCTCTCTCTTACTTGAGCGACATCGTTGTTTATATAGAAGCTTTCCTACATCGAGATCTACCTATGGCTTGTACTAAGGCTAATGTGAGAGATTCATTTAAGCTTATACCAATTTAAGTTAAATGTATACATAGTTCTCTTATTTTCGCGTTAAAGTTGTGTGTAATTTAATTTTTAATGTGATTTCTATGTTAATAAGATGCTGGATAATTATGAATTATTTATACATGTTGGAATTATGTTTAAGATATGATTTTAATCATGTTGGACATATTTTGTGGCTTGGAACATAAAACTATGCCTTAAATCATGAAACCACACATGTCAAGGTACCAAATGGTGCATAATTTGCACATCCAATGGATTAGATAGTTATGTTAGCAAATATTATGATTTTAATGATATAATCTAGCATAAAATCTATATTTTAAATGTTAGTGCAGCAAGACTCACTTTTGGAGTAATTTGGACTTATCGGGTGACTCATCTGACTTAAAATCACATTGTTGTACCTATGGATTTACTTTGAAGTGTGTAGCCTAGTTTCTATCCTATTGGGGTTTATTTTATTATAATTTTAGATTAATTAGTTCATGAAAATACTGCTGGACTTTTTATGAATTCATGTGGAGTGATGGATACAAGACCTGCTCTTTGCCAATTTTGAGAGTGGCACGTGTTTCCACTTATATTGGTTGGCTTTCGCTCCTCTTTCTTATTTTGTTGAGTTAGCCTAATGCTAATTGTTCACTTGTACCCCAAGTGCAAGGTTACGAAGTAGTAATAACTCAGTGAGACAAAGGTTGAACCCACAGGGATTGAATGTATTATGATTTTCTTAACTACTTTAGAGTTAGAACTAGATCTAAACTAAATCTGGAATTTAAGAAGAATGCTTTGGTGAAGTGAAGCTATCATGTAATGGAAACTAGAGTGCCAAGGATCCACTTGTAGTCATCTTAATGCAGCCTTCCTTGATTCAATCAATACTTCAATTGGAATCGAAGTCCTAATCTATCTAGTCAGAAGATTCAACAATTAAACCATCATAAACATTCCAACATAAATTTGGACATTCATAGTAATAGTTTCACATGTAACGGTCTTATTGTATTGATTATAGAGAGTTCAAAGCATCTAACATGCCCTTAGTCAATGGTACATCAAAGAATTCTACATATCAAACAATTATAAATCAGAGAGGAAAGCCTTCACACTACAGGAATGTAACGCCCTAAATCTTCAGGACCCGAGTACACGACCCGTTTCTCAAAAACCCGAGTGTTAACCCTAAAGGATGGTCAATATATATATATATATATATATATATATATATATATATATATATATATATATATATATATATATATATATATATATCTTTTATCGAGTAAGCAGATGAGTGTAGAATGGACAAGTAAGCATAAAGGAAAATTTCATTATCATTTAGAATATACAAGAGAGTGCCCATAATGACTTATACAAACCAATGTCTCCACTCTTATGAATACAAAATGAAATAACATTACATGAGAAACAAAGTAAATTTGCAACAATCTTGAGCTGTGAAATCCTGTAGCAGCCATTAGCAAATATAATCAGGCAAGCTTGTCAACCATAGCCTGTTCCTCACCAATATGAATGTCAACATCATCAGGGCCACCTGTGCTACCTGTATGGCTATATATTTGATGGATGAGTGGCCTACTCAGTGTGAACTCCCCTCAAGATTACACACCGCTGCATTAGGTAAGAAATAATATAAAACATCCAGACAACCAAAATACAGTGGATGCAGTCTTATTAGGTGCATAGATGTATAGAATACGTTCACGCCCCGGGGATGCTCATCCGTGCGGATAGTGGGCCATCACCCATGCAATCATCGAACCTAGGGAACATCAACCAATCGGAAACAATACGTACCCCACATACGATAGCAATAGATGTTGGTCTGTACGATGTATGTATGATTAGACAGTCCCTTATTAATCCAATTACACTCAGTCATTTTAGATAAGCTCAAAGGTCAGTACGGGGAGCACATGGCCCAGCGTAGGCCGACAGCTCGGGTATAGTATCCCATGATTACCATCCCCGGCTCATGAGGCTACCATCTTAGGATGTTTAATGGAAACCTGTCGGCTAGTGGCCAATCATATTACAGTATATAGGGCTTACCATCGCATGGTTGTACGGTGTAAAACATCGAACCCATGTAGAAAAAATATCAAATGAAACCACGTAGGGTGAGTATCAAAATATGCCACATAGGGCGAATATCAAAACCATACAATAAAGACCATCCTTAAAAACCATTGGGTACAACAACCCTGGATGGTAGGCCCACATCAATGATCCATTTAGACCACCGCTCAATAACCACTAAGTCGAAGGTCCATTACGATCACTACTAGTCAAGTTACATCCCAAGTATGGGTGTACATTCATATGTGGGAATTTTCCACTAATGTACCAGTTTAAGTTACATAAGCAATCCACAAATAATCCACAAGCATGAACAATTATACAGGTTAATCATAAAGCATGTAATACAACAATTCAATTTCCACCAGCTAACATATGTGATTATAAAGGAAGATGTCAATTATGAATTTAAATAAAAACTATAACTTAAGCTAATGAGAAGATGGAAAGCTCAAGGGGAAGAATCATCACCTTATACTTGGGATCACTTACTAGCGTCGCGAAGTGCTTGCGCCTCTAGAATTGAATCCTAACACAATTCATGAACTTGTACCATTAGATTTAAGTTCTACATACCACCTAGGGTTTAAGATTGTAGCCTAGGGTTATCTTTTAGGGTTTTTAGGGTAGAATTAAGGTTTTATCTTAAGGTTTAGCTATAGGCTTTAGATTCTATGATATGAATTATACTTAGTATATTAGTTAAAATTAAATCTTGATAATTACGAGAATACTATTAGCGTTAGGGTTATAACTCATATCTGCTACTACGTTAATAATGATAGTTCATAAACTCATATAAAATATACCGATATTAGATTCTACAGCTAGATCCAAACTCAACACCAACAAGAGTATTGACCTAGGGTTTAGATTACCTAGGTCTAGGATTTTGTCCTAGAATTTAATTAAACGCTCAGATCTTAGGATTTAAATTCTAAATCATTATTATTATTATTATTATTATTATTATCATACTATAGATCAATTAATATTCACATTAATGATGGTTCATAAGTTCGTACTTGAATGTACTAACATTCTCATAATAGCTAATATTTTCTTAGATAATACAAGTAATAATAATAATAGAATTCCTACAAATAGTGCTATATTAAAGACTAATGCCATTAATATTAAAAGTTTCAAAGCGATCGTTAATATTAGCAATATACTTGATGTTAGTTAACAAGGCATTAATATTTATCGTAATAAAATGAATAGCATGCTCCAATCACTAACGATAATATTTAAAGTAGGCAAAACAAAACTCAAATATTTAATAATGATAATCTTTATATGTAACGATTAATATTGTTATAGAAAATCTACTACCGGTCATTCGAATAAAATCTTAACAAATTCTAATGATGATTGTGGTAATAACAATATAACCAAAATAATCTTTATATGGGAAAGAAATATGGCTCACCTAGTTGACTCGATTGAGTCAACTCGACTCAACACATGCCCTCTCTCTCTCTCTCTCTCTCTCTCTCTCTCTCTCTCTCTCTCTCTCTTCTCCTCCTTCCCTCCTTTTTCTCTTTCTCTTGCTGGAATGCCCAACCACACATGGACTAGACCCAAGTCTAGCTTAACTCAGTTAGACTCGATGGGTCCCAGCCGAGTCGACTCGGTAGCAACCAATGACCACACACTCTCTTATTTTTCTTGTCCTCTTCTTCCTTCTCTTTCTTTCATTCATTCTCCTTCTCTACTCTCTCCCTAGACTTCTCAAAAGCCTGAACTGGACCAACCCACACTAAGCCCAGATGGACAGTAACCCTGACTCACCCGACTCGGTCCGATGACTCGGCCCAATGACTCGGCTCGGTTTGAGCTTAAACCGGCAGCCACCCACTCACCCTCTTTTCTTCCTTCCTCCTTCTTTCTCTTTTCTTTCTTTCCCTTTTCCTTTCTCACTCTCTTCCCTGCTCTCCTTCCCTGGCTAGCTGTAGCAAGACCTGCCGTAACATTCTAAATTTTTGCCAACCTGGAATTAGACGTTCTTAGGCAATGGGTCGATCCTAACACCTTATTAACTTGTCAGAACTCAATCCCACAGTCTAAAATCGCTTCTTAACCCATTTCCTTCACAATCTCCCATTTCCCCTTTCACCATCGTGTTCTTTAAATGTTTCTAAGTACTTTCATATTAGGCCTGAATCCTAAAGTTTAGGTGATGAAGAACAATACTTTAGAAATCCGTACAATGACCCGTGTGCCACCTCAGGCAGAAATCGCTCAGGATCAAATCCTTTAGAAATGAGACAAAGTAACTAAGTACTAAACTAGATTAATTACGAAATTTGCTTGATCCACTTTAAATACGATCTGCAAGACCCAAAACTTGTAGAATCATTGACGCTAGGTTACCCTAAAATCTAGGATCAATCTCATTACCCGGCTGCTCTCGGGAGCAACACGAAACTCCGTATCAGATCTGGACCACACATCAAAAGTTCGATTAACGCAAAGTTAAACGGTTTGGACCGCCTTGTTGGTCTTGACAACTATCTCAAAAATCAAATCCAAATAGTGTCCCATGGCTATTCGCTTGAGCCCGGAGTGAAGAGTGTGAGAAAACGTAGATTTCTTAAGAAATTGGGTCTCATTTAAGTAATCTGAGACTTGTCACTTGCGGGCCTGTTATAAGAAATTAGACTCTCCAAATCTGACTGAAATACACCCTCAGATCAGGGGAAATTTCATACACATGGCAGTGTACTTGTGGCCCTGATCGAGTCTCAGGGACCGTTGAACTGAAATTGGTCCGCCACAGGCGATCTGTAAATCCGATCAGACCGAAAATGTAACTTAACCTAGATCCAATGTCTTTGAGCTTAAGTCCGACCTTTGGCTCAAGGGGGGCTTCCAGAAGTGCTCCGTTGGGACGGAACAGCCTCACTTTGGCTATAACCTAAGTATACCTTGACCTGGAGTCTATTTTAGTGATGTTTTAGCCTATATAAGGACCTTAAAACTTCTCTCATTCAGCCCATACGAATTTGGAAGAAACCCTAGGAGAGAGAAGAGAAAAAAGAGAGAGAAAGTATGAGAGTTGTGGGAGCATCTCTAGGTAAGAAACCCTGCTGCTATCCGTACCTAACCACATCGTTCTTATCGCTTTCCTGGCGTTTTCAACTTCATTTCTAGGTAAGAAATCCTAACCCTAATCTGATCTAGGGTTATGAACATTGCAAATGATGAAATAGCTAATCTATTTCATTCTAGAGGTTGTCAAACTGCCGTATACTAAAGCTTAGCGAATCTAACGAGTCCATTACGATTCTACGGCATAAGGTGCGGACTTTAGATGTATAGGTTATGGTTTTCAATGCTTTCAATATCAGATAATGATAGATTCATGATCCGCATGCAATTGTACATGTACAAAGTGCTGTCCGTTTCGTTTTTCGGTTATACGTTAACTATGTTGAATATACTGTATTCCTCATTTTTGTAGAAAATACCGTATACGTACAAATTTTGAATGTATGTTAGCCATGATTAATTACTGTATGAACATGCTATATATATGTATAATACTCACTCGGCGAAAGGATTTGCCCTAATATATGTTTTTTGCTAGCATACGCTATGTATGTTAAAAGAGTGTATTCTAAGTGTTAGTGAAAATGATCGAATGAGTATATAATTCACATTCATGCTCGCCATGACTAATTGTCATGGATATATGATTATTGTATTGGCGATATCCCTTTGACGAAAGGATTTGCCCTAAATCACGCCACGACCAATATACACTATATATGTTAAAATGTGTAACCCAAGTGTTTGTGGAAATGACTGAATGAATATGGAACTTGGATTCCTGCTTACCCAGACTATCCGTCGTGGGTGCACGCATGTTATAAGTGGGGTAACTCCCTAGTGAAAGGATTTGGCCTAATACTTATGTGATCAACATACGTCATGTATGCTGATGTATGTAGCCTAAAGTATTTGATGAAATGTCTGAATGAGTAGTAGTTAGTAAATTTTAATGTATAAGGGTGTTGAGATAGGATTCTCAACTACCTTAGTGATGTATATGATTTCCTTCATGTAAGTTGGTTAGTTTAATCACTTACTGGTTTATGAAACATATGTGTTTGGATTTCCTGCTTGCATTGTGTTTTATAACATGCTTGTTAATATGTTTGAATTACTTGTTTATTTAATTCTACTCTGACTACTTCACATGTTTAAGTTGTATTCCATAAAATCCGTGAAGGGTGATGGGGGAGTGGTGTAACGATTCCATGCAACAGCCCTGACAGCCCTAAGCGGACAATATTGGATATTTGATTGTATGATTTGAAATCTTGATCCATTACTGCTTTAACTGTTCCGTAATTGAATGTGATTGGGGCTATTGTATAGTCCAGGCAATCGATAACGGGATTGAATTTGTGGCTAAGATTCATTTGCCACATGAGTTGTGTTCGACGAACCCGAGTCGTACTTCGGTTGGCGATAGTGGTTAGCCACTCGAAGTGTTTATGCACTTCATGTCGTTCAACTTGTCGTGTGCTCGAGCTAGTCGAGCTTGTCAAGTAACCTGATCTGTCTTATGTATGTTCACCATGTTTAGACACCTCCATTTGAACCTGAGGTACTAACCTTACCAATGGAATACCATTAACCATGGTACCTCGATCCGCTAAGACTCATGAGCCGGGCATGGTGATATGGGACACCATAGTCGAGCTGCCGCCCTACGCTGGGGCCACGAGCCTCTCCGTAGTGACCATTGAGCAACCAGACTCGTGAGCCGATTATAGTGGTATGGGACACTATATTCGAGTTGTCGGCCTGCACTGCTTTAATGGGTGATGGGGTAGTGGTGCAACGATTCTGTATAACAGCCTTGACAGCCCTGACCATACCCGGTGTAGTGACCTCGAGTATACTTTAAATTTGTGGTGAGGCGACGGGCCTTCCTGTAGTAAACAGAGTATCAACTAAGCCTGTATTGATAAGGTGATGGGAGAGTGGTGTAACGATTCCGTGTAACAGCCTTGGTAGCTGTTGCAGCGACCTAGAAACACACCATCGTATGAGATTGTCTAGGACTGACGACCCTAGAATGGATCATTGTTTAGGAATGATATAAGGAAGGTACCTTAGTTTCCCAATACGACTATTTGAAATGGACTAATAACAACTCGGTAATCATGCTCATCATCGCATTGCATGTGCCTGGAAGATGTGGAGCACTGAGGGTGACAGCATGCTGCGGACGTAAGATGGTGCCGCACGAGGGAGTATGTTGGCGAGGGCATGCATCATAATCGCATCTCATCCTTACATTAATTACAGTACTTAGGAATGTTGATTGTACTGCTTTATCATTACTGCTTGACTGAATTGATAATATGTTAAATTATACTTTATTATTCCACTGAGTTGATCACTCACTCCCATGTTACGGGATGGTGTTGTACATACCAACCAGACCCTGTTGTAGCCGCAGGTGATGGCGATGCTTATGAGGCAGAGCTCGACTTTTGCGACGATAAGGATGCCTTCTTATATGTGCTGTATTCTGGCGGCTTCATGTGAGTCGTGTCTTTATCGACGGGGTTACAGGGATGTTGACTAGAGGACCTTATGCATTTAGTATATTTTGAAATTGTACTTGTAATGAATTAACTTGGTGACATTATCACACTTTGGAGACTCACTACAGTTTATATATTTTATATATCTATCACAGTCTTTCGCTTGCAAATTTAACTGTCTCTAGAGTATGATATGCTGTTTTGGTATAATCCCATTCATGTTTCAATGCTCTCATTATAATCATCATTATCTGTGTTGCATAAGTGATGCGTTGGAACTTGGGAGTTGAGCTTTGCTCGACCCCCGATTTTCAGGACGTTACAAGATGGTATCAGAGCATGATTTAGATTAAACCGAACCTGGGTTATGGTCTCACAATGTATGCTCATGATTTTTGACTTAGGTGGGTGTGAGAAAAACGTAGGGACAGTCATAAGTATCCCGATTTGTCGATCGGCGAAGTTCACTAAAATTGGTCATATTGTTGGAGTCTGTACGCAACCGGGATCGTACGAATCGACCCCAAAACACTTCTAGACCGTCAAACGACGGGTTTAGATCACAACTCACTCCATCCCAGCCGTTAGAAGTCAATAAATACAGTTGTGCATCAAAAACCACTAGAAAGGACCCAAGACGAAGCAAATCAGGGTTATGGGCCTACCCATACTCATCCAGAGGGACCCAGGGTGGGCGCCACATCTTTTTGGGACCAAGGGGTCATGAGGACCTGGCCCAAGTGGCTAGCCATCGCCACTTTGTCCAGAGAGTGGCAAGGCCCTCACCTGGTCGGCGAGGCCTTGCCGGTCAGTGGGCCGGGCCGGGCCTGCGGCTCGGGTTGATGGTGTTTAGGGGCTAGGGTGACCCCCTGGCGTGTGGGCCGTCAAATAAAACCCCCCAAACTAGTACCTCCTTCACAAATCACCCCTCTAAGCTCCCTTTTCTCTTTAAACTTGTTGTCCTCTCTCTCAAACCTCCCTTCCAATCATCTAATTTACTATTTTCAACCACAACCCATTCCCTTCCAACATTTTCAGCAATCCATACCTCCCTACTCACTCCATTCTCTCTCATTTGAGCCCATACATCTCCCATTGGTGGCTCAAAATTGTGTAAGCTCTCCAACCCATCCTACCTCTCCATTTTCCTCCTTCAACTACTGTCATTTGAGCCTTGACACACCCCTTGGAGCCTCAAATCCGTAGAAAACCAAAGAAACCAGCCCTATTCCCCTTTTCTTCACTTTTCCATGGCTCTACCTAAGCTTAGTACGGTCATTTTCTCGGATATCTAGTCATCTATACTGTTGTCTTGTAGTTTTCCTTGGTTATTGCCTTTGGGTGTTTATGTTTTCATGTTGATGGGTGTAGTAGTTGGTAGAATGTTTTAGATGTTTGAGGACGTGTAGGGCCGTTTGGCCAACTACATTAAGTGAGATTAGGTGGATGGAATTGTGAAAGTAATAATAAATGTATGTGTAAAGTTTGGTCCCTAGATTGGGTGTATCCCATGTTTTCCAATGCCATGTTTGGAATGTATGCAATGAAAAGTATATTCCGAGATTTCCTTTCAATTACACTTAGAAATTCATCATTATGGGATTTGGAAATCCTATCTCACACCTTCCAACACAAAGCTCATTTTCCACAGCCTATGACATTAATTTTAATCCCCTCCCACCCTCCGACCAAACATGCCACTCCCAAATCCCGAAGTGGGATTAGCAATGCAAGCCCATTTAATACAACGTAAGACCACTGGCCAAATAGGCCCTTGGAGTTTTGGACCTAGAGTGGTATTCCTATATTCGAACGACCTAACAGTATGGGAAATCTACTAAATTGATAACGTGAACCCTAGGATCTTCTTAACTAGTATGAACATGTGTGAAATGCTCAAGCGTAGTTAAATTTAAGTGCAAGCAACTCAATTCCAATCAGACAACGTTTGACCCTAAGTGATAAACAATTTCTTGTATTAGAACATAGACTTTGGATTACAACTATTGGTTGGTTATACTAAGGAATGTAGATAAATTTAGTTAGTTGACTTAATTAGGTTAGAGCGAGACCCCGTTCCTTCGTTGAATCCCCTTGGTACTCATAGGCTTCTTTAACAACTCTTAGGAGGCTTGTTTGATTAGTAACTATTCACGCTCATAGGAAACTTATATATCCCTTGGATTTAATAATAGGTCAAATCAATACACCCCTTAGAATCACCTTCTGAAGAACTTAGTACAATCAGGAACACGGAGCAAAGAAACTATATATAAGCGAGGTATTCACGGTTTGAATCGAATTCTCAATCCTAGTAGTGACCAATGAACCCTATGCTCTGATCAAGCAGAAAGTCGGGATCAACTAGGATTAAGAAATGATATGACAATTTTCTATCCTTGCTAGGCAGAAGGTCCATGTATCCGACTCAGACCCACTACACAACTTTCCTTCCATGTTGGTCCGACCACTTACAACTAAAAGTTTATAACTTCGTCTTTGAGAAGTGTTAGGAGTATACAGCCGATAGAGACTTTGTCTTTGGGCCACAAATAGTTAGGAAATTAGGTCTCAAAACGCGGACCATTTTGGCACCCATATTGTGCCTATGAACTTAGAAAGATAGCCTGCCTGTTAAGCTAGACCGTGATAAAAGTCCTCCTCTGGCAGAATTAGGCATCTTGACACAGACTCACACCTGTCCCTGAAATCAACCACGATACCCATCATCTTTAGCTCCTTTCTATAATCATAGGTATCAATGTCATAATACGCATCATCGATGAAAAGAAGACCAATATATTGCTAAATCACTTCCCATGTCATACCAAAGATAGGTTTCAAATTTCAACTCGTCCTGACACACAGATCAATGTACAAATTCTTGAACCCTGAGAATAAAAATAATTTTAATGGGGGTAGAAAGGTTATGAATGCAGTTGAAGTTAGGTAGGTATACTCGTCTACCCACTTATAGACGCAGCAGAAGCATGGTTGGCCCTTGCCCCACTGGCCCAGGATCGAAAGAAATTACTCTCAGTTATACGCAAGGTTAGGTCATTAAATAAGATCTAAATTTTTCTTAGAATGCCAATAATGAAGTCATGGAAGGAAATCAACTACGGTTCAAGTATTAAACAAATTCATAGTACAGAATAGGCCGGGTATGAACTGAGTTACAATGGCCAAGGTCAACGCATCTACAACTGTGCTCGTTGAATATGAACATAATAGAAGCCCTAGCAAGTTCTACTATGAGAAACCGTTTTAGGATGATCTAATAAAATTCGACTCACCGTTTCCCTTGGACATAGATAATATCGAGGACTCTCCTAGACCAAGACCCAACGGGTAACTTTATAGATAGGAAATTTGGGCTTTTCAATGATGGACATTCCCTACAGTTTTAGAGTGATTAGACTACGGAGTTACTGAAATATACAACTGCGAAGCATTCGCGTCTTGACCCAATTCTCAATCCTGGACGACTTCCAATGGACTCACTGCTTAGCCGAGCAGAAGACCAGGATCTACCAGAACTCGGAAGGGATACGATAAGCTTTCTAACCTGGCCAGGTAGATGATCGATGTATCAGGATCAAGCCCACTATAGTCGTCTCTTCGTGTTGGTTAAACATTGAAAATAACTATCTTACTCTAAATAGTTAGGAATTGTTGTTAAGATGCCAAATAGATAACGGAATAAATTGTATCAACTTATTAGGGAATAAGCAAGGGATAAATGATGTTTTATTTAAACCAACATGATTTAAATGATTTTTAAACTCGCAAGTATACGAATCAGATGTAGATACGGTACGTATTACGAGATCGTTCCCACGAGGACTGATCGTCACAACTCAAATTCACAATTCTTCTTAACTAATCCAACAAATAATGGAATGAACTACTAAGCACAATTCTAGGAAAAAACAATTAAGAACAGGGAAGAAAATTCAATCAGAGAGAGAGCACTAGGACTTTCGAATCCACCCCTAATTATCCTAACCCTTGTTTTGTCTGTTGATTCACCTTAATCTATATTGATACCACTTATATAGAGAAAGCACAATCTGTGTCCTTAATCGGGCATACAGACTGTCTAATTCCTTTAAGCAATGCCATTAATAACATATCCCATGTCCTTGATCAGGCACATGGAATGTACAGTTCATTTAAGCACCCTCTTTCCTTCTCTATAGGAACCTGCTCTTGATCAGACACAAGCACCTAGAATAAGCATCCATACAACGTCCATATATAGACTCTGATCAAGTTCATAGATGGAGAAGTATAGAATTTAAACCAATCAAGCCCACTTAGAGAAAGAAACAAATCAATTAATATTCAAAGGAAATTCAACCAATACAAGAGCTAATCAAATTAGGGGCTTCATCTCAGCCCTAGCTGAGAGATTAGTGACCCATAAAATCCATTAAAAAGATGGATAAACAAAATTCATAAAAAAAGAACATCAAACCAATCGATCTCTCTCTCTCTTCTTTCTTCTCTTTCTTCTCTTTCTTCTCTCCCTTGCTCCGGATCTGGAATCCCCTGTTTCTAAATAAATTTCCCACATCCAAAATTTCTCTTTTATAGCTGCTGGAGGGCTGGAGTCGGTGGCAGAGTTGTAGTAGGACATGGAGTGCAACTTTTCGCAGCCATGATCGGTGGGCCCCACAAAAGTATTTTTCTGGAAAATCCATCCCGTCCATTGGATTCAGGATGAAATTTCAGTCAAGAATGGGTGGTTTTGAGTGTCCATTGACGCGGCCCAGAGAAGAAATCACGAAGAGATCAGTTTTGAACATTGCAGAGTAGTCCATTTGTGGCCTCTGTATCATGCACGTGTGCACGCATGAGAGCAGAATATCAGCATGGTTTTGAAGCTCTTGAAGCCCTCTACACGATGAATGGCTTGGATCGGCCGGACAGACTATGTACGGGGCCCACTGACTTCCGAAAAATGGCCAGTGGCCATCATTACACGGACGCGAAAACCGACTGCTGTGGTGATGATGGGGTCCGTGATCGAATCCTTCAGCGAAATCCACTCCGTTCACCGAATTTCTATCGAAATTTCGGTCGAAAATATATAATTTTTCTCCATTTTTGTGTGGCCCACAGAATGTTTCTGTTCCACCGTTCAACCTGCATTTGAAAGGTTAAAAACCAATATTCGCTGTCTTCTAAAATACTGCCACCTAGGCGATGGTAATATGGACGTTAGAAATCTAATGGACGGTCTGGATCACACTTTTGGAAAGTGGGTGGGTTCTACAACACCATCCGATCCCCGGACGCAGACGCTGTACACGAAACGGAAGTTTCCGTTTTGAGGAATGCGGGCGCGGGTCAGCGGTCTTGGACCGACTTCGCTTATCCGGTGCGCGGCAGGAAAATGTGTAGACGGTGTACACTCACCATGGCGTGGGGTCCACTACGATGTTTCTTGGGAATCCACACAGTCCATCTTCTTTGTCTCCCAAATTAAGGGATTGAGACCAAAGTTGAAGTATATCATGTTATTAGGTGGGCCCCACTTAATGTGTTAAGGGTCTGATCTAGCCGTTGGCCGACTTCCCGAGATATTCAATGGATGAAATTTTATTTGTATGGTTAATTTATGGCCCTCATCCCATGTATGAAGTTTTGAGTCAATCGGATGGCGGGAACCATGTGATCTTGTATTCTGAACCATTTTCGGGCCTTTGTAAACGTGACAACTTGATTTCCTCGGGTCCTTGACATATAAATTCTTCAATCTTGATCCTCTGAAGTTCGTCCCTTGCTCTGGTGACTTCGGAATGTCAAATCCACGCTTTTAACATCAATTTTCAATTAACGCTCCTGATTTCATCCTGTAATAAAAATACAATTAAAATACTCCATTAAGCATTATCATATACGTAAAATCTGGTAATGATCGGGGTCTAATATGTAATATTTGACCCCCAACAATAAATAAATAAATTTTTAAGGGGGGTAGTGCCTAAAATGTACTAGACTAACATTCATAATATACACCCTACCGCACATATAAACTTGAAATCAATAAGTCCTAGGAAAATGAAATAATAGAATTCTTACTTATTACCTTTAGCCAATTTCGGGTATGAAATTATTTTTAAAGGGGGTAGATTATAACATCTCAGATTTTTGCCAACCTGGAATTAGACGTTCTTAGGCAATGGGTCGATCCTAACACCTTATTAACTTGTCAGAGCTCAATCTCACAGTCTAAAATTGCTTCTTAACCCATTTCCTTCACAATCTCCCATTTCCCCTTTCACCACCATGTTCTTTAAATGTTTCTAAGTACTTTCATATTAGGCCTGAATCCTAAAGTTTAGGTGATGAAGAACAATACTTTAGAAATCCGTACAAAGACCCGTGTGCCACCTTAGGCAGAAATCGCTCAGGATCAAATCCTTTAGAAATGAGACAAAGTAACTAAGTACTAAACTAGATTAGCTACGAAATCTGCTTGATCCACTTTAAATACGATCTGCAAGACCCAAAACTTGTAGAATCATTGACGCTAGGTTACCCTAAAATTCATGATCAATCTCATTACCCGGTTGCTCTCGGGAGCAACACGAAACTCCATATCAGATCTAGACCGCACATCGAAAGTTCAATTAAAGCGAAGTTAAACGGTTAGGACCGCCTTGTTGGGCTTGACAACCATCTCAGAAATCAAATCCAAATAGTGTCTCACGGCTATTCGCTTGAGCCCGGAGTGAAGAGTGTGAGAAAATGTAGATTTCTTTAGAAATTGGATCTCATTTAAGTAATCTTAGACTTGTCACTTGCGGGCCTGTTATAAGAAATCAGATCGTCAAAATCTGACCGAAATACACCCTCAGATCAGGGGAAATTTCATACACATGGCAGTGTACTTGTGGCCCTGATCGAGTCTCAGGGACCGTTGAGCTGAAATTAGTCCGCCACAGGCGATCTGTAAATCCGATCGGACCGAAAACGTAACTCGATATAGATTTAATGTCTGTGAGCTTACGTCCAACCTTTGACTCAAAGGGGGCTTCCGGAAGTGCTCCGTTGAGACGGTACAACCTCACTTTGGTTATAACCTAAGTATACCTCAACCTGAAGTCTATTTTAGTGATGTTTTAGCCTATATAAGGACCTTAAAACCTCTCTCATTCAGCCCATACGAATTTGGAAGAAACCCTAAGAGAGAGAAGAGAGAAAGTATGAGAGTTGTGAGAGCATCTCCCTGCCACTCTACCCTGCTGCTATCCGTGCCTAACCACATCGTTCTTATCACTTTTCCGGCATTTTCAACTTTATTTCTAGGTAAGAAACCCTAACCCTAATATAATCTAGGGTTATGAACATTGCAAATGATGAAATAGCTAATCTATTTCATTCTATAGGTTGTCAAACTACCGTATACTAAAGCTTAGCGAATTTATCGAGTCCATTACGATTCTACGACATAAGGTGCGGACTTTAGATGTATATGTTATGGTTTTTAACGCTTTCAATGTCAAATAATGATAGATTCATAATCTGCATGCAATTACACATGTATAAAGTGCTGTCCGTTTCATTTTTCGGCTATACGTTAACTATGTTGAATATACTATATTCCTCGTATTTGTAGAAAATACCGTATATATACAAATTTTGAAAGTATGTTAGCCATGATTAATTTCTATATGAACATGCTATATATATGTATAATACTCACTCGGCGAAAGGATTCACCCTAATACATGTTTTTTGCTAGTATACGCTATGTATGTTAAAAGAGTATATTCTAAGTGTTTGTGAAAATGTCCGAATGAGTATAGAATTCGCATTCGTGCTCGCCATGACTAATTGTCATGGATATATGATTGTTGTATTGACGATACCCCTTTGACGAAAGGATTTGCCCTAAATCACGCCACGGCCAATATACACTATATATGTTAAAATGTGTAGCCCAAGTGTTTGTGGAAATGACTGAATGAATATAGAACTTGGATTCCTGCTTGCCATGACTATTCGTCGTGGGTGCACGCGTGTTATAAGTGAGGTAACTCCCTAGTGAAAGGATTTGGCCTAATACCTATGTGATTAACATACGTCATGTATGTTGATGTATGTAGTCTAAAGTGTTTGATGAAATGTATGAATGAGTAGTAGTTAGTAAATTGTAATGTATAAGGATGTTGAGATAGAATTCTCAACTACCTTAGTGATGTATATGATTTCCTTCATGTAAGTTGGTTAGTTTAATCACTTACTGGTTTATGAAATGTATGTGTTTGGATTTCCTGCTTGCATTGTTTTATAACATGCTTGTTAATATGTTTGAATTACTTGTTTATTTAATTCTGCTCTGACTACTTCACATGTTTAAGTTGTATTCCATAAAATCCGTGAAGAGTGATGGGAGAGTGGTGTAATGATTCCATGCAACAGCCCTGACAGCCCTAAGCGGACAATATTGGATATTTGATTGTATGATTTGAAATCTTGATCCATTACTACTTTAACTGTTCCGTAATTGATTGTGATTAGGGCTATTGTATAGTCCAGGCAATCGGTAACGGGAATGAATTCGTGGCTGGGATTCATTCACCACATAAGATGTGTTCGATGAACCTGAGTCGTACTTCGGTTGGCGATAGTGGTTGGCCACGCGAAGTGCTTATGCACTTCATGTCATTCAACTTGTCGTGCGCTCGAGCTAGCCAAGCTCGTCAAGTAACCCGATCTGTCTTATGTATGTTCACCATGTTTGGACACCTCTGTTTGAACCTGAGGTACTAACCTTACCAGTGGAATACTGTTAACTGTGGTACCTTGATCCACTAAGACTGGACATGGTGGTATGGGATACCCTAGTCGAGCTGTTGGCCTACGCTGGGGTCACGGGCCTCGCCGTAGTGACCATTGAACAACCAGACTCGTGAGCTGATTATGGTGGTATGGGACACTATATTCGAGCTGTCGGCCTAAACTGCTTTGATGGGTGATGGGGGAGTGGTGCAACGATTTCGTGTAATAGCCCTGACAACCCTGACCGTACCCGGTGTAGTGACCTCGAGCATATTTTAATTCTGCGGTGATACGACGGGGCTTCCTGTAGTAAACAGAGTATCAACTAGGCTTGTATTGATAAGGTGATGGGAGAGTGGTGTAACGATTCCGTGTAACAGCCCTGACAGCCCTCACAGCGACCTAGAAACACACCATCGTATGAGATTGTCTAGGACTGATGACCCTAGAATGGATCATTGTTTGGGAATGATATAAGGAAGGTACCTTAGTTTCCTAATACTGCTGCTTGAAATGGACTAATAACGACTCGGTAATCATGCTCATCATCGCATTGCATGTGCCTAAAAATGTGGAGCACTGAGGGTGACAGCATGCCGCGGACGTAAGATGGTGCCGCACGAGGGAGTATGTTGGCGAGGGCATGCATCATAATCTCATCTCATCCTTGCATTAATTACAGTACTTAGGAATGTTGATTGTACTGCTTTATCATTACTGCTTGACTGAATTGAAACATGTTAACCTATGCTTTATTGTTCCACTGAGTTAATCACTCACTCCCACGTTATGGGACGGTGTTGTACACACCAACCAGACCCTGTTGTAGCCGCAGGTGATGGCGATGCTTATGAGGCGGAGCTGGACTTTTGTGATGACGAGGATGCCTTCTTGTATGTGCTGTATTCTGGTGGCTTCATGTGAGCCGTGTCTTGATCGACGGGGTTACAGGGATGTTGACTGGAGGACCTTACGCATTTGATATATTTTTGAATTGTACTTGTAATGAATTAACCTAGTAACATTATCACACTCTGGAGACTCACCATAGTTTATATATTTTATATATCTATCACAGTCTTCCGCTTGCAAATTTAACTGTCTCTAGAGTATGATATGCTGTTTTGGTATAATCTCATTCATGTTTCAATGCTCTCATCATAATCATCATTATCTGTCTTGTATAAGTGATGCGTTGGAACTTGGGAGCTGAGCTTTGTTCGACCCCTGATTTTTAGGGCGTTACACCTGCCCCAAACCTAAACCGAGTTAGCGACTCAGTTCGCAGTACAACAACATGGTGCAGTGGGTAGTGTGGCAGCAACTGAGATAGCTCCAACATTCTCTCTTCTTTCTTTTCTATTTCTTCTTTCATTCCCTCATCTCCTCTTTCTCCTTCTCGCTTGGGTGCTCAGGAGGGACTGAGGGAACCCCAATTCGAACGGACGACGTCCGTAGCTCGGTGCAGCCCAATAGGTGCAGCAGCGGTCTCCAACCTCACTGTCCTTCCCTTCTTTCTCTTTTTTTCTTCCTTTTTCTTCTTTAGTGCTTCGTGGAGCTCTGGACCAAGTCCCGGCTTGCCCAGCAAGATCTGGCTTGGCCCAGGCGCTTGGTGTAGTAGAACGGTAATGAAGAGGACGATCATGGCAGATTGCAGAAGGGGAGGTTTTCTTCGGATTTGATCCTAGTGGAGGCTTTTGTTTAGTGGTAGGGAGCTACTGGAATTAAGAGATCGAAGCTTGGAGAGGGTTTAGTTGGTGGGTTTGCTGGTGGAAGGAAAATGGTCGGTTTCTGAGCAACGGTTGCAAAGATGGAGGGTTAGCTCCCGTTTCCTCAATCCTCACGCCTCTTATGCTTGCCCTGATCCCACCTAAATCGTCAGATCAAAAGCCAGTGGCTAGGATCTCCTCTTGCTAAAACCGCCACCAAAACAGTGGGCGGAATGAGGACCGGTCATGGTTTTGAAGCCCTAAACCACTGTTGGAATGAACGGCAGAGATCTCTCTAGGATGGATGGCTGGGATTGGAAAGGGGAGAGGGTACGCAGATCGCTGAGCTGGAAGGAAGACAGGTTTTCATTTTCAAAAACGTTGTCTTTGCAGGTCTTGTTTAGGTCGAAGATGGTGCACGTGCACACGCTCGCCAACACTTGGAAAAGGGTAGGTTTTGGTTGGACCTATGCTGTGCACACAATGGACGGATCAGATGCTCCTTTTGGATGATGAAGGTGGACCACACATGTCACAAACGGATGGCGTTCATTTGTTGGCCGAAAATGAGAAAGGAGGGAGTTTCCTTCCCATTTGCGGGAAAACATGGGTCAAACCCAATTTGACCTATGCTTGTGGTTCGGTGCACCACATGTGCGCAAGAACTGTGCATACACACAACTGGGGTGGGGTCCATGATGGTGTTTGTGGGAAATCCACTCCATCCACTTTCTTTGTCAGATCACACTAAGGCCCAGATAAAATAATGGGCCAGATCCTAAATTCAAGCAGGCCATACGAATCAATCTCAGGTCCTAATGGTGGTTTTCTGTCCATCTAACGTCAAATGATCCCGAATTCGAATGTCAGCGGTTAAAAGACCTAAATAGACCATTTGTGAGGCCTCCATCCTGTATTACTAGCCAATTAATATAAAATTTATTGCTATTGTACATTACTTATAGTTACACTAATTAGAACAATTTGCACCTATATAAATATAATTTCAATATTAACGTACTAATATTTACATGTTATTGGCCACGCACTTACTACTGCATAATTCATAATACACAATGTCATACTATACATATATATGAACTAGAATTTGTACAACACCATATTTAAAACTGCATTGTTAAATAATATACAACTTTATTAAAATGTCTAATAATTTTTTGTATACGTATTTATAAAAGATATTTAATACTACACAAATATTTATAATTCAATCGTATGTTGTAAAATTATTATTCATTATGTTTATTTATTATAATATTATTTTCATAATATTCTACATTCATTAAGTACATACACATCACTTTATTTCAATACAGTTTCATACACTATTTACTTAAAAATTAAATTATCAAAATATATCCATAATCCTTTTGATCTGTGTTTGTATAAAATTTATAATATAATAAGTAATAAAAATTAATATATTTATTAAATATATTACTGGATGGTTCGATTCATCTATCGAGGTGATCAAAGTCCTAACGACAGGTTGTGATGATGATGTGATGGCTCGTTTCGAACGGCAACAGTCGGATGGGTTAGCATATGGATGGGGGCTATAATGCACGTGAATATTTAAGTAGGTTGGGTTTGCATTCGTACTAAACTAGATTATATGGTAACACCCGAGTGCTAGAAAGTTCGAGGTGTTACAATGAAATTGCTCTTTCACCGATGACATAATTCATCGTTATTTATCTTTTTTCATCGGAAATGATTATTACCGACGAAATATGTCGTCGCTAAGTTCATCGCAATAAGACTGTGGCTTAAGACTTTTCCCGACGAAATATGACTTCGTCGGCAATGATAAAACAAATACCGACGACTAAAATCGTTGGCTAAACATGTTACTTTTGGTAGGAAAAAATAATATATTTCGTCGATAAACATAGCTTATACCGACGAATATCTTCGTCGGTAAAACTGTGGATAGACGACATTACCGAGGAGTACGTTCGTCGGTAAAACAATAATACCGATGAGTATGTTCGTCGGCATAAGCCCACTATTACCGATGAAATAATTCGTCGGTATATCTCATATATAAATCGTTGGTATAAATTTGTATTAATTTGTACCTACGAAATATTTCGTCGGTATAAGTTTTTAACAGACTATTACCAACGAAATATTTCGTCGGTAATAGTCTGTTTCTTCTCGGTTTCATTTATTTTCAAAATTCAGGAAAAAATTCCTGATATACACCCATAAATTGTAACATATCGGAAAAATCCGTACAAAGACCCGAGTACCACTTTAGGCAGAAATCTTTAAGAATCGAATTTTTTAGGAATTAAATGAAAATTAATTAAGTGCTGAACTAAATAATCAGTGGATTTAGTTTAAACCACTATTAATACAAATGGCAAGACCCAAAATCATTAAAATCGCTAGCTCAACATTACTTGAAACCCTCGGGGAAATCTTAAAACACAGTTACTCTCGAGAGCACATTGAAACTCCGTATCGGACTTGGACTACACGTCGAAAGTCCGATTACTGCGAAACTATAGGGTTACGACCGTCATATTGGGCTTGACAACCATTGCTGGAATCGAGCTCAAATATTATCTAGAAACGCACAACTTGAGCCTTGAATGAAGTGTGTGAGAAATGCGAATATCTTTGAAAAATGAACCCAAACTTAAGTGAATTGGACCGTTCGCTTGTGGGCGAAATTGAAGACTTCAGACCGTCAGATTCTGACCCAACTACACCTATGGATCAGGAAAATTTCTTTGCACCTATCAGTATACTTGTGGCCCTGATCAAGGGACGAGGACCATTGATCTGATACAGGTCCTTCACGGCTGATCAGTTCATTGGATCGTACCATAAACACAGTCCTGGCATAGATCCATTGTCAAGGAACTTGCTACGTGACTTAGGTGAGAAATGGACCTTCCCAAGGGCCCTGTTTGTAAAAAACAGGCACCATTTGGCTATACCCTAAGTATACCATGGCCCTGGGGCCATAAACATCACTTCTGGGCCTACATAAGGATCTTAAAGCACCCCTCTCTCATTTCATACGAATTTCTCTAACCCTAGGAGAGAGAAGAGAGAAAAGAGGAGGAAAGAGTGAGGAGAAGAGAGAAAGGTAGGGAGATTGCTACTGGGATCCTTTCTCACGACTCCACACACCGTTTCGTCTCCTCGCCATCGCTACACCATCAATTCTAACTACGATTTGGGTAAGAAATCCTAACCCTAAACTTGTTTTAGAAGCCCAGATATGCCATCGCCACACGTACCTCAGTCGGCTCCTCCTCCTGATAGGTTGGAGCAGATGATATTTTTGATGCAGTAGCAACAACAGTTTTTTACCACTATTGCGGGGGCCATTGCCCAAAATATGAAGATGGTCCCACCTGCACCACCTGTGTAGCCTGGTGGAAATATGAATACCAGCAACCTTTTTGAGCGCTTCCACCGTTTCTGTCCTCCTACCTTTGCAGGCACTCACAAGCCCGAGGAAGTCGAATCCTGGCTAAATCTCATCTCTAAGATGGTGAAGCCGTTACACTGCACCGAGGCAGAACAATTTGAGCTGGTCACATATATGTTCGAGAAGGAGGCTAGTCTATGGTGAGACAACATCCTATGAACAGGCCCTGCAGGACACGTGTGGACATGGGAGGCATTCGAGACTCGCTTTCATGGAAAGTATTTCCCCCTCACTTACTGTAATGAAAAGGAGGGTGAGTTCCTTCACCTCCGACAGGGAGGAATGACCGTGGCCGAGTACGAGAACCGCTTCACAGAGGTAGCCAGATATGCTCCTTTGATCCTAACAAATGAGCCAATAAAAATGCAACATTTTTCAGATGGTCCGCAGACCGATATCCGCACGAAGATGTGTTGTGCTAGCATTCCCAACTATGCTGAGCTAGTGAACATGTCCCTGCGAGCTGATCAGGATGGAGACAGGCTGTCTCGCACACGTTTACCAGTGGGCTCGAGGCCTCGTCCTGAATTGCCGAACTGACCGTTTCTTGGCAAGAGGCCGCGTGCAGATTCCCCTTGCAGGCTTATGGTCCACCAACCCAGTAGAGGCGATCAGATCTGTGGTTCACCTACTGTAAAAGGATGGGCCATACAGACACCTACTGCTTTTCTAAGATGAGGGATAATGGTTTTATGCCGCCTCAGAAGATCAACCATCAAGAACCGTAAGCTATATCAGCTCCGCCTCTACGATTGGCACTGCCAGCATAGCCATTTTACCGACCACTTGTACCTCAAAATAGGCTGCCTCAACGACCTATGGCAGCGCAACTGAATCATCCACAACAAGCACATGTACATGCACTAATAGCTGGTTCATCTGTGATAGCAACTGCAGTACCCTTAGCCTTTAAAGTCACTGCCTATATTCAAGGTACACCTGTATTTCTATTGGTGGACAACGGGTCCACTATCTCTATAGTATCATGCTCTACATTCAAGCGTTTGGGGCTGAACAGTACCCCTATTAATGGGGTGAGAGTCCTTTCCGCAATGGAGACTTTCTCCGACGCTACTAAGTTTTGTAAGGATTGCTCGATAGACTTAGGGAGCAGAACGGTGTGTGTTGACCTGATTGTCACTTCACTGCATCATTACGACGTCATCCTTGGCATGGATTGGCTCACCAAAATGAAGGCAAAGATCGATTGCGATACCATATTAGTGACAACACATGCATCTGAGGGCATGACCTTTACTTTCCCAGTGCAAGTCGGTAGGCCTATCGTATAAGTTGTTATGCAACCTTATTGGAGAATGTTGATGGCCCGACACTTGGGGACATGCCTGCAGTCTAAGATTTCACGGACGTGTTCAGGACAATACCTGGACTACCTCCTCGATGCGAGATCGACTTTACTATCGACCTTGTGCCTGGTGCGACACCCATTTCTCTACCGACGTATCGCATGCCTTGATGTGAAATGGAGGAGTTGAGGAGACAGATCGATGATCTGTTGGATGTAGGTTTTATACAGCCTAGTGTATCCCTTGGGGAGCACCAATATTGTTTGTAAAGAAGAAAGACGGATCGCTGCGATTGTGTATTGATTATCGCAGGTTGAACCAAGTGACAGTGAAGAACAAGTGTCTTATGCCCAAGATAGATGATTTGTTTGACCAGTTAAAGGGGCACAGTATTTCTCAAACATGGACCTACAGTATGGATATCATCAGCTGCGCGTCAGGGATGAAGACGTGTAGAAAACAACATTCAGGACTAGTTTTGGACACTATGAATTTCTCATGATGTCGTTCGGACTTATGAATGCACCGGCCATATTCATAGACCTCATGAACCGGGCTTTATAGATGACATTTTGATATACTCTAAGAGCTGAAATGATCACGAAGAGCACCTGCGAGCAGTCTTCGATACTCTTAGGAAGAATCAGTTGTTTGCTTAGTACCGAAAATGTGACTTCTGAAAGGAAGAGTTCAAGTTTCTGGGACACGTAGTGTCCAAGGAAGGTATTGCCATGGACCTTGCCAAGGTGGCCGTGGTTCAGGACTAGGAGCAGCCTGGTTCTATTACAAAAGTGAGTAGTTTCCTCAGACTTGTAGGCTACCATCGTTGCTTCATTAAGGATTTTTCCAAGATAGCCAGACCGTTATCACAACTCACTCGAAAGGATCTTATGTTTACCAGGAACGAGAAAACAGAAGCAGCCTTTCAGGAATTGAAGGGCAAGCTGACATCCGTACCCGTGCTAGTATTGTCAGAGTAAGGGGTCAGATATACTATATACATCGTTGTGTCTCATGTTGGTTTAGGCTGTGTACTTATGCAGAAGGATAGGGTGATCGCCTATGCCTCGCGACAGTTGAGGAAGCACGAAGAAAACTACCCCACGCATGACCAAATATTGGCAGCAGTTATCTTTGCATTAAAGCTCTGGAGACATTACCTCTACGGAGAGGAGTTCGAGCTCTTTTGCGACCACAAGAGCCTCAAGTACATATTCACATAGAGAGACCTGAATATGAGGTAACGATGTTGGATGGAAACTTACAAAGACTTTAAGTTTGAGGTCTTCTACCATCCTGGCAAGGCGAACCTTGTGGCAAATACGTTGAGTCGCAAGAAGACAATATAATTTACAGCTCTGCTAATGATAGAAAAATGGAACATGGTAGAGTTTGTGCGAGACTTTGAACAGAAGCTTACAGTAGAGGAGCCGTTAGAGAGCGTCGCACACATTCACGTACAGCCACTTATCGATGATCAGATCATTGTGGCTCAGAAAAAGGACGAACTATTGGTGAAGATGAGAGAATGAGCAAGTGACAGTGATGACTCCAAATGGAGAGTTGGCTTAGATGGAGGTCTGAGATATCGTGGCCGTCTATGCGTCCCGAATCTCCATGACCTGAGAAAGGAAGTTTTGGACGTTGCTCACAATTTAAGGATAGCAATGCATCCGGGTAGTATGAAGATGTACAGAGACATGAAGCGTTCGTACGGGTGGGACAATATAAAGGCTCACACAGTAGATTATATATCCCGTTGTCTCACATGCCAACAAGTCAAGGTCGAGCATCGCCGACCTCCTGGTTTACTTCAGCCCATGCTCATAGTCGAATGGAAGTGAGATTTCATATCGAGATTTCATATCTATGGATTTCATTTCCAGATTACCGAAGATGAGGAAGGGACATGACTCCATTTGGGTGATTGTGGACCGATTGACGAAATCGGCCCATTTCCTCCCGATTAGAGTTTTAAACTCAGCAGATGATTTGGCCAGGTTGTACATCAAGGAGATTGTACGGTTGCATGGAATTCCTATGGAGATTATGTCGAATCAAGACACGCGATTCACGTCCATTTTCTAGACTCAAATCCAGGAAGCAATGGGAGTGAAATTGAAGTTCAGTACCGCGTTCCACCCATAGACCGATGTGCAGACAGAACAGGTAAATCAGATATTTTAAGATATGTTGTGAGCTTGTGTGCTTAATTTTAAGGATAGTTGGGATGACTGTCTTCCCTATGCTGAGTTCCCTTATAACAACAGCTTCCAAGCGAGCATTGCTCCCTACGAAGCACTGTATGGGCACCCATGTCGAGCACCCCATTGTTGGGTAGAAGTTGGTGAGAAGAGTTTGATTGGCCCAGATTTACTACAAGCGACCTCAGAGAAGATTGACATTATCATGCGTCGACTTCTTGTAGCCTAGAGCAAACAGAAGAGTTACCCTGAAACAAGACGGCGACAGCTGGAATTTCAAGTTGGGGACTATGTATTTCTTAAGGTTTCCCCATGAAGGGAGTACTCCGTTTTGGTAAGAAAGGGAAACTTACACCGCGATTTATCGGGCCATTCCATATTCTAGACCAGGTGGGTGTGGTAACATACTGTCTCGCCTTGCCCACACCACTCGCCGGCGTGCACAACGTATTTCACGTATCGATGCTGAAGAAGTACGTTCCTGACCCTTCCCATATTATCAAGTGGGAACAGGTGCAGTTAAGTGAAGATGCTACCTATGTCCTGCGACCAACACGTATTCTGGATAAGAAGGAACAAGTACTACGCAACAAAGTTATCCCGCTTGTGAAGGTACTGTGGACATACCACACTGAGGAAGAGGCTACTTGGGAAACGAAAGTCGAAGTTTGTAAGAACTACCCACAGATCCTTGAGGAGTACGAAAATGTACTAATTTCGAGGATAAAATTTTTCTTTAAGGGGAGTAGATTGTAACGTCTCGGAAAAATCTGTACAAAGACCCGATTAGCACCTCAGGCAGAAATCCTTAAGAATCGAATTCTTTATGAATTAAACAAAAATTAATTAAGTGTTGAACTAAATAATCTGTGGATTTAGTTTGAACCACTATTAATACAAATGGTAAGACCTAAAACTATTAAAATCGCTAGCTCAACATTACTTGAAACCCTCGGGAAAATCCCAAAACCCAATTGTTATCGAGAGCACATTAAAACTCCGTATCGGACCTAGACCGCACATCGAAAGTCCGATTACTGCAAAACTATAGGGTTACGACCGTCATATTGGGCTTGACAACCAACGCGGGAATCGAGTTCAAATAGTATCAAGAAATGTACAACTTGAGCCTTAAGCGAAGTGTGTGAGAAACACAAATATCTTTGGAAAATGAACCCAAACTTAAGTGAATTAAATCATTCTCTTGCGGGCGAAATTGAAAACTTCAGACCATCAGATTCTGACCCAACTACACCCATGGATCATGGAAATTTTCCTGCACCTATTGGTATACTTGTGACCCTGATCGAGGGACGAGGACCGTTGATCTGATACGGGTCCTTTACGACCGATTAGTTCGTCGGATCATACCATAAACATAGTCCTGGCATAGATCCATTGTCAGGGAACTTGCGCCGTAACTTAGGTAAGAAATGGACATTCGTAAGGGCCCTGTTTGTAAAAAATAGGCACCCTTTGGCTATACCCTAAGTATACCATGGCCATGGGGCCATAGACATCACTTCTGGGCCTATACAATGACCTTAAAGCACCCCTCTCTCATTCCATATGAATTTCTTTAACCCTAGGTGAGAGGAGAGAAAAGAGGAGGAAAGAGTGAGGAGAAGAGAGAGAGAGAGGTACGGAGATCGTTGCTAGGATCCTTTCTCACGACTCCACACGCTGTTTCGTCTCCCCGCCATTGCTACACCATCGATTCTAACTGCGATTTGGATAAGAAATCCTAACCCTAAACTTGTTTTAGAAGCCTAGATAGGGTAATTAGCGAAATAGCTAACCTATTTCGATGTTCAAGTACCTTTGTTCTGTATACGGGGATGTTGGATTCGAACTGAGTTCAAAACGAGAAATCCGACGAAAGGTGCAGACTATAAATGTTTAGGTTATGGTTTTCAAGACTTTTAATGTCAGCAATGGTTTATGTCTGACTTGATGGTTACCATATGACCTTAGTTACGATGTATTCGATAAATTATACATGCGTGTGAACTATGTGAATATATTATGAGTTCCATGTGTTTGTTAAAATGTTTGAATAAAATTGCAATTATGATTTATGCTTGCTATGACTATTAATCTAGAATATATGTTTGTTGTATGTGTGACAACTCCTTTATGAAAGGATTTGCCATAATTGTCACGCCCCAAACCCTGAAATCGGATTCACAGGAATACCGATTGTCGAATCCGGTGCTGTCAGCCTCCGTAGTACCTCATTCTTGACTCATAGCGTCCGTACGCCAGATTCTGATCCTGGGATCCTACAAGGAAGATTTTTTTTTTTTGTACATTTAACTCTTAATAGGCATAACCACAAGTATACCCAAATCACAAAGGCAACATCATCATCATATATCCACTAATATAAACATTTAAATACAATGCTGAAAGGAAAATATATATGTAAAAATTACAGAAGTCAGCTACATACTTCAAGCTCCACGCTGCTGCAACCTAATATCACTTACATGCATCTATCTTTCATAAGCTTATAGAAAGCTTAGAGGGTGGTGTAAGTGTATACACAAGGTAAGTGTCAAGTATTCAACGCAATGCCATAATCATACAAGGTCGGAATAGGCGTAAGATCATGAATCATACGTTATCAGAGTAAGCAAAAATACTAACAAGTCCATGAGTCAAACAATATTAGAATACGCAATACAGATCAACTATACAAATGTGGAACAATATTAGAATATGCGATACAGATCAACTATATAAATAAGGAACAATATCAGAATACGTGATACAGATCAACTATACAAATGAGGAGTCATAAAGAGTCAAATATCAGATGCCGTATCTAAACCATATAAATGCAGAAATACAGGTAACCCAAAATTCCATATGTCACAGATGTAATACAATATGCGGTGTGAATGGAATGACCATGCTGGAGTGTGAAGTTGGGATGATAGTACGTAGTATCGCAGGCTATGGGGTCCATCACAAGGGACTTCTATCCAAACCAGTCTCATACCTAAATTTGGATAGTCAGACTTAATGTGGTAAACTCCTTATCTCAGGTTAGTCATGTACCCCAACTGAAATCCTGGCCATTGTGAAGGTACAGGTAATAAATAGTTGCGCACTACCAACCCGAGTGGATAGTGAATGAATGAATGAATGAGTATGCAACTCCTGCTCAATAAGTCCACATATCAGTACTTTTCATCTCTGAGATCATCACCGGGGTCTATTACACTCTACGTCAGCTTGCCGTCCCTATCCAAGCGCGTAACTGGGTAAGTGAAAGAGACCTCACTATCTGCCTGCCAATATCGGGCCCGGCTTATTGATAGCGGACCTATTCCTCAAGCTGGTCAAACTTAACCTAGACATTGCCCCCTCACTCAGGTCGGTAAGGTCACACCCCCTCCCAACCGACCACGACACAGTGGGAGACACGGCCTACTGGTATACGGCTCTCATGCGCTCATATATATATCCACTCGGTCTCGACGTTGGGGCATCTCTTGGCCACGGAGGTTTAGGGATTTTCACCCAGGGACATCTATGATGCTCGTATGCTAAATCTAAACATTTTTGCTGTCCCATCTGGCCATCCACGATATGCCTATGGAGGCTACGGCCTTGATGTCGCTAGGGCATACAGTAATCACAACACATAATGTAGGATGCATGAGTCATACAATCCAGTCATGCATCAATCATGCGCATACCATGCGCGCATGTGAGATAACCTCCACTTATCAGAGAGTCTTATAACCTGCCCAATGACATATACAATGGTCAACCATATCTCATAACAAACATGCGGATGATGTGTATGGGCATGTATCATGATGCTATGCTGTCACATACTCATAATCGATATTAATAACTGACATCAACAATCGACCTCGACAATGCGGACATTTAACCAACATTGCCCCCAAGGAATGACCCACATAGAGCCTAACATATAGTTGACTCATGGCCTCACATAAGGGCCAAATATACAACACTATAGGCCTCACTCAAGAGCTTAACACATCACGATGGGCCTAACATGCATCACAATGGGCTACATCACTTGGCCCTCAAATGCATCACAATAGACCTCATCACATAGGCCTCATATACATCACATTGGGCCTTAAACACGGGTTGAATACACTTAACAATAGGCCTCAAATACAGGCCGCATAATATCACATTGGGCCTCAAACACGGACCAAATGCATATCACAATGGGCCTCAAATACAGGCCACATATACATCACATTGGGCCTTGTCAATCGGCCTTGATATCTGGCCTTGACAATCGGAATCAGCTTCGATAATTGACCTCGACAATCGGAATCGGAATCGGCCTTAACAATCGGCCTCGACAATCAGAGTCAGAATTGGCCTCGACAATCGAAATCAGCAAATCGGCCACGTCAATCGGAATGGGCAATCTGTCATGATAATCGGCCTAGATCGCTAATCGGCAATCAGCCACGACAATCGGAATCGGAAAATCGGTCATGACAATCGAATCGGCAATCGGTCATGATAATCGGCCTCGATTGCCAATCAGCCATTAGCCACGACAATCGGAATTGATCGATAATCGAAATTGGCAAATCGGTCAAGTCAATCGGAATCGACAATCGGTCATGATAATAGGCCTCGATCGCTAATCGGCAATTGGCCACGACAATCGGAATCGATCGATAATTGGAATCGGCAAATCGATCACATAAATTAGAATCAGCAATTGGTCATGATAATCGGCCTAGATCACTAATCGACAATCAACCATGACAATCAAAATCGGCAATCGGTCATGATAATCGACCTCGATTGCTAATCGGCAATCGGCCACGACAATCAGAATTGATCAATAATCGGAATCGATAAATCGGTCACATCAATTGGAATCGACAATCGTCCACGAAATCGGGATGGATCGATAATCAGAATCGGCAAATTAGTCACAACAATCGGGATCGATCGATAATCAGAGTCTGCAAATCGGTCATGTCAATCGGAATCAGCCTAACAAAGGGCCTAAGAGAAGGTCACAATGAGGACCTTCAACTATCATTGTCCATCAATGTGGACATTTAATCCACATTGCTCCCAAGGAGTGGCCCACATAAACATCATTACATACATCATGGTAAAGTGACATATCTCAACGGGCCTTGAATATACAATAGGTGGGCCCTACACCTGGGCCTATATTCATCACAGTTGGGCCTTGCACATGTGCCTCATATTCATCGAATGGGCCACGCGACATGGGCCTAATACATACTACACTAGGCCGCAAGATATGGGCCTAATACACATCACAATGGGCCGCATCCATGGGCCGAAAATACATCACATGGGCCTCATTATATGGGCCAAAAATACATCCCATTGGGCCTCATCAATGGGCCGAAAATACATGACAATGGGTCACATCAATGGGCTGCACCAGTGGGCCGTATATACACCAAATGAGTGGTATCAACGGGTCACACCATTGGGCCCCGAAGACTGATGGATGGCAAGGATAAAATATAGATATTATGCTGGACCTCATGGACAGCCCAAGGCCCTAAACGGATGAACAATATGTATATAACCTATACTTCATGGTCGGTGTTGATCTGCACCATTGCAGATGCATGGCTGGAAGAACATACATCATGGCCCTGCGTGTTAGATGTAGCACACATGCAATGTAGGCGAGGTATTTACCACACATACATCGTGGTGGGGCCACAAAACGTGCTAACGTCGAAAAAACAGCGGGCCCCACCGTCTCCATACAGACAGACGGTTTGGATATAACAAATACATCTAGTGGGTCCCACATGAGGCCCACCTCTCACGTGAATACACATATCTAATACAATATCATATTATATTTATATATTTATTTTTTTATTTTTATTTTGAAAACGTCTAGTCCCCGACCCTAGACAGGGTATACACGCATACAAGGTGGGTTGCCACCGTCCAACAGCTGGACGGTGCAGATAAGACCCATGTAATCATGGTAGGCCCACACATGTGGTCCCTACACATGTGGAAGGATGGTAGGCCCCACACATGTGGTCTCACACACATGGATGGATGGTACGGATGGTAAGATACAACTCATGCATCATGGTGGGGCCATACTTGGCATGCCAAACAGATGGACGACCTGGATGGAATACAGCACATGCATCATGGTGAGGTCGGTCACCAAATGAATGGACAGTGGGGATGCAAGAACATGCTTCATGATGGGGCCGATCACCAAATGAATGGGCGGTAGGATATCACGCCTGCTGCACTATCCAGCAACTGGATGGTGCAGATGTAGCCATACAGCATGGTGCGGCCCACGTAATGGCCCACCAATATAATGTTATTAATATATTATATAGTATATAATATAATATTATATATTTAATAAATATCTTCACTGTAGCAGCAGACTGCCCAGACTCACCGTCCAGATGGATCTGGACGCTACCCAGACTCACCGTCCAGACTGCCCAGACTCACCGTCCAGATGGATCTGGACGTTATACATCATGATGAAGGTGGGCCCATGTGGCGCCCACCATAACGTTATTTTCCATCCCATCTATTGATAAGGTCACACACTGACCCAATTAAATAAATAAATAAATTAGTTAATTAATTTCCTATTAATCCAAAACTTCTGAAAATCCATAAAAGTTTCAATGGTAGATATTCAACACCACTGTTCCTTGTAGTGTGGGCCACCTGAGTTACTTGGATGGCTGATTTTTGGCGTGGCCCCACAACTAGAAGGGGCCAACAAAATGCACAGTGTTAATGTGGAACATACTTCGTGGTGGGGCCCACCGTTTCAGCTTTAAACCAGCAGCGAGTACCGTAGCTTTCAGAGGACGCTGACAGCAACTGGGACGTCCATGTGTTTGTGTTTTTGTTTTTATTTTTTTGTTAATCTACGGATTCTTATATGTGGGGCCCCACATTAGACAAATCCACACCGACTACTGGTCTCCCCGGCTCGTAATAGAACTAACGAGTCCAATATGCAATATTTTTGGCGTATAGAAACATCACAATGGGCGGAAAAAGGGTGGACGGTGTGGATTAATTCCATACATCAATGTAGGGCCTGCATGAGCAACCCATCTAAAAGCATAAACCAAGCAATTTTTGTTAGTACACCCACTGTCTGTCCACGCTCATAACGTCCAGCGTCCAGGGACGCTGGATGCAGACATATTTATCAAGGTGGGTCCCACGTGTGGGGACCACGGCTGGTGGGTCCCACGTGGTGTGGCCCACTTGATCAATTGGTATTTGTGTTTTCCAATCACCGTTAAGTAGGGCTCACATGGCTTGGACGACCATGGGGTCCATTTGATGGACGGTTTGGACATCACATACATCAAGGTGGGGTACAACTAGGTGGGCCACATGACCATCTCATCACACCAAAATAATGAAAGAGAGAGAGAAAGAAGCACCCACCTTTGATCTTCTTGGACTTCTTCCGCCAACACGATCTAGAGCTCCAAGGAAACGATTCCGACAGTTGAGATGGACTTTGGATGGTGGAGATGGGAAGTAGGAAGGTGGGCCACACATGGCTTCTCATATGAAGATTTAGACGTTGGGATCTCATGGTTGCTTAGAAAAAAATGAAGAAAATGAGAGAGAGAGAGAGAGAGAGAGAGAGAGAGAGGATGGGATGGGTGAGTGAGGTGATGGGTGTACTTGTGTAAGGGAGAGAGTTGAGGGTGGTTGTACTTGGGGATGGGTGTGAGTAATGGGAGTAATGTGTACTTGATTGATGTGATTGATGTGATATTTTCTAGGGATTGCAATGCGCGACATTCATTTTTGAACTGAACGTGGGCCCACATCTTTGGGCCTGGGTATCACCTCGGTGCGTAATACGCGACATCGGAACCGCTGCAACGGCACGGTCGCTAGGGTACAAGTCTCGGGTTGAGCCAACTCTAGAATATGGGACATGACTCAAGGTTGTGCGCAACTACCGATAACAAATCGTGGGTCACCGGAATTCGACCGGAAGGACTGCGGAAGCCCATGGAACAGTACAGGTTAGGATACGGGTCTTACAATAATATATGACATAGCTAACTTAATTCATGTATGTAGTAATGTGTAGTCTAAGTATTTGATAAAATGTTTGAATGAGAAATTGATTGATGAATCGCTTTAATAAGGGTGTTGAGATAGGATTCTCAACTACCTTGTCCATATTTATAGTTTCCTTCATGTAATGTAAATTGCTACTATATGATTTATGGTCGAAATGCATATGTATACTAATATGTTCAATATGTTTGATAAAATTCTCAAATGAGAGTTACGTTTGAATTGTTTATTAAATGTTGTTATCATATGTGACTACCTATTGCATTTGAGTATGATTGGGACTACTACGTAGTTCAGGCAATCGGTAACGGTTCCCGATTGAGTGACCGAACTGGTTCCGCCACGTTGGATATCTTCGATGAATCCGAGCCGTACGGTGATTGTCGACAGTGGTCAGGCCACGTGGAGTGCTTACGCGTTCCATGTCGATTAATTCAGTATGCGCTCGTACCAATCGAACTTGTCAAATAACCCGATTGGCCCATTGTGTGCTTACTATGTATGGACGCTACTGCTTGAATCTAAGATACCCCCACCATTGTAAAGACCCGTTTCAATTATGGTACGATGATCCGCTAAGACTCATGAGCTGAGCATGGTGGTATGGGACACCGTGGTTGAGCTGTCGGCCTACGCCTGGGCGATGAGCCTCCTTGTAGTGACCAGTGAGCAACACAAATTCTTGAGCCGAATACGGTGGTATGAGACATTATATTCGAGTTATTGGCGTACGCTGAGGTGACGAGCCTCCCCGTAGTGACCTCGAGTATAAACTAGGCCTACGCTGAGGTGGCGAGCCTCTCCGTAGTGACCTCAAGTGTAAAACACTTGAACTTGCTTATCCACTGCCTTTCATTAGGAGTGATGTCCTACAACTTGCCTATCATGTGTGATTTACTAGGATTGACCACCTTAGATGAATCTTTCGTTTGGGTTAATGATATAAAGGGAGGTACCTTAGCTTCTCGAATCTATTGAATGAATAAGCCTAATCAACTACTTGGCTAACACGACCATGTACCGCATTGCATGTGCTTTGGCGAGGAAGTGCATGTTTAGGGAGTTTGTCATACGCGATCGTGAGATGAAGTTGCTGAGGGAGTGTAGGCAAGGGCATACATTATTACTGCATATCATTTCTGCATTAATAAGAGTAATCAGGAAGTGATTGTTATATTGTTTTATTATTACTGCTTGATTGAATTGATAACATGTTAACCTTTGCCTTATAGTACCACTGAGTTGATCACTCACTCCCACTCTGGGACGGTGTTTTAAAACATCAACTAGACTCTGATTTAGATGCAGGTTATGGTGAGGCTTACACAATGGAGCCGAATTTCTTAGATGAGGCGTTCTCCTATGTTCAGCTCTCAAGCGGGTTTATGTAGACCTAGAGCTGCGTCGCCGGGATTACAGGGTTATGGATTAGTTGAATATTTACAAGTTGAGATTTTGTAAAGTTTGGAACAATACATGTATATATTCAGCCCTGTATCATACTCATACTCTGGGGATTGAGAAATACTTGCATACTTTATAGACCTATCTCAGTCTTCCGCTTGCTTAGTTTAATTATCTTTGGAGTTTGATATGTTGTTTTAGTATAATCTCACTCATGTTTATTGCACTCATATGGACAACATTTAAACATTATTATCCATGTTACATAAGTGATGCGTTGGAACTCGGGAGTTGAGACCCTCGATTTTTGGGCCGTTACATAAATATACCTGTTACAATACATTTTCATCATATTCACATTCACATCCATCCAAACACAAACTACATCCATCTACACACAAACCACATCCATCTATACAAAACAATCTTATCCACATCCACATACAACCCACATTCATCCACGCACAAATACATATAAGTTTAACATTCATATATAAAATAAATCATAAATAAAATAAAAAAATCATATCCACATCCACATACAACCCACATTCATCCACACACAAATACATATAAGTTTAACATTCGTATATAAAATAAATTATAAATAAAATAAAATAAAATCACGAAGATGAAGGCGGAGGTGGTGGGGCATCGGTAGTAAAGCATGTAGCGAGAGCCTGAAACATCTCTTGCATCCGTCACTCATGCTTCACCCGCATCTCCTGCTCCTCTCCTGCTCCTCCCGTCGCCTCTCCTCCTCCCTACGCCTCTGCTCCTCCTCCCTCTGTCTCTCCAGTTGCTTTTTAACATTCGTATATCAAATTTTATTTTTTTATTTTTGAATCTTACACCTGATATATCAGTCAACAAAATTCTCGACACACCCTGCATTCAGTAATTTATTATTTAAGATTAAAAGACTATATTACACAATGAGAACTTCAATGTAAGCTAATCATGATGACGTCTTTAAGTGATATATCTCTAATCCACGAAAAATAAACCTTTTAAAGTACCTTTTGAGGGACAGTACCATCAACATGAACAAAATACTGCCTGTAAACAAAAAGTTATTTCAATAAATCATCCATTAGTTTATATGACTGAGAAGATATGCCATAGCTGTTGGTGAAAATAAAAATAAAGAGCAAAGGAAATCAACTTGAGTAGAAAAGCTAAATTAACTTAACAACCGAATATGCTGCATTATCTTGCAAACGATTTGGACAAGTCTGCAAAAGACAAATGTGCCAAAGCCCATTAGATAGACTTTTTTCAAAGGTTAATGGAAATATATGGATTCATTGTACAGTTCTAAGATCCAACCATTCAAAGAAAAGTAAAATGGAAAATTAAATCTTCCTGCCATAATAATCCATAAAATATAAATAGTGAAATTTGACAAAGAAGAACAAGCTCATCAATCTCAGTTTGAGCTTCGATGGCTACGTGATGTGCCTTGTCCTTCTAATTCACCAAAAGAAGAAACACTCGAAATACCAATTTACCAATAATCCCCAGGGCCAATTTTGGCTTGAGCAAATATACCATGGCCCACTAAGAAAAGTGGCATGTTCAGCCTCATAGCCATTCTTGAAACCTAGAGCTAAGGCAGAGCATCAGGCATACTAATTTCAGCCATCTTCCCGACTGCCAAACACTTAGCCGAGATGCACATGAGCCTCAATTCCAATGCGGGCAGTCACAGGAGCTAGATGCAACTCAGCCTTCTGAACTGGAGGAGGCCAAGAAAAGAAACAAATCCAACCAGAAGTTGAGATGGAAAACCAGGATCACTGTAGAGAGTAGAGCATGGCTTGCCAACAGATTTTGGAAACAGGGCAACATCTACTCGGGTCACCTGTATTCACCTCCACCCAGATCCAACACCTATTAGAATCCCGCCAACCATACATTTCAGCACATACGGTAGCAAAAAAAGGTGCAGCCACCGGATCCCAAGCAGCAGACGACTTGCATTAGCACCAGCTCATCAATGGAACGACAACAGAAGAAAGACTTCCATACTAGAGCCTGTAACAGAAGGCAGCAACAGTTTTCCCTCTATCAATCTCCACTGGGAACCCGACACAGAGGAAAGAAACAACTAACATGCTCGATCAGACTCTACGATGAAAGTACAAGTCAGCTTTCTTAGTTTCTACAACTGATTTTTCAAGTTCTCTGATTCTCAATCTTTCAGACCCATGTATGAAAATCAAGACATGGAGAATACATGTTTGTATCCTTGGGCTTTATAGGCTAGGATATGTGATCGCTGGTTTTTGGGCCAGGCCTGAGCCTAAACAAATGCTTGGGCCTAGTCTAATTGGGCCCAAAGTTTAGGCCCCATCAGGCCTATTTAAGTAGGCCTGGGCTCAGCCCAGACCACTATATTGTTGGAGACTATCTCCCAAATTTCCCAAATATCTGTGGATGACCTTCTTCTAAATATAATCAGTACAAAGTTAGAAACTGCCTTTTCTTTCCAAGCCATTACTTGAATAATTAGGATAAATAAGTTTAAGTAAATTTTGAGTGAAAAGGTAATTCCAGATGGCACCTATGTCATGGACAATGATTAAATCTTATCTTTTTTTAATAAATATGATTTGTTTATTTCCTATCCTTTGGTGGGTTGTTTGGGAATATTTGAACAAATTGGCATTTGAGAGAGATCAGCAATCTCAGTGAGCCCCATGAAAATGGTACATCAGCTCATTACATGAGGCATTTTAGACCATCCATTTGATGCTAGGATTATAATATCAAAATAAATTTGGTGGTCCCCTCTAGATTATGGGATATATCCTAAAAATCAACCTTATCTAAAACTCAAATAGGTCATACCATTTGAAATTATGTGAAATCATGCCCAAAACATCTAACAGCACTTGGTGGGGCCTACATGCATTTCGCATATAGCTGAAACTGGTGTGAACCATCACCCAAGTGGGACACACAATGGATGGGCTGGATGTGTGAACCACATCTCAGTGGGCCTTAGAAAGAACCAGGTTGTAATGGGCACTACGTGAAAAATGGAAAAAAATGACGGATTTAGAGACGGTTCTGGACCGTCTCTAAAATTAACAGTTTAAAGACGCTTTAGAGACGCAGTAGTAACCGCTCTCTAAAATTAAGGGCGACTTCGACCGTCCCTAATATTGTCTTTAAATGTTTTGCGTCCCACAAATAATTTAAGACGGTTTTTAACCGTCTTATATAGGTCATCTGAGACGGCCAAAGACCGTCATATAGAGACGGTCTTCGACCGCCTTATATCTTGATCATCTGAGACGCGCCACCGTCCGTCCGTATTGTGAGACGGTCATTGGCCGTCTTTACTTATAATGTCTGAGCTTTGTCATAGGACCGTCTCTATTAGAGACGGTCGTTAGCCGTCTTATTACCTTGTCAAAATGTCTCTATTAGAGATCACAAAACCGTCTCTATTAGAGATCATATGAACGAATCTCTATTAGGAGAGATCATCGATGATCGTCTCTATTAGAGACTGTTATTGACCGTCTCTATTAGAGACAGTCCTTAGCCGTCTTCTAGGACCGTGAAAGACCGTTTGTATTAGAGACGGTCTTTAACTGCCTCTAATGCTCAGGTACGAGTTGAATTATTTAGTTTAGAAAAAATAATTAACAATGTGATTTTATAAAATTCTACATTTTGAAAAAAAAAAAATTTAAGAACTTTGAATAATGTTGATAACTTTGAAGAAAAAAAAGATTTCAATAAAAAAATGATATTTTGAAAAAAATATATAAAAAATAAAACAAAATTGTGAAAAAATTGACAAATTGTAAAAAATATATATTTTTTAAAAAAGAAAACTAGATTTTGTATTTTGACAAAAAAAATTAAAAAGTTATATGACAAGATTTCGATTAAAAAATGATATTTTGAAAAAGAAAATTTAAAAAATTAAACAAAATTGTGAAAATTTTGACAAATTGAAAAAAAAAAAATTTTTTTTTAAGAAAACTAGATTTTGCATTTTAACAAAAAAATTGAAAAGCTATATAACAAAAGTGATATTAAAAAAAATGATATTTTGAAAAGGAAAATTTAAGAAATTAAACAAAATTGTGAAAAAATTGATAAATTGTAAAAAAAAATATATTTTAAAAAAGAAAACTAGATTTTTTATTTTGACAAGAAAATTTGAAAAGTCAGATAACAAAAGTGAGATTTTGATGATGTGTTGTATATCCTTGCCGCCCCTATATTTTTCCAACCCATTTTTGGGCCGGGTATAAAAAATTGTGTAGATTTAAATCTTAAGTGGACCACACGACTCAAAAGAATGATAATATAGTACCTCGCCATTAAAAATTATAAAGAACTCATCGTAAGGTTTTATTAATGTTTATTTGCAATCCAACTTGTTGATAATGTAAAGAATATCTAGATGAAGGTAAACTGCAAAGATCAAATTGATCCAAAACTTTTGTGGCCTTCAAAAGGTTTTTAATAGTTATTCATTATTGTTTTGATCGATATGGCCCACCTGAGATTATTGAGTTCTTGTGATTTGAAATCACATCCTAAAATATGATGGAAAAATATATGGATGGTGTCGATATACATAAAATATATCAAGGTGGGCCCTACACGGTTAGAGTAACACTCATGAAGGAGTTGCCTAAATAGTGAAATGGTACTATAAGGTCACATAGGAACTTCCCATGAGGTTAATCTGTGTGCGCCCCACCATGATGTGTGTAGAACATCAGCACCATGCATTTGATGTGTCCCCTTTAAGTCCAAAAATCAGTCATATAAGAAACTCAGGTGGGCCATAGCATCTAAAACTATGCGAAGACATCCATAAAACATATAAAAGCATTTGGTGGGGCCCACATGAGTTTTGGATGTGTATGAAACTTGGTCTGACTCCTCATCTAAGTGGGACACACATAATGAATGGGCTGGATCTATGAACCACATCTAGGTGGGCCCAATAAATGATTATGAATGTTTTAATGGGAGGGTAACCCTCTCAACTATAGTATGTGGTGTGGCCCACCCAAATCATGGATTGACTTTATTTTTAAGCTCGTGGTCCACCATGGAATGGTGCATCTGATTACGGGGCAAATCCAAAGTTCAAGTGGACCCACCATAGAAAAGAGTGGGATAGTGACACCCACTATCGAAACCTTCTTAGGGCTCATCGCGATGTTTATTTGAGATCCAATCTGTTTATAAGTTAATACAGACATGGATGCAGTTGAAACTTGGTCTGATTCCTCATCCAAGTGGGACACATAATGAGTGGGTTGGATATGTGAATCACATTTACGTAGGGCCAATATATGATTATAAATGTTTTAAGGAAACCCTTCTCCATTACATTTAAGTGAGTTACTCGTTACCCTTACCAGAGTAAACTCTATGGGGTCTACCATTATTTATTTATTTTATCCACTCCATTCATCCATGTTAACAGATAATTTGACGTCTAAAGAACAAAAAGGAAGCATATCCAAAGCTCAAGTGGACCACACCACAGGAAATAGTGTGATTGAACCTCTACCATTTAAAATTTCTTGGAGGCCATAGAAGTTTTGGATTAAGCTGATGTTTGTGTTTTCTATTCATTTATATATTTTTTATATTATGAACAACCTTTAACCGTTTTTGACAATCTGATCAGTCCAGATTGAAGAGTAATAACTTCAGATGTTTAAATCAAAATTCACTTAAATTGTTGATCAATCTTGTTTGCCCAATATCTTTCTCATATGTAGCATGATTGGGGCGAGTAACTTTTTTTGGATGTTGGTCGGTGCTCTATGGGTCCCACCATGATGTATGTGTTTCATCCATGCCGTCCATCCATTTTTACAAATCATATTAGGCCCTGATACCAAAAATGAGAGGGATATAAATCTCAGGTGGACCACACCACATGAAAACAATAGTGATTGGATATCCACCATTAAAACCCTTCTAAGGCCCATTGCTTTTTATTTGACATCCTATCTATTGATTAGGTCATACGAGCCCAGATGAAGGGAAAAAACTATGCGAAGACATCCATAAAACATATAAAAGCATTTGGTGGGGCCCACATGAGTTTTGGATGTGTATGAAACTTGGTCTGACTCCTCATCCAAGTGGGACACACATAATGAATGGGCTGGATCTATGAACCACATCTAGGTGGGCCCAATAAATGATTATGAATGTTTTAATGGGAGGATAACCCTCTCAACTATAGTATGTGGTGTGGCCCACCCAAGTCATGGATTGACTTTATTTTTAAGCTCGTGGCCCACCATGGAATGGTGCATCTGACTGACGGGCAAAGTTCAAGTGGACCCACCATAGAAAAGAGTGGGATAGTGACACCCACTATTGAAACCTTCTTAGGGCCGCCGCGATGTTTATTTGAGATCCAACTGTTTATAAGTTAATACGACATGGATGCAGATTGAAAATTGGTCTGACCCCTCATCCAAGTGGGACACACATAATGAGTGAGTTGGATATGTGAATCACATTTAGGCAGACCCAATATATGATTATGAATGTTTTACCGAAAATTTGGGATTAAAATACACTGTTCATCCATTTTTTGAGATCATTTTATATAAATATATAAAAAATGAATCATATTCAAAGATTAAATGGACCACACCACAAATAAGGGGAACATATTGGCTACTCCCCCTACACCATCAAATGGCTGGTGGTTGGTGCGGTGTGGGCCCCACCATGATTTATGGCCTCACTACCGTTTTTTATTTTTATTTTTAACTTTTAAACTAGTTGGATTTCAAATAAACATTACGATGGGCCTTGGGATAGTTTCAATGGTGGGAATCACCCTCCCGTTGTTTTCTGTGGTGGGGTCCCCTACAAATTTTTATTTGTCTCATTCTTTGGCTCGTGATATCTCAAAATGGATGGACGGTGTGGATATAACGAATATATCATAAGTTTATATATATATATATATATATATATATATATATATATATATATATATATATATATGAGAACTCCCCATGAGGTCTAGCTGTGTGGGCCCCGCCATGACTTAGTGTCGTAAATCAACACCGTGCATTTGATGGGTCCCCTTTAAATTATGGGATATCCCAAAAATCAGCCGTATACAGAACTCTGGTGGGCCATACCATCTAAAATCATGTGAAGACATGCCTAAAACATATAAAAGCACTTGGTGCGGCCCACCGAAAATTTGGATGCGTCTAAAACTTGGTATGACCCCTCATCCAAGTGGCACACACATAATGGATGGGCTAGATTTGTGAACCACATCTCTGTCTCAAGTGGATGATAAAAAAAATGAATTATATCTCATTCTCAAGTGGACCATGTTACAAGAAATAGTGTCGAATGAATTTTGACCTTTAAAGAGGTTTTGGGGGCCATAAAAGTTTTGGATCATGCTGATATTTATTTTTTTCCTTCATTCGGGTCTTTATGACCAAATTAACAGATTGGATGTCAAATAAACAGTACAGTGGGCCTTAGGAGGATTTTAATTGTGAATATCCATTCATTATTTTTGTCATGTGGTGTGGCCCACCTAGGATTTATATCCCTATCATTTTTTGTATCAAGCACTAAAATTATCTGTAAAAATGGATGAATGGAATGGATGAAACATGTACATCATGGTGGGGCCCACAGAGCACCGACCACCAGCCACCGTCCCGCCCAAATTTGGGCGCGGCACTGTTTGAGCGCGCCCAAAATTGGTGGACGTGGGTCGGTGCTCTATGGGTCCCACCATGATGTATGTGTTTTATCCATGCCGTCCATTCATTTTAAAAATTCATATTAAGGATTGACACCAAAAATGAAAGGGATATAAATCTCAGGTGGACCACATCACATGAGAACAATAGTGATTGGATATCCACCATTAAAACCCTCCTAAGATCCACTGTACTTTTTATTTGACATCTAATCCGTTGATTAGGTCATACAGGCCCAGATGAAGGGGAAAAAAAATTATCCCATTGATCCAAAACTTTATGTGGGGCCCAAAAGGTTTTTAATGGTCGACGCTCATTCAACACTGTTTCCTATAATGTGGTCCAGTTGAGATTGGGATGTACCTCTTTTTTTGCCTCATATCATAAAATGAAATGGAAAAATAGATGGACGGCAGTGATGAAACACATACATTATGGTGGGGCCCACAGAGCACCGACCACGTGGCAACGCGAGAGAGACTTATAAGTCTCACTCTCTCTCGCGCCCTCTCTCACTCTCTCGCTGTCTCCTCTCCCTCTCGGCGCTATCTCGCTGTCTCCTCTCCCTCTCGGCCGCTGTCTTCTCTCTCTCGGCCCTCTCTCTCTCTGGCTGTCTTCTCTCTCTCGGCCCTCTCTCTCTCTCCCCGCCGTTTCTTCTCTCTCTCGTGCTGTCTTCTCTCTCTCGGCTCTCTCCACTGCCCTCTCTCCACTGCCCTCTCTCCACCGTGCCCTCTCTCCAACTGAAACAGGTATCTCTCTCTCTCTCTCTCAATCTCTCTCAATCTCAAAACCGATTGAAACGATTTGGGGATTTAGGGATTTAAGGATTTGTGGATTTGGGGATTTAGGGATTTGGGGATTTAGGGATTTAAGGATTTGGGGATTTGGGGATTTAGGGATTTAGGGATTTGGGGTTTAGGGATTTAAGGATTTGGGGATTTGGGGATTTAGGGATTTAGGGATTTGGGGATTTAGGGATTTAGGGATTTCATGAATTTTACATCAAAATAGACTGATTAATCATGAAATTTCATGATATTCGGTGCAACTAAATGCAACCTTAATCAATATATAATAATTCATGATTGTTAATGACTTTTCATTTCATGATTTTCTTTTAGGTCGTGGTTGATTTAGGGATATCAAATATTAATATTGATTGAGGTTTATAATACTAATCTTCAATCTTTTACATTGGCAAAAGGTGTTTTTGAAAAATTTTAATTATTTGTATTTTTTTTTTCTAAAATCTCAAATTTTTTTTTTTTTCAATCTCTTTAACTCTATTCTTCTCGCCATGATGAGTTGCCTTACACCATACCCCCCATGACATGTATGTATGATGCATGTGGAAGTATGGCCATTAGCATGTAAAACTTCCCATTAGTGAATAATCATAGGCAAATGAGATGGATGATATTAGGTGGGCCAACAGAGAATGAGACAGCCAAAGAATGAGCATCCTAGAAAAAGTTGCTGATGGTCCACATTTCACGCGTGCCCCACTTCATGATCCAATGGCCCTGATTTTCTGATTAAGTGATTGACACAGTGGGCCACGTGATCGACAGCTCGAATATTATGTCAGCAATGTGGACCAGTTGTCATGAGTAGGGCTAAAAACAAAAAGTCAAACTCCACTTGTATGGTCGGATGAGCTTAATGGGACTTTAACTTGGGGTGGACAGTCAATATTGCTTGTTAGAAAAGTAAATGTGAAACAGTTTTTCATTTCTTTCTTTCTTTTTGGCCATGTAGAAAAACTTTGTTGTCCTTGAATGGGAGTTATTTGATGCTCTGGCAGCATAGGATGCATGATATGCAGGCACTTAAAAGTTATACATGTAGCTCAAATTAAATCTTCTAAATTGTTTAATCCACTGTTCAATAAGTCACCGTTGTTCATGAACAATGTCAATCTCGATTCATATATACTTGTTTGTTCAATAAGTCACTGTTCATGAACAATCTCAACCTCTAATTCATATATACTTGTTTGGTGAGATTGGACCACTGGACATCTTTCATTTTTAGATGTCTAATAAATGTCCACCAATTTAATATTTAGATAATAAGCATAAATTTTAGTTCATGAAACATCCCAATGCATCTAAATTAGGATCACAATTTGAATAGCCTTATTGGAATTACTTTTGTGTTAAGAATATAATTTCTAAGCAATTGTATATGATCATCCTTCAAACTTTGGCAAAGTTTGAAAGTGTTTGTGTGTGGGAGTAGCTACGGCCAAGAGAACTGGGCTCAAAACCATTCAATGGTTGGTATTCCAGCCTTATTCTTTCTTGTATTGTGGCCTACTTTAAACCTTTGGAATTAGCAACATGAACAGCAAAACAAATGTGAGGAGCAAATGTCTAGCAGTCATTATGGTGGGTCACACAACTTTTTATTTGATGGTGATGTAAGATGTGCCACAGATGTATTCTTAACATGGACGAGCCAAAAGAATTTTAAATTTGAGTGAAAGTAGTTTGTTAAAATTGGACCTAAATCCTACGTACAACATGATGTAATTGGGACTTAGGCGTATCTAATTCAAAGAGATTTATTATAGATATGGAGAAACTATCATTTAAAGTGTCAACATAACCGTAATTTTTTATTCGGACACCGTCATGAAACGCATGACCTATCAATATTTATGTAACGATGCTTATGGAGTAAGTAGATCGCAGACGTATGTTTTATGAGAAACATTTGTCTTGAAAGTCAAAATTGAGATTTTAGAAGAAAAAAATTACTACTTGAGTAATTTTCATTTTTTTCTTATATTCAGTCTTCCAAATTATTTTTCACTACATTAAAATCAATAAATGTTTTCAATGATTTATTACATTTTTCTATTTTCAATCAAAATTAGTTAATCTTTTCAATGCTTTTAGTAAAATAATACAAGTAACTAATTCATGGCTTGGTTTTATTTTCAATTCTCCTTGGCAATATGCAAGTAACTAATTCCTCAACCATCTCATGGCCAATTTCAATTTGAGTCAGCATAAACCTTTGGATCCTCTTTTTGAAAGGTATATTCACTCTAATCCAACTCCCAAGCCAGCAAATAAATTCAGCCCACAAATGTATTTCTTGCAATATTTCAAAATCTGAATGATATTTGTTACATTATTGACAGTAATATTGTTTTCTAATATGTGCCACCAAAAATTTGTTTATATAAAAAAATTTCCATTTGAATTTTTTTTGTATGGATGCATCATGCATGGTTTTATGATAAAACACATGTATGTATAAAACAAATTATTTGTTCCAAACAGAGACATTTATCAAAGGAGCACTATCAGTGATATTTAAGATTTTCATTATAAATAGATTAAGAGCCAATGATAATTATAAGTAGACTTACTGACAAAAAATAAAGAATTTAATTTTTTTCAAAACATGGAAAGACTAATCAGTCCTACTTCTTGTAACTTCAGCCACTGCTTCAAATGGAGGGACTGCACAAAGATTTGGTTAGGGAGACTACTGATGGTGAACTAGCAGCTGCAACAAATATGAGAGCTACAAAGGTGAAAAGAAACATAAGGATGTCGGTAAGATAAGATAGATTGACAGTACTTGTTTCAATTTTCTTGGATGGATGATGAATGTATTTGGGAATGTAAATGAAAATAAAAAACTTATAATATATATATATATATATATATATGTTATCAATGGAGGATACCTTGTTTAGGGGGACATGAAATTCTTGTAGCTTATGGTATGGTGCCCCAATATTGGTTGTATGTTACTAGTATGTAGTAGATAATACTAGGTTCAATAGTAGATAATACTAGAGAATCCCTACACCTAATCCTAATCTACTCCTTAACCTAAACCTAAACTTGAAAACTCAAACCTAAATCCATACACAAACCCAAACCCGAACCCGATTTCCTAAACCTTTACCTATTCTCAATTCCCTAAACCGTAACCTATAACCTATACTTATAACCTAAACCTATAACCTCTACCTGTAACCTTAACCTAAACATAAAACCTAAACCTAAACCCAAACCCGATCCTGAACCCAAATTTGAATCCCTAAACCCTTAGCCTAAATCTAAAACCCAAACGTAAACCCGATCTCGAACCTGAACCTGATTTCCTATACCTAAACCTTAACGTATTCTCAAATCCCTAAACTTAAACCTACACCTAATCCTAATCTCAACTCCCTAACCTAAACCTAGAGATAAACTTAAAAACCCAAACCTAAACCCGATTTCGAACCCGAATTTGAATTCCTAAACGCTTAGCCTAAACTTAAAACCCAAACGTAAACCCGATCTCGAACCCGAACCCAATTTCCTATACCTAAACCTTAACGTATTCTCAAATCCCTAAACCTAAACCTACACCTAATCCTAATCTCAACTCCCTAAGCTAAACCTAAACCTAAACTTGAAAACCCAAAACTAAACCCGAACCCGAACCCAATCCCGATTTCCTAAACCTAAACTTATGACCTTAACCTAAACCTATTCTCAAATCCCAAAACCTAAACCTATAACCTATAACCTAAAACAAAACCTAAAACCAAAACCAAAACCTATAACCTAAACTCGAACCCATTCTCAAATCCCATAACATATAACCTAAACCTAAACCAAAACCAAAACCTATAACCTAAACCCGAACCCAAACTCAAACCCAAACCCGAACCCGATTCCTAAACCTTAACCTAAACATATAACCTATAACCTATAACTTAAGCCTATACCTAAACCTAAAACCTTACTTATAACCTAAAACTATTCTCAAATCCGTAAACCTTAGCCTATAACCTAACCGAAACCTATACTTATAACCTAAAACTATTCTCAAATCCCAAAACCTATAACCTAAACCCAAACCCGAACCCGAATTCCTAAACCTTAACCTAAACATATAACCTATAACCTATAACTTAAGCTATACCTAAACCTAAAACCTTACTTATAACCTAAAACTATTCTCAAATACCAAAACTTATAACCTAAACCCGAACTCGAACCCAAATTCCTAAACCTTAACCAAAACATATAACCTATAACCTATAACCTAAGCCTATAACTTAAACCAAAAGCTAAACCTATAACCTAATCCTAAACCTATAACCTAAATCTACACCTAATTCTAATCTCAACTCCCTATCCTAAACCTAAACCTAAAATTGAAAACCCAAACCTAAACGCGATCCCGAACCCGAACCCAATTTCCTAAATCTATACCTTAACCTATTCTCAATTCCCTAAACCTATAGCTTATAACCTAAACCTAAACCTAAACCTAAAACCTAAATGTATTCTCAAATCCCTAAACCTAAACCTACACCTAATCCTAATCTCAACTCCCTAACCTAAACCTAAACCTAAACTTGAAAACCCAAACCTAAAACCCGATCCCGAACCCGATTTCCTAAACCTAAACCTTAACCTATTCTCAAATCCCTAAACTTAAACCTACACCTAATCCTAATCTAAACTCCCTAACCTAAACCTAAACCTAAACTTGAAAACCCAAACCTAAACCCAATCCCGAACCCGAATTCCTAAACATAAACCTACACCTAATCCTAATCTCGACTCCCTAACCTAAACTCCGAACCTAAACTTGAAAACCCAAACCTAAACCCGAACCCGAACTCCGAACCCGATTTCCTAAACCTAAACCTTAACATATTCTCAATTCCCTAAACCTATAGCTTATAAGACCTTAAAACCTTAACCTTAACCTAAACCTATAACCTTAAAACCAAAACCTATGTCCTAAAACCTAAACTTATAACCTATAACCTAACCTAAACCTAAAACCTAAACCTTAACCAATACCTAAAACCTAAATGTATTCTCAAATCCCTAAACCTAAACCTACACCTAATCCTAATCTCAACTCCTAACCTAAACCTAAACCCGATCCCAAACCCGAACCCGATTTCCTAAACCTAAACGTTAACCTATTCTCAATTCCCTAAACCTATAGCTTTTAACCTAAACCTAAACCTTAACCTAAACTTATAACCTTAACCTAAACTAAAACTTATGACCTAAAACCTAAATGTATTCTCAAATCTCTAAACCAAAACCTACACCTAATCCTAATCTCAACTCCCTAACCTAAACCTAAACCTAAACTTGAAAACTCAAACCTAAAACCCGATCCCGAACCCGAACCGATTTCCTAAACCTAAACCTTAACCTATTCTCAAATCCCAAACTTAAACCTACACCTAATCCTAATCTAAACTCCCTAACCTAAACCTAAACCTAAACTTGAAAACCCAAACCTAAACCCAATCCCGAACCCGAATTCCTAAACCTAAACCTACACCTAATCCTAATCTCGACTCCCTAACCTAAACCTGAACCTAAACTTGAAAACCCAAACCTAAACCCGATCCCGAACCCGAACCCGATTTCCTAAACCTAAACCTTAACATATTCTCAATTCCCTAAACCTATAGCTTATAAGACCTTAAAACCTTAACCTTAACCTAAACCTATAACCTTAAAACCAAAACCTATGTCTTAAAACCTAAACTTATAACCTATAACCTAACCTTAACCTAAACCTAAAACTTAAACCTTAACCAATACCTAAAACCTAAATGTATTCTCAAATCCCTAAACCTAAACCTACACCTAATCCTAATCTCAACTCCCTAACCTAAACCTAAATCCGATCCAGAACCCGAACCCGATTTCCTAAACCTAAACCTTAACCTATTCTCAATTTCCTAAACCTATAGCTTATAACTTAAACCTTAACCTAAACCTATAACCTTAACCTAAACCAAAACTTATGACCTAAAAAATAAATGTATTCTCAAATCTCTAAACCTAAACCTACACCTAATCCTAATCTCAACTCCCTAACCTAAACCTAAACCTAAACTTGAAAACCCAAACCTAAAACCCGATTCCAAACCCGAACCCGATTTCCTAAACCTAAACCTTAACCTATTCTCAAATCCCTAAACTTAAACCTACACCTAATCCTAATCTAAACTCTCTAACCTAAACCTAAACCTAAACTTGAAAACCCAAACCTAAACCCAATCCCGAACCCAAATTCTAAACGTAAACCTACACCTAATCCTAATCTCGACTCCCTAACCTAAACTCGAACCTAAACTTGAAAACCTAATCCCGATCCCGAACTTTGAACCCGATTTCCTAAACCTAAACCTTAACATATTCTCAATTCCCTAAACCTATAGCATATAAGACCTTAAAACCTTAACCTTAACCTAAACCTATAACCTTAAAACCAAAACCAATGTCCTAAAACCTAAACTTATAACCTATAACCTAACCTTAACCTAAACCTAATACCTAAACCTTAACCAATACCTAAAACCTAAAAATAAACCTAAATGTATTCTCAAATCCCTAAACCTAAACCTACACCTAATCCTAATCTCAACTCCCTAACCTAAACCTAAACCCGATCCCGAACCCGAACCCGATTTCCTAAACCTAAACCTTAACCTATTCTCAATTCCCTAAACCTATAGCTTATAACCTAAACCTTAACCTAAACCTAAACTAAAACTTATGACCTAAAACCTAAATGTATTCTCAAATCTCTAAACCTAAACCTACACCTAATCCTAATCTCAACTCCCTAACCTAAACCTAAACCTAAACTTGAAAACCCAAACCTAAAACCCGATCCCGAACCCAAACCCGATTTCCTAAACCTAAACCTTAACCTATTCTCAAATCCCTAAACTTAAACCTACACCTAATCCTAATCTAAACTCCCTATCCTAAACCTAAACCTAAACTTGAAATCCCAAACCTAAACCCAATCTCGAACCCGAATTCCTAAACCTAAACCTACACCTAATCCTAATCTCGACTCCCTAACCTAAACTCGAACCTAAACTTCAAAACCCAACCCTAAACCCGATCCAGAACCCGAACCCGATTTCCTAAACCTAAACCTTAACATATTCTCAATTCCCTAAACGTATAGCTTATAAGACCTTAAAACCTTAACCTAAACCTATAACCTTAAAACCAAAACCTATGTCCTAAAACCTAAACTTATAACCTATAACCTAACCTTAACCTAAACCTAAAACCTAAACCTTAACCAATACCTAAAACCTAAATGTATTCTCAAATCCTAAACCTAAACCTACACCTAATCCTAATCTCAACTCCCTAACCTAAACCTAAATCCGATCCACGAACACGAACCCGATTTCCTAAACCTAAACCTTAACCTATTCTCAATTCCCTAAACCTATAGCTTATAACCTAAACCTTAACCTAAACCAAAACTTATGACCTAAAACCTAAATGCATTCTCAAATCTCTAAACCTAAACCTACACCTAATCCTAATCTCAACTCCCTAACCTAAACCTAAACCTAAACTTGAAAACCCAAACCTAAAACCCGATTAGAACCCGAACCCGATTTCTAAACCTAAACCTTAACCTATTCTCAAATCCCTAAACTTAAACCTACACCTAATCTAATCTAAACTCCCTAACCTAAACCTAAACCTAAACTTGAAAACCCAAACCTAAACCCAATCCCGAACCCAAATTCCTAAACCTAAACCTACACCTAATCCTAACTGGACTCCCTAACCTAAACTGAACCAACTTGAAAACCCAAATCCGATCCCGAACCTGAACCCGATTTCCTAAACCTAAACCTTAACATATTCTCAATTCCCTAAACCTATAGCTTATAAGACCTTAAAACCTTAACCTTAACCTAAACCTATAACCTTAAAACAAAACCTATGTCCTAAAACCTAAACTTATAACCTATAACCTAACCTTAACCAATACCTAAAACCTAAAAATAAACCTAAAACCTAAATGTATTCTTAAATCCCTAAACCTAAACCTACACCTAATCCTAATCTCAACTCCCTAACATAAACCTAAACCCGATCCCAACCCGAACCCGATTTCCTAAACCTAAACCTAAACCTTAACCTATTCTCAATTCCGTAAACCTATAGCTTATAACCTAAACCTTAACCTAAACCTATAACCTTAACCTAAACCAAAACTTATGACCTAAAACCTAAATGTATTCTCAAATCTCTAAACCTAAACCTACACCTAATCCTAATCTCAACTCCCTAACCTAAACCTAAACCTAAACTTGAAAACCCAAACCTAAAACCCGATCCAGAACCCGAACCCGATTTCCTAAACCAAACCTTAACCTATTCTCAAATCCCTAAACTTAAACCTACACCTAATCCTAATCTAAACTCCCTAACCTAAACCTAAACCTAAACCTAAACTTGAAAACCCAAACCTAAACCCAATCCCGAACCCGAACCCGAATTCCTAAACCTAAACCTTAACCTATTTTCAAATCCCTAAACCTAAACCTACACCCAATCCTAATCTCGACTCCCTAACCTAAACCTGAACCTTTTTTTTCCTTTTTTTTTTTTTTTACTTATGAAGTTAAACTTTATATGTATTATGCGTGGATGAATAATGTATTGTGGATAAGATTGTTTGTGTTTGGATGAATGTAGTTTATGTTTGGATGAATTTACGTCGTTTGGGTTTAGATGGATGTGAATGTGAATGTGAATGTGAATGTGATGAAACAGGTGTATATCAGTCCTGTTTGGATGAAACAGGTGAATGTGAATGAAACAGGTGTATATTAGTCTTGTTTGGATGAAACAGATGTATATCAGTCCTGTTTGGATGAAACAGGTGAATGTGAATGAAACAGGTGTATGTCAGTCCTGTTTGGATGAAACAGGTGTATATCAGTCCTGTTTGGATGAAACAGGTGTATGTCAGTCCTGTTTGGATGAAACAGGTGTATATTAGTCCTGTTTGGATGAAACAGGTGTATGTGAATGAAACAGGTGTATATCAGTCCTGTTTGGATGAAACAGGTGAATGTGAATAAAACAAGTGTATATCAGTCCTGTTTGGATGAAACAGGTGAATGTGAATGTGATGAAACAGTTTGGATTTACGTATGTGAATGAAACAGGTGTATATCAGTTCTGTTTGGATGAAACAGGTGAATGTGAATGAAACAGATGTATATCAGTCCTGTTTGGATGAAACAGGTGTATATCAGGTGTATGTCAGTCCTGTTTGGATGAAACAGGTGTATATCAGTCCTGTTTGGATGAAATAGGTGTATGTGAATGAAACAGGTGTATATCAGTCCTGTTTGGATGAAACAGGTGAATGTGAATGAAACAGTGTATATCGATCTGTTTGGATGAAACAGGTGAACGTGAATGTGATGAAACAGTTTGGATTTATGTATGTGAATGAAACAAGTGTATATCAGTCCTGTTTGGATGAAACAGGTGAATGTGAATGAAACAGGTGTATATCAGTCTTGTTTGGATGAAACAGGTGAATGTGAATGTGATGAAACAGTTTGGATTTACATAGTTTGTATAACAGGTGTATATCAGGAAGAATACTGTACAGGTCAAATTTAAAAATGTCCTTAAAGGGTCATAAGAGACGGCCTATAGCAGTCCTTTTAAAGGACGGTCCATGACCAATCCTTTTAATCAGACGGCCTATAACCGTCCTTTTGTTGCTCATAAGAGACGGTCTATGACAGTCATTTTCAAGGACGGTCTATGACCGTCCGCTTAAAGGACGGTCCATGGCCGCCTTTAAAGTCTCATAAGAGACGGTCCATGACGGTCCTTTTAAGGACGGTCCATATGATCCTTTTAAGGACGGTCTGTGGCCGTCCTTTTTAGATCATAAGAGACGGTCCATGACAGTCCATTTTAAGGGACGGTCCATGACCGTCCTTTTTTAGGACGGTCCATGGCCGTCTTTTTTTCGTCAATAAGAATGACGGTTTTCAACCGTCCTTTAAAAAATAAGACACGTCAAAATTTGACGGCCTATGCGACGGTCCATGACCGTCCTTTTTGGTCATTTGAGACGGTTTTGGACCGTCATTTTTTCGCTGTTTTGGCGTAGTGGGGTGGGTTAGTTTTGGATATGGCTGAAACTTAGTGTGAACCCTCGTCCAAGTGGGACACACATAATGAACGGGCTAGATGTGTGAAACACTTCACGGTGGGCCCTATAGAGGATCAGGTCGTATTGTGTGGGTATCCACTCTTAACTGTTGCCTGTAATGTCGCCCACCTAAGACATTGATTAACCTGACTTTTAGGCGTGGCCAACCACAAAAAGGTGCATCTGACTGATGAGGTGGACATGATGGATGACTTGACTCAGAACTCAGTTGAGTCAACTCGACTTGACTAGAAATCAAACCAACACTGAGGTCTTAGCTCCATTCCCCAGTGGGGGTGGCTAACAGTGAACTGACGGTGGGGTGTACCAACAAGCTAACCAAAAAAAAATATAAAAAAATAACCATGAAACTTGCTCAACCAAGTTAATCAATAGCATTTACCAGCTGACCAAGTAGTTGTTTGTGTTAAAAAAAATTGCAAATTGTATGTTCATAATACCTTAAGTGCATAAGATTAGTCTAAATTCCTAATTTAATTATTATTTTTTATTAAATGTGGAGTTGAGTCGAGTGGAGCGAATCTTCCAAACAGTCCAACCCAAATAGACTTTTAAGCAAGCAAAGAGTGAGTTCAATGTATGGCGACATGTACAATTTTATAGTGCCTATATATCAAGTATCATACACAGCCAGAGTATTAAATAACTCGCAATGTGGCATATATGAATGCCTAAAGATTATATAAATACTCTCAAACTCTCAAATGAAAGTATCCAAACACTACATTGACTGTAGGAACTGTTGGGCCTTACTGCCATCAGTTTCAATTATTCAGTTATAAGAATTTACCCCACCAATTCTCTTTGCCTCTTAAAGAACCATAAAAATTGATCGGGTTCGTCAAGTGTTCAGATTCATTGCCGGTCCCAAACACTAAATCATTCATCTTTTTCAAAGTGATAAGGTAGGTAAACATGCAAGTAACAGTAATGCGGTCTTATATATATATATATATATATATATATATATATATATATATATATATATATATATGAGAGAGAGAGAGAGAGATTTGACATTTGAAGAGCAGTGGTTTGATGAATTTGATAGAGTTTTTCTCTTTCTTTTTTTCTTTTTTTAATGGAAATTGAGATTTATCTTTACTGGCCCCACACACTGTATATGCCATGAGTAATGGACGGTTGTTTTTTAAAGAAAAAAATTCCTAAGGATGTGAACCGTTGACCATTTTATAATTTTACCAGTTGCCCATAGATGAAATGACAAAAATCTAGATTAGGTATTTGATACGCTAGCATAGTGTGATGGATGATATGCGAGCGCTTGGATTGGTCTCATGGCACATATCTAATTCAAAATTAGGCCGTCCAGATCAGCTAATCCAATGTACATAGGTTATAAAGCTAAAATATATTAAACCATTATAATCACTGATAATTTGCCACAAACATGAACCATTTGGATTGTAACGGTCTCAAGGACAGTCACAAATGTGGGACCCGTCAACTCCACGTGGCATTAGCAGAGTCTCTTGTAAGTGAAATCCTAAAAACTTTCTATCAGTTTCTTTTCTCTGTGCTTTTCAACAATTATCCTCAGTTTTTTTTTTTTTTTTGTTTTTTTTTTCTTCTTCTTTTTTCTTTCTTTCTATCTTTTGAGAAGTCATGGGCAGATAAGTATTACTGTCATGGATAGAGCATATAGGGAACAGGGAAGAAATGCCAAGCATCCATTTACTACAATCTAGGAAACAGAATGGATACATGTGCATTTGTAATAAACTAGAATCTGATGCAGGACATCCAAGCCATGTGAATGGTGGGACCCACCATCAAAATTACGAACCCTGGAGCATGCCCATTTTGTAAATTTATATTTACTATCTAGTTCATTCAAAGCAGTCTTCACACCAAGATGAACCTAGTATTATCTACTACATACTAGTAACATACAACCACTATTGGGGCACCATACCATAAGCTACAAAATTTCATATCCCCCTATACTAGTAACAAGGTATCCTCCATTAATAACACACACACACACACACACACACACACACATATATTATAAGTTATTTATTTTTATTTACATTCACAAATACATTCATCATCCATCCAACTATTAACAACATTATCCAACCAACTCTTAATAATAATTTGCACCTTAACGTACTAGGAACCGTCATGCACCGTAATGTCTTACGACAGAGCGGGTTCTGAGGAGTTACAAGTTAACCATGACGACAACATATAAATGAAGCGATAAAGATATAAATAATTCAAAATTAATTTAAGGTTTTGAGAACTTACATCCACCTCACTCTTATTGCCAAGTACTCCTGATGAAAATGCATTCACACTACAAGAAGGGAGAAAAAAAAATAATAAAGAATATGTAGCTGCACCGGTACGGTCTAGTATGAATGGCTGCCTAAGTACCCAATGTTCGGAAGATTGGGATCAAGCCACTATGTAGTTCTTAATATTTAAATCAGAACATTTTATGCATAAGCAGAGAAAAAATCAAAACAAATCATAATAGAAATATGTCTACCTTCTGTTACGCATAAGAAGATGAAAAGCTGAAACAAAGCACTACATTAGTAAAGCAAAAGTACTAAATAATTCAAGATAAAGATTTAGTCAAATAATATCTAAAATAACCTCAAACACAATCCACGTCCTGACCAAATTTAAAAACTTAGTTTACGAATGAACATAGTAAGGAACAATGTCAGAGGAAACAAATCCATTAAACAAACACAACAGGAAAGGATGATATGATCACCTACAGGATACAGAATTGCAACTTATTACCCACTTTTTATATGATAAAAAAAAAGGTGTTCAACTTTCAGGTATGGGGAAATCAATGTCGTTGGTTGGATATTGTAATGGATCCAACTAAGATTATTAGATTTGACTCTTGGCGAATTTGGATGAAGGTACCATGTGTGGTACTGGTTCCAAACCTGATGATTTGGTCATCCCATTAGGTCTTGCTGAGAGCATCAATTAGTATTCAGAGTAGGGTCCATATGCAAAATAAGGTCCGAGAAGGAGTTGAAATCAAGTATTAGGGTCCATATTCAGAATAGGGTAAGATTTAAATTCAGGTCCATAACATATAGAAAGGAAACTTCGAAGGAACAAACATAACAAGGAACAATGTCCAAAGAGGAAACAAAATCATTAAACAAACACAACAGGAAAGGGATATAGAATTGTAGCTTTTTACCCACTTTTTATCGAAACAGTTCAAATTTCAAGTATGGGGCAATCAATGTGGTTGGTTAGATATTGTATTGGATCCAACTGAAATGATCAGATTTGATTCCTGGCGAATTTGGAATACCATGCGTGGTACTGGTTCTAAATCTGATGATTTAGCCATCCCATTAGGTCTTGTCGGGTCTGCTTTTGAGCATGAATTAGTAGTCGGAAAAGGTACAGATCCCAAATAAGGTCTAGGATGGTGATGGAATTAGGTATTCATGTTTAGGCCTGCATCCAGATTCAGGTCCATAACATACACATATTTTGTACATTATATATAAAAAGTATAATTATATAATGATAAAACTTAAAGATCATATATTTAGGTAACCAAGCTAGCCCCATTTCTAATAAGATCCAAGACACTAGACCAAAAACCAACCTGATTAACCAAATTAGATATCCATAGACCCACGTACACATTTGACAGCCTACTCATTAGTCTCTTGTGTTGCCATATTGTGAGATACATGAGGACAACATTATAGGCTTCTTGCAGTCAGTGTGACAAATATTGCCGAGATTTTGAAAATACATGGTAATATCACAAGAAATACATTTGATGATACTATCACAAGATCTTCAAAATCTCAGCAGATATTAAAATCTTGGTTTTTGGGCACCAAGGAGAATATGAGGAGTTGCATGTGTTGGACGATTTGCATCTTGGGAGAGGCAGTGCTTAGAGTAGGCACAAATGATGGCGTTCCATGAGTGTCGTGCGTGTTGAATGCTGCCACAACAATCATACATTGAATGCTGTCAAACTACTAGTAAAAAAATGGAGTCTTCCCAAAACCCTCCGATTACACCAACACCAAACCCTAGAAAAATTAAAATTCCTACCAAAAGAAATCAAATCACTCGAAAAAAGCTATATTTCGATCCAAAACCCTACACAAATCAAATTTCCACAAATAACTCCAATTCAACTAAAATCAAACCCTGTCACACATTTTCTAGAAATCAGAGGCGAATCGCATACCTTCCGATGCGAAATCTGAGAAACAAAAACCTCTGAAACGAGCAATCGATAGAAACAGAATCTCGCCCGAAATGGAGATTGGGTTTTAGGGTTTCTTGAATCCGAAAATGAGAGCGAGAGAGGGGGAAAAATGAGAGCGAGAGAGGGGCAAATGGAATTCAAAAGAGGGTTTTAGAAATCCCTCTTCGAAAATAAAATTTGCATTTAAATTCGTACAATGTGTGTTTTACATCATTTAAATAATATCATATGTTATCATCCGTACATTTAACAGACCACGTAATAGTTGTTTATGATTTTATTATGTGGTAGAATTATCGATATTAACAATCTACAAGTGTAACCACTATTTAGATGGTATGGATAGCCCTAAATCATTGCCACAAGTGATATGAATAAATCACCACCATTTTACATTATATCCATAACTACGAACTAACACTTAAGTTTCCATTACGGACGAGTTTGGCCAGTGATGCTGGTCGATGCTATGTGGACCCCACTATGATGTATGTGTTATATCCACACCGTCCATCCATTTTGAGATATCATTTTAAGTCATGAGCCAAAGAATGCGGCAGATAAAAATCTGTAGTGGACCCCACCACAAAAAACAGTGGGGAGAGTGATTCCCACCGTTGAAACTATCCTAAGGCCCATCATAATGTTTATTTGAAATCCAATATGTTCAAAAGCCAAAAAAGACATGAAATAAGGGAAAACACAAATATCAACTTGATCTAAAACTTTTGTGGCCTTTAGAGGTTTTTAATGGTAGGCGTCATTGACCCACTGTTTTCTATGCTGGGGTCCATTGGAGCTTTGGATTTAACTCATTCTTTGGATATTGCCCTAAAATGATATCTCCAAATGGATGGAAGGTGTGGATAGAAAACATACATCATGGTGGACCCCACGGAACTTGCAAATGTCACTTCAGTAGCTAGTCTCGCTACTCCCCCTGACACTAGCCTCATGGCTGGTGGTCAGTGCTCTGTGGACCCCACCATGATGTATGTATTTCATCCATTTTTAAAGATCATTTTAGGGATTTATTCCAAAAACGAGAGGTATATAAATCTCAGGTGGACCACATCACATGAAAATAATAGTGATTGGATATCCATCATTAAAATCCTCCTAAGGCCCACTGTACTGTTTATTTGACATCCAATCTGTTTATTAGGTCATACAAGCCTAGATGAAGGGGAAAAACAAAAATCATCTCGATCTAAAACTTTTATGGCCCCCAAAATGTTTTTAATGGTTGACGCTCATTCAACACTGTTTCCTGTAATGTGGTCCATTTCAGATTGGGATATACCTCATTTTTGGTCTCATGTCGTAAGATGATCTTTAAAAATAGATGGATGGCATGGATGAAACACATACATCATGATGGGGCCCACAGAGCACCGACCACCAGCCATTGGCTGGTGTCAAGGGGAGTGGCGAATCTGTTCCCCTTATTTGTGGTGTGGTCTATTTAATCTTTAGATATGATTCATTTTTAAAAAAATTCTCTAAAATGATTTTGAAAAATGGATGAACGGTGTACGTTGATCCCAAATTTTCGGTAAATCCAGAACTCAAGTGGACTATGCCCCACGAAACAGTGCGGAATAATGATTTCCACAGTTGATACCTTCCTTAGGCCCACAGTAATGTTTATTTGCCATCAAAACTGTTTATAATATCAAAAATATATGAATGAAGAGAAAGCACAAACATTAGCTTGATCCAAAACTTTTATGGCCTCCAAGAATTTTTCAATGGTAGAGGTTCAATCACACTATTTCCTGTGGTGTGGTCCACTTGAGCTTTGGATATGCTTCCTTTTTGTTCTTTAGACTTCAAATTATCTGTTAACATGGATGAATAGAGTGGATAAAATAAATAAATAATGGTGGATCCCACAGAGTTTACTCTAGTAAGGGTAATGAGTAACTCACCTAACTGTAGTGGAGAGGGGTTTCCTTAAAACATTCATAATCATATATTAGGCTTGCCTAAATGTGATTCACATATCCAACCCACTCATTATGTGTGTCCCACTTGGATGAGGGGTTAGACCAAGTTTTAACCACATCAAAAACTCATGTGGGCGCCACCAAGTACTTTTATATTTTTTTAAAGATGTCTTCACATGGTTTTAGATGGTATGGCCCACCTGAGTATCGTATATGGATGATTTATGAGATACCTCATAACCTAAAGGGGACACATCAAATGCATGGTGTTGATGTTCGACACACATCATGATGGGGCTCACAAAACTTACTAACATCAATTCTAAGTTTCTTACAAGGTCAATAAGTTGGGTCACAATTTTGACTAGAATATTTGATCCATTTTACATGTCAGCTCCATTCACTCTATTTTACTGATCAATACCCTCAATTTAACTAGTTACTCACCCTAATCAGGATACATATGAGAAAGATATTGGGCATACAAGATTGATCAACAATTTAAGTGAAATTTATATATATTAGAAAGCCTGTGCAACAAAGGCTCTATTAGGCTACTGTAATGACTGTGTGACATTGCTAAGTACATTTATTGCACTGGCAAACTCATTTTTCCATAACAACTCAAATAATACATGGATCTTAAATCGAGTGATCCATAGCGTTGAAAAATAGTGAGACGAGTTACTCACCATTGAACACACTCTTTCATGGTGTTGCACCTTCTCTCTGTTTTCCTGTCTCTTATGACTTGATTTATTGTCAGAAAGTTGCCTATGCTCTACCTTGATGACCATGTGGCATGAAAATCAGGCCAATCCACTAACTAGGTAGGACACATCGTCAAAATCAACGAATAATGGTTTGGCCCACCTAATGAGTGGATCAACCTCATTTTCAACATAGTTGATCTTTGTTTGGGCGCTGGATTGCATCCTTCCTTGCTTGAACCCACTCGGTCTAGGCAGGTCTTTGTGGGGCCCACTGTGATGTATGGGATTTGTCCACACTGTCCATCTATCTTATTCAGATCATTGTGGGGTATGAGCTCAAAAATGAGGCAGATCCAAGGCTAGAGTGAACCACAGCGGTGCTAAAAACTTCTAGGGAGCCATAGAAGTAGTGAATCAGTAGATATTTTTGTGTTCCCTTCATCCAGGTCCATGTAACCTTATAAATAAGTTAGATGGAAAATAAGCATGATGGTGAGCCCTAGGATGGTTTCAACTGTGAGTATCATTATTGTTATAGGAAGATCCGAGCCGATTACAATCGGAGAGATAGACGATCCACTAGTCCGGGTGGAGAGTCCGAGCCTCGGCATAATACTAGGAAGGAGGGTTAAGATGGGTGAAGCTCCCATTCGTGACCGCCTTCTTTCCAAGGGCAGTCGGAAGGGAAAACATTTAAGCTGTATGATCAACCCTGAACGAACATCTATCATAATACCGAGAATGACCAGCTGCATTACTTACGAACGGACCAAGGTTCGGCTCAGGATTGGCACAGTCAATCCTCGGCTCGGAGCGATGCCATCGTCCTCGATCTAGTCGAGCCGAGGCATCTCCGAGGATAAAGGTTTCGCGTGCTAAGTGGGGAAACTGCCATGTATAGACGTGCCCTATTATCTCGTCCGTAGATACACACGCCGTAACACATGATCTCCGGATTTTGGGCAGTATCTCCATGATCTGTAAATCACACTGATCGTGCCGAGATTATCGAATGCGAATCAAGCGATGAAGAGGTATAAATATCACATCGTCCCAAGACAACAGGTACGCAACATCTGGCACTCTCTCTTTCCTCCCCAATTTAGACCCAGATTCCATTGTCCTGACTTAGGCATCGGAGGGTCCCCCGGCTTAGCCAGGGTCTCCATTGCTCATGGTTTATGTGCAGGAAACTAGGTCCTTCATCTATTCGGAATATGTGAAGAGGGGAAGAGGGCTGACCAGATTTTGACCTCAACATTTTTGGCACCGTCTGTGGGAAACTGATACAAAAAGTCAGGTTCCTGTTCTTGAAAGCTATGGCCAGAGGGAAGAAGAAGGCAGTGGTGGTGGAACCGGAGCAGACCCGCTCTTCGTCATCACTTCATGCGGAATCTGCTCCGGGCCCTTCCCAGCGTTCTCGTAATCGTTCCAACAAATACCGCGCCTTGCAAGGTGAAGTACAGGCCTTGCGCGATGAGGTGGAACGGATGAGGCAGGAGCGCGAGTCCCAGCAACAACCCGAGAGGAGAAGTCCAGCAACTGTCGGGCCAGTCGTTCAAGCCCATTCAGTGACAAGGCATGGGACATCTCTGCAGCGATCTACCCGAGCACTAGTTTCGGCTCAAAATCCTCCTCCAGCTCCAGTGCGAGCCCCTACCAGGAATGCGACGACTTGGGCCCCGATGGATGTCCCAGCCGCCTCGGCTCTGGCTCCAACGGACCTTTGTCACACCCTGGAGAGGAGAAGGGAAAGGAGAACGCCCGAGCCGGAGAACACTCGGGAAGTAGTGGCGGAAAATAGGGATCCCTGGGAGTCACGATTCGCAGACCTGACTAATCAAGTTCTGATGTTACGGAAGCAACAACAACCATCATCAACCCCGGCTGCTGTTGAAGCCATGATGGAAGAGACCGAGCCTCCGTTCACCTCGAAATCATGAACGAAGTGATGCCTCGAGATTTCGGATTCCTCCTGTCATCCAGTACTCCGGGTCGGGCGACCCATCCGAACACGTGGAAGCTTATCGTTCGTGGATGCAGATAAAGACTGCAACTGATGCAATGATGTGCAGAGGATTCTCGATTACTCTAGCTGGATCCGCTCGGAGTTGGTATCGGCAATTCAAGCCTGGATCCATATCTTCATTTGAAGAACTGGCTCGGTCGTTCCTTACCCAGTTCATAAGCGGTAAGAGAAGCCGAAAACCTAATACCTACCTGCTTACCATCAAACAAGGTCCGAAAGAGTCCTTGAAGGATTACATTGCTCGATTCAACGAGGAAGCATTGCAGGTGGAAGACTATGACGACAAGATGGCTCTCGCCGCAGTATGTAGCGGCTTGAGGGAAGGAAGGTTCGCCTTCTCTATAGGAAAGAACCCGGCGAAGACGTTAGCCGAGTTTATTGCTAGAGCCCAGAAATATGTCCACGCCGAGGAGTTCTCTGCTACTAGCAAGAACATCCGAATAACCGAGCCGAATGGGAAAGGAAAGAGGCCAAGGAACGAGGAACCCCAAGCCCCCAGGAAAAACTCGGATAATCATTCTTCTCGCGATCGCCGACCGAGCAGGAAGCCAGAGAGGAGATTCCGTTCCTACACACCTCTCAACACTACCGCCGAGCAGATCTTGCTGGATATCCGCAGCGAGAAACTTCTCAACTGGCCAGTCTGCATGCGGGCAGACCCGGAACTTCGCGACAGGCGTAAGTATTGCCGCTTCCATCGAGATCATGGCCACAATACCGATGAGTGTGTAGATCTCAAGGATGAGATTGAATCCCTCATTCGGAAGGGGCACTTACGTCGGTACACCAAGCAAGAGAAAACTACTCGGAAAGAGGAGCGAGTACGAGAGCGCCCCAAAAATCTACCCGAAGAACCTGTGGAGATCCGCACCATCTTCAGAGGTACATCAGGTGGAGAAGACTCAAAATGAGCCCGAAAAGCTCATTCCCGAAGGAGCCCGGAGCATTACATCAATCTTACCGAGCGGCCTAACAAAGAACCATGAGTCAGTCCCTGTAGCCTTACCTTCACGGAAGATGACGCTCGGGGGATCCAACATCCACACGATGACGCCTTGGTGGTCACTATGACCATAGCCAATCATAAGGTGTACCGGGTTCTCGTTGACACTGGAAGTTCAGCCGACGTGATCTACTCTGAAGCCTTCAGAAGGATGGGGATTCCACAGTCTCATCTCAGGCCTGTGAAGACCCCCTTACACGGCTTTGCTAGAGAGAGAGTAATCTCTAAAGGAGCTATTTTCCTCTCAGTGACTGCGGGAGAGGGGCAACATCAAGTCACCTTGATGGTGGACTTCCTTGTTGTCAATGTACCATCGTACATAATGTGATTATGGGCAGGCCCTCCCTCAATGCAATGCGGGCGGTCGTGTCTACTTATCACCTAATGATGAAATTTCCCGCCGAAGGCAGAACAGGTTACCTCCGAGGCGATCAACGCGAGGCTCGAAGATGCTATGCCATTGCGGTTCAAAAAGGGTCTGTAAAGCAAACACTCACTGTCAACATCTTGGACCCGCACGGACCTATCGAGAATAAGCCAATTGAAGATCTGGAGAAGGTACCGCTTGACGAAGCCGATCCTAGTAAGACGGTTCAGTTCGGAACATCACTCAGGCTTAAGCAACGCTCCGAGCTGTTAACTTTCCTGCGACGACACAGGGACGTATTCCCCTGGTCGCACACGGATATTCCAGGAATCTCTTCAGACGTTTTAATCCATCGGCTGAACGTGGATCCCGACCACAAGCCTGTGAAGCAAAAGAGGAGACCGTTTGATGCCGAGCGATGTGAAGCCATCGCGGAAGAAGTCTCAGTCCTGTCGGACGCCGGCTTCATAGAAGAAGTATATTATCCAGAGTGGATCTCAAACGTGGTGTTGGTTAAGAATGCAAATGGTAAATGGAGAGTTTGCGTGGACTACTCAGACCTGAACAAAGCATGTCCGAAAGACAGTTTCCTATTGCCTCGGATTGATCAATTAGTAGATAGCACAGCAGGACACGAACTACTTTCCTTCCTGGACGCCTACTTTGGTTACAATCAGATCGCGATGCATCCCCCAGATAGGCAGAAGACTACCTTTATCACAGACAGGGGGCTCTACAGTTACCGGGTCATGCCATTTGGCCTGAAAAACGCTGGGGCCACATACCAGAGGCTAGTCAACCAGATGTTCGTAAGATAGATCGGGTGCACGATGGAAGTTTACGTCGATGACATGTTGGTAAAAAGCGTCAAGGCATCCGATCACTTGGCGGACCTCGGAGAAACCTTCGCAGTCCTCCAAGAATATCAAATGAAGCTGAACCCAGCCAAGTGTGCTTTCGGAGTCAGTTCAGGAAGATTCCTTGGATTCCAAGTCAGCTAGAGAGGCATCGAAGACAACCCTGATAAGCTTAAAGCACTCATCGACATGAGTTTGCCTCGGACTGTCAAGGAAATACAATACCTCACTGGTCGGGTAGCAGCGCTCGGACGCTTCATATCCCGAGCCACTGATAAATGCCTCCCATTCTTTCAGCAATTGAAGGGTTATAAGAAGGCCGAGTGGACGCCTGAATGTGAGCAAGCTTTCCAGCAGCTGAAACAATATTTGGGCTCACCACCTCTGCTATCAAAATAGGAAGAAGGCGAATCTTTGTTCCTATACCTCGCAGTCTCAGCCTCAGCAGTTAGCTCGGCCCTGATAAGGGAAGTGGGGAATAAACAGCATCCAGTATACTATGTGAGCAAAGCCATGGTACCAGCTGAAACGAGATACCCCGCTCTGGAGAAGCTTGCGCTCGGCTTAGTCGTTTCGGCTCGGAGGTTGCGTCCATATTTCCAAGCTCATTCGATCATCGTGTTAACCGACTCACGCCTCAGGCAGATTTTCCAAAAGCTAGAGGTCTCGGGACGGTTGACCAAATGGGCAATCGAACTTGGAGAATTTGACATTGCTTTCCGTGAGAGACGAAAAGAAAGGCCAAGCGTGGTGATTTCATCGCGAGAATTCAACATTTTTAGGTGAAGGGCGGATCAACAACGAGGTTGAGATGACCCCGCATGACCTCCCAAACGGCTCACGGGGCATTCCGAAAAGCGGGATGGGTCCTCTACGTGGACGGATCATCTAACTCAAAAACGAGCCGGGCAGGGATCGTCTTGATCGCCCCTGATTCCACAATTATCTAATATGCCATCCGACTCGGCTTCAAAGCTTCCAACAATGAGGCGGAGTATGAGGCACTATTAGCTGGGCTCAGATTGGCCGCTAGCCTCGGGGTCCAATCCATACAAGTTTGATGCGACTCTCAGCTGGTCGTGAATCACATCTCCGCCGATTATGAAGCCAAAGAAAATAGAATGATTGCTTACCTAGACGAGGCCAGAAAGCTGATCGAGAAATTTTGGAACTGTACGATCCACCAGATTCCGAGGACAGAAAATACATGGGCTGACGCCCTGGCAAAGTTGGCGTCGGCCTCAGAGGGAAAGATTCTGAGGATTATTCCGGTAGAGTTCATTGAACATCCCAGCATCGATCGAATAGAGAAAAAGACGGTTAATCCGGTAAATAACAGCCCAAGCTGGATGGACCCAATCCTTGGCTACCTCGAGTCAGGGGAGGTTCCCTCGGACAGACAGGAAGCTAGACGTCTGAGAGTCTGAGCAGCAAGATATGTTATTCTGAACGGAACTCTTTATAAGAAGGGGTATTCTCAGCCATATCTCAGGTGTCTTCAACCCGAGGAAGCAGAATATGTCATCTGGGAGATTCACGAGGGGATCTGCGGAAACCATTCTGGCAGCCGAGTCCTGGCTCTAAAGGTGCTTCGGCAGGGATACTTCTGGCCGACCCTCAAAGAAGATGCCAATAAGTATGTCAGAAAATGTGACAAATGTCAGCGTTTTACGGCCGTGCCTAGGCAACCGGCAGAAGAAATGACTCTCATGAGCGGTCCGTGGCCTTTCGCTCAGTGGGGAATCGACATCATCGGCCCTCTGCCGACTGGAAAAGGACAAGTCAAATTTGCCATCGTCGCTGTCGACTACTTCACGAAGTGGGCTGAGGCCGAGCCCATCGCAAAGATTACCAAACAGAAAATAATTTACTTCGTCTGGAAGAACATAGTCTGCAGATTTGGAGTTCCGAATACAATCGTCTCAGACAATGGCCGGCAGTTCGACAATGACAACTTCAGAGGTATGTGTCGAGGGCTTGGTATCAGGAACGCTTACGCATCGCCTCGGTATCCACAGTCCAATGGGCAGGTGGAGGCTGTAAACAAGGTCATCAAGCACCACCTCAAGAAGAAACTGGAAACAGCAAAGGGTAACTGGCCAGAAGAACTTCCATTCGTCCTCTGGGCATACAGAACCACAGCTCAATCTTCCACTGGAGAAACTCCATTCTCTCTTTCCTATGGGTCGGAGGCAATAGTGCCCGTTGAAGTCGGCCTCCCTACGGCTCGGGTGGAAAATTACCGTGAGAATCAAAATGCCGAGCAAATTGCAGCCAATTTGGATCTTCTTGAAGAAATCCGAGAAGTTTCGAAGCTCCGAGCAGCTGCCCGACATCAACAAGTAGCCAGATTCTACAATTCTAAAGTGAAGGTTAGACGATTCCGGCCAGGGGATTTGGTTCTTTGACGAGTCTTTTAGAACACGGCCGAGCCGGGAACCGGAGTACTCGGACCTAACTGGGAAGGACCATACCGAGTGGTTCGATCGACTAAGTCCAGATCCTACCACTTGGAGGATCTCGAAAGCCATCAACTCCCCCACCCGTGGAATGCTGAGCATCTAAAAGTTTACTATCCTTAATGAGGCGCTCCGAGCAGCCTACTGACCTTTGAAGTTATTCAATAAATGTACGTCCCCGAGCGATAAGCCTTTAAGGCTACGAATAAAAACACATCTGATCGGCTTATTCTTGTCATCTACAAAGATTAAACGGACTAAATTCTATGAAGGCATCTCCTCCTAACCGAGGAGAAAAAGCTACGAGGCGATCTGACTCCCTAGTAAGGAAGTTGGACCAATTTCTACAAAGGCATCCCCCCTTAACCGAGACGGCAAAGCCAATGGGTAACCTGACTCCCCAGTAAGGGAATCGGCCCCACCTACGCGGAAGGCCCTTCGCTAAAAGCGAAACGAGTTGATCCTTTTAAGGATCAGGCCGAGGCCCAAACGACATTCGAACGAATCAAGGACTCAATTCAACTGCATAATCGAGTAAGCAAGTACATCAGCCATACGAAAGAACGACCGATAAAAAAGGGAGGTGATCCAAAATTAGTTCTGTCATTAAAATGCTCTAAATGCGAAGTACATAGTAAAAAAAATAAAGTACAAATAAAAGAAGCGGAGTCTTCAAGAGGTCGGAGGAGCTTGGGAACCGGAGGCTTGATCTTGGCTGGTCGCCTCGACAGCAGTATCAGCAGGGTCCTCAGGCAGGAGGGGATCAGGGTTAAGGTCCAGGTACAACTTCTGGACCTCGACAAGGCACTCGTCAAAGCCACGGTCATAAAACTTAGCGGCCTCGTCATTCCTCTCCTTCGAGGTCTTGTACGAATCTATTGCCGCAGCAACTGCCACTGCCAAGGAGGCCTCAGCCTCGGCCCTCTGAATCTCCAGAGCCACGGCAACGGCCCTGCTTTTCTCTTCTGCGGCTTCGGCCTTGATCTTCTCCTAGTCCTCGCTCAATCGGACAATCTCCTCGGCCAAGGTGTCAGCACGGGCCCTGACACGATCCAGCTCGGCTACTGCTGCATCACATCGTGCCTCAAGGTCCTTCGCGACCCTTTGAAGCTAAAGCAGTTCAGATTTGCTGCCTTCAAGCCGATGACACAGATCACTCCTCTCCAGCTGAAAGATAGAAACCTTGTCCCGTAAGACTCCCGCTTCCGCCCTGACAACCTCCGTCTCCGCCCGAAGGGCTCCCACCTCGCTCCTGAGGGTTTCGACCTCAGCGTCAATTTTTCGACACTCTCAGACCCTCTCCCAGCATAAGAGGATCCTCGGAACAGACTGATCCAAGGCAAGAAAATGAGGAAAAAATAATAATACAAAAACAGCTACAATTTTTTCAAGGGAAGAGGCAGGAAGTACCTGGTAGAAGACTCTAGCCAAGTCTTTCAAGAAGCAGTCGTCCGGCTTATCAAGAAGGCGCGAAATAGATTCCTCCGTAACATGTTTCACCGCCCAGTCTGTCAAACAAGACATGTGATAACCTGGCTCGAACCTGCCTCTGCTCATGCCAACTTGAGCCGAGCCCGTCACCTCCTCAGCTCCCGTCCGACTACCAGCCGAGGGTTGAGCCTCACCCTCGGCATCCCGTACAGTCTCCCCCTCATTACCCAGTTGGGTAATCATGGCATTGGCCATCCGATCGGCTTCCTCCCTCTCGGAAGATGATGGAACAACTATCAATGGCGGATTGAACCGTGCTCAATCGGTGGGGGGAACGGCGATGGATGGAGGGGGGGTTGCCCCTGTTGCCGAAGCGGGGGCGAGGTTAGGGCCGCCCAAAGGTACGACCATATCAACACCTACCAGGGGCACCGTGGCTGCACCCGGTAGTATTGGAATTGGAGACACAATTGTAAATGCAGATGGTCCCTCAACCGAGGGTGCTGCAGTAAGAAATGGAGCTGTATCCCAAACTGAGATGTTCGGGATAAGGGGGGGAGGTGCAGCCCTCTGAGCTGCGATCCCTGAGGTAGAACCTGAAGGACGAACTCCTTAAACGACCTTTTTCCTTCTAACTACCTTCGTCTTGGGCTCGGCTCTCAGCATCTCCTCTGCAGTAAGCGCAACTTTCCTCCTCCGAGAACCAGATGCCTCGGCCATGCCTGTGCAGGAGAATAATAAGAATAGCGTTACCTTGGACCAATAAAAATGCACTGGCTGAAAACAAGGATACTCACTGAGCGAAGTAGGGAGCGGTGTCGTCTTGCAAAGCCCCGATCAATGAAGGTTCGCAGCCATGATCAGATCTGACCAGCAGCGACGCTCCTCCGAATATGTCCTCGCTTTGGCTATCTGGTTCCTTTGGTCCGAGGTGATGAAGGGCACACCCCTCGCGAAACCTGCAAAACAAAAAGAAATTCTTTTCTAAGCATAGCTGAAGCAAAAGGCGATATATATAAAAAAATTCTGTCAGACCTGGCATCGTGAAGCGGGTGGGGACCAGAGTCGAAAGAGCCCCAATCTCCGCTGCCAGCGCCTCCCATTCGCCCGCGGCCCAAAACCACTTGTTCTTCCAGTCCTTATTCGAGGACGGAAGACCCAAGACGAGCCCTGACCCCTTGCTACCTGTGGTCGCGAGTAGTACCATGGATCTTTGCCTTCGTGCTTGACCAGTACAGGCTCATCAGCTCGGCGGGTGTCAACTCGAGTTCCCGACTTGGTGCCAGATGATGTAAGCGGAAATCAGCACCCTCCAAGCATTAGGCGCAAGTTGCCCAGGCGCGAGCCCTAAGTAAGCGGTCAGAGCTCGGATGAAGGGGTGCATCGGGAGGCGGAGCCCGCATAGTAGGCCGCATAAAAATATAGCTACTCCCCGACCGCGGGATTGCCGGCGGACATCGGTGGGCTCGGGGGCTCTGATCCGAATGGAGCGTGGTATGTCAAACTCCGTACGGATTCATTCAATTTGGGACTCTGTTATTACGGAGCCCCCCGGAACCAATTCCGACACCCGTCCACTAGGAGGCATCTCTGGGACATCAGCGACTGCGACTCTAGGGGCTCGTGTTGTCCCTTTCTTGCTGGCCTTCTTGCTGACCTAGCGAGTCCGAGCTCTCGCCACCGTCTGCTCTCAGGGCCTGGGGATATAAAGGCACAGCCTCGAAGGGACCTTCAGAGGCCTCTCTTCCATTATCGGAACTCCCCAACTCGGAGTCATCATTGTAGCCTCTAGCCGATTCCATATCGGGAGACATCTCGAAACAGTGGTGTTGATAATAGAACTCACCAGACAATCGCCGGAGATTGATTCAGCGAGTTTAAAAACTATGTCGGAAATCACTTCTGCCGGAAATCACCTTCACCGAAAATCGCCTCCTCCGATAAACAAATACAAACGATGGAAGCTAAATGAAGACCCCGGATGAACCTTTTATAGATTGAGGAAACCCTGCATTAAATGGGTTGCAGTAATGGCTGCTTCGAAATCATTGTAAGCCGACTCCGAGTCCGACGTGGCGTCATATTATTGGTCCAAGGCCTGTCAAAGGTAGCGCCATCCGCCTCGATTGTTGTGCATGGAATAATCAACACGATACCCGAGCGCAGAAAAGAGTGCTCAACACGACGCCCCGAGTGCACGTGGTGATCGTTCATAGGTTGGTGACGACTCGGAATCCCAACTGTCGCCACGTGTTCGCTCACAGTTAGCCCGAAGTCGCTAAATCCTGAAGACGTGATGTTTCACACGAGAACCATAAATGCACCGAAGAGCCGAGGTGACTGATCTTCCAATTAATTACTCTCCGAGCTCGTGAATGACCTCAGAGAGTAGGGGGCTTCTGTTATAGGAAGATTCGAGCCGATTACAATCAGAGAGATAGACGATCCACTAGTCAGTTCAGGAAGATTCCTTGGATTACAAGTCAGCTAGAGAGGCATCGAAGCCAACCCCGATAAGATTAAAGCACTCCTCGACATGAGTTTGCCTCGGACTGTCAAGGAAATACAATACCTCACTGGTCGGGTAGCAGCGCTCGGACGCTTCATATCCCGAGCCACTGATAAATGCCTCCCATTCTTTCAGCAATTGAAGGGTTATAAGAAGGCCGAGTGGACGCCTGAATGTGAGCAAGCTTTCCAGCAGCTGAAACAATATTTGGGCTCACCACCTCTGCTATCAAAACAGGAAGAAGGCGAATCTTTGTTCCTATACCTCGCAGTCTCAGCCTCAGCAGTTAGCTCGGCCCTGATAAGGGAAGTGGGGAATAAACAGCATCCAGTATACTATGTGAGCAAAGCCATGGTACCAGCTGAAACGAGATACCCCGCTCTGGAGAAGCTTGCGCTCGGCTTAGTCGTTTCGGCTCGGAGGTTGCGTCCATATTTCCAAGCTCATTCGATCATCGTGTTAACCGACTCACCCCTCAGGCAGATTTTCCAAAAGCTAGAGGTCTCGGGATGGTTGACCAAATGGGCGATCGAACTTGGAGAATTTGACATTGTTTTTCGGCCGAGGACAGCAAAGAAAGGCCAAGCAGTGGCTGATTTCATCGCAGAATTCACTGTTCTAGGTGAAGGGCAGATCAACAACGAGGTTGAGATGACCCCGCATGACCTCCCAAATAGCTCACAGGGCATTCCAGAAGCCGGATGGGTCCTCTACGTGGACGGATCATCTAACTCAAAACGAGCCGGGGCAGGGATCGTCTTGATCGCCCCTGATTTCACAATTATCTAATATGCCATCCGACTCGGCTTCAAAGCTTCCAACAATGAGGCGGAGTATGAGGCACTATTAGCTGGGCTCAGATTGGCCGCTAGCCTCGGGGTCCAATCCATACAAGTTCGATGCGACTCTCAGCTAGTCGTGAATCACATCTCCGCCGATTATGAAGCCAAAGAAAATAGAATGATTGCTTACCTAGACGAGGCCAGAAAGCTGATCGAGAAATTTTGGAACTGTACGATCCACCAGATTCCGAGGACAACAAAAACATGGGCTGACGCCCTGGCAAAGTTGGCGTCAGCCTCAGAGGGAAAGATTCTGAGGATTATTCCGGTAGAGTTCATTGAACATCCCAGCATCGATCGAATAGAGAAAAAGACGGTTAATCCGGTAAATAACAGCCCGAGCTGGATGGACCCAATCCTTGGCTACCTCGAGTCAGGGGAGGTTCCCTCGGACAGACAGGAAGCTAGACGTCTGAGAGTCTGAGCAGCAAGATATGTTATTCTGAATGGAACTCTTTATAAGAAGGGGTATTCTCAGCCATATCTCAGGTGTCTTCAACCCGAGGAAGCAGAATATGTCATCTGGGAGATTCACGAGGGGATCTGCGGAAACCATTCTGGCAGCCGAGTCCTGGCTCTAAAGGTGCTTCGACAGGGATACTTCTGGCCGACCCTCAAAGAAGATGCCAATAAGTATGTCAGAAAATGTGACAAATGTCAGCGTTTTGCGGCCGTGCCTAGGCAACCGGCAGAAGAAATGACTCTCATGAGCGGTCCGTGGCCTTTCGTTCAGTGGGGAAACGACATCATCGGCCCTCTGCCGACTGGAAAAGGACAAGTCAAATTTGCCATCGTCGCTGTCAACTACTTCACGAAGTGGGCTGAGGCCGAGCCCATCGCAAAGATTACCAAACAGAAAATAATTGACTTCGTCTGGAAGAACATAGTCTGCAGATTTGGAGTTCCGAATACAATCGTCTCAGACAATGGCCGGCAGTTCGACAATGACAACTTCAGAGGTATGTGTCGAGGGCTCGGTATCAGGAACGCTTATGCATCGCCTCGGTATCCACAGTCCAATGGGCAGGTGGAGGCTGTAAACAAGGTCATCAAGCACCACCTCAAGAAGAAACTGGAAACAGCAAAGGGTAACTGGCCGGAAGAACTTCCATTCGTCCTCTGGGCATACAAAACCACAGCTCAATCTTCCACTGGAGAAACTCCATTCTCTCTTTCCTATGGGTCGGAGGCAATAGTGCCCGTTGAAGTCGGCCTCCCTACGGCTCGGGTGGAAAATTACCGTGAGAATCAAAATCTTGAGCAAATCGCGACCAATTTGGATCTTCTTGAAGAAATCCGAGAAGTTTCGAAGCTCCGAAAGGCAGTTTGCCCGACATCAACAAGTAGCCACGATTCTACAATTCTAAAGTGAAGGTTAGACGATTCCGGCCGGGGGATTTGGTTCTTTGACGAGTCTTTCAGAACACGGCCGAGCCGAAGCCTGGAGTACTCGGACCTAACTGGGAAGGACCATACCGAGTGGTTCGATCGACTAAGTCCAGATCCTACCACTTGGAGGATCTCAAAAGCCATCAACTCCCCCACCCGTGGAATGCTGAGCATCTAAAAGTTTACTATCCTTAATGAGGCGCTCCGAGCAGCCTACTGACCTTTGAAGTTATTCAATAAATGTATGTCCCCGAGCGACAAGCCTTTAAGGCTACGAATAAAAACACATCTGATCGGCTTATTCTTGTCATCTACAAAGATTAAACGGACTAAATTCTATGAAGGCATCTCCTCCTAACCGAGGAGAAAAAGCCACGAGGCGATCTGACTCCCTAGTAAGGAAGTTGGACCAATTTCTACAAAGGCATCCCCCCTTAACCGAGACGGCAAAGCCAATGGGTAACCTGACTCCCCAGTAAGGGAATCGGCCCCACCTACGCGGAAGGCCCTTCGCTAAAAGCGAAACGAGTTGATCCTTTTAAGGATCAGACCGAGGCCCAAACGACATTCGAACGAATCAAGGACTCAATTCGACTGCATAATCAAGTAAGCAAGTACATCAGCCATACGAAAGAACGACCGATAAAAAAGGGAGGTGATCCAAAATTAGTTCTGTCATTAAAATGCTCTAAATGCGAAGTACATAGTAAAAAAAATAAAGTACAAATAAAAGAAGCGGAGTCTTCAAGAGGTCGGAGGGGCTTGGGAACCGGAGGCTTGATCTTGGCTGGTCGCCTCGACAGCAGTATCAGCAGAGTCCTCAGGCAGGAGGGGATCAAGGTTAAGGTCCAGGTACAACTTCTGGACCTCGACAAGGCACTCGTCAAAGCCACGGTCATAAAACTTGGCGCCCTCGTCATTCCTCTCCTTCGAGGTCTTGTACGAATCTATTGCCGCGAAGCTGCCGGCGCAAGGAGGCCTCGGCCTCGGCCCTGCGAATCTCCGGAGCGCGGCAACGGCCCTGCTTTTCTCTTCTGCAGCTTCGGCCTTGATCTTCTCCTAGTCCTCGCTCAATCGGACAGTCTCCTCGGCCAAGGTGTCAGCGCGGGCCCTGACACGATCCAGCTCGGCTACTGCTGCATCACGTCGTGCCTCAAGGTCCTTCGCGACCCTTTGAAGCTAAAGCAGTTCAGATCTGCTGCCTTCAAGCCGATGACACAGATCACTCCGCTCCAGCTGAAAGATAGAAACCTTGTCCCGTAAGACTCCCGCTTCCGCCCTGACAACCTCCGTATCCGCCCGAAGGGCTCCCACCTCGCTCCTGAGGGTTTCGACCTCAGCGTCAATTTTTCGACACTTTCAGACCCTCTCCCAGCATAAGAGGATCCTCGGAACAGACTGATCCAAGGCAAGAAAATGAGGAAAAAATAATAATACAAAAACAGCTACAACTTTTTCAAGGGAAGAGGCAGGAAGTACCTGGTAGAAGACTCTAACCAAGTCTTCCAAGAAGCAGTCGTCCGGTTTATCAAGAAGGCGCGAAATAGATTCCTCCGTAACATGTTTCGCCGCCCAGTCAGTCAAACAAGACATGTGATAACCTGGCTCGAACCAGCCTCAGTGCTAACTTGAGCCGAGCCGTCGCCTCCTCGGCTCCGTCCGGCTACCGTACCGAGGGTTGAGCCTCACCCTCGGCATCGCGTACAGTCTCCCCGTCATTACCCGGTTGGGTAATCATGGCATCGGCCATCCGAACGGCTTCCTCCCTCTCGGAAGATGATGGAACAACTATCAATGGAGGATTGAACCGTGCTCAACCGGTGGGGGGAACGGTGATGGATGGAGGGGAGGTTGCCCCTGTTGCCGAAGCGGGGGCGAGGTTAGGGCCGCCCAAAGGTACGACCATATCAACACCTACCAGGGGCACCGTGGCTGCACCCGGTAGTATTGGAATTGGAGACACAATTGTAAATGCAGATGGTCCCTCAACCGAGGGTGCTGCAGTAAGAAATGGAGCTGTATCCCAAACTGAGATGTTCGGGATAGGGGGGAGGTGTAGCCCTCTGAACCGCGACCCCTGAGGCAGAGCCTGAAGGACGAACTCCTTAAACGACCTTTTTTCTTCTAACTACCTTCGTCGGGGGCTCGGCTCTCAGCATCTCCTCTGCAGTAAGCGCAACTTTCCTCCTCCGAGAACCAGATGCCTCGGCCATGCCTGTGCAGGAGAATAATAAGAATAGCGTTACCTCGGACCAATAAAAATACACTGGCTGAAAACAAGGATACTCACTGAGCGAAGTAGGGAGCGGTGTCGTCTTGCAAAGCCCCGATCAATGAAGGTTCGCAGCTGTGATCAGATCTGACCAGCAGCGACGCTCCTCCGAATATGTCCTCGCTTTGGCTATCTGGTTTCTTTGGTCCGAGGTGATGAAGGGCACACCCATCGCGAAACCTGCAAAACAAAAAGAAATTCTTTTCTAAGCATAGCTGAAGCAAAAGGCGATATATAAAAAAAAAATTCGGTCAGACCTGGCATCATGAAGCGGGTGGGGACCAGAGTCGAAAGAGCCCCAATCTCCGCTGCCAGCGCCTCTCATTCGCCCGCGGCCCAAAACCACTTGTTCTTCCAGTCCTTATTCGAGGACGGAAGACCCAAGATGAGCCCTGACCCCTTGCTACCTCTGGTCGCGAAGTAGTACCATGGATCTTTGCCTTCGTGCTTGACCAGGTACAAGCTCATCAGCTCGGCGGGTGTCAACTCCGAGTTCCTGACTTGGTGCCAGATGATGTAAGAGGAAATCAGCACCCTCCAAGCATTAGGCGCAAGTTGCCTAGGCGCGAGCCCTAAGTAAGCGGTCAGAGCTCGGATGAAGGGGTGCATCGGGAGGCGGAGCCCGCATAGTAGGCCGCATAAAAATATAGCTACTCCCGGACCGCGGGATTGCCAGCATCATCAGTGGGCTCGGGGGCTCTGATCCGCATGGAGCGTGGTATGTCAAACTCCGTACGGATTCATTCAATTTGGGACTCTGTTATTACGGAGCCCCTTGGAACCAATTCGGACACCCGTCCACTAGGAGGCATCTCTGGGACATCAGCGACTGCGGCTCTAGGGGCTCGTGTTGTCCCTTTCTTGCTGGCCTTCTTGCTGACCTGGCGAGTCCGAGCTCTCGCCACCGTCTGCTTCTGGGGCCGGGGATATAAAGGCACAGCCTCGAAGGGACCTTCAGAGGCCTCTCTTCCATTATCGGAACTCCCCAACTCGGAGTCATCATTGTAGCCTCTAGCCGATTCCATATTGGGAGACATCTCGAAACAGTGGTGTTGATAACAGAACTCACCAGACAATCGCTGGAGATTGCTTCACCGAGTTTAAAAACTATGTCGGAAATCACTTCTTCCGGAAATCACCTTCACCGAAAATCGCCTCCTCCGATAAATAAATACAAACGATGGAAGCTAAATGAAGACCCCGGATGAACCTTTTATAGATTGAGGAAACCCTGCATTAAATGGCTTGCAGTAATGGCTACTTTGAAATCATTGTAGGCCGACTCCGAGTCCGACGTGGCGTCATATTATTGGTCCAAGGCCTGTCAAAGGTAGCGTCATTCACCTCGATTGTTGTGCATGTTATAATCAACACGATACCCGAGCGCAGAAAAGAGTGCTCGACACGACGCCCCGAGTGCACGTGGTGATCGTTCATAGGTTGGTGATGACTCGGAATCCCAACCGTCGCCACGTGTTCGCTCACGGTTAGCCCGAAGTCGCTAAATCCTGAAGACGTGATGTTTCACACGAGAACCATAAATGCACCGAAGAGCCGAGGTGACTGATCTTCCAATTAGTTACTCTCCGAGCTCGTGAATGACCTCAGAGAGTAGGGGGCTTCTGTTATAGGAAGATTCGAGCCGATTACAATCGGATAGATAGACGATCCACTAGTCCGGGTGGAGAGTCTGAGCCTCGGCATAATACTAGGAAGGAAGGTTAAGATGGGCGAAGCTCCCATTCGTGACCGCCTTCTTTCCAAGGGCAGTCGGAAGGGAAAACATTTAAGCCGTACGATCAACCCTGAACGAACATCTATCATAATACCGAGAATGACCAGCTGCATTACTTACGAACGGACCAAGGTTCGGCTCGGGATTGGCAAGTCAATCCTCGGCTCGGAGCGATGCCGTCGTCTTTGATCTAGCTGAGCCGAGGCATCTCTGAGGATAAAGGTTTTGCGCGCTAAGTGGGGAAACTGCCATGTATAGACGTGCCCTATTATCTCGTCCATAGATACGCACGCCGTAACACATGATCTCTGGATTCTGGGCAGTATCTCCATGATCTGTAAATCACACTGATCGTGCCGAGATTATCGAATGCGAATCAAGCGATGAAGAGGTATAAATATCACATCATCCCAAGACAACAGGTACGCGACATCTAGCACTCTCCCTTTCCTCCCCAATTTAGACCCAGATTCCATTGTCCTGACTTAGGCATCGGAGGGTCCCCCGGCTTAGCCAGGGTCTCCATTGCTCACGGTTTATGTGCAGGAAACCAGGTCCTTCATCTATTCAGAATATGTGAAGAGGGGAAGAGGGCTGACCAGATTTTGACCTCAACAATTATCGTTGCTTCTTCCTGTGGTGTGGTCCCCTTGAGACTTCGATCAGCCTCATTTTTTGGTTCATATGATCTTGTAAACTGAATGAACGGCACGGATTAAACCCATCCATCACAAGGAAGCGGATTGGCTAGTGTACCACACACCAGCTATATAGTTGGTGTAGACAAATGTCATTCGTCCAACTCCGAGTTGTACAAACGGTTCAAAGGAGATCAAAGTTACATGAGCCCCACAATGATGAATTTATTATATCCAAACCATTCATCCATTTTTTGAGATTATTTTAGATCATTAGCAAAATAAAAAAAATAAAAAAAAATCACATCTAAAGCTCAAAGGGATCACACCAAAAGTAACAGCGGTGATAGTGATTTTCACTGTTAAAATATTTATAGGGCCCACCATGACGTTTATTTTCCATCCAATCTGTTCATAAGGTCACAAATACCTATAAAAAGAGGTAAAACAAATTTCATGTTGATCTAAAACTTTTGTAACCCATAAAATGGTTTCAATGGTAGACGTTCAATCCCACACAGCTTTTTGCAGTGTGGTCCACTTTATCTTTACATTTATTTTATTTTTCGTCTCAAGCCTTATAACGAGCTTGTCAAATGGATGGACAGTTTGGATATAACACATACCTCATGATGGGACCCACAGAACTTGCTGACGTCAATACACCAGCTTCCGATCCGCTTCCGCATCAGAATGGGTCCCATAGACCCCCTGGCTGGACAAAGTCTGAGGCAAGGGACAGGACGCAATCTACTTCCCTCGGGCTCAGTAATCAGTAGGCGGGATTGCCTACTTACTTTATTGGTGGCCAGTCGCTAGTGTACGGTGTGATGTGAGCCCCACCATGATGCATATATTTTATCCACCCTATCCATCTAACTTTCTAGATCATTTAATGTTGTGAGCTCAAAAATGAGGAAGATCTAAACCTCATGTGGATCACACTAAAGGCAATAGTGATTATTGAACACTCATCATTCAAAAATATTTGGGCCCACCCATGCTCTATCAGCTCCATCCACTCCGTACATATGTTTTTAAATATACTTATTGGCCACACAAAAAATAAAAATTACAACTCAACATCCATGATCAACTACACAAAAATAATGTCTACTGTTCATTTTGTCTGACGATGTATCTATTTCGTCGGTAAAAAGCTCTTTTACCGACGATTTTTTTTTTGTCGGTAAAAAGTTCCTTTACCGATGATGTTGAGGTTAAAATTTGGTCAGCCCTCTTCCCCTCTTCACATATTCTGAATAGATGAAGGACCTGGTTTCCTGCACATAAATTGTGAGCAATGGAGACCCTGGCTAAGCCGGGGGACCCTCTGATGCCTAAGTCAGGACAATGGAATCTGGGTTTAAATTGGGGAGGAAAGGGAGAGTGCCAGATGTCGCGTACCTGTTGTCTTGGGACGATGTGATTTTATACCTCTTCATCGCTTGATTCGCATTCGATAATCTCGGCACGATTAGTGTGATTTACAGATCATGGAGATACTGCCCAGAATCCGGAGATCATGTGTTACGGCGTGCGTATCTACGGACGAGATAATAGGGCACGTTTATACATGGCAGTTTCCCCACTTAGCGCACGAAACCTTTATCCTCGGAGATGCCTCGGCTCGGCTAGATCGAGGACGATGGCATCACTCCGAGCCGAGGATTGACTGTGCCAATCCCGAGTCGAACCTTGGTCTGTTTGTAAGTAATGCAGTTGGTCATTCTCGGTATTATGATAGATGTTCGTTCAGGGTTGATGGTACGGGTTAAATGTTTTCCCTTCCGACTGCCCTTGGAAAGAAGGCAGTCACGAATGGGAGCTTCGCCCATCTTAACCCTCCTTCCTAGTATTATGCCGAGGCTCGGACTCTCCACCCGGACTAGTGGATCGTCTATCTCTCCGATTGTAATCGGCTCGGATCTTCCTATAACAGAAGCCCCCTACTCTCTGAGGTCATTCACGAGCTCGGAGAGTAATTAATTGGAAGATCAGTCGCCTCGGCTCTTCGGTGCATTTATGGTTCTCGTGTGAAACATTACGTCCTCAGGATTTAGCGACTTCGGGCTAACCGTGAGCGAACACGTGGTGACGGTTGGGATTCCGAATCGTCACCAACCTATGAACGATCGCTACGTGCACTCGGGGCGTCGTGTCGAGCACTCTTTTCTGCGTTCGGGCGTCGTGTTGATTATTCCATGCACAACAATCAAGGCGGATGGCGCTACCTTTGACAGGCCTTGGACCAATAATATGACGCCATGTCGGACTCGGAGTCGGCCTACAATGATTTCGAAGCAGCCATTACTGCAAGCCATTTAATGCAGGGTTTCCTCAGTCTATACAAGGTCCATCCGTGGTCTTCATTCAGCTTCCATCATTTGCATTTGTTTATCGGAGGAGGTGATTTCCGGCGAAGGCGATTTCCGGCAGAAGTGATTTCCGACATAGTTTTTAAACTCGCTGAAGCAATCTCCGGCGATTGTCTGGTGAGTTCAATTATTAACACCACTGTTTCGAGATGTCTTCCGATATGGAATCAGCTAGAGGCTATAATGATGACTCCGAGTTGGGGAGTTTCGATAATGGAAGAGAGGCCTTTGAAGGTCCCTTCGAGGCTATGCCTTTATATCCCCGGCCCCAGAAGCAGACGGTGGCGAGAGATCGGACTCGCCAAGTCAGCAAGAAGGCCAGTAAGAAAGGGATAACACGAGCCCCAGAGCCACAGTCGCTGATGTCCCAGAGATGCCTCCTGGTGGACGGGCGTCGGAATTGGTTCCAAGGGGCTCCGTAATAACAGTCCCAAATTGAATAGATCCGTACGGAGTTTGACATACCACGCTCCGTTCGGATCAGAGCCCCCGAGCCCACTGATGCTGCTGGCAATCCCGCGGTCGGGGAGATAGCTATATTTTTATGCAGCCTACTATGCAGGCTCCGCCTCCCGATGCACCCCTTCATCAGAGCTCTGACCGCTTACTTAGGGTTCGCGCCTGAGCAACTTGTGCCTAATGCTTAGAGGGTGCTGATTTTCGCTTACATCATCTGGCACCAAGTCGGGAACTCGGAGTTGACACCCGCCGAGCTGATGAGCCTGTACCTGGTCAAGCACGAAGGCAAAGATCCATGGTACTACTTCGCGACCAGAGGTAGCAAGGGGTCAGGGCTCGTCTTGGGTCTTCCGTCCTCGAATAAGGACTGGAAAACAAGTGGTTTTGGGCCGCGTGCGAATGGGAGGCGCCGACAGCGGAGATTGGGGCTCTTTCGACTCGGGTCCCCACCCGCTTCACGATGCCAGGTCTGACCGAAATTTTTTTTTATATCGCCTTTTGCTTCAGCTATGCTTAGAAAAGAATTTCTTTTTGTTTTGCAGGTTTCGCAAGAGGTGTGCCCTTCATCACCTCGGACCAAAGGAACCAGATAGCCAAAGCGAGGATATATTTAGAGGAGCGTCACTGCTGGTCAGATCTGATCACGGCTGCGAACCTTCACCGATTGGGGCTTTACAAGACGAGGCCGCTCCCTACTTCGCTCAGTGAGTATCCTTGTTTTCAGCCAGTGTATTTTTATTGGTCCGAGGTAACGCTATTCTTATTATTCTCCTGCACAGGCATGGCCGAGGCATCTGGTTCTCGGAGGAGGAAAGCTGCGCTGACTGCAGAGGAGAATCTGAGAGCCGAGCCCCCGGTGAAGGTAGTTCGGAGGAAAAAGGTCGTTCAAGGAGTTCGTCCTTCAGGTTCTGCCTCAGGGGTCGCGGCTCGGAGGGCTGCACCTCCCCCTATCCCGAACATCTTAGTTCGGGATACAGCTTCATTTCCTTCCGCAGTACCCTCGGTTGAGGGACCATCTGCATCTGCAATTGTGTCCTTAATTCCAATACTACCGGGTGCAGCCATGGTGCCCCTGGTAGGTGTTGATATGGTCGTACCTTTGGGCGGCCCTAACCTCGCCCCCGCTTTGGCAACAGGGGCAACCCCCCCTCCATCCATGGTCGTTCCCCCCACCGAGGGAGCACGGTTCAATCCTCCATTGATAGTTGTTCCATCATCTTCCGAGAGGGAGGAAGCCGTTCGGATGGCCGATGCCATGATTACCCAACCGGGTAATGAGGGGGTGGCTGTATACGATGCCGAGGGTGAGGCTCAACCCTCGGCAGGTAGTCGGACGGGAGCTGAGGAGGCGACGGGCTCGGCTCAAGTTGGTACTAGCAGAGGCAGGTTCGAGCCAGGTTATCACATGTCTTGTTTGACAGACTGGGCGGCGAAACATGTTACGGAGGAATCTATTTCGTGCCTTCTTGATAAACCGGATGACTGCTTCTTGGAAGACTTGGCTGGAGTCTTCTACCAGGTACTTCCTGCCTCTTCCCTTGAAAAAGTTGTAGCTGTTTTTATATTATTTTTTTTTCCTCATTTTCTTGTCTTGGATCAGTCTGTTCCGAGGATCCTCTTATGCTGGGAGAGGGTCCGAGAGCGTCGAAAAATTGACGCTGAGGTCGAAACCCCCAGGAGCGAGGTGGGAGCCCTTCGGGCAGAGACGGAGGTTGTCAGGGCAGAAGCGGGAGTCTTACGGGACAAGGTTTCTATCCTTCGGCTGGAGCGGAGTAATCTGTGTCATTGGCTTGAAGGCAGCAGATCTGAACTGCTTCAGCTTCAAAGGGTCGCGAAGGACCTTGAGGCACGACGTGATGTAGCAGTAGCCGAGCTGGATCGTGTCAGGGCCCGCGCTGACACCTTGGCCGAGGAGACTGTCCGATTGAGCGAGGACTAGGAGAAGATCAAGGCCGAAGCTGCAGAAGAGAAAAGTAGGGCCTTTGCCGCGGCTCTAGAGAGTCAGAGGGCTGAGGCTGAGGCCTCCTTGGCAGCGGCAGTTGCTGAGGTAATAGATTCGTACAAGACCTCGAAGGAGAGGAATGACGAGGCTGCCAAGTTTTATGACCGTGGCTTTGACGAGTGCCTTGTCAAGGTCCAGAAGTTGTACCCGGACCTTGACCTTGATCCCCCCCTGCCTGAGGACCCTGCTGATACTGCTGTCGAGGCGACCAGCCAGGATCAAGCCCCCGGTTTCCAAGCTCCTCCTACCTCTTGAAGACTCTGCTTCTTTTATTTGTACTTTGTTTTTTTTACTATGTACTTCGCATTTAGAGCATTTTAATGACAGAACCAATTTTGGGTCACCTCCCTTTTTTATCGGTCGTTCTTTCGTATGGCTGATGTACTTGCTTATTCGATTATGCAGTCGAATCGAGTCCTTGATTCGTTCGAATGTCGTTTGGGCCTCGGTCTGATCCTTAAAAGGATCAACTCGTTTTGCTTTCAGCGAAGGGCCTTCTGCGTAGGTGGAGCCGATTCCCTTACTGGGGAGTCAAGTTACCCATTGGCTTTGCCCTCCCGGTTAAGGGGGGATGCCTTTGTAGAAATTGGTCTGACTTCCTTACTAGGGAGTTAGATCGCCTCGTGGCTTTTTCTCCTCGGTTAGGAGGAGATGCCTTCGTAGAATTTAGTTCGTTTAATCTTTGTAGATGACAAGAATAAGCCGATCAGATGCGTTTTTATTCGTAGCCTTAAAGGTTTGTCGCTCGGGGACGTACATTTATTGAATAACTTCAAAGGTCAGTAGGCTGCTCGGAGCGCCTCATTAAGGATAGTAAACTTTCAGATGCTCAGCATTCCACGAGTGGGGGAGTTGATGGCTTTCGAGATCCTCCAAGTGGTAGGATCTGGACTTAGTCGATCGAACCACTCGGTATGGTCCTTCCCAGTTAGGTCCGAGTACTCCGGTTCCCGGCTCTGCCGTGTTCTGAAAGACTCGTCGAAGAACCAAATCCCCTGGCCGGAATCGTATAACCTTCACTTTAGAATTGTAGAATCTGGCTACTTGTTGATGTCGGGCAGCGGTTCGGAGCTTCGAAACTTCTCAGATTTCTTCAAGAAGATCCAAATTGGCTGCGATTTGCTCGGCATTTTGATTCTCACGGTAATTTTCCACCCGAGCCATAGGGAGGCCGACTTCAACGGGCACTATTGCCTCCGACCCATAGGAAAGAGAGAATGGAGTTTCTCCAATGGAAGATTGAGTTTGTGGTTCTCACGTATGCCCGGAGGACGAATGGAAGTTCTTCCGCCGAGTTACCCTTTGCTTTTCCGGTTTCTTCTTGAGGTGGTACTGATGACCTTGTTCTGACCTCCACCGCCCATTGGATTTGTGGATGCCGAGGCGATGCGTAAGCGTTCACGATCTGAGCCCTCGGCACATACCTCTGAAGTTGTCATTGTCAAACTGCCGGCCATTGTCTGAGACGATTGTATTCGGAACTCCAAATCTGCAGACTATGTTCTTCCAAACGAAGTCAATTATTTTCTGTTCGGTAATCTTTGCGATGGGCTCGGCCTTAGCCCACTTCGTGAAGTAGTCGACAGTGATGATGGCAAATTTGACTTGTCCTTTTCCAGTCGGCAGAGGGCCGATGATGTCGATTCCCCACTGAGCGAAAGGCCACGGACCGCTCATGAGAGTCATTTCTTCTGCCGGTTGCCTAGGCACGGCCGTAAAACGCTGACATTTGTTCACCTAGAATAGTGAATTCTGCGATGAAATCAGCTACTGCTTGGCCTTTCTTTGCTGTCCTCGGCCGGAAAGCAATGTTAAATTCTCTAAGTTCGATCGCCCATTTGGTCAACCGTCCCAAGACCTCTGGCTTTTGGAGAATCTGCCTGAGGGGTGAGTCAGTTAACACGATGATCGAATGAGCCTGGAAATATGGACGCAACCTCTGAGCCGAAACGACTAAGCCGAGCGCAAGCTTCTCCAGAGCGGGGTATCTCGTTTCAGCTGGTACCATGGCTTTGCTCACATAGTATACTGGATGCTGTTTATTTCTCACTTCCCTTATCAAGGCCGAGTTAACTGCTGAGGCTGAGACTGCGAGGTATAGGAACAAAGATTCGCCTTCTTTCGGTTTTGATAGCAGAGGTGGTGAGCCCATATATTGTTTCAGCTGCTGGAAAGCTTGCTCACATTCAGGCGTCCACTCGGCCTTCTTATGACCCTTCAATTGCCGAAAGAAGGGGAGGCATTTATCAGTGGCTCGGGATATGAAGCGTCCAAGTGCTGCTACCCGACCAGTGAGGCATTGTATTTCCTTGACAGTTCGAGGTGAACTCATGTCGAGGAGTGCTTTAATCTTATCGGAGTTGGCTTCGATGCCTCTCTGGCTGACTTGGAATCCAAGGAATCTTCCTGAACTGACTCCGAAAGCGCACTTGGCTGGGTTCAGCTTCATTTGATATTCTTGGAGGACTGCGAAGGTTTCTCCGAGGTCCGCCAAGTGATCGGATGCCTTGACGCTTTTTACCAACATGTCATCGACGTAAACTTCCATCGTGCGCCCGATCTGTCTTGCGAACATCTGGTTGACTAGCCTCTGGTATGTGGCCCCAGCATTTTTCAGGTCAAATGGCATGACCCGGTAACAGTAGAGCCCCCTGTCTGTGACAAAGGTAGTCTTCTGCCTATCTGGGGGATGCATCGCGATCTGATTGTAACCAGAGTAGGCGTCCAGGAAGGAAAGTAGTTCGTGTCCTGCTGTGCTATCTACTAATTGATCGATCCGAGGCAATGGGAAACTGTCTTTCGGACATGCTTTGTTCAGGTCTGAGTAGTCCACGCAAACTCTCCATTTGCCATTTGCCTTCTTAACCAACACCACGTTTGCGATCCACTCTGGATAATATACTTCTTCTATGAAGCCGGCATCCGACAGGACTGAGACTTCTTCCGCGATGGCTTCACATCGCTCGGCATCAAACGGTCTCCTCTTTTACTTCACAGGCTTGTGGTCGGGATCCACGTTCAACCGATGGACCAAAACGTCTGGAGAGATTCCTGGCATATCCGCATGCGACCAGGCGAATACGTCCCTGTGTCGTCGCAGGAAAGTTAACAGCTCGTAGCGTTGCTCAGGCCTGAGTGATGTTCCGAACTGAACCGTCTTGCTAGGATCGGCTTCGTCAAGCGGTACCTTCTCCAGATCTTCAATTGGCTTATTCTCGATAAGTCCGCGCGGGTCTAAGATGTTGATAGTGAGTGTTTGCTTTACAGACCCTTTTTGAACCGCAATGGCATAGCATCTTCGAGCCTCGCATTGATCGCCTCGGAGGTAACCTGTTCCGCCTTCGGCTGGAAATTTCATCATTAGGTGATAAGTAGACACGACCGCCCGCATTGCATTAAGGGAGGGCCTTCCCATAATCACATTATGTACTGATGGTACATTGACAACAAGGAAGTCCACCATCAAGGTGACTTGATGTTGCCCCTCTCCCGCAGTCACTGGGAGGGAAATAGCTCCTTCAGAGATTACTCTCTCTCCGGCAAAGCCGTGTATGGGGGTTTTCACAGGCCTGAGACGAGACTGTGGAATCCCCATCCTTCCGAAGGCTTCAGAGTAGATCACGTCGGCTGAACTTCCAGTGTCAACGAGAACCCGGTACACCTTATGATTGGCTATGGTCATAGTGACCACCAAGGCGTCATCGTGTGGATGTTGGATCTCCCGAGCGTCATCTTCCGTGAAGGTGAGGCTACACGAACTGACTCGTGGTTCTTTGTTAGGCCGCTCAGTAAGATTGATGTAATGCTCTGGGCTCCTTCGGGAATGAGCTTTTCGGGCTCTGTTTGAGTCTCCTCCGCCTGATGTACCTCCGAAGATGGTGCGGATCTCCACAGGTTCTTCGGGTGAATTTTTGGGGCGCTCTCGTACTCGCTCCTCTTTCCGAGTAGTTTTCTCTTGCTTGGTGTACCGACGTAAGTGCCCCTTCCGAATGAGGGATTCAATCTCATCCTTGAGATCTACACACTCATCGGTATTGTGGCCATGATCTCGATGGAAGCGGCAATACTTACGCCTGTCGCGAAGTTCCGGGTCTGCCCGCATGCGGAGACTGGCCAGTTGAGAAGTTTCTCACTGCGGATATCCAGCAAGATCTGCTCGGCGGTAGTGTTGAGAGGTGTGTAGGAACGGAATCTCCCCTCTGGCTTCCTGCTCGGTCGGCGATCGAGAGAAGAATGATCATCAGAGTTTTTCCTGGGGGCTTGGGGTTCCTCGTTCCTTGGCCTCTTTCCTTTGCCGTTCGGCTCGGTTATTTGGATGTTCTTGCAAATAGCAGAGAACTTCTCGGCGTGGACATATTTCTGGGCTCTAGCAATAAGCTCGGCTAACGTCTTCGCCGGGTTCTTTCCTATAGAGAAGGCGAACCTTCCTTCCCTCAAGCCGCTACATACTGCGGCGAGAGCCATCTTGTAGTCATAGTCTTCCACCTGCAATGCTTCCTCGTTGAATCAAGCAATGTAATCCTTCAAGGACTCTTTCGGACCTTGTTTGATGGTAAGTAGGTGGGTATTAGGTTTTCGGCTTCTCTTACCGCTTATGAACTGGGTAAGGAACGACCGAGCCAGTTCTTCGAATGAAGATATGGATCCAGGCTTGAGTTGCCGATACCAACTCCGAGCGGATCCAGCCAGAGTAATCGAGAATCCTCTGCACATCATTGCATCAGTTGCAGTCTGTATCTGCATCCACGAACGATAAGCTTTCACGTGTTCGGATGGGTCGCCCACCCGAGTCTTGGATGACGGGAGGAATCAGAAATCTACGAGGCATCACTGCTTCATGATTTACGAGGTGAACGGAGGCTCGGTCTCTTCCATCATGGCTTCAACAGCAGCCGGGGTTGATGATGGCTGTTGTTGTTTCCGTAACATCAGAACTTGGTTAGTCAGGTCTGCGAATCGTGACTCCCAGGGATCCCTATTTTTCGTCACTACTTCCCGAGTGTTCTCTGGCTCAGGCGTTCTCTTTTTCCTTCTCCTCTCCAGGGTGTGACGAAGATCCGTTGGAGCCAAAGCCGAGGCAGCTGGGACATTCGTCGGGGCTCGAGTCGTCGCATTCCTGGCAGGGGCTCGCACTGGAGCTGGAGGAGGATTTTGAGCCGAAACTGGTGCTCGGGTAGATCGCTGCGGAGATGTCCTATGCCTTGTCACTGAATGGGCTTGAACGACTGGCCCGACAGTTGCTGGACTTCTCCGCTCCGGTTGTTGCTGGGACTCGCGCTCCTGCCTCATCCGTTCCACCTCATCGCGCAAGGCCTGTACTTCACCTTGCAAGGCTCGGTATTTGTTGGAATGATTACGAGAACGATGGGAAGGGCCCGGAGCAGATTCCGCATGAAGTGATGACGAAGAGCAGGTCTGCTCCGGTTCCACCACCACTACCTTCTTCTTCCCTCTGGCCATTGCTTTCAAGAACAGGAACCTGACTTTTTGTATCAATTTCCCACAGACGGCGCCAAAAATGTTAAGGTCAAAATCTGGTCAGCCCTCTTCCCCTCTTCACATATTCCTAATAGATGAAGGACCTGGTTTCCTGCACATAAACCGTGAGCAATGGAGATCCTGGCTAAGCCGGGGGACCCTCCGATGCCTAAGTCAGGACAATGGAATCTGGGTCTAAATTGGGGAGGAAAGGGAGAGTGCCAGATGTCGCGTACCTGTTGTCTTGGGACGATGTGATATTTATACCTCTTCATCGCTTGATTCGCATTCGATAATCTCGGCACGATCAGTGTGATTTATAGATCATGGAGATACTGCCTAGAATCCGGAGATCATGTGTTACGGTGTGCGTATCTACGGACGAGATAATAGGGCACGTCTATACATGGCAGTTTCCCCACTTAGCGCGCGAAACCTTTATCCTCGAAGATGCCTCGGCTCGGCTAGATCGAGGACGACGGCATCGCTCCGAGCCGAGGATTGACTGTGCTAATCCCGAGCCGAACCTTGGTCTGTTCGTAAGTAATGCAGCTGGTCATTCTCGGTATTATGATAGATGTTCGTTCAGGGTTGATCGTACGGCTTAAATGTTTTCCCTTCCGACTGCCCTTGGAAAGAAGGCGGTCATGAATGGGAGCTTCGCCCATCTTAACCCTCCTTCCTAGTATTATGCCGAGGCTCGGACTCTCCACCTGGACTAGTGGATTGTCTATCTCTCCGATTGTAATCGGCTCGGATCTTCCTATAACAGATGATATTGTATAACATCGGTAAAAATATCCTCTCTGTCATCGGAAAGGATACTAAGGGATCTTTTACCAACGAACTATTTGGTTCGTTGGGAAAAAATATATTTACCAACGAAATAATCGTCGGGAAAATAGTTTTTACCGATAATACATAATGTCATCGGGGAAAGTTTCTAGGCCGACGTCGTAAATGGTGGCGGGAACATATTTGGTCGTGATGGGAATCTTTTACCGATGAAATATGATTTCATCGGGGAAAGTCATGTTTACCAACGAAATTAATTTCATCAGTAAAAGGCTAATTTCTTGTAGTGTTTGGAAGTTCCTAAGCATCCACCGTGCTTGGAGTCAATGATAGATCAAAGTAAATTCAAAAATACTTTATTATTAAACCATAAACTATAAAATATCCAACATGAAGATCATAAACTTGAATCAAAGTAAGGAAAACATTAAAATAAACCACAAGCTTCACCTCTTAGCTCTAGCTAAGAGATTAGCCAACCAAATACATGATTGAACTAAAACTCTTAAAGAAAAATATAAAAATAAATAGAAAAGAAAGATTTGAGAAGAAAGAAGGACTCCTTGAAGCACCACCACTCCTTGCTTTACTCTTCTTACCCTAATTCGTGCTTATTAGAATAACTCAGAGGATCCTTTTATATAGGCTTTATTCAAACCGACTTTGAAATCGCCTCGAATTTACGCAATTTACGTAGTTTCGATGAGACTCCAATGGCATCGAAGTTCCATCATCAAGTTCGATTCGAATTTGAAAAATGTCAACAACTGTTTGCGTAAGTCTATCGACGGCATCAAACATGCCCTCGATGAGATCAAAAAACCTCTAAAATTTTCCAGCAAGTTAATCCCAAAATTCATGATTTTTTTGATGTCATCGAACTAGCTTCGATGGCATCGAACTGGTCTTCGATGGGACCAAAGGGTCCTCGATGGCATCGAGAATTGCACCCATATCTCTAGCAACCAAACTTGGTTTTTCTGATGGGATCGAGCTTCCTTCGATGGCAGCAAACACTTTCTTTGACGGCATCAAAGCTGTGTTTGATGGCATTGAATTGTTGAGTTCAACACTTTGAATTCTACATTTTGCAATCTCAAATTTATTTTTTTAATTTTTTTATTATTTTTTTTACTTGGTTTTCTTAGATCTTGGACTCTTGAATTCTTCAATCTTGACTTCTAAAGATCCAATCCTTACTTTGGTACTTTTTTAATATCAAATTCATGCTTTTAGCATCCTTTTCACCTTAAGCTCTCAAAATCACCTAACAAGACAAAACACGTATAAATAGATCAATTAAGCACTATCATGTTCATAAAATCAAAGTACACTAGGGAGAAATATGCAATGTTTCACACTCAACACTTCTCTTTTATTGAGTTAGCTTATTGCTACTTTCCTTTTTTATTATGTTAGTCTTGTGTTACTTCCCTTATTTTATAGCTTGGGCATGTGTCTTAGAGTTCCAAAACTCTCATGGTTCAATTTATTTCTCTATTATTGTAAGTAATATGTTGAAGGTCTCACAACTAGTGACTTATATGTATTTATTGTGGATGTAATGCACTTTAGGTAGTGACCGTCTTGATCGATGTGTAAATCCTTGGATTTTGGTAGTGGTGCACACATCGATGTAGGTAATTCGCAGCATGTGTTACATCACCTTTCTAGAATTTGATATTTTAATTAGTCGCTCTATGAACAAATTATGTTACGTAATTCAACAAATCCATGTGTTATGCCATCTCGAGGTGTTCACGTAAAATCCACTATAATGTCAGACGCACCGATAAATCTTCATAGTAATGGAATGTGGAGAAAGCTAAAATTTTATGAATTATATTCCATAATGTGGTGGTCACTATGTATGATGAGCCGCACACACTATGCTAGGGTCATTCATGTAGATTGGTTGCGCATATCGATACTACTTGTAATGGTAGAATACGAGGTGTATCAGCACCCTTACATTATTATTATGATAAATCACTTGAATTATTGTTAATCTTAAAAGACAACCATCACTATGAGTAGGGCGTTGACCCTCTCCAACTATACAAATGATGCAGCTGATGCATAGGTTGAAGATATGGATAATACATGATCTCCTTATGAAAGATTACGAGTGATGCAAGATTATGTTATCGATGCTTTCATTTTAGTTTAGCTTTATTTATATTTCATGCTACGAATTTGGGTATTTGTAATAAGCTCCCATCTGAGTGAGCATGAAATGATTAGTTGAACTTTTAAATGGAATAAGATTTATAGCATAATTGGTTTTATTCTGGTGAATGGTTTCCTTCATGACTATGATCTTTAAAAAAAAAGTGTAATTATGAAGTGTCCATTCATTATTTATCTAACACCCTCGAATTGGGGATTAGAGTTCCTAAACTTGGGTGCCAAAGGTATTACATACATTGACTTCATGGTTTGAGAATATCGTATTCTGTGCTCTATTTTGTCAATTAGTATGAGTTGAGTCATCAAGTTAAAGAGCCTCATGGAAGATTAGAGTCTAAAGACTCGAAGTTCATAGGCATCCAAGCATTGAAAAATCAAGGAAAATATGAAGTTCCATAACCTCTTCAAAACCCATACTCAACCCTTAAACTTAACCTTACAAGTAGCCCAAACGAATAGGAGAAACCATTCCTATAAAAGCTAGTATATGGTCATGGGAAGAAACCAATTAAATGAAAATTTTATAAAAACAATCTGGTTTGATCCCATTAACCACCCATTTAAGCGTTTTCGATGGCATTGAAGACCCCTTGATGGCATCGAGTAAAAGTATCAAATTGAACCAACAACATTAAAATATTCTATCTGATTTTCTCGATGGCATCGACGGACCTTCAATGGCATTGACGGGTCCCCTCGATAGCATCGAAGACCTATCAATGACATTGAGTAGGTGAAGTGAAATCGGACACCAAGTTCATAAAGGAAACTAGGTTTTTCTCTATGTCATTGAGGGACTCTCAATTACATTGAAGGGTCACCTCGATGGCATCGAAGGTCACTCGATGGCATCAAGTTGACAATCTCATAATGTCCAATAACAATTCAAGCAAAAATCAGGATTTCTCGATGCCATGCCATCAAAAGGAGACTTGATGATATTGAACCTGATAGATTTTTACCCATTTTTTTTACCATTGCAAAACTTCTCTACTTTAACAAAATAAGAGTTTCTTGATAAATGGTGAGAAATAGATAAAGTTTTGTATATGTGTGAAGCCCTAGATAAAACCCTTCTCCTAAGCTCTCTCCCCTCATGGAGTTCATCATTTAATCCTAGTATTAAAAATATTTATTGAGCATTCAAAACTCGGATTGAAGAATGAACTCCATAATTCATTAATGCTCTAGCAGCCATCTTTAATGGGAAATCTTTATGATAGAAAGCATTGAATGGTTGACCTTGGGAATCCTAAACCTTACTATAAAAACTCATCATTAGTAAGTTGGATTCACCTACCCTTGACCCATACCTTGGTATCTCCAATGTCATATCATCATCAAGGTTGTAGTTCAAAGAAGTTGAAGATGCTTTCATAATTCAGGAAGATCTTTATCAAAGGAACTTTAATGAGGCTCATCCACTTTAGGTAAGAAATTTATTTTGAGTCCATTATGTCTGGAAACTATTCCTTGTGTAGGATTGGGTTTCAAAGTTTGAAACACCAAACTTACCAAGTTCTTATGTAGGCTTCCGACGGAAGAGTACATTTAACGTCCTTGTGTAGGACTTCTTGTTTAGTTTGATATCTAAACTTACTAAGACCTTGTGTAGGCCATCGACAGATGCAAATCGTGTAGACCTTGTGTATATTGTAAATGTTTATGGTAAACTTGATTTAAAATCATTTAGATAGTGAAATCCGGCACACTCTAGGAGAGAGTGAGTCAGCCGAGAGTGGAGTAGGGACGTAACAAAACCACTATACATCATGTGCAATAGATTGAATGATTTATTATGCATATAAATAATTCATTAATCAATCGCATAAGCATAACTAAACAAGTGTTTAAAAGACAATCCCGAGCACAAGCATGTATAGTGGTTCAGTTTTCCTACTCCACTCCGGGCGAACGCATTCAACCCATGAGTATAACATATTTCATTATCAGATCTTTTAAATTAGGTTCACCTCTAACATTTATAGCCTTATACAAGGACATAACATGCACATTGGCTGGAGGATCCCGCAAGAGACTTTAGTTGGTTTTTTTATTAGCTAACCAATAATCTCGGTCTTAGTCCATGGACCTACGTTTACTCTCTCTTGAGACTCCCACATAGACTAACATATACACTCCTGTGTTTGGTGAATATGGCCCAACACAAGAGCCTATGTCCTATATAAAAACCTATCGAGTTTAGTTTATAAACTCTTATCATCAATCCTAGACAATGAAGATAGTATGAACTCAATAATTGACACTTGTCAAATTGAGCTTCTTTGATACGTCATCTCGGGTTGCTTAATTGATGCTCTCTCATGCTTCAATCAGCTCCCATTTTGCTCCCCTGTTGTTGAAGCCGATACTTTGCTAGGACTTTAGCTACAAGATCAAACACCTTGTATGCAATGCTCCATTGAGGTGACAAAGGTGATAGAAGGTTCGGTGAATCTGCTACAACTAATGAAAAGTTGTAATCTAATGTGATTCACTTATATGGGTGTTGTAGAGGGTTTAGACAATAATTTAACTATTGATTCAGGTCTAATATCTAAAACAAAATAGAAATTAAGTTCATCTTCTTCATCGAAGTTGGCATCATCTTTCTAGTGATAAATCAAAAGAAAGATGACTATATCACATAAATTTAGAGGCTTAGAATGTGGGATATGAGTGGAGAATCTTTTAATCTTCTATTACACCAAAAAGTCATCATTTTGTCCAAGAACCAAATGCCCTTTTATAATAAGCCGATTTACAACGGCTATAAAATAACTAGTTAACGGCTTTGTCGATAGGATCAAAAGGGCCTTCGATGGGATCGAAAGTCCTTTGATAGGATCGAACACTTTATCGATCCCATCGAGAAAATTCAAAATTATCTTTGTTGCTTGTTGGACTCATTCTTCTATCGGATCGAGTGGTACTTTGATTCCATTGAGTCTCATTAATAGCCTGTTAATGGGATCGAGAACCACTAAAAAACTGTTATTTTAGGCATATGATTTCATATCAGTTTAGCACATCTTCTAGACTTATTTATCATATTCCAATTAAGCTTTTAAGGATAATGGATGAACAAAAAGGTTTACCTACAGGGGTAATATCATGTAGAGGTTTAAGGGTTATTTTTTTGTCAAGGTTAGGATCACTAATGCACATCATTCACCTATTCTTTCTTGTTGACGCTTCACGTCATCTCGTGTCTTTAGTCTTCAGCTCTTAAGGGTTTAATCGACTATATGACAGATGGACTCAGGTGATTGACAAACAAGGTATACAAATCAGTGCACTAATACCTATTTTATCTCATTCTTCCATCATACGTGTGTGATCATCTCAGCTCCACTTATGTTAACATGTGCACCAAGACATATCCTTTCATTCTTACTTAAGGTGTATATGAAAGCTTTCTATCCTCTTTCATTTGAGATAGATCAAGATGATACCTCTAGCTTAGAGGATTAACATTGATAGCTGGATTCTTCTTATCGTGATCGATCGTATGAAGGTAAGATCTAAACCATCTTTGTATTTAGATTAATTTAGAAATATGACATGATGTACATGGGAGATTCTTTGGAATATTATATGATGGTTTAAAAAAAAAACATGTTTGACTTTGTTACACATTCATGTGAAAATCCATCATCGCTTCCTTAATTAAGAGAAAAATTAAAAAAAGGAAAACCAAAAGAATAAAGAACGAAAAGAGGATAGCGATAACTGAAGATTTCCTATATTTCTCAAAGAAAAATAAGAATTTATGAACTAATTACAATCAAGCCTTGTTTGGATTGCGAATTACATTAGTAATGCATTGTAAAAGTGCTCACATTATGATTTTGTAACATATTTTTAAACATATAATTCAACGATTAATTGAATTGTAATAGGAGAGAGGTAACAGAATTTTTAATTATTACAATTTTATACCATATTGATGTGGAAATCTTCTATCCAAACACATATATGTCCATTTTTCTTTATTATTAAACATTAAAGTAATGTAAAAGTTTCATCATTAATTTTATAACACCTATCGAAACAGGGAAATTGTCAGTCAAATTACTTTTTCCATAAGACATGTGTTATAATTTGTATTAATTGCACTTTTACAGGTGTAGTATTTTGTAATCCTACAGGCTCTTTGGGAGATTAGTTAGCAATTAGAGAAATTTTATATCAGTTATTTAGTAAAAAAATTTAACGGTTAGAAGATTGTTAGATTTAAGAGCAAGAAAACATTTAATGGGGAGGAAGCGCATTATAAAAAACACACAAAGCACACGCCAACCAAAAGCCCAAGCTAAGCACAGGCCCAAGCCTAAGCTCAGCCTAGTTGTCAAACAAAAAGATAACTCTTATTGCAACTCTTATTGCAACCCACACTTCTTAATGTCGTTGTTATCTGCCTTATTGTTCAAGAATTTTTATTCCTATCCTCTTTCGAAAGATAATTCCTATATTGCACCTGGAGATTAGATTAAAAAAAACCCCAAAAGAGCTAAATTAGAACCAATAACCTGATTTATTCCCTTTCGAAATGAAATTCCACCAGGAGGTTAAAGTAAAAGCCCATTAATAAAAAGTTGCGTGCAGCTGATTACCATGAACACTAACAAAATAGACTCATAACTCAAATTTGTAGCTAACCATATGAAAGAAAAAAAACCATATAAGACTTGATTTTCCTGCCATCCATGGGAGAATATAGTCATGAGGCATATTTACTTCTCTCGGGAATTCAAACACAAGACCTTCCGCTCTGTTACAATGTCAAACAACCACTTTCTCTAAAAGCTGAACCATTAATGGATGGTGTATCAATGCATATTAAAGGACTTTAACAAGTTCAATAACAAATTTGTAGCTAACCTTCTTACTTTTGAAAAAAAAAAAAAATCTAATTTGATTGATGAAAAGTCCAAACGGGGTTGGTTTTTAACTATCTAATGTTCAATTTCATATCACCTTAGAATATCAGAAAGTTCAATAAATTGGCAGAGGGGCCCCAATTCTCAAGCCATGGGTTACTCAACAAGAAAGGATCACGAATCCATTCCAAGATATTTATTGTCAATTGAAGCTCAGGCCAGATCTCCTTCACCACCCCCGCTCGTTGCTGCTGTTGTTGTTGTAGTACAAGCTGGCTTTCCTTTATATTTTTTGTCTTCTCCATCAGAACATCATCTTCTAAGGTAACTAACAAATGAATGTTCTCTTCCTCATGTAATAAAACATGATCAATATTCAAAGAGAAGCATTCTTTCAATGGTAGTGCATCTTCTTTCGCGGCAGCTCTTTGCTCGAGCGCCTTGAGTGACATTACTTTTTTTATAAATCTTGCACAGTACTATGTCTTCTGCATGTATCAAAATTCCACAAGAATCCCATTAAGTGATGACTTTTCTAAAATATTATTTCCAGTTTGGATTATACCATGGAACTATGTCACAAGTGTTGGAACGTCCATACCAAATGGATGGTTACATTGGAATTTTCGCATTTTCCACATGTTGTGGCTGGTGGATTTCCAAACGTTGGAAACTGATAGAATAAATGTAGTTAATGAGGGCATATTAGGTATTTCACATAAGTAGCAGTGACTATATAAGGAGGTGTTGTGCTGCACGTTCAGCACAAAACAGAAAAAAAAAATTCAAGCTTGAAAGCCTTTTCAATACAGATAGCCTTTTTGTTTTTGTTTTTTTCCCCTTCTTGTACAAGTGTTTGAATCATCTCCTAAGGCTTTGTAAAGCCAATAAATTGGTATCAGAGCGAGATGATCTTGTGGGACCAGTTATAGTTTGAAGGTTTAGATCGTGTGATCAAGGTGTTGCCACTACTACGTTAAGAAAAAGGCGTTGGTGATCTGTGGTGTGATGAAGTGATGGCGTCCTCGATCCAACCGCAAATTCCAAAGTTACCTAAGGATAACTATGAAAACTGGTGCATCCAAATGAAGGCTTTGTTCGGATCCCAAGATCTATGGGATATCGTCAGTGATGGGTATGTAGAACCCACAACGGAGCAAGAAGCCTTCTATTTTGCCGAACAAAAGACCGCTCTCAAAGATCAAAGGAAAAAGGATAAGAAGGCTTTATTTTTTATATATCAAGGGTTGGATGATCCCATCTTTTAACGAATCGCCAAAGCTATGACATGCAAGCAAGCATGGGAGAGTCTCAACACCATATTCAAGGGTGTTGATCGTGTCAGGAGGGTTCGACTCCAAACCCTTAGAGCCGAGTTCGAAGCTGCATATATGAAGGAAGGCGAGTCCATTTCAGACTACTTTTCAAAATTGCTTGTTATAGTTAACAATTTAAAAAGAAATGACAAAAAGTTTGAAGATATTCGAGTAGTAAAAAAAATACTCCAATCTCTCACATGTGGTTGTGGCCTTTGAAGAATCGAAGGACTTGGAAAACTTGTCCGTCGAAGAGTTGATGGGATCGTTGCAAGTGCATGAGCAACAAATGCAGAAAAATAACGAATCGACATTGGAACATGACTTAGAATCTAAGTTGACTCTAAATGACCAAAGTAGTGGTCATACAAATCATGGAGGTCGCGGCACCAACACTAATACATGAGGAAGGGCATGTGGATATCATCTGAACCATTCACAAAATCAACAAAAATTTACTAATTTCTGTGGAAGAGGGAATGGTAGAGGCCGATCTGTACGTGGTCGTGGAAATATGAGAAATATTCAGTGCCTGAATTGCAACAAATTCGACCATTATGCCTCAGATTGTTGGAGCTAGCCAGTGGATCACGATGAACGATCCAACTATGCTGAAGCATCGAGTAATGATCAGGAAGACTCCATAGTGCTCCTTGCACAAGAGAAATGATGTGATCAATCAGATGTATGGTATCTCGACACAGGCACGAGCAATCACATGTGCAGGAACAAAAGCCTATTTGAAGAACTCACAGAAGGAGTTCATGGTAATGTGACATTCAGCGACTCGTCAAAGACATCGATGAAAGGTAAAGGCAAAATCAAAATCTTTCAGAAGAATGGTGTTCTAAACTACATCTCCAATATGTACTATGTGCCCAACATGAAAAGTAATATACTAAGTCTCAGAGAACTCCTCGAAAAAGGGTATGTTATACACATGGAGAATTCTTCTCTTTCTATAAGGGATATGCAAGGACATTTGATTACGAAAGTCCATATGGCGAAGAATCGTATGTTTCCGCTCCATATAAACACAATACTCGAGAAGTTCTTTTATGGAAAAGCAAAGAATGATTCTTAGACATGACATCTTCGCTTTGGCCATCTAAATTTCAATGGCTTGAAACTTCTGTCGTCATCAAGCATGATGCGTGGCTTGCCTACCATTAAAGCTCTAGAACAAGTGTGTGAGGCGTGCACACTTGGGAAATAGCAAAGGAACTCCTTTCCGAGTGGAGTATCCCGAAGAGTAAGAGAACCGTTGCAGTTGGTTCACATTGACATCTGTGAACCATTGGAGCCAATCACTCTTAGAGGTAATAAATACTTTATTACCCTCATTGACGATTTCAGTAGAAAATTGTGGGTGTATGTAATCAAAGAAAAGTCTGCTGCTTTTACTATTTTTAAAAATTTTAAGGCCCTTGTTGAAAAAGAAAGTGGTCTTAAAATCAAAACCCTTAGATCTGATAGAGGTGGAGAGTACACCTCAAATGCCTTTCGAGAGTATTGCAGGGATCAAGGAATCAAGCAACAACACATTACAGCCTATACGCCACAATAGAATGGAATTGCAAAACAGAAAAACCGTACCATTCTCAACATGACAAGGACTATGCTGAAGGAGAAAAGTCTATCGAAGAATTTCTGGGCAGAGGCAGTTGCATGTACTGCCTATCTGCTCAATAGGTGTCTGACCAAGAGTGTCAGATTCAAGACACTGTAGGAAGCATGAAGTGGATACAAGGCAAGCGTGACGCAGCTAAGGATCTTTGGGTGTGTCTCCTATGCTCAAGTTCCAGAAGCAAGAAAAAAAAAAGTTTGATGATCGTGGTGAGAAGTGCATCTTCATCGGCTACAGTGAAGAGTCAAAGGTATATAAGCTCTACAACCCACTAACTAACAAGGTGGTGGTAAGTAGAGATGTGGTGTTCTGCAAGGAAGAAGCCTAAAAGTGGAGCCAGGAAGATTCAGCCAAAGGAAATCAGGTCGAGGTCGAAGAATATGAAGAAGAGAGGAACATGAATCAGAAGCAGACACCCACATCACCCCCTTTGGATCACAGAAGTCCAGGAATACATTCCATCTCCCCTGGAAGTACTTCATCAAATCAAAATTCAGCCAACACGTCTTCGTCCAGTTCTCCCTCACCCATGGCTCCGATCAAAATGAGAAGCCACAATGACATATATGCAGGAACTGAGGAAGTAAATTTATTCTGTCTATATGCTGATCATGAGCCTCTTACATTTGAAGAGGCCATGAATGAAGAATGTTGGAGAAACGCTATAGAAGAAGAGATCCATGCTATCAAGAAGAATCATACATGGGAGCTGATCTCACTCCCTGAAGGCCAAAGGACCATTGGTCTCAAATGGATGTACAAACTCAAGCGAAATGCTGATGGTGAGATCGATCGCTACAAGGCAAGGCTCGTAGTAAAGGGTTACAAACAGAAGTATGGGGTGGACTATGAAGAAGTCTTCACTCCTGCTGCTCGCCTTGACACTGTGAGGATGATTATCTCCCTTACAGCCCATCACAGTTGGATGATCTACCAACTGGATGTGAAATCAACATTCCTGAATGGAATTCTGGAAGAAGAGGTCTATGTTGACCAGCCTGAAGGTTTTGTTGTTTAAGGGGAGGAACACAAGGTGTATCGACTAAAGAAAGCCATCTATGGGTTGAAGTAAGCTTCACGTGCTTGGAATGCACATATCGACAACTATCTTCAAGAGAACGGCTTCGCCCAATGTCCATATGAGCATGCAGTTTACATTAAGAAGAATGCTCATGACGATATACTTATAGCATGCCCATATGTTGATGATTTGCTGTTTATAGGAAATAGCCTACTGATGTTTGATGAATTCAACAAGGCCATGTTTAAGGAGTTCAAGATGACTGACGAAGGTCTGATGTCCTTTTTTATAGGCATTAAAGTGAGTCAACAACATGGTGTCATCTATATATCTCAGAAGAAGTATGTCAAGGAATTGTTTGAAAAGTTCAAGATGGCCGATTGCAATGCCGTAAACACACTTGTAGCAATGGGCTTAAAACTGACAAAGGACTGAGAAGGAAGAAGCGTTGACTCGACTATGTTCAAGAGTCTGATTGGAAGCTTAAGGTACCTCACAATCACAAGGCTGGATATCGTCTACAGTGTTGGGCTTCTAAGTAAGTACATGGAAGCAACAGAAGAATCACACTGGTTAGCCGTAAAAAGAATCCTCAGGTACGTCAAAGGAACAATGGAATTCGGTCTTTTCTATCCATACGAAGATGAAGCAATGTTGTATGGATGCTCAGACAGTGATTGGGGAGGTGACCAAGATGAAAGAAAGGGCACCACTGGCTATGTATTCTATCTCGAATTGACTGTTTTCACATAGAACTTAAAGAAGCAAAGTGTTGTTGCTTTGTCCACATGTGAAGCAGAGTATGTGGTAGTATCATCCACGGTCTGTGAGGAGATTTGGTTGAGAAACTTTCTAAAGGAGCTAAAGCATCCATAGGAAGAATCGATAGTCATATATGTGGATAACAAGTCAGCAATCGAGTTAGCCAAAAATCCTGTGCAGCATGGAAAGAGTAAGCATATCGATACTAGGTATCACTTCTTAAGAGATCAAGTAAAGTAGAAAATAGTGAAATTGGAGTATTGTCATACTACTGAACAGGTGACAAATATTTTCACCAAGGCACTATCGATAGATGCATTCAGATGACTAAGATCGATGCTTGGAATGAAGCCTGTTTTGGTTTGAAGGGGAGTGTTGGAACATCCAAACCAAATGGACGATTACGTTGGAATTTTCACATTTTCCACATGTTGTGGCAGGTGGATTTCCAAACATTGAAAACTGATAGAATAAATGTAGTTAACGAGGGCATATTAGGTATTTCACATAAGTAGCAGTGACTATATAACGAGGTGTTGTGTTGCACGTTCAACACAGAAAACAGAAAAAAAAAATCAAGCTTGAAAGCCTATTCAATACAAATAGCCTTTTTGTTTTTTTATTCCATTCTTGTACAAGTGTTTGAATCATCTCCTAAGGCTTTGTAAAGCCAACAACAAGTACAGCTCAGAAGGGACGTGAGTTGCCTGCAAAGAAGATAACAAGAATCCTTTGTAGTGGCTCAGTGAAATAGTGTCATGTGTGCATATTAAATATCTTATAATAAAAGGGAAAATGCATCATTTTACATGGGATATTAAGTGCATAGGCACTTTCATGACCAACATTAGGGCCTGGTTTGTAAGCGGATGTGGATTGCACTATTCTAGTGTCAATTGAAAAGCGCCACATGGATTTAGAAGGCGTGCAAGCAGGGCAAAGTGGTCATTTCATGGCAAGATTATATATATATATATATATATATATATATATATATATATATAGTCCCTGAGATATTTTACACACCAACCATCCCTAATGAAAAAAGAGTGAGACGGGATTAGGCCCCACCATGATGCATTCATGAAATCCACCCCGATCATTAGGTCTGTGATAGAAATTTAGTAGTATGTCTTAAAAAGTAGGAAGATTTGTGACTTGTATGAGTCACACCAAGTGAAACTGTTTGGATAGTGGGCATCCCTACACTATTTTTACTCATGTAACCCACTAACATTATAAATGTAGCTCATCTTTTATAACTACGACTAAATTATTGTGACACACCTTATGGATCGAGCGGATTTCAAATAAACATCAAGGTCAGCCAACCTCTAGCCAACTCAGTAGTGGTTGGGATGTGTCAGAGACGTGGATTGCTTGATGACCTTCTCAGTAACTCGACCTTACTATTAGTTGGTGCTACTGGGCCCAATGATGATGTATATATTTAATCCAAACTGTCCATCCATTTTTCTAGCTCAATTTGTGACATGATCCCAAAAATGCATAAGATCCAAATTTAAAGTGAGCCAAAAATGCATAAGATCCAAATTTAAAGTGGATCACACCACATGAAAATATTGGTGATTAAATGGCTATCATTAAAAATTCTTAGGTATAGTTGATCTGCCATCCAACTTATTGATTAGGTCACAAAGACTTGGATGAAAGGAAAACACAAATATCATCTTGATTCAAAACTTACTTTGGCCCAAAGAATTTTTTAATGGTGGGTTTTCCAGCAATCTTTCTCGTGGCATGGTCCACTCTTGATATTTGAATCTAACTCTTTTTTTTTTGGTCATGCCATACATTTAGCTGAAAAAATAGATGAACGGCTTGGATTAAACACATACATCATTGTTGGGTGGACGAGTACCAACCAGCTGCTATGTGGCTGATGGCCATCACAACATGTAATCCACAGCTAGGACAATGTCCCAACCAATACTGGGTGAAGTGGAGGTCAGCCCACCTTGACATGTATGTAAAATCCACTCCAACCATAATGGCTCAAGATGATAATTTAGGCGCATTGCTCCAACATCAGTCACCTCTATAATTCTAGTGGGCCACATGAGTGAAAAATGTGTAGGGGCGCCGACTATCAAAATCACTTCACTTGATGTGATCCACATACATCAGGTATGGGTCTAATGTTTGGTCTTCATGCATTAACCTTTAAAAGGAAACTAATGGATGGAATAGATTTCACATAAACATCATAGCGGGCCCTATAAAAATTCAAAGGTAAGCTTCTCCTCTCCCATTAATTTCTGTTTTGTGGCCCAGTAAATCACAAATCAGTCATATTTTTTTTGTACCCTGCGGTTCAATTGATATCACGGATTGAATTATGGGGGTGGATCATAGGAACACATCATGATGAGGCTCACTTATAGCACACTTATTTAGTTGGCACGATCGGTGGTAATTTGGTGTGCAAAAGGTCTCATTAGAGGTGGGCATGTTGGACCCGATCTGGTGATCCAACCCTATCCGACCCGACTCGGTACCATTCCAAACAGAACCGATGGCCTAGATCGGCCCTGATCGAGTCTATCCATCCAGATCCGATCATTTTTTGGGTCGGGTTCAAATAGTGGTGTATCCGGACAGAACTGATCTGAAAACTGGACCGAAAGGGTCCGAACCGACCCGACCTAACCCAACTCGGGATGTAAATATCCCTCTATTTTATAAAATATCCTTATATCTTTGGCTTTTAATTTGGCGCCAAAAAAACCTGCCCAATATACACTTGAGCCCCCAACTCTATCTCTCTCTATCTCTCTCTATCTCTGTTTATCTCTCTCGCTCCCTTACTGTTAAAGAAGGCAAGAAAAAAACTAGTTAAATATCCTACGGTAGATCAAATACCTTTCTTTTTGCAGTTGAGTTTTGGAGATTTCTCTGTTGGACAGATATACACTGAGATATGGTGGATAGCTGTGTACGGAAGAGAAAAAGAGAAAGAGAGGCGCAGCATCGAAGAAGGTTGGCATACAGCTATTTACAGGTGTGACGGTCAGACCCAGAGACCCTATTTATAAGCGTGACGATCAGACGCATCGAAGCAGACGTTAGCAAGTTCTCTAGGTCTAATCACGAGGTATGTGTTATATCCAAACCGTACATCCATTTGGCAAAATTGTATTAAGGCTTGAGACAAAAATAAGACAAATTAACTATTAAGTGGACCACACTACAGAAAGAAGTGGGGGATTGAACGTCTACCATTGAAACTCTTGTTGGGTTCACAGAAGTTTTGGATCAACATGAAATTTGTTTTTCCACTTCATTCAGGTCTTTGTGACCTTATGAACAGATTGGATGGAAAATAAACATTATGGTGGGCCTACAAATTATTTAACAGTGAAAATCATCATCTCCGCTGCTATTTATGGTGTGGTCCAGATGATCTTTGGATCTAATTCATTTTTTTTGGATAATGCTCGAAAATGATCTCTAAAAATAGATGAATGGTATAGATATAATAAATACATCATTGTGGGTCATGTAACTTTGATCTCCTTTGAACTGTTCATATAACTCGAAGCTCAAGTAGTGTTAGTGCTCGTCTTCGCACGACACGTACCTATATAGCTGGCGTGAGCTATACAGACCATAGATAGTAGCCGCAGTACTTCTCAGATTGCGTACTGAGTTACTCATACGCTCTTATCGTACTGAGTAAACTCAGTTGGGCCCACCATGATTGCATGTAGTTCATCCACGCCGTCCATTCATTTTGCCAGATCATTTTATGGGTTCAACCCAAAATTGATGCATAGGCAAAGCTCAAGTGGACCATACCACTGGAAAAGGTGAAAGTATTAATTTCAACCGTTGAAAATTTTTTAAGGCCCTCAATGATGTTTATTTGTCATCCAACCTGCTCATAAGATCACAAAGACATGGATGAAGGGAAAACACAGATATCAGCTTGATCTAAACCCTCTGTTGTCCCCAAGAATTTTTCAATGATACATGTTCAATTCACACTGTTTCCTGTGGTGTGGTCCATTTGAGGTTTGGATATACTCCATTTTTGGGATAATGCCCTAAAATTATGTTTGAAAAGAGATGGACGGAGTGGATACAATGCATGAATGCCACTGGGGCCCACTGAGTTTACTCAGCACGCTAACCGTACTGAGTATGCAACCTGCTTCCCTTCATACAAAGCTTATTTAAGAAGCTTTCGCAGTGAGATATTTTATCCCATTGAGTAAACTATGCGGGCTCGTCTTAATTTTTTTTTGGCTTATCCACACCGTCCATCAGTTTTTCAAGATCATTTGATGGTTTGATGTTAAATTTTAAGTATATCTAATAATCGAGTAGATCACACCATAAGAAACAGTGAGAATAAGGATTTCACACCGTTGAAAAAATGGACGATCCGAACCTTGCCTAATCCGATCCGACTTGGTTTTCCTGACTGGGTCGGACTCGGATCGGTTTAGACTAGTAGGGTTCGGATCTATTCAAGTTAGATGACTCGAATCCGGTACCGGATCGGCTCGATTTTGGGTCAGGCTCTGCAGATTTTGAGTAGAGTCGGGTTGGACCCAATCTGATCTGACTCGGTCCGATGCCCAGCTCTAGGTCTCATGCGTACTGTGCGCAGGAGACCGAGATTATATATATATATATATATATATATATATATATATATATATTTGTGTGTGTGAGAAAAGGTACTATACGGTCGACCGTATTATACCTTTCATAAGGTCGAGAGCTGGAAACACATTATTCGTCGGATGATAAATTTTAAACAATGGGGAGATTTTATAGGAAAATGAAGAAACACGACGTGGATTAGATACTAAAATAGTTAGAAATGTTATTGAAGTGACGTCACCAAGTTCCGTGGGCCCCACCATGATGTATGTTTTATATCCACACCTTCCATCCATTTGGAGAGATCGTTTTAGGGCAATATGCAAAGAATGAGTTAAATCCAAAGCTCCAGTGGACCCAACATAGAAAATAGTGGGGATAGTGAGGCCCACCATTGAAAAGTTCTAAAGGCCATGAAAGTTTTAGTTCAAGCTGATATTTGTGTTTTCTCTTATTTCATGTCTTTTTTAGCTTTTGAACATGTTGGATTTCAAATAAACATTATGGTGGGCCTTGGGATAGTTTCAATGGTGGCAATCACTCTCCTCACTATTTTTTTGTGGTGGGTCCCCTACAGATTTTTATTTGCCTCATTCTTTGACTCATGCCCTAAAATGATATTTCAAAATGGATGGACGGTGTGGATACAACACATACATCATAGTGGGGCTCACAAAACTTGGTGACGTAGCTTCAGTAGCTGACTCGCTACTCAATAGTGCGTACATCTACTTCCAGATTAAAAGGGGAAGTGGATTGGCTGGTGTACCTCACCTAGCTGTATAGCTGCTGTATTGACGTTAACAAGTTTTTTTGGTCTAATCATGAGGTATGTGTTATATATATCCAAATCGTCCATCCATTTGGTGAGCTCGTTTTAAGGCTTTGGACGAAAATAAGATAGATCTAACTATCAATTGCACTACACTGCAAAAAGCAGTGTGAGATTAGACGTCTACCATTGAAACCCTTTTTGGGTCATAAAAGTTTTGGATCAGTATGAAAAAAAAAATAAAATTCCTCTTCATTCAGGTCTTTTTGACCTTACGAACAAATTGGATAGAAAATAAACATTATGGTAGGCCTTACAAATTTTTCAACGATGAAAATCATTCTGCTATTTGTGGTGTGGTCCAGATGGTCTTTGGATATGATTCATTTTTTGAATAATCCTCTAAAATGATCTCTAAAAATAGATGAACCGTATAGATATAATAAATACATCAGTGTGGGCCCATGTAACTTTGATCTCCTTTAAACCGTTCGTACAACTTGGAGATGGAGGAGCTTCAGTGCTCGTCTCGCACGACACGTACCTACAACAGCTATATGGCTGGTGTGAGGTACACTAGCCAATCCCAATCTGCTTCCATTAGAACGTAGATTGCGTCCTACCACCTCCTGGACTGTAATTCGTCTGGGTAGGGCTCTGTGGGGCCCAACGTGATGTAAGTGTTTTACATCCACGCCGCTTAACGATTTTCTCAGATCATTTTAATATATGAACCAAAAAATGAGGCAGGTCCAAGGCTTAACTGGATCACAAGGTGGGGATTGAACGTCCACCATTAAAAACTTCTTATGAGCTGGAGAAGTTTCGAATCAAGCTGATATTTGTGTTTTCACTTCATCCACATCTACATGACCTTATGAATAGGTTGGATGGTAAAAATTCAATAACAACTTATTTTTCCCTACGTAACCATTACAGTGAGCCCTAGGAGTTTGTAACGGTAGAAATTCAATAACAACTATTTTCCCATGGTGTGGTCCATCTTAGATTCAGATATAACTTATTTTTTGTGTAAATCCCTTAAATTATATTTCAAAATGGATGTACTGCATGGATAAAAAATATACATCATGGTGGGGTCTACATAACACCAGTTTTATTTCTCCCGTTTCCCTATAAAATCTCCCGTTGTTTAAAATTTTTATCATTTGATGAATAATGTGCTGCCAGCTCTCGAGGCATATAGTACCTTTTCCATATATATATATATATATATATATATATATATATATGTGGGAAAAGGTACTATGCGCTTGACTGCATGTTATCTTCCCATGAGGTCGAGTGTTGGCAGTATGTTATTCGTTGGATAGTAAAATTTTTATACAAACAGAGAAACTTTATAGGGGAACTGGAAAAACAACACCGGTGAAACTGGTTATTAAAATACCCTTCCACCTCTCTCTCTCACACGTATTTTCTGCAAAAGCCTCGCGCTAGAAACCTAGGTGAGGCCTCCCGTGGTTGTTTTTTTTTTTTTTTTTTTTTTTTTAGAAATCCACCCCGTCCATCTGTTTTTCCATATCATTTTAGGACAAGAGGCCAAAAATGAGTTGGATCCAAGACTCAAGTGGGCCGAAAATGTGAGGATTGAACATCCACAATTGAAATATACATGGGGCCACAAAAGTTTTAAATCAGAATAATATTTGTGTTTTCAGTTCATCTCAGTTGGAATGATGCTATGAACGGTATGAATGTAATTGAAACATCACTTTCGACCCAGGGAGGTTTCAATGGTAGGAATTTCCCTACCCACCTTTTACTTTAGTGCGGCCCACTTGAGTCTCGGATCTAGCTCATTTTAACCTTATGTCCTAAAATGATTTCCAAAAATGGATGGACGGAGTGGATTTCTTACAAACACTATGGTTGGCCCTGAACGAACACAATGCAGCCCTAACCACGGGGCTAACATTGATATATGTATTGTACATCCACACTGTTCATCTGTTTTTCAAGCTCATTTCAAGGCATGATTTCATAAATTAAGTAGACCCAACTCTCAAGTCGACCACACCCTAATAAACAATATTGATTGGGCGACCACCATTAAAGTCAAATATCAGCTTGATCCGAAACTTTTGTTGCCCGCAAGACATTTTTAATGGTGAGCGTTGAATCCCAACTGTTTCCTATAGTGTGGCCCACTTGGAATTTGGATCTGCTTCATTTTTAAACTCCTCACCTAAAATAAGCAGTAATAATGAATGGACAACGTGGATATATAATAAATCCATTAAGATGGCCCCCACTCTTAAAAAGGCTTTAACCATGGATGCATTATCTCCACTGTTTCCTGTGGCGTGGTCCACTTAATCTATCTTTGATATACTTCAATTTTGAACTTTGTCCTAAAATGAGCCTGTAAAATAAATAGACGACTTGGAGTTTAAAGATCTAACCACCTGAATTAAAACCAAAGTGCACTTGAGGATTTCTTGGGTGCCACGTCATAGAGAAGCTCCTCGAAGGAACGTAGGCTAGCATTGGACACGGATTGGACACTGACAAGTTAAGTAGCCAGACTGGATAATGAAGTGATGTCTCCAAGTTCTGTGGGACCCACCATGATGTATGTGTTGTATCCACATCAGCCATCCATCCAGAGAGATCATTTTAGGGCATTAGACAAAGAATGAGTAAGATCCAAATATGGAGTGGACCCTACCATAGAAAACAGTGGGAAGAGTGACGCCCACCGTTGAAACCTTCATAAGGTCCACTATAATGTTTATCTAAGATCCAACATGTTCATAAGTTAAGACATACATGAAAGAAGGGGAAACACAAATTTTAGCTTGATCGAAAACTTTTGTAGCCCTTAGAAATTTTTAATGGTGGGTGTCACTCTATCCATTGTTTTCTGTGGTGGGTCAATTTGAGCTTTAGATCTGACTCATTATTTTTCTCATGCCTTGAATTAATATCTCTAAGTGAATGGACGGTATAGATATAACAAATACATCATGGTGGGTCTCACAGAACTTGGTGATGTAACCTATCCATAGCTAATCCACGTCCAGCTAGCGTTGGAGTCCACTACGCGTTCTAATATGGAAGTGGATGGATGCGGATTCGATACTACCATGTTGAGTAGCGTGTCAGTTGTCACCAAGTTTTGTGGGTCCCACTATGATGTATGTGTTGTATCCACACCGTTCATCCATTTTGATATATCATTTTAGAGCATGAGCCAAAGAATGAGGCAGATAAAAAGCTGTAGTGGACCCCACCACAAAAAATAGTGGGGAGAGTGATTCCCACCGTTGAAACTATCCCAAGGCTCACCATAATGTTTATTTGAAATCCAACCTGTTCAAAAGTTAAAAAGACATGAAATAAGAGAAAACATAAATATCAGCTTGATCTAAAACTTTTGTGGCCTTTAGAAGTTTTTAATGGTGGGCATCATTGTCCCTACTGTTTTCTATGCTGGGGTCCACTGGAGCTTTGGATTTAACTCATGTAAGACCCGTATCCTAGACCGTACCATTCTGTAGACTTCCGCGGTCTTCCTAGTTGAATTCTGGCAACCTTTGACCCTTAACCGATGTTGTGCACGACCCCGATTCATACGTCGTCAACCCGAGTCGACCCAAACCTAAGACTGGTACCTTAGGCCACCGCGCCAATCCGCCGGTTCCCGATGCCACGTCTCGTGCACCAAGGTGATACCCTGACCAGAAGATGTGGGCCCGCGTTCAGTTCGAGGAAAATGTCGCGCGTTGCAAATACCGAGGGAATCTCTACGACACATCAAATCAACCCATCAATCAAAGTACACATCACACTCCATCACTCACCCATCCCTAAGTACAACTACCCCTCCCCTAAAGTCAACTCTTTCTTACACAAGTACACATCACTCACTCACACCCATCACACCCATCTCTCTCTCTCTCTACGCCTCTCTCTCTCATCTCTCTCTCTCTCACTCTCCCAAGCAACCCATGGGAGTCCATCATCCAAGCTCCATGAGATAAGCTTGGCATAGCCCACTCCCTACCACCCAATCCCACTCTCTAAAACTAATCTTGACCGTCGGATCTTAACCATTGGACCTCTAGAATGCATTGGCGAAAGAAGGAAGTGGAAATCTAAAGGTGGGTGCTTCTCTCTCTCTCTCTCTCTCTCTCTCTCTCTCTCTCTCTCTCCCTCCTTCCTTTGATTATTTTGTGGCCCACATGATGAGTGCTTATGGTGTCCCAACCGTCCATTAAGTGGACCCATGGCCGACGAAATCACGTGGGCCTAACCTTTGATGTTGGGAAAATACACAAATATTAGATTAACCTAAGCCAAGTGGGCCATGTCCAGGCATGGGACCATCAGCCGTGGTCCCCACACGTGGGACCCGCCTTGATGAATGGCATATAAACACCGTCCGTCCAGCGTCCAGGGACGCTAGACGTGCTCACTGGACAATGAGGTGTACTCGCTGCAATGAAAAAAAAAAAAAAAAGAGAAGAAGAAGAAAAAAAAAATAAAACACAAAAAAAAGTACTTAGATTTTATGCTTTTTGGGTGGGCTACTTATGTAGGCCCCACCTTGCTAAATGAATTCAATCCACGCCGTCCATCCTATCCCTCGGCTCATTTAAGGCGTTGAGCTTAAAAATGAGGCCAATCTGATTCTTAGGTAGGCCATAGCATGGAAAACAGTGTTTTCACCCTTGAAAATTTCCCTAATATCCTTATGCACCTAAATACCTTCAATATTAGACTCATATAGCCTGTCATGAGCCATGGAATCCAACAATCGGGATGGATTCACCTAATGTAGGCCCCACCTATGGAAAAGCACAGAAAAACGTGTTTCAAATAAAAAAAATTTAATATGCAGCAGCAGCAGCGTTGCTGTTGTCAGAAGGCAGCAGGCGCTGCCTGCGCTCGGACGACGGATGGACGCTGGCAACCCACGGCTCCAGTCGTGGGCCCCACCATGATGTTTGTTAATCATCCAACCCGTTCATTAGATGGGCCACTTACTGAAGTGGGCCCCCTCCGAAAATTAGGCCGATCCAACGTTCGGGTGGCCCACATCATAAGAAACAGTGGGGCTGACCCTCTACCATTGAAACCCTTTTTGGGTCCCAGAAATTTTGGATCTAAATGAAATTTGTTTTTCCCCTTTATTCAAGTCTCCGTGACCTTAACAACAGGTTGGATGGAAATAAATCGTTATGATGGGCCCATGTGGGACCCACCAGACGTATGATCTTATCACCATCCATCCATTTATAGATGAGACGTGCAGGAGCTTTGAGTAGTCACTGTGATGTATGTGTTTAATCCGAACCATCCACCCACCGTCCAGATGTGTGGACGGTGGGGCTTGCCTGACACATGGACCCATGTGATATACGTGATATATGGGCCGTTAGTACAGGGCCTGGATGCTGGTCCTGTTAAGAGGATATAATCTAATATTATATTTTTATATATATGATGTACATATATCATTATAATATATATATATATATATATATGATGTACATATATACATGCATGTAAGTGGTGGGCCCATGTGGGACCCACACAGTGGTGAGACCTGCCGGTGGTATACCTCACACCCACCTAACGCTGCTGAAAGAACATCACCGACCAGCTGTGGACCCCACCGTGATATGATTGTTTCATCTTAACTGTCCACCTGTTGTGTGGGCCGATCATGATATATATGATTTACATCCATGCAGTCTAGATCATGTGGACCCCATCAGATGCATGTGCCCTTCATGTCGTCCACCTAGCTAACCCAGCAGGTGGGGCCCTTCACTGGTGATGTGTTGTAAACACACCATCCCAATGTCTGGGACCGTGGGACCCACCCTGCACGTTTTGCACGTGTAGGGTGTGGGGCCTACCATGTTGGATGTGTTATATCCTCAAGTGGACGGTGGGAAGATGATTGGCCGTTGTGCCTTATAACAGCTATATAGCTGCTGCATTGACGTATGATTAGTGGGTCTGATCATGAGGTTCGTGTTTTATCCACACCGTGCATATGTGGGCCACCACCACTTAATGTATTTATTTCAATCCACACCGTCCAGATTATGTTGAACGGTGCTGGACAATGTTTGGCAGTGTTGATCATCATTAGTGAGCCATGTGCCCCCATAGGACGATAGTGCACAGTGATACACATGTTGCACCTACAACTATTGAAATGATTTTAGACGTAATCCAAGCCTATTTGAGGCCCATGTGTAGGGCTCACCTGTGATATATATTAGGCCCATGTGTAGGGCCCACCCATTGTGTATCAAGGCCCATGGGTTGTGGCCCATTGTGATGCAATTCCGGCCCATTTGGTAGGGCCCATTGTGATGTATTTTCGGCCCATATGTGCAGCCCATTGAGTTGTATATGTGGCTCAGGAGTGAAGCCCTATGTGATGTATGTGAGGCCCATGGGCGAGGCCCAATGTGACGTATTCGAGGCCCATGGGCAAGGCCCATTGTGATGTATTCAAAGGCATGTTAATGAGGCCCACACTAATGTGTATGAGGTACGTTATTGAGGCCCACCGTGATGTGTATGAGGACCATATGATGAGGTCCATCATGATGTATTTTTGGCCCATGTGATGGGACCCACCTATTTTGTATTCAAAGCCCATTAATGTAACCCACTTGATGTGTATAAGGCCCATTAGTGTGGCCCATTAATGCAACCCACTTGATGTGTATGAGGCCCATGTGCAGGACCCACCTGTGATGTATATTAGGCTTTGTTCATCCAACTGTCGAGGCCGATTCCAATTATTATCGTGGCCGATTGTCGATTATTGACCGAGTCCAATTAGCGATTATGATTTGTCGTGGCCGATTGTCGATTATCCATCGAGGCCGATTGCCAATTCTGATTGTCATGACCGATTGACCAATTATCGATTGAGGCCGATTATCGTAACCGATTGCTAATTCTGATTGTCGTGGTCGATTGCCGATTAGCGATCGAGGCCGATTATCATGACCAATTGCCGATTCTGCTTGACATGACCGATTTGTTGTTTCTAATTCTAGGCCGATTCCGATTGTCGAGGCCGAGTATCGAAGCCGATTCCAAGTGTTAATTTCGATCGAGACCAATTGTCAAGACCTATATAATATACATACGACCCGTAGTTGGGGCCCATTGTGATCAATTCATGGTCTATGGGCAAGGCCCATTGTGATATGTATTAAGCCCATAATGCATGACCCATTTGACATATTCGAGACCCATGTGTAGGGCCCATATGTCATGTATTTGAGGCCCATGAGCAGAGCTCACCTATTGTGTATATGTGGCCCTTGAGTAAGGCCCATTTTGTTGTATATTAGGCTTTTTGTGCGAGGCCATGGGCCCACTATATGTTTGGCCCTATGAGGGCCAATCCTTGGGAGCAATGTTAGTTAAATATCCACATTATAGAGGTTGATTGTTGATGACGGTTATTGGTACTGATTATGAGTATGTGACAGCATAGCATCATGATACATGCCCATACGCATCATCTGCATATTTGTTATGAGATGTGATTGACCATTCCATATGTCATAGGGTAGGTTGTTCATAGGGATCCCTGATAGGCGAAGTTGCCCCATATGAGAGCATGGCATGCACAGGATTGATGCATGACTGGATTGTTTGACTCATGCATCTTGCATTGTGTGTTATGATTACTGTACGCCCTAGCGACATCAGGGTTGTAGCCTCCACAGGTATTTCGTGGATGGCCAGATGGGACACCTGAAATCTGTTCTACATGGGGTGCTATAGATATCCCTAGGTGAAAGTCCCTAAACCCTCTTGGTTCTAGAGGTTGCTCTAATGTCTAGACCGAGTGGATGCATGAGCGCATGAGGGCCGCATACTGTTAGGCCACGTCTCCCACTGTGTCGTGGTCGGTTGGAAGGGGGTACGGCCTTACTTGCCCGAGAGGAGGGGGCAATGCTAGGCTGAGTCTGACCAGCTCGAGGAATGGGTCCGCTATCGACGAGCCGGGCCCGATATTGGCAGGCGGATAGTGAGGTCTCTTATACTCACCTTGTTGCGGGCGATGGGGCGGCAATCGAGTTTGGAGTGTAATAGACCCCGGTGATGATCCCAGAGAGGAACCGACTGATATGTGGACTTATTGAGTAGGAGTTGCATGCTCATTCATTCATTCATTCACTACCCACTCGGGCTGGTGGTGCGCAACTAATTGTTGTGTACCTTCATTATGGCAAGGATTTCGGTTGGGCTCGCGACTAACCTGAGATTAGGAGTTTATCACATTGAGTCTGACTATCCAAATTTAGGTATGTGACTAGTTTGGATAGAAGTCCCTTGTGGTGAACCCCGTAGCCTATGATACTACGTACTACCATCCCGACTTTACACTCCAGCATGGTCATTTCATTCGCATCACATATTGCATTACATCCACAAGTATATGGCATTTTGGGTTGCTATGTTTCTATACTTATATGGTCTAGACAGACTTAGTAAGATTTGTATATTGCATTGTATCTTCGGCATCTGATATTTGACTCTTTATGACTCCTTATTGCATATCTGTTCCACATTGTGTATTCTGATATTGATTGACTTATGGACTTGCCCGTATTTCCACCTACTCTGTTATCGTATAATTCATGATCTTGTTAGTGATTCTGCTTATTCTGATATTGTACGATTTATGAACTATCAGTATTTTCAGTACTGTATGATGATGGCATTGTGTTGAATACTTGACACTTACCTTGTGCACACACTTACACCACCCTCTAAGCTTTCTATAAGCTTATGCATGATAGATGCGTGCAGGTGATGTTAGGTTGCAGCAGTATTGAGCTTGGAGCGTGCAGCGGTCTTTTGAAGCTTGATTTTCGATTTATGTATTTCCCTTTCAGCATTGTACTCAAATAATTATTAGTGGATATGTGATGATGATGTTGCCTTTGTGAATTGGGTAATCTTGTGGTTATGCTTATTTTGAGTTAAATGTATATTGGAAAAAAAAATCCTCCTTGTAGAATCCCAGGATCGGAATCTGGCGTATGGACGCTAAGAGCCGAGAATGGAGTACTACGGAGGCTGTCGGCATCAGATTCGGTGATAGGGATTCCAGTGAATCCGATTTCCGGATTTGGGGCGTGACAACTCATTCTTTGGATATTACCCTAAAATGATCTCTCCAAGTGGATGGAAGGTGTAGATACAAAACATACATCATGGTGGGGCCCACGGAACTTGGTGACATCAGTTTATCAGCTGGTCTCGCTACCTAACCTCACAGTATCTAATCTACGCCCGATGTGAATAGAAATAGTGTGAATTGAACTTCTATCGTTAAGAAATTCTCTAGGTAATCAGGGTTGCACTGTGTTTGGTCAGGGCCATCCGTAGTGTTTGTGAGAAATTTACTCCATTCATCAATTTTTGGAGATTTTTTTAGGACATAGGGCAAAAAATGATCGGATCCAAGACTCAAGTGGGCTGCACTAAAGGAAAAGGTGGGTAGATAAAAATTCCTACAGTTGAAACATCCCTGGGTCGAAAGTGTTGTTTCAATTACATCCATACCTTTTATAGCAATATTCCTACTGAGATGAACTTAAAACACAAATATTATCATGATTTAAAACTTATGTGGCCTCAAAAATATTTCAACTGTGGACGTGAGGATTGAACGTTTTCAGCCCTCTTGAGTCTTGTATCCAGCTCATTTTTGGCCACTGGTCATAAAATGATATTAAAAAAATGGATGGACAGGGTGGATTTCTTTTTAAAAAAACCACGGTAGGCCCCACCTAAGTTTCCCGTGCAACGCTTTTTGCATAAAATACGCGTGAGAGAGATAGAGGTGGAGGGGTATTTTAATAACTGGTTTCGCCATTTTGTTTATCTAGTTTCCCTATAAAATCTCATCGTTTATTTAAAATTTTTACCATCCGACGAAAAACGTGCTTCCAGCACTCGACCTCATGGGAAGGTAACATGCAGGCCAACACACACACACACACACACACACACACACACACACACACACACACACCTGGAAAAAGGTACTATGCCCTCGATCGTATTATACCTTCTATAAGGTCAAGTGCTGGTGGCGCGTTATTCATCAGATGTTGAATATTTTAAACAAATTGGGAAATTTTTTAGGGCCGCTGGGATTTATGTGTGAGCCTTTCGTTGTTGGAAGATCATGTGTTAGGATTCTCTGTAGGGCCCACTATGATGTTTGTGATAAATCCAACCCGTCCATCCATTTTTCAAAATCATTTTAGGACATGCAACCAAAAATGAGGATGATCCAAATATTAAATGGGCCACATGAGAGGAAACCATGGGGATTTAGTGACCATCGTTGAAACATTCATATGACTACAAAAGTTTTGTATTGGTTTATGTTCATGGTGTTTTCATTTTATATCAGTGAAAATGATCTTATAAACGGTTTGGATGGAATATAAACACCACGGTGGAGCCTAGGAGGGTTTCAATGGTAAGCATTCTTTTTTGCAGTGTTTCATCTCGTATGGCCCACTTGAATTTTGGATCCTCCTCATTTTGTCCTAAAATGATATCTAAAAACAAATGGATGGGTTGGGTTTCACATAAAGATCATAATGGGCCCCACACAGAATCTTTTTCTGGATCTAGTAGGAAATCTGTGTCGCTAGGTTTGGGAAACGGACTGGCTACGACTGGTGGTCGATATTATGTGGGCCCCACCATGCTGTATGTGTTTCATCTATACTGTTTATATATTTTTCTAGATCATTTTATGGTAATGAGACCAAAAATGGGGTATATCCCAATCTCAAATGGACCACATTACAGGAAACAATGTTGAATGGGCATTGACCATTAAATTTTTTTTGGGGGCCATAAAAGTTTTGGATTAAGTTGATCTTTGTTTTTTTTTTTTTTTTTCCTTCATATGGGTCTGTATGACCTAATCAACAGATTGGATGTCAAATAAACAGTACAATGGGCCTTAGGATGATTTTAACCGTGAGCATCACTCTCCACACTTTTTTCTATGGTGGGGTCCACTAGAGCTTTTGATCTACCTCATTCTTTGGATAATGCCATAATATTATCTCTCAAAATGGATGAACGGTGTGGACATAATACATACATCATGCTGGGAACCACAGAACTTGGTCACGTGACTTCAGCTGCTCAACCTCTCATTTGGTAATCCGCGTCCCACTCCGAGACAGAAGTAGATTGGCTGGTGTACCACACACCAGCCATATTGCTGGTGTATTAGAGTCAACAAGTTTTGTGGGTCCCATCATGAGGTATGTGGTATGTGTTATATCCAAAACGTCAATCCATTTGGCAAGCTTGTCTTAAGGCTTGAGCTTAAAGAGAAGACAGATATAAAGATCAAGTGGACCACACTGCAAAAAGCAGTTGAGGATTGAACGTCTACCATTGAAACCCTTTTGGGGTCACAGCAGCTTCCGATCAATATGAAATTTGTTTTTCCTCTTCATCTATGTATTTGTGATCTTATAATAGATTGGATGGAAAATAAAAGTTATGTAGGCCCTATGAATTTTTTAATGATGAAAATCATTGTCCTCGCTGCTATTTTTGGTGTGGTCCATTTAAGCTTTGGATATGATTCATTTTTTGTTTAATGGTCTAAATTGATATCCAAAAATGGATGAAGTGTGTAGATATAATAAATAAATCATTGTGGGGCCATGTAACTTTGATCTCCTTTGAACCGTTCGTGCAACTCGGAGCTAGAGGAGCGTCAACACTTGTCTTCATGTGACACGTATCTACACCAGCTATATAGCTAGTGTGTACTACACCAGCCAATCCGCTTCCCTCCTAGATGGAAGGGGATTGCTCAGTTTATTGAGTAAACTATGTGAGGTCCACCATGATTTATGTATTTTATCTTCTCTGTCCATCCATTTTTCCAGATAATCTTATGGCTTGATCCCAAAAATGAAGTATATACAATGTTCAAATGGACCACACCACATGAAACAGTTGAATTGAACTTCTATTGTTGAAAATTTCTTGGGCGCCACATAAGTTTTGGATCAAGCTCATATTTTTATTTTTCGTTCATCCATGTATGTATGATTTTATGAACAGGTAGGATGACAAATAAACATCACTATGGGGCCTAACAAGGTTTCAACGGTGGAAATCATTATGCCCACTTTTCCCAGGCATGATGGACTTAATATTTGGATATGCTTCAATTTTGGGCTCAACCCCTTAAATTAGATGGAAAAATGGATGGACAACGTAGATAAAACACATACAGTATGGTGGGGCCCACATAGCACCGACCACCTGCCAATTGCTGGTGGCGAGGAGTAGCCAGTCCGTTTCCCAAACTCAAAACCCAAGTATGCGCCTGCTAAAGCCTTTCCCATGAAGATAAGCGGAAGAATTCTGTGTGGGGCCCACTGTGATCTTTGTGTGAAATTCAATCTATCCATTTTCTTTTAAATATCATTTTAGGGCATTTTACCAAAAATGAGGAGGATCCAAAATTCAAGTGGGCCATACGAGATGAAACAGTGGGGAAAAGAATGCTTACCGTTAAAACCTTCCTAGGCTCCACCTTGGTGTTTATATTCCATTCAAGTCGTTTATAAGGTCATTTTCACTAAGATGAAATGAAAACACTATGAATATAAATCGATACAAAACTTTTGTAGCCATATGAATGTTTCAATGGTGGTCACTAAATCTCCACTGTTTCCTCTCATGTGGCCCATTTAATTTTTGGATCCTCCTCATTTTTGGTCTTATGCCCTAAAATGATTTCAAAAAATGGATGGACGGGTTGGATTTATCACAAACATCATAGTGGGCCCTACACAGAATCCTAGCACATGATCTTTCAATGACGAAAGGCTCGCACATATATTCCATGTGGCCCTATAAAATTTCCCGGTTTGTTTAAAATTTTCACCATCCGACCAATAACGTGCCGTCAGAACTCGACCTTATAGAAGGTATAGTATGGTCTAGCGTAATAGTACCTTTTCCCTATCCCTATATATATATATATATATATATATATATATATATATATATATATGAGTCATGCTCACCAGCACACCTACACATGTGCACACCTTTGCACACGTGTCATGGGTGTTTAATCCGAACCATCCATGTGATGCAGAATCCCATGAAATCCCCATGTACAAATTTTTATCCTAATCTAAAATTCTGGTGGGCCATAGAAAAAAGAAATGCAAATCAAGGGAGGAAACTGTTTTCATTTTCCATGGTCCACCAAAGTTTTAGATCAAAGTAAAAATTAGGCCAAGGGGTTTCATGAGGTGCTGCTTCGTGTGGACGGTTAATGACTTTGGAGTCACATCACATATTATGAGTTGTCAAAAAGTTCGCATCAGTTCTTGACAGTTGAGCATTTAGATATATATATTCTATGTGTGGCCCCACCATGATGTGTGTTGAACATCTACCCCATCAGTCAGATGCACCATCCCATGGTGGGGCTTAAGCTTCAAAAAGAAGTCGATCCATGACTTGTGTGGGCCACACTACATACAAAAGTTGAGAGGGGTAACCCCTCTAATTAAAACATTCATAATCATTTGTTGGGCTCACCGAGATGTGGTTCACAAATCCAGCCCATCCATTGTGTGCCCCAGTTGGATGAGGGGTCATATCAACTTTCTATAGTATCCAAAACTCATGCGGGCCCTCCGTTTTGGCAAATTTACCTTTGGCAAGTGATAGGCATCAGGCATTCCGTACTCGTTCATCACCCAATCCATTTTGCACCCTCTTGGGGCCCTCCCATTGTAGAACACTAACGTCTTCCTTAACCCTACGATTCTTTTCGGTCCCTGACACTTCGTATCGAAGTCGCTTTCTAAAAATCATTCTCTGTCGTCTGATTGGGCCGCCTCCCTTGCGAATTTCTCCTTTCCCTATGCACAAAGAAGTACCATTCCCTCTCTCCCATCTTAGCCAACCCTGTCATCATTTAAAAAAATGCCAAAAATGGGCTGCACAAGTTATACCCGTTAGCCATACCTGCGTACGTTAGCACGTATAAGAAGCGTGGCCGGATCCAATACAAATGTTTCCAACAACACTGTTTCTTGGATATGTGAATCACATTCAGGCAGGCCCAATATATGATTATGAAGGTTTTAAGGAAACCCTTCTCTAAATGTTAGGAAACCCTTCTCTACTACATTTAGGTGAGTTACTCGTTACTTTTACTCGAGTAAACTCTGTGGGGTCCATTGTTATTTATTTATTTTATCCACTCCATTCATCCATGTTAACAGATAATTTGAGGTCTAAAGAACAAAAAGGAAGCATATCCAAAGCTCAAGTGGACCACACCACAGGAAATAGTGTGATTGAATCTCTACCATTTAAAATTTCTTGTAGGCCATAGAAGTTTTGGATCAAGCTGATGTTTGTGTTTTCTATTCATTCGTATATTTTTAATATTATGAACAACCTTTAACCGTTTTTGGATAATCTGATCAGTCCAAATTGAAAAGTAAATAGCTTCAGATGTTTAAATCAAAATTCACTCAAATTGTTGATCAATCTTCTTTGCCCAATATCTCTCTCATATGTAGCATGATTGGGGCGAGTAACTAGTCAATTTGAGGGTAATGATCAGTAAAATAGAGTGAATGGACCAAACATGTAAAATGGGCCAAATATTCTGGTCAAAATTGTGACCCAACTTATTGACCTCATGAGAACCTGTTATTTATTTATTTTATCCACTCCGTTAATCTATGTTAACAGATAATTTTAGGGCGTGATCCCAAAAACAAAGAAAATTAAAATCTCAAGTGGACCACAGCATAGGAAATAGTTTGATTGAACATGTACCATTGAAAATTTTTTGGAGGCCAAAGAAGTTTTGGATCAAGCTGATGTTTGTGCTTTCCTTCATCCATGTCTTTGTGATCATATTAATAGGTTGGATGACAAATAAAAATTACTTTAGACCCTAGGAAGGTTTCAACAGTGAAAATCACTATTCCACACTGTTTCCTATGTAATGGTCCCCTTGAGCTTTGGATCTACTTCAATTTTGGGATCAACCCCTAAAATTAGCATTAAAAATGGATGGACGGTGTGGATTAGTCACATAAATTCATGGTGGGCCCAACTGAGTTTAATCAGTACTATAAAAGCGTACTGAGTAACTCAGTATGCAATGCTCTCTCTCTCTCTCTCTATCTCTCTCTCTCTCTCTCTCTCGTTGATAGCTAATCCGCGTCCCCCTCTCCTCTCTCCTCTTCTCCTTCCCTCTCTCTCTCTCTCAACCTATCAGTAGCTAATTCGCATCCCCCTCTCAACCTATCAGTAGCTAATCCACGTCCCCCTCTCCTCTCTCTCTCGCCCTCCTCTTTCTACTCCAAAACCTAACCCATCATCCACCGACAATGTCCATAGTCTTCTCCATCTGCAGTAGCAGCGGATCTCGTCCCAATGCATGGCTGCCCAACCTCCATCAACAATAGCTACCATCATAAGAGGCTGCTCATCCCTCATTGTCAACAACAACTACCATCAAATCGAAGGTACTCTCTCTCGATCTCTCTTCCTTCATCTCTGTCTATCTCACTTCCCCTTTCGATTTGGGGATTTCAGGGCTTACAAATTTGGGGATTTTAAGGCTTACAGATTTGAGGATTTTAGGGATTTTAGGGTTTACAGATTTTAGGGATTTTAGGGCTTACAAATTTGGGGATTTTAGGGATTACAGATTTGGGGATTTTAGGGCTTATAGACTTGGGGATTTTAAGGATTTTAGGGCTTACAGATTTGGGGATTTTAGGGCTTACAGATTTGACCATACCATTCTCTTACATCATTGTAGATAAATGCTGATTTTATTTTTTTAATTACTTTCATGTAGATAAATTGTTATCGGGAACTACTTTAATGTTTGATTTTTTGGGGATCAAAGTGTTGTGGTTGTGCATAGAGGTCTGTTTTTCTCATTATATAGCTTTGTATTGAGGGGTTAGTTATGGCCATCCCCTATCTAGGTGTATCTATTTTGTTTCATGAAATATACACAACAGTGGCAATTTGGTATTATTATTATTATTATTATTATTTATTATCATGACTCCCTTATAAAAAATTGTATGTGATTTTTTTATTTTTTTTTGGTGCTGATGCCTCAAAAATTTTGAATCATAAGTATGAGTTCAAAAGCAACCATGGAGAATTGGCCATCATAGTGAAACCCGATTTAGGTCTTAGAATATCTGAACGAGTTTGGGAAGCTATTAGGACAATGGGTGAGGATGTTGAATGGTGTCATGCAGTTAAGAATGAACTCCATGCATCACTTAGTTCTCTTTCAGAGGTACTTCGATCTCGTTATAAATTTCTTTTCTTAGTTTGGATGCACTAGTGAATTGGATTGCGGACATTTCATTTAACATTCAGAGTCCACGGTAAGAAAGCATTCAGAGTCCATGACAAGAATTAATGATGTTTCCTCGTATTCATAATGAATAAGTGGTCTTCTGATTGCAGTTATGTTTCTTTCAAGTCCAACTTGAAAGTAAGTTAATTGCAATTTGGAGCCTAGATAATAATATTGGTAAGAAAATAAATTACAATTCATTTATTTCCCCTTCATTTAGCTAATAGTTGCAGATCAATTCAATAGTTCCTAAAGATGTGCCCTTATTACCCAAGGAAAATGATCAAGTGCCAACATTTGCACTATATTATAGTGCAAACAGTTGCTGTTATGTTGATCACATCCACTCTAACCATCTTGCATGCCATCCTTTTTTGTTCATGGACCTAAAAATTAGGCCAATCCATGACTCAGGCGGGCCACATGATCAGGAAAAAATTTATAGGGGATGTCCACCCTTGACTATTATAGTGGGCCCACCCCATGATTTATGTATTGGCATTGGTGCATGTATTGCACCCATACCGGTATCGCATGGAAATATCTCATGTATCGCACCACTTTTTTTGGGAACCATTGGCAAATTGTGATTTTTAAAAATGAAACTTTAGGGGATGTTAAAATGACATTATTACACACTTAGAACTCAAAAGATCACAAAAAATGAATGCACATAATAAGTTTCCTTTTTATAAAGTCCTACACTATGCATTGTTTGACAGAAGTGATTCAATTGTATTTAAAAATCAATTCATATAATTTATAAATCATAGAATACATGTATAAAAACATGACCAATACACACACTTAAATATTCTCATAATTTGTAGGATGACCTATCTAGGAATGCTTTCCATTCTTTAGGTTGTCATGGTAATGATTATCAGTTGTGCTGTTGGCATATTTTATTAGTTTTGTATTTTATATCTCATCCAACTTGATTAAATGCTGACAATCATTTTTGCCCATGGTTCTTGGTTTTTAGGACTCCACTTAATGGAGTCATGAGTTCATACTCAGATATGTAACAGGTTTCTAATAGGGACATGAAAACTTGTATGAAAATGAAGTCATCTTAGGCATTTGGTTTTTTTCTTGAAGTAAAAGTATGGCATTTGGTATGCATTTCTGTTTATTTGATTGGTTACAAGTGCCTTTAGTAGTTCTCCCTATATTTGAGTTTCCAATTTAATTAATATGATGATCATGATGTTAAGTAGTTATGTTAACTTCGCAAGACTAATGCACATCATATTGTTTGTTTTTCACTACTTCGTTCTTCTGATGATGTGTAATCCTCATAATAACTCTGTTCTTTACTTGAAAAGAAATAGAAATGTAGTCGTATCTAGTTCCTTGCAAGAATATAAAGGATGCTGGTTTTATTTCTTACTCCCACTGGAGTTGGATGTGTATTGTAATCTACAGGACAATATCTTCAGACATCAGGCCTGTGATTCAGACAGTTTATCTGCCAAACCCATGGATGACTTGTTTCCTAAAAGTTTTTCCAACCACGTGATTTAGGGACAGTTTGGATAGAAATTTCAGTAAAAAAATGTGAAAATAAATCTGCTTGTATCTTCAGACAATTTATCCATAGATCTGCTTGTATTGTAGCTACTTTTCATGGATGACTAAAATAAATGATGAATGCTTCCTTGTGTATAACATGTTTCAGTGAAATTCATATTAGCAAACTTTTCATTGCATCAGCTAATCTATTGGGGAATATCATATTAGAATACAATGACTTATTATCCAAGAAAAACATCATTGAGGTATATTGCTATATTTCTCAGCCTGTAAAGGATCTCTCTCTCTCTCTCTGTCTCTCTCTCTTTTAAATTGAATTTGTTTATCTAAAGTTGTTTGTTTACTATATTCTTCTCTTGCTTACAATGATAAGTCAAAAATCAAGAAGGTGATCGCAAAGCTTGATGAAAAGAAGAAGAAAATACTAAAATCCCTAAACATAAACCTACACCTAATCTTGCAGTTGTGCTTTTGAAGTCATAAAGTATCAGTTCTATCAGTTTCATCCTACACTAAGATCCATCCTGTGTCTATTATAACAATTACAACCATTCCATGTACAAGGATAATCGACAGTGCAACCATCTTATTACAGAAGCCCTTGATCCAGATGGAAAAGTCTCTCAACGTTGCTTCAAAGAAAAAGATGCCCCATGTTGACGAGCCTTTTTCAGGTGGAAATGATTAAGTCAGGGTTGGGCATTTAAAGAGTGCCACCAATGCTCAACTTCCCTCAAACGAATTGGAGAATGGTTCTTTCCCAAGAAATTCCACGTAAGTGTTCAGTCTGGAACCAATGTTGTTTCCTTCACAAATTGAATGCCCAAGATTGTCTAGTCATTCAGGTGACCCATTTTTTATTTTTTATTTGGTAAATAAGATGACAGTGGAGATCAATTATTTAACTCATTGCCTCCAGCTCATACCGCCGAATTCAATTCATTCCCGAGAAAAAGAACTTAGTTACCTTTGCTTTTAAGTTTCATGTACAGTAACTGCAAGAAATTTATTGAGTTATCAACAAATAATTTTTGAGTGGTTGTGGTAGTAACTATAGATATGCCATTAAACATATGTTATAGGATTAACTACATAATTTTTTTTTTCAACCTTTGTAACCAAGGTTTAGATGCTTGTTTTAGATTATGGAGTGACTTTTTTTAGTTTGCATGCATGCCTCAGCTTCATATGATCATAAAATTCTATAGGTTGATCAATATATATGATGAAACCCTACACTCCCACAATAATGTGAGAATAACAACACTCCAGATATGCATATCCTTTATCTTTCTTGTATGTAGTTACATGTCGAATTTTTTTGTTCTTTGATTCATTACACTCAATTTAGGTATGGTTTGCACCAATTCAAGAGACTGTACATTAGGCATTCAATATATAAGACTGGAGTGAGACTGATTAGGCATTTAAATGTATTACAGGATGTTGTTTGAATTGCTTGTCCCAACAGGTGCACAAGTTGGGATGGATTGGACTTCTATCTTGAGAAAATGCCATGATTTCAGGTAGTTATTATTGTAATGGAAAGTTAAAAAATTAAAAGAGAGAAATAATGAATTCATAAAAAGAGATGTTCTTTATCATTAGGGCTGCTTTTGCCGGGTTTGATGCAGAAATCGTCGCCAACTTCACAGAAAGACAAATAACATTAGTGGCTATAGAATCCTCCAGGTCAGATTGTTGATTGGACCTGATTTTATTTAAATAATCATGATAATCCATTTTATTTAAAGGAGGAGACCCGGATGTGCATCGAAGCTATCCGGATGTTGAGTGGGGGTCCCTGGAAGGTGGGAACCTCTATTATGACCGTGATAAAACTGTTTATTTCCTGTGGACAATATTAGAGTGGCCTGGCCATTTGGATAGGCCGTGTTTATATATTTCCTCAAAATTAATGGAGCAGACCCGGATGTGCGTCAGAGCTATCCGGATGAGCAGGGGTCTCTGGAAGGTGGAAACCGCTGTTATGATCATGATGAAGCTGTCCATCTTCTATGCACAACATTGGAGGGGCCTGACCATTTAGATAGGCTGTGTTTATGTATTTGCTCAAAATTAATGGAGCAGACTCAAAGGTGCGTTGGAGCTATTTGGATGAGCGGGGGTCGTAGGAAGGTGAGAACCGCTGTTATGACCATGATAAAGTTGTCCATTTCCTATGGACAACATTGGAGGGGCCTGACCATTTAGATAGACCGTGTTTATGTATTTGCTCAAAATTAATAGAGCAGACTCGGTTGTGCGTCAGAGGTATCCGGATGAGCGGGGGTTAAAGGAAGGTGGGAACTGCTATTTTGACCATGATGAAGCTGTCCATTTCCTATGGACAACATTGGAGGGGCCTGGCCATTTGGACAGGCCGTGTTTATATCCGTATTTACAGGGAACATACCCTTAACCTAAACCACACCCTAAACCTATAACCTAAACCTATTCTCAAATCCCTAAAGCTATAACCTATAATATATAACCTATAAGCTAAACCTAACCCTAAACCAAAACCTATAACCTAAACCTTAACCTATAACCTATAACCTATAACCTAAACTTATAACCTATAACCTAAACTTAACCTAAGCCTAAAACGTTAACCTTAACCTAAACCTAAACCTTAACCTAAACCTAAGCCTATAACCTTAACCTCAACCTAAACCTAAGCCTAAACCTAAAACCTAAATGTATTCTCAAATCCCTAAACCTAAACCGACACCTAATCCTAATCTCAACTCCCTAACCTAAACCTAAACCTAAACTTCAAAACCCAAACCTAAACCCGATGCCGAACCCGAACCCGATTTCTAAACCTAAACCTTAACCTATTCTCAATTCCCTAAAGCTATAACCTATATACTATAACCTATAAGCTAAACCTAAACCTTAACCTAAACCTATAACCTAAACCTAAACCTTAACCTAAACCTATAACCTTAACCTAAACCAAAACCTAAAACCTAAACCTAAACCTAAAACCTAAATGTATTCTCAAATCCCTAAACCTAAACCTACACCTAATCCTAATCTCAACTCCTTAACCTAAACCTAAACCTAAACTTGAAAACCCAAACCTAAACTTGAAAATCCAAACCTGAACCCGATTTCCTAAACCTAAACCTTAACCTATTCTCAATTCCTTAAACCTTAACCTATAACCAAACCTAAACCTAAACATATAACTTACACTTATAACCTAAACTTAAACCTATAACCTAAACCTAAGCCTAAAACCTAAACCTAAAACTTAAATGTATTCTCAAATCCTAAACCTAAACCTACACTTAATCCATCTCAACTCCCTAACCTAAACTTAAACCTAAACTTGAAAACCCAAACCTAAACCCGATCTTGAACCCGAACCCGATTTCCTAAACCTAAACCTTAACCTATTCTCAATTCCTAAAGCTATAACTTATATACTATAACCTATAACCTAAACCTAAACCTTAACCTAAAAAATAAACCTAAACCAAAATCTATAACCTATAACCTATAACCTAAACTTATAACCTATAACCTAACCTTAACCTAAACTTAAAACCTAAACCTATAATCTAAAACCTAAACCTACAACCTAAATCTAAACCTAAAACCTAAATGTATTCTCAAATTCCTAAACCTAAACCTAAACTTGAAAACCCAAACCTAAACACGATCCCGAAACCGAACCCGATTTCTTAAACCTAAACCTAAACCTATTCTCGATTCCCTAAGCCTAAACCTTAACCTAAACCAAAACCTAGGATCTAAACCTTAACCTATAACCTATAACTTAACCTTAACCTAAACCTAAAACCTTAACACAGTAACCTAAACCTAAAACCTAAATGTATTCTCAAATCCCTAAACCTAAACCTACACCTAATCCTAATCTCAACTCCCTAACCTAAACCTAAACCTAAACTTGAAAACCCAAACCTAAACCCGATCCAACCCGAATGCGAATCCATAAACCCTTAGCTGAACCTAAACCTAAACCTAAACCTATAGCCTAAACTTAATTCACTTAACAAACCTACACCTTAACCCAAACATATTCCTAAACCTAAACCTAAACCTAAACCTATAACCTAACCTAAATCTAAACCTAAACCTATAACCTTAACCTTTAACCTCTAACCTTAACCTAAACCTATAACCTAACCTAAACCTAAACCTAAACCTATAACCTAAACCTGTTCTCAAATCCCTAAACCTATAACCTAAATCGAAACCTAAACCTATAACCTAAACCTGTTCTCAAATCCTAAACCTATAACCTAAACCTAAACTTAAACCTATTCTCAAATCCTAAACCTATAACCTAAACCTAAACCTTTAACCTATAACCTAAACCTATAACCTATAACCTAAACCCAAACCTAAACCTATAACCATAACCTAAACCTATAACCTAAACTTAAACCTTAACCTATAACTCGAACCTATAACCTATAACCTATAACCTAAACTCGATCCCGAACCCGAACCCGAACCCGATTTCCTAAACTTAAATCTTAACCTATTCTCAATTCCCTAAAGATATAACTTATAACTTAAAACCTAAACCTAAACCTATAACCTAAACCTAAACCTAAAACATAAATGTATTCTTAAATCCCTAAACCGAAACCTACACCTAACCCTAATCATAACTCCTTAACCTAAACCTAAACTTGAAAACCCTAACCTGATTTCCTAAACCTAAACCTTAACCTATTCTCAATTCCCCAAACCTTAACCTATAACCTAACCTAAACCAAAACCTATAACCTACACTTAAAACCTAAACCTAAACCTATAATCTAAGGGCCTATTTGGCCGGGCAGGGTGGATGGGATTAGGTTGTATTAGGATGGATTGGAAGGAACAATCCCGGGATTTGGCCGGGCGTGCCAAACAGGCAGAAGTTGGATATAACAATCCCATGGGATTGCCAGCAATCCACTGACATCACCATCATTACCTTGAAATCCACCCAATCCCTCTTAATACCATCTATTTTGCTTGGGACATGTTTGGTTAGACGGAGCAATCCCGGGATTGGCCAGGCGAGTCAAACATACTCAGTGGTGAATTCCCTGGATATAACAATCCCATGGGATTGCCAGCAATGCACTGACACAGCCATCATTACTTGTCATCCACCCTAATACAATCCAATCCCATGGGATGGGCCCGTCCAAACACGCCCTAAACATAAAACCTAAACCTAAACCTAAACATATAACCTAAACCTAAACCTAAAACCTAAATGTATTCTCAAATCCCTAGACCTAAACCTAAACCTATAACCTAAACTCAATTCCTAAACCTTAACCTATAACCTACACTTATAACCTAAACCTAAACCTATAACCTTAACCTAAATAGAAAACCTAAACTTAAACCTATACTTATAACCTAAACCTATTCTAAAATCCCAAAACCTATAACCTAAACCTAAACCTATAACCTAAACCTAAGCCTAAAACCCAAACGTAAACCCGATCTCCAACCCTAACCCGATTTCCTAAACCTAAACCTTAACATATTCTCAAATCCCTAAACCTAAACCTACACCTAATCCTAATCTCAACTCCCTAACCTAAACCTAAACCTAAACTTGAAAACCCAAACCTAAACCCGAACCCAATTTCCTAAACCTAAACTTATAACCTTAACCAAAACCTATTCTCAAATCCCAAAACCTATAACCTAAACCTAAACCTAAATCTTAACCTATAACCTAAACTCAATTCCCTAAACCTTAACATATAACCTAACCTAAACCTAAAACCTACACTTATAACCTAAACTTAAACCCATAACCTACACTTATAACCTAAACCTAAACCTATAACCTAAACCTATAACCTATAACCTAAAACTTAAATGTATTCTCAAATCCTTAAACCTAAACCTACACCTAATCTTAATCTTGAAAGTACCCTGGTTTGTCAATTTGCGTGAGTGTTGAGTCATTTAGACTATAGAGCCTGATAGGAAGATCATTTCAAAGCGTCTGCCTTAACCGAATGTGTGTAAACTCGCCACAGGTAAATCTGAGCCTCACATCCCTTGTCCCAAAATCACCAGGTGTACTACAACCCTTAAAAATGTTAGAATATCATAGGATTTTTAGGGTAAGAAAACGTTTTCAAAATAGAAAAATTCTCTAAGTTTTCTTGCCCTGTCGATTTTATCGATACACAACTCGATATGATCGACCTGCTCTGTCGCGTCGTCGATACTCTATCGATACCATCGAAAAGAGGGCCAAATATGTCTAGCAACCTTATACATATTTGGACAGAATTATCGATGTATCGGCACACCTATCGATATCATCGATATTCAAATTTCGAGTCTATCGGAAGTGACTCGATAGTATCGACAGGCAGAATTTCGGTGCCCCTGTTTTTCTTAAAGAATATCATATATGCTTTGATATATCAAAGTCTCCTCGATACCATCGAAGTTTAAACCTCGATGATATTGGTAGGCTCTCGATGATATCAGTCTTGGGAGCCAAGTTCTCCACCAACATATTTCAGGGTGTTTTATCTATGATCGGGGGTCACTTGATAGAATCGATATTCAAATATCGATGATATCGATGCCGTATCAATTGCATCGAACATGGACATAAACTGTCCAACAAGCTTTATGGAAAATCCTTTTGATTTATCGATGCATCGACACAGCTATCGATATCCAAATTCCGATGATCGTGAAGGTCTTTCGATCACTCATGAAAACCTGAAATATTTCATGGCAAGTCTCTCTCATTTTTCAAGTGTCGATGGATCGAATCTCTCATCGATGGAATCAGAGTTCGAAATCTAATGTCATCGATAATCGTTTCGATTCATCGACCAGCTAGCAAAAGGTTTCAAAAGCGTATGATATTGAGTTCGAGTCATCGAGTAGACCATCAATGCTATCGAGAGTATCGCTCGATGATATTGAACTCTGTCATAAATGAGACCGTTTTATATCCGTTAAAACTTTTGCCTATATATAGAGGACTTGTCTATTATTACTATGAGAGAAAGAAGAGAGAACTTTTGAATGTTTAACCTTAGATCTTATACCCAAAGCCCTTTCTCTCAAGGGAGTTCATCCTCCAATCCACCCTCACCATTGATATTCAATAGAGTGGATTGGGGAATGAACTTCCGCATTCAAGGATCCTCCACCTACTACCTTAATGGCAAATCATGAAGCTGGGATGCCTTGAATGCATAAATGATTGAAATCGCTCTATCTTCCTTATAGGAAAATCTTTTGAGAGTAGGATTTCATCATAACCTTCACCCAACCCGTCGCCATGCATTGGTACATCTTTTGAGTTGTGGATCAAGGAGACCGAAAATTCTTCATCAACAAAGGAGGAGATCTTCGTCAACATACTTAATGAGACTCATCCACTTATCTGTAAGTATCTAGAGTCCAGAGGACACTTGTGATTAGTCCTTTTTAGGATTGGGTCTTAAGTGTTTCTCACCCCTTCAAGCCCTCGTAAGAGGCCTCCGGCATGAGTGTACGTGGTGGGTGCATCGTGTGGACCCTTGCTCTATAGAGAACATAAACATCTGGTTGAAGGTGAACCAGTCAAAACCTTATGTTTGAGGTGAACCGTGTGAAACTTTGGGTTTGAGGTAAACCACGTAAAACCTCTGGTAGGGTCTTATGGAAGATCCTTGGCCAGCGTGCTTAAAAGTGGGTGCTTTGTGTTGACCCTTGCTCGTGAGAGCATAAACAATCAGCCTTAGTGTAGGTTGTAAAGGTTGAAGGTGAACCTGATTTAAAACCTTAAGTTTGAGGTGAATCACTGTGAAACCTCCTTAGTGAAATCTGGCACACTCAAGGGTTGAGTGCGTCTACCGAGAGTGGAGTAGACTGATCGTTGAACCACTATAAAAATGACTACGTTCGAGATTGTTATCTTTCTGATTGTGTGATTTACTTTAATATTTTCATATCTGAATATCTGAGATCACACCTCACACACAAACACAGTCATATCCATCATAAACTAGTTTGCATACGGTTCACTTTTTAAATAGTTTGTGATTGGATCCTCTACCAGGCTTGGAAGCCAGTAGAGTTATTTTTTAATAATCGTAATATGAGCTTATTGTTAGGATTAATGTAATAGGATTTTAAATAAACCATAAAAACTTTAAAAGTGCTATTCACCCCCCTCTAGGACATATCGGCATATTCCTACTTCAACTAAAGCGGTCTTCACCACTATTTCAATTGGTATCAGAACAGGTCTCTCTTTAAGGGCTTCACCGCCTAGAGAGTGATCTTGACTGAAGTTGGGGATATGGCCAAAGGAGAGGGCTAATCGGTCACTAGGCCTCCAGTATTTGATGGCTCAAATTATGCATACTGGAAGGCTAGAATGCATTACTTTCTAAGATCTTTGGATCATGATGTTTGGGATATAGTTGAAAGTGGATATGTGTCACCAACTAAACAAATCATACTTAACAGTGGCACAACCATCAAAAAACCCAAATCCAAAGAAAAGTGGACGACGTTCGACAAATAAAAACAGTCTGCTGAAGCAAAAGCTTTGAACACCATCTACTATGCCATGTCCCAAGACATCTTCAATCAAATAAGTATGTATGGAACATCCAAGGAAGCATGAGATCTATTGGAAATAACCCATGAAGGCATAAGCACTGTAAAGAGGTCCAAACTACAACTTTTAACTTCACAGTTCGAAAGTCTCAGAATGGAAGAGCATGAGACCTTTATGGAGTTTTTCACAAAATTAAATATCATTTGCAACTCCATGGGTGGATTGGGAGAAAAAGTTTCAGTTCCTAAAATCTTTAGGAAAATACTTAGATCATTGCCGAAACGGTTTAATCCCAAGGTTACAACTATTGAAGAGTGTAGTAATATTGATAAAATGAAAGTAGAATAACTGGTAGGTTCCCTACAACTTTTGAACTACACTTCAAACAAACCCAAAAATCCAAAACAACTGTCCTACAAAATTCTAAGAAAACATTACATAAGGACAGTGAGAGCGAAAAGGACGATGATGATGAGGAAGTGGCTTTGCTGGCACAACGATTCAAGAAGTTCTTTTAGAAAAATCATGACCGGCCTTCCAGAGGAAGAAAGGTGAATAACAAAACTTCCATAGGAAAATTTGGTAAAAGGACCAAGGAACCACAATGTTATGCCTGTCAGGAGTATGGACACCTGTCAACCGAATGCCCAAATAGAAAAACTAAGGGCAAGGCAATGGCTACTACGTGAGATGATACTGAAGAGTTAAAATCTAGTGACTCAGAAAGCGATGGAGATCAGAAATCATTGAAAATCCTCATGGTCTCCACTACTTCAATCATTCCCATAGAATCTGAAAACGAAAAAGAACAGCAAGCTACTGAATCATTTTTATCTGACAATAAGGAAACTGGAGAAGAAGAAGAAGAAGAAAAGGATAAACTGCAAGATGCTTATAATCAACTCTACATCCATAACATAAATATCCTCAAAAGACTCAGAATAGCGGAGAACAAAAGTAATTTGCTACAAAAAGATTTAGATAAAGCATTGGAAATCAACACACAATTAATAAATGATCTGCAGCAATATCATACGGATAATGATAGACTTGAACGAATTAATACTTTTCTTGAAAACAAGTCTAAGAAATTGAACAAATAGGTGGAGATCTTAAAAGACAAAATTGTGGTTCTTCAAAATGAAAATCATACAGTCCTGTTTGACTTAGAAGAATCTTAAAAGATCGCCAAGATAAATTACAAGTTTTCCCAGAGTGGTGAAAAATTAGTAAAGCTCTTAGGGATGAAAAGACCTAGAAAGGACAAGTGCGATCTAGGATATGAAAATTTTAAATCTAAATCTGAAAATGTAGCACCAATAACTGAAAGATTTACTACTTCAGGAAGTAATACAAGAACTTCTCCAGTCTGTCATTTGTGTGGTGATGTTGGTCATTATAAGTCTGAATGCATGACACCTAAAGGGACTCAACATAACTCTAGTCAGAAATTCAAACCAACTAGAGAAATGCAAAATTTCTAGAGTCCACTTAGAGATATGGATAGAAGAAACACATTTCCATCACCATCCAAAATGATGAAAAAAATAAAAGAGTTAATTAATCAAGTGGATAAACTGAATACAAAAACTCTGCCATGAAATGGGTAAAGAAGAATTAGTTCAGATCATGCATCATGATCTGGAAACTTGCTGAAATGATGAAATTTTACTGAGCTTCAAATGATATATCTGAGGTTCTTCACCTTCATCTTTTGTATATAAACATTTAAATGTTTATAATTTTAATGTGTACAGAAATTGTACATAATTTTGTTGAGTATACTAGTAATTCATAAAAATTTTAAAAGTATACTTGAAGGGTCGGCTGAATACTGAAAATGTAAAAACATACGACTATCGATATGACATTTTCGATTGATTGATCAAGGGCCGATATAATCGACGACTCGTTAGAATATGAACAGTTGTATGATCAAGAATGGTATCAGAGACTCAATTTTTTTTGGGTAACTCAAATGTTTTTTTTTTTGGTAACTATTTTCTACTGTCGGGGCTGGGCAATATACATTTTGTTTTGGCTGTGTTGGAAGTGGCTGGCTATATTTCTAATTTACTGTCACTCTAATCCTTAAGTTTCTGATATGAGGTGCATGTGATGTTTTTACTGAATATTCTAACTGTTATATCACTGCATATATCTGTCTGCTATGTATATATATTCACTGAAAATGATGTCTGATTTAGCAACTGTTTGACCATTATACATCTATTTATCATATGCATACTCCTCTGAATGATGGTTCTCCCAAATAATTACTTATTCAGTCAATATCAACTGCTATATCTTTGTCAATGACTGACAAAAAGGGGGAGAACAGTCCAAACACCCCAAAAAGAAGAACAGAAAATTGTATATCTGCTTGAATGATGTTGCAGTTGTTAGGGGGAGCAGCTGCATCAAGCAAGAGAGAGTTTACAATTAGGGGGAGCAGATACTGGGCTGTGTACATGGGTTAAATAGAACTTGTAAAATTATGTAAAATGCATGTACACACAATTTAGGATGTATTTGTCCAGTACTCTAGGGTGTTTTGGGATTTTGTCACGTAATTGACAAAGAGGGAAATTGAAAGTGTCCTGGTTTGTCAATTTGCATGAGTGTTGAGTCAGTTAAACTATAGAGCCTGATAGGAAGATCATTTCAAAGCGTCTAGCTCAACTACATGTGTGCAAGCTCGCCACAGGTAAATCTGAGCCTCACATCCCTTGTCCCAAATCACAAAGTACACTAAAACTCTTTAAAATGTTAGAATATCATAAGGTTTTTAGGGTAAGAAAACGTTTTTAAAATAGGAAAATTCTCTAAGTTTTCTTGCCCTGTCAATTTTATCGATACACATCTCGATATGATCGACCTGCTCTGTCGTGTTCTCGATGCTCCATCGATACCATCGAAAAGAGGACCAAAGATGCCCAATAACCTTATACATGTCTGGACGGAATTATCAATGTATCGATACACCTATTGATATCATCGATATTCAAATTTTGAGTCTATCAGAAGTGACTCGATAGTATTGATAGGCAGAATTCCGGAGCCCCTGTTTTTCTTAAAGAATATCATATATGCTTTGATATATCGAAGTCTTCTCAATACCATCGAACTTCAAACCTCGATGATATCGGTAGACTCTCGATGATATCGGTCTTAGGCACCAAGTTCTCCAGCAACATATTTCAGAGTGTTTTATCTATGATCGGGGGTACTCGATAGAATCAATATTCAAATATCGATGATATCTATGCCGTATCGATTGCATCGAACATGGACATAAACTGTCTAGAAAGCTTTATGGAAAATCATTTTGATTTATCGATGCATCGACACAGCTAACAATATCCAAATTTCAATGATCGTGAAGGTCCCTCGATCACTCATGAAAACTTGAAATATTTCATGGCAAGTCTCTCTTGTTTTTCAAGTGACAATGGATCGAATCTCTCATCGATGGAATCGGAGTTCGAAATTCGATGACATCGACAATTGTTTCGATTCATCGACCTAAACCTATAACCTAAACCTAAAACCTAAACCTAAACCTAAAACCTAAATGTACTCTCAAATCCCTAAACCTAAACCAACACCTAATCCTAATCTCAACTCCTTAACCTAAACCTAAACTTGAAATCCCAAACCTAAAATCGAACACAAACCCGAACCCAATTTCCTAAACCTAAACCTTAACCTATTGTCAACTCCTTAACCTAAACCTAAAACCTAAATGTATTCTCAAATCCCTAACCTTAAACCCACACCTAACCCTAATCTCAACTCCCTAACCTAAACCTAAACTCAAACTTGAAAACCAAAACCTAAACCCGATCTCGAACCCGAATCTAAATCCCTAAACCCTTATCCTAAACTTAAAACCCAAACGTAAACCCGAACTCAATTTCCTATACCTAAACCTTAACGTATTCTCAAATCCTTAAACTTAAACCTACACCTAATCCTAATCTTAACTCCCTAACCTAAACCTAAACCCGATCCAGAACCCAGAACCCGATTTCCTAAACCTAAACTTATAACCTTAACCTAAACCTATTCTCAAATCTCAAAACCTATAACCTAAACCTAAACCTAAATCTTAACTTTTAACCTAAATCTTAACTTATAACCTAAACCTTAACCTATAACATACCTAAACTTGAACCTATAACCTAGCCTAAACCTAAACCTATAACCTACACTTATAACCTAAACCTAAACCTATAACCTAAACACAGTAACCTTAACCTAAACATAAAACCTAAACCTAAAACTATACTTATAACCTAAACCTATTCTTATAACCTAAACCTATTCTCAAATCCCTAAACCTATAACCTAAACCTAAAACTTAACTTAAAACCTAAACCTAAACCTACACTTATAACCTATAACCTAAACCTAAACCTAAAACCCAAACATAAACTTTGATCTCGAACCCGAACACGATTTCCTAAACCTAAACCTTAACGTATTCTCAAATCCTAATCCTAAACCTACACCTAATCCTAATCTCAACTCCCTAACCTAAACCTAAACTTGAAAACACAAACCTAAACCCGAACCCGAACCCGATTTCCAAAACCTAAACTTATAACCTTAACCTAAACCTATTCTCGAATCCCAAAACCTATAACCTAAACCTAAACCTAAACCTAAACCTATAACCTTAACCTATAACCTAAACCTATAACCTAAACTCAATTCCCTAAACCTTAACCTATAACCTAACTTAAACCTAAACCTATAACCTACACTTTTAACCTAAACATAAACCTATAACCTAAAACCTAAATGTATTCTCAAATCCTTAAACCTAAACCAACACCTATTCCTAATCTCAACTACTTAACCTAAACCTGAACTTGAAAACCCAAACCTAAACTCGATCCCGATTTCCTAAACCTAAACCTTAACCTATTCTCAATTCCCTAAAGCACCTATAACCTAAACCTAAACCTAAAACCTAAATGTATTCTCAAATCCCTAAACCTAAACCTACACCTAAAACCTAAAACCTAAATGTATTCTCAAATCCCTAAACCTAAACCTACACCTAATCCTAATCTCAACTCCTTAACCTAAACCTAAACTTGAAAACCCAAACCTAAACCTGAACCCAAATCCAAACCCGATTTCCTAAACCTAAACCTTAACCTATTCTCAATTCCTTAAACTGTAACCTATAACCTAACCTAAGCCTAAACCTATAACCTACACTTATAACTCAAACCTAAACCTATAACCTAAACCTGTAACCTTAACCTAAACCTATAACTTCTTTTAATTTATTGCTTAGTTTCAATAAGATTGTGCATAATTTTTGCAAAGGAAAAGAAAAGGGCTTAATTTTTGAGTTCTTTTAAGCTTCCTTGTCATCCATGCATGGCACTGCAAACCTTTACTAAACTGTAACTCTAATCGGAACTTTATGTGCAATCTGATCAAGTGCATTAACATTTAATACTATCCTATTCCTTTATAGGATGACATTGCCGTACTTATGGGCCCTTGTGCTGCAATTCTTGTTCTCATCATCATAGGACTCTCATGCATGGGAATCAAGGATGTATCCCTTTTAACACATGTCCCTTTTTACAAAGCTTTAATTTTCGTTGTTATTTCTATTAGTTTGAATTGAAACACTTTTTTTTTTTTTGCATTATTTGCTTTCATTACTTTTATTTTAATGATCAGTTTTATTTTAAACACTTTTTTGCAAAAAACAAAGAAAAAGTGAATGAAGTTTCTGCAATTCTTCATGATTCTGAATTATAATGTTTTGTTGGTTGAATATTTTTTTATTAAATGAAAGACACAAAAAGAAAATTGTTGCTATTTTTTTTCCTTTTTTTAAATTTATGATGTTAAACTTATATGTATTTATGTGTGGATGAATGTAATGTGGATAAGATTGTTTGTGTTTGGATGAATGTAGTTTATGTTTAGATGAATGTAGTTTATGTTTAGATGGATTTATGTAGTTTGGGTTTAGATGGATGTGAATGTGAATATGATGAAATATATTATATAACAGGTGTATATCAGGAAGAATACGATGAAATATACTGTACCAGGTGTATATTGACCGTCTCAAATTTGAAAATGCCCTTTTAAGGGTTATAAGAGACGGTTCATAGCAGTTCTTTTTAAGGACAGTCCATGATGACCGTCCTTCGAAGGCTCATAAGAGACGGTTCATAGCAGTCCTTTTTAAGGATGGTCCATAGCCGTCCTTTGAAGGCTCATAAGAGACGGTTCATGATAGTCTTTTTTAAGGACGGTCCATGGCCATCCTTTAAAGGCTCATAAGAGACGGTCTATGGCCATCTTTTGAAGGCTCATAAGAGACAGTCCATGACCGTCCTTTTTTTGTCAATAAGAATGACGGTTTTCAACCGTCCTTTAAGTAATACGACACCTCAAAATATGATGGCCCATGCGATGGTCCATGACTGTCCTTTTTGGTCATTTGAGACGGTTTTGGACCGACCATTTTTCGTTGTTTTGGCATAGTGAATGGAGGATTCAGGCAGACATCTTCAATAACATCGAAGAAAATTAGGCATTTTTTCGTTGAAAACTTGCTATTTTAACCTACCATTTATTATTATGACCTTGTGGGCCACCTAATTATGATCTTTGAAAAATCATAGTTTATTTATCTTCTTATTCATCTAAAAGAAAACATAATGTTATAAGGAAATCCATAATTTAATTATTCATGTTGGAATAAAATTAGAAGGATAACCTCCAAGTGGTATTTTGGACCCTTCATGTATATGACCCTTGATGAATGCATAGGTAGACATTTTAAGCAATATTTATTTATTGGGATGTAGAAACATCATGCTATGACTTAATTAACCATTTTATTTACTGATATACTACCAAAATTCTTTGGTTGATTTTTTAGTAAGAGGTTTGAGTATAGAGTAAGATGCCATGATTTTAAGTCTTAATTATAGCACTTTTTTTTTAAAATTTCTTTAATTCATGATATCTACATGATTGTTTTCTATCCTTCTTTCATGGATAGGCTAAGTGGAGACTGAGGTCAAGGGTTCCACGAACCTCATTATCAAAAGAAATATTTTTTCCCCTAAACCACACATGCTCTCCAAATTTGAAAAAGAAAATCTTGATTAGCAATGTACTGTTTCGACAATAAAACAAATGCATTTCGTTTAGGGGATTTATTCAATGATAACAAAGAAAGAATGAGAGAATAGTGATCACATTTATTCTGAGTTCATTTACATCCTCGGATTCCCTTGATTCTGAAAATAAAGTAAAATCAATCATAGCAGATAAGACAGTCCGATGGAAATTTTGGCAGCATTCTGACGCCTGTTTCATTTATCTCCTAGTACTTATGAGGTATTGTTGAATCGATTAACTAATCTCTAAGGAGATAGAAATTTCGGCAGCATTTCGACAGTTGCTTCAGTCATCTCCTAATACTTAGGAGGAATGTTGAATTGATCTCTTCTACTGATTTCTCCACTTGAAGCTTGAACAAAAGAAATCTAGAGACTTAGCCATTTCAGCATCATGTCCACTCCTTGACTTCATAGACTGTAGGGCAGTCTGGTTGCGCGGACCTGCGCAACAGATATCGGTTGTGTGGACCCACGTAACCTATAGGAGCTTCCTCTCCAACCTTCAATCTTCCTCCTCGCTCTGCTTCCTCTCCAAAATATTCAATCCGTCTAAATGAAGGAGGGGAGGGGGTATTTATAGGCCCTCGCACGTGTGACACCTTGATTTTGGTGCCATGGGAACCACCTTTCAATGCTTTGGACCTTTTCACAAAGAACGAGTCCTGAATTCCATTGTACAGATCCGTGCAACTGATATTTTGTGGACCCGCACAACGGATATTGGTTGTGCAGTCCTGTGTAATGGACATTGGTTGCGGGGTCCTACGTAACGGACATTGGTTGCGCGGACCCGCGCAAACCCCCCTTACACTACTTCATTCTTCTTCTTTTCCAATTTTCTTTCTATCTCTTAATCTTCTCTTGTTTCAATCCTTTCTTCATCACCATTTTTATGCCTCAACAGATGCCCCCTCGATTCTTCTTGGATTGATTCCTGAAATTAAATGGAGGATCGAACTTCCTCCGCCCGAAGGACTTGAATGAACTGCAACTGAAGGATGACTGGATGATCATGCTTACATGAAAAACTGAATGATCATATTCGATCAGAAGACTGAATGCTCGTGTTCGAATGGAAGATTTGAATGCTCACGTTCGAATGAAAGACTTGAATAATTGTGCTCGAACAGAAGATTTGAATGATTGCGTTCAAACGGAAGACTTGAATAATTGCACTCGAATAAAAGATTTGATAATCACGTTCAAATAAAAGACTTGATAATCACGCTCGAACGGAAGACTGGAATGCCCCTAGCTAGTAGTGTTGAGCGATTGTTTCACTAGAGAGGATAAAACTCTCTTTTTATCGAAACACGTCTCTACAACAGCTGTGACGACTTCGTCTTTGAGCAATTTGATCAAAGAACTCTCTTTCAACACCGTTGCAGCTGCAACGATCTCTTTAATCAACTCCAGAGACTGTTTCCTTCAATTTAGTGTCTAGAGAATTGTTCTTTAATGTTACTCCTGCCGCAATAACTTTTTTGATTGTTTCCTTTATTCATGATCTGCATAGCCCAAGCTTTTAAATGATAGTCTTTACTGCCAAATTAGTCAGAATTAGTAGCTCAAGACATTATAATTTTTCAATTTAGCTTCATGAAGCATTGATAATTATTTAAATATATTGAAAGCTTCTTCTCTCTTTTAGGTTGATTGTCATATTTGCTCTGTCATCGTGCTTCGCATTGTATCTTTTGCTCATTAAATCGCGCTCTTGGAGATATCATTTCCTGCTCCAAATGTTCAATTGCTGAGTCATTTCTAGCTTGTGCTCCTTAACATTCCTTGGATCTTTGATGATTCTGAAAAATAGACAAGACTTCTTTTAATTTCCATTTAATTACTTTTCAAAGGTCATAGAAATTATTGATGATGATTCCGTTTGTTCTTTGTCTCCATCAGATCTAGTACTTGGAATCTTACGATATTATTATTCATAATACTCAGCATATGAATTCCTTCTCCACGTATAAGAAATTATCAGAAAGACCAAGGCATAGATTACTTTGAAGACATAGATCCTGCCCCCTTTCCTGGTCAATGTCACATAAAAATTTCTTCAGAAGATAATATTTCCGAAGTGAAGCCTGTTGATACTCTTAAAGGATGGATAATCTTTGTTGCTCCTTAGCATTTCTAAAGAATATATATGAATCTTTATATTGTCCGGAAGAGAATGATAATTCTTCATTAATTTATTCTCTGTCCTCTTTCGAGAATATTGTGCGATAATATTCCTCTATCATCACGAAAGCAAAAGACAAAAAGACTTTATGGGTCTTGTCAGCATAACAAATATATTGTAATTGAAGACTAATAGTTGATCTCGAAGATTTGAACTTTTGAGTAGATAATTGCCAATATCTTGAAGACATTTACTATTGATGTAATTTGAACCTGATTCAAAAGAAACGCATTTTTACATGTTGTTTACTCAATATTTAAATTTTTCATCAGGCAATTACATATTTGAGCATATTTAATACGTCTTTGCAGCATTTTGAATGCTATGCTTAGTTTACGCTTTTTGAGCAGTGGTGCTAGTGTACTTTGACTGACCATACTTTAACTAGACAAGACTGAACTTGACTCAACTAGACAAGACTTGACAGAACTGGACTTGACACTGGGCTCAAGGAGCAAGATAGTTTGCTGCCGATTTCGGGCTAGGCTCAAGGAGCAAAATAGTTTACCGCCGATTTCGGGCTGGGCTCAAAGAGCAAAATAGTTTACCGCTGATTTCAAGCTGGCTAATTTCGGGATTTTTTTAAATTGTTGAAGCTTTATAGGTCTTATGCGTAATTGGCCATATAGGCTTGGCTAGGCAGCCTTAGATGATCATAGGTCTTATGCGTAGTTGGCCATATAAGCTTGACTAGGCTGCCTTAAATGATCATAGGTCTTATGCGTAGTTAGCCATGTAGGCTTGGCTAGGCCGCCTTAAATGATGAGCTGCCATCGCTGTCGTAAAATTTGTGTGGTTGACCTTGTAGGTTTATTCCACTACTTATTTCATCGCCATGAATGGTGAGTCAATAATTAATACATTGCCATTACTGATATGTTCTGACAATTCTTATGGTTAGGATAGTGTATCAGCTTGGCAATGGTAACAATTTCAATAATGTGAGATAAGATAATTTTATATCAGCAATTGATGACAACAATGTTAGTTACTAATTTTGGCGATAATCACTGACACTTTTCATTTGGCGATTGTCATTGGCGCTTCGCATTTGCTGATTGTCATTGGTGCTTCGCATTTGGCGATGACTTGATATGCTTGAAAGCCTGCATTTTATTCATATACAAAAGAAATACATTCTATGGTGAGAAATATATTTCACAGCTTTTACTCACCTGTCTTGCCCCCTTTTGATTTTGAAAGTATCATACCGATACCTTTTGAAATCAAAATAGCAGTCATTTCCTGAACTGGCAGGTATTGCAATGCATATTTACAACGAATATGTAGCATACGAAAATCGGGGTCGAACATAAACCCGAACTCCCGAGTTCCGAACATCACTTATGCAACAAAATGAATGATGATTGAATGTTGGTTTGTATTCATGCATTGAACATGAGTGAGATTAAGCCAAAACAACATATCATACTCCAGAGAGGCAGTTAAATTTGCAAGCGGAAGGCTGTGATAGATAGATAAAATATATAACTTACGATGAGTCTCCGGAGTGTGATAACATTACCGGGTTAAATAAATACAAGTGCGGTTCTAAATGTACCAAATGTGAGGAAGTGTAATGCCTCCTATCCCATGTACCATAGCCGTCAATACAATGTCGGGTCTTCATTAACTTTGCCGAGAGAGATACTGAGATAGGAGAACTCCTCCTATCATCACGTAGTAGTCCGGCTCTGCTTCACAAGCATCACCATCACACAAAACTCAACAAATCTGGTTGGTGTTGCAAACACAGTCCCAAGTAACGTGGGAGTGAGTGATCAACTCAGTGGAACAGTAAAGCATAGGTTAACATGTTATCAAATCAATCAAGCAGTAATGATAAAGCAGTACAAGTCAAACATTTCTAACTACTCTTGTTAAGTGCAAAAATGATATGACATGATCTTTGTATGCCCTTGCCAAACCACCCTCAAGCGACATCATCCTACGTTCGCGAATGCTTACTCCCTCAGTGCGCCACATCTACAAAGCACATGCGGTGCGATGATGCTCATGATTACCAAGTTTTTTATTAGTCCATTTCAATCAGCAGTATTGGGAAACTAAGGTACCTCCCTTGTATCATTCCCAAACATGATCCATTCTAGGGTCGTCAATCCTAGCTAATCTCATACGATGTTATGGTTTGAGAAGCGTAGTGAAGGCATCGCAAAGGGCTCGTCACCCGTCAGTGCGGATATAGATCTCACAGTATGCGGCTCAATTGCTGGCCATCAGCTCAAGTACAGGTCTCACCGTACTTGGCCCAATCACTAGCCGTCAGCTCGAGTACAGGTCTCACCGTACTCGGCTCAACTCATACTCTAGTTGTTGTGAAAGGCTCGTCGCCAATCACAGACACTTGGAGTACACTTGATGATACTACGGAGGACTCGTCACCCATCAGCACGAGCACAGGTCTCACCGTACTCGGCTCTCGCTGTATGTATCGACAGCTCGAATATAGTGTCCCATACCACCATAATCGGCTCACAAGTTTGGTTGCGCAATGGTCACTACGGGGAGGCACATGGCCCCAACGTAGGCCGACAGCTCGACCACGGTGTCCCATACCACCATGCCCGGCTCATGCGTCTTAGCGGATCGAGTACCATGGTTAACGGGATCGCCACCGGTAAGTTTGGTACCACAGGTTCAGCGTGTGCGACCAAACATGGTGAACACACATACACATATCGGTTTACTTGACGAGCTTCGACTAGCTCGAGCGCACCTGACAAGTTGAGCGATATGGAGCGCAAAAAAGCACTCCGTGTGGCCAACCACTATCGCCAACCGAAGTATGACTCGGGTTCGCCCGGTTCGTCCGTCGTGGCGATATGAATCTCGACCACAACCGCAAGTGCAGTACCGAATGTTTGGACTATAGACATAGTCCCAAACTCAAACGGTTACATCAATAGCATGTGGAGTAAAGCATGATAAACAATCAATACAGCATGTTAGCAGGCATGTTATAAAGCATGAAGTAAAGCATGAAGTGAAGCATGTTGTAAAGCATGTTGTAAAGCACTATACACATAGGGATACGATTACATACACATCACAAGTAAGTGGTTATAGCGAACCACCGCATGGAGGGGATCCTACATGTCTCTAAGGGAGTCGGAATCCCATATCAGCACCTCTCTAAGGCACTAACACTCAAGCATTTACACACACAAGCATCTACACAAACACTTAGAATACACTATTCCAACATACATGACGTATGTTAGCAAAATACGTGTTAGGGCTGTCCCTTCGCCACGTAAGTATTTTACCCATGTATATCATAATCATACAACAAATAATCAATGATGTCGCTGGAGGGTGGTTTGGCAAGGGCATACAGCATCATGTCATATCATTTTTGCACTTAACAAGAGTAGTTAGAAATGTTTGACTTGTACTGCTTTATCATTACTGCTTGATTGATTTGATAACATGTTAACCTATGCTTTACTGTTCCACTGAGTTGATCACTCACTCCCACGTTACGGGACGGTGTTTGCAACACCAACTAGATTTGTTGAGTTTCAGGTGATGGCGATGCTTGTGAAGCAGAGCCGGACTACTTCTGTGATGATAGGAGGAGTTCTCCTATCTGTATCTCTCTGGCAGGTCAATGAAGACCTGACATTGTATTGACGGGGCTATGGTACATGGGATAGGAGGCATTACACTTCCTCACATTTGGTACATTTTAGAAGCGCACTTGTATTTATTTAACACAGGTAATGTTATCACACTCAGGAGACTCATCGTAAGTTATATATTTTATCTACCTATCACGAGTCTTCCGCTTGCAAATTTAACTTGTCTCTGGAGTATGATATCTTTGTTTTGGCTTAATCTCACTCATGTTCAATGCACGAATACGATCAACATTCAATCATCATTCATTTTATTGCATAAGTGATGTTACGGAACTCGGGAGTTGAGTTTATGTTCGACCCCCCGATTTTCGGGCGTTACAAGATGGTATCGAGCATGATTTTGATTAAACCCGGGACACAGGTTATGGTCACACTACGCACTCGACCCACTCTGACTTAGGAGGGAGCGACGGGATGTAGAAACAGTCATAGGTATCCCGATTTCGCCAATTGGCGAAGTTCATTGAAAACGAACGCCGAAATCGAGTATGTATTCAACCATGGTCGCACGGGTCAACCTTAAAACATTTCTAGGTTGTCTAGTGAAGGGTCTAGATCATAATCCACCTCATCCCAATCATTGAGAATCAGTAAAATATGCGATAAACGTGATGAGGATAACTACCCCAAATCCTTGGAGCTTCTCTGGACTCCTCCCAGAGACTTCTTGAATCTACAAGAGGAGAAAGCAGAAAATAGAAATAAATTCTAATAAATTCGAAACTGATTAGTGATTGACTAAAAACGAGTTCACCACCCTTTAAATAAGGATACCAAGTAATGAGAATGAAATCAGAAACAAACTACAACTAAAACTCCTAGAATTTGCGACTTACTTATTAGGTCGCGATGTCTACTAGTGTGCAAGGTTCTCAGCCAAAAATAGTAAGTGTCCTATTTGGCTTCACCAAACCGTCCTCCTAATTGTTCCAGGCTCTTTTCACAATGAGTGTAACTCCTAAAGCTCGACCGTTGAAGAGTAATTAAACTAAAACTATCATTTTTAGCAAAACGAAATTGAAACGGGGAAATGACCGTCAATCGGGGGCTTTTCTCACAATTCCGAGCTGTGCAACCTAGCATCGCTAGGTTGGTTGGCTTCATTAGCTCGTTCTACCCCAAATTCATATATTTTACGTCAGATAACTCATTCCAGATTGTAAGATATGTCTGATTGTCCCAAAAATACCCGAAATGGAGCAAATCGGAGTCGGGGGCCTCCCCACTTAAATCCGATGGGACCCAAGGTCGAACCAGGGTGCATTTGGCACCTTGGGACCACAGAGAACATGGCCTCACCGCGGCGGCGCGGTTCCGGCCAAGGCGGACCGCGGTCGGGTGGCCCATCTGAGGTGGGTCCAGGGCTGGGGTTGGTCGGCACAGCCTCCCCTACCCCCTGGCACTTACGGTTTTGGCTGGGGTTTGGGATTTTGGGGGCTGGAGCACCCCTCTCACTCACATCTTCCCTTCCAAACGCCCTCCCCTTCTATTTCCGATTTTTTTCCTCCAATCCTTCCTCCAATCTTTCAATCCACTATTTTCAACCATGATTCACTCACTTCCATCGATCACAGCCACACCTACCTTCTACCCTTGTCGTTTCCCTCATTTGGACACTCACACCTCCCATTCGAAGCTCACATTCGTGTAAGCTTTTAACCCATCCCATCTATTCATTTTTCCTCCTTCAATCCCTGTTAGTTGGGGCCTTTGCAATCTCTGTTGAGGCTCAAGTCTGTGGGGAACCAGAGAAATCAGCCCTTGTTCTCCCTTTTTCTTCACTTCTCTATGGCCTTCACAATCTCCAAATGATGGAACATTTGGGGCCCGTTCAATCAACTACATTAAGTAGGATTAGGTGGATGGAATTGTAAAAGTAATAATAAATCTATGTGTAGGTATGGTCCCTAGATTGGGTGTATCCCATGTGTTCCGAAATCATGTTTAGAATGTACGCAATTAAAAGTAAATTCCGAGATTTCCTTTCCCATAACACTTAGAAGTTCATTACCCTGGGATTTGGAACTCCCATCTCGCGCTTTCCCACACAAGGCTCATTTTTCAAGGCCTATAAAATTAATCCCCTCCCACCCTCCTACCAACCATGCCACTCCCAATACCGAGGTAGGGTTAGTAATGCAATCCCATTTAGTACGACTTAAGACCACTGGCCAAATAGACTCTTGGAGTTTTGAACCTAGAGCGGTGCTCCTAGATTTCAACAGACCTAACCGTATGGGAAGTCCAACGAGTTAATAATGTGAACCTTAGGATCCTCTTAGCTGGTATGAGCATATGTGAAATGCTTGGGCGTAGTTAAATTTAACTACAGGCAACTCAGTTCCAATTAGATAACTTTGACCCTAAGTGATAAAGCCCTTCCTTGTATAAAAAAATAAAAAATAAAAAATGAAGTGAAATCATTTAGCGTATAAGCTTAGACTTTGGACTCACCTATGGATTCCCGCTACTCCTAAATTAAGGATAGACTACTGGTTAGGCTAAGGAAAGTAAAAGACTAATTAATTATACTAAGCCAATTGAATAATAGACTTAGTTATTAAAACTAACCGACTCAGACCCACTATACAATTTTCTTTCCATGTTGGCCCGACCATTTACAACTAAAAGTTTATAATTTTGTCCTTGAAAGGTGTTAGGAGTATATAACTGATAGAGACTTTGTCTTTTAGGCCTAAAGAATTGCCCAAATGGGCAACAATTAGTTAGGAATTAGGTCTCAAATCGCATGCCACGTCGGCATACATATTGTGCTTATGAACATAGAAAGATAGCATGCCTGTTAAGCCAGACATCATTAAATAGGATAAGTCTGGGCCGCGATAAAACCCCTTGGTAGGATTAGGCATCTTGCCTCAAACTCACACCTGCCCCTGACATCAACCACATTACCCATCATTTTTTTTGCTCCTCTCGATCCCCATAGGTATCAATGCCATAGTACACATCGTCGATGAAAGGCAGACCAATGTATTTCCCATTTCATGTCAAGGATAGGTTATAAATTACACCTTGTTCCGACATACGGATCAGGACATAGCTCTTGAGCCTTGAGGGCGAAAATAAATTTTAAGGGGGGTAGAACATGATGAACCCGCTCTAGTTAGGTCACCTAATACACCTCTTTGACCTGGGTGGCGCAGCGGAAACATGGTGGACCCTATCCCACTGGCCCAGGATCGAAACGGTGCTCGATAAATACGAACATTATAGAAGCCCTAGTAAGTTCTACTATGAGAAACCGTTTTAAGATGATTTAGTAAGATTTGATTCACCCTTTCCTTGGACATAGATAATATCGAGGACTCTCTTAGACTAAGACCTAAAGGGCAACCTTAGAATAAACAATTTGAGCCTTTCAATGATGGACATTCCCTACTCTTAGAGAGTGATCGGACTACGGAGTTACTGACATCTACAACTGCGAAGTTTTCGCGGCTTGACCCAATTCCCAATCCTGGGTGACTACCGATGGACTCTCTGCTGACGAGCGGACGACCAGGATCCACCAGGATTCGGAAGGGATACGATGAACTTCCTACCCTAGCCCGGTAGATGATCGATGTATCGGGATCGAGCCCACTATTACCGTCTCTCCGTGTTGGTCAAACAATGAAAACAACTATCTTACTCTAAATTGTGGGAATTGTCGTCGAGACTCCAAATAGGTAAAGAAATAAATGGTAGCAAACCATCAGGGTATGAGAAATGGATAAAGAATTTTGTTTTAAGGGGGGTAGACTAAAATGAACCAGCTGGTATATACCCTACCACGCGTAGAAACTTGGAATTAATAAGTCTTAGGCAAATGAATTAATAGAAATCTTCCCTTATTACCCTTAGCCAATTTCGGGGACGAAATTTTGTTTTAAGGGGGGTAGATTGTAACACCCCGGATTTTTGCCAACCTGGGATTAGACGTCCTTAGGCAATGGGTCAATCCTAATACCTCATTAACTTGTCAGAACTGAATCCCATAGTCTAAAATTACTTTTGAACCCATTTCCTTCACAAATCCAACCCTTCACTACCTTGTGCTTTCAATTTTTCAAAGCACTATAGCCCTAGACACTAACTTAAACTAGCTAAGTAGTAAAACTTGGATCACTTTATATGCAAACTACAAAGGCCTAAGTACCATCTCAGACAGAAATCTTACAGGACTAAATCCTTTAGAAATTAAGTGAGATTTAGCTAGTGTTAAACTAGAGTGCCTGTGAAATTAGCACCAATCGCTTTAAATACGATCTGCAAGACCCAAAACTTGTAGAATCATTGACACTAGGTTACCCTAAAACTTAGGATCAATCTCATTACCCGACTGCTCACGGGAGCATCTCGAAACTTCGTATTAGGTCTAGACCACACATCGGAAATCCGATTAACACGAAGTTCAGGAACTAGGACCGCCTCACTGGACTTGACAATCATCTAAAAAATCAGGTCCATCCGATGTCCCACGGCCATTCGTTTCGATTCGGAGCGAGGGTGTGTGAAAAACACTATTCCCATTTTAAAATAAATATCAGGAATAGTGATCTGGCACCATTCGTTGACGCGTCAGTATTAAGCAACCTGACCGTCAGAATCAGACCAAATTACACCCTCGGATTAAGAAAAATTTCAGAAACATTTACATGTACTTGGAATTTCTGATCGTGGCCCACTGACCGTCGAACTGAAAGTGGTCCGCCACGTACGATCTGGGAATCCGATTGAGTCGAAAACGTAATCCCACATAGATCCATAGGTGGTGAGCTTAAGTCTGACATTTGGCTCAAGGAGGGCTACCAGAACCTCTCTTTTGAGCCGGAAAAGTGACGAAATACCTATATTAGCAGTAACCCTTGAACCTGAGTCTATTTTGGGAAGGTTTTAGGCTATAAAAGGACCTTAAACCCTCTCCTATTCTAGCCATACGAATTTGGATTTGAAAGAGAGAAAAGAGAGAGAAAGTGAGGGAGAAGTGGGGCTACTCCTCTGTAGTACTTCCTGCTGGCTCCACGGTGCACCACCGCCTCTTTCTTGCTTGCTTTCCGTGATTAGGCGTCATTTCTAGGTAATAAACCCTAACCCTAACCTGTTTGGGGATTAGACATTGTAGGTTAGGAAATAGCTAACCTATTTCATTCTCTAGGTTGCCAAACTCCCGTATACGGAAGCTTAGCGAACCTATCGACTCCGTTACGATTTTACGACACAAGGTGAGGACTTTAAGTGTATAAGCTACGGTTTTCAACGCTTTCAATGTCAGATAATGATAGATTCATGATCTGCATGTAAATGCACATGTACAAAGTGCTTTCCGTTTCCTGTTTCGATTAGAATTGTAGAATTTGGAATTTCACATACTCTAGGTATTCGTATAAAATACCGTATATGTATTTTTTATGGAAATGTGTCTGACATGTTTATTTGTCGTATATATATATAACGTATGGATAAAATACTAATTTGGCGAAAGGAATCGCTGAAATACATGTTCATGTGTAAATGCTACGTATGTTGAAATTGTATATTCTAGAAATACCGTATATGTATTTTTTTGGGAAAATGTATGACATGTTTATTTAATGTATGATTATACAATATATGTATAAAATACTAGTTTGGCGAAAGGAATCGCCAAAATACATATTAACTTGTAAATGCCTAGTATGTTGAAATTGTGTATTCTAGAAATACCGCATATGTGTGAATTTTGGAAATACAATTGTAATGATTATTTTTGTATGATTATGATATACATGGGTAAAATACTTACGTGGCGAAGGGACAGCCCTAACACGTATTTTGCTAACATACGTCATGTATGTTGGAATAGTGTATTCTAAGTGTTTGTGTAGATGCTTGTGTGTGTAAATGCTTGAGTATTAGTGCCTTAGAGAGGTCTTGATATGGGATTCGACTCCCTTAGAGACATGTAGGATCCCCTCCATGCGGTGGTTCGCTATAACCACTCACTTGTGATGTGTATGTAATCGTATCCCTATGTGTATAGTGCTTTACAACATGCTTTACAACATGCTTTACTTCATGCTTTACTTCATGCTTTATAACATGCCTGCTAACATGCTTGTATTGATTGTTTATCATGCTTTACTCCACATGCTATTGATGCAAACTGTTTGAGTTTGGGACTATGTCTATAGTCCAAACATTCGGTACCAGACTTGCGGTTGTGGCTGAGATTCATATCGCCACGAAGGACGTGTCTGGCGAACCCGAGTCGTACTTAGGTTGGCGATAGTGGTCGGCCACACGGAGTGCTTTTGCGCTCCATATTGCTCAACTTGTGGTGTACTCGAGCTAGTCAGGCTCGTCAAGTAAACCGATATGTGTATGTGTGTTCACCATGTTTGGTCGCTACTGCTTGAACCTAGGGTACCAAACTTACCAGTGGCGATCCCGTTAACCATGGTACCTCGATCCGCTAAGACGCATGAGCCAGGCATGGTGGTATGGGACACCGTGGTCGAGCTGTCGGCCTACGCTGGGGCCATGTGCCTCCCCGTAGTGACCATTGTGCAACCAAACTCGTGAGCCGATTATGGTGGTATGGGACACTATATTCGAGCTGTCGATACATACGGCGAGAGCCGAGTACGGTGAGACCTGTGCTCGTCTTGACGGCAACGAGTCCTCCGTAGTATCATCGAGTGTACTCCAAGTGTATGTGATTGGCGACGAGCCTTTCACGGCAGACTAGAGTATGAGTTGAGCCGAGTACGGTGAGACACATGTACTCGAGTGACGGCTAGTGATTGGGCCAAGTACGATGAGACCATGTACTTGAGTGACGGCCACAATTGAGCCGCATACGGTGAGATCTGTATCCGCGCTGACGGGTGACGAGCCCTTTGCGATGCCTTCACTACGCTTCTCAAACCATAACATCGTATGAGATTAGCTAGGATTGACGACCCTAAAATGGATCATGTTTGGGAATGATACAAGGGAGGTACCTTAGTTTCCCAATACTGCTGATTGAAATGGACTAATAAAAAACTTGGTAATCATGAGCATCATCGCACCGCATGTGCTTTGTAGATGTGGCGCACTGAGGGAGTAAGCATTCGCGAACGTAAGATGATGTCGCTTGAGGGTGGTTTGGCAAGGGCATACAGCATCATGTCATATCATTTTTGCACTTAACAAGAGTAGTTAGAAATGTTTGACTTGTACTGCTTTATCATTATTGCTTGATTGATTTGATAACATGTTAACCTATGCTTTATTGTTCCACTGAGTTGATCACTCACTCCCACGTTACGGGACGGTGTTTGCAACACCAACTAGATTTGTTGAGTTTCAGGTGATGGCGATGCTTGTGAAGCGAGCCGGGACTACTACTGTGATGATAGGAGGAGTTCTCCTATCTGTATCTCTCTGGCAGGTCAATGAAGACCTGACATTGTATTAACGGGGCTATGGTACATGGGATAGGAGGCATTACACTTCCTCACATTTGGTACATTTTAGAAGCGCACTTGTATTTATTTAACCCGGTAATGTTATCACACTCTGGAGACTCATCGTAAGTTATATATTTTATCTATCTATCACATGGTCTTCCGCTTGCAAATTTAATTGCTTGTCTCTCGGAGTATGATATCTTTGTTTTGGCTTAATCTCACTCATGTTCAATCCACGAATACAGTCAACATTCAATCATCATTCATTTTGTTGCATAAGTGATGTTCTGGAACTCGGGAGTTGAGTTTATGTTCGACCCCCGATTTTCAGGGCGTTACAGAATATGCTTTTTATATCGACTTTACATCTTTTGCCTCACTTGCTTCTTTTCATTTGAGTATTTAGGCTATGACAGTTCGATCTTGTCAATTACTGACGGTTCACCGTACGAAGCATGTTATCGTCTTTTAACGTGGATGCCCCTAGAATTTTCTTTATCGAGTTTCTGTCATTTTTTTCCATTTTTCTCTTTTTTCATGCTCTTTCCATAGAAATTTCTCCCTTATCGATCATCGTCTGTAGCTTTTTCCTGAAGGAATTACAATTTTCTATATAATGTCTAAATTTACGATGATAATGGCAATAATCCATTCCTCCTGTATTTTTTATTTCTTCGAGGTGCCTTAGCCGAGGTAATTCAATACGCTTCGTAGCCAACAATTGATTCAACATAGGAAGTATATCTTTTCTTGAGAATGCTAATTTCATATGGTCTTTATTTTGCTTGGACCTTGTATATGTCATTATAACCGCACGACCATTTCTATTTTCTTTATCACTATCTCTTTCAACATTTTGATAATCTTCTTTAGTTTCTTCTTTTCGAGTTATGTGGGCTGATTTTGACTGAAAAACAGACACTCTTCCCATCATCTTTTCAAAAGCATAAGCATTCGTAGCAAAATTACGAAAAGTTCTCCAATATTTACTAATCAGGTGGCATGCCAGTTTTGGTCTCATGCTTTCTAAACATAGTTCTACTTGTTCTGATTCCCGAAGAGGATGTTGACATGATGTTGCCAAGTCCTTCCATCGACTAATGAATTCTTCAACTGATTCATTTTCTTATTGGCGAATAGTGGCCAGTTCGGTCAAACTAACTTCTCGGTCCGAAGAGAAAAAGTTTGACATAAAAGCATCCTGCATCTGTTCCTAAGTACGAATAAATCCTGGGATTAAACCTGAATACCAACTGAAAGTTCTTCCTGTCAGAGAAGATCTGAATAATCACAGATAAAATTGAGTCATTCTAGAGAAATTTCCCATCTTTGCTATGAAATGCATCATATGATCTTCTGGTGATCCGTTCCCATTGAATTTCTGAAAGTCCGGATGTTTGAAATCGGTGGGAAATGGCATGTCTTCTATTTTAAGGGGATACGGCATCTGATATCGAAACCGTTTATTTTGACTTCGTTCATTCTCTAAATGAGTAGACTTGATAACCATCTGCCGAATTTCTTCTTGTGTTATATTTTGAGTAATATTAGGCATCGATTTTTGAAATCTAACCGCTTGCGGTTGTGGCCTTTCTACTTGTGGTTCAATGTTGTTCACAGTAATCATTGTCAGAATATTAGGGACTTCTTCAGCCACATGCTCATCTAGTGAAAACTAATCAGGCTGATTAATATCTGTTGATGAGCTTTCTATTTCTTTATACTTTAATTGTCTTGATATTGAAGCAGGAAGCGAGCACCGCGCTGCTGACGCTATTAAAGAAGATGAACTATTATTTGATTTGAAACCAGTGTACTGCCGCTTCGAAGGACTAGCTGACTCAAATCGTGGCATTCTCAAAGCATAAGTTTGCGTAAAATCTTTTACAGGAGGTGCTGTGAGTGAGCATTCACTGATTACGGTAGCCTTCCCATTATTTTTCTGAACTCGCAATGATTCTGTGGAGGATGTCTTTGCAATTATAGTTAACGGTATCAGAAGACCTTTTGGAGTGACGGGCCTTTCTGTTTTTCTCGAATGAGATGATTGTATGACCGAAGCAAGACTGTGTCTCACGACGCTTCGCATAATCCACCTAGTACTTGGCGAGATGATGCTTCTTGTGGAAGCAGATCGAACTTTCTGACTTTTGGATGTTACTATCCTCCATCCTCCCTCATCTTCTTGAGCTACTGGCGAAACAGAGATTGTTCCGTCCATTTCATGAAATTCACTGGTCTTGATCACAGCAGAGTTTTCTTTCTCTGACACTTTCTACTTACATATAGATAAAAATATAAAATTGCAATTAGGCATCTAAGTGATAATCATTCTATCTCAGAGATGAAGGGGAGGATGTTCCCACTGTGAGTCACCATTTTGGCATCTATATAGATGCCAAAAAGTGATAAATGTTCCCTGAATATTTTCTAAGTTACCATTGGAAAAGAATCCCCAATGAAGTCACCATTTTATTTTGACAAGAAAACAAATGCGTTTGGTTTAGGGGATTTATTTAATGATAACAAAGAAAGAATGAGAGAACATTGATCGCATTTATTCTGAGTTCATTTACATCATCGAATTTCCTTGATTCTAAAAATAAAGTATAATCAATTAAAGAAGATAAGACAATCTGATGAAAATTTCGGCAGCATTCCGATGCCTGTTTCATTAATCTCCTAATACTTAGGAGGAATTGTTGAATCGATCAACTAATCTCCAAGGAGATAGAAATTTCGGCAGCATTTCGACAGTTGCTTCAGTCATCTCCTAGAACTTAGGAGGAATGTTTAATTGATCTCTTCTACTAATTTCTCCCCTTGAAGCTTGAACAGAAGAAATCTAGAGACTTAGCCATTTCAGCAGCATGTCTGCTCCTTAACTTCATAAATTGCAGGGCAGTTTGGTTATGCAGACCCACGCAACCTATTGGAGCTTCCTCTCCTACCTTTAATCTTCCTCCTTGATTTGCTTCCTCTTCAAAATCTTGAATCCGTTCAAATGAAGGAGGGGAGGGGGTATTTATAGGCCCTCGCACGTGTGACACCTCGATTTTGGTGCCATAGGACCCATCTTTCAATGCTTTACACCTTTTCACAAAGAACCAATCCTGAATTCCGTTGTGCAGACCCATGCAATGGATATTTCAGTTGCGCATTCTTGTGCAACAGACATTGGTTGTGTGGACCAGCGCAATGGACATTGTAAACCCCCCCTTAAGGTAATTCATTCTTCTTTTTTTCCAATTTTATTTATATCTCTTAATCTTCTCTTGCTTCAATCCTTTCTTCATCACCATATTTTATGCCTCAACAGATGCCCCTCGATCCGTCTTTGATTGATTCCTGAAATCAAATGGAGGATCGATCTTCCTCCGCCCAAAGGACTTGAATGAACTGCAACTGAAGGATGACTGGAGATCATGCTTGCATGGAAAACTGGATGATCATGTTCGATTGGAAGACTGGAATGCTCACGCTTGAATGGAAGATTTGAATGCTCACGTTCGAATGAAAGAATTGAATAATTGCGTTCGAACAGAAGATTTGAATGATTACCTTTAAACGGAAGACTTGAATAATTGCACTCGAACAGAAGACTTGATAATCAGGTTCAAACAGAAGACTTGATAATCGTGCTTAAATGGAAGACTGGAATGCCCCCAGCCAGTAGTGTCGAGCAGATGTTTCACTAGAGAGGATAAAACTCTCTTTTCATCGAAACACGTCTCTACAACAACTGTGACGACTTCGTCTTTGAGCTTTTTGATCAGAGAATTATCTTTCAACACCGTTGCTGCTACAACAATCTCTTCGATCAACTCTAACGACTGTTTCCTTCAATTCGGTGTTTAGAAAATTGTTCTTTAATGCTGCTCCTGCCACAATAACTTTTTCGATTGTTTCCTTTATTCATGATCTGCATAGCCCAAGCTTTTGAATGATAGTCTTTCCTGCCAAATTAGTCAGAATTAGAATCTCAAGACATTATAATTTTTTAATTTAGCTTCATGAAGCATTGATAATTATTTAAATATATTGAAAGCTTCTTCTCTCTTTTAGGTTAATTGTCATATTTGCTCTGTCATCGTGCTTCGCATTATATCTTTTGCTCATTAAATCGTGCTCTTGGAGATATCATTTCCAGCTCCAAATGTTCAATTGCTAAGTCTTTTTGCTGAGTCGTTTCTAGCTTGTGCCCTTTAACATTCCTTGGATCTTTGCTGATTCTGAAAAATAGACAAGACTTCTTTTAATTTCCATTTAATTACTTTTCAAAGGTCATAGAAATTATTGATGATGATTCCGTTTGTTCTTTGCCTCCATCAGATCTAGTACTTGGAATCTTGCAAAATTATTATTCATAATACTCAGCATATGAATTCCTTCGCCGCGTATAAGAAATTATCAGAAAGCCAAGGCATAGATTACTTTGAAGACATAGATCCTGCCCCCTTTCCCGGTCAATGTCGCATAAAAATTTCTTCAGAGGATAATATTTCCGAAGTGAAGCCTATGGATACTCTTGAAGGATGGATAATCTTTGTTGCTCTTTAACATTTCTAAAGAATATATATGAATCTTTATATTGTCCGGAAGAGAATAATAATTCTTCATTAATTTATTCTCTGTCCTCTTTCGAGAATATTTTGCGATAATATTCCTCTATCATCACGAAAGCAAAAGACAAAAAGACTTTATGGGTCTTGTCAGCATAACAAATATATTGTAATTGAAGACTAATAGTTGATCTCAAAGATTTGAACTTTTGAGTAGATAATTGCCAATATCTTAAAGACATTTACTGTTGATGTAATTTGAACCTGATTCAAAAGAAACGCATTTTTGCATGTTGTTTACTCAATATTTAAATTTTTCATTAGGAATTACATATTTGAGTATATTTAATATGTGTCTGCAGTATTTTAAATGTTATGCTTAGTTTACGCTTTTTAAGCAGTAGTGCTAGTGTACTTTGACTGACCATTCTTTAACTGGACAAGACTGAACTTGACTCGACCAGACAAGACTTGACTGAACTGGACTTGACATTGGGCTGAGGAGCAAGAAAGTTTACCGCTGATTTCGGACTAGGCTCAAGGAGCAAAATAGTTTATCGCCGATTTCGGGTTGGGCTCAAAGAGCAAAATAGTTTACTGCCAATTTTGGGCTGGCCAATTTCGGGCTTTTTAAAAATTGTTGAAGCTTTGTTGGTCTTATGCATAGTTGGCCATATAGGCTTGGCTAGGCAGCCTTAAATGATCATAGGTCTTATGCATAGTTGGCCATATAGGCTTGGCAAGGCTACCTTAAATGATCATAGGTCTTATGTGTAGTTGGCCATATAGGCTTGGATAGGCTGCCCTAAATGATCATAGGTCTTATGCATAGTTGGTCATGTAGGCTTGGCTAGGCTGCCTGAAATGATCATAGGTCTTATGCGTAGTTGACTATATAGGCTTGGCTAGACTACCTTAAATGATGAGTTGTCATTGTTGTCGTAAAATTTGTGTGGCTGACCATGTAGGTTTGTTCCACTGCTTATTTCATTGTCATGAATGGTGAATCAATAATTAATACATCGCCATTGCTGATATGTTCTGACAATGCTTATGGTTAGGATAGTGTATCAGCTTGGCAATGGTAACAATTTCAATAAGGTGAGATAAGATAATTTTATATTAGCAATTGATGACAACAACGATAGTTACTAATTTTGGCAATAATCATTGACGCTTTTCATTCGACGATTGTCATTGGCGCTTCGCATTTGGTGATTGTCGTTGGTGCTTCGCATTTAGCAATGACTTAATATGCTTGAAAGCCTGCATTTTATTCATATATAAAAGAAATACATTCTATAGTGAGAAATATATTTCACAGTGTTTACTCTCTTGTCTTGCTCCCTTTTGATTTTGAAAGTATCATACTAATACCTTTCGAAATCAAAATAGCGGTCATTTCCTGAACTAACAGGTATTGTAATGCATATCTGCAACGAATATGCTTTTTATCGCAGCTTTACATCTTTTGCCTCACTTATTTCTTTTCATTTCAGTATTTAGGTTATGACAGCTCGAGCTTGTCAATTACTGACGGTTCACCGTACGAAGCATGTTATCGTCTTTTAACGCGGATGCCCACAGAATTTTCTTTATTGAGTTTCTGTCATTTTTCTCAAATTTTCTCTTTTTGTTATGCTCTTTCCATAGCAATTTCTCCCTTATTGATCATCGTCTATAGCTTTTTCCTGAAGGAATTACAATTTTCTGTATGATGTCCAAATTTACAGTGATAATGACAATAATTCATTCCTCCTATATTTTTTATTTCTTCGAGGTGTCTTAGCCGAGGTAATTCAATACGCTTCATAGCCAACAATTAATTCAACATAGGAAGTATATCTTCTCTTGAGAATGCGTATTTCATATGGTCTTTATTTTGCGTGGACCTTTTATATGTCATTATAACTGCACGACCATTTCTATTTTCTACATCACTATCTCTATCAACATTCTGATAATCTTCTTTAGTTTCTTCTTTCCGAGTTATGTGAGCTGATTTTGATTGAGAAGCAGACACTCTTCCCATCATCTTTTCAAGAGTATAAGCTTTCGTAGCAAAATTATGAAAAGTTCTCCAATCTTTACTAATCAGGGGCATGCCAGTTCTGGTCTCATGCTTTCTAAACATAGTTCTACTTGTTCTGATTTCCGAAGAGGATGTTGACATGATGCTGCCAAGTCCTTCCATCGACTAATGAATTCTTCAACTGATTCATTTTCTTCTTGGCGAATAGTGGCCAGTTCGGTCAAACTAACTTCTCGGTCCGAAGAGAAAAAGTTTGACATAAAAGCATCCTGCATCTGTTCTCAAGTATGAATAGATCCTAGGATTAAACCTGAATACCATCTAAAAGCTCTTCCTGTCAGAGAAGATCTGAATAATCACAGATAAAATTGAGTCATTCTAGAGAAATTTACCATCTTTGCTATGAAATGCATCATATGATCTTCTGGTGTTCCGTTCCCATTGAATTTTTTAAAGTCTAGGTGTTTGAAATCGATGGGAAATGGCATGTCTTCTATTTTAAGGGGATATGGCGTCTGATATTTAAATCTTTTATTCTGACTTCGATCATTCTCTAGATGAGTGGACTCGATAACCATCTGCCGAATTTCTTCCTGTGTTATATTCTGAGTAATATTAGGCATCAGTTTTTGAAATCTAACCACTTGTTGTTGTGGCCTTTCTACTTGTGGTTCAATGTTGTTCATAGTAATCATTGTCAGAATATTAGGGACTTCTTCAGCCACATGCTCATCTGGCGAAAACTGATCAGGCTGATTAATATCTGTCGACGAGCTTTCTATTTCTTTATTCTTCAATTGTCTTGATATTGCAGGAGGAAGAGAGCGCCGCACTGCTGACGCTATTAAAGAAGATGAACTATTATCTGATTTGAAACCGACGTATTGTCGCTTCGAAGGACTAGTCGACTCAAATCGTGGCATTCTCAATGCATGAGTTTGCATAAAATCTTTTACATGAGGTGCTATGAGTGAACATTTGCTGATTACGGTCGCCTTCCCTTTGATTTTCTGAACTCACAATGATTCTGTGGAGGATGTCTTTACAGTTATAGTTAACGGTATCGGAAGACCTTTTGGAGTGACTAGCCTTTCCATTTTTCTCGAATGAGATGATTGTGTGACCGAAGCAAGACTGTGTCTCACGACACTTCGCATAATCGACCCAGTACTTGGCGAGATGATGCTTCTTGTGGAAGCAGATTGAACTTTCTGACTTTTGGCTGTTACTATTCTCCATTCTCCCTCATTTTCTTGAGCTACTGGCGAAATAGAGATTGTTTCATCCATTACACGAAATTCACTGGTCTTGATCACAATAGACTTTGCTTTCTTTGACGCTTTCTACTTACCTGTAGACAAAAATATAAAATTGCAATTAGTCATCTAAGTGATAATCATTCTATCTCAGAGATGAAGGGGAGGATGTTCCCACTGAGAGTCGCCATTTTGACATCTATATAAATGTCAAAAAGCGATACATTTCCCTAAATATTTTCTAAGTTACCATTGGAAAAGAATCCCCAGTGGAGTCGACATTTTGTTTCGACAAGAAAACAAATGCGTTTGGTTTAGGGGATTTATTCAATGATAACAAAGAAAGAATGAGAGAACATTGATCACATTTATTCTGAGTTCATTTACATCCTCAGATTCCCTTGATTCTGAAAACAAAGTACAATCAATCAAAGCAGATAAGACAGTCCAATGGAAATTTCGACAGTATTCCGATGCTTGTTTCATTCATCTCCTAGTACTTAGGAGGAATTGTTGAATTGATCAACTAATCTCCAAGGAGATAGAAATTTTGGCAGCATTCCGACAGTTGCTTCAGTCATCTCCTAATACTTAGGAGGAATGTTGAATTGATCTCTTCTACTAATTTCTCCCCTTGAAGTTTGAATAGAAGAAATCTAGAGACAGCCATTTCAACAGCATGTCCGCTTCTTGACTTCATAGACTGCAGGGCAATCTAGTTACACGGACCCGCGCAACGGATATTGGTTGCGCTCTCCTACCTTCAATCTTCTTCCTTGCTCTGCTTCCTCTCCAAAATCTTCAATCTGTCCAAATGAAGGAGGGGAGGGGGTATTTATAGGCCCTCGCAAGTGTGACACTTCAATTTCGGTGCCATGGGACCCACCTTTCAATGTTTTGGACCTTGTCACAAAGAACCAGTCCTGAATTCCGTTGTACGGACCCGCGCAACTGATATTTCGGTTACGTAGTCCTGCGCAATGGACATTGGTTGCATGGGCCCACACAAATCCACCCCCCCCCCCCGCCCCGTTAAGCTACTTCATTCTTCTTCTTTTCCAATTTTCTTTCTATCTCTTAATCTTCTCTTGCTTCAATCCTTTCTTCATCACCATTTTTTATGCCTCAATATGTACAACTCTATAATACAAGGTATTGAGAAGGAATAAGAGGGATGAAACCTCCATAAGAGGGTTTATGCTCCTACACTTGGGGAAATGTGAAACTCCCTCCCCCTAAATGTGGAGAGAGAGAATTCCACTCCATTGATTGTGTGGGGCCCTGACTCTTAGCTCATCATGACCCTTGGATTGTCAAAATATGTAGGATCTTAACAGTATCATAACTACTCTCAATGACATCTATAGACACCCAACCCTAAACAAGATCATAACTACTCTTAAGTACTAACTTTGATCAAAGGTACCACACAGCTTGACACTCACAAATATGATCATGCTAATTGGACATGGTATGGCTTATGATATGTTTTGGAGGTAGCCAATAGGCCGAATTAATGGATTTAGTAGTCCATCGACCTGTTTCCTTGCACAATAGTCTAGGTCTCTAGGATAGTCAAACACGTAACATTCCAATAAAGCACCTCCGGGCTGACCTTGGGACCTTAAAAAAACCCAAAGGGAAAGCCCGAGAAGGCCATCAACTTGACCCGAAAATGATTAATAGGATGGATTGATAGAACCAGAGCCTTGTTGGCTCGATCTCGACCCTTTGCCCAAAATACCAGTTAGTTACAAACCAATCAAACCACATTTCTTCGACTCTAATGCCGTCAATATCATATGAACATCTAGCTAAGGGGTCCCTGAGATATTTCAGAAACAACCACCAAACCCAATTGGCTGTCGCTAGAGTAGGTGTTATGCCCCAAACTCAGAAACTGGGCTCACAAAATTCTCGATCACCGAATCTGGGCTGACATCCTCCTTAAAACTCCATTCTCGGCTCACAGCGTCCATCCGCCAGGTTCCAATCCTGGGATGCTACGAGGAGGATTTTCAACATCAGTTCGATTCGTAATAAGCATAACCAAAGGCATAACCTACAAACAACAACAAAAAACTCCATCAAATTTCTACTATGATGAAAAACTTATAAATACAATACACATAAAGGGAACTACAATGATGATCGACAAAAGCTCTAAGATGATCTGCCACATACTCAAGACTTAACACTACTGCGATCCAACGTCACCTGCACACAACAGTCGTTCATAAGCTTATGAAAAACTTAGAGGGTGGTGAAAGTGTGGCGCAATATAGTAATACAAGTAGGCAATATCAGAGTAATGTGGAACATGCTGATGAATACATGAATACTATTGGTTGTATCAAGGCTATGCGATGCAAGGCATGAGTGATGTCGGCCATATCAAGGCCATGCAATGAAAGATGCAACTCAAGCATACCAATCCTCATCTAAGTCCACATATCAATACAACTCAACCTTAGAATATCACTGAGGTCTAGTGCCCTCTAAACCAGATTGCCGCCCCATCGCATGTAACAAGGTGAGTGGAAGTGACCTCACTATTTGCTTGCCAATATCGGGCTCAGCTCATTGATAGTGGACCCATTCCTCGAGCTGGTCAAACTCAGCCCAGCTTTGCCCCCTCCTCTCGGGCGGGTAAGGCCGTACCCCCTTCCAACCAACCACGACACAGTGGAAAGCGTGACCTTCTAGTCATCAGCACTTGGCGCTCAAGCATCTACTTGGCCTAGAAGTTGGAGCAACCTCTTGGTACTATAAGGGTTTAGGGAATTTCACTTAGGGACATCTATAACACCCCATGTAGAACAAGATATCCGGTGTCTAATCCTGCCAACTACGATATGCCTGTGGAGGCTACGACCCTGATGTCGCTAGGGCGTATAGTATACATGTCAAACAATGCGAGATACATGAATCATGAATCCAATCATATAGTAATCATGCGTGTACTGCGCGCTCATGTGGGCATCTCCCTTTACTAGGGAGTCCCATAATAATCTGCCCAATGGCATATGTTATGATTAATCACACATTTCATCACAAGCATGTAGATGATGCGTATGGGCATGTATTATGATGTTATGTTATCATATACTCATAATCGGCATCGATAATCGGCGTCGGCCTCGATAATTGGCACTGATAATCAGCATCGATGACCGACGTCGGCCTCGATAATCAGCACCCATAATCAGCATCGATAATCGGCCTATATATACGGCGGGATCCATGTATGAACGGCCGATCAAACCATAGTATAAAGATCGACCCTCGGCCATAATTATATCAAATCTGATGGCACGGAGCCTTCCGTCTATGGTGAATGGGGCCCCCTTATTTAGGTTAACCCACTAAGAGAATGATAAGAATGAGCCTAATAAGGCCTAAGGGAAGATCACAATGAGGACATCTAACCATCATTGCCCATTAAGGTGGACATCAAACCAACATTGCTCCCAAGGAGTGGCCCACATAAGGGATTCATACACAATGCAACGGCCACACATACATTACCTTTGGCCTCCCTCATGGGCCTCACATACATAGCATTGGGCTTCATACAGGGGCTTCAAATGTATCACAATGGGCCACGCCCACGGACTTCGAATACATCACAATGGGCCTCGCCCATGAGCCTTGAATACATCATATTGGGTCTCACCCTTGGGCCTGAATACATCTCAATGGCCGCGCCCATAGGCCTCGGATATATCACAATGGGCCTCATCCCATGGGCCTCCAATCTATCGCAATGGGCCTCATCAAATGGGCCTTAAATGCATCACCATGGGCTTCATATGTGTGCCTCGTATACAACAAGTGGGCCGCACAGCTTGGGCCTCATGTGCATTAAATGGGCCACACGACATGGGCATGTGGACCCAGCACATGGGCCAAAAATACATCATGATGGGCCTCATGGATGAGCCGCGCCAATGAGCCTCAAGTGGGCTTAGACCACACCAAAAATCATTTCAACAGTTATAGGTGTAACATGTGTATCACTATACACTATCAGTCCATGGGGCACATGGCCCACTAATGATGATCAACACGGTCCAAACATTGCCCAAGTAAATCGACACCAACCAAACATTTTCCATGTAAATCAGCACACCCAAATATTGTCCATGTAACCTAAAAGCCTATGCCTGCACGGGTTCGGTCCAGGCAGGGGCAGTATGCCATCCAAGTCAGCTGACTCCACTGTGGAAGAGTAATTTTTGAATAAATAATAGTTCCCCATCTAATGGGGAGCTTCCACCACGTTGAGAGTTGACATGGTACAGACAATTTTTATTTTTGAAGCAGTGCCACACATGCAACCTAACCTGTCCTTGGGAACAACGGGATTGAAAGAGACGAACCATTTGGGATATTAACTTCTATCTTGTTTGTTGTTTGCTTTTTGCACGTGTCAGAATCTGGCCATTTTCACTTTTCCGTGGTTCTGTTTGATTTTTTGAAAAAATAATAATAACTGAACTGGAAAAGTTTCATTTTTTATATGATTTCTCTCAAATTTATAGCCTGTACTTCTTGTTTTTTCTACATGTAGTTTTTTTTTTTTGGTTTTATGATAGTCAATATCTGTAGAGAAATTCTAAAAAGATTCATTGAGTGCCTTTACATTGTAAGCCTATCCCAAAACACTACTTTTAGTTTTTTTTCTAATAATCTCTTCTACCATAGGACTCCCGTTCCAAAAACATTGGCCATTCCAATCCCATTAAATTTACCAAAATTTGCCATATTAAGGAGTCTACACACTGCTTTCCCATGGGGAAGTTAATTGTGGCTAGTTGATGAGACTAGACATCCATATCCAACATAATCACATTTTGTGGAGACAAAGTATGTAGGTGGAGTTCAGACTGGAGACCTTCAAGGTTTTCAATGATGGGTTTTTTTGACCCGTCGTGCGCAAGACCTTTCGCAACTGGGATGCGCAAGTCCTTTCAGAACTGGGATACGCAAAGTCCTTTCGCAACTGGGATGCGTAAGTCCTTTCACAACTAGGATGTGCAAAGGAGTTTCCTAAAACTATAAAAAAGGGTCCCTAGTGTTTTTCTAGGGTATGTTGTGTTGATGAGAAAAACGTAAGAGGGCTATTAAAGGTGAGAGAGAGGGAGAAAGAGAGAGAGGAAGCTTGTAGAAGGGAGGTTATGCTCGTGGAGGTGATCTACGGTGCAGTCTATATCTCAGCGCTCCTACATCCTCGTAATCGGTGAGATCTCTCTAGTTTTCTTTATTCTTTCATTATTCATCCACTCCTGCGTGAGTGAAGAAGATTGTAACATTCTACTTCATAGTGGATTGTTGATCTGAACGAGGTCCCGTGGTTTTTACCTCTTTGAGGGTTTTCCACGCAAAAATCTCTTGTGTGTTGTGTGATTGATGCTTTGATTTATTTCATTGCTTTATTATCCAAAATTTTGGTTTGTTTCGGGAGGCTAGATCCAAAGGTTTGTGCAAGGCATCTCAATAAAGTGGTATCAGAGCTAAGTTCATTGAACGGGTAGGATCGATTTTTTGAATTATGGAAGGTGGCTCAAGGATGATCAGCCTCAATGGTTCTAACTGGACCATATGGAAGACTTAGATGGAGGACTTGCTTTATTGCAAGGACCTATATTCTCCAATCGTAGGCATATCAGCAAAATCCAAGGATATGACTGATGATGATTGGAAGAAGACGGACAGAAAGGCGGTGGGGTTTATTAGACAATGGTTGGATGATTCTGTGTTCCACCATGTGTCTACGGAAACCTCGTTAGCATGGCTATGGTGAAATTACAAGAAATTTGTATGAGAGGAAGACAACCGTAATAAGATATTTCGATAAGGTGACTTGTGAATCTCAAGTTCAAGGATGGTGGTTACGTGGCCAAGCACATGAATGAGGTCAACAATATAGTGAACCAACTCACCTCTATGAAGATGGTCCTGGATGATGAATTGCAGGCTTTACTATTGCTTAGTTCATTGCCTGACAGTTGGGAGACATTGGTGGTGTCTCTAAGTAACTCTGCGCCAGACAGAAAGATATCCATGGAACAGGTGACTAGCTGTCTCTTTAATGAAGAGACAAGGAGGAACTCTCAGGGGTCTACTCAACAAGAGGCTCTTGTGACGCAGGAACGGGGGAGAGGAAAGAATAGGAAGGGCGGGAAGGCCCGAGATAAATCAAGAGGCAAGTCGAGTAACAGAAAAGATGTTGAATCTGGAATTGTGGCAAGAAGGGCCACTACTGCATGAATGTCGTGGTAAGAAAAATGACAAGAAAGGAAAAGGGAAGGAAGATGAATCTGATTCCACTGCAGTCGCTTCAGATGGCGACATGGTAGTTATTCTTTCTACAGATCATGACGTATGTCTCATGGCTTCGAGTCAGGGCACCGACTGGGTGATAGACTCGGGAGCTTCTTTTCATGTGACTCCACATAGGGACTTCTTCACAAGCTACAAGTCAGGTGACTATGGGACTGTGAAGATGGGAAATTCTGGCGTATCAAAAATCGTGGGAGTGGGTGATATTTGTGTGAAGACCGATGTGGGCTGCACATTGGTTCTCAGGGATGTGAGGCATATCCCAGACCTTCACCTCAACTTGATGTCGACGGGAAGGCTGGATGATGATGGCTATGAAAGCCGGTTTGCTGATGGGCGATGGAAGGTCATCAAGGGTTCGTTAATCATGGCTAGAGGAAAGAAGTGTTGCACCCTTTACAAGGCAAGTGTCAGTATGTTCAAGGGTGGATTGAACGCAGTGAAAGATTCAGCTATTGACATGTGGCACAGGCGTTTAGGTCACATGAGTGAAAAAGGGCTTCAACTACTAGCAAGGAAGCAGCTCCTTCCAGACGTGACAGGTACACCTTTCAAAACCTGTCTTGATTGTTTATCAGGGAAACAACATAGAGTTTTATTTGTTAAAACTGCTTCTCATGTTAATAAAGTGCATGCATTAGATTTGGTTTATTCAGATGTTTGTGGTCCTATGAGGACAAAAACCTTGGGTGGGGCATTGTATTTTATCACTTTTATAGTTGATGCATCTAGGAGGGTTTGGGTTTATGCTTTGAAATCTAAGGATGAGGTCTTTAGTGTGTTTAAATTGTTTCATGCTATGGTCGAGAGAGAGACAGGTAGACCATTGAAGTGCATCTGCACTGACAATGGTGGTGAATACATTGGTGACTTTCATGAGTACTGTAAGTCCCTGGGTATACGGCATGAACATATGGTTCCCAAGACCCCCCAGCATAATGGTGTAGCTGAACGAATGAATCGCACCATTGTTGAGAGAATCAGATGCATGTTATCCCATGCAAAGTTGCCCAAGACGTTCTGGGGAGAAGCAATGCGCACGGCGGTGTAATTGATAAACAGGTCTCCATCAGCCCTATTGAATGGAGAAGTACCTGAGAAGGTGTGGACTGGACATGATCCATCGTACAGTCATCTTAGGGTATTTGGATGCTGGGCATCTGCTCACGTACCAAATGATGAGAGGTCTAAGCTCGATATGAAGATCAGGCAGTGTGTAATCTTAGGGTACGGTGATGAAAAGTTCAGTTATAAATTGTGGGATCCAACCGAGAGGAAGCTCATCAGGAGCAGAGATGTGGTTTTCTTTGAAGATCAGTGTATAAAAGACATTGGTAAGCCAGAGAAGAATCAGCCTAGTTCAGGTGAGCTAGAGGACAGATCCGATTATTCCTCCCGTGGTGCCTGATGACGGGAGAGTACAGCAAGGTGCAGAGGACGAGAGAGTTCCTTCAGAAGATGAACCAGGGGAGCAGCGATCCACCTGTTGAGCCACAGGTGAGGAGGTCATCTAGGGACAGACAACCATCCAAGAGGTACTCACCACATGAGTACATTATGCTAACTGATGGGAGAGAGCTAGAAGATTATTCTGAGGCCCTAGCCGATGAGCATAAGGGGGAGTGGTTGAAAGCTATGCAAGAAGAGATGGAATCCTTGCATAAGAACCACACCTATGATATGGTGAAATTGCCTAAGGGCAAAAAAGCTTTGAGCAACAAGTAGGTGTTCAGAAAGAAGATTGAGCAGAAGAATTCACAGACGAGGTTCAAGGCCAGACTTGTGGTGAAAGGTTTTTGTCAGAGGAAAGGCATAGTATATGCGGTTGGTGTTGTTAGCCGATATCTTGCCAATCCTGTAAAGAGCATTGGGCAACGATGAAATGGATACTGCGGTATCTAAGAGGCTCATCCAGGTTAAACCTATGATATGGTGATAGTAAACCTGTGTTAGAGGGCTACACAGATGTAGATATGGTAGGTGACATAAACTCCAGAAAGTCTACAACGGGGTTCATGTTCACGTTTGCAGGGGGAACGGTTTCTTGGTAGAGCAAGCTACAGAAGGTCGTAGCATTGTCAACTACAGAAGCCGAGTACATTGCAGTCACAGAGGCATGTAAAGAGATGCTTTGGATGAAGAGGTTCCTACAGGAACTTAACCTGAAGCAGGAGGAGCACGTGGTCTATTGCGATAGTCAGAGTGCTATACACTTGAGCAAGAATCCAAGTCAGCATTCCAAGTCAAAACACATAAAGATTCGGTATCACTGGATCAGGGATACTTTGGAATAGAAGGTGTTACAGCTTAAGAAGGTCCACACGGATGATAATGGGTCAGATATGATGACTAAGGCCTTGCTCAAGGGCAGGTTTGAGGTTTGTAGAACCTTGGCTGGCTTAAAAAAGGTGAATCCCTCATAGGTCAAAAAGGGGGAGATTTGATGGGTTTTTTTGACCCGTCATGCACAAGTCCTTTGGCAACTGGGATGCGCAAGTCCTTTCGCAACTAGGATGCGCAAAGGAGTTTCCTAAAACTATAAAAAAGGGTCCCTAGAGTTTTTCTAGGTTATGTTATGTTGATGAGAAAAACACAAGAAGGCTATCAAAGGTGAGAGAGAGAGGGAGAAAGAGAGAGAGAGGAAACTTGTAGAAGGGAGGTTATGCTCGTGGAGGTGATCTATGGTGCAGTCTATATCTCAGCGCTCCTACGTCCTCGTAATTGGTGAGATCTCTCTGGTTTTCTTTATTCTTTCATTATTCATCCACTCCTGCGTGAGTGAAGAAGATTGTAACCTTCTACTTCATAGTGGATTGTTGATCTGGACGAGGTCCCGTGGTTTTTACCTCTTTGAGGGTTTTCCACGCAAAAATCTCTTGTGTGTTGTGTGATTGATGCTTTGATTTATTTCATTGCTTTATTATCCATAATTTTGGTTTGTTTCGGGAGGCTAGATCCAAAGGTTTGTGCAAGGCATCCCAACATTCAATGAATTGGCTTTTACTTTACAATCATCACACAGTGAGCAGTCTCAACTCTGCAATTTACTTCTTGCAGAATGGATATAGTAACTACCATCACAAGGAATCCATCTCTATTGGAGATACAATTAACACTTAGTTGTTGAAGGATTTTGATGAGAATCCTTTTTGAAGTGATTTTCCATTCGTTTTCCTCCTAATAACCCCTGTTTGTATCAATGGATCATACGAGATCCCGTTAACACTTTTTTGAAGGATTTTTTGTCTCTTACACATGTAACCTCTTCTCTTTTAAATTAGGCCTTAAAGATTGCATTTGTGACTGGATAGACATTTTTTTTCCTAGAAGTCATCGGAATTTAGGCTCTATAACTTCCTGGTAATGGTTTAAAACCCAGTGAATTGATTGGGTACTCAAACTAAGTTGAATTGGCCCCAACTGAGCACCGATTCAGAAAAAGAAAATTATAGTTTTGATGTTTTCATTAGGATTGATCATCAATTTAGTTGAGTTCTTGGAAATCTCCTAGCTGATGATCTATCCAGTGAATTTTTGAAGAATTTTTTTTTTTTGATATTTTCGGATATGAAAATGATACCGATAAGGCGTCTAGAGGCTTCGGTTGCTTTACTTCTATAGAAATACAGACAAGTAGTGGAGCAGGTCAGCTTGTTAAAGGACTGTTTGGAACATATGGGGGAAAATGGTGCAGGTAATGGTTTGTTAGTTGTTGGCCAATTCTGTGTTTGATTGTTGTATCTTCTTTAAACTATAGCACAGAACCCATCTAGCTTATCAGAGGGAGGGAGGGAGGAAGTTCACATGAACCTACTTCAACATGATGGGAATCCATATGAACTTGCTTTCGGTGCCTTGGGCATTTTAGCTAACCGATACCTTGTTTATATCCCTAGGATGGGCATTTTGATAGAGAACATCTCAGTGCTGGACCCAGTATTCCATCATCACCTGGAGATACACTTTGTGCAGCGGTATTGGCTTCTACCTGGGTAGAGAGCCTCATGGAAAGTGCACTGTTGCATTTGCTTTAACATGGTCATCTCCAAAGGTAAAATTTCTAAAGGAAAATGCATACCACAGGTGAGATGATTTACTGCATGTCTACATATTTATATATGCAATAGCACATCCACTATCTTCTGGCTTTGTTCTACTTTTATCTTTGTATGCCTTTCATTCTATTAATATTAAGACAATTCATACCTCCAACAAAATAAAAGATGGACATATGTTACAGATAGGTGCTTTGAAACATTTGAATATAATATAATTTCACATATTTAAGAGAAGGAAAATATTTTTAAAAAAGACTCATTATAAAACATCTAACAAAACTCTAGTAAAATGAGAAACCAATTTCTTAAATCTGAGCAGCTATTACTCTTTCAATAAATAGATTAAAATATAAAAATCACTAAATTTTAGAAGAAAAAACACACAAATTCTAAAATTGATTTACCTTCCAGCCCTTCAATAAAAGAAAACATGGGGAATGATAAGAAACTCCACCCGAGGCTTTTAATTGTATACTTTGGTTTTTAGTTCTGATAGTGGGGCCCATGATTCAATAATCCAGAGTCCAGATCATTAGTCAATTGGGCCTCACTGTTGAAAGGGTGATTCAAAATTAACAGTAGCTTTTTACTGTTACTGACTTAGTCTAAGGTTGTTAGGATTTGGTCCTTGATTTTCTATTCAGTTGCAAGCACGTTTGTAAGCACGTTTGTGATAGTGCCTATTATTTTTGCATCTTTGTTGATTGTTAGTTAACATGTAATGCCTATTTAAAGGCATCGTGGGTTATGAATAAAAGAGCATTCAGCAAAACTTATTTAAGAATATTTCTGCCCAATTCTCTCTTGTAGTGTTTGAGTGCCCTTTCTCCAACAATTGTGGTATCAAAGCAGGTCGAGAGTCAAGAGGCCTTGTGAGGAAAAGGGAAACACCATGGCTTCAAATGGGAACTCATTGAGTATTGCACAACCAGCCATTCCCATCTTTAAAGGAGAGAGTTACGAGTTATGGAGCATCAAAATGAAGACACTATTTAAGTCTCAAGACCTCTGGGACTTGATAGAGAATGGGTTTGCTGATCCAGATGAGGAGAATCAGTTGAAGGAAAACGGAAAGAAGGACTCCAAGGCATTGTTCTTCATTCAACAAGCAGTCCATGAGACGATTTTCTCCAGAATTGTAGCAACTACGACTTCGAAGCAGGCATGGATGATTCTGCAAATTGATTTTCAAGGCTCGTCAAAGGTAATGGCCATGAAACTCCAAACTCTTCGGCATGAGTTTGAAACTTTAATCATGAAAAGCAATGAATCGGTGCAAGATTTTTTATCTAGAGCAATGGCAATAATCAGTCAAATGAGATCATATGGAGATCAAATAACTAATCAAACTGTTGTCGCAAAAATTTTGAGGATTTTAACTCCCAAGTTTGATCATGTTGTAGCTGTAATTGAGAAGTCCAAAGGCTTGTCTAACTTTTCATTTGACGAATTGATGGGTTCTTTGCAAGCTCATGAGGCAAGGTTAAACAGATCAGCTGAAAAATATGAAGAGAAAGCATTTCAAGTGAAGGGGGAGTGTAACGCCCTGAAAATCGGGGGTCGAGCATAAACTCAACTCCCGAGTTCCAGAACATCACTTATGCAACAAAATGAATGATGATTGAATGTTGACTGTATTCGTGCATTGAACATGAGTGAGATTAAGCCAAAACAACATATCATACTCCGAGAGACGGTTAAATTGTAAGCGGAAGACGATGATAGATAGATAAAGTATATAAACTTGTGATGAGTCTCCGTAGTGTGATAACATTACTAGGTTAAATAATTACAAGTACGGTTCTAAAATATACCAAATGTGTAAGTGTAATATCTTCTATCCCAAGTACCATAGCCCCGTCAATGCGCGTACTAGGTCTTGAGAGACCCGTCGAGAGTTACATGATAGGAGAACTCCTCCTCATCACCATAGAAGTAGTCCGGCTCAGCTTCATAAGCATCGTCATCATCGAAATTCAACAAATGCGGTTGGTGTGTACAACACCGTCCCCATAACGTGGGAGTGAGTGATCAACTCAATGGAACAATTAAAGCATAGGTTAACATGTTATCAATTCATCAAAGCAAGAATGATAAAGCGGTACAAATCAAACAATTCTAACTACTCTTATTAAGTGCGAGAATGAAATGACATGATGTCTTTGTATGCCCTTGCCAAACCACCCTCATGCGACATCATCTTACGTTCGCGAATGCTTAACTCCCTCAGTGCGCCACATCTACTAAGCACATGCGGTGCGATGATGATCATGATTACCGAGTTATTATTAGTCCATTTCAAACAGCAGTATTGGGAAACTAAGGTACCTCCCTTGTATCATTCCCAAACATGATCCATTCTAGGGTCGTCAGTCCTAGTTAATCTCATACGATATTATGGTTTGAGAGGCGTAGCGAAGGCATCACAAAGGGCTCATCACCCGTCAGCACGGATACAGATCTCACCGTATGCGGCTCAATTGTTGACCGTCAGCTCGAGTACAGGTCTCACCATACTCGGCTCAATCACTAGCCGTCAGCTCGAATACAGGTCTCACCATACTCGGCTCAACTTATACTCCAGTTGCCGTGAAAGACTCGTCGCCAATCACAGACCTTGGAGTATACTCGAAGATACTACGAGGACTCGTCACCCGTCAGCACGAGTACGGGTCTCACCGTACTCGGCTCTCGCCGTAAGTATCGACACTCGAATATAGTGTCCCATACCACCATAATCGGCTCACGAGTCTAGTTGCTCACTGGTCACTACGGGGAGGCACGTAGCCCCAGCGTAGGCCGACAGCTCGACCACGGTGTCCCATACCACCATGCCCGGCTCATGAATCTTAGCGGATCGAGGTACCATGGTTAAAAGGGATTTCACTGGTAAGTTTGGTACCCTAGGTTCAAGCAGTAGCGACCAAACGTGGTGAACATACATAAGACAGATCGGGTTACTTGACGAGCTCGGCTAGCTCGAGCGCACAACAAGTTGAACGACATGAAGTGCATAACCACTTCGCGTGGCCAACCACTATCGCCAACCGAAGTACGACTCGGGTTTGTAGAACACATCTCACGTGGCAAATGAATCGCAGCCACGAATTCAATTCTGGTACCGATTGTCTAGACTATAATCATAGCCCCAAACATGATAACTTGCAAATAGATAAAGCAGTAATGGATCAAGATTCCACTCATACAATCAAGGTATGGTATTATCCGTTTAGGGCTACCAGGGCTGTTGCACGCACTCGTTGTTCCGCTCTCCCATCACCCATGATGGATCATACAACGTAAATATAAATTTAAACATATGCATTACATAGTTATAATCATAAAGCAGTAGAGCATGTTATGAATCACAACACAAGCATGAGTTTATACATGTTCAATTCCTAATCACACAACAATCCAAGGAGATCATACACAGTTAAAAGAGGTTGAGAATCATATCTCAACACCCTTATACATTACAATTTGCTAACTACTACTCATTCAGACATTTCAAGAAACACTTATACAAACATGCATCAACATACATGACATATGTCGATCGCATAGGCATTAGGCCAAATCCTTTCACTAGGGAGTTGCCCCAATCATAACACGCGTACACCCACGACAGATAGTCATGGCAAGCAGGAATCCAAGTTCCATATTCATTCAGTCATTTCCACAAACACTTGGGCCACACATTTTAGCATATATGGTGTCTATTGGCCGTGGCGTGATTTAGGGAAAATCCTTTCGTCAAAAAAGTATCGCCAATACAACAATCATGAATCCATGACAATTAGTCATGGCGAGCACGAATGAGGATTCTATACTCATTCAGTCATTTTCACAAACACTTAGAATACACTATTACAACATACATGGTGTATGTTAGCAAAACATGTATTAGGGCTATCCTTTAGCCAAGTGAGTACTTTATCCATGTATAATATATTACTACAACAAATAATCATGATAAATGCATCTCCAAAATTTATACGTATACAGTATTTTCTAGAATACGCATTTTCAACATATAGTGTATACAAGCAAACATGTATTACGGCGATTCCCTTCGCCAAGAAAATATTTTAGACGCACATAATATATTTTTATGACAATTAATCATGACAAACACATCGCTAAAATATACATGTATACGGTACTTCTTAGAATGCCGTATTTCTACATACATAGTGTTTATTAGTAAACATGTATTTAGGCGAATCCTTTCACCAAATAAGTATTTTATCCATACGTCATATATCCATATGACAAATAAACATGTCAAACAAATTTCTAAAAAAAATACGTATACGGTATTTTATACGAATACCTAGAGTATGTGAATTTCCAAATTCTACAATTCTAATCGAAACAGAAAATGGAAAGCATTTTGTACATGTGCAATTGCATGCAGATCATGAATCTATCATTATCTGACATTGAAAGCGTTGAAAACCATAACCTATACACCTAAAGTCCGCACCTTGTGTCGTAGAATTGTAACGGAGTCGATAGGTTCGCTAAGGTTCCGTATACGGGAGTTTGGCAACCTAGAGAATGAAATAGGTTAGCTATTTCCTAACCTACAACTGTCTAATCCCCCAAACAGGTTAGGGTTAGGGTTTATTACCTAGAAATTACGCTGGAATCGCCGGAAAAGTGGCAAGAATGAGGTGGTTAAGCACCGATAGCAGCAGGGAACAGCAGCAGGGAGTTCCTCCCACATCTCCCTCACTTTCTCTCTCTTTTCTCTCTCGCAAATCCAAATTCATATGGCTGGAATGGGAGAGGGTTTAAGGTCCTTTTATAGCCTAAAACCTTCCCAAAATAGACTTAGGTTCAAGGGTTACTGCTATAATAAGCATTTCGGCGATGTTCCAGCTTAAAAGAGCATTTCTGGTGGCCCCCCTTGAGCCAAACGTCAGACTTAATCTCACCACACATGGATCTATGTGGGATTACGTTTTCGACTCGATCGGATTCTCAGATCGCATGTGGCGGACCACTTTCAGTTCAACGGTCAGTGGGCCACGATCCGAAATTCCAAGCACATGTAAATGTTCCTGAAATTTTTCTTAATCCGAGGGTGTAATTTGGTCGGTCGACGGTGCAGTTGCATAATACTTGATCCGCAAACAAATGATGCGGATCACTATTCCAGATATTTATTTTGTAAAGGGAATAGTGTTTTTCACACTCCCTCGCTCCGGACACGATCGAATGGCCACGGGACATTGTCTAGACTTGATTTCCAAGATGGTTGTCGAGCCCAGTGAGGCGGTCCTAATTCCTTAACTTCGAGTTATTTGGACTTCTGACGTGCGGTCCAGATCTGATACAGAGTTTCGATGTGCTCCCGAGAGCGTAGGGTAATGAGATTGATCCTAGATTTTAGGGTAACCTAGCGTCAATGATTCTACAAGTTTTGGGTCTTGCAGATCGTATTTAAAGCGATTCAAATGGATTTCGTAGCTAATCTGGTTTCACACCTAGTTACTTTGTCTCATTTCTAAAGGATTTAGTCCTAAGTGATTTCTGGTCGAGGTGGTACTCAGGCCTTTGTAGTTTGTATATAAAGTGATCCAAGTTATACTACTCAGCTAGTTTAAGATAGTGTCTAGGGCGAAAGTTCTTAGAAAAATTGGAAGATCAAGGTGATGAAGGGTGAGATTTGTGAAGGAAATGAGTTCAAAGGCGGCTTTAGACTTTGGGATTCAGTTCTGACAAGTTAATGAGGTATTAGGATCGACCCATTGCCTAAGGACGTCTAATCCCAGGTTGGCAAAAATCTGGGGCGTTACAGGGAGGCATCTAATTCAAGAGAATTTGACAAGGCAACAGCTAGAAGAGGACGAGGCAGAGGTGCGTTTCGTGGAAAGAGTCATGGTAGAGGAAGAGGCAAAGGTTTTGAGCAAAGGCACTTCACTAATGAGCAAAAAGGCAGCAAGAGTGGCATTCAATGTTATCAATGCAAAAAGTTCAGGCATGTCAATGCAGATTGCTGGTATAAGGAGAAGCAAGTAAATTATGCAGAGACAACTGATGAAGAAAGTAAGTTGTTCATGGCTCATTATGATACTAATGAAGTTGCAAGTGATGTGTGGTTTGTAGATAGTGGCTACTCCAATCATATGTCAGGCATGAAGACAATATTTAAAGAACTTGATGAGACACAAAAAATGACAGTCAAGCTTGGTGATAACAAGGACATTTAAGTTGAAGGAAAAGGCACGGTAGCAATCAAAGCTAGCCATGGTAAAGTAAAACTTTTCCATGATGTTCAATATGTTCCTAATTTGGCACATAATCTATTGAGTGTTGGGCAATTGATGGCTAGTGGCTATTCGGTTTTGTTTGATGATGGAGCTTGTGTTATTAAAGATAAAAAGACAAGCCAAACGATGATTAATGTCCACATGACCAAAAACAAAATGTTTCCACTTGAAATCTCAAATGTGGAAAATTTTGCTTTGGTTGCTGGTGCAAGAAACAACTCCGAATTGTGGCACTTGAGGTATGGGCATCTTAATTTCAAGGGGCTGCAGTTGTTGGGTCAAAGAGGCATGGTTCTTGACTTGCCAAAAATTGACTCCTTTGATTTATGTGAGGGCTACATTTATGGGAAACAAAGTAGAAATTCAGTTCCTGTTGGAAAGGCTTGGAGAGCATCTACTTGTCTTGAATTAATTCATGCTGACTCGTGTGGTCCAATGAACACAGAATCTTTTGGTGGCAGTCGATATTTTCTACTTTTTACAGATGATTTCAACAAGCATGAGTGGGTGTATTTTTTGAAATTCAAGTCAAAAACTTTAGAGAATTTCAGAAAACTCAAAGCTTTGGTGGAGAAGCAAAGTGGGCTATGCATTAAAGCTCTCCGTTCGGATAGAGGTGGTGAGTTCATGTTAAAGGAATTCAACCACTTCTGTGAAGAAAATGGAATTCACAAGGAACTAATAGCACCTTACACACTGGAGCAAAATGGAGTTGTTGAACGAAAGAACCGTACCGTTGTTGAGATGACAAGTAGTTTACTAAAAGGCAAGAGACTTCCAAGTCAATATTGGGCATAAGCAGTAGCTACTTCAGTGTATTTGCTGAATATCTCTCCCACAAAGGCTGTGTTGAATCAAACGCCGTATGAAGCTTGGAAAGGTACAAAACCTTCGGTAAGCCACTTAAGAATTTTTGGGTGTATTGCTTATGCTTTGGTCAAACTCGCCAAAAACTAGATGAAAAATCAGAAAAATGTATTTTCATCAGTTATTGTCTTGAATCCAAAGCGTACAGGTTATTTAACCCTCTTAGTGGCAAAGTGATAATCAGTAGAAATGTCATATTTAATGAAGAAGCAAGCTGGAATTGGAGTAGCAGCAATGCTAGAACTCAACTTGAAGCCTCGTTAGATGAAGTAGCAAATCCTACATCAGCAAATTCAACAAATCCCTTTTCCTCAACGTCAAATACCAACAGCCCAACAACTTCACCAAGTTCAACTTCAAAAGAGAGCAACTCATCTTCCTCAAATGAGTCATCCGAAAATGTGTCATCCGATGAAACACCTCCAAGGAAATTCAGATCTTTACAAGAAATCTATGAATCTTGTGCATTTGCTTTAGTTGTTATAGATCCTACAATATATGAAGAAGCAGCAAAAATGGAGGAATGACAAAATGCAATGAAGGAAGAACTAATGACAATACAAAGAAATGAAACTTGGGAGCTGACAAACTTGCCCGATGGAAAGAATGTTGTTGGCTTGAAGTGGATATTCAAAACAAAGTTCCATGTGGATGGAAGTGTACAAAAGTACAGGGCGCGGCTTGTAGCAAAGGGATATTCACAGTAGTAAAGTATCGATTTTGAAGAGACATTTTCTCCCATTGCTCGATTTGAAACGGTGAGAACACTCATAGCCTTGGTTGCTCAATTAAAATGGCCAATTTATCAACTTGATGTTAAGTCAGCCTTCTTGAATGGTGAGCTAGAAGAGGAGGTGTATGTCACTCAACCTGAAGGTTTTGTGATCAATGAAGAAGAAGAAAAGGTGTACAAGCTGAAGAAGGCACTTTATGGGTTAAAGCAAGCGCCACGAGCATGGTACAACAAGATCAATTCCTATTTTTTGCAAAATGGTTTTGAAAGGAGTGAAAATGAGCCTACTCTTTACTTGAGAAAGCAAGGTAATAACGATTTTCTTGTTGTTTGTCTCTATGTTGATGACATAATTTATATGGGTTCATCTCACTCTATTGTTGCTGAATTCAAGTCTAGTATGATGAGTAGGTTTGAGATGACAGATTTGGGTTTGTTGCCTTATTTCCTTGGGCTCAAGGTGAAGCAAGGAGAAGATGGAGTGTTTGTTTCACAAAAGAAATATGCATCAGACCTACTCAAAAGGTTTGGGATGGTTAATTGCAAGTTTGTTGCTACACCCATGAATGTGAATGAAAAATTGCAGCTTGAAGATGGTACCGAAAAAGCAGATGTAAGAAGTTTCAGAAGTCTGATTGGAGGTTTGATTTATTTGGCTCATACACGTCCAGATATTTCTTTTTCGGTTGGTGTTGTTTCAAGGTTTATGAGCATCCTTCAAAACATCACTTTGGAGCTGCAAAAAGGATTTTACACTATGTTGTTGGAACTTTAGATTATGTTATTTGGTATTCTCATGTTTCAAAATTCAAATTATTTGGATTTACCGATAGTGATTGGGCAGGCTCATTGGATGAAAAGAAGAGCACTTCAGGAAATGTTTTCAATCTTGGATCAGGTGCAATAACATGGAGTTTGAAAAAACAAGTTACAACAGCATTATCATCTTTAGAGGCAGAATATGTGGCAGCTACTTCCTCAGATTGTCAATGCATATGGCTTAGAAGAATTCTTGCTGATCTTCATCAAAAGTAAGAAAAGGCAATTGAAATTTTTTGTGACAACAAGTCTATAATTGCAATGGCTAAAAATCCTGCATTTCATGGAAGAACGAAGCACATCGACATTCGCTTTCATTTTATTCGTGAGTTGGTGGCAAAAGGAGAGATTATATTGAAATCTTGCAACACTGACGAGCAAGCAGCGGATATATTCACAAAAGCGCTTCCATGTCAAAAGCATATCTACTCCAGATCATTGCTTGGTGTGTGCAATTTCGAATCAAGGGAGAGTGTTGAAAGGGTGATTCAAAATTAACAGTAGCTTTTTACTATTACTGACTTAGTCTAAGGTTGTTAGGATTTGGTCCTTGATTTTCTATTCAGTTGCAAGCACATTTGTAAGCACGTTTGTGATAGTGCCTATTATTTCTGCATCTTTGTTGATTGTTAGTTAACATGTAATGCCTATTTAAAGGCATCGTGGGTTATGAATAAAAGAGCATTCAGCAAACCTTACTTAAGAATATTTCTGCCCAATTCTCTCTTGTATTGTTTGAGTGCCCTTTCTCCAACAATTGTTTCTTACACCAGCAACTAAAGCAAAATATTCCACATTTGAGACTTCAAGTGGAAACATTTTGTTTTTGGTCATGTGGACATTAACCATCGTTTGGCCTGTCTTTTTATCTTTAATAACACAAGCTCCATCATCAAACAAAACCGAATAGCCACTAGCCATCAATTGCCCAACACTCACTACTCTGTAAGATAATCCAAACTTTTCAACTTGTGGTCTACACATGGATAGTCAAGAGGAGAAATACAGCTAGTTCCACATTTAGCTGCTAAAAGAAAAAAAAAAAAAAAAAAAAAAAAAACACCTAAGGCTTGTCTAAGATCTTGCAATTCAAGAAAATTATGGAGCATGACCCACCAACGGTGGGACACGACAAACCGATGGTCTAGCTTGCAGGTACAAATTCACTTTGTTCAATGAGCTCTACTTTTTAGTTGCTAGAGGAACAGTTTGGACAGGCACGCACCCGTGCTTGTTTGGTAATCTTAGAAGATTGCGCATGCATTTTTGAAGATTGCATGTCAGACTTCATCAGTTTGTTTGATCTATTAGCAATGCTATTGGTTACTAAAAATTACAAGATTACCGTGTGTTTGCGTTTGGTTGCACTTGCACCAAATATCATGAAGTATCATGAAAATTTTGCACCAAATTAGATTGATCAATTGTGAAATATCATTTAAAAAATGATGATATTTGCTGCAACCAAATGCCCCCTTGTGTAAATACCAGAACAAGTCGTTCAAAATCAGACACATCATAATCTTCCATTTCTATTTCTTACTTTCCATGCTTAGGCACTATCTGCAGTTGAACTTTATGGTTGCTTGGTAGTTGTATTTTTGTGGATCTGCACCACCTTGGTTCTGTGAACGTATCTTTTATGGTCTGTAGTTAGAATTTTACTGATGATCTCATGATTATTTCAACTTTCCTGATGCGGATGGCGAATCTCCCACCGTAGATGAGAATTCAAGCTTCGGCAGCAGTCACCACAAATCTATAAAATCTGCTAATGGCGATGTGAGAACGACTGTAGCCACAGCAAATGACAAGCTGTGTTCAGTTGTAGAGCATACCAGTTCCAATGGGGATGCGACAAGTAGTTTCAAGGAGAGTAATGTAGATCAGACTATGGATACTGTTATCCAGGTTTGTAATGTTTGTTGGGATTGGTATCTTCAGTTGAGTAATTCAGTTCTCTATATGCTTGTGATTGTGTCGATGCGCAGTTGTGTACTCGGATTTAAATATGAATGCACTCATGTTTAATTGCATATTTCAAGCTTGGAGTTTTATGAACTGGATCTGTGATTGTTTTAGGAGCATTTGATGGCGTCTTTGGGCTTCTGGTTCGTGCTGGTAGAAGTCTGCCCGAAGCTATCACGTGGAAGGGGACCTTACTAAAATAGTTCATGTGGAAGGCTATGTGGCAGTTTGTTTGTTTCGAAAACTTTAAATAGACCATTAATTGTTTTGTTGGTATTGTGCTGATTGCTGTCTTGACGGATGTTAAATGGGTGAAACATGCATAGGTTCAATCATTGGTTGATTATAATATTGTTAGCTTTTGTTGATAGAAAGCAGATTTAGCCTCAGTTATTGATAAATAATGTTAAAAATTGAATTTACCCTCAGTTGATGCCAACAAAGGTTAAATCTATCTTTAGTCTCAGTTTTGCCTTAGTTACTTAAACTGAGACTACAACTCCCGTAGCTAAAGACTTTAGCCTCGGTTGTTGAGAACTGAGGTTAAAAATAGATTTAGCTTCAATTGGAGACAACTGAGGCTAAAATTTGGATTTACTCTCAGTTGGAAACAATGAAGGCTAAAATTTTGATTTAGCCTCATTTAGAGAAAATTGAAGCTAAAAAGGTTCTTTTAGCTTCACTTGAAGAATCGAGGCTATAAAAGTCATTTTAGCCTCGGTTGCTAAAACTGAGGCTAAAGCCTTTAGCCACAGGGGTTTCAACCTCAGTTTGGATAACTGAGGCAAAACTGAGGCTAAAGGTTTTAGCCTCAGTTTTTAACCTTTTTAGCCACAGTTTTGAACCGAGACTAAAGCCCCCTTTTCTTGTAGTGCAACTAGGATACTTTTCCCACCGAATTTGACCACTCGGACCTAACCTTATCCATAGACCAACCTACTCGATTGACTATGGACAAGAGTAACTATCAAGACCATTATAAAACAAAACACAAACAACTAGAAACAAATCACTAACAAGGAGGAGTGAGGTCGATCAAATCTGACCATCTGATTTGAGGAAACCTAAGATTTAACCTGAATGTTGTAAAACTTAGTCCACCTAAGAGTTTGATTAGAACTACCCTGGGAACCCAAAAGTCCTACTTACATCAATGAATCGAGTGGACGGAACAAATTATCCGAAACTCCCCAGTGGACACCGTACTGGAGTGCATCTATATAGAGTGAGTATAGCTGCGGAGTACCAGGGACTAAAACCAGTCAAACCACATTTGACCCGGCAAATCCTGAATAAGAAAATCCCTCTCCTTCATTCCCACTTATGGCGTTTAAAAATCGGAAGCTCGACCAAACCTAATGTTGGCCACCATCATGAGAGGTTGGGAAATTCGAACTGTCCATTAACCACCACGCCAAATTTCAACCAAGATGGGCCATGCACAAGGAGAAATCAAACACGCACGCCTCTTCCTGCAACTCTAGAAGTCAGGATCGTGCGATCCAAACCCCCAAGATAGGAAACTTCCGATTCGCTGGCATGGGGATTCCGTCTGCACGTCAAAGAAGGAGCTCCGGATTCATCTCAGATAAGGAAAGAAAGTGGAGAAAGAATGCACCACCTCCCGATTGCACCGGTTTCAATGTCACATCACATGGTGCGGAAAGCCTTCTTTCTTTTGTAGAAGATCTTACGACCTCGCACCGATTGTCGATCTAATGGGCCAGGACACTTCAAATGATGATCTAAGTTCACTCGGAAGAACCATTTCAGTTGAAGGTGGGCGAGGTATAGATCCACCATTAGAGCACGATCACCTTCCTCGCATGATCGTTGAATGGCCATGGACACCCTCCTCCGAAAATAGATATCAAACCGTCCTTCCCAGACCATTCCAATAAGTAAACCCCTCCCAACACATTAGGAAAGGAAAAACGATCAAATATAGACCATAAATTAGAAACCATCACAGGCCATATTGCGAAAACTCCAACTGCCTTGTGTAAACATAAACCAACTCGATCGAACTCTCCCTTGCTGATGATGTTAGAAGGCCCATAAAAGTTGGTACGAGGAGAAAGAAAGAACATCCAGAAGACATGTCAGGAGAGAGTGAGAGAGAAAAGAGGAGGAAAACATGTAAAAAAGACAAGAAAAGGGAGGAATCTGAACGCCGAGATTCACCAACAACAGAAAGCCAGTTCGAGCAAGGAATTCTGACCAGCGTAGGATCTTTCCTTTCTCTTTTTTCCTCTTTATTTTCTTCTTTCAAAACCCTTCAAAGTTAGATAATACATCAATCTCTAACACTCACTCCAGTCAAATTCAAAACAGGCAAATTGGAATAAAATATTGATTCAAAACTTATATTTCCCAAACATTTAACCTTAGTGGACGATCAGACAACCAAGGTGAGGGTCTTTCCTTTAACCTTTGCAATTTAATTTGTTACACCTATTTTCCATGTTTTAAGAATTATTTCCTGCTTTATCATCTTCATATGAATCAGTACTGTAAAAATTCACATCCTTATATTATACTACACGCAAGTATCGTGTTGGGAATCCCACTTCTAGTGATCATCAAAATATTGTGGATGTAATGCATTTCGAGTAGCGGCCCTCTTAGTCGGCACGTAATTTCATGAGTTGGTTGACGTGGTGGACAATCGATGTAAGTAAATCATCATGCGTGTTACATCACTTTTCAAGATTGGATGTCGCAAATAGTCACTCCATGAACACATCGTATCACGTAAATCCCCCGATCGTATTATTGTGTCGCCTTGAGGTATTTGCATAAATCCACATTAATGTAGGGCATGCCAGCGAATCTCTGTAGTGTGAGAATGCGAGGCGAGTAAGATATCTTAAACTGCCTTCCATAATGTGACAATGATCACTGAGTGTAATGAATCACACTTATTTTGTTAGGCATGCATACCATGTAGAATCACTACCAAAAAAATGGGCAAAGGCTACGGATAAAATCCATAGTTATAGACCTATGGCTACGATTTTAGTCCATAGCACGACCGTAGTCGTAGGTGCCATAACAATAGGTCTGAAACCTATGGCTACGGATCTAATCCGTAGCTATAGGTATCAACAGCTACAGATAAAATCCGTAGCAATAACTACCAAAACGGGCAAAGTCTATGGATAAAATCCGTAGCCATAGACATATGTCTACGGTTTTTGTCCTTAGCACGACCGTAGTCGTAGGTGCAGTAACAATAGGTCTGGAACCTATGGCTACGGATTTAATTCGTAGCAATTATATCTGTAGTGAAAACTTCAAATAGCTATGGATATTATTTGTTGCTAAAAGTTCGTAGCAATATATCAAATTTAATATTGGCTACACCTGTCAGATTAGTGGCTACGGTCAATATCCGTAGCTATTTTGTACATTAAAAAATTACATATAATCATTTGTTCATTCAATTACCACCTATACAATCATTCATTCATTCAATTACAATCATTCATTCATTCAATTATAATCAATTACAATCCTTCATTCAATTAATTACAATTACTATCCTTCATTCAATCAATTACAATTACAATAATGCTGAAAATACAAATCTTTGGCTCCATTAGAGAAATGTGCTCGACTTCACCATAAATTTCAACAGCTTCGTATATTCCATCATCCTACAAACAGCCATGTCATTCATAAATTAGAATGCCCATTGGGGAAAAGAAAGGCAAAGTGAAAGAAGTGCACCATATATAACAATTTTTTTTCTTAATGAATTTAAAAAAAAAAAAAAAAAAACTCAAAGAGGAATGAAATTGACACAAAAGAAATGGTCTCACCATATGATTCTAGGTTTTGGTTTAGATTTAGGTTATAGGTTTAGGTCAAGGTTTAGGTTAAGGTTAGGCTATAGGTTATAATTAAGTTTAGGTTATAGGTTATAGGTTTTTTATTTAGGTTAAATTTATAGGTTTAGGTTTAGGTTTAGGTTTATATTATAGGTTTAGGTTTAGGTTATAGGTTATAGCTTTTGGGAACTTAATTATAGGTTAAGGTTTAGGTTTAGGAAATTGGGTTCGAGTTCGGGATTGAGTTTAGGTTTGGGTTTTCAAGTTGAGATTAGGATTAGGTGTAGGTTTGGGTTTAAGGATTTAAGAATACATTTAGGTTTTAAGTTTAGGTTTAGGTTAAAGGTTTAGGGAAAAGTTATAGGTTTAGGTTATAGGTTATAGGTTATAGCTTTAGAGAATTGAGAATGGGTTATGGTTTAGGTTTAAGAAATCGGGTCGGGTTCGAGATTGGGTTTAAGTTTGGGATTTCAAGTTTAGGTTTAGGTTATAGGTTTTGGGATTTGAGAATGGGTTCGGGTTTAGGTTATAGGTTTTGGTTTTGGTTTAGGATAAGGTTTAGGTTTAGGTTATAGGTTTTTAGATTTGAGAATGGGTTCGGGTTTAGGTTATAGGTTTTGGTTTTGGTTATAGGTTTTGGGATTTGAGAATGGGTTCGGGTTTAGGTTATATAGGTTATGGTTTTGGTTGTTTAGGTTTAGGTTATAGGTTTTAATTTTGGTTATAGGTTTTGGGATTTGAGAATAGGTTTGGGTTTAGGTTATAGGTTTTAGTTTTGGTTTTGGTTTAGGTTATAGGTTTTGGTTTAGGATAAGGTTTAGGTATAGGTTATAGGTTTTGGATTTGAGAATGGGTTCGGGTTTAGGTTATAGGTTTTGGTTTTGGTTTTGGTTTAGATTATAGGTTTTGGGATTTGAGAATGGGTTCGGGTTTAGGTTATAGGTTTTGGTTTTGGTTTTGGTTAAGGTTTAGGTTAAGGTTATAGGTTTTGGGATTTGAGAATGGGTTCGAGTTTAGGTTATAGGTTTTGGTTTTGGTTTAGGATAAGGTTTAGGTTTAGGTTATAGGTTTTGGATTTGAGAATAGGTTCGTGTTTAGGTTATAGGTTATGGTTTTGGTTTAGGTTATAGGTTTTGGGATTTGAGAATGGGTTTGGGTTTAGGTTATGGTTATGGTTTTGGTTTATGTTATATGTTTTTGGATTTGAGAATGGGTTATGGTTTAAGTTTAGGAAATCGTGTTCATGTTCGGGATTGGGTTTAAGTTTTGGTTTTCAAGTTTAGGTTTAGTTTTAGGTTAGGGAGTTGAGATTAGGATTAGGTGTAGGTTTAGCTTTAGGGAATTGAGTTTAGGTAATAGGTTTAGGAAAGGTTAGGTTTAGGTTATAGGTTTTGGGATTTGGGAATATTTTTAGGTTATAAGTATAGGTTTAGGTTAGGTTATAAGTTAAGGTTTAAGGATTTGAGTATAGGTTATAGGTATTGGTTTAGGTTATAAGTGTTGGGATTTGAGAATGGGTTCGGAGTTTAGGTTATAGGTTTTGGGATTTAAGAATGGGTTCGGGTTTAGGCTATAGGTTATGGTTTTGGTTTAGGTTTAGGTTATAGGTTTTTGGATTTGAGAATGGGTTTAGGTTTAGGTTATAGGTTTTAGTTTTGGTTATAGGTTTTGGGATTTGAGAATAGGTTCGGGTTTAGGTTATAGGTTTTAGTTTTGGTTTTGGTTTAGGTTATAGGTTTTGGTTTAGAGATAAGGTTTAGGTATAGGTTATAGGATTTTGGATTTGAGAATGGGTTCGGGTTTAGGTTATAGGTTTTGGTTTTGGTTTTGGTTTTGGTTTTGGTTTAGGTTTTGGGATTTAAGAATGGGTTCGGGTTTAGGTTATAGGTTTTAGTTTTGGTTTTGGTTTAGGTTAAGGTTTAAGTTATGGTTATAGGTTTTAGGATTTGAGAATGGGTTCGAGTTTACGTTATAGGTTTTGGTTTTGGTTTATGATAAGGTTTAGGTTTAGGTTATAGGTTTTTAGATTTGAGAATAGGTTCGGGTTTAGGTTATAGGTTATGGTTTTGGTTTAGGTTATAGGTTTTGGGATTTGAGAATGGGTTTGGGTTTAGGTTATGGTTATGGTTTTGGTTTAGGTTATATGTTTTCTGATTTGAGAATGGGTTATGGTTTAAGTTTAGGAAATCGAGTTCATGTTCGGGATTGGGTTTAAGTTTTGGTTTTCAAGTTTAGGTTTAGGTTTAGGTTAGGAGTTGAGATTTGGATTAGGTGTAGGTTTAGCTTTAGGGAATTGAGTTTAGGTAATAGGTTTAGGAAAGGTTAGGTTTAGGTTATAGGTTTTGGGATTTGGGAATATTTTTAGGTTATAAGTATAGGTTTAGGTTAGGTTATAGGTTAAGGTTTAAGGATTTGAGTATAGGTTATAGGTTTTGGTTTAGGTTATAGGTGTTGGGATTTGAGAATGATTGAGTTTAGGTTATAGGTTTTGGGATTTGAGAATGGGTTCGGGTTTAGGTTATAGGTTTTGGTTTTGGTTTAGGTTATAAGTTTTGGTTTTGGTTTAGGATAAGGTTTAGGTATAGGTTAAGGTTTTGGATTTGAGAATGGGTTCGGGTTTAGGTTATAGGTTTTGGTTTTAGTTTAGGTTATAGGTTTTGGGATTTGAGAAAGGGTTCGGGTTTAGGTAATAGGTTTTGGTTTTGGTTTAGGTTATAGGTTTTAGTTTTGGTTTAGGTTATAGGTTTTGGGATTTGAAAATGGGTTGGGGTTTAGGTTATACGTTATGGTTTTGGTTTTCATTTAGGTTATAGGTTATAGGTTTTGGTTTTGGTTTTGGTTTTGGTTATAGGTTTTGGTTTTAGTTTAGGTTAAGGTTTAGGTTTAGGTTATATGTTTTGGGATTTGAGAATGGGTTCGGGTTTAGGTTATAGGTTATAAGTTTTGGTTTTGGTTATAGGTTATAGGCTTTGGTTTTGGTTATAGGTTTTGGTTTTGGTTATAGGTTTTGGTTTTAGTTTAGGTTAAGGTTTAGGTTTAGGTTATATGTTTTGGGATTTGAGAATGGGTTCGGGTTTAGGTTATAGGTTATAAGTTTTGGTTTTGGTTATAGGTTATAGGCTTTGGTTTTGGTTATAGGTTTTGGTTTTGGTTATAGGTTTTGGTTAAGGTTTAGGTTTAGGTTATAGGTTTTGGGATTTGATAATGGGTTCAAGTTTAGGTTATAGGTTATGGTTTTGGTTTAGGTTTAGGTTATAGATTTTTGGATTTGAGAATGGATTATGGTTTAGGTTTAGGAAATCGGGTTCATGTTCGGGATTGGGTTTAAGTTTTGGTTTTCAAGTTTAGGTTTAAGTTTAGGTTAAGGAGTTGAGATTAGGATTAGGTGTAGGTTTAGCTTTAGGGAATTGAGTTTAGGTTATACGTTTAGAGATATGTTAGGTTTAGGTTATAGGTTTTGGGATTTGGGAATAGTTTTAGGTTATAAGTATAAGTTTAGGTTAAGTTATAGGTTAAGGTTTAGGATTTGAGTTTAGGTTATAGGTTTTGGTTTAAGTTATAGATTTTGGGATTTGAGAATGGGTTCGAGTTTAGGTTATAGGTTTTGGTTTTGGTTTTGGTTTAGGTTTTGGGATTTGAGAATGGGTTCGGGTTTAGGTTGTAGGTTTTGGTTTGGGTTTAGGTTAAAGGTTTTGATTTTTGTTTAGGTTATAGGTTTTGGGATTTGAGAATGGGTTCGGGTTTAGGTTATAGGTTTTGGTTTTGGTTTAGGTTATAGGTTTTGGGATTTGAGAATGGGTTCGGGTTTAGGTAATAGGTTTTGGTTTTGGTTTAGGTTTAGGTTTTGGGATTTGAGAATGGGTTCGGGTTTAGGTAATAGGTTTTGGTTTTGGTTTAGGTTATAGGTTTTGGGATTTGAAAATGGGTTCAAATTTAGGTTATAGGTTATGGTTTTGGTTTTGGTTTAGGTTATAGATTTTTAGATTTGAGAATGGGTTATGGTTTTGGTTTAGAAATCGGGTTCATGTTCGGGATTGGGTTTAAGTTTTGGTTTTCAAGTTTAGGTTTAGGTTTAGGTTAGGGAGTTGAGATTAGGATTAGGTGTAGGTTTAGCTTTAGGGAATTGAGTTTAGGTTATACATTTAGGAACAGTTAGGTTTAGGTTATAGGGTTTGGGATTTGGGAATAGTTTTAGGTTATAAGTATAGGTTTAGGTTAGGTTATAGGTTAAGGTTTAGGGATTTGAGTTTAGGTTATAGTTTATAGGTTTTGGTTTAGGTTATAGGTTTTGGGATTTGAGAATGGGTTCGGGTTTAAGTTATAGGTTTTGGGATTTGAGAATGGGTTCGGGTTTAGGTTATAGGTTTTGGCTTTGGTTTTGGTTTTAGTTATAGGTTTTGGATTTGAGAATGGGTTATGGTTTAGGTTTAGGAAATCGGGTTCATGTTCGGATTGGGTTTAAGTTTAGGTTAAGGTTTAGGTTTAGGTTATAGGTTTTGGGATTTGAGAACGAGTTCGGATTTAGGTTATAGGTTTTGGTTTTGATTTTGGTCATAGGTTTTGGTTTTGGTTTAGGATAAGGTTTAGGTATAGGTTATAGGTTTTGGATTTGAGAATGGGTTCGGGTTTAGGTTATAGGTTTTGGTTTTGGTTATAGGTTTAGGTTATAGCTTTTGGGATTTGAGAATGGGTTTGGGTTTGGGTTAAGGGTGTGGTCCCTACAAAAATAAATATAAACACGGCCTGTCCAAATGGCCAGGCCCTTCCAATGTCATCCATAGAAAATGAACAACTTCATCATGGTCATAACAGTGGTTTCCACCTTTCAAGGACCCCCGCTCATTCGGATAGCTCCGACGCACATTCGGGTCTGCTCCAGTAATTTCGAGCAAATACATAAACATGGCCTGTCCAAATGGGCAGGCCCCTCCAATGCCGTCCATAGGAAATGGACAGCTTCATCATGGTCATAACAACGGTTCCCACCTTCCAGGGACCTTCGCTCATCCGGATAGCTCCGACGCACATCCAGGTCTGCTCTATTAATTTCGAGCAAATACATAAATATAGCCTATCCAAATGGCTAGGCCCCTCCAATGTCGTCCATAGGAAATGGACAGCTTCATCATGGTCATAACAGTGGTTCCCACCTTCCAGGAACCCCCGCTCATCCGGATAGCTCCGATGCACATCCGGGTCTACTCCATCAATTTTGAGCAAATACATAAATACGGCCTGTCCAAATGGCCAGGCCACTCTAATCATGTGCATTCTTGACAACAGATGTACCAGATGCTTGAATCTAAAATATGCAGCTCCAATCCTCCTACATGCAACATCCACATGAAAGAATGTGCATAACTGTCATGCTTGAGTAATCAATACAAGAATGTACAAGTAAAACCATAAATGGCACAATGTGAACATAGTCCAGGAAAGAGTACCGCACACTCAAAATTCGCCGCAAGAAAGAAGAACATGATTGATTGATTGAATAAATAAAAACTAATATATGTGCGGCAGTAATGACAAGCCAAGTACTAACCTGTATATGCGGCAGAACTTGTATGTGCTCGGATTTTTGTTCAGCCATTACTCCAGATTTATGTGTTCCTTACGAGAAGCAACTACAACCAGTTTGATGCTGAGTCATGTCCAATACTAATTGTAAGATCTGTGAGATGACATGTACATAAGTATAAAAAGCAGCAAATGCAGACATGGAAGAGAGTTGTAGTACCTGTAAATCGCTTGCATCTTTTGAAGTGGATTGGGTAATGCCACAGTAGGTAGATGATCAATTTTGGGTGTGACACCGCATGGTTCTCCCTAAGGAAAAGTTGACTAGTGCCTGATTTTAGGCCTTGAACTAGATTCGGGCTTGTATCTGCCCAAAGGCATTTCAATTTTAAGGTCAGTGAGGTTGGGTACCCATGGTCTTTAGGTAGATGCAAGCCTGAAATCCATCCCAAGATCCAAAATCAAGCATGGGCCCACCAATAGGCCTCAAACTAATACCAAGCTGCGCATTTGCTACTCTACCAACGAATATCCCCATATGCTTGTATGAATATAGCACATCTAAACGATAAGTATCATCATTTTAGCAAATACTCTAACATTGATTTCTTTCATTGCATGTAAAACTGGTTTGCATTCATTGAAAATGGCAGTCACCATGGATCTTCTGGTTTCAGAATTTTTAGTCAACAAATATTTGATGATTGCATTCGATACTTGTTCTCTTGCAGTCACCATGGGTCTTTTGGTTTTAAAATCTAATGATGAATCAAACCACCAAGTCCTATATATACTGATTCTATGTTTTCTTCATGTTACTCCCTATAGCATGTCTATCTCTGTGTACAAATAAAACAATCATGTTGATGGTTTGCCTTTATCTCCATAGTAGAGTTCAGTGGACCCTCCTTTTAAATAGGACCTCTCATCCCATTGTTGAGAACACCAACCCAAGAATGTTACATTCATTACATGATTCTATTTTGTCTTCTGAGTTTCAAATTTCAATGGTTTTTTTTTTTTTTTTTTTTTTTTGGTAGAATCAGTTTAGGTTGTATGTTCTCGCGACTGTGATACTTTTAATCCAACATGAACTAACTATTTAGGCAGCATTTGGATGCACTATCCAATAAAATTGCAATAACAAGTTCAAAAAAGTGGAAATGACCAAATAGCAATTGGATGTGACGTCTGCTGTGATGGATGTGACGTTTGCTCCATACATCTATTGTGTGACCTTTTCTTTCTCTATTCCTTCCTCGGTCCATGTGCATTGCACATGCCATACCCTTGGTTTCACATCATGCAAACTTTTAGTAGCAGCTTTCATGGATGAGACTCATGCAATAAACCTTGAACATTTTGAAGTACAATGACTAAGTGCTTGTTTGTCTCCCTTACTTGCACAGAAGATGCATGTGCCTGGCAGAGGTCCACTAGTCCACTCGTTCTCATTCCCATGCGGTACATATGCCAACCTAGCTATTTCATGAGTCCACCATGAAGATGAAAGTGCACCCATCAAGATTAGTGTATGTAGTTGTATGCATGCTTAGACTAGATATGTAGATATCTATCAGGGAACACCCATATGCATATTCTACTATGTGTTTCACAGTTATTTACATATGTAATACCTATATATAGATACAGTTGCATACATGATGCACCTAACAACATGAAAATCAGGCTGATCCATTCATCAAGTTGGCCACCCCAAGAATAGAACGGACAATTTTGGAGAAAAAAAAATGCCAAAATTCTACAATCGGCATACCCATGTGGCCACTCCTAATGGATAAACCAGCTTGATTTTTGCTTTTGGTCTTCCTCATGGTGCACGCCAGCTTAAACTACAATTATCTGTTGGTAGAACTATCAATGACCAAGCCCAATCTAGCTTAAAGAGGACTTAACTACAATTTTATATTCATGAAGAAGTAGCACACATTAGCAATTAAAATCAGCTCACACTCCAAATCACCATTCATTGTGTTTCAGACCACCAAACAATGATTATTGATTTGTCGGGAAGTTGTCCTGTGCGGTCCCACTTTGCAATGTGGTGAAAACAAGATGGCTGATTATACACTGACATACACATGACACCAAGGAAGTCAGTCAATATAATTCACTTTGTTGAAGTCATGCATCGACCTGACCTGGATATGTTCAATCATCTTCCAAACACAGACTAGACTTAAGAAGGCAGGTAGTGTTCAATGAGCCAACACTTTTCAAATCCTCACAAGACACTGAATTCTCCCAAGAGGATAAAAAAGCCGACCTTTGAATACAGTGAAAAGTACTTTCATACTCGTTGGTCAGAAATTATCCAAAGTTTCTCTGAAACAGTGCTTCTGATTCAAGGACATTGCTTGTGAGATACCCCAAACTGACAAGCATAATGGATATGAAAAGATGCCCAAATAGAAAGCGCCAACAGAAGTATACATGGTGTGGCACCAGATTCATGATCACCATTCACCAGAATGTTAAAGTGAGCAGAGAACTAACTATTTCAACTGTGTCCATACTGAACTTTGCACCAACCTTTGCATCCATTCAGTCAAGAGGCATGTAAACATTGATCTGTATAGAAAATGGAGTTGACCATGACCCCTGGCATGAATTTACATGTCTTCCCTGAATTTCATACCATCTTCCTAATGTAAGACTATAAGAACTTTTCAAGTAGAAAAACACTTCTGAAGGTTACGAATGTTGCTCAATGATAATGTTGATGGTCTCACCATCTAGAACTCCAACTATTAAATAAAGAATGTAATTGACAAATCAACATAGCAGGTGGATGCTACAACAATGCGATCTGATGAAAGCATTGAAAAAACCTACAAATTCGCCAACTAAGATGTCAAAGTAAGAATTTGAAAGCAGAGAATAGAGAATTCATTATGACAAGGAAAATCCCTAAGCTTAGACATTTAGACCTATTTACAATGGGCCCAAGAAACACGTAATAGCTACCTACGTTACCTAGCCAAATAATGGTAGAGGTGGGACGTGGACCCCATCTTTCCATGAACCAAACTGTTTAACAATGGGGCCCATCATGAGGAATGCTCAACTGCACACCAATTCTCACTGGCCTAATTTTTAGGCCCAAAACCACAAGTTTGGTATTTTTTGTTGTTGTTAACAAAGTTTTGAAAAAATAAAGTCTATTATATAAGGAGAAAACAAAATCTACCATCCTTTTTTTGGTAGTGCAACTTGTAGATAATGGGCACAAAAATTAGGCCATCCTTCATCAGGAGGCAACACATGTACGAAACAATTAAGAGCTCAAAAATTGCTGATGTTCCACATTCAACAAACATGTGTGGCCTGCCTGATATATATAAACTGACTTGATGATGGGCATGGTTAAATGGTGACACCCACCTAATGCATTGTTTGAGTGTTTCACATGTGCCAGTTGGTAGGTACATGTGGTCACATTTGGGATTGACAAAACAGTTTGAAGCAAATCATACTGTGAGCCTCTTAGCATGGTGCATCTCAGGCGATCCACTTATGTTTCCCAAGTTCTTTAAGCTATCAAATGTTCCCCCGTAGAAAAGATAAATACACAACTGAAAGCCAGTTACCTTCTTTTCGAAACATCTTTCCTTTCTCTTCTGCCTGAATTTGGTCAGGGCAGCCTCTCTTTGTGCAAACTGGTTTTGATCCACACCACTCCCACTTCCACCAGCAGCTACACTTTTACCAACCACCCCATTATCACTCTCTGTGTTTAACCCTCTAGCATTCACAGCGATGCTGCTTCCATTTTGCACAATATTCCTAACTTCCCGTTCATGGATAGTTAAATTCTGAAATAAGACCATGGATATTTTCATTTCAAGTGTCCAATAAAAGCCTAGTAATCTAATATTCAAACAACTTGATAGAGTTAACTTTTAGTTCATGATGCTATACAATGATGCTGGTGCGTATGTGAATAAAAGCTTACATGATGGTGACGTTTGCATGAGGATCAAGAGTGCCTGAAATATTTAAAAGTAAATTATTCTGGAAATCCCTACAAAACAGAGCAAATAGAAAATATTTAGCAAGAAATTTATGTTATTCAACTTGAAATATGGAGCTAGGCAAACACTATCATTAATGGGTTGTTGGTCAGGTTTAAGTTGGAATTCTTGGCCCAACTTGGTAAAAATTGTCCTGCATCAAAACATATACATAAGATGTTAGTTTACTTGCAGTTAATCTTTAAGCATATTAGCCAAGCTGATGGTTTGCCAAATGTCCAAAAACATAGCAGCCAAGCACATCCCAACATATCAACATTCAGTTACAAGAATCAAGTTTCAAGGCATAAAACCGAACCCAAATTTGCACCAATGAATTTGTGCATATCTTTTTACATTGAACTACTAGAACCATTTCTTACTTTACTTCAATTACTATTTTCGGTAGGTACATGTGGTCACATTTGGAAGTGCTGAAGTTTACCAACCCAAAACTCATAGTTGAATAAATCCTGAGAGGTGGTTAAGTGGTATCTTAGACCCTGTAAAGAACACACTGAAATTGTGATGCATCGTATAACCAAAACCTAAGCTTCCGAAATGCACATGAACAAAAACCTTTATATAGAAGTTTTTAGCATTCTATCTATGATCACGTGAAACCTCAAAAAGTGACATTGAGGATACAAATCAATGGCCTAAAGGGAGTGTTATTCTAGACAGATGATTGTAATCACCTTAATCAAATCAAAGAGTCGGATAGAAGAATTTTACTAATTTTATTTTTCTAGGACTCATAGTATTCTTGAAAACCCTTGTTACAATCTTGAATACAAATCAGGGTTCTAAAATTTGTAATTACACTGAAGAGCCCTATAGGTTATGTATATTTACAATATTATAGAAAATGATTAAACTACACCTATCTCATGTTCAAAATATACCCCTCAAGTACAACATCCTCTGACAAAGAAACCCTGGAATTTCAAACTTCAAGCTTCTAGGTTCACCAATCTATAAATTGCAACAGCTCTACATCATCCCTCATTTAACAAATAAGCTCTTACCAGTTTATAAAACCAAAAATAAATGAGAAAGAAGTTGATGAATAGCATTCAAGATTGAAAGGTAAGCAATCATAAACTTGAGGGAAAAGCATTTACCTGGTGAAAGGCCCTGGGGCATCCATCACAAAGCAGAAGATCTCCAAAATTTACACATATTGTGCAAAGGTCATCATTGTCAGTGGCAGAAAGCTTCTGAACTTTAGACAGGGACACCGACAATTCATGAAGAGACACCCCATTGAAGGTGTAGATGTGTAGGTAACTGGCAAAACACGAAAAGGAAAGGTCACCCAAATATTCGAGAGTACAGGACTAAGGAATCAAACATTGAAGCAGTAACTCATGGTTTCTGCCTAGAAGCACAACCAGCATGAGCTTCAAACTGTGAGGGACTGACCTGTCCATTAAATCTTTAAAGTTTAAGGTCTGTAAAGGAACATTTTAAGAACTCAAATATATAAAGCAATCAGATGTACCTCACTGTTGCAACAACTACAGAATATTCCATTCCCCATTTTGCAACCCTCAAGCAATCTCAATAGAACTTTTATGGAAATAAATTATATGGTTATAAGAAGTGTCAAACAAAGTTAAATTGACCATTTCAATTTTTCCAAGCCAAGGGTTGGAATTGTCCAATCGGACTAAATTTTGGGATATGAACCATCTAAGGTAAGGCTAGCCTACCTGATGAGAGTTCGGATCTCATAAAGGTTTGCCACAGACTATACAAAACATGCAGATCAATCAGAATGTGAGAGATCAATCAGGAAATTTAAGTTCATTAAAAGGCTGGAGCATGGCACAACATATTCATCATTTTAAAGTCCCATTTTTAATACCTCTGCAACATCAAGCATATGTTGGCCAAGTACAGGATGCTTCCACCGCTCCCTATGGTGCATCATGCCTAACTCTTGGATTTGATTGATTCTTAGGATCCTTGGTGAAAATGTGACTGCACCTAATGGTCAGGGTGGATCTGATGATTTTTTCCCTACACAGCTCTCCGTCAGCGTAAGCAACTTTTTCGATGTGCCTACACAAGTCAGCTACCAGATTCCTATAAAATCCCAATATTATCCAAACAAATCATACTCTAATACGTCACTATCCTTGAAATGTAAATCCATTAATCAATATAGAAAAATGAAAGATACAAACACATCACCTCTGCAACCTCAAATCCGATCCCGAAAATAAACAAAACTCACATCCGATATCTTCTCAAACCTTGATTAAAACGGCAAACCTAAATCAAATGTATGAATGTTTCCCCTTCAAACCAATCCCAAAAATCATCCAACATGATAAAAAATCGAAAACCCACATTGAATCCGCAGATCAAAACAGAGAAATTCCACCCTAAATCTAACAAAATCAGCAACACCTAGCTTAGTTTCCCTACAGATCAAATAAGAGATCCAATCAATCACCAAATATCATGAGCTATTTAAACAAACAAGCAAACACCCAATCGAAAATCTCCATCGAAGCATTGGAACCAGACCCTATTGGACTGATAACATCTTTTACAATCCACATAAGCAATCGAAAGAAAACCCATCTCAGATTTTAGTCAAAAAATACAAATAGAAACAAGAAAAACAAACCTGAGGGAAAGTCTCGCTCTGAGCCATACGCTTCCATCGTGTTCGATGATTGTCGCGGCCGTGAGAAATGGCTCTACCTATACAGAGATCTTCTTCTCATTCTCCTTCTTATTCTCCTTCTTGTGGTAAAAGGGGGTTTTGAAGATTGAGAGATGGGTTTTGGGAGGTCTGCTGCGCGCGGGAGAAAAGGGCAGACTGAGATGGAGAGGCTGAGCACGTGAGGGAGAGCGGGAGATCGAGAGAGGGTGAGGGAGATGGAGAGGCTGATTGCGAGAGAGAAATGGAGAGAGAGACTGAGAGTTGGATTTTGGGAGGTTTGTTGCACGCGGGATGAAAAAAGGGCGGACTGATTTTGATTTGGAGCGCGCGTTTCGTTTTGGAAGGGGCGGGTGATGGACGGCCCATAAAGCATTTGGGTTTTAAGACCGTGGGGCCCACCGTGATGTATTTTATTTATCCACTCCATCCATTAATTTTAAAATACTATTTTAAGTTTTAATATAAAAATGAGTCAGATCAAAGCCGTAGGAAGACTACACAACATATTAACAATAGAAATTTAATTTTTATTATTTCTTATGGTGTGGTCCACTTATACCTTTAATCTACATAATTTTTGGGCTAATTGACTGAAATTATACATTAGGATTGATGGGCGGCTTAGATCAAACACATATATTTCAATGGCCCTCATAGAGACCCTTAGCATTATAAATATTTTATAAAGTTCTGGTGAGGAAGTAGGTTTTAGCTACAGATTAATTAGGCTTTAGCTACGGATTAAATCCTTAGCATAATTGTTACGGATTTAATCCGTACCCAAAAACTTTCAAAGTCCATAGCCTTTGCTCTATTTTTTGGTAGTGAATGTTTATGCATATCAATACCCTTATATATATGTAATATGAGAGGTATCAGTACCCTTTCAATATCCTTGTGAATCATCTTAATTATTGTAAACTTTAAAGGAATGACCATCACTATGAGTAGGGCGTTGACCCTCTCCAATCATACAGATGATGCAGGTGACATACAAATTGCAGATCCAGAGGATCACCTCCCCATGGAAGACTATACTGAATAAATAAGAAAATAGTTTCATGATTTAGTTTTATTTATGTTTCCACTGCAACTTGATTATGTAACAAGCTCTCATTTGAGAGAGCATTTGATGATTCATTGAACTTTCCCTTTCTTTTAAATGGAATAATAATTACAGTATGTTTCCTTCTCATGAATTTATACTCGAATATTCGAAGTATGTAAATACAATAGAAATCACACTATCTGAACGACGTGTGAACAAGATTAACGTCCAGAATTTTTAGGATGCGCAAAGACTTGGGCCTCATAATTTAAAGGCGTTAGAGAAGGGGAACTTGCAGAAGGAAGGAGTGGATTACAACGAAGTTTTCTCTCTAGTTGTGAAACATACCTCAATCTGGGTGCTATTGGCAATGGTAGTGGAATCCAATTTGGAATTAGAGCAGCTCGATGTGAAGACAACATTCCTTCTTAGGAACTTAGAGGAAGTCATTACAAAAGGCAGCCTGAAGGTTTCAAGGAGGTTGGTAAGGAAGGCCACTTGTGTAGGCCAAAGAAGTTGATGTATGGGTTTAAGCAGTCTTTGAGGCAGTGGCACAAGCGGTTCGATTCCTACACGGTTGAGATTGGGTTTAATAGGTACAAGTTTGATTATTGCATATACTATAAGGTACTTGAGGATGTATCCTATATTCTACCGATGTTTTATGTAGATGATATGCTAATTGATGCAAAGCACAAGATGGAGTTACACTTAGCTTAAATCTCTATTAAATAAGGAGCTTGACATGAACAATTTAGGCACTGTGAAGAAGATTCTAGGCATGGAGATTAACGAAGACAAAGAGCGAGAAATTATGGATTTATTAGAAGGGTTATGTTGAGAACGTGCTAGAGAGGCTTCACATGAAAAGTGCTAAGTCAGTTAGCACATCTCCAGCAGGTCACTTTATGTTATTGGCTAGGTCGTATCCAAGTACAAAAGAAAGATTTTTAAAATGTCATAGGTGCCATATGCTAGTGTAGTAGGGAGTTGATGTATGCAATGGTTTTCATAAGGCCATACATCTCATAGGTAGTCAGTGTGGTAGCAGGTACATGGAAAATCTAGGGAAGGAGCATTGGAATGTTGTTAAGTGGATTCTTAGGTATTTAAGGAGCACAATCAACACTAGAATCATGTTTGGTGGATACAAAGCTTCATGTGGAGTTGTAGGCTATATTGATTCAAATTACGCAGGTGATCTAAACAACAAGAGGTCCACTACAGGATATGTTTTCACATTAGCAGCTGGACTGGTATGTTGGAGATCTACACTTCAGTTTATGATAGCATTGTAAGAACCAAAGTAGAATACATGGCTGCAATAAAGACATTAAAGGAGGTATTATGGTTAAAAGGTCTAATAGGTGAACTCAGATTGAAGTGAGAGGCGATTCAATTACATTGTGATTGTTTGTGTGCTATCCATTTAATGATGAATTAGGTGTATCATGTGTGAACTAAGAACATCGACGTGAGGTTCCACAAGATATGAGAGTTGATTGCTTCGTAGAGATTTTATTTCAGAAGATTCATACAGACGAGAATGTTGCAGATATATTGACAAAGCTAGTAACTATAGAGAAGTTGAAGCATTGATTGGGCTTGATCAATCTCACTAGCCGTTAATGAGATTAGGCATCCTTGTACAGGGGTCCGTATGTAACTGCGTTCCAAGGGTAGTGAAACGTCCTGAATTTTTGCTATTTTAGATTACCAAAAATCCTTATATATATATATATATATATATATATATATATATATATATATATATATAACTAGCCTACATCATCACTTACTGACCCTTGACGCTTCGGGTGAGCCTATACGTAGGTGATACCAATAAAGAACCGCACGAGTTCGATTAATCAACCATAGTAAGCCAAAGAATTCATACAATCACTTAAACCTCAAGTCTAGCCACGTGATTTGTTCATCTAGGGCCCAAATCTAGCCAACCTATCACTAACCAATCGATATAACCATAACTAAATAAAGACATACCTAAAGTCGAGACAACTATGAGTCGAATCTTAATTGATAAACCAGTATGTGCTCACAATGGCTAGACACCCAATAACACCCACATGTCATATATATATGTATGATTTACCCATCCTTTAATATTAGTTCGATTTACAAACAATCGATTAATGTAACTCCTTACAACTAGTGGTCACCCTATTCTATAATCCCACAAGTAGTTTTACCATTACAACAACAATAAGATTTATCCCCCCAGCCCTCTTAGGCACAGGTCCATCCAAGGACACCAAATAAAGATTCAACCCATAAGCTACTTGAGCACAACTAGATTCCTTCATGGTAACTCTATGAACACTCTTTTGAATTTTATAAAATAGTCGCCACTAGTTCAAGGTAGAATCCCAATATAAATGTATACACATACAACAATAAGTTCTCACATAACTCATCAACTCATTAATGTGGCATCCCACGTTCACTTATTTCCTTCATTTGATAATTCAACGCATGTATCAATTCACATTCTCAAATATTCATACAACTTATACCCAACGCCACACCACCTACACACAATGCCACAGTACTTGCACACTATTCACAAATGCCACATTATATGTATACTATGCTACACTAAATGTCAAACAACCTCCACACAACCACACTCATTCCATACATTGCCACACTAACTCCTGTACAAATGTCACGCCAACTCTACTCAAATACCACAGTAACTTCCATGCAAATGTCATACTATTCCACATAAATGACACTAATTTTTATAAAAATATCCTCTAACCTTTAGACGATCCTAACCTTAATAGGTATACATTATTTATCATCCTTTAGCCTTAGCTTAAGTGAAACATGATAAGTAAGACTACAAGATGTGCAAAACTGCTATGAAATTATATTCACAAAACAACAGTTTATGTGTGGCTCTCAATCCTATCGAGCGATCCTTGATAGGTCTCGATCGATCGAAAGTGGCCAGAAATATCCAACAATGTATTGACAATATTTTGAAAACTCTTGATGCCATCGAACCAGCTTTCGATCCTATCGAATGGCAGTTTGGTCGATTGAAGTAATCGCTCGATTGATTGAACCATACATTTTCTGCTAGTTTATTATTATTATTATTATTATTATTATTATTATTATTATTATTTTAATACTGTTGGAACTCGATTCCTATATATGGGGAGGCATTCAACATTTGGGCATTTAAATGAGTTTTTTGTGCAAATAAAGGCCATATTATTTTTCATTCATACTACACATCTTAGACCTCCATCCTATGAGTTTCATGCTAATCTTCTTGTAAGACCTGTATCCTAGTCTGTACCGTTCCGTAGGCTTCCGCGGTCCTCCCGGTCGAATTTCGGCAACCCTCGACCTGTATCCGACGTTTGCGCATAATCCTAAACCGAGTCCTACATACTGAAGTCGTCTCGATCTGAAACTTATACCCTAACGACCACGGTGTTGCCGCAGTCTAATGCCGCGACTCGGACACCGAGCCAATACCCAGGCCAGGAGATGTGCGTCCGCGTTCATTCTTAAGAAACGTCGCATGTTGCAAGTTTCGAGGGAATCTCTACAACATGTCCCATCAAACTAAGTTAAATACACCACCTTACCTCAATGCCACCTCACCCTACAACAAGTACAAATGACCACTCTCTCTTTTTCCACAACTCAACTCTCTCTCTCCCTTAACCATCCCTCTTTTTATAAAAATTCAAACTCACCCATGCCTCCCCATCCTTTTTCCTTACAACCACCATTCCACCCACCCCTTTTATCCTTTATTTTTCTCTTTCTCTCAATTCTCAAACCTCCCAAGCAACACCCTATGTCCAAGCTTTCCCAACTCTCCTAAATTAACAAGTGTGGCCCACCCTCATCTCTCATCCCCACCATCAGAACTCCATCATCCACTGTCTAAAGTTGAACATAAGAGCTAAGGAGGCTAAGGGACCAAGAAGAAGGCCAACAGGTGGGTAATCTACCGTTGTTTTCGACTTTAAAGGCCCACTTGTTGTGGGACCCACATCACCCAATCTTTCTCTCTTTCTCTCTCTCTCTCTCTCTCTCTCTCTTTCATTGTGTGTGATGATGTGATTGTGTGGCCCACTCGGATGGACCCCACCTTGGTGTATATCTTATTCATGCCCTTCAGCCATTTGGTGGCCCATCTGAGCATGGCCCACCTCATATATGTGTTATGCCCAAACCATCCAGCGTCCAGGGACGCTGGACGTGGACTGAGAACAAAAATATTAGCTTGATTTCAAGCTTAATGGGTGAACCACTCTTACAGGCCCCACCTTGATATATGTCTTTAATCCACGCCATCTATCCCATTCCCCAGCTCATTTTAGGCGTTGAGCCGAAAAATGACGCTAATTCGACTTTTGGGTGGGCTATAACATAGAGAATAGTATTTTTACTGTTGAAATACACCCTGATATTTCTGTACACCAAAACCCATCGAATATTGGGCTTGATAGGTTTATATTAAGCCATAGAAACCAATGGCTAGGTTGGATTTTTCTGAGATGGGCCCCACCTAGGAAAAACCTCAAGAAAACTCATTTTTTCAAAAAATTTTAAAAAAAAGAAAAATTTAGGCAGTAACCCTGTTGCTGTCGCTGACACCAAAGGACGCAACAACGTTCTGCTGCTGCATGGATACCGGACAGGTAGGGACCACGGGTCCCAGCTGTGGGCCCCACCATGATGTGTGAGAAAATCAACACCGTGCATTTTAATGGGCCCCCTTCTGGCTGTGGGCCACCCCTAAAATCAACCATATTTGGAACTCAGGTGGCCCATGTCAAAGGAGACAGTTGGATTGAACGTCTACCATTGAAACCCTTTTTGGGTGTCACAGGAGTTTTGGATCATTATTAAATTTGTTTTTTCCTCTTCATCCAAGGTTTGTGTGACCTTATTAACAGTTTAGATGGTAGATAAACATTATGATGGGCCCCATGTGGGACCCACTGATGTAAGTGTTGTACCCGTACCATTCACGGGAGTGGGACGGCTGGTGTACCTCACTCCAGTTGCATGGCAGCTACTGTTATGGTGCCACCAAGTTCTGTGAGTCCCATCTACATCATCCACGCCGTCCATCTATGGGACCCAGCATGATGCATGTGCTGCATCCAAACTGTCCATCCTTTTGGCAAGCTCATTTTATGGCTTGAGGCAAAAAAATGAGTCAGATCTACTTATCAGGTGGGCCACTCACTAAAAATAGTGGAGCATTGAACATCTACCATTGAAATCCTCTTGGTATCACAGAAAATCTGGATCAACATGAAATTTGTTTTCTTTATACAGGTCTGTGCTACCTTATGATCAGATTGGATGAAGAATAAATGTTATGATGGTCCTTAGGGATTTTAATGGTGGAGATCATTATCACCACTTATATTTGGAATGTGGTTTAGATGACCTTTCTATATGATTTATTTTCTTTATGCTCTAAATTGATCTTAAGCCGACAGATGAATGGTGTGGTTGGTGAGGCCCATATAATGTGGGCCACTTGCCATATGAGGGGCCATTTGATGTATTTGTGGCCCGTCCGTTGAGGCCCATCTTAATGTATTTATGGCCCGTTGATTGATGCTTACATGGCACGTGTGGGGTCCCACCTTGATTCATGTGTTTAGCCGTCCATCTGGACGATTTATGTGGTTGACCCACCTTTGATGTGTTTTGATCCAAGCTAATCACCCATTAGCAAGCTCTTCTTTAGGCTTGAGACAAAATGAAGCAGATTCAATTCTTTGGTGGGCCACGTTTGTGGACCCCACCCCGATGTAAGTGTTTTGTCCACGTCATTCGTGGACCACACCATGATGTAATTGTTGTACCCTCACCGTTCAATGCAAGGACGATGGGATTCCACCATGATGTATGCGTTTCTCCACCCCATCCATTCATTGGACGTGGCCCCACCATAGCAGCATGTGGGGCCCACCTTGATTTAATGTATTACATCCGCACCACCCAATCCATGGATGGTGGATGTGGATTGACTGGAGTACCTTACACCAACTTGATAGCTGAGGTATTGACGTTAGCAAGTTCCATGGGGCCCACTTGAAGTATGTGGTGTATTCCACATCATCCACCTATTTCACATCCATTTGTGAGACCTGCCGTGATGTATGTATCGTATATATATATATATATATATATATATACTGTCCATCCAGTTTTCCAAGATAATTTTAAGATGGGCTCACCTTGATTGCATGTATTCTATAGCCACATCGTCTGTTCATTTTGATGGACGTATAACCCACCTTGATGCATGTGTTTTAGCCACGCCCTCCTGTCCAGCTAGGACGTGGACCCCACCATTATGATGCATGTGGTTTATATCGGTACCATCGGTCTATTTTGGTAGCGGATGGGGCCCACCATGTTGTACGTATTTCATCCATGCTGTCCACTTATGTGGCCCACCTTGATGAGTGTATAGCAAGCACATTGTCCATCTATTGGGGCCCATTTGACATGTGTGTAGGGCCCACCTATTGTGTATTTGAAGTCCATGGATGAGGCCCATTGTGATGTATTCGATGCCCATGTGCGAGGCCCATTGTGATGTGTTTCCGGCCCATGTATGTGGCCCATTACGATGTGTATGGTGATGAATATAAACGGCCCATTGTGATGTATTTCCAGCCCATATGATGAGGCCCATTGTGATGTATTTAAGGCCCATGGTTGAGGCCCAATGCGATGTATGTATGACCCGTTATGTTGTGTATGAATCCCTTGTATGGGCCACTCCTTAGGAGCAATGTTGGTTAAATGTCTACAATGATGGGCAATGATGGTTGAAAGTCCTCATTGTGACCTTCCCTTAGGCCTTTTGTTAGGCCGATTATTGATTTTGATTATCGATGTTGGTTACTGATATTGATTATGCGTATGTGACAACATAACATCATGATACATGCCCATATGCATCATCTGCATGTTTGATATGAGATGTGGTTGACCATTACATATATCATTAAGCAGGTTGTTATGAGACTCCCTGATATACAGAGGTTATCTTACATGAGCACACGGTATGTGCAGGATTGATACATGACTGGACTATGACTCATGTATCTTGCATTGTGATTACTATACGTCATAGCGATATCAGGGCTGTAGGTCGTAGCCTCTATAGGCATATTGGGGATGGCCAGATGGGACACCAGAAATCTGTTATTAGCATCAGGCTACCATAGATGGTCCTGGGTGAAAATCCATAAACCCTCTTGGTATCAGAGGACGCCCCAACATCGAGACCGAGTGGATATGTATGAGCGCATGAGGCCGTATACTAGTAGGCGGTGTCTCCAACTGTGTCGTGGTCGGTTGGGAGGGGGTGTGGCCTTACCTGCTTGAGGGAGTAGGCATAGCTAGGCTGAGTTTGATCAGCCCATGAATAGGTTCGTTATCGACGTGCCGAGTAGATATTGGCTGACTACTAGCTAGGCAGATAGTGAGGTCTCTTCCACTTATCCAGTTGTATGCTTGATGGGGCGGCAAGCTGGTGTAGAGTGTACTAGACCCCAGTGATGATCCCAGGGATGAACTGTACTGATATATGGACTTATTGAGCAGGAGTTGTATACTCATTCATTCATTCATTCACTATCTACTCGGGCTGGTGGTGCACAACTATATGTTACGTGTGCCTTTGTAATGGCTAGGCTTTCGGTTGGGGTGCGCGACTAACCTGAGATCAGGAGTTTACCACATTGAGTCGACTATTCAAATTAGGTATAGGACTAGTTTGGATAGAAGTTCCTTGTGATGGACCCCGTAACCTGCGATATTACATATTATCATCCCGACTTCACACTCCAGCATGGTCATTCCATTCACACCGTACCTTGCATGACATCCACGGCATATGACATTTTGGGTTACTGTGTTTCTGCTTTTATACGATCTAGATACGGCTGACTTTATTCGTGAACTCATCAGGAATTTATATATTGTATTGCATCTTCGGCATCTAATATTTTGGCTCTTCATGGCACCCCATTTGCGTAACTGATCTGTATTACGTATTTTAATATTGATTAACTTATGGACTTGTCAGTATTTCCGCTTACTTTGATATCGTATGGTTCATGATCTTACCAGTATTTCCGATGTTGTATGATTAAAACATTATATTGAATACTTGACACTTACCTTGTGTACACACTTACACCACCCTCTAAACTTTCTATAAGCTTATGCACTATAGATGCGTGCAGGTGATGTTAGGTTGCAGCAGCGTGGAGCTTGGAGTATGTAGCTGACTTCTAGGGCTATGATTTCGACATATGTATTTCCCTTTCAACATTGTATTCAAATGTTTATATTAGTGGATATGTAATGATGATGTTGCCTTTTTGATTTAGGTAAACTTGTGGTTATGCCTCTTACGAGATAAATGAATGTTGGAAAATTTTCTTGTAGGATCCCAGGATCGGAACCTGGTATATAGGTGCTGGGAGCCGAGAATGACGCACTACGGAGGCTGTCGGCACCGGATTAGTTAATCGAAATTCCTGTGAATCCGATTTTCGGGTTTGGGGCGTGACACTTCTTGTGATCCTTCACTCTAATGAGTATTTCATGCTCCTGTTCGAAGATGCTAAAGAATTCTCATCTCTCTAGAGATTAGATACTATGCTTATAGTTAAATCGTTGTCTAAACTCTCTAGAAGACTCTTATAAGTGAATCCTCTAGGATTTTAACATTCATATGAGTTGTAAGAGATTTACCCATCATCCCTTACCTTGGTCACCTCATTGATACTTCATATGCAAGGAAAACGACTATAAAAGTTGAAGCATTGGACATACATCGACATCAATGATATGTGGAGCAATTGAGGAGCAAATCCAAGCGCAGAAGAGCTTTGAAGAAGAGACTCAAGATCGATGCATCAAAATTGGCTCAATTCGATAAGTTGTCAAATTGTAAGAGTCTGCACACTCCTTCCTTGCATAGGATTGAGTGTAGAGTTTATAATTCAAACTCGTATAGGTTCTTGTGTAGGACCATATGGCAACTAACATGGGTGTGTACATGGTAAGTCCTAATGTACACCATCGGGCATGGGTGTATACATGTTAGTCTCTGTGGGACCCATCAATGGGAGCAAACGTAGGTCCTTGGAATAAGATCGAGGTTATTAGTTAGTTAATTGAAAACCAACTAAAGTCTCTTGCGAGAGCTTCTGACGAGAGTATACGCTAGGTCCTTGTATAGGGATATAAATATTAGAGGTGAGCCTAATTTAAAACCTCTGATAGTGAAATCCGGTATACTCATGGGTTGAGTGTATCCATCTAGAGTAGAATATGGAAACTAACCACTATATATACTTGTGTTTGTGATTGTCATTTGAGTACCTGTTTAATCATGATTATGTGATTGATTGATGAATTATGTGTATGCATAATTAAATGAATGTTAGGGTTTGATAGTTAATATATCCCACACACACATATACACTATTATGTTTATAGAGTAGTTACTTCATTACAATATATATTTTAGTCTATGTGATTGGACTATCGATTGGTCTGGAAGCCTTAGAGTTAATTATCTTACTTAGTTTTATTGGCATATTAGTTTAAGCAAGTAATTATGTGTTAAAAGATATAAATTTTATTTGTTCCTAATCATCCCCCTCTAGGACAACCTTCATTCTATAGCTCCACCAAGCTTCTACATAGTGCTCATGGCCCACCACCATGTGCGATTTCACCGAGTTCTATGAATTGAGTTAATAACTTAATAATGTAATGGATAACCTAGATTGTGAACTTAGCTCTAAACAGGGTTAGTATCAAATAATGGACTGATATGAAAGATAAATTCTAGATCCACTTAGCTCAAAACACACAATGTGAACTCGGCTTGAATTCTATGCCGCTTATGAATGATGATAAATAGAAAACTCCAGCAACTACAATGGCCACCCAGTGATAAGATTTGGCTTGACGCATCTAATCATGGAATAGAGACTGGACGACAAGTCACCGGCAACCCGCAACTCAAGATTAGAATAAAATCACTAGAATCCAACACCAGTTTCCAGTCTTCTTCCTTCTTCTCTTCCTTAACCTTCAATAATGCTTGGACTTAGATTAGACTCGTCCAGTCATTTCAAAACTCGGTCTGACTTGCACAACAACACGGTAACTCAGTGTAAGGGCTATCTGAGAAGGAGGGGTTATTTATCGCTCACTCTGAGTTATCCATAATAGTCTATAACTAATCAAAAGATTACTTATAGATTATTTAAGGATTTGAGTTAACTTGGATGACTTGACCTAAAAGCCTTTGATTTGATGAGATATTAATTGCATAAAGACAATCCACCCTCTAAGAACAGATTACTAGTGTTATAACCCACCTCTTAGATGGCTCTGATTAAGAGACTCTGCATAACATAGAAGATGGGTGAGATCGTCCAAACGAGAAGATTATGGGCCCTCTCATGGAAAATTTGGATCAAGTCCATCATTCATCAATCGAACATTTATAAACAGTCCAGATGTGTCTCAGGGACTTAGTGGGGCCCAAAGTTTGGTTGGAAGATATGGTTTCTATGATGGGTTCGAGTTCATCTCGTGGTTATGAAAGAAACCCTAGTCGCTGCAACATAAACTCTTATAGCTACGAGAGAAACTTATTGGCTTCCCATAGGGTGATTTTTCAATGCTTTAGATTGATTAGAGGAGCCCATGAGCAGTTTTGATCTCTTATAGGGCATATATTCTTCTCTAACTGAAAATATTCTCCCCACAATTGCACCTTGTCTTAGTTGTGGAAGCCTTAGATTGGAGGGTTGAAATGCGAGTGAATAAAGGGCTGAGATCATAGGATTTCTCTCCCCTCTGATTGCTAGCACTCTAGATAGAGCACGAAGTTTTCATTTTTGCTAACGAATTGTCCTTTTTTTATGCCTATGTTGTGTGCTCACACGTGTGTGAATACTCGCATGATCGACCAGATTTTGGTCAGAACTCCACTTAGCACATAATAGACGGTTTGGATTTTCATCTACATGGACTTGATGGGTCATACTTGAAAACAACAAACGATGTCATTTAAACAGTCGGAGCAAGAAAGTGGTGACAGAGAGAGATTCTCTCATGTTTCAAAGTTATCCGGTTAGCACCCGATTTGGCCGAGACTTTGGTTCGGTGTACTGCGGGTGTGTACACATTATGTACACACACCGCCAAAAAATGGTGTCCATAGTGATGTAATGCACAATCAACACTGTCCATTCGACTTTATTCATCTTACTAGGACACCAATCCTGAGATGAGGTAAATCGATCACTCATGTAGGCGCTTTTAAGTGCCAATTCTTTCCTATTCAACAGTCTAATTGGTTCCAATCCAAACATCAACGGTCAAAGGGTCCTAGGAAATCATTTGAATGATCAGGATTGCCTATTCTATGAATTTTTAACATTAGATATCCTTATCAGAATATTTTTAATATTAATTTTTAAAATTATTATTATTATTATTTTATAATTTAATTTAATTTATAAAATTACAAACTAACGTATTTATTTTACTATACACTAAATAATTAAGTCATTAGCAAAATGATTTATATTTATTTATACTTTATAATTGCTTATAATATTTTAATATCAATATTATTAGTAATATTATAATTATTTTTATCTTAATTATTATGTGCTTATAATGATTTCAAAAATGATTATTGGAGATAACAATTTGATATTAAGAGGAATGTTTTATAATCTTCCCACACTTAATAATTTATTTATTTATTTATTTATTTGTTCTATTGTGTGTGTAGCTGCATGCTCAACTGCGCACCAGTTCGTATAGAACTCGTGTGAACTCCTTTGATAACTCATCATACATGATGTGACTCCAAAATCTAAATGGTCCACATGAAGCAGCACCTCATGAAACCCCCTGGGCCTAAATTTTACTTTGATCCAAAACTTTTGTGGGCCATGAAAAATGAAAACTGTTTTCTCCTTTGATTTGCATTTCTCTTTGCTATGGCCCACCAAAGTTTTAGATCAGGGTGAAAATTTGTCCCTTGGGGTTTCATGGGATTCCGCATCACATGGACCATTCGGATTAAACGCCCATGATACATGTGCAAAGGTGTGTGTGTGTATATATATATATATATATATATATATATATATATATATATATAGGAAAAGGTACAATGCGTGTGGGCCCCAGCGTGATTTTCGAAAATCGCCCCGTGAGGTTGATTCCATGGTGGGCTCGCACCCCAAAATCAAGTCATTTCGTAACTGCCACAACATCTAAAACCATAAGTATACATGCGATATAAAAGCACTGCCCACTTGATTTTCCATGCACACGTGAAACTTGGTCTGAACCCTCATTAGGTCTCAAAAATCAAGTCACATCTCGGTGACCCTTGGTTATGAATGTTTTAATGGTGCACACCCTCGCACTTCTTTATGTGGTGTGGCCCACTAAAGTTACGGGGAGGATTTTGGGTCGTGTGCACCCACCATGGAATGGTTCATCCATAACCATTTTTTAAAGGCATCACGGTGGGGCCCACACACTCGACCTCCGAGATGTAGTTTGCAAATCCCATATATATATATATATATGTATATATATATATAATGAGGGTTCACTGTGAACTTTTTTGAGAACCCATCATACGTGATGTGGATCCAAAATCACCAAGTGTTTTTATATGTTTTAACCCCAGGACCAAGTCTTCACATAAAAACTTTTATCCATGGTATGGCCATAGCAAAGAAGTTCAAATCCAGGATACGGCCGGTCCATTTTCAAAGTAAAATATCTCATAATTTAAAGGTTACCCATCAAATTTGTGAGATTCATCACGTTGATGGGTTCTCAAAACATCACGGAGGGGCCCACATAGCTACGAACCTCATGGAGCGTTATATATATATATATATATATATATATATATATATATATATATATATATATATATATATATATATATATATATATATATATATAAACCTTTCTTTTTGGCTTTTAGAGTCATCTTTAGATTAGAGTCGCTCAACTAATTAAGTCAGACCTCAAATTGGCCATCTGTCTAAAGATTGGGGCCATACAGCTTAAGTGGGCCACATGTTGTTAATTTCGAGGTTAACTGACTGTAATTGACAATCCAATGGTTATATTGTTTCAAAATTCAATTTCAATTGGTCATAGGGCTTATACTTACTATCTAAGTGAACTTTAACAGTTGATTTGAAGATTTGATGGTTAGATTATTGGGATTTAATGGTGGGCCGCACTTTGGAAAGTTGGGAACCCGTTGGATAGTGGATCTTTCGATTTTTGGTCTTGAAATTAATAATGTATGATTGCATTTAATCCTAAATACTCTATACAGTCTGATATCTAAAAATGTTTTTCATTTCGTGTGCAAATTTTCCAAAACTTCAAGTGTTAATTATGTGTGTGCACACATACATACATACAAACAAACGGTATAAATCTAAATAGTAACACCTGGGGACTTCCAATACTTGAGTATTGAAAGTTTGGATGTTTCATCATAATCTTAATTATTTTCTCTTCATATGCATTTCAAGTGGGTTATCTGTTCATAAGAATACATTATGTCATAATTACAAATCTGGGTACTAGAGTTTCTATCATGGTTTTTGTTGATGCAAAAATCTGGTCCATCCTCTTTAGACCTTCGAGTACCTGCACAGGAAGAAGACAAAGGAGACCCTGGCTAGAGCAGGGGACCCTCCGATGCCAAAGTCAGGCTAGGAATCTGAGTCTTATAGTATTGAGGGGTTCTGGGAGAGAGTTTTGCGTACCTTTCACCCTGGGAGTTTGTCCTATTTATAGGAGAGGGAGGATCCCGCCATACGGGGATTCACTTCCCTTATCTTTGGAGATTTGATCCTTTTGACAGATTTCATCCGATCCTGAGATCCTTGGGATCGGACACCTGTACTTTTGGATTTTTGGAGCGGTATTTGATTTTATACCGTCTTTCCTTGACTCGGCTCGGCCGTTTCCGACTCCGGAAGAGTCTCAACTAGCTTAGGAGAATGAGCTTTTTGCCTTCTTACGAGCGAAATAGTCTCGGTTCTTATCCGTCATCCTTCCTTACCCCGTAGTTGACTCAACCAACTTACCGAGTCAGTTTCTTTTTGTCAGTCGGATGGCTTATAACTTATTTGGCCTTAGTCGGCTTATACTGGCGTTGCTAACTCATCGACCGGGTCAACTTATTAAGCCTCTGACTTATCATCTCGGACTCAGCTGCTTTCTCCGAAGACCGAGAAAATAAGTGGGTAGAGTCAGTTCGTTCTATATCCGAGTCTTCGGACTTGGCATATTTTTCCCCCAACAGTAATCCCCTTACTCCTTGTGTCTCTTGCAGCACTAAGGAGTAATGAATTTTTAGATCAATTTTGGAACGAAAGCCGAGGTTATGATGAGACAATTAATGCTCCTTGGGTCGTCCTTCACTTGCGGAGGTTCGTTTCCTGAGGTTGCACGAGCAGTTAACCGCCAAGTCCTTATTCCCGCGAATGGACGTCGGAAGCGTGGCGAAGGCATTACTATGGTCAGTTGGCATGCGCCGACATGCGCCAGGTGTCAAGCGGGGGAGTCGAGGCAGGTGCCGTTTCGTCTGTCCATTAAATGCCCTTGCCACATGGCAAGGCTACAAAAGAGGGCGAGAGAAGCGTGCGAATTTTACTTTCGCCATTCTTTCTTCCCCCGCACTCTTCGTTTTCTTCTTTTTCTTCTTCTCTTCCTCCGCGACTTACATTCGTGCCGTTTTCTTCTCCGTCATCTTCTTTTGCGTCTATTGCTGCCTTCTCCAGTGAGTTTTTTCCCTCCCTTTCTATCAATACTAAGGGCTGCGTATGGCTCTCAGAGCCCCCGGGAGGGAACTTCCGGTGAGGAGGGTGATTCGCAACGTCTCTGAAATGTTGCGGAGCCACCCTCTTTACTGGCGGAGATCGCTGTTGATGCAGACATTGCTTTCCGATTTGTCAGGAGGGCCGCTCACTCATTGGCAGAGCGCCCTGCTCTAGCCGGTCCTTCTCCTTTGGCTGGTCTGTCTAGTGGCGGATCATCTCTGGTAACCCACCCAAGGAGACCAAATCCTACGTTGGATGCGCTGGAGGAGGAAGAGGAAGAAGAAGAAATACAGATCGCTGAGGGAGCCTTTATGTCGGCCCCTGTGACTCATTCAGCGCAGGCTTCTAAGTTAGCTCAGGTTTCTGAGTCGTCTTTTAAGGAAGAGGGGGCCGAGGATGATCTGAGTGGTCCCATTGCATCAGTTTTAACTGAGTCTGACGTGAACCGAATCTGAGCCAGATACTATGTCCCGGACTTGGTTACAATTCGGCTTCCTCGTTCGAATGAATTGCCTGATCACCCCTTGCTGGGATGGTTACAATTTTTCAGGTCTCGATGTAATGTGGCTTGCGTCTGCCTCTTCAGCCCATTGCTCGAGATTTTTTATCTCGTGTCAAGCTTGCTCCCAGCTAGATAGTCCCGAACAGGTGGAGGAATTTGTTCGGGTGCGTAGTACTGTGGGCTGAGTTGGAACAGCCCCCACTAACAGTCGATGAATTCCTCTACTTATACCAAGTAAAGCCGACTCCAAATTTTTTCGGCTTTTACTTTCTGAGTGCATGGCGGGGCAAGGGTGGCTCTCTTATAACCGACCAACCGACTTCCAACAAACACTGGAAGGAGAGATGGTTCTGTGCGTGTGGACATTGGGAGACGGCTGATCCTTGGCCCTTCGAGTCTCGAGTCTCCCGATCGTTTCGCAAAGCAGGTGACTCAGCTTTATACTTTTTGTTTCTTCGCGTCGTAACGCTTCGAATCTAATCTTATGGTGCCTCGTAGATATCCCGAAGAAAGGGGGAAGCTTGGATCCGGTGACCTAGCTCGGGTCAGGGATCTGAAAAAGTTAAGTGCAGAGGACCGGTCGTGGAAGTCATTGTTGTAACCAGAGCGTCTTCATTTAACAGGTTTAGACTCGTTCGTATCAGGTAACTCCCGTTACGTTGCCATGTTCTCTCAGCACTTTGTCTGACTCGCATTTGTTCTTCTTCTCAGATCTACCCGAGGCCCGACCGTTTCTTAAACAGGCTTCTACAGACATGGCCGAGTCTTGACCTTTTCTCAAACTGATCTCAAAGGTGAAGGCTCCTCCAAGGTCGGTCCTTCTGGGGACTCGGCCTTCGAAATAGCCAAAGACAGGTCCAAAAGTCCAGGAGCCAGCTATCCCATCTACCCCTGTTTCGGATGCTCCGCCCCTAGTTGTGCTTTCCAACCCTGATGAGAGGGCGGAGAGGTGAACTCAACGCCTCCTGTGTCTCAGTCGTCTTTTGAGCCAAGATTCAACGCTGAGGAGGTTCTGAGGCAGAGAGAGGGGCCGAGTGGAGAATCCTCATGAGAGGAGATGACTCGACAAAAGGCATCACACTTCTATAAGGTTATATCAGGGATGATCCCTTGGGCCATTGCTCACTGGAGCGAAAAAGACTTCGTCGGCTTTTACAATGCCCCCACACTTCAAACCTTTGGTCATACGGCGAGGTTACTCTTCGAGGTAATATCTATTCTTTTGGTTTTTCTATGACTCTAATTTCGGGCTCTGGTTAAAACTTGTTGTTTTCCGTTTGCAGGTAGCCCCCTGCGTGGTTAAGGCTTTCTCAGAATTGTCTACAGCTCAGAAGCTTGCGGCTGAGGAAGAGACGACCAAGAAACTTGCGACCGAGGCAAAGGGACGCCGCGAGATTGCCGAGAGTCGGATGCATGCTATGGCTAGTGACTTGTCACTTGCCAAGAAGGATGTCGAAGATGCAGAGGCAGCTCTTGAAGGCGCTAAGGTTGAGAGTGCGCGTTTGGCGTCGCTTTTGGTGAAGGCCGTGGAAGAGAAGCGACATCTTCATCAAGTCCATAGTACTTGTGAGAGTACTTTAGCTCGGGCTAAAGCCGATGCCGCGACACTTATTCAACAGGCTCAGGAGGAGGCTAGTAGAGCCCAAGAAGCTCAGGATCGGGCCGTGGATGCCTTTCTCAAATCTTCAGAGTTCGGGGAAGAGAGAGATCGCCTTTATCAAGGTGGATACAAGGCTTGTGTCCTGGAAATGAGGGTCGCCTTCCCCGACCTTGATCTCTCTTCATTTGGAGTAGTTAATCCGGAGGTCGAAGATACCGAGGATGGTCATGCCGATGCCACTACCGATGAAGAAGTTCCCACTATTACTGTTACCGGCTGTGAGGCCGATCCCTCTGGGGCTGCTTCGGGAGTTTCTCCAACCGAGGGATAGTAGCCGTGTGCATCATTTTTGGCACTCACACTAGCGCTGTGTTGGCTGTGTCTAAGCTTCTTTTAGTACCATCATCAGCTTCTTAGGCTGACTTTTATCCTAAGCTGACTCAAGAGCGTCTAGAGCCGAGAGAGATCATTCCTTTTGTTATAACTAATCATATGCTCCTTTTAACGTAGTTAAAGTGGGGTTTGATGTAACCCAATGTAAAACACTTGGAAAGTAATGAATGGAAAGTCTCAATTTTATTGAATCGACTTTGTGTACATGTTTTTGGCCGACTCAAGGGTAATAAATTTTGAGATGCTCGGCGTTCCAGGGGTGAGGCAATAGCTGCCCATTCAGGTTTTCCAACCGATACGTTCCATGTCGAATGGTACTTGAGACGACATAGGGTCCTTCCCAATTGAGCCCTAATGTACCTGCACCAACTTCTTTTGTATTTGGGAACATTTTTCGGAGGACCATGTCCCCGGTGCGAAATCATCTAACTTTAACTCGAGTGTTGTAGAGCCGAGTTACTCATCTTTGCCGAGCCATCACTCGTAGCCGAGCTTCTTCTCTTTTTTCTTCCACTAAATCAAGCTCGAGCAACAGGAGTTCTTCATTTTCTTGTTCATTGAATGAATTAACTCGGGCTGAATGTATCCCGATCTCAATCGAGGCAACTGCCTCCGAGCTATAACAGAGGAAGAAGGGAGTTTCTCCTGTGGAAGTTCGAGTAGTGGTTCGGTAAGCCCACAATATATTTGGGAGTTCTTCCACCCATGCTCTTTTGGCTCGATCGAGCCTCCTTCGAAGATGCTGTTTGATAATCTTGTTAACGGCCTCGACCTATCCATTCGTCTGAGGATGATGAGGCGAAGCGTGCACGTTTCGGATCCCAAGATTACTGCACATTTTACGGAACTGTCTATTGTCAAACTGCCTTCAGTTGTCAGTGATAATAGTTTGTGGTATCCCGAACCGACATACGATATTTTTCCAAACAAAGCTTGTGACTTTCTGTTCGGTTATCTTTGCCAACAGCTCGACTTCAGCCCATTTTGTGAAGTAGTCTACCGCAACCATGGCAAACTTAGCCTGACCCTTTCCCAAAGGGAATGGTCCGATAATGTCGACCCCCCACTGTGCAAAAAGCTAAGGACCGGTCATTGGAGTCAAGTCTTCGGGGGGCTGCCTCGGGACTTCTACCAATCGCTGACACTTATTGCACCTTTGGACAAACTTCTTAGCATTATGCTGTATGGTCGGCCAATAATACCCCTACCGTAAGACTTTGTGGGCGAGTGAACGTCCTCTCGATTGGTTTCCACATATTCCTTCGTGTACCTCCCGTAACACATAATCGGCTTCATGGGAATTCAAACATCGTAATAAAGGAGTGTAGAAACCTTTCTTGTATAGTACCCTGTTCACAATAGTGTATCGTGATGCTCGGGTCTTTAGCCGCCGAGCCTCGGTGCGATCTTCAGGCAGCACCCCCTCGTTGAGATAATGGATGATAGGGTCAAGCCAGGTGGGTTCCAACTCAATAACATGTATAATCGAGTTAATCGGTTCAGTGATACTTAGCTTGGTCACGTATTCGATCGGCACCGATCTGGGTATGTCATCTTCGTCGGCTGAGGCAAGTTTTGCTAACAAATCAGCTTTGGCATTCTCAGTTATGGGAATCCGAATTACTTCGCATTGTTGAAATCCGCCGATCAGTTCTTTAGCTTTCTCCATGTAAGCCTTCAGTTGTTCTTTTCATGTTTGGTAAACACCGGTGACCTAGTTGACGACTAACTGCGAATCACTGAATACATTGAGATGAGTTACACCTAAACTCGCGACGAGTCGAAGGCCGAGTAGTAAGGCTTCGTATTCTACTGTATTGTTCGATACTTGGAATCCGAGTCGTAAGGCATATTGCATATAGGTTTGATCGGGAGTTTTTAATACTACCCCAGCCCCGCTTGCATTAGAGTTGGAGGAGCCGTCGATGAATAATTTCTAGGGGGTAAGGCCAGGTGAGGGGTTAAGAGAAGAAGATGCTGATGCTCCGATATTCCGTCAGACTCAGACATTTTATCGATCTGCGGAGTTACTTCGAGAATGAAGTCGGCCATAGCTTGTCCTTTAATGGTTATCCTCGGCCTGTACTGTATATCAAACTCGCTCAATTCGATAGCCCACTTTGTAAGTCGGCCAGAGGCTTCTGGTTTTTGGAGGACCTAACGCAATGGTAGGTCGGTCATGACGACGATTGTGTGAGCTTGAAAGTAGGGTCAGAGTCGTCACGAGGATACGACCAGGACCAAGGCTAACTTTTCAAGGGGAGGATACCTCATCTCTGCCGGCAGTAACGCTTTGCTGACATAGTACACTGGTAACTACTTTCCGTCACATTCACATATAAGGACTAAGCTAATTGTTGCGTCAGATATAACAAGATATAATAATAAAACTTCTCCCGACTCAGGTTTGGATAACAGGGGTGGAGACCTAGGATAAGACTTCAATTGCTGGAACACTGCTTCACAATCTTCCGTCCATTCCATCGACTATCGCCCCTTTAATTGTTTGAAGAACGAGAGCCACTTATCGATGGCTCGGGATAGGAATCGGTTGAGTGCGGCTACTTGCCCAGTCAGCCTTTGTATGTCTTTAATCGTCTTGGGAGACTCCATGTCGAGTAAAGCCTTGATTTTCTTGGGATTCGCTTCGATTCCTCCCTGGCTAACAATGAACCCAAGAAATTTTCACGAGCTTACACCGAAAGCACATTTGCTTGGATTTAACTTTATTTTGTATTTGCATAGGGTCAAGAACATCTCTTCTAAGTCCGCTATATGGTCAGTCGCATGCACACTTTTGATGAGCATATCGTCTATATATACTTCCATGGTTCGACCGATGTGCTGAGTGAACATTTTGTTCACTAACCTTTGATACGTCGCTCCAGCATTTTTCAAACCAAATGGCATCACTCGGTAACAATAAAGACCTTTGTCAGTGACAAAGCTAGTCTTAGATTTATCGGATTGATGCATTACAATTTGATTATACCCAGAGTAGGCATCCATAAAGCTAAGTAATTCATGTCATGCGGTACTATCTACCAACTGATCAATCTGGGGAAGAGGGAAGCTATCCTTGGGGTAGGCTTTGTTCAGATCCGTATAATCAATACAGAGACACCACTTCCCGTTGGCCTTTTTCACAAGCACAACGTTAGCTATTCACTCCGGATAGTATATCTCTTCTTCGAATTTAGCCTTGAGGAGTTTGCTGACTTCCTCTTCAATGATGGAATACATTTCGGGGCTAAGAGGATGTCTTTTTTACCGAATTGGTCAGTAGGTCGGATCAACGTTGAGTCGATGGGTCATGACTGAAGGATCGATTTCAGGCATATCTTCATGGCTCCATGCGAATACATCGGCATATTGTCGAAGCAAGGCGATCAGATTGTCTTTGAGAGGCGGCTTCAGGGATGAGCCAATTTGTACTACTTTCAATTCATCAGTCTCGGCCAAGGGTACCGATATAAGATCTTCCATCAGTTACCCTCATTCGTGAGATCCGACCCTATGATCCAGCGATTCAATTACTGAAATTTCAACTGGAACCTTCACTGCAGTGGCATAGCACCATCGAGCATTTTGCTGATCTCCTTTCACGATTCCTACTCCTGACTCAGTCGAAAATTTCATGGAAAGGTGATATGTAGATACCGCCGCTTGCAAAAGATTTAAAGTAGGTTGACCGAGTATAGCGTTGTAAACAGAGGCTTGGTTAACGATCAGGAAATCTACCATTACTGTCATCTGATGTGGGGGGTCACCGGCGGTGAGCGGTAAGGAAGCAATTCCTTCTGGAAGGATGTGTCGGCCCGAGAATCCAATCAGTGGTGTTCGAACTGGATGTAACGTTGTTCGTTCAATCCCCATTTTGTCGAACGCCTAAGTAAACAACACATCCGCAGACGACCCAGTGTCTACAAGTATACGGAAAACTTTTCTATTAGCGATGGTGAGAGTGATGACTAGCACGTCATTATGGGGATGATGGATGCCTCGAGCATCATCTTTAGTGAACGAGATGCAATACTTTTCTAGTTTTTTTTCCTTCGGAAGCTGATGTAATAGGAGAATTTCGGACTCGGGCCGACTAATGCTTCTGGGGTGATTTTTTCACGCATTATTGGAGTCGCACCACCTCGATGACCACCGACAATCGTTTGGATTTCTTCCGTGACTCGGTTTTCTCTTAGACGCGCTTCCACGGTTACGGTCTTTTCTACATGCTCTCTGAGTCGACCTTCCCTGATGAGTCATTCGATTTCTACTTTTAAGTGATAACAGTCACTCGTATTGTGCCTGTGATCATGATGATAGTGGCAGTACTTATCTTTACTCCACCGGTTGGGATTGCCCCCCAGTTTACTAGGCCAGTTGATGAAATCCTCACTTTTGATTTCCATTAACACCTGTTCCTGAGTTTTGTTCAGGAGAGTGTATGTGGAGAATCTTCGGTCAGGTCATTTTCTTGACTTTTGATCATCGTGCTCTCAATCATCCTTACACTTTTTCCCTTTGGCCGAGTCAGTCACTTTTTTGACCAACTCTTTGGTCGAGGATTTTGCGTTCTGGGTTGTTTCGCGCAGGAGTCGCATTTCCTAGGCATCCACGTATTTGTCCGACCGAGCCATAAACTCAGCCAGAGTTTCCGGCGGATTCTTATCCAGAGATGCCAAAAATGGCTTGTCTCTGACCCCTTGCATAAGCGCATTGAGTATTATTTCTTCCGAGTGTTTTCGAACCTGAAGAGATTCAAAGTTGAAACGCTTGATATAATCAGTAATTCTCCTGTCTTCCGAACTATGTTATTCAGGTGCGCAGGTGTCTTCTGTTTCTTTTTTCCGCCAATAAAGTTGGCGAGGAAGGCGACGCTGAGTTCGGCGAATGAACCAATAGATTTCAGTTTTAGTTGTTTGAACCAAAGCCGAGCTACATCAGTTAGCGTGAGAGAGAAAACTCGGCACATGACCGCGTCCGAGGCATCGTGCAACTCCATATAGGTTTTAAAGCATTCAATGTGCTCGGTTGGGTCAATTTTTCCGGTGAAGGGGACGATTTGCAGTAGGCGAAACCTTTCCAGTAAGCGAGCCTGCATCACTTCATCTATGAAAGAGGATGCTTTAGCCTCCAAGTGAGTCGGATATGTATTCCGACCTTATTTCATATTCGCCATCTCCTCCCCAATATCTTTCTTGAAGTCCTAGATGTCTGCTTTCAAGGGCTCTTCACTCTCTGTTGTTTCCTCAGCGGGAGGCCAACTGTGCCTCCTTTGATCTATTCCGTGTCGTAGATCAGAGGGGGGTAACGCGGCCATGACTGAACAAGCTGGTGCCGGTTCGGTTGGATACTGGTGTTGACTCGGATGAAGGGACGTTCGTGGAGCCGCGGGTTGAGCAGCAAATAGAGGGTTGAAAGAAGGTCGGGGAGCACACGATGTTTGTCCTTGATGATGCGGTTGCATCTGCTGGTTGTACATCCGTTCCAACATCTGCTTCATGAAGTTCATATCGGATTGGATCTCTTGAACCTCCCGATTTAATTGTGTGTTTCCCCGGTTCCGCTGATTATTGGACTCGGCCGGGGCCACTGGCGGGATTGTTGGTGGAGCTCCTACTACTGTGCTGGCGGCGGCCTCATTGGCATTGGTCTGATCTGTTCTTCTAGTAGTCACCATTAGAACTTGTTTTATTACTTTTTGAGGTAAAATATGAAAAACAGTTTTTTATCTGTTTCCCACGGATGGCGCCAAACTGTTGATACAAAAATCTGGTCCACTCTCTTTAGACCTTCGAGTACCTTCACAAGAAGAAGACAAATGAGACCCTAGCTAGAGCAGGGGACCCTCCGATGCCAAAGTCAGGCTAGGAATCTGAGTCTTATAGTATTGAGGGGTTCTGGGAGAGAGTTTTTGCGTACCTTTCACCCTTGGAGTCTCTCCTATTTATAGGAGAGGGAGGATCCTGCCGTACGGGGATTCTCTTCCCTTATCTTCGGAGATTTGATCCTTTGGACAGATTTCATCCGATCCCGAGATCCTTGGGATCGGACACCTGTACTTCTGGATTTTTGGAGCGGTATTTGATTTTACACCATCTTTCCTTGACTCGGCTCGGCCGTTTTCGACTCCGGAAGAGTCTCGGCTGGCTTAGAAGAATGAGCTTTTTGCCTTCTTACGGGCAGAATAGTCTCGGTTCTTATCCGTCATCCTTCCTTACCCCGTAGCTGACTCAACCAACTTACCGAGTCGGTTTCTTATTGTCAGTCGGACAGCTTATAACTTATTTGGCCTTTGTCGGCTTATACTGGCGTTGCTAACTTATCGACCGAGTCAACTTATCAAGCTTCTGACTTATCATCTCGGACTCAGCTGCTTTCTCCGAAGACCGAGAAAATAAGTGGGTAGAGTTGGTTCGTTCCATATCCGAGCCTTCAGACTTGGCATATTTTTTCCCCAACAGTTTGTTTGTAATTGTTGTATGGCAAACTATCAAGGCTTGTCGTATTTGAATGTGGCTGGCTAGCAACCCAACAACAATATCATACCTACAAGAATATACAAATAAAAATATACAGAAAGCTTTGAAAAATTTATTCACTTGATTATTTTGATTTCTGACACATATTTTTCCCAATATTATTTCATAGTCACTTAGATTCTAATATATTAGTGATTTGATTCCAATGCATTCCAAATACAAGATTTCAAATGAGGCCTTAATTTCTCTAATTCTTCTGATATTCTTTCGTTTCCATGTTACCAAATAATCTCTTAATGTCGTGAAACGTGTTCACTATATTATACATATGCAGGTCCCATCGTATTATTCAAGTTCCATCCAACTCAAAGAATAAGTAAGCCTATGGCATCCATGAGATATCTTAAAAATTAAATCTTTTTAATCATCATGGGAGCCACACCATGGAAAATAATAAAACAACCACCTGAAAAAATTCTATCAAATTCACAAGGAGCTAGCCTTCTAGCCCGTGCGATGAGCTGACTACTCTTATGACAATAGTAAGAATCCTTGAGACTCGAGAGAAGCCCACACTTCTAATTGGATAACTATCAGTGGACAGCATGAAGTTCAAATCTACGTCTTTAATGCGGTGTTTAACGTATAATAATCAGACCCGTTTTGACATGTATTGTCCAAAAGCAGTCATAACTATCGTACCAAAACCAGCATCTTGTACCCTATTGGTTTGACGTGTCCATTGCGTGGGGGTGCCCACTAATAATATTGTGAAGAGAAGGGAAACGTGGATACTTTGGAAGAGCATGACCGTCCATGTGCATTCACATGCAACCAATATAGGCGTGCTAGACGTGGACGTTCAACCAAACCCATAGTCCCCCACTAGGACATGGATCAGGTGGAGCCCACTGTGATGTATGTGTTTTATGTTAATGCTGTCCACCCATTTTGCCAGCTCATTTTAAGATATGAACCCAAAAATGAAGTAGATCCAAAGCTCAGGTGGACCACACCACAGGAAACAGTGGTGATTGAAAAATCACCGTTAAAAATTCTTAGGACTACAAAACTTTTGGATCAAATTGATATTTGTGTCTTCCCTTCATCTAAGTCGATCTTATGAACAGGTTGGATGGTAAATAAACATTATGGTGGACCTAAAAGGATTTCAACCGTAGGTGTCCTTATCCCCACTGTTTCCTGTGGTGGGTGCGCTTGAGCTTCAGATCTACTTAATTTTTTTTTATTTTTTTATGCCTTAGAATGAGCTGGCAAAACTAATCGACAATGGGCCCTATTATTTGAATGGTGCGGATTGAGGGTACATGTATGCCATGTTTGCAGTCGCTCTGTTCATGTGTCTGTCCATCTAAGGTGAGTTAATCATAACCTCTGGATGGAAGATGAACCATCAGATGGCTGCCACAACACTTGATATTTGTCTAGGCTCATCTACATGATGCACCCCCAAAACAATGGCCAAGTCATTAACTATATGATTATGATATATGTGGGGTAAGTTCGTCCATCTTCATGGACCCCCTTACACCCCAAGACAAACCCAGTTGAATGGAGTCTTTATCTATATATGGCTTCTGTATACCACCAGTGCCACGTACGGATTTTAGGTGGGGCTTACCCTGATTCTTGTGAGAAATCCATGGCATCCATTGTTGTCTTTTTTAAAGCTTACGTAGGACATGAGCCCAGAAATGAGGCAGATCTAACACGCAAATGGGTCACAGTACAACAAACAATGTGGATTGAACACTCACGATTGTCATTTGTGGGGCCACACAAGTACTGGTTCAGGCTAATATTTTTGTGTTTTCAGTTCAACGTGGTGGGAATGGCTTTATGAATGGTTTGGATGGCATATAAACATTACCGAGAATCATAAGAATTTTCCTACCCACTTTTTTCAGTCAAGTGACTCACTTGTGTTTTGAATTTGTCCTATTTGTGGTCTCTTGTCCTAGCATGAGCTGACAAAATGGATGGACAGGGTGGATTTCTCACCAACATCACGGTGGCCCGGCTTAGCTTGTTGAGGGAAAGAAGGTAAACAAAAATTACGGTTATATTATGGCTTGACAGAGCGACAATTACTTAAAGATGCTTATATTGCCAGAAAAGTTCAAGGTTCAATAGATTTTGCTTTACTCAACTACTTGAGATGTGATCGATGGGATATGACTTTGACCTAAGTTAGCTGTGGGAACCTATGATGGAACTGAATTCTAAGTTGTTGAAATTTGCAATTCCAGAAACTTATAAGAAAATTCGTAGGCTCTGATGGGACCTATCACATTATGTGAAGGGCACTAGTCCACGGTGAAAACCCAGCCATGCTTCAAATGGGGTCATGCCCTAGCTGGCAATGGCTTTGAAGCTAACAAGCTAGAAGCTGTTACGTTGCTTTCCAATGTCCTGCCCAAGGAATTAGCTGTCTGTCAAAGCCCGGGCTAGGCTTGTCTTGGCTTTGGCCAAAAGTTTGAATTGCTCAGGCCAGGCTTATTCAAAATTTCAATTTTGCCAGGGTCCACTGAGAGCTCTTGAGGAATTCAATAAAGGCCTGTTTGGTTTAGTGTATTACCCAGTATTAGATGGAATTAAATTGAAAATACCACCAACTTAGCTCCATATTTTGTTTGGTTCTTTAATTGGCTATTAGCTTGGTAAGCTTTGGAAAATGAGCCAGGGGCTGCAGCAAGAAACCTTTCCCAAGATATTTGAGATTCGAGGTGTAATATTGTCTCCACCGATGCCTTGGGTTTTGCTGGATTCGAATGGATTCTTGACCTTATCATGGATATCAATGATTGACTCATTTGGTGGGTCAGCCCCATATGATAACATTTATCAGCTAGTGATTACTACACAAGTGGCAAATCCAATAGCTTGACTGGACTGATTTTGCTCCAGGTTATCTGTCCGCAGGGTTCAACCTTTTAACGTATGATCAGAAGTCAGACAAGCAGCCCAGGTTGCCATGAATGGTGCACGAGAGGGTGTTGTAGTGAGGGTGCGTGGATAAGACATATTTATCGATCGAAACTCCTGGCCAAGTATGGTGTGCATGTGCACTTCTACAGGGAACGACTTGCATGAGATCAACCCTTCCATCAGGTGCCTCACCTCATTGTTCGGCCTAAACTCCAAATCTCACCTCTTAATCTAAAATTCAGGTAGGCCTCACCAAAGGAAATAATGTAAAAGCATGCTTAAAAGTTAAAACATCTAAATTCATGTGGTATGGCCCACTGTGGAAAAAGTTGCATACAACGGACTGGAAGTCACATATAAACCACTGTATGCTCCACGCACAACTAATGGTGGACGTCCCCATCTCAACTCTTTCCCATGGTGCCTAATTTTTGGCTTCTAGGGTGAACTTGAGATAGTGCACTGATGGACGGTGTAGATCTCATGTGTACTCTCCCTGACATGGTGATCGGTTAATTTATAGTTGGCAAAATGGCATACAGTGGAGAAGAAAAAAAAAATAAAAATCGTATGGAAAATGTTTATTTTAATTCTCTTATATTGTTGCGCAGCACGCCAACAACGCTACTGAACCGAGATCCAATATCCGGTCTCACCTACAAATGATAAACAAGAAGAAGTATAATCTAGAAATACAATCAAAACATTCCACACAAACCGCAAGACAGAATATATGTGGAAAACCTCAACAAGGGTAAAAAATCACGGGTACAAACTTCCACTATGAAAAAAATGAGATTACAAGCAACATATTAACCTCTTGATGGTCCCATGCACAGAGATAACCCTTAGCCTAGCTTAGAAAACCATTTCTCATACCTTAGATCTCCTAAGAACTCCTATTTATAGTTTAGGCAACTTTCCTTTCGCATTCTTACGAAACCGTATCAAATTTACGCAGTCCGCATCAAATCCGCAAACGAATCTGCGTAACTTCGACTGGTCGAGTAGGCTCCTCGACTAGTCAAGCAGATCCACGACCGGTCGAGCATGGGCCTCGACTGGTCGAGCACATCGAACAGCAAAAATTGTGGCTCGCTGGACTTTGAGTCAAGCGAACCCTCGACTGGTCGAGCGGCCCTGTCCAGATGTGGCTCCACATCTCAACATACATATCGTTAAAAGGACAGTAAAAAATATGATTAAAATCTGAAAATGCTAAAAATTCAGAGAATGAAATGTTTAGAATTCATATATTTTTTACTTAAAAGGAACAATTATACATCTGCATATATGTGTCTATATATAAATAAGTTTAAAATACAAAATTAAATTAAAATAATTGAAATTCCTATATTATAAAACATAATATGTACCAAAAAGAATTTGAATGGTGCTCTTTCCCTTTCAAAATCCTTCCTCTTCAAGTAATATATATATATGGAAAAGGTACTATGCGCTCGAGCGTAAAGCAGTCGTCCATGAGGTCGAGCTGTGTGGGCCCCACCGTGATGCCTTTCGAACATCAACACCGTCCACCAGATGCACCATTCCATAGTGGGCCTGGACGGCCCAAAATCAGGTCAATCCGTGACTTAGGTGGGTCACACCACATACAGAAGTGCAGAGGGGCCGTTCACCATTAAAACATTCATAACCATTTTTGAGGACCCACCAAGATGTGTTTTGCAAATCCAGCTCATCCATTATGTGTGTCCCACTTGAATGAGGGTTCAGACCAAGTTTCAGGTGCATGGAAAACTCAGGTGGGTCCCACCAGTGCTTTTATATGTTTTTGGCATGTATACTTATGGTTTTAGATGGTGTGGCCCACCTAAGTCATGGATTGACCTGATTTTGGGCCATCCAGGCCCACTATGGAATGGTGCATCTGGTGGACAGTGTTGATGTTCGAAAGGCATCATGGTGGGGCCCACACAGCTCGACCTCACGGACGACCGCTTTACGCTGGAGATAGTACGTTTTCCCATATATATATATATATATATATATATATATATATACATATACATACACGCACACACACACACACACACACACACACACACTATTTCTTTTAAAAAATTTCACCTTCTACTGAATTTTTATTGATGTTTGTCAATTACCAATCTTTATTGTTTAAAATATTCTGAAATTTACGTACTTTGTTGAAAATCATGTGTTAAATCGGTTTCTTAATAAAAGCGTCTCATTTTTTAAACTTCCAAAATATACAAGCTTTTAAATGTTTAATTAATTATACTATTTGTTTTTTAATATGAAAATTTTGTTAACTATGATAGGCACACTAGACCCATGAACCAACGAGTGTTAGGGTACCCGATAAGTAACTCATTTAATTTAAGTCAATAAAATACTTCTTTTCATATGAGTTAGTTTAATAAGCACCACTGTAAAACTTATATATATATATATATATATATGGGAAAAGATACAATGTGCTCGAGTTGATGATAAGCTCCCGTGAGGTCGAGCTGTGTGGGCCCCACCGTGATGTGTTTCGACCATCAACACCGTGCATTTGATGGGTACCCTTTAAATTATGGGATATCCCAAAAATCAGCCATATATAGAACTCAGGTGGGCCATACCATCTAAAATTATGTGAAGACACCGTTAAAACATATAAAAGCACTTGGTGGGGCCTACCTGAGTTTTGCATGCACCTGAAACTTGGTCTGAACCCTCATTCAAGTGGGACACACATAATGGATGGGCTAGATTTGCAAACCACATCTCGGTGGGCCCTAAAAAATGGTTATGAATGTTTTAATAGTGCATGGTCCCTCCCCACTTCTGTATGTGGTGTGGCCCACACAAGTCATGGATTGACTTAATTTTTGAGACCTAGGCCCATGATGGAATAGTGCATCTGACTGATGGGTAGATGTTTGAAACGCATCACGGTGGGGCCCACACAGCTCGACCTCATGGGGCGTTAAAATCAGCTCGAGCGCATTGTACATTTGCCATATATATATAATGATTCTATGAGGTGGACCTCATGGGAACTTTCCATGCGGTTGAGCTGTGTGGACCCTATAGACACCACATTCCATGGTGGGCCACGGGCTTAAAAATCAAGTCGATCCATGACTTGGGTGGGCCACACCACATACAATAGATGAGAGTGGTAACCCAACCATTAAAATATATGTAATTATTTATTGAGCCCATCGAGATATGGTTCACAAATTTTGCCCATCCATTGTGTGTGTCCCACTTGGATGAGGGGCCAGTTCAACTTTCAACGGCATCTAAAACTCAGGTGGGTGCCACCAAGTGGTTTTATATGTTTTAAGCATGTCTTTATGTGGTTTTAGATGGTATGGCGCGCGCGCACACACACACACAAGTTCCATGTGAACTGGTGCGCAACTAAACATTCGGACACATATATGTGTGTGCACGCGTGCACGCTTAGTTGCGCACCAGTTCGCATGGAACTTGTGTGAACTTTTCTAAGAACTCATCATACATGATGTGACTCCAAAATATGAATGGTCCACATGAAGTAGCACCTCATAAAAAACCCCGGGCCTAATTTTTTACTTTTGATTCAAAACTTTGGTGGGCCATGAAAAATGAAATCAGTTTTCTCCCTTGATTTGCATTTCTCTTTGTTATGGCCCACCAGAATTTTAGATCAGGGTACAAATTTATACCTTGGGGTTTCATGGGATTCAACATCACATGGACCGTTCAGATTAGACGCCCATGACATGTGTGCATAGGTGTGCAGGTGAGCATGTATATATAACTTTTTGGCTAATAAGCGCTGAAGTAGAAAACAATGCAAGATACTTGAGGCATAAGTAGCTTATTTAAATACCTTTTACATGTCATGATCGTCAAGGCAGAACTCTCTCTCTCTCTCTCTCTCTCTCTCTCTCTCTCTTATGCCAAACTGGATCTTCATTTAGGAATCCTAACCGTTGGATTATTGGACCCACCATGGACAGAGTAGGACCATACTCGATGAAGATCTATTTAGGATTTTCAGGTCGATTTGGGTTATGTCATGTTAAGCTCAAGCCTAGTTACAATTCAATGGGTTAGTTAAGCTATGGTAGGACTAGATTGATTTCAGGTATGTGAGGTCAAGTCTGTAGGTAATGGTCTCTAGGTTGACCCCGACCTAACCCAAAGCTAACGTATTGCCACGCTTATCAATCAGAATGTTCCTTATCATAATACAATGTTTTGCAGAATCTGGACTCGGGCTGATGGCCGGACCCACATGCCAATGAGTCATGGTCTCATGACTCGAAAAATCAACTCTTGACTCCATTTCTATTGGGGTCATGTTGACTCAATGACTTAGATCGTTATTTGACTCAACTTAATATTTAATAACTAAATGAATATTATTTATAAATATTTTCAATAGAGATATATTTATAACATAAAATAATACCGGAAAAATGCAAAAATGGAATAATGCTTGGCTTGTCTGTTTGATTGGGGTAGTGAACATATGGGTGTAGCTGGAATAAAGGTAGAGTATGGATTAAAATTCAAATGAGTTTTTTTTTTTTTTCAACATGGGTAAAACCTATTCCAGTACTAATGATAATTCATTTCCAGTAATACAAACAATATAGTATATAATAGAAATCCAGATATGTCACTACGCCAAAATCGCCGTTTTGCGACGGACCAAATCCGTCGTAAAACCAAATAAACGACGGACTTTGTCCGTCGCTTGGTCCGTCGCTGTTTACTGGGTCGTTTTTGGTTTTACGACGGATTTTATCCGTCGTTTCATCTGCGACGGATAAGATCCGTCGCATCATAGCGACGGATAAGATCCGTCGGTTATATTCAAAAAATTAGTCGTCACTAAAAACATTAGCGACGGATAAGGTCCGTCGCTAATATGAGTAAGCGACGGACTTCAAATCCGTCGTTGATTTTCTACGTTCAGAAATTAGCGACGGATTTGGTCCGTCGCTAAAATATCTGTAAATAGAAAAAATATATTGATAATTTTTTTATTTTTTTTTTATTATTTTTTTTTTAAAAAAATCTTGCACCTGATAGTCATTCAAAAAATAATTCACACTATTGTTTGATAATAATCCTATTCACAAAATTGGTAACAACTCAATTCAATAAAAGAGGAAATGACCCAAGTGGCCCACTCCAAAAATTGACTTCAACCCTCCTAACTAAACACTTCTTACTCGGAACTTCAACTGTTGGCTATGCCTTGCCTCGAATTAGCTACTTAGTATCTTCTCTTGTTCAAACTTCTTTTGAGCCTTTCCTACATTATATTACAAACAACCAGATTCAATCCAAGAAAAAACTAGTTTAGTCAATCCTTCATATATTACAAATAACCAGCTCAAATCCATGAAAGGTGAATAGTTTAATCAACTGAAACCAATTAACAAAATAAAAGATTAGAATTCATGAATTCATCCTAGCCATTAGAGGTTCAGGTAACAACGTTTCTTAACTTCATAGCATTCACTGGGAGAGCATAATACAGTTTGAAAAGATCTTTAGATATTGGAATCAATACACAACAGCGCAATGCAATCTGCATTTAACGCACTAGTGTCTAACAAAATGACCAAATGAAAGTGCAGGAACTGCGAAATTCCTATTTCCCAACAAGATACACCTGCATAATGAGAAGATAACAACAACTTGTCAGTGCTTGTAACTGCTTTCATTTATGAAACTGCATCTCTATTACCATTTGGTCCATGAAACCAGACCCAAAAAAATATCTTTGATTCCCCCATCCATCCATTCAACCATCATACAGTTATATTCATAAATACATACACATAAATGTATCGTATGATTATATACATATGCAAGGATGGACTTGTTTCAAACCATTCATCCAATGCACTCTACCACGTGTCTACAAGTCAGCTAATGCACCCCCCATTGTATATGCGAGTATGGTAGGCCAGTGAAACATCCAAGCCATCCACTAGGTGGAGTTCACTGTATAGAGCCCAAAGATAAAGGTGGTCCATTCAGTTGGTGTGCCATGATAGTAGAAATAAGCCAAGCGGATTAGAAAACTTTGGCTCTTTTTTTTCACAACCGTACATTCGTTCAGTTGATTGTGGCCCACCTGACTAATGGACTGACTTGATTCTTGGGATAGGGAATCTCATCATGATGGATGGGCTTGGACATTCCACTTGTTCGCCTTGCTAGAATATGTGGTGGCATGTGCATTAGCTGACTTGAACATGCATGTGGGCTTAGCAAAGCTCTCTATGCATCAGCTAGGGGAATAGTTTTCAGAGGATCATGAACTTTGAATTTTCAAGGAACATGGGGAGGAATTTGAAACAAACGTAACATGTATTTAGGTAATTTGGAGGCATACGCGTGTGTAGCAACCAACGTTTTAGATTGTACCTGTTAGCCCCATCAACAGTGTGGAGTTTACCTCCACTGGGAATTGGGGCATTTTTGCTGTTTTAAAATGTTGCTGCAATATGCGAGTAGCTTGTTGGCAGTCTTAATTGTGTAGTGTGGAATTATGTTTGGCATGTGAGTCGGTATCAATGTGAGCCTTTGCCATTTCCGGTTCCAAGACCTTAGTAAAAAGGAAGGTGAATGTCTACTTGGCAGCCAATCATAATTTCTTTTGGCCAATCTACCATTTAAAGCCAACCCCAAATCGATGGAAGAAAGGCTCAGATGATGATTGTATAACAGGAATTTGGAAACCAGAAATTGAAGTTTGGATCATGGGTTTATGTGTGTGTGTGTGTGTATATATAATGAAAATGTTATTTTTTCTTCTTTTCAACCAGTAGTTTTCATTTTTAAAAAAAGTTTTAAATCCTTAAAAAAAAAACTGTAATTTGCAGATGAACTACATTCTGTTCGTGAAATAGAAGAGAAAGGAAAGAAGAGACATACCTTCTCTGAAATTTGTGGTTATCTCTGCATTTTTCTGTTTGGTTTGTTGCGGATTTCAGTTGTTCTAAATCCGACATAGCTTCAATGGCAAAACACCGAAATGGCAATGCAAAACCTTCTGACAAAAATGTTGCTGGGGCACCCAGTGCTTACACGATCAATCTTGATAACTTCCAGAAGCGGCTGAGAGTGTTCTATTAACAACCAAGGTAAAGTGTTCCGCCATAATCAATTAATAGAATTGATAGAAGAAAGATCAGATTGTAATATGTTTCTTCGTTTGCTTACTATGCAGAAGTGTCATTTTTGAATGCTATTGTAAGCTCCTAATCATGGCTGGTCGAATGAAAACAAAACAATTGTCCACTAACTAAAACCACAAGTTTAGAGGGAAAAGGAAAGGGAAAAAAAAAAGTCAAGGTATATATAGAGAACATAGAATCAGTACATACCACAAACCACACCAGCTCTTTCATTACAAGAGCTTTTGTAAGATAGTGCTTCTTCAAAGTTTCATGGACTCTGGCTTGGACATACAACAAAAACAAAAGAAATCAAAATACAGTTTTATGTGCATAAGTGCAGCATGTTTGCATTCTTAAGAGTAAAAATAACACACTATGCAGGAATTCAACAGAATCAAGAATCAAGAATCACTGAAAATATATCCCAATAGTATGTCGCACTGGGCCATCAGCTGCTTGTCTGTTAACGAAAAGGAAATCTCTAGTGGAGTTGTTATTGCTACTGCTATTAGCACTAGCACTAGCACATGTAGAGAAGGGCTTTACTCGGAAATCTCTATTGGGTTATTCTTTATCGCCATCATCTTGCTCAAACTTCAAGTGTAGGCTTTGTCAAGAACATGAGATCACAGTGGATAACGTCCAACTGTTAAGTGCTTGTGACACCCAATCCTTCCAATAGGTTGGCGGTTTGAGCGATAAAGAGAGCCAACAACAATGTATGATTAGCGATGGATAACACCCAACATTATGCATCGAATTTTCTAAAACTTACATGATTAGCGGCGGTTGCTTCTTATCAACCGTTTAAAAATGACCAATGTAAAAGAGTGCCAACATCACAACCATCTTCGAAGATTGCCGACACGTAAATTCTCTATGTAACAGATCGGATCCCATGTTGACCCACACCTTGTCTTGAACAACAACACAAGACGAGAATAAGATTTTTGTCCAAGTGAGAGCATTCATGCTAAGCTAACATGCGCCTCTGCAGGGTTGAGAGGACACTTAACGAGAACATCATGTGGGCCCTGCTCTGTAGATGATTTGGACCACAAATCAGGCAGGCCACATGTATGTTGAATGCGGATTGTCGTCAATTTCTTTATGAACCATGCAGTCTCTGTGCACACGAAGCCCGACTGATGCATGATGAGTTGAGGATGAAACAGCGGTTACCTGCAGAAGTGCAAGGGCTCAACATATATTGGATTCAAAACAAGATAATATAGTCCTTATTTTTGGAGTTGTGGGACAAACTGTTGGGTGGTTGAGGAACATGTTTGAGGATAAGTGCAACTAAAATGAGAATCTTGTGTGGATTAGTGGCGAGAGACGGGGAAGGATAGAATGAATGGATGCATTTGAGGGAGCTTGGGAGATAGGAAACAAAACAAGGGATAAGTAGACTTAGTTTGGTCATATCCAACAGACTATTATCTAGCTACACCTTTCAACAAACAATTATTTTCAAACTGAGCATGCTTAATCGAGAGACTGAATTTTTAAAACTAAAATGAGAAAGGACAAGATCTGATATGCTAATTGAACTGGGCTTCATATAGTCCGGGATCTCTGGATTCCTAATAGGGCTATCAATTATTACAGATTTGACATTATAGACCTGAATAAAATTGAAAGAAGAGAAAGAAAATACCAAGTTAATCTACTAAAAATGATAACCTTGATTTGAATTCTATGGCCATAGACCATTGCATGTCACATTCAATCAATTAATTATCTTGGACACTTCCAATTAAACCTCATTAAAGTACTTTGCCCATGTCACATTCAACCAATTAATAATTTGAATCATCGCCATAGACCATTGCATGTCAAATTTATGTAACGTTTTGTATGACTAAAATAAGGGTAAGATGGGAACCTGGAATCATGGGATTGAACAAGCAGTAAACAAAGCACAATGATAGAAAACCACATTGCCAATCTTGTACTCACTAATGGATTGAACAACTTTCCAATCATGAGATCCAAATAATACCCACTAAGAAAGCATATCAAATGGTCCTGCAAACCCCATTTAGAAAATAAAAATAAAAATCGCAAGGAGAGATGAAATGCCGACCTTCTGCTTCTTGAGCCTTTCATTCTCTTCTTCCAGACGTGAAACCTTGTTCTCCAGCTTGTTCATGTACGCCTGCCACAATGAGGAATAAATTCTCAGTCTTAAAAAAACAGAAAATGGAAGTAACTGGTTTTCAAAACAAGCAACCTGATTTTCCATTTCATTTTTTAAGGGGTGCATGGTTGTATGATGAAATCCATGTTTTTATGTGTGTATATGCATGCATGAATGGATGGAGTATGGATGGATGTATGTATGCTTGCACGGATGGATGGATGAGGTGTGTTGGTAAATGTGTGTATGCACGCATCATGATGGATGGATGGATCCACAATTTTCTCCATGTTTCCCTGAGTCAACGATATGTGCTTTTAGGCCCCATTAAGGGAAAATTTATTATTCCTAAATATGCAAACACGCATCTTTTTCGCTATTATTTGATAATTAAATAGGCAAATATGTGTTTTTTAGCATCAATAATATATCATTGAAAAATTCCATTATTTTTCCTATGTTTTTATAAGGTTTCCTTGAGTCGGCGTTACATGCTTCTAGACTCATTAAAGATAAACTTATTATGTATCGTCTTCTTTTGCAATTATTTGATTCCTAAATATGCAAATATGTGTATTTTAGTATTCCCTGAAGTTTCATTAAGAAATTCCACAATTTCCTCATGTTTCTCCAATGTTTCCCTTAGTCGATACATTTCCGTGCATTAACAATGATATCGGCGACATCGATACATGTTTCTATATCCTAGCTAGTGATACGTATAACAATACCGATACTAAGAACACTGGCGATAGGCGATAAGTGATGCAATCATATCCAAAATGAGCACATGACATTCAAATGCCAAACAAACAACCAATAAATTTTAAAAAGACCAAGGTATTATGTAATGGTAACGGTGCCATAATGGCTTTGGTGCAAACCATTACTATTATAGGCCGTTACAACTGTTACAGGGGGTGTAATGGTTAATTTTTTTAAAAGAAAAAATCTCAAGAAAGTGGAAGAAAACCCAAATATTTAGAGGACTCCAAATATGTATTATTTTCTAATATTGAGCACGTTTATGATGGTGAAACAATCCGCTCTTTGGTAGAATCCTGTCTTGACCTGCTTGATGATTTTATGAACTTTTCAAGCTTAGATTCACTATAACACTCATATATTTGATCTAAATAGAAAATGAGATGAAAAAGAAAATCTGATCTAGTGCATGCATGTGTAGATGCACAGAGTTTACATGCATCCCAACTATCCACACTCAAAACAAAAGAAAAAAAAAAAAGAATTTTGCTGAAATTTTAGAACTGAGTATTCATTCCAAAAAAAAAAGAGCTGAAAATTAAAAAAAAAAAAAAATTTATCAAAAAAATAGAAAATGAGATGAAAAAAATCTTAGGCCATGTTTGGAAACCTAGATTCCATGTCAATCAATGGAAAAGGAAAAGGGTTTTCCTTTAATGTGGCCATTTGTGTTGTTTGGATAGCAAAAAAATGGTGGATTCCAACAAGCAATCCTTACACTTTTCCGAATTTGGATTCTTGGCGAAGAAACTAGGTGAGCATTGTGAGAGGAACATGAGATTCCCACTTATTACCCAAATAAGAACTCAAAATTGGAATCCATCTTTCAATAATTCTCATGAAAAAATCATCATTGGATGATTATTGTTTTTTTTTCCCCTTTATTTTGCCTTGGATTTCACATGTCCTTCGTGTAATATTCCATGGAGATGCAAAATCATGTAACCATTTAAAAGTTTGCACCAATGGGATTAAAGCAGATGCCTATAAAGAAAGGGAAAATATATGCCATGTATCTTAAGGTTTGCACAGGCATATGGTAGCAATTGTGCATAGACCACGAACAAGATAATCAACATGCATGTTAACAAATCATACTTTCATGGCATGCAAAAGAAGCAAGGTGAGCTGTTAGTAATTTCTTTGCTCAATTAAGGATGGTACAAAGATTTAAGAAGAGTTCTACGTACAAGGTGAGGCCGTGCTCTATTGTTAGATAGTAAGTCCATCAGTACAACAAAAATATCTTGCACAATTGTTAGAAAGTAAGTCCTATGGAATTGATTACAGAACTCAGAAACCTGTCAAAAGAACATTCCAAAGGGTAAGAAACTGCATAGGCCATAATATGAACAGATGATGGGACAATGAAATAAACACACTGAAAGTTCTTCAGCATCTCCAACAAAAGGTGAGCCCATCGGTTTGGTTGCAAGAATATTCCTTTCGGTGTGCCGAAATGCCCACATGATAGAATCCATGACAAGCTTAAGTTGCTAGTATGGATTAACAAAAGAAAATAAATAAATAAATGATACACCAAAAATGGAAGAAGAAGAAGAAGAAGAAGAAGAAGAGGAACTAATAATGGAGCGATTGAATATTTAGAGAAAAATACACGCATGATATGCCATGGACATACAAAAATATGCATGGGTGCAACATTGATGTAAAGCTTAACTAACCTGACTTGACAAGTGAATCAAAGCATGGAAACAATGTGTAGCAATTACACGTAATAAAGAAAAGAATTTCAAGTGGTGCTCTAGATAATCTTCGAAATTTTCGTTATCTGAAATAAAGAAAAAAAGAGAAGAAACATTAGTACGAAAAAAAAGTGCAACCATGTATCATGTATGCATGCTTCAATCAGTCATGTTAGCATAAGTACCTCAAGCGTGCATTAAAAAACGGCTTCAAATATGTGAGGCACGTCCTCCATCATTACTCCTTGTACTGTAAACATCACCACCAAGATCTATTATCGGGGCCCAACCAAGTATCGAGATTCAGGACATCACTAGTTTCATTGTGGTGGGATACAGTAACTGCTAGGAATCTAAGACTAGAAAGATCACGGCAAAAAGCATTTATTTACAAGAGAATATGATGCTTGATGGAAGAATCCAAAGGACTAAAAACTCAATCTTGTTTGTGTACTCAAGTGCACCAAAAGAAACTTGGCATGGGTACATGGTTGGTCCAATGTGACATGGCTGAGCCAATCTAATTTTTGGGCTGAGTAATAATAATAATAAAATTAGAAAGTAAGAAAAAAAAATCATTACTTAGTTTCACAATGATTAAGCAATTAACTCTTAAATTACCAATAAAAAAAAGTTAACATGATTGTACCCAGTGTTCGAGTTGTCGGTATCGCTACAAGTTTCGCTGGCCAGAGATAAAGATATAATATCGTTATCGCCGATAATATCGCCGATAACCAGAAAAAAATGGGGAAAACTTGGGGAAATTGATGGAATTTTTCAGTGAAATTTCAAGACATGGCTAAATACAGATATTTACATATTTAGGAATAAAAAATTGTGAAAAGAATACATTACATAATAAGTTTTCATTTAATGGGACCCAAAAAGCATGCAATGCCATAAAAAATCACTTTAATAACAACCAAAATAAGTTTATATATTACAAATGCAGCTGGCATACATTAATTAAGACACGTAAAAGTAAATGAACTCAAAGAAAAAAACAAATATATGATTGATCCAGAACTTTTGTGGCCCATTAATCGTCGATCACCACTTTTTCCTTTGGTATGGTCCACTTGATAATTGGATGTGCTTATTTTTTGGATAATAAGCTAAAATGATTTGGTATCTACACCGTTAACTCATTTTGACAAATCATTTTATGGTATGGGCCAAAAAATGAAATGAATCCAAATCTTAGGTGGACCACACCACATGAAAAAGTGATCATTGAATGGCAACCATTAAAAAAATTACGGGGGCTACATAAGTTTTGGAGCAAGCTAATATTTATGTTTTCCCTTCATCCAGGTCTATTAGACCTTATGAACAAATTGGATGGAAAATAAACATCATGATGGGCCCCGGGAAAGCTTCAACGGTGGATATCATTCCCACCACAAATTCCTGTGGTGTGGACCACTTGAGCCTCATATCTAGCTACATTTTAGGCACATTCCCTAGAATAACATATTAAAATGGATGAACGGTGTAGATAAAACAAATATATCATGGTGGGCCTTACAGAGCCCTGACAGACCATCCATCTCTAGGCTCCTGATCCGCGCCAATGTAGATTTTCCCAACAGCAGAGTTACCTGAGAACTCATCATATGTGATGTGAGTCCAAAATCTGAACAGTCTAAGTGATGCAACACTCCGTGAAACTTTTATGGTTCAATTTTTGCTTTCACATGAGACTTCAGTGGGCCATTATAAAAGAAAACAATTTTTTCTCTTGATTTGCATCTTTCTTTGCTATGGCCCACCAGAGTTTTAGATCAGGGTAAAATTTGGTTCCTGGGAATTTCATGGGATGCCACATCACATGAATAGTTCAGATTGGAGGCCCACTACACGTGTGAAAAAATGCGTACATGCCTCATGTAGCCGTGCTCGGTGAAAAAGGACGCGGATTAGCTATATGACGGGTTGAGTTAGCGAGATTGGCCTCTTGAAGTGACGTCACAAAGTTATGTGGATCCTATCATGATGTATGTATTGTATCCACACCGTCCATCCATTTGGAGAGAACATTTTAAGGCATGATCCAAAGAATTAGGCGATCCAAAACTATAATGGGCCCCACCACAGAAAACAGTGGAGTGAGTTATACCCACTGTTGAAACTTTCCTAAGGTCCACCTTAATGTTTATTTGAGATCTAATTTGTTCATAAGTTAACACAAACATTAAATAAGGTAAAACACAAATATCAGCTTCATTGGAAACTTTTGTGGCCATTAGAAATTTTTAATGGTGAGCGTCACTCTCTCCACTTTTTCTGTGGTGGGGTCCACTCGAGATTCGGATCTTAATCATTCTTTGGCTCATGACCTAAAATGGTCTCAAAATGGATGGACGGTGTGGATACAAAACATACATCATGGTGGACCCACGAACTTGGTGACGTCACTTGATGGCGAGTTCGCTACTCAACCCATCGATCTTAGCATCCACGCTTTGATAAAAAAGGGCTCCGAACCCATTTTTCATCGAGAACCACGAAACCCCTGGATTCTTCCCCAAATCTTCAGATTTCTCTGGATTTTATTTTATTTTTTCTCATTTTCTTCCTAAATCAATTCCGTTAACAATCTAATAGAAGAAAGAAGAAAAGGGAATCAAATTTTCTTTACTGAGGAAATCCACCCTATTGAAAGTCTCTCTCTCTCTCTCTCTCTCTCTCTCTCTCTCTCTCTCTCTCTCTTCTCAATTTTTTTGAAATATTTTTTCAGATCGTTGGATTGTGATCACGTGAACTATCGGCAAATATATCGGCCGATATTGCGAACACTGATTGACAACTGGACTTTTCGCAAAAAATCGATAAAATCGCCAAAAAATCGGCGATACCAGGAAGAGAAACGAAAAAAGGGAGTTTCGGTGTCGCAACTCTAGCGATACCGAAATTATCGGCGATAATTCGATAATTTCGCCGATAATTTAAACACTGATTGTACCCCATTTGAGGATGATTGGCGGTAGTGTTATGACCAGGTTAAAACAAGGGCAAGTGTACCACATTAACCACTTTATTTTCTTCTTTTTTATGAGCTGATATTTTTACTCAAATAGGAAATAAACAAAAGAGGAAGCAAAGTTCCAACGATGAGCAACCCTATCTACTTTCATTGAGAGTTAGCAGCTTCATTAGCTTCCTCCATGACAAAAAGATGCATCTGAAGGATCTGATTATCAATTTTGGTAGTAAATAACAATGGCGTCAAGGTTATTTGTCCAGGAGGGAAACCCATTTGATTCTGCAATAATCGCATCTCGCTACCATAATTGAAGCATTGAATAAAGGAGAGGGAGATGGCCTTGGTTGATATATGCGAAAGTTGGCAACTCAAAAGACAGACGACCTTCTACACAGCAATACATACCACGATATAACTTCATATCATTTTACATACAATAAAAAATGAAGAGGAACAATAACCATGATATATGGCTAAACTTACTTGTTTATAATTTGGCGAGTGACAAAACTTCACTCCCGGCATCGTAAATTTCTAGCATAGTCCCCGAAACAGGGTCCATCATTGGTGGCACAAATGTTTTCCAATTTATGATTGATCTTGACCTTGTCCACAAATGTTTCAATTAGCTTGAGAGTCTCCGCTTAACCAATCTGTTTAGACATAAATCTTATTTAGTATTGCCAGAATAATACATTTATCATTCCTTAAAAGGATGTATGCACATTGTAGAAGCGTAAAGATTGTGCATGCACAAGTGTGCACCGAGAATTGATGCACATTATCTCTCACAGAGTCATAATCAAATATTAGTGAGCAGGAATCTCTGCATAGGCATATGAAAATTTGAATTTTGAAATGCTTTCTAGTTTCCATCCATCAATCCTTCAATGGTGGAAGGTAACGCGTAGAATTCTCACTGCTCACTGTGCACATTGAAGTTGTCCAAGAAAAAAATAATTCCCAAACATTGATCTTACAATGCAGAAGTTTTACATATGATGTTTTAGAGCCAAAGGGCCCTCCTCCCCGCTAATTTCTTTGATATAAGCTCGCTGTACATTCTGTTTCAAGCATTAGTCATGAAAATATGCGCATCATTAGTATTTCTCAAAAACAAATATACACATTATTACAAACTAGAGCATCTACAAACCCATGGAACCAAACAAGTGTCATAAGATTCTCTTCACACCAATAACATACCTGTACACATTAAGCATGTCCAGAAAGATCAATGATAATTGTGATAAGAAGTACGTTCCAAGTGCGTTGGCTACAGGTGTTTGTCTGCCAAGTAGAGACACTTCATTTTACTCGTGTATGATACTCACAAGTCACAAGGTAAGATACAATAGACATACACATGACAATAAAAGGCAATAAAATTGCTAGATCGACATGCTAAAGGTGCAACCAACCGGACATTGATCAACTACGCGCACAAAGGCGCCAAATCTCCTAGAGAAAATTGCGGTTGGTACTTACAGTCATGGTTTTCAAAAAGGGTACCATATCGACCCGATACGACTATATGATATCACGTATCGGCATGATATGACACGCAATAAGGACTGTATTGGCCCATGTCAAAACATGTCTGTAATGTATTGGGGGGAGGGGGGGTGTTTTATCTTGGCAGTAATGGTGTCAAATCAACCTTATAACCCCAATACCTGCAAGCCATTTTTCAAGGGCCAACACACTTTTAAAATTTTTTTTTTAAATAAATAAATAAAGCTATTTTTGGGCCATTGATTTCTTTTTACCTTCAAACCTTATAACCATGCTTAATACCTGCAATATGTTGAGCACAGTTTTCATCACATCTAAATTTGTTAGAAAATCAACATTTTGGCGTGCACATCAATAATTTCAATCCATTTCTAAAAGACCTGATAAAAGCGATAAGCGACTAGCTATTAGGAAGCATGGTACTAACGACGTTAGTAGAAAAATTAAAAAGAAAAATGTATCAGCAGATGGATTTTTAAGAAGCGAGAAAAACCCTGTCACTTGTTGTGGACACTAAACAGAATGGTACCTGATTTGGAAGTTCCTTCAGCATCATGCGGTTCCCTAATATTATTTACTGATTCACACAGCATCATATTCATGCACATTGCTTGTTAAATGCTTTGATATCACCATCACTTTGTATAAAATTACATATACGAACAAAGTTATAGGCCCAGTTGGAAAAAAGTGAAGATGTGCATATGCCATTATTATTTAAAGGCTCGACTTGCCTTTTCGGATGTGCTTTTGCTTGCCAAGTGCGGATACACCAACATTAAGCAAAGGGGAAATTCCATCAAACTTGCTCATCATGGTAAGTGGATTGGCCTAAAGTTCAAACCAAGTAATCATCATTTTGTCCGGATAGGACATTCTACACATGATTGGTTAGTAAGAAATGATTCTCTGAGATAGTTCACATACACCGTATGCGTGACCATTTCTCTTGAAGAAAAGAAAAAGGAAAAAAAAAAAAAAAAACCTCCAGAGCCGCCTTTCTTCATGATCAATTGAGTCATTGTTGAAATCTTCTCCAGAAGTTCCATCCTGCAAATGTAAAATCTCAATTGCAAGAACATCCAATGGCCCAATATATCCCCTTAAAAAATTTCTAATTAAGAGTTTTGAATGTTGAATCCCTAATTAGGGATTTTCAGTTTTAATCTATAATCCACAATTAGGGAATCGACACTACATGAGCCTACAGAAAAACAAAAAGCAACATTTCTATTAGTTAATGGATCAGATTTTGATCATAGACTACACAACAATGAAGCCTCAAAATCATTATTAACTTTTCGAGGTTTTTTCCTACAATAACCGTTATACCAACATTTTCAAGATTTCAACTTCCATAAAACCAACATGCATATAAATAAATAAATAAAAGAAAACTATAGAAGTTGCATTTTGTACCCAACTATTAGTCAATGAAAAGAATCTACAATGACAAAAGTATATATCTTTAACATTTAAAATATAATAATTTAAAGAGGCAATCTTCACACATGACTAGTTAGAAAATAATTTACCATCCACCTAGTGCATAAATTCCAAAGTTTCAAGTGTGTCTGACATCCCACTCGTCCAAAAGGTTTCGCCCCACCCACGAAGAATGCTCAACATAAAAATCAAATCGTCCACTCATCATGTGGCCTACACCAAAGAAAACAATTGGCAGATAACTGCCAATTTGATAATCCTAACAAGATTCATGTGTTGAAGTTTTGCAATAAAAAAAACCTCATTTTTGAATTCTTCATTCCCTTGCCTCAAATTCTTGGAAAGCATTTTCCCTGCTATTTCCTAACCATTCATCGGCTTACCTTGAAAGTAACCATCCAGCAAATTTGGGTTTAATTACAATCAAGAAGCACATAAATCCATCCATTCTTAAAATGATCATGTAATAGCAAATTTGGCAGTGAAAGTGGCAAAAAATTAAAAAAAATCTAGTTCCGTTAGCTAGCCTTTTGTACGAAATAGACGTATCACATCACGCTATTTACCTTAAGACAATCAGGATCTCATAATTCCTGTGTTTAACCATAACCACCATCCGCAAACTCATGACTAGCCAAACCAACCATTGTAAGGTGTAGGTAGTAATCAGGCTTAACAGGGCATCATATATATAACCTACACAACATATATATTCATTATAATAAAGCACATAAGCTATAGTCATACCACAACTAGAAAGGTAAACACATCAAACCACCTTATTTACTTCTGAGAGCTGATCACCTACAACCAATGTATTCTAACTTGTGATGCAGCCAAATATTTTATGAAACACGTCTTCCATCATTTTACAACCAAATACATCGAATCAGGCAAGGAATCCTATTAGATTGCGAATAATATGAAAAAAAAATCAGATCTAATCTCCAAACCGAATCTATAAAGAAACCGTAATAAGATAAGATGGACAAGATCTCTCCATAATCCATGAAAAAACATCATTCGGGAAAGAATATGTTTGCTCTAGCCCCAAACGTGCTGCAAGGGCCTGCGTCGTATGTATGCTCTGTCCCCAAACGGGCCATTTCTTTTCGACATTGATTGAGTAGCAGTAAATCCCAGATCCCCAATAAATAAATAAATAAAACATAGAAGGTGAAATCCCCAATTCCAAAAATCCTCGATCCCAAAATCCTAAAATCCCCAAATCCCTAATTTGTAAAATTAGAAAAACCCCAATTCGGGGTCCACATTCAAATCTGTAAACCCTAAAATCCCCAAATCCCTAAATGAGGGTCCAAATCAAATCAAAAATCCATAAATTACTATATCCCCAAATTCCTAAATCAGCATTGAGATTGAGAGAGAGAGAGAGAGAGAGAGAGATACCTCACGTTCGATCGTTAACCGAGCTTCAGAGAGAGCGAGGGGGTGCGTCGGCAGGGCATTCGTGGATCAAAGACACACACAAGAAAGGTGACAGAGAGAGAGAGAGAGAGAGGAGGGAGAGGGGAGGGGATTAGGACGAGAGAGAGAGAGAGAGACTAAGATTAGGGCGAGAGAGAGGAGAGTGGACGCGGATCGCCTTCATTGATGTGTTTAGGGCGAGAGAGAGGAGAGGGACGCTGATTAGCCACCGACGGGATGTGTGGCGAAGTGAGGTCACCAAGTTCGTGGGGCCCATTATGATGTATGTGTCGTAATCCACAGTCCATCCATTTGGAGATATCGTTTTAGGGCGTTATCCAAAAATGAGGCAGATCCAAAGTTTAGTAGACCCACGACGAAAAAAGTGGGGAGAGTGATTCCCACCGTTGAAAGCTTCCTAAGGCCAGCCATGATGTTTATTTGAAATCCAAACTGTTCACAAGTTAACAAAGACATGAAAGAAGGTAAAACACAAGTATCAGCTTGATCGAAAACTATTATGGGCCTTAAAATTTTTTAATGGTGGGTGTCACTCTCCCCACTCTTTTCTGTAGTGTGGGCCCCTGGAGGTTTGGATTAGAGTCATTCTTTGTTTATTAAGCTAAAATGATCTCTCCAAATAGATGGACGGAGTGGATACAAAGAATACATCATCATGGGGCTTACAGAGCTTAGTGATGTTTGTCTCGCTACTCAACCCGTCAGTGGCTGATCCGCGTCCAGGAGAGGGTGGGATTTCCTACGAAATCCTTTAACAGGAAGTCCCCGCACAAGGATGTTGGGTGGGGCCCACCGAGATGTTTGTGAGAAATCCACCCCGTCCATCCGTTTCATGAGATCATTTTAGAATGTGTGACCAAAAATTAGGTGCATCCAACATTCAAATGGACCACACGAGAGGAAACAATGGGAGTTCAGTGAACACCGTACACATTCAATCAATATTGTTTTCCCATGGTGTGGTTCACATGAGATTTTGATCTACCTCATTTATGTGATATAGTATTAAAATGATGTTCAAAAATTGATGGACGGTGTGGGTTGATCCCAAATTTATGGGCCTTACAAACAATTATGGTCCAATCCGTCCCCTTATTGGTGGTGTGGCCCATTTAATCTTTGGATATGATTCATTTTTTGGATAATTCTCTAAAACGATCTCGAAAAATGGATGAATGGTGTGGGTTGATCCCAAAATTTCAGTAAATTCAAAACTCAAGTAGACCATGCCACACGAAACAGTGTGTAATAATGATTTCCACCGTTGATACCTTCCTTGGGCCCACAGTAACATTTATTTGCCATCCAACCTATTTATAATATCAAATATATATGAATGAAAGGAAAACACAAACATCAGCTTGATCCAAAACTTCTATGGCCTCCAAGAATTTTTCAATGGTAGAGGTTCAATCACACTATTTCCTGTGGTGTGGTCCACTTGAGCTTTGGATATGCTTCCTTTTATTCTTTAGACCTCAAATTATCTGTTAACGTGGATAAACGGAATGGATAAAATAAATAAATAACGGTGGACCCCACAAAGTTTACTTTGGTAAAGATAATGACTAACTCACCTAAATATAGAGGGGTTTCCTTAAAGCATTCATAATCATATATTGGGCTTGCCTTAATGTGATTCACATATCCAACTCACTCATTATGTGTGTCCCACTTGGATGAGGGGTCAGACCAATTTTTAGCTGCATCCAAAACTCATGTGGGCCCCACCAAGTGCTTTTATATTTTTTATGATGTCTTGACATGGTTTTAGATGTTATGGTCCACCTGAGTTTCGTTTACGGATGATTTTTAAGATATCTCATAACCTAAAGGGGACACATTAAATGCATGGTGTTGATGTTCGACACACATCATGATGGGGCCCACAAAACTTATTAACATCAATTCGTAGATTCTCGCAAGGTCATTAAGTTGGGTCAAAATTTTGCCAATAATATTTAGCTCATTTTATATGTATAGTCCATTCACTCTATTTTATTGATCAATACCCTCAATTTGACTAATTACTCGCCCCAATCAGGCTAGCTACATGTGAGATAGGCATTGGGAATACAAGATTGATCAACAATTTGAGTGAAATTTGATTTAAACATATGAAATTATTTACTCTTCAATCTGGACTAATTCAATTGTCCAAAAATGGTTAAATGTTCAATTAGTAGATGTGCCTAATAATTTATTAAAAAATACTTTTTTTCACAGATAAATATCAATATCCATTTAAAAATTACATTTTTTTTTCAAAATGTATATTTTTTTACTCTTAATTTTTCTTTGAAAACTTTTAACATAATATCATTTTCGTTATAAAATATTTCAAAAATAAATTAAAATACAAATTCTGAATTTTTATTTTCAAAATATCTTAAATTTTTACAATTTTTTTCCCAACAATTCCAAAATGCCGATTTTTTTTCTTCAAAAGCATAATGTTGTTTTCAACTTTTCAATTTTTTTAAAAAATTATATATATATATATATATATATATATATATATATATATATATATTCAAAATCTTAGTGTTTTTATAAATAACTTTTTCTTTTAATTTCGAATTTTGAACATTTTCAATTATTTTTCAAAATCACAAAATTTTTCAACTAATTTATTTTTCGTTTCAAAATGTTTGTTTTTTCATGAAGTATCGATTTTTTTATATCATTTTATTTTAAAAATTTTCAATTCTTTTTCACTTCTCCATTTTTTTAAAAAGCATTTTATTTGAACTTGTCAATTTTTATTGAACTTCACAATTTATTTATTTTTTTCAAATTTCAAACTCTGATTTTATTTTTTAAAATATTTTCATTTTTCCAACAATGTGAAAATTTTCACATTTTTTAAAATATTTTTAATTTTCTTTTTTAGGATATTATTTTTTCTCAAAATCAAATCCTTTAAAAAAAAAAAAAAAATTTATCAACTTTATTAAATATTCTTTTTTGTTTCCACAAAATAGATTTTTATTAAATCACAATTTTTATTTTTTCAAAATCTAATTTTTTTCTCAAACATTGTTAAATTTTTTAAACTTCGCAATATTCTTTTTCATGTGATATTACAAATCATTTAAATATTAGTTTTAAATTAAAAAAATAAAAATAAAAATTCCACTCATTTGATATAAAAACAAAATAAATCTTCTTTTTGCATTCAATCAATTATTAAAAAATAATCTTAGATACAAATATTTACAATTAAACCACTAAAATTCTATAAAAAAAAACAATTATTAGACTACAAAAAAACTTAATTTCCCACCATATTCTAAAAAAAAATTTTAAAAATAAAGATAAAGGCAAGTCCTTTTACGACGGACGGACTGATCCGTCGTAAAATCAATCAAAAAGCCCGCCATTTCGTCTATTGAGCGGGAATTTGCAACTTTTCATTTTCCGTCGTCAAATCAAACTTTGCGACGGATTTCATCCGTCGCTTATTTACGACGGACAAAAATCCGTCGTAAATACGTCGTAAATCAGATTTTAGCGACGGATTTTAGTCCGTCGCTAAATTCCGCGACGTTCGGACTACGGATATTCGAGAAAAATGAGCGTAGCGACGGACTATTTCAGTTAGCGACGGATTAAATCCGTCGTTAAACCAAGAGATTTTTGCGACGGACGAAGTCCGTCGCAAAAATACGTCGCAAAAAGGCCATTTTGGCGTAGTGTGTGCTTCTGAAACATAATTATATAAGGCAATTGCATGTATACTAACCAAAAATTTTACAAAGGAACCCAAAACTGCCAGCTCAGTATGCTGAATACCTCAGTCAATACCCCAAAATTCACAATTAATTCATATGGCCAGACATCTAAGCTCCCAAGCTGCCAATAGCCTTCCTTACAAGCAATAATTGTGGAAACAAACAAAGCACCCAAGCATGCGTACCCTCTCTCCTGAACACGAATCTCACCCAAGGTTTGATTTAGAAATATCTCTAGACTCTACTGTAAGAATGATGTAGCAAGGAGAGTCATTCATTAGGTGTATGAAAGGAGAGAGCAAGATGGCATGCATGTTGTCAGGTAGACTCACATATCACACGCTAAAATAAAAAATAAAAAATAAAAAAAAAACAACAAAAAACAAAGAGGCCATTAGGCTTCGGAGCTGGGATTAACAACATTTTCCTTTCCAAAAAAAATATTATTATTATTATTATTTATTATTTATCTTTTTCTTATTTTCAAGGAAAAGGAGTGGCCTAATGATTTTTGCTGCATTTCATGGGATAGCTTCTAATACAGCTGCCAAGCATAAAATATTATTCGACACATTTTCAAGGATCGTAGTTATAAAGTTTTTACCGAGAGTGATTCTAAGGTACTTTTAAATTCTTTTCTTTGCAAAGGTGATCCTCTATCATCAATGTGATACTGGTGTAACTAAAGTCTTGAGATTCATCTGTCCTTTAGAGAGAATAACCAAGCGGCTGATGCATTAGTTAATTTTGCGTGTGACATGTACTAAAAAAATGGCCTTCTCAGTGTTCTCCGTGAGCCTGGGTCTCCCTTTTTATCCAATTGTTATGGGAAATGGGTGTGATCCACCTTTAGCTAATTTGTAATTTGGTTTACTTCTTATGGATAAATAGCTGTGGTACCGTTCAACTTCTTAGAGCACACGCACGTGCACACTTTAGATCTGGTATAGACTAGTGTATTACTTCTGCACACTACAACAATACAAACTTTTTCGCAACTAGTCAACGTGCTGCTAAAAATTCCAAACTCATTAATTAAATGATTAAAGGTAAATTATTAGGCACCCAAGTTTAAAATGAGAATCAAATGCTTAAGGGCCTATTTAGTAGGTGCAAGAAAATTCATGCCATGCAAATTAGCAGCTCTCTCCAATATATTTGCGGAAGATGCTATGTTTGGTAGCCATTGTCAGAAAATCCACTCCAATCAATTGAAATACTAAATTACACCCATACGGGTACCAACCACAGGTTTTCTTCTCCGGTGACTGTGGTCTCTATCTTTCATCAAAACCATTCATCAGGTGTAATCCAAATTTAAGACGGGCCATATCAGAAGAGTGTTTATAACGGATGATCCTAATCATCAATGGCTATGAAAAACGTATAAAATAGACTGTGTTGTCCAACCAACATTCTAAATAAAATTAAAAAATTTAAACTAACTTTTCAAACTTTGTGTTATATAGGGAAGGAATAACTTTAGGTGCATGACATCCATCCGATCTATTAGGTGTGCCGCCCGTTGAGACTATAGATCTGGCCAAACCAAAGCTCAGGTGAGCCATACCACATAGAGCGTGTGGGGTCCATAGTGATGTGTATATTCAAAACAATCCATTCATCATATGCAGCTCACCAGGATGATAGGAGTTAGGCTTCCTATACTTGCACAGGGCACAATCAGACGATCCATATTCATGTGGGAAGTTGGATTTTAGAAAACTATTTAAAATCATATAAAATTAAAATAAGAAAGTTAAAAAACTTATCAATTTGTATAAGTCGAGGCGTGACGTGAGTCACTCGGCTTGAAATCAAATTTGCTCCTTTGGACAGCGTCCCAAGGGCAACAGGTTTCCAGAGCAATCGACCTTCAGGATACAACGACTATGACCCGGTCCCAGCGGTGCACTCACTGTATACAGGCTCGAACCACTAATAGTCTTAACCCGAACTAGAAAATACTTGAACACGTTTTTAAGAGGAAACCTGATTTCTAATCCATTTAAAACCTTAAAATCAGAAATCTATTTATAGACTTTGTGAAGATACCCTTTCACAAAGGGATGTGACTATTGGGTTTAAACCCAATTGATGCAACCTTTAGGCTTTAAAAGACACAACTTTTCAAAACAAAATTGAAAGGATATAACCTTTCAGTGAAAAGATACATCCGTGGGATATTTTGAAACACTTACTTTAAAATAATTTAAAATACAACAATCCCCCACATGTTTCAAAATTTTTAACATTTCAGGTTAAGATGGAAGAGTTGTGCAATGGTGTCGGTGTCACCATAAACTTGAGCCGACATTAGAGAAAACATGGCAGGTCTACAGAAATCAGGTGACACCATATTCTTGAACCTGATTCCTTTTGATGTAGATCGCAAGTACATGCCACTCATATAACTTTTCCACTACAAGTGATTCTGCGGTTCGGTACGTTTTGTCCATGCACCATTACCTGGATTTCATGAGTGCTCTAGAGAATTCGCCCAGATTCTCATAGGAAGTGGCCTCCACCTCTACACTCATATAGGTGAATTCTATCAAGTATATGCAGCAACTGTATACACCACCAAATATATGGCTATGGATTCATTACGAGTTCTAAAAACTCATCCTTCTGCGTTGCTGCTCGCACTGTACACCATAAAAGAGGCTCATTTATATCAGTGTAATTGTCTACCTCGTGTCTTATTGTTTACCCATTGAACCTATCTAATAGGATCTCTACTCGTATAGGTTTGGTAGCCAACACTAGTAGCCCATATATTAAGCTCAGCCCCATTCCCTTCGATGTATCATTGACTAATCTTTTAGATAGTCACTTAGTCAGAGGATTTATGACCCGTAGGCCTTTTACCTCTACCCGTCATTGCTTCATCAGACTTTTTTCTCATGCGAGTTTGGCCATGTCTTAGTCCCATTGTGGCTAATCATCCTTTCAGATCAACTAAGGATCACCGTATTAGCAAGCTATTAGCTCACCAACTAACTATTCATAAATGAGCCTTTGCCTAGGTTGATTTCGCCTTTTGCTCCTCAATCAAGTCTTTGACAGTCAGTTGCAACCTCTTTGATTATTCATATCTTAAGACAAAGCATACTGAACCCATTTCTAACCTCACAGAGTCAACAATTATGACTCCATCAAGTAACAGATACTGAGCGCATCACTTTTATTATGATAGTTGTCGTATCACCGGCTTTGAATACAACCAACTTTCTTAGCTTTGAATGTATTCTTATAATTCAAGAAACTTCACTAGCCCACCATTCAACTAACTGGTGGTAAAGTTAATCGACCTTATTGTATCTGCAATACAAATAGGCTGGAGTAATCTGTCATGCATAGACATATGACAACTAAACTAAAATAGAGTATAACCTTCATGTAATCATATTACAACATTATCATGTTATCACATGTTCCCTATCACATGAAAGGTTGGCCAATTTATCAATTAGAGATTAGAATTCAATACAATCAATGTATATTTGGCAACTAAATATGGAGGAGAAATGTTCAAGTTCATTATCAAGTATCTTGATCGATGGATTAAACAATGGGCTCCATAGGTGCATAAATTTAGTCAATAGATATGTTTGTTGATGGTAAAACAATATAGTTTATCAAATGAACTTATAGTCTCATATGAAAACCAATCCCAAATGTCCAAAACCAGCTTCCAAAGAGAATAAAATATAGCTTGAAAATTCCATTGACCCAACAATTATCTTTTGAATTCAAAACACTAACAATTTTCTTTCTGAACATTTATTCGATGGCTACCAATTAGATCATCAAAACATATAATCAGTTTGATTCCAGATATCTTATTTCAAAAACCTATATGATGTCAATGTAACACATGTGCATATTGATCAACAATATTAATCATATACCTTTCTTGGTACAAACCTTCATGTCAACCCATTTATCAAATATTCATTGACTAAACTTGTACTCCATGGGTTAAGTGATTTATCTAAATGCATTCAAGTGCACCCTCATAATTTCATATTTAGCCTAGATAGATATATCTATGGCCTACCTGATAAACCTATTAACTAAACTTTGAGTTTGAGGATTTCATAGGAACTATCATATGAATTGACTAGATTTAACACATGTATTCTAGATTGGCATATGATTGGATGAAAATAATATTTTCCTAAAAAGTATTGGATCCTACCATATAACGATGTTGATGATGGATGTAATTACAAGTGGATTTATTGGTACAAGAAGAAAATGTGAGTATTTATATAAGAATATAGTTATAACTAGTCTCATGGTTTAATTGACTTAATTATCAATTTGATCATGTCCATTAAAGTCATTCCAATCAAGGCATATGAGAATCATCATTCTTTAGAACAACCAATGATGAGCCATATATAAAATGAATTGTAACTATAATCCAATTGTCATTTTAGCGATGAATTCAGACCATGCATTTAGTGGGTCTTTCCAACCAATTTCCTTAGTTGAAAATCATAAAAGTATTTTTATTTTTATTTTTACTATTCACCTTTTGAGCTTTTGCCTTCAAATGATGCTACTTCCATCAATGACTAGCATTGATGCATCATCTACATGTGTCATGTGTCCGATATGAATACCCCTCCATTTAGGCCATTAAAGACAAAACACACTAAATAATATTTTCACTCTTACATGTACTATATGAAAAATGGCATGATTAAGATTGATATTTTGGATCATAGTTCTATGCATGCAGTAGGCAACATAGACGACATAAAGATGATCTAAAATTATAATTCCAAGTAAGCATGAAATCATGTGACATAAAACTATTCCAATAACGAGAAGTGTTATGCCTACTTCACATGACTTGCCACATGTGTGAGGGATCCGATCTAAGCAATATATGCATTTGATTATAGACAATGTCCTATCCCATTTGGCCAATCCACTTATCATATATACTTGTAGGAGAATGCCTTTCTTATCAGCGTTCATGTTTGGCTTTTAGACAGATCCTGTTTATCTATAGCCCTACTAGGTAGATGGTCGGGATCTCTTACACATGTACCGTACTAACATGAGAACTTTTAGAAAGTAACATCACCCAACTGTATGTTAACATCAACATAACTTAAATTATACTAAATTAAACAGGATGTACACTACTCATGTAGCAATGTATAACAACAATTGTGGAGATATTACTTTTAAAGGGATTCGCTCCTTCTGCCTACCAAGAGATGATCGTGACCGCTTATTTGGAAATTCTTAGGATAAATTTTTTATAATATATTGAGTCGATTTGGACTATCTAATGGCCAGTTTTGCAAAATTGCACCAACGATCCTAGACATCCAATTAATAAACTTTGTGCCTAATATACGGTTTTGGCAAGAATCGATACCTGATCAAGATGGTATTTCATTATAAAGATGGAGCATCACCCCAGTGATCCAGATGGCTCATCTAGTGGACTTTTATGGGTGAACAATAGAGAATAATCTCAGCCATAGATTGATAAAACTTTTTATTTATTTATTTATTTTTATTACATGAACCATTTCTTATCATACAGTAATCAAAGATCCAAAAATGATATTTTGACCCCAGAACATGACATCAAAGGACATACTTGATGTATGTAACGAATATTAAGCATCAAGAATTTTGGTGTATGCAAAAGTTCAACAATAGACACAACTAGAGGATAGACTTTAGAATAATCCTAACCGTACAGAACCTTGGAGATGAAAATAGAAATGAGGAAATCTTTTATTTTCTCTTTAAAATCTTAGGGCCTTAAAGCCATTAGATCCCCCCACATTCACAACTGTCATCCATTCACAACGTTACAAATCCAGAATCTAAGTCGGAATTTATACATACAAACGACAACAACAACAACGAGCCCAAGATGAACAGTTTGGATCATCATGTGTGTTTGGCATAAGCAAGCAACGACTTGAGGGAGGATGACTAGCAAGGTTTATAACATGAAATAATCATGATATTCTTTAACATGTATAATAATGTTCATGTGTATAGTACCATCATTGGTTCACATGGTTCTCATCATTTGTATTTTAAAGATTCTATGTGAAAGTGGCTCTTCTTTGTTTATGCATGCATGGTGGTTGAAAAGTTCCTAATACTTGTGTCCCACCCTGATAACCTAGCTTTATATACATCCCAGATTAATCCTCATTGTACACAAATGGTGAATATTAGTGGATACCTACTTGGTGTGGCACCACATATGACTTGATCATGTTGTGTGTGGTAGACTGGCATTGTCAATGACATAAACATAAAAATAATCAATAGGCTACAGCATCAGTGCATAACTTTAAGCCTTTTAGATGATTTACATAGGTACTCTAGAAAATATGTACACCAAATATGTATAAGATCCTAACTATTAGATGGTATATGAGGGTTTCAGATTATATAAGTTGATCTTTATTGTACAGGGATGTTAAGATCAGTGTATATCCTACTCAGTCGATGCATACATTCACTTTTGTATATATGGTTCAAAGAACTTATATAATAAGTATTTACAAGATCTTGACCATTATGTGAGATATGACAACTCTAGATTATATGAGTCATGGCCCACAAATCGGGTTGGTGTGGTTTCATTTTGGGCTATTCCAACTAATTAAATTCAACCATAATTCTTAAATAGTTTTCCAAATCAAAATTTGATTTCAAGATTGTTGGAAGTTGGATTTTGGAAAACTATTTAAAATCATATAAAATTAAAATAAGAAAGTTAAAAAACTTATCAATTTGTATAAGTCGAGGCGTGACGTGAGTCACTCGGCTTGAAATCAAATTTGCTCCCCTTGGACAGCATCCCAAGTGCAACAGGTTCTAGAGCAATTGACTTCCAGGATACAACGACTATGACCCGGTCCCAGCAGTGCACTTACTGTACACGGGCTCGAACCACTTGTAGTCTTAATCCGAACTAGAAAATACTTGAACACTTTTTTAAGAGGAAACCTGATTTCTAATCCATTTAAAAACTTAAAATCAGAAGTCTATTTATAGCCTTTGTGATGACACCCTTTCACAAAGGGATGTGACTATTGGGTTTAAACCCAATTGGTACAACCTTTAGGCTTTAAAAGACACAACTTTTCAAAACAAAATTGAAATGATATAACCTTTCAGTGAAAAGATACATCCGTAGGATATTTTGAAACACTTACTTTAAAATAATTTTAAATACAACAATTCATTCAAGAAATGTTGCTGTCAATTATTAGTGGGAGGAGACATACACCTAAATCAATCCAATCCATCCAAATTATGTCCCCGCACAAGAGTTGCACTGAGAGAAACATTCAGGCCCACGATCTAATGGCTTGGACTGAAGTACACGTATACCATGTGTACAATACGGCATGCACACAATACTCTGGATTTCCGGTTAACAGTATATCTCTCTTACCATGGCCTTTTTGTTGGACAGTAGCCCATCATGCTTCAGCCATCCAAGCCATTAGTCTGTTAGGACCCATGGAACCATGCTCCAAAAATCTTCTTGATGAGATAATCCTAACATTCCATTCTGTCACATACAAATGACACGTATACAGTGATCCATATATGGATTGTAAGTAGGCTCAAGATCGGTGGCTATGGTATTCAAATCTAAGGGCTTGTTTGTTAACACTTAATTTTTGCGCTTAACCCGGAATTGGGAAAATATTCCGTATTTAGTGGTGTTTGCTAATGCGTCGTTACCACGGAAGACGGAAAGCGCTAAGTGGTTTTTCACTGAATTCTTTCCGTGATAGGAGTCTGGCTTAGTGGTGAACGCTGAATGTGCTCTGTGAATTTGTTATTAAACAAAAATTTTTGTTTCCAAAATTATCCCCTTTTAAGTTAATGCGGCAATTGCTTCTCTTTAAATTGTTCGCGCACTACAAAATCAACTTTCAACTTCTGAAATTTCTTTATTCCCCACCATGATTTATGTGACTGATCCACACCGTCCATCAACTTTTTCATATCATTTAAAGTGTGAGCCAAAAAAAGAGGTAGGTCCAAGGATTAACTGGACCACGAGGTGGGGATTGAACGTCCACCATTAAAAACTTCTTAAGAGTTGGAGAAGTTTCGAATCAAGCTGATATTTGTGTTTTCACTTCATCCACGTCTAAATGACCTAATAAATAGGTTGGATTGTAAAAAAACATCACCGTTGCCCCCAAAAAATTTTCAACGGTAAATGTTCAATTTACACTGTTTCTGGTGGTGTGGTCCACTCAAGGTTTGGATATGCTCAATTTTTAAGTTGAAGGCTTAAAATTATGTGATAAAAGAGATGGACGGAATGGATACCATGTATGAATGACCGTGGAGACCATAGAGTTTACTCAGTGTGCTTATTGTACTGAGTTACTCAGTACGCAATCCGCTTCCTGGGTGGGGATGGGATAGAAGTGACGTCACCAAGTTATGTGGGCCCCACCATGATGTATGTTTTGTATCTATGCCGTCCATCCATCTGGAGAGATCATTTTAGGACAATATCTAAAGAATGAGTTACATCCAAAGATCCAATGGACCCCACCATAGAAAACAGTGGAGAGAGTGACATCACCATTAAAAACTTCTAAAGGCCACAAAAGTTTTCAATCAAGCTGATGTTTATGTTTTCCCTTCTTTAATGCTTTTTTAAAATTTTGAATAGGTTGGATTTCGAAAAAACATTATGGTGGACCTTAAGAAGGTTTCAACGGTGGACATCAATCTTCCCATTATTTTTTTTGGTGGGGTCCACTAAAGCTTTGGATCTGCCTCATTCTCTAGGTCATGCATTAAAATAATATCTCCAAATGAATGGACGTTGTGGATACAACACATACATCATACTGGGGTCCACATAACTTGGTGACGCCACTTTAGTATTGAGTCTCGTCAGTATCTAATCCGTGCCCATCTACACCAGTTGTATAGCTGGATACGGAACCGTATTGGCTACTCCCCTGCCACCATCCCAGTTGGTGGTGGTCCGTGCTATATGACCCCCATGATGCATGTGTTTCATCCATTCTATTCATCTATTTTTACGTATCTTATTTTATGTTTTTATCCCCAAAATAAGAGGGATATAAATCTCAGGTAGACCACACCACAGGAAAACAATAGTGATTGGATATCCACCATTAAAATCCTCCTAGGGTCCACTGTATTGTTTATTTGACATCCAATATGTTGATTAGGTCATACATTCCCAAGATGAAGTAAAATAAAAACAAAAATCAGCTTGATCCAAAACTTTTATGGCCCCCAAAAGGTTTTCAATGGGCAAAGCTCATTCAACACTGTTTCCTGTAATGTGGTCCACTTGAGATTGGGATATACCTCATTTTTTGTCTCATACTATAAAATGATCCGGAAAAATATATGGACAACATGGATGAAACACATACATCATGGTGGAGCCCACAAATCATGGTAAATATCGAAGATGTTTGATGCCAACGAAGTGTCATCGAATGATTGCATAGATTTACGCAGAGTTGCATAAGTGTGGGATTTGTATTCTATTTCGATTGTGATTCTCATATATGCTATATATATATAGGTGTAATAAAAAATAGGGTATATCTCAAGGCTTTCTAATTCATTCTAAAGGGCTTCAAGGGCTTATAAGGGAGATTTAAGGCTTGTTTAAATTGGGTAATCTCTATCTGATGTAATTTTCTTCTTTCATATATAGTGCATTATTGTCACTTTGTGCCATGGTTTTTCCTTGCAAGGGGTTTTCCACATGCCAAATGTAATTATCATCTAAATTACCTAGGAAATTACTTCATCTTTCCCGATGCAATGTGACTGCTTACTTTTTTAATGCTTAAATTGAGAAACTTACGAAATCAATGTAGGGCTCATCGTGATGTATGAGACTTATCCAAACGGCTTATTTGTTATGCAATATGAATTTAGGGCATGAACAAAAAAAAAGAAAGAAGAAAGGCAAATCCAAAGCTTAAGTGGACCACAAAACTGGAAACAACGAGAATCTATTGCTTATCATTAAAAACTTTTTGGGGCCCTTAAAAGTTTTGGATCAAATATTTGATATTTATGGTTTCCCCTTATCCATGTCTGTGTGACCCTATGAACAGGTAAGATGATGAATAAATCTTAATGTGGGCCCAATGAAGAAAATAACTTTCAACGTTAGATGAATTACCACCGATTCCATTCATGTGGGCCATTTGAGCGTTGGATCTGCCTTATTTTTCAACTCATGCCACAAAATGTTCTAATAAAATATATAGACAGCATGGGTATATCATATGCATTACAGTGGAAACCACATATTTAAAGGGGCACTTTTGTACTTATTTTTTAAATGGAATTATTCTCATATTTTCAAACCAGGTGAAAAAGTAATAATTACTTATTTACCATGATTTTTATGAATCATGGAAAATCAAACAAACCTGGTAAATCCTGAAAAATCCTGATAAATAAGTAATTATTACAGCCAGGAAGGGGAATTTAAGGGTCCGGATGCATTTGGAAGAAAATAGTGGCCTACTGCAACAAAGCTGTACAAGTGCGCCAGTGTTTCAATGGTCCAAAACTTTGTTATTACGGAATCAACTGTTGATGATGAAGTTGCTAAAAATACTATATCAGTACATGTAATTGTCCAACCGTGGCCCATTTTAATAGACTGTTGTTATATTTCTTTCTTAACCGTCTATATGTAGACAACTGATGAATGGTTCAATCATCTATAATGGGAGAGTTGTTGGGGGCCTTGCACAAAACCTTAGGATCTAGCCTCCCGAAACAAACCAGAATTATGGAATAATAATGCAATGAACTAAATCAAAACATAAACCACACAACACCAGGGATTTTACGTGGAAAACCCTCAAAGAGGTAAAAACCACGGGACCTCGTCCAGATCAATAATCCACTATAAAGCAGAATGTTACAACCGATCACAAACACACACTACTTGGATAAAACCTTCTTCACTCACGCAGGAGTGGATAAACAATAAGAGAAACAAAAGAAAATGGAGAGATTTCATCGATCACGAGGACGTAGAAGCGCTGAGACGTGGACTGTGAAGTAGATCACCTCTACAAGCAGAATCTCCCTTCCACAAGCTTCCTCTCTCTCTCTCTCTCACCTTTTGATAGCCCTAAGGCCTCCTAGAAAACCTTTAAAAAACTTAGAATATTGTGGGATACACCCCAATCCTGCATACACCCCTTTTAATAAGAATAGAAAGAGGTATAACCCAATAGGAAACAAAATCTGCAAAATCTGCATTTTCGCAATCGCATCTGCGGAACTCGTCGATGATATCGAAGGTCTCTCGATAACAGTTTCGATATCATCTGAAGGTCTTTAAATGCAATCGAGATGGGATAAAAAACTGTCCAGCGTCTAGGGGTGGAAATTCCAACAATTATCGATGTCATCGAGCCACTCTCGATGACAGCCTCGATATCATCTGAAGCTCTCTTGATGATATTGACAGGACCCAAAAAACTACCTAGCAACCAACAGTGAAAAATCCTGCAATTATCGATGATATCGAAACCTGTTCGATTTCATCGATCCTAACAATGAGGAGAAAAATCGCCATCAAATCTCTCCCTTTTTGACTCAAGAGGAGTTCACCTTCTTCAAGCCAACCTGATTTCTACAAACCTCAAACTTGCCCTTGAGCAAAGCCTTGGTCATCTTGTCTAACCCATTATCGTCCGTGTGGACTTTCTCAAGCTGTAACACCTTCTGTTCCAAAATATCCCTGATCCAGTGATACTGAACCTCTATGTGCTTCGACTTGGAGTACTGACTTGGATTCTTGCTCAAGTGTATAGCACTTTGACTATCACAATAGACCACGTGCTGCTCCTATTTTAGGCTAAGTTCCTATAGGAACCTCTTCATCCAAAGCATCTCTTTACATGGCTTTGTGACTATAATGTACTCGGCCTCTGTCGTCGACAATGCTATGACCTTCTATAGCTTGCTCTGTCAGGAAAACACTCCCCCTGCAAACGTGAACATGAACCCTAATGTAGACTTCTTGGAGTCTATGTCACCTATCATATCTGCATTTGTATAGCCCTCTAACACAGGTTTATTGTCACCATAGCATAGGCTCAACCTGGATGAGCCTCTTAGATACCGCAGTATCCATTTCATCACTGCCCAATGCTCTTTGCTAGGATTGGTAAGATACCGGCTGACAACACTAACCGCATATGTTATGTCTATGCATGTACAGACCATAACATACATCAAACTTCCTATAGCTGACGCGTAGGGTATCTTCTACATCTCTTCCACCTCTGCCTTTGTCTTGGGACACTGTCTGTCACTCAATCTGAAGTGACCATCCAGTGGAATACTGACCGACTTTGCTACATTCATATTGAACTGCTCTAGGACTTTCTCAACATATTGCTCTTGTGATAGCCAAAGCTTCCTACTGCTTCTGTCACGAGTTATCTCCATTCCTAGGATCTGTCTAGCCGGGCCTAAGTCTTTCATCGCAAACAACTTACCCAACTCCTGTATCAGCCTGTCGATCTTCTTGATGTCTTTTCCCATGATGAGCATGTCATCAACATATAATAGCAGAACTAAGAAATCACCATCTGAGAACTTGCGCGGGAACACACAATGGTCCGATTCCATTCTGTCATACCCATGCTTCAACATAAACGACTCGAACTTCTTATACCATTGCCGTGGAGCTTGTTTCAGCCCATACAAGCTCTTCCTCAGCCTACACACCATATGCTCTTTGCCCTTGACTTCAAACCCCTTTGGTTGGTGCATGTAGATCTCTTCTTCCAGGTCACCGTGGAGAAAGGCAGTTTTAACATCTAACTGCTCTATCTCTGGATCCATGCTAGCCGCCAACCCAATCAACACCCGTATAGATGTCATCTTCAGCACTAGTGAGAATATCTCCTCGAAGTCTATACCTTTCCTCTAACCGATCCCTTTCACTACAAGTCTGGCCTTGAACCTCGTCTGTGAATTCTTCTGCTCAATCTTCTTTCTGAACACCCACTTGTTGTTCAAAGCTTTCTTACCCTTAGGCAATTTTACCATACCATAGGTGTGGTTCTTATGCAAGGATTCCATCTCCTCTCGCATAGCTTTCAACCACTCCCCCTTATGCTAGTCGGCTAGGGCCTCAGAATAATCTTCTGACTCTCCCCCATCAGTCAGCATAATGTACTCATGTGGTGAGTACCTCTTAGATGACTGTCTGTCCCTAGATGACCTCCTCACTTGTGGCTCAACAGGTGGATCAAGTGAGGCTGCTCCCCTGGTCCATCTTCTGAAGGAATTCCTTCATCTTCTACACCTTGTTGTACTCTCTCGTCATCAGACACCATGGGAGGAATAATCATATCCATGTCCTCTAGCTCACCTGAACTAGGCTGGTTCTTCTCTAGCTTACCAATGTCTTTTATACACTGATCTTCAAAGAAAACCACATCTCTGCTCCTGACGAGCTTCCTCTCGGTCGGAACCCACAATCTGTAACTGAACTTTTCATCACCGTACCCTAAGAGCACACACTGCCTGATCTTCATATCGAGCTTGGACCTCTCGTCCTTTGGTACGTGAATGGATGCCCTGCATCCAAACACCTTAAAATGACTGTACGACGGATCTTGTCCAGTCCACACTTTTTCAGGTACTTCTCCATTCAATGGGGCTGATGGAGACCTATTTATCCAATACACTGTCGTGTGCATTGCTTCTCCTCAGAACGTCTTGGGCATTTTCACATGGGATAACATGCATCTGATTTTCTCTACAATGGTGCGATTCATTCAATCAGCTACACCATTATGCAGGGGGGTCTTGGGAACCATCTGTTCATACCGTATACCCAGGGACTTACAATACTCATCAAAGTCGCCAATGTATTCACCACCATTGTCAATGCGGATGCACTTCAATGATCTACCTGTCTCTCTCTCGACCATAACATGAAATAATTTAAACACACCAAAGACCTCGTCCTTGGATTTCAAAGAATAAATCTAAACCCTCCTAGATGCATCATCTATAAAAGTAATAAAATATAATGCCCCACCCAAGGTTTTTGTCCTCATATGACGACAAACATCAAAATAAACCAAATTTAGTGCATGTACTTTGTTAACATGAGAAGCAGTTTTAACAAATGAAACTCTATGTTGTTTCCCTGATAAACAATCAAGATAGGTTTTGAGAGGTGTACCTGTCACGTCTGGAAGGAGCCGCTTCCTCGCTAGTAGCTGAAGCCCCTTTTCACCCATGTGGCCTAGATGCCTGTGCCATATGTCAATAGCTGAATCTTCCACTGCGCTCAACCCATCCTTGCACATACTGACACTTGCCTTGTAAAGGGTGCAACACTTCTTTCCTCTGGTTGCGATCAACGAGCCCTTGATGAACTTCCAATGCCCACCAACAAACCAGCTTTCATAGCCATATCATCTAGCATTCTCATCGACATCAATTTGAGGCGAAAGTCAGGGATATATGCCTCACATCCCTGAGAACCAATGTGTAGCCGACATCGGTCTTCACACAAATATCACCGACTCCCACGATCTTCGATACACCAAAAATTTCCATCTTCATAGTCCCATAGTTACCTGATTTGTAGCTTGTGAAGAAGTCCCAGCATGGAGTCGTATGAAAAGAAGATCCCGAGTCATCACCTAGTCGGTGTCCTGACCCGTAGCCGTGAGACATACATCGTGATCTGCTGAAAGAATAATTACAACGTCACCATCTAAAGAGACTGCAGTGGAATCTGATTCATCTTCCTTCCCTTTTCCTTTCTTATCGTTTTTATTACCACGACATTCATGCTTGTAGTGGCCCTTCTTGCCACAATTCCAGCAATTAACATCCTTTTTGTTACTCGACTTGCCTCTTGATTTATCTCGAGCCTTCCCACCCTTCCTGTTCTTTCCTCTTTCCCGTTCTTGTGTTATAAGGGCCTCTTGCTGAGTAGACCCCTGAGACTTCGTCCTTGTCTCCTCATTGAAGAGACAACTGGTTACTTGTTCCATGGATATCTTTCCGTCTGGTGCGGAGTTACTTAGAGACACCATCAATGTCTCCCAACTGTCAGGCAATGAACTAAGCAATAGTAAAGCCTACAATTCATCATCTAGGACCATCTTCATAGAGGACAGTTGATTCACTATATTGCTGACCTCGTTTATGTGCTCGTCCACAGAACCACCATCCTTGAACTTGAGATTCACAAGTCGCCTTATCAAAATTTTTTTATTACCGGCTGTCTTCCTCTCATACAGCCCTTGTAATTTCAGCCATAGGCTAGCGGCTGAGGTCTCTGTAGACACATGATGAAACACGGAATCATCCAACCATTGTCTAATAAACCCCACCGCCTTCCGGTCCATCTTCTTCCAATCATCATCAATCATATCCTTGAATTTTGCTGATATGTCTAAAATTGGAGAATATAGGTCCTTGCAATAAAGCAAGTCCTCCATCTTAGCCTTCTATATGGTCCAATTAGAACCATTGAGGCTGATCATCCTTGATGAGCCACCTTCCATAATATAAAACCGATCCTACCTGTTCAATGAACTTAGCTCTGATACCACTTTGTTGGGGGCCTTGCACAAAACCTTAGGATCTAACCTCACGAAACAAACTAGAATTATGAAATAATAATGCAATGAACTAAATCAAAACATAAACCACACCACACCAGGGGTTTTCCTCAAAGAGGTAAAAACCATGGGACCTCGTCCAGATTAACAATCCACTATAAAGCAGAACGTTACAACCAATCACATGCACACACCGCTTGGATCAAACTTTCTTCACTCACGCAGGAGTGGATAAATAATAAGAGAAACAAAAGAAAATGGAGAGATCTCACCGATCATGAGGACGTAGAAGTGCTGAGACGTGGACTGCAAAGTAGATCACCTCTACGAGCAGAATCTCCATACCACAAGCTTCCTCTCTCTCTCTCTCACCTTTTGATAGCCCTAAACCCTCCTAGAAAACCTTTAGAAAACTTAGAATGCCCTGGGATACACCCCAATCCCGTATACACCCCTTTATATAAGAATAGAAAGAGGTATAACTCATATAGGAAACAAAATCTGCAAAATCTGCATTTCTATAATCGCATCTGCAGAACTAGTCGATAATATCGAAAGTCTCTCGATAATAGCTTCGATATCATCTAAAGGTCTCTCGATGATATCGAGACGGGATAAAAACCGTCCAGTGACCAGGGGTGGAAATTCTAACAATTATCGATGTCATCGATCCACTCTCGATGACAGCCTCAATATCATCTGAAGATCTCTCGATGATATTGACAGGACCAAAAAAACTGTCTAGCAACCAGCAGTGAAAAATCCTACAATTATCAATGATATCGAAACCTGATCGATTTCATCGATCCTAACAATGAGGAGAAAAATCCCCATCAAGAGTTTCATTATATACGGCATCCATGGAAAGAGCCAACCGGTCGACGGTCTTCATTGCATAGAACAGGCTGCATTTGCATGGACTGATACAACAGGATGCAATGCTACATCTCGATTCTAAAATTTCTGAGGTATGAAAGAGAAGGCCCATGACACTGCCAGCCAGTCAAAGCTCCACAGCCCAATGCTGAAACAGACACCGCTCGATCATACCACTCATGTTTCACATTTTCTTGTTAAAACCAGATGTCCTTTTTTTTTTTTTCTAACTGCCTTTTGGTACTCGCATCTCGTAAATATCATGATAGCATAATGCTTTGTTCCATTCATTCGGTGGTAAAATCAAAAGAGTTTCACGTGTAAAGTGAATAATTCTTGAGAGATGCTCCAATGCTCTCACAACATTATTGTTGATTGATGTTTTAAATTTTCTGATGGCACGAGTAACTATCTATGTCATTGAAGGTTATGTGCCATCAGAAAAATTTGAAAAATATTTATTTAGTCACAGGAATGTTTTGTTGTTTAGTTCAATGACATCGAAGATGTTCGATGCCATCGAAGTGACATCGAAGTGTCATCGAACGATTGCATAGATTTACGCAGAGTCGCACAAGTGTGAGATTTATATTCTACTTGGATTGTGATTCTCATATATGATATATATACACACATATATATATATATATATATATATATATATGTATATAGGTGTAATCAAGAATAAGGTGTATCTCAGGGCTTTCTAATTCGTTCTAAAGGGCTTCAACGGCTTACAAGGGAGATTTAAGGCTTATTCAAATAGGGTAATCTCTATCTGGTGTAATTTTCTTCTTTCATAGTGCATTATTGTCACTTTGTGCCTTGGTTTTTTTCTGCAAGGGGTTTTTCACATTAAATTTGGCTAGTTTGTTTTTGAATTTAGTTGTGCAATTAGAGTACTTTGTTTGGTTCATCTCTATGTGCTTTCGGGGTCCCCCAACAAGTGGTATCAAAGCTAAATGTTGGGGCGCATATTCAATCTAAAAGCATAGTATCAATGACTTCTAATCCTAAGTTCGATGTTCAAAAATACTTCAAAAAAATAATAATTTTGAACTATGGAAGGTTAAGATGACTGGTCTCCTAGTTCAACAAGGATTGGATGATGCACTCCTTGAGAAGCGGCCATAGTTTATGACAAATGATGAATGGAACGAGATGGATAATAAAGTAAGAACCTCTATCCAATTATGCATAATCGATGAGGTCCTCTACAATGTAATGAGAGAGAAAACTGTAGCAAGTACATGGGCTTAATTAAAGGACATTTATATACTACCAGAAAACTGGGCAAAGGCTACGGATTAAATTCATAGCCATTGACCTATGGCTACGATTTTAGTCCATAGAACAACCATTGTCGTAAGTGCTGAGCCAATAGGTCTGAAACCTATGGCTACAGATTTAATCTGTAGCCATAGGTGGCAATAGCTACAGATATAACTCGTAACAACTATTTCTGTAGCCAAAAGAACCTACAACTACGAATAGTATTTGTAGCTAAAAGTAGTGCTGGATCCGTAGCAATAGGGTTGTCAGATTACCAACTATGGTCAATATCCATAGCTATTGCCTACATTTTAAAAAAAAATTATAATCATTCATTCATTAAATTACCACCTACATAATCATTCATTCATTCAATTATAATTACAATTACAATAATGCTGAAAATATAAATCTTGGTGAGTCTGTGTGCACTCGTATATGGTACCATAGTGAATTAATCACCTGGTGAGGATTTCGGTCTATGATCGACTGCTCCTTGAATTTTAGCTTACACGAATATTTAGAATTTCCTTCTATTTGCATGGTACCATAGTCATCGCAGTAGAGCTTTCCCAGAATAAGGTTGTAAATGGAAGTTGTGACCTGAAGGAAAAAATAAAAAAGAAATACACGTTTCAGCTTGAACCCTATGAGGAAACAAATGTTACTATTTTCATTCATGATTTTCATACCTTACACATTGTAAGTGAAGAATATAAAAACCGCACATGAATTGCCACAGCCTATGTTACCCAAACATTATGAATTGCAATATGAATAGTACTTATCACCACGAGGAATGGTTGATAGTCTATCACAATCTACAGCAGGAAAATTTAAATGTAAAATAAAAAAGTAGCATCAGACTAATTACCAGTTGCCAGCAAAAACTAATTTGGAATGTCCAGATAGTGCAGGAGAAAATAATATTGGAGTTGAAAAAATACAACATCTGTGGAACTTCACGTCCTACTTGAAACCACACCTTCAACATCTCATTTTGGGCCGTGAGCAACTGATCTTGTTGTTGAAGCCGCTTAACCGTCAGTTGGGCATCTAGTATTTATACTTACCGTTGATTGATTTCCTCAATCCAGCTATAAAAACAGAGCGCCCATATGAAACTAGTCCTAGAACTTCATTTTAAAATATCTCAATAAAGAAGACATGAATGCAAGATGTTATGTGATAGAAGTGAATAGTTCCATGCACCAAAAACAATGTTCTTTAGGCACTAGAAATCCTTTTTCTTTTCTGCCAAAAACTGCAATTAAAAAAATAAATAAATAATTTGCTACTCAGAGGAAATCCTTTTTTCACCATTAGGAGCCTTTACTGTAAAATGTTGTTTTGAAGCTCGCTTTGCTCTACTCTCCCATGGCTAATCACCATGATCTTTGCAACTATTTTGAATCCCATCACATAAACTTTCCAATGAGCTCTAGATTGTCATAAATCGACATTTGAGTATGAAGTTGTGGTCGAAATGATCAGATGTAAGGCCCGTATCTTAGTCCGTACCATTCCGTAAATTCTTGCGATCCTCCCTGTCGAATTCCGGCGACCCGCAACCTATAATCAGCGTTTGCACGTGACCCTGAGTCGCACCCTGTCAATCTGAGTCGACTCAACTCGAGACTTATACCCCAGCGACCACGTCATCGCCATGGTTCTAACGCCGCATCTTAAGCACCAAGGCGATACCCAGGCTAAGAATTGTGGGCCTTCGCATATCTCGAGGAAAGCCGCGCATTTGCGTAGTCCAAGAGAGGAATCTCTACAAAATATCTCATCAATCCCATCAAGGGTCAAGTACAAATTAAGTACACACATCACTCAACACATCACCCACACATCACTCACCTCATCATAACCCATACCTCTCTTACACAACAACCCCAAAAGTTAACATTTCCATCTCCTCTCTCTCTCTCTCTCTCTCTCTCTCTCTCTCTCTCTCTCTCCATCCATCACTCCATCCCATCTTCTCTGTCTCTTATTTCTCCCTTCTCTTCCAAGCGATCTAAAAAAATCCAATGTCCAAGCTTTTCTAACCTCCAGGGGAGTTTTGAGTGTGGCCCACTTCCTAACCCTCTCTCATCTCCCATCTCAACCCTCAATACTTCATTATCTTCCATTAAGATCGAAGCCGAGGGGTTTGGCGTTCCATCGAACCAAGAAGATCTACGATGGGTGATTTTGGATCTACATTTTTATTTTTATTGTTGTGATTTAAGGGCCCATATATGGTGGGACCCACTTGATGTATGCATTGTATAAGGGAGGGCCCAGTAGTGGCGGGGCCCCTCTCCTTCACGTTTCTCTCTCTCAATCTCTCTCTCTTTCCTTGTAATGTCTTGTGGCCCACCATGATACAAGATGATCCTGACCATCTAATCATGTGGCCTACCTTACCATCGGTCCGTTTGGACGGCCCAGATGAAGGAAAACATAAATATCTTCTTGATGCAGTGTGTGGACTCACCCTTGTATCTATTTGATTGAGGGTCGTCCATTTGTTGGACAGCCAGTAGTGCTGGCTGCTGTATTGACGTCATCTGGTGTGGTGGGCCCCATCATGTGGTATGTTGTATCCTAACTATCCATTGATGTGGACCCCACTATTTATGTGGGTTGTATGCCCACCGTCTATTAGCAGTCGCTGCTAGACATAGGTAAAACACAAACATCAACTTCCTTGTGTATGAATCCCTTGTGTGGGTCATTCCTTAGGATTAATGTTGGTTAAATGTCCACATTGGTGGGCAATGATGGTTAAATGTCCTCATTGTGACCTTCCCTTAGGCCTAATTAGGCCCATTCGCATCATTCTCTAAAGTGGGTTGACCGTAGTCATTGGGCCCCATTTACATGATCCATCTATTCTCATTGGGTTATCCCAAGATGTTGGGCCCCCATTGGTTGTTAGTAAGATTACTTCTTTTATTTTGGAGTCCATCTAAGACTCATTTGGGCCCCTTAGGGCATCTAATGGGCCATACAATAATATGGTGAAGGAACCCTTTTCGGACCCTTAGGTTTGTGGGTAGGCTACTTAGGCCCAAACTTGATATAAGGGGGAGTACATCGTCATCATATAATATACATAATATAACTCTATGATCCATGCCTATATGCATCATACGTATGCTTGATGTGAGGAGTGATTGATCATAGCACATGCTATTAGGCAGATTATTATAGTACTCCCTATTAGGGGGAGCTGCCCACATGAGCGCGCAGTACGCGTAGGATTGCTGCATGACTGGATAGTATGATTCATGCATATCACATTGTATGACATGACTCCCTATACACCCTAGCGACACAGGGTTGAAGCCTTCACAAGCATATCGTGGTTGACAAGATTAGACAGCGAAAATCTTATTCTATATGGGGTGCTATATATATCCCTAGGTGAAATTTCCTAAACCCTTATGGTACTAGGATGTTGCTCTAATGTTTAGACCAAGTGGATGCATGAGCGTCAAGTGTCGATTACCAGAAATCCCGCTTTTCACTATGTGGTGGTCGGTTGGAAGGGGGTGCGGCCTTACCAGCCCAAGAGGAGGGGGCAAAGCTAGGCTGAATTTGACCAGCTCGAGGAATGGGTCCACTATCGATGAGCTGAGCCCGATATTGGCATGCGGATAGTGAGGTCTCTTCCGCTCACCTTGTTACGCGTGATGGAGAGACAATCTGGTTTGGAGTGTACTAGACCACGATGTTATTCAGAATTGAGATGTATTGATATATGGACTCGAATGATGATTGGTATGCTTAAGTTACATCTTACATCGCATGACCTTGGTATGACCGACATCATTCATGCGTTGCATTGCATAGCATTGATATGACCGATAGTATTCACGCCTCGCATCGCATAGACTTGATGAGGCTAATAATATTCATGAATTCATTAGCATATTCCACATTACTCTGATATTACATAATTGTATTACTCATTGCGCATTCACTTTCACCACCCTCTAAGCTTTCCATAAGCTTATGTACGACTGTTATGTGTAGGTGATGTTGGACCGCAGCAGCGCTGAGGCAAGAGCACATAGCAGATCATCTTAGAGCTTTTGTCTATCATCATTGTATTTTCCTTTATGCCCATTGTACTTATAAGTTTTTGATCATAATAGATTTTGTGATGGCGTTCATATGATTATTGTTCATGGGTTATGTTCATTACGAATCAAATCGATGTTGAAAATCCTCCTTGTAGGATCCAAGGATCGAAACCTGGTAAATGAGTGCTAGGAACCAAGAATGGGGTACTACAGAGGCTGTTAGCACCGAATTTGGCAATCAGGAATTTTGTGAGCCAGGTTTCTGACTTTGGGGCGTGACAAAAGTTGGTATCAGTGCATAACTTGGGAATAACTGAGGACAACATTACGTGTTTGCTATGAGTTTAGAATGGTTAAGTCCCGAGTTCGGATAGCTTAGTTGTCACGGCCCAAACTCAGAAACTGGGCTCACAAAATTTTCGATCACCGAATCTGGGGCCGACAGCCTCTGTAGAAACCCATTCTCGACTCCCGGTGCCCATTCGCCATGTTCTGATCCTGGGATGCTACGAGGATGATTTCTAATATCAGTTTGATTCGCAATAAGTATAACCAAAAGCATAACCCACAAACAACAACTAAAAACTCTATCACATTTTCACTATGATAAAAAACTTTATAAGTACAATGAGCATAAAGGAAAATACAATAAGAATGGATGAAAGCTCCAAGATGATCTGCAAAGCGCTCCTGCCTCAACGCTGCTGCGCTCCAACGTCACCTGCACGCAATGGTCATGCATAAGCTTATAGAAAGCTTAGAGGGTAGTGAAAGTGTGTGCACAAGGTAGTAATATGATTATACAGTATCAGATTAATACGGATCATGCTGGTGAATCCATGAATACCGTTAGCCGTACTAAGGCTATGCGATGCAAGGTGTGAATGATATCGGCCGTACCAAGGTCATGCGATGCAAGGCATGAATGATGTCCGCCATACCAAGGCCATGCAATGCGAGATGCAACTTAAGCATACGAATCCTCATCTAAGTCCACATATTAATACAGCTTAAATCTGGAATATCACCGGAATCTAGTACACTCTAAACCAGATTGTCGCCCCATCGCGCGCAATAAGGTAAGTGGAAGAGACCTCACTATCCGCCTGCCAATATTGGGCTCGGCTTGTCGATAGCGTACCCATTCCTTGAGCTGGTCAGACTTAACCTAGCTTTGCCCCATCCTCTCGGGCGAGTAAGGCTGCACCCCCTTCCAACCGACCACGACACAGTGGAAAGCGCGGTCATCTGGTAATCGGCACTCGGCGCTCATGTACCCACTTGGTCTAGACGTTGGAGCAACCTTGGTACCATAAGGGTTTAGGGACTTTCACCCAGGAATATCTATAGCACCCCATGTAGAACAAGACTTTCGGTATCCAATCCTGCCAACCACGATATGCCTGTGGTGGCTATGGCCCTGATGTCGCTAGGGCGTATAATACACATGTCACACGATGCAAGATGCATGAATCATGCAATCCGATCATGCAGTAATCTTACACATAACCCGCACTCATGTAGGGCAACTCCACTTATCAGGGAGCCCATAAACGATCTGCTTAAAGGTAGGTGCTATGATCAATCACTCATCTCATCACAAGCATGCAGATGATGCGTATGGATATGTATTATGATATTATGTTGTCACATACTCGTAATCGGTATCGATGATCGGCATCGGCCTCGACAATCGGCACTAATATCAGCATCGGTAATCGGCACCGATAATCAGGGTCAAAAATCGGTGTTGGCCGTGGTTATAAAATCATCCGTCTAAAATGAATGGGGCCCACCTATTTGGGTTAACCCACAAAGAGAATGGGCCTAACAAGGCCTAAGGGAAGGTCGCAATGAGGACATCTAACTATCATTGCCCATCAATGTGGACGTCAAACCAACATTGTTCCCAAGGAGTGGTCTACACAAGGAACTCATACACAAAGTAATCGCTACACATACGTCACATTGGGCCTCGCTCATGGGCCTCACATACATCGCATCGGCTTTATATATATTAAATGACCAATCGAATGGGTCGAGTCAAATGGGCCGAATCAATTGGGCCGATTCAATGGGCCATGTTAAATGGGTCGAATCGAATGGGCCAAATTAATTGGGCCGATTCAATGGGCCAAGTTAATGGGTCGAATGTATATCAACTCAATCTCACCCCTATGTATTTAGAGGTCTGACCTATTCATAAGGAAACATAGAGATAATTGAAGGAAAAATAATATCAACTAATTGAGCAGTGGATGTCACGGTCCACCAATTTAAATGGTGGGGGCCACTTGAACTTTGGATTACACTCACTTACCCCATGTCCTAAAATGATCTCACCGATGGTTGGATGGTTTGAATACAACACATGCACCATGGTGGGTCCCATAGATAGACAGTGCGGGTGAAACAGATGGGACCCATAGAACCATCTACTGACGTTGAGAGAGAGAATGAGAGAGAGAGAGGTAGAGAGAGAGAGCACGTGGCTACTCTCTTTTCCACCCTTTTTTTCTTCCCTGACACAACGAGGTGGGTCCCATATAGGGCCCACCATATATATATATATATATATATGGGAAAAGGTACAACGAACTCGTGCTGACGTTAAGCTCCCATGAGGGCGAGCTGTGTGGGCCCCACCATTGATGTTTGCCAAACATCTAGCCCATCGGTCAGATGCACCATTCCAGCGTGGGCCTAGGTCTTAAAAATCAAGTCAGTCCGTGACTTGTGTGGGCCACACTAGATACAATAGTTAAGAGGGCTACCCTTCATTGAAAACATTCATAATCATTATTGGGCCCACCAAGATGGGGTTCACAAATCCAGCCCACCCATCGTGGGTGTCCCACTTGAATGAAGGGTCAGACCAAGTTCCAACCGCATCCAAAACTTGGTTGGGTCCCACGTGAAACGAGGTATCTCCACTCAGTCTGCTAGTCAGGCTATGGGTATGGGTGGGCCCCGGGTGTTGAGACGTGGTATCTTTCACTCAGCCCACCACGTGAGCTGTGGGATGGGTCCCACGTGAAATAAGGTACCTTTTACTCAATCCACCACTAGAGCCATGGATCTAGGTGTGGATACATGTCAAGGAGGGACCCACATCACCGTCCAAGGGCTGTGGACAGTCTGGATAAAGCCCATGAATCATGGTGTGGTCCATCCAAAGGGTGGAGGACATGGGTGGGTCCCATGGACCCCACCGTCAGTCCACACCTTTTTGTCATTACACACCCACTGTCAGTCTACACTTCACGTTAGCTATAGCCACTATCAGTCCACACTTCACGTTAGCTACCCCCACTGACTGATGGGGTGGGCATACACCTCATCAAGGTGGGTCCCACATGGCCACCCGTTTGATCAGTCTGATATTTGTGCTTTATCCATGTCCAGTAGCGACTGCTGCTAGACGGTGCACATGCCACCCATGTAAACAGTGGGGTCAACATCAATGGATAGCATGGATAAGGTCATGCATCAAAGTGGGCCACAGGCCATCATACACAAAGGAAAAGGGAGAGAGAGAGAGAGAGAGAGAGAGAGAGAGAGAGAAAGAGAGAGAGAAAGAGAGAGAGAACGTGTAGGGGAGCGACCCCGCCACTATTGGGCCCTCCCTTGATCAATACATCCATCAAGTGGGTCCCACCACAAGTGGGCCCTTAAATCTTAAAAAAAAATATAAAAAGGGAAGAACGTGGGTCCAAGATCACCCACCGTTCCTTCTTGTTCCTTAGGCTTCATTTGCTCCTTAGCTTTGATTCCAACGGAGGAGATGAGGTTTGAATGGTTGAGATGGGAGATGAGGGGGTAGGAAGTGGGCTACACAAAAAGCTCTCTTTTATCTCTTGGGATGCTTGGACGTGGGATGCTTCTCTTGCTTGAGAATGTGTTTGAAAATGAGAGAGAGAGAGAGAGTTGTAAAGGGAGAGAGAGATGGGTGATGGATGTATTGATGTGGTGAGTGATGGGTGTAAGAGCCTCTTTTTAACTTTTAGGGTAAAAGGTGTAAGAAATGTATGGCTTGTGTAAGAGCTTTTTGACTTTAGGGGTTGCTTGAGGAAGGGTGAGAGGTGATGTGTACTTGACATATACTTGTCATGATGGGGTTGATTGATTGATTGATGGACGTGACAAGTCATAGAGATTCTCTTCTATTTTTGCACGCACGGCTTTTTCCTCACACCGAACGCTGGCCCACATCTCCTGACCAAAGTATCGGATCGGCGCGAGAGACGCGACATCCGAACTGCGGCGACGGTGCGGTCTCCAGGGTACAAGTCTTGAGTTGAGTCGATTCAGGTTGACGGCGTGTGAATCAGGGTGGGCGCGGGCAACGGTATTTGCATGAAAAAACTGTGGGAACCCACGGAATGGTACGGTTTAGGATACGGGTCTCACATTAGCGATCTTCTGTTATAGATCCTTAACGTGTGTGCCTTCGAGAGTTTTCAAGGTTAATAGGCGCCTTTGCTCTTTCCTTTAGGACATGCCGCCCCAGGTGAGTGACCCGAGAGACTCCCGCTCCACCGTTAGCGATTCCCACCCTACTACCTACGATCCTCAGTTCACCACTAGAGATTCCTACTCCCTAGCCTAAGGATGCCACTCCTCTACTAAAGATCGGTGTGGATCCGACCGTACCAGTGAGTGCCTCCCAGTTACAGCAGATGTTGCAAGCTGAGACGGCTGCCCTTCAGGGGAAGGGTAGGCACCCTGTTGTTTCACAAGCTTAGGCAGAACAGGAGCGCGCGAGCGCCCTTCTTCAAGAGTTTTGACAGCTCGATCCCCCGCGTTTCCACGGTGAGCTAGACCTAACAGTAGTCAAGAGGTGGCGCTCCGATGTGGATAAGATTTTTGATACGATAGGATGTACGACCCAACGGCAGGTCCGGTTAGCTGTATTTCTTCTCTAGGGAGAGACTGAGCACTGGTGGGCATCAGTCGCCCAAGCTGTAGGAGTTGATTTTCAGTGGACATGGGAGGATTTTTTAGATCGGTTTGACAGACAATATTTTCCTGATCACATCCGACGACAACGAGAGTCGAGAGTTGGAGTTCGAGGCCCTGGTACAGGGAGATATGACGTTGGCTCAGTATGCGACTCATTTTGCAGCGATGTCCAGATTTGCACCGTACTTGGTAGATGATGAGGAGAGGAGAGCCTGTCGCTTCGAGGACGGCTTGCGTTACGGTCTTCGAGGTCGTGTTATTGGGCATGAGCTCCCGACTTTTGAGGAGGTGATACGAAAGCCCCAGATTTTTTAGGCTGACTGGGCCAGTTCTAAGAGTGATTGTGGTCAGAGGAGAGACCGAAAGAGGCAGGCTCCCTCCGGTGACTCATAGGAGTGTCGACCACAATACATATGCATAGGTCACCTAGCCTTCCGAGCACCAGCACCACCTCCGAGGCAGTTTACCGGCACCTGTTTTGGGTGTGGCGGGACGAGGCACCGTATCTGGTAGTGTCCTCGCCCCAAGCGGAATAACAACCGAGAGGTTCACAAGCGGCCCACCGCATCGAACGAGACCCCACGGTAGCGAAATGACGGCGACCCCCCCATCACCAAGGCCCCCTCAACAGCAGCATTAGCACCAGCCTTCGAGGCCGCAACAATAGAGGCAGCAGTTTCGACCACCTCAGTGACATCAGCAACAACAACACTCTTAGAGGGGACAGGCACCTCTCCAGTCGGCTTAGGCTAGGTTTTATGCGGCTCAGTAGGATCCGCAGTTATCCAGAGGGGTCATCGAGGGTATACTTTTAGTCTCCGCATTCATCGCACGTGTGTTGTTTGATTCCGGTGCATCGCATTCCTCCGAGGGTTTCTGCCGATTGACTGGTTTGCCATTGGAGTCTACTCATGAGGGCTTGTCAGTTTCGACTCTCTTAGGGAAGACTGCAATGTTGGGCTAATTTTGCTCGTCTTGCCCTGTTTTAGTTGGGGATATCTTTTTGCTTGCCGATCTGTTTGCTTTGTCGATGTCCGAGTTCAATGTCATCCTGAGCATAGATTGGCTTGCCGAGTACCACGCCATATTGGACTGCTCCGTAAGGACAGTCACATTCTGTATACCCAGGTTGCCGCAGTTCCAGTTCATTGTCGAGCCCAAAGGAGAGCTGTTGTCTTGTTTGATATCATGTGTCATAGAAGAGCCCTTAGTAGTGACTACGACCAGTTGTCTATAGTTTACGATTTTCCCGATGTGTTCCAGGAGATTCCAGGATTATCGCCTCTCCCGCACACCAAGTTTCAGATTGATTTCGTGTCCGCTACCGAGACTATTTCGAAGGCCCTGTATTGTATGGCACCGTTGGGTTGAGGGAACTGCAGAAGAAGTTGGATGACTGAGCGAGTTAGGCTTTATCTGTCTGAGCAGTTCGTCATGGGGAGCGCCGGAACTCTTCGTGAAGAAGAAGGATCTCTTGTTGAGGCTTTGCGTGGATTACCACGAGCTCAACAAAGTCACGATAATTAAAGAACAAGTATCCGCTCTCGAGAATTGATGATTTATTTGATTAGCTGCAGGGTGCACTGTTCTTTTCGAAAATTGACCTGGGTTCTGGCTATCATCAAATTCGGGTCCGAGAGGAGGACATTGCGAAGATGACATTTTGGACGCATTATAGTCATTTTGAGTTCCAGGTTATGTCCTTTGGACTGACTAATGCGTCCACGGTATTCATGCAGTTGATGAACGAGGTCTTTCGCTCATATCTTGATCAGTTTGTTGTGGTATTTATTGATGATATGCTTATTTATTCGAGGACCCGTGAGGAGCATTTAAAGCATATGGAGGTTACCTTGTATACCCTTCGTGCACACCAGCTCTATGCGAAGCTGGATAAGTGCGAGTTCTGGTAGGAGGAGGTGAAGTTCCTCGGTCATGTGGTGACGATGGAGGGCATCACAGTGGCCCCTCGAATATTGATGTAGTGCGTCAGTGGGGCTAGCCCATGAATGCGTTTGAGATCCACAGTTTTCTGGATTTGACAAGATACTACCGGCGTTTCATTGAGGGCTTCTCCCGTACTGCAGCCCCATTGACCAGGTTGACTCAGAAGGGTGTAGAGTTTGTTTGGAGTGATGCATGTGAGCAGGCATTCACAAAGCTGAAGGACTAACTGACGGCCGCACATGTCCTCACTCTTCCCTCTGGGAGTGATGGATTTGTAGTTTTTACCGACGCTTCGCATATTGGTTTGGGTGCTGTCCTCATGCAACATGGGAAACCGGTGGCCTTCGCATCTCGACAGCTCAAAGGTCATAAGTAGAACTACCGCATGCATGATTTGGAGCTGGCAGCAGTCGTCTTTGCAGTAAAGATGTGAGACACTATCTCTATGGGGTTAGGTTCGAGCTCTTCTCCAATCACAAGAGCTTGAAGTACCTCTTCTCGCAGTATGAATTGAATATGAGGCAGAGGCGCTGGATGGAGCTCCTGAAGGACTATAATTTCGATCTTCAGTACTATTCAGGTAAGGTGAACGTGGTGACGGATGCCCGCAGCCGTAACCATGAGGCCTGGTGGCGCATATGATGGTCCAGGGGTGGAGGATGCTCAAGGATATAAAAGAGTATAATTTTGAGTTCAGTCTATAGTCTTTTATCATGTAGTTATCGATCCTATTGATTCAACCCTATCTTGTCGCAAGGGTGATCGAGGCTCAGCAGGCTGATGAGTTATCGCAGAGTTATATGGCTGAGGCGGCATCTGAGAGTTAGTCCGATTGGCAGATTGGTTCTGATGATGGACTTCGCTTTAGAGGCTGATTATGTGTCTTGGATGTTCCTGAGTTGCATAGAGACCTTATGACCGAGGCACATCGATCGCGGTTTTCTATTTACCCTTACTCGACGAAAACATACCGTGACATGAGACGACAATAATTTTGGGCGGGGATGAAATGTCAGATCGCTAGTTTTGTGGCCAAGTGTGACACATGCAAGCGTGTCAAGGCTGATCATCAGAGAGTCCTTAGTCCATTGCAGCCGTTGAGCATCCCGAAGTAGAAGTGGGAGCACATGTCGACAGATTTCATTATGTGCTTGTCGAGGACTCAGCGCGGTCATGACGCTATCTGGGTTGTTGTGGATTGTCTGACGAAGTCGGTACATTTTTTTGCGATGCGTGCAATTGTGTTCAATTTCCGGACGAAAATGTACCATAATTTGCCCAAACTTCTAGGCGAGTATGGTCAATTTCCCAATTTATTATTAATGGGATGGAACCAATTAACATTCTACTAAGAATTGCATTGTGTTCAAGAACTTGCAAGAAAATATCAACAAATGCCTCCTCAAATTCCCCGAGAAAGAAGCCATGGGCGTGAATCAGGACCCCTTCCCGGCAACGACCCTAATCAATAGCATCGCGACTGACATTGTAATAGCCACCACGTTGGCCAAAATGACGAAATTATCAACGCCACACGAGTTGCGGAATGAACCATCGTAGTATAGATCCAAGGGGATTCCGCCGGCTCGGAGAAATGGAGACTGCATGTCAGCCCACAAAGAATGACCAGACCACTCTTCAGAAACAGCGCACCACACAAACAAGAAGATTTAAGGGGTGACATAGTCCATAATTCCGAGATAGAAGGATGCCACCAACCATCAACTGGACCACCACCGGACATTTGTCCGTGTGATAAAGACTGAGTGCGATCTACGAACGTGGTTGATCAGAACTAACAGCCATTCATAGAAACACACCATAGATGAACCAAAATCGATTCCTTAAGAACCATAAACCAAGGATTTATATCTACCCTCGTAATGTACCTCCGAAGCGAATTGAGAGACAACCTGAATATCATCAACCAAATAAACCTAGGATGGTCCGGCCAACCAAGGTATTTACTGACCGATTGATCATTGTCATCCATCAAAAGTTTCCTTGAATTCCCCATATCCTAAGTCGTACCCAAAGGCAACTATTACAACAATGAAGGACCATATAGAGGGAGACGTAGAATAATAGGGGAAGCCTTGGCAGTATTTGACGTTGAAGCCTACACACTTGCTCGGGATTGAGAATATAACGACCCAATTCCTGAGGAGGAAGAGTAGGGTTAACGTGAACCTTATACATCCTCAACGAGTGTGGAAGATCTAATGATTGGACAAATCTACACTCATACACTGAATTATCTTTTACTTAATATTAAACAATTCTTTTAAGAGGCACATTCTTGCATTCACTCCTGGTGAGGCACCAGTGACTTCTCTTTTTGTGTGATTGCACTAGGATACTAACAATTTTTTTTATTTATTTATTTTTTTTAAAAGGAAAGTACAATTTGCGAGAGGAAGAACCCTACCCTTGATTATTGCCTAGTCATTACAAAAATCAATCTTCTAAATTTTGGTCATATACTTTTATATTAAACCTATGAACATATCTACTTGGATTCAAAGTTGATAGATTTGATTCAAATAGCCATGTCCAGTCTGGTATGCAGGTATGCACTACATGTGAGAAAACAAACCAAGTGCCAACACCCATACCATAGAGAACAGTTAAGGTGAGGTACCTAACCATACCATAGAGAACAGTTAAGGTGAGGTACCTAACATTAAGACCTTTCAAATCGTTCGTGGGTTACATGGTGATGTCTACATGCAATTCGATCCACTCATCAGATGGGCCACCGGAGTAAAAGGAGTAAGCCCGTAAGACAAGTTAGCGCGATACATATTTGTTTAAGAAATGCACCCGTGAATTATTAGCAAGAGGTGGATCTAAAGAAACCCAAACCATCCATATCGTGGGCTCCACACAAGCGAGGTACTCGAAAGTACACTGTAGCCGGTTGTTTGGTAACTATCACCATACATTTCCAATTACTACTATCCAGAGTGGGTCCACGATTTGATGGCTTGGACTGGCGTTTAAGTGTACAACGTGTGCAATACGGCATGCATATCAGATACCACCTACGTATACATGCTTAGCGGTCTGATTGCGTAGTGTAGCACAGAGCAACGACTTCGGTGGTTTGTTGGCGTGGCAAACTTCCGTGGTTACCATAGTGATTTTTAGTCCATCCATTTTCTCAGGTCATCTTAAAACATGAGCCCCAAAATTCAGCGGTCTTAAATCTCAAATGTACCACGTTACAGAAAACAGCGAGGATTGAATGCATACTCTTAAAAACGTTTCGGGACGCAGATGATTTGGATATATTTGTGTTTTCCTTTCATCATGGTAACCGTTTAAGGTTTTAACTGGAGGCATTATCATCCCCCTCTGCTTTCTGTGCTGTAGTATATTTGAGCCTTGGATCTGCCTCATTTTAGCTCTTGTCTTAAAATCATAGTAAAATGGATGGACGGTGTGGATATAATACATTTACGACAGTGGGGCGACATAACTTTGACACATCAACACACCATCCATGTGGGTGGTGTCTGCAACACTACGCAATCTGAGTCCCTTACCGGTATGTCAGTCTTCCCACGGACGTTCGGTTGGATAGTGACCTATACTTCAGCCGGAAGCGGATTGGGGAGTAAGTCACTACGCGTAGTGAGTAGACTCCGTGAGGTCTACCATGATTTATGTATTTTACCCACTTCGTCCATCCATTTTACTAGATAATTTTATTGCTTGAGCTGAAAAATGAAGAATATCTAATGCTCAAATGCAATACAGTACCATATGAAACAGTTAAATTGAACTTCTACCGTTGAAAAATTCTTAAGGTCTACAGAAGCTTTGTATCAAGCTTATGTTTGCTTTTTCCCTTCATCCATGTATATGTGATCTTATAAACAGGTCAGATGACAAATAAACATTACTATGGGGCCTGGATAGGTTTCAACCGTGGAAATCAATATTCCCACTGTTTCCTGTGGTATGATCCACTTGACCTTTGATATGCTTCAATTTTGGGTTCTACCGCTTAAATAAGATGGAAAAATGGATGTACAGCATAGATAGACTAGATATATTCAAGGTGGGCCCAACTAAGTTTACTCAGTACAATGACAGCGCACTGAGTAACTCAGTACGCAATCCGATTTCTCTTAGCCATCCAAGCCGTTGGTCTATTAGGACCTTCCGGGCCACACGCCCCAAAAATCTTATTCATACGACAATCCCAACCTCCCATTTCGTACTTTGCAAAATGATAGTTACAGAGTGATCCATATATAGATTGAAAATAGGCTGGAGTTCACTGGCTAAGATCTTCAAAGCTACATGGGAATGGTCAATGGTCCGTTCCACGGTGGGTCCTGTGATGCCAACGTTCTGATCACTGGACCGATGATATTATGCATATCCTCGGGTGGAGGATCGAATAATTAAAACTCTTCAAAAAAAGAGAACTTCAGGAGAAAGGGTTGAGCGTCTGACCATAGCATTATAACAACCCATGAATGGTTTCATCTGAGACGATCCATTCAAAGGCCCGGTTTCCCAAAAACCTGCTACAGCATTAGCTCTGAGGAATCAACGGCCGTCACAAACTTAGTAGAGTAGATAGCACGTGGGCCGGGCCCACCCATTCTTTTTATGAGACACCATTCAGGGATTTTGGAAGTCTTAACAAGGAGAATTTAAGCTTTTAGTGGTGAATGAGGAAGTCACTGAAAATCCAGATCAGTACATCAAGCTGTCCAATCTGTGGCTCTTTTTAGTGGACTGTTGTTGTATTCCTTTCTTAACCGTCTATTTGTAGACAACCAATCGATCGAGTGGTTCAATTATCCATAATGGAAGAGTTTCATGGCATTGGTCATCTACAGAGAGGGCCAACAGCTTGACGCTGGATAACGCACTACAAGTAAACTGGCCTTTACTGGCAGTCAAAACCGCCGGCAAAAGCCAAGAAAACCGCCGGTAAATCCTTTACCCGCGGTTAGCTAACAGCCGGTGAAGCCTCGGTCGGTAAAGGCTTTACTGGCGGTCGGGACTTTACTGGCGATTGTGCTGGACACCGCTAAATCGCCAGTTTTTGCTGCACTAACAGAAAATAGGTCCAAAGCTACGGATAAAATCCATAGCGCAATACAACTAGCCCCACAGTGCGACCGTAGCCATAGAGCAAATATTTTTCATTAAAAAAAAAAAGTGAAATTGAAGACAAAAATCTGATAGAAATGTACAGGAAACACAGATTGCAAAACAAAAATATAATGGATTCACTTACCGAAAGAGTAAAGCCATTAAATGGATCTTTTCCCTGCTTTTGAATCTGCTAATAGATTCCTAGCATTTCGAATATATGATGGAGAGTCTCTTGGCCTTTGCATACGATCCGATGCTCTTCTTTGCTTGCTGATGTAAAGATCTGAAAGCATAATTCCATCTACAAATACCTTGACCTTTCAGTGCTTCAACCGCTCCAATGCTAACAGCGACAATCCATGCTCTGCTAGTCGAACTCATCTCTGTCCTGTGCTACTGCTTCTTGGGTTTGAAAAGAAGCAAATTTTGGCAGTGAAAGATTATATAAACAGACAAGGAAAGATGGGAGGTTAATACTAAGATGACTTTGTCTATGCGTGTACCAATCTAAGATAAGAAAATTAATACTCATATATCTAAGTGCTATGCGTGTACCAATCTACACCTATGGCCATGGATCCAAAAGCGAAATAATTGGATAAATTAGAGCACACCTGAATCTTGACAGCAGAAATACTCCCAATTTATTTCCCAATAAATTATCTACACATTGTGTAGAGAGCTTGTAAGTCGAAACCAATTGTAAAAGCAGCAGGGCACAAAGGAAACAACAGTAGGTAAATCCCAACCTGCACTATAAGCCTGATTGTTGAGAAGAATTAACAGTTTGGTCTCGTGAAAATCGTTTAGATGTTAAATCCTAAGCAAACTTCTATTACTCATTTTCAAGCCCTCCTTCGTTTTCAGGGATGAACAGAACTAAAAAAAAAAAAAAAAAAAAAAAAAAAAAAAAAAAGTGCCAAGTGGAGCAATTTAAGGAAGTGTATTGCTTTTGGTATTGTGATTAAACGCGATTTGATGGGCCATAGATGTAAGCAGAGCATTAACCTTCCCACTACGAACAGAGGAGGGCAACAGTGATTAGATCTTCTTAAGCAAAACACAAGTTTCTTTCCTCAATGGGGCACAGTAGGGTAATACAAATTTCTAGATACACGTTTCTTTTGAAACAGGTCCGCTTGAGGTGTGAAACAACTTCACTCTTATGCCAGAAGTTTTAGGCAATGTAGGTTACTTTATGGAAAGCTTTGTTCTTGCACCTTACGCTATATTGGCACATGTGGCTGCATGTTGTTGTGCAAGGCTCCACTCATGTGTGGGCTTAACGAATCTCACCCAGAACTTGTGACTAGGTCTAAGAATCAGGTTGGTTGTAAACCAGGTGAGCCAAACTTATGTCAATGAAATGGGACGGTGAGCATTTAATCTATTTTTATATCCTATCAGATGATCACAGTTAGACTTAACTGAATTTTGTGCAGTAGAAGCTAGATTGTAGCTTGCATCTGATGGACAACTTTGATCATGCACCCAAGTGGACTCCCCAATGAAGCATCGCAGACCTCCTCTTAAGCCTACACACTAAAATAAAAGCTTCCACTTTGAATAAGCATACTAAATCCAAACATAGATAAGGTAATATAGTTCAAGCATTACAAAAACAGCATATTATATGGAAGTTTCGGTGCCAAACGCCGACAGTCTACACTTTCAGTGGAGAAAAGGCCACAAGAAAAATTGTCACAATGTGGCCAATGTACAAAAAGATGACTTTGTCCCTCTGCCAACAACATTTTTGCAAGCTCAATCTGGCAATCAACAATCAAGATAATGAAGGCAATTAGAATGATATCAAAGTAGAACTTTTGAGAATGGTGCCTGAATCTTGATGATGGTTTAATGGAAAGCCAACATTGAGGGTTAATCTAATTAGCAAAAAGATGAGAGGATTTCTGCATATTTTTGATGTTCTCAATGAAGTGGTGTTTGGTTCTGTTGTGACATGGTGTTTGGTTTAAAAGTAACTGCTTGCCTTTATCTCTATATATAAGACTGTTGATTTAAAGAGACTATGGGACCATTAAAACTCCATTAGTTTAAAGGTTTTTGTCTTTCCCTATGTTGTTGAAGATCTACTAGGTTCAGCATATATTTCATAGGCCTAAGGAAGAAAGAAAGAAAAGAAAGGAAATGGATTACTGCCATCCGAAATAACACTACCATGAACATCAACATTAAGAGTCTAGAGAATATATAAAGATAGAAAATAAAGGAAATGGATTACTATTTTTATCAAGTTTTAACCAAGGTAAGCTTCCATGTCAAATTAATGTGTATGATAACCATCAATCAATTGTCAGCCATGATCCACGTCAAATGTCTACTTTACACACACAACACAATTAGATAATGATATTCAGACAATCATTGTAAGAGTATCTCCAATTACAGCTACAAGAACATTTATGTCTAGGTCCCATAAAGTGAGAACATCTTCTGCAGCACATGTCAGTGAACCTTGTTATGAAAGAGAGATTGATGCATTGATATGCCAAATTATATAATGTATATATGGAAATGCTTGTAAAAGGACCTAGGACCACCTTGACCATCATCATCATCATAGCAATCTACCAGCTATTTTGGCTGGTAGTAGAGATCTTTTTCTCCAAACATTTTAAAAATAAGAATTTTCATGATTGCAAAAGTTCAGTGAACAGCTGCCCACCTGACATCAACTGTTCTCCTTTACCCACACTTGGCACCCACTGGCACATCACCTCCAAGCAAAGCTTCCATTATATTATTACATACACACCACTGTGGTAGTAAATGATAGTATATTTTATCAAATGAGCCTTGCTAAGCCAACACGCGTGTGCAATAAAATAAAGCTCATGTAAATGCCACACATGTGCTCTATTGATAGGTCCAAGAACAGACACCACTATATTGATGCTCTAGACCAAGAATCAAATGATCCAAAGGTCGTGGGCCACAGCTTGCAAAGCAAATGTATGACTCGAAAAACTTGGTCGCAAGTTTTCTAACCCATCAACCCGTTTCCAATATTGGGGCTCACATGCCGAGTGGACCGATCTTTTTTTTTTTCCGTAAAACATGTAGAAGCCGGACCACTTGATGTCGACATGTGTAGCGTGAACGTGAGCCTTATTGCACTCCGTGTTGGATTAGCAAAACTCTTTATCATATAATCGTAATGTTACCATGTGGGTTTCTATGGTCCCCGAGTCCGGCAACTCATGTCTATGTCAATGTTACATTGTTTGAAAGGTAGTCTCCACAGTCCGCACTCCGATGAAATTGTAGCATTTGAACTAAATGGTGATCTTACAATGATGGTCAATGTTGCCCATGGGCTTAAAGAGGCATTGAGAATGGCAAGGATCAGTTCCACAGATCCTCAAAGTCCAAATTCTCGATACTGTGTACAACAGAATTGAAGTTGTTGCCCAATGGGTACAATTCCCTATAAATCTGAATAATCAAAAATCTTTAGTGCCAAATCCAAATAGATATTTATTTCAACGTCTCAAGGAAGGGGATCCTTGTCGTCATTGCCATAGAAAGTTATCCAAGTATCCGGCTTGGGGTCCTTTTTCAAGGATCTAAGTATCAAAGATGATAGTGTAAATAGAAAATGAAAAGTAACATAAAATTGTAACATTGGGCCCTTTAGTTAGATACCTAAAAATGAGTTCATTTCATTTTTAGTTAACAATAATTATGTATTAGAGATCTTTATCTCCAATACACATTTACTGTTAACATCAACTCATTATGTAGAATAGCATAAAAGGATTCATGTAGCCGATCCCAATTAATTGGGATAAAGCTCAGATGATGATGATGATGAACTGATTATGTATTAAAGATCAAGATCTAACACACAATTACTGTTTAAATGAACTCATTTTTAGGCGTCTACCAAACAGGGCCTGAATATCCAAATTTCACAATGGAATAAATTGAGAAAAGCAATCAAGAATGTCAGGCAAACTTCATATATGGACCTGCTCACAATTGCATCCATTTCCTCAACAAGATCCACATAAACTTCGTTGTTTGCATGCTTTAGATCAGTTGTTCTCCACGGAACACTAGATGCTGTTGCACCCAGTGTTCGAGTTATCGGTATCGCTACAAGTTTCACTGGCCGGAGATAAAGATATAATATCATTATTGTCGATAATATCGCCGATAACCGGAAATGCAGGGAAAATGGGGGAAACATGGAGAAAATGATGAAATTTTTTAGTGAAACTCCAGGACATGCCTAAATACACATATTTACATATTCAGGAATGAAAAAATTGCAAAAAGAATGCATTAAATTAGAAGTTTCCATTTAACGGGGGCCAAAAGGCATGCGTTGTCGTAAATAAATCACTTAAATAATAATCAAAATGAGTTCATATAATACAAATGCAAGCTTACAAACTAAGACATGCAATAGTAAATGAATTTTCAAAAAATACAATCTTGATCCAAAATCTCCAATGGACCACACCACATGAAAACAATAGTAATTGGATATCCACCATTAAAATCCAATCTGTACAAGCGTAGATGGGCCCACTGTATTGTTTATCGGACATCCAATCCGTTGATTAGGTCATACAAACCTAGATGAGGGGAAAAATCAAAGATTATCTTGATCCAAAACTTTTATAGGCCCGAAAAAGTTTTAAATGGTCAAAGTTAATGTGATCCACTTGATATTGGGATATACCTCATTTTTGGCCTCATACTCTACAATGGTCTATAAAAATATATGGATGGTGAGGATACAACACATACATCATGGTGGGGCCTACAAACTTGGTACGTCACCTCAGTAGCGAGTCTCGCTACTCAACATGTCGATAGCTAATTGGCGTCAGGATGCAGATTTTTTTCTTCCACTGGGATGCTACGTGGGGCCCACCATGATGTTTATAAAAAAATCCACTCCGTCCATCCATTTTTTATATATAATTTTAGGACATCAGTAAAAAAGATCCAAAACTCAGGGTAGCTGCACGAGAGGAAATAGTGGAGATTTAGTGACCACCGTTTAAACATTTGTCTAGCCACAAAAATTTATTATAAAGTTATAGTTTTGTGTTTTCACTTCATCCCAATCAAAATGAACTTATAAACAGTTTGGATGGCATATAAACATCAAGATGGTGCCCAGGGAGGTTTCAACTGGTGGAAAAATCTCTCCGATTTTCATTCTCGTATGTCCACGTTGGGTTTTGGATCCACCCGATTTTTGGTCTCATCCCCTAAAATGATCTAAAAAATGAATGAACGGGTGGATTTTCAATCAACATCATGTTGGGGCCTATGTAGCAATAACATCATGCTAAAGGCTTAATTAGAAATTTTAGATTGCGATCTTGAGTTACTCAAGAAGCCTCGAGAAACTCGCATCGCGCTTCGAGTAAACTCATTTGGGCCCACCTTGAATGTATGTGGTCTATCCACACCATCCATTCGTTTTTCCACCTAATTTAAGGGGTTGAGCCCAAAATTGATTCATATCTAAAAATTAAGTACATCATACCAATGTAAACAGTGGGGATAATAATTTCCACCGTTTAAACCATTCTAAACCCCACAGTGATGTTTATTTTTCATCCAACCAGTTCATATGATCATACAAACATGGATGAATGGAAAACACAAATATATGCTTGATCCAAAACTTCTGTGGCCCTCCAAGTATTTTTCAACGGTAGACATTCAATTTAACTATTTCTGGTGGCGTGGTCCATTTGAACATTGGATATGCCTCATTTTTTGGCTAAAGTCATAAAATTATCTGTTAAAATGTATGGACGGATTGGATAAAATAAATAAATCACGGTGGACCTCATCGAGTTTACTTAGTCCATATGCGTACGAAGTACTCACTGCTGATTGGATACTCCCTACGCTAATGGTTGGTGCTCCGTGGACCTCAAACATGATGTATGTGAATCTAATTCATTTTACAAATAATTTTATGATAAGAACCTAAAACTGAAGTGGATCAAAATCTCAAGTGGACCACACAGCAATGATTGAACTCTCACCATTAAAAACTTCCAAGTCCGTATTTGTTTTTTGGATCAAGCTGATATTTGTTTTTTGCCTTCAACTTGGTCCATATGACCTAATCTACAGGCCGTGTGACCTGATCTATATGTTAGATGTCAAATAAACGTTACAGTGGGCCTAAGAGGTTTTTAATGATAGACGTTCAATCATTATTGTTTTCCAATGGTGTGGTCCACGTGAGATTCTCATCAATCTCATTTATCAGAAAAAGTATTAAAATGACATGTAAAAATGAATGGACGGTGTTGATAAAACACATAGATCATGGTGGGGCCCACATAACACTTACGATCACCACCGGGCAACGTCACCAGCGAAACCGCGTCACGCGCTTGACGCTAGTCACACGACATAACAGCGGATCTTCCTTCTAAAAAAAAAAAACCTAAAATCTCATCGAAGAGAAATCGCCGCCGAAGAAAGGGGGTTTTTGAAGGAGGATTGTTGCCGAAGAAATGGGGATTTTCTTACCAGAACCGAACGACGAAGAACACATTGCATTGATGGATCGAGGAGCGTTCTTCCGCTGTTGATCGAGGCATTCTTCCGCTGTTGATCGAGCCATTCTTCCAAGCTCTGACTTCCGATCAACAAGTAGGAGATCTTCCTAGTTTCGATATTTTTTTTTTTGATTTTTTGAAAGAGGGGTTTTCTTACCTATTTATTTGATTTTTGGGTTGTTGGCAACAATTTTCCCATGATAGGTATTACATGGTGTAGCTACAAAGGCGATAATCTCGATATTGTCGGCGATAACCCAAGATTTTCGCTGGTATCTCCGATATTTCGCCGATATCTCCGATAATCTGAAGAGAAACGAAATAATGGGGTTTCGGTATCGCTGGTCTAGTGATACCGATATTATCGGCGATAGCGATATTTCGATAATATCGCCGACAATTTAAACACTGGTTGCACCTGGAAGGGTGTTGCTTACACTAGAACTGCTACCAGTCACAACACTCAACATTTTGCTGACAAGATTTGGTGGAGCTATCATCTCCCTCAGGACATTTGGTTCCGTTGTGAGAGGGAAACCATTGTCCATCATCTCATCCAAAAGTTGCAATTGTGCCGAGATTGCTTGTCATTGTTCTATATTTCACACAAGCTTCAAGTGACGCAGAGAAACCTAAAAGAAAGCACAAAATTCAAGATATCGCTAGAATGAAAGAGAAAAAGAGATGTTTCAAAGATATAATGCAATCAACATCAAACTACTTAAAACGAAGAACAATTTTGCAACAAGAAACTCATTTGGGTCTACCCAAGTCTCTACCAATCAAGGACCGTTTGTCTCAAATAAAAGACAGACGGAAATATGTCAAACATTTCAAAAATAGAATTTAGCAAAAAGAAAAATTACAAGATAGGGGTACTTTCCCCATGACTTTTTGTCCATGCATCACATTAATAAAGCGAGGTGTATAGAGAATACAAAACAATTGAAAGGACAAAAGGAGTTACAACATGAGACTAGCATCCAAATGACAAAGCATCTCAAAACATCTTTACCGGATCGAGAGAACCGCCACCTGATTTGCTTCTTTATGGATGCAATACTATGGTATCAAAAGTGACACAAGTCCATCTAATGGCATTGAGGAATGCTTGCCTCTATTAACCATCTGATGATGTTTAGGGAATCCCATGTGCCATGATATGACCAAAAAGAAATCAATAACGATACTGAGACACATGTTGGAAAAAGGATATCCACAACTTTTATGAACTCAATAAATAAAGCATATTTCAAACCTAAAATTGTGGCACAAGAAGAACAAATCATTCAAGAATCAAAGAAAGACATGGAGAGGATGGTATGTGCCATTGCAATTAATCACCATGTTGAACATAGAATAGCTTCTTCTTCTTTTTCTTTTTTCTTTTTTCTCTTTTTTGTGAAGAACTTCTGTGAATATAACTCAGCACAAAAAAAGATTTGATGCAAATACCTCATATACAATAACAAAGTTATCCTTGATTAAGTCTTCATTCAAGCCTCCAAGATAATCTGAAAGAACATCTGCTACCCTACAAAGGAACTAACAAAACAAACGGTTAAAGCTCGAAAGCCCTTGAATCTTGAATGTTATGCCCAGGTACACAAAAATTGCACATACTACTAGTTTAAGGAAATATTTAATTAGGGAACTTCTTAAGGCAATGGAAAGAATCACTTAATCAAGAAGGATGTTCCTTGTGAACACATCATGATCATTTAAATGAATGCTTGATACACACAAAATTTTTAGAGGAAATGCTGCAAACCTGAAATAAATTTGAGTCCTTTATATCTGGCCACAGCTCCTTCAAGGAAACAATCATCATGCATACTTGGGTCTTGATACCTCATCCAAAGATAAAAATAAGTAGGATAAGAAGAAGAAGTGAATGATTTGAGTCCTAGCTCATCTATTTTAGAGTGAAACATTCCTTTATAAATGAATAGGAAAGCTGAACAAGGAAAATCATGGAGCATGCAAGAGGTAAAGACAAAAGCCGTAAAAAAGGCTCGTGGATATTTCCTAAGCCAACATTCAAGTTAAAGTATTCAGAGAAGAAATTCAAAGGTTTTATAACAATGTTTTGACAGAACAAAAACAATGAGTGCAATGATGGAAATGTAGGCGTAGATATTGGTGCTTTGTCCATGTCAGTCTGCAACAAAAAAGGGGTCAATCTTCATTTGACAGATAGATAAATTTTAGAATCCAGATATAAAGAATAGAGAGATATTGTCGACCATGGCTTTCTTTGAATAGATGCTCCTGTAAGTGAAGGAGATGTTGGAAATCATGGCACTAATGAAGCCCGTCCAGTTGAATGAAAGCTCACTTAGAGATGCCATTGACACACCTACGGTCTCCAAGCAAAATTTAGTCATTTTGAATGCAAGAAATTGCAATACACATAATACTTAGTACTAGTGTTTTAAAACCTAGACTCGACGAACAGTTGGACCGAACCGCCACAAAACAAATGGATTCGCAAAACCTTGGTCAATTAGTGTCCAAGTTTTTTATTATTGATAATTGTAAAATCACCCAAATGGATTATGAACCTACATCACTCACATAAGAACCAGGCATATCGATAAATAGCATCCAATATTTTAGGCATGATTTCTCATAATTTCATATGGTATAGCCCACCAAATCTCATAATCTCATAATTTCATCTACTTCCATGAAACAACAATTTTCATCTAGCGTAGAAAAGTGAATAAGATAACAATGATAAACAACTACAAAGAGAAAGAAGTGCCAAAAAACTTCCACATAATAAGCAAAATGATCAATGCAAGTCATAGTATAAAAACTAACAAAAAGAAAACCAAATTGAGGAATGCATCAAGCTATGCAACAATAACATATTCATTAAATACATTAGCTAGGAAAGCTCGTGGTTTTAGCCAATTTTACAACTTTCGGACAAATTATCAAACCATGTCACTAAAGCGCAAGTATTGGGTCATGAGTGAAGTCCATGCACTGTAAGCAAACAGAGAACAACAAAAGCTTCTGAGCTCCTTGATTCTGCAACAACCTGCATTTTAATGTAATTGCCACGAAAAAGCTCTTTTCTCAAGCACCATGAAAACATTAAATATGACAGATGGAGATTAAGTTATTATTAGAATGATACCAACTTCAAAGATACACCGAGTAGGTATTTTCCTCCAAAGTTTCACATGGATATCCTTGATGAATATTCTGGAAAGGAAGCAAATCAGATCTGTGGGCTTAGATCCTACTCAAGTTCCTCATCATCCATCTTCCAAATTTATTTGGTATTTTGTCTGTTCAAGGGCTATATAAGTCTTCAATGATTTATGCACTAAAGCACGATGATTAAGAAGCCTTTTTCTTTGCCAATTGAAATGAGGAGCTTTTATCGGTTACAAAATTAAAATTGAAACTTATAAGCAAAACACTTTATACCGCAGAATTTCAAATGTCAAGAATAATTAATTTCAGCAAGTCATACCTCAATGTATTGAAGATCATAACATTTTACATAGGACCCAAACAGAACAGCTTCTTCATATGTCTAATTACGATTGGCATCAACACGAATTTTTATGAGGTGCCCAACTTTCTGTCTAATTTCATGAACAATACAAAGATCTTCAAAAGGATTTGCTTGACGGGCAACCTGTAGAGGAAGGATTACTCCATGGATAATTAAACTTTTCCTAATTGCTATTAAAAGTGTCATGGTGGGAAGTAAGAACATGCTGATCCCATCAAAGATCAACCACCAAATACAAAAACAAATGAAAGCTAATACAGTTTCAATGGAAGCTATGATGTATGCTTTAAAGACTGCATAAATTCACATCCCATGTTCAAGTACATTAAGAAGAATTATATTTATTGTATACTCAATCCAAAGTGTACTCGGGTTTTCATGGCCACTGACAATTCGTAGCAATAGAGAGAATCTTTCTTATCAAAAAAGTTTTTTTTTTTTTTTTTTTAAAAAAAAGAAAAGGTTACCCACATGCATCCTAGTTTTTTTTTTTTTGTTTTGTTTTTTTTTTTTTTTACACCGCATCTAAGCAAATTAACATACCCAACCACAAAGCATTTTGTGTCTATGTAGCAACTAACTTGGAAATAATGAATATCGGTGAGTTCAAAAGACAGGACTTATCCTTGAAAGGCAACAAGAGAAGAAGAATTCTACAAAATGAAGATGTGCCTTGCAACTTTTCATTATAGAAATGTACACTATTGAAACCTTTCTGAATCGACCATGATGTTTACATGACGTTAAGAAATGTTTACATGTTTCTCAATCTACACGACCATGTAAAAGGAGTGATTGTGAAAAAGAATAAGAAAAACACTTGATTAGATGAGACCATAAGAAGTTCAAAAGAAAAGAAAAAAAAGAAGTAAGTTTTTCACCTCAATGTGCAAGTCCTATCCGATCAAAGTTAGCGTGCATATCAATTGACTCCCACAGACTCTCATAGTCCTCTTCAACATAGATTTCATTCAAAGCCTCATTTACAATGACTATGTTGTTGCTCTGACACGATCATGTATGGCTTAACAAGAAGCAGATGACCAACCTGAAACCCACAAAGAAGGAATACATAACCAAAATGAATATGAACACAGCCTAAACCAGGCAATGCATCTAGCAACAAGAGGGAGAAACAAATGATTCCATATGCAAAATTGATCAAATCCAAACACTCTGCATCAGTAATCACAAACACACACCTTCCGCATTATGGATAATTTCTGCAAGCAAGTATTTTGAAATCAAATGAATGGATGCTACTCACGATTAATATTTTCAGATAGAGGTATGGGAAAGGCATAGTAAAAAAATACCTTCTTAAAAGAAAGCCTCTCTCTTTTTAAAGACACCATCTGATCTGGTTGGGTAGTGATAAGATTCATTAAACCTAATACACAGGTTGGTAAATATTTACACAAACCCTTGGCCATCATGGTCATGTTTCAGTCATATATGCCGGAAAAATAAAAGACAGTCCCCACCCAATCCTGTCCTAAAATAATAATGAACTAATAGCAACAAAATAGGAGTTCTGCACAAACATAAGCATCACACAACAAAAGGTCACAAACTTTGAAGCTGGCAAGTACTTCCACAATTAGTTGCTGACAACCATGTATTACTGAAATGCTCCCAAGTTCCCAACTCAATCTATTGACATACGGATGCACACCAAGTAAACATGTTCTTCTTTATGGTTTTCCTACTAAATACCAATGTAGAAGAAACATGGAATTTTACAGTATAATCGTCAGAGGAAGAGCTATCCGAGTGAAACTTACAATGATTCCAGCATATACAAAAAGTTCTCTGAATAAGAAAGGTTGCTCGAAGGAAGAACAGGCGGCCTTCCAGCCATCCTCAAATATGCCGCTGCTGCAATTGTTGGTGCTTGCATATATAAAATACATTTTACGAAATTATATTGGCAATTATCAAATAAAATCGGACCATAAAATTCTGGCAGTTGTGCTTTATTCATGATGGAATTATTCAACTATTTTCCAAAGCGAAAGTGCACCAGCATTGCATGAGAATCAAGCACACCCATTGGGTGTGCATCATGGGGCATCGCCTAAATAATATCCTACACGCAAGAAAATATAATCAAAATCCATTAGAGAAAAAAGTGACATTAGTAAAGTTTCTCTTATCAGCAATGTACAAATGTTTATCCTATTAGTGATAAATGAACTCAACTACCAAAAAGGATGTAGCAACAGGGCAAGAATCCATCAACATGCTAGATTATAGAAAAGAGGTGATACTTTTCATTGCACGTTATCCTGCCTCATCAACGTTAATTCCTATAGGGAGCTACAAGATTTGAAACAAGTCAAATTTTCCCACGTATGCATCTAACAGTCTGCATCCATCCAACAATACATTTTTTTGTATGTTCCAACCCTACACGGGGTCTGATGAATTCAATAAATAAAAAATACTTAGATGCAGGCCATTCTGGGTAATTATTGAAATGTTTCTCTTAAGAAACTGAGTGTGGTTTGATCCGAATTTTTGTCATTTCCATGCAAGGACACAGGAAAGAAGATGCCAGGAGTATGCATTAATAATCTCAATAGTCAAGCTTCATGGTAGAGTAAAGACCTATTTTACTTCCCATGTTGTGAATATGGGTTGTATTTACTTCGTCTAGAACACATGGATTTTCTTCGATGTCAAGAATCCTAAACTGGTAAGGTTACAATACCCATGTTTCCATGAAGAGCATAAACAAGTACAACTACACAGGCATGATGCAGCTGTCCTGAAGAAAAAGGAAATTAAAATGGAATTATAGGTGCCTTGACAAGGTCTTCATTTCATAGAAGTGGGGCCCATGGTCAGTTAGGGACCTTCAAAGGTGGGCCATAACCCAAAAAAAAAAAAAATCCCTCAATAGACCAATCTGACCTTTTGATTTGAGTCCCAGAAATAGCTGGTTAAGAAGAAATGCATCGAATGTCCACATTCAACAGAAAAGGCCGAAAATTGGTTGCAGTGATAGGAGACTATTGAGGCCCCATCCATGCAAGATGCATGTGGGCTCCAACAGACCATTGGTTTTGATCCAAAAATCATAGACCCCACAGTTACAAACTGAACCAAAGGAAAAACCATTTGCATCTAATAATCCACAGACTAATTGGCACAAGCAGAGGCAATCAAGCTGATTCAACTAGAAACTAAAATGATCCTAGGAAATCAGACATGCAAACTAAAATAAAGTATATTTCAAGTTCCTCATGAACCTTTTTCGCAGAATAAGTGCATCAAATAAATAAAAACGCAAAGTTCAATTCTAATAAAGGAACAGATTGACTAGTTTAAAGTATATTTCAAAAATTGGTATACAGAGAAAGATATTTCAATTAGTAATCATAAAAGAAAAAAAAAATCATTACTGGTAGGAAAAAAAATATATCGTTGAACCTGACCCTCATATAGCGTGCCAGTAATCCAGGTTTTCTTTGACCACTACCTCGCATTTTTAAGATAGATTTCCCAATCCAATCAGAGGTCACATGAGTCATGAAATAAAAATAAACAAAAAAGGTTGGCCATCCAATGAACATGTGTTTGATGTTGCTCAAGAATCATACACAAGAAACCCATGCAACCAATGCCATGTTTATTTTGAGTTCCATGTTTTAGTTTCCTACAACATACATCTTCTTCATCAGTGCTGTTTATCTTGCATTCTGACTAGTGGACTGTGAGATTCTCATCTAGTCTTAAACAAGGCTGATGCAGACATAACAGTGTCTACTAGATTCCACCATGATGTCTGCTGAAATCTACTCCATTCATCAGTTTTGTTGAATCAAGTTAGTACCAAAAATAAAAAATAAGACATTCAATGCTTTAATGGGCCACAAAATAGGAAACAGTGTGAAACACGGGCATGGTTTAACTACTAGTACTGTTTCCGTAGTGAGATTTATGTGTTGTATCCGTTGGGTCCATTTATTTGGTGAGATCATTCTAGTGGATAAGCCCAAAAATAAAACAAATCCAAAGCTCGAGTGAACTCCATTGCAAAAAACAGGAGGGATAGTGACACCCACTGCTGAAACTTTCCTAGGGCCCACCATGATGTTTATCTGAGATCTAACCTGTTCATAAGTTAGTATATGGAAGCCATTGATTTGACAGCCCTCCTCACATTTGCTGTCTTCCCATAAAAACTCTCCCAAATCACTGATGTAAGCCATTGAATCTTTGGTCTTTTCTCTATTGAATCTAAAAGGTTAGAATTAGGTGAAGGTTTGGAAAGAGAGGGGTTTGAACCCTGACTTTAAAAGTCTGCATAGTAGTTCCAATGCCACGCCTTGAACCATTCAGCTATAAAAAAAAAGTCTATCATTTCTGAATATCTTAGCTTAGTGTTATTAACAGTTAGCTAAACAGTTATTAACTGGCAGTTTATAAATTGAATTATATGTAAGATTACAAAGATTGCAACGGTCAAAACCAGTTTGAATTGGTTGTGATCACTTACATCCCCTGTTTGTTGTTTGGTCCAGTTTTTAAGACAACAAACTATTTTTTTTTTAAGTCAACATCAGTCTCAATCAACATGAATTGGAAGAAAAAGCAATCTGGATCAGGGATATGATTGCTATACATATACAGATAAAACTACTACTCAAATGTACCCAAAACAGGGGCAAGTATCAACTATCCTCCACCTACAAACATGAAAGGACCTATTACCATCCACCATTTTCCTAACAAGGCTATATTGGAAGTTTGAAACTGATAGCTCCAGGCAGAAAGGGTCCTTGACTCTTAGAGATTCCATAAGAACATCCCAAGAAACAACACAAGTTGCCATTTTATGCAATCTGAGTCATTAATATAACACTAACGAGTCTTAATAGAAAGAATACAAGGACATCTTCTCAAGCAATTAAGTTGTTGAGCATGAGATTTCTGAATAGTAACAAATTAGTTGCAGGTGAAAAATACTTATAAAGTACATGCAGTAAAAACAACATTTTACAAAAAAAAAAAAAAAAAAAAATAAACAAACATTATTTCCTCAATTTTTCCTCAAAGTCAAGTAGGAATAAAAGGTAAGTAATCCAAAGTATTTTGATGTTTGAAATGCTTATACTTCTTGAATCACAATTATTTCTTTAATTTTAAGAGCTTCTTATATCTAGTGCATTAAAATATATGAAAAGCATTCTAATATGGAAGGAATTACCTCTCAAAAAAGAATAATTGGAAGGAATACAGAACTGGAATCTCTGGATATTGGAGTACTTGAGTAAAAGTAGTATGTGTACATATTCAAACAAACTAACCTCACAAATTTCTCCTCTTGATGATACATAACTCTAGCTTGTTTGCCTTATAGGGTCCAATATGGTGAGTCAACCTTGGAACTATCAAAGACAATAAAGGTATTCCAAGCAATAGATGTATTCAGTGATCATTCAAAAGTTCAACTGCCAGCACTTGAGAAAGATTAACCTCAAATGTACAACTTCCCACCTTCCTCCAGTTTAGAATGTGGTAAAGGGTTGTCTGGCAAAAAAATGACTCAAGTTGTAAAATGAGGCAGATAGAGTAAGTCTTAATTAATAATTAACAACACTAGATACAGTCAGTTTGACAGAAAATAAATGAAATGGCTGTCTAGATTAGTGTGATATTTAGGGACAGCTCCATCAACAATAGGATTTGGACAATCTCTAACCACCCAAGATTTGGACAATCTCTCAGATTGCCAAATATGAAATGACCAAACACACCCCCCAACATATATATATTATATTGAATGATCCTTCCATATGTATAGTCAATGCGTGATGACACTTAAAACAAGTGAGCTTGTTACTGTGTAGGGATTTTTGAAGAACTGTTTGACCTCTGTCATTTAGGAGTCTTTCAGTCATAGTCCTGTGTTTTTGCTTGATTCCTAAATTTAGAAGAGCCAGAAATCGCAATTTAAAAATATAGGGAAATGACCAAACACACCCCCCCCCCCCCCCCCGCCCACAACATATATATATTATATTAAATGATCCTTCCTCATCATACCAACAACAGAACATGCCAATAAAAATTAGATAATTAAATTTTGGCAGCTCAGCCACCATACACATGGTAAACATGCAATCTTAATCTAGCCCACTTGGTAGATGGGCCATGTCCTGAAAGTCCAACGGATTGGATGATCTTAACCATCTGATTTCTCCTGCTGAGTTTGTATGCATGGTTGTTCTTTTATTTGTATCTTAAAATGGCCATTGTATCATGAAAGTTTATTCTTATATTTGTTAGTATTTTACAAGGAGGTTTGCTAATCCCACATGCAATTATCACCCTCTTGGTTGTTTCATACACAGGCTCACCTGATGAGTGGACCAACTTGATTTTATACCTACTAGTGGGCCCCACATTGCTCATTTAATAAATCAGAACACAGGTCCAATGGAAATGATCCTCTAATGGTTTGGAATTTCTTTTTTTACCTTTTCATTTTCTAAGATTCTTTTATGCAGTTAGCTCATTAGGAAGTTGTAATCAGCTGAGGAACTACCATTGTTTGTACAGGAACACTACTGGTGTACCGGCTTCCCCATGATCATTCATCCTCATCCATTGATCATAGTTGGGTTATAACGCAGGGATGGACATGATGAGGCTGATCACCGACTTCCTAAAAGAATAATTACTCATAGAGATTACTCGAATCCACGAAGAAAACTATAAATAAATTCTAATAAATTCAAAAGATAAATATAAGCTCTCAAAACAATCTAATTCTTTAAGAAAGTTTAAACTACAAACATGGATCTTGTAAATTAATTTTAATGCCTACACAGCTTCCCATAAAGCAATATGAAAACCCAAGGATGACAAACATACTGGGAATTCACGAATCTCGTATTACTGGATTGTCCTTCCATCTGCATTCATAATGCCAATCCAATAACCAAAATGAGAAATGGTATTCAAGATACAACATCCAACTTTGAAAAAGGAAAAGGAAAAAAAAAATCTAAAACACTGCAATGCAAGCATAGTTTTCTTCAAAGCAAAACTACAATAAGTTTGGACATACAAACTTCAACTAAGATAATAAGATGCAACAAAGTGGAAATAAACAATCGCAACAATTTTCTGATTATAGATGCACTTTTCTCTCAACATTGCTACAATTGTCTTTGTTTCAAGTCCAACTCAAAATAAATGCAATTGCAACTTGGAACATATCACTCACTAAATAAAGTGGGAGTAATCCAATTTTGGATATCTTACTTGTTGGAATTTAATTTAACTCTACTGCATATACGAATGTAGCTTAAGTTAAAAGCATGGTTGTAGAAACTGCTATAGCGGCCATTTCTTCAAAAACACCCATCTTATTAATGGTCATTAATGGAGGAAATTGGAATGGTTGATATAAAACAGATATTGTAGATTTTGCCGACTTTTCTATGTTTTATTTTCTTCAAATTTAACTGTTATAACAACCATAACTATCATGTAATGGTAAAGGCTTTTAAATTGGATGTCCAAAGAGATAATAAACAAATGAAGAAATATGAACTCCGAAAAGGAAAATAATGCAATCGAGGCTTTGTTCCCATCGACATAAAATTCCTAAGACTTCTCTTGTTTAGTTATCTACAATTTCGTCTGAAACTGGGAAATATTCTAACTGATTTTAGGGTAGCATATGGTATTCTGGTTGGAATTCTACTGATGGAACAAGCTTTTGAAACATAACCCCAACAAATTCAACTAAGACCATTTATCTACAAGTAACGGTTCACAGGAAAAAGGAAAACTGACAATTTATAACTACAAAAGATAGAAAGGCAGTGATTTACTTACAAGAATCTAACATCAATTTGGTTCTCATAGTTCGAACCATCAGACATTCCTAGATCTCCAAGGCGATCACCAAGAACTAACACATTAGTTCTCTACTTCACTGAGGCATTGCCATCGTTTGGCTCATTAGTATCTCCTAATTGGTGATGAAGTGCTGCAGCCATATCAAGAGCATGCTCATTTTTGTTCAGGACATGGATCGTCTTCCCTTTCACCAAAATCAAATTGCAGAAAATACTTTGTTTAGAAATAAATGGAACAAGGTACCTTTAAAATAATAATAATAATAATAATAATAATAATAATAACAAGGGAACATGGTTACCTCAAACATTATCCTGTCTAATGCCATTGCATTGCTCACTTCTTCAACATTTCTCATATCCATAAAAGCAAACTTCTTCTCGTGCTTGATGTACACATTAACCATAGCATTGCCTATAAAATCAAATGCCTTAAATCAGTTCCCTTCTATATTGCATGACAAAAAGGTATGATCTCAAAATATGAACAGAAGAAAGAAACTGCAATGCTAATACAATATTTCGACCAGGACCAGCACTGTTTCCTCCAATAGCAGACATAACACAGCTAAAAAATATTGCAATTGTCTGTTACAAAATCAAAAGAAGAAAATGAATAGTTAGAGCATTTTAAAAACTTGGACTAGTTGTTGAAAGTTTGCTGATATCAGAAGTCAACATAATAACCATCAAGAGCACATCCTGTCACCCTTGAGAACCTAACATCCAAATGTATCCTAAAGCAAGGCATGTGGTATGGTATCTTGCAAGAGTTCTTGATGAGGTTTTTACTCTTCTGATCATCTCATTTTTGTTTCACTTGCTAGATATATAAGATTCCCTCTAGAAAACTGCAAATTTCACCAGTTTCCAATTTTAAAAAAAGTACACAATGCCCGATTGAGCAACAGAATGAAAATAAATTCTAACATGAAACTATTTGAATTTCCAAAACAGAAATAACAGAAGAGCTTCACAATAGATAGAATCTTTGGCAACATTCCTAGGGCCCATTTAAATACCCAAATGATAAATAAAAATGCTCTTGAAGGACCATAAAAATAAGAGAAGCCTGAACCTCAGCAGTCAACTGAAGCATACCTCAACTGGGTCATGTCCCTCGTATGGTAATTCGCTTGCAGGGACCACCAGCAACTCACATTCCACAACCTGCAACACAAACTATAGTTAACAAAGATAAAATTGGAGCAGTTTAAATAATTCCTACACTTCCCACACTTGGGGATGATATAGCAAACTTCTCCCATGATGCATGAGTCCAAGCCATATGTTGTCTGCATAGGATAATGGTTTTATTAGCAATAGCATGTCGAGAGGCAAGCAACTACTCTGGAGCAGAAAAATCAAGAAAACAGGAGCCTGCTCAATGTGTTTCCTATTTTGTGACCCAATCCAAATGATAAGGTGGATTTGTATCATTGATTCCTCTGAAAAAATCTAAACAAATCCTAATTTCTTTCGAGAGATGTCTAAACAGGCCCTTATTAAAGAGATCGAAACAGATTTGACCAACCCAAGTTGTAAATCCAGCAGAGAAAGCACGAATTAGTTGAAGTTTCAAAATAAACAAGCATTTTTTGGCTTGTAATGTATAAATAGAAGTTAAAAAGAACTATTAATTAGAATAGAAGTTCTAATTAAGCCTTCAAAATCAAGCCTCTGTGAGAATCAAACCTTTAATAGCCTTTGGCTGAGAATCCATCTTGAAATAGAAGTAACAATCAACAAATTAACTTTCAAATCTATCAGGTGAAATTCATCATTCCATTCCACTTACATCACAAAACATTGAACAATAAAGCTTCGTTTATTATAGGCAAAAATGTAATAACATGATGAAACTACTACAGAAGAAAAAACTGAAGCTTCACCATCTAAGAACAGTACAATTCAACAAAGAAGGCTAGTTCCAATAAGAGCTACAAAATAGATCTCTACGAAAAAAATTCATTCACTTCGCACGAGTGAGAGATGGAACAAATACTAGGGTGGGAATAGGCAAGTGGTGGTTTGCAAAATAGATGAGAAACAGGATTGCTGATGAGGGAATGAAAAGAAGTTTGAGCGTTCAGACAAGTCCATACAAAAATTGATACATACTCCAAGCTATTTGTATGAGTTTTCAGTTTGAAACTCACCTTGTAAGATGTATAGAAAGAAACAAAGTATGACATAATAACATCATTTGTAATAAACACCAACAGCGAAAATGTATGCTTAAATTTATAATACAAAGGACAGATGTTCAATAATACATGAGGGTATTTTCCATTATGCACGCAAACATATTAAGATCCCTAAAGGCAAGCCTATAATTATAAAGTGCTGTCAATATCCAATTCTCAATGATTTTCCACAGGATAATAGGGATCACTAACTATTCAATTAATTGAAAGCTCTATGCACCCAGACCTACAGTTAAAGAGTAGAATATTGCAAAAAAAAAAAAAAAGGAATTCTGAAAGGAATATGGAAAAAAAAAACTTGGAATATGATATAAATTTGATATTTCAGTCCCCAAATCAAAATGTTCGATTTTGGCCATAATCAAAATGGAAACCCCAAATAAATGGTTGTTATCTAAATTACCGAAAATGTTTAGTTGAAATTTCTTGGACTTTCCAATTTAATCATTGTCATGGGGGGTGCATCAGTGACAAAAGTGCAAGACAGAAAAGGGGAAAAAGGTTGGCGCACTATGAAACTACGAAATCATGATAATATCAATCACTATTTTTTTAGAAATATAAGACATATTGTTCAATGCCTGCCATTGCATATCATTTCAAGGTCATTTGGAATGAATTCCAATAACAAGGTTTCAAAACATAAGCATATTCTTCATGGTAGATGCCAATTCCTCATACTAGGATAAGTATCAAAGACGGTATTATACAATGCTTAGGCCGAGAGTTCTGACAATAAGCTCGAGTTTTCAGCTCCTACAAGGGGAGCCCCTGTTTCAGTGACCCAAACCATGAACAATGACATTGCAAAATGCACTACTAAGCAACTGTCACAGTATTTATGGAACAATGACATTGCAAAACCACATCACAATTCAAAATCACTATCAAAGCTCAAGCACCCGAGATCAGAATAGTAACCAAAACCAGGATCAGAGTAGGAAATACAATATATTCAACAACAACAAAGATTGAAAACAGCAACCCGGAATGCATTTCTACCTTGTTTTAAGAATTCACATGTTTTACCAAATCTACAGTGAAAAACATTCCTTAAAATTGAGGGGAAAAACAATGCGATTCAACAATTGCTCAAAAAATGACAACAATGCAATAATGAAAGTTCCTCAGGAAAATAAATCGAAACGCAACATCACAAAAACAAAATCCTAAAAAAAAAGGCAAATAAACTATAATTTCCGAATCGGCTGAAAAAAAAAATGCAGTAAGTACAACCATTTGCCTAAGAAGAGGTTTCGGAAAGAAAGCAAAAAATCGAAATAAATAAGCAATACTCAGATTATGTTTATTTTCCAAAAAGCCACTGCAGTTCGATGAAACCCTAACCTTACAATGCGGGAAGACGAGATCCAAAAGATTGCATTTGCTCTTACCTTAAAGTGATAAAACGAGAAGTGAGAAAGAAAAAGAAACCCTAGATCCGCTGCAAACGCGATAACCAAACGGGTCCGCCTTTGAAAACATGAGCTCGTTGAGATCTGCAAATCCAAAGGAGAGCTCTCTCCTCTAGCATTTAAAGTGTGTGAGAGAGAGAGAGATAGAGATGGAAAATCGGTAGTAGGGTTTTCTGAGAGAATCGAGGGAGCAGGTCGGAGAAAAATTCCAGAGCTTTTACCATTATCGCTGCTGCCGGATTGGGAAAGGGAGAGGCTGAGTGCGAGAGAGAGAGAGGGAGGGTGAGGGAGCGTGGGAGATCGAGAGAGGCAGAGGGAAAGGGAGAGGCTTTTGGGTTTTGGGAGATGGGCGTGCGAGAGAGGGATTTATGTTTTTTTTTTTTAATAGGAAGGGACCATTTGCCTGCAGCCGTCAAAACGGGCTGCGGGCAAAGGGTAAGCCCATCAGTCGGCTAAGCCCTAATTTGTTGTAGTGACGTAGAACGCGCGTGCTCTATTGCATGGACTGAAACAGTAGGACACAATGCAGGGTGCACCACGGATGTTAAAATTTTTGAGGCAGGGAAGGGAAGGACAATGACACTGCTACTCACTCAAAGGTCCAAGCCCCAAGCTCACTGTAGAAACAGATACCACTCCATCAAACCACTTATGTTTCTCCTTTTTTTGGTTAAAATCAGCTAAGGCTCTTTTGGCCTTTTGGTACTTTCACCTCATGGACCTCGTGATAAGAAAATGGTCCATTTCATTCACAACGGTTGTAAGAATATCATTGAGAGTTGCAAGTGTATGAAGTGAATAATTCTTGAGAGATGCTGTAATGCTCTCACAGCACCATACGTCATGGCATGCCTCATCGTGTTGAGACACTTGGACAATGCAATACATGATCCAGAATCTTCATGATATCACACCAATCTATAATATAATTGTTGTATTTTAAATTGTTTTAAAATAAATTAGTGTTTCAAAATTTTATTTGGGATGGGCCGGCCGTGGCCATAGTTGTATGCATGCCTTACGGATGTGTCTTTTTAAAAAAGTCTGAAAGGGTGCATCATTTCATATTTTATTTTGAAAAGTTGCGTCTTCTTAATTCTAATGGTCACGCCAATTGGGTTTAAACCCAATAATCACATCTATTTTTCAAAGGGTGTCTTCACAAAGTCTATTAATAGACTTTTTCTCATCTGTTTTAAATTTGTAATAAAAAGTTTGTTTTATGTTAAAAATATGATTTAAGTAATTTCTAGTTCGGGTTAAGAGTACAAGTGGTTCGACCCTATGTACAGTGAGTGCACCACTGAGACTGGGCCATAATTGTTGTATCCTGGATATCGATTGCCCTGGAAACCTGTTGCACTTGGGATGTTGTCCAAGGAGAGCAAATTCGATTTCAAGCTGAGTGACTCACGTCACGCCTCGACCTCTACAAACTGATAAGTTTTCTCCTTTTTCCATTTTAATTTTATTTGGTCTTAAATAGTTGTCCAAACTCCAATTTCTAACAATCTTGAAATCGAATTTGTGTTTAGAAAACTATATGGAAATATGATATCAAAGTTAAGTCCAATATAGTCATACATGCTTAAATTGGACTAACTACAATATGGTCATACGTGCTTAAGTTTGGTGGAAAACAATTTACATGTTATATGGATAGGATTGTGAGCCAACTCTATACATTGCAAGTGTTGTAGTGGTCCATCTATTAAAAGTAGTAGAAGATTGGTTGAAATCAAGGTGCATATGCCTACATATATAGTGTATTTTAATAGGACGGTAATATCGTGTGCGAGTAGATTGCATTGTATAAATATTCTGAAACTTTCTAAATTGTGGGAATTCATGGACATGACATGTACAAGAGAAGATTGCACTAGATTTTCAATAGGTTGATACTGATATGTGTGTCGAGTAGATTGCATTGTATAAATATTCTAAAACTTTCTAAATTATGGGAATTCATGGACATGTGCCATCCTACACACATGTGCAAGAGAAATGCCGTCCATGAACCATCTACCATCAGATGAGATGTAGGTTTTGGAAATACCAAGGTCAAGGTCTATCAGGACTTGAACCATTTCCAGTTACATCCCGTTACACCATTGTATATTTTATTATTAATCAGCCCTCCGAAACATTAACATCTCATCTCTCTCCTAACTAGCATCCACAATCCATAACATGCAACATATCTGGAGTTCTTGGTCGGTTGTACATTAAAACTTGGTTGTGGCCATGAGGATGATCATAAGCATTTAAAGTTGGATGGATGATCGTTTGAGCCATATAGAGCCTGCAGAAGGCACCAGTTGCAATGGGGGAAACGGAAGAGAAATGACTATTTGTAATACTGATGGAGAAAGTGGCGGTTGATCATATAGAATCTGATGTCAAATGACATCATCATAGAATTGGGATGTCATTGATGGAGATGGTGTAAGATTTTGGTTTCTCGTTTTGAGGAGAAGAGTCTTTGCATCATCTTCCATTACAATGGATTAGAAACATTTGGGTAATAGACCCATTTAGAGAGATTTGATGGAATATCGGCCTATGAAATAAAGAAATGATAAGGGAGATGAGAACGACGATTCTGGCCATTGTGAGGGAGGGTTGGAGAAGAATGAGGGAAAGGTAAGATTTTTTTATTATTTTTTTAAAAGGTTTGGATGGCGGTTGGGGCTTTTCGGAAGGGATGCTACTCTTCGACAGTTCTCTTGGGCGTGTTAGAGATGCCCATTAAAGTCCCCACTAATTCCTCACACGTGAGGAGTTGCAGGAATATATGCCAATATTAGATACGTGTCCTTGATCAGATCTCTATGAGAGTAGACCTCAATATATAAAATAAATTGGCAGGCAAAAAATAAATATAAATAAATAAATAAATAATAAAATTCATTGGTTTAGTTCTAATGTCTAAGATTCTTGTTTGTCAATAATGGATCAATGCTCCGGATCTTTTTGGGCTCACATTATTAGATCAGGTGATCAGTATGTTAATTTTCTATTTCATGATTGATGCCATTAATTAATAGTTCAGATGCACTTTCAAAGTTCCAGAATTGATGTTCTGTTGTAGGTTGATTGACTTATGGTAAAAATGTATTTCAATCAAGACTATCCATCGTGGTGCATCGAACATGAATAATGCATTGAAATAGTTAATGCTAGTGGGGGCCAATGATCATTGTATTAGGATCATATATTTGATCATTTCACTGTTAATATTACAAATAGAAAGATCATACTAAAATTCTCTTTTTGTTAACCACCTTATCTAGGCCCTAACTTTTGGATAGTTTAAGTTTAATTAGTGATCTGTATGCAAAGTGAAAATCCATAAGAGTTGCATCATAAGCAATTCAAACTCAGTTGTATCTATTATCTCTTTATAGGTCTTGAGAATGGTCGTGACTCATCATCTTCATGTGAATGCTTGTGTGGTAATCTAACAGTCTAAGGTGTTTTCCTATAAATGGGGCATATCTTAGAGATCCCATTATTGGTCGAACATGGATATACGATGGAAGGTTAGAATAATCTATCCTATTTACTCATGGATTTATTCTATCATGAGTTTGTTTTATTAAGCAATATTTTACTACTTTAGTAGAGTGCCATGATTCATACTCATACACTCTAAATTCTATATGTTATATGTCTTTGGATAATCTAATCGAGGCCTAATTCTGATGATCAAGACTATTCGGCCAATGTGTCAGACCATGTATAATGTGTGTCACCAAAATATTTTTCCATTGGATAATCTTACATGTCCAACTTATGGACTACGAGTGTATGGTTTATTGTCCACTTTATGTCTAAAAATTTTAGATGGTTGGGAAGATATTTGATAGCCACAGATGGTGGGTGGCATAAGAGTACATGGTTTGAATCGTGAAAAGATAGGGCCGACTATATTGTTGGTGCTAGAACAAATATAACATATCATTTTGATCAAGCGCATGTTAAGGAGTTAATTTTTATGTGATTGATGTGCATAGAATGAATAACTATATTGATGTTAATCTTTAGAAATGCAAAACAATGCATGATTATACACTAAGGCATCACTGCACGCGTGTGTCAAACATGAGTAGTTCATTAGTGGGTCCTTCTTTGTATTTATAGTGACCTAAAAATTAAGTTATAACGTAGACCAGTCATTGGTGTAGATGACCTTTTATGATAATGAGTGCACACAAGGAATAAATGAGGATGATATATTGAACTTAATCAGATCAATTGCCAAGTCTATCAAACCATGGGTCCACTTATCACTGTGTATTTATAGACAACTCACATTATTCCTTCTGTATCATCGCATGGGTCTTCTGCCCTTTGATCCATCCTACATGGGTTAATAGTTGATTTGTTTAAATCCTGTATTCATATGTCACATGTATAAAATATAGTCTTCTTATTATAACATGAATCATTAGGCGATGTATGGCTCTTGATACATAGACACTCAGAAATTGTACATATGTTGAAAAAATCGCATTCCTAATTATAAAGATTTGAAATTATGGGTGGGGTAATAAGTACACATGCCTAATTTATGAGACAAGCTACATTCACCATTGACATCATTCACCATATTTACTACACAAAATTACTTGCTTAAAAGGGCGAACGAAATATTTTTCCCATCCGATCATATATCGACTTAGGACACATTTGTTAGATCCAGTTAATTCATATGGCAGTTACTACGAAAGATTTTTCTTAACTCGAGATTTGGTTAATAGGTTTATCAAGTGGGTCATAGATATATCTATCGAGGCTAAATTTGAAATTGTAGGGGTGCACTCGGATGCACTTAAATAAATCACTTAATGCATGAAAGTCAATTATGTATTTGATAAATGGGTTGACATAAAAATTGAAGATTTGCACTAAGAAAACTATATGTTGCATGTTATGAATCAATATGTATATTGATGTGTAGGTCTTAGAGATAAGGTGTCTGGAATTAAACTGATTACATGTTTTAATGATCAAATTGGTAGCCATTAAATGAATGGTTAGAAAGCAAATTGTTAGCAGTCTGAATTCATAAGATGATTAATGGATCAATGAGATTTTAGGCTATATTCTATTCTCATTAGAGGCTAGATTTGGACATTTGAGATTGGTAATCATGTGAGACTATAAGTTCATCTAATGAACTATGTTGTTTTACCATCAACAAATGTATAGTTTTCTAATGGCCAAACTTGTGCACCTATAGAGCCCATTGTTCAATCTGTCGATCAAGATAGTTGATAAAGAACTTAGACATTTCTCCTTCATATTTAGTTGTCAAATATCCATTGATTGTATTAAATTCTAATCACTAATCGATAAATTGGGCAACCTTTCATGTGTTAGGAAAAATGTGATAATATTATGTTGCAATATGATTATATTTTATTTTAGTTGTCTTTGTATTACAAATACAATAAGTTTGATTGACTTACCACCAGTTGGTTGAAAAATGGTCTAGTGAAGTTGGTTGAATGGTAAGAGTACATTCAAAGCTAAGAAAGTTGGTTGTATTAGGAGCTGGTGATACGATAATTATCATAATAAAAGTGATGCTCAACATTTGTTGCATGATGGAGTTGTAATTGTTGACTGTTTAAAATTAAAAATGAGTTTGGTATGCGTTGTCTTGAGATATAAATAGTCAAAGAGGTTGCAACTAACTATCAAAGACTAAGGAACAAAAGGAGGAATTCGCCTAACCAAAGGCATGTTTTTGTGTAGCTAGTTGGTGAGGCAATAGCTTATCAAGGTGATAATTTATAGTTGGTCTGAAAGGATGATTAGTCATTATGGGACTAAGACATGGAAGGTAGCAGTGATGAATTTTTGTAATAGGCGAAAGCCTGAAGGAGCAATACTGGGTGGGGATAAAAGGCTCAGGGGTCATAAACTTTTAAATTCTCTAATAAAATGGCTATCTAAAAGATTAGTCAATGAAACATCGAAGAGAATGGGGCTGAGCCTAATATATGAGCTACCGGTGTTAGCAACCCAACCTATACAAGTAGAGATCATATGAGATACGTTCAATGGGTAAATAACAAGACACGAGGTAGACTATTGCACTTATAAATGAGTCCCTTCTATGGTGTAGCAGTGTGAGTAACAATGAAGAAGGATGAGTTTTTGATCTCTTAATGATCTACGACCATATATTTGGTGGTGTACCTAATTGCTGCATACACTTGATGTTGCGCAGCACGCCAACAACGTAGTGAGCCTAGATCCGATCTCAGGCCTCACCCATAAACGATAAACAATAAGAAATATAAACTAGAAGTAGATCAAAGCAATCCAAAAAATAAACCATAAGATAAGATATACGTGGAAAAACCCCAAACTAGGGTAAAAAACCACGGATGCAGACTTTCACTATGAAGAACAAAGATTACAAGGCAATATACTAACCTCTCCTTTGGAAGAACATAAAAAACCCTTTGCCCACACCTTAGAATTATTTCTCCAATATTCCAATATCTAGAAAAGCCCTAGGAACACCGATATATAGTTTAAGCCACTCCCCTTTCCGCATTCCAGTTGCGAAAGGACTTGTGACACGAAATCCGAGCAAAATTACGGAACGAATCTGCGTAACTATGATCGGTCGAGTAGACTGCATGACTGGTCGAGCAGACTGCGCTACCGGTCGAGTGGTCGTGAATGGGTCACGACTAGTCGAGCACCTCTGGATCAAAAAACGATGCTCGCTGGACTTTGAGTTGAACCGGTCCACAATCGGTCGAGCCAGACCCTATGACCAATTGAGCATGGCTCATGATCGGTCGAAGACGGTCTTAGATGTGGCTCTACAATTTAACAATCTCCCACTTGGAGACACATCGCCTTAAACCTTCGTCTTCTTCATCCGGAGTGCATCACCTCCCCGCCTTCAAGCCGAAGACCAATCAAAGCTGAATAGAGCTTCAGCTTCTCCCGTGTGACCGCCTTGGTCAACATGTCCACAGGATTCTTACTTGTATGAATCTTCTCCAGAGCAATCGATCCATCTTCCAGTAACGAACGTATGAAGTGATATCTGATGTAATATGCTTGGTCCTTGAATGAAAGGCTGAATTCTTAGCCAAGTGTATTGCACTCTGATTGTCACTGTACAACTTGCAATCTGCTTGCTTCTTACCTATCTCTTCCATAAATCCTTGCATCCACATCATCTCCTTGCATGCTTCTGTAGTCGCAACATATTCTGCTTCTATCGTACTGATAGATACTATCTTCTGTAACTGAGAGACCCAACTGATTGCAGCACCACTGTAACATCCCAAAAATCGGGGGTCGAGCATAAACTCAACTCCTGAGTTCCAGAACATCACTTATGCAACAAAATGAATAATGATTGAATGTTGACTGTATTCGTGCATTGAACATGAGTGAGATTAAGCCAAAACAGCATATCATACTTCAGAGAGTTAAATTACAAGCGGAAGACTATGATAGACATATAAAGTATATAAACCATGGTGAGTCTCCAGAGTGTGATGATGTTACCAGGTTAATTAATTACAAGTACAATTCTAAAATATACCTAATGTGAGGAAGTGTAATGTCTCCTATCCCAAGTACCATAGCCCCGTCAATACAATACCAGGTCTTCATAGACCTATCAGAGAGATACAGATAGGAGAACTCCTCATCATCAGAGAAGTAGTCCGGCTCTGCTTCATAAGCATCGCCATCACCTGAAACTCAACAAATCTGGTTGGTGTGTACAACACCGTCCCGTAACGTGGGAGTGAGTGATCAACTCAATAGAACAATAAAGCATGGGTTAACATGTTATCAACTCAGTCAAGCAGTAATGATAAAGCAGTACAATCAAACAATTCTAACTACTCTTATTAATGCAAGTATGAATGACATGATGTATGCCCTCACTACACCCTCCCCAGTGCGACACTATCTCACGTTCGTGGCATTCTTTCATCCCTCAGTGCTCCACATCTTCCAGGCACATGCAATGCATGATGAGCATGATTACCGAGTATTTAATTAGTCCATTTCAAATAGCAGGATTAGGAAACTAAGGTACCTCCCTTGTATCATTCCCAAACATGATCCATTCTAAGGTCGTCAGTCCTGGTTAATATCAGATGATGGTGTATTTTATAGGTCACTGCAAAGGCTACCAGGGCTGTTAACCACAAAGGTTACACCACTCCCCCATCACCTCTTAAACGATTCATCACTATACAGAAACAGGCCTAGTCCATACTCTTTACACTGCGGCAAAACTCATCGCCTCACCTCAAATTCAGAGTATGCTTGAGGTCACTATAAAGGGTTGCCAGGGATGCTGCTCGCATTCGTTGCACCACTCCCCCAATACCTTATCAATGTAGGCCGACAGCACGAATATAGTGTCCCATATGACTATAATCAGTTCACGAGTTTGGTTGCTCACTGGTCACTATGGGGAGGCACGTGGCCCCAGCGTAGGCCAATAGCTCCACCACGGTGTCCCATACCACCATGCCCGGCTCATGAGTCTTAGCGGATCGAGGTACCATGGTTAAAAGGAATTTTACTGGTAAGTTTGGTACCCTAGGTTCAAGCAGTAGTGACCAAACATGGTGAATATACATTAGACAGATCGGGTTACTTGACGAGCTCGGCTAGCTCGACCGCACAACAAGTTGAACGACATAAAGTGCATAAGCACTTCGCTTAGCCAACCACTATCGCCAACCGAAGTACGACTCGAGTTCATCGAACACATCTCACGTGGCAAATGAATCAGCCACGAATTCAATTCTGGTACCGATTGTCTGGACTATACTCATAGCCCCAAACTCAATCGAACCTTATATGTAGCATGTAGAATAAAGCATGGTAAACAAAGTAATCCGAGCATGTTAGTAAGCATATATAAAGCATGTTATAAAGCATGTTATAAAGCATGTTGTAAAGTACTACATAAGTAGGAATACAAACGCATATATTGCACAAGTAAATGGTTTAAGTAAACAACCTCATGGAGGAAATCATACATATCTCTAAGGTAGTTGAGAATCTCATCTCAACACCCTCCTAAGGCATCAACATCCAAACACTAACTCACACAAGCATTTTCACAAACACTTAACATACACTATTTTAACATACTTAGTGTATGTTAACAAACATGTATTAGGGTGAGTCCTTTCGCCAAGCAAATATTTTATGCATATATAATATATTTATACAACAAATAATCATGGCAAACACATCTCTAAAATATATATGTATACAGTACTTTCTACAATACAGTATTTCTGCATACATAGTGTATATTAGTAAAACATGTATTTGGGCGAATCCATTCGCCAAATAAGTATTTTATCCATATATCATATATTCATACAACAAATAATCATGTCAAACACATTTCCAAAAAATATACGTATACAGTATTTTCTACGAATACCTAAAATATGTAAAATTCCACATTCTACAACTTTAATCGAAACAGAAAACAGAAAGCACTTTGTACATGTGCAATTGCATGCATATCATGAATCTATCATTACTGACATTGAAAGCATTAAAAACCATAACTTATATACCTAAAGTTCGCACCTTTTATTGTAGAATCGTAACAGAGTCGATAGGTTTGCTAAGCTTCCGTATTCGGCAGTTTGGCAACATATAGAATGAAATAGTTAACTATTTTATAACCTACAACTCTTAAAACTCCAAATCAGTTTAGGGTTAGGGTTTCTTACCTAGAAACGGAGTCGGTATCGCCGGAAAAGCGGCAAGAAAGGGGTGGTGCAGCCCGTGTGGTGATTGGAAACAGTAGGAGGGAGATTCTCCCACAACTCTCTAACTTTCTCTCTCTTTTTCTCTCTTCTTACTTAGGGCTTTTCCAATTTTGTATGGCTGTGAGAGGGGGTGCTCTAAGGTCCTTATATAGTCTAAAAAGTCTCTGAAATAGACTTAAGTTCAAGGTATACTTGGGTTATAGCCAAAGTAGGCTGGTTTCAGCTCAACGGAGGACTTCTGGTGGGCCTCCTTGAGCCAAAGGTTAGACTTAAGCTCACTAACACCAGATCTACATTTCATTAAGTTTTCGTTCCAATAGGGTTCTCAGATCATGCGTGGCGGACCAGTTTCAGTTCAACGGTCAGTGGATCTCGATCAGAGATTCCGAGTACATGTAAATATTTATGAAATTTTTCCTGATCCAAGGGTGTAATTTGGTCAGATTCTGACGTTCTGGTTAGTTAAAACTGATCGGCAAGTGACGAGTCTCAGATTACTATTCAAGATATTTATTTTGTAAAGAAACAAGTGTTTTCACACTCTCTCGCTCCAGACTCAAGTGAACAGCCGTGGGACACTGTTTAGATTTGATTTCTGAGATGGTTGTCAAGCCCAGCGAGGCGGTCCTAAGTCCTTAACCTCGTATTATTTGGACTCCCGATGTGCAGTCCAGATCTGATACGGAGTTTCAACGTGCTCCCGAGAGCAGTCGGGTAATGAGTTTGATCCTAGGTTTTAAGGTAACCTAGCATCAATGATTTCACAAGTTTTGGGTCTTGTAGATCATATTTAAAGCGATTCAAACAGATTTCGTAGCTAATCTAGTTTAGCACTTAGTTATTTTGTCTCATTTCTAAAGGATTTAATCCTAAGTGATTTCTGGTTGAGGTGGTCCTCAGGCCTTTGGAGTTTGTATGTAAGGTGATCCAAGTTATAACACTTAAATAGTTTAAGATAGTGTCTAGGGTGAAAGTACTTGGGAAAATTGAAAGAGCAAGGCGGTGAAGGTTGGATTTGTGAAGGAAATGGGTTCAGAAACGATTTTAGACTGTGGGATTCAGTTCTGACAAGTTAATAAGGTGTTAGGAGCGGCCCATTACCTAAGGACGTCTAATTCTAGGTTGGAAAAAATCTAGGCTGTTACAACTACCTAGACTAAAAACATAACCTGTAGTGCTTCTTCTACTGTCGATATCTCCTACCAAATCCGAATCCACGAAGCCTTGTAACTTGATTTCTGATCCACCATAACATAGCCCTGCATCCTTAGTACCTATCAAGTACTTAAGTATCCACTTCACAGCTTCCCAATGTTCCTTCCCGAGGTTGTTAATGAACTTGCTAACAACTCTCACTGCTTGAGCAATGTTTGGTCTCGTGCTCACCATAGCATACATGAGACTCCCAATAGCTGACGCGTATGGAACTTTAGCCAGGTAGTCCCATTCCTCCTGCATCTTTGCACCTTGCTCCTTAAATAGCTTGAAGTGGTTGGCTAATGGAGTGTAACCGGCTTAACACCTCCCATATTGAATCGATCAAGTACCTTGGCTGTACTTTGCCTGTGACAAAACTAGTTTCTTATTTTTCCGGTCATGCTTTATCCTCATGCCTAGGATTTATTTTGCACGTCCCAAATCCTTCATGGCAAATTCTTTAGACAGTTGCCTTTTGAGATCTAAGATGTCCTTCATGCTTAAACCGGCCACAAGCATATCATCAACGTACAGAAGAAGAATGATGTACAACGTATCAAACTTATTCAAATAGCAACAGTGGTCAGCATGACATCTCCTATAACCGTTTCCCGACATGAAACTATCGAACTTCTTGTACCACTATCTCAGGGCCTGCTTCAGGCCATATAGACTCTTATTCAGTCTGCACACCTTGTTCTCCTTTCCTGGTGCCACATATCCTGTCGACTGATGCATATATATCTCTTCTTCAAGGTCCCCATGAAAAAAGGTTGTCTTAACATCTAGCTGCTCTAGATGTAAGTCCTCTGTAGACACTATACTCCAGACCATACAAATCGTAGACATTTTCACTACAGGTGAAAATATTTCAGTGAAATCGATACATGCCTTTTGTTGAAATCCTTTCACAACCAATCTGACCCTGTACCGTTTCGAACCATCATACTCCTTATTCAGTTTGTAAACCCACTTGTTATGAAGAGCTTTCTTACCCTTGGGTAGAGTGACTAGCTCCCATGTATGATTAGACTCAAGAGAGTCCATCTCATCATCCATGGCCTGCTCCCACTTAACCCGTGTATCTGTCTGTAATGCCTCTTCAAAACACTCTGGCTCACCATTATCTGTCAGCAGTAGATAATGTAAGGAGGGTGAGTATCGGACCATGGGCATCCTCTCCCGAGTAGACTTCCTCACAACTGGTGTCTGTGGCTCTGCCTCATAATGCTCCTGTGCATGATCATCCTGTGACGTTATAACACCCGTGTCCTGTAACTCTTTTAACTCTATGAATTCTTTCTCTTCGGCCTTATTTTTCTGCACACTGTCCTTATGCATCACTTTTTCATTGAAGACTACGTCCTTGCTTCTGATGATTTTCCTATTTTCTACATCCCAAAACCTATAGCCAAAATCATGCTACCCATGGCCTATAAACGTGCACCTCATGGACTTCGCATCCAGCTTGTTTCTGTGCTCTACATCAATGTGAATATATGAAGTGCAACCGAACACTTTAAGATGTGCAAGGTTCACTTCTTTCCCAGTCCACGTTTCTTATGGTAACCCACCATCCAATGGTGCTGAGGGACTTCTATTGATGAGATAGGCGGCAGTATTTATAGCATCTGTCCAAAAGGTCTTGGGCAACCCTGCATGTAACTTCATGCTCGTGGCTCGCTCGAGGATGGTCCTGTTAATGCGCTCAGCCACACCATTTTGTTACGGTGTCCCTGGAATCATTTTCTGATGTTTGATTCCATTTGCTGCACAATACTCATCAAATCTCTTATCACAGTACTCTTCCCCATTATCAGATCTGCGACATTTTACTGGTTTACCTGTCTCGTTTTCTACCATAACTTTCCACTTCTTAAATATATCAAATACATCAGATTTATGCTTTAAGAAATAGACCCACCGTTTTCTACTAGCATCATCAATAAAAGTAACAAAATAACGTGAGCCACCAAAAGATAATACCTGTGCCGGTCCCCACACATCAGTGTATACAAGCTCCAACAGATGCATCTTTGGAGCGCATCCCGTCTTCTTGAAGCTTACCCTCTTCTGCTTGTCATACACATAGTTGTTGTAGAATTCCAAGTTAATAGACTTCAGCCCTGGTAGCTTCCCTTTTGATAATAGTACTTTCATCCCCTTCTCACTCATATGTCCTAACCTCTGATGCCATAACTGCCCATTCACTCTAGTTGATGCGACTGCGAGTGAACTATACGATCCTGAAGTCACGTACAAAGTACCTTCCTTTCTACCTCGAGATATCACTAAGGCACCTTTTATGATCTTCCAGGAATCACTGGTGAATGTCGTCACATAACCGGTATCGCCCAACTACCCCACAGAGATCAAGTTATGTTTTAAACCCAGTACATGTTTGACATCCTTCAATTTCAAGACCGTTCCATCTTTCTGATTTACATGAACGTCCCCCTTTCCAACAATATTGCACGGCTCATCATCACCCAGGTAAACTCTCCCAAAGTCACCTGATACATAATCACGCAGAACTTTCTTACACGAAGTAGCATGAAACGAAGCACCCGAGTTTATAACCCAAGACTCATTCCTCACATCGAAAGATAAGATCAATGCCTCTATGTCACTCTCCTCAGACAGATTCACTGAATCCTTCCCGCCTTGAGAGCTTCCTTGTTTCTTGAGCGCCTTGCAATCACCTTTCATGTGCCCCTTTTTGCCGCAATTCCAACACCCGTCTTTATCTTTTGGTCCCTTAAATTTCTCCCTCAACTTAGAATGTCCATATTTATTGCCTCCTTTATTCGATGATCTTCTTCTTCCTTCAACATTTAGAGCATTCCCTAAATCCCCCGAAACTCCTGATGCCTTCCTTCTAGATTCTTCACTGAGAATTAGACCGGCCACATCATCAAATTTCAGCTTTGTCAACCCTGAGAAATTGTTCACAGCAATCACCAAACCATCCCAACTATTTGGTAAACTGGATAAGATCAATAACGCCCTGACCTCATCCTAAAAAATAATGCCAACGGATTCCAACTGGCTCGTAACTGTATTAAACTCGTTTAGATGTTCAACCACGCTCCCACCATCTGACATCTTTATGTTGAATAGCTGTTTCTTGAGATGAACCTTGTTAGATGCTGAGGGTTTTTCATACATGGTGGCTAGGGCTTCCATTAATTCTTTTATAGTTTTCACCTTGGATATATTGAAGGCGACGCTCTTAGACAAAGAGAGTTGGATCGTTCCTAAAGCCTTCCTATCCAGTAAAAACCATTCCTCATCTGTCATCTTTTCTGGTTTCTTCTCTTTTCCTCTTAGAGGAACATAGAGGTCCTTTTGATACAGATAATCCTCCATCTGCATCTTCCAGACGGCAAAGTTTGAACCATCAAACTTCTCACTTCTAGTTTTTCTTTCTTTTGCCATCGCTCCCAATAGAACTAAACCAATAGCTCTGATACCAGTTGTTGCGCAGCACGCCAACAACGTAGTGAGCCTAAATCCGATCTCAGGCCTCACCCACAAACGATAAATAAGAAGAAATATAAACTAGATGTAGATCAAAGCAATCTAAAAAATAAATCACAAGATAAGATATATATAGAAAAACCCCAAACTAGGGTAAAAAATCACAGATGCAAACTTTCACTATGAAGAACAAAGATTAAAAGGTAATATACTAATCTCTCCCTTGGAAGAACATAGAAAACCCTTTGCCCATACCTTAGAATTATTTCCCCAATATTCCAATACCTAGAAAAGTCATAGGAATACCTATATATAGTTTAGGCAACTCCCCTTTCCGCATCCCAATTGTGAAAGGACTTGCGACACGAAATTCACGCAAAATTGCGGAACGAATCTGCGTAACTACGACCGGTTGAGTAGACTACACTACCGGTGGAGCGGTTATGAATGGGCCACGACTGATTGAGCACCTCGGGATCAAAAAATGATGCTCGCTGGACTTTGAGTCGAACTGGTCCACGACCGGTCGAGCCGAACCCTACGACCAGTCGATCATGGCGCACGACCGGTCGAAGACGGTCCCCCATGTGGCTCCACATCTTAACACTTGATGAATTCATTGATATGGGTGTGGAGGTGGAGGCTGCTTCCTGTGAGAATCTAGGCAAATTTTTTAGAGAATTTATGAAATCAAGGTAATGGTGCATGGGCGAAACACATGGAGTCGCAGAATCATTTGTAGTGCAAAAGTTGTGTGAATGACATGTACTTGTTATTTACATAAAAATGATTCAGGTTCAAGACTATGGTGTTACCTGATTTTTAGAAACCTGTCTTGCTTACTCTAATGTCGGTTTAAGTCTATGGTGACATCGACACCATTGTACAACTCTTCCATCTTAACCCGAAATTTCAAAAAATTTAAAACATGTAGAGCATTGTTGTATTTTAAATTATTTTAAAATAAATTAATGTTTCAAATTTTTTGTTTGGATGGGCTGCGGCCGTGGCCATAGGTGTGCGTATGCCCCACGGCTGTGTCTTTTCAAACAAATCCAAAAGGTTGTATCCTTTTAGATTTTATTTTGAAAAGTTGCGTCTTTTTAATTCTAACGGTCACACCAATTGGGTTTAAACCCAATAGTCACATCCTTGTTTCAAAGGGTATCTCTATACCCTTAAAGTGTGTCTTCACAAATTCTATAAATAGACTTTTTCTCATATATTTTAAATGTGTAATAAAAAGTTTGTTTTACGTTAAAAATATGGTTTAAGTATTTTCTAGTTTGGGTTAAGACTACAAGTGGTTTGACCCCGTGTATAGTGAGTGCACCACTGGGACTGGGTCATAGTCGTTGTATCCTAGAGGTCAATTGCTTTGGAAACAAATTGCACTTGGGACGTTATCCAAGGGGAGCAAATTTGATTTCAAGCCGAGTGACTCACGTCACGCCTCGACTTCTACAAACTGATAAGTTTTCTCCTTTTTCTATTTTAATTTTATTTGGTCTTAAATAGTTTTCCAAACTCCATTTTCCAACAATACTAACCATTTCATCGAAAGACTTTAATATGAATGGTCAAGATTGTTTAAGTAAAAATATGTCAAATCAACAATTTGATCCATCTATTTGTTAGACCCATCATGGGTTCATTTTATTCTAAAGTATCACTTTTTTAAGGCAATCATAACATCTTATCCTTGGCTTAGAAAATGGATGGCTAAACAAAGTAAGGTAAAAAAAGGAATGGTTTGTATCATATGATTTGTAAGATTTTTACATTATGGTCCAAAAAATATGTTCTGGGAGTGAATACACAGTTCAGGTCCATTGATTGATTGAATTTTCCAAGACAACGGATAACCTATCTTAGATCGAGGATAACCTATACAAGATGCAGTTAATACCCTCTTATATAAATCTAATCCATAACAATCATCTTCATTTTGTTGTAGATAATGAGTACTTGATACTTCGAAATCTTCTTATGGTCATAATGTTGATGCTGCTTCACTTAATATTGTCATATATTTTGTTTTTGTTTTTCCTACTGCTAATCTTGCTTGGATTGATGTCTTTAAAACTAGGAATTGCTGGTCTTGTAAAGGAATAAGAATATTTTGGGTTTTTCAAAGATGAGGATGTTCTTGAAAAATTTTCTAACATGCTCAAGGGAAGTGTTGAAATGCATTAGTATTTGTTGAGGCATAAATTGATCAAAAGAAGAAAGAAGATTTTTGAAGAGAAGATAGATTTTCCCCCAATTAAGTTGTGCGGTGCACAACAGAAGGTGATTAAAGAGTAGTGTTGTACGACGCACAACAGGAGTTGTTAAGAGAGCATGGTTGTGTGGCGCACAACTGGTTATACCACACAAAAGTGTTGACGCACAACTGGTTGGACCGCACAACAGGTGTTGGCGCACAATAGGTATGACTGCACAAAGAGTCAAGCGTACAACGTATTTAGTGAGAAGTTGGCACGTGCGAGAGTCTATAAATATCTCATTTCTCCCTATAGTTCATTCATTTGACCAATACCAGGATAGCAGAGAGAGATCCAGACTTTAGAAAGAATCAGGTACTAGAGGTCTTCATTGTGCGGCGCACAATCATGTGGGCACACAATCATGTGGGTGCACAACTTTTGTGGGCGCACAACAGCTCTGCTTGTATAAGGGAACCACTAAGTGGACAGTCAGCCTAGCTTAAGTAATGACTATTCAGGGACCATGGAATGTTAGAAGCAAGGAATCAATTGAAGGAATCAATCGGAATGAATATTAGTCCGGCACAACAATTTTTCCACACTGAAGATCATGATGTGATCTGAAATGCGACAGAAATTAATATTGAATATTTAATATTTGTATTGAATTATATAAACGCTTTACTTTGGAATCAAAGGAGATAGAGGATGTAAATGAATTCAGATTAAACAAATATTATGATTGTTCTCTTCATTCTTCTTTTGTTAATTATTGAGTAAAATAAATTCCCCCAAATCGAATGCATTTATTTCTTGTCGAAATAAAATGGCGACTCTGCTGGGGAATCCTTATTTTTAGTTGATATTAACTTACGAACAATACAAAGAATTTTCACCACTGTTTGGCATCGTAAGACGCCAGAATGGCGACTCTCAGTGGGAACATCCTCCCTTTCATCTCCAAAGTAAAGTATGATCTTATTTAAGCACTAATCTATGTTGTTTTTACAACCCATGATGATTCAGGAAAAACTACAATCAATCAACGGCAATCACCCTGAGCAAGACAATCTTTTATTTCAAGTCAATAGGATTTGTCATAGAATACGCTAGCAAACACACTTTGCTTCGCAAGGAGTCCATGCCAGTTAAACGTAAGGAATCGTGAGCAGCTGCTGCAGTTGTAATTGTTTCATCGATAGCTTGGGAGGATGGGAACGATTGGATCGTCGTTTCGCATCGGAGATCAAGAACCCGAAATGTCCCAGCTGCTAGGACGAGTCCATCATTGCAAAGAATCTTGGGGCCAATAACATGAAACGTGGCAAAAAAGAACCTCGAGCTTGCCCCTCTGGCAATATATCCTAGGAAAACCATTCCTCTGCCAACATCGCATGATTTTTCAACTTTGTCTACTGCAGGAACCCGATGTAAAAAGGGGGCAGAAAGGTAATTCACCGCTGATAAGCTCACCAACTCCCGCATCACCTCAATCAATCGATTACTGTGGAAGTATAGTAAAATCAAATGAAACTCCTCTTTTTGTAAGCCCCATTATATCGATATATTCCCATTCTACCTCAATGACAGCTTCGTCAGGGAATGGAGAGGCCGTCGTATGTATGGCCGGAACAAGTCAAGTCCCACCACCACCGACTATAGAAGATCGTATGATTGAAATGACACAAGCACAGAGAACGCTGATGAAGGAATGCAGAAATCTCCGAGAGGCCTTAGCAACTCTCGCACACAATATAGCTCAGATGACGGCTCCTCCAATGATGGGTACCATGAACGGATGAGAACAACAACCTGAAGACTCCCAGCCGTCAAGAGTAGGATCACTCGGGTTCGCTCCTGCAGCAAGGGCGATAACCCAAGAGGAAGTGTGACAGGTCGTCGAAGAAGCCATCAAGACAGAAAGAGAACGTGAGAATATCGGAAGATTTAGATATCGAACACTGTATCCGAGAGAGGTGGAAGATATTCCTTTTCCAGCCAATTTCAAGCATCCCGATTTTAAAAAATTTAATGGAGATGGATCACCGGAGGAACACCTGATGCATTCATCACTAGCATAGGAAATTTCTCTAAAGTGCCACAATATTGCCTTCGGCTGATCGGGTCTTTTCTGACAGGTAAGGTGTTTCGGTGGTACTCGAGTTTAACACCAGGATCGATGCGGACTTCGGAGCAGATGCAGATGCCTTCATGTCAAACTTCTTTTCATCAGAGCGTGACGTCAGTATCACAGAATTAGCCTCAGTACGACGAAGAGAAAGGGAGCCTATAGAGAAATTCATAGAGAGGTGGAAGACATTAGGAGGTTCTTGCAGACAATTTTTGGATGAGAAAGAGTAAGTGAAGATGTGCTTAAACTCTATGGAGACGGGAGTCGCATTCGGTCTCACCAGTGCCGATATCAAAACTTTCCGTGATCTAGCCATAAAAGCTCACGCTTTGGAAACTGATGACCAGGAAAATGCCAGCATTTCACTATGAAACAGCTAGAAGGAGACCCAATAGGTTGATTACAAATGTAGTCGATCATGAAAAGAAAAGTCATGACACAAGGGAAATAAGAGGAAAAAGATCGAAAGGAAAGAAGAGTCAAATCGTCCCAGAGGCAAATTTGGTGATAAAAGGCCCAGGTCGCTTAACTCTCATGAGGGGTTTGCATTCGAAAAGGAAGATGTAGTCCTTATTAAGAATCAATTGTTGAAGGCTAGTACGATAGAATTATCTCCATCCATACGCCCTGAAGAAGCAACAAAAATAAGGGAAAGAGACTTTTGTCGCTATCATCGTTTGATAGGACACCCAACAGAAAATTGTTTCACACTGAAATGCATAATACAAAGAATGATAAATAGAAGAGAGATAATAATTGGAAAAGAAAAAGGGAGAGATGTGAAAGCGATTGTGAATGTATTAACTGCCCGAGAAGATACTCATGAAAGAGTAGGGAAAGAGCATCGTAAGATGACAGGCAAAGTCGCAGTAATCACATTACGATTGGGAAAAAGGGTGACGAATCCTCTAAGACAGAAAGCTGAAACAGTAAAAGCAGATGTTACCAAGAATTATTTTGGCAGTGATAAGAAAGAAGAGAAAAATGAAATAGGGAAAGTGACTTATGACGTGAAAAGTCATTTGAAAGGCATACCAGCTCGATTAAGCATTTACGATGTGTTAAGGTTGTCAGAAGACTCCCGACAATGATTAATTCAGGCCCTGTCCGATAGTGATGTTAGAGAAGCGTTACTTATGGAAATGGAAAATGTGGAGCACAAAGAGTAGGAGGATTGCATGCCAGTAGTTTCCTTTTTTTATGATGATTTGACTTATAATAAGGAGCATAATAGGCCATTGATTATTGTAGGTCATATTTGCGGTAAACAAGTCAAGCGAATAATACTGGATAATGGGTCTACAATGAATCTACTGCCATTAACAATGTTGAATAAATTGGGATACCATTGCTCTAATTTATGCCCTAGTGGAATGATGATACAGGGCTTTAACCAAGATGGGCAACGTGCGCTTGGTAAGATTACAGTAACACTGGAAATAGGAGAGTTAACTACAAATGTTGTTTGCCTATTAATATAGTGACGACATATAACCTCCTTTTGGGAAGACCATGGATGCATCTGTATGGCATTATACCTTCCACCTCACATCAGTGCTTTAAATACTATAAAGATGAGGTACAACATAAAGTAATAGCCGACGCAAGGCTGTATACAAAAGCCAAAGCCTTCTTCTCTGATGTTAGTTACTATGATGGATTCGCTAGAAAGGAAGAAAAGGAGAATGATGAAAACGAAGCCACAAGAAGTGCTCATATGAAAGTGATAAGAAAAGAAATTGCAAAGACAGAGTCTTTCGGGACAACGAATGTAAGAAAGAAATTTTACTTTCTACCAAAGCGCTTGAGACAACCGGGACAGCCTCCGTTGATGTTATTATCACTCGAACAACTAGAAATCTTACAATCAAACTATACAGTGCCACTGCCGTATGCTGAAAGGAACAAAATGTTTTCAGCTTTTTCGAAAAGATTTCATGTCAAATCTAGTACAAAATACCTAAAATCGATTGAATTTTATGCCTCTTCGGAAGTGAAAATAGAAGAAAGGGCTGAGGGCTGATAACAACACGGGCTATGGAAAATTGACATCCGAAAATCTCAAGAGGTACAGTCCAGCTAGCAGGAAAATTATGAAGAACATGGGTTTTGAAAAGGGTGAGCTCTCAGTCCTAGAAAAGGGGGGGGTGTGAATAGGACTATGCCAATTTAAAAAATAAAGAACTGAAAGATTAAATAAATCAGAACTAATCAGAGATCATAACTGTAATAGTATTAAGAAATTGATTCAAACCTTGTTCAAAGGACAACCTTAGACCAAAAACTAATGTTTTAAGTAGGACAACCTGATTTCTTAAACGTATTTAGGATCAAGATTGCAAACTAAAACTAGAGGCAAAGGGAGAAAGCTATGTATTACAAGTATTCACCACATGTACATGAAAAGATTATAATTATTCAACACATGTACATCACATACATCACTCACCACAAAACACCAAGAGTCATAGTGGTTTGGTGTGTACACCAACTGTTCTCATACTACCACACCTACTCCACTCTTAATAATCACAACCTACGTGATATTGGCGTTCACTAATAATCAAGGTTTTCTCAAGTTCAACTTAAAATCTATATAGTTGTGTTTTCAAATGGGCTATCACAATTAAAACCCACGCTGAGATTTTGTAGCTATCTCAGTCAAAACCAATACAGAGATTTTCTGGATATCTCAAGAAAGCAAAAATGAATAAAGATTACTTATCTTCTTCTGAAGATGCTCTTTGATGTAGCCCGTATAACCGCTTCACTTGATGTAGAAATGTTCAATATCCAATAACACAATCAAAGGTTCTAGTTTCTAAATTGATTTAAAATTAATTCAAACCTTAGGATACTTGTTTGAATTCCTTAGATCTCACAAAGAAGAGTATGAACTCCCTTTAAAACATAGGATTCTTAAAATAGAGATCAAAGAATTACAAAAACAAAAAGCTATCAAAAGATTTAAAATTACCGTGCTATATCTTAAAGATGATGGGAACTTTTCTCCCTCTCAAAGTGAAGGATTTTTGTGGCTTTTCTAAATGAATTCGGAGTGAGAAAAGACCTCTATTTATAGGCTTAAAATTGGTTACTTCGACTGGTCTAAGGTCTCCTTCAATTGGTCTAAGAATCAACCAAATTTCAAAGTTTGGGCGCGATTGGATAAAACCATCCTTCGACTGGTCAAAGGGTCTGCTCGATTGGTCGAGTGGCCTCTCAACTGGTCGAGCATTTCCTTTGACTGGTCAAGAGAGTACTAAATCAGTTACTAGAGTTTGAGTTGAGATCCCTTCAACTAGTCAAGGGTGTGCCCACGACTGGTTGAGGAACAACCAGAAAACTCCAATTTTTGAGTTTGAATCTTAGACTAGTCGAACTAGAGCATGAACTAGTCGAACTTAGGCTTGGACTAGTCGAACCAAAGCCTAACCAAAGTATAAAAACTAGTGTAAGATTAACATATGAAAGGACCTAACTCTAGGGTCTTTCTAGGGTCAATTATACCTGAAATTATTGGACATTGAAGTATATACCTTGATGTTTCTACTTGAATCTTTAGTAATGTTCAGTGGATCTTCTACTTGAAGTAATCTTGTAGTTGTAGCTTGATCTTGAACTTGAAGTGTAACGCCCCGAATTTCGAGGGTCGAGCAAAGCTCAACTCCTAAGATCCAACGCATCACTTATGCAACATAGATAATGATGTTTAAATGTTATCGATATTAGTGCATTAAACATGAGAGGGATTATACTAAATCAGCATATCATACTCCAGAGTTAATGTAATTAAGTAAGCGGAAGACTGAGATAGATGTATAAAGTATATACGTGTTTCACAACCTCCAGAGTATGAGTGTATTACCGGGCTGAATATATACATGTTTTGTTCCAAAATTTACAAAATATCAAATATACATTGTTCGTCTATTCTATAACCCTGTAATCTCGGCGGCGCAGCTCTAGGTCTACATAAACCTGCCTAAGAGCTGTACGTAGAAGAATTCCTCCTCCTCGTCTATGAAATCCTACTCTGCTGCATAGGCCTCATCATCATCTGCATTTAAACCAGTGTCTAGTTGGTGTTTTAAAACACTGTCCCAGAGTGGGAGTGAGTGATCAACTCAGTGGCACTATAAGGCAAAGGTTAACATGTTATGAATTCAATTAAGCAGTAATGATAAAGCAACATAATAATCACTTCCTAACTATTCTTGTTAATGCAGTAATGGAAGCAAGTAATGATGCATGCCCTCACATCTAAAGCTCCCTCAATAAGCGAAGCCGACACCGTATCACATATGACAATCACCCTCAAGTGCACCTTCCATGCCAAGAGCACAATCCTAACTAATGTAATGCGATGCATGACTATGTTAGCCAAGTGTTTAATTAAGCTTATTCATACAATAGGTTGGGGAAGCCAGGGTACCACCCTTTATATCACTGACCCTAATGAAAGATCCGTATAGGGTCGTCAATCTTAGTTAACACATACGATAGGCAAGTTATAGGGTCATCACTCCCCATGAAATTCAGTGGATAGGCAAATTCAAAGTTTATACTCGCGGTCACTACAGGGTGGCTAATCACCTCAGCGTAGGCCGACAGCTCGAACACGGTGTCCCGTACCACTATGCTCGGCTCACGAGACTGTGTTGCTCACTGGTCACTACAGGGTGTCTGATCACCTCAGCGTAGGCTGACTGCTCCAACACAGTGTCCCATACCACCATGCCCTGCTCATGAGTCTTAGTGGATCAAGGTACCATGGTTGAAATGGGTCTTTACATTAGTAAGTGGTACCTTAGATTCAAGTAGGGATGTCCATACATGGTAAACACACAATAGGCCAATCGGTTTTACTAGATAAGTTCGATTGGTACGAGCGCATGATGAATTAATCGACATAGAGCGCATAAGTACTCCACGTGGCCTAACTACTGTCGACAATCGTCGTACGACCTGGATTCACCGAACGTATCAAGTGTGGTGAGACTAATTCCATCACTCAAATGAAAATTGTTACCAATTGTCTAGGCCAAGTTATGGCCCCAAACTTGAGTGCAATAGGCATACACATATGATAATCATAACAACATTTAATAAGCAATTCAAATACAATTCTCATTTAAGCATTTTGTCAAACACATTGAACATGTTACCAAGTATTTGCATTTCATCCATAAATTGCGTAATCGGAATTATAATTACATGAAGGAAGCTATACATATAGATAAAGTAATTGAGAATCCTATCTCAATACCCTTATTAAATACAAATCATCAACAGTTTCTCCTTCAGACATTTAATCAAACACTTAGCCTACACAATACCAAATACATAGACTAGATTAGTTGCGGCATATATTATGACAAATCCTTACACAAAGTGATCGTAATTCCAATGACAAACATAAATCCTAAGTTTACAGTCATGACAAGCACAAATCATAATTTCATGTTCATTCAATCATTTCAACAAACACTTGGAATGCATCATATACTCAACATAGTTCACACATGTATAATATATCGAAAGCGTCGTAACTAAGACAATATGACAGTTATCAAGTCAGACATAAATCATTAGCTAATATTGAAAGCGTTGAAAATCATAACCTAAACGTTTATAACTCGCACCTTCCATCGGAATACTCGTTTTGAATCTTACGTTCCCGTATACAGAACAACGGGTACCTAAATCATGAAATCTGTTAGCTAGGTTGACAAACAACCATTCTAGGTCTTAACTACAACATTAGGGTTAGGATTTCTTACCCAAATCGCAGTTGTAACGAGTCATGTAGTGAAGTGGAAAGGCAATCTAGTGTGTGTAGCCATGGGAGAGAAACAATGCCACGATATGCCAAGCTCTCTTCTCTCCTCACTCTTTTCTCCTCTTTTCTCTCTTCTTTCTCCTAGGGTTTGGAGAAATTCATCTGAGAGAGGGGTGGGGTGGTTTAAGGGTATTATATAGGCCCAGAACTGATGTCAATGGCCCCAGGGCCATGGTATACTTAAGTTATAGCCAAAGGGTGTCTATTTCGGCCAAACGGACCTCATCTGGTGGTCCATTACTCACCTACAACAAGGAGCAAGTCCCCATACTATGGATCTATGCCAGGTTATGATTTTGGTACGATCGGATTAGCGAATCAACCTTGGAGGACCTGTATCAGATTAACAGTCGTTGTCGCTCGATCAGGGCCACAAGTATACCGATATGTTTTGGGAAATTTCCCTAATTCATGGGTGAAGTTCAGTAAAAAACTGACTATTTGAAACCTTCAATTTCGCCAGCAAGCTAATGACCCAATTCACTTAAGTTTCAATGCATTTTCTAATGGTATTCACTTTTCTCACACACTTTGCTCAGGGCTCAAGTTGTACATTTCTAGATACTATTTGGGCTCAATTCCCGTGATGGTTGTCATGCCCAATAAGATGGACATATTCCTATAGTTTCGTGGTCATCGGACTTTCGACGCACGGTCTAGGTCTGATACGGAGTTTCAATGTGCTCTCGAGAGCAACCAGCTTTTGAGATTTCTCTTAAGTTTTTAAGAGTGTTAAGTTAGCGATTTTGACGATTTTAGGTCTTGCCATTTGTATAGATAGTAGTTCAAGTTAATCCACCGATTAATTTAGTTTAGTACTTAATTAATTTTTGCCTAATTTCTACAGAGTACGGTCCTTAGGGACTTCTACCTGAGGTGGTACTTGGGTCTTTGTATGGATTTTTCCGAGACTTTATATGAAGTGACGTAGAACTCAATCTTGAAGTAACCATCTTCATGTCTTATACTTTTCAACTTCATGTGTTGATCTTGAAGGTGAACTTCCCATCTTGATTCACTTGAAGGTGAACTTTGCATTACATGAGTGAGTCACACTATAAGCTGTTTTGTCCCATCGAAATTTGACAAATAAGGGTGCTTTATACAATATAGCACTTACAGGTTTTGATAATGAAGAACCGACCGACGTAAATTATGGGAAAAGAATTAAAATTCCAATCGGGGTCAATCAGAAAAAGTAAGAGAAATTTCGAGGATTGAGGGCATAATCTTTGGTGAATATGATTACAGTTGACCCAGCAAAAGAAACAAATTCCAAAATAATCAAACATCCTGAAATAGCTCTAAAGAAGATAGAAGACGGGGGGCAACCAACAATTGATAGTTTGCGAGAAATAAATCTGGGAATGGAAGAAGAGCCACAAAATACTTTTATCAGTGCCAGTCTCCTCGAATAGGAAGCCGATCAATATATCGAGCTCTTGAAAGTGAATAAGGATGTATTCGCTTGGACATATGCAGAAATGTCGGGCCTAGAACCATCGATAGTAATGCATTGGATGAATATCTCTAAGAACAAGAAGTCAATTAAGTAAGCACAAAGGCAATTCCATCCAGACCTAATTCCTCTGATAGAAGAAGAAATAAATAAATCGAAAAGAGTCGGGTTCATCAGAGAGGTTAAATATCCTAAATGGATATCAAATGCCGTCCTAGTAAAGAAGAAAAGCAAGCAGATCAGAGTATGTGTTGATTTCATAGATCTAAATGAAGCTTGCCTGAAAGACAATTTCCCATTACTGATAATTGAATTGTTAATCGATAATACAGCGAAATATGTTGTCATGTCTTTCATAGATGGCTACGCCAGTTATAACCAAATAAGAATGACTCCTGAAGACGAAGAAGCCATGACGTTCAGAACTGCATTGGGAATTTATTGCTATAAAGTTATGTCATTCGGTCTCAAGAATGCCAAAGCAACATATCAAAGAGCAATATAGAATAATTTCAGGACATGATGCATAAACATATTGAATGTTATGTATACGATTAGGTAGTCAGATCAAATGAACATGAAGAACATCGTGAGCATCTAACTTCAGTCTTCCGTCGGCTTAGAAAGAAATAGCTGAAGATGAATCTAGCTAAGTGTGCCTTTGGAGTATTGTCAGGAAAATTCCTCGGCTTTGTCATTAGGCAGAGGGGGATTGAGATTGATACGAGGAAAGTCAAGGCTATCTATGATATGCCGCTTTCGAAAAAGTCGAAAGAATTGAAAAGCCTGCAAGGAAAATTGGTGTACATTCGTTATTTTATAGTAGGAAGGTGTCAGCCATTTTCTTATCTGATGAAGACATGAACAGAGTTTATGTGGGACAAGGCCTGTCAGAATGCGTTTGATTCAATAAAAGAATTACTAAAACAGCCTCCAGTATTGGCAGCTCCTATGAAGGGTAAACCATTATTTTATATATATCTGCAGTTGAAAATTCGTTGAGAGCCTTATTGGCATAGGTGAATGAACACAGGAAAGAAATAACACTTTATTATTCAAGTCGAACTCTAACAGGCACAAAATGCAATTATTCTCCGATTGAGAAAATATGCTTGGCATTAATATTCACGGTACAAAAACTAAGACATTGTTGTCTTTCCCATGGTATAATTTTAATTCGTGAACGGATCCTATAAAGTTCCTAATGACAGGGTCGATGTTATCAGGAAGATTGACCAAATTGATGTTGTTGCTTTCAGAATATAGGATTACTTGTGAGCCGGCGAAAGCAATTAAGGGGCAAGTGGTGGCAGAATTCTTGGCAGCTCATCCCATAGTAGATAATGAGACTGTTAGCGATGACTTTCCCGATGAATAACTTATGGTGATTGAATCGCCAGACCCATGGCAAATGTACTTTGATGACACTTCTCGAACGTTAGGAGTAGGTGCTATAGTGATATTTATTACTTCTTAGGGCGACTTACTGCCTTATTCTTTCACACTGGGTATTGCATGCACAAATAATGATGCTGAATATAAGGCTCTCATCATCGAGATGGAGATAGCTCAGGAAATGAAAATAAAAACGTTGCAGATTTTTGAGGATTCCAAGTTTATTATAAATCAACTAATGACCGAGTTCAAAATAAGAAGGCAAGAGCTCTTACCGTACTGTCGGAGAGTACAACAATTGCCAGAGCAATTCCATCATGTTAAAATCAAGAATGTGTCGCAATGTGAGAATGCAAGGGCAAACACTTTAGGTAGCCTTGCAGTAGCCCTATCCTATCCGGATTGGAGTCCTCTTCAGGTAACAATAGAAGAAAGAAAGTTCTTGTCAGCATCAGAAATTATCAATGAAGTTACTGAAGTACTCCCTATATCGTGTCTGGAGGTGACAACAGACGATTGGCACTAGCCTTTTGTAGATTATCTTAAATATGATATCCTGCCAGAAGATTCAGCACAAAGACAACAAATCAAACAGAAAGCGAAAAGATTTATCATGTGTAGCGAAATATTATACAAAAGGTCTTACAATGAAATGCAGTTGCGATGTCTAGATAGATAAGAAGCAAGTAAAATGTTGTGAGAGGCTCATTTCGGAGAATACGGAGCACATTAAGCCTGTCAAAATCTATTCCATCTGGTGCTTCGAATTGGGTATTATTGGCCTACAATATTCAAGGATGCTATACAATATGCGAAGCAATGTCACGAATGTCAGCTCTATGGAGGTGTCATACATATACCCCCTGAAGATCTCCATCAAACAGTTGCTTCTTGGCCCTTTTCTACTTGGGGACTCGATGTTATTGGTCTCATAAATCCACCCTCGTCCAAAGGAAAGCAATATATATTGGCAACGACAGATTATTTCTCCAAATGGACGAAAACGATTGCATTGCGAAATGTCAAAGAAAAGGATGTCGTCAATTTCATCCGACATGCGATAATATATCGCCATAGCATCCCAAAGAGAATCATTACTGATAATGGTACTCCTTTCAAGAATATGAGTATGGAAAATTTGTGTCAGAAATTCGGTATTCACCACCCATTTTCGACACCTTACTATTCACCGTCCAATGGACTAACAGAGGCATTCAACAAGACGATCGTGAAAATACTGAAGAAAACGGTGACTGGAAATAAGCGTGACTAGGATGAAAAGTTCCAAGAGGCTCTATGGGCTTACAAGACTACTCACCGAACGACAACAAAAGATACGTCGTATTCATTGGTTTATGGTGTAGAAGTCATCATCCTGATCAAAACACAAGTTGCGTCACTCAGAATAGCAGTTTATCAGTCAATTACAGGTGATGAAAATGCAAGAATAAGGCTAGCGGAATTGGATATGCTAGATAAAAAATGACTGGCAGCTCAACAACGATTGCAATTATATCAAGCAAGAATCTCCGCTGCCTTCGACAAGAAAGTCAAGCATCGCTCTTTTAAGAAGGGTGACATTGTGTTGATGTTAAAAAGATCGATAGTGGTCACCTGCCAAACAAGGGCAAGTTTGACCCCAAATGGGATGGGCTATACATAATAACTGAGGTATACTCCAATGGGGCATGCAGAGTTGTGAATTAAGATGGACAAGGTATTAGCATACTAACTAATGCTCGCTTCATAAAAAAGTATCGTCCATGAAGACAGATGCAGTTTTGATCTAGAATATTATCAGCATAATTCTTCTACATCAACAGGGGCAAGAATAAGCAAGACGATGAAACAACCTCAAAAGGCAATGCCATATATTCTTCCATATACGAATGAATAAAAGGCAAATTCTCAAGCATTTTCAAGCATTTAGTCTTATCGTCGATCATTGTTAAACATCGATCATGATTATCGCCAAATGGAGATTATCACAATCGTTAATCGTTAAAATGATATTATCGCCAAAATTGATGCTTAAGATACTATCACAAATGTTGTCATCGAAATACCAATATATATTATTTATTGATTCATCAAAACCACACAAGTTTCGTGATAACGATGGTGATTTATCATTTATGATAGCAATGGAATAACCCTAAAAAGCCATCCATGCATCTACTACTCGTGATAAAGTATTTAAAATCATGCGGGCATCAGTGAGAAGCCAGTGGCCCTAAAAATTTTGTATAGGACATCATATGCTTAGACCCATGTGTGCAGTGGATGAAGCTAACACTATCAAAAGTCATAAATGACCATGTGTGAAAAGGGGCTAATCACGTGTGAGACCAATGCCGTATATATAACTTTCGACAGCATCACGGGGGAAGGTGAGAGAAAATGCCCTCCCGTGAATGGGTCTGACCTTGCAGACGAAGAAAAAGCGTGCTGCAGTGTGCGCTCTTTGACCATTGTCCATAGATAGGCCAACTATGAGTAAGACTCCCCAGATTCCTAGCTTAATTTCAGTAGTAACTCATGAGGGTGGGTTTTTAGCCTCCTCATTGATGGACTGGAGGCCTTAGATTTGGTACCCTAAGGTAGCCTTGCATGCCCCTTGAACTCTAGAGAGTTACTGCGGGCAACCCTGTGCGTAAATTGCACTGAGTTCACGGCCTTGGTAGCTTCACTAGGCTCCTCTGATGGATCGCAGTTTGTGAACTCCTTGCCTGTGATAAGTCCAGTGAACTCTAAAGAGTTACAGAGACCATTCACGTGAGACCCGACTCCAACTACTTATGAGTCTAAAAAACTATGGTTGCTCCACTACTCAAGAGCTTAAACTATGTGTAAGACTAACCTCAAAACAAAAACTAGCCCCGCCCATTAAAATAAATATCACATAGGGGATGTGTTGCACTAACAATTATGATAGATTGTCATTATATTTCATGATAGATTAAAGCATGATTATGTGAATTAAAAGAGGAAATGTTATATCAATATGTGCTCAAAATTAATTATTATGGCAGCACTTCTGAAAACATATTTGTTTCAAACAAAGCATTGGAATTTATTCGTGAATATTACAAAGTAAAAGAAATTACATACAAAAGTGTTCACAACCTCAAGTCTAGGTTCGCGATGTAGTAATAATCTCGGTTAGACCGAGGTCGAATCGACAGGGACTAATCTCGTGCGTATTCTGAAAGCAACTAGAAAAAGAACTAGAAAAAGATGAAAACCTAAATCTGGAAGTATAAAGAGTAATTGTGATAGATTTAATGAAAAACTTAAGAAATTTAAAGGTGGGAAACTAGGGTTTCCAAGGATCCACTTGTAAAGATCAGGGAGATCTATGCTTGATTCACGAACACAACTGGAATCAGAGTCTCATCTTATCCAATTGGAAGATATCTCAATAAAATCAAATATAAACTTCCTTTGACCTAATTCTCAATGGAAGAGCAGTGTGAGGGCTAGAAGTGATTCCATCACAAAACCATGCCCATGAGACAATGGCTCACAATAGGATTTACCAATCCCACAATAAATCCGAGAGAATTGTGAAAATTAGGGAGGATTCCATCATCCAACCATGCCCAAGGGACGATGGTGAACAACAGGATTTCCTAGATTCACAATCTCAAAACATGAAAAGAACATACTCAAAGATATCGCAGATCCATTGTAATTTGAGTCATAATAAACCATTAAAAACTAAAAGTATTCCTTATAATCAAACTAGAATCAAAGAGAGTTCAATATAAACATGAATCAAATCAATAGAAACATCCCATCACACTATAAGCTTCACCTCTTAGCCCTAGCTAAGAGATTTAGTGTGAGACCCAACCCGAGTTCACATATGTGCATGTGTGTGTGTGTGAGTATGCATCTTATTCATCATGATCTCGCGGTCCTACTGGTTGAATCCCAGTGACCCACGACCCTTAGATAGTGTTTGCGGTCATCCTTGAGTTCGGTCATGTAGACCCGACTCGGATTGACCTGAGACCTATGCCAATGTGACCGCATCATTGTCGCGGTTCCAACGCCATGTCTCGCGCATAAATTCGATATGTAGATAAAAAGTTGTGTATATTTCATTATATGACCATTGATCATGTGGCCCACTTAAGTTAAATGCATGTGGACCACCATCACCCTTGGCACAAGTTCCAAGGTACACTACCCACACACTACACAATTGCATGGAACTAACACCACCAACCACAAACACCACCAACCACAAACACCACCAAGAGGCCTAGTCTAACCTACAACTTTGTAAACTCCTCCCTATGGTAATGATGGATTCTCTTACAAACCCATCATGGTCTCTCTTTCTCTTTCTTTATTCTCTCCCTCCCTCTCATTTCCCTCTATTACTGGAATTTCCAGCAACTTCCCTTCCATCATCTTCTCTTCTCCATCCCCTTCTCCTTCTAATCCCCCATCATCTAGCCCTTAGAACATGATCTCAACCATAGATCTATAACCCTTGGAGCTTAAGGAGCTTGGAGATAGGAGAATCTTGAAGATTCAAGGTGGGTGATTAATGGGATTAGTCTCTTTCTTTTCCTCTTATATGAACCTTTTTCATTTGATTGGGAGTGTGTAGGAGCCACCAATCAATGGTGGAGGTCCTACATGACTCCATGAGTGTGGCTAATAACCCACTTTATGCATGCATGATTGCCATGATGGGGCCATTCTCCATGGACCCCTGTAACATCCCGTAAATCGGGGGTCGAGCATAAACTCGACACCCGAATTCCAGAACATTACTTATGCAACAAAATGAATGATGATTGAATGTTGACTGTATTCGTGCATTGAACATGAGTGAGATTAACCCAAAACAACATATCATACTCCAGAGACAGTTAAATTGCAAGCAGAAGACTGTGATAGACATATAAAATATAAAAACTATGGTGAGTCTCCAAAGTGTGATAAAGTTACTAGGTTAAATAATTACAAGTACAATTCTAAATTTACCAAATGTGAGGAAGTGTAATGTCTTCTATCCCAAGTACCATAGCCCCGTCAATACATTACCAGGTCTTCATAGACCTGTCAGAGGGTTATATGTAGGAGAACTCCTCCTCAACATCATAGTAGTAGTCCGGCTCTGCTTCATAAGCATCGCCATCATCTGAAACTCAACAAATCTGGTTGGTGTTGCAAACACCGTCCCATAACATGGGAGTGAGTGATCAACTCAGTGGAACAATAAAGCATAGGTTAACAAGTTATCAATGCAGTCAAGTAGTAATAATAAAGCAGTAAAATCAAACACTCCTAATTACTCTTATTAATACAAGTATGAATGCAGTCATGATGTATGCCCTCACCACACCTTCCCTCGTGCGACACCATCTTACGTTCGCGGCATGCTTTCATCCCTCAGTACTCCACATCTTTCAGGCACATGCAATGCATGATGAGCATAATTATCGAGTATTTATTAGTCAATTTCAAACAGCAGGATTAGGAAACTAAGGTACCTCCCTTGTATCATTCCCAAACATGATCCATTCTAGGATCGTCAGTCCTAGTTAATCTCAGACGATGGTGTATTTTTTAGGTCACTGCAGAGGCTGTCAGGGCTGTTACGCATAAAGGTTACACCACTCCCCCATCACCTCTTTAACGATTCATCACTATACAGAAACAGGCCTAGATCACACTCTATACACCGCGGCAAACTATAAGGCTCACCGCAATTTCAGAGTATGCTCGAGGTCACTACAAAGGGCTGTCAGGGATGTTGCTCGCATTCTTTGCACCACTCCCCCATCACCTTATCAATGTAGGCCGACAGCACGAATATAGTGTCCCTACCACCATAATCGGCTCACAAGTCTGGTTGCTCACTGGTCACTATGGGGAGGCACATGGCCCCAGCATAGGCCGACAGTTCGACCATGCTATCCCATACCACCATGCCCGGCTCATGAGTCTTAGCGGATCGAGGTACCATGGTTAAAAGGGATTTCATTGGTAAGTTTAGTACCCTAGGTTCAAGCAGTAGCGTCCAAACATGGTGAACATACATTAGACAGATCGGGTTACTTGAGGAGCTCGGCTAGCTCGAGTGCACAACAAGTTGAACGACATGAAGTGCATAAGCACTTCGCGTGGCCAACCACTATCACCAACCGAAGTACGACTCGAGTTCGTCGAACACATCTCACGTGGCAAATAAATCACAGCCACGAATTCAATTCTGGTACCGATTGTCTGGACTATAATCATAGCCCCAAACACAATCAATTACAGATAGATAAAGCAGTAGTGGATCAAGATTCAAATCATACAATCAAAGTCTGGTATTATCCGTTTAGGGCTGCCAGGGCTGTTACACGCATTCGTTACACCACTCACCCATGACAGATCATACAATATAAACATGAATTTAAATATACATCTTACATAAATAAAATCATACAATAAGTTGAGCATGGTAACATGCATATCATAAAGCATATTATAAAGCATGTTATAAAGCATGTTATGAAGCACTATATAAATAGGAATACAAACACATATATTTCATAAATAAGTGGTTAAAGTGAACAACCCACATGGGGGAAATCATACATGTTTCTAAGGTAGTTGAGAATCCCATCTCAACACCTACCTGAGGCACCATCATCCACACACTTACTCTCACAAGCATTTTCACAAACACTTAGAGTACACTATTACAACATACATGTGTATAATAGTAAAACATGTATTAGGGCGAGTCCTTTCGCCAAGCAAGTATTTTACACATATATAATATACTCATACAGCAAATAATCATGGCAAATACATCTCTAAAATTTATACGTATATAGTACTTTCTAAAATACACTATTTCTACATACATAGTGTATATTAGCAAATCATGTATTATGGCGAGTCCTTTTGCCAACTAAGTATTTTATCCATATATATTATATTAATACAGCAAATAATCATGGCAAACACATTTCCAAAATTTATACGTATACAGTACTTTCTACAAATCCCTATAGTATAGAAAATTCCATATTCTTCATCTTTAATCAAAACGGAAAACAGACAGCACTTTGTACATGTGCAATTGCATGCAGATCATGAATCTATCATTATCTGACATTGAAAGCGTTGAAAACCATAACCTATACACCTAAAGTCCACACCTTTTATCGTAGAATCGAAACGGAGTCGATAGAATTGTTAAGTTTCTGAATACGGCAGTTTGGTAACCTATAGAATGAAATAGGTTAGCTATTTCATAACCTACAACCTATACAACCCCAAAACAGATTAGGGTTAGGGTTTCTTACCTAGAAACGGAGCTGGAATCGCCAGGAAAGCGATTAGAATGGAGTGGTGGAGCTCGTGGAGCAGCAGGGAAACATGGCAGGGAGATTCTCCCACATCTCCCACACTTTCTCTTTTCTCTCTTCTCTCTCCAGGGTTTCTCTCAAATTCGTATGGCTGCAAGGAGAGAGGGTTTAAGGTCCTTATATAGTCTAAAAACTCACCGAAATAGACTCCAGGTCAAAGTATACTTAGGTTATAACCAAAGCGGACCTGTTTTAGCTCAACGGAGGACTTATGGCGAGCCTCCTTGAACCAAAGGTCGGACTTAGGCTCACAAACTATGGATCTAGGTTCTATTAAGTTTTCGTTACAGTAGGGTTCTCAGATCACGCGTGGCGGACCAGTTTCAGTTCAACGGTCAGCGGATCTCGATCAGAGATTCCGAGTACATGAATATGTGTATGAAATTTCTCCTGATCCGAGGGTGTAATTTGGTCTGAGTCTGACGGTCTGGTTGTTTAAAACTGATCCGCAAGCGAGAGGTGACAGATTACTATTTGAGATATTTTATTTTGAATTAATTTCTCACATTCTTCACTCCAAGCTTAAGCGAATAGCACTAGTTGTCAAGCCCAGTGAGGCGGTCCTAAGTCCTTAACCTCGTATTATTCAGACTCCTGATGTGCGGTCCAGACCTGATACGGAGTTTCAATGTGCTCCCGAGAGCAGACGGGTAATGAGTTTGATCCTAGATTTTAAGGTAACCTAGTGTCACTAATTCTACAAGTTTTGGGTCTTGCAGATCGTATTTAAAGCGATTCAAACGGATTTCGTGGCTAATCTAGTTTAACACTTTAGTTACTTTATCAAATTTCTAAAGGATTTAGTCCTGTAAGATTTCTGTCTGAGGTGGTACTTAGTCCTTTGTAGTTTGTATATAAAGTGATCCAAGTTATACTACTTAGCTAGTTTAAGATAGTGTCTAGGGTGAAAGTACTTAGAAAAATTGAAAGATCAAGGTGGTGAAGGGTGGGATTTGTGAAGGAAATGGTTTTGAAAAGGGATTTGAGGCTTTAATTGAGTGTTTGAGAAGTTAAACTGGTGTTAGGATTGACCCATCACCTAAAGACATCTAATTCTAGGTTGGAAAAAATCTGGGCTGTTACAATTTACCCTCCTTAAAACAAAATTTCATCTCCGAAATTGCCTAAGGGTAATAAGGAAAGATTTAATTATTTCTTTGCCTAAGTTTTATTGATTTCGTGTTTCTACACGTGGTAGGGTATATACTAGCCTGGTTCATTTTAGTCTACCCCCCTTAAAACTTATTTCTTTATCCATTTCTCATACCCTGATGGTTTGCTACAATTTATTTCTTTCCTTATTTGGAGTCTTGACGATAATCCCCACTAGTTAGAGTGATATTGCTGTTTTCAATGTTTGACCAACACGGAGAGACGGTTATAGTGGGCTTGATCCCGATACATTGATCATCTACCGGGCCAGGGTAAAAAGCCCATCGTATCCCTTCTGAGTCCTAGTGGATCCTGGTCGTCTGCTCATCAGCAGAGAGTCCATTGGCAGTCACCCAGGATTGAGAATTGGGTCAAGCAGCGAATGTTTCGCAGTTGTATATTTCAGTAATTCCGTAGTCTGATCACTCCAGAAACTTAGGGAATGTCCATCATTGAAAGGTTCAAATTGTCTATTTCTAAGGTTGCCCTTTAGGTCTTATTCTAAGAGAGTCCTCGTTATTATCTATGTCCAAGGAAATGGTGAATCAATTTATTTTTTTACTAGATCATCCTAAAATGGTTTCTCTTAGTAGAACTTGCTAGGGCTTCTATAATGTTCGTATTCAACGAGCACAATTTTGATCTTGGGCCAGTGGGGTAGGGTCCACCACACTTCCGCTGCACTACCCAAATCAAAGAGGTGTATTGATTTGACCTAGCTACATCTATCAGTCTCTGACATTCTCTAATGTAACCAGTAGTCTAGTCTTAATTTAGGAGTAGTGAAAATCCATAGGTGTAGTCCAAAGTCCACGCTCCTACGCTAGGTGATTTCATACCATGTCTAATACAAGAATTTGTTTATCGCCTAAGGTCAAACGTTGTCTAACTGGAATTGAGTTGTCTGTACTTGACGCTCGAGCATTTCACATATGTTCATTCCAACTAAGAGGGTCCTAAGGTTCACATTATAAATTTGTTGGATTTCTTATACGGTCAGGTCTGTCGAAATCTAGGAGCACCCCTCTAGGTCCAAAACTCTAAGGGCCTATTTGTTAAACCACTATTTACTCTAAAAGCTTAAACTGCCAGAGTGTGGTGGGTTAATGTATATCAAGGGACTTTATCACTTCAACACTATTTGGCCAGTGGTCTTAAGTTGTATTAAATGGGACTGTATTGCTAATCCTACCTCGGAATTGAGAGTGGCATGGTTGGTAGGAGGGTGGGTGGGGATTAAAATTAATGGTATAAGCTATGGAAAATAAGCCTTGTGTTGGAAGGTGTGAGATGGGATTTTCAAATCCCGTGATGATGAATTTTTAAGTGTAATTTGAAAGGAAATCTCGGAGTTTATGTTTAATTGCATGCATTCCAAATATGGCATTGGAAAACATGGGATAGAACCAATCTAGGGGCCATACCTTACACATACATGTATTATTACTTTTATAATTTCATTCACCTAATCTCACTTAATGCGGTTGGCCGAACAGGCCCTAAACGTCCTCAAACATTAAAAATATTCTACCAACAACTACACCCATCAACATAAAATCATAAACACCCTAAGACGGTAACCCATGCAAACTACAGGACAACAGTATGGATGACTAGACATCCGAGAAAATGGCCGCCACGAACTCGAAGAAGGCCAAGGGAAATGAAGAAATGAGAGAGACAGGGCTTGAGCTTCTGGTTCTCCACGGATTGGAGCCTCAACAGGGGTTGTAAAGGTCCAAGTGACAGGGAATGAAGAAGGTAAAAGAGAGAAATGGCATAGGTTAGAAAGCTACACGATTTTGAGTCACAAATGGGGCATGTAAGAGCCCAAATGAGAGAGAACGGAGAGGTTGGACATTGGCTATGGGAGAAAACGGTGATGGTGTGCGTGTTTGGCCAGGGAATGACGAAATGGATGGATGGAAGGGAGATTTGAATGAGAAAACAATAACTTGGAAAAGAAAAGAGAGTTTGGGGGGTGATTTGTGAAGGAAGTATGCTTTTGGGAGGGTGAAAATGGATGGAAGGCATACCTGGGGGTTTCTAATGCCCCCAAACCCAATCGGCCCAACCGGTAGGCCCGTCCAAGCCCAAAACCCGACGAGGCCTTGCCGACTAATGGTCCAGATTGTGAGGGGGGCCCCCATGGGCGAGTCCACCATGCCCCCTAGGCTCCAAAAAAGTATGGGGTCCACCCTGGTTCCCTCCGGAAGTGTCCGTTTGGCCCCCAACTCCATTTTGAGCCGTATCGGGGCCAAAATGCAAACTAAAATGATTTTATATGACATGTAGCATATGAATTTAGGATAGGAGACGCTAATCTATCCAACTAACCCATTTATTTCATGATATTCCATAATTTGAATGATTAAAAGTCTAATTTATACATATATTTACTATTTATAGTAAATTTTTGTTTAAGTATTATTCTTCATCATTTACATGTTAGGATTTATGTCTAGTATGAAAGGACTTAAAAAAAGATTGAAGAATGGGGTGGTGAAAGGAGAGAATTTGAAGGAATTGGATAAAAGAGGTTTTAGGCTTTGAGATGAAGTGTACGGTATTGTGGTTGACCCACAACCTAAGAGCATTCGTTTATAGGAAACGACTCAAACCCATCGACTGACGGCCTAGAAGTGATTTGGGATCGTTTCACGTGATTATGGGTGTGTACGGGCCCAATCTCAGTGGTCGATTTCGGTCGGTTTCGCCGTTCGGCGAATTTGGAAAATCCTAAGTCGGTTTCTACGTTCCGTCGCTCCCTCCTAAGTCAGAGTGTACTAGAGTGCGTTGTGGAAATATAACCCAGGTCCGATTTAATCCAAATCATGCTCTGATACCATCTGTAACATCCCGAAAATCGGTGGTCGAGCATAAACTCAACACCCGAGTTCCAGAACATCACTTATGCAACAAAATGAATGATGATTGAATGTTGACTGTATTCGTGCATTGAACATGAGTGAGATTAACCCAAAACAGCATATGATACTCCAGAGACAGTTAAATTGTAAGTAGAAGACTGTGATAGACATATAAAATATAAAAACTATGGTGAGTCTCCAGAGTGTGATAAGTTACCAGGTTAAATAATTACAAGTACAATTCTAAAATTTATCAAATGTGAGGAAGTGTAATGTCTTCTATCCCAAGTACCATAGCCCCGTCAATACATTACCAGGTCTTCATAGACTGTGTCGAGGGTTATATGTAGGAGAACTCCTCCTCAACATCATAGTAGTAGTCCGGCTCTGCTTCATAAGCATCACCATCACCTGAAACTCAACAAATCTGGTTGGTGTTGCAAACACCGTCCCGTAACGTGGGAGTGAGTGATCAACTCAGTGGAACAATAAAGAATAGGTTAACATGTTATCAATGCAGTCAAGCAGTAATGATAAAGCAGTAAAATCAAACACTCCTAACTACTCTTATTAATGCAAGTATGAATGTAGTCATGATGTATGCCCTCACCACACCCTCCCTCGTACGACACCATCTTACGTTAGCAGCATGCTTTCATCCCTCAGTGCTCCACATCTTCCAGGCACATGCAATGCATGATGAGCATTATTACTGATTATTTATTAGTCCATTTTAAGTAGCAGGATTGGGAAACTAAAGTATCTCCCTTGTATCATTCCCAAACATGATCCATTCTAGGGTCGTCAGTCTTAGTTAATCTCAGACGATGGTGTGTTTTCTAGGTCACCGCAAAGGCTACCAGGGCTGTTACATACAAAGGTTACACCACTCCCCCATCACCTCTTTAATGATTCATCACTATACAGAAACAGGCCTAGTTCACACTCTATACACCGCGGCAAAACTCTAAGGCTCACCGCAATTTCAGAGTATGCTCGAGGTCACTACAAAGGGCTACCAGGGCTGTTGCTTACATTCATTACACCACTCCCCCATCACCTTATCAATGTAGGCCGACAGCATGAATATAATGTCTCATACCACCATAATCGGCTCACGAGTCTAGTTTCTCACTAGTCACTACGGGGAGGCACGTGGCCCAAGCATAGGCCGACAGCTCGACCACGGTGTCCTATACCACCATGCCCGGCTCATGAGTCTTAGTGGATCGAGGTACCATGTTTAAAAGGGATTTCACTGGTAAGTTTGGTACCCTAGGTTCAAGCATGGCATCCAAACATGGTGAACATACATTAGACAGGTCGGGTTACTTGAGGAGCTCGGCTAGCTCGAGCGCACAACAAGTTGAACGACATGAAGTGCATAAGCACATTGCGTGGCCAACCACTATCGCCAACTGAAGTACGACTCGAGTTCGTCGAACACAACTCACGTGGCAAATGAATCACAACCACGAATTCAATTCTGGTACCGATTGTCTGGACTATAATCATAGCCCCAAACACAATCAATTACAGATAGATAAAGCAGTAGTGGATCAAGATTCAAATCATATAATTAAAGTCTGGTATTATCCTTTTAGGGCTACCAGGGCTGTTACACGCATTCGTTACACCACTCTCCCATCACCCATGACGGATCATACAATATAAACATGAATTTAAACATACACCTTACACAAATAAAATCATACAATCAGTTGAGCATGTTAACAAGCATATCATAAAGCATATTATAAAGCATGTTATAAAGCATGTTATGAAGCACTATATAAACAAGAATACAAACACATATATTTCATAAATAAGTGGTTAAAGTGAACAACCCACATGGGGGAAATCATACATGTTTCTAAGGTAGTTGAGAATCCCATCTCAACACCTACCTAAGGCACCATCATCCACACACTTACTCTCACAAGCATTTTCACAAACACTTAGAGTACACTATTACAACATACATAGTGTATAATAGTAAAACAAGTATTAGGGCGAGTCCTTTCACCAAGAAAGTATTTTACGCATATATAATATACTCATACAACAAATAATCAAGGCAAACATATCTCCAAAATTTATACGTATACGGTACTTTCTAGAATACACTATTTCTACATACATAGTGTATATTAGCAAATCATGTATTATGGCAAGTCCTTTCGCCAACTAAGTATTTTATGCATATATATTATTTTAATACAACAAATAATTATGGTAAATACATTTTCAAAATTTGTACGTATACGTTGCTTTCTACAAATCCCTAAAGTATGTAAAATTCCATATTCTTCATCTTTAATCGAAACGGAAAATAGACAGCACTTTGCACATGTGCAATTGCATGCAGATCATGAATCTATCATTATCTGACATTGAAAGCATTGAAAACCATAACCTATACACCTAAAGTCCGCACCTTTTATCGTAGAATCGAAACAGAGTCAATAGAATTGCTAAGTTTCTGAATATGGCAGTTTGGTAACCTATAGAATGAAATAGGTTAGTTATTTCATAACCTACAACCTATACAACCCCAAAACATATTAGGGTTAGGGTTTCTTACCTAGAAACGGAGCTGGAATTGCTGGGAAAGCGATTAGAACGGATTGGTGGAGCTCGTGGAGCGGCAGGGAAACATGGCAGGGAGATTCTCCCATATCTCCTACACTTTCTCTCTCTTTTCTCTCTTCTCTCTCTAGAGTTTCTCTCAAATTCGTATGACTGTAACGAGAGAGGGTTTAAGGTCCTTATATAGTCTAAAAACTCACCGAAATAGACTTCAGATGAAAGTATACTTAGGTTATAACCAAAGCGGACCTGTTTTAGCTCAACGGAGGACTTCTGGCAGGCCTCCTTGAGCCAAAGGTTGGACTTAAGTTCAAAAACTATGGATCTAGGTTCTATTAAGTTTTCGTTACAGTAAGGTTCTCAGATCACGCGTGGCAGACCAGTTTCAGTTCAACGGTCAGCGGATCTCGATCGGAGATTCCGAGTACATAGATATGTGTATGAAATTTCTCTTGATCCGAGGGTGTAATTTGGTCTATTTCTGACGGTCTGGTTGCTTAAAACTGATCTGCAAGCGAGAGGTGCCAGATTACTATTTGAGATATTTTATTTTGAATTAATTTCACATTTCTCACACTCTTCACTCCGAGCTCAATCGAATAGCGCTTGGACACTGTCTGGATTTGATTTCCGAGATGATTGTCAAGCCCAGCGAGGCGGTCCTAAGTCCTTAACCTCATATTATTCGGACTCCCGATGTGCGGTCCAGACCTGATACCGAGTTTCAATGTGCTCCCGAGAGCGGACGGGTAATGAGTTTGATCCTAGATTTTAGGGTAACCTAGCGTCACTGATTTTACAAGTTTTGGGTCTTGCGGATCGTATTTAAAGTGATTCAAACTGATTTCGTGGCTAATCTAGTTTAGCACTTAGTTACTTTGTTAAATTTCTAAAGGATTTAGTCTTGTAAGATTTCTGTCTGAGGTGGTACTTAGTCCTTTGTAGTTTATATATAAAGTGATCCAAGTTATACTACTTAGCTAGTTTAAGATAGTGTCTAGGGTGAAAATACTTAGAAAAATTGAAAGATCAAGGTGGTGAACGGTGGGATTTGTGAAGGAAATGGTTTTGAAAAGGGATTTGAGGCTTTAATTGAGTGTTTGAGAAGTTAAACCGGTGTTAGGATTGACCCGTCGCCTAAGGACATCTAATTCCAGGTTGGGAAAAATCCGCACTGTTATAACCCCATCATGAGATTTCCCTTTGATTTATAGGTTTTTGGGTCATCTAGACCTTTGATCCTTGGTGGAGATGGCATCTCCACTATTAGATTTTGATTAGAGAATGCATGCATGGGTAGATCTTGTAATCCCATCAATATAGTGATATGTGTTGTTTGTGATGAACGGAAGGGCCTCAATGTGGCGGAGCCCCTTCCCTTGTGGCTAATTCTTACTATTCTTTTGTTGATCTATTATTCTCAGATGTGTGTGGCCCACCTGGTGGCTTGGAAGTATCCAGACCATCCAAAGAGAGTGGAAGCCCATGTCTATCCACTCTATGAACATAGGTGCCCCATTTGCTCCTTTTTAGACACATGCAATGGATTTTATGATATGGACTAGGTCTGGATATTTGTGGAACCCACTGAGGTGGACTACAACTCAAATTCTATAGGGTGATTTCCTCTTATTTTGGTTCCTGTGCTCATTTTATTTCATGTGCATGTTGCTGCCCAGAAATTTTCTGGACAGACTTTTGTTGGACTTTGGGCTTGAATTTAGGACTGATTGGAGGACCTTTTGTAACCATCAAATGTAATTTTTTGAAAGGTGGGAATCTCATCTTGATGTCCCCCAAATTTCAGCCCCATATGACCTTCATTAGGGTCCCAAAGGTGTGGTCCAAGTGAGGTGGACAATCTGGATTTTTTGCACTATTCCAGCAACATTCCACCCTGGACAAGTTGGAATTCTGAAATTTATTAAAATACTTTTGGGTGTCTAAAAATTATAAAAATTTACAGGGAGGTGGTTTACTCATGGTAGGATCCACCTACAAAATTATGGGGCCAATGGACACCTGTACACACCATGGTGGTGGCTGGACCGGCCCATTACAATATGGCGTCTAGATCAGTCCGATTTTCAGGATAGATTGATTTCTTTAAATAAATTAAAATATTTTTAGATGTCCAAAAATTTTAAAATTTTGTAAAATTGTGGTACACTCATGGTAGGACATACCTACCAAATTTTAGGGCCAATAGAGCCCTGTGCATACCATGACGAGGGCCGGACTGGCCCACCACGTTGGGACATCCAGGTCTGTCTGATTTTTTGGACAGATTTTTTTGTTTAAATTAATTAAAATACTTAGGAATATCCAAAAATTCTGAAATTTTGTGGGGGTGTGGCTCACCTATGAAAGTGTCACTCTATAAAATTTTAGCCCTAACTGACCCCAGTTGGGCATCCAAAAGAGTGGGCCAAGATAGTTGGACTGCTAGATTTTTCTGTTGTGCAGTCCAATAATATGCCTTGATAAAAACCACAATTCAAAAATGTTTCCTCTGATGGTGGGCCACCTTTTTGGGTTTATCTTATTGTATGCATGATGAGGGAACTTGGCCCTCAATTCCCAGAGTTTTAGAGGCCTTAGACCCACTCTAATGGAGTGCCCAAATTTAGGACAATAACATGTATTGCAGAAATTTCCTGTACATTATTGTCCCCTTTGTTATTATAGAACTTTTGGGCCCCAGCCCATTGGGCTTTGTGTATGATTAGTTGGGGACCCATCCCTGATGTTCTAGGGCCCATTGGGGCCATGATTATGGGGCCTATCATATTGAGGAAATTGAGCATTTATTACTCCCTTATATTTTAGAATACTCTTGGGCCATTTTCTTTTACCATACTATTGTGTTGGGCTAGTGGGCCAGGTTACACAAGTAGATGGGCCTTTGGTTGCCCACCAAATCAACTTTATACTTAGGCCGGGTTGTTGGCCCAACCTTACTTGACTAAGAGCATGACATTTGCCTATGTGGTTTGAGCAATGGGCTGCCCATTAGGCCACCACAATATATGGAATTAGTGGCCTTTATGTTGGGCCTTAACCCTTCCCCCATGGGCCCATAGTGGTATGTATGGGTTGGGTTATGTATGTTTTCCTTGGACCCATATTTTGGATAGGCCTTAGGCCGCCTTTTTGAAGCCCATCATGAGTGTATGTGGTATGTTTATGGCTGCCCATTTCTTATTTCTAATGTTGTGTGGGCCTTGGGCCTTGATCCATGATCAATTAGAGATGGGCTACCTCTTGGGGACCAATTGTGGTTAGTGTCCACATTAGTGGCCCTAAGGTAGGCCCATGGGCTTCTATAAGTGGTTAAAGGCCCACCATAGACCATGGCCCGTCTCATCTATTTAGGCCCATATTATTGTTCTCCTTAGTCTCGTGGGCTACCCCAGGTAAATAGGCCCCCAGTAGAAGTTGTATTCCTTATGAGGAAATTGGTTAAGTACCTATACCTTTCATGGTTAGGTAGAGAGTTCATCTTCACCTCATTGGCATCCCTATTCATCTTAATGGCTCACTCCCATACGCATTATTTACATGCTTGGTTGAGGTATGATTGGCTATGGTTGTGCCATTGTGTAGGGTATGTTTGTATCTCCCCGACGGGTGGAGTTTTCCCCTCTAGAGCATGATGGATGCTTAAGATTAATGCATGAATGATTGTGTGATTCATGCATCTAATATTTGCATAGCATGTGGGTATCCGCCCTTGCTTCATCAGGGCCTTGCCTCCACAGGAATATTCGTGGATGGCCGTATGTGTGGACACTAGAAATATTAGTTGAGCATACCAGGTATATAGGATGCCCATGGGTGAAATTTCTAAAACTTCTATGGTACCAAGGATCTGCTCCAACGCCGTGACCTAGTGGAATATATGAGTGCACGAGGGCCTTATACCATTAGGCCCCGACTCCCACTGTCGTGTAGTCGGTTAGATAGGGGTGTGGCCTTACCTGCCTAGTGTGTAGGGGGCATCGCTAGGCTGAGTTCGACCAGCTCATGAATGGGTCCGCTACCATCAGGCCTTGTTAGTGATTAGTTGTCCACAGGCTGGTAGTGAGGTCTCTTATGCTCGTTTAACTGTGCGGGGTCTGTAGAGCGGTAGTCATTCAGCAGTGTAATGGACCCCGGTGATTTCCTTATGATTGAAAATGTACTTGACTTATGGTTTGGATATGAGCACTGACATTATTTGCATTGCATTAGCATTGGCTATGTAATCCCCTTCATGCACTTCCTTGGTATGACGTCTAGTACTTATCGCATCGTATTCATGATAAGCCTTGATAAGGCTGGTTATATCCTTATTGAGTATGTTTCCCATCTTGCACCTACTATTATTCTTCTATATACCATTGTCACACACCTACACCACCCTCTGAGCTTCTATAAGCTTATGCACAATTGATGCGTGTAGGAGATTCTAGGCAGGCATCATAGCAGTAGAGAGTAGAGTAGAGTTGAGCATTTGAGGACTTCAGTGTTGCCGATATTTCTCTCCTTTCCTTTTTGTCTCTTGTATGTCCTTTTGGACCTTATGGATGATTGTAAAAGTTTAAATTTATAGTGAATTTTGCGATGTGTGCCTTTGTTATCCTTAGATGTTTTTGTTGTGATCTTGGGTATGCTCGTATTGGTAATGATTATATTGTTATGATAAATAGGATCCCAGGATCGAAACCTGCCTCAGGAGCCGAGAATGGGGTACTATGGAGGCTGTTACGGCCAGAACCGGCCATCGGGTTCCTAGTAATTTGGGTTACTGAGTCTGGGGCGTGACATTTAGCTAACCATAGACATGATTGAACTAAAAATCTCTTTAGAAAAGCATAAAAACTACTAATGAAGAGGAAGAAAAACTTTTGACGACGGCTTCTCCACGCTTTTGTTCCACTCATTAAACCCTAAATATCCCTAAAAGTTCATAGGAAACCCATATTTATAGCCTTGTCTGCATAGATTTACAAAATCACCTCCAATTTATGCAGTTTCCCAAAATAGACTTCACTCTGCGCAATTTGATAGATGCCGCAGAGTTTCAGAATATGCTTTTTCAAGACACTTTCAAGAATATTTTTGTTTTCCGGACAATTTCAGGATTCTTTTTCTTCACTTCAAGTCTTCAATGCTCTTCATTCCTCACTTAGTTTTCTTGTATCTTTGGCATGTGAATTCTTCATTCTTGGTCTCACAAGATCTATTCTTGGCTTTGGTAATTCTTGAGTATTAAATTCATGCTTTTAGCATCCTCTTTCAATTTAGGCTTTTAAATTCACCTTGTAACACAAACATTATTAAAATAGAACATTAAGCATTATCATGTTCATAAAACCAAGTAACAAATGGGGGATAATATGCAATATTTGACCCTCAACACAATTCAACTAGCATTTTGCTAGTCCCGAGTAAAGTATGTGAAAAATATTTTAGGAACCATAAGATAATTTCTATAAACTCAAGTGGCTTTAAAACAATCTAAATAATAGAGTTTCAAAATACATCAATGTTGAGCATTATTTTTTTCTAAACTGTAGCAGTCGGTAAATTTCATAGTCAAGTTCAAAGTATTAATCTAGAAATTAGAACAATTCTAAACATTGACTTCCACGAGTGCATAGTGAAATCTGGACTTATCACAATCAAAGGTTCAATTCTTAATTTTCATGATAACATTGATAATCAAAAGTGCATTCAGGACAACCAAAACCTAAACCAAAACTTACCTTACAGTTCATCTTTTCAATCTTCTAGCTTTTAATTTTTCCATCGATAGCTTTCACACTATGATAGTCATTTTCGATGATAACTGTTTTTTTTTAGTTGGGTATTTATTTATTTATTATTTTTTTCAGTTCTTCTCATTGAACATGATGGACAAATTCCCTTGGTTGGTTCCTTCCATGCTTAATAATCATCAAGTTAATAATTCAATATCAAACTAACACCTTAAATGTGTAAGCTAGATGTGACATGTGAAATCATGACTCAATCAATGTTTAAAACTTCTAATCATGGATTAATAATTCGAACTTAACTGTAAAATCTAACAAGTAACTGAAACCAGGAGTCATAAATCACTAAAATTAAGTATCTTATACTTCTAAATTATGGATAAACTTCAAAATCGCTGGAATTTATAAATTTTTTTGAAAAATTTTCACAATTTTTGCTCACAGACTAAAAAACACGAATTAGCTTGCCTAATCCACACCTCCCAACCTAAAATCTACATTGTCCTCAATGTAAAAGATATAAGCATACAATGCACATGAGACAACGAAAATAAAGGAAAGTGTTGGAAAGGTAGTACCTGATGAAGGAATATAGAGGCTTTTCCCATTGTCTCAGTGTGAAGATGGGTTAGCACAAGAGTTAAACCAACAAAAAGTAAACTATCCTTAAAAAAAATGGAAAACAAACTATCATAAACAGCATAACGGCAACTATCCTAGACATAACATAAAACCAATAAACTAATCCTAAACTAGGAAAGCAAGGGAAAAGCTACTTAGTCATGCCGTAAAGTTCCTCCTCCGGCTAATATCTTATAAATTTTTCAGTAGGTTTCTCAACAAGATCATCCAAAAGCCTTTTTTACCGGATGTTCTGGAGCATGAATTTTCAGAGAAATTTATAGACCTCAGCAAAAAATTATCGTTGAATCACTTGAGATATCTAAAGTATATATGATTCACCTGTGATTGAAAAAGTTTTAATGTTAGTACTCCATGGTGAATCAAAGACTACAGGTAGAAAAAATTCAGAAAAAATCTTAGCAGATGATGTAGTCTCAACACATTTCGAAGTTTTAAACTTCGGTTCAATTGTCAGATCCCCCTCCTATGATAGTAAACATTCAAGATCCGTGGAGGAAAATGTTTCAGAATAAGGGTTCTCTTGGTCAGTAACAACTACCGAGGTGTTGTCATGCAAGGCATTCACTATGTCTTATATCATGGGATCATTTGAATCTGCAAAGTGTGCCAAGCAATCGTCCGAAGAGTTGTAAATTTTAGCTAAGAGTGACTCATTTTCCTCATCAAAATTTGTGATAATCTGCCTAAGGATTCCATCGTCTCTAAAAGTGAATGGAAGCATGATCTCTTACTCTTCATCACGGTGAGAATAAATCGTCACCTGATGTATCTTGTCTTACATTTCATAGGTGGATTGAGAATCAATAGGCGAAGAATTGATGTGACGACTCTATTCATCGGTACTACTCAATAAATGCATTGTATTGTAAAAAATGTACAACTCAGATGGTGGCCTCAATTGGGTGATTTCAACTTCCCGAGTCAGCAACTCGTCCATCTCCTGAATCATATCATCATTCAATTCAGGGGAGTGGTCTAAACATGTCCACAAGAGTTAAAAGGGTCAGTTGAAAGGGGCTCATCCTCCACATTTAAATCAGTCATGTCAGATGAGTTGAGTTTCATTATGACTGATCACTTCGTATACTTCTTGATCATTGACCTGTACTAAACTTGAGATTGATTCCAGGAAAATTTGGGCTGCACATTTATGATCATCATCCCAATACTCATCATTTTCCAATTTAGTGCAGTACACACTTGGGATTGGATCGCTTTCCACACATTATATTCCTAAATTGGGTTTGAAAGTGCCTTGGTTTGTCAAGTTACGTGAGTGTTGTGTCAAATTGTCTACAAAGCCTGATAGGAAAATCAATTCAAGCACCTGCCTCAACCGGATGTGTGCAAGCTCGCCACAAGTAAATTTAAAGCCTCACATCTCATGTCCCAAGACACCAGGTGAATAAAACTCTTAAAAATAAGTTAGAAAATCACAGGGTTATATGGTGAGAAAACTTTTTTAAAATAAAAAAATCTCTAAGTTTTTCTCCCATTGTCGATTTTATCGAAACAACCTCAATATGATCGACCTGCACTCTCGAGTCCTTAATGCTTCATTGATACCATCGGAAAGAGGATCAAATATGTCCAGCAACCTCACAACATAGATGGATGAATTATCAATGTATCGATACACCTATCGATATCATCGATACTCAAATCTCGAGCTCATTGAAAGTGGCTCGATATGATCGACAGGCAGATTTTCAGCGCCCTTATTTTCTGATGAAAATCTCAAATTTCTTCGATATATCAATGCGCCTTCCGATATGATCTGAAATCAAATATTGATAAGATTGGAAGCCCATTGATGATATCGACCGTGGGCACGCATTTCTTCCAGTAGATATTTCAGGTTGTTTTTAACTTTGATCGGGGGCCATTCGAGGAAATCGATATTCATATGTCGATAATATCGAGGCTGAGTCAATTGCATCTAAACTGGACACAAACTGTCCAGCGAGCTTACTGGTAAATCTATACGATTTATTGATGCATCAACACTGCCTTTGATATCATCGATAAACAAATTCTGATGACATCAGTTGACCCTCGATCATATCCTAAAAACTTGAAATATTTCATGTCAAGTCTCTCTCATTTTTCAAGTGTCGATAGATTGATCCTACCATCGATGGAATTGGAGTTCAAAATCCGATAATATCGACAGTGGTTTCGATTCATCGACCAAATGGTAAAAGGTTTCAAAAGTGTATGACTTTGAGTTTGAGTCATCAAGCAGACTATCGATGCTATTGAGAGTATACGTTCGATGATATCGAACCTGCTTGATGATATTGAATTCAGTCATAAATGTGACCGTTTTATATTCGTTGGAACCTTTTTACCTTTATATAGAGGACTTGTATATTGTTGCTGGGAGAGAAAGTAGAGAGAGCTTTTGAGTGTTTAACCTTAGATCATATACCCAAAGCCCTTTCTCTTAAGGAAGTTCATCCTCCAATCCACCCTCACTATTGATATTCAATCGAGTGGATTGGGGAATGAACTTTCGCATTCAAGGATCCCCCAGCTGCTACCTTAATGGCAAATCATTAAGCTTGGATGCTTTGAATTCATAAGATTGGAACTACTTTATCTTCCTTATAGGAAAACCTTTAGAGAGTAGGATTCCATCTTGACCTTGACCCAACCTGAAGCCGAGTATTGGTACATTATTTTGTTGCAGATCAAGGGAGCAGAAGACTCTTCATCAACAAGGAGGAGGAGATTTTCGGCATTATGCTTATCGAGACTCATCAACTTATTTATAAATATCTAGAGTCTAAGAGGACACTTGTGATCATTCCTTTTTAGGATTGGGTATTAAGTGGTTCTCACCCTTTGAAGTCCTCAAGGAGGCCTTTGGCAGGAGTGTACGTGGTGGGTGCATTGTGTGGACCCTTGCTCTGTGGAGAGTATAAACATCTGGTTAGGAGTGAACCAGTAAAACTCCGAGTTTGAGGTGAACCGTGTAGAAACATCCAGTAGGGTCTTATGGAAGATCCTTAGCCAGTCTGCCTAAAAGTAGGTGCATTGTGTTGACCCTTGCTTGTGAGAACATAAACAGTCAGCCTCAGTGTAGGTTGTAAAGGTTGAAGGTGAACCTGAATTAAAACCTTAGGTTTGAGGTGAACCATTGTGAAACCTCCTTAGTGAAATCCGATACACTCAAAGGTTAAGGTTACCGGGAGTGGAGTAGACAAGTAGTCGAACCACTATAAAAATGATTGTGTTAGTGATTGCTCTTCTTCTGTGTTTGTGATTTGTATTAATGCATTCATATTTATATATCTGATCACACCTCACACACATTCACAGTCATATCCATCATAAACTGAGTTATATATTGCTACTTCTTGAATAGTTTGTGATTGGATCCTCTACCAGGCTTGGAAGCCAGTAGAGTAACATTTGAGTAATCCTAATATATGTCTGCTGTTAGGATTAGTATCATAGGATGTTAAAATAAATCATAAAATCTTTTAAAAGTCCTATTCACCCCCCTCTAGGACATATTGGCATATCCCTTCTTCAACTAGTGCGGTCTTCACCGCCATTTTAGGGTTGAGGTTCGAATAAACTAACCTCTCCCTCATCATTAAAACTAAGTGTGTCATGTGAGTGAAGTGTGTCATTATCATTATATTTGAAAGAAACTTACGTCTCTTGATCATTCCTTTGGACTGTTATTAAGATCGACTCTTCGGGAAATTGAACCATATGCTCATTAACATAATCAAACTCTTCATTCTTAATTTCAATATTCTCCATAATTGCATTACGTGAACCCCATTGTTGTATATCTTTTATAAGTTCTTGAAATATCTAGAGTGTGTTTTGCTGACTAAGCTCTAGAGTTTGTATCGAATTCTGAAGTGAATTCTTTTGGATTGTTTCTTATTGGATCTCGGAGGTATAGGACCCAAGAGAATTGCCACGATGTTGCATTGTTGATTCAGCTTCCCAATCTTGATGTTTCTACTGATCATAAGTAGGGAGTTGGGAATGAAAAATTGGGTTGAGTTGAGGCTGGGGTGAACTAGCCTCCATTAGCTTATCAAGGCATGATTCAAGCGTTTCTATCGTTCTTCTAATGCTAGCAAAATTGTTTGTGTAACCCTGAAGTGACTCCTCTTGAATAATTTCTGATTGGGTTTCAAAGGTAGATGACCCAAGAGAATGTTCACTATGATCTCTTGCTGGTTCATCTTCCCAACATTGATGTTTCCACTTATTATAGTCATACGAGTCATAGGTGGGAGAATCTGATGGTTGTTGATACATATTATCACCCATAATATAATCTCTCATTTTCTTCTTGTCTGATGGGTGATAATAATTCTCACTCCCATAGTTATGATAACACCAACACTCATGTACTATTTTCTTAATCCGTGGGGTGTAATTATTCTCCCGCATATGATCGCGTAAGGATTTCTTAATCGGTGGAGCATTGTATTCTATTCGATTTTCGATGATGGTTTCAGAAAAATTTTGAGACATGAGTTATTTCCTTATATAATCATTTGACAACCCTTTACAATTTCTCACATTCTCTAAAACTAGCTCAACATATTGACGTTCTCACTCTTTCATGGTGAAACCCTAGCTCTGAATCTAACCCTTTTAAAAAAAAGAATAAAAGAAAAATCCTACAGCAATATGGAAAGTAGAGGAGAAGTTAGAAGGAAGTTACCAAATTGGAGGAGATCTATGTTAGGATCCTGTAAAAGAAAGAGGAAAGTGAATTGGTTTCTAAAAAGGAAATAAGAAAGTTTCTAAAAATAAAAATAGAATGATGAGTTAGTGTCTAAAACTAAAAAGGAAAAAAGAAAAGAAAAAACAAGCCTAGTTTCTAAGAACGAAAAAGGAAAGTTTCTAAAAATGAAAAAAGAAAGCTTCTAAACCTAGAAAGCTATGTTAGTTTCTAAAAACAAATTCGAAATAACCCTAATCTTATCTTATCTTATCTAATCTTATCCTATCTTATATTATCTTATCCTATCTTATCTTATCTTATGTAATCTTATCTTATCTTATCTTATCTTATCATATCCTATCATATCCTATCCTATCTTATCTTATCTTATCTTATCTTATCCTATCTTATCTTATCATATCCTAGAATTAGAAAATAAATTAGTTGCTAAAAACGGAAAAGGAAAGTTTCTGAAAAAACTGATTATGAAAGTTCTATACCTAGAATTAGAAAGTAAGTGAGGTTCTAAAAATAAAAGAAATCCTACAATTAGAAAGTTTCTAAAAACATAAAGCAAATCCTAAAAATAGAAAATAGAAAAACCCTAATCTTAACCTAATTCTAAAACTAGTTAATCTAAAAAAAAAGGCAACTGTTAATCCCCGGCAATGACACCATAAACTTGTCACAACCCCAAGTGTAGGGTCGCGATGTAGTAATAATCTCGATGAGACCGAGGTCGAATCCACAAGGACTAATCTCCTACGAATTCTGAAAGTAACTAGAAGAATAACTAGAAAAAGATGAAAACCTAAATCTGGAAGTATTAAGAGTAATTGTGAGAGATTTAATGAAAAACTTAAGAAATTTAAAGGTGGGAAACTAGGGTTTTCAAGGATCCACTTGTAATGATCAGGGAGATTTACGTTTGATTCACGAACACAATTGGAATCAGAGTCCCATCTTATCCAATTGGAAGATATCTCAGTAAAATCAAATCTAAACTTCCTTTGACCTAATTCTCAATGGAAGAGTGATGTGAGAATCACAAAACCATGCCCATGAGATAATGGCTCACAACATGATTTACCAATCCCACAATCAATCCGAGAGAATTGTGAAAATTAGGGAGGATTCCATCATCCAACCATGCCCAAGGGACGATGGTGAACAACGGGATTTCCAAGATTCACAATCCCAAAACGTGAAAAGAACATACTCAAAGCTATCGCAGATCCATTATAATTTGAGTCACAACGAACTATTAAAAACTGAAAGTATTCCTTATAATCAACCTATAATCAAAGAGAGTTCAATATAAATATGAGTCAAAGCAATAGAAACATCCCATCACACTACAAGCTTCGCCTCTTAGCCCTAGCTAAGAGGTTTAGCCAACCACAGACATGATCGAACTAAAAATCTTTTAACAAAAGTAAAAAAACAACTAGAGAAAAGGAAGAAAAACTCTTAGCGATGGCTTCTCCACACTTTTGCTCCACTCCTCAAACCCTAGATATCCCTAAAAGTTCATAGGAAACCCATATGTATAGCCTTGTCCGCATAGATTCGCAAAATCGCCTCTAATTTACGCAGTTTCCCAAAATATACTTCACTCTGTGCAATTTCACAGAATGCCCCAGAGTTTCAGAATATGCTTCTTCAGGACACTTTCAGGAATAAGTTTGTTTTCAAGACAATTTCAAGATTCATTTTCTTCACTTCATGTCTTCAATGCTCTTCATTCCTCACTTGGTTTTCTTAGATCTTTGGCATATGAATTCTTCATTCTTAGTCTTACAAGATCCATCCTTGGCTTTGGTGATTCTTGAGCGTTAAATTCATGCTTTTAGCATCCTTTTTAATCCAAGCTCTTAAATTCACCTTGTAACACAAACACGATTAAAATAGAACATTAAGCATTTTCATGTTCATAAAACCAAGTAATAAATGGGGGATAATATGCAATATTTGACCCTCAAGAAAAAGTAAAATTTCTACAACTCCTCTGGCATGCCTAATGCTGTCATATATCTCTGTAAATCTTCTCTCAACCGAACTTGTGTTGTAGCTTGGGTTTGTTCACCTTCAAGAATAATCTTGGCCTAATCAGGAACATCGGCCAGTTCTCGCTCCATAGAGGTAGCCACTTCTTTATTTTTCATCTACTCAGTTCTTTCAATCTCAGCAATACGGGCATTGACTTCAATTTCGTCTTTAATCTTGCAAATATTTATTTCCTGTTCTTACTTCTGCACTTCAAGCAAAGTTATTTCCTTTTGTAGAAAAGTGATATGATTTTCAATGATCACCCTATTCTTGTCAAAGGCTTTCAGCCTATTATGAAGAGACTAATGCTCAATATCATAACCAGATATTAGGTCTTAGTTCAAGCAATCTTCTCCTTAAGAGACGTTAGTTCTCTCTGACAGTCTAAAATAGCCGGAGCGATGATTATACTCCATGATGATTCCAACTTATTTATGGAATTATAAAACTGTGATAAGGAATCATACAGAGGAAGAACGTTAATATTGCTAGCCTCCTTGAATGTTCAAGAATAGCTAAGGCGCTGTCTAAGAAAGGCCATTATGTAGGATCTTTAAAGGCGCTTACGAAAACAGAGATAGCATTCTTGAAGAATATAAGCATAAGATCAGAGACCTGTATCCTATGCCGTACCATTCCGTAGGTTTCTACGGTCCTCCCAGTCGAATTTCGGTGACCCACGATCTGTAACCGGCATTTGCGCGTGATCTTGAGTCGTGTCCTGTATTCCAGAGTTGCCTCAACCCGAGACTTGTATCCTTCTGACCACGCCATCACCGAGGTTCTGATGCCACATCTCGCGCGCTGAGGTAATACCCAGGCTATGAGATGTTGGCCTGCATTTAGTTCGATGAAAACACCACGTGTTGTAAAACCCAAGAGAATCTCTAATCAAATCAATCTCATCACATCACATCAAATGTCAAGTACCACATCCCATCCTCAAGTACAAGCAACCCTTACCTCTCTCTTACACAAGTACCCTAAAGTCAACTCTCCCCATCACCCATCACTCTCTCACCCATCCCTCTCTCTCTTACACCTCTCTTTCTCATCTCTCTCTCTTTACTCCCAAGCAACCCCATGAGAACTCCCAATGTCCAAGCTTTCCTCCATTTTTTCACCCACCTTGAAGCTTCATACCCCATCATCTAACCTCTAAAATCCAATCTTAACCATTGATTCTTTCCCCTAGGAGCTAGATCACCCTAGTGTGGAAGGAGGAATGGTTTTGAAGGTGGGTGTTCATAGCGTTAATTTGTTTATTTTGATGATTTGAGGGCCCACATTTGGCAGGACCCATCTTAATGTATGCATTGTTCAAAGAGGGGTCCCATAGTGGCGGGGTCCCTCCATTACTCACATCTCCTCTCTCTCTCTCTCTCTCTCTCTCTCTCTCTCTCTCTCCCCCCTTTTGTGGCCCGCCTTGATGCTTGATCCACACCATACATGTCATGGGACCCACTTGCATGTGATTTCATCCACACTGTCCGTCCATCTCATGGGACCCACATGAGGTATGTTTTATATCCATGCCACCCAGACCGTCCATCATCTGGACGGTGGATGTGGGACACCTCACATCCAGTCCCTGGACATGGGACACCACCAGGACATATGTACTTTATTCACATTGTCCTTACATGTGGGGCCACTATGCTATATGATTTAAATCCACACCATCCACTGACGCTAGCCACATAATGTATGTGTTTCATACCTACATCATGGGGCCCACATGATTTATGTGTTTAATCCAGACCGTCCATCCACCAGCCTAACAGCTGCTGGATTGATGTCAGCAGGTTTTGTGGCCACACTTGTGATAGTGTTTGGATGGTGCACAGCTGGCACCGTGATGTATGTGTTACATTTCAACCATTCAGATGTGGGACGTAGCTGTGATGTATGTATTTATGCACACCGTCCATCTCTCTCTAGACGTGGGCCCCTCACCAGCTATATAGTTGTGTGTTGACGTCAGTAGGTCTATGGGACCCCTGACCATGATGCATGTGCCTTCCATCCACACCGTCCATTGTTCTAGACAGTGGGGACCGTATTGATGTATTTGTTACACCATCTGTCCCTTGTTGGGACGTGGACCCCCTCCATGTGGTCCACTTTGCTGTATTTATTCCATCCATTCCATCCATCTGTCCAGAGGCTGGGCTATTAAAGAATATTATAATAATATATATGGTAAGTCTCACATGTGGGACCCACCTGATATGTATATATAAATATTATATCCACGTCATTCATCCCTGGGATAGTGGGACCCACTCTGCATGTGTGGGTCACCACCGTCCAGGTATGTGGACCCCACATAGATGCATGTATTATATTTCCCCATTGTCCAATCTGCTGGACGGTGGGATTCCACCATTAATGTATGTATTTTATATATACCCGTTCATCTGTTCGAATATAAGGGCCCACCCCACACGTGTGGCACGTGTGGGTGGGGCCCACCTTGATGTAATTATTTTCTATCCACACCATCCAGTGGAAGGACGGTGGAATCCACCTGATGTATGTAGCAGTGGGGCCTGCCTTGGTGGCACATGCTGTCCATGTAGGACCCGCATAATGCATGTGTTCCATCCATGCCGTTCACATCTCGCGTGGACCCCACCTTGATGATTTATGTATCCATGCCATCGAGGGCAGGTAACCCATTGTGATGCATGTGTTGTATATCCATGTTGTCCATCTGGTGGGGTCCAGCTGACTTGTATAGCCTCACTTGCTCCATATATAGGGCCCACATGCTGTATATGAGGCCCATTGGTGCGACCCATTGTTGCGGCCCATCTTGATGTATATGTGGTCCATTGGTGTGGCCCATTGATATGGCCCACTTGATGTATATGAGGCCCATTGGTGCGGCCCATTGATATGGCCCACTTAATGTATATGAGGCCCATCGGTGCGGTCCATTGTTGCGGCCCATCTTGATGTATATGAGGCCCATTGGTGCGGCCCATTAATACGGCCCACGTGATGTATATGAGGCTCATTGGTGAGGCCCATTGTATATGAGGCCCATTGGTGTGGCCCATTGTTGTGGCCCATCTTGATGTATATGAGGCCCATTGGTGTGGCCCATTAATACGACCCACTTGATGTACATGAGGCCCATTGGTGCGGCCCATATTGATGTATATGAGGCCCATTGGTGAGGCCCATTAATATGACCCACTTAATGTATATGAGGCCCATTAGTGCGGCTCGTGGATGCATCCCACTTGATGTATTTAAGGCCCATGGGTTGCGGCCCATTGTGGTGTAATTTCGACCCATATGACATGGTCCATCATGATGTATTTCTAGCCCATACGTGTGGCCCAATGTGATGTATATGTGACCCACATGATGCGGCCTATAGTGATGTATATGTAGCCCTTGTATGAGGCCCAATGTGATGTATTTATGGCCGTTGTGATGTATTTATGGCCCATGTGAGAGGCACATTGTTATGAGGCCCATTATGATGTATATTTGGCCTTTATGTGAGGTTGTGGGCCCACTATATGTTTGGCCCCATGAGGGCCACTCCTTGGGAGCAATGATGGTTGAATATCCACATTGTGACCTTCCCTTAGGCCTTATTAGGCCCATTCCCACTGATTCCGATTATATATGCTGATTATCAAAGCCGATTTCGATTATTGAGGTCGATTATTGAGGCCGATTGTCAAGGCCGATTCTAATTGTCAAGGCCAACTATTGAGGACGATTTAGATTGTATAGGCTGATTATCGAGGTCAATTTGAATTGTCGAGGCCAATTTCAATTATCGATGCCGATTATGGGTGCCGATTGTCGATACCGATTATGAGTATGTGACAGCATAGCATCGTGATACATGCCCATACGCATCATCTGCATGTTTGTTATGAGATGTGGTTGACCATTGCATATGTCATTGGGCAGTTTGTTATGAGACTCCATGATAGGTGGAGATTTTCTCACATGAGTGCACGGTATGCGCAGGATTGACATATGACTGGATTGTATGACTCATGCATCTTGCATTGTACATTATGATTACTATACGCCCTAGCGACATCAGGGCCATAGTCTCCACAGGCATATTATGGATGACCAGATGGAACACCAAAAATATGTTATTAGCATCGTGCTGTCATAAATGGCTCTGGATGAAAATCCCTAAACCCTCTTGGTACCAGAGGATGCCCCAACGTTGAGACCAAATGGATATATATGAGCGCATGAGGGCCATATACCAATAAGCCGCATCTCCCACTATGTTGTGGTCGGTTGGAAGGGGGTGTGGGCTTACCTGCCTGAGGCAGTGGGTAATGCTAGGCTAAGTCTGACCAGCTTGATGAATGGGGTCTGCTATCGATGAGCCGAGCCCGATATTGGCAGGCAGATAGTGAGGTCTCTTCCACTTAGTTGTGTGCTTGATGGGGCGGCAGGTGGCGTAGAGTGTACTAGACCCTGGTGATAATCCCAGATATATACAGTACTAATTTATGGAGTAGGAGTTGCATACTCAGCATTATATTTATTTATTCATTCATTCACTATTCACTCGGGCTAGTGGTGTGCAACTAATTGTTACCTGTACTTTCGCAATGGCCACAATTTCGGTTGGGGTGTGCGACTAACCAGAGATCAGGAGCTTACGACATTGAGTCTATCTATCCAAATTTAGGTATGGGACTGGTTTGGATAGAAGTCCTTTGTGATAGGCCCCATAACCTGCGATAACACGTACTATCATCCCGACTTCACACTGCATGTTGGTTATTTTATTCGCACCACATATTGCATATTGCATTACATCCTCGACATACGGCATTTTAGGTTGCTATGTTTCTGCATTTATATGTACTAAATGAGGTTGATGATTTTTTATGGACTTGTCAGCATTTATGCGTACTCTGATATTGTATGGTTCGTGGACTTACCAGTATTTCCGTTTACTCTGACATTACATTCTGGGCACGTATATACTGCTCACATACTTACACCACCCTCTAAGCTTTCTTTAAACTTATGCATGATAGATGCGTGCAGGTGGCATTAGGTTGCAGTAGTGTTGAGCATAGAGCATGCAGTTATCTTCTGGAGCTTTAATTTTTGATATATGTATTTCCCTTTCAACACTGTATTCAATGTTTATCTTAGTGGATATGTGATGATGATGTTGCCTTTATGATTTGGGTACACTTGTGGTTATGCTTGTTATGAGATAAACGTACGTTGGAAAAATCCTCCTTTTACGATCCCAAGATTAGAATTTGGCGTATGGGCGCTGGGAGCTGAGAATGGGGTATTACAGAAGCTGTCGGCACCGGATTCAGTGATAAAAAATTTTGCAAGCCTGGTTCCAGTCTGGGGCATGACATAAGAGGCTATACTTTCTCCAGAGAAATTCTATCAGAGATTGTGGCTACAGAGTTGGAACTTACAGATCCACTTGAAGTCGGCACAATGGTAGCTAAAAAAGAAAAGAATTATATAGTTAGAAATGTTGAAATTGAATATATAAGAACCTCAAGAATATATATATATATATATATATAAGAATATATATATATATATATATATATATATATATATATATATAAGGAGAGAAGAAAAAGAGAGCATACCTTCTTTGGGGGCAATCTGAGAAATGGCTGGAATAGAAGATACTCCTGCCTCAGAAGACACAAGTATATCTGCAATTGCAACCGCAACATTAAGAGATATTTCACGAACCCCAGTACTTGAATTCAAGGTTGTTGGAGTCGGAATATCAACATGATCAGAAAAGAATTCCAAACTCTGAAATACCGATTGGATGGAAGAAGGACATGCGATGGAGGATTTCTCAGCATTGACAGGGATATCAACAATTGTAGTGACAACTACTGGGGCTTATGTAGTGTCTTGGTTCACCTTTATGGTCTAAGGAGAAAATAAATTCTCCGCTTCTACTCGATTATCTGATAAGTGAACTTCCACCTCTCAGGATGCAGAAACCTTCACTATAGTTGGAAAGGTCGTAGGGCCCTGTGTAATCACCTCAGCGACTTCCACTATACAAGGAGAATATGAGGCATCGAAAGAGATGAAAATGTTTACTCCCAGAGAACAACTAGAACCCCCGTAATCAAGTTGTTCTTCCTAAAGAGAAGCTGCTTTAACCAGAGAAGAAGTATCTAGACGATCTGATTGAATTTTAATAGGTGGAATGTCAGCTTTGACCTCACATTCCTCGCCAACATCCACTTCGGCGTCCACCTCTTGATTATCATATAGTAAAATGTTCCCTTCATCAGTCAAGCAAGTAGAAGAAACTATTTGTTTTCCCTTCACCAGTCAAGCTAGTAGAAGAAACTGATTGAAGTATCTGCATAATAATTTGATGAACTATCCTCTTCAGAAACTGTTTGTTTTCCCTTATAAATAATCTTTACGGGAAGAAGATGAACGCCTCGAGAGGGAGAAGGATTTTATTGCGCTAAAACTTTTGGAGATAAAGATTTGGCTTGTGACTGAGTCATGGGGGAAGCTGTAATAACTGTCTGACCCATAACAGGAGAAATTGTAATCGTAGTTCGATCTGTAGTAAGAGGAGCTACAGCTGTGGTTTGATCCTCTGCCTCTTAAGTGGGAGAAGAAAGAATAACACCGGGAGCCTCAAATTCGTCCACAGGTGTAAGGCCCGTATCCTAATCAATACCGTTCCTTAGACTCCCGCGATACTCCCCATCGAATTTCGACGACACGCGACCTGTAAACAACATTTGCATGCAATGTAACGCCCTGAAAATCGAGGGTCGAGTAGCAACTCTACACCTGAGTTCCAAAACATCACTTATATAACACAAATGCTCATGATTGAATGTTGTCTATGTTAGTGAAATAAACATGAGTGAGATTATACCAAAACAGTAATTCATACTCCAGATCCATGTATTAACGCAAGCGGAAGACTGAAAGATGTATATAGATGTATATAAAACAAAACAATCTCGATCTCAAGAGTATGAATTCCAACTGAGTCACCATATACATGTATGTGTTCCTGAATCAAAATATCAAATTGGTACAACTGTGATCATGAACCCTATAATCCCGTAAATCTGGATAGCCTACGCGAAGCCTCTAGCGAATTGTACAAAGGTAAACTCGTCCTGATCTTCATAATAATCAGGGTCAGCCTCCTATGGATCGTCGGTACCTGCGTCTAAGACAGAGTTTGGTGGGTGTCCAGAACATTGTCCCGTAACATGGGAGTGAGTAGCTAACTCAGTGGAACAATAGAGCATAAGTTAACATGTTATCAAATTAGTCAAGCAGTAATGATAAAACATTACAAACAACATTCTTAAGTACTGTAATTAATGCAAGGATAAGATGCGATTATGATGCATGCCCTCACCAACATATTCCCTCATGTGGCACCATCTTATATCCGCGGCATGCTGTCACCCTTAGAGCTCCACATCTTCCAGGCACATGCAATGCGATGATTACCAAGTTGTTATTAGTCCATTTTAAATAGCAGTATTAGAAAACTAAGGTACCTTCCTTATATTATTCCTAAACAATGATCCATTTTAGGGTCGTCAGTTCTAGATAATCTCATACGATCGTATGGTTCTAGGTTCTTTCGCAAGGGTCATGTTTGTCATTACACTAATCGTTACACCACTCCCCCATCACCTTATCAGTATAGGCCTAGTTTATACTCTGTTACGATGGGAAGGCTAGTCGCCTCTCTGCAGCTTCAGAGTATGCTCGAGGTCACTACAAAGGGCTTGTCACCAATCAGTGTAGGCCGACAGCTCGAATACAGTGTCTCATACCACCATATTCGGCTCACGAGTCAGGGTTACTCACTGGTTACTACAAGGAGGCACATTGCCCCAGCATAGGTCTACAGCTCGACCACAGTGTCCCATACCACCATGAGTCTTAGCGGATCGAGGTACCACGGTTAACAGGATTCCACTGGTAAGGTTAGTACCTCAGGTTCAAACAGTAACGTCCAAACATGGTGAACACACATTAGACAGATCGGCTTACATGACGAGCCAGACTAGCACGAGCTCATAACCAGCCAAAGGACATGAAGTGCATCAGCACTTCGCGTGGCCTAACTATTGCTGCCAACCGAAGTACGACTCGGGTTCGTCAGACACATCTGACATGGCGAAATGAATCTTAACCACGAACTCAAGTCTGTTACCGATTGTCTGGACTATGATCATAGCCCCAATCACAATCAATCCTTAACCAGAAGCATGTAAAGTAAAACATAATAAACAAAGTAATTCAAGCATGTTAACAAACATGTCATAAAGCATGTTACAAAACACAATATAAACAAGAAATACAAATACATATATTTCTTAGTAAGCAGTTAAATTAAATAACCAACATGGAGGAAATCATATACATCTCTAAGGTAGTTGAGAATCCCATCTCAACACCTTCCTAAAACATGATTATCTAAACACTTACTCTTACAAGCATTTTCACAAAAACTTAGAATACACTATTTTAACATACATAGTGTATATTAGCAAAAACATGTATTAGAGCGAACCCTTTCGCCAAGTAAGTATTATACACATATAATATGTTCATACAGTAAATAATCATGGCAAACACATTTTCAAAATTTATACGTATACGGTACTTTCTACAAATACTAGGAATACAGTATATTTAACATAATTATCGTATAACCGAAAAGTGAAACGGATAGCACTTTGTACATGTGCAATAACATACAGATCATGAATCTATCATTATCTGTCATTGAAAGTGTTGAAAACCATAACCTATACGTCTAAAGTCCGCACCTTTTGTCGTAGAATCGTAACGAATTTGATAGGTTTGCTAAGCTTTCGTATACGACAATTTGGCAACCTATAGAATGAAATAGGTTAACTATTTCATAACCTATAACTATCAGAAGCCCAAAATGGATTAGGGTTAGGGTTTCTTACCTAGAAACGAAGTCGGAATCGCCGGGAAAATGATTAGAATGGAGTGGTTGAGCTTGTGGAGTGACAGGAGAAAATAGCAGAGAGGTTCTCCCACTTCTCTCACACTTTCTCTCCCTTTTCTCACTTCTCTCACCTAGGGTTTTTCTCAAATTCGTATTGTTGAATGAGAGAGGGTTTTAAGGTCCTTATATAGCCTAAAAACACACCAAATTAGACATAAGGTCATGGTATACTTAGGTTATATCTAAAGTAGACCCGTTTCAGCTCAACGAAGCACTTTTGGAGGCCTCCCCTTGAGCTAAAGGTCAGACTTAAGCTCATAGATTATGGATCTAGGTGGAGTTAAGTTTTCGTTCTAGTCGGATTCTCAGATCACACGTGGCTGACCAGTTTCAGTTCAACGGTCATGGAATCTCGATCAGGGATTTCAAGTACACTGCCATGTATATGAAATTTTTCCTGATCCGAGGGTGTATTTGGGTCAGATTCTGACGGTCTAATTGCTTATATTTAGCCCGCAAATACCAAGTCTCAGATTACTTAAAGTCCATTTAATTTCTAAAGAAAACTAGGTTTTCTCACTCTCCTCGCTCTGGACTCAAGCAAATAGCCGTGGGACACTGTCTGGATTTGATCTCCGAGATGATTGTCAAGCCCAGTGAAGCGGTCTTAAATCTATAACCTCGTATCATTCGGACTTTCGATGTACGGTCCAGATTTGATATGGAGTTTTAATGTGCTCCCAGGAGCAGTCGGGTAATGAGTTTAATCCTAGATTTTAAGGTAACCTAGCGTCAATGACTCTACAAGTTTTAGGTCTTGCAGATCGTATTTAAAGCGATTTAAAAAGATTTCATGGCTGATCTAGTTTAACACTTAGTTAACTTTGTCAAATTTTTAAAGGATTTGATCCTAAGCGATTTCTGCCTGAGGTGGTACTCCGGTCTTTGTACAAAATTTTCTGAGTCGTTACAATCTACCCCCCTTAATGAAAAAATTTGTCCTTGAAATTAGTACATTTTTGTACTCCTCGAGAAGCCGAGGGTAGTTCTTTCGGATCTCGGCTTCTGTCTCCTAGGTAGCTTCCTCCTCTGTATGATGCGTCCATAGTACCTTCACGAGTGGAATCACTTTATTGCACAACACCTGCTCCTTTGTGTTCAGGATACGCGTCGGACGCAGTACATATGTAGCATCGTCACTCAACTGCACCTGCTCCCAATGGATGATGTGTGAAGGATCAGAAACGTATTTCTTCAACATAGATACATGAAATACGTTGTGCACGCTCATGAGTGGTGTGGGCAAAGCGAGACGATATGCTACCGCACCCACTCGGTCAAGTATCTAAAACGGACCAATGAATCTAGGTGTGAGCTTTCCCTTCTTCCCAAACCGAAGGACTCCCTTCATAGGGGAAACCCTGAGGAATACGTAATCCCCAACCTCGAACTCAAGCGGTCGCCACCTCATATCGGCATAACTCTTCTGTCTGTTCTGTGCCGTCAAGAGTCGATGCCTGATAATGTCAATCCTTTCCGAGGTCGCCTGTACTAACTCCAACCCAATCAAGCTGCGCTCACAAACCTCAGCCTAGTAATGCGATGCTCTACAGGGATGACCATACAAAACCTCGTAAGGAGCCATGCCAATACTTGCCTGAAAGCTATTGTTGTATGCGAACTCTGCATAATGAAGACAGTCATCCCAACTGTCCTTGAAATCCAAGACACAGGCCTATAACATGTCCTCCAAAATCTGATTCACCCGCTCTATCTACTTGTCGGTCTGAGGGTGAAACATAGTACTGAACTTCAGCTTCACACCCATCGCTTCCTAGATACGAGTTCAGAAGATAGATGTGAATCGTGTGTCATAGTTCGACACAATCTCTAAAGGAACTCCATGCAGACGGACTATCTCTCTGATGTACAACCTGGCCAAGTCGTCTGCAGAGTTTGTAACTCTGATAGGGAGAAAATGAGCCGATTTGGTCAACCGGTTCATGATCACCCAGATGGAATCATGTCCCTTCCTCGTCTTCGGTAGCCCTGATATGAAATCCATAAAGATGAAGTCCCACTTCCATTCATCTATGGGCATAGGCTGAAGGAGTCCAGGAGGTCAGCGATGTTCTGCCTTGATTTGCTGACACGTCAGACAACGGGAAATATACTCGACGATATGAAACTTCATATTGTCCCACCAATACGATCGCCTCATATCCTGGTACATCTTTGTGCTACCAGGATGCATTGCAAGCTTCAAACCGTGAGCTGTCTCGAGAAGCTCCTGTCTCAAGTCATGAATATCTGGAATGCATAGGCGGCCACGGTATCGTAGACCCCTATCTATGCTAACTCTCCACTCGGCATCGCTAGCTTGCTCTCGAACCTCAGACAACCGCTCATCACCCTTCTGGGCCCCAATAATCTTATCATCAATAAGTGGTTGCACCCGAACGTGCACAACACACTCAAATGGCTCCTCCATGGTGAGTTTCTGCTTGAAGTCCCGCATGAATTCCAACATATCCCACTCTGCTATCATCAGCGGAGCCGCAAATGCTATAGTCTTCTTACGGCTCAACGCATCAGCCACAAGGTTGGCCTTACTAGGATGGTAGGAAACTCGAACTTGAAGTCTTTCAAGGTCTCCATCCATCGGTGCTGCCTCATATTTAAGTCCCGCTGAGTGAATATATACTTAAGGCTCTTGTGGTTGCAGAAAAGCTCGAACTCCTCTCTATAGAGGTAATGTCTCAAGAGCTTTAATGCAAAGATGACAGCTGCTAACTCAAGGTCGTGTGTAGGGTAATTCTCCTCGTGCTTCCTTAATTGTATCGAGGCATATGCAATCACCCTGTCCTTCTGCATAAGGACACAACCTAAGCCAACACGAGATGCGTCAGTGTATATCGTGTACTTAACCCCTTGATCTGGCAATACTAGCACAGGGGCAAATGTCAACTTGTCTTTCAGCTCCTGAAAAGCTGCTTCTGCCTTCTCATTCCAGGCGAACTTCAAATCCTTACATGTCAACTGTGACAACAGCCTGGCTATCTTCGAGAAGTCCCGAATGAAGCGTTGATAGTGCCCTGCCAAGCCAAGAAACTCCTCACCTCGGTAACCGAGCCAGGTTGCTTCCAATCTTGAACCGAGGCTACCTTAGCAAGGTCCACAACTATCCCATCCTTGCACACCACATGTCCTAGGAACTTGACTTCCTCCTGCCAGAAGTCGCACTTCTTATACTGCACAAATAAGTAGTTCTTCCTCAAAGTATCCAACACCGCTCTCAAGTGCACCTCGTGCTCTTCCCGACATGTGGAATATATCAAGATGTCATCAATTGATATGATGATAAATTGGTATAAGAATGGCCAAAATACCTTGTTCATCAAGTCTATGAATACGACCGGTGCTTTCATAAGACCGAACAAGATCACCAGGAACTCGTAATGTCCGAAACAGGTCCTGAAAGCTGTCTTCTGCACGTCTTCATCTCTGACGCGCAACTGGTGGTACCCTGACTGCAAGTCGATCTTCGAGAAATACTTTGCCCCCTTCAACTGATCAAACAGATCATCTATCCTGGACAAAGGATACTTGTTCTTCACGGTGACTTGGTTCAACCTACGGTAATCAATACACAACCATAGCGACCCGTCGTTCTTCTTCACAAACAGTACAGGTGCTCCCCAGCGAGACACACTAGGTTGTATAAAGCCCTTCTCCACCAGCCCGTCAATCTGTTTCCACAGTTCCTCCATCTCACACAGAGGCATATGATAAGTCGGCAGAGAGATAGGTGTCGCACCAGGCACAAGATCAACGGTGAAGTCGATCTCGAGCCGGGGAGGCAACCCAGGAATCGGTTCAAATAAGTCCGCAAAAGCTTGAACACAGGCGTATCCACAAGCGTCAGAACATCAATAGCCTCTAATGAAGAAGCATAACATCTCAACCGAGTAGCATGACTGACCTGAATAGGAAAAGTAAAGGCCGTGCCATCAATTACATAGGCTGTCACCACCCTAGTCTCGCAGTCGATCTCTACTCGCATCTCAGTGAGCCAATCCATACCAAAGATAATGTCGTAATGGAATAGGGGGACAACGATCACGTCAACAAGTATCATTCTGCCACCCAAGTCTATCAGGCAGCCCTCACACATACGAGTAACTTCAGAGGAAGTTCCTGTGGCAGTAATGACCCTTACTCCTCTCGTAGGAGCAGTAACTAAACCCAGTCGCTTGACTGCCATGCATGAAATCATAGAGGTAGTGGATCCAGTGTCCACTAATAAGAAAATGGGAGTACCTTGGACGTGTGCAGTGACCTCAAAGGCCATAGGTGTTGAAGGTGCAGTCTCTGGTTCCTCTTCTTATTCCTCCTCAATCTCATCACCACTTCTTTCCTCACTCTCCTCTTCTAGATCAACGCTTTCCTCCCCGCGCTATTAGACTCATCCCCATACTCGTCGAGTCGGGTTTGGCATTGTCGAGGGCTGATCCCCATGTTGTTAAGCGTAGCATCGCTTATGATCCGAACTGGCGCAATTTCATCCATATTAAGTCTATAGCCGACTTCTCGAGCCAGCTTGCATATCAATCGGCCGAACGGGAGTGAAATATCATTCCTGACAGACCGAGCGATCTGGACTATCTGGAATAGGGTGAACGTGGGCAGGCACAATTTATCCCCATGTCCAACCCTGTACAAGAAATCTACCATCAACCGGGTACACTCAGTGCGGTTGCCTCACCGCGGATACACATTATACGTGAAAATGTAATGAAGCAGGTAAAAATCATTTGTTAACTTCATCGATGGGAGGCAGTTGCCTCTGGTCCAGGGAACCAGTCGACCATAAAGGTATCATGTATGGCAGTCCCTTTCTCGCACACTCTTAAAATAATCTTCATCGGCATGTACTTCTCTACGTGGAATTCCCATGACCCGGGACACGAAGTCCACGTTGATGGTATAATTCTGCTCCCTAATAGAAATGGTAAACTGGAGAGGATCAAACCATATTCTCACATGCGGGAATCTTACCCTCGAACATAGGACCTCACTCAACGTGCACCAAACGGTCCATAATCGGGTGTAGTCCAAACAGTCTCTTGTCAATGTGAGCTTCAAGTACAACCCTGTGGCCACCAAACAGATCGTGCTCAAAGCCTATCGATAGCGCTCTTTCGATGAGAACTTGAGGATCTAGGTCCCGCTTCGACCTATGCTCACGGACGGTACTTATACTTGCCCCGGCATCAGTCCTTTTCCTTAAACTGGGTGGGCGACTAGGCCCGACTTCATCCACGGTGCTCTTCCTCTTTCCCATGAGAGAAAAGATGGTGGAGATGGAGAAAATGGCCACAACAAACTCAAGAAGGGCCATGGGAAGCGACGAAACGTGTTGGAAAGAGAGAGGAAAGGCTGGAGTTGTTGATCCTCCATGGGTTCGAGCCTCAACAGAGGTTGTAAAGACCCAACTGACAAGGAGTAAGGAAGGGGAAATAAAGAGAAAGGATGGGTTAGCGGCTCACACGATTTGGAGCCATGAATGGGAGGTGTAATGGCTCAAAGGAGAGAGAAATAAGTGGGTAGGGAGGTATGGATTGCTGGAAACGTTGGAAGGGATTAAGTTGTGGTAAAAAATGGTAGATTTGGCGATTGGGAGGGAGATTTGAGAGAGAAATCAGTAATTTGAAAGAGGAAAGAGGGCTTAGAAGGGTAAGAAATGAAGAAGGGGTAAAACAGACCACTTATGGGGTCCCCACAAAAATTTTGCGGGCCCCACATGTGACTAGGGGTCGGCTCGACGCTGACCCGCACCTACCAGACGGGCCCGACCCAAGGGGACCGCGGTCGACTGCAGTAAGTGCAGTGCCGCCGTAGTCCTCTGGACTATTTGCAGTGCCACCGTGGTACGGCGGTGGCCACCCCCCTCCCAAAGTGCCAATGACACTTCGGGTCCACCGTGGGTCCCCCTGGATTGCATCGTATGGCCCCCAACTCCGTTTCAAGTCGTTTCGGGTCCTTTCGAGTATATTCTGATACATTATGGGATTTTACTGAATTTCAATGGCTGGGATTGGGTGGATTGTGATCTAGACCTGTCAATAGACAACCTAGGAGTATTTTAAGGTCAACTCATGTGACCAAGGTTGAGTACAGACTCGTTTACAGCTTCTATTTTCAACGAACTTTGCCATTGGGCTAAACTGGGATGCTTAAAACTGTTTCTCTATTGTTCTCACACCCTCCTAAGTCGAAATGCTTTAGCGTACGTTGTGAGACCATAGCTCAGGTCCGGTTTAATCCAAATCATGCTTTGATACCAACTTGTAACGCCCTGAAAGTCGGGGGTCTAGTAGCAACTCAACACCCGAGTTCCAAAACATCACTTATGCAACACAAATGCTTATGATTGAATGTTGTCTATGTTAGTGAAATAAACATGAGTGAGATTATACCAAAACAGTAATTCATACTCTAGATCCATGTATAAACGAAAGCAGAAGACTGAAAGATGTATATAGATGTATATAAAATAAAACAATCTCGATCTCAAGAGTATGAATTCCAACTGAGTCACCATATACATGCATGTGTTCCTGAATCAAAATATCAAAATGGTACAACTGTGATCATGAACCCTGTAATCCCGTAAATCTGGATAGCCTACGCGAAGCCTCCAGCGAATTGCATAAAGAAAAACTCGTCCTTATCTTCATAATAATCAGGGTCAGCCTCCTGTGGATCGTCGGTACCTGCATCTAAGACAGAGTCTGGTGGGTGTTCAGAACACTATCCCGTAACGTGGGAGTGAGTAGTTAACTCAGTGGAACAATAGAGCATATATTAACATGTTATCAAATCAGTCAAGCAGTAATGATAAAGCAGTACAAACAACATTCCTAAGTACTGTAATTAATGCAAGGATGAGATGCGATTATGATGTATGCCGTCATCAACATACTCCCTCATGCGGCACTATCTTACGTCCGCGGCATGCTATCATCCTTGGTGCTCTACATCTTCCAAGCACATGCAATGCGATGATGAGCATGATTACTGAGTTGTTATTAGTCCATTTCAAACAGCAGTATTGGGAAACTAAGGTACCTTCCTTATATCATTCCCAAACAATGATCCATTCTAGGGTCGTCAGTCCTAGATAATCTCATACGATCGTATGGTTCAAGGTCGCTGCAAGGGCTGTCAGGGCTGTTACACGGAATCGTTACACCACTCCCCCATCACCTTATCAGTACAAGCCTAGTTTATACTCTGTTACTACGAGAAGGCTAGTCGCCTCTCTGTAGCTTCAGAGTATGCTCAAGGTCACTACAAAAGGCTCGTCACCAATCAGTGTAGGCCGACAGCTCGAATGCAGTGTCCCATACCACCGTATTCGGCTCAAGAGTCAGGGTTGCTCACTGGTCACTATGGGGAGGCACATGGCTCCAGCGTAGGCTGACAGTTCGACCACGGTGTCCCATACCACCATGCTCGGCTCATGAGTCTTAGCGGATCGAGATACCATGGTTAATGGGATCCCACAGGTAAGGTTAGTTTCTCAGGTTCAAACAGTAGTGTCCAAACATGGTGAACACACATTAGACAGATCGGGTTACTTGACGAGCCAAACTAACACGAGCGTACAACCAGCCAAACGACATGAAGTGTATCAGCACTTCGCGTGGCCTAACCACCGCCGCCAACCGAAGTATGACTTGGGTTCGTCAGACACATCCTACGTGGTGAAATGAATCTCAACCATGAACTCAAGTATGTTACCGATTGTTTGGACTATGATCATAGCCCCAATCACAATCAATCCTTAACCAGAGCATGTAAAGTAAAGCATAATAAACAAAATAATTCAAGCATGTTACAAAACACATTATAAACAAGAAATACAAACACATATATTTCTTAGTAAGCGGTTAAATTAAACAACCAACACAGAGGAAATCATATACATCTCTAATGTAGTTGAGAATCCCATCTCAACACCTTCCTAAAGCATGATTATCTAAACACTTACTCTTACAAGCATTTTCACAAACACTTAGAATACACTATTTTAACATACATAGTGTATATTAGCAAAAACATGTATTAGGGCAAAACCTTTTGCCAAGTAAGTATTATACACATATATAATATGTTTATATAGTAAATAATCATGGTAAACATATTTCCAAAATTTATATGTATATAGTACTTTCTACAAATACTAGGAATACAGTATATTCAACATAATTATCGTATAACCCAAAAGTGAAACGGACAACACTTTGTACATGTGTAATAACATACAGATCATGAATCTATCATTATCTATCATTAAAAGTATTAAAAACCATAACCTATACGTCTAAAGTTTGCACCTTTTGTCGTAGAATCGTAATGAATTCGATAGGTTTGCTAAGCTTTCGTATACGATAATTTGGCAACCTATAGAACGAAATAGGTTAGCTATTTCACAACCTACAACTATCAAAAGCCCAAAACGGATTAGGGTTAGGGTTTCTTACCTATAAATGAAGTCAGAATCGCCAGGAAAGCAATTAGAATGGAGTGGTTGAGCTTGTGGAGTGACAGGAGAAAATATCAGGGAGGTTCTCGCACTTCTCTCACACTTTCTCTCCCTTTTCTCACTTCTCTCGCCTAGTGTTTTTCTCAAATTCGTATGGCTGAATGAGAGAGGGTTTTAAGGTCCTTATATAGCCTAAAAACATACCAAATTAGGCCTAAGGTCAAGGTATACTTAGGTTATATCCAAAGTGGACCCGTTTCAGCTCAACGGATCACTTCTGGAGGTCCCCCCTTGAGCCAAAGGTCGGACTTAAGCTCACAGACTATGGATCTAGGTGGAGTTAAGTTTTCGTTCCAGTCAGATTCCAGATCACACGCCGCGGAACAGTTTCAATTCAACGGTCACGGAATCTCGATTGGGAATTTCAAGTACACTGCCATGTATATGAAATTTTTCCTGATCCGAGGGTATATTTGGATCAGATTCCGATGGTCTGATTGCTTATATTTGGCCCACAAACACTAAGTCTCAGATTAGTTAAAGTCCATTTAATTTCTAAAAAAAACTAGGTTTTCTCACACTTCTCGCTCCGGACTCAAGCGAATAGCCATAGGACACTGTCTGGATTTGATCTCCAAGATGGTTATCAAGCCCAGCGAAGCGGTCCTAAATCTATAACCTCGTATCATTCAGACATTCGATGTGTGGTCCAGATCTGATACGGAGTTTCAATGTACTCCCGAGAGCAGTCGGGTAATGAGTTTGATCCTAGATTTTAGGGTAACCTAGCGTCAATGACTCTACAAGTTTTAGGTCTTGCAGATCGTATTTAAAGCGATTCAAACAGATTTCATGGCTAATCTAGTTTAGCACTTAGTTAACTTTGTCAACTTTCTAAAGGATTTGATCCTAAGCGATTTCTGCTTGAGGTGGTACTCGGGTCTCTGTACGAAATTTTTCGAGTCGTTACACGCAACCCTAAGTCGCATCCCATAGATCTGAGTCGACTTAACCCGATATTTGTACCATTGCGATCACACCGTCGCTGTGGTTCCAACGCCGTGTCTCACACCCCTATGTCCAGGCTAAGAGATGTGGGTCCATGTATATCTCAAAGAAATGCCACGGGTTGCAAATTCTGAGGGAATATCTACCATCCATCACATCAATCAATCAAGTGTAAGTCAAGTACAACCCATCACTCCACCCATCACACTCATCCCTCTCTTACACAAGTCATATCCAAAGTCAACTCTCTTACACACACCCATCTCTTTCTTACAATAACCCATCCCTCTCATTTCCTCCATCATTTCCAAGAAACCTAAGGGAATGGACCTCTAAGCATTTCCCAAGGGGCCAAGAGTGTGGCCCACTTCCTACCCTTAATCTCTCATCCTCACCCTTCAATCTTAATCATCCTCCATCAAAGAAGAAGCCAATGAGCTTAGCATCCCAAGGAACCAAGGAGAAGTATAATCGGTGGGTGAATCTTCATTGTTGGTAGGAAAGAGATTTTCACCTTTAATTTTGATGATTTGAGGGCCCACATGTGGTGGGACCCATTTGACGTATGCTTTGTATCTTGTAAAGGGAGCTCATAGTGGCAGAGCTCTCTTCACCACTTGATTCTCTCTCTCTCTCTCTCTTGTGATGATGATGTTTGTGGCCTACCTGATTTATACATGATATATCCTGACCGTCCACTTGTGAGGCCTACCGTGACCCATGTGATCTTTGTTGCCTGTCTGTTTGGGCAGGCTTGGATGAAGGAAAATACAAAGATCAGCTTGATCCTAACTGGTGGGCCACTCACATGGACCCCACCATAATGTACTCTATCTATGTTATCCAAGGCCAGCAACCTAGGACACTACTGGACACCATCCAGCAGCTACAGGGCCCACCGTGGAGTGTCTCATCCTCACTGTCCAGCAGGCCTTGATGATGGGAAAATACAAATAGTAGCTTGATCCAAAACCTTGGTGGCCCATCCACGTGACACAACTGATGTATGTGTTGTATCCACTGTCTAGTGTAGGGACAGTGGGTCCCATAAGTTATATAGCTGCTGTATTGATGTCAGCAAGTTCTGTGGGTCTGATCATGTGGTATATGTTTCATCCTAGCCGTCCACCTGTGTGGACCCCACCTGATGGACGTGCTTTATCCAGACCATCCAAATGGTGGGGCCTGGATGAGGAAAATCACAAATATTAGCTTTATTCAAAGCTGCGGTGGGCCACACATCTGGACCCACCTCTGATTTCTGTATTTCATCCATGCAGTCCACCTTCCACACGTGGACGGTGGGAACCATTTGTGGTATGTGTTTTATATCCAGGTCATCCATTTAGGGGCATGGACATGAGGCACCCATGATGTATGTGTTTTCCCACGTCGTCTAGGGCTAGGACACGTGGGGCCCATATGATGTATATCCACACCATCCATTGCTAGGCGTGGGCCCCACCATATGTATGTGGTCATCCAGACCGTCCAGATCATGGGACCAGCCATGATGTAAGTGTTTCATCCACCCCATCCAGATGAGCTGGACGTGGGCCCAACATGTTGTACGTGTTTCATCCTCTCCGTTCGGGGTAGATGACCCACCAAAATGAATGTGTTGTATATCTAGGTTGTCCATTTAGTGTGGCCCATCCAACATGTGCAGGGCCACCATGATGTATTTATTTATTGCGAATCTAATTTGGTTAGACCATGGGCTGCCACATGAGGCCCAATGTGATGTATATGAGGCCCATGAGTGAGGCCCAATGTGATGTATATGAGGCCCATGAGTGTGGCCCATTGTGATGTATTTGAGGCCCATGGATGTAGCCTATTGTGATGTATTTGAGGCCCATGGATGCAGCCCATTATGATGTAATCGAGGCTTATGGATGTGGCCCATTATGATGTATTTGAGGATCATGGATGTGGCCCATTGTGATGTATTTGAGGATCATAGATGTGGCCCATTGTGATGTATTTGAGGCCCATGGGATGTGGCCCATTGTGATGTATTTGAGGCCCATGAGATATGGCCCAATGTGATGTACATGTGAGGCCCATTGTGATGTGTATGAGGCCCTTGAGTGAGGCCCATTGAGATGTATGTTAGGCCCTTGTGTGAGGATCAATGTGATGTATATGAAGCCCAATTGTGATATGTGATTCCATCATGATGTTTATGATGCCCATTCATCTTCCTAGTTGGTATTATAATGGGTCATTCCTTGGGAGCAATGATAGTTAAAAGTCCACAGTGTAAGGGTACTGGTGGTTAAATGTCCGCATTGGAACCCTCCCTAAGGTCCGTTGTTAGGCCCATTCTCATCTTCCCTTAGTGGGCTAACCCAAATTATTGGGCCCCCATAATTGTTAGGCTCATTCTTGATATGAGTAGACCGTTTAGGCCCATCCTTGTTATAAGGAGAGTTCATCATCGTATAACATGCTTAGTATGACTTCATGATACATGTCCATATGCATTATATGTATGCTTAAAATGAGAAGTGATTGATCATAGCACATGCCATTGGGCAGATTGTTTATAGGACTCCCTATTAGGCGGAGTTGCTCCAAATGAGCGCGCGGTACATGTAAGTTTGTTGCATGACTGGATAGTATTACTCATGTATCTCGCATTTGTGTGACATAATCATTTGATACCCTAGTGACATCAGGGCTGCAGCCTCCACGGGCATATCGTGGATGGCCAGACAAGACACCAGAAATATTGGTTCATGACATAAGGCACGTTAGATGTCCTTGGGTGAAATTCCTTAAACCCCCGTGGTCAAGGGATGCTCCAACATCTAGGCCGAGTGGATGCATGTGCACCGAGTGCTGAATATCAGGAGGTCGCACTTCCCACTGTGTCATGGTCGGTTGGAAGGGGGTGTGGCCTTACCTGCTGAGGGAGTAGGCAATGATTAGGCTAAGTCTAACCCAACTTAAGGAATGGGTCCACTATCGACGAGCTGGGTCGATATTGGCAGGAAAATAGTGAGGTCTCTTCCACTTACCTAGTTGTGATGGGGCAGCATGCTGGCAAAGAGTCTACTCGACCCCGATGATGATCCTAAAAATGTAGGGTACTGATATGTGGACTTACTGAGTAGGAGTTGCGTACTTAGTATTTGATTGATTCATTTATTCATTTACTATCCACTCAGGCTGGTAGTGTGTAACTAATTCATTATGTGTACCTTCACAATGGCCAAGATTTCGGTTGGGGTGCATGACCAACCTAAGATTAGGAGTTTACCACGTTGAGTCTAGTTATCCAAATTTAGGTATGGGACTTGTTTGTATAGAAGTCCTTTGTGATGAACCCCACAGCTTGCGATACCACGTGCTATCATCCAGACTACACACACCAGTTTTGTCATCTCTTTTGCATTGTATACTGCATTGCATCCTCTACATATGACATTTAGTTTACGATATTTTTACATTGCATAGCTTAGATACGACTGACGGTATTCATGGACTCGTCAGGATTTGCATACTGCATTGCTTCCTCAGTATATGATAGTCTTATTGTGTCTTTGTAAGGCTGATGGTATTTATGGACTTGCCAGTATTTCCTCTTACTCTGATACTGATATGCTTGGCACATGCAGTACACACACATACACCACCCTCTAAGCTTCTTGTAGGCTTATGCACGACCGTTGTGTGCAAGTGACGTTAGGTTGCAGTAGTATTGAAGCAGCAGCGTGGAGGCCGAGCTTTCTGGAGATTTCATTATATATGTATATTTCCTTCTAGCATTGTAATTAACTATTTATATTAGTGGATATGTGATGATGATATTACTCTTGTGATTTGGGTACACCTGTGGTTATGCTCCTTTACAAAAATTTTAAACTGAAAATCCTCCTTGTAGGATCCTAGGATCAAAATCTAGTGTATGAATGCTAAGAGCCGAGAATGGGGTACTACGGAGGCTATCAGCGCCAGATTCAGCGATCGAGAATTTTGTAAGCCTGATTTCTGAGTTTGGGGCATGACAACAGGGATGGTTTGTCTTTCTGTTCACCTTATGAGATCCAGAGGGGATCCGAAGGCAATCCATCCTTCTAATGTGTTGGGCAGCTTTATCTCCCTAATGGGTTCTTCTGTGGAAATCTTCTAACAAAGCCGCCTTGCAGTTGCAGCATGATCTCTTTCACCAAAGTATCACATCCCTTGTTCTGGTATGTAATTCCTTAGTTTAGGAGGAGGAATCCAGGTGGGACGGTTAACGGGGAGACAATTACGCACCAAGTAGTAGTGGTGTGACAACCGACGCATTCAGGAGTATAAAGCTTGTACTTGTTGATTGAATCCGGGAAGGATGAAGTGGGAACCGAAGCTTTGGCCAAGAGCTATTTCCATATTAGGGCCCAGTTATCTGGACTGACCCCATAGCTCAGCATTATACAGGTAACCTCTTCTCCCGCTTGGGGCACCATTTAGTCGTAACCAAATTGTCTCGTAAACCTACTAGGGTAGTAGGGCTCCCTCCAACATTCCACTCCTTCTCAAAGGGGCAGACTGCAAGATCGAATGCAGATAAGGAAAGTCCTTTTGATGGGCTCCAGATCATTATTGTCTTCAACTTCCCTGTCTTCAACTTGATGAGTCAAATAGAAGGGGAAAAACTCGATAGATTCCATGTTCTCAATTTTATCAACGATCCATTCGTACGCTTTCTTCACCATTTTTCACTTGAGATAATAGTATAAGGGAGTACGCTCGGGATTAACGAAAGGCTTCTCGGGATCATTATATATCCATGGAAAGTATATTCCTAACCAATCGAAAAAATAGTGTCATGGGGTGAATGAGGATGTAGCTCCAACTGTCGGGCTTAAGGAATGTGCCGCGACATTTCCAAAAGCTATGTACAGAGAGCATAAGATGGGGGGAGCTAGAGAATATTTTTTCTTGCCTTCCGCCATGGCCCCTACAACTGCAAATAAAGTTGGGCGAATGGAATCCAACCATTTTAAACTAGGCGAAATGACTAGACTCAGCCAATATGTAAGGAAAGCAGCTAGCTCAATTTCAGGGCTAAAAGTGGTCGGGCCTCTTATTCTTCGGCGAGCGGATTCCAGCTCTGGAGAATGACTACCAGAAAACCTGAGGAGAAGAAGAAAAGTATGAGAAAACACGTACATGTATGTAAGAGGAAGAGACGAAAGGAAAGGGGAAGGAATATTAAAATTATATACCGTAGATATCTTGAAAAGTGTGTAAGCCACTCGAGTGGAGATATTTTGTGCACATCTAGAAAGTGTGACATCTCCCGAGAAAGCTCAATAGTAGAGGCAGAAATGAAAGGCACTCTTCTGGGGGTAATAACCAAATTCTACATTGGTAGGAATATACTCATCAAGGAAAGAACCTGTGATGGGAAGATCGGCCATTCGATGAAGATCTCGTGTAGTGATGCTCACTTCACCGATCGATAGATGGAAGGAATTTGTGGTGAAAGACCAGGGCTTCAGAAATCCTTTATAAATCAGGGTATCTTTATGAAAGAAATCAGAGGTGGCTTTCTATAGCTACATATAGGTTCATCGCAATGAGGACTTCTTTGTATTTTTTAAGAATGGCCCTGACCCATGAGTTGTAGGATTGACGTTGAGATAAGAGACCATGTGTCATGAATTCATCTTTTCCCCATAGAGAGTCGCGAACGCGAAAGCGTTGTTGGACTGTTTCAAAGTAATGAGTGGGGTACAGAGTGTGGGGATTATAACATGCAGTGAGGAAGTGCATGTATGATATTTGTTCAATCTTCTGTACTAGACATTTTTTGTGAGATAACCTTCTAGAATCTTTGGTTCTTTTATAACCCAATTCACTACATGTAAAAGCCGGTTCTGTGTCATGTGATTGGATGGCTCACTCTGGATTATGGAGAGATGAAGGTTCAAGGGAATGATGATAGTCTCGTCCTTATAAGGGTTTTTTTTTAAAACTTGATCACATCTGCCTAAGACTTGATCATGTCCCAGACATTTTAATAACGTCTCTTGTTATGATCTTTTATCTTCTCCTGGAAAATTTCATCTTTTCACTTCTGCTTCTTACTCTATGAAATAGAGGGAGGATGAGAAGATTTAGCAGGAGTGGAACGAGAATCGTTGTTCAAAAGTTGGCAGTGGATTTCAGCTAGTTCTCCTAGTCAGATTCATGGCCCTCCGTGGGCGGTCCTTCCAGTTCCCTCATTAGCACGACATGGCGAAAGGGATCGGGCAAACGTTGGATTCGATTGGTGAAATTGATGATTGGTGGAGCTGGTACTTTGAAGGAGGAGTAATTTTCGATAGATTTGGCCCTTTTCTGAAGACGGTCTTCTAGCGGTTAAGGATCTGAAGATTCAGCGGCATGTTGGTCAGGGGAGGTATGTGGTCTTTTGGAATGAGCCATTAAAGAAAGCAGGGAAAATTTAGTAAAGATCGAGCACTTGGAAAATTTCAGATTGCAAGTTCAGTTGTGCGCAAGTTTGGTTGTGCGCAAATGAGTGTTGTGCGGAAGAAGATAGCGCACGGAAGGAATGAATGTGAATTCCAAATGAGCAGAATAGGACCAAGTCCCCCTTATATAGAGCTTCTAGCCTGGGTTGTGCGCAGAGATAGTTATGCATAGGATGCATTGTGCGTAGATGTATGATTGTGCACATGGAAGGAAAACTACAATTTATCAAAGATTGATCCAACATTTCTTACTTTGAAGATAGAAAAGACAAAAATGCAGGATCAAGGGGGCATCTGTTGAGGCATAAAATTGATCGAAAGAAGAAAGAAGATTCTTGAAGAAAAGATAGATTTTCCCCCGATTGAGTTGTGCAGCTCACAACAAAAGTTGATTGAAGAGTAGTGTTGTGCGGCGCACAACAAGAGTTGCTAAGAGAGTATGGTTGTGTGGTGCACAACTGGTTGGATCGCACAACAGGTACGACCGTGCAGAGGGTCAGCGCACAACGTATTTAGTAAGTGGTTGGCACGTGCGGGAGTCTATAAATAGCCCATTTCTCCCTATAGTTCATTCATTTGAGCAATACTAGGATAGCAGAGAGAGATCCAAACTACGGAAAGAATCAGGTACTGGAGGTCTTCGTTGTGCGGCGCACAATCATGTGGGCGCACAACAGCTCTGCTTGTATAAGGGAACCACTGAGCAGATAGTTAGCCCAGCTCAAGTAATGACTATTCAGGGACCATGGAATATCAGAAGCAAGGAATCAATCGGAATGAATATTAGTCTGGCACAAAAATATTTCCACACCGAAGATCATGATGCAATCTGAAATGCTGTAGAAATTACTATTGAACATTTAATATTTGTATTAAATTATATAAATGCTTTACTTTGGAATTAAAGGAGATAAAGGATGTAAATGAATTCAGATAAAAAAATATTGTGATTGTTCTCTTCATTCTTTTTTTTGTTAATTATTAAGTAAAATAAATTCCCCCAAATCGAATGCATTTGTTTCTTGTCGAAATAGTATTAAAATTAGTTTACTATTAGGTTTAATTTTTTTGTGTTATTATGATTAGGTTTTCCTAATATAATTAGATATTAACCTTATTTTGCTGTTTTGCAGAAACTAACATAGAATCATCGATTGTTCACACACCAAGTATAGGGTTGTGATGTAGTAATAATCTTAATAAGACTGTGGTCGAATCCACAAGGATTGAACCTTGTGCGTAATCTGAAAGTAACTTGAACTAGAACTAGGCGAAGATGTAATCTAAATCAGGGAGAATTAAGAGAATAATAGTGAAACACTTTAACTAAATTTTGTAAAATTCAAAGGTGGAAAACTAGGGATTCCAATGATCCACTTGTAGAGATCAGGGAGATCTATGCTTGATTCATGAACACAATCAAAATCAGAGTCCTATCTTCATTAAGTTGGAAGATATAACATTAAAAATCAATTATGAACTTCCTTTAATCCAGTTTTCAAGAGATGAGAAGGATGAAATTAGAATTAATTCTATCACAAAACCATACCCATGAGACAAAGTAAACAATAGAATTTAACCAATCCACATCCAATCTAAGAGAATTATGAATGTTATGAAGGATTCCATCATCCAACCATGCCCATGGGATGATGGTGAACAACGGGATACCTACGTTCACAACCTCAATACATGAACATAATATAATCAAAACTATCACAGATCCATTGTAATTTAAGTTATAACAAATCATTAAAAACTAAGAGTATTCCTTATAATCAAACTAGAATCAAAAGAGAGTTCCATAAACATGAATTAAAATAATAGAAAACTACCTATCACGCTACAAGTTTCACCTCTTAGCCCTAGCTAAGAGGTTTAGCTCATCATAGACTTGGTGAAGCTAAGATCTCTTAACAATAGCATCAAAGAAGAAAAACTAAAAACGAAGAAGGAAGAAGGAAAAAATCCTGGCCGACCATCTACCTTCCCATCTCGCTTAAAGGGTTGGGACCAAAATTAAAGTATATCCAGAGATCAGGTGGGCCCTAGATTAATGATTTATGGTCTGATCTGTCCATTGGGCCACTTCCATAGGGATCCAATGGCTGAATTTCGACATGTACGGTTAATTCAGGGTCCTCAGGCTAGATATAAAGTTTCGAGCCAAACGGATACTGGGAACCTTGTGATCTTGCATTCATGAAAACTTTCTGGCCTCTTGGACTTCAGTTGCTTGATTTTCTTGGATCTTTGGCGTGTAATTCCTTCGATCTCGGTCCCCTAAGATCCGTCCCTTGCCTTGATGATTTTTAAGCTTTAAATCCATGCATTTAGTACCCTTTTTTAGTCTCATCTCTTAAATTCACCTTACAGCACAAACATGATTAAAATAGGGCATTAAACAGTATTATGTTCATAAAATCAGGTAATAACTTGGGTCTAATATGCAATATTTGACCCTCAACACAATCCCCAACTAGCATTTTTTAGTCCCGAGCAAAGTATGCGAAAAATAATTTAAGAATTATGGGATAATTTTTATAAACCCAAGTGATTTTTGAAAAATAATCCAATTAATAAAATTCTAAGATGCATTAATGTTGAGCATGACTTTCTCCTAGACTCAAGTGCACGGTAAACTTCATAGTCAAGTTCAAAGTATTAATTCATCAAGTAGAACAATTCTAACCATTGAGTTTCATGGTTGTATAGTGTAATCTCGGCTTATCATCATTAAGAGTTGTTTCGACAAGAAAACAAATGTGTTTGATTTGGGGGATTATTTAATGATAATAAAGAAAAAGTGAGAGAATAATGATCAAAAGATATTTATTTATTCTGAGTTCATTTACATCATCGGATTTCCTTAATTCTGAAAGTAGAGTATAATTAATGCAACACAATGAATGAAATAGAAGACAGTTGTAATGGCAATTTTGGTAGCATTTCGACGCTTTTGATGTTCCTCGCCAAGGCGGAAAGGATATGCGGGTTTGAAACCCTTGATCTGCCCGTTGAGATCAATTCTGATCATCCTTCCATTCATTCTTCCTTGATCTGACCATTGAGATCAGTTCTGATCATCTTTCCTTACATTCTTCCTTGATTTGACTGTTGAGATCAATTTTGATCATCCTTCTGTTCATTCTTTACAATCGTACGGACATATTATTCTTTCTTCTATAATTCTCTTCTCTATGGAGTGCAACCCTTGAAATGTGGAGCGCACTTTCTTGAAATGTGGAGCAGCGAACATCCCTTGAAATGTGAAGCGGCAATCTCTTAAAATGTGGAGCTGCGATTATCCCTTGAACTGTGGAGTGGCGATCATCCCTTAAAATGTGGAGTGGCGATCCCTTGAAATGTGGAGTGGTCCCTTGAAATGTGGAGCGGTGATCATCCATGGGTTGTGTGTCCATCGAGTATCTAGCGTACAACGGATGGCGCACAACAGACTCCTTTGATGGTGGTGCGAACGATAGATGGCTCGAATGGTGGAACACACAATGGATGGCTTAAATGGTGGGAGCGCATAAAGCCTTCTCCAAAGGTGGAGTGCACAAAGTCTTCTCCAAAGGTAAGAGCTCATGGAGAATGGCGTGGCTTTAGGACAACATCTCTTGCAAAGTGGCGCACAACACCTGTATCGGGACAAAATTCCCATAGAAGTGGCATTGAAAGGCTTTCTCCAGGGCAAGCTTCATGATGAAACGGCATTGGAAGTCTTATGTCAGTATAAAGAAGAGAAAGAAGTGGCGTTGGAGCCTTCCCTCTAGACAAACCCCCAAATGAAATGGCGCATGAAGCAGGATTAAGACATGAGGGAGAAAGAGACGACGCATAAAGATTTTGTTTAAGACAAAGGAGATAAGAATATGGCGTTGTGCGCAACACTTAAGACAAAGAAGAGAAGAATATGGCGTTGTGCGCAGTGTGCTCCTTGGAAAGTGGCACACAAAGGTTTTTTCATTAAGACGAAGCGCACAAAGCTTGGGATGTTGACAACATTCCACAAGATGTTGCACACAACACATGAAATATATAAATGGGGTTTGTGTGCTAAGACAATGGAGAGAAAGTAGGGCATTGGGACAAAATCTCATTGGTTGTGCACAAATCCCTTGGAAAATGTTGTGGGCAAATCCGTTGAAGTGGTTGTGCGGAACCTCTCTTTTGAGAGTGTTGTGCGGAACCTGCATTGTGCGCCGCACACCCATCAGCGCACAATAAGGGGTGCACAATGATGAACTCCTCTCCTCATTTCTCTCCAATTTCTCTCTCTTATGTCTCTCCCTCTCTTGTTCCCTTCTTCTCCTGTCCAAATGAGGCATGAGAGGGAGTATTTATAGCCTCCCAGTTCCTTAAACAATGGTGATCACCACCACTTCTCCTTAAGGCAACAACCAACCTCCCTCCTTAAACAATGGTATCCACTAACTTCCTCCTTAAATAGTGGTGTTCACTAACTTCCTCCTTAATACAAAGTAGTGTCCATCCACTCCTTCTTACCAAAACACCCTCATTCATCCCTTTTACCAAAATACCCCATATTACTCATTTTTACCAAAATACCTTAGATCACCCATTTTTTCCAAAACACCCAGATTACCCCCGAATACTAATTTTTTCTAAAATACCACCAGATACTGATTTTTACCAAAATACCCAGAATACCCTAGGATATTGATTTTTACCAAAATACCCAGAATACCCCTGGATACTGATTTTTACTAAAATACCCAGAATACCCCCGGATACTGATTTTACCAAAATACCTAGAATACCCCAGGATATTGATTTTTACCAAAATACCCAGAATACCCCTGGATACTGATTTTTACAAAAATACCCAGAATACCTTTGGATACTGATTTTTACCAAAATACCCAGAATACCCCAGGATACTGATTTTTACTAAAATATCCAGAATACCTCTGGATACTGATTTTTGCTAAAATAAGGAGTGAATGACCCTGGGAAAGATCTGCGCCATGGAATTCTCTAACCACTACAATGGAATATTTTTTATGCCTCAACAGATGCCCCCTCGATCCTTCTTTGATTGATTCTTGAAATCAAATGGAAGATCGATCTTCCTCCTCCTGAAGAACTGAATGAACTGCAACTGATGGATAACCTGATGATCATGCTTGCATGGAAGACTGAATGATCATTCTTGACCAGAAGATCAAATGATCGTATTCGAACGGAAGACTAGAATGATCGTGCTCAAATAGAAGATTTGAATGATCACGCTCGAACGAAAGATTTAAATGATCACGCTCAAACGAAAGATTTGAATGATCACACTCGAACAGAAGACTTGAATACCCCCTACTAGCAGCGTCGAGCGAATGCTTCACTAGAGAGGATAAAATTCTCTTTTTCATCAAAGCCCATTACTGTAATAGTTAAGACGACTTCATCTCTGAGTATCTTGACCAGAGAACTATCTTTCAACACCACTGCTACTGCAATAGTCTCTTTGATCAACTCTAGCGACTCTTTCTTTAAAAATTTGTGGCTAAAGAATTGTTCTTTAATACTGTTCCTGCCGCAACAACTTTTTTGATTGTTTCCTTTATTCATGATCTGCATAACTAAAGCTTTCAAATGATAGTCTTTCTTACCAAATTAATCAAAATTAGTATCTCAATACATTATAATTTTAGTTTCATGGTGCATTGATAATTTTAAAATATATTGAAAGCTTTTTCTCTCTTTTAGGTTGATTGTAATATTCGCAATATGATAATGATTTAATCATTTCATCTTTGCGCTTGTCATCGTGCTTTACATTACATTCTTTGTATTCTTTACATCACACTTTTGAAGTTGTCATTTCCAGCTTTAAAGGTTCAACCGCTGAGTCTTTTGCTAATCCTTTTCTAGTTTGTGCTCCTTAGCATTTCTTCATAGACTTTTCCTTAGAACTTTGTTGATTCTGAAAAATAGACAAGACTTCTTTCAATTTTCATTTAATAACTTTCCGAAAGTCATAGAATTTACTGATGATGATTCCATTTATTTTTTGTCTCCATCGGATCCGGTACTTAGAATCTTGCGATATCATTATTCATAATTCCCGACATATGAATTCCTTCGCCGCGCATAAGAGATTGTCAGAAAGACCAAGGCATAGATTACTTTGAAGACATAGATCATGCTCCCTTTCTAGGTTAATGTCAAATAAAGATTTCTTCAAAAGATAATATTTTCGAAGTGAAGTCTGCTGATACCCCTAAAGGATGGATAATCTTTACTGCTCCTTTTAAAGGATCTCGATCCTTGTAAGAAGAATACGTATATTACAATTGAAGGCTAATAGTTGATCTTGAGGACTTGAACTTTTAAGTAGATAATTGTCAATATTTTTTGAAGACATTTGCTGTAATTTGAACCTGATTCAAGAGAAACACATTTTTGCATGTTGTTTACTCAATTTTAAAATTTTCATCAGGCAATTGCATATTTGAGCATATCTAAAGTGAAATATATATCTGCCGCATTTTGATGCTACACATAGTTTATGCTTTTGAGCAGTGGAGCTAAGGTACTTTTGACTGACCATACTTTGACTGGACATGACTTAACCGAACTAAAATTGATTGAACTTGACTTTACTAGACTAGACTTGACTTGACTAGATACTTCACATGTTTAGGCTCTTTGATCAGTAGAGCAACACGCAATTTAAGCTCTTGAGTAGATGAAGCAATCACGACTGTGAATGGGATTTACGCATAGGAGTGGCCACAGTAACTCTCTAGAGTTCGTGGGGCTTTACTAAGCTACCTTAGTACTAAATCCAAGGTCGCTAGTCCATTAATGAGTAGGTTTAAGCCCTTCCTCATGAGTTAATACCGAAATCAGACTCAGGATCTGGGTTTTCTTCGTCTGTGAGTTTGGACCCATTCCTGGGAGGGTATTTTCATCCTCGTCCATGATGTTGTCGGAGAGCTCACAGATGACATTGGACTTACGCGTGACTGGCCATTTTACGACTTTTTGGCCTTTTAGGGCTTTTAGTCGCTAGTTCCATCCGCTACCCGCATGGGTATTCATGTGATGTGGCCTATACGGGCTTTTTAGGGCCGCTGGCTCCACACTATTGTCCTGAATAATATAGGTCTTATGTGTAGTTGGCCGTATAGGGCTTGGCTAAGCTACCTTAAATGATAAATTGTTGTCGCTGACGTGATGGTTGATCACACAGACTTTGCTGAAGATAATAAATCGATGATTGATATATTACTCTATTGCTGTTGATGATATTATAAAATTTGGCCCAATTGGAGCTTCATCTTGGGAATAATATCAATTCCGATAAACTTCAATAATAAAATAATCTTCACGTTAGCGATATGGCGATGGCAATAGTAGTTTTGCTAATCTAATCTAACAGCCATCGTCGGTGCTTGACAATAATAATATACTACAACTTTATATGCTTAGGAATCTGCCTTTTCTTCATGTATAACATCAGCATTCTAGGACTTGACATTCCTGAGACTTTATTTACCTGAAACTTTGGATTATGAAACTTTGGATTATGAGACTTTGGTTTCTGAAACTTTGGATTCTGAAACTTTAGATTCTAAGACTTTGGTTTATGAAACTTTAGTTTTCTTGGTGTTCTGCTTATCTTGCCCCCTTTTGATTTGGAAGTATTAATCTAATAATCTTTGAAATCAAAACTGTAATTATCTTCAAGGATAACGTATTTTGTATGTCTTTGTCTACCCCCTGAAAATTACGCCGTGAATCTTCTAAGTCAAACGCAGTGAATCTTCTTGATCAAAATGTAGTTATCTTCTTAGTATTCAGGGATGATATATTTTGTTGAACTAGCATATATTGATGAAAATTTGTCCCCATGATGAATATACTCATCTTGGTTTCTTATTGCATATTCTTCTTTTCTTCTTTGCTTTATTTCCTTTAATACTTTAGACATGGCAATTCGACTTTCTCCACAACTAGCAATCATAAAAAGTATGTCGTCTTCTTCAAATGTATATTTTCAGTAGTCCTTAAATTGTCCGAACCCTTTCTTTACTTTCTTATTTGTAAAATCGCCGATGTTCTCTTTATCGGAATTTCAACTCTTTACCTTTGACGATCCTTCATTTTGCTTTCTTTCTTCGGCAGTATCTGCTGCTACTCTCTTAAGACTTTCAAATAGCTGATTCATATGGGAGTTGAGCAGCTTCACTTTGACTCTTTTCAAATTGTAAATTTAACTTGCTCTTCTACTCTAGCAAGTTGTGATGATGCCCCCAAGGTTCTCTATTGACCGATGAAATTGTTAATTCATTAATTGATTCGTCTACTTGTTGGCGAGCAACGCCTGATTCAGTAGAACTAACTTCTCATCTGAAGGCTTTCCTCAAGGTTTACTGTTGTTCACAATAGTCACTGTTGAAAAAATAGAGTCTTCAGTAACATGTTCATTTGGTGAAGGCTGATTAATATCTACTGGCGAATTTTCTATTTTCTGCACACTTCGGATGTACTATTATCCGTACTCGGCAGGATGATATTCCTTGTAAAAGAAGATTGAACCCTTCATTTTTTCAGATATCACTATGTTTCATTTTTTTAGACCTCCATATGTACGAACTCTTGATATGTATGCCACGGGCCCACCTTTCATCAAATCTCAGCCGTCTCCATCAGCTTGATCGAATCACCATTGTCCCTGTACGCGCGATACCCTATACCCTTTACGTGGGTCTGCACAACTAAGCATGGTTTGCGCGAGTTGGCGCAAAGGTCTCAACACACTTGTCAGTCCAATGTTGCATAGGTGCGTGCAATATCCTATACCATTTGCATGGCCCCGCACAACCGGCCATAGCTTGCGCGAGCTGATGCAAACACATGAATTCCTACTCTTTACTTCATTCTTCTTTACGTATTCCTTCTTTCTAATATTCTTTCTTCTTTCTTCCTTATCTTTAATATCTTCTCATCTCTCGAAATCAACACATGATGGAAACCTTGTACACTTTTGTGCGTTAACACACTATCATCCATCCTTCATCATCTCACTCCGTTACCGATGAAGCAAAAACTACTTTGGACATTACTTGGCATTGTCTGTCTTTGATCGCAACTGATTTGATCTTCACTGATAGCTTTTGGTGGAAATCTATTAGATGTGAAGTAGACAACTATGTTGGTCGGGAGAAAGGTCATTACGGTATACCTACCATTCGGAACAGAGTGTTAGTTATTTTAATTAAATAAAAATGTACTTTATTTTTAGAGATGAAGGGGAGGATGTTCCCATTGAGAGTCGCCATTTTGGCGTCTATACAAATGCCAAAAAGTGATAAATATTCTCTTAATATTTTCTAAGTCATCATCGAATAATAAGTCCCCAGCGGAGTCGCCATTTTGTTTCGATAAGAAAACAAATGCGTTTGATTTGGAGGATTATTTAATGATAACAAAGAAAAAGTGAGAGAATAATGATGACAAGATATTTATTTATTTTGAGTTCATTTACATCCTCGGATTCCCTTGATTCTGAAAGCAGAGTACAATTAATCTAATGCAAGGAATGAAATAGAAGACAGTTGTAATGGCAATTTCGGCAGCATTTTGACGCTTTTGATGTTCCTCGCCAAGGTGGAAAGGATATGCAGACTTAAAACCCTTAATCTGGCCGTTGAGATCAATTCTGATAATCCTTCCGTTCATTCTTCCCTGATCTGACCGTTAAGATCAATTCTGATCATTTTTCCGTTTATTCTTCCTTGATCTTACCATTGAGATCAATTCTGATCATCCTTCCGTTCATTCTTTACAATCATATGAACAGAGTCTTCTTTCTTCTGTAATTTTCTTCTCTATGGAGTGTAACCCTTGAAATGTGGAGTGCACTTCCTTGAAATGTGGAGCACACTTCCTTGAAAAGTGGAGCAGCGAACATCCCTTGAAATGTGGAGCGGCGATCCATTGAAATGTGGAGCGGGGATCATCCCTTGAAATGTGGAGCGGCGATCCCTTGAAATGTGGAGCAGTCCCTTGAAATGTGGAGCGGTGATCATCCATGGGTTGTGTGCCCATTGAGTATCTAGCGTACAACGGATGGCGCACAACAGACTCCTTTGATGGGGGTGCGCATGATAGATGGCTTAAATGGCGGAACACACGATGGATGGCTTAAATGGTGGGAGCGCACAAAGCCTTCTCCAAAGGTGGAGTGCATAAAGTCTTCTCTAAAGGTAAGAGCTCATGGAGAATGGTGTGGTTTCAGGACAACATCCATTGCAAAGTGGTGCATAACACCTGTATCGGGACAGAATTCCCATAGAAGTGGCGTTGGAAGGCTTTCTCCAGGACAAGCTTCCTTATGAAATGGCGTTGGAAGTCTTGTGTTAGGACAAAGAAGAGAAAGAAGTGGCGTTGGAGCCTTCCCTCTGGACAAACCTCCACATGAAATGGTGTATGAAGCAGGGATTAAGATATGAGGGAGAAAGAGATGGCACACAAAGGATGGGATTAAGACATGAGGGAGAAAGAGATGGTGCACAAAGGATGGGATTAAGACATGAGGGAGAAAGAGATGGCGCACAAAGGATGGGATTAAGACATGAGGGAGAAAGAGATGGTGCACAAAGGTTTTGTTTAAGACAAAGGAGAGAAGAATATGAGGTTGTGCGCAACACTTAAGACAAAGAAGAGAAGAATATGGCGTTGTGCGCAATGTGCTCCTTGGAAAGTGGCGCACAAAGGTTTTTCCATTAAGACAAAGCGCACAAAGCTTGGAATGTTGACAACATTCCATAAGATGTCGCACACAACACATGGATTATAGAAATGGGAGTTGTGCACTAAGACAATGGAGAGAAAGTAGGGCACTGGGACAAAATCCAATTGGTTGTGCACAAATCCCTTGGAAAACATTGTGCACAAATCCCTTGAAGTGGTTGTGCGGAACTCCTTTGTAGGGTGTTGTGTGGAACCTCTCTTTTGAAAGTGTTGTGCGGAACCTGCATTGTGCACCGCACACCCATCAGCGCACAATAAGGGGTGCATAATGAGGAACTCCTCTTCCCATTTCTCTCTCTTATGTCTCTCCCTCTCTTGTCTCCTTCTTCTCCTGTCCAAATGAGGCATGGGAGGGAGTATTTATAGCCTCCCAGTTCCTTAAACAATGGTAAACACCACCACTTCTCCTCAAGGCAACAACCAACCTCCCTCCTTAAACAATGGTGTCCACTAACTTCCTCCTTAAACAGTGGTGTCCACTAACTTCCTCTTTAATACAAAGTAGTGTCCATCCACTCCTTTTTACCAAAACACCCTCAAATACCCCCGGATACTAATTTTTACCAAAATACCCAGAATACCCCCGAATACTGGTTTTTACCAAAATACTCAGAATACCCTAGGATACTGATTTTTACCAAATAACCCAGAATACCCCTAGATACTAATTTTTACCAAAATACCCAGAATACCCCAAGATACTGATTTTTACCAAAATACCCAAAATACCCCAGGATACTGATTTTTACCAAAATACCCAAAATACCCTTGGATAGTGATTTTTAGCAAAATACCCAGAATACCCTAGGATACTGATTTTTAACAAAATACCCAGAATACCCCGGGATACTGATTTTTACCAAAATACCCAGAATACCCCCGGATACTAATTTTTACCAAAATACCCACAATACCCCTAGATACTAATTTTTACCAAAATAAGGAGTGAATGACCTTGGGAAAGATTTGCACCATGGAATTCTCTAACCACTGCAATGGAATATTTTTTATGCCTCAACAAAAGTCCGATCATCAATTTTCATGATAACATTGATAATCACAAGAGTATTCAGGATAACCATAACCTAAACCAAAACTTGCCTTACAGTTCAACTTTTCATTCTTCCAGCTTTTGATTTTTCCATCGATGACTTTCTTGCTATGTCAACCTTTTAAAGGTAAAGCCAATGAGGGGAATCGAACCCTCACCTATAGGGAGCAAACCCATGGTGAAGACCATTCGCCCAACCATTTCCGAAGACAACTGTTTTTTAGCTAAGTATTATTTTATTCTTTGAATATGATGGACAAATTCCCCAGGTTGGCTCCTTCCATGTCTAGTGACTACCATGTTAACAATTCAGTATCGAATTGAAGCCTTAATGTGTATGCTATATGTGACATGTGAAATCATGACTCAATCAATGTTTAAAACTTTTAACCATGGATTAACAATTTGACTTAACAGTGAAATTTAACAGATAACTGAATTTAAGAGTTATAAATTACTAACATTATGTATCTTATACATCGTCAAAATCACTTTAAATTCACAAAAATTCCAGAATTTTTTAAAAAAAAATTCACAATTTTTGCTCAAGACTAGGAAAACACTAATTAAGAACCTAATCTCCAATCCCCAACCTAAAATCTACATTGTCCTTAATGTTAAAGAGATAAGCATGCAATGCACGTGAGACAATGAAAGTAAAGGATAAGTGATGGAAAGATAGTACCTGATGACGACGTTAATTGGCTTTTTTCAAAGAGATTTCAGCATGAAAGTGGCTTAGTACAAGAGTTAATCCAACGAAAGCAAACTATCCTAAAACAATGAGAAAGCAAACTAACCTACCGGCATAAAGCCGACTAACTTAGAATGACAAAAAACAAACTACCCTAGTCCTATGAAAGCAATAAACCTACCTATACCTCCATCAGACTAGGAGATCAATCTTGGTAAACAAGATCATTCAGAGGCATGGACATGTCCTCTGAATCAAATTTCTCAACTAATGGCTTTACTCGATGTCCATTTACTTTAAACTCATTGTCATTATCTGGATTCCGAATCTCGACAGCCCCATGAGGATAAACATTGATAACAGTGAAAGGGTCGGTCCAACGAGATCGGAGCTTACTCGGAGAGAGATGTAACCAAGAATCATACAAAAGGACTTTCTGACCTGGCGTTAATAATTTTCGATGAATATGTTGGTCATGAAACGCCTTCATCTTGTCCTTTTAAATTACCAAGTTCTGGTACGCATCATTCCCGATTTCTTCAAGTTCATTCAACTAAAGTTTGCACAGCAAGCCAGCGTTGTCCAAATTGAAATTCAAATTTTTGGTTGTCCAGTAAGCTCTATGTTCCAACTCCACAAACAAGTGGCAAGCTTTCCCATAGATAAGTCTAAAGGGAGACATTCCAATAGGGGTCTTAAATGCAATATGGTAATACCATAAAGCATCAGTCAATCGGATTGACCAATCCTTATGATTGGGGTTAACCGTTTTCTCCAAAATATGTTTGATCTTCCTATTGTAAATCTCAACTTGCCCACTTGTTTGTGGGTGGTATGGGGTGCTCACCTTATGAGAGATACCATATTTCTTCATTAAACTCTCAAATGGTCTATTACAAAAGTGTGAGCCCCCATCACTAATAATGGCTCGAGGCGTTCCGAACTAAGAAAGGATGTTTTCTTTTAGGAATTTAATGACCGTACGATGGTCATTGTTTCAGCACGGAATTGCTTCAACCCATTTAGTAACATAGCCTACGGCAAGTAAAATGTATAGATTTCCAAAGGATTTGGCGAATGGTCCCGTAAAATCGATGCCCCAGCAATCAAATGTCTCTATAATAAGAATGGGGTTCAAGGGCATCTTATTTCGACGAGACAATGTTCTTAATTTCTGACAATGCTCATGTAACACCCCGTACTTCCCAGTACTCGGGTGTTACCGTATAACCAAGGTTTAGGATAAATACAAACTTAGCTTAGTGAACATTCACGAGCATCCTAGTTTAAATCTGACCGTCGAGGGTGATCCCTATCCACATATCAAACCACCCAGTAGTCAAATAATGTATATACTAAGTGTATTATTTTATCTATTCATCACATTATAAATTTTACACAAACATGGATTAAAAAGGTTATGGACCTATTTTGATAATTTTTACACAAAATAAATAATATACGAAAATGTATCGTAATGGAGTGACATGTATGTAATTAATGTACGTGAAATATTGTGAGTATAATATTATAAGAAATAATAATTTCACAATATCATAGATATTAATGTAATATTAAGATATCGTTTTATAAATATGTATATAAGAAATTATCAGATACTTTAATAAAAATTGTACACTATTTAATAATGTGATTTTAAATAAAATATTGTACAAATTTTCAATTCATACATATGTAGAATATGATGTTGTGTATTACAAATTAGGTATACTGATGAATGTGTGAACAACAACACGTAAATTAGTAATATGCTAATATTAAAATTATATTTATATATACACACATGTATAAAAGTTTAAATATTGTACTTATAAGTAGTATACAAATAATAAAAATTATATTAATTTTAGTCTCTGGTTAGTCAATCATTACAAGAGACATACAAACAGCCAATAGGACCCCTTTTTAACCGTCGACGCTAAATCCCGAGATGATCCGACCATTAGGTTGACAGAAAACCCACTAAAACGACCCAAATCAAGTGGTGGGCCCCAGCCAGGCATTTCATCGGCCTGATCTTTGATTCCAGGCCCTTCTTAGGTCCTCCAAGTGGAATGGACGGTGTGGATTGATCTCGAACGTCTTAGTGGACCTCACAAAAATGTGGCATGTGCACTAGGAGTGGTGCACTCACTGTGCACCAGTCCAAAATCTCGGTCAGGCAAGCGCTGACCCGATATTTCCCTAAAGAGAGAATATCTCTCTCTCTTGTTTCCACCTACACGCCTGACGAACCGACCGAACCCATCTGTTCTGATCGGTGGCCCACCATCAGTGGTCGCGTACATGATCCAAGCCGTCCATCGTGTCGGGAAGCTCCGTCTGACCAAACCCTACTCATTTCTGCTTGCTAGAACGCGAGTGCATGGTCACAAATTCCGACTGAGACGGTGTACGTGGCTGTTTTGCTTCCAAAAATAGAAACTGTCAGCGCCTTAGCTGGCCACCTGCCTGCACACGTCCCCTTCAATCCCAGGCGTCCAAACAGCTGGAAAATCTCGGCCCTCCACCTAGGTAGCGTGGTTTAGGGTGTTCGAGCGAAACCAATAGCCAGTGGCGGTTCCTGCCCACTGTTTTGATGACGGTTTCGGGCAGATTTAATCCCCACCGTCGGCTCTCATCTGATGGCCCTAGGGAACTAGGGTTCTTTATAAAGGAAGGAGGATCGAGCAGCAACAGTGTCTACGCTCCCATCCCTGCGGCTGCACTCAGAAAATCCGCCGTTCTCTTCTCCTTTCGAAACCAGCACCAAAACTCCAATGAAGCTTTATTTTGCTTCTTCCTCGAGCTTCGTGACATCATTTTGAGCCATCCCATGCTCTCGTTTCAAAGAAACGGATGTAGATAACAAATCTGCCATTATCTTCCTCGTTGAAGAGGAGCCGCAGCACGTCGAGTTGAGGTGAGTCCAGGCGTGTCAAATGAGCTCGTCTGAGTCCAGTAGGGTTGCTGGCCCTCATAAGGAGTTGAGGGAAGAAAAAGAAGAAGAAAAGAGAAGAAAATGAAGAGGGAGAATGGGTGCACCGTTGCACCAGGCGACTCGAACCGAGCCGAGATCGACTCACTGCCGGGTTAAGCTTTCTGGACGTCCATTGCTGGACGTTCCAGCACATGAGGAGAAACAGAGGAGAAGAAAGGAGAAGAAAGAATAGGAATAGAGGGAGAGAGGGTGTGTCGGCTGTTCTAGCCAAACCGAGTCAACTCGGTCCGGAACCGAGTCCAGTCTAGCTGAGTGGAGTTTGGTCTGTCCAGACTCATAGTTGGGCATTCCAGCAGATAGAGAAAGTGAGAGAAGAAAAGGGGGAGGAAGGAAAGAGAAGAAACAGAGGAAGAGTGAGGAGGTGCATGTTACACCAACTCAAACTGAGCCGAGTTCAACTCACTGATGGGTTTGAGCTCGAGTTCAGGTCGAGCGAGCAGGGTGAGTTGGCATGGATCTATTCCAGGCCTCACTAGAGTCCTAACTCAAATGAAAGGAAGTAGAGAAGGGGTACGGTAAGGAAGAAGAAGAGAAGGAAGAAGGAGAGAGGAGATGGAGTCAACTCGATTTCAAGCCGAGTCGACTCACCGAGTTGACAGGGTGAAAATCTTCATTTCCTTTCACCAATCAGGTCCGTCATTAGTAACCTTGCTATTAATATTATTTTTTAGTTGTTGTAACGATTAACGTTATTTTGATGATATTGACTAGAAATTATAATTAATATTGCGATGTATTAATTAGTGTTATAGTAACTATTATCATCGATTATAATTCTATTATTAATTATCATCATCATTAGAGTTACCATAATTATTGCAATTATCAAATATGGTTAACCAATAGTAGGTTAATTTTGCTAAATATCGGTTATTATAATATTTGGTGTTAACATTATTCACGTTCTTCCTATTTTATCATGGTAGGCTATTGACAATAAGATTAGCACTATTAGTATTAATAGGCAGTTATTATTCAATTTTACTCCATTCTAATATTATTACAATCTAATTATATGAGTTGAACTTCAACCCCTAAACCAAGGTCTAAGATTAGATGAATGAATAAAACCCTAAATCTAAATGATCCAAACCTTAGGTCATGATCTTAACCATAAATAACATATGAAACTTGGATCTAACCATACAAAATTTATAATTCATGATAGGATTCGGTTCTAAGGGCGCAAGTACTTAGTGACACTAGAAGGTGATTCGGTTCATCAGGTGATGATTCTTCCCCTTGAGCTTTCCATCTTCTCATTAGCTTAAGCTATAGTTTTTATTTAAATTTATAATTGATATCTTCTTTTATAATCACATGTGTTAGCTAGTGGAAATTAAATTGCTGTCTTACATGCTTTATGATTATCCTGTATAATTGTTCATGCTTGTGGATTATTTGTGGATTGCTTACGGAACCTAAACTGGTACATTAGTGGGAAATTCTCACGTATGAATGTACACCCATACTTGGATGTAACTTGACGATCTTTGTGATCGTAATGGACCTTCGACTCGGTGGTTTTTGAGTGGTGGTCTAGATGGATCATTGATGTGGGCCTACCATCTAGGGTTGTTGTGCCCAATGGTTTTTAAGGATGGTCTTTATCGTATGATTTTGATATTCGCCCTATGTGGCATATTTTGATACTCACCCTACGTGGTTTTATTTGATATTTTCCCTACATGGGTTCGATGTTTTATACTGTGCAACCATGCGATGGTAAGCCCCACATATTGTAATATGATTGGCCACTAGTCGATGGGTTTCCATTAAACATCCTAAGGTGGTAGCCTCATGAGCCAGGGATGGTGGAATGGGACACTATGCGAGGCTGTCGGCCTATGCTGGGCCTTGTGCTCCCCGTAGTGACCTTTGAGCTTATTAAACCTGCTGGTTGTAATTGAATTAATAACGGATTGGCTAATCATGCATACATGGCATATTTCGATGACTTGGATCACTTTGCCCTGCGATTACGCTGAATGTTGCGCTTATGACCAGTCATTCGATTATGATGATGACCTGGATCTTCATGCCCCGCGATTACGCTGAATGTTGCGCTGATGACCAGTCACATCGCCTGTCTGGATGTTTTACCCGGGGCACCGACCGTCCGGATGTTTTACCCGGGTCGACGATTGCATGGGGACCCGACTGGATGATGTTTCCCAGGTTCGATGATCGCACGGATGAGCATCCCCGGGGCGATGATTGCATACTTCACGCATCCATGCACATAATAAGATTTGCATCATGTATTGTTTTGTATGCTTTATTTTATAACTATGCTTACCTAATGCGGCGGTGTGTAATCTTGAGGGGAGTTCACACTGAGTTGGCCACTCATCCATCAAATATATAACCGTACAGGTAGCGCAGGTGGCTCCAACGACATTCATGTTCATATTGATGAGGAGCAGGCTATGGTTGATAAGGGTGCATGATTATATTTGCTAAGGGTTGCTACAGGATTTCATATCTCAAATTTGTTGTAATTTACTTTATTTCACATGTAATATTATTTCATTTTGTAATTGTAAGAATGGGGACATTGGTTTGTATAAGTCATTATGGGCATTCTCTTGTATATTCTAAATGATAATGGAACTTCCCTTTATGCTTACTTGTCCATTCTACGCTCATCTGCTTACTCTGATAAAAGAAGAAAAAAATATATATTTGACTATCCTTTAAGGTTAACACTCGGGTTTTTGGGAAACGGGTTGTGTACTCGGGTTCTGAAGATCCGGGCTGTTACAGTTGGTATCAGAGCATAGTTTGGACAAACTTGGCCTTGGGAAATGATCTTATACAAATTTTAGATGTCCCAGATTATGATATTTGAAATTAGAAAGTTGAACTTAGGTGAATTTCCCCTAGAATTAAAAGAATGGTTGAGAACGTAGAGATCCAAACTTAGGCTCCCCCATAAATCGTTTTGGTAGTCATGTGAGTTGATGTGAGATCCCCTTGTAGCTAGGAGAAATTGAGAACATAGAAACTTGAGGTTTTACGCTCCCTGTGGAATTGTTTGGATGGTCATAAAACCTAGAAATGGACTTAAGTTCCCTTAGAAGTTATTTGGATGTCAATCCAAACTTGTATAACATTCAATTTGAACTAAAGATAAATTGAGAACTTATAGTAAACTTAGGCCCCCAAAATAATTGTTTGAATGATCGTAGAACTTAGAAATGAAACTGGTTCCCTTTAAACATTTAGTCATTTGAACTTATGAAAAGTTCTCTTAAAGAATTTGGAGAACATAGATACTTTAAACTCTAGGCTTCCCAGAAATTTTGTAGGTTAGACTTTTGGACCTTAACTTATGTAGAAACCCCTAGAACTAGGAAGAAATAAGGATGTAGAAGACCCAAATGTTAGGTTCCCTAGAGAATTGTTGGGTAATTGTAAAACCTAGAAATGAACTTAAATCCCTTGAACATTTTAATTTTGGGTTATTGAACTTAGCAACAGAACTTTAGTTTCCTTGTAAACTACCAGAATGGGTGTTTGGACTTAGAAATTAAATATGTGTACCAAGTACTCATTGTGATGTACACAAGGCTACCTGAGGACATCCCTATACTTGGCTTCCAAATCAAATTTTCTAGAAACTTAGGATATGAACTTTCCTAAAATTTCATAGTTAGAAATCACACTCTTGTAATAATCAGCAAATGGGTTGAACTTAGGCCCGTAAGAATTTTCCTTAACCACCATATTGTACGCTTGATCGAAAACAAATGCTTGCTAAACTTGAGGAATCATGCTAAGAATCGTAAGTTGAACTTCCCTAATGCATCTCTTTGTTTAGAAATAATATTTCCGACAATCCTACCATGAAATTTATTAGAGGCGGGATTATAGGATTTTAGGTGAATTTTCGACTATAGACTAAGTATATTGGAATTTGATTTGAAACCCCAAATAGATCTAGCAAAATTTTAAACTTATGTTTCATGTAGGAATCCTGAACCTAGAATTTCCAAGTAGTGCTTAGATGATCAGAGTGCGCAGCGGAAGCGTAATGGGCCACATAGGCTTGTCCCTTACGAGGATATAAGATTACCTGACATTCCCCATTAGTCCAAAATAATCAGGGTCGCGAGATGATAGAACCATATTTGAACGAAGTTTACATGGTTTGACTCGAATTCTAAGTCCTAGCAAATCTCAATGACTCCAATGCTCTGATCAAGTAAAGGATCGAGATTTAACATGATTATGAATTGATACCAAAATCCTCTGTCCTGCAGGCAGACGACTAATGTATCGGGCTCAAACCCACTACAATCATCTATCTGTGACAGCTCGAACACTGAAAACCAGGAAATTGTATTGTACTTTAGATGTTGGGAACTATCATTCAAGGTAAAGGCAAAACTAGGAGATTAGTGTTCGCCACCCAAATGAACTTAAAATCTTAGTAAGTGCTATGAGAAATCCTGACGTTGACAAGCATTAGTAAGATTCCCTAGTTCTAGTTAATACAGAAATGATTTCTAAAATTTAGTAGAACCTAAACGCATCAGTTGATTAGCTAAGATGGAAAGTTAAGGGTTGGGGTGGATTGGAATACAACATTGAAATTTCATAACTTAGGCATACATGAAATAGGGTAGTACACCTTGTTACTGAATCTCGGGGACGAGATTCTTCTTTAAGGGGGGTAGATTGTAACGACCCCAGTTTTGGGCGCCTAGTTGTATACGATTGTACATATAGGAAAATAATAAATATTATCATCATCCCTAATCATACTAGAAGCACTGAATTTCGGGGGCGAAATTCTCTTTAAGGGGGGTAGATTGTAACACCCCGTACTTCCCAGTACTCGGGTGTTACCGTATAACCAAGGTTTAGGATAAATACAAACTTAGCTTAGTGAACATTCACGAGCATCCTAGTTTAAATCTGACCGTCGAGGGTGATCCCTATCCACATATCAAACCACCCAGTAGTCAAATAATGTATATACTAAGTGTATTATTTTATCTATTCATCACATTATAAATTTTACACAAACATGGATTAAAAAGGTTATGGACCTATTTTGATAATTTTTACACAAAATAAATAATATACGAAAATGTATCGTAATGGAGTGACATGTATGTAATTAATGTACGTGAAATATTGTGAGTATAATATTATAAGAAATAATAATTTCACAATATCATAGATATTAATGTAATATTAAGATATCATTTTATAAATATGTATATAAGAAATTATCAGATACTTTAATAAAAATTGTACACTATTTAATAATGTGATTTTAAATAAAATATTGTACAAATTTTCAATTCATACATATGTAGAATATGATGTTGTGTATTACAAATTAGGTATACTGATGAATGTGTGAACAACAACACGTAAATTAGTAATATGCTAATATTAAAATTATATTTATATATACACACATGTATAAAAGTTTAAATATTGTACTTATAAGTAGTATACAAATAATAAAAATTATATTAATTTTAGTCTCTGGTTAGTCAATCATTACAAGAGACATACAAACAGCCAATAGGACCCCTTTTTAACCGTCGACGCTAAATCCCGAGATGATCCGACCATTAGGTTGACAGAAAACCCACTAAAACGACCCAAATCAAGTGGTGGGCCCCAGCCAGGCATTTCATCGGCCTGATCTTTGATTCCAGGCCCTTCTTAGGTCCTCCAAGTGGAATGGACGGTGTGGATTGATCTCGAACGTCTTAGTGGACCTCACAAAAATGTGGCATGTGCACTAGGAGTGGTGCACTCACTGTGCACCAGTCCAAAATCTCGGTCAGGCAAGCGCTGACCCGATATTTCCCTAAAGAGAGAATATCTCTCTCTTGTTTCCACCTACACGCCTGACGAACCGACCGAACCCATCTGTTCTGATCGGTGGCCCACCATCAGTGGTCGCGTACATGATCCAAGCCGTCCATCGTGTCGGGAAGCTCCGTCGACCAAACCCTACTCATTTCGCTGCCCAGAAACGCGAGTGCATGGTCACAAATTCCGGCTGAGACGGTGTGCACGTGGCTGTTTTGCTTCCAAAAATAGAAACTGTCAGCGCCTTAGCTGGCCACCTGCCTGCACACGTCCCTTTCAATCCCAGGCGTCCAAACAGCTGGAAAATCTCGGCCCTCCACCTAGGTAGCGTGGTTTAGGGTGTTCGAGCGAAACCAATAGCCAGTGGCGGTTCCTGCCCACTGTTTTGATGACGGTTTCGGGCAGATTTAATCCCCACCGTCGGCTCTCATCTGATGGCCCTAGGGAACTAGGGTTCTTTATAAAGGAAGGAGGATCGAGCAGCAACAGCGTCTACGCTCCCATCCCTGCGGCTGCACTCAGAAAATCCGCCGTTCTCTTCTCCTTTCGAAACCACCACCAAAACTCCAATGAAGCTTTATTTTGCTTCTTCCTCGAGCTTCGTGACATCATTTTGAGCCATCCCATGCTCTCGTTTCAAAGAAACGGATGTAGATAACAAATCTGCCATTATCTTCCTCGTTGAAGAGGAGCCGCAGCACGTCGAGTTGAGGTGAGTCCAGGCGTGTCAAATGAGCTCGTCTGAGTCCAGTAGGGTTGCTGGCCCTCATAAGGAGTTGAGGGAAGAAAAAGAAGAAGAAAAGAGAAGAAAATGAAGAGGGAGAATGGGTGCACCGTTGCACCAGGCGACTCGAACCGAGCCGAGATCGACTCACTGCCGGGTTAAGCTTTCTGGACGTCCATTGCTGGACGTTCCAGCACATGAGGAGAAACAGAGGAGAAGAAAGGAGAAGAAAGAATAGGAATAGAGGGAGAGAGGGTGTGTCGGCTGTTCTAGCCAAACCGAGTCAACTCGGTCCGGAACCGAGTCCAGTCTAGCTGAGTGGAGTTTGGTCTGTCCAGACTCATAGTTGGGCATTCCAGCAGATAGAGAAAGTGAGAGAAGAAAAGGGGAGGAAGGAAGGAGAGAAGAAACAGAGGAAGAGTGAGGAGGTGCATGTTACACCAACTCAAACCGAGCCGAGTTCAACTCACGATGGGTTTGAGCTCGAGTTCAGGTCGAGCGGCGGGTGAGTTGGCATGGATCTATTCCAGGCCTCACTAGAGTCCTAACTCAAATGAAAGGAAGTAGAGAAGGGGTACGGTAAGGAAGAAGAAGAGAAGGAAGAAGGAGAGAGGAGATGGAGTCAACTCGATTTCAAGCCGAGTCGACTCACCGAGTTGACAGTGGTGAAAATCTTCATTTCCTTTCACCAATCAGGTCCGTCATTAGTAACCTTGCTATTAATATTATTTTTTAGTTGTTGTAACGATTAACGTTATTTTGATGATATTGACTAGAAATTATAATTAATATTGCGATGTATTAATTAGTGTTATAGTAACTATTATCATCGATTATAATTCTATTATTAATTATCATCATCATTAGAGTTACCATAATTATTGCAATTATCAAATATGGTTAACCAATAGTAGGTTAATTTTGCTAAATATCGGTTATTATTATAATATTTGGTGTTAACATTATTCACGTTCTTCCTATTTTATCATGGTAGGCTATTGACAATAAGATTAGCACTATTAGTATTAATAGGCGGTTATTATTCAATTTTACTCCATTCTAATATTATTACAATCTAATTATATGAGTTGAACTTCAACCCCTAAACCAAGGTCTAAGATTAGATGAATGAATAAAACCCTAAATCTAAATGATCCAAACCTTAGGTCATGATCTTAACCATAAATAACATATGAAACTTGGATCTAACCATACAAAATTTATAATTCATGATAGGATTCGGTTCTAAGGGCGCAAGTACTTAGTGACACTAGAAGGTGATTCGGTTCATCAGGTGATGATTCTTCCCCTTGAGCTTTCCATCTTCTCATTAGCTTAAGCTATAGTTTTTATTTAAATTTATAATTGATATCTTCTTTTATAATCACATGTGTTAGCTGGTGGAAATTAAATTGCTGTCTTACATGCTTTATGATTATCCTGTATAATTGTTCATGCTTGTGGATTATTTGTGGATTGCTTACGGAACCTAAACTGGTACATTAGTGGGAAATTCTCACGTATGAATGTACACCCATACTTGGGATGTAACTTGACTCTTTGTGATCGTAATGGACCTTCGACTCGGTGGTTTTTGAGTGGTGGTCTAGATGGATCATTGATGTGGGCCTACCATCTAGGGTTGTTGTGCCCAATGATTTTTAAGGTGGTCTTTATCGTATGATTTTGATATTCGCCCTATGTGGCATATTTTGATACTCGCCCTACGTGGTTTTATTTGATATTTTCCCTACATGGGTTCGATGTTTTATACTGTGCAACCATGCGATGGTAAGCCCCACATATTGTAATATGATTGGCCACTAGTCGATGGGTTTCCATTAAACATCCTAAGGTGGTAGCCTCATGAGCCAGGGATGGTGGAATGGGACACTATGCCGAGTTTCCGTCCTACGCCGGGGCCTTGTGCTCCCGTAGTGACCTTTGAGCTTATTAAACCCGCTGGTTGTAATTGGATTAATAACGGATTAGCTAATCATGCATACATGGCATATTTTAATGGCTTGGAACACTCTGCCTTACGATTACGCTGAATGTTGCACTTATGAACAATCATTCGATTATGATGATGACCTGGATCTTCATGCCCTGCGATTACACTGAATGTTGCGTTGATGACCACCACATCATCGCTGGATGTTTTACCCGGCACCGACCGTCCGGATGTTTTACCCGGGTCGACGATTGCATGGGGACCCGACTGGATGATGTTTCCCAGGTTCGATGATCGCACGGATGAGCATCCCCGGGGCGATGATTGCATACTTCACGCATCCATGCACATAATAAGATTTGCATCATGTATTGTTTTGTATGCTTTATTTTATAACTATGCTTACCTAATGCGGCGGTGTGTAATCTTGAGGGGAGTTCACACTGAGTTGGCCACTCATCCATCAAATATATAACCGCACATGTAAGCGCGGTGGCTCCAACGACATTCATGTTCATATTGATGAGGAGCAGGCTATGGTTGATAAGGGTGCATGATTATATTTGCTAAGGGTTGCTACATGATTTCATATCTCAAATTTGTTGTAATTTACTTTATTTCACATGAAATATTATTTCATTTTGTAATTGTAAGAATGGGGACATTGGTTTGTATAAGTCATTATGGGCATTCTCTTGTATATTCTAAATGATAATGGAACTTCCCTTTATGCTTACTTGTCCATTCTACGCTCATCTGCTTACTCTGATAAAAGAAGAAAAAAATATATATTTGACTATCCTTTAAGGTTAACACTCGGGTTTTTGGGAAACGGGTTGTGTACTCGGGTTCTGAAGATCCGGGCTGTTACAGCTCACAAGCCTTGTAAAACTTATGAGTGTCCCTGAACATAGTGGGCCAGTAAAAGCCACACGATAGAATCTTGGCCGTGGTCTTTTTAGTAGAAAAGTGACCACCATAGGGCTGGGAGTGACAGACGGAGATGACACTCTGATGCTCATCATCTAACACACATCTCCCTAAGATTTAGTCTGGGCAATATTTAAACAAATATGGATCGGCCAAGAAGAAGTTGTGCACCTCGTTAAAAAATTTCTTCTTATCTTACGCAGTCCAATGTGTCGGTATGAAACCCATGGCAAGATAATTAGCAATATCAGTGAACCAAGGTGAATAAGAGACTTTGAACAATTATTCACCAGGGAACATGTCATTAATATGTGTCGTCTCAAGGGAATCAGAGGAATTAAGGTGGGAAAGATGGTCAGCTACTACGTTCACTACTCCCTTTTTTATCTTTAATTTCTAAATCAAATTATTGGAGTAGAAGGATCCATCTTATCAGGCGAGGCTTAACATCATTCTAAGCAAGAAGATACTTGAGCACCACATGATCTGTGTAAATAATTATCTTGGATCCGATCAAGTAGAACCTAAATTTGTCTAAGGCGAATACTACGGCTAAGACACTACAAGAAAAATGGGCAAGGGCTACGGCAAAAAATTGTAGTAAAAGGTCTTTTGCTATGGATATGATCCGTAACACGTCCGTCGCTATTTGTGGGGTAGCTAAAGGTATAGCTATGGATTATATTCGTAGCAATAGATACCAATAGCTATAGATTATATCTGTAGCAATAGATATTAACATCTACGAACTATATTTGTAGCTATATATACCAATAGCTACGGATCACATCCATACCAATAGATACCAATAGCTATGGATTATATCCGTAGCAATAGATACTAAATAGCTACCAATAATATCCATAACAATAGATACCAATAGCTACAGACTATATCCGTAGTAATAAATACCAATAGCTACGGATCATATCCGTAATAATAGATACCAATAGCTACCAATAATATTCATAGCAATAGATACCAATAGTTACGGATTATATCCGTAGCAATAGATACGAATAGCTACGGATTATATCTATAGTAATATATACCAATAGCTACGGACAAAAGCCGTAGCTATAGCTATGGATTATATTCAAAGCTATTTTTTAAAAAAATTGTAATAATACGACCTGTTTCCATTGCAAGAACCTACTATAATTGATAACTCATCTAAGCTTAATGCTGATAGAAATAGTACATAAAATATAATCAGAAAAAAAGTGATGCATTTATTACAAACAGTAATCAAATCATACAATACATCCTACATTTACATTTCTAAATAAACAATACTTCACTTTGCTCAACCTATCATAAGAATTACAATTAAGGTATGCCCTCAGGTGCAAGAAACAAATACACTCCAACATAGTAAACACCCTCCATATACATTCAATAATGCTCACATTTTTATAGAATTTTCTTCCTTTAGATGGTCAATTTCAGTAAATACAGAAGTTAGATCTTCTTCTTTCCTTGAAATTGTAGATGTAACTTCTATGGACTTTGACACAAGATTACTTTCAAGTTCTGAAACCCTTCCCTTAAGAAAATGAATTTCATCCTCCACTGACTTCTTTAGCTTGTTAGCTTGTATAAAACAGCATTTGTAGATACAATCAAACAAGCATGCCCTTCTACACATCTCAAAAGGAAGAAAGATAAAAAAAAAAATACTTATATATAAAGAAATCAAAATGTACCTACAAATCGTCTAAACTATGGAAAAATCCAACATAAGTAATGTGTTCAAACTTAGGATGAACTTTTAAATTCAAAACTCCAACTCAACCACACTAAAATATGTGACTTACTATAAAAAGTAAACTTACTATTTACAGACGATATCCATTCCTACTAGACTTCATGGTTTTCTACCAAAAGTATTTGCAGCCCCATTTGGCCTAACCACATTATTCTCCTAATTTTTCAGAGCCCGTTTCATGTTGGCACGTCTCCTACAACTCAGAAGGATCAAAAGTTATATGCGATCTAAAATTAACATTTATAGTAAAAATGAAAATAAAATGGACTTTTAACAATTCATCAAATAAAATCTCATAAATTTGGCGTGGGCAACCCGGCGTAATGGGGTTTATTTGCTAAAGTAGCTTCTCCTACCTAAAATAATATATGATATGTTGAAAAACTCATTCTGGTTTGCTAAAATGTTGTACGTGAGAAGACACCACAAAGTAAGATTCATTTGAGTATGCTTGCCAACAAAGCAAGATTTTCTTGTTTGTTGCCATGTGATTGGGCTACATTATTACATCAATCGGGTTTGGGTTCGGGATTGGGTTTAGGTTTGGGTATTCAAGTTTAGGTTTAGGTTTAGGTTAGGGAGTTGAGATTAGGTTTAGGTTAGGGAGTTGAGATTAGGATTAGGTGTAGGTTTAGGTTTAGGGATTTAAGAATACATTTAGGTTTTAAGTCTAGGTTTAGGTTTTAGGTTATCGGTTTAGGTTATAGGTTTAGGTTTAGGTTTAGGTTAAGGTTAGGTTATAGGTTATAGGTTATAGGTGATATGTTAAGGTTTAGGTTATAGTTTTTGGTTTAGGTTAAGGTTATAGGTTTAGGTTTAGGTTATAGGTTTAGGTTAGGGTTTAGGTTTAGGTTATATGTTATAGGTTATAGCTTTAAGGAATTAAGAATAGGTTTAGGTTTAGGAAATCGGATTCGGGTTCGGGATCGGGTTTCGGTTTGGGTTTTCAAGTTTAGGTTTAGGTTTAGGTTAGGGAGTTGAGATTAGATTAGGTGTAGGTTTAGGTTTAAGGATTTGAAAATACATTTATGTTTTCGGTTTATGTTTAGGTTTTAGTTTATAGGTTTAGGTTTAGGTTTTAGGTTTAGGTTAAGGTTAGGTTATAGCTTATAAGTTTAGGTTATAGGTTATAGGTTATAAGTTAAGGTTTAGGTTATAGGTCTTGGTTTAGGTTAAGGTTATAGCTTTAGGTTTAGGTTTAGGTTATAGGTTTAGGTTAAGGTTTAACTTTAGGTTATACGTTATAGGTTATAAGTTATAGCTTTAAGGAATTGAGAATAGGTTAAGGTTTAGGTTCAGGAAATTGAGTTCGGGTTTAAGTTTAGGTTTTCAAGTTTAGGTTTAGGCTTAGGTTAGGAGTTGAGATTAGGATTAGGTGTAGGTTTAGGTTTAGGGATTTGAGAATACATTTAGGTTTTAGGTTTAAGGTTTAGGTTTAGGTTTTAGTTTATAGGTTTAGGTTATAGGTTTAGGTTTTAGGTTTAGGTTAAGGTTAGGTTACTGAGGTTATAAGTTTAGGTTATAGGTTAAGGTTTTGGTTTAGGTTAAGGTTATAGGCTTAGGTTTAGGTTTAGGTTTAGGTTTTAGGTTTAGGTTAGGTTTAAGTTATAGGTTTAGGTTAGTTTAGGTTATAGGTTATAGCTTTAGGGAATTGAGAATAGGTTAAGGTTTAGGTTTAGGAAATCGGTTTCGGGTTCGGGATCGGGTTTAGGTTTGTGTTTTCAAGTTTAGGTTTTGGTTTAGGTTAGGGAGTTGAGATTATGATTAGGTGTAGGTTTAGGTTTAGGGATTTGAGAATACATTTAGGTTTTAGGTTTAGGTTTAGGTTTAGGTTTAGGTTTAGGTTTAAGTTAAGGTTAGGTTATCGGTTATAAGTTTAGGTTATAGGTTATAGGTTATAGGTTAAGGTTTAGTTTATAGGTTTTGGTTTAGGTTAAGGTTATAGGTTTAGGTTAAGGTTAAGGTTTAGGTTTAGGTTATAGGTTTAGGTTAAGGTTTAGGTTTAGGTTATATGTCATAGGTTATAAGTTATAGCTTTAAGGAATTACGAATAGGTTAAGGTTTAGGTTTGGGAAATCGGGTTCAGGTTTGGGATCGGGTTTAGGTTTAGGTTTTCAAGTTTAGGTTTAGGTTTAGGTTAGGGAGTTGAGATTAGGATTAGGTGTAGGTTTAGGTTTAGGGATTGGAGAATTCATTTAGGTTTTAGGTTTAGGTTTAGGTTTAGGTTTTAGTTTATAGGTTTAGGTTTAAGTTTTAGGTTTAGGTTAAGGTCGGGTTATAGGTTATAGGTTATAGGTTATAGGTTACGGTTTTGGTTTAGGTTAAGGTTATACGTTTTGGTTTAGGTTTAGCTTTAGGTTTAGGTTTAGGTTTAGGTTACGTTTAAGTTATAGGTTTAGGTTAGTTTAGGTTATAGGCTATAGCTTTAGGGAATTGAGAATAGGTTAAGGTTTAGGTTTATGAAATTAGGTTCGGGTTTGGGATTGGGTTTAGGTTTGGGTTTTCAAGTTTCAGTTTAGGATAAGTAGTTGAGATTGGGATTAGGTGTAAGTTTAGGTTTAGCGATTTGCGAATACATTTATGTTTTAGGTTTATATTTAGGTTATAGGTTATAAGTTTAGGTTTAGGTTAATGTTATAGGTTTAGGTTATAGGGTTTGGGTTCGGGTTTAGGATTGGGTTTAGGTTATATGTTTAGGTTATAAGTTATAGGTTTAAGTTACAGGTTTAGGTTTAGGTTAGGTTATAGGTTATAGGTTTAGGTTATAGGTTATAGGTTAAAGTTTAGGTTATAGGTTAAGGTTTAGGTTTAGGTTTAGTGTTTAGGGTGTGGTTTAGGTTAAGGGTGTGGTCCCTGCAAATACAGATATAAACACGGCCTGTCCAAATGGTCAGGCCCCTCCAATGCTGTCCATAGAAAATGGACAGCTTCATCATGGTTATAACAACAATTTCCACCTTCCACGGACCCCCGTTCAATATCCGGATAGCTCTAACACACATCCGGATCTGCTTCATTAATTTTGAGATAATATATAAACATGGGGTTGTCTAAATGGTCAGGTCACTCATATTGTTATCTATAAGAAATGGACAGCTTCATCATGGTCATAACAACGGTTTCCACCTTCCAGGGACCCCCACTCAGCATCCGTATAGATCCGACACACATCTGGATCTACTTCATCAATTTCGAGATAATATATAAACATGGGTCTGTCCAAATGGCCAGGCCACTTCATCAATGAATCATATAGTATGAAGGAAAGAAGACTCACCAATTCAGCTAGCAAGGAGAGAAAGTGTGAGTTCTTAGAATGTCTCCCTTTCTTTGAATAATGGATGCATATTCCACAATGCAATCTGAGAATGAGTAAGTTTTTTAGTTTATCCGACAATGTATATGGGCATAGATTTACAAATAAAGATTTTAAAGATCATAAAATAGAGTAAATGATTATATTAACTTCCAAGTATCAATTAAGAAGAAAAATGTAAATGATGATGGGAAAGAAATCTCGATATATTAAATTATTGTACTTATCGATAGTTGGAATTGTGGTAACAATCTCCCCCAGCTTGAGCTTGAGTCCATTTTCTATTACAATTATCGAAATCAATACAAACTTACAACAATAGGTACCAGGTCTTTGGTCCATGGATGATCCACAATAAAATGTACCATTTACCATGAACTCAAACCATATATTATCCATACCTTAATTGGACTCACTACAAGGGTAATCTTTCAATGATGGCCCACTACTTCTGATAATCACTATAGGGGTAAGAAAATTACAAATAGTAAGACTCATGAGATGATATATGTACAAATAGTGACAATACTATATGGTAATGACAGGAGGCTTAGTCATCAAATTATTTATGAAGGGTAGGAAAAAATAAAGATAAAATAAATAGTTAAAAACTTTACCATTTCAATATTGAACCTTGTAGTGGTAACATTGATCCGTGGGGCTAAAAATACATCAGCCTACATATAAAAATCTCAAGTTAGTTGGGCCTTTGAGGTCCTCAAATGATAGTAGAAGAAGCCAAAAAACTATTGAAATTAACCATCGAGTATTTTAAAAATCTCTCTCAGAAAATAAAGGAAAAGTACACAACTCACCTTGATGCCCATTCTCCCTCCTCCTTTACCCGGGTTTAGGAGCGGCAATGCAATGAGTTGCGTTGGCGGAGTTAAAAAAGGGGTTTAGGCTCCATTTGGTTTGTGACGACCAAATGGAGTCTAATATATTTAAATATAGAGTATAAAATTCATTCAAAATTACAAAAACCAAACCAAACAACATATAGAGTAATAAATAAATAAAAAACAAGTGAAATATCAATATAAAGTAACTAAAAACCAAACCAAGTTCTGAGTTCATCAATATAAAGTAACTAAAGTGGTAAATTAGTTCAAAATTAACCAAAAAAAATAAACGAAACATCATATAAAGTAACTAAAAAAATCATCAACACTAAGTTCAATTATAGAGTACCAAATTTGTTCAAATTATCAAAATCTCAAAGATTCCTTCCCCCATTGCACAAGTGATCCCGGACCGACCTCTCCAAGTGTAGATGCAAACCCTTCTTCTTTCCACAAACGAGTGTCAGGATGTATAATATCTATCAGGGTAATAACAAAAGCTCCCTCCTCCAATAGTTCGCAATGGACAACTGCATTTAGATTAACTTCACATACTTGACCACGAGCAACTACATCACGATTTCCCCAACCAAGCAAGTCGCATCTCTTACCGATATATAACATCCGGCTACATGTACACATATAAAATGGCATTAGTATTGTTATCGTTTATAAAATAATTGTAAGTTCAATATAGTAGCAAATTTACACTTGCATACCGACGATGCCTGAGCAGATTTAACAATTGTTGGTGATGAGAGGTTTTGAGTAGATTGTGTGTGTTGCTGCATCTCCATCCAGGCCTCCATCTTGGCCAATGATTTCTTTATATCAAATATCTTCTGCACCAAGCTCTCTTTCTTTTATCAAATTCTTTACCTTTGAATGGGCGGGGGTTGACATCTTTAGTCCTTTCTTGGTTATTGAGCAACCTAGACCCCGCATTCGCCCTCTACTGTCAAAACCAACCAATTGTAAAACATTGCAAATCAAGTTATTAGAAAATTCATAATTACCCTGAATCTCACTGTAATTTTTAAATTTTATTATTACTTGTGTAAGGGCATCATCAACGGTTGTAATCTTAGAAGAAGGATTGCTAGAATAAAGCTCATCTAATTTTTCCTGCGATAAAATATAAATAAATGTAAAATAATTTAAAGTTATACATTAACATCTCAGAAAGGTACTGGTTAGTGGTAGAAGGGGATGTACTTACAACAAGGTCAGGATACTGGACAACTTTGCCCTTGCTTGTATGGGCTCTTAAGTAAACATCACATCTACCTATCTCGGCATCAGAGGTAAGATTCCTCTCCTTCGCCTTTGGCACTTACATATTAATGGAGTGATATGAGTGATAATTCAAAGGTAAATTCAATATTAAACTATAATACCTATATTTATAAATAAATAATACATACCATCTGATGGCGAATAACGGCCATGTTATTCCTCCTAAGACATGTAGGTTCTTTTAGCTTGGACCGATTGACTTTATTCATTTCGCTTGCTCTCTTGAATTCCTCAGTGTTATGTTGATTCACAAAGACTAACCAATCCTCTATAAGGATACGACGAGAGGGAGGGGGAGGAAGGGGGGTGGAGGGAAGGTAGGACTATCTCTCACAACTGCAAGATACTTGTCTTTAATATATTTTGCAGTCAACCTTTTCTTGTAATTCCACCATGTTTCCTTAATGCGTTTTATTATGTATGTAAGACTCGCATCCTAACTTTGACCCTCAAACTAATAAGCCCGTGACAATGACTCTATGATCATTTGAATGTGTGCATGAGGCACCTGGCGAAAGTCCTAGTATCTGATCGGGATATGAGTACGAGTGAGGATACCGATATGCGATGTAAATTACTTTTGTTCAGGATTCGGTCGCCCAAATTTATTCGTCTTTAGGACTTTTTTCCTATCATGTTGCTCATGTAAAAAAGCACCCCTAGTAAGACCTCTCTTTCTCGACGAAGAAGAAGAAGCTGACACAACAACATAAAAAGAATAACAGTTATAGATACACATTGTTGATTACCGCCAATATATAAGAAAATTGAAATTTACATATCTAATTAAGAAGAACTATCATATTACCTTTGGTCTTATTCACTTCTGTAGTCTCGGTCAAGTGCACACCCAATGTAATGACTCCAAAATTTCCGAACAATGGCCCGAGTACCACCTCGACCAGAAATCACTTAGGATTAAATCCATTAGAAATTTAACAAAGTTAACTAAGTGCTAAGCTATATTAGCCATGAAATCCATTTGAATCATTTTAAATACTATCTGCAAGACCCAAAACTTGTAGAATCATTGACACTAGGTTACCCTAAAATCTAGGATCAAACTCATTACCCGACTGCTCTCGGGGGCACATTGAAACTCCGTATTGGGTCTAGACCGCACATCGGGAGTCCGAATAATATGAAGTTAAGGACTTGGGACCGCCTCATTGGGCTTAACAACCTTCTCAAAAATCAAATCCAGACAGTGTCCCATGGCTGTTCGCTTGAGTCCGGAGCGAGGAGTGTGAAAACACTTATTTTTCTTTACAAATAAATATCTCAAATAGTAATCTGAGACTTGTTACTTGCGAACACTTTTTAAGCGACCAGACCATCAGAATCTGACCCAAATACACCCTCGGATCAAGAAAAATTTCATAAACATATCCATGTACTTGAAATTTCAGATCGAGTTTCACTGACCGTTGAACTGAAACTGGTCCGCCATGCGTGATCTGGGAATCCAACTGAAACGAAAACTTAACTCCACCTGGATCCAAGGTTGGTGAGCTTAAGTCTGACCTTTAGCTCAAGGAGGCCCGCTAGAAGTGCTCCGTTGAGCTGGAAAGGAGTTGCTTTGGTTATAACCTAAGTATACCTTGACCATAAATTTATTTTAGTGTATTTTTAGGCTATATAAGGACCTTAGAACCCTCTCTCTCATAGCCATATGAATTTAAGAGAAACCCTAGAGAGAGAAGAGAGAAGAGAGAGAGAGAGAGAAAGAGTGTGAGAAGTGGGAAAAACTCCCTATTACTATCCCCTGCCGCTACCCAACCTGCACCACCCCATTCTCATCGCTTTTCCGGTGATTCCGACTTCGTTTCTAGGTAAGAAACCCTAACCCTAATCTGTTTTGGAGTTGTAAAGGTTGTAGGTTATGAAATAGCTAACCTATTTCATTCTATAGGCTACCAAACTGCCGAATATGGAAGCTTGGCAAACCTATCGCATTCGTTACGATTCTACGACTAAAGGTGAGGACTTTAGGTGTATAGGTTATGATTTTCAATGCTTTCAATGTCAGATAATGATAGATTCATGATCTGTATGTAATTGCACATGTACAAAGTGCTGTCTGTTTTCCGTTTCAATTAGACATGAAGAATATGAAATTTTACGTACTCTAGGTATTTGTAGAAAGTACCGTATACGTATAAATTTTAGAAATGTGTTTGCCATGATTATTTGTTGTATGAATATGTTATATATGGATAAAATATTATTTGGCAAAAGGACTCACCCTAATACATGTTTTGTAAATATACAATATGTATGTTGAAATAGTGTATTCTAGAAAGTACCGTATACGTATAAATTTTAGAGATGTGTTTGCCATGATTAATTGTATTATAAATATATCATATATGGATAAAATACTTGTTTGGCGAAAGGACTCGCCCTAATACATGTTTTGCTAATGTACACTATGTATGTTGAAATAGTGTATTCTAAGTGTTTGTGAAAATGCTTGTGAGAGTAAGTGTTTGGATGATGGTGTCTTAGGTAGGTGTTGAGATGGGATTCTCAACTACCTTAGAGGCGTGTATGATTTCCTCCATGTTGGTTGTTTACTTTAACTGCTTACTTATGAAATATGTGTTTGTATTTCCTGTTTATATGGTGTTTTATAACATGCTTTATGATATGCTTCTTAACATGCTTGAATTACTTTGTTTAATATGCTTTATTTTACATGCTCTAAATAAGGATTGATTGAGTTTGGGACTACGTTTATAGTCCAGACAATCGGTACCAAACTTGAGATCGTGGTTGAGATTCATTTCACCACGTAAGATGTGTTTGACGAACCCAAGTCGTACTTCAGTTGGCGACAGTGGTTAGGCCACGCGAAGTGCTTATGCACTTTATGTCGTTTAGTTGATTGTGCGCTCGAGCTAGTTAGGCTCGTCAAGTAACCCGATATGTCTTATGTATGTTCACCATGTTTGGACGCTACTGCTTGAATCTAGGGTACCAAACTTACCAGTGGAATCCCGTTAAGACTCATGAGTCGGGCATGGTGGTATGGGACACCGTGGTCGAGCTGTCGGCCTACGCTGAGGCCACGTGCCCCCCCCCCGTACTGACCAGTGAGCAACCAGACTCGTGAGCCAATTGTAGTGGTATGGGACACTATATTCGTGTTGTCGGCCTACACTGATTGGTGACGAGCCCTTTGTAGTGACCTTAAGCATACTCTTAATTTGCGGTGAGGCGACGAGTTTTGCCGCTATGTATAGAGTATGAACTAGGCCTGTATCAGCTTAGTGATGAACTATTAAAGAGGTGATGGAGGAGTAGTGTAACCATTGTGTGTAACAGCCCTGACAGCCTTTGCAGTGACCTAGAAACACATTATCGTATGAGATTAATCAGGACTGACGACCTTAGGACTGACGACCCTAGAATGGATCATGTTTGGGAATGATACAAGAGAGGTACCTTAGTTTCCCAATCTTGCTGTTTGAAATAGACTAATAACAACTCGGTAATCATGTTCATCATCGTACTGCATGTGCTTAGAAGATGTGGAGCACTGAGGAATGAAAGCATGCTGCGGACGTAAGATGGTGTCGCATGAGGGAGTATGTGGTGAGGGCATGCATCACGACTGCATTTCATACTTACATTAATAAGAGTAGTTATGATTGTTCGATTATACTGCTTTATCATTACTGCTTGACTGCATTGATAACATGTTAACCTATGCTTTATTGTTCCACTGAGTTAGCTACTCACTCCTACGTTATGGGACGGTGTTGTACACACCAAGCAAACTCTATCTTATGTGCAAATGAGCTGACTACTCAGGAGGCTGAGCCAGACTGTGACGAGGACCAGGACGAGTTCTCATTTATACAATTTGCTAGTGGCTTTGACTAGACTGTCGGATCGACGGGATTTACAGGACTTATTTCCTTAGTTGTACTTTTGACATTTTGTTCATAAAACAGATATATGTATATGGTGACTCAGATGGGTTCATACTCTGGAGATGTTGATGGTTTTGTTTCTTTTACATGCATATATATACAGTTTCAGTCTTCCGCTTGCCTTTATATAATTGATCTGGAGTATGAATTACTGTTTTGGTATAATCTCACTCGTGTTTATTATACTAACACAGACAACATTTAATCATCATTATCTATGTTGCATAAGTGATGTTTTGGAACTCGAGAGTTGAGTTGCTACTCAACCCTCGAATTTCAGGGCGTTACAAGTTGGTATCAGAGCATGATTTTGATTAAACTGGACCTAAGTTATGTTCCCACGACGTACGCTGATGCCTTTTTGACTTAGGAGGGTGCATGAATAATGTAGTAACAGTCTTAGGCATCCCAGTTTTGTCCAACGATAAAGTTCACTAAAATGAACGCCGAAATCGAGTCTGTACTCAACCTTGGTGGCACGGGTCGACTTTAAAACACTTCCAGGCCATCAAATAACAGGTCTGGATCGCAATTCACCCAATCCCAACAGTTGAAATTCAGTAAAATACTGTTATGTATTAGAATATACTCGAATGGACCCGAAACGACTCGAAACGGAGTTGGGGGCCACACGATACAATCTTGTAGGACCCAGGATAGACCTAGGGTGTATTTGACACCTGGGGAAGATGGTGAACATTGCCCTACCGCGGTGGTGCCACGCCTGGCCCACTGGACCTCGGCGAAACTGCGGTCACCGCGGTCAGGCCCATCGGATTTGGTTGGGCCGGGTCTGGTCAGGGTCGGCTCGACCTCAGGACTCATGTGGGACCCGCGAAATCATGTGGGGGTCCCTATTTTATTTCGTCAGCCCCCCTCTCCTCATTTCCACCCTTCCAAGCCCTCTAAATTACTTTTTCTCTCTCAACTCTCCTTTTTAATTAGTAAAACCCTTAATTTCGGTCACAACCCACCCATCTCCTTCATTCACAGCAACCCTACCTCCCTATCCTCTCCATTTCTCTCTCATTTAAGCCCATACACTCCCTATTTTGTCTCAAAATCGTGCACACCCCCTACCCCACTTCATTTCTTCTTCTTTCTTCTTAAACCTTGGTCGTTTGGGCCTCTACAACCGCTGTTGGAACCCAAGCTCGTGGTGAAGCAAGGAGAGCAACCCTTTCTCTCTCTTATCGACACTTTCCATGGCTTTCTTTGCCATTGTTTCAGCCATTTTCTCCGTCTCCACCGTCCTTTCTCTTATGGGAAAGAGGAAGACCACTGCAGATGAAGCTGGGCCTAGCCATCCAACCCCCTCGAGGAGAGAAGTGGACATTGAAGCTAGCCTAGTACGGTTCGGGAGTATAGGTCAAAGCGGGACCTAGATCCCCAACTTTCGATCAAAGATGCTTTTCCGATAGGCCTCAAATACGGTTGTTTTGTTGACCGTAAGATAATGTTTGAAGCTCAGGTGGATGAAAGGATATTTGGGCTACACCCGATAATGGACTGCTTGGTGGACATCAAATGGGGTCCTATATTTGAAGGCGAGTCTCCTATATGTGAGAACACGGTTCGTGTCTTCCATGACCATATCGTAGACCCATCATTGGAGCCTCTTCAGTTTACAGTCTCTGTGAGGGGCATAAGGCGCACAATTATTGTGGTTGAGATGGCTCGGATCATGAACATCCCACATGGTGAAGTGTTTCTTAATGACAACTTCTCCAGGAGTGCACGAGAAAGGATCGTAGTACGCGATACCTTTGTGGTCGATGGGTTTCTTGGACGCGAGGAAACTGTCTTTCGTCGTCAAAGTTGACAGATGACTTCCGTCTGCTCCACCACATTTTCACATATAATGTGTATCCACGGTCGGGTAACTGCACAGAGTGTACTCGGTTGATGATGGACTTCCTATACAGGATTGGGCATGGGGATAACTTATGTCTGCCCACGTTTGTCCTATTTCAGATACTCCAGGTCGTTCGATCTGTTAGGAATGACCTTTCACTTCCATTTGGCCACCTGATATGTAAGATGGCTCTTGATGTCGGCTATAGGCTTAACATGGAATACCTTGTGCCAGTCTGGGTCATAAGTGAGGCTACACTTAACAACATGAAGATCGGCCCTCGACAACGGCAAGCTCGACTTGACGAGTATGGAGATGAGTCAGATAGCGCCGGTGAGGAGAGTGTTGACCTCGAGGCAGGAAGCTAAGAGGGAAGCGGTGATGAGATACAGGAAGAGGAGGATGAGGCTCAAGATACTGAGGAGAGCTCTCCTCCTAGAGCACCAAAGCCGGACGCTGCTCAGGCTGCGAGAGATGCTCGTATGGTTCGTATTGAGGATAACCAGGCCGCCCTGCGGCAAGAGATTGGTCAGGTTCGGGCTGAGCTTGGTGAGACCCGAGCCAAGCTTGAGGTGACCGAAGCCTACATGAAGAGAAGTTTTAAGAAGGTGTCTCGCACATTGAAGACCATCTTGTGCTGTGTACAGGACAAGGATGCTCCTCCTCCATCGCCTGATTCGGATGCATAGTCATCCAAGTTGTTGTTTGTAGTTGTTTTGGTTACCGCATTAGGCGGTTTATGTTTTCAGGTTGATGGATGTAGTAGTTCGTAGTAGGTTTTTGTAGTAGTTGAAGCATGGTTGTATTAGCTCCCCTACATCTTCTGTCATGATTCATGTAACTCTGTATTTCATGTATTTTGACAATTTTGGTAATGAAATACATACAACCTCTTTTGCTATGATGTGTGTGAAATGCTTAAGTAATTACGTATTGTGTTACCATGCTTTATCTCACAAGCGATGTACCCTATTATGACCTATACATACTATGGGAAACAGGGTCATCCTGTCGGGAGTTGTTTTGCGCGGATGAGGGATAACGAGTTCTCTCCGCCGCAGATGATTGGTCGTTCTCGCCCATAGGCTATATCGACTCCACCACTTTCGGCACCTGCACATCCGTCTTTGAGACCACCTGCACCTTGTTTCCGGCCGCCTCAACGGCCCATGGTACCTCAGCCTAACCGACCGAAGCAGGTGCGTGTTCATGCGCTTATAACAGAGGAACCAGATACTGCACCTTCAGCGCCTATGGCCTTTGAGGTCACTGCACACGTTCAAGGTACTCCCGTTTTCTTATTGGTGGACACTGGGTCCACTACCTTTATGATTTCATGCATGGTAGTTAAGCGACTGGGTTTAGTTACTGCTCCTATGAGAGGAGTGAGGGTTATCACGGCACAGAGACTTCATCTGAGGTTACTCGTATGTGTGAGGGCTGCCCGATAGACTTGGGTGGCAGAGTGATACTAGTTGACCTGATTGTCGTCCCCCTATTCTATTATGACGTTACTTTGGTATGGATTTGATCACTAAGATGCGAGCCGAAATCGACTGCGAGACTAGGGTGGTGACAGCCTATGGACTTGATGGCATGGCCTTTACTTTTCCTGTTCAGGTCAATCACGCTACTCGGTTGTGATGTTACGCTTCTTCATTAGAGGTTACTGATTTTTCGATGCTTGAGGATATGCCTGCAGTTCAGGCTTTTGCGGACGTTTTTGCACTGATTCCTGGGTTGCCACCTCGACGTGAGATCGACTTCATCATTGATCTTACGCCCGGTGCGACACCCGTCTCTTTACCAACGTATCGCATTCCTCCATGTGAGATGGAGGAACTGTGGAAACAGATTGATGAGCTAGTAGAGAAGGGCTTTATACGACCTAGTGTGTCTCCCTGGGGAGCACCTGTACTGTTTGTGAAGAAGAAGGATGGCTCACTATGGTTGTGTATTGATTACCGTAAGTTGAACCAGGTCACTGTGAAGAACAAGTATCCTTCACCTAAGATAGATGATCTGTTTGATCAGTTGAAAGGGGCAAAGTATTTCTCGAAGATCGATTTGCAATCAGGGTACCATCAGTTGCGCATCAGAGATGAAGACGTGCATGCAATTGCATATGTACAAAGTGCTGTCTGTTTTCCGTTTCGATTAGAGATGAAGAATATGGAATTTTACGTACTCTAGGTATTTGTAGAAAGTACCATATACGTATAAATTTTGGAAATGTGCTTACCATGATTATTTGTTGTATGAATATGTTATATATGGATAAAATACTTGTTTGGCAAAAGGACTCGCCCTAATATATGTTTTGCTAATATACATTATGTATATTGAAATAGTGTATTTTAGAAAGTACCATATACGTATAAATTTTGGAGATATGTTTGCCATGATTAATTACTATATGAATATATTATATATGGATAAAATACTTGTTTGGCGAAAGGACTCGCCCTAATACATGTTTTGCTAATGTGCACTATGTATGTTGAAATAGTGTATTCTAAGTGTTTGTGAAAATGCTTGTGAGAGTAAGTGTTTGGATGATAGTGTCTTAGGTAGGTGTTAAGATGGGATTCTCAACTACCTTAGAGACGTGTATGATTTCCTCCATATTGGTTGTTTACTTTAACCGCTTACTTATGAAATACATGTGTTTGTATTTCCTGTTTATATGGTGCTTTATAACATGCTTTATGATATGCTTCTTAACATGCTTGAATTACTTTGTTTAATATGCTTTACTCTACATGCTCTAAATAAGGATTGATTGAGTTTGGGACTACGTTTATAGTCCAGACAATCGGTACCAGACTTGAGATCGTGGTTGAGATTCATTTCTCCACGTAAGATGTGTTTGACGAACCCAAGTCGTACTTCAGTTGGCGACAGTGGTTAGGCCACGCGAAGTGCTTATGCACTTCATGTCGTTCAGTTGATTGTGCGCTCGAGCTAGTGAGGCTCGTCAAGTAACCTGACATGTTCTATGTATGTTCACCATGTTTGGACGCTACTGCTTGAACCTAAGGTACCAAACTTACCGGTGGAATCCCATTAACCATGGTACCTCGATCCGATAAGACTAATGAGCCGGGCATGGTGGTATGGGACACCATGGTCGAGCTGTCGGCCTACGCTGGGGCCACGTGCCTCCTCGTAATGACCAGTGTGCAACCAGACTCGTGAGCTGATTATGGTGGTATGGGACACTATATTCGTATTGTCGGCTTATACTGATTGGTGACGAGCCCTTTGTAGTGACCTCGAGCATACTCTGAATTTACGGTGAGGCGACGAGTTTTGCCGCAGTGTATAAAGTTTGAACTAGGCCTGTATCAGGTTAGTGATGAACCGTTAAAGAGGTGATGGGGGAGTGGTGTAACCATTGTGCGTAACAAACCTAGCAGCCTGTGCAGCAACCTAGAAACACATTATCGTATGAGATTAACTAGGACTGATAACCCTATAATGGATCATGTTTGGAAATGATACAAGGGAGGTACCTTAGTTTCCTAACCCTGCTGTTTGAAATGGACTAATAACAACTCGGTAATCATGCTCATCATTGCACTGCATGTGCCTGGAAGATGTGAAGCACTGAGGAATGAAAGCATGCTGCGGACGTAAGATGGTGTCGCATGAAGGAGTATGTGGTGAGGGCATACATCACGACTACATTTCATACTTGCATTGATAAGAGTAGCTAGGATTGTTCGATTGTACTGCTTTATCATTACTGCTTGACTGCATTAATAACATGTTAACCTATGCTTTATTGTTCCACTGAGTTAGCTACTCACTCCCGCGTTACGGGACAATGTTGTACACACCAACCAGACTCTGTCTTAGGTACAGACGAGCTTACGACTCAAGAGGCTGAGCTGGACTATAAAAAAGACCAAGACGAGTTCTCATTTATGCAGTTTGTTTGTGGCTTTGACTAGACTGCCGGATCGACGGGATTTACAGGACTTATTTCCTTAGTTGTACTTTTTACATTTTATTCATAAAACAGATATATGTATATGGTGACTCAGATGGGTTCATACTCTAGAGATGTTGATGGTTTTGTTTCTTTTACATACATATATATACAGTTTCAGTCTTCCGCTTGCCTTTATACAATTGATTTGGAGTATGAATTACTGTTTTGGTATAATCTCACTCATGTTTATTGCACTAACACAGACAACATTTAATTATCATTATCTATGTTGCATAAGTGATGTTTTAAAACTCGAGAGTTGAGTTGCTACTTGACCCTCGAATTTCAGGGTGTTACACCCAATGCCTCTGGTTGTGAATCCATGTGCCTGTTCAAATTAAAATAAAATAAAAACTAATGATTAATACAATAATTTGGATAACAGATAAAGTATAAACAATTCACTACATTATCCATACCTTGATTGAATTTCCTCCAATAAATATTATATTGTTACATGCTTAGAAAATATAAACAATTCAAGAGATTCTCCTTGGTCACTTTCTTTTCTTTGTTTTCTCGACTACAACACTGATATCTTCAGGTTCATTGAATATCAACTCATCAACAATTACTAATGAGGTGAGATTAGGTCCTGGATCGACATCAGTTACATCCTTAAATCATTCCGATAGATGGCATGTCTCTTCTTCAATAAAAATCTTTTTTGGAACCTCCAATACCATATGCCATTGAAGATTTTTTGGATCTCTAGAGTAGAAAACTTGCATGGCATGCTCCCTAAGAATGAATGGCTCGTCACCCAATTTGTCTGAACTGTGAAGACTGGACAAATTTAATAATCTCAGATTCGCTTCGACATCAAAAGAAACACCGTGATGCGTCACGTTCACCCAATCACACTTAAATAAGATGAGCTTGTACCCTGTTTTGTACTCCAATTGGATAATTCTACGAAGGACTCCGTAGTAAAGTTGATTTTCATCCACTGTATTCATATCCTTAGCACTAGATTGGAAGGTGGCCATAACCCCACTATTTTGGTTCGTTTTATTCTCCTCATAGTCCTTAGTGACAAAGAGAAAACCATTAATTCAATACTTATTGTATTGAGTACAAAAAGCTAGAGGTCCTCTCACTATATCTTTAAATTCTTTATCATCAGATTCGTTAAACTCTGGTTGCCTCTTCAACCAAGGTATGAATTCATCCTCGCTAGGCACCCTGTTGGTCCTCTTGTAACATCAGTGTAAAAAATCTTTGTGCTTCTCGCGCGTTATTTGATACCATTGTTATATTGAAATCACATAAAGTAGAGAAGATATATACAAATGAGCTAATTGTGCATACCCTTCCCACACATCATAGCTGGGATGACTCTTCAGTACCCATGTACGAGCCTATTCGTATTCGATACTCGTTAGAATAACACTTTGACCTGAACCTATTGGACCAACATCGTCATCATTGTTATAGTCATTAACGACATCTTGCAACTTTTGTAGTCCTAAAATGACTCCATCAAACCGTTTTTTCCAATTTTTTTAAGAGGCTTGTTTTTTGTTTTCCTCTATATTGGTTGCAATATATAATTGTCTCCTCTTAGATATATTGTTCTGCAATGCAACCCTTAAGTCACGTCTTGTTACGGACATAGGCCTTGAATGTCTTTATGAACTTGACAAAGATAATGATACATTACAAATACATACAACCGTAGATGTTAAGCCAGATTATTTTTACTAAACTTATAGCGTACCTTTCGAATGGATGCATCCATCGATAGTATACAGGACCACATATGTGAGCCTCATAAGCTAAGTGGATCAACAGATGCATCATCACGACAAGTATAGATGGAGGGCATATAATATCAAGATGATATAACATCCTAGCTATACCCCTCTCAAGAGTGAGAAGCATTTGAACGTCTACTATTGTCAAGCATAGGGTATTAAAAAAGGTGCAAAAGCTTGTAATTATAGGACGAATGACCTTCCTATCATTGAATGAATTTTGGATGAGAACTAGGAGCAAATGTTGCATCAACACATGGTAAGAATGAGACTTCATTCCCTTTAAATCCACGCAATCTCCCTTTATGATGATCTTCCAATTCGCACTAAAACAGATTGGAACACACAGGTTATGCAAAGTCTGGATGAAAAGCTTTTTCTCTTCTTTTCTTAAACAAAAAGGACATTGTTTCTGAATCATCTTGTCATTGCTCTTTTTAAGCCATAGATGCTTCTTAATTCCCAACCATTTCAAGTCCTTACGCGCATTAACATCATCCTTGGTCTTACCAGGTGTGTTCAACAATAAGGTGATAAGGATTTCACATATATTTTTTTTGACATGCATAATATCAAGGTTGTGACGCACTGAAATATCTTTCCAATACTCCAGATCAAATAATATAGACCGTTTGAAGAACCACGGTGATTCAACATCACCAGTTAGCTCTTGTCGGCCTCCATCAATACCCCTCATATTCCTCTTCTCAGTCTTCCCCCATTGCATATGCAGGTTTGCAGTCTGTCTTTTGACCTTGATCTCGTCCAGACGAATGGGTTGACATCGTATCTCCACCTTCTTATTGAATGTGCCAACACTTGTGTCCTTCCTTGCCTGGTCTAACATTGGCAACCATCGTCTGTGACCCATATAAACATGTTTCTTTCCATATTGGAGTTGCAAGGAATCTGTGTTGGGACTACATATAGGACAACCATACTTACCCTTGGTCCTACAGCCAGAAACATTACCATATGCTGAAAAGTCATGGATTATCCAGAGAAAAATGGCACGCATCTTGAATTTATTTTTATGATAAGCGTCAAGCGTCGTGATCCCTTTATGCCATAAGTCTTGCAATTGATCAATCAATGGTCGTAAATAAACATCAATATCCTTACCTAGTTGTTATGGTCCCCCAATGAGCAAAGTTAACATAGTAAACTGAGGTTTCATGCAAAGCTTTGGTGGAAGGTTATATGTCACACACATAACATGCCATGAACTATGAGCTGTAGTCAAAGCACCGAATGGGTTTAACCCATCTGTAGTCAGGCCCAATCGAACATTGCGAGGCTCAGCTGAAAAATCCATATACTTCTCATCGAGATTTTTCCATGCAATAGAATCAGCTAGATTCTCCATCTTTTTAGGTTGTAATTTTATGGTTGAGTGCTAGGACATTTCTTTCACTAACCATGGCACACTGAACATTCTTTGTAGCCTTGGTGTTAATGAAAAATACCTTAACACCTTGACTGGTACTTTAGATTGTTTTTTCTCAACATTCATTTCTATCTTAAACCTAGGAGCTATACAAGTTAGACAACTGGTTTTCATCTCATTCTCTTTCTAGTACAAGATACAGTCATTTGGACAAGCATGGATCTTCACATAATCAAGACCCAACATTGTAATGATCTTCTTCGCTTGATAGGTATTAGTAGGGGCCATGTTACCGGAAGGTAATACCTTCTTTAGTAGTTCAAGGAGCTCTGTAAAGCTTTTTTCGCTTCACCCATGGTTCACCTTTAATTTGAAAAGTTGTACAATAAAAGTCAGCATGGTGAAATCTTGGGCACCTGGGTATAGCTCAGTCATTGCGTCTCGTAGATTTTCTTCAAACTCATCAGTTTCATTTTCCCCAAAGACGCCTTCGACTATAGGGATCACATTTGGCTCATCCTGTACAACTTCATCTAGGTTATTACCACCGAGTTCTTGAACAATCGCGTTGTAAACCTCATTTAAGTTTTGGACATTATGGTACTGCTGGGAATTTGATGCATATTCAGTACGCTTAGGTGATACATGCTCACCATGCATGTCCCAAACCCTATAACTTGAGTTGAATCCATTTTTCATTAGATGTATTTTCAAATCATCATAAGAAGCTGGTAATCGTAAACATTTGTAAGTGACGTATGGACAAAGAATGGTTTCTCTACTAGGAAGGTGTTCTCGTGCAAACTTCACAAAGCTTCTGATTCCAGAAATAAAACGAGGGTTCAGAAAACTTAGTGTCATCCACTCCTTATCTAATATAGTTGGATCCTGATTAACCACAGGGTTCATTTTGAACCTGTACCTTACGAAAAAAAAATTATTATTATTATTTTTCACCCATTCACAGATCTAATTATAAACAGATGCATCTATGACTATCATTGGAGTTTAGTCTTTGAATAGCTTTAACTTTTCATGGGAATATCATAAGGGACTTGGATTGCCTACTAACAGTGCTGTGTGGGTCACCATATGATGTATGTGTTTCATCCATGCAATTCATCCATTTTTCTACATCATGTTAGGGCATGAGACTGAAAAAAGGAAGATCCAAATCTTATGTGGATTACATAAGATGAAACAATGATTATTGAATGCCTATTCATTTTTGGGCTCATGACCCGCGATGATATGGAAAAATGAATGGACGATCAAGCTCAGGACCCACATCATGGAAAGTCTAGATTAATGACTGTTTATAGTATGAACAATATAAACCATCAATTTCCTTAGCCGTTGATTGGATAGTTAAGATCATCTAGTCGAAAGTGATTTTTTTGAGAGAGAGGGGCAATCAAGGATGGACTCATTTGATGGATTGCCCATATTGAGGGTTAGGACCAACCTAGATTTAGGTACAAGGCATGTTCCATCAGTATCGGGCAAGTGCTTGCCATCAATGAGATGTTTGAGAGGAATCCCACCATTGTTGAGAACTACGAAATTTGGTTGCGGTACCAGAGTAAAACTGGTTACCACAATATGTACAAGGAGTACCGGGACACCACTCTTAATGGTATGACGAGATTGCTTCTCGCCACAGGGTAAGGTCTCCTTGCATTCAGATCATCAAGACAGCTACCATACTTGATTCGCTTTGCAAGAGAGAGAATACCAAGCAATTTCATGATTCCAAAATCAAGTTCCCGTCGGTGTTCAAGAAGGTTAGGCTACCAACTAGGAAGCTTAAGACAACATTCAAGGCATCAAGGCCTAGCTAATTTATTCATGTAATTCTGATCAATGATGTCTGCGACTTTGTGTTGCCAGATCAGATTCGTTGAAACTATTAGAAAGTTGAGATGCTTCCAAGTTATTCGGGATTTTGGTCTTTATGGCATAAGCTTTTCTTTATTGTTTTTTATATTTTAGAAATTTTAAGTGTGGTTTAAGACATGATGGTGAATGATATTAACTTGTTTTTTATTTCTAAAAAAAAAAAAGGTAGAATGCATGTTCATGTATATGTAGTGCCAGACTTGGCACCAGGCTCATATGTTGGACATAAATGCCATTTTGACACATGTGGGGTCAACCTCTAGCATGGCATGTTCATGGGTTTGTATTAAGCATATCATGCATGACTTAATGGAAAGAATTAAGAATGATCAACATTGGGGACAAAGACTCCAAGGATCCTTACTACCTAAGGTCAAGAAGGCTATACAACTATCTTCAATTATAACCACAACACCACTACATGGCTAAAAGAGATTATTAACGCCCAACAATAACAACATGCTTGAAATCCATGGTTGAGAAGACGCTGCAACATCCTCAGAAACTCCTAGGTAATAAACACTTATCTTGCATCAAACTACAACAAACAAGAATCCAAACACAAATTTACCTCAAACAAAATTAATGACTTGATTGGAGACAACAATTCACCTCAACTTTTCCTCAAGTCCCAATCATGGATTGTTTAATCTATGCAAGATTCATGGTTTAGGTTTAGGTTATAGGTTTAGGTTTAGGTTAAGGTTATAGGTTTAGGTTTAGGTGTAGGTTATAGGTGGGTTATATAGGTTTAGGTTATAGGTTTAAGAATTCGGGCTTAGGTTCGAGTTCGTGTTTAGGTTTAAGTTTAGGGATTTGAGAATAGGTTTAGGTTTAGGTTATAGGTTATAGATTTATGTTTAGGTTTAGGGATTTGAGAATAGGTTTAGGTTTAGCTTTAGATTTAGGTTATAGGTTATAGGTTTAGGTTTAGGTGTAGGTTATAGGTAGGTTATAGGTTTGGGTTTAGGTTTAGGTTATAAGTTTAGGAATGTTCAAATACTTTTAATTGCATTAGTTCAGTTAGACAGTCTAATCAATTGATCTAAACTCTCTATAAGTGGTCATGGCTAATGGAATACTAAGATTCACAACTCGCAACTCTCCCTCCACCAATGGATGATGAGTCGAATATAAAGTTCTCAAAGATAATCAAAAGAATCCAAATCTCATTAACTAATTCATATATATGATGATTATAATATAGACTTGACAAAAAAAAAATAAAAATTCCAGAGAATGATGGTTGTATAAATTTCAATTCCTTGTATCCTTATCTCATTCCTTGGGAACTAAATTTCAATCTCACTGATGGATGCAGGGAAATATGATCAAGTTACAAATAATCCAGAGAATGATGGTTGTATAAATGTTGTTCTGCTTGTCTAAGATCCTTACTATGCATAGTAATGTCCATTCATAATAGCTGTTTGAGTTGATCTTGAACAGCGAGCTTTTTGACCCTCCTTAATCTTGATCAAATGTGAGGAAACATTATATATTATAAACTGAGACACATCTGTTTGGTTCTCAAGAGGCTGCCCTACTTATCACTCTCTTTTGCTGCATTTGGGTGCATGAGATGATTGCATCGTGAACAATCAGTTCAATTGAGATTAAATGAGATATTTTCTGGTGTTCATAATTAGGAAGCACGGCCCCCAAATTGGAGTTTTGTTCTTTCTATGTCTGAGATGTAATTGTAAATTGATGTGTATACCATCAATATGAATGGAAGGAAAATAAAGGAAAAGACAGTTGAGTTTTTTTCGCTCCATTAGACTAATAATTGCTATTCAATTTGGTAGTGCATCCAAATGCGCCCTGGCCTCCAGATGAGAGGGCACAAAATGGATGTCATTTGTAGGTTCTTGGATGAAAGATTGGTGAAAATGCACCTATCCATAGATTGGATGTGTTGTCGAATTGAGTTACAATTACTAGTCCATAGTAAAATGGAAATAACCAAGATATATGTTGAGGCCCGAGGCTTGAAATTCCAAGTTGCAATTAAGTGACTTAAAAGTTGAAATTTGTTAGAATCTAAGAACTATTTGAATAATGGGGTGTTTTGAATATCTGGAATCATAGGGAGTCTATCATTTCCATTTCTTTCTTTTAGCTTAGAGGGAGAGAGCTCTTCCCTCTAAGCTAGGGTTTTTGTTTCTTTAATTGATAAAAAATAAAAATAAAAAACCCTAGCTTTTCAGAGCTAGATTTCAACCATCGATGGACTCTCCTAGCTTAAATCTGGTCGACATCTACACCCGATATTGCGAGATTATATCAATAAATGAACATGCAAAATCAAAGGAGGACCTGGCTCTGCTTTCAAAGTTGGTTGACTCAAGAGGACAATCAAGTGACGGGAGTGTGATTTTTAATGACCTTTCCAAGCTCATGTCACTCCTAAACTTGACTGTAGATTCTCATTCATTCACATGTTTCTATGGGTTTGTGTTTTTCATTTGCCGTGAAAATGGGCAAAAGAACATCGGTGTAAGAAGGGTTGTAGCTGTGTGGAGATTAGTTTTGACGGGAAGGTTTTGACTTCTTAACTAATGGTGTGAATTTGTCGAGAAACATCATCGGCATAATATTTCTGAGGACACTTAGCAACAACTTCTACCATTTAGTAGATGCATACATGAGGATCTTGAAGGATATGACCCTAAAGGTGCTTGGCTATTCTCATTGATGAATTTGTTGAGCATATGTACAGAATAACTAAATCCAACAGTTGCAGCACACGGAACATTTCTGGTGATTGTGGTGAAATGGAAACACAACCATGCATGCCTGGTTCATATGCTGGACTAAGAGTGCTTCCTAGTATGAAGAGGAAATCTCTTGCCGCTATCTATGGAAATGAAGCACTGAACTCTTGGTACTCAATGAAATCAGAGCATTTCTCAAAATGCCACGTAACAGGCAAATTCCTGTTTTTGATAAATGGGCCTCCCAGGAGACCAACTCATCAAATGATCATGTGGAAGTGAACAAACACAGTCAGCTAGGTCGCTCAAATAGTTTGTCGACAAATATGAAAGATGGGTGAGTGAACAATTCTTACCAAAAAAGGTTGGAGTTTTGTAGAAAGTTTAGTAGCATCAGATAAAATTAAATCAAACTAAATTCATCAGGGAATGGGTTTTACATAATTCAACTTATAGGCACGGTACAAGTGGATGAGATCTGGAAATCATTCAAATGAACAATAGTAAATCATTCAAATGTAGTGAAACTGAGCCACAATACAACAACAGTAAATTTGGTTAGTGAAATTGAGCCACAATACAACAATAAATCATTCAAATGCAGTGAAAATTTAAAACCCTACATAAATTCGAACTACATTTTCTTAAACTTGGAAATCACATAATAAAATTTGTTATTTCTATGATATTTTTAAAATTTTCCCATCAAAACAAATAAAACAGTAAAGATTCACATATTCTACCCCAAAAAAAGATTGAAAAATCAAAATATTCCATCAAAGAAGATCTAAAGCAAATTTCCAAGCGGAAACAGAGAAAAAGTACCCTAATTCCAGTGTGTAAATCAGATATTTCCAAACACAATCATCTAAACCTGTGCTTTCTCAAACCAGTACCATACATTATCTTTCCAGAAAGAGGAATTCCATTAAGATTTCCCAAACTCTAGTAAAATCCATCGAAATCTTGCTATTTGAATCCTCTCAAAACCAAAAAAAAAGGAAGCATGTGCGTATTAGCATATAAGTTCTCAAATTGAATGAAACTCCTTAAAAAATGAACAAACCAAAAGAAACATTCCACAAAACCCAAATCAGAGAGCAAAAACCTAGATTCGAGAGTTGAAACCTGTAAATTAGATCTCAAAAGTAAAAGAATCTCCACAGGAGCTGAAACCTCTCAGAAACCATACTTGAAGGTGGAATTTTGTCAAAAAATGCTCCAAACGGGATCAAATCTACATTTAAAGATAGTGTTAGGGTTTCGGCTGTAAGACCCGTATCGTAGGCCGTACCATTCCGTAGACTTCCGCAGTCCTCTAGTCAAACTCTGGCGACCCACGTTCTGTTATCAGGGTTGCGCACAACCCTGAGTCATGTCCTGTATTTCAGAGTCGGCTTGAACCGAGACTTGTGCCTGTGCGACCGCACCGTCGCCGTGTTCCGATGCTGCGTCTCGCACACCAACGCGACACCCTGACCAGAAGATGTGGACCTGCATTCAGTTCGAGGAAAAATATCGCGCATTGCAAAACCCAAGAAAACATCACATCAAATCCCATCAATCCCATCAATCAAGTACACATCACACTCCATCACTCACCCATCCCTAAGTACAACCACCCCTCCCTAAAGTCAACACTCCCTTACACAAGTACACATCACTCACTCACACCCATCACACCCATCTCTCTCTCTCTCTCTTGCACCTCTCTCTCATCTCTTTCTCATTTTCAAACTCCACCTCCCCAAGCAACCCACGTCCATGGCTCCCCATGGGAGGAGCTTTGTGTGGCCCACTTCTTATCTCCTATCTCCACCATCCAAGTGTGATCCCAATCGTTGAAATTGATCATTTGGAGCTCTAGCACGCATTGGCGGATGAAGGAAGGATAAGTCTAAGGTGGGTGCCTCTTTCTCTCTCTCTCTTTCTCATCTTTTTTTGTACGATGATGTGGCCGTGTGGCCCACCCGGATGAACCCCACCATGAGGCATGTATTTTATCCTAGCCATCTATAGGTGGAGCCTACTTTATGCATATGTTGTATCCACACCGTCCATGCATATGGTGGCCCACCTGGACAGAACGTCTGAAGGTGGGGCCCACCTTAACATGTGATGTATCTAAAGCCGTCCAGCGTCCCTGACGCTGGACGTGGCAGTGAAACGGGACTTACAGTGGCTGGACTAGCAAGCTAACAAAAAAATATATATAATAATAATATGATATTATCTTTAAGGCTTTTGGTGGACCACTTATGTAGGCCCCACCTTAATGTATGTATTCAATCCACGTTGTCCATCCTGTTTCGCAACACATTTTAGGCGTTGAGCCGAAAAACGAAGCTGATCCGATGTTCTGGAGGGCCATACCCTAGAAAACAGTGTTTTAGTCTTTGAAAACCCACCCTGATGGTCTTATACACCGAAATATGTCCAATATTGGACTTTTTGGACCTGTCCCGAGCCTGAGAATCCAACCGACGGACTGGATTGTCCTAATGTGGGCCGCACCTATGAAAGACCTTGATAAAACAAAGAAAACAAAAAAAAAAAACAAATGTACTGACGCTGTTGCTGTCAGCATCCAGATGACGCTGCAGCAACCAGCGTCAGCTGCTGGACGCAGGAGGGACGGTGGGCCCCACCACAGGTCTCACTTTGATGTCTTTCAAACATCTTCACCATGCATTTGATGGGTCTCCTCGGACCAGTGGGCCACCCTAAAAAACAGCCGTATGGGAGAATCAGGTGGCCCACGCGACAGAAGACAGTGGTGACTGAGCGTCTGCCATGGGAACCCTTTTTGGGTGTCCCAGAATTTTGGATCATCATGAAATTTGTTTTCCTCTTCATTCAGGATCTGTGTAACCTTATCAACGGTTTGGATGGCAGATAAACATTATGGTGGGCCCCGCATGAACCCACTTATGTAAGTGTTTTTCCCACAACGTCCACCATGTGGACTCCACCGTGATGTATGTGTTTCAACACCTACCGTTCATCTGGTTGTGCAGGGACTACCGTGATGTGTCTGCCACCCACGCCGTCCACTTGCTTTGCATCCCCACCGTCCAGATGGCTGGACGGTGGGCCACCACATGATGTATGGGTGTAATCAGCCGTCCATTTGCTGGACTAGCTTGGATGGTGCAAGGCCACCGTGATGTGGGTGTTTTGTGCAGACCGTCCACCTACAGCGTGCAGGGCTCACTATGATTTATGGGTCTCATCTGCACAGTCCTTGCAGTGGGACCCCACCACGTTGAATATATGTATTTCACACACACTGTCCATCCAAATGATGGGTCGCCCATGGTATCTATGTGAAATCCAGACCGTCCGACAGTGGACGTCCAGACCTTGGCATTGTAAAATATATGTATGTATGTATATATGTAATATATTAATAAATGTTATGGCTGGTGGGTCCCACACGTGTGGACCCACCCTTTAGTATGTGTTTCAACCCTACCGTCCACGTGGGACGGTGGGCCAGACCCACAGGATATATGTGTTTTAATCTCCACCGTCCAATGATCTGGACGGTGGAAATCACCTTGGAGTAGTGTGTTGTGTCCAGCGCGTGCACGTGGACATCACCAGATGTATGTGTTGTATGAATACCGCCCATTGGTTGGGCCCACACACGATGCATAGATTGTATCCTCACTGTCCAGTTAAGACAGTGAGATCCACACATGAGGTGTGTGTTCTATCCATGCTGTCCAGACGCTGGATGGAAGGAAGGCACAATATTGTTGATTCAGAACTTGGGTGGGCCACCATGTGGACCTACCATGCATTGTATATATTTCATCCACACCTTCCAGATTGTGTTGGACGGTGCTGGACATGTCTGGACGGTGCTGTCCAACGTTTGGATGGTGCAGATTTACTTGTCTAATGTTTGGATGGCGCTGATTTACATAGATAATGTTGGGATGGTGCTGATTTACCTGGAAAATGTTTGGACAGAGTTGATCGTCATACGTGGGCCATGTGTGCAGTAATACACATGTTACACCTACAACTATTGAAATGATTTTGGTGTGGCCCATATGATGAGGCCCACCTTGATGTATTGTGGCCGTCCATGAGGCCCATCTTGGTATATTTGTGGTTGTCCATGAGGCCCACCTCGATGAATTTGTAGCCCGTCCATGAGGCCCACGTAATGCAGCCCACTTGATGCTTATATGACCCATGTGGTGTACTTTAGGGCCCACTTATTATGTATCTATGGCCTTTGTCGAGGCCCAATATGATGTTTTTATAGCCCACTTTGATGTATCTTGTGGTCCATTTGAGAGGCCCACTTTGATATACTTGTGGCCCATCTATGAGGCCACTAGTGCAGCCCATTGATGCAACCCACTTGATATGCATGAGGCCCATTGGTGCGGCCTATTGATGCAGCCCACATGATGTATATGCAAGGCCCATATGATGGGGCCCACCTGCTTGAATCTGAGGCCCGTGGGTAAGGCCCATTGCGATGTATTTGTGGCCTATGGGGAAGGCCCATTGTGATATGTATTAGGCCCATTAGTGCGGCCCATTGATGCAACCCACTTGATATATATGAGGCCTATTGGTGCGGCCCGTGGATGCAATCCACTTGATGTATTTGATGGCCCATGGGTTTAGGCCTAAAGCGACCAATATAAGAACCACGAGTGAGGCCCAATGTGACGCATGTGAGGTCTTTATATGGGGCCGAATGTGACATATATGAGGTCCATTGCGATGTGTGATTACTCCATGATGTACGTAATGATGATTATGGCAGGCCATGCCTTGGGAGCAAAGATGGTTTAATGTCTACGTTAATGGACAATGATGGTTGGATGTCCACAGTGTGACCTTCCCTTAGACCTTGTTAGGCCCGTCCTCATCATTCCCTTGGTAGGTTAACCCAAATAAAGGGGGGGTCCCATTTGCCATAGACAGATGGCTCCGTGTTACCGGATTTGATATACCCACGGCCGAGGGCCGATCTTTATATTATGGTTTATCGGTTGTTCATCTATGGACCCCACCCTGTTTATGGGCTGGTTGTCGGTATCGATTGTCGATACCAATCGTTGGTTCCGATTATCGAGGCCAACTCCGATCGACGTGACCGATTTACCGATTCTGATTGTTGATTTATCCCGATGGTTGTGACCGATTTGTCGATTCTGATTATCGATCGATTCCGATTGTCGTGACCGATTGCCGACTTTGATCGACATGACTGATTTGCCAATTCTGATTATTAATCTATCCCAATGGTTGTGACCGACTTGCCGATTCTGATTATCGATCGATTCTGATTGCTGTGACCGAATGCCGATTCGATTGTCGGGGCCGATTTCGATTGCCAAGGCCGATTGTCGTGACCTATATGATGTACATGCGACCCGTAGTTGAGACCCATTATGACACGTAGTAGGCCCATGATGCATGACCCATTTGATGTATTCGAGACCCATGTGTAGGGCCCACATGTCATATATTTGAGGCCCGTGGGCAAAGCCCATTGTGATGTGTTCATGACCCATGGGTAAGGCTCATTATGACGCATTTATATATGGCCTATGGGGCAAGGCCCATTGTGATATGTATTAGACCCATGAGCAGGGTCCACTTATTGTGTATATGTGACCCTTGAGTAAGGCCCATGGTGTTGTATAATTGGGCCTTGTGTGAAGTCACGGGTTCATTATATGTTAGGATCTACGAGGCCTATTCCTTGGGGGCAATGTTGGTTAAATGTCCACATTGTCGAAGTCGATTGTCGATGCCGGTTATTGATACTGATTATGAGTATGTGACAGCGTAGCATCATAATACATGCCCATACGCATCATCTGCATGTTTGTTATGAGATGTGATTGACCATTGCATATGCCATAGGGCAGGTTGTTCATAGGGCTCCTTGATAGGCGGAGTTGCCCCATATGAGAGCATGACATGCACAAGATTGATGCATGACTGGATTGTATGATTCATGCATCTTGCATTATGATACTTGTACGCCCACTAGCGACATCGAGTCAGATGTAGCCTCCACAGGCATATCGTGGATGGCTGGACGGGACACCGGAAATCTGTTCTAGCATTGGGCTGCCATAGATGGCCCTGGGTGAAAATCCCTAAAACCCTCTTGGTACCAGAGGATGCCCCAACGTCGGGACCGAGTGGATACATATGAGCGCCCGAGTGCCGAATACCAGGAGGCCGCGTCTCCCACTGTGCGATGGTCGGTTGGGAGGGGGTGTGGCCTTACTCGCCCGAGCGTAGGGGGCATTGCTAGGCTGAGTCTGACCAGCTCGAGGAATGGGTCCGCTATCGACATGCCGGATAGGTATTGGCAGACTATTGGCCAGGCGGATAGTGTGGTTTCTTACGCTCACTCGGACTGTGCTGCTAGGAGAGTGACAATGCCATTTGGAGTATACTAAACCCCGGTGATGATCCCAGAGAGGAACCGTACTGATATGTGGACTTATTGAGTAGGAGTTGCATACTCATGCATTCATTTCATTCACTATCCACTCGAGCTGGTGGTGCGCAACTAATTATTGTGTACCTTCGCATGGCCAGGATTTCGGTTGGGCGCGCGACTAACCTGAGATCAAGAGTTTACCACGTTGAGTCTGACTATCCAAATTTAGGTATGGGACTAGTTTGGATAGAAGTCCCTTGTGGTGGACCCCGTAGCCTGCAATACTACGTACTATCATCTCGACTTCACACTCCAGCATGGTCATTTCATTCGCATCGCATATTGCATTACATCCGCAGGCATATGACATTTTGGGTTGCTATGTTTCTGTACTTATATGGCCTAGACAAACTTAACAAGATTTGTATAATTGCGTCTTATCTTCAGCATCTGATATTTGGCTCTTTATGACTCCTTATTGCACAACTGTTCCATATTGCGTATTCTGATATTGTACGACTCATGGACTTGTCAGTATTTTCGCTTACTCTGTTATCGTATGATTCATGATCTTGCCAATACTTCCGATATTGCATGATTATGGCATTGTATTGCTTACTTGGCACTTACCTTGTGCACACACTTACACCACCCTCTAAGCTTTCTATAAGCTTATGCACGATAGATGCGTGCAGGTGATGTTAGGTTGTAGCAGTGTCGAGCTTGGAGCGTGCAGCGGTCTTCTGGAGCTTGATTTTCAATTTATGTATTTCCCTTTCAGCATTGTACTCAAATGATTATTGGTGGATATGTGATGATGATGTTGCTTTTGTGAATTGGGTAATCTTGTGGTTATGCTTATTTGAGTTAAATGTACATTGAAAAAAAAAATCCTCCTTGTAGGACCCCAGGATCGGAATCTGGCGTATGGACGCTAGGAGCCGAGAACGGGGTACTACGGAGGCTGTCGGCATTAGATTCGGTGATAGGGATTCCAGTGAATCCAATTTCCGGATTTGGGGCGTGACATCGGCTCCCTCCCTTCTTTGGATCACAAACACACACAGAGAAAGAGAGAGAAAAGTTAGGGGGCGGAGAGAGGGGGGAATCCTCGGTGGGGAGAGTGAGAGGGGGAAAACAGAGAGAGAGGGAGAGAGAGGGAGTGTTGGGCGCGGCTCTATTTTGAGCGCACTCCCAAATTTAGGGCTCCTCTAGTGGACGGACATGGACGGTCTGATCAGGGACTCCGTGGGGCCCACCATGATGTATGTCGTTAATCCATTTTAATCCATAATTTTAATAAATTATTTTACTTTAAAAAACCAAATTTTAGATATATTGAAGGCCCAAGTGGACCACACCATAAGAAGCAACTGTAATTTAATATCAATATTTCCCACCGTGTGGTCCACTTGAGCCTTGGATTTGACTGATTTTTTATTTTAACCTCTAAAGTAATATTTATAAATATATAGACGGTTTAGATAGAATATATAATTTTTTTTTTTTGGCCTCATAGAGCCCCTTACAACACTATTAATTATTAATGGTGTATCAACTTTTTTGCTATGGATTAAAGCCATAGCAGCTATAGCTAAGGTTTATATCCGTAGCAAAAAAGTAACGTGGTCTAAATCCTTTGCCCCTTTTTTTGGTAGTGAGAGTTCCATTTCTGTAGTCGAGTAGTTCACTTGGGAAGGATTTAAAGTCTTACTTGCATAATGAATAATGTAGGGCTTCTTTTCTTTTCGCTGGCTTAAAACCGCCCCCCAAGTGCATAATCAGACACATCACACATAAGTTCAAAAGGAAGACTCCAGTCGGGTGGCTATATGATAGGTGCAGTGGTTAAAATGCCTTTGAGCTTAGTGAAAGTTTCCTGGCATGGCTCAGTCCACTCGTATGGTGCATCCTTTTAAAGTAGATTACATAGAGGACGAGAGATGAGACTAAAGTCCTTTATGAATCGTTTGTAAAACCTGTCGTGTCCTAAAAAGAATCCCACATCTCGTATGTTCTTGGGTGGAGGTAGGTTAGAGATAAGATCGATTTTAGCCTTATCTACCTCGATTCCTTTGGACGAGATGATATATCCAAAGACGATTCCCTTACGAACCATGAAATGACACTTCTCCCAATTAAGTACCAAGTTCTTTTCTTCACATCTTTTCAGCACACATTTAAGACTCTCTAAGCACTCGCTGAAAGATGGACCGAACATAGAGAAATCGTCCATAAAGACCTCTAGATATTGCCCTATCATGTCAGAAAAGATACTCATTATACATCGTTGAAAGGTGGCAGGGGCATTACATAGTCTGAATAGCATCTTTCGGTAAGCAAAGGTGCTGTAGGGACATGTAAATGTAGTATTTTCCTGATCTTCAGGAGCTATCTCTATTTGATTATAGCCTGAATACCTGTCAAGGAAACAATAATAGGAATGACCCGCCAACCTTTCTAGAATTTAATTAATGATGGGCAAAGGAAAGTGATCCTTCCTCGTGACGGTATTCAACTTCCTGCAGTTAATGCACATTCTCTAACCAGTAGTAACTCTAGTTGGCACAAGTTCATTTTTAGCATTGGCTACGATAGTGATTCTAGACTTCTTGGGAACCACCTGAGTTGGACTCACCCATTAACTATTAGATATAGGGTATATGATACCCACATCTAATAGTTTAAGAACCTCGTCCTTAACCACTTCCTTCATGTTTGGATTTAGTCTACATTGTGGTTGCTGAGAAGTCTGCTCATTATCCCCAGGATAAATGTGCTGAGTACAAATCGAAGGGTCGATTCCCTTGAGGTCCGCAATCGTCCATCCAAGGGCTCCCTTATGCTCAATGAGAGTGGATATGAGCATACTTTCTTGTTCTTTCTCCAGGTGGGTAGAGATCACCACTAGGTATGTCTCATCTAAACCTAAATAAACATATTTCAAATCAGAGGGCAAAAGTTTTAGGTCAGGCTTCGGTGCCTTGAGGTTAGATGGTAGAGGCACTTCTTTGGTTTGGGGAAATTATTCAAATTATGGCCTCCACTGGTTAACTTCAAGTACCGGCATAATATCAAGCATGACAACCATCTCCCTAATCATATCATCATCAAAATCATGGGAGTGGACTAGGCACATCTGTAGAGGGTCAGAGGATAAGGTCAAAGGTGTCTTATCTTCCACGAAAAGGTCAATCATGTTAATGTCATGGAAATCATCATCATCCTCTAACCGTGTGCCCATGTTGAAAAAGATGTTTAACTCCAATGTCATATTCTTGAAAGACATACTCATGATACCATTCTTGCAATTAATAATTGCATTTGAAGTGGCAAGGAATGGGTGACCAAGAATGACGGGAATTTGAGTGCTTATGTTACTGATGGGTTCGGTATCAAGGACGATAAAATCTACAGGGTAGTAGAATTTGTCAACCTAGACCAACACATTCTCAATTATCCCTCTCGGTACACGAACAGAGTGATTAACAAGTTATAATGTGGTTAAGGTGGGTCTTAACTCACCCAATTCTAACTGCTTGTACATAGAGTAGGGAATCAGATTGACGCTCTGTAACAGCCTGGATTTTTCCCAACCTGGAATTAGACGTCCTTAGGCGATGGGTCAATCCTAACACCGGTTTAACTTCTCAAACACTCAATTAAAGCCTCAAATCCCTTTTCAAAATCATTTCCTTCACAAATCCCACCGTTCATCACCATGATCTTTCAATTTTTCTAAGTACTTTCACCCTAGACACAATCTTAAACTAGCTAAGTAGTATAACTTGGATCACTTTATATACATACTACAAAGGACTAAGTACCACCTCAGACAGAAATCTTACAGGACTAAATCCTTTAGAAATTTGACAAAGTAACTAAGTGCTAAACTAGATTAGCTACGAAATCCATTTGAATCACTTTAAATACGATCTGCAAGACCCAAAACTTGTAGAATCAGTGACTCTAGGTTTTCCTAAAATCTACGATCAAACTCATTACCCGTTTGCTCTCGGGAACACATTGAAACTCTGTATCAGGTCTGGACCGTACATCGGGAGTCCGAATAATACGAGGTTAAGGACTTAGGACCGCCTCACTAGGCTTGACAACCATCTCGAAAATCAAATCCAAACAGTGTCCCAACGCTATTCACTTGAGCTCGGAGTGAAGAGTGTGAGAAATGTGAAATTAATTCAAAATAAAATATCTCAAATAGTAATCTGGCACCTCTCGCTTGCGGATCAGTTTTAAGCAACCAGACCGTCAGAATCAAACCAAATTACACCCTCGGATCAGAAGAAATTTCATACACATATCCATGTACTCGGAATCTCCGATCGATATCCGCTGACCGTTGAACTGAAACTGGTCGGCCATGCATGATCTGAGAACCTTACTGGAACGAAAACTTAATAGAACCTAGATCCATAGTTTGTGAGCTTAAGTCCGACCTTTGGCTCAAGGAGGCCTGCTAGAAGTCCTCCGTTGAGCTGAAACAGGTCCGCTTTGGTTATAACCTAAGTATACTTTGACCTGGAGTCTATTTCGGTGAGTTTTTAGACTATATAAGGACCTTAAACCCTCTCTCATTGCAGTCATACGAATTTGAGAGAAACCCTAGAGAGAGAAGAGAGAAAAGAGAGAGAAAGTGTGGGAGATGTGGGAGAATCTCCCTACCATGTTTCCCTGCTGCTCCACGAGCTCCACCACTCGCGCTTAATCGCTTTCTAAGGTGATTCCAGCTCCGTTTCTAGGTAAGAAACCCTAACCCTAATATGTTTTAGGGTTCTATAGGTTGTAGGTTATGAAATAGCTAACCTATTTCATTCTATAGGTTACCAAACCGCCGTATTCAGAAACTTAACAATTCTATCGACTCCGTTTCGATTCTACGATAAAAGGTGCGGACTTTAGGTGTATAGGTTATGGTTTTCAACGCTTTCAATGTCAGATAATGATAGATTCATGATTTGCATGTAATTGCACATGTACAAAGTGTTGTCTGTTTTCTGTTTCGATTAAAGATGAAGAATATGGAATTTTACATACTCTAGGAATTTGTAGAAAGTACCGTATACGTATAAATTTTGAAAATATGTTTGCCATGATTATTTGTTGTATTAATATAATATATATGGATAAAATACTTAGTTGGCGAAAGGACTCTTCATAATACATGATTTGCTAATATACACTATGTATGTAGAAATAGTGTATTCTAGAAAGTACCCTATATGTATAAATTTTGGAGATGTGTTTGCCATGATTATTTGTTGTATGAGTATATTATATATGCGTAAAATACTTGCTTGGCGAAAGGACTCACCCTAATACATGTATTACTATTATAGACCATGTATGTTGTAATAGTGTAGTGTTTGTGAAAATGCTTGTGAGAGTAAGTGTGTAGATGATGGTGCCTTAGGTAGGTGTTGAGATGGGATTCTCAACTACCTTAGAAACATGTATGATTTCCCCCATGTGGGTTGTTCACTTTAACCACTTATTTATGAAATATATGTGTTTGTATTCCTGTTTATATAGTGCTTCATAACATGCTTTATAACATGCTTTATAATATGCTTTATGATATGCTTGTTAACATGCTCAACTGATTGTATGATTTTATTTATGTAAGGCGTATGTTTAAATTCATGTTTATATTGTATGATCCGTCATGGGTGATGGGGGAGTGGTGTAATGAATGCGTGTAACAGCCCTGACAGCCCTAAACGGATAATATCAGACTTTGATTGTATGATTTGAATCTTGATCCACTACTGCTTTATCTATCTGCAATTGATTGTGTTTGAGGCTATGATTATAGTCCAGATAATCGGTACCAGAATTGAATTCGTGGTTGTGATTCATTTGCCACGTGAGATGTGTTCGACGAACTCGAGTCGTACTTCGGTTAGCGATAGTGGTTGGCCACGCAAAGTGCTTATGCACTTCATGTCGTTCAACTTGTTGTGCGCTCGAGCTAGCTGAGCTCGTCAAGTAACCCAATCTGTCTAATGTATGTACACCATGTTTGGACGCCACTGCTTGAACCTAAGGTACTAAACTTACCAGTGAAATTCCTTTTAACCATGGTACCTCGATCCGTTAAGACTCATGAGCCGGGCATGGTGGTATGGGACACCGTGGTCGAGCTGTCAGCCTACACTGGGGTCACGTGCCTCCCCGTAGTGACCAGTGAGCAACCAGACTCGTGAGCCGATTATGGTGGTATGAGACACTATATTCGTGTTGTCGGCCTACATTGGCAAGGTGATGGGGGAGTGGTGCAACTAATGCGAGCAATTGCCCTGGCAGCCCTTTGTAGTGACCTCGATCATACTCTGAAATTGCGGTGAGCCTTAGAGTTTTGCCGCGGTGTATAGAGTATAACTAGGCATATTTCTATATAGTGATGAATCGTTAAAGAGGTGATAGGGGAGTGGTGTAACCTTTGTGTGTAACAGCCCTGGTAGCCTTTGCAGTGACCTAGAAAACACACCATTGTCTGAGATTAACTAGGACTGACGACCCTATAATGGATCATGTTTGGGAATGATACAAGGGAGATACTTTACTTTCTCAATCTTGCTGTTTGAAATGGACTAATAAATACTCGCTAATCATGCTTATCATGCATTGCATGTGCCTGGAAGATGTGGAGCACTGAGGGATGAAAGCATGCCGCGAACGTAAGATGGTGTCGCACGAGGGAGGGTGTGGTGAGGGCATACATCATGACTGCATTCATACTTGCATTAATAAGAGTAGTTAGGAGTGTTTAATTTTACTACTTTATCATTACTGCTTGACTGCATTGATAACATGTTAACCTATGCTTTATTGTTCCACTGAGTTGATCACTCACTTCCACGTTATGGGACGGTGTTTGCAACACCAACCAGATTTGTTGAGCTTCAGATGATGGCGATGCTTATGAAGCAGAGCCGGACTACTACTATGATGTTGAGGAGGAGTTCTCTTACATATAACCCTCTAACAGGTTTATGAAGATCTGGTAATGTATTGACGGTGCTATGGTACTTGAGATAGAAGACATTACACTTCCTCACATTTGGTAAATTTTAGAATTGTACTTGTAATTATTTAACCTGGTAACTTTATCACACTCTGAAGACTCACCACAATTTTTATATTTTATATGTCTATCACAATCTTCCGCTTGTAATTTAACTGTCTCTAGAGTATGATATGTTGTTTTGGCTTAATCTCATACATGTTCAATGCATGAATACAATCAACATTCAATCATCATTCATTTTGTTGCATAAGTGATGTTCTGGAACTCGGGAGTTGAGTTTATGCTCGACCCCTAATTTTCGGGATGTTACAGATGGTATCAGAGCATGATTTGGATTAAACCGGACATGAATTATGTTTCCACGACGCACTTTGACTTAGGAGGGAGCGACGGAACATAAAAACTGACTTAGGATTTTTCAAATTCGCCGAACGGCGAAACCGACCGAAATCGACCGCTGAGATTGGGCCCGTACACACCCATGATTACGCGAAATGATCCCAAATCACTTCTAGGCCATTAGTCGACGGTTTTGAGTCGTTCCCTAGAAACGAATGCCCTTAGGTTGTGGGTCAACCACAATACCGTACACTTCATCTCAAAGCCTAAAACCTCTTTTATCCAATTCCTTCAAATTCTCTCATTTCACCACCTCATTCTTCAATCTTTTTTTAAGTCCTTTCATACTAGACATAAATCCTAACATGTAAATGATGAAGAATAATACTTAAACAAAAATTTACTATAAATAGTAAATATATGTAGAAATTGAACTTTTAACCATTCAAATTATGGAATCTCGTGAAATAAATGGGTTAGTTGGATAGATTAGCGCCTCCTACCCTAAAATCATATGCTACATGTCATATAAAATCATTCTGGTTTGCATTTTGGCCCCAATACGGCTCAAAATGGAGTAGGGGGCCAAACGGAGCACTTTCGGAGGGAACCAAGATAGGCCCATACTTTTTTGGAGCCTAAGGGGCATGGTGGACTCACCCATGGGGCCCCCCGCCACCATGTGGACCATTGGTCAGCGAGGCCCTTGCCGGGTTTCGGGCTCGGACGGGCCTGCCGGTCGGGCTTATTGGGTTTGGGGGCATTAGAAACCTCCTGGTATGCCTCCCGTCTATTTTCACCCTCCCAAAAGCATACTTCCTTCACAAATCACCCCCCCCCAAGTTCTCTTTTCTTTTCCAAGTTGTTTTCTCGTTCAAATCTCCCTTTCATCCACCCATTTCGTCATTTCCTGGCCAAACACGAACACCATTACCGTTTTCTCCCATAGCCAACGTCCAACCTCTCCGTTCTCTCTCATTTGGGCTCTTACATGCCCCATTTGTGACTCGAAATTGTGTAGCCTTCTAACCTATCCCATTTCTCCTTTTTACCTTCTTCATTCCCTGTCACTTGGACCTCTACAACCCCTGTTGAGGCTCTAATCCATGAAGAACTAGAAGCTCCAGCCCTGTCTCTCTTATTTCTTCATTTCCCTTAGCCTTCTTCGAGTTCGTGGCGGCCATCTTCTCAGATGTCTAGTCATCTATACTGTTGTCTTGTAGTTTGCATGGGTTACCGTCTTAGGGTGTTTATGATTTTATGTTGATGGGTGTAGTTTTTGGTAGAAAGTTTTTAATGTTTGAGGACGTTTAAGGCCCGTTTGGCCAACCGCATTAAGTGAGATTAGGTGAATGGAATTATAAAAGTAATAATACATGTATGTGTAAGGTATGGCCCCTAGATTGGTTGTATCCCATGTTTTCCAATGCCATGTTTGGAATGCATGCAATTAAACGTAAACTCCCAGATTTCCTTTTAAATTACACTTAAAAATTCATTATCACGGGATTTAGAAATCCCATTTCACACCTTCCAATACAAGGCTTATTTTTCACAGCTTATACCATTAATTTTAATCCCCACCCACCCTCCTACTAACCATGCCACTCCCAATTCCGAGGTAGGATTAGCAATACAGTCCTATTTAATACAACTTAAGACCACTGACCAAATAGTATTGAAGTGATAAAGTCCCTTGATATACATTAACCCACCACACTCTGGCAATTTAAGCTTTTAGAGTAAATAGTGGTTTAATAAATAAGCCCTTAGAGTTTTGGACCTAGAGGGGTGCTCCTAGATTTCGACAGACCTAACCGTATAGGAAATCCAACAAATTTATAATATGAACCTTAGGACCCTCTTAGTTGGAATGAACATATGTGAATTGATCGAGCATCAAGTACAGACAACTCAATTCCAGTTAGACAATGTTTGACCTTAGGCGATAAACAAATTCTTGTATTAGACATGGTATGAAATCACCTAGCGTAGGAGCGTAGACTTTGGACTACACCTATGGATTGCCACTACTCCTAAATTAAGACTAGACTACCGATTACATTAGAGAATGCCAGAGACCGATAGATGTAGCTAGGTCAAATCAATACACCTCTTTGATCTGGGTGGCGCAGCGGAAGCGTGGTGGACCTTACCCTACTGGCCTAGGATCGAAATTGTGCTCGTTGAATACGAACATTATAGAAGCCCTAACAAGTTCTACTATGAGAAACTGCTTTAGGATGATCTAGTAAGATTTGATTCACCATTTCCTTGGATATAGATAAAACGAGGACTCTCTTAGAATAAGACCTAAAGGGTAACCTTAGAAATAGACAATTTGAATCTTTCAATGATGGACATTCCCTACGTGTCTAGAGTGATCGGACTACGGAGTTACTGAAATATACAACTGTGAAACATTCGCGGCTTGACCCAATTCTCTATCCTGGGTGATTGCCAATGGACTCTCTACTGACGAGCAGACAACCAGGATCCACCAGGATTCGGAAGGGATACGATGAGCTTTCTACCGTGGCCCGGTAAATGATCAATGTATCGGGATCAAGCCCACTATAACCGTCTCTCCGTGTTGGTCAAACATTAAAAACAGCTATCTTACTCTAAATTGTTGGGAATTGTCGTCAAGACTCCAAATAAGTAAAGAAATAAATTGTAGCAAACCATAAGGGTACGAGAAATGGATAAAGAAATAAGTTTCAAGGGGGCTAGATTAAAATGAACCGGGCTAGTATATACCCTACCACACGTAGAAACACGAAATCAATAAAGCTTAGGCAAAAAAATAATTAAATATTTCCTTATTACCCTTAAGCAATTTTGGGGACGAAATTTTATTTTAAGGGGGGTAGATTGTAACAGCCCGGATTTTTTCCAACCTGGAATAAGACGTCCTTAGGCGACGGGTTAATCCTAACACCGGTTTAACTTCTCAAACACTCAATTAAAGCCTCAAATCCCTTTTCAAAACCATTTCCACCATTCACCACCTTGATCTTTCGATTTTTCCAAGTACTTTCTTCCTAGACACTATCTTAAACTAGCTAAGTAGTATAACTTGGATCACTTTATATACAAACTACAAAAGACTAAGTACCACCTCAGACAGAAATCTTACAGGACTAAATCCTTTAGAAATTTGACAAAGTAACTAAGTACTAAACTAGATTAGCTACGAAATCCGTTTGAATCGCTTTAAATACGATTTGCAAGACACAAAACTTATAGAATCAGTAATGCTAGGTTACCCTAAAATCTAGGATCAAACTCATTACCCGTCTGCTCTCGGGAGCACATTGAAACTCCATATCAGGTTTGGTCTGCACATCGGGAGTCCGAATAATATGAGGTTAAGGACTTAGGACCGCCTCGCTAAGCTTGACAACCATCTCGGAAATCAAATCCAGACAGTGTCTCAGCGCTATTCGCTTGAGCTCGAAGTGAAGAGTGTGAGAAATGTGAAATTAATTCAAAATAAAATATCTCAAATAGTAATCTGGCACCTCTCGCTTGCGGATCAGTTTTAAGAAACCAGACCGTCAGAATCAGACAAAATTACACCCTCGGATCATGAGAAATTTCATACACATATCCATGTACTCGGAATCTCCAATCGAGATCCGCTGACCGTTGAACTGAAACTGGTCCGCCACTCGTGACCTGAGAACCCTACTGGAACGAAAACTTAATAGAACCTAGATCCATAGTTTGTGAGCTTAAGTCCGACCTTTGGCTCGAGGAGGCCCGCCACAAGTCCTCCGTTGAGCTGAAATAAGTCCGCTTTGCTTATAACCTAAGTATACTTTGACCTGGAGTCTATTTCGATGAGTTTTTAGACTATATAAGGACCTTAAACCCTCTCTCATTACAGCCATACGAATTTGAGAGAAACCCTAGAGAGAGAAGAGAGAAAAGAGAAAGTGTGGGAGATGTGGGAGAATCTCCCTGCCATGTTTCCCTGCCGCTCCACGAGCTCCACCACTCCATTCTAATCGCTTTTCCAGCGATTCCAGCTCCGTTTCTAGGTAAGAAACCCTAACCTTAATCTGTTTTGGGGTTGTATAGGTTATTGGTTATGAAATAGCTAACCTATTTCATTCTATAGGTTACCAAACTGCCGTATTCAGAAACTTAACAATTATATCGACTCTGTTTCGATTCTACGATAAAAGGTGCGGACTTTAGGTGTATAGGTTATGGGTTTCAACGCTTTCAATGTCAGATAATGATAGATTCATGATCTGCATGCAATTGCACATATACAAAGTGCTGTTTGTTTTCCGTTTCAATTAAAGATGAAGAATATGGAATTTTACATACTCTAGGGATTTGTAGAAAGTACCGTATATGTATAAATTTTGAAAATGTGTTTGCCATGATTATTTGCTGTATTAATATAATATATATGGATAAAATACTTAGTTGGCGAAAGGACTCACCATAATACATAATTTGCTAATATACACTATGTATGTAGAAATAGTGTATTCTACAAAGTACGGTATACGTATAAATTTTGGAGATGTGTTTGCATTGATTATTTGTTGTATGAGTATATTATATATGCGTAAAATACTTGCCCTAATACATGTTTTACTATTATACACTATGTATGTTGTAATAGTGTCTCTAAGTGTTTGTGAAAATGCTTGTGAGAGTAAGTGTGTGGATGATGGTGCCTTAGGTAGGTGTTGAGATGGGATTCTCAACTACCTTAGAAACATGTATGATTTCCCCCATGTGGGTTGTTCACTTTAACCACTTATTTATGAAATATATGTGTTTGTATTCCTGTTTATATAGTGCTTCATAACATGCTTTATAACATGATTTATAATATGCTTTATGACATGCTTGTTAACATGCTCAACTGATTGTATGATTTTATTTATGTAAGGCGTATGTGTAAATTCATGTTTATGTTGTATGATCCATCATGGGTGATGGGGGAGCGGTGTAATGAATGCATGTAATAACCCTGACAGCCCTAAACGGATAATACCAGACTTTGATTGTATGATTTGAATCTTGATCCACTACTTCTTTATCTATCTGCAATTGATTGTGTTTGTGACTATGATTATAGTCCACACAATCGGTACCAGAATTGAATTCATCGCTGTGATTTATTTGCCACGTGAGATGTGTTCGACGAACTCGAGTCGTACTTCGGTTGGCGATAGTGGTTGGCCATGCGAAGTGCTTATGCACTTCATGTCGTTCAACTTGTTGTGCGCTCGAGCTAGCCAAGTTCGTCAAGTAACCCGATCTGTCTAATGTATGTTCACCATGTTTGGACACCGCTGCTTGAACCTAGGGTACCAAACTTACCAGTGAAATCCCTTTTAACCATGGTACCTCGATCCGCGAAGACTCATGAGCTGGGCATGGTGGTATGGGACACCGTGGTCGAGCTGTAGGCCTACGCTGGGGTCACGTGCCTCCCCGTAGTGAGCAGTGAGCAACCAGACTCGTGAGCTGATTATGGTGGTATGGGACACTATATTCGTGCTGTCGGCCTACATTGATAAGGTGATGGGGGAGTGGTGCAACGAATGCGAGTAACAGCCCTGGAAGCCCTTTGTAGTGACCTCGAGCATACTCTGAAATTGCAGTGAGCCTTAGAGTTTTGCCGTGGTGTATAGAGTATGAACTAGGCCTGTTTCCGTATAGTGATAAATCGTTAAAGAGGTGATGGGGGAGTGGTGTAACCTTTATGCGTAACAGCCCTGGCAGCCTTTGCAGTGACCTAGAAAACACACCATCGTCTGAGATTAACTAGGACTGACGACCCTATAATGGATCATGTTTGGGAATGATACAAGGGAGGTACCTTAGTTTCTCAATCCTGCTGTTTGAAATGGACTAATAAATACTCAGTAATCATGCTCATCATGCATTGCATGTGCCTGGAAGATGTGGAGCACTGAGGGATGAAAGCATGCCATGAACGTAAGATGGTGTAGCACGAGGGAGGGTGTGGTGAGGGCATACATCATGATGCATGCATACTTGCATTAATAAGAGTAGTTAAGAGTGTTTGATTTTACTACTTTATCATTACTGCTTTACTGCATTGATAACATGTTAACCTATGCTTTATTGTTCCATTGAGTTGATCACTCACTCCCACGTTATAGGATGGTGTTTGCAACACCAACCAAATTTGTTGAGTTTCAGATGATGGCGATGCTTATGAAGCAGAGCCGGACTACTACTATGATGTTGAGGAGTTCTCCTACATATAACCCTCTGACAGGTCTATGAAGACCTGGTAATATATTGACAGGGCTATGGTACTTGGGATAGAAGACATTACACTTCCTCACATTTGGTAAATTTTAGAATTGTACTTGTAATTATTTAACCTGGTAACTTTATCACACTCTGGGGACTCACCACAGTTTTTATATTTTATATGTCTATCACAGTCTTCCGCTTGTAATTTAACTATCTCTGGAGTATGATATGCTGTTTTGGCTTAATCTCACTCATGTTCAATGCACGAATACAGTCAACATTCAATCATCATTCATTTTGTAACATAAGTGATGTTCTGGAACTTGGGAGTTGAGTTTATGCTCGACCCCCGATTTTTGGGATGTTACACGCTCGCTCCTAAGTCAAGAAGTGTGTGCTCAATTCGATAGTTCCCGATTACACATGATATGGGTGGGCTACCGGGATCTTTGAATTTTTGCAGCACATTTTGCTTTAGGATGGCACTCACTTTCTCAATCAAGAAGATTTTCTTTTAAATATTTTGTCGTCCTTTGGTCGTACACAAGTCTTTTAAGAATTTGGCATATAAAGGTATTTGTTTTACGTCATCAAGTAGAGAAATGTTGACCTTCACTTGTTTTAACACCTCTAGAATATCCTGAGAGTTAGAGAGAGGTTTTGGTGCAACCAACCGTTGGGAAAATGGGACAACTAACTTCCCTTGAGGTTCCGGTTCTAAATCTTGTGGAGCATGGCTAGATCCATTATCTTTGTTTACTCCTGGGTCCTTAGGCTTTTCAGCCCTAACCAGAATGGTTTTGTCAATGATCTTCCTACTCTTAAGAGTGGTGATAGATTTAGCTTGCTCCATCTGATCTGAAGAGCTTAGATCACTTATCTCATATTACGGCTTGGGATTGGAGAGAGGTTGAGCAGGGAACATCCCCTTTCCCCCAATCGTTAAGTGTGACTCTATCCTTTGAATAGACGACGCAAGCGTTCCTAATGCTGATTTGATATCATGGAATGTTTGTGCCAAATTTTAATTAAGTAGTTCTCGCTCTCAAATATGTTTTTGAACCTGATCCTCTTGAGGTTTCCCTTAATTTGGAATTTATTTTAAGAAACCTTGAGGAGTAGCAGTTTGTCTGTTGCTCCAACTAAAGTTTGGATGATTTCTCCAACTAGGATTGTATGTATTGAAGGTAGGTCCATTGAAAGGTCTTTGCTAATTGTTCATGGCATTGGATTCCTCATTCAGCAACCCTCAAAAGGCAGATATTGTTAGACAATTTTCAGTTTTGTCAATGTTGCCATCACAAATACCGCAAACAGTTTCATTAACCTTATCCTTCTTTAATTTCATGGCCTCGAATTTCCTTATGAGATTAGTCACTTTAGAATTGATATCATCATCCTCTTCCAGGAGATACATTCCACCCATCTCCTTAGATTGAGTTGTCCTAGACATGGTGCTTGATTTTGGGTATGTGTCCCATAATTGTGTATTTTTAGTAAGTCTATCCAAATAGTCCCACACATCATCGACATTTTTATTCATGAATTCCCCATTGCACATTGTCTTGACCAATTGGCGCATGGAAGATATCAGTTCATCATAAAAAAAAGTGTGTAATGCGTCACGTTTCAAAACCGTGTTGTGGGCATGAACTGACAAGATCCTTGAACCTTTCCCAACATTGGAAGAATGTTTCATCCTCCTTTTGGGTGAAGTTCATGAATGATTTTCTAAGGGTGTTCATTTTATGATGTGGAAAAATTTTCTTTATGAACTCCCTTTGCATATCATTCCATGTGCTAATAGATCTAGGACATAGTGAATGCAACCATGTCTTAGCTTTCTCTTTCAAAGAAAAGGGAAAGAGTTTAAGCCTGACTGTCTCCTCAGACACGTTTGGAAAATATAAAGTGGTTATGATCTCATCAAACTCTTTCAGGTATAAATATGAATTTTATGACTCAAGCCCATAACATTTAGGAAGGAGTTGGATCACCCCTGGCTTGATATTCATGTGTCCCGTATTATAAAAAAAAAACCATGCATGAGGGCGTGCTCACCCCCACCGGTTGTAAATAATCTCGTAAAGTACGAGGCGGGGGTGCTTGATGCACCTCATTCTCATCCTAAATGTCTTCCACCTTAGGTTGAGGTAAAAGAGATTGGTTTGCAGTCATCACTTCAATTAACTCTGGGGATCTCGAGCGGTATGTAGTCCTGCGATGGATAGTCAACCCCTAAACCAATCCTTTTTTAGTCAAGAGACGTCGAGTGTTGTCACGAACCCACTTAGGCATGAAACACTCGCAACCCTCAAATCAGATTTTAAACCTAAACCTAAAAAAAGGAAGAAAAGAAATATAAATCTAGAAAGAAAGAAGAGAAGAGTTGGAAAGAAGTTACCAAATTCGATGTTCCTAAGTTAAAAACCTACAAAACAAAACAGAACAAGTCAGTTTCTAAAAATAGAAAGTCTAAAATTAGAAATTCCTAAAATATAAAGTAAACTATATTCTAAAAAAATAAAATAGAAAGATTCTAAAAACAAATTAGGAAAGTTCTAAACCTAAATTAGAAAGTAAGTTAGTTTCTAAGAATAAAAGAAAATCTAGAAATAGAAAGTTTATATAAATTAGAAAATAAAACCTAATCCTAAAAATAGAAAAATAGAAAGATTAGAAAGATATTACCAATTTAGAAAGTCTATCTTAGAATCCTACAAAACAGGAAAGTTAGATTAGTTTCTAAAAATAAAAAATAAACCCTAAACCTAAAGTTAGAAAACCTTAATCTTAACCTAATTCTAAAACTAGTTAATTTTAGAAAAATGTAATTGTCAATCACTCGCAACGACGCCAAAAACTTGTTCACACCCCAAGTATGGGGTTGTGATGTAGTAATAATCTCGGTAAGACCGAGGTCGAATCCACAGGGACTAAACCTTGTACGTAATCTGAAAGTAACTTGAACTAGAACTAGGTGAAGATGTAATCTAAATTAGGGAGAATTAAGAGAATAATGGTGAAACACTTTAACTAAAATTTATAAAATTCAAAGGTGGGAAACTAGGGATTCCATAGATCAACTTGTAGAGATCAGGGAGATGATTTATGAACACAACTAGAATCAGAGTCCTATCTTCATCCAGTTGGAAGATATAACAGTAAAAATCAAGTATGAACTTCCTTTGATCCATCTTTCAAAAGATGAGAATGATGAAAATTAGAATTGATTCTATCATAAAACCATGCCCATGAAACAAAGTAAACAATAGAATTTAACCAATCCACATACAATCTGAGAGAATTATGAATATTAGGAAAGATTCCATCATCCAACCATGCCCATGGGACGATGGTGAACAACGGGATACCTATGTTCATAACCTTAATACATGAATAGAATATACTCAAAGCTATCGCTGATCCATTGTAATTTAAGTCACAACAAACCATTAAAAATTAAGAGTATTCCTTATAATCAAACTAGAATCAAAAGAGAGTTCCATAAACATGAATCAAAACAATAGAAAACTAACCATCACACTACAAGCTTCACCTCTTTGCCCTTGCTAAGAGGTTTAGCTCATCATAGACATGGTGAAGCTAAGATCTCTTAATAATAACATCAGAGAAGAAAAACTAAAAACAAAGAAGGAAGCAGGGTTGAGACCAAAATTGAAGCATATCCAGAGATCAGGTGGGCCCCAGATTGATAATTTATGGGCTGATCTATTCGTGGGGCCACTTCCATGGGAATCCAAGGGCTGAATTTCAACGTGTACAGTTAATTCAGGGTCCTCAGGCCAGATATAAAGTTTTGACCCAAACTGATGGTGGGAACCCTGTGATCTTGTATTCGGGATAACTTTCAGGCCTCTTAAACTTCAATTGCTTGATTTGCTCAGATCTTTGGCGTGTAATTCCTTCGATCTCGGTCCCCTATGATCCATCACTTGCCTTAGTGATTTCTGAGCGTTAAATTCATACTTTTAGTACCCTTTTTCAGTCCCATCTCTTAAATTCACCTTGCAACACAAACATGATTAAAATATGGCATTAAACAGTATCGTGTTCGTAAAATCAGGTAATAACTGGGGTCTAATATGCAATATTTGACCCTCAATATCGATCTAGGAAAATCCTTACAACTTCTTTTACTATAGTGTTTTCAATTATTTATTTCTTTTTTGTAAATTTCTAGTTAGGTTTTGGTTTAGACTTAAGGATTGAGAGTGTTACATGCCCAAGTGGGTCCGTGATAACTCTTTATGTCTCCGAAGTGAAGGAGGATTGGTCGAATGTTTGATTATTTATCACCGGATTCGACACGCCTTGAGATCCTCTGAGTTAGCAAAAAACATGGCTGTAAATCAACCCACCATCCCCCCAAATAGCAACAAGATTAGTACAATGTGCAAAATGTTCATCCGCCTAGAATTTTACGTGATTATTTACAACTAGTAATGGTAAGTACACCTTCCTGCATGGTGTTTCCACAAAATGTAGGAAACATAAATTTCAAACTGGGAGTGATATAAATACTCCTAAAGTTTCATGGACCTGACTCTGAAAGTTCATATCTACATCTGAAAGAATTTGATGAGATTGTAGTCACCCTAAAATTTATTAATGTTTCTGAGGACACTTTAAGATTGAAATTGTTTCATTTCTCTTTGAAAGAGAAGGCTAAGTCTTGGCTTCACTCTTTAAGGTCAGGATCAATCGGGACATGGGCTAAGATGACTCGAGATTTCCTTACAAAGTTCTTCCCGATTCATAAGACCAATACCCTGAGGAGGGCGATCATGAATTTCTCTCAAAAAAGGAAAAAGCTTTCTTCCAATGTTGGAAGAAATTCAAGGATCTTTTGAATTTTTGTCTGCATCATGGATACGAAACTTGGTGGGTAATAAGTTTTTTTCAATGATGGACTAACTTCGCCCATGCGCCAATTCGTAGAGATGATGTGCAAAGGAAATTTCATGAATAAGGACCCCAATGACGTGTGGAATTATTTTGATGTACTTGCTAAACACGTGTAATCATCAGATACATCATCAAAGCCCACCCATGCTAGGCCAATTTAATCTAAAGAGGAAGGAGGAGTGCACATGTAGCGTCCCAATTTCATGTAGCCAAATATATGCACACCTAGACATATATATCTACCTTATGAGGAATATAGTGAAAACTTAAAGTGAAGTAATTAAATTTCAGGGACAAAATTATGTTTAAAGGGGGTAAATTGTAACACCCCGAACTTTTTAATACCCAAATATTGAAAGTTCTCAAGTATTACCATGAAATTTAACTTAATACATACATGTATATGATACCAATCTAGCCATCCTAAACTTACACGTATTCTCTAACGTGAATCTGACAATTAAGAATGATCTTCATCCATAGATCAAGCCATCCGACTGTTGATTTTAAGACAAGATCATCATATGTCCAAGTATTCTCACTTGTCCATCATAACCAACCGTTCAACAAACTATCCACCGATATGTAAAAATATCTGACCGTCCACTTTGAGTTTCGACCAGCCGATCATACATATAAATACGTACATCTTGTTCAAATTGAAAATTTGATCCGTTCATCCTGTTCACCACCTATAAATATGCTTAACCCACCATCAAAACTAGAATAGGAGAAACTTACACATGTGAACAAGTCATTTGAATATAACGGCATAGATGTTCTGCCACTTGATCACTCTAAAAATTCACTTGTGATCATCTGTTTATAAAACTGATCGTACACCCACTTACATACATGATCAGAATACTAATCATCAAGTTTTTCTATTTTTAACATGTCATCTGACCATCCATTATGTTAGTTGATATATGTACATTCCCTTAGTTAATTTGATGAATAATTCTTTGTTCATAATGGTTTATACATAAGTTCTTTTATAAGAATTACTTAGAAATGTGCCTATAACCATGTAGAACCATTATATTTTCCAAAACTCTCATATCGGCAATAATTATGAAAATGCCATTAACCTAGACCCTTGAATTCTATATCACATGGTTCTCACAATCCGTTTGATGTGAAATTTTATACCATGCTTATGTATTATAAATTAACCACACATGTCAAATTTCAGCCCTTAGATCAATATAAAAGTGTCCAATTGACAAATCAGCCCCTTAACCGTTGATTTTGGTGTCCATCCAGTGAAGAAACCTCATAAGTAATTGTAGTGAGATATTTTCCTTCATATGAACAAATTGGATTGCCCATAATATGGATCAGGTGTGAAATATGAAGGCCCCACTTTGGTAGCTTTTCCTTAGGCGTAAAGTTATCATTTCAAGGCCTATCAACTCCTTATAAATTTGGATCTTTTGATTTAACCACTTCCTTTTGTCCATCATAACTCAAATTTGAACCACACTTTAGTCTCATATGACTACAAGGTTATACAAAATTTAGGCCCCGATCTATAATCCTGCACCGTTGAAGGTTGAAGATATCTCCTTTAATTTGGTAAAAATGGTGAATTTTTAAATTTAGGCTTTTTCCTCCATCAATCAACCACCAAATTTTATCTAACTGTTTTCCTATCCTAACTACACATTTTTCCCAAAATTGGGCCCTGATCATTAAGTGTGGACCGTTAATTGAGATTAAGTTCGTTTTGGAACCCGTTAGGAGAAATTTTAAGATAAGTCAATCTAAATTTCGGATCACCAAGAAAATCATATACCCTGACTCTATTAGATGACACTGACACAATGGATGAATTAGATTTAAAGAAAGATTGTCAGAAAAGAGAAATTTGTAGAAACGTAATCCAAGTGGGATGTGAAATACACCCCTCTCACACGCCAACTCCTTTTAAAAGGAGTGTGCGTTCCCCTCTCCATTCACATGCCCAAGGAGAAAGAGAAAGAGAGAGAGAGAGAGAGAGAGAGAGAGAGAGAGAGAGAGAAGAAAAAGTAAAAGAAAAAGAAAGAAAGAGAGAAAGAAAGAGAAGGAGAAAGAGAAGGAGAAGGAGAAGCCTATACACCGTCTTCCTTCTCTATATGTATGGTGTCTCCCTCTTGATCAAGCGATGTCGTGATTTATGCGGAAGTTTTTCATGTAGAAGCTTTCCTACATGGGTATCTACCTAGGGTTTATATCTAAAGCTAATGTGAGGGATTCCTTTAAGCTTACTTTGATTTAAGTTAATATGATTTCTCTTATCTTTTACATGCTTTGCTTCCATATTACTATGATTCTCTCCCCATAATTGTTTAATTTACCACTAACAATTATTTATCCATTGGAAATTATGGTTAATGTATGATTTTAATTATGTGTGATCCATATTAATTTATGTGGGGCGATGGATACAAGACTTACCCTTGTTTTTACCAATTTTATTGAGTTAGCCCTTGTTACTCTCCTCTTTTGTTGAGTTAGCCCTTGCCACTCTCCACCTTTATTATGTTAGCCTTGTGCTATCTACCTTTATGGCTTGGGTGTGTGTCTTAGAATTTCAGAACTCTATAATTCAATTTATTTTCTCTTTAGTGAAAGTGATGTATTAGAGGTATCACAACTAGTAATTCAAATATTTATCATGGACGTAATATGGTTCGGGTAGCAGCCCCCTTGGTCAACATGTAATTCCATGAATTTTGGGTAGTTGTACACAAATCGATGTAAGTAATTCACAACACATGTTACATCACTTCCGGGATTGGATGCCGCAAATATTCCATCCATGAACAAATCGTGTCATATAATTCATCTGATCTATGTGTTGTGCCGCCTTGGGATGTTTGTGTAAATACACGTTAATATTGGACACGCCAACGAATCTACGTGGTATGAGATGTAGGGTGAGTCTGATAGCTCTAAATTATTTTCTACAATGTGTTGATCGCTAAGTGTGATGCACCACACATACTTTACTAGGCATGCATCTCATGTACTCAGGTCATGAAAATTTCAGGATGTTAAGTACATCTTGAGAGAGGAAGACGATGTGAATGCTAGGTAGCCAATCTCACAAGAAAAGTTCAGTCCATGTAACTTAAAAGAATAGAAACAATCAAACTCGACGAGACCACTGCAATTATGTGTGGTATTTGTGCTAGTAACGTACACTTGACACATGATTGTCCCACAATTCTTATGTTCCAAGGATTGTTACACAAGCAATCTCATGCTATGAACAATTATCAAAGGTCATTCAACATCCCCATCTCAAACACGTACAATCCTAATTGGAGGAACTACCTAAACTTCAATTGGAGGAATGGGCAAATGGCTAATATTGAGAGAAATCCTCAAGGAGCTTTTCTATCAAATTTCAATCCAATAAATCAGAAAAGACCCCAAGATGATATGGTTTAAAAATTCTTGCAAAACCAAGAGCAATTCAACCAGAATATGTTACAAGCATTCCATGATATTAAAACATCCTTTAGAGTGTTTGCATCATCTATCCAAAATATTGAGTCATAACATTGGTTAGGGAGAAAGGGACTCTTCCAGCCCAACCACTACCTAACCTAAAACAATAATGTGAAATAAGTGACTCAAGATCTTCAAACCATCATGTGGAGTAAGCTAAGTCTATCACCACTCTTAGAAGTGGTAAGACAATTAACAAAACTATCTCAATGAGGGATGAGAAGCCTAAGGACTCGGAATAATCTAAGAGGAATGATAAACCTAGCCATGCTACACATGAGAAAGAACCAAAAAATGAATACAAGTCGATTACTCTGTTTCCCATAGGTTGATTTCAGCAAAACCTTTATCGGACACTCAGGGTATCTTGGAGGTGCTTAGGTAGGTGAAAATCAATATTCCTATATTGGATGCCATAAAACAAATTACATCATATACCAAGTTTTTCAAAGATCTTTTTGTTCACTCCCCAAGTAGAGGGTTGTGATGTAGTAATAAACTCGATGAGACCAAGGTCGAATCTACGGGGACTGAAACCTATACGTAATCTGAAACTAACTAGAATTAGAACTAGAATGAGATGAAATCTAAATCAAGTGAAATTGGGGGAATAATGGTGAAATATTAATCTAAAATTTGCAAATTTAAAGGTAGGAAACTAAGGTGCCAAAGATTCACTTGTAGCAATTGGGAAGTTACCTAGTAATAATTCAAGGACACAACTGGAATCAGAGTCCTATCCTATCCAGTTAGTAAGTAGAGATTTATCAAATCTCTGAACGTCTCATGGATCTAATCATCAATAGATAAGAGTGGTGAAGATTTGGAAGTGATTCCATCACCAAACCATGCCCGAGAGACTATGGCAAACAACATCAATTTACCAATCTCACTGCCAATCATAAGAGAATTGTGAAATTAGGAAGGGTTCCGTCACCCAACCATGCCCAGGAGACAATGGTGAACAACAGGGCCTCCTAAGTTCACAATCTCATAATGAAAAGAACATACTCAAAACTATTGCAGATCAACTGTAATTTGAGTCACAGTAAACCATTAAAAACTAAAAGTATTCCTTAATAATCAAACTAGAATCCATAAGAGTTCAATAATCGTGAATCAAAGCAAAGCTACCATCCTAATCATGTTACAAGCTTCACCTCTTAGCCTTAGCTAAGAGGTTTAGCCCAACATGATTAGACTAAATCACACAAAATTAATTTTTTTTTTTAAATAGCAAATAAAAAACCTAATCTCTCTGTCTTTCTCGGCCTTCACGACTGCACAGCTCTGGACTTCAATGCCCCCTGGATCTCCACTTCTCCACTCCTTTTAAAGGTGTTGCAGTCGGTGGCTAGAGGTGGTGAAACGTTGGTGCTTTGTTTTTACACAAGTGCTTGTGTTTGACCCGCGTTTGGCCCGAATTGGCCAACCACTTTAGAGATCTAACTTCTTGGTTGTGGTTAGATTCTACCTTGTACAGGATTGTACAGTCTAGATTGTCTGTCCGATCACAACTATGGATGTATAATGACCCAGATCGTCCGGGTCTCACGGACACTATCACTACGTAACATATGTAGAAAAGCTGATTTTGCGTTAATTGTGGGTCCCAATCGTCCTTTGTCAATGAAATCCACCCCGTCCACTAGATTCCTCTCGAAAAATGAATCGAGAATGGTCGGTTTGGAGTTGCATTAACGTGGCCCATGGGATCTTTTACGCCACCATCCATTCTGCATTTGAAAGTACATCCGCGTGTGTGTACATGCATGGGTCCGTAAGACCTCATATGTACGGTTGGTTTGACCACCTGGAATTCTTGGACGGTTCGGATCATCAACCTGGATGATGATGGTGGGCCGGAGAATTTGTTGGTGCGGACGCTGGTGAAAGAAGTAAAAGAGGAAGTTGCTATTTTTAGGACTTTGTCAATCAAAAGTGGTTTGACCATCATTGCAATTTCAGTGCATGGCTAGTGCATATGTGCACTATGAACATACTACTCAAGGTGAGATCTGTTGTGATGCTTGTGAGAGATCCAATCTGTCCATCCCTTTTCTCATCTCATTTAAATTGTCGAGACTAATTTTTAAGCATATCTAAATATCAGGTGGGCCTAAAATCAATGGTTTATGGGCTGATCTGTCCGTTGGTGTAAGACCCGTATCCTAGACCGTACTATTCCGTAGGCTTTTGCGGTCTTTCTGGTCGAATTCTGGCAACCCTCGACCCATATCTGACATTTGCGCCAACCCTAAGCCGAGTCTTGCAGACTGAAGTTGGCTCGACTCGAAACTTCACTACCAAAAAAATGGGCAAAGGCTACGGATTTAATCCGTAGCCATAGACCTATGGCTACGGATTAAATCTGTAACATGACCGTCGTCGTAGGTGCCAAAGCAATAGGTCAAAAACCTATGGCTACGGATTTAATCCATAGCTATAGCTTAAAATAACTGCGAATATAATCTGTAACAAATATTTCTGTAGCCAAAAGAACCTACAGCTACAGATATTATTGGTACCTAAAAGTAGTGTTAGATCTGTAGCAATATGCCGAATTTTATAACAGCTACGGCTAATATCCGTAGCTATTGCCTACATTTAAAAAATTTTATAATCATTCATTCATTCAATTACCACCTGCATAATCATTCATTCATTCAATTACCGCCTGCATAATCATTCATTCATTCAATAATGAATCAATTACAATCCTTCATTCATTCAATTACAATTACAATCCTTCATTCATTCAATTGCAACTACAATCCTTCATTCATTCAATTACAATAATGCTGAAAATACAAATCTTGGTGAGTCTGTGTGCACTCGCATATGGCCAAAATGAATGCGAGTATCAGTAGTCCACCTCCACATCTGACAGTTATACCGATAACTTCTCCTATGCGTTTTTTGTAATTATTCAAGGGCAAACCACTGCTAGAGGACTCTGCAACATAAAATCAAAGAATCAGTCGTGAAAACTAATCAGTCTATTGCTCAATTATCGTCCTCTAATATTGCCTTTTTTCACCCCTTCTGCTAAATTTAAGAATAAAAACGGACAGAAAAGCAAAAACCGAGCAAGAAAAATCAAGTTGACGATGAGTATGATTTCAAGATTTTGTTGTTACTTCCAGTCATGCCTCGGATTACCCTCTTCTGAAAATTTAGGTAAATAGTGAAAATCACAAGGACTGATATTTTGGATGCCTGTAAAAGTTTTCTATTGACTTTCAGCTGTAAGTCACTTACAGGGAAGTGATTTCTCACCCTAGCCCCATGAAGTTTTCTGGTTGTTTCACCTATAAGTGACTTATATGTTGAATTTCCTCCACCAAGCACCACTAGTAAGTGACTTACCTGTAGCTCACTTCCCACTAACAGAACTTACAGGCATCCAAATGACCCTTAGCAAGAATCATTTAATCAACATGTATTCATAATTCAGGAACTGTTTGAATTTCAAAATTGCAAATTTGCTATAAGAATGGCCTAATTTAATAAATAGGTACAATAATAATGGCTTACTATCTCATGAAGAATATAACATGGCATATGCAAAATCGCAAACAAAAATGGCCTGGTTTAAGAAATAGGTACAATAATATTGAATTACACAACGATGCTTTGATTTTTATAAATTCACAATGAAACTACCATTGGAAAAGCAAAAAGTCCCTAGGTCAATTAGAAATCTGTTATGCTAATCCAACTTGGCCCTACAAATGGATGTGTTAAAGATTTAAATGTTCGAAGTTTAGAACTTGCTTTGGACTCACTAATTGGATTCTTAAAATAAGCCAGAAAATAGAAAGATTTCTTTTACCCCTTTTCATAGTTTAGAAATATAAGCTAAAATAGTCATTCCATATCACTAGCAGATAGAAATGTGTTCAAACGTGCCATAAGTCTTATATAGACAACACACTACTTATAGAAAGCACTTTACAAAGTCTTCTCAAACTATCATCGCGTGCTTGTATAAACAACACACTACTTGTAGGAAGCACTTTACAAATGTGCTTTCGTGGATTCTGAGTCATGGCACATCCACGGCTACCAAACAGATGGTCCACATCACAGTATAGATGAGCATGTGAATGATGGAGACGGAAGTCCACAATTGATAGACAGAAAATAACCTCAGGGAAAAAAATCCGAATGAAGTACAGTTTTAGATCTGTTCAGACTTGACAAAACCCATCACAAGAGATGCTGCAAGATGGAGACGTACTTCAAACTAGCATTGCCACCAAATGAAACATCAGAAAAGGAAAAAGGAGAAAAAAAAGGCACAAACCAGCATTGCCACCAAATGAAATAGTTATGAAACATGATAAACCACTTCTAGCTATTAGGCCACCAAATGAATTTCAATCAAATCAAACACTACAAACAAACATACTCTTGTACAAGTCATCAATATCAACTAAAAAATCTATTTTCTTTTATATTGAACGAAGGAAAAATGAGTTAATAGAAATTAGACAACCTTAAAATGGGCAGCAGCCTTGTCCTTGTTAGTAACACTCTAGTTCACTCCACAACATAATGCAGCAGTCTCAGCCCATTGAATCTCTTCAGCGTTCCTTGCAATTGGTAAAACAATAGAATACATTTGAGAATACATTCGGGTTTGGGATCGGGTTTAGGTTTGGGTTTTTAAGTTTAGGTTTAGGTTTAGGTTAAGGAGTTGAGATTAGGATTAGGTGTAGGTTTAGGTTTAAGGATTTGAGAATACATTTATGTTTTAGGTTTATGTTTAGGTTTTTTTAGGTATAGGTTAAGTTTATAGGTTTAGGTTTAGGTTATAGGTTATAGGTTATAGGTTATAGCTTTAGGAATTGAGAATAGGTTTAGGTGAAGGTTATAAGTTTAGGTTAAGGAAATCGGGTTCGGGTTTAGGTTTGGGTTTTCAAGTTTAGGTTTAGGTTTAGGTTAGGGAGTTGAGATTAGGATTAGGTGTAGGTTTATCTTTGGGGAATTGAGTTTAGGTTATAGGTTTAGGGAAAAGGTTAGGTTTAGGTTATAGGTTTTGGGATTTGGTAATAGTTTTAGGTTATAAGTATAGGTTTAGGTTAGGTTATAGGTTAAGGTTTAGGGATTTGAGTTTAGGTCATAGGTTTAGATTTAGGTTTAGGTTAATTGAGTTTAGGGTTATAGGTTTAGCGAAAAGGTTAGGTTTAGGTTATAGGTTTTGGGATTTGAGAATAGTTTTAGGTTATTTAAGGTTTGGTTTAGGGACGAAAATGGGTTTAGGTTATAGGTTATAGGTTTAGGATTTGATTTGAGGTTTAGGTTATAGGTTTAGGGATTTAAGTTTAGGTTATAGGTTTAGGTTTAGGTTTGGGTTTTGGGATTTGAGAATGGGTTCGAGTTTAGGTTATAGATTTTGGTTTCGGTTTAGGTTATAGGTTTTGGGATTTGATAATGGGTTTGGGTTTAGGTTATAGGTTTCGGTTTTGGTTTAGGTTATAGGTTATAGGTTTATGTGAAGGTTTAGGTTTATGTTATAGGTTTTGGGATTTGAGAATGAGTTCGGGAGTTTAGGTTATAGGTTTTGTTTTTAGTTTAGGTTAAGGTTTAGGTTTAGGTTATAGGTTTTGGGATTTGAGAATAGGTTCGGGTTTAGGTTATAGGTTTTGGTTTTGGTTTAGGTTAAGGTTTAGGTTTAGGTTATAGGTTTTTAGATTTGAGAATGGGTTCGGGTTTAGGTTATAAGTTTTGGTTTTGGTTTAGGTTTAGGTTATATGTTTTTGGATATGAGAATGGGTTATGGTTTAGGTTTAAGAAATCGGGTTCGAGTTTAGGTTCGGGATTGGGTTTAAGTTTGGGTTTTCAAGTTTAGGTTTAGGTTTAGGTTAGGGAGTTGAGATTATGATTAGGTGTAGGTTTAGCTTTAGGGAATTGAGTTTAGGTTATAGGTTTAGGGAAAATGGTTAGGTTTAGGTTATAGGTTTTGGGATTTGGGAATAGTTTTAGGTTATAAGTATAGGTTTAGGTTTTGATTTTGTTATAAGTTATAGGTTTATGTTAAGGCTTTAGGTTATTGGTTTTGGGATTTGAGTTTAGGTTATTAGGTTTTTAGTTTAGGTTTAGGTTAAGGAGTTTAGGTTATAGGTTTAGGATTTGAAATGGTTAGGTTTAGGTTATAGGTTTTGGGATTTGGGATTTAGGAATAGTTTTGGTTATAAGTATAGGTTTAGGTTTAGGTTATAGGTTAAGGCTTAGGGGATTTGATTAAGTTTAGGTTATAGGTTTAGGTTTAGGTTTAGCTTTAGGAATTGAGTTTAGGTTATAGGTTTAGGAAAAGGTTAGGTTTAGGTTATAGGTTTTGGGATTTGAGAATAGTTTTAGGTTATAAAGTATAGGTTTAGGTTACGTTATGGGTTAAGGTTTAGAGATTTGGTTTAGGTTTAGGAATCTGAGTTTAGGTTATAGCTTTAGGTTTAGGTAATAGGTTTAGGGATTTGAGTTTAGGTTATAGGTTTGAGTTTAGGTTTTAGGTGTGGGGTTTATGTTTAGAGTTTAGGTTTAGGTTTAGGTTTAGGTTTAAGAATGGGTTCGTGTTTAGGTTATAGGTTTGGGTTTTGGGATTTGAGAATGGGTCGGTTTAAGTTATAGGTTTTGGGATTTGATAATGGATTCGGGTTTAGGTTATAGGTTTTGATTTTGGTTTAGGTTATAGGTTTTGATTTAGGTTATAGGTTATAGGTTTTGTTAAGGTTTAGGTTTAGGTTATAAGTTTTGGGATTTGAGAATGAGTTCGGTTTTAGGTTATAGGTTTTGATTTTGGTTTAGGTTATAGGTTATAGGTTTAGGTTAAGGTTTAAGTTTAGGTTATAGGTTTTGGGATTTGAGAATGGGTTCTAGTTTAGGTTATAGATTTTGGTTTTGGTTTAGGTTATAGGTTTTGGATTTGAGAATTCGGGTTTAGGTTATAGGTTTTGGTTTTGGTTTAGATTTAGGTTATATGTTTTTGGATTTGAGAATGGGTTATGGTTTTGGTTTAGGGAATCGAGTTCAAGTTCGGGATTGGGTTTAAGTTTGGGTTTTCAAGTTTAGGTTTAAGGTTTAGATTAGGGAGTTAAGATTAGGATTAGATGTAGGTTTAGCTTTAGGGAATTGAGTTTAGGTTATAGGTTTAGGAAATGTTAGATTTAGGTTATAGGTTTTGGGATTTGGGAATAGTTTTAGGTTATAGGTATAGGTTTAGGTTAGGTTATAGGTTAAGGTTTAGGGATTTGAGTTTAGGTTATAGGTTTAGGTTTAGGTTTAGGGAATTGAGTTTAGGTTATAGGTTTAGGGAAAGTTTAGGTTTAGGTTATAGGTTTTGGGATTTGGGAGTAGTTTTAGGTTATAAGTATAGGTTTAGGTTAGGTTATAGGTTAAGGTTTAGGGATTTGAGTTTAGGTTATAGGTTTTAGGTTTAGGTTCAAGGAATTGAATTTAGGTTTAGGTTATAGGTTTTAGGGAAAGGTTAGGTTTAGGTTATAGGTTTTGGGATTTGAGAATAGTTTTAGGTTATAAGCATAGGTTTAGGTTAGTTAGTTAGAGGTTAAGGTTTAGGGATTTGAGTTTAGGTTATAAGATTAGGTTTAGGTTATATGTTTTGGGATTTGATAATGGGTCGGGTTTAGGTTATAGGTTTTGGTTTTGGTTTAAGTTATAGGTTTTAGGATTTGAGAATGGGTTCGGGTTTTGGTTTGGTTTAGGTTATAAGTTTTGATTTACGTTATAGGTTTAGGTTAAGGTTTAGGTTAAGGTTTAGGTTATAGGTTTTGGGATTTGAGAATGGGTTTGTGTTTAGGTTATAGGTTTTAGTTTTGGTTTTGGTTATAAGTTTTGGTTTAGGTTATAGGTTATAGGTTTAGGTTTAAGTTCTAAGTTTTAGGATTTGAGAATGGGTTTAGGTTTAGGTTAAGGGTGTGGTCCCGGTTAGGTTTTGGGATTTGGGAATAGTTTTATACAGGTATAAACACGGCTTTGTCCAAATGGTCGTTTAGAGCCCTTCCAATGTTGTCCATAGGTTTAGGGAAAGGACTTCATCATAGTCATAACATTTGAGGTTCCCACATTTTAGGGACCCTTAAGCTCATCCAGGATAGCTCCGACGCACATCCGGATTAGCTTTATTAATTTCGAGCAAATACATAAACACGTTTTGCCTTTGATCCAAATTGCTTTTGGTTTAGGCCCCTCCAATATCATTCATAGGAAATGGACGACTTTTTAGTTTATGGGTCATGGTTTATTTATAGGTTTTGGTTCCCACCTTCCAGGGGACCCCCGTTCATCCTGGATAAGTTTTAAAATCTGAGAATGTTCGCTTTATTAATTTCAAGCAAATACATAAACATGGCCTATACAAATGGCTAGGCCCCTCCAATGACGTCCATAGGAAATGGACGGCTTCATCATATTCATAACAACGGTTCCTACCTTCCAGGGACCTCCCTCATCCGGATAGCTCCGACGCACATATGGGTCTACTCCATCAATTTTGAACAAATACATAAATACGGCCTGTCCAAATGGCCAAGCCACTCCAATCATGTGCATTCTTAACAAGAGACGTACCAGACGCTTGAATCTGAAATATGCAGCTCTAATCCTCCCACATGCAACATCCACCTGAAAGAATGCGCATAATCGTCATGCTTAAGTAATTAACTACCCACTCAATGAAAAGAGCACAAATACCTTTTCATAATTCAAAGAAGGGAACTCAAGAGTTTTCCTTACCTTCCATTGTATGCTTCCAAGGTTTTCCTTACAGACCAACAAAACTGATAGCAAGAAAGAACACATCAACAACAATTTATATTCAAGGGAGCCTCAAATCTCAGGAAATGAGGAAAATTTTCTAGTTTAGAAGATGGGTATGTCTAATCTTACTTCCTTTTTAAATGTAAAGGAGGCCGAATTTGAACAGTAATGTCACATGGGTAGTTGAAAGTGGCATTTTACTATTGTTAATATCCACTAGCATCAAGGGAAGATGTTGATTTTCTCAATGGTTCTCTTAAACTCAATGTATTTGGTCTAAACTTTCCTCTATGATGTGCATTTGCAATAGTCTACCTAATAGAACCTTCACGAATTTCAAACAACAAAGGAGGGCAAAAGGAAAGTGATATGATAAAAGGCTTCGATGGTATACGTACCCTGCCTTAAGAGTAAGCATGAGCGGGCCTTTGTAATTTCCATCATGATCACCGGAAAGAATGCGATTGAAAGCCATTGTAGATTCTGAAAGAAGTGTAGAAATAAGGTGGTCCAAATGCGGTGGTTTCAAATATGGTTGCGAGTATTCCCCTTACAAAACAATTGTAACATCAAAACTTCAGTCCTTTTAGGAAAATCGATAGTCAAAACAAAAACATTTGGAGCACTAAGAGTACATTTAGAGCACTTATTAATGAACTGAAATTAACTCATTGGCATTAATATTAAATTTAAGTTAGCATAATCAAATGAAATAACCACAAGGAATACTTCCTAGTTTCTAACAGAAGTTATAAAATCAATAAACAGTGTCAAAGGAATATTCATTCATATAAACAAAAACATCATATAAATAGCCAGGAAGTCGTAAACTTAAAAATAAAATATAAAAGATCACATCCACACATATATCAATAAAGAAATCCAATAAAAAACCATATATTAATAGTTTCAAACCCAAGAAACTCATGACACAATCTAAGGCTTGAAAATATCGTGTTTACAGACAATCCGTTCTGTATCGTGCTCTCCCAGCTCTTCTAGAAGCCTCACTTTCAATTGTTGAGGCATGTCCTGCAGTATCAAGTTTCAATGTAGGTCATCCAACCATACAACCATGTGGGTCGACTCATGGGTAGAGAAAAAAAAAAAAAAAAGGCGCCGGTGACTTGAGGTGCCAATAGAATTGTTAGAGATTAGAATGGTAGCCTATTATTGTGATCACTAAGGGTAAAGATTGTGGAAGAACTAGTACATGCGCTTTGCATTAGGATCCTAAACTTAAAATTCTGCCAAGCAAAATTACCTTCTTGTGTTACTTCCTGTACATAGTTGTCGAGGTAAGCTTGGAAGGCTTCAACCGATTATGGAAGTAGCGCTTGCATTTTGAGTTGGAGAACAGGAACACTTGTGAGAAAGAAGAATAAAGGGAGTTCAGGATTAAAACAAGAAAAACTCAGATCTGAATTCAGTCATTTAGGATGTTTACCTGGGAATCAGGTTGCACAAATTTGATACCTTTTCCTGGGTATATCTTAGCACCACTGAAACGGCACAGTTCAATCCTGAAAAATTCATAACATCAATGTTGGTATAATCTTATGCTACCATTGTAGGTGGAGCCAAAAGCATGAAAGAACCAACAAAAACCAGGGATTGTAATAAGACCCACTCAAAATTCAGGTTATTTTGTATAGGCTAAATGCAAGTTTAATTTCAAGTTAAACGGACTCAGAAAGTGGCAAAACTCATGCAATAATAGGGGCCACAAATTCCAGTTTACAACAAGCTGGGCGGAAATTTTTCTTAAAAAGATGTCAGTTCTACATGCAGCTTTAATGCATGTACTCTGGGCTCCAGTAGGCAAAGTAATCAGTAGATTCCAGTACGAAACTTCAGGCCTCCATTCCCCTTGATGCAGATCACTTTTCACTTATATCACTGGACATTTTTCATCATTTCTGTAAAGAAAAAAAAACTAAGAAAAAATAGGTAGGAGAAATGGGTTGTTTGTGCCGGAGTTTGCTTCAGGCTTCTGCAATTCATAGTTTACAAGTACAATAACTGTTTCTCTAAGGAGCTGGTTAGGTGTTATCCGGGTAACATGTTAGCAGGTGTTTCCTACACCGTGGGGGTCCACCTTAATGTATGTATTGTATATCCACTCCATCCATCAGTTTTTCTAGCTCACTTTAGGACATGATCCCAAAAATGAAGTAGGTAGAAATCTTTAGTGGATCACACCACATGAAACAAAGATCATTGAATGCCCACCATTAAAAACTTCCTAGGGCCCACTGTAACATTTATTTGCCATCCAACCTGCTGATTAGGCCACATAGACCTGAACGAAGGGAAAACACAAATATCAACTTGATTTAAAACTTTTGCGACCCCAAGAAGTTTTCAATGTTGGGATTCAATCCCTATTATGTGGTCCACTTGAGATTTGGATCTGCTTTTTGGGACCATGAGGACCTAGAATGAGCTGGAAAAACAGATGGATGGCGTGGATAGGTTGGACCTCATTCACACATGACATGTTGCTAATTTCAAGCTAGTTGAATGAGAACTTCATCATCCAATTAGTTACATGCTGAAATAAAGTTTAACTCACTCATGATTAAATATGGTTCATAATTTCACCATTTTTCATGAAGAAACATGAAATAAAATAGCATAGGGCTACGTACAAGTTACAACCTTACAAGAAAATTAGCAGGGGAACTGCTAAAGCAATTATTGTTGAGATGGGGATCTCCACAAATTTGAGAATTTTGTAAGAAACCCAAAAGCATAGATTCAGCTGAAACAAAAGCAATAGGACACTTTAACTGGCCACTTTATCAACCAATCACATGATCATATAATCCAAAGCTGCTTCCTTAACTAGCAGTCTAGAATCAACAAGCAAAATCAGATGGTTAACAACATTCTGAACTATGCTCCTTGCACAATGTAACCCCACAAGCTTGGTAGTCTGGACTGAAATACATGGATGCCACATATACAGTGGATAAGGCAGGCACCAGAACCATCCAATTGGTCGGTGGTTCCAAAAATAAAATGGTTAGCTATCCTGATTTAGTGAGCAAAATCAGATTGTCATGATCACCTATTAATGTGAATTGTGAATTTCAAGGTATGCTACACTGACAATGGAGCCTGCAATTTTTGGGCACTTTAGATTGCCATAAATAATTCTAGCATGTAAATTGATGATGCACCACAACTTAAAATAGTGGGACAAGCCATGCAAATTCTCAGGGCAATAATAAACAATTCAATTGCAAATGAGTCTGGATCCCGGGATGTTGCAATCTCATGGATCTTAAGACAATCCACTAACATCACCATCATTACCTTTAAATCCCATCCAATCCACCCTAATCCCTTCAAAATTGCTTGGGACGTGTTTGGTTCAAGGGATTAAAAGGGTTGGAAGGTTTAATCCTGGGATTGGCCGGGCATCCCAAACAGACCGGAAATAGCAATCTCATAGATCTTGCACCAATCCACTAACGCAGCTATCATTACCTTGAAATCTGTGCAATCCACTCTAATACCATCTAATTCCATCCAATCTGCCTAGCCAAATAGGCCCTAAGGGTGGGCGTTCAATCACCATAGTTTCCTATGGTGTGGTCCACCTGAGATTTAGCCCTAAAATGAGCTGGAAAAAATGAATGGCCTATGTACACATTATGGTGGAGCCCACAAAGCATTTTTAAGGCCCGTTTGGCCAAGTGGATTGAAAGGGATTGAATGGTATTAGGGTGGATGGCATGGATTTCTAGGTATTGATGGTGTTGTAAGTGGATTGTCTTGAGATACATGGGATTGCTATATCCAGTCTGTTTGGCATGCCCGGCCAATACCGGGATTAAACCTTCTCATCCCTTCCAATCCCTCGAGCCAAACACGTCTCAGGGATTGGGATCAGATAACCGACTCTGTTTGGCACGCCCGACCAATCCCAGGATTTAACTTCCAATCCCTTCCAATAACATCCAATCCCTTCCAATCCGACCAGCCAAACGGGCCCTTAGATTTTAGAAACAGAGAGAGGGGAATGCGGATTGAAGGATTGAAGGATTGAGCATAGGGATTGAAGGATTGAGCATCCAAACGCAACAGATTTGAGAAACAAATAAAGAGAGAGAAAGAGAGAAACTAACCATACGTGCTCCTTCTTCTTCTCCTTCTCCTTCTCCTTCTTCTTCTCCTTCTTGCAGCGAAAGGGGTTTTTGAAAACAGAGAGAGAGGAATGCAGCCAAGAGATAGGGAGAGAGGGTGAGGGAGATCGGGAGATCGAAAGAGGGCAAGGGAAAGAGAGAGACTGAGTGCGAGAGAGAGAGAGAGGTGGACAAAGAGCTTAAGAGATGGGTTTCGTCAGCGCGCGGGAGAAAATGGCGGATGGGAGGGTTTTGTTTTTTGAGGGGTTTGGGATTTTGGAGGGGCGAGTGATGGACAGCTCCCTAGACATTTTATGGTTTTATGACCGTGGGGCCCACTATGATATATTTCATATATCCACTCCGTCCATTAATTTTAAATTATTAAGTGATGATACAAAAAATAAGTTAGATCGAATCTGTAAGGAGACCACACAACATATTAATAGTAAAAATTTAATTTATATTATTTCTTATGGCGTGGTCCACTTAGACATTTAATCTACATAATTTTTGGGCTCATGCACTAAAATTATATATCAGAATTTTTGGACGGCTTAGATCAAACACATATATTCCAATGGACCTCATAGATCCCCTTAAGCACCATCTATATTTAATATGTTTTAGGTGAGGAGGTACACTTTAGCTACAGAGAACTTAGGCTATAGCTACAGATAAAATCCTTAGTTATATTGTTATGGATTTAATCTGTGGTTAAAGTCTTTCAACCTCCATAGTCGTTGCTCGATTTTTTTGTAGTGCTTGTATCCTAGCGACTGCGCCGTCGCCGCGGTTCTAATGCCGCGACTCGCGCACCGAACCGATACCTAGGCTAGGAGATGTGGGTCTACGTTCATTATGAAAAAACGTCACGCATTACAAATTTCGAGGGAATCTCTATAACATGTCCCATCAAATTAAGTCAAGTACACCACCTTACCTCAATGCGACCTCACCCAACAACAAGTACAAAAGACCACTCCCTCTTTTCCCACAAGTCAACCCTCTCTCTCCCTTCACCATTCCTCTTTTATAGTTTTTCAAACTCATTCATACCTCCCATCTCCTTTCCTTACAACCACCATATCATCCCATCCCTTTAATTTATTACTTCCCTCTCTCTCTCTCTTCACTCCCAAACAACAATATTCCATACGTCCAAGCTTCTCTCTCCCAAGCTAAGTGTGGCCCACCCTCTCATCTCTCATCCCCACCATCAAAACTCCATCAACCACCATCAAAAGTGAAGTCAAGGAGCATACAAGTCTAAGGGATCAAGGAGGAGTGCGATAGGTGGGTGATCCATCGTTAACTTTTAATTTAGGGCCCACTTGTTAGTGGGACTCATTTTGATGTATGAGTTATAATCATGAGGGGCCCATAGTGGCGGGGCCCCTACATCACCGTCTCTCTTATTCTCTCTCTCTCTCTCTCTCTCTCTCTCTCTCTCTCTCTCTCTCTCTCTCTCTCTCTCTCTCTCTCTCTCCCTAGAATGTAGTGGGCCCCATTGAATTTTTGTTAAATCTACTCCATCCATCAAGCGGAGTGGCCCACCACATTTCAGGGAAATTCCACCCACTAGACTGAAATATATGTAATATATTATATTAATATATATATATATATATATATTTACATGTATGGTGGGCCACGTCCATGTGGGACCCACCATGATGCCTGTGTTATTCCACACCATCCAGCGTCCAGAGACGCTGGACGTGGCTCAACAGAGGAGTGTGAACTTGCGTGGGGTGTGGTTAATAGGGAAGTGTGAACTGACGTTGGGGTGTACTAACCCACTAAGCTTGGGTGTGGACTGCTCATGCAGGCCCCACCTTGATGTATGTACTTAATCCAAGCTGTCCATCTTATTTCTTAGCTCATTTTAGGCGTTGAGCCGAAAAATGAAGCTGATCCAATTTTCTGACGGGCTGTAGCATAAAACACAGTATTTTTACCATTGAAAACTACCCTAACGTGTCGGTACACCGAAACATATCAAATATTCGGCTTGATGGGTTTATCCTGAGCCATGGAATGCAACTGTTGGGTCAGATTCCCCTAATGCGGGCCCCACCAGTGAAAAACCATAGGAAAATTTTAAAAAAATAATAATAATAATAAAACAACAGTAGACGCTGCTGCTGCCATCCAAAGGATGGCGTAGCAGCGTCCTCTGCCATGGACGCTGGATGGACAGGGACCACGGGTCCCATTTGTAGGCCCCACCGTAAGGTGTGATGTATATCCACACCGTGCATTGGGTGGCCCTCCTTCTGACTGTGGGCCACCCCTAAAATCAGTCGTATTCAGATCTCAGGTGGCCCACGTTGCATGAAACAGTTGGGTTGAATGTCTGCCATTGAAACCCTTTTAGGTTACAAAAGTTTTGGATCATATATGAAATTTATTTTTACTCCTCACCCAGGTCCGTGTGATCTTGTCAACAGGATGGGTGGAAAATAAACATTTTGGTGGGCTCCAGATTTGTATGACCTTATCCACAGGTTGGGTGGAAAATAAACATTATGGTGGGCCCCACATGGGACCCACTGATGTATGTATGTATGGTAATCCACACCTTCCATTAGTGTGGATCCCACCATGAGTTATGTAATTTATCTATGTCGTCCATCCCTATGGGACCCACCATGATGCATGTATTTCATCCAAACCGTCCAAGCATTTTGGACATTATTTTAAGGCTTATGATGGAATATATATATATATATATATATATATATATATATATATATATATATATATATATATAAAAGATAGATCTAGGATCAAGTGGACCACATTATAGATAACAGTGGGTTTGAACGTCTACATGTGGCCCATATGGTGTAGCCCACTTACCATATTTATGGCCCATTGTTAAGGCCCACCTTGATTTGTATGAGGCTTGTTGTTGAGGCTGCCTTAATAGATATGAGGCCCATGTTATGAGGCCCATCGTGACGTATGCAAGGCCCATGTGATTAGGCCCAACTTGATGTAATTGTGGCCTGCCCACTGAGGCCCACTTTGATATATATGATACTCATTGTATGAGGCCCATTTGACGTATTAGAGGCCCATGGGTCGAGGCCCAATAGGATGTACATAAGACCCATTGTAATGTGTTTCCACCGTGGTTTATGTGATGATCTCGATGGTGGGCTACGCCTTGGGAGCAATGATGGTTTGATGTCCACATTTTATGGATGATGTTGGTTAAATGTCCGCATTGTCACTCTCCCTAAGGCCCATTGATAGGCCCATACTTGTAGTGTGTAGGCCGTCTAGGTCCATTTTCGTTATAAATAGAGCCCATCACCATATAACATGTTTAGTATAGATACATGATTCATGATCATACGCATCATATGTATGTCTGATATGAGGAGTGATTGATCATAGCATATGCCTTCGGGCGGATTGTTTATGGGCTCCCTAATGGGCGGAGTTGCCCTACATGAGCACGCAGTACGTGCAAGATTGTCGCATGTCTTGTAGGGTGATTCATGGACTTGCATTCATGTGATTATGATTATAGTATGCCTTAGCGACATCAGGGTCATGGCCTCAACAGACACATTGTGGGTGGGTGGATTAGATACCAGAAATACTGTTTTTACCATCGGGGCGTCATAGATGTCCCTAGGTGAAAATTTCTAAATCTGATGGTACCAGAGGATGACTCCAACGTCGAGACCGAGTGGACTCATGAGTGTATGAGGGCCAAATACCAGGAGGTCGCGTCTCCCTCTATGTCATGATCGGTTGGAAAGCGGTGTGGCCTTACCCGCTCGAGCGTAGGGGGCATTACTAGGCTGAGTTTGACCAGCTCGTGAATGGATTCACTATCGACATACCAGATAGGTATTGGCAGACTGTTGGCTAGGCAGATAGTGAGGTTTCTTACGCTCACTTGGACTGTGTGACTGGGAGAGAGACAGTGCCATTTGGAGTGTACTAAACCCCGGTGATTATCCAGAATGAGAACTGTACTGATATTTGATGAGTTGTATGAGGATTTGGATGAGGATTGGCATGCTTGAGTTGCATCTCGCATCGCATGGCCTTGATATGGCCGATAGCATTCATATCTTGCACTACATAGCCTTGGCACGACTGATTGCATTCATGTACTCATCAACGTGATTCTGCATTACTCTGACCTTGCATTCTGAGCACGCTTATATTGTGCACACACTTACACCACCCTTTAAGCTTTCTATAAGCTTATGCACGATTAATGCATGCAGGTGACGCCAAGACGTAGCCATAACCTCGCCGCAGTTGGAGTGTGCAGTCGAGCTTCTGGAGTTTTTGTCACTTTCATTATATTGTATTTTCCTTTCATACGCATTGTACTCAAAGTTTTTTATCATAGTGGATTTTGTGATGGTGTTCTTGTGGTTATTGTTCTGGATTATGCTTATGGTTATGCTCATTACAAATTAAATTAATGATTAGAAATCCTCTTTGTAGCATCTCAGGATCGAAACATTGTGTATGGGTGCCGGGAACCGAGAATGGGGTACTACGGAGATTGTTAGCGCCGGATTCAGCGATCAAGAATTTTGTGAGCTCAATTTCTGAGATCAGGGCGTGCCAGTTGGGCCACTTCCACAGGGATCCAATAGCTGACATTCGACGTGTATGGTTAATTTATGGTCCTTAGGTCAAATATAAAGTTTCGAGCCGAACAGATGGTGGGAACCCTGTGATCTTCATTCTGGGCAACTTTCAGGCCTCTTTAACGTGAAACAAGTGATTTTCTCGAATCTAGACCGTGTAAATTCTTCGACCTCGGTACCTTAGAGTCCGTCCCTTACCTTGGTGCTTCTTGAGTGTTAAAATAGGGTCTAATATGCAAACATCCTTTTTCATCCACGCTCATAAATTCACCTTACATCACAAACACGATTAAAATAGGCCATTAAAACAGTGTCATGTTTGTAAATTCAGGTGATAACTAGGGTCTAATATATAATCTTCAACCCTCAACACAACCCTAACCAGCATTTTGCTAATCTCGAGCAAATTATCCGAAAAATAATTTCAGAAATACGAGACAATTCTTGTAAACCTGAGTAACTTGTGAAAAATAATCGAGATGCAAGAATTAGAAGATTCATGAATGTTGGGCAGTACTTTCTCATGGAATCGAGCGCACAGTAAACTTCATAATCAAGTTGAAAATATTAATCCATTAATTAGGCCGATGCTAAACATTGAGTTTAATGAGTGTATAGTGAAATCGTAGCTTATCATTAAGGTTCACTTCTCTATTTCATGATATCATTGGTAACCAACAAGAGCATTCAGGACAACCAAAACCTAAGCCAAACTTGTCCCACGCTTCCAGCTTTTGATGACTTTCACACTATATCAACTTTTTAAAAGTAAAGCCAAGGAGGGAAAACGGATCCTCACTATAGGGAGCAGACCCATGGTGAAGACTAGTCGCCCAACCCTTTTCAAATATCGACCATGGGGAATCAAATCCGCATCTATAGAGAGCAAACCTATGGTAAAGACCGTTCGCCCAACCCTTTCAAAAGGCAACTGGCTTTTTAGTTGGGTATTTTCTTTTTCTTCAATTGATCATGATGGGAAAATTGTCTAGGCTGGTTCTTTTCTTGCTTAGTGAATACCAAGTTACCCTTCAATATCGAATTAAAACCGTAATGTGTAAGCGATATGTGACATGTGAAATCATGATCCAATCAATGTTTATAACTTCTAATCATGGATTAATAATTTGAACTTAACTGTGAAATCAACTAGATGGCTGAATCCAAGAGTCATAAACTACCAACATTGCTTATCTTGTGATTCTACATCAAGGATAGCCATCAAAATACTTCGAATTCACAAGAATTTCTAGAAAATTTTAAAAATTGTGTCACAATTTTGCTCAGAACCTAAAATCTACATTGTCGTCAATGTAAAATGTAAGGTCTGTATCCTAGCCCGTACCGTTCTATAGGCTTCCGCAGTCCTCCCGATCAAATTCCGGTGATCGGTGATCTGTTATCGGCATTTGCGCGCATCCCTGAGTCGTATCCCGTATTCTAGAGTCGGCTCAACTCACGACTTGCACCCCAGCGACCGCGCCATTGTCGGGGTTCTGATGTCGTGTCTCGGATGCCGATGCGATACCCAGGCTAGGAGTTGTGGGCTTGAGAATAAATGGAGGAAACATCGCGGGCAGTGTATGCCGTTTCTAAGAAGATTCCTGGTTGAGAGAATGGAATCTCTACCCATTCCTCCTCTTTCCACCAAGTCAACCAAGACCTTACCTCTCTCATACCTTTTATGCCAACAAGGCAATGCTACCCATACCCCATCTCATCTCATGCCCAAAAAGTCAATTAGCCCCATCCTTCACCCATACACTCCATGTCATCCACCCTTACAACTCTCATCACTCTTTCACTTCTCTCTTCACCTCATTCAAGCAACTCCCAAGAGAGCCAACGTCCATGGCTTCCAAAGTGATTAGAGAGCCATGTGTGGCCCACCTTCTACCCCTCTCATCTCTCATCTCCACCTTTCAAATTTCATCATCCACCCTTAAAGAAGGAGCTAAGGAGCTAAAGAGTTCAAGGAGCTAAAGAAGAAGATCCTATAGTGGGTAATTTTAATTGTTGTTTTTGATGATTTGAGGGCCCACATATGGTGGGACCCACTTGATGTATGCATTGTATGAGGGGCCCATAGTGGGGGGGTCTACTTCTCCCTCTCTCTTTATTTTTTTATTTTTATTACAGCCCACCTTGGAGTGTGAATTAGATCCACACCGTCCAGCCATTGACAGTGAAAATCCACCGTGACGTGAGTGCTATATCCACTCTGTCCAGATTTTGGACGGTGGAAATCCCACCCGATGTATGTTTGCACACTGTCCACGTCTGGACAGTGGCCTGCTATAGCCACATCATCAAGTGTTGTGTGGACCCCACGTGATGTGGCACTATCCATTTGGTGATCGTGAGGCATGTGTTATATCCTAACCAGCCATCTGCACGGAACCCCTCCACCATGATGTAATGAATATCTAGACCGTCCAGACGCTGGGTTTGGACGGAGAGCAACACAAATATCAGCTTCATGTTAAAACTGGTGGGTTCCACACGTGTGGACCCACCTGATGTGTGCATTATATCCAGGCCATCCATCATGGTGGAGCCCATCTAGATGTATTATCCACACTGTCTAATGGACAGGCCCACTGTGATGTGTATGATCCACACCGTCCAGCAAATCCTGGACCGTGAGATCCACCTGATGCATGCATAAATCCACACTGTCCGTCCGTTTGGGACGTGGACCCCACGGTCATGGTCATGATGTATATGTTGTATCCCAGCCATCCATCATCTGGACGGTGGGCCCCAGCGGTGTGGCTGCCATGCTGAGAAGACGTCAGCAGCTATGTGAAGTCGCTGATGTATATATTACATCCAGTCCGTCCATCAACGGACGTCCAGAACCTGGACGGTTCTTTTTCTATATACATATATAGTATATATTATAATATATAATTTCATATTATGTTTGTAATATATAATTTTATATTATGTCATGGTGGGCTCCACGTGGGACCCACCTAATGAGAAGAGGATTGGCTGGACGTATTTGCCTAGTACCTGTGGCGCCCATAGGTGTGGCCAGATATGATGTATGAGTTTTATCCCACCGTCCATTGGGTGGGACGGTGGTGATCCAGGCTATCCAGCCTCACACGTTGTGTGGGACCCACACCACATATGTGTTTTATCAAGATCGTCCATCCAGCAGCAGGTAGCTGTTGGACTGACGTCAGCAAGTTCTGTGGGTCCCTCCTTGATATATGCATTGTAAATCCACACCGACCATTCCTGGATGGTGCTGGTAGGCCGACCGTCGTATATTTGTTTCATCCACACCGTCCAAACCATCTGGACGGTGCTGGACCAGATTGGTACCGTCTAATGTTTGGACGGTGCAGATTTTACATAGACAAGTTTGGATGGTACTGATTTACATGGGAAATGACTGGATGGTATTGATTTACATGGGAAAGGTTTGGATGGTGCTGATTTACCTAGACAATGTTTGGATAGTGTTGATCATCATTAATGGGCCATGTGCCCCATAGAATGGTAGTGTACAGTGATATACATGTTGCACCTACAACTATTGAAATGATTTTAGATGTAAATCCAAACTCCCGCTTGAGGCCCACTTTTATATACATGCGGCCCATTGATGTAGCTCACTTGACTTTTCCGAGGCCCATTAGTGTGTCCCACTTGACATTTACGAGGCCCATTGGTGCGACCCATTGGTGAGGCCCACTTATTGTATATGAGGCCCATTGGTGCGGCCCATTAGCGTGGCTCACTTGATGTTATGAGATCCATTGGTGTGGCCCATTGATGCGGCCCAACTTGATATGATGAGGCCCATGTACAGAGCCCACCTGTTATGTATATTAGGCCCATGTGTAGGGTCCGCCCGTTATGTAATTGTGGCCCTTTTTGGCATGGCCCATTGAGTTGTATTCTAGGTCCATATGATGCGGCACACTTGAGGTATATTGGCCCATTGGTGCGGACCATGTGATGCGGCCCATTTAATGTATATGAGGCCCATATAGTGCAGACCATTTGATGTATATGAGACCCATATGTTGCGGCCCACTGAGATGTATTTAAGGCCCATGCGATACGGCCCATCGTGATGTATTCAAGGCCCATGCGATACGACCCATCGTGATGTGTATTAGGTCTATGAGATGCGGCCCACCGTGACGTGTATTAGGCTCAGGAGATGCGGCCCACCGTGGCATGTATTAAGACCATGTGATGTGGCCCATAGTGATGTGTATGTAGGTCTTGTATGAGGCCCAAAGTGATGTATGTTGGCCCACATGACGAGGCCGATGTGACATAAATGAGGCCCATTATGATTGTATATGAGGCCATGGGCCCACTTTATGTTTGGCTCTATATGGGCCACTCCTTGGGAGCAATGTTGGTTAAATGGCCACATTGATGGGCAATGATGGTTTAATATCTGCGTTGTGACTTTTCCTTAGGCCATGTTCGGCCCATTCTCATCGAGGCTGATTATCGATTCCGATTGTTATGGCTGATTGACCGATTATCGATCGAGGCCGATTATCGTGGCCAATTGTCGATTATGATTGTTGTGGTCGATTGACCGATTATCGATCGAGGCTGATTACTGATTATGATTGCTATAGTCGATTGACCGATTATCGTGGTCAATTACCGATTATGATTGTTGTGGTCGATTGAGGCCAATTTACCGATTGTGATTGTTGTGGCCAATTGACCAATTATCAATCGAGGTCAATTATCGTGGCCGATTACTGATTATAATTGTTGTGGCCGATTACCGATTCTAATTATCATGACCGATTGACCGATTATCGATCGAGGTCGATTATCGTGGCCGATTGCCGATTTTGATTGTCGTGGCTGATTGACTGATTATCGATCGAAGTCGATTATCGTGGCCGATTGTCGATTCCGATTATCAACGTCGATTATCTATCGAGGTCAATTATCATGGCCGATTGTCGATTCTGATTGTCGAGGTCCAATGTGATGTATATGTGGCCGTATTTGAGGCCTGTTGTGATGTGAATTCAGCTCGTGTTTAAGGCCCAATGTGATGTATATGAGGCCTATGTGATGAGGTCCATTGTGATGCATTTGAGGGCCAAGCGATGAAGTCCATTGTGATGTATGTTAGGCCCGTGTGAAAGGCCTATCATGATGTGTATTAAACTCTTAAGTGAGGCCCATGGTGTTGTATATTCGACCCTTGTGAGAGGCCATGTGTCTATTATATGTTAGGCTCTATGAGGGCCATGCCATGTGGGCAATGTTGGTTAAATGTTCACATTGTCAAGGTCAATTGTCGATGCAGTTATTGATACCGATTATGATTATGTGACTGCATAGCATCATAATACACGCCCATACACATGATTTGCATGTTTGTTATGAGATGTGGTTGACCATTGCATATGTCATTGGGTAGATTATTATGAGACTCCATGATAGGTGGAGATTATTTTACATGAGTACAGGTATGCGTAGTATGGATGCATGACTGGATTGTATGACTCATGCATCTTGCATTGTGTATTGAGATTACTATACGCCCTAGGCATATCGTGGATGGCCAGATGGAACACCGAAAATCTGTTCTAGCATAGGGCTACCATAGATGGCCCTGGGTGAAAATCCTTAAACTCTCTTGGTACCAAAGGACACTCTAACGTCGAGATTGAGTGGATACATGAACGCCCGAGTGCCGAATACCAGGAGGTCGCATCTCCCATTATGTCGTGGTCGGTTGGGAGGGGGTGTAGCCTTACCTGCCCGAGCCTAAGGGGTATTGCTAGGCTGAGTTTGACCAGTTCGTGAATAGGTCCACTATTAACGTGCTGGATAGGTTTTGGCAGATTATTGGCCAGGCGGATAGTGAGGTTTCATCCGCTCACTTGGACTGTGTGACTAGGAGAGCGACAGTGCCATTTGGAGTGTACTAAACCCCAGTGATGATCCTAGAGATGAACAGTACTGATATGTGGACTTATTGAGCAGGAGTTGCATACTCATTCATTCATTCATTCACTATCCACTCGAGCTGGTGGTGTGCAACTATTTGTTATATGTACCTTCCCAATGGTCAGGATTTCGGTTGGGGCGGGCGACTAACCGGAGATCAGGAGTTTACCACATTGAGTCTGACTATCCAAATTTAGGTATGAGACTGGTTTAGATAGAAGTCTCTTGTGATGGACCCCATAGTTGCGATACTACGTACTATCATCCCGACTTCACACTCCAGCATAGTCATCCCATTCGCACCATATATTGTATTACATCTGTAGCATATGGCATTTTGGGTTATTGTGTTTCTGCATTTATATAGTCTAGATATGGCTGACAGTATTCGTGTACTCATCAAGAATTATATATTGCATTGCATCCTCGGCATCTGATATTTGGCTCTTTATGCTCCTCGTGTGTATAGTTGATCTGTATTGTGTAGTCTGATATTGTATGATTATGGCACTGTATTGAATACTTGGCACTTACATTGTACACACGTTCACCATCCTCTAAGCTTTTTATAAGCTTATACATGATAGATGCGTGCAGGTGATGTTAGGTTGTGGCAGCGTGGAGCCTGGAGCATGTAGCTGACTTCTGGAGCTTCGATTTTGACATATGTATTTCCTTTTCAGCATTGTATTCAAATGTTTATATTAGTAGATATGTGATGATGATGTTGCCTTTGTGAATTGGGTAATCTTGTGGTTATGCTTATTACAAATCAAATCATAATCCTCCTTATAGGATCCCAGGATCGGAATCTAGCATATGAATGTTAGGAGCCAAGAATGGGGTACTGTGGAGGCTGTCAGCACTAGATTCGGCGATTGAGATTCCTGTGAATCCGATTTCCGGGTTTGGGGGCGTGGGCTGTTATATAAAAGATATAAGCATGCAATGCACATGAGACAACGAAAAGAAAAAGAGAAGTGATGGAAAGATAGTACTTGATGAAGGAGTTAAATGGTTTTTTCCTAAGGAGATTTCAGTGTAAAGCGGGTCAGCACAAGAGTAAAGCAAACTATCCTAAAGCAATTGGAAAGTAAACTAACTTACTGGCATAAAACCATCTAACCTAGAACGACATAAGCAAACTACCCTAGTCCTATGAAAGCAGGGGAAAACTCTTCAATCATGATGCAAGGTTCCTCTTCCGGCCAGTATCTTGATAAATTTCTCAGGAGGTTTCTCAACAAGATCATCCAAAAGCCCTTTTTACAATAGGCTTGGATGCCCTGGAGCATGAATTTCCATAGAAATTTATTAACCTCAGCATAAGGTTTCCTTTTAATTTCTTAAGGTGTCCAAAGTATATATGATTCACTTGTGACAGAGAAAGTTTCAGAGTTAGTACCCCATGGTGAATCGGAGACTATAGGTAGATAAAATTCAGAAGAATTCTTAGGAAGTAAGGTAGTCTCAACACATTCTGAAGTTCTAAACTTTGGTTCAATTTTTAGCTCCTCTTCCTTTAATGGTAAAATCCAGGGTGTGGGGAAGGAGCGGCTTCAGAATGAGGGTTCTCTTGGTCCATGACATCTACCGAGGTATTGTCTTACGAGGCATCCACTTTGTCTTTTAACATAAGATCATTTGAATCTGTAAAGTGTGCCAAGCAATCATCTAAAGAGTTGGAGAATTCGGCTGAGAGTGACTTGTTCTCTATATTGATGCTTGTGATGATCTTCCCAAGTATTCCATCATCTCTTAAAGGGGATGGACGCATGCTCTCTTATTCTAGCCCTGCATAAACAGATTGAGGGTCAATAAGGGAAACATCGATGTGATCACTGTTCATTGAAACTACTCAATCGAGGCATTGGATTGTCAAATGTGTACAACTCAGATGGTGGCCTTCACTGAGTAGTTTCAAATTCCAGGGTCGTAGCGAGCAACTCGTCCTTCTCCCGAATCACATCATCATTCGATTCAGAGGAGTGGTCCAAACATGTTTCACAAGAGTTAGAAGGGTCGGTTGTGAGGGGCTCATCCTCTACTTTTAAATCAGACATGTCAGGTGAGGGTCATGGCTCATTATGATCGACCACTTCGTATACGTCTTGATCATTGACCTCGACCAAACTTGAGATTGATTCTAGGGGAATTTGGGATGTACGTTCATAATAGTCTTCCCAATACACATCATTGTCTAATTCTGTCCAGTATTGTATACTTGGGATGAGATCGCTTTCCTCGCACTCCATTCCTGAATTGGATTGAGGTTCGAATAAATTAACATTTACCTCATCATTAAAATCCTGTGTGTCATGTGAGGGAGGTGTGTCATCATCACTGTATTTGAAAGATACCCACGTCTCTTGACCATTCCTTTGGATCGTCATCGAGATCGACTCATTGGAAAATTGAACCATATGCTCATTAATGGACTCCAACTCCTCATTTGTAATTCTAGAGTTCTTCAAAAGTGAGTTAGGATCACTTTCCTTGCATTGTATTTCTAGAATGAATTGTGGCTGGGATGACCAAGCCTCCTCTACCTTATCAAGGCACGAATTAAGTGCTTCCAACAATTTTCTAATTTCCGCAAGACAGGCCATGTTACGCTAAAATAAATCCTCTTGGATCATTTTTAGTTGGATCTCAAAGGTAGGGGATCTAAGAGGATAATCATTATAACATGTTGTTGGTTCGTTTCCCCGATTTTGATGTTTCCACTGATTATAGTCATACGGATCATAGGTAGGAGAATCTGATGGTTGGTAATACATATTATCACTCATAATATAATCACATATTGTTTTCTTTTTATCAGATCGGTGATAATAATTCTCACTCTCATAGTTATGATAACCCCAACAATCATGTACTGTTTTGTTAATCCGTAGGGTGTAATTGTTCTCTTGCATATGATCATGTAAGGACTTCTTAACCGATGGATCTTTATATTCTGATCGGTTTTCGATGACAGTTTTAGAAAAGTTTAGAGACAGGTTGATTTCTATCATAATCATCATCCCCATATATGTTATTCTTCTCAGCATACGAACGCTCTCACTCGTGCATATACATGGTGAAACCCTAACTCTAAATCTAATTCTAAAGGAAAAATCCTCCAGCAATATAAAAAGTAGGTAGAGGAGAAGTTAAAAAGAAGTTTCCAGATTGGAGTTCCTACATTAAAATCCTGCAAAAGAAAATAAAAGAAATTAATTTTTACAAATAGAAATCCTAAAATTAGAAAGTTTCTAAAACAATTAAGAAAGTTCTAAACCTAAAATTAAAAAGTATGTTAGTTTCTAAAAATAGAAGAAATCCTAGAATTAGAAAGTTACTAAAAATAGAAAAGTAAAAGAAAGATGAGTTAGTTTCTAAAAAAGGAAAATTTTCTAAAACTAAAATCCTAATTCTAAAAATAGAAAAAGTAAAGAATTAAGAAAGGGATTACCAAATTAGATGTTTATGTCGATCCTATAAAACAAGAAAATAGGTTAGTTTATATATATATATATATATATATATATATATATATATATATATATATATATATATATAATCTAACCTAAAATTAGAAAAATCCTAATCTTAAACTAATCCTAAAACTAATTAATTTCAGAGAATCATAGCCATCAGTCCCTGGCAACGGTGCCAAGAACTTGTTCATTCCTCAAGTATAGGGTTGTGATGTAGTAATAAACTCGGTGAGACCAAGGTTGAATCCACAGGGACTGAAACCTGTACGTAATCTGAAATTAACTAGAACTAGAACTAGAATAAGATGAAATATAAATCAAGTGAAATTGAAGGAATAATGGTGAAATATTAATATAAAACTTGCAAATTTAAAGGTAGGAAACTAGGGTGTCAAGGATTCACTTGTAGCAATTGGGAAGTTACCTAAGAATAATTCAAGGACACAACTAGAACCAAAGTCCTATCCTATCCAGTAGGTAAGAAGAGATTTGTCAGATCTCTGAACATCTCATGGATCTAATCATCAATAGATAAGAGTGGTGAAGATTTGGAAGTGATTCCGTCACCAAACCATGCCCAGGAGACTATGGCAAACAACAACAATTTGTCAATCTCATAGCCAATCATAAGAGAATTGTGAAAGTTATGAAGGGTTTCGTCACCCGACCTTGCCCAGGAGAAAATGGTGAACAATAGGGCCTCCTAAGTTCACAATCTCATAATGAAAAAAACATACTCAAAACTATTGTAGATCTACTATAATTTGAGTCACAATAAACCATTAAAAACTAAAAGTATTCCTTAATAATCAAACTAGAATCCATAAGAATTCAATAACCGTGAATCAAAACAAAGCTACCATCCTAATCACACTACAAGCTTCACCTCTTAGCCCTAGCTAAGAGGTTTAGCTCAACATGATTGGACTAGATCACATAAAATTAATTTTAAAAAATAGCAAATAAAAAAACTAATCTCTTTGTCTTTCTCGGCCTTCACGGCTGCATAACTTTGGGCTTCAATCCCTCCTGGATCTCCACTTCTCCACTCCTTTTCAAGGTGTTGCAGTCGGTGGTTAGATGCGGTGAAACGTTGTTGCTCTGTTTTTATGCAAGAAGTGCTTACGTTCAACCCACGTTTGGCGCAGATTGGCCAACCACTTTAGAGATCTAACTTCTTGGTTGTGGTTAGATTCTACCTTTCACAGGATTGGACGGTTTAGATCATTTGTCCGATCACAACTATGGATGTACAATGACCTAGATCGTCCGAGTCTCACAGACGCTGTCACTGCGTAACATATGCGGAAAAGCTAATTTGCATTAACTGTGGGGCCTAATTAGTCCTTTGTTCGAGAAATCCACCCCGTCTACCAGATTCCTCTCAAAAAACCAGTCAGGAATGGTCGGTTTGGACTTGCATTAACGCGGCCCATGGGATCGTTTACGCCACCATCTATTCTGCGTTTGAAAGTACAGCCACATGTGTGCACATGCATGGGTCCATAAGACCTCATATGTATGGTCGGTTTGACCACCTGAAATGCTTGGACGGTTCAAATCATCAACTTGGATGATGATGGTGGGCTGAAGAATTTGTTGGTACGAACGTTGGTTGAAGAAGCAAAAGAGGAAGTTGTTGTTTTTCGGACTTTGTCGGTCAAAAGTGGTTTGACCGTCATTGCAATTTCAGTGCACGACTAGTGCACATGTGCAGTATGCACATACTACTCAAGGTGGGATCCACTATGATGCTTGTGAGAGATCCAATTTGTCCATCCCTTTTCTCATCTCATTTAAACTGTCGAGATAAAATTTTAAGCACATCCAGATATCAGGCGGGCCCAAAATCAATGGTTTATGGGCTGATCTATCCGTTGGGCCACTTCCACAGGGATCCAATAGCTGAAATTTGATGTGTACGGTTAATTTATGGTCCTCAGGTCAGATATAAAGTTTCGATCCGAACGGATGGTGGGAACCCTATGATCTTTCATTCTGGACGACTTTTAGGCCTCTTTAATGTGAAACAAGTGATTTTCTCGAATCTAGACCATGTAAATTCTTCGATCTCGGTACTCTGGAGTCTATCCCTTACCTTGGTGCTTCTTGAGTGTTAAATCCATACTTTTAAAATTCAGGTGATGACTGGGGTCTAATATGCAATATTCGACCCTCAACACTTTGCATGGCTAAGAGGTGGCAAAACATTCAAAAGAAGATTTTTCTAACTGAAAAAGTAAGTGCCATCCTTAAGCAAGATGTGCCATAGAAATATAAAGATACCGGTAGCCCAACCATCTCTTATGTGACTGGGAATCACCGGATTGAGCATGCACTACTTAACTTGGGAGCAAGTGTGAATTTGATTCCTTACTCGGTTTACAAACTGCTAAGCCTTGGTGGATGAAAACCCACCAGGACCACACTTCAACTCATTGATTGCTCGGTTTGTATATCGAGATAAATGATCAAGGATGTGCTAGTTCAAGTCGATAAATTCTACTAGCCGGTAGATTTTATTATTTTAGATACTCAACCCATAATTGATATAAGCACTCAAATTCCCATCATCCTTGGCTAATCATTCCTCCCCACATTAAACACCATCATTAATTGTAGGAATGGGATTATGAAATTAACTTTTGGGAACATGACATTAAAATTGAATATTTTCGATATGTGCAAACAACCCGAGGATGTTGATGATGCTCATGAAGTAAACATGATTGATTCATTTGTAAAAGTAGAGCACTCTTGACTCTATACTCTGATACACTAGAGACGTTCTTGGCCCACTCCCCTGATTTAGATGATGACAAGATTAGGGAGATGGACGTCTTGCTTGATGTGATGCTGGTACTTGAAACTAACTAGTGAAGGCCAAATTTTGAAAAATTGCCCCAAACCAATATTACGCCTCTATCGTCTAGTATTAAGGAACCAAAGCTTGACCTAAAACCATTATTCGATGATCTTAAATATACTTATTTAGTTCAAGATGAGACATATTCGGTGGTGATTTCTTTCCACCTGGATTAGGAGCAAGAGAATATACTTATTTCTACTCTCAAAGAACACAAATGGGCTTTCGAATGGACTATCGCGAACCTCAAGAGAATCAATCATTTGATTTGTACTCATTGCATTCACCTCAATGATAATGGAAAAACATTTAGACAACCACAACATCAATTAAATCTAAACATGAATGAAGTAGTTAAAGCCGATGTGTTAAAGTTGTTTGATGTAGGTATCATATACCCTATATTTGATAGCCAATGGGTGAATCTAACTCAAGTGATACCCAAGAAGTCTGGGATTAGCCAATGCAAAAAATGAACTTCTGCTAATTAGAGTCACTACTAGTTGGAGATTGTGCATTGACTATAAAAAATTGAATAACATCACTTGGAAAGACTACTTCGGTAACACCCCGTACCTTCCAGTACTCAAGTGTTACCACGTAGCCTAACTTAGTATAAATACGAGCCTGGCTTAAGTAAAAATTCACGTTCATTCTAACCTAAATCCAACCCTTGAAAAAAATTTCCATCCTTACATTAAGCTATCTATGCGTTGATCTCCAAGATGGATCACCAAACCACCACAGATACTTACTTTTAGGGTTCCAAATTCCCTGATAGACAAACCTAACCATACATCAACTAATTTAAGATCTAGATTAATGGACTGTTGAGGGTCAAATGTTGCATATCAGACCCCAGTTATTGTCTGGATTTATGAACATTGTATCATTTAACGGTATGATTTAATTGTGTTTATGATGTAAGGGGTATTTAGGAGCTTGGATGGAAACAAGATGCTAAAAGCATGGATTTAATGCTCTAAAATCACCAATGCAAGGGACGGACTCCAAGGGACCAAGATCGACGGATTTACACACCAGAGATTCGAGAAAACTAAGAAACTAAAGCTCAAGAGCCCGAAAATCAGCCAGAATGCAAGATTACAGGGTTCCCACTATTCATTTAGCTCGAAACTTCATGCATGGCATAAGGACCATAAATTAACCGTACACGTTGATTTTCATCCATTGGATCCCTCTTGAAGTGGCCCAACAGACAGATCAGACCATGAATCAGCGAATTGGGGCCCACCTGAGATCTGGATATACTTCCAATTTGGTCGCAACCCCTTAAATGGGGAGAAAAAATGAATGGATGGATTGGATTTTGTAAAACATCACAGTGGACCCCAATTGAGATGGTCTGTGTACCATGCACAGGTGTACTTGATGTGCACCAGACCAGCCTGTTCAGTCCAAGTCGGTTTGACCGACCATATCCAGAAACGGAAGTTTTTGTTTTCATTGGCATGAAACAGGGGTACCGTTGGATTGTTAGTGGGCCATCATCATGGTTCACAAGCTCAATCTGAGCCGTCCATTTGAATCGTATGAGGATTCTAACCAAGATCTGGTGGTTCTTTGTCTGAAGAATGCCAGAAATAAGTTGCAAATGTGTTGGACAACAGAAACTTTGTCGCAAGATAAATCAAGTGGGCCACGTCAACAGCAACCTAGAACCGACCATCTCATAACAGTTTTTCGAGGTGATCTCAATGAACGGTGTGGATATTCTAACCGATCTCAATCATGGGCCCCACCACGCATCAGTGCAAGCCCTGTTGCAACGTCCGAGAAAACTAAACGTCGTACGACCTTCTTGGGCTATTGTGTGATCTCAGTCAGCGTCAGATTGGTAATCTAGACCATCCATCATGTAGGTCTTTCAAAAACGTTCCAGGGGACGTTGTCCTTTTGAAAAGAAAGCAAAGAAGAGGAGTTGAGATGCTGTCATCATAACTGCGTGAGGAATTGTCGTAGTGGCTTCCAGTTTCACATATTGTTGTGCGTAAAGACCGACTCCAGGAATGTCGGCTCTCCAAAACCGTCCTCTGCACCACCACTGGCACCTATAAAATAGAGAGAGAGAGAGAGAGAGAGAACATGAGAGGGATCTTGGCTTGAACGTGCAGGATAGAGAGAGAGAGAGAGTAGTGTTTGTTTTGCTTTTCTTTTTCTTTTTATTTTGTATTTGTTTAAGGGATCCATCCCATTCATGTTGGGCTGAATCTCTTAGCTAGGGCTAAGAGTTGAAGCTTGTGGCATGATGGGGTTGATCCTACGACTTTGATTCATGCCATGAACTATGTTGATTCTAGTTTTGAATAATAGGAATATTTCTAGTTTTTAATGGTTTATTGTGACTTACATTACAGTAGATCTGCGATGGCTTGAGTATTTCCTTTTCCTTTCTTGTGATTATGAAGCCAGGATGCCATGTTGTTCACCATCGCCCCTTGGACGTGGTGGAATGACGGAACTCTTCCTGACATTCATACATCACTCAGATTGGCTGTGAATTGGTTTAATTCTGTTGTTTGCTTTGTCTCATGGGCATGGTTTTGAGATGGAATCCATTTTAATTTACACCTGTTTGGGCTCTTGAAAACTATAAATGAAGTTCAGAATTGATTTACAAGTTATATCTTCCAATTGGATGAAGATGGGACTCGAAGTCCAGTTGAGTTCATGGATCGAGCGTAGATCTCCTTGATCTCTACAAGTGGATCCTTGGTGCCCTAGTTTCCTACCACTGAATTCCTTAAGTTTTCGATTAATATTTCACCATTATACCCTCATATTCACTTGATTTAGATTTCATCTTATTCTAGTTATAGTTCTGGTTATTTTCAGATTACGTACAGGTTTTAGTCCCTGTGGATTTGACCTCGGTCTTACCGAGTTTATTACTACATCATAACCCTATACTTGGGGAGTGAACAAGTTTTTGGTGCCGTTGTCGGGGATTAACGGTTATGTTTTCTGAGATTAACTAGTTTTAAGATTAGTTTAAAATTAGGATTTTTTAATTTTAGTTAGAATTTTTTCTGTTTTTAGAAACTAATCTGTTTTCTTGTTTTGTAGGATCCTGACATAAACTTCTAATTTGGTAATCCCTTTCTAATTTCTCTAATTTTTCTATTTTTAGAATTAGGATTTTTTTTTTTAAAAAAAAAAACTTTCTTATTCTAGGTTTCCTTTTCAGAAACTAACTTTCTATTTTTAGAAATTTTCTATTTATAGGCTTTCATTTATTTTAGAATTTTTTTTTTCCTTTTTAGAAACTAACATTACTTTCTATTTTAGGATTAGGATTTCTAATTTAGAACTTTCTAACTTTAGGTTTAGAACTTTTCTCTTTTGTTTTTAAAAACTAGGTTAATTATTTTCCCTTTTAGAAACTCTTCCTCATTTTAGAAACTAACTCATTTTTCCTTTATTTTTAGAAACTTTCTAATTCTAGGTTTAGAAAACTTTCCTTTTTTGAAACTAACTTTGTATTTCCATCTCAGAATTTTCTAACTCTAGAATTTCTATTTTTAGGAACTAATTTCTTTTGTTTTCTTTTGCAAGATCTTAACATAGAACTCCAATCTAGTAACTTATTTATAACTTCTCCTCTACCTACTTTCCATATTGTTGTAGGTTTTTTCTTCTATCTTTCTTAGGATTAGATTCAGATTGAGGGTTTCACCATGTATATGCACGAGTGGGAACGTCAATATGCTAAGATAGCTTTTGAGCATGCAAAATAGTGCGAAGGTATGTATGATGATTATGATAAACATCAACCCATGTCTCAAAATTTTTCTGAACCAATCATCGAGAACCGACCTGAGCATAACACTCCATCGGTTAAGAAGTCTTAACGCGATCATATATGGTAGAACAATTCCACCCCATGGACAGTACGTGAATGTTGGGGTTATCATAACTATGGGAGCGAGAATTATTATCACCCATCCGAGGAAAAGAAAATAATGCGTGATTATATTATGAATGATAATAAATATTACCAACCATCAGATTCTCCCACCTATGATCCGTATGACTATAACCAGTGGAAACATCAATGTCGGGAAGCTGAACCAGCTATATATCATAGTGATAATTCTTTTGGGTCATCTACCTTTGAAACCCAATCAGAAACAATCCAAGAGGACTCACTTCAAAAGCTCATGAAAGCATAAGAGCAGTTCAATCAACTTGTCATATAATTATGCGAATTGCTTAAATCATCTATTCCAATAATTCAGTCACATCTTATGGAGAAGGAAGAGGCTAGGTTATCCCAACCTCATCTCAATCTAGAAGCACAATGTGAAGAAAGTGATCATAATTCGCTTGTGGCAAAAACTGAAATTACAAATGAGGAAATAGATTCCATTAATGAGCAGATGGTTCAATTTTTCGATGAGTCGATCTCGATGACTGTCCAAAGAAATGATCAAGAGACATGGGTGTCTTTCAAATATAATGATAGTGACACACTTCACTCACATGACACACATGATTATACTTATAAGGTAGAGGTTAGTTTATTCGAACCTCAACCCAATCTAGGAATAAAAGTGAGGAATGTGATCCCATCCCAAGTGCATACTGCATGGAACTGGACGATATGAGTACTGGGATTGAATCTCAACTGTGGCCCCTACCAATGATCAAGAGGTTCCGGAAGTTGTCAACTATAAGGATCAACTCCACCTGTCTGCCATGACTGATTTGAATGTGGAGAATGAACCACTTTCAACTAGCCCTTCCAACTCTTGTGATGCATGTTTGGACCACTGCCTTGAATTGAATGATGATATGATTCGAGCGATGGACGATTTGCTTGATATAACTCTGGAATTTGAAACTACTCAGTTAAGGCCACAATTTGAGCTACACACTTTAGACGATTCAATACATGCACTGAGAAGCTTCAATGACCAGAGTCTTCACATCAATTCTTCACCTAATGATTGTCCATCTGTCTGTAAAGGGCAAGAGCAAGCGAGCATGCGTCCATCCACTTCAAAAGATGATGGAATCCTTGGACAAATCATCATAGACTTCGATGCAAGAGACGAGTCACTCTCAGCTGATTGTCCGAACCCTTTGACTACATGTGTGGCACACTTTGTGGATTCTGATGACCCCATGATACATGAAATAGTGAATGCCACACAAGATAGTACCTTGGTAGTTGTCACGGACTGAGAGAACCCTTACTCTGATGCTCTTTCTTCCACAGATCCTTATTATTTACCATTAAGGGAGGAGGAGATGAAAATTGAACCGGGGTCTGAAACTTCGGAATGTGTTAAGACCACATCATCTAATGAGATTATTTCTGAGTTTTATTTACTTGTAGTCTCTGATTCACTATGGGATACTAACTTTGAAACTTTTTTTGACACAGGTGAATCATATATACTTTGAATACCTCAGGTGAATCAACGACAAATTTTTTATGAGGTCCATAAATCTCTCTAGAACTTCATATTCCAGGGCATCCAAGCCTATTACAAAAGGGGCTCTTGGATGATCCTGTTAAGAAACCTATTTAGAAATTTATTCAGATATTGGCCGGAAGAGGAACCTTATAGCACGATTGAGTAGCTTTTCTCCTACTTTCATAAGACTAGGGTAGTTTGCTTATGTCGTTCTATGTTAGATGGTTTTATGTCACTAGGTTAGTTTGCTTTTCAATTGCTTTAGGATAGTTTGATTTAGTTATTTTCACTCTCTTGCTGACCTGCTTTCATGTTGAGATCTCTGTGGAAAAGCCTCTTGAGTCCTTCGTCCAGGTACTATCTTTTCATCACTTCTCTTTCAATTTCATTGTCTCATGTGCATTGCATGCTCATATCTTTTACATTGAGAACAATGTAGATTTTAGGTTGGGGGTGGGAGATTAGGTCACCTAATCAGTGTTTTCTTAGTTTTGAGCAAAATTGTGAAAATTTTAAAAAAAATTCTGGAATTTCTTGTGAATTCAAAGTAATTTTGACGGCCATCTAGGGCACTTAAAGTTTCAAGATACATGATGTTGGTAATTCATGACTCTTGGATTCAATATCTGTTAGATTTCATAGTTAAGTTTGAATTGTTAATCCAGAATTAGAAGTTGTAAACATTAATTGAGTCATGATTTCACGTGTCACATCTCACTTTCACATTAAAGTTTCAGTTTGATATTGAAGGGTTAACTTGGTAATCACTAAGCATATAAGAAGCCAACTTGGAAAAATTGCCTAACATGATCAATTGAAGAAGAAGAAAATATCTAGCTTAAAAAAATAAAAAAATAAAAAACCAAATACCTTTGGAAAGGGTTGGGCAAATAATCTTTACCATAGGTTTGCTCCCTATAGGTGTAGATTTAATTCCCCATGGATAATATGTGAAAAGGGTTGGGTGTACAGACTTCACCATAGGTTTGCTCCCTATAGGTAAAGACTTGATTCCCCTTCTTGGAGTTACTTTTAATGGAAAAATCAAAAGCTGAAAGATTGAAAAGATGATCTGTGAGGCAAGTTTTGGTTATCATGAATTCTCTTATTAGTTATCAATGATATCCTAAAATAGAGAAGTGAATTTTAATGATAATAAGCCGAGATTACACTATACACCCATGGAACTCAATGTTTAGAATTTTTTCTAATTGATGGATTAATACTTTGACTTAATTATGAAGTTTACCATGTGCTTGAGTCTGGGAAAGAGAAATGCCCAACATTCATGAATCTTAAAATTCTAGTATCTGGTTTGTTTTGCAAAATTCACTCAAGTACATAGAAATTATCCTGTAGTTCGCCACTTATTTTTCGCATACTTTGCTTAGGACTAGCAAGATGCTGGTTGGGGGTTATGTTGAGGGTCAAATATTTCATATCAAACCCCAATTATTGTTTAGATTTATGAACATTGTATCATTTAATGGTCTAATTTAATTGTGTTTATGATGCAAGGTGTATTTATGAGCTTGGACGGAAATAAGATGCCTAAAGCATGGATTTAACGCTCTAAAATCACCAATGCAAGGGACAGACTCTAGGGGACCAAGATCAACAGATTTACATGCCAGAGATTCGAGATAACTAAGAAATTAAAGCTCAAGAGCCCGAAAATCAGCCAGAATGCAAGATCACAGGGTTCCCATCATCCATTCGGCTTGAAACTTCATGCATGGCATAAGGACCATAAATTAATCGTACACGTCGATTTTCATCCGTTGGATCCCTCTTGAAGTGGCCCAATAGACAGATCAGACTATAAATCAGCGAATTGGGGCCCACCTGAGATCTGGATATACTTCCAATTTAGTCTCAACCCCTTAAATGGGGAGAAAAAATGAATGGATGGATTGGATTTCGCAAAACCATCATGGTCGACACCAATTGAGATGGTGTGTGTACCATGCACAAGGGTACTCGATGTGCACCGGACCAGCCTGTTCGGTCCAAGTCGGTTTGACAGACCATATCCAGAAACGGAAGTTTCCATTTTCATTGGCATGAAATAGGGGTACCATTGGATTGTTAGTGGGCCATCATCATGGTCCACAAGCTCAATCTGAGCCATCCATTTGAATTGTACGAGGATTCTAACCAAGATCTGGTGGTTCTTTGTCTGAAGAATGCCATAAATAAGTTGCAAATGCGCTGGACGACAGAAACTTTACCGCAAGATAAATCAAGTGGGCCACGTCAACAGCAACCCAGAATCGACCATCTCACAACATTTTTTTAAGGTGATCTCAATGAACGGTGTGGATATTCTAACCGATCTCAATCATGGGCCCCACCACGCATTACAGCAAGCCCTGTTGCAACGTCTGAGAAAACCTAACGCCGCACGACCTTCTTGGGCTGTTGTGTGATCTCAGTCAGCGTCAGATTGGTAATCTAGACTGTCCATCATGTAGGTCTTTCAAAAATGTCCCAGGGGACGTTGTCCTTTTGGAAAGAAAGCAAAGAAGAGAAGAGTTGAGACGCTGCCATCATAATTGTGTGAGGAATTGTCGCAGTGTCTTCCGGTTTCACATATTGTTGTGTGTAAAGAACGACTCCAGGAATGTCGGCTCTCCAAAACCGTCCTCTGCACCGCCCCTGACACCTATAAAACAGAGAGAGAGAGAGAGAGAGAGAGAGAATGTGCGAGGGATCTTGGCTTGAACGTGCAGGAGAGAGAGAGAGAGAGAGAGAACGTGCGAGGGATCTTGGCTTGAACGTGCAGGAGAGAGAGAGAGAGAATGTGAGAGGGATCTTGGCTTGAACGTGCAGGAGAGAGAGAGAGAGAGTAGTGTTTGTTTTTCTTTTCTTTTTCTTTTTATTTTGTATTTGTTTAAGGGATCCAGCCCATTCATGTTGGGCTGAATCTCTTAGCTAGGGCTAAGAGGTGAAGCTTGTGGCATGATGGGGTTGATCCTATGACTTTGATTCATGCCATGAACTATGTTGATTCTAGTTTTGAATAATAGGAATATTTCTAGTTTTTAATGGTTTATTGTGACTTACATTTAGGGGTGTACATGGGTTGGGCCGAGTCAAACTGGCCTTAGCCCGTCAAGGCCCGTTCAACAGCCGCACCAGGCCCGAACTCGACCCAGCTTGGTCACCGGGCTAACATCTCCACCCCGAACCTGGCCCGGCAACAATCGGGCGAGTTCGGGCCAAGTTCAGGCCAGTTTCGAACCTTCATTATAAGGTGGTCTTGCAAAAATATAAGATGCTAATCATGCGGGCCCCACATTTCATGTCTACTAACCTAAAAAATCAGCCTCATCCACTCATCATAAGGTGGTCATGCACAAATATATATATATATATATATATATATATATATATATATATATATATATATCAACAGTCTAAATAAAATTTCCAACTACGCCAATTGAAGATATATGTGTGACCTGCCTTGTTAGTTGTTAATCTTGATTATTGCACACAGTTGTCTTCACGAGGAGAAGAAAAATTGATCCATAGCTTGCACTAAGAGCAAATCTAAACTGAAGATCAATATAAAAAAAAAATCTTTAATCTACACAGATCTACTAGATCAAGCAACCTAAATATATATATAAAAAAATCTCTAATCTACATAGATCTATTAGATCAAGCAACCTAAATATATATATATATATATAAAATCTCTAATCTACACAGATCTACTGAAAGAGGAATCATACACTAAAAGAGAGAGAGAGAGAGAGAGATCATACTAGTTGTGGTTGGATGGAGGGACGAGCGAGCTTTGCTGGTCAGACGATGAGAGTAACAGAGAGGCGGAGGTCCTCTGGTGGTTGCACGGACGGACGAGCAGAGAAAGGCGGACGGTGGTTGCACAGACGAACGAGCTAAGAGAGGTGGACGGCCTCTGGTGGTTTCACGGACGGACGAGCAGAGAGAGAGAGAGAGAGAGAGAGAGAGAGAGAGAGAGAGAGATTTGGTGGGGCCGCTGGGGCCGGTAGGGAGAGGGTTTCATGGGGCCATTGTGGTCAGGCGTTTTCTCAAAAGGGGAAAGGGAAAGCGATAGGTTTTTTTTTAACAGGGTATATATACCCTAAGTGCAAGTCGGGCCGAGTCGGGTTTCGGACTGAGTCGGGCCGAACTAGGTCATATCCGAACTCGGCCTGAACTCACTTTCGGGCTGAGAAAATTGGCCCGTCCTGACCCGAACTCAGTTTTGGGTCAGGCCGAGTCGGGCTTTTTCGGGCCGGGTCGAGCGAGCTAATCGGGCTAGCCCGGTTTATGTACACCCCTACTTACATTATAGTAGATCTGCGATGGCTTGAGTATTTTCTTTTCCTTTCTTGTGATTATGACGTCAGGACGCCCTGTTGTTCACCATTGCCCCCTGGGCATGGTGGAATGACGGAACTCTTCCTGACATTCATACATCAATCAGATTGGCTGTGAATTAGTTTAATTATGTTGTTTGCTTTGTCTCATGGGTATGGTTTTGTGATAAAATCCATTCTAATTTACACCTGTCTGATCTCTTGAAAACTAGATTAAATGAAGTTCAGAATTGATTTACAGGTTTTATCTTCCAACTGGATGAAGATGGGACTCGAAGTCCAGTTGAGTTCATGAATCGAGCGTAGATCTCCCTGATCTCTACAAGTGGATCCTTGGCACCCTAGTTTCCTACCTTTGAATTCCTTAAGTTTTCGATTAGTATTTCACCATTATACCCTCATATTCACTTGATTTAGATTTCATCTTATTCTAGTTATAGTTTTGGTTATTTTCATATTACATACAGGTTTCAGTCCCTGTGGATTTGACCTCGGTCTTATCGAGTTTATTACTACATCACAACCCTATGCTTGGGGAGTGAACATGGACCTTGTGTTTAAATAAATAGATAAATAAATAACCCTACCATTAAAATTTGGATCATGATGATATGTCAAAATACGCCTATTTGGTACAACTAAATCTCATAAAGTAAATGAGCGATCAAGGTCACGTAATCCACTAGTCATCAGGTTACAACACCTCATTGAATTATCCACTGTTCGTTGGATACAAAACGTCCAACTTATAGAACTGCCACCTGGCCATCACAATCAAACCATCAAACCACCAATTCAACCATGGATCTTCATCTAGACAAACTCTAGGACCCTTAGTGCCATTGGTAGGAATCTCCACCCTCAAGCCAAGTGGTTGTACTGTTGAATCGAACAAATCAACCGGATGTCAAAAATTGGGGATTTGATGTCCGCTTGAAGCAACCCACTATAATGTAAAGTGATCCTAATATTTAGACACGTAGCTAAAGGACGTATAATGAGTAGTCTCATGTCTTATGTATAGATATGATAAAAAGGGTAATCAAATAAATAATAATGTATAGATAACAATAATAATAATAATAATAATAATAATGGTAATAGTAATGATAATAATAATAGTTAGATATCTGATGGTATAAAAGCATGATATGGATGGTCCTAATAACTTAACCCATAACATGATATACATACATATACATACCTATATATGTATATATACATATAATAATAATAGGAATTAAAATTAAAAATTAAAATATTATATGAATAAAAACATAGGTTGGTGTGCTTAAGCATACAAAGGATCCCTTAGGACATTTTGACTGTCGATGGTCGAATCGGAACTAATCCTACCATTAGATTAACACAATTGATAATAAAAGGCCTTAATCAGTTCATATGGCCCACCTAAGCTTTGGGTCTGACTGATCTTCAGTCAGAGACCCTTAGTAGGACCTACAAAGAGAATGGATGGAGTGAATCTCCTAAGGCAGGCGTGTGGGGCCCACTTTGGAGCTCCGCATGTACACATTTCACATGCACTCGTTGTGCACCCGACCTCCAACACAATCAGACGAGCGCTGACCCGCGCTCGTCCGAGAATGGAAAGGCTCCCGCCTGCTGCCGTTCAAAACACGGATCAGCTGTGTTTTTATCTCCCTGTTTGGTTGAGATGAGGCCCGCCATCATGACCCAGTAGCTTGATCCGAACCATCCACCATTTGCAGCCCTCAAGTTCGTCCAAACCCAAAGAAATTCCACATGTTGGAGCTCATTCATGTGCACACAAACCCCTGCACAAGTAGAGCCGCACATGGACGTTTTTCCAAAAATGGAAATCGACTTCCGCTTGCCAAGCTGGCAATCCGCGTGATCCCAGCCTTCTAAGTAGGTAAGATCTCGAACGTCCAATTGTTAGGGCATTCCAAACAAAACTAGGGCCGGTTTCGATTCCTGCCAACGGTTTTGAGAGCCAGTTTTCACCAGATTTAATCTTGGATGCTCATTGAAGATTGAACGGCCCTTGATTGATGGGATAAACCCTAAAACCGGAAGGGATCAGCAAAACACGCTGCTCTCCTCTTCTCATGGTTGCTCAAGAAGAAAAATGGCTGAGGCCTTCAAGCTCTGAACTCACCACCCAAACGAAGGCAGAACTTCGAATCTACCCATCTGCAAGCACCATATGGAAGGGCTAGACCCTCCAGTAGCCTCTTTTCGAAGAACGACTGCATTTCAATCCACCATTAGAGGCCGACCTTCTTCCTCGCTATTCACCGTGTCAAGGCTGCTTGAGCGGGTTCATTCAGACCCTCTTGAGCCCCCTAAACAAGAGAGAGAGAGAGAGAGAGAGAGAGAGAGAGAGAGAGAGAGAGAGATGGAGAGGATAGTAGAAGAAAGAAAGAAAGAAGAAGAAAGAAGAGGGAATGAGAATGGGACCGAGTCACTACCGTGCTACACCACGATTCGCTGCCGTGTTCAGCAGTTCTCAGTGGCTCGATCCTGGATGTTTGGTTTCTGTTGCTGGGCCTTCAGCAGTAGGAAAGAAAATGGAAAAGAAATAGAAAGAGAGGAGAGAAAAGGAGAAGAAGAAGAAATCGACAGAGAGAGAAAGAGAGAAGAGGAAATGAAGGAGAGTGGCTGCTGTCTCACTACCGGTTTCATGCCACATAAAGACCGAGTCTGGGTCCAAAATGGGTCGAGTGGGGTTGTGATTGGATCCGATCCAACCTCCTTGATGGCCTAGATAAGAAGGAAAAATAAATAAATAAATAAATAAAAGGAGAAGTAGGAAGAGAGAGGAAGAAGATACAGGTAAAGAAGGAGAGGGACACCGCTGAGTCAACTCGGCTGAAATCCCTGAGTCCAGCAGTACGAGTCGGGTCGGGGCTGGCTGGTTGCAACAGAAGAAGAAAAGAAAAATAAAGGAGAGTTGGGTTTTTTCGTGGCTGTTGAGTTGCTTGTGTGGAGCCGAGTCAACTCGACTCTAACCGAGCCAACAAGGTGAGTCTGTGTTTTCTTCTAGATTTAAATTCTTCCAATTTAAAGTCTATCATTTTTGTCATTTCTATTAATATTAGGATATTAAGAATGAATAAATTATTATTTTTAATATCATTTTAGGTTTTTTAAGTAATTGTTCATACAATATTAATATATATATATATATAAATTATTACCATTATTAAAATATTAGTATTTTACCCGTCATTCTTAAGATATTATCATTAATGTTAGGGAATATTATTTATGTTCGTCACAATGATTATCAGGGTCACATTAACTAATATTAAATACATTGTTAATGTTAATAATTGTTTTGAAAATTATAAGTATCACTATTCATCACGGGCGTCATTAGATAAATTGATATAATATTAGCCATTGTAATATTCCTAAAATTGATAACTAATTCATTTTTATTTATTTTATTCGTTAATGATTTCCATTAACAATAACATTAATGGCCACACAAATTAGGGTCTAAATCCCATAGTCAAAATCCTAAAATCTAAGCGTCAAACTAAACTTTAAGATAAAACCCTAACCCAACATAAAAAACCCTAAAGATAAATAACTGAAATCATAGGCTAGGATCTTAAACCTAGGTAGTGCATAGAACTTGGATCTAATTGTACAAGTTAATGATTTGTGTTAGGATTTAATTCTAAGGGCGCAAGCACTTAGTGACACTAAAAGGTGATTCGATTCATCAGGTGATGATTCTTCCCCTTGAGCTTTCCATTTTCCCACTAGCTTAAGTTATAGTTTTTATTTTAATTTATAATTGATATCTTCATTTTATAATCACATGTATTAATTGTTGGAATTAAATTGTTATATTACATGCTTAATGTCTTTCCTGTTTATTTGTTTATGCTTATGGAATTTAAATTGGTACATTGTAGGAAACCCCCACCTATAAATGTGTACCCATACTTGGGATGTAACCCGACTGGCTGTGATTGTAATGGACCTTTAGCTTAGTGGTTATTAGATGGTGGTTTAAGTTGACCATTGATGTGGGCCTACCATTCAAGATTGTCGTGTCTAATGGTTTTTAAGGATGGTCTTTTATCACATGGTTTTGACACTCGCCCTAAGTGGCCTATTTTGATGATTGCCCTATGTGGCTTATTTTGATATCGTCCTAGGTGGCTTCGTCCCGGTATTTTTCCTATATGGGTTCAATAATTTATTTTGTTCAACTATGCGATGGTAAGCCTCATATACTGAATATGATTGGCCATTGGTCGATTGAGATCCATTAAACATCCTAAGGTGGTAGCCTCATGAGATAGGGATGGTGGAATGGGATACTATACCTAAGTTGTCGACCTATGCTGGGCTCTGAGCTCCCCGTAGTGACCTTTGAGCTTATTAAACCTACTGGTTGTAAAATGGAATAATAATGGTTGGACTAATCATGCATTTTCATATATTATGGTCTTTTCTGAGTGATTAAATTCTCCATGGATGATCTATGTATTATGGCCTTTTCCGGTTGATTAAATTCTTCTTGGGTGATTTATATATTATGGTCTTTTCCGGATAGCTGGTTCTCCTCAGGCATACCTTTGTGTATTTTTTTCCAGGTGACTAGTTTTCTTAGGGCGACCCTTTTTTTCGATAGCGGGATGTGCATCCCTAGGTCGATGATGCATTCACGCACCCATGCATTTAATAAGACTACATCATGTATTATTTTGTATGCCTTGCCATGTTTTTTATAACTCTGCTTACCTAATGCGACGGTGCATAATCGTGAGGGGAGTTCACACTGAGTTGGTCACTCATCCATCAAATAAATATAACCGTACAGGTAGCAGAGGTGGCTTAAGTGATTTACAGGTTCAGACTGATGAGGAGCTGGGTACAAGTGCCAAAGATGCATGACTGTATCGTCAAGAGAAGCTGCGCGATCTTGTGGCTTATGTTTAAATGCATTTTTTAATACTTCTCATGTATTAAATATTGTAATTCTTGTAGTTGTTTCATCGAGACATTGGCTTGTATAAGTCATTATGGGTAGCTAATTGTATATCTTAAATGTAAATGAAGACTTTCCTTTATGTTGATTTGTTCATCTTATGCTCATCTGTTAACTTTAATAAAATAAAAATATTATATAGTGAATTTGACCATCCTTTAAGGTTGACACTCGGGTTTTTAGGAAATGGGTCATGTACTCGGGTCCTGAAAAGTCGGGATGTTACAACTTCCCTCTGCCCTTTGTTGATAAGATTTTAGAAAGGTTAGTCGGTTATTTCTATTACTATTTTTTGGACGAGTATCCGTGTTACAATCAAGTAGAGATATCCCTTGAAGATTAAGAAAAGACAACATTTATATGCCCTTTGGCACTTTCGCATATCGAATGATATCATTCAAATTATATAATGCTCCCACCATATTTCAGCGATACATGTTGAGTATTTTCTCTGATATAGTGGGACGATTTTTAGATGTCTTCATGGATGATTTCTCTGTCTTTAGCATATCTTTTATCAAGTACCTTGAACATCTTAAACTTATGCTGAAAAGATGTGAAAAAAAAAATGAACTTTGTGCTTAATTGGGAAAAAAGCCATATTATAGTTCAAAAGGGGATAGTCCTTAGACATAACATATCATCCAATGGAGCATCATCATACAGTTGCAGTACAAGGGAGCCGAAGATCCTTCCATCATTTAAGAAGATCTTTATTAAGTTCTTAATGGGGTTCCCTCACTTTTACGTAAGTATCAAGAGTCCATTGTGTCTGGAAACCATTCCTTGTGTATGTTTGGATTTTAGAGTTTGAACTTTTAAACTCGACAAGTCCTTGCGTAGCCTTCGATGGGAGAGTTCATTTTTATTGTCCTTGTGTCAGACTTCTTAAGTCCTTGTGTAGGACTTCTCAAGTTCTTTTGTAGGACTTGATAAGACCTTATGTATACCATCGACGGATAGAAAATATGTACCTTGTGTAGGTTGTGAAGGTTTATAGTGAACCTGATTTAAAATCATCTAAATAGTGAAATACGACACACTCTAGGAGAGAGTGGGTCAGCCAGGAGTAGAGTAGGTACGTAGTTGAACCACTATACATCGTGTGCATTGTGGTGAATGATTTAAATATTTATTTGTTATGTTTGGATGATCAATATATTACGTTTATTTTCTACAGCAAACATGTTTAACAAAATGCATGAATGATGTGTTTCACTAAATAGACTATGTTTATGTACTTCTTCTCACTTAGAATCCTTTACTTGTGTATCTAGAAGTAAGTGCATGTTAATAGTTTAAATAAAATTTGAAAATTCCTATTCACCTCCCTCTAGGACATTAGACATATCTTCAAGCTTCACTTGTAGTGGTAAAATCGTAATTTCAATTAGAATCAGCCCGGAATATAGAAATTACACTAGAGATGTTTCATTACTAAGAAGAATTGTCACTTCTTAACAATGAGATTTCTAGGCGATCTTCGCTTATATATGGATATCAAAAGGAGTGTGATTCTCTTCAAGAATGAGTAAAAATTTTTGAACAAACATTGGCTTCAAGCAAGGAGAAGATATCCATTCTTAAAGCACAAAGGTGAGAAGAAGAAGTGAGATTGAGCGAGATTCAGAGAAATATTGCTGACAACATGAGTATCTCGAAGCTTGAAGAATCTGAGCTTTCAAAAAGGAAGTCTACTGTTGTTTTTCTTAAACAAGAGCTTGCAGGCATTCCCAATCAAGTTAAGCTTATCACCAAAGTTCAACTTACTATTGTTGTGTCGTAAATTCAATTTGAATAAGACTTATATGTCAGCACTTGGTGTTACTGAATTATTATGTATAAAGCAAATTTTGTAGTATGTAATTCATGATGATTTTTAAATACAATTTCAAAGCAGTCTCATAATTCTTAAGGTCAAACTTGCTAGTTTAGTTATAACATTTAATCATATATGATTCTTAACCAAATGAAACATGTCACAATTGCATATGCACTTTTTCTACAAATGAAATTATATATAGTATTGCAATAGTTTGGCCATTTTGACTTTTGCCCATTAGCATGCCTTACGCTACGTCCTCTTAAATGGGCAGAAGTAGCCTAAAGTTCTTATTAGTATTGTAACACTTGAATTTTCGCAGCCCGAGTACATACTCGTGCCCGAGAATTCTGTGTGTTAATAATGTAAAATTTTGATTGCTTCAAAATTCCACTTTTTTTTTTTTCCATTTAGATCACATCCAATTACATTCATGAAGGTAACTGTTCACAAGAGTAAAATCAACTGTATTTATTATTCCATTAGATTAAAAAAAGTTTAACAAATCATCAAATGCCCTCTCAATGGGAGCTTATTACATTATCAAAGTTTGCAGCAAAGAATAAATAAAACTAATCATGCAGTATTCTTCTTCTCTATTTGAACCTATTTTTCACAGAATGGTCGTTGTTCATTATATCAACTTATAATTCACTTGCAACATCTATATGGTTGGAGAGGGTCAATGCCATTCTCATGGTGATGGTTATCCTTTAAGATTAATAATAATTCAAGAGATTCATAAGAATAGTGTGAGGGTTCTAATACGTCTTGTACTCCACCACTACGAGTGGTATTAGTATGCACAACTAATATAATATATATAAATGCATGCCTAGCAAAGCATATGTGGTCCATCATACGTAGTGATCATCAAAATGTGGAATATAATTCATAGAAAACCCAGCTCGCCCCGCATTTTCATACTACGGAGATTTGCCGGCGTGTCCAACGCTACCATGGATTTGTGCGAACACCTCAAGAGGCATCATCTCAACACTCGTATGATTATGATTCATAAACTCTCAAAAGATGAATTAGGTAAAAGTGTAGGCTCTCGACTATATCGCAATATGATTGGTAGTCTTCTTTATTTAACCGCTAGTAGACCTAATATTTCATTCAGTGTTGGCATTTGTGCTATATATCAATCAGATCCTAAAGAATTGTACTTATTCTCTGTCAAACGGATAATAAGATATCTCGCAAGTTCTGCGAACATAAGATTATGGTATCCACATGATACGTTTGTACAAATCGTCGGTTATACTGATGCAGACTGGGCAGGTAATGTGGATGATATAAATTCTACCAACGGTGGATGTTTTTATGTTGGAAATTGCTTAATATCATGGCTTAGTAAGAAACAAAATTCTATGTCTTTACATTGCAGAGGCTGAATATATTGTTACAGGGAATGCTTGCACTCAGCTAATGTGGATGAAAAGAATGCTAGCTGATTATGCAATTATGCAAGATATGATAATGTTATATTGTGATAATTCAAGTGCAATAAATAACTCTAAAAATCCAATTCAGCATTCTCGTACAAAGCATATTGACATAAGATATGACTATATTCGAGAATTAGTTAAAGATAAGGCTATCATGCTGAAATACATTCAATCTGAGAAATAGCTTGCAGATATACTGACTAAGCCGCTTGATAGTGTTAAGTTTTCAAATTTTAAGCATGATATTGGACAATGTATTGTTAAATAATTATTCCGTCTTTATTTTTCTTCTTTGCATTTATTTTTTATATTTATTTGAAAATAGGATATGCATTAAAAGAAAATTGAAAAATGATAATTAATGAGAATCTGAACTCCCCTTTAATATTTTGAATTTGAATATGATGAACCAATCTCTCTTACCGAAATAAAGAGAAGATCAAGAAGAACCTCAACAGGTTGACACCACCATGGATGATATCTTACTTGGAAGATTCATGTGATCTAACTGACTCTGACTATCATCCCTCTCAATTTGATGAGAGGTTATCTGTATTAGAGGAGAAAGTTGATGCTCTGCAAGTATCTCAGCCATCATTAGTTCAAACTCAAAAATCCATTATAAAATATATGAAATAGTACTTTCATTAAATCAATCGGAGTGTGCGGATTAATGATTATTCGATGCTTGCACCATTTTTATGAGGGTCGGATTGAGATAGAGTAGCTTATTTTATTTGTTTGGATCTGTACTAAACTGTATTTGGATGATTTGATTGGATATTTGGATGATTTATATCTATGCTAGATTTTTTATGTACACTACGTGAAAAATGGAAAAAAATGATGGATTTATAAACGGTTCTGGACCGTCTCTAAAATTGCTTTGTTTAAAGACGCTTTAGAGACGGCCGTAAACCATCTCTAAAATTTTAGACGGCCCCTAACCGTCCTTAATATTGTCTTAAAAATTTGAACATCCAAAAACCATTTAAGACGGTCGTTGACCGTTTTATATGTGGTCATCTGAGACGGTCATTGGCCATCCGCATTAGAGACGGTCCTTGACCGTCTTATACGCGTGCCATCCGAGAGACTCGGCCATTGGCCGTCAGCATTGGGAGACTAGCCATTGGCCATCTTTTACCTCAGAATCTGAGATCACAAAGACCGTTCTATTAGAGACGGTCCTTAACAGTCTTATAGCCTTGCCAAAGACCATCTCTATTAGAGACGGTCTCAAACCGTCTCTATTAGAGACTGTTAAAGACCGTCTCTATTAGAGACGGTCCTAAACCGTCTCTATTAGAGACTGTTGAAGACCGTCTCTATCCTTAGCTGTCTTTAATTGTAGTCTAAGACTGTCAAAGACCATCTCTATTAGAGACGGCGGTTAGCCGTCTTATTTCCCTGTGAAAGACCGTCTCTAGAAGAGACTGTCAAGGACTGTCTCTATTAAAGACTGTCAATGACCGTCTCTATTAGAGACGGTCCTTAGCCATCTTGTAGCCATCATCTGAGACCGTTAAAGACCGTCTGCATTAGAGACGATCCTTAACCGTCTCTAATGCTCAGGTCCTTACCAACCAAAAAATTATGAATTTCGAAAAAAAAAAATAGTTAAGAAGCTTAGAAAAAATAATTAACAATATTTATAAAAAAAACTGTCATTTTATAAAAATCAAAATTTTGAAAAAAAAAATTAAGAACTTTGAATAATGTTGATAACTTTGAAAAAAAAATATTTCGAAAAAAAATGATATTTTGAAAAAGAAAATATTAAAAAATAAACAAAATTGTGAAAAAATTGACAAATTATAAAAAATATATATATATTTTTTAAAAAAGAAAACTAGATTTTATATTTTGAAAAAAAAATAAAAAGTTATATAGTAAGATTTCGATAAAAAAAATGATATTTTGAAAAAGAAAATTTAAAAAATTAAACAAAATTGTGAAAATTTTGACAAATTGAAAAAAAATAAAAATTTAAAAGAAAACTAGATTTTGCATTTTGACAAGAAAAATTGAAATATAAGAAAAGTGTGCCCACTGAAAAATGATATTTTGAAAAAGAAAATTTAAGAAATTAAACAAAATTGTGAAAAAATTGACAAATTGTAAAAAAATATGTTTTTTTTTTTTTAAAAAAAGAAAACTAGATTTTGTATTTTGACGAGAAAAAGTAAAAAGTTAGATAACAAAAGCGAGATTTTGATGATGTATTGTATATCATTGCCGCCCCTATATATATTTCTCCAACCCATTTTTGGGTCGGGTATAAAAAATTGTGTAGATTTTGCATCTTAAGTGGACCACACCACTGGAAAGAATGATAATATAGTACCTCGCCATTAAAAATTATAAAGAGCCCATCGTAAGATTTTAGTAATGTTTATTTGCAATCCAACTTGTTGATAATGTAAAGAAGATCTAGATGAAGGTAAACTACAAAGATCAAATTGATACCACAAATATCATCTTGATATAAAAGTTTTGTGGCCTTTAGATATATACACAAATAAATCATATCCAAAGATTAAATGGACTGCATCCATGTTAAGGCATGTGAAGTAGTACTGTTTTAGGCTGCAGATGAGTCGTATGCTGCACAAATTAATAGTGATTTGAAAGCAGGTGTGATATCTTTTGTTTTTGTTTTTTTTTTTTTTTTTTGTCATAAGTAATCTTTTAAAACTATTTTGGTCAGTTTTAGGTTGTAATTCTGCTTCATTTGAGATCCACACAAAATAGAGAATCAGCATAACCTAATGTTACAAGAGTTTTTTTTTTTTTTTTTTTTTTTTTGAAGTACAAGCAATGGCCCACATTGGTGGTTAATTTCGGGTTAGGTTGGTCCCAACGTGCGTTCTTGATTGTGTTTAAAACATTGCATATGTATGCAAGTGGATAATAAAATTCTTATGTGTTTAAAACATTGCATATATTTTGAGATATTTTTAATTTTATCATACCAACATAAATGCATTGGGTCACATATATTAGAATTAAAGTTAGCGGTTAGTGGGATATGGTGTATGATATTTGATGAATCAAGACATTTGACATGAGACTATTATAGTAAGTAGTAGAGCTGGGCAGGAGATGGCTCGACTAACTCGACTCGTTCAGACCTAACTCGATCTGAACCAAATGGTGAGTCGGTTCGAACTGAGTAGGTTTCACCCAATCCGAAATCAAACCAAGTCGAGTTCGAGTTATCTAGTAACTCGACCTGACTTGACCCGAAACTCAATTTGGTTAGACTCGACTCAATCCGAAACCTGACTCCAATTCGGGTGTGTGTGTGTGTGTGTGTGTGACTTGATTCGAAACATGACTCGAAATCGTGTGTGTGTGTGCCTATATATATATATATATATATATCAAATGAATCATATCCAAAGATTAAATGGACCACACCTAAGATAAGGGGAACATATTGGAGGCCATAAAAGTTTTGGATCGAGATGATTTTTGCTTTTCCCCTTCATCTAGGCATGTCTGACCTAATAAACAGATTGGATGCTAAATAAATGGTATAGTGGGCCTTACAAGGATTTAAATGATGGATATCCAATCAATATTGTTTTCATGCGGTGTGGTCCACTTGATATTTATATACCTCTCATTTTTGGCCCCACCATATGATGTATGTTTTATATCCACACCTTCCATCCATTTGGAGACATCATTTTAGGGAAATATCGAAAGAATGAGTTAAATCCAAAGCTCCAGTGGACCCTAGCACAAAAAACAGTGGGACAGTGATGCCCACCATTAAAAACTTCTAAAGGCAACAAAAGTTATATATATATATATATATTAATCTTGTTTGCCCAATATCTTTCTGGACAATCTAATCAGTTCAAATTGAAGAGTAAATAACTTCAGATGTTTAAATCAAAATTCACTCAAATTGTTGATCAATCTTGTTTGCCCAATATCTTTCTCATATGTAGTATGATCGAGGCGAGTAACCATTTTTGGATGTTGGTCGATGCTCTGAGTCCCACCATAATGTATGTGTTCATCCATGCCGTCCATCCATTTTTACAAATCATATTAGGGCCTGATACCAAAAATGAGAGGGATATAAATCTCAAGTGGACCACACCACATGAAAACAATATTGATTGAATATCCACCATTAAAACCCTCCTAAGGCCCACTGTACTTTTTATTTGACATCCTATCTGTTGATTAGGTCATATAGGCCTAGATGAAGGGAAAAAAAAAATATCAGATTGATCCATAACTTTATATGGCCCTTTTAATGGTCGACGCTCATTCAACACTGTTTCCTATAATGTGGTCCAGTTGAGATTGGGATATACCTCATTTTTTGTCCTACACTGATTTTTATTTGTTCTCCAACCTGTTCAATAGATCACAAATACATGGATGAAGGGAAAACTAAAATATCAACTTGATCCAAAACTTCAGTGGCCTCTTAAATTTTTTTAATGGTAGACGTTTAGTTTGTACTATTTCCTATGATGTGGTCCACTTCAGATTTTTATAGGCTTCATTTTTTAGCTTACGTAATAAAATTATATGTTAAAATGGATGGATGGAGTGGATAAAATGAATAAATCATGGTGGGCCCCATAGGATTTACTCTGTACTTTTGGGACGCAGATTTCTTGCGAAAGCCTTTCGCAAGAAGTTCCTGCGCAAGGATTCTAGATGGGACCCACTGTGATGTTTGTTAAAAATCCAACCCGTTCATCTGATTTTTGAGCTCATTTTAGGACATGAGACCGAAAATGATTAGGATCAAAAACTCAAGTGGGCCATACTAGATGAAACAGTGGGGAAAGGAATTCCTACTGTTGAAACCTTCCTAGGATCCACCTTGATGTTTATATTCCATCCAAACCATTTATAAGGTCATTTTCACTGTGATGAAGTGAAAAAGATAAGAAATTAAATTGATACAAAAGTTTTGTGGCCATATAAATGTTTCAACGGTGATCACTAAATCTCCACTGTTTCCTCTGGTGTGGCCCACTTGAGTTTTTGATCCTCCTCATTTTTGGTGGCATGTCCTAAAATGAACTCTAAAAATGGATTGACGGAGTGGCTTTCCCACAAACATCATAGTGGCCCCCATATAGAATCTTGCGCAGGAACTTCTCGCAGGAAATCCGCGTCCGTAGTTTTAGGAACCGATTGACTACTCCCCCTCACACCAGCAAATGACAGGTGGTCGGTGCTCTATGGTTCCTACCATGATGTATGTGTTTCATCCATGCCGTCCATATATTTTTATAGGTAATTTTACAATATGAGACGAAAAATGAGATATATGCAAATCTCAAGTGGACTACATTACAGGAAATAGTGTTGAATGAGCGTCAACCATTAAAAATATGATCAATAGCCATAAAAGTTTTGGATCAAGCTGATTTTTGTTTTTTCCCTTCACCCGGTCCTATGTGACTAAATCAACAGATTGGATGTCAAATAAAAGCCGTAGCCAAAAGTCAATTATCTGTCGGCGCACCACACCTTTTGAATGGTGGACGTCCAATTGTCCACCTTTTTCTCATTTTGTGGTCCACCAGAGACTTAATTAGGGCTAATTTTTGGTGATATAACTCAAAATGAAGTTGAGAAATGGATGGACAGCGTGGATGAAACATATCCATCATGATGGGGCCCATAGAGCCCTCCCCTTTCTAAAGCTATATTTACCATTTTTTCTTTTGTAAAAAGATAGTGAGTTTTGTACAAAATGTAAAATAGTGGTGACTCGTTCATGAAAATAGTGGCAATGATATAGAGTTATCTAGACCATTCAAATAATCCTTCTAGTTGTAAATGTTTAATATTTATAATTTTCTTATATAATACAATCTTAACCATCTAGAAAATGGTCCCTCTTGCATGTACGACTGTTAACAGGTTCTTTTGTTATAAACAATGCTAAACACACCGTTTCAGATTTGAAAGAGTTATCTTATTTAGAAGAGGATTTGCGAGCACCATTTCTATTTTTCCATTTTCAAGCCGCAGCATCTTCCATCGCCTTGAGTAACGGCATCTTCCTTCACCATCGACAGCGTCATCTTCCATGGATCAGTGTCTTCAAATAGGTGAGCTTCTCTTTCCTCACTGATCAGACCCACCATGATGTGTTTTATGTGGTCCCACTATGATGTATTCCACTACGATCAGATCTATCCATCCATCATGTGGGCCACACCATTAGAATCATCGATCCCATTGTGTATGGTAATGGGCAGATTGAGGAAGATGGTATCGTGTCCTTCCTCTCGGACCCAATCGGTCAAGGGCTGGAAATCATCGTAAGAGCGGTCCGTATCCTTTTTATCTCCTTTTCCCATTTTAGTACTCGTTTGGGCTTAGTATACCAAGAGAACTTGAGGCAAGAACTTGCATTGATTTATACAGATTTATACTGATGCGTTTGGATGGTAAAATTCGCTTTGGGTTCTTTTGGAAGGCAAGAAAGGAAAAACCGTGATTTGGGTTTTCTTCCAAATGAATATTCTTTTTCTATTGCTTAGTGTTTAATGGAGTTTTTGTATTGATTCGATGATGCTTTGGTGGTGATGTTGTGATCCTCTTGGTTGAGCAAATGTGAAAATTCCTTTTTTTTTCTTTTTTTTTTAAGGGTGAGTTGATAGAGCGATTTGTGGGGCCCACATCTTTGCACTGTGGCAAGTGGGGGCCATGGTTCGATGATATAGGCCATTGGCCCAATTGGATGGAACTCGCTCCAAAAATTGCCCTGATTGGAGGATCTTGATTTCTCATATTAGGGACCAGTTTTTTTCTCAATCATCTCTGGGTTTCTCTTTTTAACAGGTCTGATTGTTGGGTGGACTGGTGGTCCTCTTCTTACTCTATTCCTCTTAACCATCTATATGCAAGATGTGGGGGCTCATAATGCTAAGTGATGGGCCCCACTAGTAGTAACTAAGGCCCATTATACAAATCATAGGGCCGAGGAATTGGATGCTTGTTCCCTAGATTCTCACAAATTGAAAGATCACAGCCATCCGCTCTTTGGCCTTTTCACATTGGATGTGGATTTGTTGTTTTCTTAATGCCTCATTTAGGCACATGGGCGGTTTGATTTTTTGTTTCATGTTGGGTGTGTAGGAAATGATCTCTTTAATGTTACTAGTTGAAGTAGGTTCTGATACTTGTTAGTCTGAATTTTCTTGAATTTCTCTTTTGGTTAGTATTTTTGGGACTTTTTGATATTTCCAGTTGGTGATAATTGGTTTTTGGCCTTTAGTTTTTCATGTTTTTCTTATTTGTCCTTGAATTTTTATGGTTTTATTTTGTTTTGTTTTGTTTTTGTTTTGTTTTGTTTTGTTTTTTTTTTTTTTTTTTTTTTTTTTTGAGTTGAGGAATGTTCTTTGGTGTAGCCTTTCAACTGTTTTTGTTAGAGATTGAGTTATTCTAGCTATGATAGCATCTGATTTCATTTTCACCCATTTATTCATTGTTGTGGGGCTAGCTTTTTTCATTGCTACTATTAGAGATTGAGGCCAATTGTTCTATGACCTATATTTTTCAATAGAGATTGATGGGTTGACTCTTTTTTAGTTTCTCTTCTTAGATTTATTGCTGCTTTTATGGGGATTTAATGTTCATACATTTCATTTTTTTTCTTTTTTTCTTTTTTTTTTTTGCCATGCAATGGAGGTGTGAATTGTATTGTTGTTGTTTTTGTACTGTTACCATTTTTTGAGGGGATGATTAAAAGGCTTGTATTTCCTTATTTCATTTTTTGAATTTATTGCCTACGATGTCCCATCACTGCCTTTTTTGTAAGATTGGTTGGATGATTATTTTGTTTTTTTCTTTTTATGTGTTCTTGCTATTTTTCAACTACTTAGTGATGTGGTTGGTTACAAGTGAAAATTTTTCAAATTTGAAAGAGATTGGGATTTGGTCTTATAGTAATTCTTTTGTATTTGAATGGTAGAACTTACATAACGCAATCTCTCTTGTTACTGGTTGTTTGGATTGATCATACCTTTTACATATGAAATATCAATGCCACTAATCTCATCCACAACAAAGACAGCAACAATTTATAACAGGTAAATTTCCCGCATTTCCCTTTGCATTGATATTTCACAGTAATACCGTTAGTCGCTCACATGTTGCATCTGGGGTGAACAGATGTATCCCAAATTTCGTTCTTCCTCTCTTTATTCATGAAGGTGCATGATAATGGACATATATTTGATAAATGAAAATAAGAAAAGAAATCAAGAAGTCATGAAACAATATTAAGAAAGTGCCAGGTCTTTATACTAAACAAGAAGTCGTGAAGATTCTTATGTAATTCTCATATTTTGCAACCTATACTAGCAACCACACAATAGAGCATTGCACGGAGAATTCGAATATGGGATGGAGGGCTGATGGTGGTCTTTGGCTTCTAGTGGGTGGTGGTGGACTTTACCTTAGCAAAGGCACGGGGGTAAGTAAAAGAGAAGAACTTTCTCATTTTTAAAGAAAAAAAGAAAGAGAGAATATGTGTAATGTAGATTTGTGTATCTATATTCTTATCTAATGATGCCTGAATACTAGTATTCTTCATTTATTATTATTATTATTTTTTTTACTAAGATTGCAAATGCAGGTGCGTTTGGTTCTGTTAATTCTACCATTTTTATGCAAGACTGGGCATTGTCCCTTTGATGCTATTGTAGATGATATCACCAATTGGGTTGTCTTATCTATCCTATCTGATGACTTCTAAATGGATTACAGCATGGGAAAAGCTCGCCAGTTGGATCTGTAGGATAATCCAATCTGTACAATTTGTGAAGACTGATTTATTTATTTGGGGGCCCACTCAATTCAAAGTATCATCATTGTTATATTTGGGCCTCTTTCAACTTCCAATTGTTATGTACAATTGCAGTTGAAAATATGGGTCTCAATTTTTTTAATCAAAATGATGAATGAATAACAATGGAATGGAGCATGTAATTTTATCTAAACAACGATTTAAAAAAACTAAAATTTTTTGACAGCATGAGATTGAAGGAATTTACTAGCTGTTATGGTCTTAAGATAAGCTTTTGATTGTGTGGGTGATTTGAAGTTATCGACCATGATAAATTTATCATGCTAAAATTTGCATATTCAATGTGTTCAACATGCAGCTATTTCTCATATGCTTCTCATATTTGCTAACCTTTCATTTGCAACTAGTCCATGATCAATGTTGGTGCATGCGTATTAATTAACTGAGTATATTCTTATATGGGAGATTGGTATATGAGAGGTAGATGATGCATGGGAACCAAATTCTTTATGAAAACTTTCAGTTTCCTTTAGATCCTACTCCATCTACCATCTATCACTTATGACAGCCTTTTTCAAAGTCTTCGTGTCTTATGATTGCAAATTCCATCAGACAACATAGCCCACTGGATTATTCAAAGCACCCTTTGGTGATATTCCTTCTAGAGCATCCGGCCTCTATCAATATAGAAGCCTATTTTGAATAATAGCTATGGTTTTTAGCTAGGACAAGTTGATGCAAAAGAGTTTTAGGGTCCTCCAAATTGCAAAATCAAATGAGTAGAAAAGGAGTTGGTTCAATGACCTCCACTCTTAAACACTTGATTCACATGTCCATCATTATTTTTCATTATTTTTCTTTTTCCTTTTAATTTTTTGATTGAATGGCTTTTCACTGACATATTCTTTTTGGAATCCGTAGTGTATACTACTGTATTTTATTTTACAATGCACCCTTCTTGATGAACGGCTTGGATCTTTGACAAGTGTTGTTCACCTAGATCTATTTTCCTTTTAGATCTCATTGTTTGGAGTTCTAATTTTATTTATTTATTTTCTTTCTTTTTCATTTCAACCATCTCCACTGTATTGAAAGGCAAAGGAAAGGCCATATTGAGGCACTCTGGCTTGATATAAGTTGTTGAAAACATCTTTTTCTTAATGTCTTTAATCTTTTCATGGCTCTTTGAATCCTTTGATTAGAAATAATATTAGTTGACAGTTGTTGGTATGGGTAGCTAACAAAGAGTTTGTACTCATACCAAAGAAGAAAAGGGTATTAAAACCAAGAAGAAGGTTATTACAAGGATGGTTTTATATAGCACACTTTACCCAGCCAAGAGTTTGTGACAACAAGCAACTCTAATAAGATTGTTGTAGATATTGCTGCATAAGGAATATGATATTCATTCATTAAGCATGAGCTACCATCTTTGAAACTGAATCTGTCATTAGTTTCTTCAAAGAAGGGGGATTGCTTGTGTTAGAGTGGTTCTTCAATCATTTTTTTTTTTTTTTTGTTGATTAGTTTTGGTTCTTTCATGGTTTTAAGGGAATGGCATTGTGAGTTGTTTCATGCTTTCTAGGGAACTAGATGGTCATGATCTCTCTTTTTTGGTTCTTTCATAGATCCAGATAAATAGTTCTTGGTGGAGTTTTCTAAAATTCTTTTGGGAAGTTCTTTTCTGGAGTTTCAGATAAATAGTTCTCAAAAGAAGCTTACCAAGATTTTAAGTTTGAAAGAAGCTTACCAAAATTTTCTTCTTCTTTTGAGTGTGGATGGTTGGAATACATGTAGAATCATTAAATGTACAAATGCATGCCTTAGATCAGATTTTTGCATCTCATTTTCTATTGTTTTTATATTTTATTTTCAGCTAAATTTTCAAATGAATGTTGTCAGTTCACACTTCACAAAATTCAGACAAACGAGTGTTTGAACTATAATGGTGGTTGCTGGGAAGACAAGGCTGCCAACATTACTGGTTGTGAGGTATTAAAGGGTACAATTAGCCCAGCATACAAGTTGAGATGTTTCCATGTATGCTGATAATTGCTTTGTTTCTTCAGGATACATTCCGTGGAAGGGTGTGTGAGTGTCCGTTGGTTTAGGAAGTGTAGTTTAAGGGAGATGTTTATAGCAGTTGGCAAGGTAAACCTCTCTCTCGCTTTCTAGGGTATATCCTATCTCTGTATCTCACACACACTTTCTTATAAAAGAGAGTTTTTAGGTTGTAGAAGGGTGTCCTATTTCATGGGATTGCTACTTACTAGTTTTACTTCTTTTCCATTACTCTTACCACTATGTTATATGCAGGTACCTATGGTCTACTATATATTAGTTATATATGATTACTTGGAACTGAATGTGCAAGCCTTCATTACTAGCTATTGGAACTAAATAGTTGCTAGATCCATCTAATTGATGGATGAATGGAATGGTTTATTTGAATGTAAAACTGTCATGATATGTTCGTGTGATGTATGGACAGTCTCTGTATGTATTTCACACCCTTTTATCATACTTATCTGCAAAATGCACTTATCCACAGTGCCTTCAAATTGATTTTGATATATTCTTTGATGACATTAAGATCTTATATATATGGCTTTTATCATTTATGCAAAACACGCTTATATATAGTGTTTTCAAATTGATTTTGAAACCCAGCATTGTTTCAAGAAGAACCTTCATTTTGTTTCATGAACAGAGGATGGACAAGTGATGAGCTTTTTTGTTGTATTAGAAAGAAAATTTGTTAGGAGATGTCTGAGCGAGGCACATGACATAATTATAAGTCCTATTTCTCCATATGTCACATTGGTTATATATGAAAAAATCATCAACTATCTACCCTGTTTCAATCTAGAAAAAAAGAAGAAGCAGTATTTGGTCTAGTTGGATGTATCTGACTAATAAATTGGACCTTACTGATAAATCGGAATTTTTTATTTAGTAAATGTTTTCTTGATGTACTTGCACTGTAGTTCCATTAAATTCTCAACCCTATAATCATTCTGGTGATTACAATGCTGGAAATGGTTTGTTTCGCTTAAAGTGGCTACGAGATGTAAAATTGTGAATTTTCTTGGGCTGGAAATAAATAAGAAGGAAAATATTTCTTTTTTCTTTTTAATTGGTGAAAGCAACTTTCATGCTTTAACAAATTTCGATCTAGTGCAGCTTGTGAAACAATGTCTAGATTTTGTTCAACAACATGGCTTGAAGAATGTGTGAGTGCTCTTTTTTTAAGCATGGTTAATTTTGATCTTTTTACTAGATGTAACATAGACATCTCTATTACTTCTGTGTTTCCTTTCTAGTCGGGTACATTGTACTTTCATAAAAGATGCATATTGAGAACTTTTATTCTAGATGAATCTTACAAGACATATGGATGCTTAGTCGTCAGCACCATCATCTAAGCCTTATACCAACTAATTGGGATTGGCTACACCAATAATATTATGCACATAGACAGAAAATGCTTGCAATGAATGTTTATGAGTACTAGGTAATTTTGGAGTCCTTGGTTAGGGTTTGGGCTGAAAGTACGAGTGCTGGAGCCGACGCTTTCGGAGTCCGAACTCATTCTTTTGAAAAATAGAAAAATAGGAATATTAGTGAATATGGATTTTCTTGTTAGGAAGAAAATGGAAGGTAAAGAAGAGACATAACTGAAACTTTGCACTGTGAAAAGTAATATTAACCCTCTTACTTTCCTCGTTGAATTTGACGTCCAGGAAATGAACCTTTTCCAGAAAACCATGGATTTAAAACCATTAAATCCTTCTCAGAAATCTGAGTTTATTGAACTGAATTGAATTATTACAATTCAATTTTATTGAATATCCAAACGCAAGGTTTCCATGAATTAGGCAAATGAATTCATTCTAACACATTTTGTTGAATATCCAAACACAAGGATTTTTTATTTATTATTTATTATTATTATTTTTTTTGTGATATGCAATAGCTTTTTAGAATTCATATGTTGGTGCATACTTATGCTCATTCACATGGACTATGACTATCTTACTTAAATTTCTTTGGTGTTTCTAATTTTTGTATCTAATTTTGAATTTCTAGGCCCTAAAACAAGGTTCGAGGTGTTGAGGCACAAAAAATATCTCATTGCAGTGGTCAGAGATTTCCATGTCCGGGGGTATTTTGGTAATTTCCATGTCCGGGGGTATTTCAGTAATTTCCATGTCCAGGGGTATTTTGGTAATTTTCATGTCTGGGGTATTTTGGTAATTTTCATGTCTGGGGTATTTTGGGAATTTCCATGTCCAAGGGTATTTTGGTAATTTCCAGGTCCGGGGGTATTTTGGTAATTTCCATGTCCGGGGGTATTTTAGTAATTTCCATGCCCGGGGTATTTCGTTAATTTCCGTGTCCAGGGGTATTTTGGTAATTTTCATGTCGGGGGTATTTCGGTAAAAATCCATATCAAGGGATAGTTTAGGTATTTTGGTAAAAATCCATATCAAGGGGTAGTTTAGGTATTTTGGTAAAATTTCATATCCAAGGATAGTTTAGGTATTTCAGTAAAAAAGTATTGAAAAGGGTAGTTTGGTAAAAAGAGTGCAAGAGACGTCATTTTAAGAGAAATAAGGTGGTACACCACTATTTAAGAAGAAGCTTGGTGGTCACCATGGTTTAAAGAGAGAGGTTGTTCATATGTGAAGTGATAGCTGGTGGTGATCACCGCTCTATAATAGTGGAGGGGCTTATAAATACCCCTCGCTAATTCATTCGAGGGGTTGAATTGGATTGGATCAATTGGTGAACAAGGGAATGAGAGAGAAGTAAGGCAGGAGAAAGAGAGAAGAAGGCCTTTGCGCGGACCCGCGCAACAGAAGTTGATTGCGCGGTACCGCGCAACCGAAGTGAAGATAGCTTTCAGGCCACTTTTCAAGGAGATTTGAAGAAGATCCTTTGCGCGGCTCTGCGCAACGAGAATAGAAGAATTCCCATAGGCCATATGCCCGAAAATACTGTTCGAGGAAGGGTACAAATCCGCACAACGAAAGATGGTTTGCGCGGACCCGCACAACCGGAGTTGTTTGCGCGGACCCGCGCAACTGGCCGGACGTCTAAGCAGAGAAGAAAAGCCATTTTCTTCCACTATTTTGTTAATAATGCTCAATACAGCCATCTTTTGAGGAATCCACACCGTCCAATACCTTCCTCTCGAGATTTTAACCGTGAATTGTGAACTTTAATCATCTAATGATGTGGCCCACTGAGACGATCAAACTAAAACAGTAACCGAACGGTCTTCTTTTAATCGTTGTAGCGATCATGAGAAAGAACATGATCATGAAGGCTCAACATGGTTCTGAATGGTTTTTCTCCCTCTACCTGATGGACGCTTCAGATCAGTCTTCTGCTGCATGATGGTGTCCCATAACGAACATACGAAACCCCCATTTTGGACGGAGTCGACATACGTCGACTTTGTGAGATGAGGTGGCCCATTTCTTAAAGATTAATGGAAAATCCACTCCGTCCATTGGTTTTAGGACGAAAAACCATTAGGAAAGGAGTGCTTTTGGAGTAAAAACGGTGCAGTTCATGAGTTTATCAACTTCACCGTCCATTTTACATTTAACGGTCAGGATTCTGCAAATACCTGCATGGGTTCGAAATGCCACCTTGGAAAGGGTTAAATCTCCCTTATGTACACAATGGACGGTACAGATTGATGATCTGAATATGGAGTGGGCCACACTAAGAAAATTACACAAGCATAGTGAAGACGCTGTTGTATTTTGTGAAATGAAGAAGAAGAAGCTCGGGTCAACTTCTTTGACCAACTTTGAGAAATCTGGTGCACGGCTTGTGCACTTGTATGTTATGTACATGCAATGTACATGCGGTCCCAACTTGATGTTCGTGGGAAATCTTCTTCGTCCGTCCGCTTTGCCAGCTTATTTAACGCGTTGGGACCGAATCTAAAGTATATCCAGATGACAGGTGGGCCCCAAATCATGATCTCAGGGGGCTGATTTGTCATTTTGGCTATTTCTAGAAGGATCTAGAAGCTGAAACTTGATGTGTACGGCTAATTTGTGATTCTAAGGCTGCACATAAAGTTTCGAGCCGAATGGACGGTGGAAACCCCATGATCTTATATTCTGGGAGACTTTTTAGGTCTGTCTGATGTGATCAGCCTGATTTCTTTGGATCTTGGCCACATTTCAATGGACTTCTTCATATTTCAAAGAAGAATAGTTGGAAGGATGCTTTATATTTTTAGGAAAGATGACTGGAATGATGCTCAGAACTGATCTCGACGGTTAGATCAGAGGATTCAAGCTTGCATAAGCCCTGTTTCCTGGAAGATTGGTAGATCAGATCGACATTCCTCCTAAGTACTAGGAGATGACTGAAGCAAGCGTCGGAATGTTGCCAAAATTTATATCTGATTATCTTTTCTTTCATTTATTACATTGCATTAATTATATTTTGTTTTCAGAATCAAGGGAATCAGGGGATGTAAATGAACTCAGATAAATGTGATCAATGTTCTCTCATTATTTCTTTGTTATCATTGAATAAATCCCCCAAATCAAACACTTTGTTTTCTTGTCAAAACATGAGGTGCCGTCAACAATGCTAACAGAATCCTCTAGGTCAGATTGTTGATTGGACCTGATTTTATTTAAATGATTTTGATAATCCATTTTATTTAAATGAGTAGACTTGAATGTGCGACGGAGCTATCTAAATTTTGAGCGGGGGTCCCTGGAAGGTAGGAACCGCTGTTATGACCATGATGAAGCTGTCCATTTCCTATGGACAGCATTGGAGGGGCCTGGCCATTTGGACAGGCCGTGTTTATGTATTTGCTCTAAATTATGTTTTCTTGTCTATGATAGTCCTTTTAAAGGACGGTCTATAACCGTCCTTTGAAAGCTCATATGAGACGGTCCATGACAGTCCTTTTTAAGGACGGTCTTTGACCGTTCGTTTAAAGGGCAGTCCATGGCCGTCCTTTGAAGGCTCATAAAAGACGGTCCATTACAGTCCTTAAGGACGGTCTATGACCATCCGTTTAAAGGACGGTCTATGGCCGTCCTTTGAAGGCTCATAAGAGACGGTCCATGACTGTCCTTTTTAAGGATGGTTCATGACAATCCTTTTTAAGGACGGTCCATGGCCGTCCTTTTTAGGCTCATAAGAGATGGTCCATGACAGTCCATTTTAAGGACGGTCCATGACCGTCCTTTTTTAGGATAGTTCATAACCGTCTTTTTTTCGATAATGAGAATGACGGTTTTCAACCGTCCTTTAAGTAATAAGACACGTCAAAATTTGACGGCCTATGAGACGGTCCATGACTGTCCTTTTTGGTCATTTGAGACGGTTTTGGACAATCCTTTTTTCGCTGTTTTGGCGTAGTGGTATGTATATTTTATTTACATTGTTCTATATAGTGTTCCTTATTTTAATTTTATATCCTTTCTGACATTTATAAAATGTTAATCTTTGATAATTGTGCTTATTGCTATATCATATGATTTGTTCTTCCTTTGTCAACTTGTGACAAAAGGGGGGAGAAATTAGTGTATGCTATGCTATGGAATTTTGGAATTACATATTTTTTGCATTGTATATGTCTATTTTTTAGTGGGAGCTCGTCTTTCTTAGGAGCTACATGGTACTGATTAATGCTACTGGTTAAGGATTACTAGGATTGTGGACAACTTCAATATTAATTTTATTATTCTTATAAATGGATCTTGTGAATGATTGTGATCATGAATGTTAGTGGATGTATGTTGTATATTTCATCATGAAGTTAACAAAGGGGGAGATTGTAAGTGCTTATATGATTAGAACACATGTATTGTCAAATTTCATAAGACAAAAGTGTTTCAAGGTTAGATCGCAAGTATGGAATCACAACTACTTTACATGTCTGAAGATCAACTCAAGTTCGATTTATGATCAGCTTAAGATCGACACATTTTTTTCAAGAAGTCGATGTCTGATTTCAAGATAAGATTAAGTCAAAGTTCAAGACAGGTTGTCCCATATATTTGCTAAAACAAAGGGGGTATAACCCTAGAAAGACCATATGTTTAGGTACTTTAAAAAAATTCATTGATTTTGGAATATATATATATATATATATATATATATATATATATATATATATATATATATAGTGTTTTTGTTATAGAGTTTGGCTGGCCTAACTTCCTTAGCTAACCTAACTTCAAATTCGGGCAAAATAAAAAAATTTGTTGAAAATTAGGCCAACCTAAGTTTTGGTTCGGCTAGCCTAAACTTGAAATTCGGCTAGCCCAAGTGAGTTCGGGTCAAATTTTAGCAATGCAAACTTTTGGTTTTTGTGGGAATTCGGCCAGCCAAATTTTGGATAAATCTTTTCCCGCGTAATCTGATAGTCGTTGGAACGAATCCAATGGAATCTGGCCAGCCAAAGCTATTCTTAGGCTAGCCAAATTTCCAATATCTTTGGCTATAAATAGAGGACTTCTTTTATTCTAAATTATAACGAAAAATCACTATAAACCTTCTACGGGTGAGAGAGAAGCTCAAGTCCTTAACAAGCTAATTGTGCTGTGTTTATAATTTATTTTTAGCTTATTTAATTCCCTTTATCAAGATGATTTTAATCTTATTCTAAAGAGTAATCTATACTCTTCTTTGATATCTAAGATAATTGAATGAAGTAACATTTGGGTTTTTCATTTCTAAAATTTATAGAGCCCTATACTCTTTCTGTTTGAACGAATATTTCGTATTCTACATTTAAGAAATGAGTTCCTTTGTTACAAGCTTCTACCACGTCTTCGAATCTCCATTTGAGGATAAGTATTTTACTATATTTCATTTTAGGTTTTTCTGAGATAACTTGTGAAAATCTCAGTGGGTTGATTTGTGATAGCCCGTGAAAATTATAAATCGGGATTTTATTTGTGATAGCCCATTAAAATCACAAAATGGGTTTTATTATGATGAGCCCATGAAAATTACAAGGAACTTTGTTAGGTTGTTAAGGCGAACCTTTGAAAACCTTATTAGAGTGAAAGCTAAAATTACGAGGGTAGTAATTTTGGAAGTGGAGTAGGTGTGGTTATTTTAAGCACTGAACCACTATAACTCCTTGTGCCTTGTGGTAAATGTTTATTTCCTTTTGGTGGTGGATGTTATTTATTTCATTCTTAGGGTGAATATTGTAATTAATTTATATTCTCTTGCTAGTTTGAAATATTAATTTTAAAGACATTCATAAAATAAGGTTGTCTTACTTAATATTTTAGGTGGAGGTTGTCCTATAAATTATTTGGAATCAAGGTTTCAATACTTAGGCGATTGAGATTTTGTATTCTTTACATATTCCGCGTTTATTTCGATTATTTGACAATGCCCTATTCACCCCCTCTAGGACATCGCTAGCTCTCCTTTTCAATAACGGCCGTAAAATCATTTTCAAAAGAAGCATTGACATTAAGTGTGTTCAACCTTACGGTGTCGATGGGATGTTAAGGGATATAGGTTGAAAATTATATTAAAATTTGGAGGGATGACCTACAAAATGCAAGTTTTTAGGTTCTTGTCAAAGTGTAGGAGTGCAACTCTTCAACCTCCTTCATTTGAAGTTGAAATTAGTGGTTGTCTAGTTAAGATAATGTCGGCTTGCATTGCCACTTTGATCGGTATTCCCCTATCAAGGGAGCCACAATGGGATTACGATCTTACCTCTACTCAAATTTAGGTCATGATGACCAAATTTTTATACAATGAGAGAGAGTAATGGATTCAAGGCAATGCACTCCTGTCCTCCACTATGTCAAGCCAATTTCGTATACTCCATTTAATCTTCTTTACTAATGTCTACCCAAGGGGAACCAACAGAGTAGATATCACCCCTTTCATGGTAGACATTGTTTACAATGTCGGGTTAGGCGTATGTTTATGTTTGTCAACTTTCATAGTACATTAGCTTGGACATTTGTTGAGAGGGAGTCGCCCTACATACCTTCCATTTGGCCATCTCCTGTGTCTTCTAGCTTGGGAGGTTGGATTCTCCCCAACTACTAATGTACCAGTTCTACCAGCAGCTATCACGAGCGACAACATTAAGAAAATGCATCTACCAACCCCGGTAGTAGCGAGTACTAAAGCAGAGATGGGTGTAACTGCAACAACAAAGGCTGGACAAACGAACACCGAGGCAACACAGGCACAGGACCCCTCGACACAGGCCACTCATGATACAACGACCACCTGACAGTTCATGCGACACTAAGACCTCCCTGATCAGGTGATTGCAGAGCAGGCACGAAAGGGAGAGCACCTCTTCAGCTTGGAGCAGATGGTCCACTCTCTGTAGCATACTACGCAAGAGATCCTATGTTTCTAACTTGCCATCATGATGATGTCATTACACCAGGACCCGAAGTACCAATCATATTATCCACTTTGTATACCTCAAGAGATTAAACAACGATTGTATGCCAAGATTCATAAATTTCTCTAGACATTCATGTGTAACACCTCAAATTTTTACGGCCCGAGTACATACTCGTGCCTGAGAATTTCAGGTGTTAATAATGTAAAAATTGGATACTTTAAAATAGCACCTTGTTTTTTTTTTTTTTTTTTGTCATTTAGATCACATCCAATTATGTTCACAAAGGTAACCACTCATGAGAATAAAATCATCTGCATGTAAGTGTTATGATACATCTTGTACCCCACCACTACGAGGGATATCAATGTCACGCCCCAGACTCGATGATCGGACTCACAAGGAACCCAATAGCCGGTTCCGGCCACAACAGCCTCCGTAGTGCCCCATTCTCAGCTCCTAGCACCCATTCACCAGGTACCGATCTTGGGATCCCACAAGGAGGATTTATAACCTAAGTATGAATCTAATAAGAGCATCCCCAAGATCATAACATAGTAACCATAGATAGTTACCATAGGAATACATCACAAATCCACTAGGAATTTAAAACTTTATACAGGTACATGGCTCAAAGAGGAAACAAGTAATCAAAATAAGGGAAACTCCAACAGGTCCTTGGCATGCTCCGAAGCTCCTTAGCTACTGCGGCTGCCTAGAATCATCAGCACGCATCAATCGTGCAAAGCTTATAGAAAGCTTAGAGGGCGGTGTAAGTGTGTGTAATACCAGTGTCGAAAAGAAATATCAGAGAACGGGGAAGCTCGGCATGAACCATGAACACTATCAATACCATTAGCCATACCAAGGCTAAGCTATGAAAATCATGAATGCAACAAGCCATACCAAGGCTATGCAAAGAAATACATGAGTACTGGGCGTCATACCGAGGCAATGCACAAAAGGCCTATATAGCCAACGCCAATGCAATGCAATACATGCCAGCCCTCATATTAAGTCCACAAATCATGTACAGTTCTACTATAGGGAAACCACCGGGGTCAAGTACACTACTGGTTAATTGCCGCTGTCCAAGACTCGCACAGTCAAGTGAGCGTAAGAGACCTCACTACCAGCCTGTGAACAACCAATTACCAGCAAGGCTTGACGGTAGCGGACCCATTCACGAGCTAGTCAAATTCAACCTAGCTATGCCCACTTACTCAGGCGAATAAGGCCACATCCCATCTCAATCGACCTCGTGATAGTAGGATACGCGGCCTACCGGTATAAGGCACTCGGGCGCTCATGTTTTCCACTCGGACTCGGCATCGAGGTGTCTCCTACTACCATGAAGGTTTAGGGGCTTTCACCTAAGGACATCCTAAGTGCCCTATATGATCAAAATATATTTTCAGTGTCCAATACGGTCGTCCACAATATACCAGTGGAGGCATCGACCCTGATGAAGTAAGGGCGAATAATATCCATGTAATGCGATGTCAAATGCATGGATCACGCATACCAATCATGCACCAGCTCCAAGCATCCAACATGCTCAAGAGGGGAACTCCATCCCTCTAGGAAGCCATCATATATGCCCAATGGCTCAACCATGACCACATATAATGCTAACCAAGCACGTCATGATGCGTATGGGTCATGAGGATGAATAAGATGCGCCATGCAGTGATAAACGATTTAGCACACTCCCTATCCAAGTAGGGACTAAGTCTAGGTACTTAGACAAATTTTACAAGGGGCATAACCTCTAATAGGGGCCCAATAGTCTGGGGTAGCCCATAAGGCCAAGGAAGGACAATGACACGGGCCTAAATAAATGAAACGAGCTTAACAAAGGTCTATGGTGGACCTTTAACTACTCATAGAGGCAAGTGGGTCTACCTTAGGGTCACGAATGTGGACATCCAACCACTATTTGTCCCAAGAAGGTAGCCCAAACAATGATCTTTCATGTATCAGGGCCTACGCCCTACACATCATCATAAATAAAAGAAGGACAGCCATAACATTCCACATACATATCATATTGGGCCTTAAGTAGATGGCCTAAGGCCTACTCAAACATGGGTCCAAGGGCAACACACATAGCTCAACCCATATGCAATACTATGGGCCTATAGGGAAGGTTAGAGCCCAACATAAAGGTTACCAATTCTATATATTGTGGTGGGCCTAGTGGGTAGCCCATTACTCAAACCACATGGGCAAAAAATCATGCTCTAGTAAAGTAAGTTGGGCCTACAACCCGACCCAAGAATATAGTTGATTTGGTGGGCAACCAAGGGCCCTACCATTTGTGTAATCCAACCCACTAACCCAGCATAACATTATGGTGAACATGGCCCAAGAGTCCATTGGGCCTAGCAAGAAGGTTACAGCCCATTTGAGCCTAAAGAGTCCAACAATCTAACTACATACATGGTCCTAATTAATAGCCCAACTATGGTGGGCCTCAAGGGTGCATTAATTTAGCCTAAAATTAGGGGATTAAGGGGATGAATTAATCCCTCCAATGTCCTCACAATATGGTGGGCCTCACACCTAAAAAATCTCAGCCTAAGGCAATGTACATTTATAATATATTGCTGGATTTTTGTTCCACCAGCCTTATGGGCCTGCTGGAGCCCAAAAAATACTCATTTCATTAGGACCCAAGTCCAAGTGGCCTAGCAAACAGGCCAGAGGGTCCTACCATATACGAGTATACCAAGGGACACAAAGAATTAAGTGGCCATAATGCTGGACCAAGGTCCAGCATGCAGCCCACATGGGGCGTCCCACAATGGGCTGGGCGGTACAACAGGCTGGACGTCCAGCCCTATGCAATGCACATGGTGGGCTCCCACCTTAGATGTTCCACACCAAGGTGGGCCATATCCAAGTTGGTCCCACAATGGATGGACAAGTGGATAAAACACACATCATGGTGGGCCACAAATAGGTGGGGATGGCCAGCCTTACTAGACGTCACCATTGTAGATGTCTAGCCAAGTGGGCCAGTCCAGCCACTACACTCTGATTTTCAAAGGCCCAAATGGCCCCAAATCTTATAGGTGGGTCCCAGTAAGGGTGGGCCACCTCAAGAATAAATTTTAGATTTTTTATAAGTATGATAAATATTTTAAAATAAAATGACAACCATACATATTACAAAAATCTGGTTGTTGCAGAAATCTTGTTGTCTCTATGTTTGGGATCACATGGAGTGGGCCAAAACCTACCCAAACCCTTGAAAATTTATGAGAATGGTGGTCCTACTCATGGATAATAAGTGGGGTCTACTGGGGTAGCCCACTTATTCCAGAAAATCAAGTAAACATGCACATTTCCACCTTGCTGTGTTGTTGAACTGTTCAGAAATTTCTGGATAGTTAGCCTACTTTGGCCCATCCCATGAGCCTCAATCATGGGAGATAGGGTGTGGGCCCCATTCTATATCAAAGTGAAATCTACACACAATAAACCCCTAAAGAAATTTGGGACAGAAAGGCCTACAAACAGGTATAAACAGTAGCTCAAAACTCATGCTCCAACTGGGCCCGAAATCTGGACAGCAACATAGGTTGTCTATATTTCAGCCCATACAAGTTAATCAAAGGGTTTATGGCCATGATTCAACATGTGCGGTCTACCTTGATAGGTTAACAAAATTTCAGACTCATGATGTAACACCCCGTACTTTTCAATACTCGGGTGTTACCAGGAATACCAAATAGTTCATTTTAAATATGAGATGATAGTATATATATTATACAATACAAAATAATTTTTATAATTATTTATAATAATACATATATTAGTTAAATTATACAAATTATGTATACTATTTATTTTACATTATTTAAACTATAAAAAATCAATTGTATAACAACACATTATCATATAATTGATGTATATCGACTAATATTTACATTTTGCAATTTAAACTATAGATTATTGTATTATACCATATATATGAATTATACATCACTTAGAATAATCAATATTTGTATTAATATAAAAGAAAAATACATATATACACATATATAATAGTTCAAATTAAATATGTTATTAATTGGTAAATAATTATTAATATAAAATATAAAATAATACAATGTATTATAAGTTGTATATGTTTTCCATATCATATACTAATTAGTCAACATTACATAATACATGTTATTTTTATACTAATGTAGAAACTAATGGATGGGCCAGATTCCACTTAATGTCACCATGGGCCACGCAAATCACTAATCAAGCACCAAATTGACATGCATGGCCCACCTAAGCCATGGATCTACCTCATTATTTGGACTAGGCCCTAATTTAACCCAATTAAATAGATGAACGGAGTGGATTACATCACGAACACCAAGGTGGACCCCACCCTTGATGCGTATGTATGCTGGGTGCGGGTACTCGTGGAGCATCAAAGCCATCGGACACGCCGACAGGCACGACTGCGTGCACCTGAAAGAGGAAAGCATTTCCCTCTTCTTTTCTTTTTAAAATTTCGTTAGACTGTCGGACAGGGCCGTTCTCATTGAGTTATGGCCCACCACCTTAGGTCTCATGTTTGATCCAAACCATCCATATTAAATAGGGCTAAAAACCCTACAATCCATGATCAGTTTCAACCGTTAGATTGCACACATGTGCACACAAATCCAGCCACAAATCAGGCCTACAAACACAATTTCTGAAAATGGGAAACTGTCTCCACTCCACCTTGGCAATCTGCGTGAGGCCGAATCTGCCTATCCTAACCGTCCATTTCAAACGGATCCTAGCCCTCCAAAACTAAGTTGTTGCTACAAGAGGGAGAGAAAGAACAGCCGTGGGAGAAAACCCACCGCCAGCTCCTCCTTCCGAACCCACCGAAGAAACCTCCCTGAAGCTTCTATCCAAACATTCCTAAGCTCCCTGGAGCTAAGCTAAACCATCCACAAGTGGTGGAATGGAGAGAAAACTGTCCAACCTCAGTCCGCTATTAATGGTCGATTCGTCTTCTCCACCGAGTTGCGCCGACTCAATCCGAGTCTAAGCTAAGTCCAGGTTTGGACAAGCCCTCTCGAGCGTTGAAATAGGGAGGGAAGAAGAAAAAACAGAAAGAAAATGAAGAAAGAAAGCATGAGAGAGTAGGAGACGTCATTTGCCAACTCACTGCTGCTGTCGTGCCTAGCAGCTCGAGTTAGGCCACGTCGAGCCCGAGCGCTGCTGGAAGAACCTGAGCAAGAAGGAAGGAGAGAAAGGAAGAAAAGAGAGAAGAAAGAAAAAGAAAGAAGAAAAGAGAAGAAGGAGAAGAAACAGAGAAAGAGGGAGGGAGAGAAGTTGCGCCTACGTTGCACCATGCCTCAGCCACCCATTGACGTCAACAGTGGGTCACGATCATGAGGTGCGTTACATCTCAACCGTCCATCTGGATGATCGGCCAGCAGGTCATGCCCGCAGCTAATAGTTGTTGTATTGGCGTCAGCAACAACAAGATCCGTGGGCCCCCTTTAATGTATATGTTTGATATCCATGACGTCCGTGCTATGCACGTGTGGCCCACCTTAATGATGTACATATCCACACCCTCCAGTAGCAGGCCAAACGCTGCTGGACAGTGGGGAACTAACATCCAGCTTTGAAGCCTTCTCAGGCCGCTGGGCCGTTCATGAGAGGCCCACGGCCTAGCCCACTATCTGGGTGGCCCACAAATAGTTCGGCCCACCATGCATGTGTTGTATCTTGTCTATCCAGCAGGCAGCCCACCTTGAGGAAGGGGTTGTGTCCATGCCGTCTAGCCATTTACAGAGATCAGTTTATGGCATTGCAACCGGGATGAGACAGATCTAAATTTCTTGTGAGTCCCACCCTGATGTGTTGTTGTATCCACTCCATGCATCCATAGGTCCCACGTGTGCCACCATGATTTATGTATTCTATATCTCCATCGTCCACTTGATTGGGACGATGGGATGCCACCGTGATGCATGTGTTTTACAGCCTCACCGTCCATCTGGATGGTGCTGGGTGGGCCAAACATGATGTATTTGCCTTGCAGCCACTTGGTAATACCCCATAGGCCGACCCTTTGAAAATAGCGTAGTAGGCTAGCCCCTTTAAAAGCGATGTAGTGGGCCAAGAAGAGCCTAATCTGGTGCCCCTATGCATAGCTATTGGGCTAGAAAATGGCCCAGTCCATGAGTTGATGGGGGGAATGCATGGGTGAGCCAACTTCATTTAAATTTCATGTTAAAACATGTCTAACTATATTATCATTTACTAAATCTCTATTTAATTGGTAACGGTTCAAATCTCATATGCATAGATCCTCTTTACTTGGATGGACTCAAGTCCAAGACGGTTTAGTGTGGGTGTTGAGTAGAGTTTGTGCATATTGAAGTGATTCAAGTTGATGGTATCTTGAATTGACCAAGGCGAGGACTCACCCTTTGATCTTCCCACTTGATTTCATCAATCTAGATATAGATGATAGCATGATTCCCTTAATTGAGTTACTCACTTTACTATTGAATATGCTAACTTGTTGTATAGTAATTCATGTGTTGGACGATAAAGGTTTCTTTTGAATTATAACAGGCATGAATGGTTCGACGATAACATGCTATCCTTTATTACATATGTATTAATTTATTTATATGCTACCACTTGTGCTTGAATGATGAATTAAATGGAACTTACCTTGGACTTATGATCCTGCGGTCCACATTTGCCTTACACGGCTTGAATCGCACATTTTCCTATGTGGCTTGGACCGCACGTCGCCTATGTGGCTTGGAATGTATATTTTCCCTCATGGCTTTGATGGCCTATTGATGCCCTTTTTGGCATGTTGGTTATGTTTGCATACTCAGTTGTTTTCTAGCCATCTTGCGGAGTTCAGTCGTACCATGATTTTCGGGTGGAGACGAAGTTCACTTATCGATTTTCTAGCTATCTTGTAGAGTTCACGTACGACATGATTTTCGGGTGGTCTAGAGTTTGTATGTTGATTATCTCTTCATCTACGGTGTCAGTCGTACCCTGATTTCTGGGTGGAGCCGAAGTTTGCTTAGTGATTTTCTAATCATCTTGCGGAGTTCACGTAAGACATGATCTTCGGATGAAGTGGGGGTTTAAAGGGTGCTTTTCTATTTACCTTGCGAATTCCACTTGTACCATGATTTTTAGGTGGAGCTGAAATTTGCTTCTCAATTTTCTAGTCATCTTGTGGAGTTCACGTACAATGTGATTTCTAGGGCAATAGAAAATCGTATGTTTGATTGTTTAGTTATCTAAACATATTTCCTTACGTTACGACTGCTATTATATTTTGCTTATGGTGAGATTGTGTCGGTTGACTTCTTGTAGGCATGCTCATGATTATAAATTGCTCTGTTTAATATATCCAAATTTATGATTGGCATTCTATATTGATTATGAATGATGAGTGTGCAATATTGGAGGGTGTTCCTCATTGCGATAGCCATTGACGCTATCAAACCGTAACAGTTGATGCAGGTGTAGAGCAAGCCGATGTTGTTCACTAGGTTGCTGGAGCAGATCGATTAGCTAGGGAGTTAGGCGAGGACCTTGCGGCCCGCATTAATCTCCACTACTAGTTGATAGACTCATATTTTTACTTACCTGAGCTTTGCTATTTGAGATTGTATAAGTCCTGTATGGGCAATACATTTGGAATTTCATTATGGTTAGAATGTTCTTATTCAATGCATGGTTTATTCTAACTTCGTTGCTGTTAACTTTGATTAATGATAAACGGTTCAAATTTATACTGGATTTTATATGCTAACACTCAGGTTTTCAGGAAACGGGTTATATACTTGAGTCTTGAAAACATGGGGCGTTACACATGAGTTCACTCAGACCCTAATGAAAAGTCATTTTGGAGGCCACCCAAACCATATATATATGGTGGGCTTAGACGTCCAATCAAGGTAGGCTTGGACGTCCCATCTAGTTAAGGGTCTGAGATGTTGCTGACCTCTCCTTGGTGGACCACACATCATCAGAATACACAGGATAAAAATAGAAAGAAAGGGAGAGAGAAGAAGCAAATCGGCCGTTGGTGGAAGGTCTAGCCACTAATGGATCTTCCACACCCAAATCCAAACTGTCTACTATGTTGTATGATACATGCATGCTATAATACATCAAAGGAACTTGCTGGAGGGTAGGAATCCTTTTTTCCGCATGCATGCAAGGCCTAGATGGCCCATAGGGTGTAAGAAATGAGAAGGAGAAAGCATCATGGTGGGTCCATGGAGAATGGCCTACCATGGATGGAAATATGGAGGATCTAGGCCCATGGCCTCACCCTAGGAGTCATGTAGGATCTCTACCATAGATTGCTGGGTCCTACATGCCTCCATGCATGTGGAAAAAGAAAAGAAGAAAGGGAAGAAAAAGAAGAGATGAAAAAGCTTGATGGAGCACCCACCTTGAAGAAGGCCTTCAAAACTCCAAGATCTAAGTTCTAGACTTCAAGAGGAAGATGATTGAAGGGTGTAGATGAGTTGTTAATGGCTAGATGGAGAGGAGATTGGGGAAGAAGGGGTTGGAGGAGAGGAGAATGCTTGGATGTTTTTTTTTTGCAAGGATGAGAGGAAGAATGAAAGAATGAGAAGGAGAGAGAGAGAGAGAGAGAGAGAGAGAGAGAGAGAGAGAGTATATCCATGTCATGATTTCTCTCCTTGCTAGGGAAGATAAACCTCATGATGTAACTTTAGAGGTGGGGATTAAGGCAAATGATTACTCTTTAGAAAAGCAAACCTAAGCTAGGCTATGATATGTGTAACTAGGTTAGGTTGAGGCTAGGTATAGGCTTTCTACAAAATTGCAACTAGGTGGGCCCACCTTGAAAAATGTGTAGGGCTAGGAAGTGGGCCCCACCACATGATGAATGACCAAGAAATACATGAGACACGGCGTTTGAACTGTGATGCCGATGTGGACACAGGCATAGGTTTCGGGTCGATCCGGGTCCGGTCTACATGACGCGACTCAAGGATGACCGTAAACGCTATCCACGGATTGTGGGTCACCGAAATTCGACCTATAGGACCGTGGGACCTAGGGGAACGAAATGGATACTCGGGGTAGGCTCTTATAATTAATATGCGCAACAAATATATATATATATATATATATATATATATATATATATATACATGCCTAGCAAAGTGTGTGCTCATCATACATGGTGATCATCTCAATGTGGAATATGATTCATAGAAAACCCGACTCGCCCCGCATCCCATAACTATAGAGATTCGCTGGCGTGTCTGACGCTACCGTAGATTTACGTGAACACCTCAAGGTGGCACGACACATGAGTTGGATGAATTACGTGAAATGTTTTGTTCATGGTGGAACTATTTGCGACATCCAATCCCTTGAGTGATGTAATATGCATTACGAATTACTTACATCAATTTGTGCACCACTACCCAAACCCATGAAATTACGTGTCAACCAAGAGTGTCAGTAGCCAGAGCGCATTATGTCCACAATAAAATATTCGAATCACTAGTTGTGAGTCCTCTAACACATCACTTGCACCAAAGGAAAAGTAAACTGAATCATGAGAGTTTTGAAATTTCAAGACACAAGCCCAAGCCCTAAAGGGAGGTATTTAGCACAAGGCTAACATAATAAAGGAGGAGAGTAGCAATAAGCTAACTTAATAAAAGAGAAAAATAGCAATGGCTAACTCAACAAAGAGAAGAGTAGCAATGACTAACTCAACAAAAGAGAAGAGTAGTAATGGCTAACCCAACAAAAGAGAAGAGTAACAATGGCTAACTCAACAAAATTGGTAAAGGGCAAGGACAATGCTTGTATCCATAACCTCACATAAATTCATAAAGATCACCCATAATTAAAATCATACATTAACCATAATTCTTAAAGGATAAATAATTGATGATGATAAATTAAATATTTGCAGGAAGGATTCACATTAACATGGAAGCATATAAAAGAACAGGATAAATCATATTAACTTAAACCAAAGTAAGCTTAAAGGAATCCCTCACCTTAGCCTTAGATCTAAACTGTAAGTGTTATAGTTTATATCCCTTTGTATTGTCAAATTTGTGGTGCCAAAGACACTGGTATGTAACTTGCTATGTGAAGCTCTACTCAAGATCAAACAAAGATCCACTCAAGATCAACTTTGATGAACAAGTAATGCTTACAAGTGTAAAGAAGAAAGTTCTACTCAAGTTCAACTGTGATTGACAAGTATTGCTCTCAAGTCAAGAAATTACAAGATATTAAGTAGCTTATAAGTTCGATCGTAAAGAACTCAAGATACTTTCAAGGATTAGCTACAATAAGACTTCAAGGTTTACTACTTTCAAAGGTCACTTGTCCTTAAGTTTCAATGTCCTTACTTCATGATTGAGGTTTGACTGACCTTAGGTTGACCTTTGGAGAAGGCTATTTTGAATACATAAGTCATATGTTTGATTCACGTGAGTTTGGTCAGTTCTAAGACTAGTCCTAGACTTTGTTCGACTAGTCCTAGCACTGCTTCGACCTGTCTAAGAAATTCCTAGATCAGTCGTAAGTTTATTACAAAATTCGAATATTTTCTGTTATGCTTCGACTAGTCCTTGGGTCTGTTCGACTAGTCGAAGGAACAGTGTCCACTGCATCTAAGACCAGTCGTAGACCTACGACTCAAAGTCCAGCGCTGATCTTCGGATCCTGCGACCAGTCGAAGGAAACCTACGACTAGTCGAAGGATACCTTCGACCAGTCGTGAAACGGTCAAATCTTATCGCGCCCGAATTTTCAATATTTGTTGGTTCTACGACCAGTCGAAAAACTTCCTAGACCAGCTGAAGACGGGATTTGCTCACCTATAAATAGAGCACGACTCTCATAAGAATTTAATTAATTCAAGCTAATTTAATTCGGCTTTCTGAGAGATAGTTCTATGCTCCATCTAAGCTAAGTGTGCTTATTTAATATTCTCTTTCTTTAGCTTTATTTGATTGATTTTGTTTCTAGCATTCCAATCTTATATGAAAAGAGGAATTGTTGTTTTCCTTCTTTAGGAATCAAAATCAATTAAAGCTAGCCCATTGTTTTTAATTTAAAATCTATTAGAACCTAGAACCATTATAAAGTGAGTATTGGACATTGATTTTGGACATTCAAATCTTTACTCCAATTTGGTTCTTTCAGGCTGCTACAGCGAAGGAGATAATCAGGTATTTTATATTTGTTGTAAATTCTATTTGGTTTTCTTTTGAGATTTGCTAGAAAAATCTCATTGTATGGTTATCTGAGAAGAGCCAGAAAACTCAGGAGTGGGGTTTTTTTTTTTTTTTTTTTAATTGTGTAAGCCCACAGATAAAGACACAATTGTGAAGGTTTTTAGGTGAACCTGGGAAATCTTATTTTTATTAGTGAACGCTGATATCTCCTGTGTGAGGATATTAGGAGTGGAGTAGTTGTGTAACTGTTGTTGAACAGTTGGTGTACACACCGGCAAACCACTATAATCCCTTGTGTTTTGTGGTTGTGTGATATTCATTTCATATCTTTAATTATTCAGTGTGGGATGTATATGTGGATGTGAATGTTGTAATCATTTCGTTTTAAGCTTAGTGGTTAATGTTGAAATAGTTAGATTTATATTTCTGCAATTTATTGCTTACTATTACTTTATTGGTTTGAGCTTCTGTTTTTATATTTGTTCTAGAAATAAGGTTGTCCTACCATAAACTTTGGTTTTTGATGTAATGTTGTCCTTAGAACAATTTTTTATTGCTTTCCATTCCTATACTGCAATTCAAGTTTAATGATTTAAATTCTTATTCTTTATTCCACTGTATACTTTATTTAAATTTGGCATAGTCCTATTCAACCCCCCCCCCCCCTCTAGGACATATAGCTTGGCTATTTCAAGTGGTATCAGAGCCTAATAGCTCATTCTTATTGCTTTATATTTGGATTTATTTCATGAGCTAACGATCTAAGCTATTTATATATAATATGTCAAATTTTGATAGCCTATCAGTCACTAGGCCTCCACCTTTCTATGGCTCCAATTATGCCTATTGGAAAGCCAGGATGAGGATCTTCCTCAAATCCATGGATGAAAGTGTGTGGCTAGCCACAATGAATGATTGGACCCTTCCTACCACTGAAGTAACTGGTGTTGATGGTTCAAAAACAAAAAAATAATGGCTTATTTTTCTTAGACACATTTCAGAAAAGTGAGAGTAGTGCAAATGCTAAAGCACTAAATGCAATTACATGTGCACTATCACCGGATGAATTCAAAAGAATTATATCCTGTGATTCTGCAAAACAAGCTTGGGATATATTAGAAATGACACACGAGGGTACATCAATTGTCAAGAAATCTAAGATACAAATCCTCGCAACTAAATTTGAGGAAATACGTATGGAAGAAAATAAAATATTCATGGACTTCTATACCAGATTGAATGACATTGTAAACTTTATGTGGGGTCTAGGCGATAAAATCCCGGAAAGTAAGATATGTGCTAAAATACTACGCTCACTTCCCGAACGGTTTAATTCTAAAGTAACTGCAATCCAGGAACTTCGTGATACGGATAATATGAAGGTTGAGGAATTAGTTGGATCTTTACGACTTATGAGTTAAACTTTAAAGCTCATAAAAGTAAATCCATTACTCTCAAATCTACTAAAGGTATTTCTCAAGAAAACTCGGATTCAGAAAATTCTGAAGACGATATAGCTCTTTTAGCAAAGAAATTTTACAAGATTTTCAAAAACAAGAAAAGGGTAGATCTTAAAAAATCAAACGATAAGAAAAGATCTAAACTTAGATCCAAAAATTGGAAGTCTTTGAAAGATAGTCAATGTAAAAAACTGCTAAGAGTATGGTCACTTAGCAAACAAATGTCCTAAAAAGGACAAACCAAAAAGAAAGGGTATGTTGGCTACATATGATGAATCATCTAATTCTGAAGCTTCTTCTGAATCAGAAGATTCTTAAACTAAGTCGGGCAATGAAGTTAAAACCCTTATAACTCTAGCTAAATTCACATTCTAAGATATTGATTCAACAAGTGAAGAAAATTTGAACAGTGAATGTGAAAATGAAGAAGATCTTCAAGATGCTTATAACACCCTAAATAAGGAAAGTTGTAAAATTGCTGTCAAACTAAAACTTCAAAATGAAAAAATTTTTAAACTAAAAGAATGTTTTGAATCACTTGTTTTAGAAAAAACCCATATTTCAGATTGCTTTGAAAAATCAAAATGTGATTTAGAATTTAAAACCTCCCAGATTGAAAATCTGAAATCTGAAAATGAGAAACTCAAAAATGAAGTATCTTCTGTTCTAAGTTTGAAAGACACATGGAGATATGCCCAAGGTGATCTAAAGTTAGAAAAATTATTATCCGGATCAAGAAAATGTGGCGATCGATCTGGGTTGGGCTATGACAAGAATATATCTTCTAAACAAAAGTATACTTCTCCCAAGTTTGTGAAAGGAGAGTCCTCAAACTCAAAAGGGAAAGGTACTTACCAAGGTTTTTCTATAACTTTTCAAAAACCTAAAAGCAGCCATGTTAATTTTAAAAATCAGAACTGAAACCCTCTTGTTGAAAAGATAATTGATTTACTCAAGGAGCTCTTAAAATCTAACTCAGTAGGTCATTCTTACAACATCAGACAGAAGAAGACCAACTATACTCCTAAACCCAAAACAGTTCTGAAATGGGTTCCTAAAGTTGTCTGCTTGGTTGCTCACACCGCTTTCAAAGCAACAAGCCATTCAAAGTGGTACCTAGATAGTGGATGCTCCAGGCATATGACTGGTGATAAAAGTTTGTTCACCTATCTCAAAGACATGACTGATGGTTCAGTCAGATTTGGTGATGGCAGCAACTGCAAGATTATGGGCCAAGGTACGGTTCATCTCTATAACCTTCCTTTATTTAAAAATGTTTTATATGTAGAAGGTTTGAAACATAACTTGCTTAGCATATCTAAAATATGCGATAATAATCATAGTGTACGATTTTCTAATTAAAACTGTGAGATTCTAAACAACAAGGGTTCAGTAATACTAACTGGATGTAGAACCTCTGAAAACTACTATATTATTAACGAATCCAACTCATCTAATCAATCATGTTACATGGTCCATATAGAAGAGACTGATTTATGGCACAAACGTCTAGGACATGTACACTACCGAAATCTATATAGATTGAGCAAACGGGAACTTATAAGAGGTTTACCCAAATTACAAAAATTAGATAAAATATGTGGTGAATGCCAGATTGGCAAACAAACAAAGAACTCACACAAAAAGGTGAATTCCAATATCACATCAAGACCACTCGAGCCTCTCCACATGGATCTAGTAGGACCTACCAGGATGGAAAGTCGAGGTGGCAAAAAATATATCTTAATAATTGTTGATGACTTTACCAGATATACTTGGGTAATCTTCTTAATGGACAAATCTGAAACCCTTGAAGAAGTAAGAAAAGTTCTCAAAAGGATTTAAATTGAAAAAGGTTCTTAAATCAGTAAGATTCGTAGTGATCATGGATCTGAATTTGAGAATAGCAGTTTTAAGAAGTTCTGTAATGACCAGGGAATATTACATGAATTCTCAGCACCCAAAACTCCACAACAAAATGGTATAGTGGAAAGGATAAACAGAGTACTTCAAGAAATAGCTAATATCATGTTGAATAGCATGAAGCTCTCTAAGAATCTTTGGGCTAAAGCAGTCAATACAACTTGCTATATTATTAATCGAGTTTACACTAGTAAAAGTAATAATAAAATGACTTATGAAATGTGGTTCGATAGAAAGCCTATTGTCAAATATTTTTGAATTTTTGGCAGCAAGTGCAATATTTTATGAAATTGTGAAAATCTAGGAAAATTCGATATGAAGAGTGATGAAGAGATATTTTTAGGATATTCTTTAAACAATCATGCTTATAGAGTACTGAACAAAAGGACTGGTGTGATTCAAGAGTCCATTAATGTGGTAATTGATGATCACTTAAACACACCAGTCTCAAGTTCAAATAATGATGAAATTCTTGTAACAGATAAACCTGATACTTCATCTAACCAGACTGATTCTGAACTAAGGACTGTTAAAGATCATCTAACAACACAGATTCTTGGAAACCCTCTCATTGGTGTTCGTACTCGTAAATAACTTGAGGATATATATAACTACGCATGTTTTACATCCTAGATAGAACCATCTAACGTAAAAGAAGATCTTGCTGATGAAAACTGGATTGTTGCAATGCAAGAAGAGCTTAACCAATTTGTGAGAAATGATGTCTGGTATCTCGTACCTAGACCTAAAGATAAACACATCATTGGAACCAAATGGATTTTCAAAAATAAGTCTGATGAGCTTGGTAATATAATTAGAAATAAGGCTAGGTTAGTGGTTCAAGGTTACACTCAAATTAAAGGTATTGACTATGATGAAACCTTTGCACCAGTAGCCCGTCTTGAATCAATTAGACTCTTTATATCCATTGCTTGTTTTAGAAAGTTTAAGATTTACCAAATGGATGTAAAAAGTACGTTCTTAAATGGCGATTTGCATGAGGAAGTCTATGTTGAACAACCAATGAGTTTTGAAGACCCCAAGAATACCGATCATGTTTATTGACTTAAAAAGGAACTTTACGATTTAAAACAAGCTCCTAGGGCATGGTACGAGAAACTAACAAAGTTTCTATTAAGCCATAAGTTTCAAATGGGATGCATTGATAAAACTCTATTTATTAGAAAACATAATGAGTACATCTTATTAGTACAAATCTATGTTGATGATATCATTTATTGATCTACATGTACTGACATGACTATCGAGTTTGCAGATTTGATGAAATCTTAGTTTGAAATGAGCATGGTTGGGGAATTGAATTATTTCCTTGGGTTAAAAGTAAAGCAACAACCTGATAGAATGTTCATATCTCAATCTAAGTATGCTATGAATCTAATTAAGAGATTTGGATTTGAGAATGGTCAGAATTTTGATACTCCTATGAGTACAACTTTGAAACTCTCATAAGATTCTATAGGGAAAAATGTAGATCCGAAATTATATCAAAGTATGATTGGTAGTTTACTATATTTAACTACTAGCAGACCTGATGTTTCTCTAAGTGTTGGTATCTGCGCTAGATATCAATCTGATCCAAAAGAATCGCACTTGACTGTTGTCCAATGGATTATTAGATATGTCGCAAGTACTGTTAATCTCGGTCTCTGGTATCCTCATGAGACTAATGTTCAATTAGCTGGATACTCAGATGCTGACTAGGCTGGTAATCTAGATGATAGAAAATCAACCAGTGGTGGTTGCTTTTATATCGGAAATTGTTTAGTTTATTGGTTTAGCAAGAAATAAAATTCTATATCACTTTCTACAGCTGAAGCTGAGTATATCGTAGTTGGTAATGCATGTACGCAGCTTGTTTGGATGCAACGAATGCTAAGTGATTATAGAATTAAACAGGATTCTATGTTATTACATTGTGATAATTCTAGTACCATAAATATTTCGAAAAATCCTATTCAGCATTCTCGTACTAAGCATGTTGACATTAGATTTCATTATATTAGGGAATTAGTAGAAGAAAAAGTTATATCTCTGGAATATGTCCCTACCGAGGATCAACGAGTTGACATTTTTACTAAACCGCTCGACAAAAGCATGTTTAACAAAATGAAATTTGATCTTGGCATGTGCATTTTAAAATGATTATTTATGCCTACTTGAATCATAGTGTATATATTTGCTAGTTTGAATTTTAATTTTTAGTCATTATGCAAGAAATCTCAATTTTTGGCCGGTACTCGACCAGTCGTAAATATCCACGACCAGTCGTAGTTCGACCGGCGTACATATCCACGACCAATTGTAGATCACGATAAATCACTTAAAAATTTGAGGATTTCACTTTCTTCCTCATTCCGTTTTCACTCTTTAAAGAGCCAAGCCTCGACTAGTCGAACCCATTGTTACATTTCTTCAAGGTTAGTGCTCCATTTACATTTTTCTTGCAGATCTGTGTCTAGATTGCTTTCTTTTCTCTCTTAAAGCTTTTTATTTTGGATTTCATTGTGATTTGAGGTTTTTCGTTTGCAAAATCTGTTTTGAGCAAACCCTCTTCTCAAATCTTTGCAACTTCTTCTTTTCTTGAAATCTTTGTTGCAAATGGCTTCTAGAGGAAAGAAAAAAACAACCCGTGATCCATCTTCTTCTTCCAGATCAGCCCCGATTTCTAAACGGCATCTTCAGCCTCCCGATGATGATCCATCTTATGTTCGGGACATCAGATTACGTAATGTTATTGTTGAGCTTCCTATTTTCATTAATCATGTTACACCTTTTGACATCCATCCTATGCTTAAATCTGTAGGTTGGGATAACTTATTACATTGGGGTGGGCCAGTATACCGGTCCATTGCCCAATCCATGTTTGCAAGTATTAGTGATTTTTCATTGGATGAGTTAACATTTAAAATATCTACTAGAGAAGGGCCTTTTGACGTTGATCGTCATTTAATTTATACTCTTATGGACATTCCAGTGAATGATGAGGGTATTCATATCCATAATTTGACTGATAAACCCTCAGTTTCTGAAAAACGTATGCTCACTAAAGACTTGTGCAATATGGATGTTCATTGGACTCAAAAAGGGAATGCGCTTCCCGCAAGGTATTTGTTACCTAAATACAGAGTTCTCCACAAAATCTTTGTCTTTAATTTGTATCCTCGTTTGGGTAATAAAACCGATTTGACATCATATATGGTTCGTGTTATTCATGCTGTTGTCAGTGGTACTCAGATTTGTTTACCATCCTTAATCTGTCATTTCATTCTTCAGTTTAGACTCCATCCGGGTCACAGTGACATTCCTTTTGCCTATTTGATGACTGTGTTGGCTAAACATATGTTAGTCGATATGCCGGTTGGAGAGGCACCTATCCATCATCTGATTTTCAACAATTCTAATATCAATAAGATGAAGCTGGATTTTCATCCTGACCAAGGTGGTGGCAGTGGTCAGGCTGAACATGAGGGAGAAGCTAGTGATCTTCCTTCTGATGACATAAATATGGATGACATCGTTGAAGAACTTGAATCTAATTCTACGAATGATTCAAATTTTGTACCATCTGATGTTAATGTATGTCTGAGTGCATTGGAGGATAAAGTTGATAATATAATTGTTAAGATGGAAAACATGTCTATTGCTCATGATTTACAATTTAAGTACATGCGCAAATATCTTAGGCGCTTAAACAAGGGGATGTATAAACTTGATCCATCTATCCCTGCTCCTTCTTCTGGTTTAGATTAGTGTTTAAGTTGTTCAAGTTATAATAACTTTACTACTATGGTGTTAGCTTTGCTTAAACTCAGTATTTGATATCTGTGAGTTAACTATGCTTTTATCTCATATCCTATCTATCTGTTCCTTGTTCTCCTTTGTGCTCTTATGACAAAAAGGGGAAGAATGGATATGTTTCACTTGTTTGGATATGTTTTATTCAGGGGGAGTTTTGTATGTCTTATAATGACATGTATGGAGAATGGATATGTTGAATATTTGCATATTTGCAGGTTCATATTAACTATGCCAGTTGATGACAACTGGTGCATGATTCGTTACTCAGATATTCTGTATTCTATGCTTGATTTGTTACTCAAATATTCTGTGTTATGTAAACATATCTGAGTAGCTAATTTGACAAAGGGGGAGATTGTAAGTGCTATAGTTTATATCCCTTTGTGTTGTCAAACTTGTAGTGCCAAAGACACTAGTATGTAACTTGCTATGTGAAGCTCTACTTAAGATCAAACAAAGATCCACTCAAGATCAACTTTGATGAATAAGCAATGCTCACAAGTGTAAAGAAGAAAGTTCTACTCAAGTTCAACTGTGATTGACAAGTATTGCTCTCAAGTTAAGACATTGCAAGATATCAAGAAACTTACAAGTTCGATCATAAAGAACTCAAGATACTTTCAAGGATTATCTACAACGAGACTTCAAGGTTTACTACTTTCAAAGGCCACTTGTCCTTAAGTTTCAATGTCCTTACTTCACGATTGAGGTTTGACTGACCTTAGATTGACCTTTAGAGTAGGCCATTTTGGATACATAAGTCATATGTTTGATTCACGTGAGTTTGGTCAATTCTAAGACTAGTCCTAGACTTTGTTCGATTAGTCCTAGCACTGCTTCGACCTGTCTAAGAAATTCCTGGATCAATCGTAAGTTTGTTACAACATTTGGATATTTTCTATTAGGCTTCGACTAGTCCTTGGGTCTGTTCGACTAGTCGAAGGAACAATGTCGACTGCATCTAAGACCAGTCGTAGACTAACAACTCAAAGTCCAGCGCTGATCTTCGGATCCTACGACCAGTCGAAGGATACCTTCGACCAGTCATGAAGCTGTCAAATCTTATCACGCCCGAATTTTCAAATATCCGTTAGTTCTACGACCAGTCGAAGAACTCCTTAGACCAGTCAAAGACTTGATTTGCTCACCTATAAATAGAGCACGAATCTCAGAAGAATTTAATTAATTCAAGCTAATTTAATTCAGCCTTCTGAGAGATAGTTCTATGCTCCATCTAAGCTAAGTGTGCTTATTTAATATTCTCTTTCTTTAGCTTTATTTGATTGATTTTGTTTCTAGCATTCCAATCTTATATGAAAAGAGGAATTGTTGTTTTCCTTGTTTAGGAATCAAAATCAATTAAAGCTAGCCCATTGTTTTTAATTTAAAATCTATTAGAACCTATAACCATTATAAAGTGAGTATTGGACGTTGATTATGGATATTCAAATCTTTACTCCAATTTAGTTCTTCGGGCTGCTACAACGAAGGAGATAATCAGGTATTTTACATTTGTTGTAAATTCTATTTGGTTTTCTTTTGAGATTTGCCAGAAAAATCTCATTGTATTGGTTATCTGAGGAGAGCCAGAAAACTCAGAAGTGGGGTTTTTTTTAATTGTGTAAGCCCACAGATAAAGACACAATTGTGAAGGTTTTTAGGTGAACCTGGGAAAACCTATTTTTGTTAGTGAACGCTGATATCTCCTGTGTGAGGATATTAGGAGTGGAGTAGCTGTGTGGCTGTTGTTGAATAGTTAGTGTACACATCGGCGAACCACTATAATCCCTTGTGTTTTGTGGTTGTATGATATTCATTTCATATATTTAATTATTCAGTGTGGGATGTATATGTGGATGTGAATGTTGTAATAGTTAGATTTATATTTCTGTAATTTATTGCTTATTATTACTTTATTGGTTTGAGCTTCTGTTTTTATATTTGTTCTAGAAATAAGGTTGTCCTACCATAAACTTTGGTTTTTGGTGTAAGGTTGTCCTTAGAACAATTTTTTATTGCTTTTCATTCCTATACTGCAATTCAAGTTTAGTGTTTTAAATTCTTATTCTTTATTCCATTGTATACTTTATTTAAATTTGGCATAGTCCTATTCACCCCCCTCTACGACATATAGCTTGGCCATTTCATAAACCATATGTAGATACCCATGTAGGAAAGTTTCTACATGAAAAGCTTCCACATGAATCACGACATTGCTTAAGCAAGATGGAGACACCATACATCTGGAGAAGGAAGAGAGCATCTAGGCTTCTCCTTCTCTTTCTCTTTCTTTCTCTCTTTCTTTCCTTTTCTTTCTCTCTCTCTCTCTCTCTCTCTCTCTCTCTCTTTCTAGTTCTCTCTTTCTCTTTCTCTTTCTCTTTCTCCTTGGGCATGTGAGTGGAGAGGGGAACGCACACCTCTTTTAAAAGGAGTTGGTGTGTGAGAGGGGTGTGTTTGACATCCCCCTTAGATTGAGTTTCTCCAATTTTCTCTTTCCTTACGATCTTTCTTTAAATTTAATTAATCTATTATATTAGGGTTGTCAAATACATCTGGGTTATATGATTTTCTTGGTGTGATCCAAAATTTAAATTGGCCTATCTTGAAAATTCTCCTAACGAGTACCAAAATGAACTTGATCTCAATTAATGGTCCACACTTAATGATCAGGGCCCAATTTTGGAAGAAATGTGTATTCACCTTTTGCACATTCAATTGTCGAAAAGGCATAGATATGAATTTCACCTTTTGCACTAAAATGATGGAACTGGCTTCAACATTCAATGGTGTATGATCATAGATCAAGGTCTAAATTTTATATAACCATGTAGTCATATGAGACCAAAGTTTGGTCCAAATTTGAGTTGCGATGGATGACAGGAAGTGGTTAAATCGGAATATCCAGATTTATAAGGAGTTAGTAAGCTTCGAAAGGATAACTTCGCGCCTAAAGAAAACCTTACCAAATGGGGGGTCTTCATATTTCACATTTGGTCAATATGATGGGCAATCTAAGTCATTCATATGAAAGGAAATATCCTACTACCCACGAGGTTTCTTCACTCGATGGATACTAAAATCAACAGTTAAGGGGTAGATTTGTCAATTAGGTCACTTTTACAATGATCTAAGGGCCGAAATTTGACATGTATTATTTATTTATGATACATAGGTATGTTATAAAATTTCATATCAAACAGATCGTGGGAACCATGTAATCTAGCATTCAAAGGTCTAGGTTAAAGGCATTTTCATAATTATTGCCGATATGTGAGATTTGCGAAATCTAATGGTTCTACATGATTGTAGGCACGTTTCTAAGTAATTCTTACAAAAGAAATTATATCTAAATCATTATAAATAAGGAGTTATTCACCAAACTAATTAAGGAAATGTACGTATATCAACCAACATAATTGATGGTCAGATAACATGTTAAAAATAAAAAATCTTGATGGTTAGTACCCTAATTATGTATGTAAGTGGGTGTACGGTCAGTTTTGTAAATGGATTATCACAAGTGAGTATTTAGACTGATCAAGAGGTAGAACTTGTATACCGTTAGATTCAAGTGACTTGTTCGCATGTGTAAGTTTTTCATATTGTAGTTTTGATGGTGGGTTAAGTATATTCACAGGTGTCAAACAAGATGAATGGATCAAAATCTCAATTTGATATGTGTACAAGTGGATGTTGAGATCAAGTAGCTAATTTACTATGATTAGGTGGTCCAAACTCAGAGTAGACGATCATATATCTTTACCTAGCAGTGAATAGTTGACTGAACGGTTGGTTATGATGGACAGGTGAGAATACTTGGGTATATGATGATTTTATCTCAAAATTAACTGTCAGATGGCTTGATCTACGAATGGAGATTATTCTCAATGGTCAGATTCGTGTTGGAGAATGGATGTAAAGTTATGATAGCTAGATTGGTATCATACGCATGTACATAATAAGTTAAATTTCATTGTAACACTCGAGAACTTTTAATGCTTGGGTATTGAAAAGTTCAGGGTGCTACATCATGATCCAGGGTATCCAAGCTTACTGCAAAAATGGCTTTTGGATTATTTTGTTGAGAAATTTATTAAGATACTGGCCTGAGGAGCAACCTTGATACATGACTGAATAGTTTTCCCTTGCTTTCCTAATTTAGGATTAGAATTTATTGCATTCTTAGGATTAGTTTGCTTTCCATAGTTTTGTTTCTTAGTTAGAACCACATTTTATAAGAAGATTGTTTTCGCTTCAAAGAGTACCCTTCATGTACTTCACTTTATTTTCATTGTCTCAAGTTTGCTTTATTGCATATGTTTAAACATTGAGAACAATGTAGATTTTAGGATGAGGCATAAATTTCCCTTGGAAATTCTTCAGATTTGAACAAAATTGTTAAAATTTTGAGTTATAAATTTTATTTTTTTTAAGGGAAATTTCTATACAATTAAGTGATTTTAAAGGTAATTCATATATTAGAATGGTAAAATAGTTAATTGTTGAAGATTAACGAGCCTAAATTCTAGTTATTTGATAGATTTCAATGTTAAGTTTGATTTTTTAATTCACAATTAGAATTTTTAAACATTAATTGAGTCATGATTTCACATATCACATCAAGCTTACACATTAAAGTTTAAGTTTAATATTGAATTGTTAACTTGATGATTATTAGGAATGATAGGAAGGAAACCTAGGAAATTTGTCCATCATGTTCAATGATAAGAATTGAAAAGAAAGAAACAGAAAAAAGAAAATATCAGCTAAAAAATAGTTATCGTCGAAAAAGGCTACTTATCGAAGTTCCTTGAAAGAACTGTTGAAAAGAATAAAAATGTGAAAATAACGTGAAAGCCATCAATGGAAAAATCAAAAGCTGAAGAATAGAGTGTTGAACTATAAGGCAAGTTTTGGTTTAGGTTTTGGTTATCTTGAACTCTTTTGATTATCAACGTTATTATGAAAGTAGATAATTGAACCTTTGGTTGTGATAAGTCTAGACTTCACTATACGCTTATGGAACTCAATGTTTAGAATTTTTCTAACTATATGATTAATGCTTTGAACCTGATTAAGAGAAAGTGGTACTCAACATTAATGTATTTTTTTAAAACCACTTGAGCTTATGAAAATTATTCATTTGTTTTCGAAATATCTTTCACATGCTTTGCTCGAGACTAACAAAATGCTGGTTGGAGAGTGTCTTAAGTGTCAAATATTGCATATTCCCCCTATTTATATCTTGGTTTTATGAACATGATAATGCTTAATTGGTATATTTTATGTACGTTTGTATTGCGAGGTGAGTCTGAGAGCTTGGATTGAAATGAATGATAAAAACCTGAAAATTGATGCTTGAAGATCACCAAGGCAAAGGATGGATCTTAACAGACTAAGATTGAAGATTTCAATGGCCCAAAATTCAAAGAAACTGAGTGAAGAAGGAAGGAAAGATTGAAAAATTATAGAAGAAATAGAATAAATAGATTGTTCGGTGTCGAGTTCGGTCCGACCGAAGTCAGGTTCGGTGTGACCGAAGCCTTGTTCGGTGCGACCGAAAATGCACAAAACAATCCAGCAAGGAAAGATTAAATTCAGAGCTAATTCAGTCTGACCGATGGTTAATTCGGTGCACCGAAACCTAGTTCGGTGCGACCGAAATCAAGCAACTGCAAAAAAGACATAATCCAGTTACAAGTCGAACTCGATTTCGGTTCCATCGAAGATGACTTCGGTGCGATTGAAGCATAACAGAAGTGCGTAAATCCATGGTCGATTTACAAAATCTCTAAGTTGGTGTGAAAGTTAGAGTTCCACAACTATAAATAGGAGTTCCTAAGATGTTCCAAAGCATGCATAAATCCATGGTCAGTTTACGAAATCTCTAAGTTGGTGCAAAAGTTAGAGTTCCACAACTATAAATAGGAGTTCGTAAGATGTTCTGAAGCATCTTCTGCGGTTTGTAAAGGGAGAGAAGACCAATGTGGAGCGCTGACAACATTCTTCCACTTCGATTTATTCATGAGTTCTGATTGATCTTTTTATTTTTCTTATAGGATGTTAGTCTTCTCAGGCTAATCTCTTAGCTAAGGCTAAGGGATGAAACCTATAGTTTATTTTGATATTTAGTTTGCTTTGGTTCAAGTATATATTAAACTTACATTAAGTTTAAGTTTAAATAAAGATATATTTCCAATTTTTTTAATTTATTTTGATTAAAATTATAGTAGATGGTGTGAAAGCTTTCGATATGATCTTATTGGCTTTGGAATTGTATGATCTATAAAAGTCATTGTTCACCATCATCTATAGGCATGGTGGATAATTGAATTCCCTACGATCATTGTAATTAGACAGATATTTGAGAACTAAAATATAGAAAGTTCAAATTTTGTTTTAACTGCTACATCATTCAATTGGATAGGATAGGACTTCGATTCCAATTGAGTTATTATTGAATCAAGTAAATTAATATTAAGATTGCTATAGGTGGATTTCAGGATCCTTCATCTTTTATCTTTATTATTTTAAAACTTTTTTTCTAAATCGCAGGATTAAAAACCCAGACCAACCAAGTTAGACTTAGATTAGTTCTAGACTATATTCCCCATTTCCTATGGATTCGACCTCGTTCTCACCGAGTTATTACTATATCGTAACCCTGCACTCGGGGTTGTGAACAATAATTTATCCTGATTTCTAATTATTAAGCTGAAACGATTAACTAATTTAAGTAAAAAAGTTGCTTATAATTGATCATAAACTAAACTTATCTTAAATAAGTTACTTATCTACCGCTGTTACTTATCTACTGCTGTAGCTAGAAAAAATAACTTACCTAGTGCTATCCATATAGCCCCCAAGTTTCTCAATACTGCTAGGAGCACCATAACTTAATAGTGTTGTGAAAGAACTGGAGCATTTGTCCAAAACTATTCACTTTACTCTCGTAACGTATGCATGTAATGGAGTATTTTTGCTATGATGACCTTTGTAAGGTATATGTACATAAAGGCCAAAAGAGGCTTAGCTGGTTTTAACCAAAAAAGAAGAAACATGAGCTTGTGGTTTGATGGACTAGCGTCTGTTTCAATAGGCCAGGCTTAGGAGCATTGAGTAGCAGTGTCATTGTCCTCCCTTCCCTGCCTCGGAATTTTAACAACCGGACACATCTTGCTTTGTGTCCGAACGCATTATTCAATGCAAATAGACCCCATTTCAATGTAATCCAGACCATCAATCTGTTGGCCCTTTCCGTGGATGCCTGATGCCATGAAACACTCCGATAATAGCTGATCGAACTACTGTATTGCTTATCTACAAATATATGGTTAAGAAAGGATTATAAAAATAGTCCACGAAAATGGCCACAGAGCGGGCAACTAGATGTACTGATATGGGATTTCCATGCACATCCCAAAACACGATGGTTCCAACCACCCCCCCCCCCCCCCACCAGTGTTCGAGTTGTCGTTATCGCTACAAGTTTCGTTGGCCAGAGATAAAGATATAATATCGTTATCGCCGATAATATCGCCGATAACCTAGAAATGTAGGAAAAGGGGGAAACTTGGGGAAAATGATGGAATTTTTCAGTGAAACTTCAAGACATGGCTAAATACACATATTTACATATTTAGGAATGAAAAATTGCGAAAAGAATACATTACATAATAAGTTTTCATTTAATGGGACCCAAAAGCATGCGATGCCATAAAAATCACTTTAATAAAGAACCAAAATAAGTTTATATATTACAAATGCAACTGACATACATTAATTAAGACACGTAAAAGTAAATGAACTCAAAGAAAACAACAAATATATGATTGATCTAGAACTTTTGTGGCCCATTAATTGTCGCTCACCACTTTTTCCTTTAGCATGGTCCACTTGATAATTGGATGTGCTTATTTTTTGGATAATAAGATAAAATGATTTGGTATCTACACCGTTAACTCATTTTGACAAATCATTTTATGGTATGGGCCAAAAAATGAAATGAATCAAATCTTAGGTGGACCACACCACATGAAACAGTGATCATTGAATGACAACCATTAAAAAAATTACGAGGGCTATATAAGTTTTGGAGCAAGCTAATGTTTATGTTTTCCCTTCATCCAGGTCTATTAGACCTTATGAACAAATTGGATGAAAAATAAACGTCATGATGGGCCCCAGCAAAGCTTCAACGGTGGATATCATTACCACCACAATTTCCTGTGGTGTGGACCACTTGAGCCTCATATCTGGCTACATTTTGGGCTCATTCCCTAGAATAACATATCAAAATAGATGAATGGTGTAAATAAACGAATATATCATGGTGGTCCTTACAGAGTCCTGACAGACCATCCATCTCAGGCTCTGATCCGCCCCAATGCAGATTTTCCCAACAGCAGAGTTACCTGAAAATTTTCTGAGAACTCATCATATGTGATGTGAGTCCAAATTTTGAACGGTCTAAGTGATGCAGCACTCCATGAAACTTCTATGGTTCAACTTTTGCTTTCATATAAGACTTCGGTAGGCCATTATAAAAGAAAACAATTTTTTCCCTTGATTTGCATCTTTCTTTGCTATGGCCCACCAGAGTTTTAGATCAGGGTAAATTTTGGTTCCTGGGAGTTTCATGGAATGCCACATCACATGAACGGTTCAGATTGGAGGCCCACTACACATGTGAAAAAATGCGTACGTGGCTCCGCGCCCAATGAAAAAGGACGCGGGTTAGCTATATGACAGGTTGAGCAGCGAGATTTGCTACTGAAGTGGCGTCACCAAGTTATGTGGATCCTATCATGATGTGTTGTATCCACACCGTCCATCCATTTGGAGAGAACATTTTAAGGCATGATCCAAAGAATTAGGCAGATCCAAAACCATAATGGACCCCACCACAAAAAACAGTGGAGTGAGTTACACCCACCGTTGAAACCTTCCTAAGGTCCACCGTAATGTTTATTTGAGATCTAATCCGTTCATAAGTTAACACAAACATTAAATAAGGTAAAACACAAATATCAGCTTCATTGAAAACTTTTGTGGCCATTAGAAATTTTTAATGGTGAGCGTCACTCTCTCCACTTTCTGTGGTGGGGTCCACTCGAGATTCGGATCTGAATCATACTTTGGCTCATGACCTAAAATGGTCTCTCAAAATGGATGGACGGTGTGGATACAAAACATACATCATGGTGGACCCACATAACTTGGTGACGTCACTTCAGTAGCGAGTTCGCTACTCAACCTCGTCATCCGCGGACGCGGATTGGCTACTCCCCCTGACACCAGCCCGGGCGATGGTCGGTGCTCTGTGGGCCCCACCATGATGTACGTGTTTCATCCATTCCGTTCATCCATTTTTAAAGATCATTTTAGGGCTTGATACCAAAAATGGGAGGGACATAAATCTCAAGTGGATCACACCACAGGAAAAAAAATAGTGAGTGGATATCCATCATTTAAATCCTCCTAAGGCCCGATTCTTGTTTATTTGACATCCAATCCGTTTATTAGGTTATAAAAACCCGGATGAAGGGATAAAACAAATATCAACTTCATCCAATACTTTTATGGCCCCCAAAAAGTTTTTAATGGTCGAAGTTCATTAAACAACATTTCTGTAATGTGGTCCACTTGAGATGGATATACCTCATTTTTGGTATCAAGCCCTAAAATGATCTTTAAAAATGGATGAATGGAATGGATGAAACACATACATCATGGTGGGCCCACAGAGCACCGACCACCACTCGGCCGGTGTCGAGGGAGTAGCCAATCCGCGTCGTCATCCGCGCCCGATAAAGAGGGTTCCGAACCCATTTTCATCCGAGAGACCACTGAACCCTAGATTCTTCCCCAAATCTCCGGATTTCTCTGGATTTTTTATTTTTTTTTCATTTTCTTCCTAAATCAATTAGTTAACAATCTAATAGAAGAAAGAAGAAAAGGGAATCGAGATTTTCTTTACAGGTGCGGATATCCACCCTATTGAAAGTCTCTCTCTCTCTCTCTCTCTCTCTCTCTCTCTCTCTCTCTTTTCGTTTCCAATTTTTTCGAAATGTTTCTTCCGAAGCGTGTTTCGTATCGTTGGGCTATGATCTGATACTGACACTATCGGCAAATATATCGGCCGATATTGCGAACACTTGAGTGAAAACTGCCTTTTCACAAAAAAATCGATAAAATCGCCGAAAAATCGGCGATATTAGGAAGAGAAACGAAAAAAGGGAGTTTCGGTGTCGCAACTCTAGCGATACCGAAATTATCGGCGATAATTCGATAATTTCGCCGATAATTTAAACACTGCCCCCCACCATATATATATATATACATAGACCGTGGAAATAAGCCCCACTTGAATCTTCCAGGTGCATCAGTACCCTTAAATTCGCCTTCCTTGCCGGGACTACCAAAATCCTGAAAGGTGTGTCGCATATAAAATATTGGTGGGCCCCATGTGCTATCTAGTTTATTGTGTGTGTGGGCCGTTGATTCCTCCGAGCTTATAGTACGCAGGCTTTTTGGAATCTGGTCTTTGAATGGATGGTCTGATGTTGGACCATGAATGGATTGTTATAATGCCATGGTCAGATGCTCGTCCCTTTCTCGTGAAATCCTCAATCTTTGAATGCTTGGAATTCCATGATCCTCTACACGATAATATGCACAGTATCCTCGGGTTTCCAGTTGGTACAAATGGTGCACTTCGTTCAATGATCATAACATTAGCATGACAGAAACTACTGTAGAATGGACCGTTTCCTACGTAGATTGAGGAGGTGGTGTGTGGTCCCAGGAAGTTTTTAATGGTAGGTGTTCAATCATCACTGTTTCCTATTGTGGGATCCAGTTGAACTTTGGATGTGCTTATTTTTGGGTTCATGGCCTAAACTGAGGGGATAGTCCGCATTAAAGGTGGGCTTCATAGGATGAGCAATTGATAATGAAGGTGGGCCTCATATGATGGATTACTTGCATCAAGGGTACACTACACCAAAAACGTTATTTAGGAACGGTTTTAAACCGTTCCTAAATCCCTTAGGAACAGTTTTAAACCGTTCCTAAAAGAGGCGTCGCATATAATCTGGAACAATTCAATACCGTATCAAGTGCCGTTTCAAATTTTAAGAACAGAATCTTAGGAACGGTTTCAAACCGTTCATAAGGTTGCAAACGGCCAATTTCAAATTTTAGAAACGGTTCTAAACTGTTCTCAACGATCAAATTTTAAATTTTTCGACCTGTATTTTTCATTATTTCGAATGGCCAATAAAAGCAGCACACCTGTTTTTATATTTAAAAACCAAAGAATATTATATACAATTAAAAATTAATACTGAACAAATTGTTTACAACTTTATAATAAAAATTATATATATTTACAACATTTAAGTTTACAACCGAATGAATAATAATAATAAAAATCCTCCATGATGTGCTATACTCCTAGAGAAAACACATGGTCCTCTGTGGTTGCACCATGACTTGCGATGACACTCTGAAAGAGAAACTTGTCTTTGCATTGCATATCAGGTAGAGCTTTTTGGGCTTGCATTATAACTATAAAAATCAAAACAAAGACCATAAGCAATTTGATTAGCCAAAAAACAACATAAAGATTCAAAAACTAAACACGCAAAAGAGTGACTATTCAACAACAAAAACTAGAGGATCACCTATAACGTTGCATGTCGTCCCAGGCAAAACAATGCCTGTGTTAGGATGCACAGTGTTTCTTTGGATTGGTTATTTTAACCTGAAAACAGTAAGGCAAAAAAAAAAAACCATGATGGGTAATATCAGATCAAGAGGCGGAACCACCAGTACCATTACAAGGTTAAACAAAAACAAGTCAAGCCTTTCGATCAGAGCATCACATGATACCTCAAAAATAAAACATATAGATTTCTTCTTTTGTTCTAGCAAGAAATCTATACGTGTCAATGTATAAATATGCCAGATATCACTGAAACCATACACCTTCACCCATAGCGAAAAATAGTTGCGGTAGAGATAGCCAGAATTTCTTACGTTTACTGCTTCCTTCTCGTCCTCTTTGTCTTTTCCTCGGGTTTTCTTCTGATCTGTCTTTAAAGAAGTAGATCCAAGCCGTTCATTTGGTGGTTGACCTACTATGAATATACACTGCTGAGGAAAAGGACCACTCCACTAATCAAGTGGGGCACACATCTATCTAACTTGTTGAGTGGAGAAGACCATCAGATAGGATGAGCCTAACATAGAAATTACATGGCCCAAAAATAATCCTAATTGGATAATCACAGCCACAATTAAGGGAAATCACACGTGTACCATACATTTTCTAGGTCTTCATTCAGATGGCTATGATCATCTCATCAGATCATTTTTGGGTCCTTGTTGAATCCCATGTCCAATTTTTCAGCATGATTGTAGGGTGTATTCATGTATCTAAGGATACAACGCATCACCATATTAATACTCTCTCACTCTATAAATACATGAGATTTCCACAAACCATACACATCCACCCACACTGCAAATCTGTTGTAGTAAATATGGCCAGGCTCTTTTTCTTTTTCTCACACACATACACACCCCACACACTCACGCTGGTGGAATTAAGCTTATCCCATGGTTACAGGGAACAATCCCTGCCATGAATCTCATCCCACCTAATCATTTCCAATGCAACTGGCCAAACAGGCCCTAACTGTAATCTTCCAAACTTATTAACAAATTCCTTTTCTTTTCTTTTTTTTTTTAAGGGCGGTCTTGTGATTTGTGTGAGGTTTGTTTTGTTGTTTTTTATTTGGTAGAATTATTAACAAATTCCATTATTCATCAAAGCAGGCGGTGGAGATCTTTACATCATCTTCATCTGGGATTTTAGTGGTGCAAGGAGACCCCAAAATGCTATCAAATGGCAAGTTCTACGGTTCGAACTATGGAAATTGCCTTCGATTTTGGTGAAATTCATGATTTAGCTTCTAACCATGGCAGATGCACAAGAAACATAGCAACAGTGTTCATGTAAGCCTGGTAGATGCACAGGAAACCAGTTATTGAAGCCGGTCTTTTTCTTTGTTTATGGCATGGATTCATCAATTGTCATATACTTTTGCTCATCTAAGAAGCCACGATGCTCCCATCAACAAGCACACATCACTATCTTCTGGCATGAAAACATAACTCTTAATATAAAACACACCTCATAAGTTTTCCTGCGGGAACAATTGCCTCCTTATAGTCATCCTTTTTCCTGTAAGAAAGATCACAGGAAGCAATTTTCAGTTGAAGTGTGATGTCTAATGCCACAAACCACATGCTAATACAAAATAAGCCAAACCATAAACACTACAATGAGTAAAAATCTACCTTGATTCTCTTTTGACCAAAGATCCTCTGTTGAAATAAAGAAGGGAGCCTAAGACTTATAACACTAAAAGTTATGATAGGAACTCTTATACTACAAATATGATGACCAAGTGACCACCTGTAAAAAGAAAAGAAACAGAATAATTTTACATAGTGTGTTGGTGCCAAAAGGATGGAGAACATAAATAAATACTCACCAATCACATTCCGTTCCAGCTCCAGATGGAATATCGAATATGCACAAAAATCATCTAAGCAGAAGCCAAGATCATCCACAAATGAAGGTTAGCAAGATATGGAAAATTAAATTAGAGAATGATTGAGTGGGTTAGCAAACTTCAGCCAAATATACCAACAGTTGCTACTCTAGTTCCTTATAGCATTTTCTACCTATCAAGAAACACATCTCCGACAGTTATAGACCCTTCCACATTTAGATTGTGTGTTTGCCCAGAGAGCTGCACATGACCATTTATACTTCCAAAAAGATCATTTGGTCATTTGAAGAAGATATATTACACAAATGTCCATCTAAGAGCCGGAGTATAAAGAATCATATTCAAGCCAGAGTATTAAATAACCTCCCCAAAACAAGCTAAAGTATCTGAACCACAAAACACAAAACATGCACCATCCAACCATTATATTTAAGGTCTTATCCCAACCTCCAATTAATGCATTGATGCAATCTGGACACTTCCATCCTCTCTCTATCTCATGTAAGGACCACCATCATGTAGTGGGCCAACCAAGCATTATTTCAGGACCTTTCTTCCTCATTCCTTCATTCCACTAGTAGCTGAGAAGTTCAAGAACTCTGTAAGAAAATTAAGAAATGAAATATCATTACTGATGTCTGCACTATACGATGACTGGGATTGTGGAGGTGTGCCAAAGACGAAGAGCTTTGAGGAGTCAGTACTCGAACGAGACGGGTACCTTGAATCAGACTCTGGGAGTAATTTCAGGATGAGGAGCTCCAAGCAGGACCTTACAATTAGCAAACTAAAAATATTTCATTTCTTTGCAAAGGCAAACTAAAAATATTGGGCCTTACAATTAGCAAAGACGTGCTACCCACTAGAGGAAGCTACTACATTTGGTGAGTATTTTATTTTATACCAATTTGGCCAAGTTTCGAGAACTAGATTGCATCTTTAGAAAACTTTGGTTACTTGAAGGTTTGACTAAGTACTTGCAATTGAAACTAGTTCAAGTGACTGAAAAAACAAGGAAAATTCCCTAAAAATCATATTACAACGTAAGAATTTTAAACTGGAGGATTGAGATGTTTTTAAACGTTGAGTTTGGCACAACGATCCTTCCTCAGAATCATGTAGGATTGAGATGCATTTCTTCTCTTTACAACTCCATTCTAATGCTTTGTCAATGGCCAAAAAGAAATTTACATGTTATGCTAACATAATAACAAGGCATATGAAATTTACATCGTCAATGACATATTTTCAATAGGGATCAAATATAATAAAGAAAAGACCAAGTCGCCTCTCTAATAACAAGGCATTCACGATCTGATTACATGTTATGCTAGCATGTTTCAAGCATAACAAAGGTAAAATGTAAACATACGCATGGAAAACACATGCCTCGATGAATTACACTTAAGAATAAATAGATCAAATATATTTTAAATGCAAAAGATGCAGAAAATCATTCAATTTCTATTAAGACTAATGAATCTATATGGTGAGGACAATAATATGCGATTACAATTTGTAAATTTACTTTGGAAGTTCTAAGCTTCCATTGCAATTCATCTTTGTAATTCTTTGGAAAAAAAAAGCAATAAAAAGCTTCCATCCGCAATACAACTTGCCAACTACTGGAATAGGAAAGAAAAAGCAAATTTTTAGTTATAAAAGTACCTGATAAATCCACTTAAAAAATTGAAAGAATGGCCACTGATCAGACATCTCTGACAAGGTGTGAGAAGTTGGGAATTTAAGTAGCAAAGCAAGAAATATGTGTATGCCAGCATAAACTCCCAATCCAAGAATATAAATCCGAAAATAGAAAGAATCTGAGTTCCTATTATCTTTTCCTTCAGAACCTTCCTGCAATGCAGTTTGGGAAGCATGTATGAGTATAAGGATACAAAAAACTATTGTACAGTAATAGCAAAAAGGGACCATGGGTCTACCACAACAATATGAAAATGTAAATTTCAAACATAATACTACACTCACATGTAGATATATGTTACAAATACTGAACCGAGTCCAAACCAAAAGAATCTAATAAACAGCCTTGAGATCACCATGCCTCTAGTTGTTGAATAAGCCCCAAATGTGAGCAGGACATCCAAGCAGCCTACAAATTCAGAATGGAATTTGATGTGAAAAAGACAAAAAAAGAAGTAACAAAGAAAATATCCAAATCTAAGAGTTATTTTACTTAACCCCCATCTGCTTTGAGGCCCATCATATAAATGGTTTGGATCATTGAAATGTGACACGAGATCCAATTTCTTCTGCGATCCTACTTATAAAACCCCAATAACAAGTGCTGCTTAAAATTCGAGGTAGAACTATCTTCACAAATTGACCAATTTGCATTAGTACAACAAATTTATTCAAGTTTTGCTTACTTGGATGGAAATGAGAATATTTGAAAGAGATTGCCCATATGTGTCATGGAAATGTACAACAAGCTTCGAACATGGACAACAGCAATCACAGCAATCACAGCTTCAAGTATTCACTACATTGTTGATGTGGATGCATGTTGAGAAGCGGCTATCACAAAGAAGCTTCTCAACATGCCTATAACACGACTTTCATTAACTATGCAACTCTGGTGGATGCATTCACTACATTGTTGATTTAAGATCTTTCGCTTACTTCACTTCGAGTTAATGATTCCATCCCCTCAATCTCATATGTCGACAAGGTATAAAGTATTAGTCGAAACCAAGTATGCATTGTGCACATATTGGTGATGTACATCCTGGCATCGTACACGTGCATGCACACAAAGACAAAACTAAAAAAAAAAAAAAAAAAAAAGCAAAAAACAAAAAAATGAATGAAGAAGAAGGAAGAAGGAAGATGTTTTGGGTTAGCCTGTTAGTACACACCCCACTGTCTATCTAATCTTTTGTCACAAAAGGAAATGAATGGATTGTCCAACAGATGTTTTGGTAATGCATAACATAATCTCACCCACCTCATTTAGAAGCTTGAATAGACAATAAGCCAGGATATTGTCCGTTGAAAGATGCAAAACCAGTCCATTGAAGCCATTGTCAATATCTTCACGGGTCAATAACAAAGGCACACTGATGATACCCCAAAACAATCTAATTACTGTTGCAACACTAAAATCACATAAATAGAATATCCAAAACTGTCCAAATCTAATTACCTGTTTGCAACACTAAAATCACATAAATAGAATATCCAAGACTCCCAAATCTAATTACTTGTTGCAACACTAAAATCACATAAATAGAATATCCAAAAGCGCGTGAATCTAACCCAAAAACATCGATGTGCGCTATACTGAGATCATCGAAATTGTGGGTCTCACAACTCATTATGGGTGGAGCATCTTAAAAATCACACTGATCAAGCAATCCTTACTATCCGATTAATGGCTATCAAGTAGATGGTCAAAAGGAAATTTCATCAGTTTATGTCATTTCCTGTAAATTAAACAGAATGATTGTAAATCAATCTACTTTGCATCCAAATGCAACAACAATGTAATAATTCATCAACCAAATTGACAAGTCTGGTTTACAAACAAAATCCAAGGGCAACTTGAAAGCAATTGCAATACATAATTCCAAAGATAAAGTGCTAGTTAAAAGACCAAATACTTGAACTTTCGGTTTAAAACAAATACCAACAGAAGGGAAGCAAACATGTACCTGGACTTGCCAATCTTCATTCCTTGCACAACCATAAACTCCCATCATCTAGGTGCTTAGAGCACAGACGCCTTCTGTGGTATTTTAAAGTTTGGAGTGAAAAAGGAACAATCTCCATAGAATATTTTAAAGTTTACCAAGATACACGGTGGGTATCAGTGATTCTGTTGCATAAATATTTCCAATCTAGCTTGTGCTCACAACCACCTCTCAATGAGAAGAATTTTTTCTTTAAAAAGAAAAAGAAAACCACATGTTGCTTATAGAACTCAAATCAAATAGAAATAATATATCACAACAATGTAAAAGAATCAAACCAGGATATCTTGCTTTAGACATGATTCCAAGACCTCCCCTGTTTCAGAGGCTTAAGATCTTTTATCTGCTCCCTGCATCAAAATAGCAATTTCTCACCTGTTGAATAGCTCTTTCTTGTCCCCTTCTTCAACTAATTAACAAGATATTGGAAAAGACCTGTTAGGTCCATTGAAGGGTACTTCTTACACCTACAACAGACAACAACTCCAGTGTTAAACAAATCTTCATAACTAATATGCCAAAATTGTTGTTTGTCCTAGCTAATTGACATTGGCTATATGAGTTCCCACATTGCTAGGCAAAATTTCAACTACCATCTGCCTAACATCAACCCTCTACCCATGCAGGGGATCAGTTAGCCGATGAATAGGTACATGGAATATTGAAAAGTAAAATTTTGAATGAGTCATGTTCAAATCCAAGATTCAAAGGTTATAGGATCATCAATGATGCATGATTACAAGAAAGTAGCAAACATGAACAGTTGAGATCAATATGAGAAAGTACCACTTGTCTGTTGCAACCCCGATAAAAATGCACCCATCATGTCTACTTTCTAATTTAGTATTATTATCGACTAAAAGCAGAAGGGATGGGGTTATTTATTAAATCAGTGGGTCTATACAAGAATAGTGATTCCTTACATGTGCGGACATACATACAAAACATGTGCGATTTGTGATGATCAATGAGCAAAGTGAAGATTAGGTGAATGTATTTCAAAGAAAAATGTTGTGCAAATTGCATGTGACGATAATTGTAAAAAGAAAGAAAGAAAGAAAGAAAAAAAAAAAAAAAAAACACTCATATACCTTTTTCACATCCTACACCCGATGTCCATGTCTATCACCGAAACCAAGAACAAAAGAATAAAAAGCATGATCAAAATCTCAGAGCATATGCAGAAACTAGATTATGAAGAGATTTACACCCAGAAACTAGATCATAGATGTTCTCTCAGAGCATATGCAGAAGACTACTACTGTTAAACTTCCCACTAGAGTCCATCCTCCTCATGAAAACACCCTGTGATTAAGCTAACAGTACCTAGCATGCACTACAAAATTCCAAGACACATTTACAACAATGAAGTATAAGCTCAAGGTTCTCTAAATGGAGCAACACTCGCTTGAAATCAGATCCACTTCTTGGCTATAAAACCTCTGGAGCCATCCTACACATGGAAAAATAATTGAAATTCCAAGGCATGTAAGCCATAAATTACATTTACATGAAAAACACCATAAAATAAAATACACGTGCTATTGGAAAATGAAATATAGTTGTGGAAAAAGGTCACGTCTCACCAGCATGGAGTTCCTACAAAAGTATTTCTTGAATGTTGCATTTTGGTCATTTTGGAGTTCTATTGCAGAAAAGATAGGCAATATATAAGAAGGAAAAAAAATATATATATATTGGCAATACTTAGTAATACATCGTCAATACATGGAATTTTTGATACTACCAATGTTATCAATATCACTACCAATATTATTGATAAAGCTGAGCTGGAGATTCAGATAATATTGGGGATATTTCGATAATATTGGGGATACTCCAAACAATGGATATACTTACAAAATGGGAATACATATAATCTAGTTTCATAGGAAAATCACATTAGTTGGAATATTGGACAAAAAGGAAAAGTACGGAGGAAGCTGAAAATACTACTTACAGGCCTCGGTATCATAAAGCCTGCAAAGAGATTGGACATAGTGAAAACGGTGCTTGAATATATGTTGGAAACCTTAGTACTTGAGCTCACAAATATAATCAACATTCCCATATATGTGCAGCTGAGTGACGAAGAGAACAAGGCACCAAAGTACCATAGAAACTTATAAGCTGACAAGTGAAACCCAACTGCCCAATATGTAATGCTCCCAAATACAACTGCTTCCATGAATACATAAGGAATTTCAATTCCTATCTGCAAAACAATACAATTAAATGGGATGACTGGATGCATACCAAATTACTCTCCACGTCCTAAGCAGATTATAAATGAATTTGTAAACCTGAACTTTGTTATTGAATTTTGTTGATGTAGAAAATGACTGCACGAGCCATTTTAACCAGATAAGAGTTCAGAAAGAAATACTTCTACAACATGTCCCTCATTTCTAAAATTGGTTGACAGGTTTGCTTATCTTATTCATACTCCATTACTCTAACACCTTGCAACACACACGTGAACAGGAAATATGTGTGCAAGAGCCAAACTGCTCATCAGGAGGGAATCGAGATGATCATATCCAAAGAAATGGGCTAGTCAGGTGATCATAGACACTGAATCCAAGAAAAAGATGGATGATTTCAAATAGTTTGTTATCTTTCTTGTTCTCGAATCCATCACTTGGGATTATTCGACCAGCCTGTTTTTGGATATGGAGTCTAAGGTGGGCCCTCCTAATGAGCAACTTGGATCTCGCATGTGTGTCCCGTCTTTATAGACTTGACAAATAAGCCACTTTTAATTCTGATGCATTTAACTGCATATAAGAAAATGGTTTGAATTAAAAGCCTGTACAAACATACTTGAAAAGAATAAAGCTACCAATATTCTTAATACGGTGAATGGAAATCTTGTTCAACTCTTGCAGAGCTGCTATAGCACCAGATTTTCATGTAACATTTTCAAGTAATATTCTAAAAATGTAAATAAACTGAATCAGTAATAAATTATATAATTTTAAGAAATGAACAAGGATTTTTTAAAGTAAAATTCATTGAGGGTAGCTACATCTTGGAGTTTTAGTTCTAACTTATTAATATCTCATTGGTTTTCTTATCTCTACATGTATACAGTCACACTGTTTAGATCTTCTGGCCTAAAAATCAGGCCGCTTCACACCATACAATTAAATGGATGGACAGAAATTTGTTTTGGCAGTCAGTTTAGGAGGGAGACTTTTGAGGCAGAAGATATAATCATTGTTTCCAACTAGATGGAAAGTTCAGATCATGTACACGTGCTTCATAATTACACGTGTGGTGCATATGGATGAGAAGGGCCTTCACGTATGTGGAATTAACAAGCCTCAAATCTGCAAAGTGATTCACTTCTCTGAAAGGATGGGGTTTCCTATTCCTAGGCTAGTGTGCAAGAGAATCCGGCACTTGATTTCAGCCTCTGTTAACCCAAAATGGAGCTGGACTTATAAACTGAATGCAACAGTAAAAGTTAGTGTGAGATTAGGTCACGGATGAAATAAATTTTGGAGAAGCCGCCATACCATGGTAAAGAATATCTATGCTGGGAGTACATATTTAATTGAAAGGCAAGAATATGTAATTTTCTCTCTCAACTTCTTTTGAGAATTTCATTTTTGGCAATACATATCCACCATAGTTTCCTTGTCCAAATCTAACAGTTTAACCAGAGATGGAGTAACACATCTGAAGTGGAGTGATTGATGTAGGAACTTTTATAATGTCTAAACTGCTACTATTCATGCAGCAATCTTCCTTTTACTATATTAGGCTACATACAGAGAGGGGAATTTTCACTAGTCTTTTAAAAGACAGTAAGCTATCTTTCAACTTAACAAAGAGGCTATGAAAACTGGCTCAATATAGATTTAAATCATGTACTGATGCTCCGATTACATACACTGGTTGAATGTTTGTTAACCTTCAGTACAACTAGAAATGATCACATAGAGCGATTGCATTGTTATTTTCAATACAACCATTTATTCCCCACCAACCAAAAATAGGAAAACAATATCAAAATCATTGGACAACCAATGGTATGATTTAGAGAGCTAGCGTGTGGACCAACCAATATTTTATTAGGGCCTCATTTCCTCGAGTAACAATGCGGGGTGTTCCCGAAAAGAGAGAGTCGTGATTCAACAAGGGCCATATCAGGGTGTCCCAGGAACATATGTCAAATGAAACAAATGATAGAGATCCCCACCAATACCACATCCTTCACATGGACGAGCCCTACCATCTAGCCCCTCGGCCAAAGTTCGCAGTTTAAGTCCAGCCCAAGGAAAGCCAAGCTATATTCGGCAGGTTGACTAGTTATTGTATATAAGTCTCCTAACCCTAGCCATTAAATGAACAGATTTCAGATCATAACAGAACAGAATCACTCGATTTCTACTAGAATAAGCTCGAAACCTTCAAAGCCAAGAATCGAAATGTAAATCAAACTAAACAGTAGATCGGATGAATAAGATCAATGCATTGCAGTCCAATTCAAGAATCTTCAATCGACTTACTTTAAAAACTTCAAACGGTGAGTAAAAACCTTCAGATCAAGCACCGAAATCTTCTAAATCCAGTCACTTCAACTGCATTTCCAACGTTTCGCTGATGAAACTCGATTTTTGCACGGGAAAGCACTGAAGCACATCAAATCCAACAGATTACTTACATTATTTCCATACCTAGACAAAAGGATAACTCGTTGTTTCTGAGAAATTACCAAAATTGCCCAAACGAGCAGCTACCAAAGAGAAACGAGATCCACACACGTCACTAGGTTGTTTAGATCGAGATCGAAAGAGAGGGTTGAGATTGGGAGAGGGAGATCGAAAGAGAGGGAGAGGGAGACGGAGGCGCGGTATGCGAAATGGAGGTTTTAGGGCTATTGGCGTAAGAAAATAGGAAAATCAATCAGTAGTCTGCGGTACATATAGAGCTATGTACCTCTTGGACCTTGTGGGGTCCACTGAGAGGTATCTAACTGAATCCATTCCGTCCATCTGTTTTAAAATAAAACAATAAAACAACATCATAAAAACTAAGAATATCTGACCCTCAGTTGAGACACACCAACAAAACAGTGAAAGCAATGATATAAAATAGCAATACACTTCAGAATTGGAGTACGGCTTAGAACCGTTTGCGATCAGAAACGACTTCAAGCCGTTTTTGAACTAAAATCGTACGTGTTCCAGTTCACTGATTTTGGTGTAGTGGTGGGGTTCACATGATAGATGGTCCACATCAAAGGTTGGCCCTAATGATGGGTGGCCCACATCTAAAGTGGGCCCCACATGATGGATGATCCTCAAGATGTGCAATGGATAATGAAGCTGAGCCCCACATGATGGATAATTACATTGGTAGTGAGCCTCGTATGATAGATGACCAACATCAAAGGTGGGCCCTGCATACACTATGCCAAAATCGCGAATTTGCAACGGACCAAATCCGTCATAAAACCAAATAAACGACGAATTTTGTCCGTCGCTTAATCCGTCGCTATTTACTAGGTCATTTATTTTAGCGACGGATTTTATCCGTCGCTAAAATTCGATAAAAAAAAAAAAAACCCCACTCGAATTAGTAGGCATTAAAATATTACCGACGGATAAGGTCCGTGTCTAATATGAGTAGATCAATTGACCTCAAATCTGTCATTGAATTTCAACTTGTCCAGAAATTAGCGACGAATTTGGTCTGTCGCTAAAATATTTGTTAATAAAAAAAATATATCATCATATTTATTTATTTATTTATTTATTTTGAATCTTACACCTGATAGTCATTCAAAAATAATTCACACGACTGTTTAATAAGAATCCTATTCAAAAAATTGCGACGCCATCCATTATATAGCAAGGAAAATGATAATTACAAACACAATATGCTATAAAACAACATCTAAACCAAGAGAAAATACCTTCTCTAACATACATTCTTTTCTGAAACGTGTGTACCTTTGTACAGCTTGTGCAGCTAAAGAACAAAGTCATACCACTTAAAGTCCTGAAGAATCACGACCTGAAACATGCAGTATAATGCAAGATTGAAATCTAAAGCAAAAGCATTTCATGTGGAGATCAAACTATGGACATCAAACTTCAAGAAACAAAAACATTATTGACCTTGATCCTAAGGTCCTGGTTTCTATGTGACATAAAGGCCCTCAAAGCACCAATGATATAACATTCCAAATCTTTTGTACCTAGAAGCATAAAAACTTGCCTTCGCACTCCTGCAAATTTCCGCAGATCATAATAGTGAGACGCTCCAAATCAGCATTTGGTATTTGGTGATGTCAACTTGAAAATCTCTTACTGAAGAGGACCTTAAAAGTGAATGTCAGCAACATTTATGAAGTAATGTGGTTCTCCAAAGTGGCATGTATGTTTGAGAACCTTGCGGTTCATCAGGTATGCCTCGCAGTGAATGCACTTGGTTCAGAAATAGGCTCCACTTAGTAGGTGGGCTACACTTATATGTTAAATGTGGACTGTTGGCTGTCCTTTCTAACTATCCACCTTTCGCTTACATGTGGCCCACTGTCAGTTCCTTAATGAATGTGTACTTATATGCCACTTTGGTATGGGTCACCACTACACTAAAAACGTTAATTTGGAACGAGCAGGATTTTGGTTTAGAAACGTTAATGAGCCATTTTTTATTTGAAATGTTAATGAGTCGTTCTCCATTTTGTTGTTGTTTTAATGAAACAGATGGACGGAATGAATTTGATTAGAACCCTCTCAGTGGACCCCACAAGGCCCGAGAATCACATTACTGTATATCCACCACAGACTACTAAATGATTGTCATCCTTTCCATATGCCAAAACGCCCTAAATCCTCATTTCCACCATCTCCCTCTCCCTCTCTCGATCTCTGTTTCTTCTGATCTCCCTCATCCCGATCTTAACCTTCTCTCTCGATCTCCCTCATCCCGATCTCAACCCTCTCTCTCGATCTCCCTCTCACTCTCCCTCCCCCTCGCTCGATCTCCCTCTCCCTATTCGACTCTAGATCTACAACATCCCCACAGATGGGAGGAGATCGAGAGGAGACGACAATCCCCACACGTGGTATCTGATATTGTAGAGGCAGCAACAGCAGCAGCTCCATATGAGGTGTTTGATCTATCGTTAGACTAAAGGGAGGGAGTGAGTGGTTGCAGCAACAACAACAACATAAAGACGATGGAATCTGCCTGATGTACCCTTCTCCTTCTCAGATCTGCAGTCTCTCTCTCTCTCTCTCTCCATCTTTCTCTCTTCCTCCCTCTCTCTTCCCCTCGAATCTCGACCCTTGATCTCTACAGATCCATGTCCTCGGATTTCTAGATCAAAACCCTAGGGCCCATTCTACACTTCGTAATTGGAATTCACTGGATGTTATTAATCTTGAAATACATTTCTTAATCAAATGTTATTAATTTTGAGGCCAATTCCAAAACTTTTCTAACCTTTTGAAATTTCTTTTCTTGCATACCCAATTTTGTTCTTAATGCGAAGGACAAAAGCATACAAAATTTATGTATACTTCTTAATCAAAACCAATGTATTTTTCAATTGCAACACGAACAGGGCACATCTATGAATAGAGCTAGTCCTAATGACAATGACTTGGGCATGCTCGAATTTGAACAGAGCACGTCTTGTTCAAATCTCCTCTGTTTATGTGAATACATTGCTACTGCTACATATCTCAAGGAATTTAGATATAAACATGAAAAGGTATACATAGTAATCTACCAGTTAACTTGATGAGTGAACCCACCAATGTTTCTGTGTTCTTTCGTAACTATGGCATCTTGCAAAACATGATCTATATCTTGGGCATTAGAATATCAGGAGAAAATGGCAACCACAGTTATATGAGTTGTTTGTGATAATTTTTCTTTTGATGTTCTTGGTTTGTTTGAATGCTCTTCTGAAATCTAATATGAAACCACCTTTTTTTTTTTTATTATAGATTCACCCATTTATTTTTCTCAACTTTTGGTAGTTCATTGTACAATGTTTTATTTTTGAATTTTCAAATTGCAAACACAGTAATACAAGTTTAGATGATTTTTCTCCTGACTATCTCAGCTTGTTTAGATGCTCTCTTCAAATATGATTTGAAACCACCTTTTTTTATTTATAGATTGACCCTTTATTTTTCTTTCTTTTTGTAGTTTATAGTATAAAGTTGTACTGTTGAATTTCAAATGACAGTGGTTTGAGTTGTTTGTGATAATTTTGCTTCTAATGTTATTAGCTTGTTTGGATGCTCTTCTCAAATCTAATTTGAAACCACCATTTTTGATAGATTGACCTTTATTTTTTCTACTTATTGTAGTTCATTGTATACATACTTTTAAAATTTCTATTGTCAACTGAATTATATGAGTAGTTTGTGCTAGTTTTTGTTTCTGATGTTCTTGGCTTGTTTGGATACTCTTTTGAAATTTGATTTGAGAATTTTAAGACTGCACGGTTCGGCGTTCTTAGTTTTTTTTTTTTTTTTCCTGCTTTTTAGACCTTTCGTGCACCAAAGAAAAGGGCAAAGCTTGTTTAATAATAAAATATAGAAATCCTTTACTTGGATATTTTTCTTTTTTAATGTTTATGGTTGTGTATCGTCTTATGGATTCGTCACTGGATTTGGTATTAAAGAGGGAAATTGCTTACGACCTTACTTTATATATGTAGTTCATATAGTTCTACCATGTTTAGATGTTGAATTGTTCATCTGCCGGCTTTGATTTGATCGAATGAGCTTTAACGAGTTATGGCTATGAATGGATGAAAGTTGCATATGCATATTATCAGTTGATGGTTGATAAACAATTATTGTTTGGAATCCATAGTATTTCAATGAATTGGGGGTGAAGCAAAGTGATTTAATGAAGCTAATGTTGTTTTCTGAAATTGCAACAAAAAACTTTGGATTTGAGGTTAACTAAAAATCTCCTAGTTCAAAGGTTTTAGCCTAGTGATCGATATAAAAATTTGTAGACATCTTTGTTATCATTTCTTTTCTTGTAATAAATTCAAATTCAAATTCAAAATAAATAAATCCATCTATAACTTCTACGTCAGCTTTTCTTAAATGCATCAAAATGTTTTGGAAGCTGCAGCTAAGGGTGTTAATAGGCTATGCTTAGCTTAGAACAGCTAATTAGTAGTGCAGAGGCTGCAGTTGAGGAAGTTATATGGCAAGGGGTGAGTTTCCTTGGTAATTCCTTCATGAATACCATTAGTACAATTTTCTATTTATATTATTACCATGCCTTTTTCATGCTATGCTTATTTAGGTGGCTCATCCAAATAAAATTTCTGTTGGGGGTCATTCTTATGGGGGATTCATAATGGCAAACCTCCTAGCACATGCTCCCCACCTTTTCTGCTGTGGAATTGCTCGTTCTGGAGAGTACAACAGAACGCTTACTCCTTTTGGTTTTCAGGTATGGCCCATTCATGATACCTATTGAAATTGGTTGATTTCCAACCATCAAAGGCCTTATGAAATCTAATAGGGTGAATTATTACATCTTGGAAATAAAGTTCCTATTTGTGTGGAAATTTCAAGGCGATGCTTGTGGCTGATTCAATTGTTTTCTATGTTTGTAATGTATGCTCGAGTGTATTGATGTACTTGTTAGTGTATCTTTTGAGATGCTTATAAATATATATTTTAGGTTTTTTCTTTTTCTGTTTGTGTTCTTACTGGAGTCTCCCTTTTGTTTTTGCTTTCTTTCCTTTTCTGGTGCATGCAGACTGGAACCTGAGTGTATTGAACAGACTCTTTAGCCAGATGATTGGATAATACCACTAGCTTAGGATTTTTGTTTAATAAGTGTAAAAATCCCAAAATCATAATTTAATTTTCTCAACTCCTGAAATTGCCATGAGCCAAATAGCCTAAAGAAATCTATCCCTACTTGATGCATATGAAAACCATACTCCATTTGATATAACTTCCTTTATTTAAGCGTTATAGATTTATAGAACCTGTTAGGATTAGCTACTGCTAGAAATGGAAAATTTTGAAAACTCAAACATATACTCTAGCCTTAAAGATTTAATAAACATATAAAGGAAGATTCAGGTTGGACAAGTACAGGAAACTTGTACTGCAAAAGAACTATGTGAAATTCTTGGTAGTTTTCACTTTGCGTTATGACAAAAAAAAATAGCTTATTTGATAATCCTTTTATTTTTTGTGTTCTTTAAATCAGCTCTATAACTCGCAAGCTTCGTTGGTTGGCCTCAGTGTGTGGAAGGTTAGTGTCTTCTCTACCTCCAATCACATTGGAGTGACTGCATTTAGTTTTTTAGCTCATGGTTCATTTCTATCTTCTTCTTTTTTATTTTTTTTATTTATATATTTTTTTTTGTGTGTTGTACATCATGGATCAGCAAGGCGAGGATCTTTTTTAGGCAGATAACAATATGTAGTGGTAGTTGATGTAGTTAATTGAAGAACTTAAACTTAAGGGTCTGTTTGGATAGTGATTAGTGAGACAAGAAAAGATTGTTACCCAAGATTTTCATGACACTGATTCCCATGGATTCCATTTGGGAGGTTTTACCCGCATATGTTACCTGCTCCGTGGGCATTTATGTCATTTTAATCGAATGTTGTTATGTTACTAATGGACATGCATTCATGTTGAACTTGTCAACATTTTGCTATGGTCTTTCAATGTTCTCTGGTGGGGTAATGAGTACCCTTGACTTCTATCAATCTCCCCCTGTTGATTTCTTATCGTTTCTTCCAATAATCTGCAGCATACATAAGGGATTCTGCTTTCATCAAGGAGTTTCATTAGCAATTTCAAATTTCACTAAAAGGTTACTTCTTGAGGAGCGAGACCCCCCTGCAACTCCCCAGGAGAGTCTTTATGAGGCGCCTCCATTTTGAAGAGGTAAGATTTCAAGCTGAACTAGGTAACCCTTTTGTACAGTTGTCTTAAATTCGCATCATATATACATGTCATTTTCAAATTTCAGGTTGATATACAAGCCCTTGCACATGCTGTGGTGCTAACAAGACAAGGGGTAGTCGACAGCTTGAGATTTGCTAAAGGAGAGCTATTTCAGGCATTTCAGGTTCTTTTTCATTTTTTATACATAATTTTAACATCCAGAAGAGGGTTACACTTATCCGATTGAGTGAACAATAGGCGCACCTGGAGGAGTCTGAGAAGAAAACTACATATAGCAAGTTGTTAGGAAAAACAAAAAAACTATTGGCCAATAATTTGTTTGCTAGTGATTTGATGCCTAACAGCCTTTATTGACTTCATCTATTACTGCACGTTGCTTTCTTCATCGACTCCTCCAGACGGTCCTTCAACTAGTGTGCCCGTTCTTCATTAAGGGCCTATAAAATGAATATTAGAGTGAGTTTGGCCTTGCTGTCATCATTTGGATTCTGTTGCTTTACAAGTGGGGAACTAGATGAATGGAAGGATGGATATGGTGGTATTTTGATTTTTCTTTAACTCTTTTTCTTTTTTCTTTTTTAATTTGTGTGGGCTTGATGATGTTGTAGATTCATGGGAACAAGTGGCCCTTCTTCTAGTGACGGGCTTCAACTGTGGGTACATACTGACTTTTTCTAACTTGATGCTGGTACCTTTGGGTTGGGTGTGGGGCATGGTTTGCTTGGTTTTTGTGGGTGCCTTTTCTTTGTATGTCAATCACCTCTTGGCAGGATTTCATGTCATCGACGGCCACAAATTCATCAGATACAGAGATCTCATGGGCTTCGTGTTTGGTAAGTCCTCTTCCCTTAATTACTTGCTATCTTTCTCAAGTTGAGATATTGAACTTGGTATAAGAGGAAGTCCTGTTATCCCTATTATCCTATAGTAGCAGCAGGTCGACTCTTTACTTTCTTGCCAATGCTAGGAAAGATTATCTTTTGAAAGCAGTGGAATGATGTCTTAGCGATACGCAGAAGACGGGAAGAGATTCTCTCATACAGACACAACGTCCACATCACTGCAGTGGATCATGGCGAACCTGGTGAAGCTTCAGGATGTGCAGGCCAAGTTGGTGGAAGAGATCGATCGGGTTGTGGGGGGGGGGGGGGACGAGAAGACATTAAAGAGGAGGATTTGCAGTGGATGCCATATCTGAAGGCAGTGATCATTCTAGAAAAGAGCAAAGAATCGTTGAATTATAGAAGCTTGAAAATGAAATGTTGCATTGAAATTGGAAATTAGAATTAAAATTGAAATGTGTACTAGAAAAGAAGGAAAAGATTATTACGTGTGTGAATCATTCCATTGTCTTTTTCTTTTATGTGTAATTATCAAGCATATAATACAAGTAGATTACATACCCCACTCTCTCTCATACAATGAACAGAGGGGTTTAAAATTGTTCTTAAAATTCCGTCCTAAAATCTGACTGTTGGCAACATTAATAGGCATTGAAAAATGTTTCTGAAATTGTGCCTGAAATGTGACCATTGGCACCAGAACGGTTTAAAACCGTTCCTAAAATTTCATTTTTAAAAATTGAAACGGTACCCAAAACGGTTCTGAACTGTTCCTGTTTTTCTGCGACGCCTCATTTAGGAACAATTTGAAACCGTTCCTGAAGCATTTGGGAACGGTTTTAAACCATTCCTAAATGATGATTTTGGTGAAGTGCACATCTGTTTGGCATTTGCAACGGAATTTGCAAGTAGATGCGTCTTCATATGTACTGTGACTCTGTGAGACTGTCGAGCTGGTTTTAGTTTTAAATGATGTTTTCCATCATGTTGCAGGAACACAAACTGTGTGGCTATTAGATGGATGTCATTCAGTGCACATGACATCGGTATGCTGCTAATGTTGGTGAGAGTGATAAAGATGAAAAAAAGGAAAAGCTAATGCAAATCTCAGGTTTTTCACATATGTTATGATGATTAAATAAGTTTTATAGATATATACATAATGAAATCTTAATTATGAGCAGTGCCTCAATTTCCTAAATTGTAGTGTTGCACCTGAATTTGACTCATGGCCCATTAGTCCTTGATTTGGATGGATCGTTGGGAGGCCTCCACTATGGATGAGCCATCGTGTAGACTCGATAATCATACTGCTGCCATTCAATTGGACCTTTACATTCAGTTATGTTCCACTGTCAACGATATTCTTTTATATTGTGCATTTGTGGGTCACTGGTTGGATGGTTAAAATCACATGGTTGATGAAGTTTTTGTTGTTGCGAATCCAATGCAGGACATGGTCCAAACTATGGACTGTTGCTCTGTGTATCCAATTTGAGTGCCAATTCATATAAAAAGAAAAAAAGGGTTCATCCATCAAATAATGAGTCCAATTCGACTATACTCGGTGATTAATTAGGTGTTCCATGTTTTATTTAAAAGAAGGCATGCTACTTACAGGTTAATTACACCTATAAACATGTTTCATATTAAAAATTGAAGGGAATAACCACTCTGATCCATAATCCAAATCTTTAGGTATTAAAATAACACCATGAAAAGTACATTACTTTATTCAACCAAACAATTTGTTTTACTTGTGTTTGGTTGCACCCAAATATCTTGAAATCTAATGCAACTTCCTGAATTTGGGTGCTATGATTTTTTCTTATTTTCACTTACATTGGGAATTTGAGCACAAAAAAAAAAAAAAAGAAGATGAAGAAGAAGAAAAGAAGAGAAACGAAAAAGACAAGAAAAAAAGCGAGTATATTTTGGAAAGAACCAATGTATTAAAACTTGGACCAGATACGTCACTACCAAAAAATCGAGCAAAGGGCACAGACTTTGAAAGTTTTTGGCTACGGATTCAATCCGTAGCACTTTAGCTACAGATTTAATCCGTAGCTAAAGACTAATTGTTCTGTAGCTAAAACGTACCTCTTGACAATAACCCTGATCGTGCTTAAGGGGCTCCATGGGACCCATTTGAATATATGTGTTTGATCTAAGCCGCCCATCAATTCTGATATATAATTTCAGTAGATGATCCTAAAAATTATGTAGATTAAAGGTCAAAGTGGACTACACCATAAGAAATAATAAAAATTAAATTTCTATTATTAATATGTTGTGTGGTATTCTTACAGCTTCGATCTGACTCATTTTTTTGCATCAACACTTAAAATAATGTTTTAAAATTAATGAACGAAGTGGATAAATAAAATACATCAAGGTGGGCCCCACAGTCATAAAACCAAAGTCAAATGGGTCATCCGTCAGTGCCCCTGCCAAAATGAAATGCGCCCTCCCAAAATGAAACGCGCCCCTCCCAAATCTTCTACCCTTTTCTCCCACACGCAGCAGGCCTCCCAAAACCCATCTCTCCATCTCTCTCTCTCTCTCTCTCTCTCTCTCTCTCTCTCTCTCTCTCACTCAGTCTCTCTCTTTCCCTCGCCCTCTCTTGATCTCCTACTCTCCCTCACCCTCTCCCTGTCTCTTGGCCGCGTTCCCCTCTCTCGGTTTCCCAACCTCTCTGTCTCTCTCTCTCGCTAAGGTTTTTAAAACCCCCTTTCGCTGTAAGAAGGAGAAGAAGAAGGAGAAGGAGAAATCTATTTCTAAAATCTGAAATCCCCTTTCACTGAAAACGGTTAGTCTCTCTCTCTCACTCTCTCTCTCTCTCTCTCTCTATTTCTGAAATCCGTTGCGTTGAGAAGTAGAACTCTCTATCTATCATATCCTTTCGATGACTCCACATGTTTTCACAGCAGGTATACCAGTGGTTGTTGAGTTGAGTTCCGCCCTTTCTTCTAAAAATCACCCGTGGTTTCTTTGCCAAACATTTAAATTGATGAAACATGTTAGTGTGGATGTTGCAGTTCTGGGTCGGCAGAATACTCGTGAAAGTACTGATGACATCTTGGCAACATTGGCAACCATTACCACTGAGTTGGATGTTGGGGTCTTGTAACATGGCCTAGACCAGGGAAACAAACATTGCCTAGTTTCAGTGGTATGTTTAGATGAAACTTATAATTTACTTTCGTTCAGGTATTGATCTTGTATTTTGCATTTTTTTGTTGCAATTAACAAAGATTTTTGTTTTTATTTTTTGTTAATTTGTATTTGGGTAATAATTATCGGCCCCATGCTGAGTTGAACTGAAACGTGTTTCTTTTCGTCAATCCTGTTCTCAGCAATCTTGTGCAGAACACCTACCTTAGGATGGCTAGCATCAACTCTTTCGCTCCTTTGGTGAATGCTAATTATGCTAAACACTAGTGCCCTACATATAACAGTGTGGCATGTCTGAGAGATGTTGTACATTCATCAGGGTTGACTCCTGCTTGAGTGTAATTCAAGCCTAAAAGCAGGTTGGTGATGAATTGATCCACTCATCAAGTGTGCCTGATGTCAGTGAACGTGGACTTAGACATCTATTTCTTACCCGTCTGGCCTACTGAATGAGAGTGATTGGGCTCATTTTTGGGCCAAGGATCCTGCCTAATGAACAGAGTAGTTCTTAACATGCACTGCATTATCACATTTTAGAATTCTTATGTTTGATGTTTGAATTTGTGCTTCTGTGACTATTATAATTCGTCATCTTCACCATCATCATCATCAGATCTTGTCCCAATCCTTCAATCCCTATGACTATTATATTTCGTCATAATGCTTCTGTGACTATTATGATGCGCAATCCTTCAATCCCTATGAATGGCAACTGATCATGTTGCCTTCAATCCTTCAATCCCTTTGCATTCTTTCAATCCCTCAATTAGCATTCCCCTCTCTCTATTTTTGAAATCTAAAAGTTTGGACTCATATTTGATAGTTATGTCTTGGTTGGTGCTGAAAATGCTTTGTGGGCTCCACCATAATGTATGTGTATGCGGGCCATTCATTTTTCCAGCTCATTTTAGGGCATGAGCTCGAAAGTCAGGAAGAGCCAAATCTCAGGTGGACCACACCATAGGAAACTGTGGTGATTGAATGGCCACCATTAAATACTTCCTAAGGTCCAATGCAATGTTTATTTGCTATCCAATATGTTGATTTATGTTAGACTAATCTTGATGAAGGGAAAACATAAATATCATCTTAATCCAAAATTTTATTACCCTAATAAGTTCTTAACAGTGGGTGTTCAATTACCATCTTTCCTTTGGTGTGGTCTACTTGAGATTTGAATTTACCTCGTTTTTTGACAATTAGCTGGAAAAATGGATCGACAGTATGAATAAAACACGCATCGTGGTGGGGCCATAGAGCACCAACCAATATCAATAATGGCAGGGTCACTACAAAATCTAGATGGTTGATGCGAATGCTAACAGGTTCAAATCTAACCATGTGTCGCATGGAAAGTTTCCCCTACATTTATCCAGTTAAATCTGGGTTAATTACATCACATGTATAATTTACAAGTGCATGCTTGAGTTGAATATATGGTACTAGTAAAAGGGGATTGATTTTGGTGCCCACAGTAACATTTGTGTAACACCCAAATAAAAAATCCACAGAAGCCCATGAAGATGGAATGTGCTGATCCAAAACTCACATGGGCCACTCCATATGCAACAATGTGAAAGTATGTTCCAACCTTTAAATTCTAGTGGTTCGGCCCACTTATGTTTTGATAGGTGTTATTTATGGATATTCCTTTATATCAGTTAGGAACATTTTACTGATGGGTTGGATGTCATATACACACTATAGTGGGTCACTGTTAAGAACCTAGCCAATACACCAAAAGCCTTTGGAATGATGAAATGTATAAGCTAGGCTATTAAATCAAGGACCCTTTCTCCGTAACAAAATCAGGTGGAATGTAGCTATCAGCAAGATTTCTTTGTAACAACATTGAGTGAGAGCACACCACTTACGACTTTGTTGCTATAAAAAAACTCACATATAAACTTCATTAATTCATTAGAGGAGGTATTCGAATCTATATATTCTTTTCCATGAACTTGTTTTTTTCCCATGTCTTGTTTCATCTGTAATTGTATGATGCTCTTCAAAAAAAAAAAAAAAGAAAGAAAAAAAAAAGTCCGTGTTATAAAAATCAAGTGATGTTATATCTGTCTATTTTATATTCCTTAAAGTTAGATTTTTGAACATTTCTCCATTTGGTCATCACACTAGTATTTATGAATATATTTTTTTTTTCTTCAAACCAAATGGAGCCTAAGCCCTCTTTTAACTCCGCCAATGCAACTCCTTGCATTGCCGGTCCCAAGCCTGCGTAAAGGAGGAGGGAGAAGGGCTTTAGAATGAGATCGTTAATTATGGAGGAGATCCTAAAAGTGTAGTGAGCATCTCTTATTTTATGGTTTTACTTATACATCCCTGTATCGATTGCTCATGCATAATGGTTATGCGCATTCTTTCAGGTGGATGTTGCATGTGGGAGGATTGGAGCTACATATTTTAGATTCAAGCATATGTTGTTGTCATACATTCAGATCAATTCTTCTATGTTTGGGTGCATGGTGATTGGATCTGAAAATTTGAGATTTTCATTCATTTATTTCATGGCTTTCGGTAAGATCTTCTTTAATTGTTAATTTATTTAATTTGAATGGAAGAAGAAACTTTCCTTTTAACATTGAGGTCTTGGGTTTGAGCCAGACTTTAGTTTACCCTCCCCAAAAAAAAAAGAATTACTATGAAATGTCGAGTCAAAATTACTTACATCTGGGTAGATTTCTTTAATTGATCCAAACCAGTGATGTTATGGCTCCATTGTGGCTGATCTATGCACCAAAACCTCCCAGGTAGGGAAATCCTAAACCTACAATTGGTATTTTTGGCTAGAAAAATATACAGCTAGTAAAGAAAATACAACAAAGATCCACATTCAGGATACATGGATCTTCCAACATGGTGGGTTTTTGGTGCATGTATAACCCATGGTTGAGACCATCATGTTAATGGTTTGGATTGCTGAACCATCAGTCTCACTTGTATTGATAGGGGTAAGATCACTTCATATAAATGCTCCATGCGGGATCTTAATACAAAACATTCACATTACAACTATAGACAGCACTAAACCGTCCATGTACTTGCATCTTTAATATTAATCACCATGGGACACCATATATTGATTTTTCTGTATTGCTTGTTAAAACCAGTTTTGAAACAATCATTGTAATTCATAAGGAGGAGGCATCGGAGGACAATCTAAAACAACACATGGAAGCTCTGGAGAAGGTGAGTCTGTCTTGCATGGCTGTTTAATTTTCTTGTTATTGGTGCGCGCGCGCGCACACACACACACACACACACACACACACATATATATATATATATATATGGGAAAAGGTACAATGTGCTCGAGCTCACGGCTCCGTCCCATGAGGTCGAGCTATGTGGGCCCCACCGTGATGCATTTCGAACATCTACCCCATTAGTTAGATGCACCATTCCATCGTGGGCCCAAGTCCCAAAAATCAAGTCAATCCATGACTTGTGTGGGCCACACCACGAACAGAAGTGGAGAGGGGACCATACACCATTAAAACATTCATAACCATTTTTTAGGGCCCACCGAGATGTGGTTTGCAAATCCAGCCCATCCATTATGTGTATCCCACTTGAATGAGGGTTCAGACCAAGTTTCAGGCGCATGGAAAACTCAGGTGGGCCCCACTAAGTGCTTTTATATGTTTTAACGGTGTCTTCACATAATTTTAGATGGTATGGCCCACCTAAGTACTGTATACGGCTGATTTTTAAGATATCCCATAATTTAAAGGATACCCATCAAATGCACAGTGTTGATGGTCGACACGCATCACGATGGGGCACACACAGCTCGACCTCACGATAAGCTTATCATCAACTTGAGTGCATTGTACATTTTCCCTATATATATATATATATATATCAATTTTCACTATATAGTTGAACATATATTGTTGGTAAAACTGTTTTTTTGTTTATGCTTCTCTATTTCTTTGAATCCCATGCAATTGTATTGCCTAGATTAGGAGTCTGTTTGGAATTTCTTGATTTGCAGTTGACTGGATGCACTCCTCCATAATTGCAGGTGGAATAATAACAGCTTTCAGTGTTGTTCCTATCCCACGTGCTATATGGAGTAGAAACTTCACACTCTCACCCCAATTGCAAGGCGGATTGGTTCTTCATTCTGAGTATCTCGGACTTAGGGAACCAAATTGCAATATATTACTTTCAAGTTGGACTTATGTGAAACTTAACTGCAATTTGATGGATACTCATGCATCATAAGTCATGACTATTAGGAAACATCTTAAAACTGTTTATATTCTCTTGATTAAACTGAACTTGTCAATATTCTCTTTTGTAATGATCTCCTATTAACCAGTCTATAAATAACTATTGTGAGAACTCATCCCGCATGTTGTGTGCATGACATCCAACCCATTCATCAGATGTGTTACCTCATGAAACCTCTAGGCCCAAAAATCAGCCTGATTTAAAATTTAGGTGAGCCACAACAAAGGGAACCAAAGCGAGAGTGCACCCTGCCCTTGATTTTCACTGGGGCCCAAATAAGTTGCAAAACAACTTGATTTTTTGCATGACCCTTCATCCAAGCCAAATGAAAGGTACACATGGGATTAGTTCTGGAAGGGTTCTCACATGTTCTCATGAAAACTGGTTTGTAGGAGAAATTTTTCCCCAAAACATAGTGTAAAATATGAACTATCATCTTTCTACGTCTTCCCCCACCCTAACTTCTACTGTAGAACTAAGTGCTATTTGTTGATGGAAATTTGATTTTCATACCTGGAATCATGAAACTTAGAATACTTTAAACTAATTCAGGTCTCTTCCTTATACCTGCAAGGCCACATTCTTCTGGGTTCTTATAGGTAACAGCCAATCATGGTTTACTTCCAATCTTGGATGATTCTATCATGACTGTTTTTAGCATTTTCATTTTCTAAGTTTCCTATGGTTGAATAATGCAACTAAGCAATTTCTACGTTATGGAAGCTGAAGTTTTGATCAAGTTGTCAAACTTGCTAGAATACTTGGTTTCTCAGAGGAATGCCAAGTAGACAGGAAGATGTATTCATTTTAGAAGATTGTAATGTGTTTCATTGAGATGCTTGAAACACATTGTAAAAACCCATTTTGTGGAATAGTGAAAAGGAAAAAAGAAAATTGGCTAGTAATTATGACTAATTTGCTTAATGCAATTAGGTGGTTTAATAATGGATCCTATGCTTGGAGATTAACCAGTCTGTTTGATGATAGGTTTGATATTCGTGCTAGAGTTTAGGTTAGAATGTTGTCGGATATACAATTAAAGGCTATCATTGGGTTAGAATGTTGTCAGATAGACAACACTAAACAGCAATTCAATGCCTTGTAGCCATGTCAGGGCTACCCCATGTGACGATTTATCTCATGAGACGGCAAGTTGGTTTCCCTTTACATTTGTAAACTCAACAACATGAATTCCCCTATGTGCATTTTGTTGGACAGTTTATGGTAGTCAATGCCTTTTCATGTCAGCTGATTGTAAAAGCTTCTTATGTAATACATATTCGAAAAACTCTTTTGTAGGTACTACAAGCTATATCAAAGGCTCTCGATGATCCAAAGAGGCCCGTTCGCCGGGAAGTTGCTAGATGCCGTCAAGCATGGTTTGATTTCATTTATAAGCACATCAATCATCTAATATTTCTCTCTTCAAGTCAGTGGGTATGACACTTTATGATCTTTCACAATAGGGCATCAATTGCATCAAGAAGCCTTCATTTTTTAGGGGCAACGTCATTACTTATTCGTTTAAGAAAAAAGAAAAAAAGGCCAGTTCTGCTTGAAGAAATATAGAAGACTAACCCATACGTGCCTTTGTCAAACTACAAATGAGCGGGTAAGCTTTTGTATTCTCAGAAGACATCCATCATATATGGGATATCCCAATATTGGAGATGATCAATATTATCTTAGCAATGGCAGCTATGTGAAACCACTGACAAGTAAAACACCAAAAGGTATGTGAATTTGGGAGCCTTAAATGCCCTATTTCCCCTCTAGAATTTGCCAGACTTTTTATGGGCTTGTTGAGCATGAGAGAAACAAATCATGTTTTCTTTTTCTTTCTTTCTTTTTTTTTTTTTTAAATTTTATCGTGGGTAGTTGTAAAAGAAACTACAATTTCAAATGGGTAGTTGCCTATTCATGAAGCAGAGGCCTTTACAAGTTAGATGCAACTCTTAGAATGTTGGTATGTTTGGTATCTTCTTCTATTTCATCCTTTTTTTGCAGAGTTACAGATAATACAAGTTTTTTCACCTTCATTTGTAGAAAAGAAGCTGTAAATCTATGGATAATGGAATGGGTGTTTGGATGAGATGATTATCATTTTGTTTCTAGATCTCTTGAAGATTCAAAAAGGCTGCAAATTTTAACGTTTTCACTAGAGCAGTTGGAGGTACTCATTTTCTTACATGCATATCTGACTTCCCTCCTATTTTCTTGCGGTTAAGATGAAAATCTTGTTGAAACTTCATTTGAAATTTGGTATACGAAATTACAGTTTGCTGTTTTGGTTTACCCCAAGAATTAAAACATAACAGTAGAAGTGATGTGAAAGAGTAAGGAAGCTAAGTTGCCAATTGTATTCATATAGGTGAGTCATGACTCGACTCAGGGCGAATGAGCTTATCTCAGCTGGATCTTCTGACAATGTTCCGGGCATTCCCCGTCAGAGCTTTTCTAGGCTGACATGCATGCACCTCCATATATGCCAGCTTGGCACATAGGTAAAATATCCAAGCCCCACTCATCATGTGGATCTCATTGCATAGATGCTACTGGTGAAAGATAAAGGCGGTCTGCTCAATAGTTGTGCCATGATATTAGAAATAAGTGGATGTGTTAGAAAACTTTAGACAGGTCTTTCATAGCTATAGATTCGTTCAGTTGATTGTAGCCCTACTAGAGGACTGACTTGACTCTTGGGATACAAAATCTACAGTTTACCCTTCTGATGGATGGCTTGGATATTACACTTGTCTGCCATGCCAGCATGTGGTAGTGTGTGCATTGGCTCACTTGTACATGCATGTGAGCTTAGCAAACCTCTTTCCCTTCCTCAGGTGGGCTCTACCAAGAAAGTGCACATTTCCAGCAGGTGTTGAACTTGCTTCTGAACATCATTAGATTATTTTCTGATGGTGATCTTTTCTCTATACGATGTGATGCATTGTATACCTTAAAAACTATTTATAACTCGAGACATTGCCACTAATCACTGGCATGTCCTACTTGTAATCGACAAGCAAATGGAGAATATCTTTTCATGATGGTCAGCTCTACTTGCACATTTTTCAGGTCATAGATACTCGTGGTTAGTATCTGTTCCACTTGGGAAGTGGATACTTGTGGCTATCGATGGTCCTTGCAGAAATTGTCCAGACGTTTATTTTAGCCCTGCAAACCATCTGGTGAGACCATTCCTTTTGTGTCAACTTCATTCCTCTTTGAGTTTTTATTAATTCATTAAAGAAAAAAAGAAAATGGTCATACATGATGCACTTCTAACACTTTGTCTTTTTTCATGTTGAAGTTGAGCAAATTTATCTAATGAAGCCAAAGGCCAGGATGAAGGATGTACCTGGCCATATGCGAGTGCACACAAACTCACCAAGTTTTGTATTTTCAGCATTATTTAAATGAAGGATTGTAATTGATTGTAATTGATTGAATGAAGGATTATAATTGAATGAATGAATGATTGTAATTGAATGAATGAATGATTATGCAGGTGGTAATTGAATGAAAAAATTATTGTAATTGACTGAATGAATGATTGTAATTGACTGAATGAATGAATGAAAGATTATGCAAGTAGTAATTGAATAAATGAATGATTATAAAATTTTTTTAATGTAGGCAATAGCTACGGATATTAACCGCAGAAGTTAATCTGACAACCATAGCTGTTATCAAAATTTGGATATTGCTACGGATCCAACGGTACTTTTAGCTACCAATAATATCCAGAGCTGTAGGTGCTTTTGCGTATAGAAATATTTGCAATAGATTGTATCCGTAGCTATTTTAATATATGGCTACGGATTAAATCCATAGCCATAGGTTTTAGATCTATTGGTTTAGCACCTACGACGACGATCATGTTACAGATTTAATTCGTAACCATAAGTCTATGGCTACAGATTAAATCCGTAGCTTTTGCCCATTTTTCTGGTAGTGCATTTTTGTCAGCGTTTTCAGTCAGACAAAGTCCTGCTTGGTACAAAAATCTACTTCCTTTGAAATAAAAGAAAATAGAAGGAATTAACTGTTAGGTTTCTGTTAAACTAGTAGCTAGTGCTTAGTTTTTCAAGTCAATGGATGCAGTTGAATTTTTCTTACAAAACAGTTGTCGTCGTAACTAACCAGATTTTAAGGTGACGTGGTCAGCTCTGGTCCAAACCGGTCTAACCACCTATTCCAGTCTGGGTGTATAAACATTAGGAAGAAACACTCATTTCTAGCCAATCCAGGCATTTTTTTTCCTACCATCTGCTCTCTAACATAGAAACAAACATCTAAGAAGAATTATCTAGAATGAGAATCTTAGGGCTTCATTTAAAAATGAGTTCATCTCATTTTAATTAATTATAATTATTTGTTAGAGATCAGTTTTCTTTTTGGCAAGGTTTAGAAATAATCTAGATCATCAGCAACCATGATCTCTAATACATAATCACGATTAACTAAAGAGATGAGCTTATTTTTAAATAGCACCTAAACAACCCCTTAACCTTCAAATAGATAACTAAGAAATTTAGCAATAGTCTACATCCTAATTTGAATGCTGTTGTGTGTAGAGATTCAAGAGACAACTAGTAGTTCATGTGAACTATGTACAAGATCTGAGACACCGACTTCGTGGGCCAAACTGTAAACATGTCCTAACCCAAAAATCAGGCTTTAACTATGGTCCATGTTTTCGGGCATTTCAATTTAGAAGTCTACCTAAAAATGTTAACAAAAGTTGTGTTGCATGGGGAATCTTTGTTATGCAAAGAATTTGAATTGCCTTGCTTTTCTGGTTAGCAAGTTACACTACAAGACAGAGTACTTTCACCGGCGGCCAAAACCGCCGCTAAAGCCCCAAAACCGCCGGTAATACTGTTTATCGGCGCTAGTCAAGCGCCGCCGGAGGGGTATGTCGCTAAAAGTTTTAGCGGCGCTAAGTGATTTTAGCGGCGCTTTTATATGCGCCGCGGACTGGAAAGTAATTGGCGGGTTGGACCGGCGCTTTTTCTCAAGCGGAGTATTTACGAGAAAGCGCCGCTAGAGTCCTAACAAAGCGCCGCCGTTATTGATTTGAAAAGCCCAAATACCGTCAAATTTTTTTTAAAAAATTATATATAATTCTATTGAAACCAAACAATTTTTTAATATTTGAAACAAAAAATGTTGCAATATAATTAAAATTGAATATTAAACAAAATTTATATTACTACACAAAAAATATATATATAATATTTATTACAATAAAATTGAAAATGGTCTTGAATTATAAATAAATAAACAAATCCTCTATATGGCATACTCTAACGCAGTGGCGTCAAAAGGTCAAGTGCTTGTAAGCTCAAATTTAGGTACAATTGATTAAAATCCCGCACAAGGGAAAAAAAAGAAGTAAATTATCAAGTTCATCTCTTTTGAAAGAATTCTTAGCATCTATGATTTTAAAATAGTGTGAGAGATCTAGCAATCTGTATACCTAACAAATCATGACTATCCTAATCTTACCATTAGAAAACATCGAGTTAGCTCCCATTCCCGAAAGCATCAGTCCAACTGTTTCATATTGAGCCACATTACCAACCATTATCCATAAATTATCGGTACCAAAGAGAGGATTTTAAAATACAATATTCAACAAGATTTCTTTAACAAGATATGTCTACACCCATTTTTTCTTGTGGGATTACAAACATGTTTTTTGACACACATTTTTTCAAAAAGTCCTAATTTATATATGCATATAGAAGGGCGTTTTTAGTACGAACACTATCATGTCAAGAATTGTAACCAGATGATAGCGAGTATAACTAGTTAATGTGGTGTTCTTCCGTAGAATAATCTCTTCTATAGAACAGAGATGTTAAACCACACCAGGAAGTCGAAGTAATTGATTGGAATATAGAGCGCAATAAAAGTATGAAATAATAGCTGAATGAGACTGAAGTGATATATGATTGGTGGCAAATTACAGTTTTGCAGAAAATAAATAAGCCATATATTGTGCATGTTTAATAATTATGCATACTCATTCTCAGTGTTTATTTTGGCTCGGCCACTTCCTCCCCAAAGATCATAAGCAGCCTGCTCATAATACAGTGAACCAATTAATGGAAGTTCTTAGGAAATCCTAAGGATTAAAAAAAAGATGCATCAAAAGTGAACTTGTGTCAGCACGATTTCCATCAAAGATACACATTCAACATTTATAATAGCAAGTTTTAAAAAAAAATACAAACTACAAATGTTAGGATTCTGAAGTTTAAAATCACCATCATCTATCTCAGTTGATCATTATTTATTTTGAAAACAAGAGCACTCAAAAAAAAAAAAAAAACAAGAAACCCAAGATGTATCCAAATCCAAATTACCATGGATGTAGCTGCGCATTATTCTCACGACATGTAAAACAAAACATAGTATTAGTAGGTTAACCATTAGTGATTCAATGTCAACACACGACTGAAGTAAAGGAACGAAGGTATGGCCATATCTCTCAAGAACATATATTCAAAGCGAGAGCACATCGCTGACCTGAAAAGATGTGAGCTAGAATAACTTTCCAATCTCATGGTTGGATTGCGCAAGGCTTGCTAGCAGTATCCGAAATATGCATCTCCTTTTGTCTACGTGCACAAGATCCATGTCAGCCATCATGTGGCCCTATTGTGCACCTGTTGTAACCCAAAAGGAGGCTGTGGCTCATGTGGTGCATCTGATGATTTGACCACCACCTGAGCTTTGGACTACAACACACATGGTATGGTCACTGGATGGAAAGTATGGATCTTGCATGCATCCATGTGGGGGACATGGGCATTTCTCAACAAATAACTTTTAACATTAACAGCTATGAAGATTAATGGCTCTTATCATCACGAGTTTCACGCTGGCGACCTCAGCGCACTTGAAACAACTACGAAAACACCTTATTAATGGACTGAAGTATTTACACCGAGACAATGCATCAACTCTATATCTTCCAACATCGAAAAATGCATCTCGAGTTTAATAAATAACTACGTCAGTCCAAATTATTTGCACACATTAATCTCATGCCTCCTTTACTTCATTTGTGTTGTACACTGGGTCCTTGCAAACATACACAAATTAATACTGAATCACTGCACGTAGCTATTTTAAGCAATCTTCTAATCATGAACTGCAACTTTATTGGAAGTTTCCAAACTTCTGAATAAGGGAAATGTTTTAGATGGAATAGCATAAGATGACACATGCAAGAAAGTAATCCTATCGATGTACACTCAGTCATCAGATTAATTAGCTTTCAAACATTGATCATATGCATGAGGTAATTTGGGCAAACAGAGCTGACTAGGTTGAGTTATGAGTCTATCGATCTAGTAATTTTCAGGCATCCACTAATGTGCATGATTATGAAGCCTTTTGAGTAACACTACCTCCAAGTATAAGAGCATCTATAAGCTTGTTGTAGAACATAATGTACAACATTCCGAGGTGGGGCCCACCTCCAATGCCAAATGATGCACTAGGCACTTCTTCTGAGTTTGATACAGTGAGTTACAATCATTAAAAAGTGAAACCTCTAAATTTCCAATTCTAACAACATGCAGTCATGCATATTCAAGTCATCCCAATTTATTATCAAAGTGTTCAAAATTGCTATCTACCAGTAGAAGGAATCATAGTAAATATTCACCAATGAAAAATTCGAATCCCAACATTTTTATGCGAAACAGGGAGATTACCTTCATGATTATCTCATAAACATCATCTGCAACTAACGGAGTTTTTGCCCTGATCTTTCATTGAAATGACAATACATCTCTTTGATTCTGCACAGATCATCCAATTCCGATTTAAAAAAAAAAAAATTTCAAGCAAAAACAACAAAAGAAAAGTTAAATCAACAAACACTCACGTCTCAGAAAACAATTTCTTCGTGCTCTTATGCAGATTTGAAACAACAATTCTCACTGCAAGTTGAATGAAAATTCAAAAAAGAATCAGGCAAATAAAACCAAGCGCTTCTCTCCAATCTCCAAATCCACAAAACAATAAGAAGGAAAACCTATAGAGGCATAATCGGGGTGGTTTGCAGTCATAGCAGCCGCAGTCTCAGCAGCAAGTTCGTCAAGACTCAAGTACTGACTGGTGGTGACACCCTTGTACATTCCAAGCACATACCTTCTGAGCCACAAGTACAGGATCGCAGTGATTGAGGCTGAGGCCATAGCTTAGCTTCTTCAGATGAGTGGTGATCTTATCAAAGTGGACGGTTTCTGACGGCCGTCTCACTTCACCACATAATCTTCAGATCTCTGGGAAAATATATAGGGTTTGGTGATGAGGAATTTCATCGAATAGGTGGTGAATGGAAGGAGAAATATAAAGAGAGGGGTATATGATAGAGAGAAAGAGACGGTTTCCTGACCGCCAATTTGTGCATGTGATCAGTGCTTCCCATCATGCAAGCAACATCTTCCATACAAGTGGTTACAATGATTCGACTGCCAGCTGCACCAGCTTGGAAGGGAAGTCTCAGCAGCTTCTCCCACTTCTCGCTGTCTTTGCTCCAAACGTCGTCAAGCACCAGGAAGAATTTCTTTGCCTGCAACATACAACATAGGCGATCCTGCAACAGGTCCAAGTCTAATGACTTGCAACCAGTTCCAGTTGCAGACTCTATTATTGATTTCGTAATTCGTTTCACATCGTAATCTTCTGAAACACAAACCCACAATGCTAAAATCACAGGTTATAATTTGCATGTTTTGTTTACGAAGTTAGACTTTAAGCAATCATGACTTTCAGGTGAATAACATCAATCACCAAATAACCAATCATGATTTCCCAAAAACTGAGCAAATGTTGAAAGATAAAGCTATCAGAAATATATCACTCAGAAAGTAACTTACCCGTGCTATCCATTATAAGAACCAAAGCAAAGTATTCCACGAAGAACTGTGTATTGTGTCTCATTGCCTGGCCATAAAGTGTGTGCAATAAAGCATGACCAGTTCGATCGGCAAGACATGCACTGCGATAGGCCTGCCCACCTACAATTGCAACATAGAAGACGGTATAAATCAGGAAATGTTACAGATAACTCGTGAAACTAACTACCCCTATAACAAAGTTGAGTATGTGAACCTTTTCTGAAATTCAGGCTTTGACCGCCAAAAGCACGCTGATATATTTTCCCTTCTTCAGTTCGGGAAAATGGCAACCCATAATTTTCAAGCTCTATGACAGCTTTTGGTGCCTCTCTACACATATACTGGATAGCATCTTGATCGCCTACATAACACAACAACATTCCACTTTAAGAACAGACATAAAACAGTTGCAAGAGGAATTGCATACAAATTGGCCACCATAAAGGGAAAAAAAAAACACACAAAAAACAAAAATCACACTCTCATGACTCCGCCTGTTAACAAGTGGAAAATGTAGAGATGCTCCATTAAGTTTGATTCAAATTACATAACATGTAATAACAATTGTAGTTAAGTAAATACTTAGAAGGCAAAGAATGTGCAGAAGATGTTTATGAAAAGACAATATAAGAGTACATGATACAGTAAAATATTTCTTACCCAAGATTAGGAAGAAAGAAAGAAAAGAAAGAAACAAGAACTGATGCAAGGAAAAAAAAAATGATTTCTCAGTGTAACTCAAATAACAAAGGACTTATAGAACATGCCATGTAAGTGAATGCCAAAGTTGGAAATTTCTATCACTTGAATGTATTACCTAACCAATCGCTTCCTTTGACAGTGTCATACATATGCCACCTCCAATCATCTTCAGTCATATTTCCTAAGGCTGCATTTATACCTCCCTGCAGAGAATCTACTAGCACAAATTAACATGCATTCCCATCAAGATCTAGAATAACAAAAGTTCTAAAAGTTGATATACTCTGAGGCAGCTCTCCTGAAGGAAGAAAGATACACCTAATACTAATTAACCAATCTTCAGAATAACCTAACAGAACAAGACCTGATTATTCTGCAACAGAAAATGGTAATAGAATGAAATAATTTTCTTCTTAGCTTATTCTTTTGGGTGCATGATATTGCAAGCTAGTTTCAATCTCCATAAATCATTAAAAAAGACAAATAATCAATCATTTATACAGCAGAGATGGGGTTAATAAGTGAATGGCAACATGACAGATCTGCAAAGGTCCCATGCAAACCTCTGGATATGCATTTTTCAGTGAAGCACTCATGAGCAGTTTGACATTTAAAAAAATAAAATAAAATTTGAAACATTTGACATAAATTATTTACATGAGCATAAAAATGAGGTATATACCATCATATGATTTTTATTTTTTTTGAAAGAACTGAATATTGTTAAAGCCCAAAGGGCAAAAGAAAAGCACAACAAAAGACAAAATGATGGGATCTACCATCATTTGATATTAACCAATTATCGTTATGCTATAAATCAGTGATAAGCATGATGGTAAAAAATGATAATAAATCAAGGAAATACATTACGGTTTAGATAACTCACCTGCTGCAACTTGTGGTGCCATACCATCTTTCTGCTAGCATGTCACATGTGTAGGACATCCATATATTACACTAGTTTTGGTACCTATCCGTTTATCCCCAAGAGCAACAACCTGCATAATTTGTAACCACATTTTAAATGCCTATGTGAGGTTCCTTGATGAAGCCCCTGAGCTTGTGAAGATTACCCAAGTGTCATGCGGGGAGTACCACTTGGCAGCCATATCAGAAAGTGGCGAGGTGTAAGTGATCTGAAAGGACATTGATAGCTGGAGATTCTACTATTGAGAAACATGTGGATTTTCCGCATTACACAAATAACATTTTTGAAGATTTTAGAAAGATCTTCTAGTAAAAACATCCCAGTTGGTGGATGAGTGAATACAAAGGAAAAGGAGTGCATCTGATCTCACCAGTCTGTGTTTTACATCAGTTTCTTATGTATAGTTAACCCACTGACATCATACTTTTCTGATACCTCTTTTTTTTCCCCCCTTTTGTCATACCCAATTGATGAACATAGGGGAACCATTCACTGGCTTGGTTACTTATCTACAGTTAACCTGGTGATTTGCTAGTGATATACACTTGTGGCCCCTGCTAATTGGCATAAAATTAAAGCGCCAAGCAATCTATTTCTGTACAAATGGCATGCATAAATGAGATCTGAGCCATAATCACTTTGTATCTTTATATGTCGCATGCCTGCAATAAACAAATAGTTCACATGCTGAGGTGTGCATGATAGGTTTTACTCTTATATGATCCTAGCTGTCAATCAGAGGACTCCTTCCTGTTGTATGAGGAACTTTGGTTGGATTTTTCTCTAATAATTTTTTTGAAAGATATTTTGTCTAATATTATATATATATATATATATATATATATATATATATATATATTTGAAAGATATTTTCTCTAATAATTATTTGTATATCTCAAAATTCCTTCAATTGTGGCTAAGGTCACCTGATTGTTTTTCCCGGTTATGGCTCATCCATGACACGGTCCAATGAGATGAACTCGTATCTCATACATGTATGTGGCGTATATAGATATAGAGGGCTGGTAACTATCTTAGATATAGTTTAAAACCAGATCCTTTCCTATTATTTTGTGATACATTTTTATTTACAAGTCCTCATAAATGAAACATTGAGGCAACCTTTCTCTCATAGTTTCATACATTTTATTCTATGGTCAGTATGTACCACTTGCTTGTTAGTTTAGCTTACTAGCTTACCTAGGTTTTCAAGCACCCATAAGTGTTCAAAGCCAACAACATGCTAACCTAGCATGCAGCCATCTTTCCCACCGTCATGTCGTATGTATGGGAAATTTGACTGTCCAAAATATGTCTTCCCAATTTGGATGTATCATGAACTAAAATTTATGATTATTTTATTATTATTATTATTATCCACTATCAGATTGGTGGACATTTATTGGACGGTTAAAATGAAAAATATCCAATGGTCGAGTGAGTGCATGCATCTAAGGTCGAGTGAGTATCATGTACCACCCTCTTCATTTGATCTGAAGAACCAAGAATGGATGTACATGTCATCTAAAACATTGGAGAGATGATTATTCACACCATAATGGATGTCATGTACAATTCATTTCTATAATTTCATGGATCAGAGGTTATAATTGTTCAACCATTCTGATTTTTAGAATGTAGCTTAGTGACCATTTCACAATTTAATTGATTCAGTTTGAGTTAACAGTTTAAAGGCGTACAATTTCGAGTACCTATGTTTCAAGAGTTGTACACAATATCGAATATTAAATAACTACTCTAAATATGATGAGTGGGAATATAGAATGCATTTCAAGCATTTCAAAATGGAATAAGGCAGCCAAGTTCCATGCAAGATACAAAGTGCTTCCACATAAAAAAGCCCAAATACGTTCATACGCAATTTAGTCTATGTCCAAGAAAGTGAAGCATGTTAGAAGTGAATCAGAAGTAAAAATAATTGTACAAAAATTTATGTCATTTGTTTACCATTCAATAGCTAACTTGGTAAGTTCTTTAGGCCTGTTTGGATTGGTAGAAAATAATATTCATCAGAGGAAAGAAAAATGATTTCCTCTTATATGACAGCCCTTTGTTTACTCTTAAGCTAAGATGGGTGAGGAAACCTGGGTTTCATTTCCTCATATTTTTTCGAAACAAGGGAAAATTTCCCCCTTTCTAACAGACATTGTACATGTCAATCTTAAACTACTTGGGGAGTGTTTGGTGTTGATTTTTATATTTCTTGTCTTAGTAATTCTCGGCTTTTGCCAAAAAGAAAAAAAAGAAAAAAGTTGGTTCATACATTTTTGTTGCTTTTTAACATTTTCACCTTTTACTCAAAATTTACTCTAGCTTTTGGCTGAAAATTAGAAAACAAAAAGAATTTAAACAGAAAGGTTGAATTTTCCTAAGCTTCTCTAAAAATCTTGATGTATGAACCAAACATGGGGGAATGAAAAACATAAAGAATTTAAATAAACGTCTAGACGTTTCCTAAGTTTTTTTTTTTCTGAAAACTCCTATGATGAACTAAACAAAAGTTAATCATACCAAATAATGTTAGTAATTAAGAATACATGTAAAAAAAATAATAAAATAAAAAAAATAAAAAATAAAAAAAATCTCACTAAGGGCCTACATGGATAGCAACATGCTAGGTTTACATGCATCCGACTTGAACCCATCTGGTTCAGATTTATGATTGCTCATATCTAGTAAAGCATACAACCATATTGCCCAAATAATGTTCAGTTCAAGTACACTCCATCAAATTTTACACATTGCACAAGTGCACGCCCACAAAAATAAGTACCAGTACAATAATTAATATATAATCTGAATATGTGCTGGTAGGTGTATATGTAGGTTTGGCATTTAGTATTCCCTATATACCTTCTTTCATCTACGTCCAAGTTACAACTACTTAAATGCAAAGAAAACATGCATTTGAAATAACCATATGGTCTTCCAAACAACAATCAGTTCCAAACAGCATACCCAGATCCAAACATGATTAAGGAATTCAGGTTTGAATCCCATTTTCTTTGGATCCAGGTATCGTATTTGAAAACTGTGGTTACTTCAGAACACACATCGATAGTACTATTGAAAAACAAAGAAATATTCAAAGATCTATACTACCCAATACTAACAAAGGATGTGATTGGTCGCTCCACGCACTCTGTTATTGCTCTTGCAGCTTCAAATATAACCATTTCTGTGCATGAAGCACCCTCTAGAAAATCATAAAAAAGGGCCATTGGAGAAGAACTCTTTGGATTAAGAAGTAGTTCTGTTTGGGATGCTTGAGGATCTAAATAAAGGATATCAAATCATCAAAATGACTAGAGAGTCTAAAAAGAAAACAAACCATAGGTTCTATGGACTTTTGTCATGCATGAACCATGCCCTAGAACTGCATGTATTTTCCACAATTTTTCCTTTCTACATTTCCATGCCCTAGAAATCTCAAAAAGAAGGCATAGTTAAAACTCCAAGAAGTTCCAAAGCAGCTCAAGAAACTTTTATGAGTTGCCTCAAATGGGCTGGACACTTTATACCAGCAAAAATCACTGATCCAAAAATTTAATTGGACGAGGAAAACCTAGAAGAAAGAAAAATTCCTCTTTTATTTTGCTTTTTGTTTTTCATTTTTTATTTTAAAGAAAGGTAAAAGAAGATTGAGTGCATGATTACACGTGTGCATCCTGCAAACGTTGGTAGGAACCTACTCCAACCTATCATTGATGAGGCTACGGGGAGTTGATGGCATATGAAGTGTTCAGTGTAGATGTTTTAGGTAGCAAGTCATGGAACTCCCAAAGGAAAAATCAATAACAATATGATATAACATTGAAAAGATGTGTTTGACAAATTGAATTCTTTATCAGAAATGATATGCTGAAAGAGATTTCATAAAGAAAATGCGAGGTGGAGAATAACAGAATCTAACATTGCTCGCCACTTCTATACTTGAAAGTTGGGAATCTTGCTTGCTTGCATTTTGGTTGTCATTGTACTCAACCTGAAATAAATCCCTATGTTAATATCAAATTAGAAGATATAAAAAAGAACAGAAGAAGTGTATTCATTTCTAGGAAAGAAGAAGATCACTAGGAAACAAAAATTGATGTTTCAAGAATCTTAGAGATGAATAATTTGAGCTTTTTAGTAGGTACATGGGGCAGTTGTAAGAAGCAAGAATTAATCTAAATAAGTTATGTAAGCTAATCAAAGTAGGTATTGCACCATTCCCCACCTAGACATGGGAACAACATTCGTCTAAAAGATATAGCCATTTAAGCTAACCTCCAGTGTCATTATCTATAGATGAATAAGTGGATAAACTAAAATATACAAACAATGCACCATCTTTAACACTCATCACAAAAACAAAACCAATTCAGTGCAGCAAAAAGTACTCTGGTTGTCAAAATGAAGGATTGTTTTTCAATTTAAAGATGCAAGCCCTCCTCATCAACTTGTTACCATTGAAGTAAGTTACACTTGTATAATCAGTAGAAACTCGGCATACTCTGTCATTCTTCATCCATAATGTGCAGCTGTAGAACCAACGATTGACATCTGGCAATCCCTACAAAGAAACCACAAGATCCACCATAGAAAAAATTCAAAATAAAAATAAAAATAAAAGTAAAAGAACATAAAATATAGAACTCCAACCAGATCCCCTAGGAAGAAAATCCCACCTGATGATGCTCTTCAAAACTGATCATTTTTCAAAATTCTACGATCAAATGAAATAAAATCAAATTATAAACCAAATAAATGTACAAAAAATGAAGAAGATGAAGAACATGGAAACATATTGAGAGACAAACCTGTCCATCGGTGACAACGACAGAGGAAGGGCTTCCCAAAAGTCGGCAGGGCATTGTCACAACCATAGTTGCCGAGGACTGTACAGGCCGTCTGGATCCTGATCACGAGGTGGATCAAGCTCTCCATTGTCATCATCTCGATAAACCCTAGCCGTAAACTTCCGACCTGAAAACCCTAAAATCTAATTTGAGAGAGAGAGAGAGGAAACAGAGGGAATCGGGGGCTAGAGAGATCTTCGACATCTCATCTGTTGGAAAACCAAAAGGAGTGTTTCAATCTTTTTCTACGGCTGGGATTATCTTGGCATCGTCATTGACAGGTTCGAGTTTTTAAAACTTGAGCTTCCCTGATCTAAAATCAATCACTCTCACTTGTAAATCAATGTTGTTTGAGCTCTCCATCAACTTCTTCTCTGCTGCAATGTCATGTGATCCTCCACAACGGAGCTGATGGGTCCGAAACTGAAAGCGCATTCAGCCTTCGAGATCATTGGAGATCCAAGTAGAGAGGATCCAGCGGTTGGATTTGCACCGTAGAACTTGGGGTTCTAGAGATTTCCAGCCAGAAGCGCTAGAAAACCCATCGTTAGAAATAAGAAGTTGATAGATCGTCCTTCGAAGAATTGCGATGAAAAACCTCCCTCCATTTGAGGTTTTGTTGCAGATATTGATTGGAGAAATAAAGAGGAATGGAGATGAGAATAAGGGTTGAATCGACCTTTTACAAAGAAAAGTGGAGATTTTACCCTAAAAAAGCTAATGAGAGAGAGACAGAGAGAGAGAAGGGGGATTTTTTTTTGGGAAAGTAGGAAATAAGAAATAAGAAATAAGAAATGGGATTCGGGGGTAGTCATTCCCTCCGTTAGGGCAGGCACACTAAAGTGACGGCAAATTCATATCTTCGTTGCAAAGATGTGCCGCTAATCCCCATATTTCTTGTAGTGTTAGTTCAAGGATCAGTCTTCATGATCTGTTTGGAAGCTTAAAGTCGATTTTTGGATTGTGATGGGTGTACTCTCAGGAAGCAGACACAATGCTCAGCTGAGAAGGAAGTTAACTGTCAGTATTGCTTTGGGGATGTGTCTCTGAGTCAATGCAAGCTGTTTATCATACAGAATTAAAAAAAAAAAAAAAATTTTCTTTTTTGTTAATCTTTTTTGTTGGGGTATATGATACGTGAAGCTCCTTTTAGGGCTTGAACCGAAAATTGAAGCATATGCAAGATGAAGATGCAATTTTGGACTACACCAAAGGAAACTGTCTGAATGTAACGCCTATGGCTGAAAATTGTTGAGGGGCTAGAGAAGTTTTGGATCAAGCCGATATTTGAGTTTTCCCTTCATCCATGTCCACGTGACCAAATGAACAGTTAGATGCCATTGTCCTCACTGTTTCCTGTGGTGTGGTCCAGTTAAGCCTTTGATATGCTTCAATTTTTCACTCATGCCCTGAAATGAGCTAGAAAAATGGATGGATGGTGTAGATAAGACATACGTCCATAGTCGGCTCTACATAGTTTATATCCATATGTTTTTTGAGGTCATTTTAAAACATGGGATGAAAAATGGCGTAGATCCAAAACTCAAGTAGGTCACACAGGAGAGTGGTTGAGATAAAAAATTTAGCCACATACAAAAAATATTGGACCTAGTATTATCTACTACATACTAGTAACATACAACTAATATTGGGGCACCATATCATAAGCTACAAGAATTTCATGTCTCCTTAAACATATATATATATATATATATATATATATATATATATATATATATATATATATATATATATATAAGTTCTTTATTTTCATTTACATTCGCAAATATATTCATCATCCATCCAACTATTAACAAGATTTACAAAAAAGTAAAAGATATCCAACCAACTCTTAATAATAATTTGCAACTTAACCTACTGGGAACCGTCATGCATCATAATGTCTTAAGGCAGAGTGGGTTCTGAGGAGTTACAAGTTGACCCTGACGACAACATATAAATGAAGCGATAAAGATATAAATGATTCAAGATTAATTTAAGGTTTTGAGAACTTACATCCACCTTACTCTTACTGTCAAGTAGTCATGATGAAAATGCATCCACACTACAACAAGGGAAAAAAGCAAAAAGCGGGCCTAATGCTTTCGCCCATGATTATATATTAAAAAAAATTAAAAATTAAAAAAATAACAACTTATCTTAGGTCAATTCTAACTACTCAAGTATTGGATCCAACATCCAGAAGTGACTTGGTCGAAGCCTTCTACCAATTCCAACAAAGATAAATAAGTTTTCATATTAGTTGAACTCTCCTACAACTTTATGAGAAAGGAACAGAGACCCATGTGTTGAAAGTAAACTAAGAAAGCATCAATCTTGTCTCTGAGTATATTGGCAGATGATATGAGCTGAACACACATTTAAAATTTGAATGGACTAATCACTTTATGGGTAATTTTGCTAGAAAGAAATTCGAGGATTTTTCAGAACAAAGGCGGGGTCGATTAAAGAAATAGTTGAGCACATTTTTAGATGGTTGATATCCTGGTTAAAAGCCAATGCAACCCTCATCAAGATTCCATCTTCTGAGTTTGTATCCAATTTCGAGGAGGTTCATCATAGTCGGCTTAAAGTTCAGACGGTGTTAACCAGATGGTCCAATCCAGGTTGGGCTGTCATTGGAGCGGTCCATGATCATTCTGGGTTCCACATTACTGAAGCTCGGGGCCTATTGGAGTAAGAGGATGGCAAGGCAGTCATTCTCCTCCAAGCAGTCAAGATGATTGTATCTTACATCCTGCAATTGTTGAAGGAGACTCATAATGCTATTGGTTGGGCTTTATCTAAGAGATATCCGTGGAATCTATCAGACCTGATAGAAGAAGCTCTTGACCTCTCTAGAGGCAAGGAGATTTCCTTTCAACATGTTCCTATTGCATCTGCTTTCCTGCTGTTTTTCTGTCTTTCTCATGGATTGGCCTGTTTGTATTTGGCTGGAGTTTCTTAGTTTTGTTTAATAAATCACAGATTACCTTTCCAAAAAAAAATAAATCATGATCAGAATGGCACATGTGGCACACATTAATTCAGGACAAATTGTCCAAAATTGTGGGACCCACAGTAGATCAGCAACAGTCCAAATGTAAGATTAACCAAACAATCCTAACATTTAGTTAATAGGTTTGTTGAATTTGGACAGTTGACCATATGAATTAGTTCAAGCTATGCCAAACTTAACTAATATATCGAACTAGACGAATCTGAGCTAAAACTAGGGCAATCAAAAAAACAAACGAAATGAACCTACCCCAATGAATTGAAGAATAAAGTATCAAACTGTGAACTATGAATTCAAACATGAATCAGTTGAATTGTGATCGAGGTAACTATGAGTAAACGAGTATGCTGAGACCCAAGAATAGAGTTTTGTGAATTCAAACCTTCATCCTTCAACATTCTTTCCTTCTACAAATCAAGGGTGTTCTGATCTTATTCCGCTTTGATTTATTTGCAAGTTGCTTGTGGAGATTCTAGGGTCACTTCTTAATTTCGTTTTAAGTTATGGGCACAACTTCAACGCACATAGGCTCACCAAGAGCCATGAGCCCATTATCTCTCACCATTTGAAGATGGTTGGTGGAAATCTAGCAGCATTTCAAATTTCAAAATTTTCAGAAGTCTATTTTGAAATGCGTGTTAAGATTTCTTTTTTTTTTTTCTTTTTTTTTTTAAAATTTTTTTTTTTTTAATTTTATTTTATATGCAAAACTGAAGCAAGACAGAACAAACAAGAGTTTAGCTGCACAACAACTAGCACAAACAGCAACAGCAAAGTATTACGTAAGCATAACAGCCTTGCTGGTTGATACGATATGGGCCGTATTGGCTATGGCCCTCATATCAACAAATATGGCCTTGTAATACCGAAACTTTGGGCCGGGGGGGGGGGGGTTGCCTTTGTGGTCGTGTATTGGCTTTTAACAGCATATCGGTTCTTTTTTCATAATGGACTGATTCGCCCCATATCATGTTAACAGCCGTAAACCATTTTTTAAGGAACACAGAGATTAACCCTGATGGCACCCACTTTTGCAAGCTGGTCAGCAAAGTATTAGCTACCCTCCACATTTGAGAAATCCACATGGTGCAGAATGAAAATGCCGCATGTTAAGATTCACACCACCAATTTATTCATGGTGGAAGATATGAGCATGACTATTGGTGAACACTTAGCAATTTGTTCGCTCATGATATTGTACTTTTTCCATTTTTTTTCTTTTTTGCAAGATTTATACTTTTTTAAGTTTTAACTGCTCATTAATGTGAAACTTTACCATGGACCACAACAGATCATAAAATTTTTGTCATTCTACCATTTAAAAGTTGGCCCCAATTTTCTGGGAGAAAGGCTACGATGATGATGATGATGATGACAACGTCTATATGCTTCCTCCTGTCAAAACCCGACTTCCAATAGCTAAAATAGTCTCCAAATCAACTATCGAATCAGAAGAATGTGTCAACATAAGATTGTATAGCATCAACCAGTTCCAGATTGCAAACAGAATCACAACAATGCACATATCACATCATCACATATTCAATATATTAAGGAAAAGAGAACCTAATTCCAGCTCTGTTAAATGTTTAGCAGTTCAATTCATGCCAAGGATTTGCTACATCTGGTATAGTTTCCAATGAGAAACATCCAACATATTGATGAAATGAGAACCTAATTCTAGCTCTGATGAATGTTAAACAATCACTACAAGAAAACTGGCCTTTACCGGCGGTCAGAACCGCCGGCAAAGGCCCAAAAAACCGCCAGAAAATCATATGCCCACGGTCAGCTAACAGCCGGTAATGCCTCGGTCGGTAAAGGCTTTACCGGCGGTCAGGACTTTTACTGACGATTGTGCTGGACGCCGCTAAGTTTTTGCTACACTACCGGAATATTGGGTAAAAGCTACGGATAAAATCCGTAGCTAAATATGAGTAGTCCCACAGTGCGACCGTAGCTATTGGTATCGTAGCTGTTTAAATCATTACTACGGATTTTATCAGTAGCTATAGGGATCATATATCAGTAGCTATAGGGGTCATATACACCGACAATTCATAGCAATAGAGGAAATCTTTCTTTAAAAAAAAATAATAATAATAAAAGAGGTCAGATATGCATGCTCACGCTGAACAAAAAAAAAAAGAACAATAAAAGATGTCAGATATGCACGCTCATCTTTGGACCAAAAAAAAAAAAAAACACACAACAAAGATATAGAATGCGCACAACCTCGGCTGCAAAATTTTCTACCCAGTGCCACTGTCACTTTGAATTGTGTTTTTGATTTGTGCTCTGCTTCTTTGCTCCTGCCTCCTAGTTTGTTCATACCTGCTAACATTTTGAAGAAATGATGTGGGGTGGTGATACAAAACCAAAACAAAATTCATGCAACCATGATAAAACAATTAAGCCTTGTGTGATTGAATGATCCCATATATCTTTGTCGAGTTCATTGATTTGTGTGACCGTGCAACTAGTAATTCAATGTGGGGTGGCAAATGGAAAAATTGAATGTAAGTTGGTGAATCAGATCATGAACTTGAAAAAATCGATCAATACAATTTAACATTGTAAGTCATGAAAAATTTCCCCTGTACTTCAATAAGTCAAAATTTTGATCCCTATAATTTTCCTCACACATAAAGCATATAAAAGGTAAGGACCTTAAGTAATGTGGAAAAGGGGAAAAGCATAGTAGAAGCATAGTAGTTATTTCAATACTAACAGTTTCAATAGCAGTGAAAGGGATATGTTGGATTGCTTCCAAAAGCTAAAGCAGAACCAAACAGACCAATTACTCTGTTCAAGATAAATTTCGATATTGGAAATGGAAGAATCTCTATTGCAGTCCAATGCAATTGTGACAGATGTTCCTCTCGTGATCTTTGCACCCACAAACTTCTTTGATCTCATGGTATAGACGGTCCTAGAACAACAATCGGAATTAGAAACATATAAAGCGAAAAGGTTAATATGAAGAGATGATTGATTCTACCGAGAGAGCTACCCGATTCTTGGGGTTGGGCTCTAGTGACCCTAAAATAAGGTTTTAAATATCGATAACAAGCTTCAATCAACGATATGATACAAATTTCACATCCGCCTATATCGCCCTCTAACTGCCCCTTCAAATGGTGATATACTTTGCCACCCATCTTCATGCAGGTCCATAGCTAAAATTTCTGCATATTAATATTTGTCATATTATCTCATATTAAGTCAGCCCCATGTCTGGCTAAAGATCCACAAGAGAGAGAAGCATACTAGATTAACTCAACCAATAGCTATTAAAAACACAAATGAATCTCTAAAAATATTAAGTCAGCCCCATGTCTGGCTAAAGATCCACATTTGTGTATTGTTTTCGATAGACATTCGCCTATCCATGGTTTTTTTTTTTTTTTTTGTCCTTTATAATTATTCAAGCCAGATAAGCTCTAGTTGATTATATGGAGTTATTATGTGCTTTGATTGGTTAGAGAGGACTCTAATTCAAGATTTTGCTGATGTTGCTCCAAGTGGGTAGAGAAGGAGATTCCGACAGCCAGAACACACAAGTTGACTCTGCGCATCTGAGGAGTGAGGAAAGTCTTTTTGAATGAAATGCATCAAGCTTAATATCTACATGACCGAGGCTACATATAACTGAATTCCAAGAAAATCAACTAAAGTAGCATGCATAAGCATGGAGGAGCTGAAAATAAGGGATAACCGTATATTTTGTGGTTTTGCTACCTCAATCGATGAAATCATACACATACAGAAGCAAAAATCTCTAAAGCATCCCTTACCCAAGTTAGAGAGCTCTAAGGTGATTCAAAATTCCCGGTTAGAGAATCTCATCATATTTCTTAACTTACGCAAAGGGTACCATTTGGATTGATGCCAACCCGAGTGAACAAAAGCAATACATCTCTTTTTTTTTCCTACCCTATCAAAAGCCAAAATTGGTGGTGTCTACAGACGGTGTGCCTTTTATAGTGTTGAATCTGAAAATGTGTGTTTTGAGCAGAAAATCAAGAATTCAAAATTCTAATTTTCACTATGACTTCAAAATTATCAATTTGACTATGATTTTTTATTTAAAAAAAAAAAAAAAAAAAACCTTTCCATCCCAAACAACACCATTGCTTGTCAAATTCCTTCAATACAGGGGCCTAATTACATCCCTCAAACATAATCAGCTGCTTGAAAACCACATCTCTGAATTTAAGGTAGTAAAGCTTGTTATCCATTACCAAGAACAAGGATAATTTCCATGAAAAATGAGAAAATTTCCAAACAAGCTGTACACAAACACCAAAAATCGAGTGGTTAAATGCTTGCACAAGTATATTCATGATTTTTTCAGAGATTTTCTTATATATAGACAGTCTTTTACTTGAAAATTGTGGTACGAATAGAACAAATCAAGATAGTGTGAACGAATAGAGATGATAGTAAAGACCATAATCCAAAATTGAAGCAAATAGAAGGAAATCCAAGCTAGCATCTTGTAAGAAATTTGATTGAACATACCGTTTGGTGGTGTAAAAGGCACCGGAGGTGTCGGATATGGGGCGAGAGGAACTGGCATTGCTTACCCGACACGGGTTTCCTTGCTCCTCACTATTCTATGAAACTGAAGTCTCAAGAAAGCCAAGGAAAAGCCTCATCTTCCATTCCCATCACTCTGTAAAAAGAAGAACTATAACATCTCAGATTTTCCTTTTCAAGAACAGGATTGAAAAAAAAAAACCGACAAAAACATAAAAAATCCCAACATTGACATCAAAATTTCCAACAAAAAGCGTTGGACGAGTTTAGACATCAAATACACATAAGCACTGTATTAAGCAATGAAATCAATAATTGAATTGCAGATGAGAGAACAACAGATTCTTTCCAGATAATTCCACAAAAGTGTATTAAGAGAATATCATAACAAATCCAAAAGCAAACACCCACATCAAAGCGGATAGAATAAAGCTCGATTCCGAAACCCATAAACCAGACGTACCTCGAAACACTTGATAATGGCAAAAACAAAGAGTGAAAAGAAATGAAATCGAGTTGTTGGCGGCAGCAAATACCTTCAAAGTTGCGGATGATGAAGTGCAGAGAGAGAGAGAGAGAGAGAGAGAGAGAGAGAGAGAGAGAGAGAGAGAGAATGTTAGTAGCAAAAGAGGACCTCCAAAACCTTAAAGAGCTGATGAAGGTGTTCAGATCTAGTAACCATAAGAAAACATTGTACTTTAAATGGTTGATTTAACGTTCATTGCTATCAGCAAGAGCTACCTCCCAATGATGGATTCATTTGTTGCAGAAAATGTCCCTAATATCATACATGAGATCTACCAACAGTAGTACTATTGAAAAAACAATGATGGGTAGCATGTGTACATTGAATGTGGACAACATGCCAATTTTTGAACTTTTCATTTCTTTCATACAAGTGCAGCACCTGACCTCCAGGCTGGCTTGGTATTTTGGGCCATAGTTGTGCCCACCAGATGAATTGCCTGGATTTCACACACACCAGATTGGCACATGCATTGAGACTGATGGTTACACTCAGAGTAGCAATAGCATTTCGCAAACAGAATGCTAAAGAACGAACTTGAGAAGTACAGTTATCACCATCCACTTCATCTATGTAAATCAAAGTCCTAGAATCATGGGTAAATCAAGAAACCTCTTATGTTTCCATCTCCAAAGATCTTGACTCTGTCTCTTGGAGGTGTATTAAGACCAGTTGTGCAAGTGATGGAAGTAAATATCTTGTGAAGAAGTTGCAGGAGATGTAGGTGTATGGAATACCTTCCTTTCCTATAACACGTCGGATCGTTGATTTCTTTGCATAGAAGCCATAGTCAAGGTCGGGAATTCGGGCTTTATCAGGATCTGCTCCAAATTCTGATGGAATGAACCTCTACAACCAATGATAGAAGCCACATGTATGAAATGTTTATATTATAACACAAAATTGAGCTCAAGTAATTCCATGATTTGAAGGACAGACCTGATGCCGAATCCACAAATTGCCCATTGGTTAGCAGATTGGGTGTGCTCTACTTGAGCAGTGGTGTTATCAAGTCTTAACCGTAATGGCGGTGCCAAATCTATGGACGATTCTAGCATTTACTGCATGAAGTTTATATTATAACACAAAATTCTATAAATAGAAATGCATGTGTGACTGGATTGGAAATCCAAAAGAGACATGATTACATGCTTAGAACTCAAAACAATAGAAAAACAAGTATGTATAATAAATTGGTTAGTGCAAGCACCCTACAAAAGACTTGAGTCACACTGATGTACTAGCTTCTGATCACTTTGAACAAATTAAAAATTAAAAATTAAAAAATTCTTGCAGGAGAATTCTCAATTTTCACTCATCAAATGATAATTTCACAAGACTCAAATTCTCGAGAAGAATAAAGAAGAGGAATGACAAAATAGTTGGTTGAGAGGATGAATTGAAAGATGAAAATGCTTTACTTCTCTTCATATACTCGCTTGAAACTTGGGGCTATATCAACTCCATCCATCTGTCAAATTATTTTAGGACATAAAGCCTAAGTATGAGGCATATTGAAACTCAAGCAGGGTACACCACAAGGAAAAAGTAGGAATGAAAACACCTACCGTTGAGAAGTTCTTGAGGGCCACGTAAGTTTTAAATGTTCATAGGAGAAGTACCTGTAGAAAATAAATAAATAAAAGGAAAAAACAAAACAGGAATTTGACAGATGAAGTTAACTCTTGTGCCATGAATCCTACAGCAGGAAGAGTTACAATGGACAGATGCATTAGGTAGTGTCACCTTTAATCCATAGTTGCTGCATTAATATGGCAGATGCTTCCTCAATGGCAAAGGCCTATGGGAGGAGGTTTTCTAATTTTTTAGAAGAGATGTTCTAGAATGGGCATCCAAGATAAAGAATGTCAAAGATTGTAAAGTTTTGTCTTTGTTTAAGATGTAAGTTGGGGTTGTATTCTTTTCCGCTCTGACAATTGTATTAGTGGCTTTTCAATGAAATTGCATTACTCTTCAAAAAAAAAAAAAAAAAAAAAAAAAAAAAAATTTGCAGAGAAGCACCTATTGCTTAGGCAAAAGTAAAAGTTTTGAAGTCTCTCTTTTTAAGCAAAAATAAAATTTGCAGAGAAGCACCTATTGCTTGCATTTTGGCTGTCATTGTACTCAACCTGAAATAAAACTCTATGTTAATATCAAATTAGAAGATATAAAAAAGAACAAAAGAAGTTTATTCATTTCTAGTAAAGAAGACGATCACTAGGAAACAAAAATTGATGTTTCGAGAATCTTAAAGATGAATAGTTTTAGCTTTTTAGTAGGTACATGGGGCAGTTGTAGGAAGCAAGAATTAATCTAAATAAGTTATGTGAGCTAATCAAAGCAAGCATTGCATCATTCCCCACTTTTTTCTTTCTTTTTTTTTTTTTTTTTTTTTTTTTTTTTTTCTTTTTTTTTTGGAAAGAGAGATTTGAAGGAGATTTACTTGCATTACTTGCATTGAAGGAGATTTCGATCCTCCAATGTCCAATGCTCTGAGCTATCCTTGTACCATTTGAACAGAGTAATTGAAGGAGATCTGAGGCCTATGTTGAAGTTTTCCCTTGAATGCCTATAAGAAAATTAGATATATATCAATACAAAGGCATGTTCTTTCCACTTTGGAAAGTACATTTTGGGTGTTCCTTTGACTACAAGAGGACTACTCTTTCATACAAAGCCTTGTAAGACCAAAGTCAAAATCTTTGGTATAAGATCCCGATCGAGCAATACATTGGTGGCTTTGATGTCTCTATGAACAATTTTCAGTTTCCATTCTTCATGGAGATAAGCTAGACCTCTTGCAATACCAACACAAATCTTGTGCCTTGTTGGCCAATCAAGCTGCAATTGATATTCTTTTGGGCCTATAAATCATTTAGGATTTTATTTTTATTTTTTTTATTATTTTTTTATTTATTTATTTTTAAGGTATAGATTCGCCCCACTTGTTATGGGCCACTATGAAAATTTCATATTGATGGAAGGATTCTAAGATTCTAAACAACAGCACCTATTTTATAACCATTTGTGATGTACAATTTGCGTATGCAGCATATCCTGAACAATGTACATGTTTAGCATTTGCACAATCATTTGCAGCTAGGAACTTAAAGATCATGGGATTATCCACGTTATAGTTAAAATGATGTGCCTTATCTTTATGAAAAATTGTTACCCAATTAGTACATGGAATTCTGATATGCCCAAGGATTTCTTTATTCTTTTAGTTTGTGATAGATAATCACAAACTTCATTAAGGAGTAAAAGAATATCCAAAGCAAAGTGCATATCCCCAATAAAAAGAGAATCTTACGAGTTACAACTTTAGTTAGGGTGTTGGCAATCTTCTTAGCTTCTCTGCTTGCATAAGCAAAAGAAAGGTTTGGTCTAGAAGCTTTCTCTTGATTCTCATTCAAAGAAACATCAAGTATCCTAGTATGGGAAAGAATATTAGTCATGTGAGTAATTGGAATATTGATTTTTTCCCCTTTCTTTCCTTTTTATTGATTTGCATTGATGCTAGACAAAGGATGCTAGACAAAGACTGTAACTTGCAAAAAGAAGAAAATAAATAACTCAGTTTACGAAAAATGCTTAAATGTTCGATGCTAATGGTTTTGAATTTGTTTTTATTTGAAAAGAACATCTCTAAAAAATAACTCCCAAGTCATGTGATTTTCTTTGTAAATTTTTCTCCTGTTACAATCAGCAACATACATCTTTAACCAAAAAAGTTATCTAGGAACTCTGATTTTTACCATAGGGTGCACAACTTCTAGAATAATCTGATCTCTGAATATGAATTAGGTGACATCATTTCTATTAAAGACCATTAGGTTGCACATATATAGTAACAAGCAGAGCCTAGGATTTCAAAATTGTTTTAAAAGCATACATTTCATGGAGATTCATATATATTTTCATGGAAATCCATCTTAAAAGTCATTTGGATCATTCAAATTTTAGGATTACGTGTGCAGTTAAAGATTTCAAAAACATACACTTAATGTTGAAATTCACACACATTTTATGAAAATCGATCATAAAACTCAAAATCAAGCTGCAAACAAAAGGAAACAGATATAGCCTTAAATTCAAATTCCTGCCATGTTGGAACTCCCAATTCACACAGCAAATACGGCCCTTTTGATCATTTCTTTGCATGTACCTGCAGTAGCATTCAAGTAATGTCCTTGATTTCACTGTTTTAGCCTGCGCTTTAAAATCTGTCTGCAGAAAAAGGGATTTGTAGATGTTAAGGGGTTGCTAGACCGGACCTTTTTGTCGTGATTTGGTCCAAATCCAAACAATGGTGCATTCCAGTCCAACCATGACATGTCACTGCAAAAACAAAAAACCCAAACCACTTAAATGGAAAGAAATGCCTCAGGTTGTTCACAAAGGGGGGAAAACAGTCAATATCCAACGCACCTTGTCCATTAAATTTAGTGAAGGCCACAAATCAAAGTCATCACACTCCAAAATCCAGCCCTATTTCTCATAACAGAATAAACAGGAGGAAAAAATGAATCTCACCATGTATGGTCAACGAACAAAATGTTTTCCTGTTGGCTATATGCCATTTTAATCATCCAGTTGCATGCCAAAAGTCTAATAAAATCTGGATAATATAATGTCTGGTTAAAGTACTATAGTTTTCGATGAAAAAATATCACCTAAAAGTGAAATTTGCTTGAGGATTTTAAGATAGAAATTACATTTTTTTTCTGTTCACTCGTCAAGACAAGACTCAAAGAACTTGGATTGATTCGTTCGGTCTTAAGTTGAGTCGTGACTTGCCTGGCCGAGTGAGGTATTAAATTGGCAATGGTAACAAAGACGGAGAGAGACATTGGAAGAATTGTTATTCCTTTACAGTGCTCGCACATAGATTGGAATCCTTGAACCAGCTGAATGTGAGCCGAGTTTCGAGTGGTTTAGGAATAGAATTTACAAGAACCATTCTGAACTTAGACGACTGCCTCCTATAAGGCTTAGATGATGATGATGATGATGAAGGTTAAAAGAAGAAAAAAAAAAAACAATAATAAAAGATGTCAGATATGCATGCTCATGTTGGACAAAAAAAAAAAAAAACAAAGACATAGAACTGCACAACCTCTACATGAAAACTTTACGCCAGGTGCCATCAAGTCACTTTGAATTGTGTTTTTGATTTGTGCTCCTGAAACATGAAGTGAAGAGAAAGATCACATACAATAGAGAAATGAATTTTATTCCTAAGAAAGAACCCAAATAAAAGAGAAAGGAGCATCACCTTTGTAACTTTGCAAGTCCGATTTACATTGATTAGTTTCATATCAAAACCACGCCATTATTCGAGAAAAAAAAAATAGAAGTTCTCAAGAAGAATGAAGTCCGATTTACACAGCCAGTGAAAAGAATAATTCTTTCAAGCATTTGTTTACATGTGCAAGGAAATTACAACAATAGAGAGGCCAAGTACTCTGTGCCCTCAAAAGGAGTTTGAAAGACAAAATACTGCTTGAAAAACATATTGAATACCTTAGATTAAAAAAAACTTTACATCAATGCCCATAACTAACATTTCAATCAGAAGGCAGATTACATATAGCAGAGGTGCGATTGTTAATTCATGAAATGGAGGGAGATAAGAAATATAAGGGCACATTCACATGCATTAAAGAGCCTCTGCAGAAATCCATTTACATGGAAACACCATATTTCTTGTCAGGTCATTAGCACCAGCAATTCATGCATCTTTGTGCAACTGACTAATTGAAGAGCCACAATGGTGGCCACACATTGGAAGAGATTTTGTCCATGGATGGTTATCGATATGAGAGTTGTGAAGAGTTGTGGATTGACTAGCCACTAATGCATAGATTGACCATTAACAATGCACATCATCTGCACTCAGCTAATTAAAAAAAAAAAAAAAGATAGGATCAATCTTTTATTAAACTTACAGAGATGAAGATAGGATCTCAAACATCTATTATTAAAAGAAAGGCATAATAAAATCTGATAAATCAATTTTAGGGGCATTAATCTCAATAATAACTAAGTAAAGAAATGGTAGGACATGTCTCAAACCTAAGAAAACGCATCCTCCATAAAGTCCAAGTTTCATAGTGAAGAAAAAAGACTCTAATAGCCACATATCCTCTCTTTTATATGGGATTTGCAGTTTTATTCCACAAAGCAACAATGTTAAATATAACAATATGAAGGTCTTTTCTTACTTGTTCCACTCTACTACCATTTTCACACCCACTCCAGCCATGACTATTTTAACTGCTGCTGCATCAACATCCACCTCTCATATTGTGCATGAGATGGCAAACCTCATATAAAAAAATGCCAATTACTGAAAATCCAAAAACACAATGTAATACACTATTACTCACTGTCAATGGACCATGCCCAAAAATGGTTACAGTCTCTCACTCTGGAAGAGCCTGGCTCATCCTCAATCTGCAATGGATCCCACAAAATCAATATTGTGGATCAACGATAATGAGCCCCCCGTGTACGAAATGGGTACATCAAGATACTAACTACCATTTTAAATTCTAATGCATTGGGACTATCCTCCAATTTCTCACTTCCCACGAAGGACAATATGCTAAAATTTATAAAGAAATGACAAATGGGCCACACGTACCAATAGAAGAACCATCACATTACAGATTTGATTAAAACATGGATAAAACTGAGTTGGATACATTTAAGCCATCAAGCAAACACGTTAAATGCAGTAACCAAGGCCTACTATTGCAAAGTTATATGGAAATCTTGATCACTGTATACCTCTAGAAGATCAATCCAATCCCTTAGACAGAAAACTAGAAGATTATGGCCAGAAATCAAAACAAATCAAATCAAAATCCCTGGTGCCTCTAAAATCCTTAGGTCAAGACAAGCAGAAATCGGTAAATCAAACTGGCTCTTTGATGGAATCTTTATATGCAGACAACTCTAAAGAAAGAAAGAAAAAATAGTCGGAAAAAAAAATAAAAGAAAAAAAAGTAAACAATACCTGCACAAGGAAATCAGACCTGAAGCCCAATACCTGCACAAGGAAATCAATATCCAAGCAATCTTCAAATTGAACCAACAAAGTAACAAAATATGCCTAACTCAAAGAAACCCAAAAAAATTGGACCAACAAATCAGCGAAGATGCAGACCAAACCTGTCATGAGACCAATACCAAAAGACAAAATACACCACCTAGGCCAATACAAAAATAGAAGATATCCAACCAACTCTGTATAATAACTTGCAACTTAACCTACTGGGAACTGTCATGCATCGTAATGTCTTACGGCAGAGCGGGTTCTGAGGAGTTACAAGTTAGTCATTTAGGAAAGTATATAAATGACGCAACAAAATATAAATTAAGCATATCAAATCCATTAAATTAAGTGCCTTTATAGGTATAAGCATAAAATAAGATTAACAAACGAAAACAAAAAACATTGCGTCTCTCATTTAAACTCAGCGGGCAGATCTGGTAGTTCTACACTAAGACCCTTGGGTTAAAGTGAAAGCGGGCTCCAAAGGAGCTACTGCTCGGAGAGCACAGCTAGAGGTGTTACCTCTTCTACGAAACGGGCTATTGTTCTAAAGAAATTTAAACTAAATTTACAAGCCAAAACATTCAAACAGAATATCAAAGAACTAACAAAATATTCAAATGCAATCAAGATAAGGAATAAGGATAAGACCACAAAAGTACTAAAGAGAGTCAGCTATAAAATTTACAGAGCTTGTAACAGTGTGAAAAAATGACAGGCCAAGTCTCAGCCATTGTATTTATCAAATATTTTATTGCAATTAAGCACTTAAAATGTGCTTCTTTATCTTTATTGAGACCACTAATCATGTTTGTCATGATGGAAATTAGAATTTTTTGGAAGAAGAGATTATAAGATTTCTAGGATTGGGGGCTTCTTTATTCTAACTAGGAAGTCAAATGATAGGAGTCCTAAAAGGGTCATTAAAGGCTGATTCAGAGATGACTTCTTCTTGGTGTATTCCCCGAAAATTTCGAGAAACAATGGAATGGTGGATCACATTTATCCACGTATAGCCATGTGATAAATGTAATTCTTTGGTAAAGGGCTATCGAAACCAATGGCCAACATTTAACAATAAATCGGCTATAATGCCCAAATCACTACATATCGATGGCGGATGTAGTCTTATTTTCTTCTCCGAAACCATTACCCAAATCAAACAAAGAATGTAACAATTTATACGCCTAATACTTACAAATGCCATTTTCCTTCCAAACAATTTCTAAATCCAACTGAAGCAACAAAATGTGACAAAAGGAAAATGGATCTCTCCTTTGACAGCAAGTTCCAAATCAAATAGAAAGAGTCTGAAATGCTAAATTGACTGTGCAAGTAACAGAACCTGTCATTTTTTTCCTTCTTCTATGATGGTATTTTCTCCATCCATTCCCAAATCAAACTAGATATGCATAAGAAGAAAAAAAGAAAAAAAATGAGAATTTCTCTAGAAAATATTACCAAGGTCACATGGCAATGCATGAAAGGTAATCTCCTTTCGAAATTTCGATAATGAAATGTTAAAGTATGTGTATTTTGCTTATTGGTTGCTTTCAGTTTCTCGTCTTCATCACTCAACCTTCTCAAGATCCTGTAAGGAAATGAATTCTACCATTGATAGCAGTTCCTATTAAGGTTTCTAACGACGGGTGTTCTAGAAGAGATGAAAAGCAAGCTGATGCATGATTGAACCCACTTACCAAAGATAAAACAATTTGTAAGACTACGTGCCATGCTTCAATAAATGAAAATCAAATTGTAGAAAAACTTATTGTTTCTCTGTTTTTTTTATCATTCACTTTTAAACACTAGTTGTATCTATGGTCAGACGGTTAGCATTGTTTGATCTGATCAATGTAGTACCTCACTACCACAATTTATGAATTATTCATAGTCTGCAAAATGCATGGAATTCAAATTTATTTGCATGTAGAATCAAAACATAAAGAAATTTCCTCGATACAATGAGTAAAAATTACATGGCTATATAATTTCGACAGACAAAAGCCACGTTCTGATCTTTATACTTACTCTTTGCTTTCCCAGAATAGGGGTAGTTCACTGTAAAGCATTCTGCAACCCTACAAAAAAGGCAAGAAATTTTAGATTCATGTATTTATATCATTTCTTAGCAAAGAAAGTGGCGTTCCCAAAAATACAAAATGCAAGTTAGAAGGATGCGTAAGCTCACTGATCTTTTTCTGTATATGGAAAGCTAGCCACCAAATTATTGTTGGTGAAAAGAGAGGAACGTCCATTAAAGAATAAGATAATGAAAAGGAAAGTATATACCAAAACCTATCTCTACTAGATACACTGGCCAGTCCATCATCAAAGGGCCACCAGGGAATATTGTAGTTAACACCAAAACCTCCAAATCGACAGTCAAAACCCTAAAAATCAAGAAAACATGAATAAATAACCATCGAATCCTCCAAATCGGCCATCAAAACCCTATAAATAAACAAAATATGAACAAATAAACATCAAATCTACCAAATCAGCTACCAAAACCACCTGAAATTCCCAATTTCAAAAATCCTCAAGATCCCCAAAATTCTAAAATCCCCAAATCCCTGATTTGTAATATCAGAATATCCCCAATTAGGGAATCGACACTACAAATCCCTAATTAGGGATTCGAAACTCAAAAATTTCCAATACACAAATCATTGCACAATGTTACTTGAAGGATTAAAAAAATGCCAAAAAATGCCCAAATTGATATGAATAGAGAGAGAGAGAAAGAGAGATACCTGATGGTGCAGCAGAATGCTCCTTGATGTGCGGTAGATCGAGCGGAAAGAGAGATACATGATGTTGCATAAGCAGAGGGCCGAGGAGAGAGAGAGAGAGAGAGAGAGAGAGAGAGAGAGAGAGAGGACTAGGGTTTTGAGAGAGAGAGAGAGAGATCGGGATAGAGAGAGTGAAAGGGAGAGGGAGAGTGACCGGAGAGGGAAAGGGACAGGGAGAGGGAGAGGGCTGGAGACGGAGAAGCAAAAGCAGAGAGAGGGGTCGGCAGAGAGAGGGAGCGCGCGCGAGAGGAAAGGTTAGGTTTTTTTTTTCTTTTTCTTTTATATATACAAGTGACCTAGCGAGTACTGCTAATTAAACCGGACAAGGTAAAGGGTCAGCCCATTGGTCGGATAAGGCCTTTTTTCTTGTAGTGAATTCACTTCACAACAAGGTAATGACTACATTTGGTATATAGTTTCCAACAAGAAACAAATTGCCTGTTACATTTCCAACAAGGGAATGACTACATTTGGGCCCACTGTAAAGTCCATATGACATCCACTGTCCATTGGGTTTTCTAGCTCATCTTAGATCATGAGTCCCACAAGTGTGTATCTTCCATCGAAACCGGTTATTAAATGTAACTGACCAAGATGAAGTAAAAAGTACCAAAAAGGAAGAAGAAGATCAACTGGATCCAAATATCAAATTAAAGGGCCACGTCGTATGAACTTAGAGGTTTAGGAGCCATTTTACATGGTTCTCATTGGTGTGGCCCATCAGAGCTTTTACCTGGATTGAAATAAAGGTACCTGATGGACTGAGTGCATTGACACATAAAAGATAAATTGGGAGGAGAGACAGGGAATCCAGATAGAGAGAAATTGGGTCCCCCAACACACACACATCAAAGATGGTGTGGGGTGTTTAAATAACACATTATGCTTGACTAAGCATGTGGAGATGGATTAATTATCACTTTCTGATTGATTAGGGTTCTCAATGGGCCGGACATAAGCCTGGCAAAAATCAGAATTTTTAATAGGCCTGGGTCGAACAGTTGAAAATCAGGGCGAATCTGCATCAGTAGGACTCCACAAATTGCTAAATCCCCGATTCGAGGTCCACATTCAAATCTGTAAGCCCTAAAATCCCCAAATCTCTAAATGAGGGTCCACATCGAATCAGGAATCCCCAAATTGCTAAATCCCTAAATCCCTAAATCGGTATTGAGATTGAGAGAGATTGAGAGAGAGAGAGAGAGAGAGAGAGAGATACCTCATGGTCATGAATGAGCTAGCCTTCAACCGAGCTTCAGAGAGAGAGAGAGAGAGAGAGAGAGAGAGAGAGAGAGAGAGAGAGAGAGAGAGGGGGTGCGTGGGTAGGGCGTTCGACAACGATAGATTTATGGTGGAGAGATCAAAGAGAGAGCAAGAAAGAGACAGAGACAGAGACAGAGAGAGAGGAGGGAGAGGGTGGGAGAGAGACACACAGGGAGAGAGAGAGAGAGAGAGATTGGAGACTGCCGCGGATTAGGGCATAGTCTCTAACGCGGTTTAGATACTGACGTCACCAAGTTCTATGGACCCCACTATGATGTACAGTTATATCTACACCGTCCATCCATTTTTAGATATCAATTTAGGGTAAGAACCAAAGAATGAGGCAAAATCGGAGTTTGTAGTGGATCCCACCAAAGAAAACAGTGGGGATAGTGATTCCCACCGTTGAAACTATCCTAAGGCCCATCATAATGTTTATTTGATATTCAACTCGTTCAAAAGTTTAAAAAAGACATGAAATAAAGGAAAACACAAATATCAGCTTGATCTAAAACTTCTGTGGCCTATAGAAATTTTTAATGGTGGGCATCACTGTCCCACTATTTTCTGTGCTAAGTCAACTAGAGCTTTGGATTTAACTCATTCTTTGGATATTGCCCTAAAATGATCTCTCCAAATGAATGGAAGGTGTGGATACAAAATATACATCATGGTGGGGCCCACAGAACTTGCTGACATCACTTCAGTAGCTAGTTTCGCTACTCCCCGTAACACTAACCCCATGGCTGTTGGTCGGTGCTCCGTGGGCCCCACCATGATATATGTATTTCATTCATTACATTCATCCATTTTTGAAGATAATTTTAGGGATTTATTCCAAAAATGAGAGGTATATAAATCTCAGGTGGACCACACCACATGAAAACAATAGTGATTGGATATCCATCATTAAAATCCTCCTAATGCCCATTGTACTGTTTATTTGACTTCCAATCTGTTTATTAGGTCATACAAGCCTAGATTAAGGGGAAAAACAAAAATCATCTCGATCCAAAACTTTTATGGCCCCCAAAATGTTTTTAATGGTTGACACTCATTCAACACCGTTTCCTGTAATGTGGTCCATTTCAGATTGGGATATACCTCATTTTTGGTCTCATGTCGTAAGATGATCTTTAAAAATAGATGGACTGCATGGATGAAACACATACATCATGGTGGGGCCCACAGACCACCGACCACCAGCCATTGGCTGGTGTCAAGGGGAATAGCTAATCTGTTCCCCTTATTTGTGGTGTTGTCCATTTAATCTTTAGATATGATTCATTTTTTGGATAATTCTCTAAAATGATCTTGAAAAATGGATGAACGATGTGGGCTGATCCCAAATTTTCGGTAAATCCAAAACTCAAGTGGACCATGCCAAACGAAATAGTGCGGAATAATGATTTCCACTGTTGATACCTTCCTTGGGCCCACAGTAATGTTTATTTACCATCCAACCTGTTCATAATATCAAAAAGATATGAATGAAGAGAAAACAAAAACTTCAGCTTGATCCAAAACTTCTATGGCCTCTAAGAATTTTTCAATGGTAGAGGTTCAATCACACTATTTCCTATGGTGTGGCCCACTTGAGCTTTGGATATGCTTCCTTTTTTTGTTTTTTAGACCTCAAATTATCTGTTAACATGGATGAATGGAGTGGATAAAATAAAAAAATAATGGTGGACCCCACAAAGTTTACTTTGGTAAGGGTAATGAGTAATTCACCAAAATGTAGTGGAGAAGGCTTTCCTTAAAACATTCATAATCATATATTGGCCCTGCCTAAATGTGATTCACATATCCAACCCGCTCATTATGTGTGTCCCACTTGGATGAGGGGTCAGACCAAGTATCAGCCGCATCCAAAACTCATGTGGGCCCCACCAAGTGCTTTGATATTTTTTAGGACATCTCACATGGTTTTAGATGGTATGGCCCACTTGAGTTTCGTATACGGATGATTTTTGAGATATCTCATAACCTAAAGGGGATACATCAAATGCACGGTGTTGATGTTCAACACACATCATGATGGGCCCCACAAAACTTACTAACATCAATTCTTAGGTTCTCACGCGGTCGATAAGTTGGGTAATAATTTTGACCAGAATATTTGGCCCATTTTACTTGTTTGGTCCATTCCTTCTATTCTACTGATCAATACCCTCAATTTGACTAGTTACTCACCTCGATCAGGATACATATGAGAAAGATGTTGGGCATACAAGATTAATCAACAATTTGAGTGAAATTTGATTTAAACATATGAAGTTATTTACTCTTCAATCTGGACTGATTAGATTGTCCAAAAATGGTTAAAGGTTCAATTAGTGGATGTGCCTAATAATTTAGTAAAAAAATATTATTTTTTTCACAGATAAATTTCAATTTCAACTTTTTTATTTTTCGTTTCAAAATGTTTGTTTTTAGTTTAAGTATTCATTTTTTTAATATCGTTTTATTTTAAAATTTTCAATTCTTTCGAACTTCTCCATTTTTTAAAGCATTTTTTTCAAACTAGTCAATTTTTATCGAACTTCTCAATTTTATTTTATTTTTCAAAATACAAACTCTCCTTTTCTTTTTCAAAATATTTTCATTTTTCAACATTGTCAAAAATTTCACATTTTTTATGATGTTTTTAATTTTCTTTTTCAGGATATTATTTTTTTCTCGAAATCAAATTCTTTTTTTCAAAATTATCAACTTTATTCAATATCCTTTTACCCCCCACAAAATAGATTTTTATTAAATCACATTTTTTTCTTTCAAAATCTCAATTTTTCTCAAACATTGTTAAAATTTTTAAACTTCTCAATATTCTTTTTTCATGTGATATTAAAAATCATTTAACTATTAGTTTTAAATTTATATATATATATATATATATATATATATATATATATATATATATAATCCACTCATTTGATATAAAAACAAAATAAATTTTATTTTTTTCGCATTCAATCAATTGTTAAAAAATAATCCAAGATACAAATATGTACAACTGAAATTCTATTAAAAACAATTCTTAGACTACAAAAAGACATAATTTTCCACCATATTATTTTAAAAAATGAAAAAACTAAATGTTGTAGGCAAAAGTCCTTCTATGATGGACCATGATCCGTCGCAAAAGTAACTAAAATCGTCGCGAATTGTTATTTTGGGCTGGAATTTGCAACTGTTCATGTTCCGTCGCAAAATCAAAATTTTCGTCACCAATTTACGACGGATTTAGTCCATTGCCAATTTACAACGGACCACAATCGGTTGTAAATCAGTCATAAATCAAATTTTAGCGACTGAATTTGGTCCTTCGCAAAATTCCGCGACAACCGGATTTTCGAGAAAGACAGGATTGGTGACAGACCTTTTCCATTAGCGACAGATTAAATCCGTCGTTAAACCAAGTGATTTTTGTAAATCCATCGCAAATTCGCAATTTTGGGGTAGTGATAATGGATGATCACATTAATGGTTGGCCCCTAATGATGAATAACTCACATCATGGTGGGCCCTGCATGATCGACGACCTAGATCAAAGGAGCAGTCAACATAATGAACAATCCATATAAAAAGTTAGCTCTCATATAAACAGTGAATGTGAAGGTGGACTAAACAAACTTGAGGGATAAATATATACTTACGTGATATTAAAACTAAAACATGATTTCCAACTTTTAGCTGACAAGTATGTTGTTTACCAGACAAGTTAATCTATTGATCAAGTAGATATGAAGATAAGGTACTTAAGGCATAAGTAGTTTATCTAAATTAACTTACCATCCAAACACCCTTTAAAAGTAACTTATTTGTTAAAAGCTACTTATCTCAACAAATTTGTTTTTTCTTTTACCTTTTCGACATTACTTTCTTCTCTCTCTCTCTCTCTCTCTCTCTCTCTCTCTCTCTCTCTCTCTCTCTCTCTCTCTCTCTCTCTCTCTCTCTCTGAAAGTCCATATCAAAGGAGGTTGTCTCTCATAGTCCATATCAAGGGAAGCCCCATATGATGGATTGTTCACATTGAAGGTGGGGCTCACACAATGGACGGTTCACATCAAAGGTGAGCCCAATATGATGGTTGACCCCATAATAATGTGGACCCACATAATGGATGGTCCACGTCAAAGGTCAACCCATAATGATAAATAACCCACCTACAAAGCAGCCCGGTATGATGGATGGGCCACTTTAAAGGTGGGGCCTACATGATGGACAATTCATATTAAAGGCATGCTCTACATGATGGGAAGTGGACATTAAAGTTAGGCCCCACATGATGATGGTACATATCATGGTTGCCCCACATGATTGACGATCTACATCAAAGGTAAGCCCTTAATTATGAATGGCCCACATCCAAGGTGAGCTCAACATGATGGGCAACCCACATTGAAGGTGGGGCACAAATAATGGACAACGCATATTAAAGGTGGGCTTTACATGATAGGTAATTAATAATGGTGGGCCCCTGTCACGCCCCAGACTCGGTAACCGGACTCACAAGGAACCCGATGACCGGTTCTGGCCGCAACAGCCTCCGTAGTACCCCATTCTCGGCTCCTGAGGCAGGTTCCAATCCTGGGATCCTACAAGGAGGATTTTCATAACAGTATAATCATTACCAATACGAGCATACCCAAGATCACAGCAAGTACATCTGGAAGTAACAAAAGATACATATCACAAAATTCACTAAGAATTTGAACTTTTACAAGCTTATATCAGGTCCGAAATGACATACATAAGATAATGGGAAAAGAGAGAAAAGAGTCAGCAACACTGGAGTCCTCAAGCTCAACTCTACTCCACGCTCTGCTGCTACGATGCACACTTTAGGATCTCCGCACGCATCAATCGTACATAAGCTTATAGAAAGCTTAGAGGGTGGTGAAAGTGTGTGACAATAGTGCTCAGAAGAAGATAGAGAATGCAGAAGGGAGTCATGATCAATACCAATACCACTAGCCTTGCCAAGGCTATCATGAATGCAAGAAACTATACCAAGGCAGTACGATCATGCAGGAAGCCATAACAAGGCTATATAATGCAATGAGTACTATGATGCAATAAGTACTGTAATGTCATGAGTACTGTAATGCGATGAGCACTGTAATGCAATGAGTACTGTAATGCAATATGAGGCTTACACAGCTGATGCAAATGCAATGCGAAGTAATGTTAGTGCTCATATCCAATCCACATATCAAATACATTTCCATCATAAGGAAATCACCAGGGTCCATTACACTGCTGGATGACTGCTGCTCTACAGACCCCGCACAGTCAAACGAGCGTAAGAGACCTCACTACCCTGCCTGCGGACAACCAATCACCGTGAAGGCTGAAGGTAGTGGACCCATTCACGAGCTGGTCAGACTCAGCCTAGCAATGCCCCCTTACGTCAGGCGAGTAAGGCCACACCCCTATCCAACCGACTACACGACAGTGGGAGTCGCGGCCTAATGGTATAAGGCCCTCATGCGCTCATATATACCACCCGGTCACACCGTTGGAGCAGATCCTGGTACCACGGAAGTTTTGGGAATTTCACCCATGGGCATCCTATGCACCCGGTATGCTCAAGTAATATTTTCGGTGTCCAAACATGGCCATCCATGATGTATCTGTGGAGGCTACAACCCTGATGAAGCAAGGGCGATAATGCTCATATGCTATGCAATGTCAGATACATGAATCACACAATCAACCATGCATCAATCCCAAGCATCCAACGTGCTCAAGAGGGGATACTACGTCCCTCGGGGAAGGTATCATGCAATGCCCAATATGACCACACACACAGTGTCAACCAAGCATACAATGATGCACATGGTCATGAGGATGAATTTAATCACACTATAGGGCGATACACAATGTATATTACATTCCTCCTATCCAAGAAGGAACCAAGACCAGGTACTTGACAATATCCTTAAGGAATCCAACTTCTAGTGGGGGCCCATTTACCTGGGGTAGCCCACGAACTAAGTATATAAGCTACGGGTCTAAGTAATGTGGAAATGAGCCTAACAAGAGTCTAAGATGAGTATCTAATCACATTTAGATACAATCGGGCCTAGATGGGTCCATAATGGGGACATTTAACCACCATTCCCCAAGAAGCATCTCAACCACGAACTATATGGATACAAGGCTCAAGGCCCTACATTCAAGATAAGAACATAGGTAACCACATACATACATTCCTCATAATAGGCCATAAAAAGATACAATACCACTTTTAACAACATGGGCCCTAAAAGAGAAATTAAGGCCCAAGGCTCAATTCTCAATGGCCATAGAATCCATGCATTAAGTTGGACTTGGTGGGCAGCCTGCATACACAATATACGGCCCAAAATAAGTTTAAGTTTGGATGATGAAATGGGCCCAACTACATCAGCCCAATAACTAGCGATTTAAGTGGGCAACCAAGAGCCCAATACTATCCTTACCTCAGCCCACAAGTCCATCAAAATGGTGGAAGTCAGCCCAATATATGGTTAGGCCAAGCTAGGATGTCCTATCCCACTCTGGGCCCATGGGATGTCCCAAAAATCTGATCTAAGATGGGGGGTCCTCATGTGATCACTAAAGGTGACCCAAAATTGCATTTATTAAGCCCAAAGATTATAAGAAAACATAAGCATGCAACACGCACACAAGTTCTCAATATGATGGGTCCCATGTCCAATAAAGTTTCAACCATAACAATGTACATTTAAGGCCCCTTAATAAACGTTCGGCCTACTCTGCTTCCTGGGCTTGCGAAAGCCCAAAAATTAGTCAAATAAGTGGGAATGATCTCATGAAGGCCAACAATATTTATAGGGGGCCCCACCAGATGGAGAGTGTGTATACATCAAGAAAAGATCAAGTGGGCCTGCTATTGGATTGTGAATCCAGTAGCAACCCAAGGCAGAAAGTGCCTCCATGATCGGGTGATCCAAGGCTTGGACGGCCTGGACCACATGCATTAAGGTAGGTTCCACATACATACACATTGAGCCTTAAACAAATGGCCTAGGGTCTATGGTGGGCCTTTAACCATCCATAGAGAAACCTATGGGCCTACCTTAGGATCACCCAGGAGGACATCCAACCTCAACTGGTTCCCAAGAGGTAGCCCGCCACTACTCATATAATGTAAGGTCTAAAGCCCAAGCAATGCATGGCCTAATGGGCCATACACCAAGCCCAACTCATAGGCTATATAGTAGGCCCTCAAGTAAGGTTTGGGCCCAACCACAAAGGTCATAATTCCACATATTGTGGTGAGCTTCATGGGCAGCCCAGTAATTCATTTACATGGGCAAGTTTCACATTTAACACAAGTGAGTTGGGCCTCACTTTTGGCCCAAGTACAGGGTCAGTTTAGTGGGCAGCCAAGGGCCCAACTTCTTCTGTATTATTGCCCCTAAGCCCATCACAATAGATAGGAGACTATAGGCCCAAGATCAATGGGCCTATCCAAAAGAACTGAGTCCACAAGGCCTACTTGCTAACACAAACATGCATATAATATATCACATAATGGGCCCAAAAGAAATGGCCCAAACAAAAGCCATCCAATTCATACATTATGGTGGACTTGAGGGCAGCCCGTAAATCCAAGAATACACATGGGCAAGGCCTATACTGACAGTGTGGGCCTTGCCATACCAGCCCAAAGATTTAGCAAAGTCCTCCACAATATACATTTATGTGGGCATTGCAAGTCAGCCCACAATTAAGCACTTCATGAGGGCATCAAGGCTAATAAATGCACATGATCAACTTGTAGATGACCCATTGGGCCCATGAATCAATAAGGTCAGCCCTTGCACAATCTTGGGCTCAAGGGATAGGTTTCCAGCTCATAGGGCCTATAAAACTATTAAAAATTCTGGTTAAGGCTAACCCACAACCACCACAAAGGTGGGCCTCAAGAGGGCACTCATTAAGCCCAAAATGTCTAACAAATGAGGGCAAAGAGTGTGTGCAACACTCCCTTAAATCTGGTGGGCCGCCACGGCTCCAAAAGATCAACTATGCACAAATTTGGGCCCCTTGCTGGAATTCCAGCCCACCCACTTCCTGGGCCTGCTGGAGTCCAGAAATTTATTTAATTTAAATGGGTTACTGACCCATGGTGACCCACACATATCACAGTGGGTCCCACCAGATAAGAAGGGGATATACAACACTTACTTCAAGTGGGCCATGCCATTAGAATGCAGTGCCCAAGCAGCCAAGGTAGGGGCATGCCATGGTGGTTAGTCATTTGGGCCTGGGTATTTGGCCCAAAACTGACCCAACTTACCGGTCATACCACGGTCAGTCCAGGGCCCTGATGGCCCTGAAAATTTGCAAGATTGTCCTTCCATAGGTAGACCACAACCCCACAAAATTTCAGAATTTTTGGACATTTAGAAATAATTTAATTAATTCGAATAACACAAGCTGTTCAGAAAATCGGACTGGCTTGGACGTCCCAACGTGGTGGGCCAGTCCGGGCCTTGCCACGGTATGCACATGGGTCCATTAGACTTGAAATTTGGTAGGTAGTTTCTACCATGAGTTTACTACCTCTCTGTAAATTTTTATAATTTTTGGATACTCAAAAGTATTTTAATTAATTTAAAGAATACAATCTATACAGGGTGAAATACTGCTGGAATATAACTGTCCTGAATTTGGGCCATCAAATGGGTGGGTTCTGGGCCTCCAAAATTCTTGAAATTTAGACCTAAGGTCCCTCCTCAAGCCCACAACAAGGTGGAACCAAGAAATATGGCCCACCTTCTAAGAAAATATTTTTTTAAAATTTATTTTTATGGAACTATGCTGCTGGACTGCATAGCAGAAATTTCTGGCAGCCTACTATATTGGCCCACCCATTTGGATGCCCAAATGGGGTCCATTGGCCCTAAAATTTTTCAGATAGGCCCTACCATGGGTGGGACACCTCTCTACAAAATTTTAGAATTTTTGAGATAGTAAAAGTATTTTATTTAACTCCTACAATTTATGGACAGCAAGGTATTTCAAAAACATTCTGCTGCTGAAACAATGCTGCTGCCCTTGATTTGTGCACCCCATTAGAGTGGGTCCAGGTCTGCCAAATTTTAAGAAAATGTAGGACAAACATCCCTACACAAGTATACAACAAGGTGGGGCCCACAAAGGTAGCCCACCATTTCAGAAACAGACTGATAATTATGTTTGTACAACAAGCACAGTTGCTAGACAGTCCAGAAAATCTGGACTATCCACCCTCCTTGGCCCACTCTTTTGGGTGATCAAACAGGGACAGATGAGGGTAAAATTTGGGAAACATCTAGGTGAGATCCCCACCTTTAAGAGGTATATATCAAATGGGACCAAACACCCCACCAATCATCTACAAAGCTGAGCAGCTCAAAAATCTGTCCAGATGGCTTTAGGACAGCAACATAATACTGAATTTAAAATAATTATAATCACTATAAAAATAGGAAATTAATCCATGGAAATTGTGGTATGGACCACCTCAGTGGGCCCAACAAACATCTAGACCATACCCCCTCCATGAAACCCATTGCATGTACCCAAAATGGAGCAAATAGAGTGTCAATGTCCAAGGAATAGACAGCCATGGGCGTCCACTTTGCTTGGACGGTTTGGATATTCCGAGGCCACTAAGTGGGCCATACACATCAGGAAATCAAGAATAGAATAATAGAAAATAAAAATAATCCAGCCATAAGAAAGGAAAATGACATGCATCAAAGGAAAATGCTATGATGGGGTCCATGGAGAATGGCCCCATCCATGGATCATGCATGCAAGGAAAAAGGGCCATTAGCCTCAACCATGGAGACATGAGGGACCTCTATCACCACTTGATGGGTCCCACAAGCTCCTAAGAAAGAAATGAAGAAAGATCTAAGAGCACCCACCTAGATCAACGTTGAAACTTACATCACCATCATCTAGAGGCTCCAAGCAACATGGATCAATGGTTAAGATCAAGTGAGAAGGGTTAGATGAGAAGGTATTTTAGGGAGAAGGGGCTGGAGAAAATGGAGGAATTGCTGGAGAAGAAGAGAAGAGAGAGAGAGAGAAATGAGAGGGAAAGAGAGGGAAAAGCCTTTTAAAGGAAGTAATCATAACCTATGGTGACAATAACAATGTTGCTAGGGTAGGTTAGGTGTGGGTAGTGTTTAGGGTGGGTAGTGTTTATTCCATGCAATAGTGTAGTGTGTGTGTGTGTGGTGTGCATGGAAAATTGTGCCATGGAGGAGTGGGGTCCACATACATTTGTACAAAAAGTGGGCCACATGATGAAATGCTCATAACTTGAGATGTACACGTCGGATTAACGCATGGGACGCGGAGTTAGAATCGCGGCGCCGATACGGACAAGATGACATGTGTCTCGGGTCAATCCGTGTCGGGTCTATGTGACTAAACTTAAGAATGACCACAACATAATCCAAGAGTCGCGAGTCGCCGGGATTCGATCGGTAAGACCGCGGGACCAAAATGAACGAAATACACACTTATACACACATATGCACACATGAGAACTCAGGTCGGGTCTCACAGCCCCACATAATGGATGATTCACATCAAGGTGGGGCCTACATGATAGATGGTCCACATCATAGGTTAGCATAATGATGAATGACCCATTTCTAAGGTGGCCCTACACGATGGATGATGCATATCAAAAGTAGTCTCCACTTAATGGGTGGTGGATATTGAAGATGGGCCCCACATGATGGACAACAACATTGATGGTGGGCCCCACATGATGGATAACCAACATCAAAGGTGGGCCCTACTTAATGGACAATGGACATTAAAGGTTGGCTCCTAGTAATGAATGACCCATATCCAAGGTGCGCTCTGCATGGTGGACAACCCACTCAAAGGTGGGGCCCACACAATAAATAATCCACATTGAAGGTTGGCCCCACATGATGGGCAGTGGATGTGAGGGGAACCAAATATACTTAATGGATAAATACTTATGATGTTGGAAACCAAACATGTTTTTCTACTTTTTGGATGATAAATATGTTATTGACCAAACATTAATCAACTTATGGCACCAAATACCCCCTAAGGGCCTATTTGGATACCACTAAATAAGTTTTTTTTTTTTTTGAAAAAAAAAAAAAAAAAAAACTTATGTTAAGTTAATAAGCTAGTTTTCTTAGTTAAGTTATATTGGTTAATCAAATTAAATAAGTAGCTTCTTAAATAAAGTAATTTCTTTTCTTAAGTTATTTTTTATTGCTTTTTAACCGATGAAAAGTAATTTAAACCACTAGTGAGGAGTGCTCTCTAATGGTGATAAATGGATGTACCATGTTGGGAAATCCACTCGTGATATTTTTGTGAAATCCACCTTATTAATTGTTTTATTCAACTCATTTTAGGAGGTGGGCCCAAATATGAAGTAGATCCAACACTAAGTAGTGGTATTTAATGTGCACTATTGAAACGACAACTGTTGAACTTGGACCTTCAAATGCTTGCACACAGAGAAGACAAAGGAGACCCTGGCTGCAGCAGGGGACCCTCCGATGCCTAAGTCAGGTAGGGAATTTGGGTATTGTAGAGAGTAATGTTTTTAGGCCTAGATTGTGCATACCTCTCACCAATAGGGATGCTTTTTTATAGTTGGGAGAGGGCAGTGGTGTAGATTGCGATCTTTCTACTTGGTAAGAACGTATTGTAGAAGGATTCGTGTCCCGAACTTGTCATGGATATCTTCTGAGATCTTCGGCTGAGATCTCAGACAAATCTCTCTAATAAGATCTGAGTGGTCAGAATTAGAAGAAACATGTAATAGAAGATCGAGGCCGACCAAGGTATCCAAGGTGGACTATGTAGCCGTCTCGAGGAGTAGTTCGCTGACCTGGACTCTCTAACAAGCCATAGCCGAGCTTGCCCTTAATATTGAGTGAATTACTGACCTACTGAGCTAACATCATATCCGAGCATAGAGACCGATCTCTCTTCTTTAGTAAGACACAAGATAAAATTCGAGATGACCATCCTCTTCATTTTGTCATTCGGTGCTGGGGCTCTTCCTCAAGCCTTCTGAGCAAGGCATGCTAAGGCCTCACATGGGATCGTGCCTCAGAAGCTCTTTTAGAAGATTCAAATGTTGACTTGGGCACTGACACAGTCTTGGTGGAGCTCGCAGTCATATAATCGAAACACAAGTGTCACTCTCTAGCCATTTAGGATCTCCTTAGTCATGATTGGTACTGGTCGACCATGTGACCCATTATGGACATCCAAGCTGACTTTGTACATCTGTCCAACTCATTTTCACCCATAACAACACCCATTTTTGTGTGACCCACCATGATATTTCTGACAATCCAACTCGTCCACTAGTATTTCCAACTGACTTTAATCAGTGGGCCTTGTTAGTGCACTGATTCGTGCATCTTATTTATCAATCACGTGAGTCCTTGTGTCATGTAGTCGGTTGAGCCTTTAGAAGCTGAAGACTAAAGACACAAAAATACAAGAACATCAAGGAGCAAAGAACAGGTAAATGAGGTGCCTTGGTGACAGTACCCGTGACTCAAAACAAACCTTGAACTTGTAAATGATTTTATCTTAATAGGCAAACCTTGTTGATTATCTCTTAGGCCTTAGAAACCTAATTAGAATATGATAAGTAAGGATAGAAGATGTGCAAAGCTACTATGAAAACATTCGACCAAAATAAAACTTTTCGAATGTTACTCGATCCCATCAAACTGACCTCGAGGGGTATTCAATGGAATCAAAGATCCCCTCACAACATCGAACAAAGAGTTTTTTCCAGTAAAAAATTATTATTTTATCTTATTTACTCGATTACATCGAGGTCTCCTTAGAAGGCATCAAACAAGTAACTCAGATATGTCTGGCAAGAAATATATCTTATTATCTGATTTTCTCGATGGCATCGAGGTACCCTTCGAGGGCATGGAATGTCACCTTGATGACATCGAAGACCTTTTGAACTCGAACTTCTTATAAAGGGCATTCGATTCTTAGGCATTGTTATAGGTTTTTGGTGCAATAGAAGCTTACGTGATTTAATGATCATATCCCTCATCCCAAGCCTCTAAACTAATGAGTTCTAAGTCATCATTCTTGACATTAACACTCTAATGAGGATTCCAACCTCTACTTCAAAGATGTGTTGGAACTCCTCCATTTTCTAGAGATTAGACTCAACCTATATAGGCATACCATTATCTAAATCCTTTAGAAGACCCATCTAAGTGAATCCCTTAGGAAATACAACTTTCCATTAGTTGTAGGAGATTTAACCAATCTCTCATCACCTTGGTCACCTCAAAGGAGTACTACATGCAAGGTATTTGATATTGAAGTTGGAGCCTTAACAAAGTATCAACATCATGATCGGGGGAGCAAAGGGGAGCTAATTGAAGCACGGGAGAGCATCGATCAAGCAACCCGAGATGACACTGCAAAAGGGGCTTGATCTAATGATTGAAATTTATGAACCTCGACATAAAATTGAAACTTTTGATTGCCTAGTATGCCTTATGTTCCAGCTCTATAGGCAAGTAGCAAGCTTTTCTATAGAAGAGTATAAAGGGAAACATTCCAATAGGGGTTTTATAAGTTGTACAGTTGTTTCGACAAGAAAATAAATGTATTTGATTTGGGGGATTTATTCAATGATAACAAAGAAAGAATAAGAGAACATTGATCACATTTATTCTGAGTTCATTTACATCCTCAGATTTCCTTGATTCTGAAAACAAAGCATAATCAATCAAAATCAGATAAGATAGTCTGATAGAAATTTCGGCAGCATTCCAACGCCATTTCGGTCATCTCCTAGATACTTAGGAGGAATTGCTGAATTGATCAACTAATCTCCAATGAGATAGGAACTTCGGCAGCACTCCGACGCTATTTCGGTCATCTTCTAGATACTTAGGAGGAATTGTTGAATTGATCAGCTAATCTCCAATGAGATAGGAATTTTGACAACACTCCGGTGCTATTTTGGTCATCTCCTAGATACTTAAGAGGAATGTTGATCTAATCAGCCAGTCTTTAATGAGTTGGGGTTGTGCGGGTCGCACAACACTTTCCTATCGTTACACGGGTCACATAATCGTTGTGCGGGTCGCACAACACTTTCCGGCCGTTGCGCGGGTCGTACAACCGTTGCGTGGGTCACACAATACTTTCCTTCAGTTGTGCGGGTCGCACAACAGCTTCCTGCCGTTCCGCGGGTCGCACAACAACTTCCTGCTATTCCGCGGGTCGCGCTGTCAAGCTTCTGCCATTCCAGTAGGTCGCGAGAATGACTTCTTCTTTGTTCAAGTCATCTGCAACCTACCTCTCTCTCTCCTCACCTCTTCTTCTCCATTTCTCTTCCAACTGATCCAAATGATCCAACCCTTCAAATGAATCAGTGAGGGGTATTTATAGGCCCCACCACTCTTAGAAAGTGGTGATCACCACCACTTATCCCTTAACATTTGGACATCTTCCTCTCTTCAACCATGATGTCCACCAAACCCCCTCTTAAATGGTGGTGTACAGCCCCTCTTTACTAAAATGACACCTGTGCATGCTTTATTACCAAAATACCCTTTCTAATCCCTTTTATTGAAATACCTAAACTACCCTTGTACACTGACTTTTACCAAAATACCTAAACTACCCCTGGACATGGATTTTTACCAAAATACACCCGACATGGATTTTTACCAAAATACCCCCGACATGGATTTTTACCAAAATACCCCGGACATGGAATTCTCTGACCACTGCAATAAGATTTTTTTTGTGCCTCAACAACGGTATACCCATAATGCATTGGTTAATTGAATTGACCAATCTTTACGATCGAGGTTTACCATTTTCTCCAAAATTTGTTTAATTTTCCTATTAGAAATCTCAGCTTGACCGCTTGTCTACAAGTGATAGGGAGCACTCACTTTGTACGATATGCCATATTTTTTAATTAATGTCACGAATGGCCTATTACAAAAGTGGGTTCCACCATCAATGATAATAATTCGAGGCATTTTGAATCGAGAAAGGATGTTTTCTTTTTAGGAATTTAATGAGCGTGCCATGGCCATTATTTCGGCATAGGATCGCTTCGACCCATTTACTAACATAGTCCATTACAAGTAATATGTAGAGATTTTTGAATATTGGGGGAATGGTTCGAGCAATCGATGCCCCAGCAATCAAATGCTTAAATAGTAAGAATGGGGTTCAAAGACATCATATTTTTACAGGAATGTCCACCCAACTTTTGACAACACTCGCAAGCTTTACAAAAATCGTTAGCGTCTTTGAACAAAGTGGGCCAATAAAAGCCACATTGTAAATTTTTTGTTGTGGTCTTCTTAACCTAAAAATGGCCACCACAAGCATGTGAATAATAGAAGGAGATTACACTTTGATGTTCATCATCGGGCATGCATATCCTTATGATTTGATCTAGGAAATACTTGAATAGATATGGATCATCCCAAATGTAGTTGCGCACCTTGGTGAAGAATTTCTTTTTATCTTTCTTTGTATAATGTGTCAGCATAATACCTGTGTTTGAGCATAAAAATCAGTAAAAAAAAAGGTTATGAAATATGTCCAAATAAGAAAGGGAAGAAAAGTAATTTATAAGTCGAATAGAAGTGTTGCGCGCACAACAGACAGTCAACACATGACCCATTACGCGGCATGTAACAACACTTTTGTTGCACTCAGTGGGCCATGCAGTACGATATTCGAGGCTTCACATGCATGAAATGCCTATAAATACCCCTTTACCCCTCTCATTTCATTCATTCGCAAGTCCAGAGCTCCAGAGAATTTTGAAAAAATACCTCAAGTATCTTACTGGATGAGGAGGAGAAGAAAGAAGTGCAAGGAGGGGTCCCCAGTTGCGCAGGTGCTCCTGTTGTGCGGGCAATGTTCTCAAGAAGAACAAATATTTCAATCTTTTTCCTTATGATCAGAGTCTTTGAAAATTCATCATTTCCTTGGATTGTCATCTCAGATAGGTCAATTGGGAAGGAAAGGGTCTTCAGGAGATTCTTAAATCTGCATAACACATCTTCTATCAAAAGGTGGTCGTTGCAAGCTGGAATGCTGCCGAAATCATTATTCAGATTATAACATATAATTTCATTTCATTATTTGTACCTTATATTGGAATCAAGGGAAATATGAGGGTATAAATGAATTACATAATTAATAAAATATTTGATGATGATTGTTCTCTTTTTTTTCTTTGTTATTATTGAATGATAATTCCCTATCAAAATACATTTGTTTCTTGTCGAAACAACATGTAGGAAAGATAATTGGCAATGTCAGCATACCAAGGTATTTGGGAGACTTTAAAGAGTTGCTCATCAGAGAGCATATCATCAATGGGTGTCATCTCCATGGAATCAAATAGGAAAATCCATGAGAGATGGTCAGCCACTACGTTTTCTACTCCCTTCTTACCACAGATTTCTAAATTGAACTCTTGGAGTAGAACGATCCATCTTAGCAAATGAGGGTTAGCATCCTTCTTATAAAGAAGGTGCTTCAATGCCATATGGTTGGTAAAAATAATGATTTTGTATCCTATCAAGTAGGACCTAAACTTGTCCAGGGCGAACATTATGGCTAGGAGGTCCTTTCTGAAGTAGAGTAGTTCACCTAGGCAAGGTTTAGAGTTTTATTCACATAGTAAATGACATAGGTCTTCTTTTCCTTTCTCTGGCATAACACTGCCCTAATCGCATAGTCACTTACATCACACATATTTTAAAAGGTACACTCCAATTGGGTGGTTGCATGATGTGAGAACTTGTCAACATGCCTCTGAGCTTGGTGAAAGCTTTTTAGCATTCCTCACTCTACTCAAAGGGAGTTTCCTTTTAAAGAAGGTTACATAAAGGATGAGAGATGACATTAAAGTCCTTTACGAACATCTGGTAAAATCTAGCATGTCCTAATAAGGATCACATGTTGCGTATGCTCTTGGGTGGTAGTAGGTTAGAGATTAAGTCGATTTTCATTTTATCCATCTCAGTTCCATTGGACGATATGATGTGTCCAAGGACCATTCTGAATCATGAAGTGACATTTCTCCTAATTCAACACAAGGTTCTTTTCTTCACATCTCTTCAACACTAATTTTAACTGCTCAAAGCACTCACTGAAGGAAGATTCAAAGATAGAGAATTCATCAATGAAGACCTCTAAAAGTGCCCCACTATGTTAGAAAAAATACTCAACATGCATCACTTAAATATGGTGGGAGCATTATATAATATGAATTGAATCCTTTGATAAGCCAAAATGCCAAAGTGTCATGTAAATGTATCCTTTTACTAGTCATCAAGGGTTATCTATATCATTTTATGGCTCGAATACCCATCCAAGAAACAATAGTAGGAATAACCTGTTAACCTTTCCAAAATTTAGTCAATAAAGGGTAAAGGAAAGTGGTAATTGTGATAGTATTTAGCTTTTGGTTGTCAATGCATATTCTCTAACTAGTAGTGACTCTAGTTAGCACAAGTTCATTATCTGCATTGGCTATAATGGTAATTCCAAACTTCTTGAGCACCATATAAGTTGGACTCACTCATCGGCTATCGGATATAAGATATATGATACCCTCATCCAATAGTTTTAACACCTCAGCCTTAACCACTTCCTTCATATTTGGATTTAGACGGCGTTGTGGTTGTCTAGATATTTTTGCATTATCTTTAAGGTGAAAGTGGTGAGTATAAATTATAGGATCAATTTCCTTGAGGTCCGCAATAGTCCATTCAAGCGCTTCTTTATGTTCTTTAAGAGTAGAAGTCAACATACTCTTTATTCCTTATAAAAGTGGGAAGAAATCACCATTGGATATGTCACATCCTAACCTAAATAAGCATATTTAAGATCAATGGGTAAAAGATTTAAGTCAAGCTTTGGTGACTTTACACTAGACGGTAGAGGCATTGAGTCAACAAAGGTAATCATTCGAATTTAGGCCTTCATCGATTAGTTTCAAGTATTGATGCCACATCGAGCAAGGTATCCATCTCCCTAATCATGTCATCATCCAAGTCAGTGCAATGCGCCAAGTACATCCCTAAAGTGTCAAAGTACAAAGCCAAAAGTGACTTGTCTTCCACGAATGAATTAATCTATCAAGTTAATTTTGGGAATGTCATCACCATCTATTTGTTATTTGCACATATTGAACACATTCATGTCAAGTGCCATATTCCCAAAGGATAGTCATAATCCCATTCCTACATTTGATTATGACATTTGATGTGGCTAGGAATGTCTAGCCAATGATGACAAGAATTTGAGTGCTAGCATCAATGACGGGCTGTGTATACAAAACAATATAATCTATTGTATAGTAGAATTTATTGACTTGAATAAGTATGCCTCTATCATCCCTCTCAGTATATAAATTGAATGATTAGACCAAGTAGGGTGGTCTTGGTGTGTATTATTTCACCTAAAGTTGTTCGTAGATCGAGTTGGGGATCAATTTCACACTTTCCCCCAAATCAAGTAAGGCATGCTCAACCTGGTGATTTCTAATCACACATGAGATGTTTCTGCTACTAAGATATTTGTATTTTTGGGGCACATCTTATTTGATGATGGCACTCACTTTCTCTATCAAAAATATATTTTTCTGCATATTGTTCCATCTTTTAATTGTACAAAGGTCCTTAAAGAATTTGGAATATAATGGGATTTTTTTTATGCCATCCAACAAGGGAATGTTGATTTTCACTTATTTGAGAACCTCTAAGATATCATTAGTGTTGACTAGAGGTTTTGATGAGATCAACTATTGTTGAAATGGAGTTACCGATTTATATTCTTTTTCTAGTTCCTTCATATGTGAAATTTCACTAGGCTTGTCATCTCTCTTAGATTCTCCCATGTCCTTAGGCTTCTCATGCCTCATTGGGATGCTTTTGTCAATTGTTTTTCCACTTCTAAGAGTGGTGATATACTTGGCTTGCTCCACATGTTGGGTGGAAGAGTTGGGGTCACTTATATCATATTACAGTTGCAGATTAGGTAGAGGTTGGGCTAGAAGAGTTCCCTTCTCCCTAAAAGTTAATTATAACTCTAATCTTTGAATGGTGGACACCATCATTCCTAAGGATGTTTTAACATCTAGGAATGTTTGCATATCATTCTGATTGAATTACACTTGATCATTCCACCTTCGGTTTGGATCCTCTCGGGTCATTTTATGTTTTAATAATGGAATGAGGATCGAAGAAAGGGACCCTTCAAAGTTTTTTTTTTAAATCATTATTAGTCGTTGGCCATTCCTCCAACTGAGGTTCAGGTGGTTCTATCAACTATAATTGTACGTGTTTGAGATTGGGCCGCTAAAAGACCATTGATTATTGTTCATGATATTGAATTGCTCATGTAACAACTCTTAGAATGCAGGAATTGTAGGGTGCTCCTGCGTCAAGTGTATATTACTTGTGCAAATACCGTAAACAGTCTCAAGGGTCTCCTCGAGTTTGGTCGTTTCTATATTCTTCAATTTCATGGACTTGACCTTTCTTATAAGGTTGGCTACCCTAGCACTTATGTCGTCTTCATCCCTTAAGATGTGCATTCCTCCATTTGCTTTGGACTAAGTCGATTTGAGATTAGGTGATTTGGCTAAAGTATCCCAGGATTGTTTTCTACTATCATATCAAAATAGTCGCACATGTCATCGTGATCCTTGTTCATGAATTCTCCAATGCACATCATCTCTACAAATTGATGCATAGGTGAAGGCAGTCCATCATAGAAAATTTTATGACCCGCCAGATTTCATAGCTATGATGTGGGCAATTACTTAGAAGATCCTTAAATCTCTCCTAGCATTGAAAGAAAGTTTTTTCCTCTTTTTGCTAGAAGTTCGTGAAGGCCCTTCTAAGAGTGTTAGTCTTATGAACTGGGAAGAACTTTTTAAGGAACTCCCGTGTTATCTCAGCCCATGTCCTAATTGACCTCAGTCTTAAGGAGTGGAGCCATGACTTGGCCATCTCCTTCAATGAAAAAGGGAACAATTTTAGTTTCAAGGTGTCATTCGACACATTGTTAAAGTGTAGGGTCACTACAATCTCATCATACTCCTTGAGATGTAGGTATGGACTTTTAAAATCTAATCCATAAAATTTTGGAAGTAGTTGGATCACTCCTGGCTTAAAGTCTCTATTTCCTGCATTATATGGAAAAATCATCTATCATCCTAGATGCTTGCAAATAATCATGTAGGGTTCTAGTTAGAGGACCATTCTACATATCGCTCTCATCATATTGTTCATCAGCACGATGATGAGGTTGATTCTCAGCCATATTCTTGGCTAATTCAGAAGATCTCCAATAATGGATAGGCAATCCTTCAACTACTCCACCTAAAGAGATAGAGAGTATTATCACGAACCCACCTGGGCATGAACCAATCAAAATCTAATTCAATACATAAACCTACTTCTACAACAAAATAAGAAATCTGAAACAAACTAAGCAAGATGGTTGGGAGGATAGTACCGGATTGATGATCTTAGGTTAGATTCTGCAAAACAAATGAACAATGTTAATATCTAAATTCTCAGAAAACACCTAATCTAGAAATGTAGAGAAAAATAATGATAATCTGACACTAATGTTAATTCTAAGGTATTTCAGAAAAGCGCAGCTGAAGTCACCAGCAACGGCACTAAAAACTTTATTGGTGCAAACCCCATGTGTAGGGCTGCGAAGTAATATATTCTCTGTGAGATTGAGCTCAAACCTACTAGGACTTATATTTGTGTGTTTTCTATAATACTTTAAAACTAGAACTTAAAACTAAAACTAATTTATGAGATTAGATTATAAATAATGATTGAAATTAAGATAATTTTAAAGGGAAATCAATAGAGCAAAGCACTAGAGCACTAAAGATCCACTTATAGCCATTCTTAATGTCAAATTAATTTTATTCAATTAGATTACTCAACTAGAATTGAATGAAATTGCAGTTTATACCACTGATACTGAAGAATGATTATGAGACACGGTCCTAGAGGGGGTGAATAGAACTTTTCAAATATTTTGCCTATTTAAAAATCCGAATTGCTTAAATTAAACAATCATTTAGATTAAAGCAAGTAAGGCAATATAACTCTAAAGGCTTCCAAGCCAATAGAGGTTTCAATCACATAAGCTACTCATGATATGTAAAGTAAGAGACTAGCCTATAACATATTGAACATGTGTGTCTGGAATGTGTTACCTATCAATCTTAGGCATTCATCTAAACATGCATATATAATTTAAGCATTCAAGTCATATACATAATTTAAACAGATGGGCAAATGACAATTCCAAACACAAGCATGTATAGCGGTTCGGCTACTTGCCTACTCCACTCCCGACAACTGCACTCTCTCCTAGAGTATGTCGGATTTCACTATGAATGGTTTAAATCAGGATCACCATTAATCTTTATAATCATACACAGAGGACTCAACCATTTATGTTCTTCACACGAGCAAAGGTCCTACACTAAGAACTTACGTTTTAGCCCACTGACCAAGGTCCCACACTAGGCACCTCTGTTTAGGCCCACTGGCCAAAGTCCCACACAAGGCACCTACGTTTAGGCCCACCGGACAAGGTCCCACACAAGGCACCTACGTTTAGGCGCACTAACCAAGGTCCCATATAAGGCACCTATACGAGTTTGTTGATAGCAAACTCTTAACCTCAATCCTACATGAGGATAGAGACTAAACTTTAAACTCTTAAAAATAACACTTACTCGTCAGAATGAGTCCTCTCTTGTAGCTTGTCTTGGGTTGCTTGATCTTTGCTCTTCCATACTTGAATCAGCTCCCCGATGGTCCCCCGATCGCTATGTTGTAGTTTACTTATTGTTTAAGCTTCACAATCAAGAACCTTACATATGATGTTCCTATAAAGGTAACTAAGGTAATGGGAGTTGGTTGAATCTCTAACGAAAGTTATGAATGATTTCCTAAGAGATTCAACTGATGGATACTCTAGAGTATCATGGAGACTAAGGTTTTACTTATAGGTTCGGTCTCTATACTCTAGATTTAGCTTGAGAGCATGCTCTTCATTAATAGGAGCTTTGAATGCTCATGAATGATGAATCACAATGAAAAGAACATGAATCTCAGGTGGATGGAGTCTAAGATAAGTGATTTGAGCTTGGGACAACCTAGGGACTCTGGAATGCCTAAATCCACACTTTCCACAAAGTTCTAGGTCCTATATTTATAAAGAAAAGGTCCCAATGGATATAAAATGGCTAGTTCTTAGTTCTACCGAGTGAACCTTCAGTACTACCAAAATTCACTCGGTGGCACTGAAATATCACTCAATGGTACCAAATTAAATCCTGAAGTTGCTTGATGAATTTTACTACTTTCGGTGGTACCGAAGGTATCTTCAGTACTACCGAAAGTGTCATTCAGTGGCACCTCTTCCTGCCGAACTGGGATTGATATACCAGTTTTGATTCTTTGTCTTATGATTCATTCACCAACTTGGAGTTGGTTTGAATGGATGACCTAAGTGGGTTTTCCTATGTAGGTTTGAGTCATCTATAAACAAGATCCTAATCATAGAAGCTTCTTTGGAATCTGACTTTGTAGCTTGGGTTTCTGCTCTAGTTACGTCGTCGGTCTTCATTTATAAAGGACTCATCCGACTACTTGACACAACTAGTCATGTGATTGACAAACATGTGTACAAATAAGTGCACTAACATTGAAATCCTATTTTATCCATCTAGATAGTAAAGCGGTTAAATCATCATTCATAAACTAAAACATATCTAAACTTCAATTGATTTAGTTCCCACATAAGGCACAAAAGTATTCATCATAGGAAATTCAAAGCATCTATCGTGCCCATAGTCTATGATAGATCATTGGATTTTACAAATCAATCCCTTACAAAATAAATAAGCACTTATTCTTAGCCTTCCTAAGCATCTAAAGTGTTCAGAATCGACAATGGATCAATGTAAACTAAAATAAAGCTTCATTCAAACTATATCAATGAATTGATCAACATTTAAACCAAATATTTGAATCAAATTAAACTAAATCATTAAAAATCACTACAAGCTTTACCTCTTAGCCCTAGCTAAGAGATTTAGTTAATCATATACATGATTGAATAAAACTCTATAAAAAACATGAAAAAGAAACTTAGAATCGAAAGATTGGCAAAGAAGAATGGCTCCGTAGATGCTTCGCTACCCCTTGCTCTCTCTGCCAACCCCTAAATCGCACTTAGAATAGCTTAGAACAAATCTTAAATAAGTTTGATTAGCACTAACTTCGAACGGACTTTGGATTTATGCAGTTGCATGCACTGTCAATGGGTCTTTGATGTCATCAAACTCCCCTCGAACACTCGTCAATGACATCAAAGCTCTCTGTTGAGGCATAAAATAAGAGAAGAATTGAAGTAGGGAAAGATCAAGGCATTTAGGAAAAGGTTGGAAGAAAGAAACAAAGAATTAGTTCTGAGAACACTTTGCGCTGGACCGCACAAAGTATATCGATTGTGCGGGATCGCGCAAAGTATATCGATTGCGCGGGATCGCACAAAGTATATCATTTGCGCGTGTCCGCACAAAGCATGTAACAGTGACGTAAAAATAGTTGCGAGTTATTTTGTCCCACATCGCCCAAGTTGGAGTTTTTCGCCTACAAAATGCCTATAAATACCCTGCTCTCTCTCTAAAAAGGGGTTCGAAGATTTTAGAAGTGAAAGAAGAACGAAGGAGAAGACCAAAGGTGCGGAGCATTGGGCTCCAGCAAATTGTGCGAACCCACGCAAACGAGCATTGGGCTCTTACAGTTTGCGTGGACATGCGCAAACGATATGGTCCGCGCGGGCCCGCGCAAACTGATTGCCCTACAGTCTATAATAGCAATGGGTTGACATGCTGCTGAAATGGCCATAGTCTTCAAATCTTCAAGTTCTTCCTATTCAAGAGAGAAGGAAGAGTCACCGACAGGAAGATGTATTCCTCCTAAGTCTCAGGAGATGACTGAAATAACGTCGGAATGCTACCAGAATTTCTATTTTTTTAAAGACTATTGGTCGATTCGTGAATTCCTCCTAAGTCCTAGGGGATGATTGGGATCATTGCTGTTATGCTGTCGAAATTTACATTTAACTATGATAGCTGATTAATAATGAGTTCTTTGTAATCTATCTTAGAATCAAGGGATATTCGAGGATGTAAATGAATTAAAAATCAATAAAGTGTGATGATTGTCTTTATACTTTTCCATTGTTATATTTGAATAAGATAATTCCCCCAAATCAAATACATTTGTTTCCTTGTCGAAACAAAATGGCAACTCTCAGTGGGAACATCCTCCCCTTCATCTCTAAGATAGTTTACTTAATCCCTCGCATACTAACTTCACATATGTTTCATTATCGAAGGTACCCGAATTCAATCACATAATACTACTGATGGCTAACATTGCGAGAAAAGTGAACTTCCGTTTCATCCCTACTGGGTTTGTAGTTGAATACGCGCCAAGCCGAACTCCCGAGCATACAAATGCATGCACCACAAACAGGCGCAAAGTGACTCAACTAACAGCAGGAGTCATTTCCGTTTCACCTCAACCACAGGAAAGTGACGGGAACTGGACTATGGTCTTGTCTAGGAAAACAAAAGCAAAGAACTTAAAGAACCACAAGGTAAACTTATCTTTACCAAGAGCTGAGGGACCAATCATGCGCAGTATAGCAAGAAAAAAACCCGAGCTCGCTCCTCCTGCAATATACCCTGAACGAACAGCTCTACAGTTCACGTCGTGCGATTTTCCAGCTCTGGTCACCCCAAGGACCAAATGGACAGAAGCACAAAAAGGTAAAGCACTGATGATAGCATCACCGATGCCTGTATCACCCCCGATAAGTTCGCCCATAACTGTATCGCCTCGATTGATCAACAGCACGGGAAGCGCACAAAAGTCGAACGAGACTCCGATCTTTCCTCTATTTATAAGCCATGTTACGTCAACGTACTCTCGTCTTACTCCAACAACGGCCTCGACAAACAGTAAGGGAGCCACAGTGTACATGGCAGGGACGGGTCAAGAAAACAGGCCAACTACTGAAGAATGTGTTGACCAAATGGCAGAGGCGCAAAGAGCGCTAATGGACGAATGCAGGAACCTCAGAGAAGCTCTGGCAACTCTGGCTCATAACGTAGCCCAAATAGCTGCTCCACCTATGATGGGAGCGACAAATGGACAGGAGAGCTAGCCTGAAGGTTCCCGTCCGCAGGGGATAGGATCGCGAGGGTCCGTTCCAGCAACAAGAGCTATAACACAGGATGACGTAAGGCAAGTCATCGACAAAGTAGTCAGAATAGAGAGAGAGAGAGAGCGCGTGAATACCGGCCGTTTTAGATACCGAATGTCGTACTCAAGAGAAGTAGAAGACGTCCCTTTTCTGGCTAATTTTAAATATCCAGACTTTCAGAAGTTTAATGGAGAAGGGTCACCTGAAGAGCACTTGATGCACTTTATTACCAGCACGGGGAATTTCTCCACGATACCTCAATACTGCTTACGATTATTCGGGTCGTCATTGATAAGTAAAGCTTTTCGATGGTATTCAAATTTAGCTCCAGGATCTATACGCACATGGGATGAAATGCAATACGCTTTCATGTCAAACTTCTTCTCATCAGAGCGCGATGTTAACATCACGGAATTAGCTTTAGTATGACAGCGAGAAGGAGAACCAGTCGAAGAGTTCATAGACAGATGGAAGACACTGGGGGCATCGTGCAGACAGTTGCCGGAAGAAAAGGAATAGGTCAAGATGTGTTTGAACTTTATGGAAACAAGAATCGCGTTCGGACTCACCAGCGCCGATGTCAGAACCTTTCGCAATTTGGCTACCAAAGCCCATACGTTGGAATTAATAACTCGTAAGATGCCAGCATTTCATCATGAAACTGTCAGGAGGATACCCAGCAGAACGACCGTCAATACCATCGATCGTAATAAGAAAAGTCAAGATGCGAGGGGCTCAAGAGATAAAAGATCGGAAGGAAAAGAGGGCTGGAATCAATAAAGAGATAGATATGGCGGAAAAAGGCTCAGAATGCTCGATTCTCATGAAGGATTTGAATTCGATAAAGAAGACGTAGTTCCTATGATGCAGCAGTTGTTAAAAGCTGGTACCCTGGAATTATCAGAGCCCAAGTGCCCTGAAGATGTGACGAAGACCGGGTAAAGAAACTTTTTCTGTTATCATCGCCTAGTGGGACATCCGACTGAGAATTGTTATACGTTGAAGTGCATCATACAGCGAATGATAAACAAGGGCAAAATAATAACCAGTGAAAGCAAAGAAAAGAGTATGAGGGCAACAGTAAACGTATTTTCAGTCCAAGAAAAGGACCGAGAAATAAAAGGGAGAGAAAATTGAAAGTCAATAAAGAATGCAGTAATGATTACGTTGCGATCAGGGAAGCAGATAACGAGTCCGGTGAAATAAAAAGCAGGAATTGCAAGGAAAGAAGTGACCAAAAGACAGAACAGCGAGGATGAAAGTGAAAACAGGAGCACAACGACGAAAGTGGCTTATGACGTAGTTAACCACTTGAAGGGTATACCGGCACGTCTAAGCATTTATGATGCGCTCAAGTTATCAGAAGAGTTTCGACAGTGTTTGATCCAAGCGCTGTCTGATCAGAATGTGAGAGAAGCTTTATTGACAGAAATGAAACATGAAAGACACAATGAACAAGCAAATTGTCTACCAGTAATCTTGTTCTCCGATGATGATTTGATTGGTGAAGCGGAACATAACAGGCCACTAATGATAGAAGGGTATGTTTGTGAAAAGAAGATAAAACGGATTATGATAGACAATGGGTCCGCAGTGAATCTTTTGTCACTCTCCATGATAAACAAATTGGGCTATCGCCATTCTGATTTGTGCCCCAGCAGAATGATGATACAGGGGTTTAATCAAGATGGACAACGGGCACTCGATAAGATTACAGTGACATTGGAAGTGGAAGAATTAATTACTACTATTGTATGTCACGTTATAAATGCTGTGACAACTTATAACCTTCTCTTAGGAAGGCCATGGATACATCAGTATAGTATTGTACCCTCTACTCTACACCAATGTTTCAAATACTATAAGGACGGAATGCAGTGCAAGGTGATGGCTGACGCAAAACCATATACGGAAGATGAGTCTTTCTTCGCGGACACCAGCTATTATAAAGGTTTCTCCGAAGAGGTGGGAAATAATGATGAAAAGAAAGTCTTCAAAGACGTCCGAATAAACAATGTTAGAGAAGAAAGGGCGGACTGTTCCAGGACTGTAGAAGCAAGAAAGAAGTTCTGTTTTGTACCCAAGCGTCTGAGACAACCAGGGCAGCCTCCGTTAACATTGTTATCAATAGAACAGTTGAAAATCTTACAGTCCAATTATACGATGCCTTTACCCAATATTGAAAGGTGTAAGTCATTTACAGCCGCTCCAGGAAGATTTTAAGTCAGGGCTAGTACTAAATATCCTGAGCCGATAGAAGTCCATGCCGTAGCAAAAGCAAAGGATGAGATCACAAGTAATATATATCACGGAGAGTTAACACTGCACAATTTGAAAAAATATAGTGCAGTAAGCAAGAAAATCATGAGAAATATGGGTTTTGATTGTAACAAATCCACTGGACTGAATCATGGGAAAGGAATTCAAATCCCTCTCGGGGTTGATCAGGAAAAGCGGAGAAAATTCCAGGGGCTAGGAGCAGAGTCATCAGTGAATATGGTATCAGTAAATATGACTTCGACCGCACAAATACCAGAACAAGATCCTAAGGTAGTCGAGTATCCTGAACAGCTCCAAAACAAATAAAAGACGGGGGGCAACCAACAATAGATGGCTTGCGAGAAATAAATTTGGGAACAACAGAAGAGCCGAGGAATACATTCATCAGCGTTAGCCTTTCTAAACAAGAATTTAAGAAATATGGCCAACTTCTCAAAGAAAATAAAGACGTCTTCACCTGGACATATGAAGAGATGTCGGGACTGGAACCCTTCGTAGCTATGCATCGATTAAATGTCTCCAAAGAAAAGAAACCAGTAAAGCAAGCACAAAGGCGATTCCATCTAGACCTGATTCCGTTAATCGAAGAGGAGGTAAACAAACTGATAAAGGTTGGATTCATCAGGGAGGTTAAATATCCCAAGTGGATATCAAACATCGTTCCTATAAAAAAGAAGAATGGACAGATTAGAGTATGTATTGACTTCAGAGATCTAAACGAAGCATGTCCAAAGGACGACTTCCCTCTCCCGATAACAGAGTTATTGATCGATAGTACTACTCAGTATGTTATTATGTCCTTTATGGACGGATATGCAGGTTATAATCAAATCAAGATGGCACCCGAAGATGAAGAGGCAACGACATTCAGAACACCGCTCGGGATTTATTGTTACAAGGTTATGCCTTTCGGTCTTAAAAATGCCGGGGTAACATATCAAAGGGTGATGAAAAATATCTTTCAAGATATGATGCATAAACATGTTGAATGCTACGTTGACAACTTGGTGGTCAGGTCAGGATATCATCAAGAACACCGTGAACATTTGGCAGCAGTCTTTCGTCGACTCAGAAAGAAACAATTAAAGATGAACCCAGCTAAATGTGCATTCGGGGTATCTTCGGGCAAATTTCTCGACTTCGTTGTATGGCATAGAGGCATCGAGATCGATCCAGAAAAAATTCAGTCTATTCAAAATATGCCGTCACCGACAACACTGAAGGAATTGAAAAGTTTACAAGGAAAACTGGCGTATATTCGCCGTTTCATTTCAAACCTCGTAGGAAGGTGTCAGCCATTTTCTCAATTAATGAAGAAAGATACAGAATTTGTATGGGATCACGCCTGTCAGAATGCATTTGATTAAATTAAGGAATTACTAAAGCAGCCGCCGGTGTTAACAGCTCCAGTGAGAGGTAAGCCGCTTATCTTGTATACATCTGCAGCTACAAATTCTTTGGGTGCTTTGTTGGCACAGGTAAATGAAGCCGAAAAGGAGACTGCTCTTTATTATCTAAGCCAAACATTGATGGGGGCAAAATACAATTATTCCTTGATCGAGAAAGAATGTTTGGCGTTGATATTTATTGTACAAAAGTTAAGACATTATTATCTCTCCCACGATATAACTTTGATCTCAAGAGAAGATCCGATAAAATTCTTGATGACTAGGCCAATGTTGTCGGGAAGATTAGCCAAATGGATGTTACTGTTATCAAAATATACTATTTCATATAGACCGGCGAAAGCAGTAAAAGGGCAGGTCATCGCAGATTTCCTCGCAGCACATCCTGTGGTAGAAAGTGAAGAAATTAATGATGACTTCTCGGACAAGCAGGTTATGTTGGCCGAATCCTAAAGCCCATGGCAAATGTATTTTGATGGTGCTGCTTGAACATCGGGAGTGGGGGTAGGAGTGATATTCATTACTCCTCAAGGTGATCTGTTACCATACTCCTTCACACTAGGCACCACATGCACGAATAATGAGGCTGAATACAGAGCCCTCATTATCGGAATGGAAATAGCTCAGCAAATGGAAATAAAATTATTGAACATCTTCAGAGATTCTAAATTGATTATAAATCAATTGACAACAGAATATGAAGTAAGGAAACAAGAGCTCTTGCCTTATTGTCGGAAAGCACAACAGTTACTTGAACAACTTTGTCATGTGAAAATCAAACATATACCACGATCCGAGAATGCAAAAGCGGATGCTTTAGCCAGCCTGGCAGCGGCTCTGTCCTACACAAATCGAAGTCCTCTCCAGGTAACTATAAAAGAAAGAAGATTCTTGCCCTCCGCAGAGGTTATCAAAGAAATCGTTGAAATGTTTCTCATATCCTGTCTGGAAATAACGACAGATGATTGGCATCAGCCTTTCGTCGATTATCTCAAATATAACATCCTGCCAGAAGATAATTCGCAAAGACAGCAAATTAAGCAGCGATAGGGCAAATTCATCGATTATAATGGAACGCTGTTACGATGCTTAGACAAGCAAGAAGCAAATCAAATGCCGCGGGAAGCACATTTAGGTGAATGTGGAACGCATCAAGCTGGCCGAAATTTATGCTATAGAGTGCATCGAATGGGTTATTACTGGCAGTCCGTTGCTTCTTGGCCTTTCTCAGCTTGGGGACTCGATGTGATTGGCCCTATAAATCCACCTTCGTCTAAAGGAAAACAATATATTTTGGTAGCGACAGACTATTTCTCCAAGTGGACCGAAGCAGTCGCTTTGCGCAATGTTAAAGAAAAGGACGTGGTCAATTTCATCCAGCATGCCATAATATACTGCCATGGTATTTCGAAAAGGATCGTCTCTGATAATGGCACCCCTTTTAAAAATAGAGGCATGGAAAAGTTGTGTCAGAAGTTTGGCATCCAACATTCATTTTCAACACCTTACTATCCCCCGGCCAATGGATTAGCGGAGGCGTTTAACAAAACGATCGTCAAAATAATAAAGAAAATGGTGACAGGCAATAAGCGCGATTGGGATGAAAAGTTACAGGAAGCATTATGGGCCTACAGAACTACCCATCGTACAGCAACAGGGGCGACACCGTATTCATTAATCTATGGCATGGAGGCAGTCATCCCAATCGAAATACAGGTGGCATCGCTCAGAATAGCGGTACATCAGTCTGTAACAGATGATGAAAATGCAAAAATAAGGCTGAAAGAATTAGATCTGCTCGATGAGAAACGTCTAGCAGTTCAGCAGCGATTGCAGTCATATCATGCCAGAATATCGGCTGCCTTTGATAAACAAGTTAAATACCGCTCTTTTAAAAAAGGGGATATGGTGTTAATGCTGAAAAGACCTATAGTGGTCACCCGCCGGACAGGAGGCAAGTTCGAGCCTAAATGGGACGGTCCATATGTGGTAAAAGAAGTATACTCCAATGGGGCATATAGAATCACAAATCAAGAAGGACAGGGTATCAGTATACCTGTCAACGCGCGCTTCATCAAAAGATACTACCCCTGAAGAAGAGACATGCTGATTTTGACCCAGGATATTATTGACATAATGATTCTGTATTAAAAGGGGGCAGGGAGGAATAAGATCATGTCTATATGTCAACAAAAGAAGTTATGAAGAAGAAATTCACGAGCATGTCAACTATGTTAGCAAGCATTAATTCTAAAAAAAATATATTGATCATCGTCATCACCAAATAAGTTTGACAAAGTCAATATCATCTTGAAGATTCTCTTAAAGATATTGATTCTCTTGAAGATATTGACAAGATTGATATATTGCCTTACAAGGTACGAATCCTCTTGAAGATATTATCAAAAATAAAGACATATCAATCTCAGTCGGAAACGTTCATTATGCTGGCAATGACAATGATCATAATTATTATTACCTTACAAGGCACAGATCTTCTTAAAGATATTATTAAAAGCAAGGATATATCAATCTCAGTTAAAGAGGCATTCTAGCCAAGCCAAATCCTAAAAGAACCAAATCAAAAAGATCAAGCTCTAAAAAAAATAATAATAAATTTAAAAAAAAAATCAAGCTCTAAAAGGATCAAATCCTCAAAGGATCAAGCTCTCAAAGGATCAAGCTCTAAAAGGGCCGGCCAACTACACATAAGACCTATCAAGATCGCCATTCGGGCAGCGGCAAGGAGTCAGTGGCCCTAAAAAGCCCGCAAAAACCATTGTGCGCACCCATGCAGACAGCTGACGAAGTCAAGGATTCAAAGCCTAAAAGGCCATAAATCTACGAAGACTAGTCACCGTAACTCCCATGCCGTCTGTATAGCTTTCCGGCAGTGCCACGGGGAACGGATGAAAGTGCCCTCCCATGATATGATGAAATTACTATATGAAAATAGGGTTTCCATAATATGATGTGATAAATGTTAGCATAAATGTCACCAATATGCGATGTGATAAATGCCTTCATAAGTATCTCAAAATGCATATTGTGGTAAATGCCATCATAAATATCTCAAAATGCTATCATAAAAGCATATGTTAAGTCAAATAAAATACCCGTCCAAAAGCATGTAAACAAAGATTACATGTTCAAAATTCACATGTCTAAAGTTCTTCCGTAACCCCTACTGCCTCTATATACTTGCGCAAATCCTCTTTTAATTGTGCCTGAGCTGCATCATGCTTGGATTTTTCTTCAAGAATAAGTCTCGCCTGATCAAGAACACCAGCTAGCTTGCTCTCCAAAGAAGCGATCGTTTCTCTACTGTTAAGGGTCAAATATTGCATATCAGACCCCAGTTATTACCTAGATTTACGATTATGATACTGTTTAACGGCCTGAAATAATCATGTTTATGCTACAGGTTGAATTTAAGAGCTTTGATTATAAAAGAGCACTTAAAGCATCTATTTAACGCTCTGATGACACCAAAGGCAAGGGACGGACCCCAGTGAACCAAGATCAACGCCCGAGATTCAAGGAAATCAAGAAACTGAAGCCCAAGTGGCCCGAAGGACGTCCAGAATGCAAGAACACAGGGTTCCAGCCATCCGATTGACACGAGACTTCATACATGGCCTGAACGCCCTATATTAACCGTACACGTCAAATTTCATCCATCGGATCCCCCTAGAAGTGGCCTAACGGACAGATCAGCCCTCAGAATCATGATTCTGGGCCCACCTAATCTTTGGATATGCTTCAATTTTGGTCTCAACTGTTTAATTAAGGTGGAGAAACAGATGGATGGAGCAGATTTCACACATACATCAAGGTGGGACCCACCTTATGTGACTAGGAGTGCACAATGACTGTGCACTCGCAAAGCGCCAAACCAATAAGTTCGGTTAAACAAAGCTCTGACCGAGCTTTCCTTCTCTCGTCTGCAGAAGCTCGAACAGAGCTTGCAAGTGGAATTCTGGTGGGCCACCATCATGATATATGTTGATGATCCGAACAGTTCAATGTGATCAGGAGGTCAAACCGATCGTAAATCTATCGGTTTTCTTCTTTCCGCAGAATCTGCATGAAGATAAAGGGGTAGTCTGAGGTTGGATGGTGCTAAGAAAAATGCCGTCAGTTTCGATGAAGCTGCCCCAAAAACGATCAAAAAATCGTCCATTCCCGATGGGTTTTCCGAGCTGAAACTAATGGTCGGGGTGGATTTTTCAAATACTGGGGTATGTGACCCCACCGATACCGCCAAAAGTTGTCGTCCGCAGTAAGTTCGCAGACAACAGCGAACCCAGAATTTTCAGGCTATTTTGCATACTTGGCCAGGATCGGTCCGACGATCCTGGCCGTTCAAAACTCCTCTATGGTGGGACAGACCAGGCCCATGATGCCTGAATGGTTCGGATCTCGCATGTGCGGCCACAATTTGGATTCCAAAATACAAATAGCTGACGCATATATGTTACTGCGTAAACAGATTTTTTTTGCAAGGGCTACGGTTCTCCGAATCCAGCAAGGTCTCTAGCAACCTGTCCGACCTCCTGGCATCTTATAAAAAAGAGAAAGAACATGAGAGAGAAAATCCAAGTTTCCACGGCTAAGAAGATTTCCCACAACAGAAAGTTTTTTTTTCTTTTCTTTTTCTTTTTGTTTCTTTTCTTTAGTTTTGAGAGTTCCAGCCCATTCATATTGGGCTGAGCCTCTTAGCTAGGGATAAGAGGTGAAGCTTGTAGCGTGATGGGATGCCTCTTTGCTTGTGCCTTTGTTTAGACTGAACTGATGTTGATTTGAGTTTTATTAAGGGAATTTTTTAGTCGTTAATGGTCTGTTGTGACTGAAATTACAATGGGTCTGTGATGGCTTTGAGCATGTTCTTTTTCTTTTTATGTTTATGACGTCAGGAAGCCCTGTTGTTCACCATCATCTCCTGGGCATGGTCGGATGACGGTACCTTTCCTAACTTTCATAACATGTTGACTGGTTGGTAATTAGTTTAATTCTGTTGTTTGCTTTGTCTCCTGGGCATGGTTTGGTGATGGAATCCATTCTAATTCATAGACCTCTCATCTCTTGAAAACTATATCAATAGCAGTTCAGTAAATTTTCATAATTCGTGATACAGGCATAAGATCTCCCTGATCTCTACAAACGGATCCTCTGAATCCCTAGTGTTCCTTCCTTGAATTTCTCTTCAGTTTTAGATTAAATATTTCACCATTATTCTTCAAATTACACTCAATTTAGATTTCATCTTAGCCTAGTTCTAGATCTGGTTATTTTCAGATAACGTACAGGTTTCAGTCCTGTGGATTTGACCTCAGTCTTACCGAGTTTATTACTACATCACAACCCTATACTTGGGGTGTGAACATCTACCTTGGAGTAGTGAAGATTTTTCTATATTAATGGATTGAACATTCGCCCGCATCCTTTCTTCAACATCCTGAATGACTAAGTCTTGCTCATGATTCCTCTCCAGTTGAGAGATTTCTTCTTTCAGGGCTGCAATGCGATCTCGGATAGTCACTCTCTCATCAATATGAATCTTTAATTGATCTTGAAGAATCAGATATTCCTGCTCAAGTTTGGAGATAGATGAAGCCATCAAAGAGGCTTGTTCTTAAGATGCAGCCAGCTGCTTCCTGTATTCTAAAATCTCAGTGGCAATTGTAGCATTTTCTACCGACGCCAATGAGATTACTGAATCGCGGAATTTAAGGAGCGAATCGCGTAAAGGAGATATGTTAATTCTAGCCATCTTAGCAGAGCTCTCCAAAATTTCCATAGCAACGTCCAAGTCCAACCATTGATCAGAAGTTCTGAAGATATGGGCTATTGTCAACAAAGAGTGTTTCACCATAAGCATCTTGTGGACAGGGACTTTTGCAAAAGACGATAGTTCAGATGTAGTGGCCACAGAATCGAAACTGGCTGCACCATTGCAATTAGTGGTTCCTATAGCAAAAAAGAAGAAGAAAGGCATTCAGATATATTATGAAATAGGCGGTTCTAAGTAAAATAACTAGTGCATATATATACCAGTAGCTGGAATGCGATTAACAGAAGGAGAAGCTCCTTGAGTCGCAGAAGAGTCGAGTCCCACCATATCAGCAAAAGATAGTGCTCTAGCCTCCGTACTTGAATCTCTGGTAGCTGGAGTTGGCAAGTCAATGGTCTCTGTTGGAAATATAACTTCATAAGCTACCATTTTTTGTACCACCAATGGAACTACAGGAGCTCTTGGTGAAGTTCCTGCAGGAGTATTCACTGAAGAGATCGCGCCTATCTCAGCGACCTGAGCACCTAAGAAGGGAGACACAATAATTCTAAATAAATAATTACTATTAAATATGTAGATAAATATAGGCATATGAAAGTTAAATCTCCTTTACCTGGTGAATATCCGTATTCGCCATAATTTAAACTTTCTTCCTCATCTTCCTCAGCTGCAGGAAATTTAGCAGGAATATTAATGCAAGGAAGAGCTTTAGAGGTTGCAGGAAGAGATTCCATTTCAACCCCTTACTGTAATTGCTTCCTCTTCTCCACCAATATCGACTTCGCCTTCTTCAAAATCGTCATCTTTATCCTCACAGCTTTCACTGTCCTCATCGTCTTCATATTGCGAAGAGGCAATAGTCTCTGATGATGAAGCTGAAGTCTCATCTCCCAAAATTTCTTCGTCAACTTCTTCAACGACAACTTGCTTTCCTTTACAAGAAGCTGCCCGGCTGCTCTCCGGTGCGGACTCTTTGATTGTAAGGGGGTGGATGCTTGTCTGGTCCCCTCTGAAAGAATAGGAGATGATGCCTGTAAATGCGTTCTCGATCTAGTCATCGGGGAAGATGAGCTAGGACAAAGGGGTTGTGGAGGAGGTATAGGAGCATCAATAGCTAGTTCTTCTTGAACCGCTACAGTCTCTGCAGGAACTGGGGAAGATGCACCTTCAGCGTCGTCTACAGCCTGATCTGTAAAGTCCCGACGAGATTGCTCAAATTCTCTTAAAACTCCATGAGCAAACTAGCCATCCAAAGTGCTAATAGGCTTTATTTCACGGATAGGGTCTTCTAACGATATCTTCCTACAAATTTCTCCATGATGAGACGCATGACTCTTTTTCGGGATATAGCCAATTCCACTCTCTAGATTTCTGCCTTTCAGCCTAGGCGGATGGAGAAAGATGGAGGAATCCACTGGCAAGCACTTACTGACCAAGTACAACTGATGATCCCACCATCGTATCCAGCCATATGCTGTACAGACTATGCGATTACAGCCTGGAATTATGAAGGAAGATCCAACATAGCTGTTCAGTGGCTGCTTCCATATCATGGCCCAGTTAAGAGGACCTGTTCCATAATAACGCATTTTGCGATTAACTAGCCCGCAGTCTTCTGGTACAGTTTGGTCATAACCGAATTGATGAGCGAAACGACTGGGGTAGTAAGGTTCCCTCCAGAACTCTGTCCCTTCCCAAAGGGGCAGGCTGCAAGAACGAATGGAAAAGAAGAAAGCTCTTTCCGCTCCAGTAAGTGTTTCTTGATCCACCATATATGTATCCTCGGTGTAACGATAAAGGCGGAATTGAAAGAAGTTTATTTGGTCATCATCCCGAATTTTATTTGCAACCCAGTCATACGCTCTTTTGGTCATCGCTCTTTGTTGGAAGAACCAGAGTGGAAGGTGAGAAGGATGAACATATGCTTGCTCTAGGGCTTCAAAAGTCCAAGGAAAGTAGACCCCTAGCCACCCTGTGATATAATGCCAAGAGGTATATGTAGATGAGGCTCCGAGAATAGGATCCTTCACGTGGGTAGCTACCTCTCCGAGGGCTCTATAAATAGAGCATAATACCGGGGGAGCAAGGGAGTATCGGTGGCCTTCCACCAAAGCACCAGCTACAGCGAAGACGGTGGGACGAACAACATCTACCCATTTAGAGTTGGGCAGTACGACTAAGCTCAGCCAATAGGCCAAGAAAACTGCAAGTTCTCTGAAGGAGCTATACTCTGGTCTCTCTTTCATTACGTTTCAGAGCTTTGTTAGTTCCTTAGAGTGACAATCATGAAATCTTCAAGAAAAAAATAAAGAGAGAGGGTAAATGTGCAGAAATCTCTAGACAGCAAGAATATAGGAGAAAAGTCGATTATTGGATTGATAAATACCTGAGGCCTCTGGAGAAATGTGCCAGCCATTGCAAAGGGGGGATCTTGTGAAAACTGGAAAATTTACTCATCTCCTTGAACAGTTCGATAGTGGTTTCAGAGATAGAAGATCTGCGATCGGGAGATGATACAAAGGCCAGTTCCCTATTGGTTAGAATAAATTCATCATAGAATTTACCTGTTATCGAGAGACGGGCTATGCGGTGAAGATCCCAAAGTGTTATACTCATCTCACCGTAGGGTAGGTGAAAGGAGTTGGTTGTGGGCGACCAGTGCTCGAGGAAGCCTTTCAGTATAGCAGGTTCCCTATAGAAGTATTTGGAAGTCACTTCTATAGCATCATAAAGGCTGATTTTTGCAAGTGTGCTCGTGTGCTTCAGTAAAATAGCTTCCACTCAATCAGAATAATAACGTCGAGCAGTTAACAGGCCTTTGATACGAAATTCTGCTTATCCCCAGAGTTGTTCCCGATCTCGGAAACGTTGCCGACCATCTCATAAAAATGTGAAGGAAAGAGGTCGTGAGGGCTATGGAAAGGAATTAAGAAGATCATGGGATGAATTTCTCCTATCTTTTGTCGCGGCTTCTGCATTTGTATGACTCCCTCAAGGATTCGAGGTTCTCTTGTGGCCCACGATTCAGTATACATCAATCTTTCACCGTGAACATAATCCTTGGATTCACAGTTAAGCATGGACTGATGGCGGTAGACATTGATGGGAATTATCGTCATGCCTTCTACATGAGGGTTGTCGAACTTCATAACGCCTTCAATGACTCGTACTGAATCCCATGAATTTTGAAGTCTCTTCTTCTTATGTTCACTAATTTTCCCTGCAAACTCTTTCGCCTTATTCCGTCGAGTCTTCTTCGAACGGGAGGCCAGGGGAGTGTCTTCACGAAGAGGTGGTCTTTCACTATCAGTACGAATGTGAGCAGTAGTCTTTAACTATTCGTCCCAATCATACTCTCTGTCGTGCTTTGAAGGACACTTGATATCTCCTAATGATATGGATCTATGAATGGGGGATGACAGAGATTTGATGCGGTCAGAGAAGTTAAAGGTGGGAAGAACAGGCTCTTTAAAATAAGAAGAAGTTCTAGAGAGGTTGATCAGAAGAAGGTTGATCAGAAGGAGGAGTCACAGGACGGGCTGTTTATTTTATACGGGCCATGATGATGAGAGGAGTTAAGAAAAGAAGATAAGTATCGGAGTGAAAATAGAAGAAAGGTGAAAATTGGAAGGTTCAAAAGAGGGAAAATCGGCTAAGTGCGGGACACTTTGCGCGGGTCCGCGCAAAGCATATGGATTGTGCGGAACATGGAGGACTTTGAAGGAACACACGCAAACTGCAAGGGTTTGCGCGGGACCGCGCAAACAATATCGTTTGCGCGAAAGAAAATCGCCGAAGCAAAGTTTCGCCAGAGCACAAAGGATTTGTACAAATGACAAAGTTGTTGGGCTATTTATAGGGTTCGTGGTCGTGTACGGTACTCGATCTCGCTTTGTGCGGGATCGCACAAACCTTGAAGAAAAAGGGTGATTTGATCATTTTCTTCGATTTTCTGGAAAAAAAAAAAAAGAACGGATCAAGGGGGCATCTGTTAAGGCATAAAATAAGAGAAGAATTGAAGCAGGGAAAGATTAAGGCATTTAGGAAAAGGTTGGAAGAAAGAAACAAAGAATTAGTTCTGAGAACACTTTGCGCTGGACCGCACAAAGTATATCAATTACGCCGAATTGCACAAAGTATATCGATTGCGTGGGATCGCGCAAAGTATATTGTTTGTGCGTGTCCGTGCAAAGTATGTAACAGTGATGTAAAAATGGCTACGAGTTATTTTGTCCCACATCGCCCAAGTCAGAGTTTTGTGCTTATTAAATGCCTATAAATACCCCGCTTTCTCTCTAAAAAGAGGTTTGAAGATTTTGGAAGTGAAAGAAGAATGAAGGAGAAGACTGAAGGTGCTGAGCATTGGGCTCCAGCAGATTGTGCGAACCTGCGCAAATGAGCATTGGGCTCTTACAGTTTGCTTGCGGATGACTACCCTACTGATCAAATAACAAAGCCAATGGGTTGACATGCTGCTGAAATGGCCAGAGTCTTCAAATCTTCAAGTTTTTCCTATTCAAGAGAGAAGGAAGAGTCATCGACAGGAAGATGTATTCCTCCTAAGTCTCAGGAGATGACTGAAATAGCATCGGAATGCTGTCGGAATTTCTATTTTCTTGAAGACTGTTGGTCGATTCGTCAATTCTTCCTAAGTCCTAGAGGATGATTGGGATCATTGTCGTTATGCTGCCAAAATTTACATTTAACTATGATAGCTGAATTAATAATGAGTTGTTTGTAATCTATCTTATAATCAAGGGATATTCGAGGATGTAAATGAATTCAGAATCAATAAAGTGTGATGATTGTCTTTATACTTTTCCAATGTTATATTTGAATAAGATAATTCCCCCAAATCAAATACATTTGTTTCCTTGTCGAAACACTCTCCTCAAGGGATCAAGTAGGAACATGAAAACTCTCCAACAATGATTTTTTATATTTTAAAAGTCTATCAATGGTATTGAAGCTCCTATAATGGCATTCAGTAGGAACACTGGTTTTTGTCAAACTCTTGTCCAAATTTCTCGGTTTATATTCGATAGCATCAATCTCCCATAGAAGTCTACTCAATGGCATCAAAGTTCACTCGATTGCATCAATGGTGTCTAAACTTCTTCTGTTTGCAACTTCACTTCAAATCTTCAATTTCTTCCTTTTGCCCTTAATTCCCTTGTTCCTTTGGCACTTCAATTCCTTCTTTATGACCTTAGAATCTTCGATTCTTTATTGTGTCTTCTTTTGAGCTCTAATTCCATCACTTTAAGCATATTTTTATCATTCGGTCCTGAATCACCTCACATCCATGAAACATGCATAACTATATCGAATTAATACTCAAATTCACGAAAAGCGAATGCAATTTTAAGGATAAATATGCAATATTTAAGTGTCAACATATCCCAAGCCCTTTAAGACTCCAATACATGAGCCATAATGTTCATGATATCCAGTGCAATGCAAACATCACACCAATCTAATAAATATTAATCATTTGATAGAAGTACTTTAATATGGTGGTCAAGATTATTTACACAAAAGTAGGTCAAATCAACAATTTGGAACATCTATTTGATAGTCTCATCATGGATTAAATAAGATTCTAAAGAATCATTTTGTTAGGCAATCATAACCATCCCATCCATGGCTTCGAAAATGGATGGCTAAACAAAATAAGGCCAAGTCATGGATGGATTGGATCATTTGATTAGTGAGATTTTTGCATTGTAGTATAAAAATGTACTATAGAGTGAATAGATAGCTTAGTTTGGTTGATTGAATGGACTGTTCAATTCAACAAATGTAGCTAGGAGCATTATAACTTATAGCGCTCTTAGAGCACTGGACCATCTCTCAATTTGTAATTGGTTAATGAAAAGTGTAAGGAAAAAATAATAATAAATAATAATTTTCAATATGTAGAAAATTTCTACCCAGTTTGTTTAATATAGAGAATAGATGATTCTTGAAGTTTTACTACTACTAATATCCCTTTCGGATACCACCCCATGAGTAACTTTTTTTTTTTTTTTAAATAACTTATGTAAGTTAATAAGTTATATTTTTCTAAACTTAAATTCAGTACGTACCATTGCCAAAGCAACTTATGTAATGAAGGTACTTATCCGTATAAGTTTTCATTCCATTCAACATTTAACTTCTCTCTCCACAGGCAACTTATGCATTGAAGGTACTTATCCTTATATGTTTTTGTTCCTTTCAACTTTTAACTTCTCTCTCCATGTGATGCATGGTCTATATCAAAGGAAGCCCCACGTGATGGCAAGTCGACATCAAAGGTGAGGTCGACACAATGGACACGATCAACATCAAAGGTAGGTCCCACATTATGGATGACTTACATGAAGGTGAGCCTGCATAATAGCCCCAAATGATGAATGTCCCACATCTAAAGAGGGCCCCATATGATGGATGACCCACATGAAGGTGGGGCCCACATAATGGACTGTCAATATCAAAGGTGGTCTCTAAATGTGGGGTGGTGGATATTTAAGTTGTCCCACATGATGGTTAACTCAGGTAAGGTGGGCTCCACACAATGGATGGTCTACATCAAAGTTCGCCCCTAATATGAATGACCCACATCCAAGGCAGGCTCCACATGATGGATGACCCATCGAAGGTGAGGTCCACACAATAGATGATCCACATCAAAGGTGGGATCCACATGATGGGTGGTGGACATTGAAGATTGGCCCAACATGATGGACATTTTTATTTTGATGGTGGGTTCCACATGATGGATGACCCACATCAAGGTGGGCCCCACATAATGGACAGTCCACATCAAAGGTGCCACCGATGATTGGCCCACAACCAAGGTGGGCCCCGTATGATGGACGATCCACATCAAAGGAGGGATCCACATGATGGGTGGTGGACATTGAAGGTTGGCCCAACATGATGGACATTTTACTTTGATGGTGGGTTCCACATGATGGATGGCCCACATCAAGGTGGGCCCCACATAATGGACAGTCCACATTAAAGGTGCCACCGATGATTGGCCCACAACCAAGGTGGGCCCCGCATGATGGACGACCCACATCAAAGGTGGGATCCACATGATGGGTGGTGGACATTGAAGGTTGGCCCAACATGATGGACATTTTATTTTGATGGTGGGTTCCACATGATGGATGACCCACATCAAGGTGGGCCCCACATAATGGACAGTCCACATCAAAGGAGCCATCGATGATTGGCCCACAACCAAGGTGGGCCCCGCATGATGGACGATCCACATCAAAGGTGGGATCCACATGATGGGTGGTGGATAATTAAGGTGGGCCCCACATGAGGGCGATTCACATCAATGGTCAGGTCATAATGATGAATGACCCACAACTAAGGAGGCCCCACTTGATGGATGGCCCACTTCGAAGTTGGGCCCAGCATAGACAATCCACATTAAAGGTGGACCCATATGATGGATGACCCACATCTAAGGTGTACCCTACATGATGGATGTATTGAAGATGGGCCTCATAAAGTGGATAGTCCACATTGAAGGTAGGCCCCACAAGATGGATAATTTAAATTGAAGATAGGGCTAGGGTGGACCCAACATAATAAACGGTTCACATCAAAAGCTAGGCCTACATGATGGATGATGGATATTAATGGTAGACTGAACAAACTTGAGGGATAAGTACTTATGTCAAATATACTTTCATATATTTTTTTTCATGTTAAGTATGTTGTTTACCAAACATATACATCTGTTGAATAAGTAGAAACCAACATATGTTTCTTGAGGCATAAGTAGCTTGTGTAAAATAAGTTCAAATGCTGCTAAATGGGCTAGTCTTTTTTAGAAGTAAAGACTTGTGATGCATGTGCACATAGAATCCATTCATTTATTATTGAGGCTGAACGTGGATTATTTGTGTTTTGAAAATCAAAATTAAGGGCTCCTTTGGCATCTTTACTCTAATCTAATATGAGCTTATAAAAAAGAACTACTCTAAAAAGCTTTTTTTTTTTTTCCTCTTGACTTTTTTTTACAATAAGCTCATTTGGTAAAATCAATTTTCAAAACTGCAAAAAACTCTTATTTGAAATAAGCATGTGTTGGTGAAATGTTCAAATAAGAGTTATTATTATTATTATTATTAAATTTTATTTTTTTTAAGAGCAGCAGTTATAAGACCAATGCTGATAGTTGTTTTGGTAGATCTCACTGTAACATTTCAAAAAATCCCGTACAAAGACCCGAGTATCACCTTAGGCAGAAATCACTTAGGATCAAATCCTTTAGAAATTAGACAAAGTTAACTAAGTGCTAAACTAGATTAGCCATGAAATCTGCTTGAATCACTTTAAATACGATCTGCAAGACCCAAAACTTGTAGAATCATTAACGCTAGGTTACCCTAAAATTTAGGAGCAAACTCATTACCCGACTGCTCTCGAGAGCACATTGAAACTCCGTATCAAATCTGGACCGTGCATCGGAAGTCCGAATAATACGAAGTTATAGACTTAGGACTGCCTCGCTGGGCTTAACAACCATCTCGGAGATTAAATCCAGACAGTGTCCCACGGCTATTTGCTTGAGTCCGGAGCGAGGAGTGTGAGAAAACCTAGTTTTCTTTAGAAATTAAGTAATCTGAGACTTAATGTTTGCGGGCCGATTATAAGCAATCAGACCGTTAGAATCTGACCCAAATACACCCTCGGATCAGGAAAAATTTCATATACATGGCAGTGTACTTGAAATCCCCGATCAAGATTCAGTGACCGTTGAACTGAAAATGGTTCCCCACGAGTGATTTGAGAATCCGACTTGAACAAAAACTTAACTCCACCTAGATCCAAGTCTGACCTTTGGCTCAAGGAGGGGCTTCAGAAGTGCTCCGTTAAGCTGAAACAGGACCACTTTGGATAAAACCTAAGTATACCTTGCCCTTAGGTCTATTTCAGCGTGGTTTTAGGCTATATAAGGATCTTAAAACCCTCTCTCATTTACCCATACGAATTTGAGAAAAACCCTAGAAAAGAGTGAGAAAGTGAGAGAGTTATGGGTGGATTCTTCCTATCCTTTTCCCTGCCGCTACACAAGCTTCACCACTCACTTCTCATCGCTTTTCCAGCGATTTCTAGCTTCGTTTCTAGATAAGAAACTCTAACCCTAAACTGATTTGGGGTTTTGATAGTTGTATGTGATGAAATAGCTAACCTCTTTCACTCTTTAGGTTGCCGAATAGCCATATACGAAAGCTTAGCAAACCTATCGAATTCGTTACGATTCTACGATAAAAGGTGTGGACTTTAGGTGTATAGGTTATGGTTTTCAACGCTTTCAATGTCAGATATTGATAGATTCATGATCTGTATGTTATTGCGCATGTACAAAGTGTTGTCCGTATCATTTTTCGATTATACGTTAACTATGTTGAATATACTGTATTCCTCATATTTGTAGAAAGTACCATATACGTATAAATTTTGAAAGTATGTTTGCCATGATTAATTACTATATGAACATGTTATATATGTGTATAATACTTACTTGGCGAAAGGGTTCGCCCTAATACATGTTTTTGCTAATATACGCTATGTATGTTAAAATAGTGTATTCTAAGTGTTTGTGAAAATGCTTGTAAGAGTAAGTGCTTGGATGATTGTGCCTTAGGTGGGTGTTGAGATGGGATTCTCAACTACCTTAGAGACTTATATGATTTCCTCCATGTTGGTTGTTTAATTTAACCGCTTACTTATGAAATATATGTGTTTGTATTTCCTGTTTATATTGTGCTTTATGACATGCTTGTTAACATGCTTGAATTACTTTGGTTATTCTTCTTTACCCTACATGCTTCTGGTCAAGGATTGATTGTGTTTGGGGCTATGATTATAGTGTAAACAATCGAAAATGGAAATGAATGCGTGGCTGAGATTCATTCACCATGCGAGATGTGTTCGACGAACCCGAGTCATACTTCGGTTGACGATAGTGGTTGGCCACACAAACTGCTTATGCACTTCATATCGTTCAACTTATTGTGCACTCGAGTTAGCCGAGCTCGTCAAGTAACCCGATCTATCTAATATATGTTCACCATGTTTGGACGCTACTGCTTGAACCTAGGGTACCAAACTTACCAGTGAAATTCCGTTAACCATGGTACCTCAGTCCGCTAAGACTCATGAACCGGGCATGGTGGTATGGGACACCGTGGTTGAGCTATCGGCCTACGCTGGGGTTTCGTGGTGTTGTGAGTGCGTCAACCCGAGCCTGCCCGTAATGTCCATTTAGCAACCAGACTCGTGAGCCGATTATGGTGGTATGGGATACTATATTCGTGTTGTCGGCCTACATTGATAAGGTGATGGGGGAGTAGTGCAACGATTGCGTGTAACAGCCCTGTCAGCCCTTTGTAGTGACCTTGAGCATACTCTGAATTTGCGGTGAGGCGACGAGTTTTGCCGTGGTGAATAGAGTATGAACTAGACCTATATCAATTTAGTGATGAATCGTTAAAAAGGTGATGGGGGAGTGGTGTAACGATTGCATGTAACAGCCCTGGCAGTCTTTGCAGTACCCTAGAACCACACTATCATATGAGATTATCTAGGTTTGACGACCCTAGAATGGATCATGTTTGGGAATGATACAAGGGAGGTACCTTAGTTTTCCAATCCTGCTGTTTGAAATAGACTAATAATAACTTGGTAATTATGCTCATCATCGCACTGCATGTGCCTGGAAGATGTGGAGCACTGAGGAATAAATGCATGCCGCGAACGAAAGATGGTGTCGCATGAGGGAGTATGTCGGTGAGGGCATGCATCATGACTGCATTTCATACTTGCATTAATAAGAGTAGTTAGGATTGTTCGATTGTACTGTGTTATCATTACTGCTTGACTGAATTGATAACATGTTAACCTATGCTTTATTGTTCCACTGAGTTAGCTACTCACTCCAACGTTATGGGATAGTGTTATACATACCAACCAGACTCTGTCTTAGGTGCAGATGAGCTGACGACTCAGGAGGCCGAGTCGGACTACGACGAGGACCAGGACGAGTTCTCATATATGCAGTATTCTGGTGGCTTTGCCTAGTCTGCCTGGATCGACAGGACTTACAGGGCTTACTTCTCTAGTTGTACTTTTGACATTTGATCGTAAAACAAATACATGTATATGATGACTCAGTTGGGTTCATACTCTGGAGATTGAGATGGTTTTATTTCTTTTACATTCAATTATTTACAGTTTCAGTCTTCTGCTTACCTTTATACAATTGATCTGGAGTATGAATTACTGTTTTGGTATAATCTCACTTATGTTTATTGCACTAACACAGACAACATTTAATCATCATTATCTATGTTACATAAGTGATGTTTTAGAACTCGAGAGTTGAGTTGCTACTCGACCTTCAAATTTTAAGGCGTTACAAGTTGGTATCAAAGCATAATTTTGATCAAACTGGACCTGAGTTATGTTTCCACGACTTACGCTGACGCCTTTGGACATAGGAGGGTGTGAGAACAATGTAGTAACAGTCTTAGGCATCTCAGTTTTGTCCAACGGCAAAGTTCACTGAAATGAACGCTGAAATCTAGTCTGTTCCCAACCCTGGTCGTACGAGTCAATCCCAAAACACTTTTAGGTCATCTATTGACGGGTCTATATCACAATCCACCCAACCCCAACTGTTAAAACTTCGTAAATGTCAGTTTAGATCAGAGACTTCTCGAAACTACCTGAATTTAGAATGGAACGGAGTCGTGGGCCTCCCCGCGCTAATCCAGAGAGACCCAGGACAGACCCAGGGTGTCTTTAGCACCTTGGGAGGGTGGTGAAGACCGCCCTACTGCGAAGGTGCCGCGCCCTGCCAATCGGACCGCGGTCTACCGCGGTTGGGTCTGTCATGTCTGGTTGGGCTGGGTCTAGTCAGGGTCGGCCCGACCCCAGGACACGTGTGGGGCCCGCGAAATCACGTGAGGGCCCCTATTTCTACTTTGTTTGCCCCCCTTTCCGCATTTCTACCCTTTCAAGCCCTCCAACTTGTTGCCTCCTCTCTCAACTCTCCCTCCAAATCGTCAAAACCCTTATTTTCGGTCACAACCCATCCCTCTCCTTTGTTCACAGCATCCCTACCTCCCTATCCTCTCCATTTCTCTCTCACTTCAGCCCCTACACTCTCCATTTCATCTTAAATTCGTGCACACTACCTACCCCACTCCATCTCTTCATTTTTCTTCTTAAACCCTGGTTGTTTGAGCCTCTACAACCATTGTTGAGACCCAAGTCCGTGGAGAAGCAAAGAGAGCAGCCCTTTCTCTCTCTTATCTTCACATTTCATGGCTTTCTTTACCATTGTTTCGGCCATTTTCTCCGTCTTCGCCATCCTTTCTCTTATGGGAAAAGAAAGACCACCGCAGATGAAGCTGGGCCTAGCTGTCCAACCGGTTCGAGGAGAGGAGTGGACATTGAAGCCAGCCCTAGCACAGTTCGGGAGCATAGGTCGAAGCGAGACCTAGATCCCCAACTTCCGATTAGAAATGCTTTTCCAATAGGCTTCAAATACGGTCTTTTTACTGACCGTAAGATTGTGTTTGAAGCTCACGTGGATGAGAGGATGTTTGGGCTACACGCGATGATTGACCGCTTGGTGGACATTGAATGGGGTCCTATATTTGAAGGTGAGTCTCCTGCATGTGAGAACGCGGTTCCTGCCTTATACGCCCATATCATAGACCCATCGTTGGAGCCTTTTCAGTTCATTGTCTCTATAAGGGGCAAGTGTGCACAATTACTATGGTTGAGATGGCTCGGATCATGAAGATCCCACGTGGTGAAGTGCTTCCTAATGGCAACTTCTTCAAGAGTGTACGAGAAAGGGATTGCCGTACGAGATATCTTTATGGTCGACGGGTTTCTTGGACGCTAGGAAACTGTCTTTCATCGTCAAAGTTGACAGATGACTTCCATTTGCTTCACCACATTTTCACATATAATGTGTGTCCACGGTGGGGTAACCATACGGAGTGTAGTCGGTTGATGGTGGACTTCCTATATAGGATTGGACATAAGGACAACTTATGCCAGCCCACGTTCGTCCTACTTCAGATAGTTCAAGTCGTTCGATCTGTCAGGAGCGACCTCTCGCTCCCATTTGGCCGCCTGATATGCAAGATGGCTCGAGATGTCGGCTATAGGCTTAACATGGAAGACCTTGCGCCAGTCCGAGTCATAAGTGAGGCTACGCTTAACAACATGAAGATTAGCCCTTAACAACGGCAAGCTTGACTCGACGAGTCTGGAGAAGAGTCGGATAGCGCAGGTGAGGAGAGTATTGACCTCGAGGCAGGAAGCGAAGAAGGAAGCGGTGATGAGGAACAAGAAGAGGAAGAAGAAGCCCAAGATACCGAAGAGAGCTCCCCTCCTACGCCACGCGAGTAGGACACGGTTCAGGCTATGAGGGATGCTCGTATGGTTCGCATTAAGGAGGTCCAAGCCACCCTGCGGTAAGAGATTAGGTAGGTTCGAGCCGAGCTTGGTGAGACCCAAACTAAGCTTGAGGTGACCGAAGCCTTCATGAAGCGGAGTTTTAAGAAGGTGTCTCGCACATTGAGGACTATGTTGTGCTATGTACAGGGTAAGGATGCTCCTCCTCCATCGCCTGACTTGGATGCCTAGTGATCTATGCTATTGTTTGTAGTTTGTTTTGCTTACCGCTTTAGGCGGTTTATATTTTCATGTTGATGGATGTAGTAGTAGTTAGTAGTATGTTTAAGTATTTGAAGTTTGGTTGTAATTAGCTCACATGCATCTTTAGTCATGATTCATGTAACGCTGTTATCCATGTATTGTGACAATTTTGGTAAATGAAAAGCATGTAGCTTCTTTTGCTATAATGTGTGTGGAATGCTTAAGTGATTGGGTATTGTGTTGCTATACTTCGTCTTACATGTGTTGCACCTTATGTTGTATAGGGCATGCTACGGTATTATACGAGGAGCACGGTACCCCTCTTGCTCACTGACTTGATGGACCAGACTCCTTCCCACAGAGGTGGTCCTACGGACTGAGGTTTAGGCTCAGATCAGCCTTCTGCTAGTCCTACTGCCTCGATGGACCAGACTCCTTCCCGCAGGCTGCTTCACCTACTGACAGGTTTGAGCAGATGATGATGCTGATGCAGCAGCAGCACCAACAGCTTCTTGCGGTCTTATCATCTCAGGGTGGGAGTTCGACTCTACCTTCGCCATCTACACGTCCTGCTGAGCCTACAGAGCCTCCCGCTCAGGCTGAGGATGTGCCTTCGCCGATACCTATTACATACCCTACGGGAGACGTGGGTACTCGCGGTCTACTTGAGCGATTCCAGCGCTTGAGGCCTCTAACTTTTACGGGTTCTCACAGACTCGAGGAGGCTAGGTACTGGTTAGACCGCATCTCGAATATACTGAAGATGCTGCATTGTTCTGAGGCTGAACAGGTTGAGTTAGCTGCCTTCATGTTCGAGAAGGAGGCTAGCTTATGGTGGGACAACATACTACGGACCATCGCAGTGGGATATGTGTGGACCTAGGCAGCATTTAAGTTTCGTTTTCATGAGAAATATTACCCTCAGGCCTACCGACACAAGAGGGAGAATGAGTTTCTGCACCTCAGACAGGGAGGCATGATAGTTACAGAGTATGAGCATCACTTTACTGCATTGTGCCGCTTTGTCCCGACTATACTTGTTGATGAGTAGTTGCAGATTCGACGCTTCTCTGAGGGCTTGTGACCTGACATCTGGTCGAAGATGTGTTGTATCCGCATACCATCTTATGCGGAGTTGATTCATATGTCTATTGGGGTGGAGCAGGATGTTGATCGGCTGACACACTCCCGTGGTGCTATGGTTACGAGATCACGACCAGATGTTCAGAGCAAGCCTTTCCTTGGTAAGAGGCCTCGTGCTGATTCACCTCCCAGGATCGCAGTGCTAGTGGTTCCGATGCGGCTCCTAGGTGTGACCTGTACATACTGCGGGAAATCGGGTCACACTGTAAAGAGTTATTTTACCCGAGAGATAGCGGGTTCTCACCACCGCAGAGGATTGATCGCCCTCGCCCACAGGCTCTATCGGCTCCACCACTTCGGATGACACCTACACATCTGTCCTTCAGACTACCTGCACCCCGCTTCAGGCCGCCTCAACCGCCCATGGTACCTCAGCCTAACCGATCTCTGCAGGCACATGTTCATGCGCTTATAGCAGAGGAATCAGAGATTGCACCCTCAGTGCCTATGGCCTTTGAGGTCACTGCACACGTCCAAGGTACTCCCGTCTTCTTATTGGTGGACACTGGGTCCATTACCTCTATGATTTCATGCACGACAGTCAAGCGACTGGGTTTAGTTACTGCTCCTACAAGAGGAGTGAGGGTCATCACTGCCACAGGGACTTCCTCTGAAGTTACTCGTATGTGTGAGGGCTTCCTGATAGACTTGGGTGGCAGAATGATACTAGTTGACCTGATCGTCGTCCCCCTATTCCATTATGATGTTATCTTCGGTATGGATTGGCTCACTGAGATGCGAGCAGAGATCGACTGCGAGACTAGGGTACTGACAGCCTATGGACTTGATGGCACGGCCTTTACTTTTCCTGTTCAGGTCAGTCTCGCTACTCGGTTGAGATGTTATGCTTCTTCATTAGAGGCTATTGATGTTCCGATGCTTGAGGATACGCCTGTAGTTCAGGCTTTTGCAGACATGTTTGAACCGATTCCTGAGGTGCCACCTCAGTGCGAGATCAACTTCACCATTAATCTTACGCCCGGTGCGACACCCATCTCTTTGCCGACTTATCGTATACCTCCATGTGAGATAGAGGAACTGCGGAAACAGATTGACGGGCTAGTAGAGAAGGAGTTTATACGACCTAATGTGTCTCCCTGGGGAGCACCTGTACTGTTTGTGAAGAAGAAAGATGGCTCACTACGGTTGTGTATTGATTACCATAGGTTGAACCAAGTCACCATAAAGAACAAGTATCCTTTACCCAGGATAGATGATCTGTTTGATTAGTTGAAGGGGACAAAGTATTTCTCAAATATCAGCTTGCAGTCAGGTTACCACCAGTTGCGCGTCAAAGATGAAGATGTGCAGAAGACAGCTTTTAGGACCTATTTTGGGCATTACGAGTTCCTGGTGATGTCGTTCGGTCTTACGAACGCACTAGCCGTGTTCATGGACTTGATGAACAGGGTATTTCAGCTATTCTTATACCGATTCATCATCGTATTCATTGATGACATCCTGATATATTTCACGTGCCGGGAAGAGCACGAGGTGCACCGGAGAGCGGTGTTGGATACTTTGAGGAAGAACCAGTTGTTCGCGCAGTATAAGAAGTGCTACTTCTGGCAGGAAGAAGTCAAGTTCCTAGGACATGTGGTGTCCAAGGATGGGATAGCTATGGACCTTGCTAAGGTAGCCGCGGTTCAGGATTGGAAGCATCCTGGCTTGGTTACCAAGGTGAGGAGTTTTCTTAGCCTGACAGGGTACTATCGACGCTTCATTCGGGACTTCTCGAAGATTGTCAGGCCGTTGTCACAATTGACGCATAAGGATTTGAAGTTCGCCTGGGATGAGAAGGTAGAAACAGCTTTTCAGGAGCTGAAGGACAGATTGACGTCCGCCCCTGTACTAGTATTGCCAGAGAAAGGGGTTAAGTACACTATATATACTGACGCGTCTCGCATTGGTTTGGGTTGTGTCTTTATGCAGAAGGACAGGGTGATTGTGTATGCCTCGAGACAATTAAGGAAGCACGAAGAGAATTACCCTATACATGACCTTGAGTTAGCAGCTGTCATCTTTGCATTGAAGCTCCGGAGACATTACCTCTACGGAGAGGAGTTTGAGCTTTTCTGCGACCACAAGAGCCTTAAATATATATTCACTCAGCGGGACTTGAATATGAGGCAGCGCCGATGGATGGAGACCTTGAAAGACTTCAAGTTCGAGGTTTCCTACCATCCTGGCAAGGCCAACCTTGTGGCAGATGCGTTGAGTCGCAAGAAGGCTATTGCATTTGCAGCTCCACTGATGATAGCAGAGTGGGATATTTTGGAGTTCGTGCGGGACTTCGAGTAGAAACTCACCGTGGATGAGCAATTTGAGTGTGTCATGGACGTTCGGGTGCGGCCTCTTATTGATGATAGGATTATCGAGGCCAAGAAGGGCGATGAGCGGTTGTCTGAGCTTCGAGAGCAAGCTAGCGATGCCGAGGACTCCGAGTGGAGAGTTGGCACAGATGGGGGCCTACGATACCGTGGCCGCGTATGCGTCCCTGACATTCACGACTTGAGACAGGAGCTTCTCGAGTCTGCTCATAATACAAAGCTTACGATGCATCCTGGTAGCACGAAAATATATCAGGATATGAGACGGTCTTATTGGTGGGACGGCATGAAGACCCACATAGCAGAGTATGTTTCTCGCTGTCTGACGTGCCAGCAGGTCAAGGCAGAACATCACTGACCTCTTGGACTACTTCAGTCTATGCACATAGCTGAATGGAAGTGGGACTTCATTTCCATGGATTTCATATCAGGGCTGCCAAAGACGAGGAAGGAACATGATTCCATTTGGGTGATTATGGACTGGTTGACCAAATCGGCCCATTTTTCCCCATCAGAGTCACGAACTCTACAGACGAGCTGGCTAGGCTGTACATCAGAGAGATTGTGCGTCTGCATAGAGTTCCCCTAGAGATCGTGTCAGACAGAGACGCACGGTTCACGTCTATCTTCTGGACACGAATCCAGGAAGCGATGGGTGTGAAATTGAAGTCCAGTACTGCGTTTCACCCTCAGACCGATGGGTAGACAGAGCGGGTGAACTAGATTTTAGAGGATATGTTACGGGCCTGTGTCTTGGACTTCAAGGACAGTTGGGATGAATGTCTTCCTTATGCAGAGTTCGAGTACAACAACAGCTTCCAGGCGAGTATTGGCATGGCTCCATATGAGGCCTTGTATAGTCGTCCTTGCAGGTCACCGCATTGCTAGGCTGAGGTCGGCGAGCGCAGTTTAATTGGCCCAGAGTTGGTACAGGTGACCTCAGAGAAGATCGATATTATCAGGCGTCAACTTCTTATAGCGCAGAGCAGGCAGAAGAGTTACGCTGATACGAGGCGGCGACCGCTTGAGTTCGAGGTCGGAGATCATGTATTCCTCAGAGTTTCTCCTATGAAGGGAGTTCTTCGATTTGAGAAGAAGGGGAAGCTTACGCCGCAATTCATTGGCCCATTTCAGATATTTGATCGAATGAGAGTGGTGGCATACCGTCTCACTTTTCCCACACCACTCGCGGGCGTGCACAACGTATTTCATGTATCTATGCTGAAGAAATGTCCCAGATCCTTCACACATAATCCATTGAGAGTAGGTGCAGTTGAGCGACGATGCTACATATGTATTGTGTCCGACGCGTATCCTAGATAAGAATGAGCAGGTGTTGCGCAGTAAAGTGATTCCACACGTGAAGGTACTATGGACACATCATACAGAGGAGGAAGCTACCTGGGAGACAAAAGCCGAGATCCGAAAGAACTACCCTCAGCTTCTCGAGGAGTACGAAAAGGTACTAATTTTGAGGATGAAATTTTTCATTAAGGGGGGTAGATTGTAACGTCTCAGAAAATCTCGTACAAAGACCCGAGTATCACCTTAGGCAGAAATCACTTAGGATCAAATCCTTTAGAAATTAGACAAAGTTAACTAAGTGCTAAACTAGATTAGACATGAAATCCGCTTGAATCACTTTAAATACGATCTGCAAGACCCAAAACTTGTAGAATCATTAACGCTAGGTTACCCTAAAATTTAGGAGCAAACTCATTACCCGACTACTCTCGGGAGCACATTAAAACTCCGTATCAGATCTGGACCATGCATCAGAAGTCCGAATAATATGAAGTTATAGACTTAGGACCGCCTCGCTGGGCTTGACAATCATCTCGGAGATCAAATCCAGACAGTGTCCCACGGCTATTCGCTTGAGTCCGGAGCGAGGAGTGTGAGAAAACCTAATTTTCTTTAGAAATTAAGTAATCTGAGACTTGATGTTTGTGGGCTGATTATAAGCAATCAGACCGTCGAAATCTGACCCAAATACACCATCGGATCAGGAAAAATTTCATATACATGACAGTGTACTTGAAATCCCCGATCGAGATTCAGTGACCGTTGAACTGAAACTGGTCCGCCACGCGTGATCTGAGAATCTGACTAGAACGAAAACTTAACTCCACCTAGATCCAGAGTCTATGAGCTTAAGTCCGACCTTTGGCTTAAGGGGGCGCTCCAAAAGTGCTCCGTTGAGCTGAAACCGGACCACTTTGGATATAACCTAAGTATACCTTGACCTTAGGTCTATTTCAGTGTGGTTTTAGGCTATATAAGGACCTTAAAACCCTCTCTCATTCAGCCATACGAATTTGAGAAAAATCCTAGAAAAGAGTGAGAAAGTGAGAGAGTTGTGGGAGGATTTTCCTACCCTTTTCTCTGCCGCTACACAAGCTTCACCACTCACTCCTCATCCCTTTCCCGGTGATTTTCAGCTTCGTTTCTAGGTAAGAAACCCTAACCCTAAACTGAATTGGGGTTTTGATAGTTGTACGTGATGAAATAGCTAACCTATTTCACTCTCTAGGTTGCCGAATAGCCGTATACGAAAGCTTAGCAAACCTATCGAATTCGTTACGATTCTACGACAAAAGGTGCGAACTTTAGGTGTATAGGTTATGGTTTTCAACGCTTTCAATGTCAGATAATGATAGATTCATGATCTGTATGTTATTGCACATGTACAAGTATTGTCTGTTTCATTTTTCGATTATACGTTAACTATGTTGAATATACCGTATTCCTCGTATTTGTAGAAAGTACCGTATACGTATAAATTTTGAAAGTATGTTTGCCATGATTAATTACTGTATGAACATGCTATATATGTGTATAATACTTACTTGGCGAAAAGGTTCGCCCTAATACATGAAAATGTTTGTAAGAGTAAGTGCTTGGATGATTGTGCCTTAGGTAGGTGTTGAGATGGGATTCTCAACTACCTTAGAGACGTATATGATTTCCTCCATGTTGGTTGTTTAATTTAACTGGTTACTTATGAAATATATGTGTTTGTATTTTCTGTTTATATTGTGCTTTATAACATGCTTTATGACATGCTTGAATTACTTTGGTTATTCTGTTTTACACTACATGCTTCTGGTCAAGGATTGGTTGTGTTTAAGGCTATGATTATAGTCCAGACAATTGAAAACGGAAATGAATGTGTGGCTGAGATTCATTCGCCATGCAAGATGTGTTCGACGAACCCGAGTTGTACTTCGGTTGACGATAGTGGCTGGCCACACAAAGTGCTTATGTGCTTCATATCGTTCAACTTGTTGTGCACTTGAGTTAGCCGAGCTTGTCAAGTAACCCGATCTGTCTAATGTATGTTCACCATGTTTGAACACTACTGCTTGAGCCTAGGGTACCAAACTTACCAGTGAAATTCCGTTAACCATGGTACCTCAGTCCGCTGAGACTCATGAACCGGGCATGGTGGTATGGAACACCGTGGTCGAGCTATCGGCCTACGCTGGGGTGTTGCGAGTGCGTCAACCCGAGCCTCCCTGTAGTGTCCATTGAGCAACCAGACTCGTGAGCTGATTATGGTGGTATGGGACACTATATTCGTGCTGTCGGCATACATTGATATGGTGATGAGGGAGTGGTACAACGATTGCGTGGAACAGCCCTGACAGCCCTTTGTAGTGACCTCGAGCAAACTTTGAATTTGCCGTGAGGCGACGAGTTTTGCCGCGGTGAATAGAGTATGAACTAGGCCTGTATCAATTTAGTGATGAACCGTTAAAAAGGTGATGGGGGAGTGGTGTAACGATTGCGTGTAACAGTCCTGGCAGCCTTTGCAGCGCCCTAGAACTACACTATCGTATGAGATTATCTAGGTTTGACAACCCTAGAATGGATCATGTTTGGGAATGATACAAGGGAGGTACCTTAGTTTCCCAATCCTGCTGTTTAAAATGGACTAATAACAACTCGGTAATCATGCTCATCATCACACTGCATGTGCCTGGAAGATGTGGAGCACTGAGGAATGAACGCATGCCTTGAATGTAAGATAGTGTCGCATGAGGGAGTATGTCGGTGAGGGCATGCATCATGACTGCATTTCGATTGTACTGCTTTATCATTACTGCTTGACTAAATTGATAACATGTTAACCTATGCTTTATTGTTCCACTGAGTTAGCTACTCACTCCCACGTTACGGGACAGTGTTGTACACAACAACCAGACTCTGTCTTAGGTGCAAATGAGGTGAGGACTCAGGAGGCTTATCCGGACTACGACGAGGACCAGGACGAGTTCTCGTATATGCAGTATTCTGGTGGCTTCGCCTAGTCTGCCTGGATCAACGGGACTTACAGGGCTTACTTCTCTAGTTGTACTTTTGACATTTTGATCGTAAAACAGATACATGTATGTGGTGACTCGGTTGGGTTCATACTCTGGAGATTGAGATGGTTTTGTTTCTTTTATATATAATTATATACAATTTCAATCTTCCGCTTTCCTTTATACAATTGATCTGGAGTATGAATTACTGTTTTCGTATAATCTCACTCATGTTTATTGCACTAACACAAACAACATTTAATCATCATTATCTACGTTGCATAAGTGATGTTTTGGAACTCGAGAGTTGAGTTACTACTCGACCCTCGAATTTCAGGGCGTTACACTCACCATGATGGACCGTTTCCCAAATGGCAAAGAATGAATGCCAAACATTGGATGTGGATCGCCCATCATATGGAGCCCACCTTTCATGTGGACCGTCCATCATGTGGCCCAAACCTTCAAAGTGGGCCATCCATCATGCAAGGCCCATCTTGAATGTGGATCATTCATCATTGAGGGTTGACCTTTAATGTGAATTGTCCATTATGTGGGGCCCTTTAATGTCCACTAGCCGTCATGTGGAGTCCACATTTTATGTGTCAATCATGTGGGCCCCACCTTCGAAGTGGGTCGTCCATCATGTAGGGCCCACTTTTAATGTCCACTAGCCATTGTGTAGGGCACACATTCTATGTAAATCATCCATCGTGTAGGGCCACTTTGGATATGGGTAGTCCATCATGCAAGACTTTGGATGTGGACCGTCCATTAGTGAGGTCCACTTGATGTGGACTGTCTATTAAGAGTGGCCATAGTTTGATGTGGGTATCCATCACACTCAGTCCATTATGTGGGCCCACCTTGATGTGGACCACTCATTAAGTGGTGCCCCACCTTCAATATGGGTTTTTCATCATGTGGGCCCACCTTCAATGTCGACCATCCGTCATGTGGGCCACACCTTTAATATGGACCATTCATCAGGTCAGGCCCACTTGATGTGGATGGTCCATCATGTTGGGCCACACATTGATATGGGCCATCCATCATATGGGCTACACCTTTGATGTGAATTGTGCATTATGTGGGCTGGCATTAATGTGGACGATTCATCATGTGGAGTCCCATGTTGAATATAAGTCATTCATCATGCGGGCCCACCATTGATGTCCATCATCCATCATGTAGGTCCCACCTTTGTTATGGATCATCCATTATGTGGGTTCCACTTGATGTTTTTATGTGGGTCATTCATCTTTTGGGACCCACCTTTGATATGAACTATGCATTATGTGTATGGACTATTCATCATGTGGGCCGAAACTTTAATATGGGTCATTCATTATGTGGGTCCACCTTTGATGTTAACATTCCATCATGTGGTCTCACCTTTAATGTCCACCATTCACTATGTGGGCGCCACCTTTGGTATGGACTGACCATTAGGTGGGCCCCACTTATGTGGATCATCCATCATGTGGGGCCACACTATGGTGTGGGCCATCTTGCCCTCTTCTCTTCTTTTTGAATTCACAACCCAAATTACATATCTTTTATAAGTTTATCTTGTTGAATTCACAACCCAAATTACATATCTTGTTGAACAAGCGGTTATTAATAGAATCTCACATATCACTACAAGAAATATGACTTTTACCAGCAGTCAAAACTGCTGGTAAAATTCTCCAAAAATGCCACGAATATCCTTTAACGGTGCTATACAAGCGCCGGTAGCTAGCTATGTCGGCGACTGTCGGCGCTTGTTTGAGCACGGGCAATTAGTTAATCTTTTTCAGCACTCGTTCTCACTTCACCGACGATTTTGCTGGGTAATTCTGAAAGAAGCGCCGCTAAAACTGGAATAAGCGCAGGCAAAAGTCTATCCTAGCACTAGTAAAAGTATGGTTCCTGGACACTTTTTGTCACAAAAAAGCGCCGATAGAAGTCTACACAAGTGCCGAGAGAAGTCTTCGTATAGATTTGAGAGGCCCCATATTATATATATATATATATATATATATATATATATATATATATATATATATATATATATATATATATTCAATTAAAACCTTTATTTTTTTAATATTTGAAACATAAAACATGTTGCAATATTAAACAAAATTTCCTGAATAAAAAAGTTCCCAATGCTTAAATTATCCACACAAGAAAATGAAAAGCCTGATACTCTACAAGTCTTAAATCTAAAATCCAAAACATTCATGAATTTCACAAAAAGACCATATCCACAGGGGAATGCATTTTCCCTTAAGGCCTCTTTGTTTCACCACATCCTTTTATCAGTGTAAAATGCAAAACATCCATGTTAACTAAAAGAGTAATACATTAAAAGGGCTAGGATATCACTGATCTCGCCAACTGAAGAAAACACCATTTCATGTCCTACAAGAATGAATGGAATACCGAATACCAATATCAACCAGAAAAAGATAGCAACCATAATGTGGATTACTCTTTCTAAGCACGCTTTCAAATGCACCATTAAATATTTATTTGCATGAACAAAACAACAAAATACCAGACCTTTTCAAAATCTTTTCTGGCAGATGCTTCCTTCTCAAGTTTCTCAAATGTGTCTGGATGTGCAATACAAAATCAAAGGACTTTAAATAAGTTTCTGGATAGTATGTAGAATTAGAATGAAGAAGACTTGCAGAAACATCCTAAACCATCTAAGCTTTATACAATTAATTGGGGGTCAGATACACAAATCTTGTTCTGCCATTCCACTCATGTTATTTGGATTCCTGATAAAGAAAATATTCAAATTCTTCCATTTCATAAGATTATTTTATAGATGTTGTCACTCTTTTCAGGTCTCTATTTGAACCAAAATGAAGAAAAAAGAAATTTGAATATGCACTTGTCTTATAACTGCTACATTGGTTAGAAAAAACAACTTCAGAGTTTCAAAGTAACCTACTTTCTTCTTTGCCACGTACTATGAAGAGGCATAGAACTTCTATGCAGATACCTACATATTAGCATTCCTTAAAATCTGGTGACATGCCAAAAGGTGCATCAAGCGCTTCTAGGCTAATCAGAAAATTCCAATTCATCAAGCATAGGATTAATAAAATTAAGGTTGGTGTCTCAGTGATCCAACGATTTAAATGGATTCTAAATTCCAATTCATCAAGCATAAGACTGATTTTTCTACACAATGGAACTCCTTGAATAGGTCATACAAAAGTAGCATCAAAACTTTATATTCCACTAGAAAATTTATCCACACTAACATATCATCGAAATTGTAGACATGAAACTCATGTACCAAGATCTGTTTGCCTCCTTATACAATGAAAGTAATTTGCAACTTTTGGCATTTCTACTCTTAGTAGAAATAGCAAAAAAGCATGAAAGACTATTGGTGTGGACATGAAATAGCGCTTTTCTATACAACACTAAAGAGCCCCAACTCATAAATTTCCAAAGTTTGATTGAAATAAGAAATTTCATTATTATTATTTGCTTTCCTCCACTCTTGAAATGGCCATGTATCAAATGCAGCCTAAACCAATCATCATGAAGGAAAAAGATGAAAAATTTTAAGAATAATAATAATAATAAACAAAAATCAAATCAAATGCTTACCAAGATGGCCCTACTTAGCAGCAATATAGAATGAGTCGTAGCCATTCCTGGCCTTGAGAGCAGTTGTCTGAAAATCCGAAGCCTTCACGGTGTGGTGCACCTGTTTGATGGGTTGGATATCATAAGCACCGCATCATGTGGGCCCCAGCTTACTCAACTCAACGTATTTATTTAAAAGTAGATGAAGGAGAATTTGGTCATTTCGCCATGTCCGAAGATCTGTACACAGATCCAAACTAGTAAGGCTTCTTTTTACGAAATCAGGACTACAGACGAATTTTTTGTAGATATATATAATTCCCATCCTGAAATCAAAAACCCATTTAAAAAATGCGATTCCAAAAAATAAAAATAAAAAAAGATGGGTTTTCATTGGAATATGGTTTCTGCATATCTTCTATGATGGATTAGAAAATCCATTTAAGAAACATTCAAACAATGCTAGAAAAGGGGGAGGGGGGGGGGGGATATATGGAAAGAAAGAAAGAAAAGAAAAAGAAAAACCCATTTTAAATTCGAGAGTTGAAACGGAAAAAACTCATTTAATGATAGAAATGATGAAAACTAAGTGCAAGCAAACAAAAGTCTATAGCAGCTGCAAATGAATTTTGTTTTGATAAATTAACTGTAATATCTACCACATACTAGTAACATACGAGCAATATTGGGGCACCATACCATAGGCTGCAAGAATATCATGTCCCCTTAAAAAAATAAATCCTTCAAGGATAACATATATATATATATATATATATATATATATATATATATATATTAAATATATTAAGTTGTTTATTACCATTCACGATCACAACTATCATTCATCATCCAACTAACTATTAACAACATTTATAAAAATAGAAGGCATCCAACCAACTCTATATAATAACTTGCAACTTAACTTGCTGCCTGCTGGGAGCCGTCATACACCGTAATATCTTACGGTAGAACAGGTTCTGAGGAGTTACAAGTTGGGCCTCTAGGAAAGCATATAAATAAAGCGACAAAAATATAAATTAAGTAAGATCAATTATTCATGGAAGAGATTGATGAATAATACCTAGCAATTTTCTTGATTTTCTTAAGGGAACAAACTTTGCACCAATTACTAACACAATTGGAGGGCCAAATATAAAGCCCCTAGCCTCAACTCCTATAAGCATACCAAATTCAATATCAAATCCATTAAATTAAGTGCCTTCATAGGTATAAGCATAAAATAAGACTATCAAATAAAAATAAACAACACCGCATCTCTCTTTTAGACTCAACGGGCAGATCTAGTAGTTCCACGCTAGGACCCTTAAGTCGACGTGAAAGTGGGCTCCAAAGGAGCTACTGCTCAAAGAGCACAGGTAGAGGTGTTACCTCTTCTACCAAACGGGCTGTTGTTCTAAAGAAATTTACTAAATTTTATTTAAACTTATGTTAATTAGTTCTATTTTATAAATGCATCAGGAAGACAAAACATGGACTAAACACTTCATTTAGACTTAACAGGCACATTTCAGCCTCTTCTTCAAAAATCAAATAACTGCAGCAAGGTTAAACAACCTAGATTCCCCAATCAAAGGCATTTCTGGTTAGTTGTCAATCAATTATGGATGATGAAGATAATCATACACATATGCCACATGTATAGTACAAATAATAGGTGGATGATAACTCCAATGCACCTAGGAGCATAGGTCAAATACTCTAAATGACCAATAAAAAAATCGATTTAGTAGCAAGATACAGACCTGACAAGCTCCCAAAGAAATACTTCCTTGTGGCTATAAATACTGTGAAATATCAAGTCCAAAAGGCGACTGACCTACATAATTAAGAAACCATGAGAACAATCAATCAGATATAATCAGACCTAATAGGCCATCCTGATGGATCAGTGAGGCTAGAAAGAAGAAAAAATATTTCAAGTTTATATATTTTTGACATTGAATAGTTTATTTGTATTATTTTTCAAAAACAGCCCATACAATAAATACAATTAGATGAACGCTGCTTGAGGTACTCAGGAGCAGTGCAGGATAGGTAAAGGCACACTATGCTAATGCTCAAGCCCAAAAATCATACTAGTCTACTCAATGGGCGGCCCACATTTGTATGAGAAAAATGGACCATTGGAAGAAATGACGAATGGCCCATATTCAATGTACATGCATGGCCTATCTAATGAGTCAACCAGCCTATTGTTTATGTTAGTGCTTTATGATAGTTTTCCCTACCAGATTAATGCCAACCTACATTCACCACACATGAGCAATTCCACTTAGAATTCCTTGTACCATCAATTTTGATATTTTGAAAATGATGACTGGACAAGGTGTTAACTGCATAAACAATAAAAAATGAATTAATAGGACATTAAACCTTATTTAAGAGAAAATTTATGGCTCCATCAAAAGCAATATAATGAAATAGTACTGATATATTTATGAAATTCATAGATATCTTAAATGAGAATTCATATTACATGCATCACTATGGCTGAAAAACGTAAAAGTTGTGGAGAAGAAAGGATAAAGATGTCAGCCAAGCATGAACTCTTTTTTAACAAATAATAAAAACCATGCATGTATTTGATGTTTATAATAAAAACAAAGGAAGAACCTTCAAAACATATCCATAGATCCAGGGTTAGTAAGGAAGAACCTTCAAAAATCTGCCAAGGTTCACAAGAATCACCATATCGTTAAGTAAAAAAATATTACAATGAAGATGGGAAGTTAGGGACTCAAATTAATGTTTAATACTGACTGCTTACTCTGCTTATGGCAAAATCTTACAAGACATTTTGGTCAGACCTATTTCTAGATAATTTTAATGTGGTGTGTGGTTAGTAGATGTGGAGTAACAATATCTATACAACTAGTCTTAGTAATCATTCCATCTAGTTGAGAATCTGTGAGATGTACAACTGTTCACTTAGTCATGGCAACTAAGAAGCAAGATATGTCATAGTCTAAATTGCTCAGAAGACACAACTGGCTTATCTGCCTTGGTCCATTGACTAACAAAAGAATGACAAAAATGCATGGATACTTCTGAGTTTGTTGAATTGATTAAATAAGTTTTGAAGTTGGATTCTTTGGGGACATCACAGACAGATGGAGAGAAACCCTCTGACTTACTTTGTAGAGCTATGTAGGAAAGAGATTAATTGTATTGGTTCTAACAATCAAAGATATACAATTTGGAAGATCATGTTGAATTTCATCTAAAAGGAGGGAAAAAATCCAAAGCTGAAATTCTAGAAGATACTGACATAGAACTTGGAAATTTGTTTGGAAATTTAACATATGGACAACAACTTTCAGTTCTACTCTCCATTAAGCACCAAAAATGACAGAACATCGAATGGAGAATTGTAGCAATACCCACTAAAAGGATGTTAATCAGTTGACAGTCCTTTTTTAAGTCTTGGGTAAATCAATGTGAAGCTTTAAGGATTTTCTTTACTTGCATAAATTGCAGTTTTCTATTTTGTTGTTGATTTTTTGATTAAGATTGACTCTTTGCAAGTAAATAACAATGCTAACCATCAAGCTATATATAATTACAACTGGAAATTTTTGGTGTCACACATTTCTTTGAAAAAAAGAATGGCATAAGCAATCTATTTCTTTCGATAAGAGAAAGAAATGCACAACATAACACTCCCACAAAAGTTGCTCAGATAACTCTTCATGTGTGTGTGCGTGTGTGAATCTTCAGTGAAGGAGTAGAGATTTTACCACAGGAATTTCAAAGTCTGGAATTTCAAAGTGAGCTCGTCCATCCTCTCCATCACAAGAGCAAACACTCTACTCCTGAAAACCAAACAAACCATTGCAAGCAGAGAGTTCATTCTAATTTAACCAAACAAAATGATGGAAACCGTACAATATTTAACCAAAGTAGCCAGAGTAGACACCTTACCGGTGGAAACTCCACCTCTGGTATTTCAAATTTAATTTCATTCAGCCTTCTTTCATTCTTTTCTCCATTAGAGAGTTCATTTTCCTTCTACAATGAAGGTTAACTAGAGATGGTTAAAAGAAAAACTAGCAAAAGGGGAAAAACAACCAATGTTCCATTGACAAATTCAATGTCCCGCTAGACTTCCAGATCTAAAAACAACTCAATCTGTAGATAAGAAGTTTATTTTTGTGGATTATCTCTGAAGAATGCTTATTGGTGATTCTGGCAAAGGTATGGTATGGAGCTTGGCAGGCCAACATTCATGTTTGGGCAAAGGCTTTAGACTTTAACTATGGAGAACAAATAGACTCTTGAAATTTTTTATGATTTTTCTGACATATATATACATATATACATATCCGGAACACAAGTTGGCCACCCCATCTGAAGCACTATGAAATCATGCCTAAAATATCTAAAATTAGTTGTTAGGGCCCACCTAAGTTTGGCTGTTGAAAAATTTACAGAATAATATTTTTTCTGTAAAATATGGAATCTAAAAAATGTAAATTGATCTGAAATAAGGACAGGCTGAAGCACGTTTAAAACGTTATCCTTAAAGCATTATTTGCCCCAAGTCAAGTGTATTGAGTATGCTAATAAGTTACACGCAAACAAATTCTAGGATACGACGAGCCTGATGTGGGTTTGCATTTAGCAAACACGAAGGCCCACTACCAGAACTCTATTACACACAGTCTGGCAGAAATACAGTAAAAGAAAAAATCCCAGAAAGAAAAGAGGAGAAGTTTGTGTTTTATGATTTAGACCACTGCACTGGTCTATTCTTCAACTACTGGTTCGGTTAAACCATTCTAGACCACATCGCTAGTTTGTTCTTCAAGCAATGGTTTTGATCAACCTTGCTATGTTGCTGATTTTTTGTCTATAAGAGAGGAGAGGCTTTGATTCGTATTGGTATTATTAGAGTGTGTTGAGATGGTTTGAAAACTCCTCCAGACCCTATTTCTATAGCATGTGGTGGCTGGGGGGTTATGGTCCAGGAAAATAACTCCCATTAAGTCATTTCTGGCTGTTGGAAAACTAACCGTTTTATGGCCGTTTTCTTACTATTACACATGAGCCATAACTACTACTACAAGTGACTGTTGTGAGACAGCAGCTAGCTGTTTTCTAGCTGTTGGGCTACCCAAGTAGCAGTTATAGCTCGTCTCTGCACTAATGGCAAAGCTATTATAGTTTTTGTTGTAATAGCTCCTTTCAGTCTCTCTATATATATACTAGAGGATTCTCATTCAGTCCTCTAGTCATCCCTTCAGCCAGCTATCCGACTTAGCCAGTTAGTCGCACCGCGACTCGTATCTGTCTCACTCCGGTTCGCGAAGGGAGTGACCCTCTGTGACATGATGCACACGTGCGAAGTGCAAAGTGCAAAGTGCGCCACTAGCGCCTCTACAGCCACATTGCCTCACATTCCCACGCCCTCGCACTGAGCCTGTGACTGAGACTGAGACTATGCCCATGCCCGAGCTCGAGCGCGAGCGTTGTTTACTCCCGAAGTATAAGGTTGTGATGTAGTAATAAACTCGGTGAGACCGAGGTCGAATTCCAAAGGACTAGAACCTGTACATAATCTGAAAGTAAATAGAACTAGAACTAGACTAAGATGAAATCTAAATTGAATGTAATTGAAGGAATAGTGATGAAATATTTATCTAAAACTTAGAGTATTCAGAGGAAGGAAACTAGGGATTCAGAGGATCCACTTGTAGAGATCAGAGAGATCTTATGCACGTTTCAAGAACTCAACTAGACTTAGAGTCCCATCTTTATCCAGTTAAAGGGTAAAACCATGGAAATCAAAACTGAACTTCCTTTGATCTAGTTTTCAAGAGATGAAAGGTATAAGAATTAGAATGGATTCTGTCACCAAACTATGCCCAGGAGACAAAGTAAACAACATAATTAAAATAATTAACAACCAATAGACAGATATATGAAGGTTAGGAAGGGTTCCGTCATCCTACCATCACTACCAAAAAAAGGGGCAAAGGATTCAGACCACTTTAGTGTTTTGCTACGGATATAAACCTTAGCCAAATTTGCTATGGTTTTAATCTGTAGCTAAAAAGTCAATACACCATTAATATTTAATATTGTTGTAAGGTGCTCTATGAGGCCTAAAAAAACTATATATTCTATCTAAGTCGTCTATATATTTCTAAATATTACTTTAGTGGATGAGAAAAAACATTAGCTAGATTGAAGGCTCATGTGGACCACATGGTAGGAAACATTGATATTAAATTACAGTTGCTTCGTATGGTGTGTTCCACTTAGATCTTCAATATGCCTGAAAGTTGGTATAGTAAGCTAAAATAATTTATTAAAATTATGGATCGGAATGGATTGAGGAAATACATCATGATGGGCCCCACAGAACCCCTGATCGGACCGTCTACGTCCGTCCGTCCGTCAATTTGGGGGAACGGATTGGCTACTCCCCCTGACACCAGCCATTGCCTAGTGGTCGGTTCTCTGTGGGGCCCACCATGATGTATGTGTGTCATCCATGCCGTCCATATATTTTTATATATCATTTTATGATATGACAAAATAAATGAAGTATATCCCTATTTCAAGTGGACCACATTATAGGAAAAAGTTTTGAATGAATTTTGACCATTAAAAACGTTTTGGGAGCCATAAAAGTTTTGGATCAAGCTGATATTTATTTTTTCCCTTCATTTGGGTCTTCATAACCAAATCAATAGATTGGATGTCAAATAAACAGTACAGTGGGCCTTAAGAGGATTTTAATTGTGAACATCCATTCATTATTTTTGTCATGTGGTGTGGCCCACCTAAGATTTATATCCCTATAATTTTTTATATCAAGCGCTAAAATGATTTGTAAAAATGGATGAATGGAATGGATGAAACACATACATCATGTCGGGGCCCACGGAGCACCGATCACCAGCGTCAGGGGGAATAGCCAATCCGTTCCCCAAATTTGGGCGCGGGCTCAAAACAAAGCAGCGCCCAAACGCGTATTTTGCTCTCCCTCTCTCTCTCTCTCTATTCCCTGATTTTTCCCTGATCGGCTTCTCTGATCCTAGGTGCGAGTATCAGAGCATTCCCTAAGCTTTGATACTAAACGAGTATCAGAGCATTCCCTAAGCTCATCTTTCCCTGATCCTCTCACTCCCTTCCGATCTCTACTCCATCTCTCTCATTCTCTTCCCTCTCTATCCAATGCGTCAGCCATGAACGCCCTCTTCTCTCTGCCCGAAGAAACACATGTCGTGAAGCTCCTCTCCATAGGTTTGATATCTTCTTCTATTTGTATCTCTTTTCCTTTCTTTCAGATTTGAAATGGCATTTGAAATGGCATGCTATCATTTTGTTGAAATGGCATTATATCTATTTGATGAAATGGCATTGTATCTATTTCACTGTTCGATGAAATGGCATGCTATCTGTTTGTTGAAATGACATTGTATCTATTTGATGAAATGGCATTATATCTATTTGATGAAATGGCATGCTATCTGTTTGTTGAAATGACATTCATGCCAGGAGATATTGAACAAGTTATATATATATATATATGTGTGTGTGTGTGTGTGTGTGTGTGTGTGTATTTTTTAATGCAACGTTCCCATCCCATTGTTAGCTCCAATGCGTCTACTTGGCACAGCACGTTTGCACATGGCAAATAGGAGAATACAGTAAATAGTCTATACATTTAAGGTTGCTTAAATGTAAATCAATGGTTAACAGCATTCTAACTTAAACACTACCGTATTCGTTTATATCACTCCTCTTATTGCACACCAAAGTACGTTAGCTATATGCACTTGATTATATAGATATATGATTCTAGCCGTTGAGGTTCATACCCATTGCCAGCCCGGCATCAGTTTGACCATTCTCACATGACTGGATCTTTCCTAGTTGTTGTGGGAGACTCACTCAAGTGCGGCAAAAACAGGGCCATGTGACCATGCTAATGCACACAACACATACATCCATTTACATGTATCAACAGACTGTTCATATGATGGCCATCAATCTGATGGTGATCGCATCATCTGATTAGTGTTATTGTTGGTCTGGACTCTGTCCACTGTGGAAGTTGCATAGGCTACCTTGGAGCAACCTTGAACTGAATACTATTCCCCATTAACCATTGTAACGGAAGACTGCTATGGCTGCTAGTATAAGTAGCAAATCCTTCTCTTCCTTGGCCATTTTTAAGATCAGACATGTTTGGAAAGCTAGATTCCTGTGCAATTCAATGTGAATGGAAACCAAATAACTTGCTTTGACATCTTGGCATGTTTGGATGTTGTTGAATCATGAGGATTTCCTTGAAAGATTTAACAAATTTGGCATATACACGATGCGGTAGATATGGGGTTGTGAGATACGATTCCATAATTTCCACATTTCAACATGATTCCCAAACAAACCCATCAAAATGGAATCTTTGTTAGCACAGTATGAAACACAGTATGAGAATCGTTGGGTAACAATGAATTATTCCATTTACACACCTTAGATTCCAGAGTCTTATGATTAGTTTGGTCTCTTAATTCTATTAGGTTTGTTTCTATTACTGGGAGTTTTTTTTTATTAGCATGTTAGTACACCCACTGTCAATTCACACTTCACTGTTAGCCACCCCCTCTAGGGAATCGATACCAAGACCTCAGTGTTGAAACGAGGTATCTTTCACTCAGTCTACCAGTTGATCAACATCTAGAAAGATGGCGGTTATGGTGATGACAACAATGATGCGACAATATCCTGCACTCCTGAAGCAGTTATAAAGGCTAGTAGTTTAGCTGATTCCATGCACGTCTTGAAGCAGGTACGTGAACCCACCAAACATTTAGCAAGAACCATGAATCAGTTTGGTCCAACTGGGTTAGATAGGTGCCCAAAAACTTAGTTGGTCCACTTGTCAGGTGCACCACCCATATGTACCAAATGCAAATTGCTAGCAATTTTCTTCAACCGATTAGATAAATGTGTAGTTCACACCTGATGAATTCACTAGCCTGATTTTGGGCCGTAGCCTTTAGATCCCAAACTACCAATTCAGCACACATGGCTGCAAGCAGAGGTGTGTGTCAACAGGCATCCATGAGCTTAGAAATGTTCTTGTCCAAGGAGATTCGGTAAGTGGAACAGAATCCAAATAGTCCAACAATCCCAAACTGATGTAAGTTTTCAGCTGTTTTCTGTTACATATGATCTTTTATGTGATCCTTGTCAAGTAAATGGTGGTAATTTACAGTGATTGGGACTTGTTATTATTATACCATCCATTTCTTTTTTGAAGATAATGATTTTAATGGTTTTATTGCTCAATTTGGTTTTCTACCTATGAACTCATTTAATCAGTTTCTTCCATGTAGATTGAAATGCCAATGCCTTCACAGTTGTTGCATCAATATTCAAAATTCAACATATCTTCTCTTGCAGTTTTTGGACCAATCCTTATTTGTATATGTATGTTTAGATATTTGATTTCTTGCTCAACAAATTCATCAATGAGAATAGGCCAAGCACCTTTGGTGATGGTAATGTTTACACGGGAGATTTTGGAGTCATGGCCCATGTGGAGAAAATCCCGACACTTGAGCATGGCTTTGGTGATGTAATGTTTACACGAGAGATTTTTTGCAGTCTTTGCTATCAACACATTTGCTAGGATGTTAGTAATTAACAGCCTGTTCAACAAGGTGACAGCCAAAATGTATGTTAGGGATCTACTATCTTTGAAAGTTTTGGTTAGGAGGTTTTTGGAGTCATGCATATTGAAGAACATTATAATTTTTCTAAAGATGTTAGCAGCTGTGTGGACATTAAGGATTTCTTTTAATTAGCTCTAGAGAAGAAAGAGGTATAATGTGATGCTCAACCAGGTAGGTGGCACCCACCTTTAAGTAACCTAAGTTGTTCATCTGGTGCGACCAATCATGGGATTGGCCATGCCTTAAGAAGTCCCTTTTCAGATGATCCTAGCCATTTGATGAAAATGGAGAACTATGATTTTGGTCTATATTTAGCAGGGGCCACATCAAATGATTACGATCATCTAAAGGGAAAGATTTTTTGTGTATCTCCCACTCACCATGAATGATTTGAATTGCTTGAAGGTGAGTCCTGCTCATGCAATTTGATAGGCCAAACAAAACCTTGAATTTGATTGAGCATTGTATATTTCATTGACCAAGGTGTACTTGTATTATGCATCTATGCCGAACACCATGATATTTTCTGTAGTTCCTACACAATTTCATCATTATTATTGTTATTGTTATTATTATTATTATTTTAAAGAACGTAGTATGTACACCTTTTGTTGGAGGTAACTCATGGAAGGCAACTGCTTTTCAGGTGAAGGCAAGCATTGTTTTGATCATTGAGACTGCAGAAGTTCAGAAAGGAATTGTAGAGCTTGTGTCAAGACACGTAATTAAGAAGCTTGTTATGGAAGCAGCAACAGACAAGTAAGTATTTTTCCTTGGACAATATCAACCTGAATATGATTTTACTCTGAAGGACTTTCCACTCATATGGATTTAGTAAGTGAATCACCTGATGTAACCTTGTGACTTTTGGGATATAACTCAAATGTATGAAGCTGTTAAATAAAAAAGAGAATAACCAAATTATGTTCCTGCTTTTGTGGGTATAGACATTAAACAATAATAGTTATTTCACAAATACTCAGAACCAGCACTGTCCTTCTTTACATCATTTACAGAACTTCAAGATAATTGTTCGTGTCTATGCACACATGCAGAACTTTGTTTAAATGTTCACATTTGATATCAGCATCTTTAACATAAATTATCAATGGCTGGCAATTCAAAGAAAAAAAATGAATATACAAATAGCTGTATAAATGAATCATGTTGTTTGATTCCTTAGGAGCATGTGCAAAGTCACAAACATGAATATGAGGTGTAAATCTACCATGGAGAAATGCCATGGCTATTCACACAGAGAGATGGAAGAGGTGAATAGCAGGACACGTGCTCATGTGGTACATTTGTGTGACAATCATTAGGCAGGGCCAATGGTTACCATGCCTTGGGTCATAAATCAAGCCAATCCAGTCATCAGGTGGTCATACTTGCTTGAGGAAAATGAATGGTTAAGAAAGAAACCACCAACCACCTATATTCAGCATACATGCAGGGATATCTTGTATGCATGTTCCACTTTGGTATGTGTTTTGCAATTCACCTCTTCATTCTCTCCTCTCATGAACGATTTTAGCATTTCTCCATATACACTAAAAGAAACATGTAATTGTCTAAGTCTTTTATCCACAAAATGTATCGTGAGAGTTTTCTAAGGCAAGTTACCCAAAGAGTGTCAAGAGACCCGTTCACAAGTCACTTGCTGTGCATAGTAAGGATCTTAGACAAGCGGAACAACATTTATACAACCATCATTCTCTGGATTATTTGTAACTTGAGCATATTTCCATGCATCCATCAGTGAAATTGAAATTTAGTTCCCAAGGATTGGGACTTGAGGATTGGAGCATATTTCCATGCATCCTAAACCTATAACCTAAACCTATACCTAAACCTAAACCCGAAATCTTACATAGATTAAACAATCCATGATTGGGACTTGAGGAAAAGTTGAGGTGTATTGTTGTCTCCAGTCAAGTCATTAATTTTGTTTGAGGTAAATTTGTGTTTGGATTATTGTTTGTTGTAGTTTGATGCAAGATAGGTGTTTATTACCTAGGAGTTTCTAAGGATGTTCCGGTGTCTTCTCAGCCATGGACTTCAAGCATGTTGTTATTGTTGGGCGTTAGTGATCTCTTTTAGCCATGTAGTGGTGTTGTGGTTATAATTGAAGATAGTTGTATAGCCTTCTTGACCTTAGGTAGTAAGGATCGTTGGAGTCTTTATCCCCATTGTAACTCATTCTTAATTCTTTCCATTAAGTCATGCATGATATGCTTGATACAAACCCATGAACATGCCATGCTAGAGGTCAACCCCACATGTGTCAAAATGGCATTTATGTCCAACATATGACCCACACAGTACCGGTGAGTAGGCAATCCAGGTCCCACGTGATATGCCCATGAAAAGTTGAAGGTATTTAAAGACTAAACTCCAATGATAGTCATAGATGCATGTGTTTAGAATTAGATTCGTGAATGAGTGAAAAATAATAATTATTATTATTGTTTTTGTAAGGTATAGGTTCAAAATGAACCCCGTGGTTAATCAGGATCCGGCTATAACAGATAGGGAGTGGATGACACTAAGTTTTCCGAACCCTCGTTTTATTTCTAGAATCAAAAGCTTTGTAAAGTTTGCACGAGAACACCTTCCTGGTAGAGAAACCATTCTTTGTCCATGTGTCACTTGTAGATGTTTACGATTACCAGTTTCTTATGATGATTTGGAATTACATCTAATGAAAAATGGATTTGACTCAAGCTATAGGGTTTGGAACATGCATGGTGAGCATGTATCACCTAAGCGTACTGAATGTGCATCAAGTTCCCAACAGTACCACAATGTCCTGAACTTAAATGAGGTTCACAATGTGATTGTTCAAGAACTCGGTGATAATAACATAGATGAAGTTGTACAGGATGAGCCGAATGTGACCCCCGTAGTCGAAGGTGTCTTTGGGGAAAATGAAACTGATGAGTTTGAAGAAAATCTACGAGACGCAATGACTGAGCTATACCCAGGGGCCTAAGATTTCACTTGTCTTGACTTTTATTTTATCAACTTTTCAAATTAAAGGTGAACCATGGATGGAGCGAAAAAAGCTTTACTGAGCTCCTTCAACTACTAAAGAAGGTGTTACCTTCAGTAACAAGGCCCCTACTAATACCTACCAAGCAAGAAGATCATTACAAAGTTGGGTCTTGATTATGTGAAGATCCATGCTTGTCTAAATGATCTGTATCTTGTCTTGAAAGAGAATGAGATGAAAACCAATTGTCCAACTTGTAAAGCTCCTAGGTTCAAGATAGAAATGAATGTTGAGAAAAAACAATCTCGAGTACCTGCCAAGGTGTTAAGGTATTTTCTATTAACACTAAGGCTACAAAGAATGTTCAGTGTGCCATGGTTAGCGAAAGAAATGTCCTGACACTCAACCAAAAAATTGCAACCCGAAAAGATGGAGCATCCAGCTGATTCTATTGCATGGAAGAATCTTGATGAGAAGTATATGGATTTTTCAGCTGAGCCTCGCAATGTTCGATTGGGCCTAGCTACAGATGGGTTTAACCCATTTGGTGCTTTCACTACAGCTCATAGTTCATGGCCCGTTATGTGTGTGACATACAACCTTCCACCAAAGCTTTGCATGAAACCTCAGTTTACTATGTTGGCTTTGCTCATTGAAGGACTACAATAACCAGGAAAGGATATTGATGTTTATTTATGACCATTGATTGATGAATTGCAAGACTTATGGCATAAAGGGGTCACGACGCTTGATGCATATCATAAAAATAAATTCAAGATGCGTGCCATTTTGCTCTGGACAATCCATGACTTTCCAGCATATGGTAATGTTTCTGGTTGTAGGACCAAGGGTAAGTATGGTTGTCCTGTATGTGGTCCTAACACAGATTCCTTGCGACTCCAATATGGAAAGAAACATGTTTATATGGGTCACAGACGATGGTTGCCAATGTCAGACCAGGCAAGAAAGGACACAAGTGCTGGCACATTCAATAAGAAGGTAGAGATACGACGTCAACCCATTCGTCTGGACGGGATTGAGGTCGAAAGACAGACTGCGAACCTGCATATGCAATGGGGGAAGACTGAGAAGAGGAATATGAGGGGTATTGATGGAGGCCGACAAGAGCTAACGGGTGTTGTTGAATCACCGTGGTTCTTTAAACGGTCTATATTATTTGATCCAGAGTATTAGAAAGATATTCCGGTGCGTCACAACCTTGATGTTATGCATGTCGAGAAAAATATATGTGAAATCCTTATCGCCTTTTTGTTGAACACACCTGACAAGACCAAGGATGATGCTAATGCGTGTAGGGACCTAAAATAATTGAGAATTAAGAAGCGTCTATGGCTAAATAAGAGCAATGGCAAGATGATTCAGAAATAAGGTCCTTTTTGTTTAAGAAAAGAAGAGAAAAAGCTTTTCATTCAGACTTTGCATTACCTGTGTGTTCTAGTCGGTTTTAGTACAAATTGAAAGACCATCATAAAGGGAGATTGCGTGGATTTAAAGGGAATGAAGTCTCATTCTTACCATGTGTTGATGCAATATTTGCTCCCAGTTCTCATTCAGCATGCATTCAGGGATAGGAAGGTCATTCGTCCTATAATTACAAGCTTTTGATGCCTTGTGCTCAACAACAGTAGACGTTCAAACGCTCCTCACTCTTGAGAGGGTATGGCTAGGACCTTATGTCAGCTTGAGATTATATGCCCTCCATCTATATTTGTCGTGATGATGCATCTGTCCATCCACTTGGCTTACGAGGCTCGTATATGTGATCCTGTATACTATTGATGGATGTATCCATTCGAAAGGTACGCTATAAGTTTAGTAAGAATAATCCAGCTTAACATCTACAGTTGTATGTATTTGTAATGTATCATTATCTTTGTCAGGTTCATGAAGACATTTAAGGCCTATGTCCGTAACAAGACGTGACCTGAGGGTTGCATTGCAGAACAATATATCCAAGAGGAGACGATTATATATTGCAACCAATACAGAGGAAAACAAAAAACAAGCCTCTTGGAAAAATTGGAAAAATGGTTTGATGGAGTCATTTCAGGACTATAAAAATTGTAAGATGTCGTTGATGACAATAACAATGATGACGATGTTGGTCCAATAGGTTCGGGTCAAAGTGTTATCCTAGCGGGTATCGAATACGAACAGGCTTGTACATAGGTACTGAAGAGTCATCCCAGCTATGATGTGTGGGAAGGGTATGCACAATTAGCTCATTTGTATATATTTTTTTTACTTTATGCGATTTCAATATAACAATGGTATTAAATAATGTGCAGGAAGCACAAAGATTTCTTGCAGCGATGTTACAGGAGGACCAACAGGGTGCCTAGTTTAGATGAATTGATACCTTGGTTGAAGAGGCAACCAGAGTTTAGCGAATCTAACGATAAAGAATTTAAAGATATAGTGAGAGGACCTCTAACTTTTTGTACTCAATACAATAAGTATTGTATTAATGGTTTTCTCTTTGTCACTAAGGACTATGAGGAGAATAAAACGAACCAAAACAGCGGGGTTATGATAGAGGGTATGACCACCTTTCGATTTAGTGCTAAGCATATGAATACAGTGGATGAAAATCAACCTTACTACGGAGTCCTTCGTAGAATTATCCAATTGGAGTACAGAATAGGGTACAAGCCCGTCTTATTTAAGTGTGATTGGGTTAAGGTGACGCATCATGGTGTTTCTTTTGATGTCGAAGTGAATCTGAGATTAGTAAATTTGTCCAGTCTTTACAGTTCAGACAAATTAGGTGACGAGCCATTCATTCTTGCAGAACATACCACACAAGTTTTCTACTCCAGAGATCCAAAAATCCTGAATGGCATGTGGTATTGGAAGTTCCAAAAAAGATTTTTATCGAAGAAGAGACATGCCATCTATCGGAACGGTTTAAGGATGTAACTGATGCCGATGCAGGACCTAATCTCACCTCATTAGCAATTGTTGATGATTTGATATTCAATGAACCTGAAGACATCAGTGTTGTAGTTGAGAAAACCAAGAAAAGAAAGCGATCAAGGAGAATCTCTTGAATTGTTAATATTTTCTAAGCATGTAACAATATGATATTTATTGGAGGAAATCCAATCAAGGTATGGATAATGTAGTGAATTGTTTGTACTTTATCTGTTATCCAAGTTATTGTTTTAATCATTAGTGTTTTTATTTTATTTTATTTTAATTTAAACAGGCACATGGATTCACAACCAGAGGCATTGGGTGTGCACTTGACCGAGACTATAGATGCGAGCAAAACCAAAGGTAATATGATAGTTCTCCTTAATTAGATATGTAAATTTTAATTTTCTTATCATTTGAGGGTAATCAACGATGTGTATATATAACTGTTACTCTTTTTATGTTGTTGTGCCAGCTTCTTCTTCTTTGTCAAGAAAGAGAGGTCCTACTAGGGGTGCTTTTTTACATGAGCAACCTGATAGGAAAAAAGTCCTAAAGACGAATGAATTTGGACAACCGAATGAGGTTTGTCTTGAATAAAGGCAATTTGCATCACATATCGGTATCCTCACCCGTACTCATATCCCGATCACATACCAAGACTTTCGCCAGGTGCCTCATGCACACATTCAAATGATCATAGAGTCATTGTCACGAGCTTATGAGTATGAGGGTCAAAGTTCGGATGCGAGTCTTACATACGTAACAAAACGCATCAAGAAAACATGGCGGAATTACAAGAAAAGGTTGACTGCAAAATATATTAAAGACAAAGATCCTACAGTTGTGAGAGATAGTCCTGCCCCCCCTGGTATCCCTATGGAGGATTGGTTAGTCTTCGTGAATCAACATAGCATTGAGGAATTCAAGAAATCAAGTGAAAGGAATAAAGTCAATCGGTCCAAGCTAATACGACCTGCGTGTCTTGGGAGGAACAGCATGGCTGTTATTCGCCATCAGATGGTATGTATTATTTATTTATAAATATAGGTATTATAGTTTAATATTGAATTTACTTTTGAATTATCACTCATCTAACTCCATTAATATGTAATGTGCCAAAGGCGAAGGAGAAGAATCTTACCTCTGATGCCGAGATAGGTAGATGTGATGTTTACTTAAGAGCCCATACAAGCAAGGACAAAGTTGTCCAGTATCCTGACCTTGTTGTAAGGACATCCCCTTCTACTACTAACCAGTACCTTTATGAGATGCCAATGTATAACTTTGAATTATTTTACATCCATTTGTATTTTGTCGCAGGAAAAATTAGATGAGCTTTATTCTAGCAATCCTTCTTCTAAGATTACCGGCGTTGACGATGCCCTTACACAGGTAATAATAAAATTTAAAAATTACAGTGAGATTCATGGTAATTATGAATTTTCTAATAACTTGATTTGCAATGTCTTACAGTTGGTTGGTTCTGACAGTAGAGGGCGAATGCGGGGTCTAGGTTGCTCGATAACCAAGACAGGACTGAAGATGTCAGCCCCTGCCCGTTCAAAGGTAGAGAATTTGACAAAAGAAAGAGATGGCCTAGTGCAAGAGATATTTGATATAAAGAAATCATTGTCCAAGATGGAGGCCTAGATGGAGATGCAGCAACACGCACAATCTACGCAAAACCTCTCATCACCAACAATTGCTAAATCTGCTCAGGCATCGTCGGTATGCAAGTGTAAATTTGGTACTGTATTGAACTTACAATTATTTTATAAATGATAAAATACTAATGCCATTTTATATATGTACATGTAGCCGGATGTTATATATATCGGTAAGAGATGCAACTTGCTTGGTTGGGGAAATCATGATGTAGTTGCTTGTGGTCAAGTACACGAAGTTAATCCAAATGCAGTTGTCCATTGTGAACCAGTGGAGGATGGAGCTTTTGTTATTACCCTGACTGAGATTATATATCCTGACACTCGTTTATGGAAAGAAGATGGGTTCGCATCTACACTTGGAGATGCCGGTCCGGGATCACTTGTGCAATGGGGGAAGGAATCTTTGAGATTTCGATAATTCAAACAAACTTGGTACTCTATAATTGAACTTGGTGTGGATGCTTTTTTTAGTTACTTTATATATATATGATGTTTTGCTTGTTTTTTTTTGGTTAATTTTGAACTAATTTGACGCTTTAGTTACTTTATATTGATGAACTCAGAACTTGGTTTGGTTTTTAATTACTTTATATTGATGTTTCGCTTGTTTTTTTTTTGTTACTCTATATGTTGTTTGGTTTCGTTTTTGTAATTTTGAATGAATTTTATACTCTATATGTAAACATATTAGACTTCATTTGGTCGTCACAAACCAAATGGAGGCTAAGCCCCTTTTTAACTCTGCCAATGCAACTCCTTGCATTGCCGGTCTCAAGCCTAGGGTAAAGGAGGAGGGAGAATGGGCATCAAGGTGAGTTGTATGCAGGCTCATGTGTTTTTAGGTTACTGGCTTCTTCTATTATCATTTGAGGACCTCAAAGGCCCAACTAATTAACTTGAGATTTTTATATGCAGGCTCATGTATTTTTAGCCCCACAGATCAATGTTGCCACTACAAGGTTCATATTGAAATGGTAAAGTTTTTAACTATTTATTTTATCTTTGAAATTGTTATTTTTTCATTCATATAATTTTTTGCTCTTTCAATGTAGCTAGGTACAACATTGGTGCAGTTATCTTGCTCTGGACACCTATAGTCTTGGTATGTCTCATCCATTATTTGTACAACTAATGTCTTGAAATGTTTTACAATCTTTAAAATCTTTATATGTAAATTTGTGCCCATTTGTATTGTCGGAGAAACTAAAAAATTTACTCATTCTCAGATTGCAATATGGAATATGCATCCATTATTCAAAGAAAGGATGACATTCCAAGTGCTCACACTTTCTCTCCTTGCTAGCTAAATTGGTGAGTCTTCTTTCCTTCATACTATATAATTCATTGAAGAAGTGGCCTGGCCATTTGGACAAGCCCATATTTATATATTATCATGAAATTGATGAAGTAGATTTGGATGTGCGTCGGAGCTATTCGGATGTGGAGCGGGGGTCCTTGGAAGGTGGGAACTGTTGTTATGACCAGGATGAAGCTGTCCATTTCCTATGGACAGCATTGGAGGGGCCTGACCATTTGGACAGGCCGTGTTTATATATTTGCTCGAAATTAATGGAGCAGACCTGGATGTGCATCGGAGCTATCCGGATAAGCAGGGGTCCCTGGAAGGTGGGAACCGCTTTTATGACCATGATGAAGCTGTCCATTTCCTATGGACAGCATTGGAGGGGCCTGGCCATTTGGACAGGCCGTGTTTATGTATTTGCTCAAAATTAATGGAGTAGACCCGGATGTGCGTCGGAGCTATCCGGATGAACGGGGGTCCCTGGAAGGTGGGAACCGCTGTTATGACCATGATGAAGTCGTCCATTTCCTATGGACAGCATTGGAAGGGCCTGGCCATTTGGACAGACCATTTTTATATCTGTATTTGTAGGGACCACACCCTTAACCTAAACCTAAACTTGAAAACCCAAACCTAAACCCGATCCCAAACCCGAACCTGATTTCCTAAACCTAAACCTTAAACTATTCTCAATTCCCTAAATCCATAACCTAAACCTAAAACTTAAACCTAAACCTAAACCAAAACCTATAACCTTAACCTAAACCAAAACCTATAACCTAAACCTTAACCTAAATGTATTCTCAAATCCCTAAACCTAAACCTACACTTAATCCTAATCTCAACTCCTTAACCTAAACCTAAACCTAAACTTGAAAACCCAAACCTAAAGCCGATCTTGAACCCGAACCCGATTTCTTAAACCTATACCTTAACCTATTCTCAATTCCTAAACCTTAACCTAAATGTATTCTCAAATCCCTAAACCTAAACCTACACCTAATCCTAATCTCAACTCCCTAACCTAAACCGATCCTAAACTTGAAAACCCAAACCTAAAGCCGATCCAGAACCCAAACCCAATTTCCTAAACCTAAACCTTAAACTATTCTCAATTCCCTAAATCTATAACCTAAACCTAAAACTTAAACCTAAACCTAAACCAAAACCTATAACCTTAACCTAAACCAAAACCTATAACCTAAACCTTAACTTAAATGTATTCTCAAATCCCTAAACCTAAACCTACACCTAATCCTAATCTCAACTCCCTAACCTAAACCGGATCTAAACTTGAAAACCCAAACCTAAAGCCGATCCCGAACCCGAACCCGATTTCCTAAACCTAAACCTTAAACTATTCTCAATTCCCTAAATCTATAACCTAAACCTAAAACTTAAACCTAAACCAAAACCTATAACCTTAACCTAAACCAAAACATATAACCTAAACCTTAACCTAAATGTATTCTCAAATCCCTAAACCTAAACCTACACCTAATCCTAATCTCAACTCCCTAACCTAAACCGGATCCTAAACTTGAAAACCCAAACCTAAAGCCGATCTCGAACCCGAACCCAATTTCTAAACCTAAACCTTAAACTATTCTTAATTCCCTAAATCTATAACCTAAACCTAAAACTTAAACCTAAACCTAAACCAAAACCTATAACCTTAACCTAAACCAAAACCTATAACCTAAACCTTAACCTAAATGTATTCTCAAATCCTTAAACCTACACCTACACTTAATCCTAATCTCAACTCCCTAACCTAAACCGGATCCTAAACTTGAAAACCCAAACCTAAAGCCGATCCAGAACACAAACCCGATTTCTAAACCAAAACCTTAAACTATTCTCAATTCCCTAAATCTATAACCGAAACCTAAAACTTAAACCTAAACCTAAACCAAACCTATAACCTTAACCTAAACCAAAACCTATAACCTAAACCTTAACCTAAATGTATTCTCAAATCCTAAACCTAAACCTACACCTAATCCTAATCTCAACTCCCTAACCTAAACCGGATCGTAAACTTGAAAACCCAAACCTAAAGCCGATCCAGAACCCGAACCGATTTCCTAAACTTAAACCTTAAACTATTCTCAATTCCCTAAATCTATAACCTAAACCTAAAACTTAAACCTAAACCTAAACCAAAACCTATAACCTTAACCTAAACCAAAACCTATAACCTAAACCTAAACCTAAATGTATTCTCAAATCCCTAAACCTAAACCTACACCTAATCCTAATCTCAACTCCCTAATCTAAACCGAATCCTAAACTTGAAAACTCAAACCTAAAGCCGATCCCGAACCCAAACCCGATTTCCTAAACCTAAACCTTAAACTATTCTCACCTAAATGTATAACCTAAACCTAAACCAAAACCAAAACCTATAACCTTAACTTAAACCCAAACCTATAACCTAAACCTTAACCTAAATGTATTCTCAAATCCCTAAACCTAAACCTACACCTAATCCTAATCTCAACTCCCTAACCTAAACCTAAACCTAAACTTGAAAACCCAAACCTAAACCCGATCCCGAACCCGAATCCGATTTCCAAAACCTAAACCTTAACCTATTCTCACCCCTAAACCTTAACCTAAATGTATTCTCAAATCTCTAAACCTAAACCTACACCTAATCCTAATCTCAACTCTCTAACCTAAACCTAAACCTAAACTTGAAAACCCAAACCTAAAGCCGATCCAGAACCCGAACCCGATTTCTAAACCTAAACCTTAAACTATTCTCAATTCCCTAAATCTATAACCTAAACCTAAATCTTAAACCTAAACCTAAACCAAAACCTATAACCTTAACCTAAACCAAAACCTTTAACCTAAACCTTAACCTAAATGTATTCTCAAATCCCTAAACCTAAACCTACACCTAATCCTAATCTCAACTCCCTAACCTAAACCTAAACCTAAACTTGAAAACCCAAACCTAAACCCTATCCCGAACCCGAATCCGATTTCCTAAACCTAAACCTTAACCTATTCTCAATTCCCTAAACCTTAACCTAAATGTATTCTCAAATCCCTAAACCTAAACCTACACCAAATCCTAATCTCAACTCTCTAACCTAAACCTAAACCTAAACTTGAAAACCAAACCTAAACCCGATCTTGAACACGAACCCGATTTCCTAAACCTATACCTTAACCTATTCTCAATTCCCTAAACCTTAACCTAAATGTATTCTCAAATTCCTAAACCTAAACCTACACCTAATCCTAATCTCAACTCCCTAACCTAAACCTAAACCTAAACTTGAAAACCCAAACCTAAACCTGATCCTGAACCCGAACCCGATTTCCTAAACCTATAAACTAAACCTTAACCTATAACTTATAACTAAAACTTATAACCGATAACCTAACCTATGGCTTTTGCTATAGTTTAAAAGATTTGTAGGTACATTTTTGATTTCTTTATATATGATTGTTTTTTTTCAGCTCTTTTTTTTTTTTGTCTTTCTTCCTTTTGAGATGTGTACAAAGGCATGCTTGTTTGATTGTGTCTACAATTGTTGTTTTATACAGGCTAACAAGCTAAAGAAGTTAGTGGATGATGAAATTCATTTTCTCAAGGGAAGGGTTTTGAAACTTGAAAGTGATCTTGTGTCGAAGTCTACAGAAGTTACTTATGCAGTTTCAAGGAAAGAAAAAGCTCTATCTTCTGTGTTCGCTGAACTTGACCATCTGAAGAAAGAAAATTCTGTAAAAACGCAAGCATTATTTAATGCATGAGGGCACGCCTTAGTTGTAATTCTTATGATAGGTTGAGTAAAGTGAAGTATTGTTTATTTAGAAATGTGAATGTATGATGCATTGTAGATTTGATTGATATTGTAATAAATGCATCATTTTTTTCTCTGATTGCATTAAGCTTATGAGTTATCAATCATAGCAGGTTCTTGCAATGGAAACAAGGAAAATAGCTACGAAATATAATCCGTAGCAAAGCTACAGCTTTTCGCCGTAGCTATTACTATCTATAGCTACGGATTATATCCGTAGCTATTGGTATCTCTAGCTATGGATTATATCCGTAGCTATTGGTATCTATAGCTACGGACTATATCCATAGCTTTTCATATGTAGTGCTGCAAATACCGTAGATATTGGTATCTATTGCTACAAATTATATCCGTAGCCATTGGTATATATTGTTACGGATAGAATCCGTAGCTATTTTTGTAAATGGCTACCGAAAATATCCGTAGCTAAATATATCTATTATTACAGACACTATCCGTAGCTAATTGCATCTATTGCTACGGATATTGTCCGTAGCTAGACCTTTAGCTACCCCACCAATTGCGACAGACGTGACACGGACCAGATCCGTAGCAAAAGGGCTTTTGCTACGGATCTAGTCCGTAGCCTTTGCCCATTTTTCTTGTAGTGCATGCCCAGGAGACGATGGTGGACAACAGGGCTTCCTGACGTCATAATCTTAACAAGGAAAGGAACATGCTCAAAGCTATCGCAAACCCATTGTAATTTTAGTCACAACAGACCATTATAAATTGAAAACATTCCCTTAATTAAACCAAAATCAACATTAGTTTAGTCTAGACAAAAGGCATAAGCGAAAAGTCTCCCATTACGCTACAAGCTTCATCTCTTAGCCCTAGCTAAGAGGTTTAGCAACCCATGGACATGATTGTACTATATCTCAAAATAAAAATAGAAAAATAACAAAAACCTCTACTCCCTATCTCTGCTCGCACGTTCATGTTCCAGATGGAAATTCAATTCCTACTCTCTCCCTCATCCTTTCTTTTTATAGAAGACTCAAGGGCGGTGGCTTGAGTCCATGCAAAACTTCAGTTGGAAGTCTTCTTTCCGCAACATGAGATTTTACGTAATCTATTTACGCAGCTACGCAGACAATCGATGCGGTATCATTGGAAACCAACTTGCGTCGATTCATCATTTCAGCTAATGAAAAAAATCTAAGACGTTCAGTCTTCTTAGCATCGGTTGGCACTTCCTTTGAGAAGTTTCAAACGGCCAGGATCGTTGGATGGACCGATCCTGGCCACGTCTGCAAAATAGCCTGGATCTACTGGGTCTTCGGGCGCATTGTAACAGAGCGTGCGTAACAGAGCTTACGCTGAATGTTTGGTGAGGCCCATTCTTAACAATCATCAAGAAATCCAGTCCATTCATTGGATCGCCCTTGAAAATTCAGTAAAACTGGATGATTTCTAGACTGAATTTGGTGTGTCACATGCATCTTTTTCGTTGCACCGTCAGTCTTCCGTTTGGACGAATGGAGACTGATCTCCGCAGTTTCCTAAAATGTGTCACCTAGGTTAGGGTGAGAGGACCCGTGGGCTCCTGATGAACAGTCCAGATTAGACCGTTAGTGTACGGTGGTGGCCCATAAAGGAAAACTGCAAGCTCTGTTACGAACAGAGCTTTGCAGATCTTGTTGTGATGGTCGGTAGGCCCCTCCTTGATGTTTATGGAGAAATCCATTCCGTCCACTGGGGGTCCCCATGGAAAACCGTTCGAGAAGGCCCGCTTTGTCTAATTTCAATGTGGTCCACCGAACTTTGCTCGTTGTCATCCATCCTGTAATTTACGGTGGAGATTGCCTAAGTGCATACATGGGACCATATGAAGATCCTGGAGAGGGTCTTGGCTACCTCCTGGACCAAATGAGCAGTCCTGATTGTTCGTGATGAACGGTGAGGGCCCACTGCATGTCCCAGTGTCCGATCGTGTAGACGCTAGAACGTTTGAAAACGGAAATTCCATTTTTAAGAGATAAGGTCGGTCAAACCGACTTTGACCCATTCGGTTGGTTCGGTGCATAGCGGGTGTACACCCGTTGTGTACACCGGCACGTGAAGTGGAGTCCACCTTAATGTTTGTCAAAAATTTGATCCGTCCATCCCTTTTCTCATCTCATTTAATGGGTCGAGCCTGAGTTTGAAGCATATCCGAATATCAGGTGGGCCTTAGATTAATAATTCATGAGCTGATCTGACCGTTGGACCACTTTCATAGTTATCCAACTATTGAAATTTGACGTGTACAGCTTATTTAGGGTCTTCAAGCCATATATAAAGTTTTGAGCCGAACAAATGGTGAGAACCCTATGATCTTGCATTCTGGACCAATTTCGGGCCACTTGAGCTTCAGTTTCTCGATTTTCTCGGATTTCTGGCATGTAAATTCATCGATCATGGTCCCCTGGGGTCTGTCCCTTACCTTGGTGAATTCTAAGTATTAAATTTATGCTTTTAGCATCCTATTTCAATCCAAGCTCATAAATACACCCTGCATCACAAACACGATTAAATCGGGCCGTTAAACAGTACCATGTTCGTAAATCCAGGCAATAACTGGGGTCTGATATGCAACATTTGATCCTCAACACAACCCCCAACCAGCATCTTGCTAGTCCCGAGCAAAGTATGCGGAAAATACATTTGAGAATTACAGGATAATTTTCTCGAGTGATTTTTGAAAAACTATCCAGACACCGGAATTCTAAGGTTCATAAATGTTAGGCATTACTTTCTCCGGGACTCAAGCTCACGCTAAACTTCATAATCAAGCCCAATGTATTATCCCATCAATTAGAAAAAAGTTCTAAACATTGAGTTCCATGGGTGTATAGTTTAATCTCAGCTTATCATCATTAAAATTTACTTCTCTATTTCAGGATATCATTGGTAACCAAAACTTGCCTCACAGATTATCTTTTCATTCTTCCAGCTTTTGATTTTTCCATTAAAAGTAACGCCAAGGAGGGAAATCAAATCCTCACCTATAGGGAGCAAACCTATGGTGAAGACTGTACACCCAACCCTTTTCACATATTATCCATGGGGAATTAAATCTACACCTATAGGGAGCAAACCTATTGTGAAGATGATTCGCTCAACCCTTTCCAAAGGTATCTATTTTTTTTTTCTTTTAGCTAGGTATTTTCTTTTTCTTCAATTGACCATGACGAGCAAATTTTCCAGGCTGGTTCCTTACATGTTTAGTGATTACCAAGTTAACCCTTCAATATCAAACTGAAACCTTAATGTGAAAGCGTGATGTGACATGTGAAATCATGACTCGATCAATGTTTACAACTTCTAATTCCGAATTAACAATTCAAACTTAACTATGAAATCTAATAAATAACCGAATCCAAGAGTCATAAATCCAACATTACGTATCTTATAATTCTGAATCAAAGATGGCCATAAAAAGCACTTCAAGTTCATAAGAATTTCCAGAAAAAATTTAAAAATTTTCACAAATTTCGCTCAAGACTAGGAAAACACTGATTAGGCAACCTAATCTCCCACCCCCAACCTAAAATCTACATTATCCTCAATGTAAAGGAAATAAGCATGCAATGCACATGGGACAATGAAAGTAAAAGAGGAATGATGGAAAGATAGTACCTGGATAAAAGAATCACGTGGCTTTTCAAAGATATCAGAGCAAGTTAGCACAAGAGAGAAACTAACAAAAGCAAACTATCCTAGTCCTATGAAAGCGATAAACTTACCTATACCTCCATCAGACTAGGAGATCAATCCTGGTAAATAGGATTAGTAAGAGGCATGGACATGTCCTCTAAATCAAATTTCTCAACAAATGGTTTTAATCGATGTCCATTTACTTTAAACTCCTTGCCATTGTCGGGATCTCTTATCTCGATGGCCCCACGAGGATAAGCAGTGACAACAATGTAAGGGCCGGTCCAACGAGATCAAAGCTTACCCGAAAAGAAATGTAGTCGAGAATTATAAAAAAGGACTTTCTGATCTGGCATAAATGATTTCCATAGAATATGTTGATCATAAAACACCTTCATCTTATCCTTGTAAATTCTCAAGTTCTCGTATGCGTCATGCCAGATTTTTTAAGTTCATTTAACTGAAGTTTGCGTAGCGAGCCAGTGTTGTCTAGATTGAAATTCAAATTTTTGATCGCCCAGTACACTTTATGTTCCAACTCCACAGGCAAGTGACAAGCCTTCTCATAAACAAGTCTAAATGGAGACATTCTAATAGGGGTTTTAAAAGCAATACGGTACGCCCATAAGGCATTGGTCAATCGGGTTGACCAATCCTTATAATCAAGGTTAACCGTTTTCTCTAGGATATGTTTGATCTCCCTATTGGAAATCTCATCTTGTCCACTTGTCTATGGATGGTATGAGGTGCTCACCTTATGAGAGATACCGTATTTCTTCATTTAGCTCTCGAATGGTCTATTACAAAAGTGTGAGCCCTCATACTAATGACGGCTTGAGGCGTTCCGAACCATGAAAGGATGTTCTCTTTTAAAAATTTAATGACCATACGATGGTCATTGTTTCAGCACGGAATTGCTTCGACCCATTTAGTGACATAATCTACGGCAAGCAAAATATACTAATTTCCAAAGGATTGGGGGAATGGTCCCATGAAATCGATGCCCCGGCAATCAAATGCTTTAATGATAAGGATGGGATTCAAAGGCATCATATTTTGACGGGACAATGCTCCCAATTTCTGACAACGCTCATAGGCCTTACAAAACTCATGTGTGTCCTTCAACATAGTGGGCCAATAAAAGCCACATTGCAAAATCTTGGTCATGATCTTTTTAGCAGAAAAGAAACCACCATAGGCCTGTGAGTGATAGAAGGAGATGAGACTCTGATGCTCTTCATCTGACACACATCTCCTTAGGATTTGGTATGGGCAATATTTAAATAAATATGGATAGTCCCAGAAAAGGTTGCGTACCTCGGTAAAGAATTTCTTCTTATCTTGTGCGGTCCAATGTGTCGGTTGGAACCTGTAGTAAGATTATTAGCAATATCAGCGACCCAAGGTTAATGCGAGACTCTGAACAGTTGTTCATCAGGGAACATGTCATTAATATGGGTCACCTCAAGGGAAGCAGAGGTATTAAGGCGAGAAAGGTGATTGGCCACTACGTTCTCTACTCCCTTTTTATCTTTAATTTTCAAATCAAATTCTTGGAGTAAAAGGATCTCTCTTATCAGGCGGGGCTTAGAATCATTCTTAGAAAGAAGATACTTGAGTGCCACATGATATGTGTAGATAATGATCTTGAATCCGATCAAGTAGGACCTAAATTTGTCCAAGGCGAACACTACGGCTAAGAGTTCCTGTTCCGTAGTCGAGTAGTTCACTTGGACAGGATTTAGTGTCCTACTCACATAATGAATGACGGAAGGCCTCTTATCTTTTCTCTGACCTAGAACCGCTCCAAGAGCATAATCAGAAGCATTGCACATAAGCTCAAAAGGAAGGCTCCAGTCGGGTGGTTGCATGATAGGTGTAATGGTTAACATGCCCTTAAGCTTGGTGAAGGCTTCCTGGCATTACTCAGTCTACTCGTATGGTGCATCCTTTTGAAGAAGATTACATAAAGGACGAGAGAGGAGACTAAAGTCCTTTATGAATCGTCTATAAAACTCTACGTGTCCTAAGAAGGATAGCATGTCTCTGATGTTCTTAGGTGGAGGTAGGTTAAAGATAAGATCAATTTTTGCCTTATTGACCTCGATTCCCTTGGACGAGATGATATGCTCATGGACAATTCCCTTCTGAACCATGAAATAACACTTCTCCCAATTAAGTACCGGATTCTTTTCTTCACATCTTTTCAGTACACATTTTAGACTCTCTAAGCACTCACTGAAAGATGAACCGAAAACAGAGAAATCGTCTATGAAGACCTCTAGATATTTCCCCACCATGTCAGAAAATATACTCATCATACATCTCTGAAAGGTGGCAGGGGCATTACATAACCCGAATGACATCCTTCTGTAGGCAAAGGTGCCGTAGTGACATGTAAATGTGATCTTTTTCTGGTCCTCAGGGGCGATTTCAATCTGATTGTAGCATGAATACCCGTCAAGGAAACAATAATAGGAATGACCAGCTAGCCTTTTCAAGATTTGATCAATGAAAGGCAAAGGAAAGTGGTCCTTCCTCATGATGGTATTCAACTTCCTATAGTTAATGCACATTCTCCAACTAGTAGTAACTCTAGTTGGTACGAGTCCATTATTGGCATTGGCTACAATGCTGATTTCGGACTTCTTAGGAACCACCTGAGTTGGACTCACCCATTGACTATCAGATATAGGGTATAAGATACCTACGTTCAAAAGTTTCAGAATCTTGGCCTTAACCACTTCTTTCATGTTAGGATTGAGTCACGTTGTGATTGTCATGAGGTCTTCACATTATCCTCAAGATATATGCGATGAGTACAAATCGAGGGGTCGATTCCCTTGAGGTCCGCTATCGTCCATCTCAGGTCTCCCTTATGCTCAATGAGAGTAACTATGAACATATTCTCATGTTCTTTCTCCAGGTGGGTAGAGATCACCACCGGGTATACTTCATCTTGACCTAAATAGACATATTTCAAATCAGAGGGCAAAGGTTTTAAGTCAAGCTTCGGTGGCTTGAGGTTAGACGGTAGAGGCACAACATCAGTTTGGGACAATTCTTCAAATTGTGGCCACCACTAGTTAACTTCAAGTACCAGCACGATATCAAGCAAGGCACATGTCTCCCTAATCATGTCATCATCCAAGTCATGGGAGTGTTTCAGGCATGTCTCTAGAGGGTCAGAGGATAAGGTCAGAAGCGTTCTATCTTCCATGAAAGGATCAATCATGTTAACATCGTGGAAATCGTCATCATCCTCAGAATTTCTGCCGTTATTGAAAAAGCTGTTTGATTCTAATGTCATATTCTTAAAAGACAAGCTCATGACTCCATTCCTACAATTAATAATTGCATTTAAAGTGGTCAGGAATGGGCGACCAAGAATGACGGGAATCTGAGTGCTTCCATTATTGATGGGTTCAGTATCAAGGATGATGAAATCTACAGGGGTAGTAGAAGCTTTCAACTTGAACTAACACATCGTCACTTATCCCTCTTGGTATACGAACAGAATGATCAATGAGTTATAATGTGGTTAAGGTACTTTTCAATTCACCTAACACTAGTTGTTTGTATACCGAGTAGGGAATCAGATTGACGCTCGCTCCTAAGTCAAGAAGTACATGCTCAATGTGGTAGTTACCATTCATACATGATATGGTTGGGCTCCCAGGATCCTTGAATTTCTGCGGCACGTCTTGCTTTAAGATGGAACTCACTTTCTTAGTTAAGAAGATTTTCTTTTGAATACTCTGTCGTCTTTTGGTCGTGCATAGGTCTTTCAGGAATTTGGTATATGAAGGTATTTTTTTCACAGCATCAAGTAGAGGAATGTTCACTTTTACTTCTTTCAACACCTCTAGAATATCTCGAGACTTAGATAGAGGTTTTGGTGCAACCAACCGTTGGGGAAATGAAGCAATTGGCTTCTCTGGAAGTTTTGGTTCTAATTTTTGTGGGGCATCACTAGATCCATCATGGTTGTCCTCTTCTAATTCTTGAGCCTTTTCGAGCCTAACCGGAAGGTTTTATCAATAATCTTCCCACTCCTAAGAGTGGTGATGGATTTAGTGTGCTCCATCTGATTTGAAGAGCTTGGGTTGTCAACTTCATATTGCAGCTTTGGATTGGGAAGCGGTTGAGCTGGGAGGCTCCCCTTATTCCCAATCGTGGTTTCAGCCTTAAGTTCTTGTAGTGTCTTGCAAGGCTTGTAGCATACCCTGATTGAAAAGATCTTGCTTTTCAAAATGTTTTGAAATCGGATACTCTTGAGGTTTCTCTTGTTGTTGTTGTGCTGTTTGATTAAAGAAACCTTGGGGGGTAGCAGTTTGTCCATTCCTCTAACTAAAATTTGGATGATTTTTCTAACCAGGATTGTACGTATTAGAGGTAGGTCCATTGAAAGGTCTTTGATAGTTAATTACAGCATTAGCTTGTTCATTTAACGCTCTTCAAAAGGTAGATATTATAGGACAATTTTCAGTTGTGTGAATGTTGCCATCACATATCCCGTAAACAATTTCATTAACCTTATCCTTCTTTCCTTCTATGGCCTCGAATTTTCTTATGAGATTAGTCACTTTATAATTGAGATCATTCTCTTCTTTCAGGAGATACAATCCACCTTTCTCCTTAGATTGAGTCGGCCTAGGTGTGGTGTTCGATTTTAGGTAATGATCCCATAATTGTACGTTTTCGGCAAGTCTATCGAGGTAATCCCATACCTCATCGACATCTTTATTCATGAATTCTCCATTACACATTATCTCGGCCACTTGGCGCATGGAAGATGTCAGTCCATCATAGAAAAGATTTGTAATGCGCCACATTTCAAAGCCGCTTTGTGGGCATGAACTGACAAGATCCTTGAACCTTTCCCAACATTGGAAGAATGTTTCATCCTCCTTTTAGGCGAAGTTCATGATTACTTTTCTAAGGGTAATCATTTTATGATGTAGAAAAATTTTCTTTATGAATTCCCTCTGCATATCATTCCATGTGCCAATGGATTTAGGACGCAGTGAATGTAACCACGTCTTAGCCTTCTCCTTCAAGGAAAAGGGGAAGAGTTTCAGCCTAATTGTATCCTCAGATACATTAAGAAAATATAAAGTGTTTATGACCTCATCGAACTTTTTCAGATGTAAGTATGGACTTTCTAATTCAAGCCCATGGAATTTAGGAAGGAGTTGGATAACCCCTGCTTGATGTCCATATATCCTGTATTTTCAAGAAAAATCATGCATGGGGGAGTACTCACCCCCGCCGGTTGTAAATAATCTCATAAAGTATGAGGTGGGGGTGCTGATGCACCTCATTCTCATCCTGAGTGTCCTCCTCCTTAGGTGGAGGGAGTTGATTTGCGGTCATTACTTTAACTAACTCTGGGGATCTCGAGCAGTATCTAGTCCTGTGATGGACAATCAACCCCTTAACTAATCCTCCTTCAGTCAAGAGACATCGAGTGTTATCACGAACCCACTTGGGCATGAAACACTCACAGCCCTCAATATAGATTCTAAACCTAGACCTAAGAGGAAGAATAGAAAGGAATTCTAGAAATAAAGCGAAAAGATGGAAAAAAGTTACCAAATTCGAAATCCTAAGTTAAGATCCGGCAAAACAAAACAAACTAAGTTTTTAAAAGATAAAACCGAATCTAAAGGCTAGAGAAAGTAAGGAAATAAGGACGAAACTACCAGATTAGAAGATCTATCAAAAATCCTACGAGGTAAGAAAACAAGTTAGTTCTAGACATCAATAAGAAAGAAAAATCTAAAACTAAATTTAGTAAAATCCTAATCTTAAACTACTTCTAAAACCAATTAATTTCAGAAAATCGTAGCCGTCAGTCACCAGCAACGGTGCCAAAAATTTGTTCACTCCCCAAGTATAGGGTTGTGATGTAGTAATAAACTCGGTGAAACCGAGGTCGAATCCCAAAGGACTAGAACCTGTACGTAATCTGAAACTAAATAGAACAAGAATTAGACTAAGATGAAATCTAAATCAATTGTAACTGAGGGAATAGTGATGAAATATTTATCTAAAACTTAGATAATTCAGAGGAAGGAAACTAGGGATTTAGAGGATCCACTTGTAGAGATCAGAGAGATCTTATGCCTATTTCAAGAACTCAACTGGACTTAGAGTCCCATCTTTATCCAGTTGAAGGGTATAACCATGGAAATCAAAACTAAACTTCCTTTGATCTAGTTTTCGAGAGATGAAAGGTATAAGAATTAGAATGGATTCCATCACCAAACCATGCCCAGGAGACAAGTAAACAACAGAATTAAACTAATTAACAACCAATCAACAGATATATGAAGGTTAGGAAAGGTTCCATCATCTTACCATGCCCAGTAGACGATGGTGGACACAGGGCTTCCTAATGTCATAATCTTAACAAGGAAAGGAACATGCTCAAAGCTATCATAGACCCATTGTAATTTTAGTCATAACAGACCATTATAAACTGAAAACATTCCCTTAATTAAACCAAAATCAACATTAGTTCAGTCGAAACAAAAGGCACAAGCGAAAAGCCTCCCATTACGCTACAAGCTTCACCTCTTAACCCTAGCTAAGAGTTTAGCAACCCATGGACATGATTGCACTATACCTCAAAATAAAAATAGAAAAATAACAAAAACCTCTACTCCCTATCTCTGCTCGCACGTTCAGGTTCCAGATGGAAATTCAATTCCTACTGTCTCCCTCATCCTTTCTTTTTATAGAAGACCCAAGGGCAGTGGCTTGAGTCCATGCAAAACTTCATTCGGAAGTCTTCTTTCCACAACATGAGATTTTGCGTAATCTATTTACGCAGCTACGTAGACAGTCGATGCAGTATCATTGGAAACCGACATGCGTCGATTCATCTTTTCGACTAATGAAAAAAATCTAAGACGTTCAGTCTTCTTGGTATCAGTTGGCACTTCCTTCGAGAAGTTTTGAACAGCCAGGATCGTTAGATGGACCGATCCTGGCCATGTCTGCAAAATAACCTAGATCTACCGGGTCTTGGGACACACTGTAACAGAGCGTGCGTAACAGAGCTTACACTGAATGTTTGATGGGGCCCATTTTTAACAATCATAAAGAAATCCAGTCCATTCATTGGATCGCCCTTGAAAATTCAATAAAACTGGACGATTTCTAGACCGAATTTGGTGTGTCACACGCGTCTTTTTCATTGCACCGTCAGTCTTCCCTTTGGACGAATGGAGACTAATCTCCGCGGTTTCCTAAAATGTGTCACCTAGGTTAGGGTGAGAGGACCTGTGGGCTCCTGATAGATGGTCCAGATTAGACCATTGGTGTACAGTGTTGGCCCACAAAGGAAAACTGCAAGCTCTGTTGTGAAACAGAGCTTTGCGGATCTTGTTGTGATGGTCGGTGGGCCCCACCTTGATGTTTATGATGATTATGGAGAATTCCATTCTGTCCACTAGGGTCCCCATAGAAAACCATCCGGGAAGGCCCGCTTTTGTCTAATTTCGATGTGGTCCACTGAACTTTGCTCGCTGCCATCCATCCTGCGATTTACAGTGGAGATTGTCTGAGTGCATGCATGGGACCATAAGGAGATCTTGGAGAGGGTCTTGGCTGCCTCCTGGACCGAATGAGCGGTTCTAATTGTCCGTGTGATGAATGGTGAGGCCCCACTACATGTCCCAGTGTCCGGTCGTGCGGACGCTGGAACGTTTGAAAATGGAAATTCCATTTTTAAGAGATAGGGTCAGTCAAACTGACTTTGACCCATTTAGTTGGTCTGGTGCATAGCGGGTGTACACCCGCTGTGTACACCGGCCACGTGAAGTGGGGTTTACCTTGATGTTTGTGAGAAATCTGATCTGTCCTTCCCGTTTCTCATCTCATTTAATGGGTTGAGCCCGAATTTGAAGCATATCTGAATATCAGGTGGGCCTCAGATCAATAATTCATGGGCTGATCTACTACTTTCATAGGGATCTAACTACTGAAATTTGACATGTACGGCTTATTTACGGTCTTCAGGCCATATATGAAGCTCCAACCCGAACGGATGGTGGGAACCCTGTGATCTTGCATTCTGGACCAATTTCGGGCTACTTGAACTTTAATTTCTCGATTTTCTCAGATCTCTGGTGTGTAAATTCATCGATCTTGGTCCCCAGGTGTTCGTCCCTTGCCTTGGTGAATTCTAAGTATTAATTTTGTGCTTTTAGCATCCTATTTCAATCCAAGCTCGTAAATACACCCTGCATCACAAACACGATTAAATCGGGCCATTAAACAGTACCATGCTCATAAATTCAGGTAATAACTGGGGTCTAATATGTAATATTTGACCCTTAACAAGCGCACGCGTGCGGGTGTTCCAGTGCTACGCATTGGACAGGCAAGTTCTATTCTCCTATGGACCATGTGGGTAAGTATTATAATACTCCACACTCCTCATATAAACCACAAAATTTTCTTCTCTTTTTCCAATGTGGGACTATTCCCAAAACCATGAAAAAGGTGTTTTTCAAACACTTTTTTAATATAATATTTAATATATTTAGTATATATATTTTTTTTAAAATCAACTTTTTGCAACAATCTCCCACTTGATTTTTAAAAATATATTTTTCTTGATTAAACATTTCTGCCAGAATAATCAGTTTATATGCATAAAGAAAGATATCTTTCGATTTTAATCTTTCCTTAGTGTAAGTATGTCAAAACTTGTCAAAATGACTAGTAGCCGTAGCGTTAAACTAGTTATTCCTAGATAACAGAGTCAGAGAAACCACACACATATTCGTTATATGTTAGTTAGAGTTCCCATAATCTTGCTCAGCACAATTAATGCCCATGTGCTTATCCAATTTCGTGAACGATCCCGAGAGAAAACTCCTAACTCTCATGAGAGACGACACCATCTCTACATTCATATAGGCGAAATCCTTCCAGTGTCTCCGTTACTAAGACACTTGTCCTATAGACTGAATTTCATTAAGAGTTCTAAGACTCAACCATCTTTCGTAACGCTCAACACTTATCTACTATGGATGAGGTTTTATAATTTAGTGCTGAAAACTTTCCATATATCAATGACTTGTTCTTACCCATTAAACCCAAAATTAGAAATTTTCTGACATTAGGTTGGGTTACCATCACTTGTGGAACTTTGGTTGAAGAGTTCAACCCCATCCCTCTAAATGTAGCCTTTACTACCTCTCTCGGCAAAGGTTTAGTGAAAGGGTCTGCCAGGTTTTTGCTTGATTTCACATAGGAATAACAATGATTCCAACTTGAATCAATTGTCTGACATAATCATGTCGAAGACTGATATGTCTAGACTTACCATTATATATGTCATTATAGGCTCTAGCTAATGTGGCTTCACTATCACAATGCAGTGACATAGTCGATATATGCTTTTCATAGAAAGGAATTTCTAATAAAAGATCCCTTATCCACTCAGCCTCTTTACCTGTTGCAGCCAGGGCTATGAATTCAGACTCCATAGTCAAGTGGGTTATGCAAGTCTATTTTTTGGATCCCTAAGATATAGCTGTACCTCCTAGGGTGAATACCCACCCTGTAACCCTGTAATAGACTTGTTGTCCCTTGCACTCAATATCTAGCTTGCATCGGTATATCCTTCCAATACGGTAGAAAATTCTAAATAAAATAGTCACAAGTCTTTGGTTGCTTTTAAGTAACCAAGGACACTACTGATTGCATTCCAGTGTTTAGTACTGGGGTTACTAGTAAACCTACTAAGTTTACTCACAGCATATGTGATATCAGGTTTAGTGCATTGCATAACATACATAAAACTCCCTATAGCACTCGCATATTCTAATTGTGCAACTGTTCTTCTGGTATTTTCTTTTAGCTTGACACTTGGATCAAATGGGGCTTTTGCTTCTTTTATATTTAGATGGTTAAACTTATTTAGTATCTTCTCAATATAATGAGATTGACACAAAGCATAACCCCCAGAATGTTTTTTAACTTTGATACCTACTATGGTATCAACTTGTCCAAGATCCTTCATTTTGAATACGGAAGATAAAAATCTCTTCGTTTCAGTTACACCTTCCATTTTATTACTTATTATTAACATGTCATCAACATACAGACAAATAATAATTATGCAGCTACCATCTACTTTGGAATATATGCATTTATCAGCTACATTATGCATGAAACTATGAGATAGTATTTTGAAATCAAACTTCTCATGCCATTGTTTTGGTACTTATTTTAATCTATACAAATATTTGACTAATCTACATACTTTGTTTGCATTTCCTAGTAGAATGAATCCTTCAGGTTGTTCCATGTATACCTCCTCATTGAGGTCATGTAACGCCCTGAAAATCGGGGGTCGAACATAAACTCAACTCCCGAGTTCCAGAACATCACTTATACAACAAAATGAATGATGATTGAATGTTGACTGTATTCGTGCATTGAACATGAGTGAGATTAAGCCAAAACAAAGATATCATACTCCGAGAGACAAGTTAAATTTGCAAGCGGAAGACGTGATAGATAGATAAAATATATAACTTATGATGAGTCTCCGAGTGTGATAACATTACCGGTTAAATAAATACAAGTGCGGTTCTAAAATGTACCAAATGTGAGGAAGTGTAATGCCTCCTATCCCATGTACCATAGCCCCGTCAATACAATATCGGTCTTCATTGACCTACCAGAGAGATCAGATAGGAGAACTCCTCCTATCATCACGAATAGTCCGGCTCTACTTCACAAGCATCGCCATCACCTGAAACTCAACAAATCTGGTTGGTGTTGCAAACACCGTCCCGTAACGTGGGAGTGAGTGATCAACTCAGTGGAACAGTAAAGCATAGGTTAACATGTTATCAATTCAATCAAGCAGTAATGATAAAGCAGTACAAATCAAACATATCTAACTACTCTTGTTAAGTGTGAAAATGAAATGACATGATGCTGTATGCCCTTGCCAAACCACCCTCAAGCGACATCATCTTACATTCGCGAATGCTTACTCCCTCAGTGCGCCACATCTACAAAGCACATGCGGTGCGATGATGCTCATGATTACCAAGTTATTATTAGTCCATTTCAAACAGCAATATTGGGAAACTAAGGTACCTCCCTTGTATCATTCCCAAACATGATCCATTCTAGGGTCGTCAATCCTAGTTAACCTCATACGATATTATGGTTTGAGAAGCATAGTGAAGGCATCGCAAAGGGCTCGTCACCGTCAGTAGCGGATACTGAGATCTCACCGTATGCGGCTCAATTGTCGGCCGTCGGCTCGAGTACGGTCTCACCGTACTCGGCTCAATCACTAGCCGTCGGCTCGAGTACGGTCTCACCGTGACTCGGCTCAACTCATACTCTAGTTGCTTGTGAAGACTCGTCGCCAATCACAGACCCTTGGAGTATACTCGAAGATACTACGGAGGACTCGTCGTCCGTCAGCACGAGCACAGGTCTCACCGTACTCGGCTCTCGCCGTAAGTATCGACAGCTCGAATACAATGTCCCATACCACCGTATTCGGCTCACGTGTTTGGTTGAGCAATGGTCACTGCGGGGAGGCACATGGCCCCAGCGTAGGCCGACAGCTCGACCACGGTATCCCATACTACCATGCACGGCTCATGCGTCTTAGCGGATCAAGGTACCATGGTTAAAAGGGGGTGTCACTGGTAATTTTGGTACCCTAGGTTCAAGCAGTAGCGTCCAAACAGGGTGAACATGCATAAGGCAGATCGGGTTACTTGACGAGCTCGACTAGCACGATCGCCCGTTGAGCTGCACGACATGAAGTGCATAAACAACTTCGTGTGGCCTAGCCACTGCCGACAAGCAACGCACGACTCGAGTTCGTCGAACACATCCCACGTGGCAAATGAATCTCAGCCACGAATTCAATCCCGTTACCGATTGCCTGGGCCATAATCATAGCCCCAAACACAATCAATTGCAGATAAATAAAGTAGTAATGGATCAGGATTCAAATCATAAAATCAACGTCTGGTATTATCCGTTTAGGGCTGCCAGGGCTGTTGCACGCACTCGTTGCTCCTCTCCCCCATCACCCATGACGGATCATACAACGTAAATATAAATTTAAGCATATGCATTACATAGTTAAAATCATAAAGCAGTTGAGCATGTTATGAATCACAACACAAGCATGAGTTTGTACATGTTCAATTCCTAATCACACAACTATCAAAGGGGATCATACACATAGTTAAAAAAAAGGTTGAGAATCATATCTCAACACCCTTATACATTACAATTTGCTAACTACTACTCATTCAGACATTTCAAGAAACACTTGAACTACATACATCACATACATGACATATGTTGATCACATAGGTATTAGGCCAAATCCTTCTACTAGGGAGCTACCTCAATTATAACACGCGTGCCCCCACGACAGATAGTCATGGCAAGCATGGGTCCAAGTTCTATATTCATTCAGTCATTTCCACAAACACTTGGACTACGCACTTTAACATATGTAGTGTATTGACCGTGGCGTGATTTAGGGCAAGTCCTTTCGTCAAGGGGTTGACTAGTACATTTCAATCATGTTCTTACATTCAATACACATGACAAACATAAATCATAAATCCATATTTACTTAGTCATTTCAACAAACACTTAGAATACACTATTCCAACATACATAGTGTATGTTAGCAAACATGTATTAGGGCGAACTCTTTCGCCAAACTAGTAATTTACGCATGTATAATATATTTATACAACAAATAATCATGGCAAACACATCTCCAAATACATACGTATACGGTACTTTCTACAATACAGTATTTCTACATACATAGTGTATATTAGTAGAACATGTATTTGGATGAATCCTTTCGCCAAATAAGTATTTTATCCATATATCGTATAACCATATAACAAATAAACATGTCAAACACATTTTCAAAAAATATACGTATACGGTATTTTCTACAAATACCTAGAATATGTAGAATTCCATATTTTTCATCTTTAATCGAAACGGAAAACAGACGGCACTTTGTACATGTGCAATTGCATGCAGATCATGAATCTATCATTATCTGACATTGAAAGAGTTGAAAACCATAACCTATACACCTAAAGTCCGCACCTTTTGTCGTAGAATCGTAACGGAGTCGATAGGTTCGCTAAGCTTAAAATATACGGGAGTTTGGCAACCTAGAGAATGAAATAGGTTAGCTATTTCCTAACCTACAACTGTCTAATCCCCCAAACAGGTTAGGGTTAGGGTTTATTACCTAGAAATGACGCCGGAATCGCCGGGAAAGCGTCTGGAAGGAGGCGGTGCAGCCCGTGGAGCGGCAGGGAAGTACGGCAGGGAGTTCCTCCGACATCTCCCTCACTTTCTCTCTCTTTTCCCTCTCTCAAATCCAAATTCGTATGGCTGGAATGGGAGAGGGTTTAAGGTCCTTATATAGTCTCAAAACTCACCGAAATAGACTCTTGTTCAAGGGTTACTGCTAATATAGGTATTTCGTCACTTTTCCAGATCAAAAGGGAGGTTATGATGGCCCTCCTTGAGCCAAACGTCAGACTTAAGCTCACCATCTATGGATCTACATGGGATTACGTTTTTGACTTGATCGGATTCCCAGATCGCACGTGGCGGACCACTTTCAGTTCAACGGTCAGTGGGCCACGATCAGAAATTCCAAGTACATGTAAATGTTCCTGAAATTTTTCTTAATCCGAGGGTGTAATTTGGTCTGATTCTGACGGTCAGGTTGCTTAATACTGACGTGCAACCGAACGATGCCAGATCACTATTCCAGATATTTATTTTGTAAAGGGAATAGTGTTTTTCACACTCCCTCGCTCCAGATCCAAACGAATGGTCATGGGACATCGGCTGGACCTGATTTTTGAGATGATTGTCAAGCCCAGTGAGGCGGTCCTAGTTCCTTAACTTCGTGTTAATCGGATTCCCGATGTGCGGTCTAGACCTAATACGAAGTTTCGAGATGCTCCCGTGAGCAGCCGGGTAATGAGATTGATCCTAAGTTTTAGGATAACCTAGCGTCAATGATTCTGCAAGTTTTAGGTCTTGCAGATCGTATTTAAAGCAATTCAAATGGATTTCATGGCTAATCTAGTTTAGCACCTAGTTCACTTTGTCAAATTTCTAAGGGATTTAATCCTAAGTGATTTTCGTCTGAGGTGGAACTTAGTCCATTGTAGTTTGTATATAAAGTGATCCAAGTTATACTACTTAGCTAGGTTAAGATAGTGTCTAGGGCGAAGGTGATTTGAAAAATTGAAAGCACAAGGTAGTGAAGGGTGGGATTTGTGAAGAAAATGGTTTAAGGAGCGATTTGAGGCTTTAATTGAGCGTTTAAGAAGTTAAACCTGTGTTAGGATTGACCCATTGCCTAAGGACGTCTAATCCCAGGTTGGCAAAAATCTGGGGCGTTACAGGTCACCATTCAGAAATGCGGTCTTTACATCCATTTGGTGGATGTGAAGATGATGTATAGAAGCTAACACAAATAATATCCTAATGGATGTTATCCTACCTATAGGAGAGTATATGTCAAAGTAATCCATCCCTTCTTTTTATCTAAAACCCTTAGCTGCTAGTCAAGCTTTAAAGGTTTGGATAATCTCATCAGTGTGATATTTCTTCCTAAATACCCACTTGCAACCTATGGGTCTAGAACGTGGAGGTAAGTTTGCTAGTTCCCATACTTAATTTGACATTATGGACTCCATTTCATCATTTATAGCTTATTTCCAGAAAGTTAAGTCTCTAGATGATATGACCTCTTTATATGTTTTAGGATCATCTTCTATAGTCATCACTATAGGTATTTTTCTTATAACATTTTCTATCTCCTTCTACAAGATAGAAAATGATGCGTTGTGAGTCTATGTAGTCATCTCCTAGACTCTTCTCTATTCTTGTCCTTTGACTCCTACGAGGTTCAACAGGAGTTTTCACTATCTGTGGAGCTGTCTTATCTAGTTCTCTATCAGGAGTTTGGACCTCATTATCCTTTGACTCCAAGGATAGTGAGTTCTCAAAGAACTCAACGTCTCTTGATTTTATTATTGTATTAGACTCTATAACTAGAAGTTTATAAGCTTTACTATTTTATGCATACCCTACGAAGGTGCACTTAATAGCTCTGGGTCCTAACTTAATTCTTTTTGGATCAAGGGTTCTGTAATATACAAGACACTCTTACACTTTTAGATATCCTAGGTTAGGTTTTCTTCCTCTCCATGTTTCATATGGAGATATTTTATATTTTTAGATGGAATTCTGTTTAGTATATGATACGCTGCAAGCAGTGCCTCTCCATAAACTTAGTGGCAAATTTGTTCTTATTAGCATTGAGTTAACCATTTCTACTAATGTTCTATTCTTTCTTTCAACTATTCAGTTTTGTTGAGGTGTGTATGGCGCAGTACATTGATGTATTAGTCCATGTTCATCATTAAAGTTATCGAATTCATTGGAGAAGTATTCTCCTTCTCTATTACTTCAGAGAATTTTTATTTTCTTATTTAGTTAATTCTCTACTTCTGCTTTATATATTTTAAACATATTCAATGCTTCATCTTTAATCTTTAACAGATAAATATGCACATATCTAGAGAAATCATCAATAAAGGTTATAAAATACATTTTGCCTCCACGAGTAAGAATGTCGTTTAACTTACAGATATCATTATGCACAAGATCCAATATTTGAGATAATCTTTCAACACTTGGAAAAGGTTTCTTTGTCATTTTGGATCGTATGCACACTTCACATTTATCGGTTTCATTATCTGTATATGAGATTAAACCATTCTTAACCATGAACTTCAAGGTACTATACCCTATATGGGCTAATCTATCATGCCACAGTCCAGCGAATTCAACCATATGTGCAGAAGTACTACTTTCATTCAGAGAAAACTTAACCATCTCGTTACAAGCATATCCCTTTCCGACAAAATTCTCATTCTTGGACAAAATCAGTTTTCCTGACTCGTATACCACCCTTATGCCTGGTTTACCCAGAAGATCCCCAGAAACTAAGTTTCGCCTCATGTCTGGGATGTGCAGTACATTAGTCAAAATCACTTTCTTTCCAGAGGTGAATATCAGTTCGTCAGTTCCTTTGTTGACGACCTTCAATTGCATTTCATTACCCATTTGGACTTCTTAACCATCGGTCAAGTCCTCATAGGTTTTGAAGACTGATTTTTCATAGCACACATGTACTATAGCGGTAGTATCATACCACGAACCTGGAACTTTGCCTTGGATGGTATTCACCTCAGTGATCATAGCCACAATATCGCCTTCTTCTACTACACTTGCCACTTTTTTAGATTTGTGATATCGGCATACTCGAGCATAGTGCCCGATTTTTTCATAGACATGGCATGGGCCTTTGAACTTTCCGTTCTTCTTTTGGGTATTTTTTTTTTTAATTTCCTTTTATTGGGTTTCAGGGAATCATTCTTCTTGGGATTCTTGTTATTAGTGTTCTCTACTGCATGTACCTTGGATGAGGCATTCTTTTATCATTCTTTCTGTCGAGGTTACAGGATTCTTCCTCAATTTTGAGGTATTTCTGGATTTGTTCCAGTGTGTAGTCCTCAGTTTTATGCAGCAACTTCTTTCTATAGTCTTTCCACATCGATGGCAATTTAGTGATTATAGCCCTGACTTGGAATGATTCAGTAAGATCAATTTTGATGACTTTGATTTTGTTTATTATTAGTTGCAGTTCTTGGATTTGGGGCAGCAGCGGTTTATTATCTACCATGTTGAAGTCAAAATACCTAGCGATGAGAAATTTATTGGTACCTTCTTCTTCAGCCTTATATTTGAACTCCAAAGCGGCTCTGATCTCCTTTATTGATGACGTCTGTTAGTATAGATCATACAGGCAGTCTGAGAGTGCGTTCAAAATGTTTCCTCGGCACAAGAGTTCATCTTCAACTCTTTTGGTGTAGGCAGCTATTTGTTCAGGTGTGTCAGCTTCAGTTACTTCAGGTAATGGCTGAAGAGTATGATCTAAGATGTAGTAAATCTTTAACATAGTCAAAAGAAATTTCAGTTTGTCTTGCCATCTCGTGAAATTGGTTCCATCGAACCGACCAAGACGAATCAAGTCCTGATTCATCAGCTTGATGAATGATATACTATCAGCTTCCATCTAAAATAACGCTTTAAGATTGTTGAAAATTTTACAGAATAATATTTTTTCTGTAAAATATGGAATCCGAAAAATGTAAATTGATCTGAAATAAAAACATGCTGAAGCATGTCAAAACGCTGTCCTTAAAGCATTATTTGCCCCTACTCAAGTGTATTGAGTATGCTGATAGGTTACAGGCAAACAACTTCTAGGATACGACGAACCTGATGTGGGTCTGCATTCAGCAAACACGAAGGCCCACTACTAGAACTCTATTACACACAGTCTGGCAAAAATATAGTAAAAGAAAAAATCCCAGAAAGAAAAGAGAAGAGAAGTTTATGTTTTGTGATTTAGACCACCGCACTGGTCTATTCTTCAGCTACTGGTTCAGTTGAACCGTTCTAGACCACACCGCTGGTCTGTTCTTCAAGCAATGGTTTTGATCAACCTTGCTATATTGCTGATTTTTGGTCTGTAGGAGAGGAGAGGCTTTGATTTGTATTGGTATTGTTGGAGTGTGTTGAGATGGTTTGAAAACCCCTCCAGACCCTGTTTATATAGGCTATGATGGCTGGGGGGTTATGGTCTAGGGAAATAACTCCCATTAAGCCATTCTACCTGTTGAAAAGCTAGCCATTTTATGGTCATTTTTTTTCAAGTGCATGAGCCATAACCACTACGCATGTGTGATTGTGAGACAAATGACGACTAGCCGTTTTCTAGGCATTTGTTAGGCTAGCCATGCAAATTCTAAGCATAAATGGTCTCTGTATTAATGGCACAGTTGTTACAGTTTTCGCTACAACAGCTCTTTTTAGTCTCTCTACATATACTAAAGGACTCCCATTCAGTCCTCTAGTCTTCCCTTCAGCCAGTTATCCGTCTTAACCAATTAGTCGCACCGTGACTCGCATCCGTCTCGCTCTAGTTCGCAAGTGCAAAGTGCGCATCTACATCCACACTGCCTCACATGCTCACGCCCTCGCACCGAGCCCGAGACCGAGCACGCGCGGGTGTTCCAGTGCGTATTATAATACTCCACACTCCACATATAAACCACAAAAATTCCTTCTCTTTTTCCAATGTGGGACTATTCCCAAAACCATGAAAAAGGTATTTTTCAAACACTTTTTTAATATAATATTTAATATATTTAGTGTGTATATATATATGGGAAAAGGTACAATGCGCTTGAGCTAATTTTAACGCCGATGAGGTCGAGTTGTGTGGGCCCCACCATGATGCATTTCGAACATCTACCCCATCAGTCAGATGCACCATTCCATCGTGGGCCTAGGTCTCAAAAATTAAGTCAATCCGTGACTTTTGTGGGCCACACCACATACAGAAGTGGGGAGGGGTCGTGCACCATTAAAACATTCATAACCATTTTTGAGGGCCCACCGAGATGTGGTTTAAAAATCCAACCCATCCATTATGTGTGTCCCACTTGAATGAGGGTTTAGACCAAGTTTCAGGCGCATGCACAACTCAGGTTGGCCCCACCAAGTGCTTTTATATGTTTTAACGGTGTCTTCACATAATTTTAGATGGTATGGCCCACCTGAGTTCCGTATACGACTAATTTTTGGGATATCCCATAATTTAAAGAGTACCCATCAAATGCACGGTGTTGATGGTCAAAACACAACACGGTGGGGCCCACACAGCTCGACCTCATGGGAGCTTATCGTCAGCTTGAGCGTATTGTACCTTTTCCCTATATGTGTGTGTGTGTGTGTGTGTGTGTGTGTGTGGGTGTGTGAAAAAGGTACAATGCGCTCAAGCTGATTTTAACGCCCGATGAGGTCGAGCTGTGTGGGCCCCACCGTGATGCATTTTGAACATCTACCCCATTAGTCAGATGCACCATTCCATTGTGGGCCTAGGTCTCAAAAATCAAGTCAATCCGTGACTTTTGTGGGCCACACCACATACATAAGTGGGGAGGGGTCGTGCACCATTAAAACATTCATAAACATTTTTGAGGGCCCACCGAGATGTGGTTTGCAAATCCAGCCTATCCATTATGTGTGTCCCACTTGAATGAGGGTTCGGACCAAGTTTCAGGTGTATGGAAAACTCAGGTGGGCCCCACCAAGTGCTTTTATATGTTTTAACGGTGTCTTCACATAATTTTAGATGGTATGGCCCACCTGAGTTCCGTATACGGCTAATTTTTGGGATATCCCATAATTTAAAGGGTACCCATCAAATGCACGGTGTTGATGGTCGAACACATCACGGTGGGGCCCACACAGCTCGACCTCATGGGAGCTTATCGTCAACTCGAGCGCATTGTACCTTTTCCCATACATGTGTGTGTGTGTGTGTGTGTGTATATCAACTTTTTGCAACATTGCCTATAGTTGAAACTTCATTCGACTCCTCATCCAAGTGGGACACACACAATGGATGGCCTGCCTAGCTCCATACCATACCTAACATGAATGTTGGCCTGCCAAGCTCCATACCCTACTCAAATATCTCCACCATTCACATGCACTATACATACGGCAAGATGTCATCAAGATGAAAGCTGAGGTCAGCTAGTGTCCTGAACTTATCTTTGTTGTCTCTATTCCTTTTCTTCTTTTTTGTCATCAAGATGTAGTTGAAAGATGTGTATTTTTTTGCTTGAAGTGTGAATCAGTTAGTGCAGAGGATGGAGACATTTCTTAAAGTGGTCACTTCGATACCTAGGATTGACAGTCATGACGTGAACGCGGTAATTCATGTTACCACTACAAGAAAACTGGCCTTTACCGGTGGTCAAAACCGCCGGCAAAGGCCCAAAAAACTGCCAGTATAGCCTTTACCTGCGGTTTGCAACAGCTGGTAAAGCCTAGGTCGGTAAAGGCTTTACCGATGGTCGTATTCCGTTTACTGGCGGTTGTACAGGCCGCCACTGCATGTGGGATTTACTGGCGGTTGTACAAGCCGCCGCTGCATGTGGGATTTGCCGATGGTTTGCGTGGTTGCAAGGTTAAATTCTTTAATGTACTGAGAGAAGGGAATGCCCAAGTGGCCGACAGTTTAACCCATCAGGGAGGTGATAACCAAGCCCTTATGCATTTCAGTCTGACTTCAGACCTCCCAGCGAGGATTCGAGGACAGTTTCTTCTAAACAAGGTAGGACTAGGCTCCATCAGGCAGTCCCCTCTTTGAAGTGGATTCATAGTTAAATGTACTTTCTGGTTTCTTAAGATAGGCTCCTCCTAGTCATTTTTTTTCCAGGAGCGTGCCTGAATGTGTTTAGATGTTGTATAGTCCAAAGGTAATATAAAAGAGTGTTTTTTAAAAAAAAAATTAAAAAAATTAAAAAAATTAAAAAAATTAAAAAATTTTAAGGGACTTTTAGGGTTGGATTTGGATACTTTTCATTCATCCCATCTATTTATTTGATACCCCTTTCAAAGAAGATACTAAAAAAGATATCAAATTGGATAATTTAATATTAATAAATTTTAAAAAATTTAGAAGTGATTTCAACCGCATGTAACAAGTACATTGGATCCCAGTTCTAAGATTTACTGCATGCAACAAGTACAATATTGGATCCTACTTCTAAAAAATAATAAACTGTAACAACACAATTACTGCATGTACATTGGATCCTACTTCTAAGATTTACAAATCACTTGTAATAATTTTTACAATTTTTTAAATATAAAACGCCTCCCACATCATGAAGCATGCGTGTAAGCAAGAAGTACTTTCATCCTACAAGTCCATATTGCTTTACTCTTATTATATGAAAGTTATGATTGTTGTTGATCGTAACACCTAAAAATCCGTATTATCAAAGGGTTGAAATGAGCACCCATGCACACCTTTACACACATGTCATGGGCACGGAATTTAATCAGTCCACATGATACGGCACCCCTTAAAATTCTACAGCCCCAATTCTGATCGAAAATGGATGGATAGTTTAAAATAAATAAATAAATAATCCTTCCTCCACTGAAGCTGCCACATTCTGAATGTTGTAGTCAATCCGATTGACGATGGTCCCCTGCTCATGGAAATGGACCCAATAAGCCACCCTAAAATAATGATGGTTGTAGAGCTTGAGAAGAGGGTGTAGGTGGTATACCTTCTAACCTGGTCTATGACTAGGACTAAGAGATACTTCATGATTTGGGCAAGCTCATTTACTAATTCGACAACCTAAGGACACTTCAGGTTAGACAAGGACAAGGTCTATATTAGATTGAGAAAGGAATCAACGGCTGAATTTTTATTTTTATTTTACCTGAGTGATCTCCCTTTCTGTTGTGAATGCCTCACTGCTTTTTAGCTTGGACATTTGGTACTCATTAAAATCCTGAAAAAATAAGAGATTCAATTAGCTCAAAGATTCAATTAAAAGAATTTGTATGCCAAGTATGTGATTTCAATCCATCAACAATCCAATGGGGAACAAACCCACTAGATAGTTCTCTTACCCTTGTGGAGGATTATCCAGCACACTCACCTCATTGTGCTTTCTAAATGTCTTGGATTCCCTACTACATATGAAATAAGTTGTTCAAAAATTGCTAATTGAGAAGGCCATTAGGCTCACAACAAGTTGATTTCTTGCATTAAGAACCATAAAAGCTTGAGGGTGAAAACAAAGACTGCTTAAGATTGAAGCATGGCTAATGTCTGATGGACATAAAATAGAGCAAGTCAGCACTTCAACAGCAACAATGGCAAGAACATGGTTGGAAAAGCTCCAACCAAAAACTTCATATGGAAAGCAAGAAACATTGCAGTTAAGAGACATTTATCAGACATAAATGTCTAGAGAAGTAAAAACAACCACAGTGAATCTTCAAAAAAAAAAAAAGTCAAAATAGATAGTTTACCTTACAGCATAGACGAGAAGTCAAAACAGATAGTTCGTCTCATTTTTCAAAAAAAAAAAAAGGAAGTTTAAAGAGAAAAATGGCACATATGCAGTTTCAGAAACGTGGCAATCATGCCCAAATTTATACATGTTACATCGGGCAGTTAAAATAGAAGATATAGGCATAAATTTATGAATGTCACTGATTAATTTAAGGTTTCGAGAACTTACATCCACCTCACTCTTACTGCCAATTAGTCATGATGAAAATGCATCTACACTATAAGAAGGGAAAAAAAAAAATGTGGCTGCACCGATACGATCGAGTATGAACGGCTGCCTACGTACCCAATGTTTGGAAGATTGGGATCAAGCCACTATGTAGTTCTTAATATTTAAATCAGAACATTTTACTCACAAGCAGAGAAAAAAATCAAAATAAACCATAATATAAAAATATGTGTACCTTCTGTTATGCATAAGAATATGAAAAGCTGAAACAAATCACAACATAAATCTCTATAGATTAGTCAAGCAAAACTGCTAAATATTTCAAGAACATAGCGACGGAATCCCACCACAAATATGTCAAGCAAATACTAACATGAAACAAACATAGCTGTCACAACTAACTGCCAAAATCAATTATTTTTTTTTTTGTTTTCAAAAATAATGAGAGAGAGAGAGAGATCCCTCCATTTGGCTCAATCCATAGCTGTCACAACCTACAAAACAAAATAACAAAAAGAAATTAGTCTCATCAAAGTCTTATATAAGAGGTTCTATTGTATATGCAAAAAAAATAATAATAATAAATAAAAAAAAATCTTACCAAACAACAACAATCAGGCCAATAAATACTTGTTCCAGCCGCATCCCCAATTGTTCTATATCGTCCATAGGGTCTCATCAAAGTTTTTTCACGTACAATTGCCACCTAAATATATACTTCCCAAAAACCATTTCCAACTGGGAACCCGCCTACTTTTGTGAGCGGATCCTTACTTAAGACAATTCCTCTAGCAACAGTAACCCCACGAATACTATTAAGAAGAACTTCGATCATGTCCTATAAATAAAATTTACTATTTAACGTAATAAATTGCATCATTTGTATACCACGTCTAATTAAGAACACAATAATCTCAAAACATAATAAAAGAACTATTCAATTGGTGTGAAAATTTACCCCGGTACTACTGCAAGTCGTAGTCTTTCCCTTTTTTGCTAAGTGTCCCTACAAATTATAAATCAATTTCAATCATCATATACCGACTAAACTATATATAATATAGGACATAATACACATGTAAATATATGAATAAATATCATATAATTACCTGGCTTGATGATGAGGCCAGTTGGTTTGGGTTGAGATTAGCTGAATTATCTGATACTGTGGATTTTAAATTTGTCCTAGAGGATATCAGTTGCACCACTGATTCTTTAAAAGATGAAAATTCTGATTTTATGGATGATACTTCCGATTTTATGGATGATACTTCCGATTTTATGGATGATACTTCTGATTTTAGGGATGATACTTCCGATTTTATGGATGATACGTCCGATTTTAGGGATGATACTTCAATTTGCAGTCCCTCATATTCTTCATTTCTACTCTAAGCAGCGAAGGTAATTCTTTGTTGGCTAGGTGTTGTTCCCCACGAATCAGTCGGAGTGGGGCCTAACCCATAAGTGCAGACTTGGCCATGTCGATCTTTTTCCATTACTTGAGAGAACAAGTAATTCCTTCCTGTGCTATTCTATGAGGTCTCGAGCTACTGAGAAATTCGTTCATTAAGTTGTTCCTGTAATAGAAAAAATATTGGTTTAGATTGTACAATGATAAATGAGAGAATTGTTTTTTTTTCAAGTATAAAACATAACAATTAGATGCATAGACATACCATTACTCTTAATGAAGCCTCATCCACAGGCCTACCACTCTTGCATGTATGGGTCAATATAAACACATCTGCCCGGCTTGGATCCTCGCCACTAGCCGTTTTCTTCCTCTATCATTATGTAAACAAGTTATATATAAGAAATAGACCAACATAGTTGATTGAGTGATTAAGAAAATTTATCTCTTCCTCACGTATCCGTGCAAAACTCTTTGAGCCTGCAGCGTGATTGATTAATTACCTTTTTTTATTCTCTAAATTTGTCTTAGTACGAGCCTATATGTGAACATATAGACAAAGTAAATTATAAGATATCAACGAAAAATTATTGTGTGATTCTAAAATATAAAGTAATCAATATTTACTTATCACATACCTTCCCCTCTTCAGAGTTTTAGAATTGAATGAGTGCCTTCCACTGATCCTCTTTGACCCGCTTATCATGGTCCGCGAGCCGCTCCTTGTCAGTCTCATGAGGAGAATAGTGGAGTTTTTTCAGTTCACATTTCCAATCCTTCCATTTTCTACCAATTTTTTGTAACACTTCTTTGCATCCGTGTCAAACTCAAACTTAGACTGCATCACATGTTAAAACCAGACAATCACATAATGAACAAAAAATGAAAAAAATAAAGCATTGTCACCATTACCATAACAAGTCCCATCATATCATCCTTCTTCTCATTCGGCACTGCCCTCCAATCAGTAAATGTAAGGGGTGCATATTCCCCATTGCAGGCTATAGTCCCAAGGAAGTTTGTCAACTTGTTAACATTGTCACCAATGGGTTGTCCTTTAGTGTTGATGGGAATAGGAATGCATTGTCCTTCACGCATCTTCCAAACTTCGAGGCATCGTGTGTGGCCTCTCTTTTTCATCACACCCTGTGAATCTGTTAAAACAACAACATTAATATGGATACTCGTATAGTTCCTTAGCATAAAAACACATGAAATAACCTATGCATAACATACCACTAGAGGGACCCGTTGTAGCCTGGGTCACTTGAGGCTGGCTAGGTCCCGCATTAGTCATAGGACTTATCGATCACCTAGCCATGCATTTAATGCGCCTCATGTCTAACACCTATATATGTCTAGCAATATGACAGTATGACAATAAAATATTCTTCATCTTTAGTTAATGAAAAAACATTTAAATTTTAAAAAACAATAATAATAATAATAACAAAATCGCATGAAAAAAAAAACATTTGAATTTCTTTTTCATATATCAGGGTAATATGGTACATAAGAAATGAGGCTGATTACAGTGTAATACATATAAAGCATACTGCCCAAATTTGAATTTCCCTATTGTGACTCACGTGAGCACTGGATTTGCATAAATGTAATACATATCATATGGTTATTAAGATTAGCAACAAATGTCATTTGAAGTTTCCTGGTAAAGTAAAAAGCAGGTTTGCTTCCATCAAAATGAAGGAATCTGTATCTATTGCATCTTACTTGTGCTATAAATGTAGTTGTCTTAAACAAATAGAGAGTTCTGGTTTTACAAGTTAATAAAATCATTAGATGGGTTGAGACAAGACTCTTACTAAAGAATGATCTGTTACAAGTTCCAGGAAACTGTGGGAAAGGAGAATGATCTGTTACAAGTCAAGAGTAAGCTAAGTATCTAAGCATATCCATGACAGTAGCAAATAATAAAAGATTGCATATTGATTAGAAATTAAAATTTTAAAAATTAAAAAGCTATAAAAGATTGCAGCTAATCAATGAAAAATAAACATAAAAATTTTCAGCTATAGCAAAGAGAACAATGTGAATAGGAAGTTACAGTCTGTTACATGTGTTGCTAATGAGGAATACAATATATTAAGGGAAAGCCACCTAACCTTATCTGTTTTGGACTTTGATGACTTGCGCACCAAAATAAGGTTGTTCAGATGTACTCATAAATAGAGCTGCAAATATCCTGTTTAATCAAGAAGATATTAACCTAGTACGGAAAAAAAAAATTAATACAATATCTTGAGGGAGTACTGAAATATGGACGAATAAAAATTATATTGCCAATAGATCTGCTACCATATCATTAGCAATATATGATATTTGAAGTAAGATTGAGCTGCCATTACAAAAAACTTCATTGGTAGGCAACAATTTACACCTCACATATTCGGTATATACTAATTAGATTTTATTTTTTTTTACTTCTCTTTTCTTTTTTACTCTTTTTTTTTAGCAAAATGTCTAATCACTCGGAAGTGAGGACACATGCTTCTTTTTTCTTTTTATTTTTTGAATTGTAACATTTCCCTGATATTTTTGCCAAAATTTACAGCTAGAGTAAGAGCTTTCCAATCTGCATCTCAGCATGTTTCCTAGGGTAATACCCCAAACTTGGTTAAAGAGATTGAAACTCCCATTTGTATTCATCCCCTTCTAGAGAGGAGTGCGTTCGTAGCTTTCTCTATCCCAAATTAGAATGGATGCTTGTAAAAATGCAAATTTGAGATAAGGTACTTCAACCAATGAGCATAATTAGAAAAGTATGCATAACAGCATTCAAAGAAAAGATAAAATGGGAGAAGCCGAACCTGAGCCAGCAGCAAAGAATCATTTGGTTTCTTGTCAGTTTTTGGAGAATCATCCTGCTGAATGTGCTTGAAAGCAATCTAAGAATAGGAAAAAATCAATTCAAGAATGAAGATCATAAGAAGTGTATTTCTGCACATTAAGGGAAGCTAAAATTAAAGACTCACAAAGTATTCATGCACAACACAACATGTATCAGGAAAAACCAACACATGTTGCTTTATAGGGCAAGGCAAGAGCTGATTTGGCCAAAATCCATCACCATGCCCATCATTAGAACCAAAGAACCAAAGAACCCAAAAGAAAAGAAAGGAACATGCATTTCTGGGATGAAAATATCAATGAAAGAACTGACAAAGAACCAAAGAACCCAAGTACAAAATCATCTTGAATAAGCAACACACACTCCAAACTGGCATTTTTACCAATGAAAAGAAGAAACCATTAGCCCAAATGGCCAGAGAAAAAAACCAAAAGCATATAAAAATCCCCACTTGGAGGAGAAGAAAATGATGATGATGAAGAAGAAAATGGAAATCTGCAACTTAGACATTTAAAGATCCCAGTTTTTCTCATGCATTCCCATAATAACAACATTAATCAAATAAAAGGCACTTCACTGGCAAAATAATAATAACAATAATAAAAACCCATATCATCATGTTTGACACCTCAAGTTTATGGGTAAAACCTGTAAAGTCCAAAAGGCCGGTTTGGACACACCTCAAAAGGGGCATTTGACCTACTTTTAAGCCAAATCCGAGTTTTTGATGTGTTCGGATGGACTTTGATAATCTTGTAGAACAGGATTAGCAGAACAGGATTCATGTAGCCAAGTTGTTCCCAATTAATTGGGATAAGGCTTAGATGACAATGAAAAATACTAAAATTAACAATAGATATTAAAAATAATTATAATTGCTCAATAGATATAAAAAAGCAAAAAACTAACAGCAGCAAACATGATAGCCCTGCTGTTATAGGTGTTGTTACTCCAGTGTTGAGACAAGTTAGGCCAAGTCGCAAGTTTTAGAACTATGGCCACGCCAGCTACTTACTAAAAACCGGTGGGTCCGTGGACTGACCGCTCGGTCAGGCCCATTTCCTATCCTTTTTCTAACCTACAAGTTTAAAAAAAATAAATTAAGAATGTTGTTTGTTACAATTCTAAAGAAAGGAGAGGAACCACATCTATTTTTTCCAAGTAAACATTCATGAAAAAATACATTTATTTTGAAATAATAAAAGCATTTATACAAGAGAATGATGATGCAACATTTTAGGGTCTACTTTTTCATAAATAGTATCTAAATTATTTCAAAGAATTTGTGGTAGAAATAAAACAATCCACAGATTATTAGAAGAAGAAAATATATATATATATATATCTATTTTTCATTTAAAAAAACTTGTAATCAATCTGCAAGCTTTTAAAACTATCAGAAAATAACATTTCCTAGAGTAAATCAATGGCCCTATAAAAAAAACACTCTATAGATGTGGCTTATTGTCCACAATACAGGCCAAGAAGGCATCACTGCCATTTCAAAAGTCCGAAACAATGCCAGACTAGTGCTTGCAATCCAAGTACAATATGGACAAAAATAGCTGCCTATTGCGACGTGGATTGCCTGATAAGAGGCGAAAATTTTGGCAAATGGCATAGAAAAATAAAGTCTAATCCATTGATGAAAACACCAAAATCTCGAATTAGACCATTTACATCAGTTCAAGTAGGATCATGTATCTGGACCAAGCTCTATATAGACAGCTGACAGCCTGAATAGGATTGTAAGCAATCTTAACTGCTCTAAACAATTCTTGCCATTTTATCAAGAAGATCAGCAACAGCCCAAGAACAAAAAACATTAGGGAGAGTAGTACAATTATAATAAATTTGCTTGGTCGATTAGATGTATGAACGCACGAATATTCAATGTTGATAACGAATCTCAAAAGAAACCTAACCCAAAATTTTCACACAGGACATCTCCGAGTTGGCCCAGATAAGTCACACGGGACATCTCCGAGTCTTAATGCCTAAAAGCAAACTATATCCTCTTTTAATCTTCAGAAGAATTAGCTGATAAATGACAAAGATTACCCTTTAAAACGTGACTAGAAACACTGAACACCAAAATAACAACATCATAGACAGTTCGAGCCTGTAGCTCAGTGGTAGATGGGGTGTGCCCATGTCAATACTGACCTCTTGGGTTTGAACCTAGTTTACCTAAAAAAATTAAAAATAAAAAGACCAAAATAACACAAGCATCATAACTCTAACTAATAACATTTTCAGAATTTGTGGTGTAAGGAATACTAAAAAAATGAAAGCAGGTAAGTGTGAATATTCAATTTCTAGTTACAAAATTGTCATAACTAACATTGCACTTTGGGTTTCACTCCAGTCCGTAGTTGAAGAGTTCTACATATGCTTAGACATATGAGGGCCTGTTTGGTTGCCACTAAAAAATGAGTTAATCTCATTTTACTTTAAATATCAATTACAATAAGAGATCATAGTTTATATTAGCTATTGGTTATATTTTTAATCCCTGCCAAAATATATAATCACCAATTCTTAATTATGATAAATAAAATGAAATGAACTTATTTCTAAGTGGCAACAAAATAAGCCCTCGGTGAGCTAAGAAAGGGCATTTTTGTGGACCTAGTTGAGAGTTGAATTTGGCTCAAGTCAACAGCATTACAGAGATGCCATAACTGCAGTCTATAGGTCCCATAAAAATACAAGGGGTTTTTATAAACTACCTAGTTATTGTGGCATTTTCATCCTAGTACCTCTCTTAAGAAGGTTTTCATTAAGCGACTTAATTACTTTAATTATCATTAAGACACCTTCTGTTAGATTTCTCTAACGACAGTTCAATAAAGAGGAGCACTTTCCCCACAACTGCGACTGTTTTATTCAGCCCCTCCAAGAGGTCACTTATAGTGGCTTTCTTGTATGACGAATTCTCTACAGTACAAAAGAGAAAAGCAAAACAATCAGTAAATTTGAAATGGTTCATTATTGGAAATGCCTATTTACTGTAGAACGCATGCATAAGTTGGGACGCTTACCTGTAGCCTCTCCCAAAGATGATGCCACTGATGCAACTAAAAGAACCACAACAATATACTCAGAAAATTATATAAATTATACAATTTAACATGAATTAAATGCATTCTTGGTCTAGTGCCCAAGATTAAATGCTTTCCTATGATGAGGCTAATTACTTTATTTCTTTTCTCTCTGTTTTTTTTTTTTTTTTTTTTTTTTACTTTTTCCTTTTTCTTTTTTTCTTCACGTACTTGTTTTTTCCGGGTTATTTTTTTCTTTATTTTTTTAATAGCAAAATGAGGTGATTACACAAGAACCGAACTTGTGTCGATGCTCCTCAAATATAAACTAAAACATGAATAAAACTATAACAAACCTGAAAAGTAGCTATATAAGAACTTAACTGTGTAGGGGGTGTAAAGCATCTTTCAACATCACTCTTTGAAATACACATGCATGCAATTAGAAAGAAATATCTTCACCCATCAATGGTTGTGTGATGCAATTTGGCATTTGGAATGGTGATATAGCAAGAGAAGTCCCAAGTCCCAACTCATTCTCTGTCTTGGAAAGAGAGGAATGAGTTTTCTTGTTTTCTTTGACCAAAAAAAAAAAAGATGGTGATTTACACCTATGTCACGGGATGCCTAAAACCTTGATCACCTAGCTAGACCCATCTATCCTGAGCAGCTTTAGCCTAGCAATCACCTAGGTGATAGCTTAAGTACATAGGTAAAATGCCTTACTATGCTATTACAGATTATTCAATACGGCATCTAACAAATCACACACAAATTTTCTTTTCGTGGTAGTAAGGGTGGGGATGTGATTCTCTCCTCCCTTTTTTTCTTTTTTTAAGTAGAAAGGTTGGAATGTTATGTAGGCCAAAGGCCCGTTGCATGCTAATGCAGCTGCCATTTTTCAAAGAATATAGTAGCAGATTTTGGGAATTTTTTATACCTAAAATGGTTTTGGAGGATGACTTTCTAGATCTCCACATGTTATGCTTAGGCTCATTCTCAGATTATTTTAGGGGCTGATTATTTCATCCAAACATGCTGCTTTTAGGCTATTAGATATAGTTGGTGCTACTCAGTAGCATATTATGGATAGATTTGATTCATCTAGGACTGATTTAAGAGTTGGACCGATCTAGGACTGATTGAAGAAAGAAAATTAATGGTTGAATAAATTATGTTGCAGTGGTAAGAGATGCTCCTGTGCAAAGATATCCTCTGCACTAGTACATAAGGGATGATAACCAGATCAATTCCAATTTGCAAGTTATAAAACATTATATTTAGAAGTTCCCTAACTCTGTAATAAACAAGAAAGAGAACTATATAAATTGCTTGTAACATTTCTTCAAATGAAACTAGGTATAACAATTATAAATTTAAAATTTCAAAGAAACAGCAATAATAAGGAACTAAAGGTGAACAACAAAATGCAGTCAAATTGCTTGATCTGAAACCATCTACAAGCTCATTCACTAAATGGGCTCACCCTCTTAACGGCAGGTTCCATGCTTCCAGAAACAACAACAGTGACAGGTAATTCACTCCCAATAATACACATTAATCCCTTCCATATAATCAGTACCAATGTGACAATCATGCCTGCAACATATTATGAAATAGAAATTTCCACATGTAAAACTGATCAATTAAACAATAGAATAGCAAAGGTTCATTATTCTCTTTGAAATACACATGTATGTAAAACTGATCAATTAAACAATAGAATAGCAAAGGTTCATTATTCTCTTTGAAATACATATGTATAGGAGCATATGATGAATTATCTACACTGTCATGAACCTGAAGAATTATGTTACAACTTACAACTTCAAAGAATACTATGAGGGTGTTAAAAAAAAAAGAGAAAAAGTTCTGATATCATTTGAAATGGTTATCTTATGAACAGATCTACCACAAAAAAAAAAGACAAAATTGATAAGCATAATCCAAACATGAAATATACGAACAAATCTACCACAAAATTAAACTACTACAAGCACCAAAACCTAACCCTAGATCGTCCCGATCTATCAAAATCAGCAAAATCCCCCAAAAAGAGAGGAGAAAACGCAATCTAAAGATATGGAAGCTCAAATCTCATTAAGAACAAATAACAAAAAACTGAGATTCAATGCTCTCAGTTGGAAATCGCAGCAAGAAAACGCATCTACAAAAGATTCAGTGCAGAAAACAGAAAAATTAGGGCAGAGTTGGGAAAATCACCTGCTTATGATGGAATCGAAGATCAAGCTCTCACAGAAAGCGAGCGAAAGAGAGCGAGGGTTTTTTTTGTTTTTTACCAACTCCTCCAATCTCCACCGTGGAGATGAAGGAACGATATTGGGCAAGCAGAGAGGGAGAGGGAGAGGCAGGGGAGAGGGAAAGGGAGAGAGTGAAAGAGGGAGAGGGCCGTAGAGAAGCAGAGAGAGGGAGGGAGATGGAGAGGGAGAGCACGCGAGAGTGAGAGCGAGGGAGAGAGAGAGAGAGAGAGAGAGAGAGAGAGAGAGAGAGAGGAAAGCATGCAAGCGGGAGAGGGAGGGAGAGGAGAGCGAGAGGCAGAGAAAGGGAGATACGGCGCAAATGGCAAGGGCATTTTTTTAAAAATATATATAAAGGGACCCTTTGCCCGCAGTCGTTAAAATTGGCCGCGGGTAAAGGGTAAGCCCATCGGTCGGCTAAGCCCCATTTTGTTCTAGTGTACCTTTAATTTCTTCCATAACCCTGCTGCATGAGTCAGCCTGCATTTATAACTTGATACTTGATAGGCATGCATTTATGTACTCGTAGGATTAATTGGCATTTGAAGTTCTCTAAGGCATACTGTTGGAGTTTAGCAACTAGCCATCTAACTTAGATGATCGCACTGTCCTTTTCTTATAATGCATCATCTTTTGGAGCAGTCAAATATATTTTTCTTAAATATTAGCAAGATATATTACCTCATGTTCCAGTAGATATTTCCAAAATCTCTCCACCAAACCAAATTGTGGTGGATGTGAATTGAGCAAGTTTTGCTTATGTAGAAATGGCATATGCGAGTTAGTCAAAAACTAATAAGTTGCGCAGCTATTTGGAATAGCTAGGCAGCCGGTGAACATTAATAAAGGGTTGTATGGTAAACCTTCTTACATAGATTGGAAAGTTTGTGAAGATGATAAAAGGTGTGATGAAGTATGTGAAAATCATACAGAAGTGATCCCAAACAGATAGTGGTTTAAAAATAAATAAAGAAATAAATAAAGAAATAAATAAAATAACACTAAATAAGCCTACAAGTTCTAATAAGTTATTTTTCTCTCTCACATGCCATGACAACAAGGGATCTGCATACTCTAGCAAACATCTGAAGCATCTGGTACACACAGTGATAAAAAAAAATAAGATATTATAATAGATCATTGACTAGGACTAATAGCATGCGGGCGCATCCATATGTTAAGGGGAAAAAATGTTATAGCTGAAGATGAGCAAAACATATGAACCCTAAAAATACATAACAATTTAGGCATTAATCAACTGCTGCATTATTTCATTCATTCAATCTCCCTTTCTTTGCATATGAGAGTGAAGGATTCTAGGCTGCCGGAAATAAGATCTTCAGTTATTATTTGAGGATAGGGATGCCTTCGACCAAAAGAGGAAACCATTGGCTAGAAAATAGAGAGCAATGAGCCACAACCCTGTCCTACCAAGATATGACTGCCTATCAATTACATCACTTGGAATGAGATATGGTCCTATGGATCTGACACATCCAAACATGCATTCATTGCTTGTACCAAGCTTTTACATAATAATAATTTTTTTTTAAAGCATTCAATCTCAGATTCAAGTCGCAGTAACAAGGAAATCAACCAAAGCTAGATCTGGTCTGTAAAAGACAGAGAGAGAGAGAGAGAGAGAGAGAGAGAGAGAACCCTAGAGGAGTAGAGGTGGATTGAGAAAGAGGAAACAAAGAGAGATGGTCGATTGAGAGAGGGAAAAGGGGAAATAGAGAGAGAGGGTCGATTGAGAAAGGAATAATAGAGGTGGAGATAGCGATGGTTGGCGCCGCATCTAAAGGGGAGAGAGAGAGAGAGAGAGAGAGAGAGTCGGGATGGAGAGAGAGTTAGAGAGAACGTCGGGGGCAGTGAGAGGGAGAGAGTCAGGAGAGGGGAGAATGAGAGGGTTAGGGCTTTTGGTAGGGTATTTATACTAGACCATTAATTGGCGCCCATTTTTAATTAGCGCTGGTAAATTAGCCACATAAAGCATTGGCTAATCCAACTTTTGTTGTAGTGTACCTTATTGAACACGCAGTTATTAATAGAATCATGGTCTTCCAAACACATCGTAGGCTAAACCCGTACTAGCGAATAACCAACCCCCTAGCGGGCCTAGGGCCTTGGAATGATCATGTCACCATTTTATACCTATTTTTATGGGGAAATCTAGATAGGGTCAAATAGGGTCGGTCCCAGGCCAACCAACCCAATTGGTAGGGCCTCAAAAGGAGAACATCAAGTCGGGCGCGAACAAATTTCTAGACAACCACCCTAGGACGGGCATGATGGGTTTTCACCGAAGAAGGTTAGCCGAGCCGGGGGCTCGTCCTCATCTTTATCCGAAGAAGGTCGACCGAGTCGGGGACTCATCCTTATCCTCATCCTCATCTTCATCTGAAGAAGGTCGATCGAACCAAGAACTCGTCCTCATCCTCGTCCCCATCTTCATCCGAAGAAGTTTGGCCGAGCTGGGGGCTCATCTTCATCCTCGTCCTCATCCTCATCTTCATCCGAAGAAGGTTGACCGAGTCGGGGGCCATCCTCGTCCTCATCATCATCTTCTTCCCCTTTATATAATCCATTTCTCATTGCAGTTTATAAAACACTTAAGCTTTGTGTTGTTCTACATATTGTATTTCTAAAATTCATAGTCTAATAAGTTAGAACCCTTCTCTATACATTACATACAAAAGATAAGCCTAATGAAATGTTGATTTTTTAATGAAAACAAAAAAAGAAATAAAGAGTTATTCAAAAATTCAATTAGATTAAGCTTATGACCTATCATTGTGATTACGTCATATTTTGAACATTAAAAACTACAATGAATGGTCTGGATCACACCTTAGTGCAATGAGAATGTTATGTGACATTTTATGATGTTTCGATGAAGATCCTCTAACCTAAGGTGTCTCCCCATTCCATATTCTAGAGTTGTCGGGAGTTTGATGTATGCCACAATGTGTACTTGACCTGACATAAGCTATGCTGTTAGGCTAGTTAGTTGTTATCAAAGTAATCCCAGACTGGCCATTGGTAGGTGATAAAGAGAATCCTTTAATATCTTTGAGGGACTACAGACTACATTTTGGGTTACAATGTAGCTGACCTCCGACTACGATGCTACTTAGTTATAGATTTGGGTCGTTCAGTGTCATAGTGCAGCAAGAAACAAACATGCATCACTCTTTTGACCATGGAGTAAAACTACATCGCCATTTTGTGCTGTGACACGAGGGTGTGTGGCTTAAGAGATTCCTTTTACATTTTGGCATTGTCTCAAGTGTCGGATTTCCTATCTCCATATACCATGACAATGAAGACGCCTTAGCGTATGCAAACGATCCTAAGTATCATGCCAGTTAAGATCTCAGTTATTATTATTTTGAGACATGATAGTGCAGAAACGCACATCTCTACTGAGAATATGATTGCAAATTTGATGACAAAGCCAATTATATGAGATTCTTTCAAAGCACATGTTTATGAGATAGGGCTTCGTAGGTTGTGATAGCATTCAACATTTGCTCTCTAGCTGGACATGGTATAGACTTGTTTACATGCATTTATGATGATTATTGGATTATATTTGTGATATGTATGGTTTGCATATATTTGTTCATTTTCTTACTTATTAGGATGCATGAGTTTATATCAACAGACTTGATCAGACCTTTCTCATGGCCTTACCATCATGTTGCAGATTTGGAGGATGAGAGTCACGTGGTAGGTGATGTCGTTGCCTTGGCTATAGAGCTGAGATGAGATCCTTCCAAGATTGAGTGTGATTCTCTCACCCACTAGAATCACAGTCTGCACATAGCCGGATGTGAGTATCGGGGATGCTCAGGTCAGCTGCTGGATAGCTGCTAAACTTAGATTAGCATGGAGTGATGCTTTTAACTTTGACCCCAATCATGCCACTCCATGACATGTGATTCATACCACACATTTTAAAGACATTAATTTGTCTACCTAACCAAAACACCTACATAAGGTAGCCCTAGTGTCCTCATGGACTTGTGACTATTTCAAGAACCAGAGTTTTAATGATGCTACTTTATCGTGTCATCCAGAGGCCACAATATATATATATATATATATATATATATATATATATATATATATATATATATATATATATATATATATATATATTTGGTATCCATGGGACACATCTAGGATATCCATGTTCCCTCGCTTTGCGAACGAGTCAGTTTCCATTAGGTAGCCCTAGTGTCCTCATGGACTTGTGACTATTTCAAGAACCAGAGTTTTAATGATGTTACTTTATCGTGTCATCCAGAGGCCACAATAGATATTTGGTATCCATGGGACACGTCTAGGAAAGTGATTAAATCAATGTGGAATGACAAGAGGCTCGAGGAAGATCATCTATAACACACTTTATTTTGGGTACACAACTGTGCTTTTTTAGCTGGCTTAGGTATTAAAATGTTTAATCTACAAACTATTTTTAAAACCTACTATATAATATGATATTTATTTTGGAGAAAGATTTGATAAATGATCGATTGGTTTCTTGATAAGTGGATAGTGCGCATTTGGGTCAAGCATCGTCTTAAAGTTTGACTTAAGAGGGATTGGAAAATACGTAGACCAAAGTGTGACTAGATGGGTCTAGGACAGGTGAGGAATAACGGAGATGAGATGTTTCGTATTAGCTAGATGGAAGCTTAATATGGTGTTATCTCGACTTTAAAAGAATTTCCAATGGCCGCACACTTCATAACTCAATATGACACGACACCGAATACTTAAAAGCATGCCTTATAGGAGATGAGAAAGTCCACTCGCGTATGGGTGAGTGGGAGCTGTTGGTTGTGGACCCCATGTGGTGGGGCCCACCGAAGTGCCCACATACTTGGTGAGTCTAAAATTAGCTTGCATGTTTTAGGTGAATTTGAAATTAACTCGCACGTTTTGGGTTCCAAATTCGATACCTAAGAAACTAACTAGCACAAGATTCTTACCTTAATTTTGGGTAAGATTTCATGTCAAAATTGCAAGAGGATCTCGTTGGCGAAGCTATATTTAGAACGAGATGCCAAGCATTGCATGACATGTTCTTAAAAATGATCTCTCTTAGGGTTTTTCTTTTTGTATAAGATATGAGTACCTTCTGACCACTATTAATGATGGTTGGCTGACCTCCATTCGTCATTGCATGGGCCGCCATCAATGTCGGAGTTATTAGAGTTGTGGATTACTTCACTGTTCTCTAATAGAACATACATGTTGGGAGTTTGTACGGGTCATCGTTGCAAAAGTAACGTGATACGTTACCCAGTTCTAAATCGCATCCATTAAGTTGGTGTTCACGTGATCGGACACCAAATACACCATTATTGATGAGGCGTGACCTTTTCAATAGGTCTAGCTCATTAGTGAAAATGTATTGTGATGGTGCACATGATTCCTTGCATCTAAGGGCATGGTTTAATGATTAAAGTTGTTCGTTTGATGAGATGTTCATATGATGAGGGCCAGAGGTGACCCAACAGTGGGAATCATCAAAAGAGTGAGCCACTTTTAAAATGCGTAGCCATGCACAAATGGCCCACATCGGGACCATCCCCACTGATAGAAGGTTCCAAATTTAAGTACCTTAAACACAATGGGCCTCATGATAGTCCAAGCATATCAGACAAAGTTACGGGTTTCATTTTAACCTAAAATCTAGCACTCGCGCATACTAGAATGACCCCAATCAAATTGAACGACATGAATGGTCCAATGGAGCCATGCTTGCGATGACTAGGGCCCACCTTCAAGTGGGTAGCAAACATGCTTGATGTGATGAATTAAATTGAAAAAATAATTATCTTAGTGAGGAATGTGTATTAGAGAAGTGGGTGAGATGGAAGAAAATAAAAACCTTGGTGAGGGATATGAAGGTAGAAAACATGAAAATTGAGATAGGTGGGTTGTGGGAAAATTGGTATAAATGAAGAGAAAAGTGACTGATGAAAGAGATGGGAATAGGGGAAGTGAAGGAAGGATGAAATGTTGAAGGAAAAAGAGAATAAATAGAGGAGAAATAGAAAGAGAATGAAGAGAAATAGAGGAGAAATAGAGGAGAATGAGGGAAGGCAACCACTGTTGAGGTAACCATCCTTGGGCCGATTTAAGGACTGTATTGGACAAGAGACTAGTGGTTGGCGAGCATTTGATTCTTTCTAACAAAGAATTTGGTATATTCCCTTGTTGATTTCACTCATTTGTCAAAAGGATTAGACCTATGAAAGATATCACTCTTTTCTTGCACGATTTGTCTAAAAATTCAATGAAAAATTCAAACAAAAATATAATATATAATATATAGAAAAAATCAAAGAAAATGAAAGCACATTTTAGTACAAAACTTCTGAGTGCATCGATATTTTGGAAATTCAATGCTTTTGCATAGAAATAATAAGCAATGATACATTGATTTTTCCAATAGATCACCATTAACCCATTCTTAATAAGATCAGGGCCCGACAAAACTTCCAATTTTCAGTCTCCAGACTTCTATCACATCAGCAAATCCTGGAAAGGGTGGGGGGATACTTTTCTTTAAAAAAAGGGGCCCAATAAAGCTATTCTCGAGGGAAACGTATGCAACCTAAGTGAATCATTTCTTTCAAATAAAGGCACATGTAAAATCATAATAAAGGCTCATAAAAATCATAAAAATTTTCAAAGGAACTGTCTAAAAAATTGACAGATTGCCATTCTTAATGGGGTTGGCTCGAATAAAGTTTTTAATGGGACTGATTTTCGAATAAAATAAGCTAAAAAACTCTTATCCGCAAAATTCCTGATGAATCCACTCTTGCAATAATTGAAAATTTCAAAAATTCCCAAGGTGCACCTTTCCCAAGTGGAGTCTCTAAGCAATAATTTTTAAAAATATTTATAAAAATAAATGATAAGAACCATGTCCAATGTACTAGGAAGTCTTTTATACTTTTAGGTGGGTACTAACGCAATAGTGAAGATACATTTTGGGTTTTTCAATTTCTTAGTTTTCATAGAGTCATATGCTATGTTACTGCAGTCAATCTGAACTTTCAGTACTATTAGTCTAGTCACATCATATTCAGATTGCACGTGCGTAATAATCTAGTTAAGACCGTCATGTTCAAATCAATAGAAAGATCTATTACATCATAAGTGTCAACAGAAGGTTGCACGACAAAAAGAGACCCGAGTGTACCTAATCATGGGAACCCGTCAAGCCTACCAATTGTAATGTTATAGTTAAATCTCCATCAAGTTTAAAAGTGAAAGGAAACTATCCACTTCAATGACCAAACTCGTAGGTAATTTCAAGGGGATTAGGTAGCAAGGGAAAATTACTTTTCTTGATTCAATTGCAATGGTTGGATCCCGGATGCATAGCGTAGAGGCTACTACTTCACCCAAAATTCAGACTCATAGATGTTCCCAAAACAAATACTAGTTATGATGGAAAGCTATGTTCGGATCCCGATAAGGCCTCAAAGCGAAAGGACATTTATTGTATTATTGTTAACTCTTGGGTACACTCAAGTTTCTCTTTGCCAAACAATCCGTTGACTATAGCACTTTGGTTGGAATGGACCTAACTATTTTTAATGCTTAACTAGGATGGTGGGGTGTCTATTGCTTTATCATTTAATTATATATAACCTCTATTAAAGATGGGCATATGTAGAAATCCCACCCCAGATAGGGAAAACCTATCGCGCCTGATTTGAACTAGTAATTGAAGTCGATTCCTAGAGCACCTAAATACTATCCAAGCGTCTCAAAACTACCTAACATATGATCAAAATGAGAAAAGACCAGCGAAAATCCAATTCCTGCTAGTCAACTTAAGGCTAGGTTTAGAATTCCTTAGCATTCAAGCATGGCATAGTAGTGGGGACCCAATTCCTATTACCTATTTTCTAGCTCGAATCCCTGAGTTTCTATTCGAAGAGAGCCTTGGGATTCGAATAAAGCCAACTTGAGAACTGGCGAAAATCCGATTACTGTTGGAGGTAAGTGGATTCACATAAGCATCTTTATAAAGGGGGCTTTCTCCCCCATTCGAAGAGAGTGGAAGAAGGGGCTTCTGGGAGCTTTAAGGGGTTTTATTTTAAGAGAGAGCTTCTTAGGAGAGTTTTTGGGAAAGTGACAGACGAAGAAGAGAAAGATAAAGAAAATGAGAGAAAAAAGAGAGAAACGAAAGAAAAGTAGTGATCAAGCCATCCCACCTAACTTGACATGGGCCTGAGCCTTCTCAACAATGCAGATCAAGTGGAGTAGAGGTGCATCTTGAGATACTCGATCATCTCTAATACATAAGAGTGTTGAGTCTCTAATTTCTTTCCTCATATTTCTAGGTGTGCCATGATACATTTCAATTTTAAGTTCCAATACTTCCTCTTTATTTACCATTGCTATATATATTTTTTTCTTTTTATTATAATTGTTTTCCGATTATGATCAATGCTAAGCACTTTGTTTCTAAGGTTAAGATTGTGGTAGAACAAAGTTAGTTTCATGTTTTTAGAATTGAATAATCCAAAATATCTCTAAATCTAGTAAAGTAAAGACTATACTTTGGTACATGTGTAGAAGGGTGCATAACCCCTTCATTCTCCGTCATTGAGGTCATTAAGAGGAATCAATGGTAACAGACCAATCAAAAGAGTCACTTAGGTCATAGAGTATTCGATTCCTTGATCCCTAGTTGGCATATGGTGTCTAGTTAATTGTAGATTCTGAGACCACCGGCTACTGGAAACTCCAATTATAATCATATTATCCTCGAGGTGACACCCAACTTGTCCCGTCCAGAAATTGGCGGCCGGGCTCTACAACTTCCTAAGCATCAATCTAATATGTTATCAAAGATATGATATGATAAGTAGGCATGTTACAAAATAATACATAATGAATGGTCGAGTCATGGTGCATAGTATCGCGGGCCAGTATGGGTCTCACACTAAGGGTCTTAACCCACGTTAGTCCTATACCTAATCTACAGAGTGATTTCATGTTGATAGACTTCCTATCCCAAATAGTCCCATACCTATTGGGGATCGTGATTCACGATTATGTACTCCTACAATATATCATGTACTCCTACAATATATTTATGCATATACAATCCCGAATTGATGAATACACTAATATTATACCTATCTGCATGTCGCATTTGTACTATCGTAGCCAAAGCCATATTCATAATCAAAATCATAACTTCGGCACCATTCCCTCACAATTGCCTATATGTATACATATTTTCAACACTTGGGATTAGGATTAAGCCCCCACGTGATGGTGTGGGTGATGCTATTTATTAATGACCCAAACTTTGGGCTCATCACACTCCTTCCCATCCAACACATGACAATGAACTCAACCACCCGGTGTGTTAATGAGGATCACATTTGTTTTCCTTTCCAGTCTTCAAGCCACAGTCTCCAACTAATACCCTCACTTGGTCCAAACAATAGGTAGGTTCATTACATCCATGCCTTCCCAGTCTTGGCAGTGGACGGTCTTGGTGCCCAGTAACTGCGTTCCTACTATCGACTTCTTCGGAAGGGACCCATCGGTACCAACCTAACGGGTGCAAAATCCATAAAATAAAATCACTTCGGATGGGGCACGCCACTAGCGGTCTCACAACCGAGGGCCCGCCACACCTGGTCTAATATTTCGTAAACAATATCCGTAGCAATACTCCAACTTCTCTGAAACTTGTTCAGGTATACGGGCCAGCACCAGGTCCATAAACATCATGCCATGCTCATGTACACGTACCACGAATGCTCATGAAATGAACTATTAAGTTATCATGTAAACCATGTATGCTTTTGCTACTATGCAACTTACACCAAGTGGGCCATATGGGCTCCAAAACTGAGGGATAATCTGATTATAAGACACACATATACCCTAACCGGCCTAAAATGGATCAACGGTGTGTATGCGCAACAAATGTAAGAGGCAGTCCATTTAGGCTGCCAAAAATGAATGGACAGCGTGCAGAAAACATAAACACCATAGTGGTCCAATGGAATGTGGGCCCACACACTGAAAACGACGAACTGATATTTGTGCATTACCTTTATCTAGGTCTACGTCACTTTATCAACAGGTAAGATGACATATTAATATCACGTGGGTCCCAGAGTATTTTTAACGATAGATGTCAATTTCCACGGTTTCAGGCGGTGGGCCCAACTAAGATTTGGACCTATTTTATTTTTGGGCCCAACCCTTAATATAATCTAGACCACCAGATGGACGACGTTGATATGGAATACATGCATCAAGGTGGGGTCCACAGGGTGGCCCACACACTGCTGCCTTGTAGTGTGCAAGGCAGCACACTGTAAGGTGCAGCGTGTATTGCTGCCCATTGCTCTCTCTCTCTCTCTCTCTCTCTCTCTCTCTAATTGAATTTAATTGAATTTAATTTTTTTTTTTTATTATTTTTTTAAATCCTCTGTGTAATCATTACTTTTTTATCTTTAGTGGAGAGTTTTCAACAGCAGGTGCTTAATCACCATTATTTTCAATGGTGTGGCACACCTGGTTTTTGGATCTTTCTGCTTTTTGGGCTATTAGCCTAAAGTGTTGTAGCCCACCGGATGGACGGCTTGGATATAGAATACACACCTCAGGCAGGGGTCCTAAAATGAGCCCAACCAGATACAAATTTAAATGTGCTACATGGCTGTAGCTTGCTGCACATGTGGCTGCACCTATTTGTATAATAATGCATATACATTTTTATATTTACAAATTGAGAATGTTAGGGACTTTATTAGCCCTTGGATAAAAAATAATCATCGCGGATGGCCTAAGATGGTTTCAATGTTACGGTGGCTCACTTAGTTTTTGGGTCCACGGCGATTAGTGGATCATGTCCAGGTTTAGATGTGCCAATGGAAGTTTCACACAGGCAGTGGGTCACACAGATATGGGCCCACACAAGTTCTAATTCAAATAGATTGTGCTTTCAGTTAGTTGCAGAAATGAGTCGGGCCCATTTTTGGATCTGATTCGTGATCACGTGAGGCCCGAATTTAGAGAGGGGATACCATTTTCTGATATTATTATATATGGACTTTAAAACTCCTAAGGTGGGACCCACTCAATGTGTATACACGAATTACAGTACAACGGCCAATATGGGTAACTGAAATTTCTGCACATCTGGTTTTGCACAACTTGAGCTGGACCCATTTTGGGGGATGATTCCTGATCACATGGGGCCTATTTTGGATGATTTAAAAGGCCATTTATCTAGTCATACATATAGGTTAAAAATTCCAAGTGGTGGCCCTCACATATCTCATACTTGGGGCCAACCACGGATGCCCACACTACAAGACAAAGTACTTTCACCGGCGGTCAAAACCGCCGTAATAATTTCTAGCGGCGCTAGTCAAGCGCCGCCGGAGGGGTATGTCGGTAAAAGATTTAGCGGCGCGATTATATTTTAGCGGCGCTTTCATATGCGCCGTTGCCTGGCTAGTAATTTTGCGGCGCCTTTCGGTTGAGCCGGCGCTTTTTCTGGGCGGCAGTATTTCTGAAGAAAGCGCCGCTAAATCCATAAAAGCGCTGGTATATCTATAGAAGCACCGCGTTTATTGATTTGAAAAGGCAAAGCGCTGGCCAGTAATTTTTTTAAAAAATATATATATAATTCTATTGAAACCTGCAATTTTTTAATATTTGAAACAAAAAATGTTGCAATATAATTAAAATTGAATATTAAACAAAATTTATATTACTACACAAAAAATAGGGTTTTAACATTGTAAATCCCTAATTAGGAAATCACTAAGTTTGAAATTGATGAAATCTAGACTCTTACCTGTTTCAGATCTTCATCTACGCCCTGAAATTAATGGCAGCTCGCGAGAGAGAGAGAGTCGGGGGTAGGAAGAAGCTGAGAGTCGGAAGAGAGAGAGTCGTCGGGAGAAGGAGAGAGAGAGAGAGAGAGAGAGAGAGAGAGTTGGGAGAGGGAGAGAGAGAGTTGGGAGCGAAATGAAAATCGCATGATATTTTTATTTTTATCCAGAAATCCGTGGGCCCGCTTTTAAACAGCGCCGGTGCATGATGCACCCAATGTGCCGGTTTAACTCATTTTTGTTGTAGTGCCAAACTTGGCCCAGAAAAATCAGACATCCCAGCCCTCAAATATGTGGACTTAAGTGTACCCCATCGTGGGACCCTAAGATATGAAGCATGAGGCCCACCATAAGGTTTCAAAAAGGGCTACTTGCAACAGAAAAATTTCAGAAAAAGGCGAGAATGTGGGCCCGGAGAGGGAGAGGCATAGAGAGAGAGAGGTAGAGATCGAGTGGAGACGGAGAGGTGCAGAGAGAGAGAGAGATCGAGCGGAGAGGGAGCGGTGCACACACACGAGAGAGAGAGAGAGAGAGAGAGAGAGAGAGAGAGAGAGTCGGTGGCAGGGAGAGGGAAAGGGCCGAAAATGAGCCTAGGGCATTCGTATTTTGATTCAACAGGGACCCCCAGGCATTGGTTCCAGCCGGCAAAGGTTCCACCAACTGTCGGTTTTGCCCTCCTTTCTTGTAGTGGTAGGGAAAATGCTACCTCTGCAACCCTAACTTCAACTTTCCTTTCCCTTTGGTCTAGCTCATGCGACTTCAGTTCTATTTCTGACTTCACAGCATTAAGTTCCTTAACAGCCTCTGTATGTTTCAGATCTCTCTCTTTCTCCATTGCCTTTCTGGATTCCTCGAGTTTGTCCACTGGCCGCAATAATTGCAACTTTAGCATATACCGGTTGAAAAAAGCTAGGGTTTTCTGATGCCCACATGCACCTATAAACACAGTAGCATATCAAGACAAGAGGAGGCAAAGATCAAATGAAAAGGCCATCTTAAAGTAAAGAAGCATATGAAAAATGAATACAACAAACATAGAGGAATTCATAGTCTTTGACAGACAAAAAAAAGTTGAGCAAAACTCTCTGAGAAAGGTAACCTCATGAGGAGTGGCGATGTTTTTTGTTGGAAATACAACACTCATGATAAATGCCAACTTTCCTTTAGAAAGTCATTATTTGTAGTGACTACATTCTCCTAAAACATGGAGTCTTTTTGTAACGCCCCGGATTTTTGCCAACCTGGGATTAGATGTCCTTAGGCAGTGGGTCGATCCTAATACCTCATTAACTTGTCAGAACTGAATCCCAAAGTCTAAAGCCGCCTTTGAACTCATTTCCTTCACAAACCTCACCCTTCATCACCTTGATCTTTCAATTTTTTTAAGAACTTTCACCCTAGACACTATCTTAAACTAGCTAAGTAGTATAACTTGGATCACTTTAGATACAAACTACAAAGGACTAAGTACCACCTCAGACAGAAATCACGTAGGACTAAATCCTTTAGAAATGAGACAAAGTAACTAAGTGCAAAACCAGGTTAGCTACGAAATCCGTTTGAATCGCTTTAAATACGATCTGTAAGACCCAGAACTTGTAGAATCATTGGCGCTAGGTTACCCTAAAACTTAGGATCAATCTCATTACCCGGCTGCTCACGGGAGCATCTCGAAACTTCGTATTAGGTCTAGACCGCACATCGGAAATCCGATTAACACGAAGTTAAGGAACTAGGACCGCCTCACTGGACTTGACAATCATCTCAAAAATCAGGTCCATCCGATGTCCCACGGCCATTCGTTTCGATTCGGAGCGAGGGTGTGTGAAACACTATTCCCATTTCAAAATAAATATCGGAATAGTGATCGCACCATTCGTTGACGCGTCAGTATTAAGCAACCTGACCGTCAGAATCAGACCAAATTACACCCTCGGATTAAGAAAAATTTCAGAACATTTACATGTACTTGGAATTTCTGATCGTGGCCCACTAACCGTCGAACTGAAAGTGGTCCGCCACGTGCGATCTGGGAATCCGATCGTGTCGAAAACGTAATCCCACATAGATCCATAGGTGGTGAGCTTAAGTCTGACATTTGGCTCAAGGAGGGCCACGGAACCTCTCTTTTAGCCGGAAAAGTGACGAAATACCTATATTAGTAGTAACCCTTGAACCTGAGTCTATTTTGGAAAGGTTTTAGGCTATAAAAGGACCTTAAACCCTCTCTCATTCCAGCCATACGAATTTGGATTTGAGAGAGAGAAAAGAGAGAGAAAGTGAGGGAGAAGTGGGAGCTACTCCCTGCCGTACTTCCCTGCCGCTCCATGGGCTGCACCGCCTCTTTCTTGCCGCTTTCCCGGCGATTCCGGCTTATCATGATTATGTGTCGTATGATTATATGACATATGGATGAATTACTTATTTGGCGAAAAGAATCGCCGTAATACATGTTTGTTTGTATACACTATGTATGTTGAAAATGCGTATTCTATAAAATATTGTATACATATAAATTTTGGAGATGTATTTATCATGATTATTTGCTGTAGTAATATATTATACATGGATAAAATACTCACTTGGCTAAAGGATAGCCCTAATACATGTTTTGCTAACACACACCATGTATGTTGTAATAGTGTATACTAAGTGTTGTGAAAATGACTGAATGAGTATAGAATTCTCATTTGTGCTCGCCATGACTAATTGTCATGGAAAAATTGATTGTTGTATTGGCAATACCCTTTTACTGAAAGGATTTGCCTAAATCACGCCACGACCAATATACACTATATATGCTAAAATGTGTGGCCCAAGTGTTTGTGGAAATGACTGAATGAATATGGAACTTGGTTTCCTACTTGCCATGACTATCCGTCATGGGTGTATGCGTGTTATGATTGGGGCAACTCCCTAGGGAAAGGATTTGGCCTAATGCCTATGTGATCGACATATGTCATGTATGTTGATGCATGTTTGTTTTAGTGTTTCTTGAAATGTCTGAATGAGTAGTAGTTAGCAAATTGTAATGTATAAGGGTGTTGAGATATGATTCTCAGCCTCTTTTAACTATGTGTATGATCTCCTTGGATTATTGTGTGATTAGGAATTGAACATGTATAAACTCATGCTTGTGTTGTGATTCATAACATGCTCAACTGCTTTATGATTATAACTATGTAATGCATATGTTTAAATTTATATTTACGTTGTATGATCCGTCATGGGTGATGGGGAGCGGTCTGGCCAGTGCGTCTGCAACAGACCACAGCGTACCTATACGAATAATACCATACCTTGATTGTATGAGTTGAATCTTGATCCATTCTTGCTTTATCTATCTGCGCAAGTTATCATGTTTGGGGCTATGATTATAGTCAGGACAATCAGGTACCAGAATTGAATTCGTGGCTGCGATTCATTTGCCACGTGAGATGTGTTCGACGAACCCGAGTCGTACTTCGGTTGGCGATAGTGGTTGGCCACGCGAAGTGCTTATGCACTTCATGTCGTTCAACTTGTTGTGCGCTCGAGCTAGCCGAGCTCGTCAAGTAACCCGATCTGTCTTATGTATGTTCACCATGTTTGGTCGCTACTGCCTGAACCTAGGGTACCAAACTTACCAGTGAAATCCCTTTTTAACCATGGTACCTCGATCCGCTAAGACTCATGAGCCGGGCATGGTGGTATGGGACACCGTGGTCGAGCTGTCGGCCTACGCTGGGGCCACGTGCCTCCCCGTAGTGACCAGTGAGCAACCAGACTCGTGAGCCGATTATGGTGGTATGGGACACTATATTCGAGCTGTCGATACTTACGGCGAGAGCCGAGTACGGTGAGACCTGTACTCATGCTGACGGGCGACGAGTCCTCTGTAGTATCTTCGAGTATACTCCAAGAGTCTGTGATTGGCGACGAGTCTTTCACAGCAACTAGAGTATGAGTTGAGCCGAGTACGGTGAGACCTGTATTCGAGCTGACGGCTAGTGATTGAGCCGAGTACGGTGAGACTGTACTCGGCCGACGGTCAACAATTGAGCCACATACGGTGAGATCCAGTATCCGTCTTTGACGGTGACGAGCCCTTTGTGATGCCTTCGCTACGCCTCTCAAACCATAATATCGTATGAGATTAACTAGGACTGACGACCCTAGAATGGATCATGTTTGGGAATAATACAAGGGAGGTACCTTAGTTTCCCAATATTACTGTTTGAAATGGACTAATAATAACTTGGTAATCATGAGCATCATCGCACCGCATGTGCTTTGTAGATGTGGCGCACTGAGGGAGTAAGCATTCGCGAACGTAAGATGATGTCGCTTGAGGGTGGTTTGGCAAGGGCATACAACATCATGTCATTTCATACTTGCATTTAATAAGAGTAGTTAGAATTGTTTGATTTGTACTGCTTTATCATTACTGCTTGATTGAATTGATAACATGTTAACTTATGCTTTATTGTTCCACTGAGTTGATCACTCACTCCCACGATACGGGACGGTGTTCCGAACACCCACCAGACTTTGTCTGATTGCAGATGGCGACGCTATTTATGAGGCGGAGAGCGGACTTCTATGACGACGGGAATGCTTTCTCGTATATGCTCTTTTCTGGCAGCTTCGTGAGAGCCGTACCTTGATTGTCGGGGCTACAGGGATGTTGACTAGATCATACTACACAACTTGGTATAATTTACTTGTAATTATTTAACCTGGTAACTTTATCACACTCTAGAGACTCACCACAGTTTATATATTTTATCTACATATCACAGTCTTCCGCTTGCTAATTTATTGTCTCTGGAGTATGATATTCTGTTTTGGCTTAATCTCACTCATGTTCAATGCACAAATATAGTCAACATTCAATCATCATTCATTTTGTTGCATAAGTGGTGTTCTGGAACTCGAGAGTTGAGTTTATGCTCGACCCCTGATTTTCAGGGCGTTACACTTTTTTTAACCCTTTATTCTTAGTGGATGGAAGTTTTCAGGAAGACCACCACTCATCATGGGGATTTATAGAACCGCCCTTCTATTTAAAAAGATGATTGGGAAAAAAAATATATAATTGGGAAGACAATAGGAAAGAAAAAGAAATTAGGCAAGCGGAGAAAAAGAAAAAGTGTTCCAATCGTAGAACAAACAACATGCATTACTATTATATAAGAGGTAGTTTAACTAGAGGTGAAGTTTTTACAAATGTAAAGTGTTTACACTTTTTGGCTCTTATTTGTGTGGGTGCACCTTTACATAGGTAAAGTCTTCACTTAACATTCTAAGGTGCTTCTCACCAATTAGGTGAGTTGCCCTTTGCCTATAAATTCTTTACCAACTAACGACTCTTTACAATGTGTGTGTGTATTAAAATCTTTACCGACTAGCAACCCTCTCCAACTGCCCAAACATGATAAATTCTCTACTTGTAAAGACCACACCAGTACCCAAACCCAACTTATTCAAGGAGGGGGGGAATGCACATAAAGATTTTAATGTTAAATGTTTGTAATTTTAGTTTCCTTTAATTTTAAGCTCCTCCAGAAGCCCTACTCGCTACTAAGTGGCTGCTCCACATTCATATTGATCAGAGTAATAGGAACTCAATTTAGAAGAGAACCCTACAAGAAACTAACGATGGAAATAGATCCTTTCTTTGGACCGACTCCGTGTTAAAACTTCTTAAAGAGACTGATTGAAGGGTTGTGTAAATTTTCAATAAAATAATGGCTATAACAATGGTGGAATTTGTTTGTAATTTTCAATGAAACAATGGATTCATTTTACGGAAAACAGCATTATATTCCATAACTGAAGTGATTATGTACTTTTAAGTAAAAAAGTTACTTGTAACTAATCATGAAACCAAACTTATCTGAAATAAGTCACCGGAGTTTCAACACGAGTACACACTACTGTGGTTTGAGTGTATGGGTATATGTGAGGTATGTGCGAGGAAAAGAAAAAGAAGAAAAAAAAAAAAAACCTATTTGGCATCTAAGAGACAATGGAATATGTAGACATGACATAGGTTTTGAATCCTTGGTTGATGTGCTTTATAAATCTTAGTACCGCCCCAAAAAAGAAAAAGGAAATAAGAAACTACAATGCTATTGAACCTTCAAACCTCTAATTTAATGGACACAGGCAAATGTTCATCATTCATTTGGAGGTTTGAATTAATTCGAGTGGAAATTAGTTTGAAATCTAGTGAACCTCTAATTTGTGTTGGAATGCATTTGAATATCTGATATATATATATATATATATATATATATATATATATATATATATATATATATATATATATATATATATTCAATGGTAAATTTTGTTAATAACATATTTGAATGAATTTGAAATAAGGTATTTAAGAGCTGTTTATTTTTTTCAATTACACTGCAAATACTTATAAATGGACCATCTTTGTTTCTTACCATTGTTTGCTTGATGTAAGAATTTTTGCCTCCAAAACTATGTGATTCCTTCCCTCTAAAATAGAGAATTCATGGATTTCTATACTGATACAAAATGTAGAGCCCACAGTGATGAATATGTCATATCCATGCCATCCATTTTGTACCACCAGCTCATTTCAGTGCATAAGAAGAAAAAAAAAAAAAAAAGCAGAGAGAGAGAGAGAGAGAGAGAGATCTAAAGCTCAAGTGGATCACACCAAATGAAATAATGGTTCTAATAGACTTCAACATTTGAAAGCCAAAACCTTTCTAAGGCCCACATGATTTTTATTTGTCATATAATCTGTTCATAAGGTCATACTAACATGGATATAAAGAGAAAATAGGATCCAACCAAACAACTTTCATAACTCTCTTTCTAAGAGGTACTTCTTAGAGAGATTTTCTTAATCTATATAAAGAGAATGATTACAATCCTTACAACTATATACAATATCTTTTGCCATTTTAAATTTTAGATTACAATTATGCTAGATTACGTGAGATGGAAAGATTATCAGTTGAAGAATCTTGGCCATCTTACCACGTGAAGAGTCCTTATATATTGAAGACTCTTTACCACCAATTTTAGTACATGAAGTGCTCTTATATTGGAGGTTGTTATGGAAGAGTCCTCGTGTGTTGGTATTCTTTACTTAGTTAAAGAGTCTCGGCATACTATTGATCCTAGTATTATCTATTACATACTAGTAACATACAACCAATATTGGGGCACCATACCATAAGCTACAAAATTTCATGTCCCCCTAAATAAGGCATCCTCCATTGATAACATATATATATATATATATATATATATATATATATATATATATATATATATATATATATGTGTTTTTTCATGAGTTTTTTTTATTTTCATTTACATTCACAAATTGGTAACAACTCAATTCAATAAAAGAGGAAATGACCCAAGTGGCCCACTCCAACAAAAATTCACTTTTAACCCTTGTAACTAAACACTTCCCCCTCCTAAACTAGAAAGCATACAAAAGAAATTACTCAGAACTTCAACTGTTGGCTATGCCTTGCCTTGTATTGGCTACTTAGTATCTGCTCTTGTTCAACCTTCTTTTGAGTCCTTCCTACATATATTATTAACAACCAGTTTCAATCCAAGAAAAGACTAGTTTAGTCAACCCTTCATATATTTCAAATAACCAGCTCAAATCCATGGAAAGTGAATAGTTTAATCAACTGAAACCAATTAACAAAATAAAATATTAGAATTCATCCTACCTATTAGAGGTTCAGGTAAGAGCATTTCTTAACTTCATAGCATTCACTAGGAGAGCACAATACAGTTTGAAAAGATCTTTAGATGTTGAAATCAATACACAACAGTGCAATGCAATCTGCATTTAATGCACTAGTGTCCAATGACATGACCAAATGAAAGTGTATAAACTGGGAAATTCTTATTTCCCAACAATCCGAACTCTTTTACGAGCAGGGATAATGCATCAAGTTCAGCTAAGTTGGACCGTAGGTTATTGTCCAGCCAGTGGACAACTTCTAACCTGTCGTGCATGCAACATCCAACTTGTCCAAAAGGTGGGCCTACCATGAGGAGCACCTTGTGCAAAAATTAGCACAATCCATGCATTAGATAAACCCTATATGTATAGATGCCCTGGCCCATCATTCAGGCTGGTATGCTCATCAGGCTGGTCCCACATGCATGTTGACTGTTTGGGACCATGGCTTTTAAAAGGTGGCAAAAAGCTCTACAATCATATGCCCACCAGACGTCAACCTTCCCCTTTTACCCGAGCTCTTGGAACCAGATACCAGTCACATGCCAACAAAGTCCAACCTAGTATTGACCCATTTGCCCCATACATGATTGCCAACATGAATCACAAGCCAACATGGTCAGGCACTACACTGCACTGTGGGAATTTATGAACAGTTTATCTCTACTTCATGCAATAGACCATCGATCATAGAGTGGGCTAGAAGAGAATAGGGGGAGAGACTCGTGACAAAGTCTTTAAGTCTCACTATAACTATGAAATGCTAATTGAATCCTACAATATCCATTTGAGAGGACAACAAAGATGTTTGGTGTTCACTACAAGTTGGTGCGTGAGTATTTCCAAGTTCACTATAACAGGAAGGGGATTTGCTTCCTATTAAAACTTACTCTTGCACATGACAACCTGTTTCTTTTGAACTTGGAAATCCTCTTGTGCATGAGAAGGGGGCCAGCTTTCCCTTTCCACTTTGCTCCATTTAGAATCTTATACTTAAATTTTGGGAATCAAATCTAATAGTTGATGCTTAACCATGGAATAAAGAAATTGATAAATGTATTAATAATTGTTGGGATAAGGCTTAGATGATGATGATGATGATGATGATGATGTGATGATAAACTGCATTTTCGCATAATTTTCTACATAAATTTATCCACCTTTAAAGCTGTTTGTCATCAATAAAATGCATGTAATTTCACCTTGTAAACTGAAAAGGGACAATACAAACCTTAAGAGCTGAAAATATTAGGGGAGGAACAGTGAAAGAAGACGTGTTGGGCCTCCTTGAAGAATATGCCTCCTCACAGTACAAATAATCTGAAATATCCATACACAATAAAATTATGATGAAATATCAGATGAAAAGAAGTTCACACAAAAAAAAAAAAAAAAAAAAAAATAACCAAACTAGTGTGGAGAAAATCTATAGCACTTTCACATGAGCCACAAATCAACTCTTCCATTTAAATATGCCAATTCAGAGAGAGTGCATTCGAACATTCTGAAAGTACAAATGTCAAAAGCCATATGAAAATACATGACAATGCATGCAAGTAGAAACAATAAAAAAAGAAAAGAAACAAAAGAAAAATGGAAAAGAAAAGAGAGAGAGAGAGAGAGAGAGAGAAAACTTCAAAGCATCAGTTACCTTCATCATCTCTTCAGGGTCCTCATTAAACAGCATATGAATCAGACGAGCAACAAAATTTTGTTCCTCCTTGAAATCCTCCTCATCAAGCTAGTGAAAAATGAGAAATGGACAACAAACATATTCCAACATATTATTATGTGAGTAACAAAAGATGCAATGATAGGCACAACAAAAGGAGAAGTATGCCAAGCACTACCAGTAAATATATATATATATATATATATATCAAACAACAACAAAAAAGTACACAGTAACATTTCATAATTGTACCTCATCAGCAGGTATCCCGTCCATGTCCTTTATAAGTCCCTTTATTAATTCAAATAGTGCCTCAACCTGAAACAATAGTGATTGCACCATGTTTGACCAGGAAAAGTTTGTAGGGGCAGTAGAGACAACAAATAAAAGCATACCTTATCAACAATTGATATACCAGTGGTGTTTTTCATGATGCTTTGAATGATTACTACTGCCATGACTTTATTTGTTCCGTTATCAAGGTGATCCATGACACGTGGATAGTTAGAAAGTTTCAGTGTAGTCACAATATCATTGTATTTCTCCAAGGGAGCACTCAAAAGTGCAACAATTTGTTTTGTTGCTTTGCTTTGCCTGAAAGTTTCCGAACACATGCTCCCTGGAGACAAATAACCAAGGAAAGGGGTGTTATCTAAGGTGTTAAACTTGATATGGGCTAACAGATGAAATATTCATCCAAACAACATATTGCAAAAAACTAAATTATGTGGTTAGTTCACCAGATGTACATGCTGCCTGGACTATGCAATCATAAGATGGCATGGGCATAAAACTTTTCAGTGCCCCCACATTGGTATTTTCTTCCATGGTCTAGATCCACATAATCAAGATGATCGGAGTGCACGCAGAGGGTAAATGTAAGGAGAGATACATATAAAGAAATAGCTCCAACAATGGGCATGTCCACTTGTGCTTCTATCACTTGCCATGAAAATAAAGATGATAACAGTTTAAAAAATGCTGGAGATAGAAACAAGGGGGAAAAAATTTTGACAGGCACTAAGGATCTTCTTTGCTAAAGGTGACATCATAATCATTGTTAGATTATTAGAATTGTAGTATGTAAAGCTTTAAAGCACCCATCATATTTTAGAGAGCCAAACTCATGCATGTCCGCTGATGCCTTGAGCAATAACAACAATAGGGGAGACTATTTGAGGCAAGTGCATCAGGTACAAGAAGGAAAGATGTTTGATGAGTAACCCAAGGAATGCTTCTCCTTTCATTAATTTTGTAAGTAAATTATATCAATTAGATTAACTTTAAAACTAAAAAGACTTAGACCATGTTCGGACAGCACCTAAATCAGTGTTGAATTGCATTCAACGCCATTTTCATGAAAAAGACTGTTGGGTGAGTTTGGATGACACTATTTACTAAACACATTTTATTGAAACTCAGATTCCAACTTAGATCTCAGTTGCATTGAGTTGGGCAGAGTAGTCATTTTTTAACCCTCTCAGAAACAAAGTTTTAGAGTGGAAGTTACTTTAATATTCTAGAATGGTTGACATGGAGGAACTAAAAATTGTAAAGTGGCATAAATCAACTCAAATTGTACAAACCACTGTAGATAGGCCACCATCCCAAAAGAAGACTGGATGAAACATTCTAACCTCTGATTCACTGACACTTTCTTGCTGAATTAAAACCAATGGCACTTTTTCACTTCAACCTCCAAATGTCCACCAATCAGTTGACTAGGCTAACCGAGACCCATAAGTTGGAACGTTTTGTTTAAGTTGATTTTAGGCCACCTTCACATTCTCTAGGTGCTTACATTATGCAGATTATCAACCTTTTCTCTTCCATTATACAAGCAGGCAACTTGACTCAGGCTACACCCCTATGATAGTTCACCACCATCTTGGACATGGTGGTGAGTCATCCACACACATGTGGCACTCATGTACAGCCATCCAGACCATCAAAATTTTGGCGCAAGTTATTGATGGGACATCTCAAAACTCATAATCATCGACCGATCCTAATCATCCAAGGTGGGCCAGCTATTTGGGCAGTCTTGATTGTCCTACAAGCATGCCATGTGTATGATGGAAGAGTCACTACCATTTTTAAAATTGTCATGAACTATCTATCATCGAAGTGTTGAGTCCTATCAGAGTTCAACATGTGAAACGGAGGTAACTTGTCCTCATCATTTGGGCCACTGGTGTATACCATTTCGAGACCATCCAAAGTGTGGGCCACATTGTGGATGGATATCTTGAAAATCACACTAATCAACCAATCCTAACCATCCAATTGATGGTTAAAAGAAAAACAAATCGATGGTTCAATTTTCGGAGGCAACAATAGATGGTTACCATCATCTTCCCAGTGTAATGTTCATCATGCTCTGTCCAAATTGGTCCAACAATTTGGAAAGTCTGGATTATTGTAGAATTATGCCATGAGTATAGTGAAATACTCGCGACAAATTTTGAAACAGTGGTGGTGAACTATCATCTAAATCTATCAATATATGGTGGTGATACTTAGATTAGATTATATAGATTTGTGTCACTATAAATAAACTAATACATAGCCAAAAATTCACCCTACAGTTTTCATATAACAAGCTAACAATGATAAGTAGGCATGCAAAAAATCAGATAAATTTAATACTCACAAGCATTTAAAAACATAATCATGAAGTTTACCTTCCCAATGGCATTGCTTAATTTTGCAAAGGCCTCTACTTGCAAGAATTCTAGTAAAACCTGCAGCATAAAATTGTTAGGAACAATCACCAGATTTTGAGCCAGGAAACCTCAAGTGGATAACTCACTTCTGAACTTGACACAGCATAATTTGACAACCTCTCCATTAGTTGAGATAACACTGTTTTGGTGTTAACAGTTGGCTGCAAAAACAAAGGCAAGGGAAATAACAAAATTGGTACAACTATTGTATGTTACATGCATTATGCACAAATTTGCACAACGTTAAAGTTTTTAAACAAAATTCCATTCTCATACTCACAAAGGATTAAGAAACAAATCCATAACCAGATTGTTTTTAATTCAATGGTGAGCCTTTCTCATCTCAAGGGTAGACTTGAAGTCCTGGATTGCTTCTGTAACTATTCTGGATGGAATTCGACTTGAAACAATATCAAAATGCCAAAAGAATAGTGAATTCAGATATCTTATCAATAGATCATTGAATACACTCTGGTACACCTGAAATTGACCCTCAACAGATATCTGAAATTGACCCTCAACATTTGGATCTGTCAATTTCAAATCCATAATATTTGACCCTCAACATTTGGATCTGTCAATTTCAAATCAGGCGAGTCACCAGATTTCAAGATCAGTCACAAATCACTTATTTGGGGCCCACTTAAATAAGAGAGATGAAGTAGATTTTTCAAACACATGGTGTTCGGCCCCACCCAGCATCCTTATGCAGGAACTTCACGCCAAGGGCTCCTTCCGCGTCCATCATTCAAAGTGGCGACCAGCTAATGGCTGGTGGTTGGTGCTCTGTGGGCCCCAACATGACGTACGCGTTTCATCCACGCTGTCCATCTATTTTTCCAGATAATTTTATGGTATAAGACCAAAAATGAGGTATATCCCAATCTCAAATGGACCACATTATAGGAAACAGTGTTGAATGAGCGTGGACCATTAAAAACCTTTTGGGGGCCATAAAAGTTTTGAATCAAGCTAATCTTTGGTTTTCCCTTCATCTGGTCCTGTATGACCTAATCAACAAATTGGATGTCAAATAAACAGTACAGTGGGCCTTAAGATGGATTTTAATTGTGGATATCCAATCGCCATTGTTTTCATGTGGTGTGGTCCACCTGAGATTTATGTCTCGCTAATTTTTGGTATGAAACTATAAAATAATCTGAAAAAATGGATGAACAGAATAGATGAAACACGTACATCATAGTGGGGCCCACAGAGCACCGACCACCAACTATGGGACTGGTGGCAGGGGGAGTAGCCATTCCGTTTCCCGCCCAATGAAGGAGATGAATAGTTGGCTTACGTCAGCAAGTTCTATAGGTCCCATCATGAGGTATGTATTATATCCAAACCGTCCATCCAACTAGCGAGCTCGTCGTAAGGCTTGAGACAAAAAAAAATAAGACAGATTTAACCATCAAGTGGACCACACTAAAAAAAGCAGTGGGGGATTGAACGTCTACCATTGAAACCCTTTTGGGGCCATAAAAGTTTTTGATCAATCTGATCTTTGTTTTTTCCCTTCATCAGGGCTTGTATTATCTAATCAACAGATTGGATGTCAAATAAACGATACTGTGGGCCTTAATGGTGGATATCCAATCAATATTGTTTTCCTATGATGTGGTCCACCTTAGGTTTATATCCCTATCATTTTTTCGATCAAGCCCTAAAATGATTGGTAAAAATGGATGAACATAATGGATGAAATACATACATCATGGTGGGGCCCACATAGCACCAAATACTAGCCAATGGGTGGGTGGCAAGGGAGTAGCCAATCCGTTCCCATCCATGTTGGTATTTGTGGTGCGGTCCATTTAATCTTTGGATATGATTCATTTTTTGAATAATTCTCTGAAATGATCTTGAAAAATGGATGAACAGTGTGGGTTGATCCCAAATTTTCGGTAAATCCAAAACTCAAGTGGACCATGCCACACGAAACAATGTGGAATAATGATTTACATCATTGATACCTTCCTTGGGCCCACAGTAACGTTTATTCGCCATCCAACCTATTCATAATATCAAATATATATATATATATATATATATATATATATATATATATATATATATATATATGAATGAAGAGAAAACACAAACATCAGCTTGATCCAAAACTTCTACGGCCTCCAAGAATTTTTCAATGGTAGAGGTTCTATCACACTTTCCTGTGGTGTGATCCACTTGAGCTTTGGATATGCTTTATTTTTGTTCTTTAGACCTCAAATTATCTGTTAACATGTATAAACGGAGTGGATAAAATAAATAAATAACGATGGACCCACAGAGTTTACTCTGGTAAGGGTAATGACTAACTCACCTAAATGTAGAGGGGTTTTCTTAAAACATTCATAATCATATATTAGGCTTGCCCTAATGTGATTCATATATCCAACCCACTCATTATGTGTGTCCCACTTGGATGAGGGGTCAGACCATGTTTTAGCCGCATCCAAAACTCATGTGGGCCCCACCAAGTGCTTTTATATTTTTTAAGATGTCTTGACATGGTTTTAGATGGTATTGCCCACCTGAGTTTCATTTATGGATGATTTTTGAGATATCTCATAACTTAAAGGGGACACATTAAATGCACGGTGTTGATGTTCAACACACATCATGATGGGGGCCCACAGAACTTATTAACATCAATTCGTAGGTTCTCACAACGTCAATAAGTTGGGTCACAATTTTGACAATAATATTTAGCCCATTTTATTTGTATAGTCCATTCACTCTATTTTATTGATCAATACCCTCAATTTGACTAGTTACTCGCCCCAATCAAGCTAGCTACATGTGAGAAAGGTATTAGGAATACAAGATTGATCAACAATTTTAGTGAAATTTGATTTAAACCTATGAAGTTATTTACTCTTTAATCTGGACTAATTCGATTGTCCAAAAACGGTTAAATGTTCAATTAGTGGATGTGCCTAATAATTTATTAAAAAATATTTTTTTCACAGATAAATTTCAATTTCCATTTAACATTTTTTTTTCAAAATGTATATTTTTTTACTCTTAATTTTTCTTTGAAAACTTTTAATAAAACATCATTTTTATTATAAAATATTTCAAAAAATAAATTAAAATATAAATTTTGAATTTTTAATTTCAAAATATTTAAAATTTTCACAAATTTTAATTTTTTTTCCCAAAAATTCCAAAATGCCAATTTTTTTTTTCTTCAAAAACATCATGTTGTTTTCAAATTTTCAAATTTTTTTTTAAAATTATATATATTTTTTTCAAAATCTTAGTGTTTTTATAAATAACTTTTTCTTTAATTTCAAATTTTGAACATTTTCAATTATTTTTCAAAATCACAAAATTATTCAACTTATTTATTTTTCATTTCAAAATGTTTGTTTTTTGATAAAATATCAATTTTTAATATCATTTTATTTTATTTTTCACTCAAATTTTATTTTTAGTGAAAATAAAATAAAATTTCACATTTTTTAAAATATGAAATTTTATTTTATTTTTCAAATTTCAAACTCTCATTTTCTTTTAAAAAATATTTTCATTTTTCAACATTGTGAAAATTTTCACATTTTTAAAAATATTTTTAATTTTCTTTTACAGGATATTATTTTTTTCTCAAAATCAAATGTTTTTTTTTTCAAATTTATCAACTTTATTCAAAATTCTTTTTTGTTCCCACAAAATAGATTTTTATTAAATTACAATTTTTGTTTTTTCAAAATCTATTTTTTTTCTCAAACATTGTTAATTTTATAACTTCTCAATATTCTTTTTCATGTGATATTACAAATCATTTAAACATTAATTTTAAATTAAAAATAAAAATAAAAATTCCACTCATTTGATATAAAAACAAAATAAGTTTTCTTTTTGCATTCAATCAATTGTTAAAAAATAATCTTAGATATAAATATGTACAATTAAACTATCGAAATTCTATTAAAAAACAATATTAGACTACAAAAAAAAAAACTTAATTTTCCACCATATTCTTTAAAAAATTAAAAAAGTTAATGTGAAGGTAAAAGTCCTTTTACGACGGACCATGATCCGTCGCAAAAGTAACTGAAAAGCCTGCCATCTGGTGTTTTGGGCGGGAATTTAGTTGACAAAATCAAATTTTGCGACGGATTTCGTCCGTCGCCTATTAGCGACGGACCAAAATCTGTCGTAAATCAGATTTTCGCGACGGATTTTTGTCCGTCGCTAAATTCAGCGACGTTCGAACTACGGATTTTCGAGAAATACGGGATTAGCGACGGACATTTTCCGTTAGCAATGGATTAAATCCGTCGTTAAACCAAGTGATTTTAACGACAGACAAAGTCCGTCGCAAAAATACATCATAAATTGGGCAATTTGGCATAGTGTTGTATTAACTCAAAGATGATAAATGTATAATTTGGAGTCGCCACTAGCCAAATGAAGTTCAAAATTTATGGTTGGCTAAAAATTGGAGAATTGTTTTAGGGTTGGCAAACTACGAGATTACCCAACTTGAGTGACTCCTGCAGTTTGGTCTACTACAGATTTTGAGTAAGGTCTTCTATGATAGAAAAAGAAGGGGTTAGCTAGGCACCCTTTTACACCCACATGATGTGCAGTCTTTATGTGATTTTAGGATTTTCGGGAAGTTAGTAAAACTTAGCTGTTACATCTAATTGTGTTTCACAAAACCGTCGGTAATTTTTTATTTTTTTAAAAAAAAAAAAAAGATTATCTAGTCTTGCTTCGCAGATCCGATGACTCCAAGTAGGTAAATAAAGTAAACTACAATTCTAATCTTGCTTCGTAAAGCGGAAGACTCTGGACAAGAAAATAAAATGAAAAAGAAAACCTAGCATTTCTTCGCAGAGTAGGAGATTCCAAGCAAGAAAATAAATTTAGAATAGATAGGGGAGTATAAGTGTTTATACTTAAGCATAATTAGGTTTTTCAAATTTCATAGTCATGAAAGGAACACAAGCTCTCATAAAAATACTCTTTAACAACTCATGAAGATATGTTATCGACTCAATCAAGCATCTCAGGGAAGACTCAACATCTCAAGACATAAAAGGACAGGATTCAAATATCAGAACACTTCGTATGAGTCAACCATCAGGTGGTATAAACCTTAGATTGACCATAGGTTAAGTGTATTTCACATAGCTTTATAGTGAACATATTTTCAAGTAAAATACACTCTAGTTGGGCCAACTCGACATATAGTTCGGCCAGCCTAACTACCTTCGGCTAACCCAACCTAATTCAAGCAACTTTACAGATTGTTATAGATTTTCCGCAGCATGTTCGGTCAGCCCCAAGTATTTTCGGTCAACTTTCTAGCAATGTACTTCTTTGGATTTTAGAAAGATTGGGCCAACCGAACTAAAGGTTCAGCCAGTCGAATCCTAGCCTGGGCTAGCTGAATTTTTGAAAGATCCTATCCCGTGAAATTTGTGTGTCATTAGAACGAAATCATTGAAATCGGGCTAGCCGAACCAACACTCTAGCCAGTCGAATTTTCATATCCTTTGCCTATAAATAGTGGCATTCTGTCATTCATTCAAAACACGAAAATAGGTGACAAAGTTCTTCTAAGCAAGAGAGAAAGTCAGGCTCATCTTAAGCTATTTGTGTGATAATTCTAATATTTGTTTAGCTTATTTTATTCTCTTTCTCAAGATAGTTTTAATAATTTTTAATAGAGTAATCCATACTCTACTTGAGATTCAGATAATAGAATTTGCAGCTATTGGGGTTTTTTATTGTATATTGAAAAACACATTAGATCCCTATATTCTTTTTGGGTTGAACCCATATATGGCTTTATCAATATCCTAAGAAAGAAGATTGCTACAATCAGGCTATAGTAACATCTTCGACTCGTCATTTGAAGATAAGTACTATATGTACTTTATTTCATTTTGGGTTTTTCTGAGATAGGCCGAAAATCTCAGCGGGTTGTTTTGTGGTGATCCCGTGAAAATCACAAAATGAGTTTTGTCGTGATAGCCTGTGAAAATCATAAGAACTGTGTCAGGTTGTTAAGGAGGTAACCCTGGGAAAACTTTGAAATAGTGAAAACTAAAATCGTGAGAGTAGTAATTTTGAGAATGGAGTAGGTGTGGGTTTAAGCACCGAACCACTATAATTCCTTTATGTATTGTGGTGATTATTTTTATTTTTATGTCTATTTTGTGATTGATTAGCTCTTGTTAAGTTTGATATTTTGATTTCAAAGATGTCGTGAAATAAGGTTGTCCTGACTAAATCTTTTAGGTGAAGGTTGTCCTACTAACTATTTGATATCAAGAATTCAATACTCTACAATTGAGTATAATTATTTTATTATTCCACATTGTATTGAAATATTTGGCATTGTCCTATTTGTTGAGTGTTAAATATTGCATAGTTCTCCTATTTATAACTTGGTTTTATGAACATGATAATGCTTAATGTGTATATTTTATACATGTTTGTATTGCAATGTGAATCTGAGAGCTTGGATTGAATAGAATGTTAAAAGCATGAATTTGGTCCTCAAGAATCACCAAAGCAATGGATGGATCTTAAGAGACCAAGATTAAAGATTTCAAGACCCCAAGATTCAAAGAAGTCAAGTGGAGAAAGAATGAAGTTAAAAGTGCAAAGTGAGTAAATTCACAAAATCTGAACTTCTCTGTATATGTCATCGACCTTCGATCGATGACATTGAAGCCAATCTTCGATGACATCGAAGAATTACATGAAAATTAAGTTGGTTGTTGGACAAATTGGATGCAGTTCTCGATGACATGGAAGGCAGTTCGATGACATCGAGATTTTTGCAGATTACTGGAGCAACTCGCTAGAACACTCTGGACACCATTACACCCAGCTTTGAATGATACGGATCTCTCAATTGGGAACTTGTGGCCTCAAGTACACTTGCAAAGTGCAATTTTGAGAGAGAGAGAGAGAGAGAGAGAGAGAGAGAGAGAGAGGCAATGCGATGTAGTAATAGGTGCAGAATAAGGTGAAAGGGCTACGAGCGTGTGGCATGGCACGGCAGGGGTGGGGGACACCATGTGATTGTATGAGGAGATAGGGGTAGTACAAAAGAGTGTGCGGTATCCTTTCCAGATCAAAAAAGAGAAGCATAGGTTTTACGAAAAGGACTCATGATGCGTATGGAAAGCTTTCCATCCACAAGACTACCTTTTAACACGTTGGCAATCACATCACGTATCTGGACCGTCCATTATGTCTAGTCTACTTATTATATCTCTTTTAAAAATTCATAACCTCTTAATAAATAAAACCATCTATTCATGAGCATGTAAGAATAATGGACGAGATGAACAGGCAAATATAGTTCTAGCCACAAATATTTAGAACCATCCAATTGCAATGAAATTTACATACGAGTAAAAAAAACAGTGGCCGAACTAATGAACAGTCCAGATACGTTATGTGAACTCGAACTGAGTCCAAATACAATTATGTACATCTAAAGGATTCCATACACTCATCTCACTAGTTGTTGAGGTTAGCAATAATTTGGTTATAATTTTGAGAACATTTGAGAATGAGAAATACAGAGAGCATTGAAGGGTTGTTCCAATCTGTTTGTTTGTGAAGGAGGAGCCACCTATCCTTCCAAGGTCACGTATGTACGTGTGCATTACTTCCTAAGGTGGCTAATGAGACTCGTGAGTGTTGAAAGAGAGAGATAGAGATAGTACCTTTTGATCCTAAAAACCCATCCAAATCAGTAAGAACTTAATCTGAGTCGGAATTTTTGATCGGGTCAGACTCGGTTCGGATCAGCCCAACTCAGACCCGAACTATGATCAAGTTAGGCATGCTGGACTCGATACCGAGTGAGATCGAGTTCTAGTCAGGCCTTTTTATAAACCAAATTGAGCCGGTTAGACCTAACCTGGTCCGACTAGACACAATGGCGAGCTCTACTATGAGCAGACAAAAATGGATGAATGACATGGATATAAAACAGATACATCAGAGTGGCCCCACGGCCCAAACACTGCCAAGCTAGCTGGTGTCGGGTCACGACCCAGCCCAATTCGCGTCTTGGTACGGTGACTAGGCGACATTTAATTTGATGTATATCAAGTGTACAATTTCTGAATACCTGCGCGTCAAGGGCAAGACGCAACCAGAGTACTTTTTTTTTATGGCCTCATGTCCTAACATGACCTGTAACTGATGGACAAAGTTGGATGTCACACGGACATCATGGTAGGCCCACGTAGCTTCCATTACAGGGAAGCAGATTGGCTGGTGTACCACACACCAACTATATAGCTGATGTATTGACGTCAACAAGTTCTGTGGGTCTCATCATGGGGTATGTATTATATCTAAACCGTCATACATTTTGCAAGCTCGTCACAAGGCTTGAGATGAAAAATAAGACAGATTTAACGATCAAGTGGACCACACTGAAAAAGGTAGTGGGAGATTGAACATCTGCTACTGAAACCCTTTGGGGTTCATAAAAGTTTTGGATCAATATGAAATGTGATTTTTCCTCTTCATCCAGGTCTTTGTGACTTTATGAACAGATTGGATGGAAAATAAACGTTATAGTGGGCCCTATGAAATTTATAGCTGTGAAAATCATTATCTCGACTACTATTTGTGTTGTGGTCCAGTTGATCTTTGGATATGATTCATTTTTTGGATGGTACTCTAAAATGACTCAAAATAGATGAACAGTGTATATATAATAAATACATGGAGCCCATGTAACTTGATCTCCTTTGAACCGTTCCTAAACTAGGAGCTCGAGGAGCGTTCCTAAACTTGAAGCTTGAGGAGTGTAGTGCTCGTCTTCACACACGTACGTACACAGACGCAGGTGAGACTCACTACTGAAGTGATGTCATGAAGTTATGTGGCCCCACCATGATATTCATATTGTTTCCACACCGTCCATACATTTGGAGTGATCATTTTTAGTGATGTCATGAAGTTATGTGGCCCCAACATGATATTCATAATGTTTCCACACCCTCCATACATTTGGAGTGATCATTTTTAGGGCCTGTTTGGGAGCGTGGATTTGTAAACCCCTGGATTTGGAACCACCTAGGAATAGAAACCCCCTTGGATTTGCAATCCTCCGAGTGGTACCTATCCGTAGTGAATTTACATGGATTTGAATTTAATTACTAAATCAACTACTTTAATATCTCCAGAGATTTGTAATTTTTTATGCAATGGTTGTGATACACAGCTGAAAGATATGCTTTGCCCTAAAACCATGAAATTCCAAGTCTCGGTTGGCTAAAAGCACAAGATCATGTCTGAGTGACTAACCAATGATTTTTTTCTCGTTCATTTACAAGGACAACGTTTGGACGGTGCTCATCATCATTAGTGGGCCATACGCCAATAGAATGACAGTGCATAGTAACACACATGTTACATCTGCAACTATTGAAATGATTATAGGTGTAATCCAAGCTCTCAACGTGGATTGCAAAACCTACCACTATTGAAATGATTTTAAGTGTAATCCAAGCTCTCAACGTCATCAAAGAAAGGATTGGAAACCCCTTAGATTTGAAACCCCGTCACTTTATGCTACTACCAAGGGATTGTAAACCCCCTCCAATCCCCTCAATCCACGGTGCCAAACGACCCTTTTACCAGACAGAATTATGAAAATACAGAGCAGTAGTAAGACCCCACCACATAAACCGTGGGGAGATGACGCCCACTGTTGAAACCTTCCTAGGGGCCATCATGATGTTTATCAGAGATAGAACTTCTTTGTGAATTAACACAGACATGAAAGCAGGGAAAACACAAATTTCAGCTTGATGTTTATTAGAGATGACGCCCACTGTTGAAACCTTCCTAGGGCCCATCATGATGTTTATTTTAGATAGAGAACTTCTTTGTGAATTAACACAGACATGAAAGCAGGAAAACACAAATTTCAGCTTCATCGAAAACTTCTGTGGCCCTTTGAAGTTTTTAAGGGTGAGCATCACTCTCCGACTGTTTTCTTTGGTGGGGTCCACTGGAGCTTTGGATCTGAATCATTCTTTGTATCATGCCCTAATATATGAACTATCCAAATGGATAGACGGTGGATAAAAAACATACATCTGGGGCCCACAGAACTTGGTGACGTCAGTAGCGTCACTTCAGTAGCGAGCGTCCTACCTACACCAGCTATAGCTGGTGTGTGGCACACCAGCCGATCCGTTTCCCCACTTACAGGTACTTTCCGAAGGGAGGGGACATAAGCAATACAACGGATGGCCCACCACATAGGCTCAAGATAGAGAAAAATGAGAAAAAGTGGGACATCACTCTCTGCCTCTGGTCGAGTTCAAAAAGGACGTATCTTCGATAGAGAAAAAGCAATTCAAAGACTCCCCAACAAAGAGAGGGATTGAAAAGAAGAGCCGGTTTCACGGTTCGTTAAGTAGCGATGATTGCTGGACTGTTTTCACAGGCCATCATCAGCTCCACCTTTTTCGCTCCTTCCCCATTCACACCCCCGCCTCAGAAAATTAAAAACATTTTAAAATTAAAAAGACCAAAATACCCCAGACCAAATACAGAAATCCTTCCATAAATCCATTCGCGCTCTCAGACACAGAACAGAAAAAAGCTGCTGAGTGCTGCTACATGCACGCCGCATCCTTCCCTAACCCCGTCCTTTTTTACAACCCCCAAAAAAAAAAAAAAAAAAGGAATTGATATCTACACCCAAACACCCATTTTCCATCTCCCAAATGGAAATAATACAGATATGTATTGTTACTATTCTCAAAATTGGAAAATGGGTTTTCCAAATCAATCAAAATGGGTGTAGAAACAGCAAATACAGTCACCCAAAAATTAAAAACGAGAAACAGAAAGAGTATGTATACGATATATACGGTGTATACGCTTCTTTCTTCAAGAAATTGCAAAAAGCCATCCAAACAAAAACCCCTGCCACTTTCTCCTGGTCTCCGTTCTCTTTCCATCCGCTGCTAACGAGCCATCCCTGCATGCAAAGAAGCATTATAACCAACCTGCTCCATCTCCCACCTCAGCTTCGATACGACTCCTACATGTACAGGCACGTATTCCTGTCAAAAGCAAAAACCCATCATGCTTAAAAAATAAAAATAAAAATAAAAACAGAAGAAGAAAAGGATAAGATTCTTGGGGTTTTTTTTTTTTTTTTTTTAATGAAAAAGAGGAGAGATGGGAAGAAGACCAACCTCCAGCTTCTGCACTAGCTCTTTTGCGTTTGGCGCAGACACGATTATGTTGCGTTGAGAGGGCTTGATGAAGCCGTCGTCTACTGCTTTGTCGATGAATGTCAGCAGATAGTTGTAATAGCCGTCCACGTTGAGAAGGCCCACCTGTAGATTTGTTTTTGAGAATGTCTTTTGGATATATGCCATTGTTGGGTATATGTGATCTGTTCGGTATATATAGACTTACGGGTTTGTCATGGATTCCCAGCTGAGCCCATGTAATGACTTCCAGAAGTTCTTCTAAAGTTCCATATCCACCTGTAATGGAAAATGTTCTAGAGGGTGAAAATGGTGGTGCTAGAAGGTTCTAGAGAGTTCTAGATAGGGAGAGGAGGAAAACCTGGTAAGGCAATGAAAGCGTCTGAATGACGTGCCATCTCTGCCTTTCTTTGATGCATGTCGGCTACTGCTCTTACCTCTCCTACTGTTTCTCCTGTAATCTGCCATTAAAAAGCATTCCAATGGCGTTGGAATCATATAAAAGAAAAGAAGGAAAGAGTAGAAAATGGAAAATATAAAACTACCTCTTTCGACATGAGAGTCTTGGGTATGATCCTGTGAATAATAACAAAACCCATCAAGAAAAATGAAAGAATAGAAAAACGCATTAATACAGAGCATTTGAAAAATAAAAATAAAAAACTCATATCAGAAATCTCCTCATTTCATTGATTTTTTATTTTTCTTTTGAATTTTTTCTACCCTAAAACATGTCCTCCTCCTCCATGAACAGCTTGAGAAACCAGCCCCATCAGTCCAATACTCCCACCACCATAAACCAAATCCACCTTCCTAGAAACCTGCATTGAAACACAAAAGATTATAAAAGAGGAAGTTAGAGAGAGAGAGTGTGTGTGTGTATGAGAAAGAGAGAGTGGATTTAAATCTCATCACCAGCTCTTTTCCCAGTTCAATAGCAGCATCTCTGTAGCAGTTTCTCTTCCCACTGCTACTGCCACAGAAGACGCAAACCCTCTTGAATCTGGATTTGATCGTTTTCTTCTCCCCTTCCATTTCTCTCTCTCTCTCTCTCTCTCTCTATCCGGTTGTTTTGCGTATGCAGAACTGCAGTTTTCTCTAGAGATTTCGGTTCAAAATGTAATGCTGATGGAAAAGGAAGAGGGGAAGATGCGCGAATATAAAGTGGAGTGGAGTAAGACAAAAAGGAAAGAAAGCAGATTTTATACGTAAATAAATGCGCGTGTTCCGCCAGGGAGAAACAGTTTCGACTCGGGCGCATTCTCGTATGCCATCCATCTACTTGGCCAGTGAGAATTGATCCAGGCCGTCCACTCAGCTGTCCGTGTCCGTGGCCACCGAAATGGATGCCCTACGATGGGTACACTTGGTACGATAGTTATTCCATAAATACTCAGCCACAATGAGGTGAATGATACGCAGGGACTATTAAATTCCACATTTGTACTGATTTGGATGGTGACCCGCCACCAATCCAGCTGTTAAAGCTTCCTGACCCCGCCCACCGTGATGCATGTTTTTTTTTTCCAAGCCATTTCTCTAACTCGCTTTTAAGGCATGACCCCAAAATTAGGGATCTGAAGTTTTGGATAAGTTAAATATTTGTGTTTTTCCTGCATCCAAGTTATGTGAACTGGTTAAATGTAACACAAAAGTTAATAGTGGGGCCTAATGAGTTTTTAACGGTAAGCGTCCAATCTCCCCTTATTTCTCATAGTGTGGTATACTTGAGCTTTGGATCGGATTCATGTATGGGCTCAAACAATTATATGAGATCGTGAGATGGCCGGAGTGCGCGGATAAAACACATACGATAGGGTGAGGACCAGGGAGCTCTTGCTGGTGTTGGTGTCACCACCCAAACTGGGACACCGATTTCCTCCAAAGCCTTTACGAGGAAGTTCCTCTTCGAGGATGCAAGGTGGGGGCCTCTGTGGTGTTTGCGAGAAATCCACTCGTCCATTTTTATTTTTATTTTTTTGCCCGCTGATGTTAGAATATTCCACGAAATATGAAGCGGATCCAAAACTCAAGTGGGCTACTAGATTCCCAGCAGGAGAATTGAATGGCTTTTCATGGATTGACTCTCTAAGAAGGTTTTTAGTGATTAAAAGGATATTATACTTGACCAGAATCTTCACTAACTAATTACTTCAAATTTACAGTTGATTAGATTCTTTAGAAATGCTTCAGGTTGAGAATCCAAATATCCTCAGTCCTAAGATGACTGTTGAGTTTGCGTTATATAAATTCTGAATAAGCGACAACGGTTATAAAGAGGGAAAGTGTTAAGTACCCACTCTATCCGTATAGATGTACGATTTCCACTTCACAAGATCTGACTAATTTTCGAAGAATATGATTAATTCTCACACACAAAAGATGTAATACAATGATAATGATGACTAATCAGATTGAATTTCTGATGGGCATGATTCGATTATATCGACAAGTTATAGAGCATACATTCAAACTGACTGAGTGCATAGTGCAATGCATATTGTATCGATGTTTATGACAAAACAACGATTAATTAGCTAGGTTTCTAGTGGACATGATCTGATTGTATCAGCAAGTCATAGAGCATACACCCACCAATTAGATACGAGAAAATAATAAAATGTAATACAGTGATAATGTATTTGATGAGCAGGGGTTTGATAAGGGAATGAGTGTTGCACAATACTAAGGCATAAAATTCATCAAACTAATTAAGGTTTAAATTGTTGAATGGATGGTAATATTGCACAGGCAAGATCGAGTGGCTTGAATCATGACTTGGGTGTTGCAGGATATTTGGACTCTAGCTGGGCTAGGCTAAGCTAGATCAAGTTTGCACTCTCTCTATCTCTCTCACTCTCACTCTCCTTGGTGGATGGATAAGTAGATGGCTAAGGCCCTAAGGGATGAGGAATGATGCTTAAAATGAGAATGGAGGGGGCTATTTATAACCCCCAAACTCAATTTTCTTGCAACTCCTGCAAAGTCTAGGGGTAAAAAGTAGTTGAAGGGCTAGAATTGGAGATTGTCACATGTGATCATCTCATGGGTTAAATGAGGTGGTAAAAGAGTAAATTTGAAAAAAGGGATGGGCATCGGAGTAAATGCATAGCAGTCGCCCACTTAGGGCATGTTTGGCCGGACCAATCCCATGGGATTTGGTGGGATGGAATGGTTTTCATCGTAATGATGGTGCGTGTCAGTGGTCGTCGGCTAATCCCATGGGATGGAACGAATTCCATCCTGGATGGCTAGCGTGTTTGGGATGTCGGTGGGTTTCGGTGTACACCGTAGATTTGCAACCGAGAGTGTTTGGGATGGCCGGACCAATCCCATGGGACTAGACCTCTGCCATGGGAACGCCCGCCCACTTCTTGACACAGTGGTCCACCGTACGAGGGAAACGGACTAGTTCAGTGCTATGTGGGCCCCACCATGTTGTTTGTGTCTCATATATGCCGTCCATCTGTTTTTAAACATCATTTTATAGGATGAGACTGGATTAGAGAGATGTGTTCACTCCCCAAGTATAGGGTTGTGATGTAGTAATAAACTCGATAAGACCGAGGTCGAATCCCAAGGGACTGAAACCTGTACGTAATCTGAAAACTAACTAGATGTAGAACTAGAATGAGATGAAATCTAAATTGATTTGTATTTGAGGAATAATGGTGAAATTATTATCTAAAACTTAGGAGAAATTCAGAGGAAAGACACTAGGGATTCAGAGGATCCACTTGTAGAGATCAGGGAGAACTACACTTGATTCATGAAAATCAACTGAACTTACATGATATAGTTTTCAAAGAGATGAAAGGTATATGAATTGGAATGGATTCTATCACTAAACCATGCCCAGGAGACAAAGTAAACAACAAAATTAAACTAATTACCAACCAATCAACAATGCATGAAGGTTAGGAAGGGTACTGTCATCCGACCATGCCCAGGAGGCGATGGTGAACAACAGGGCTTCCTGACATCATAAACATAAAAGGAAAGAAAATATTAAAGCCATCACAGATCTACTGTAATTTCAGTCACGATAAACCATTAATAACTAAAATAATTTCTTAAAATCAAACTAGGATTAAATCAGTTCATAAGTATGAATCCAAGCCATTGAATCAGCCCATCACGCTACAAGCTTCACCTCTTAGCCCTAGCTAAGAGGTTTAGCCCAACATGATGTGGCTATAGCTCTCAAAAATAAATAAATAAATAAAAACAAAAAGGAAAATAAAGAAATAGAAAAAACTCTAACACTCTTGCCACATCCACCACCAGTTGGCCCAAAGTCGGATCCCTTGAACAAGAACAAAATAAAAAGGAAAAGAAAAGAAAAGAAAAACACTCTCCCAACTCTCTCTCTTCTACCTTCCCCTAAAAGATCCCTTCTCCTTTCTTCTTATAGCAGCTGTGAGAGGACGGTGGAGAGGAGTGCGTAGAGACTTCGGTATAGTGAGATGCGGACGGTGGAGACAGCTGGAGGTATTTACGCACCCTCAGTTTAGTGCGGCAGCAACATGCGAATCACTTGCATCGGATCGAATTTTCGGCCATGAATCAAAAATCTAAGACGTTCAATCGTCTTGGCCTTGGTCGGTCCTTATTTGGAGAGGTTTTTAACGGCCACGATCGTCGGACCGATCCTGACCATGAGTACAAACGGACCCGGATCGTCGAGTCTCGGACGCGCTATAACAGGGACTGCACAAGCTTGGCACTGTGACGATGGTGAGACCCTTGATCAGTAGAGAATGATCAATTCACTCCGTCCATTAGGTTCTGCTCCAAAAACCATTCTGAGATGGTCGGTTTTGGAGTGCAGTAATCGTGGCCCACTTGATCGATCGTGTAATGATGGTTCGATCAATCAGTGAGTAAAAGGACCTTTTTTACGAGTCTCGGGCCCAGATCTCTTAGATTGCAGTTGGTTCAGGCCTCTGAATCCAATGAACGGTGAGGATCATCCAACTGTAGGGTGATAATGGCCCACCAAACATCCTCCGCAAGCTCTGTATGCGAAACAGAGGCGAGAAATCTGGCTTTCTAAATCCAGACGGGTCAGCGTTCGCTGACCGTTTAAGCCAGTTTGGTGCGTAGCCAGTGCACTTGTTGTAATGCACGTGCATCTTCTGTGGGCCCTACTTTGATGTTTATGAGAAATCTGATCCGTTCATCTCTTTTCTTATCTCATTTAATAGGTTGAACCCGAGTTTGAAGCATATTTAAATATCAGGTAGGCATTAGATCAATAATTCCTGGGCTGATCTGTCTGTTGGGCTGCTTCTAGAGAACTCCAATGGATGAAAATTGACGTGTACGGTTAATTTATGGTCCTTAGGCCCTGTACGAAGTTTTGAGTTGAACAGATGGTGGGAACCATGTGATCTTGTATTCTAAACCATTTTCGGGCCTTTTTAAACGTAACGGCTTGATTTTCTCGGGTCCTGGCATGTAAATTCTTCAATATTGGTCCTCTGGGGTCCGTCCTTTACTTTGGTTACTTCAGAGCGTCAAGTCCACGCTTTTAATATCCTTTTTCAATCAATGCTCCTGATTTCATCCTGCAACAAAAATACAATTAAAATACTCCATTAAGCATTATCATATAGGTAAAATCATGCAATAACTGGGGTCTGTTATGCAATATTCGACCCTCATCACAACCCCCAACCAGCATTTTGCTAGTCCCGAGCAAAGTATGCGAAAAATACGTTTAAGAATTACATGAGGATTTCTATAAACTCGAATGATTTCTGAAAATCAATCCAGATCCTAGAATTCTAAGATTCTTGAATGTTAGGCATTACTTTCTCATGGACTCAAGCGCACGGTAAATTCCATAGTCAAGTTCAACGTAATAGTCCATCAATCAGAAACATTTTAAACATTAGGATCCATGATTGTATAGTCTAATTTCGGCTTATTAACATTAAGATTCGATTCGTTATCTCATGATATGATTGGTAACCAACGAGAGCATTCAGGACAGCCACCTAAATCAAAACTTGCCTCATAAATCATCCTTTTTCTTTCTTCCAGCTTTTGATTTTATTTTTTTTTATTTATTTAAAGTAATGCCAAGGAGGGGAATCAAATCCTCACCTATATGGAGCAAACCTATGGTGAAGATCATACACCCAACCCTTTTTCACATATCATCCATGGGGAATTAAATCTACACCTATAGGGAGCAAACCTATGGTGAACATTATTCGCCCACCCCTTTTCAAAGGCATTTGTATTTTCTTTTTCTTCAATTGATCATGACAGGCAATTTTTCAGGCTGATTCCTTCCATGTTTAGTGATTACCAAGTTAATTCTTCAATATTAAACTGAAACCTCAATGTGTAAGCGAGATGTGACATGTGAAATCATGACTCAATCAATGTTTACAACTTCTAATCATGGATTAATAATTCAAACTTAACTGTGAAATCTAACGGACAACTGAATCCAAGAGTAGTAAATCACCAACATTCCATATCCTGTAATTCTAAATCAAAGATGGTCGTCAAATCACTTCGAATTCACCAGAAAGTCTAGAAAAAATTTAAAAATTTTCACAATTTTTGCTCAAGACAAAGAAAACACTGATTAGGTAACCTAATCTCCCACCCCCAACCTAAAAGCTACATTGTCCTCAATGTAAAAGATATGAGCATGCAATGCACATGGGACAACGAAAGTATAAGAGGAGTGATGGAAAGATAGTACCTGGATGAAAGAATCAAGAGGCTTTCCGAAAATATTAGCGAGAGAGTAAGTCAACGTAAGAGAGAAACCAACACAAGTAAAACACAAATAACAAAAATAAACTCCTACCTATACCACTTTCGCAAGTGCTATCAATTGCATTTAGCATATGCAACAAGCCTTTTAAACCCCTAGGTTGCCCCTAGTGGACGAGTTGTAGTCTCGTGAGGGTTTGCAGCAATGTTACCCACAAACATTGAATTGACTAATCATGGAATCAAAAGTTGGGTTGCCTCTCAGGAGCACTAAGTTTAACGTCTTCAACCAGACTAAAGAAACTACCCTAATCCTATGAAAGCAGGGGAAAGACTACTCAGTAATGTCACAAGGTTCCTTTTCCGACCAATATCTAGATAAGTTTCTCAGTAGGTTTCTCAACAGGATCATCCAAGAACCCTTTTTGCAATAGGCTTTGATGCCCTGGAGCATGAATGGCCAGAGAAACTTATATACCTCAGAAAAAATTCGTCGTTGATCCGCCTGAGGTATCCAAAGTATATATGATTCACCCGTGTCAGAAAAAGTCTCAAAGTTAGTATCCCATGGTGAATCAAAGACTACAGGTAGATAAAATTCAGAAAAATTTTCAAGAAGTAATGTAGTCTTAATGCATTTCGAAGTTCCAGGCTTCGGTTCAATTTGCAGTTCTTCCTCCTTTAATAGTAGACGTTTAGGATCAGGGGAAGAAGGGACTTCAGAATAAGGGTTCTCTCAGTCAATGATGACTACCGAGACGTCGTCTTACAAGGCATCCACTTTATCTTTTAACATGGGATCGTTTGAATCTGCAGAGTGTGCCAAGTAATCATCCAAAGAGTCGAAACATTTAGTTGAAAGGAGTTCATTCATTCTATCGAGATCTGTGATGATATGTCCAGTAACTCCTTTATCTTTTTCGAGAGTAGAAATGAACATACTCTCTTGTTTGTTCTCAAGGTGGGATGAAATCACCATTGGGTATGTTTCTTCTTGACCTAAATAGGCGTATTCCAAATCAGAGGGTAAAGGTTTTAGGTCAAGCTTCGGTGCTTTGAGTTTATACGGTAAAGGCGCTGCATCGGTTTTGGGCAACTCTTCAAATTGTGGCCTCCACCGGTTAACTTCAAGTACCGGCGCTGTATCAAGCATGGCACACGTCTCCCTAATCATGTCATCATCCAAATCATGGGAGTGTGTCAGGTACGTCTCTAGAGGGTCAGAGGATAAGGTCAGAGGTATTTTATCTTCCACGAAAGAATCAATCATGTTAATGTCGTGGAAATCATCATCATCTTCTGAGTTTCTGCCGTTATTGAAAAAGATGTTTGACTCCAATGTCATGTTCCCAAAAGACATAGTCATGACACCATTCCTGCAATTGATAATTGCATTTGAAGTGGCAAGGAATGGGCGACCAAGAATCACGGGCATCTGAGTGCTCATGGTATTGATGGGTTCGGTGTCTAGGATGATAAAGTCTACAAGGTAGTAAAATCTATCAACCTGTACCAACACATCTTCAATTATCCCTCTTGGTACACGAACAGAGCGATCAGCAAGTTGTAGTGTGGTTAGGGTGGGTTTTAATTCACCTAAACCTAACTGTTTGTATATCGAGTAGGGAATCAGATTGACGCTCGCTCCTAAGTCAAGAAGTGCATGATCAATTCGATAATCCCCGATTACACATGATATGGTTGGGCTACCGGGATCTTTGAATTTCTGCGGTACGTCTTGCTTCAGGATGGCACTCACTTTCTCAGTCAAGAAGATCTTCTTTGAATACTTTGCCGTCTTTTGGTCGTGCATAGGTCTTTCAGAAATTTGGCATATGAAAGTATTTGTTTGACAGCATCAAGTAGAGGAATGTTGACTTTTACTTATTTCAACACCTCTAGTATATCCTGAGAGTTAAAAAGAGGTTTTGGTGCAACCAACCGTTGGGGAAATGGAGCAACTGGCTTCTTTTGAAGTTTCGGTTCTAATTCTTGTGGAGCAATGCTAGGTCTATCATTGTTATCCTCTTCCAGGTCCTTAGGTTTTTCAGCCCTAACCGGAATAGTTTTGTCAATGGTCTTCCCACTCCTAAGAGTGGTGATAGATTTAACCTGCTCCATCTGATCTAAAGAGCTTGGATCACTTATCTCATATTGCGGTTTGGGATTGGGGAAGGGTTGAGCAGGAATCATCCCCTTTCCTCCAATCATTATGTGTGACTCTATCCTTTGAAGGGATAATGTAAGTGATCCTATTGCTGATCTGATATCTTGGTTGAATAGCTCTTCGTCTTGAATGTGTTTTAGAACTGGATCCTCTTGAGGTTTCCCTTGAATTGGAATTTGATTGAAGAAACCTTGAGAGGTAGTAGTTTGTCCATTCCTCCAACTGAAGTTTGGATGATTTCTCCAACTAGGATTATACGTATTAGAGGTGGATCCATTGAAAGGTCTTTGGTAATTATTTACGGTATTGGATTGCTCAGTCAGAACCTCTTGAAAGGCAGATATGGTTGGATAATTTTCAGTTGTGTGACTGCTACAACAACAAACACCACAAACAACTTCCTTACCCTTATCCTTCCTTGATTCCATAGCCTCGAATTTCTTTATGAGATTAGCCACTTTAACATTGACATCATCCGTCTCTTTCAGCAAGTATACTTCGCTCCTTTCCTTTGATTGAGTAGGCCTAGAAGTGGTACTCGATTTTGGGTATGTGTCCCATGATTGTGCATTTTCAGCAAGTCTATCCAAGTAATCCCACACATCATCGACATTTTTATTCATAAATTCTCCATTGCACATTGTCTCGACTAATTGGTGCATGAAAAACGTCAGCCCATCATAGAAAAAGTGCATAATGCGCCACGTTTCAAAACCATGTTGTGGGCAAGAGCTGACAAGATCCTTGAACCGCTCCCAACATTGGAAGAATGTTTCATCCTCCCTTTGGGCGAAGTTCATGATTGATTTTCTAAGAGTGTTCATTTTATGATATGGAAAAAATTTCTTTATGAACTTTCTTTGTATATCATTCCATGTACCAATAGATCTAGGACGTAGTGAATGCAACTACGTCTTAGCTTTTTCTTTCAAAGAAAAGGGGAAGAGTTTCAGCCTGACTGTGTCCTCAGACACGTTTGGAAAATATAAAGTGGTTATAATCTCATCAAACTCTTTCAAATGTAGATACGGTTCTTCAGATTCAAGCCCATGAAACTTAGGAAGGAGTTGGATCACCCCTGGCTTAATATTCATGTGTCCCGTATTTTCTGGAAAAATCATGCATAAGGGCGTGCTCACCCCCGCCGGTTGTAAATAATCTCGTAAAGTACGAGGCGGGGGTGCTTGAGGTTGATTTGCAGCCATAACCTCAATTCAGATGCTAGACTTAGACCTAAAAAAGATAAATGAAATACAACCTAGAAAGAACGAGAAGATTTGGAAAGAAGTTACCAGATCGGAGTTCCTAAGGTAAAAACCTGCCAAAGGAAACAAAAGAAATTAGTTTCTAAAAATAGAGTACCTAAAGTTAGAAAGTTCTAAAAAAAAAAACTAATCCTAAAATAGAAAATAGTGTTAGTTTTTAAAAAGGAAAAAGAATTTCTAAAATAAATAAAAGCCTAGAAATAGAAAATTTCAAAAAAGAGAAAGTTAGCTTCTAAAAAGGAAACCTAGAATAAGAGAATTTCTAAAACTAAAATCCTAATTCTAAAAATAGAAAAAGTAGAAAATTAGAAAGAAATTACCGAGTTAGAAGTGTATGTTAGGATCCTACAAAACAGAAAATGGGTTAATTTCTAAAAATCAAACAGAAAAAATTCTAACCTAGAATTAGAAAATCCTAATCCTAAACTTGTCCTAAAACTAGTTAATCTCAGAAAACATAACCGTCAGTCCCACCAAAAACTTGTTCACTCCCCAAGTATAGGGTTGTGATGTAGTAATAAACTCGGTAAGACCGAGGTCGAATCCCAAGGGACTGAAACCTGTACGTAATCTGAAAACTAACTAGATGTAGAACTAGAATAAGATGAAATCTAAATTGATTTGTATTTGAGGAATAATGGTGAAATTATTATCTAAAACTTAAGAGAAATTCAAAGGAAAGACACTAGGGATTCAGAGGATCCACTTGTAGAGATCAAGGAGAACTACACTTGATTCATGAAAATCAACTGAACTTACATGATATAGTTTTCAAAGAGATGAAAGGTATATGAATTGGAATGGATTCTATCACTAAACCATGCCCAGGAGACAAAGTAAATAACAGAATTAAACTAATTATCAACCAATCAACAATGCATGAAGGTTAGGAAGGGTACTGTCATCCGACCATGCCCAGGAGGCGATGGTGAACAACAGGGCTTCCTGACATCATAAACATAAAAGGAAAGAAAATATTAAAGCCATCACAGATCTACTGTAATTTCAATCACAATAAACCATTAATAACTAAAATAATTTCTTAAAATCAAACTAGGATTAAATCAGTTCATAAGTATGAATCCAAGCCATTGAATCAGCCCATCACGCTACAAGCTTCACCTCTTAGCCCTAGCTAAGAGGTTTAGCCCAACATGATGTGGCTATAGCTCTCAAAAATAAATATAAAAAAAAAAAACAAAAAGGAAAATAAAGAAACAGAAAAAAACTCTAACACTCTTGCCACATCCACCACCAGCTGGCCCAAAGTCGGATCCCTTGAACAAGAACAAAATAAAAAGGAAAAGAAAAGAAAAGAAAAACACTCTCCCAACTCTCTCTCTTCTACCTTCCCCTAAAAGATCCCTTCTCCTTTCTTCTTATAGCAGCTGTGAGAGGACGGTGGAGAGGAGTGCGTAGAGACTTCGGTGTAGTGAGATGCGGACGGTGGAGACAGCTGGAGGTATTTACGCACCCTCAGTTTAGTGTGGCAGCAACATGCGAATCGCTTGCATCGGATCGAATTTTCGGCCATGAATCAAAAATCTAAGACGTTCAATCGTCTTGGCCTTGGTCGGTCCTTATTTGGAGAGGTTTTTAACGGCCACGATCGTCGGACCGATCCTGACCATGAGTACAAACGGACCCGGATCGTCAAGTCTGGAACGCGCTATAACAGGGACTGCACAAACTTGGCGTTGTGACGATGGTGAGACCCTTGATCAGTAGAGAATGATCAATCCACTCCGTCCATTAGGTTCTGCTCCAAAAACCATTCTGAGATGGTCGGTTTTGGAGTGCAGTAATTGTGGCCCACTTGATCAATCGTGTAATGATGGTTCGATCAATCAGTGAGTAAAAGGACCTTTTTTTACGAGTCTCGGGCCCAGATCTCCTAGATTGCAGTTGGTTCAGGCCTCTAAATCCAATGAACGGTGAGGATCATCCAACTGTAGGGTGATAATGGCCCACCAAACATCCTCCGCAAGCTCTGTATGCGAAACAGAGGCGGGAAATCTGGCTTTCTAAATCTAGACGGGTCAGCATTCGCTGACCGTTTAAGCCAGTTTGGTGCGTAGCCAGTGCACTTGTTGTAATGCACGTGCATCTTTCTGTGGGCCCTGCTTTGATGTTTATGAGAAATCTGATCCGTTCATCTCTTTTCTTATCTCATTTAATAGGTTGAACCCGAGTTTGAAGCATATCTGAATATCAGGTAGGCATTAGATCAATAATTCCTGGGCTGATCTGTTTGTTGGGCTGCTTCTAAAGGTCTCCAATGGATGAAAATTGACGTGTACGGTTAATTTATGGTCCTTAGGCCCTGTACGAAGTTTTGAGTTGAACAGATGGTGGGAACCATGTGATCTTGTATTCTGAACCATTTTCGGGCCTTTTTAAACGTAACGGCTTGATTTTCTCGGGTCCCTGGCATGTAAATTCTTCAATATTGGTCCTCTGGGGTCCGTCCTTTACTTTGGTTACTTCAGAGCGTCAAGTCCACGCTTTTAATATCCTTTTTCAATCAATGCTCCTGATTTCATCCTGCAACAAAAATACAATTAAAATACTCCATTAAGCATTATCATATAGGTAAAATCATGCAATAACTGGGGTCTGCTATGCAATATTCGACCCTCATCAAGATGGCGTCAGCCCTAGTGAGGATTGCACTGTTTTAGCCTCTCTCCATCTTAGCTTGTGTTTTTAGGGCCTCTGGTTTTCTCAAGGAATGATACGGTGTATAGTATATACTCTGAACATTGGTGTGCCTCACTCATCATCTTCCATTGCTTTTGATTGGGTCTACACGTCCAACATACACCAATGTTTAGTGTATACGCTATATACATTCTATCATTCCTTGGTATTTGGGGTGTTTGGTCTTTGTAGAATTTGTGAAGTTGTGCTCCTTCCATTGGGTGGAGAATTGGGCGGTCTGAATTTCTGCCCAACTATGAGAGTGTTGTGTGGAAGAGGCATTGCCATTATTTAATTTTAAATGGTGGTGAACGGTCATAGGAACTCAGATGAGGCGTGGGGTATAGCAGTGTATATCTTTTTTCTTTTTTCTTTTTTCTTTTTTCTTTTTTTTTTTTTCTTTTTGTTTCTAAAATGAGACGAAAACAGAGAGTTGGCGTCAGGAGTCCACTCCATCCATAAGGATGGTCCTACCTTCTACATGTTTTCCCAAAAATAAAATCTGGTCCAGTCTGCATGTATGCCACAATATTGAAAATTGGGGAATGACTTAGAAACCTTCAACAAAATGTTTCGGTGACATGGATTTGCTTTGCAGACATTGACTTGAGACCTATAATGTCATGCCGGTGCATGTGTAGTGCATACATGGGCTTTATTGAACAAGCACGTGGGCATAACGAAGCTCTCTTTCAAAATAAAGAGACTTAAACGTCTGATCAACTCTTTCAAAATCCACTTCTTCTACTAGACATAATATACTATAGGATGGGTGGGGTCCATTTCCATGTTATCCAAAACTAGGATCCATGGTGTCGGTCTGGACTTCCTAGCTTTGCTCGCCATCTATTCCATGGCGACATATTACTGTCATTCAATTCACGTTAATGGTAACTGCATCAATTAAGATAAGTATATCAAATAAGCATGGTAAAGCAGGAATTGCATTCCATGTAAGATAGTATCATGGTATGCTTAATTAGTACTGAAATTGTTTACTAGACAATTCAAGTGACTAAAGTTTGATGACAATATACAGAATAAAAAACACAACTACAATACCCATTAGCAATGCAGCTAACGTTTCACCCTATAACACGTCGGCATCATCCGTTGAAGTCGCTCGAGAAACCATTGTTCAGGTCGTCTATTGGGTCGACGACAATAACGTCCTCCGGGAGGCGAGCCCATCACTGGAATGGGATGCAGGTGCCTCGATGTGCAGCGATACTATACTTGCCTGAGCAATGGTGCCAGAATGATAACTCTCCCAATAAGCTGCAGCTTCTCTCCAGTTTTGAAGGCCTGGAACCTACTGCCACTGTATCCTTCTACTTCCAATCGGGCTTCCTCCCAGGATAGATAAATCCCTGCACGATGACCAACTAGAACAACATAATATTTTTCCTTCTTCATCTGCAGAAACAAATAACACTCTATCAATTCAGGAGATCGCAATGTGTAATGAAGAGAGCAGGATAATTAAGATATTAGTAGATACACCTGATGTCTGTATCTAATATTGAAGAAATAAATGTCTTATTTACACTGTCCTCGGTGGGGCTATTGCATTGCATTGAAAGGAATATTAACACGTACCTTGATCCTTTGTCTAAGACCTATATTAGAGTTTACATATTTCAAATATGTGAATTTAAGATTTGGCTAATATCATGAATGTTTACTTGATATGATCATAAGAAAGCATTATAGTTATCGATTGTAAGCAGTTTAATGTTATCTACAAAATGTAAACCTACCAACATCAAACCAACCCAAAATAAAAAAAAAGCAATCCACACAAACCAAGCCAAAAAAAAAAAGGAAAAAAATATTAGTTATTACAATTCCAGAAGCATAAAAAGTATCATCATGGGACAAAGCCCATCAAACGGAACCACTTGCACCATCACCAAACTTATCTCGAAGGGTTTATTTTAACCAATCGACTCGGCGCTCAGGGCATAAGCTAACAAAGAAGGATGTTATCTTCTCGTCCCTACTTAAGAGTTGACCAAGTTCAATGAACTCAGAGTTGGTTAGACCCTACACCTCTTCGAGGACATCCAAAACTTTGCTAGTTCGGTTGACCTCCTTTCCTAGCCCAAAGTCGCGCATAACGTCCGCAACATACCTCAGAGAAACGCCAAATACATCACATGGTCGAGGTGGTTGCTGTCGTTTCCTGGTACTACTCCCACTCCCACTGCGACCATGATCTGTATCAGATGTGTGAGTAGGAGTGCCTCGATAACATCTATTTTGCATGCTCGGTGTGTCTAAGAAAAATTGACCGCGCATGGTCCCTATAGAATCCCCTAACGTATCATCGGAGAGGTCAACATGATCGTCAAGATCGTCATCGAACTCCATCCATGTCTCGTTCAGATCTCGATTAATCCTAGATGACGATGCAGCCATTGTCCTTGATCCCTTCACATAATGTCCGGTCACTTGATCAGAGCCGACGATAACCCCTAGGTCATCCATTCTCTCGATCCTCTTGCCCCGTAGTCTCGCAGCACGTGGGTGTGACTACAGAAATAGAACACTCTACATTATTTGCATGTATTCAGATTTATATAATCATAGGTTTGGGTTGAAAGCTAATACATGGGATAGGCAGATATAGAACAACTAGATTTAATAGTACCTTAAGATACTCTTCCCATACTTCATCTGGTGTAGTGACCACCATACGCTCATTGTCCCAGCCGAATCCACTAGCAGCAAGCATGTCCTTGACATCATTATACTCTCTTTTGTGATATCAGAGTCTGTTTTGTACGTTCTGCCAGGTGACAGGCACCCCTATTTGTTTTGTCACTTGCTCGGCTGCAACTTGATATGCTTCTCTTTTGAAGCCATTGTCGACTTTCCTTCCCAGTCTGATTTGTTCCAACAATGTGTTACATAGAACCCGATCCATTATAGAGCTCCGCTTGCTCTTTGTTACCCGGAATAGGGGTTCTGCAAGGGATTAGACTGTCGTTTTTCATGGTGAACATCGCGTAGGTAAAGCAGGGGACCGAACGGGCGTCTATATCGATGTGGATGTATCAGATAGACAATTGTCTAACATTACACCTACATAGAAAACAAACTATTATGTGCCTTGTTATTCAGACAATCAAACCACCCAAGTTCAATGCAAAAAGAAAGTCAGAGTGCTTTAGGCAAATTATACGGTTGATTAACATGACAATAATAATCCTTGCCCGCTCCATTTAGTTACAACACGTTTGGCCTAATGTACTTCATACGTAATGACAAAACTTACAAAAAGTAACGGCTATTTACTGTGCTATCTTGTCCTACTATTACATTGCGCATCTACCCACATTCGCTCTGCGATGGCATCATGCACCCTAATCCACACTTCTTTCTCCATTTGATTCGATCGAAATAAACAATGCTGCTCGTCATGCGTGGAGACCTCGGTGGGTGTAGGGTTACCCTCCACCTCACCTACTAATATACCATCAGCCTGTAGATCTTCACCACACTCAATATCAGATCGTATGAAATTATGTAAGACAAAGGAAGCAATGACAACTTTCACTTGTGTTTCAAATGGATACTGGATCGCCGTCTTCAGTATTGGAAATCTACCCTTCACTAAGCCAAAACAACGTTTAATTGCGTTCCGCAACTGGGTATGACGATAATTAAACAACTCCCTCATGTTCGACGGTGCTCTGCCAGTTTGATACTCTTGCAAATTGTAATGAACACCGCGATAAGGAACCATAAATCCTGGCGAATGGGCATATCCAGCGTCGACAACGTAATAGTTTCCTACACATTAAAACTAATGTTACATTAAGCATATCAGATTGAACCATTAATTATCAAAATATGTTTCAGTGCAACAACTATAGTGATCTACCATTTGAGACTGTCAAAGGATCATCAGTTCAAGTCAACGCATTGTGTAGCACCCTCGCGTCTGATGTAGAACCTTCCTAGCCGGCTAGCAGATACAATATCTTCATATCAAATGAGCAGGATGCAAGAATATTTTGGGACAAAACCCCTTTTCGGTTGCAGAAGCTGGCATGATCGGGGTGTTGGAAGGTGCGCTGGAATATGTGTACCGTCAATTGCACCAACATGGTCCTATGATGTGCTACATATAAATTAAACCGGCGTGTAGTTGTGAATTGATGGATGAAAATGAACAGTAGAGTAGCAAAGAGACCTTCGAAAATACTTATACCTTGAAATATGAAGCCCAATTTTGATTTGTTTGGAGGTCGGTGGGTGGCTCTTGTCTGGCCTGTTTCACGTAAAAAGGGTATAGCGATACCACCGCATCAAGAACACAATGAAAATGTCGGCTTACCGTTTCACCCGAGCGAATGAAATGATGCCCTATGACATGATTGCGAACATTATGGCCCACCATGTGAAGAAAAATAACGACTTGTTTTTCAAGACTGACATTTCAAGTATCACGAAGAAGTGTCTTCTCATGGAGTTGAGAACATAGCAAGAAAAATGCTTCTCGACTCATCCCGAGTTGGGTAACACAATCCCGGTCAGTGGCCCGAATAATCGAGTTGATGAACCTTGCCCACTCATCATCCCTATAACGTACTGGTTGTTTAAATATGTAAGCTAGACAGTATTCTCCAATGGCCACCACACAAGCTGCCACCGCTTGAACGACCATGGCCCTACATTCGTCCTCCTCTTCGCTATCCATTTGTCTAGGTCACCTACACCTAGATGTACAACGTCGATGGTTTAATAAATATCTTCACAACTCCTACTCTATTTTTATGTGCATTGTTATTTGATACCGTTACTTACAAATAGAACAATTTTTCATATATTTGCAATTGCATCACATCATAGGACTCTCCCTTCTAAGCACCATCATGTCAATGGAGATATCGATGACTGTTGGCTTTCATCTGGTCTACACTAGGTGCAAAATATCCATTAACCAAACGCTATCTTGGGGTGGATTCAAATGAATTGGAAGTCAGGACCTTCCCTATGAAATCAGGAAAGGAGTTGTCCACCAACTTGAATTTGTTCATTTAATCCACGCATGTCCAAATTGCAATATAGTCTTCTATTGTGTTTGGTAGGTATAATACATAATGCAATTTGGTCTTGTAGGGTGTTGGGCAAGTATAATAGAAAATGCAATCTGGCTTGTCATTTTATTAGAATCGGAGTAGTGTTAGATGCATGTGATGATGACAATGAATGACCAAGAAAATGGAGTAGCATTAGTGTAACGCCCCGAATCTTCAAGACCCGAGTACATGACCCATTTCCCAAAAACCTGAGTGTTAACCTTAAAGGATGGTCAAATATATATTTTTCTTTTATCAGAGTAAGCAGATGAGCGTAGAGTGGACAAATCAGCATAAAGGAAATTTTCATTACCATTCAAATACACAAGGAACTGCCCATAATGACTTATACAAACCAATGTTTCTGAATTTAACAAGTACAAGATTTCAAGAATACATGAAGAATAGCAGAAAGCATATGAATATAAGCCGCAAGATCACGTAGCTCCTCCAGGCAAATACAGTCATGCATCCCTGGTGATCGTACCCTGCTCCTCATCAAGTCTGAACATGCGTATCACTAAAGCCACCTGTACTACCTGTATTTGATGGATGAGTGGCCAACTCAGTGTGAATTTTCCTCAAGATTACACACTGCCACATTAGGAAAGCATAGTTATAAAACAAAGCATACAAAACAATACATGATGTAGGTCTTGTCAGATGCATGGATGCGTGAATGCAATCATCGCCCCGAGGATGCTCATCCGTGCGGACAGTGGGTCGTCGCTCATGCAATCATCGAACCTGGGAAACATCATCCAGTCGAAATCATCAAACCTAGGAAATATCATCCAGTCGAAATAATACGTGCTATGTATGTATGATTAGTCAAGTCATTATTAGTCAATTTACAACCAGCCAATTTAAATAAGCTCAAAGGTCACTACGGGGAGCACATGGCTCAGCATAGGCCGACAGCTCGGGCATAGTGTCCCATACCACCATCCCCGGCTCATAAGACTACCACCTTAGGATGTTTAATGGTACCCCATCGACTAGTGGCCAATCATATTACAATATATATAGGGCTTACCATCGCATGACTGCACGGTGTAAAACATCAAACCCATATAGGGAAAATATCAAATAAAACCACGTAGGACGAGTATCAAAATATGCCACATAGGGCGAATATCAAAACCATACGATAAAGACCATCCTTGAAACCATTGGACACAACAACCCTGGATGGTAGACCCTCATTGATGATCCATCTAGACCACCACTCAATAACCACCAAGTCGAAGGTCCATTACGATCACAACCAGTCAAGTTACATCCCAAGTATGGGTGTACACTCATATGTGGGAATTTTCCACTAATGTACCAGTTTAAGTTCTGTAAATAATCCACAAATAATCCACAAGCATGAACAATTATACAGATAATCATAAAACAGGTAATACAACAATTCAATTTCCACCAGCTAATACATGTGATTATAAAGGGAGATATTAATTACGAATTTAAATAAAAACTATAACTTAAGCTAATGAGAAGATGGAAAGCTCAAGGGAAAGAATCATCACCCTATACTTGGAATCGCCTACTAGTGTCGCGAAGTGCTTACGCCTTTAGAATTGTATCCTACCACAAATCATGAACTTGTATAATTAGGTCCAAGTTCTGCACACTACCCAGGTTTAAGATCACAGCCCAGGGTTTGAGTTATCTATCTTAGGATTTTAATGTAAAATTAGGGTTTTCGTCATAGAGTTTAGTTAGATACTTAGATTCTAGAATTCGAATTATGACGTATGTGTACACTACAAGAAATGTGGTTTTTACCTACGAAACTTTTACCTACGAATTTTTTTTTCGTAGGTAAAGATGACTTTTACCGACGAAACTTATTTTCGTAGGTAAAAGCCTACTTTTACCGACGAAATATAAATTCGTAGGGAAAAGTCATATTTACCTACGAAAATTTTCGTAGGTAAAGGGTCTTTTAACTTCTTCAACTTTCAAGCGATTGAAAACTTTACTTTTACCTACGAAATATGATTTCGTAGTTAAAACCCATATTTACCTACGAAAGTCTTCGTAGCTAAATGGTGTTTTGAATTTTTAAAAAAACAAAAAATTCAAAAGTTTACTTTTCCCTACCAAAATAAATTTCGTAGGTAAAACCCTTATTTACCTACGAAAATATTTGTAGCGAAAAGGACTTTTGAATACCAACTCATATTTTGAATTTACTTTTACCTACGAAATCAAATTTTGTAGTTAAAATCCATCTTTACTTACGAATATATTCGTAGCTAAACGGTGTTTTTAATTTTTAAAAAAACAAAAATAGAAACCTTTACTTTTACCTACGGAATCTAATTTCGTAGCTAGAATCCATCTTTACCTACGTTTATATTTGTAGTTGAAGGGTGTTTTTAATTTTTTAAACGAAGAACTTTACTTTTACCTATAAAATCTAATTTCGTAGCTAAAAGCCATGTTTACCTGTGTATATTTGTAGCTAAAGGGTGTTTTAAATTTTTTAAAAAATAAAAAACGGAAAACTTTACTTTTACCTACGGAATATAATTTCGTAGCTAAAAGCCATCTTTACCTACAAATAGCTTCGTAGCTAAAGGGTGTATTTAATTTTTTAAAACATAAAAATGAAAAACTTTACCTAAACCATTTTTACCTACGAAAATATTCGTAGCTAGAGGGTCATTTGAATATAAAAAAAACGAAGACCTTACTTTTATCTAAGTAAAATTTATCTTTACCTATGACAATATTTGTTGCTAAATGGTCATTTGAATTTCAAAAAACAAAACCTTTACTATTACTTAGGAAAATGAATTTCATAAACCAATCTTTAGCTACGAAAATATTCATAGCTAAAGGGTCTTTTGAATTTTGAATTTACATTTTACCTACGAAATTAATTTTCGTAGGTAAAATCAATATTTACCTACGAAAATATGCGTAGCTAAAGGGTCTTTTCAATTTTGAATTTACCAGAAAACCTACATTCACCTACCAAAAAATGCGTAGCTAAAGGGTCTGTTCAAATTTTCTAATGCACGAAAAATCGAAAGCATCTTTTGCACCTTAAACGAGACAAAAATTCAAAACTTTACATTTACTGCGTAATTAAAATTCGTAGGTAAAGGTCTATTCATTGAATCCCAAAACTCACCTTTGGCTACAAACATAATCGTGGCTAAAGGGTCTCTTGAAATTTCAATATCACGTAAACTTTGCTTTTTGCAAACTTTCAAAATTTTCAGGGTACCAACAAAAATTAAAAAACTTTACATTTCCCTACGAAATTGAAATTTGTAGGTAAAACTCACCTTTGGCTACGAAAATATTCGTAGCTAAAGGGTCTGTCGAATTCCTTTCGAAATTTTCGCGTTCGCGGGGTGGTGAAAACGTTGGCGGGAAGACTTTTACCGACGAAAATTTTCGTTGGGAAAAGTTTTACGTAAATTTTTTTAAAAAATTGTTTTAATTTTTAAAATTTTTGTCTATAACCTCAATGTGTGTGTGTGTGTGTGTATAATTAAAAGGTAGTATTTCAAAATTTTGTAATATCACATGAAAAAGAATATTGAAAAGTTACAAAATTTTAAATATGTTTAAGTAATATTTTGAGAACAAAATAATGCTTTTGAAAAGAAAATTTGGCATTTTGAAATTTTTGAGAAAAAATTAAAATATGAGAAATTTTTTGAGATTTTGCAAATAAAAATTCAAAATTTATTTTTAAATATTTTTGAAATATTTTATAATAAAAATGCTATTTATTTAAAAGAGTAAAAAAAATATACCTTTTAAAAAAAATGTTAAATTTGTTTGTGAAAAATAAAATTACTAAATTATTAGGCACACCCACTAATTGAATCTTTAATCATTTTTGGACAATCTAATTAATTTAAATTAAAGAGTAAATAACTTCAGATGTTTAAATCAAATTTCACTGAAATTGTTGATCAATCTTATATGCCCAATATCTTTCTCATATGTAGCTTAATTGAGTCGAGTAATTAGTCAAATTGAGAGTATTGATCAGTAAAATAGAGTGAATGCATCAGACATGTAAAATGAGGCAAATATTCTGGTTATAATTGTGACCCAACTTACTGACCTCGTGAGAACCTAAGAATTGATGTTAGTAAGTTTTGTGGACCCCATCATGATGTCTGTCGAACATCAACACCGTGGAATTGATGTATCCCTTTTAGGTTATGAGATATCTCAAAAATCATCGGTAAATGAAACTCAAGTGGGCCATACCATTTAAAACTATGTGAAGACATCGTAAAAAATATAAAAGCACTTGATGGGGCCAACATGAGTTTTGGATGCTGTTGAAACTTGGTCTGACCCCTCATCCAAGTGGGACACACATAATGAGTGGGTTGGATATGTGAATCACATTTAGTCAGGCCTAATATATGATTACAAATGTTGTAAGGAAACCATTCTCCACTACATTTAAGTTACCCGTTACCCGTTACCTTTACCGAGTAAACTCTGTGGGGTCCACCGTTATTGATTTATTTTATCCACTCCATTCATCCATGTTAACAAATAATTTTATTGGTAGCCGTTAGAGGCCTTAAACGGTTAGTGTCCATCCTCACTGTTCCCATTATGCGGCTCACTTAAGTGTTAAATCTACCTCATTTTGGACTCATGTCTCAACACAACTCGGTGAACCATTTGGACGGAGTAGATTTTCTCTCAAACATCACGGGGACCCCACTTGGCTCCCATCGTAAGGCTCAACCTCTACAGGGAACTAATCACCACGAATCGACTCTCAGCCGAATCCTTCTCTAACTACAACACTTCTGTTTCTTCCATTCCATCAACTCCAAAAGCACCCGCCACTACAAAAATGCATCAAGATCATCTAAAATGGATATAAGAACCTCGGATGGTACCTGAGAAGGCCCCAAACCCTAAAGAACAGTGTCTGAATTCCTCCATTCATAGTAGCATGTGGCTACTGTCAGAAATGTTTCGCTCTTGAACCCCACTGGATAACCACATCCAAGCTTCAATTTTAGGATTCTACAAGCTCCTTTAGACTAATCCATACCATGGAGATCATTACGAAGAAAAACCCTCTAAGTCAGAATTTGCCATTAACGGGGCACCATTTTCTCCACCGACCACCACCACCATATGATCTCAAAAATCTTCACATACGCCATTAATGGGCCACCATCTTCTCAACCGACCACCACCACTGCATGATCTCGATCATCTTAAGGACACTGGATCACGGGTGGATCAATGTCACAAGGGTTGAGTGACATTGAAATGTGATGGCGGAGAGGGTGTTATACTTTATAAAAGTTGTCACTTGCTAATTACTTCATTCCCATAGTTGGCTAAACCCTGTAAAAATATTAAGAATGAGAATACGGAGGATTTCAATATCTATTGTCTCTAAATCCCCAAATTATCATACCAACATTAGAAAAAACAACTGTCCACAATCAATGACACCTCAAAAAATAAAATCAAACATATAAAAATTCAATGTTTTACATAAACATATACTTATAAACAACATACACATCCAAAATTTTGTGTTTGATTTTATACCATGGACCATCTACGACTGAAACAACTAGATGTATGGTCGGATCCTCCAACCAAAATTATATGGGTCACTTTGTTAAAATGGACACGGATTGGGTACTACCCCGCATTTACCGAACTCGCTGAACAGGTTGCTCTCCGAGGGCCCACCATGATGTATGGGTTTATCAACACCGTCCATTCAACACCAGCGATATACTCTCTTCTATTAAATGGGACACGGTCAAATAAACACTACGGAAATATTATGGTGAGCCCTAAGAAATTTTTAATGGTAGAGCTTGCAATCACCACCATGTTTCTTATAGTATGGTCCACGATAATTGGATCTGTTTCATTTTTGGGATAATGCCCTAAAATGATCTGAAAACATGGATGGACGGCGTGGATACTGAGATACATATATGAAATTGACTCAAGAATGCATGATATTGACCATGGTCTTCTAGGTAAGCACTTAAGAATTTACCTAGAATTTAAACTTCAATGTAGTTGACCACTAACTCCAATCACTCCCTAACACTCAATGAAATTCGTGTTCGAGATAAAGAATAGAGTGCATTGATCTGAAACACGTTCTTTGGAGAAAGGTCTTCAAGATTTCACGTTCATCAATGCATTCGCATCCTCTCGTGAAAAGAATGCACTTGGGCTTGAGGAGAATGTAACAAGGAAGATGTAATGTGATAGCATGATGAAGATAATATGGCAATTTAGGGAAGAAAATATGTGAAAATAAGAAATATGGTTGATAGAGATGAGTCCGAACATGTTTTTGTATGTAAATGAGAGAATTGACTGAAATTGAAAAAGGAGGGGCATTTTCAACCTTTGGGAAGGCATCCGTACAACTGAGGCTTATTTTTGTAAGGTAAAATGAGGTGGGAGTGGTCTCGTGAATGGGCCATAAATGGGTGTACAATCGTAAATTTCTCTATACAATATACGTTGATGTAAACTTTGATAACTGGTAGTGTGATGGATGATACTCGTGCACTTAGAAATTGCATACGTGGAATAAAATTAAATCAAGTTGAACTGTCCAAATTAATGGTCCCAATTTTTATATATTATGAATAAAAAATTGAGCTTATTTGATTATCGACTATCGATTGGTGGGTATTTATTAGTCGGTTTTTTTTAAAAAAATTTCCCAAAGCCGTTTAAAAGTGAGTCATCAATGATCGAGGGTTATGATTATTTGCTTGATCTAATTTTCGGTTTGTGATTTAGGGTCGGTTTGGGCAGTGGGATTAGAAGGGATTAGGTGGGATGGGATTTAAAAACACAACTATTACCAATGGCTGGGATTGTCCCCTATTGCGATGGGATAAAATTAGTGCCATGCTTTGTTGACAACACGGTGGTACATTGAATGGATTTACTCATCATCATTTGAAATTACTGAGAATAACACACATGTGTTATATCTAAAGGGTTCATTTGTTTTGTAACCTCATTTTATGGCATGGGCCTAAAAATGCGGTAGATCCAAAACTTATGTAGCCCCAAAGAAGTTTTCAACGGTAAGTATTCAATCCCTGTTGCTTTCAATGGTGGGGTCCACTTGAGCTTTAGATTTACTTAATTTTTTGGCCCATGCTCTAAAATAATCTTGATAAATGGGTGGATGGTGTGGATATAACCCACACATCATGGTGGGACCTACACAACTTCCCAAACATTGAGTGAAATTGGCACTGGACCGAATGCAATTTCATTTAATGTAACTCCACGCTTTTCCCTCCATCCCAAACATGGAGTGGATCGGAATTGGCACTGGACCAGATGAATCCTATCCCACCTAATCCCTTCTAATCCCACCGCCCAAACTGACCCACCTTAATGTATGCCCCACGTATGTACTTCCTGAGTGCCTGTGTATCAAACACCATACATTGTGCGGGAGTATCAAATAACTGGATTTTCGGATCTGGATATAACTCATTTTGGTCTTGTACCATAAAATGATCTGGAAAAAAGTGATGGACGGCGTGGATGAAACATATACATCATGGTGGGGCCACATATCACCGACCTAGTGGCGGGGGTAGCCGATCCGTTTCCGTCAGAAACGGACGCTGGTTTCCAGAGAAAGCCTTTAGCAGATGGTTTCCGTGGAAGGTTCGGTGTGGGGCCCACTACGATGTTTGTGAGAAAGCCAATCCATCCATCCATTTTTAGAGTTTATTTTAGGACATGCGACCAAAAATAAGGAGGATCAAAAACTCAAGTGGGCCACACCAGAGGAAACAGTGGAGATTTTCTGACCACCGTTGAAACATTTCTATGGCCACAAAAGTTTTGTATCAGTTTAATTTTTGGTTTTTTCACTTCATCTCAAGTGAAAATGACCTTATAAACGGTTTGGATGGAATATAAATATCAAGGTGGATCCTGGGAAGGTTTCAACGGTAGAATTCCTTTCCTCACTGTTTCATCTAATATGGCCCACTTGAGTTTTGGATCCTAATAATTTTAAGCCTCATGTCCTAAAATGAGCTCAAAAACGGATGGACGGGTTAGATTTCTAACAAACATCATAGTGGGGCCCATCCAGAATCGAAGAGTTTATGAACTCCCTGACGAAGGCTTTCACAGGAAATCTGCGTCCGTCGGTGGTGTTGCATGGTATGCTCTTACCGTACCAATTAAACTCAATTGGGCCCAACGTGAATGCAATTGTCTTATCCACTCCGTTCATCCATTTTTTCAGATCATTTTAGTGGTTGATACCAAAATTGAGGTAGATCTAAAATGAAGTGGATACATACCATAGGAAACCGTGGGAATAATGATTTCCACTGTTGAAACATTTCTATGGCCCCCAGTGATGTTCCTTTGTCATCCAAACTGTTCATAATATCACAAAGACATGGAAGAAGTGAAAGCACAAATATCATATTGATCTAAAACTTCTATGGCCCCCACGAAATTTTCAATGGTAGCTGTTGAATTCACACTGTTTCCGGTTGTGTGGTCCATTTGAGCTTTAGATATGCTTCGTTTTTTGGCTAAAAATATAAAATTATCTTCTGAAATGTATGGACGGAGTGGATGAAATTAAAGAATGACTGTGGGACCCACAGAGTTTAGTCAGTACGTTACTCAATACACAATCTGCTTCCAAAACTCTACCAAAACACCCTCCCCAAGCCATTTTCCAAAACGGCCGTCTTCCAAAACCCTTCCAGACGAAACCCATCTCTCTTTCCATCTCTCTCTCTGCACTCAACCTCTCTCTTTCCTTTGCCATCTCTCGATCTCCCGCTCTCCCTCACTCTCTCTCCCTGTCTATTGGCCACATTTCCCTAACTCTATTGTCAAAACCCCCTTTCACCTTAAGAAGGAGAAGAAGAAGGAGAAGGAGAAGAAAAAAGACGGTAAGTTTCTCTCTCTCTCTCTCTCTCTCTGTTTCTGAAATTTGTTGTGATTTTATTTTTTTTACACACGACACACACCCCCACACACTCACGCCACACGCATAGGCTCAAAGCACAAATGATGTAGAAGAAAGAGAAGAAGAGATTGGTTTGGTGCTTCATCTAAAACCTAAACCTTAACCTATTTTCAGTTCCCTACAGCTATAACCTATAACCTAGACCTAAAACCTAAACCTAACCCTAAATCTAAAGCCAAAATGTGTTCCCAAATCCCTAAACCTAAACCTATACCTAATCCTATTCTCAACACCCTAACCTAAACCTAAAACTAAACTTGAAAACCCAAAGTAAAACCCGGTCCCGAACCCGAACCCGATTTCCTAAACCTAAACCTTAACCTATTCTCGGTTCCTACAACCTAAACCTACACCTAATCCTATTCTCAACTCCCTAACCTAAACCTAAACCTAACCATGAAAACCTAAAGCAAAACCCGATCCCGAACCCGTTCCTAAACCTAAACCTTAACCTATTCTCAGTTCCCTACAACTATAACCTATAACCTAGACCTAAAACCTAAACCTAAAGCCTAAATGTGACCTCAAATCCCAAAACCTAAACCTACACCTAATCCTATTCTCAACTCCCTAACCTAAACCTAAACCTAACCTTGAAAACCCAAAGCAAAACCCGATCTCGAACTCGTTCCTAAACCTAAACATTAACATATTCTCAGTTCCCTACAGCTATAACCTATAACCTAGACCTAAAACCTAAACCTAACCCTAAACCTAAAGCCTAAAGGTGTTCCCAAATCCCTCAACCTAAACCTACACCCAATGCTAATCTCAACTCCCTAACCTAAACCTAAACCTAAACTTGAAAACCGAAAGCAAAACCCGACCCCGAACCCGATTTCATAAACCTAAACCTTAACCTATTCTCAGTTCCCTACAGCTATAACCTATAACCTAGACCTAAAACCTAAACCTAACCCTAAACACAAAGCCAAAATGTGTTCCCAAATCCCTAAACCTAAACCTACACCTAATCCTATTCTCAACACCCTAACCTAAACCTAAACCTAAACTTGAAAACCCAAAGTAAAACCCTAGGTCCCGAACCCGAACCCGATTTCCTAAACCTAAACCTTAACCTATTCTCGGTTCCTACAACCTAAACCTACACCTAATCCTATTCTCAACTCCCTAACCTAAACCTAAACCTAACCATGAAAACCTAAAGCAAAACCCGATCCCGAACCCGTTCCTAAACCTAAACCTTAACCTATTCTCGGTTCCTACAACTATAACCTATAACCTAGACCTAAAACCTAAACCTAAACCTAAACCTAAAGCCTAAATGTGACCTCAAATCCCAAAACCTAAACCTACACCTAATCCTATTCTCAACTCCCTAACCTAAACTTAAACCTAACCTTGAAAACCCAAAGCAAAACCCGATCCCGAACTCGTTCCTAAACCTAAACATTAACATATTCTCAGTTCCCTACAGCTATAACCTATAACCTAGACCTAAAACCTAAACCTAACCCTAAACCTAAAGCCTAAAGGTGTTCCCAAATCCCTCAACCTAAACCTACACCCAATGCTAATCTCAACTCCCTAACCTAAACCTAAACCTAAACTTGAAAACCGAAAGCAAAACCCGACCCCGAACCCGATTTCATAAACCTAAACCTTAACCTATTCTCGGTTCCTACGGCCTATAACCTATAACCTAGACCTAAAACCTAAACCTAACCCTAAACACAAAGCCAAAATGTGTTCCCAAATCCCTAAACCTAAACCTACACCTAATCCTATTCTCAACACCCTAACCTAAACCTAAACCTAAACTTGAAAACCCAAAGTAAACCCGGTCCCGAACCCGAACCCGATTTCCTAAACCTAAACCTTAACCTATTCTCAGTTCCCTACAACCTAAACCTACACCTAATCCTATTCTCAACTCCCTAACCTAAACCTAAACCTAACCATGAAAACCCAAAGCAAAACCCGATCCCGAACCCGTTCCTAAACCTAAACCTTAACCTATTCTCAATTCCCTACGCCTATAACCTATAACCTAGACCTAAAACCTAAACCTAAAGCCTAAATGTGTTCTCAAATCCCACAACCTAAACCTACACCTAATCCTATTCTCAACTTCCTAACCTAAACCTAAACCTAACCTTGAAAACCCATAGCAAAACCCGATCCCGAACCCGTTCCTAAACCTAAACCTTAACCTATTCTCGCTTCCTACACAAATATAACCTATAACCTAGACCTAAAACCTAAACCTAAACCTAAACCTAAGATCTAAATGTGTTCTCAAATCCTCAACCTAAACCTACACCTAATCCTATTCTCAACTCCCTAACCTAAACCTAAACCTAACCTTGAAAACCCAAAGCAAAACCCGATCCCGAACTGTTCCTAAACCTAAACATTAACCTATTCTCGGTTCCTTACTGCCTATAACCTATAACCTAGACCTAAAACCTAAACCTAACCCTAAACCTAAAGCCTAAAGGTGTTCCCAAATCCCTCAACCTAAACCTACACCTAATGCTTCAATCTCAACTCCCTAACCTAAACCTAAACCTAAACTTGAAAACCGAAAGCAAAACCCGACCCAACCCGATTTCATAAACCTAAACCTTAACCTATTCTCGGTTCCCTCACTATAACCTATAACCTAGACCTAAAACCTAAACCTAACCCTAAACCTAAAGCCAAAATGTGTTCCCAAATCCCTAAACCTAAACCTACACACCTAATCCTATTCTCAACACCCTAACCTAAACCTAAACCTAAACTTGAAAACCCAAGGTAAAACCCGGTCCCGAACCCGAACCCGATTTCCTAAACCTAAACCTTAACCTATTCTCGGTTCCTACAACCTAAACCTACACCTAATCCTATTCTCAACTCCCTAACCTAAACCTAAACCTAACCATGAAAACCCAAAGTAAAACCCAATCTCGAACCCGTTCCTAAACCTAAACCTTAACCTATTCTCAATTCCCTACAACTATAACCTATAACCTAAACCTAACCCTAAACCTAAAGCCTAAATGTGTTCCCAAATCCCTCAACCTAAACCTACACCTAATGCTAATCTCAACTTCCTAACCTAAACCTAAACATAACCTTGAAAACCCAAAGCAAAACCCGATCCCGAACCCGTTCCTAAACCTAAACCTTAACCTATTCTTAGTTCCCTACAGCTATAACCTATAACCTAGACCTAAAACCTAAACCTAAACCTAAACCTAAACCTAAAGCCTAAATGTGTTCTCAAATCCCAAAACCTAAACCTACACCTAATCCTATTCTCAACTCCCTAACCTAAACCTAAACCTAACCTTGAAAACCCAAAGCAAAACCCGATCCCGAACCCGTTCCTAAACCTAAACCTTAACCTATTCTCGGTTCCTCACAACTATAACCTATAACCTAGACCTAAAACCTAAACCTAAACCTAAACCTAAAGCCTAAATGTGTTCCCAAATCTCACAACCTAAAACTACACCTAATGTTATTCTCACCACCCTAACCTAAACCTAAACCTAAACCTAAACTTGAAAACCCAAAGCTAAACTCGATCCCGAACCCAAACCCGATTTCCTAAACCTAAACCTTAACCTATTCTTAGTTCCTACACAACTATAACATATAACCTAGACCTAAAACCTAAACCTAAACTTAAGACCTAAATGTGTTCTCAAATCCCTCAACCTAAACCTACACCTAATCCTATTCTCAACTCCCTAACCTAAACCTTAACCTATTCTCGGTTCCTACACCTATAACCTATAACCTAGACCTAAAACCTAAACCTAAACCTAAACCTAAGATCTAAATGTGTTCTCAAATCCCTCAACCTAAACCTACACCTAATCCTATTCTCAACTCCCTAACCTAAACCTAAACCTAAACTTGAAAATCCAAAGCAAAATCTGATCCTGAACCCGTTCCTAAACCTAAACCTTAACCTATTCTCAGTTCCCTACAACTATAACCTATAACCTAGACCTAAAACCTAAACCTAAACCTAAACCTAAGACCTAAATGTGTTCAAAATCACTCAACCTAAACCTTCACCTAATCCTATTCTCAACTCCCTAACCTAAACCTAAACCTAAACTTGAAAACCCAAAGAAAAACCCAATCCCGAACCCGAACCCGATTTCCTAAACCTAAACCTTAACCTATTCTCGGTTCCTACAAATATAACCTATAACCTAGACCTAAAACCTAAACCTAAACCTAAGCCTAAAACCTAAATGTGTTCCCAAATCCCTAAACTTAAACCTACACCTAATCCTAATCTCAACTCCCTAACCTAAACCTAAGCCTAAACTTGAAAACCCAAAGCAAAACCCGATCCCGAACCCGATTTCCTAAACCTAAATCTTAACCTATTCTCGTTCCCTACAAGTTATAACCTATAACTTAGACCTAAAACCTAAACCTAAGACCTAAATGTGTTCTCAAATCCCTCAACCTAAACCTACACCTAATCCTAATCTCAACTCCCTAACCTAAACCTAAACCTAAACTTGAAAACCCAAAGCAAAATCCGATCCCGAACCCGAACCTAATTTCCTAAACCTAAACCTTAACCTATTCTCAGTTCCCTACAGCTATAACCTATAACCTAGACCTAAAACCTATACCTAAACCTAAACCTAAAGCCTAAATGTGTTCCCAAATCCCTAAACCTAAACCTACACCTAATCCTAATCTCAACTCCCTAACCTAAACCTAAGCCTAAACTTGAAAACCCAAAGCAAAACCCGATCCCGAACCCGAACCCGATTTCCTAAACTTAAACCTTAACCTATTCTCAGTTCCCTACAGCTATAACCTATAACCTAGACCTAAAACCTAAACCTAAACCTAAACCTAAGACCTAAATGTGTTCTCAAATCCCTAAACCTAAACATACACCTAATCCTAATCTCAACTCCCTGACCTAAACTTAAGCCTAAACTTGAAAACCCAAAGCAAAACCCGATCTCGAACCCAAACCCTTCCTAAACCTAAACCTTAACCTATTCTCGGTTCCTATAGCTATAACCTATAACCTATACCTAAAACCTAAACCTAAACCTAAACCTAAAACCTAAATGTGTTCCCAAATCCCTAAACCTAAACCTACACCTAATCCTAATCTCAACTCCCTAACCTAAACCTAAGCTTAAACATGGAAATCCAAACCCGATCCTGAACCCGAACCCGATTTTGTTAAACTAAACTTTAACCTATTCTCAATTCTCTAAAGCAATATAGCCTATAACCTACCTATAACTTATACCTTAACCTTAACCTAAACCTAAACCTTAACCTTTTAATCTTAACCTTAACCTTAACCTTAACCTTAACCTTAACCTAAACCTAAACCGATACTTATAAATCTTAATTTATTTGATAAAAGTTCATTTACGGTTAAGTTATTTTCTTTATAAGTTTATTGCCTTAATCTATTATTTACGAAATTGCAGGATAAATTTGAATTGAATTTGAGTGTTCCGCATACGTTTCCTTTGCCGTTGACGATATGATCAAGGAGCGGTTCAAGGAGTACCGTTCCTTGTTACATAAGCGGTACAAGGCGATGCATGAGCAATGAGGAGGGCGCCTTGTCATACCGCCGCACGTGACCGTGATGACAGCGGATACTCTGCGATAGATTTTCATCTGATTCTTTTAAGGTAATATTTACATATTTACGATATCTTTAAGGTAACAATTAAATTCATAATTAATAACAATGTATTATGAATAATGTGTTCAGAAGAGGAGCAAAATAAATTCTAACAACGAGGGAAAGTTAGCAGTGAACCACGTAGCTGGTTCAAAGTCATTTGTACAAATTCGTCACGACATGGTAAGAAATTACTAGCAATTATTAAGTTGATATATTCTTTTAATACATTTTATATTAACTCTATTGTCCTTTCGATTAAGCAATGAGATTCATTAGATCCTTTGGTCGGAGCCGGACCAATAGACCTCTACAAAGGGACTCACTGTCGGCAGGCGACGGGATCTTGGGTACATCCTAGTGCCGGCGAGATTTGGGTAAAAATTCTTACATTGTCAAATTTAATTGCATTAAATTATAATAATGTCATTTTTTTGAAAAAATTCATATGTTTTCATTACAGGTGGCGATGGACACCTTACGCAGTCAGCCCACTCCGGTGGTACTCAGAGGAGTGAGCCGAGATCTTGAGTGAGGTGCTTGGCACCCGCTACGGATATGTGCGTGGGCTTGGCCATGGTGCCAAGCTCATGGCACCCGCTAGAGCTGCCTCTGCCGATCCAAAGCATCGTTGGTGAGAGTGCCACCCACCGAGGGCGATATCGCAGAGAGGTTCAAAGAACTACATGTCGTCGTCCAATGACATCAGAGAGCAACTGGAGAGGAAGAGTGAGCAGTGGAGAGGCAGATGGAGGAGCAGCAGAGGAGGATGGAGGAGCTGACGAGGGAGAGAGAGGAGCAGGAGAGGAGGATGGAGGAGCTGACGAGGCAGAGGGAGGAGCAGGAGAGGATGAGGATAGAGGAGCATGCGAGGCTGAGGGAGGAGCAGGAGAGGAGGATGGAGGAGATGCGGGTGGAGCATGAGCGACGGATAGCGGATATGTTTCAGGCTCTCGCCGCACGCTTACCCATCGATGCCCCACCACCTCCGCCTCCATCTTTGTGATTTTTTATATTTTATTTATGATGTTAAACTTATATGTAAATGCATGATGTAATCTATGTTTGGATGGATTTATTTATGCACTTTGGAGTTAAATGGATGTGAATGTGGAATATGATGAAATATATTACATAACAGGTCTATATTGTAACAAGTGTATATCAGGTGTATATCAAGAATTTTGTGCTGGAATTCCCCTGAAAAAAAAAAAAAAAAACTTTTACCTACGAAAATTTTCGTAGGTAAAATTCTCATCCATGTTTTTACCTATGAAAGTATTTGTAGGTAAAAGGTAGGTAACTATTTTTACCTACGAAAATATACGTAGGTAAAAGAATTTTTAGCTACGAAATTAGTGGTAGGTAAAAGTTTTCTAAGGGTTTTTACCTACAAATATATTTGTGGGCAAAAGTCTTTCAATATTTTTAGTTACAAAAATTTTCGTAGGTAAAGTTTTGTAATTATTTTTAGCTACGAAATTATTGGTAGGTAAAAAGTGTTTTAACTAGTTTTAGCTACGACATTGTTGGTAGGTAAAAAGTCTTGTAAATATTTTAAGCTACGAAGTTTTGGTAGGTAAAAGTGTTTTAATTACTTTTAGCTACCAAAATATTTCTGAGATAAAAAGTCTTTAAATAATTTTGGCTACTGAAATTGTTGGTAGCTAAAAAGTCTTGTAAAATATTTTACCTACAAAGTAGTCGTAGGTAAAAAGTTTTATCAATATTTTTACCAACGAAAATTAGCATTGATAAAACGTTTTTCCTACGAAAAGTTCGTTGGCAAAAGTCTTATCTTTGCCAACGAAATTTTTTTTTTTTTGTGGGCAAAAGCTTTTCCCCACGGGCTTTTAGCGAGAAATTTGCCAACGAAAATTTTCGCGGGTAAAACTCTTTGCCTACGAAAATCAGACTTTTGCCTACGAAAATTTTCGTTGGTAAAAGTGGCTTTTCTTGTAGTGGTAGCTTAAATACAATACAATAATGTGGTTAGTTATACTTTAATGTTAATAGTAAAATCAGTATTTGCGATCATGGTAATAGTAAGTATCCTAATAAAATAGTATAGCCCATCATTAAAGGTAATATATTTCAGTGATGGATTTCATGTTAATATCATTAATGAGAGTTTTGTTTATAGTAACTATCATTAGCGTAACATGTTAATAATAGTTAATATGATGATAATTAATATTATGGTCTACCATTATAAAAACGCTACACTAGTAATGATATTATTTTATTTTCTTATCTATGATAACTATGGATCATTTACTAATGGTTTGGATTACTTAGTGTTCCATCCATTATTCTACTTTTGGGCTTGGTTTAGGGTTAGAGGTCTAGCTCATAAAAATAAATTTATGATAAGTAATAATTTCTATTTAATACTATCAACACTAACCTTATAATAATTAACCTACTAGTGACGGCATAAGAACAACATAATAATAATAGATGTTGATACCTTATACTAAAAGTCGAGTATTATAGTTAATAGTATCTAACAACAGTTTCTAATGATGATTCCATTTTAATAATCTAAGTGAATGAAAGGATTGGAAGTTGACTTACCTGAGTTGAATGGGTCAGGCCCAACAGATTTTTGTGTCCAACAAGGGCCCAAATGGGGCCCAAAATCACCGCCAAGTAAGGGCCAAACTGTGCTTGCTTTGGCCCAGTTATTGAGCCCAAATATAAGCCCAAATGGGGCTGGCTTAGGTTGTCTCTGGCCCATGAAATGAAAGGCCTAGAAGTGGTCCTGCACTGGGCCCTATTCAGCCCAACTCGGCAGCCCCCCTTGCTACTAGAGTGCGGCCCATAGCAAAGTTTGGTGAGGCCCACAGGGACATGGCCTACTGCAATGATCCAAGGAGGTTAAGCCAATACTAGGCCTTAAGTGTGGCCCACTTTACATCAGATGGGGCCTCATTGAGTTGTTAAACTCGGTGGGGCCCACTGTGCTTGAGTAGCATGCTTGCGGCCACCCTATTAGTTAGGGCTCGGCCCACCAAGCTCCATCACAGGTGCGGCCCATCATGCATGTGGTGTGGCACGACGACAACAACAACAACAGCGCTAATCCATCACTTCTCTCTCATTTCTCCACACTTCCTTCTTCTTTCTTCTCTTCTTCTCTCCAGACAGTGTAGCTGGACCTATCACAGAGGTGGTCCAACACAGTAGACTTGACCCATCTTGGCAGCGAGTTGACTCACAGCCGAACTCAACTCCCTCACTGCATTCCACCAGATCTCTCTCTCTCTCTCTCTCTCTCTCTCTCTCTCTCTCTCTCTCTCTCTCTCTCTCTTCTATTCTTCTTCTGGAGTGGCCTGAACCGAGCCAGGACTCGGCCCGAATCTACGACATCACGAGCTAGTGCGGCAACAACGAGTGCAACAGCTGCCGCACCACTCCCTCATTCTCTCCTCTCTCTATGCTTTTCTTTTACTTTCTTTTTCCTTCTTTCTCTTCCAACGCCATCACGAGGTGGTGAGAGTTGGAAAACGGCATCCCGAACTGAGTCTGACTCAGTTGGAATGGCAGAGAAGATGGCTGCCATTAATGGCGGATCTCGAACGGAGGCTCCCTTCTCCAATCTGACAGCATGGGATGGTTCGTATGGACTGTAGGAAGCTTATGGATAGGCTTTTTCAAAGCTCTAGGATCGTTTGGGTGGTGGGTTCGGTAGGAGAACGACTGGTTTTTGGTTGTGGCTGCGAAAATGGAGGGTGAGTTACTGTTCCTCGATCCGCACACCTTAGATACTTACCCTAAACTACCCTAAGCCGTCGGATCAGCAGCAAGTAGCCATCGGATCAGTAGCAAGTGGTCCGGATCTCCTGTCTGAAACTGCTTCCAAAACAGTGGGCAGAATGGAGACCCGTCGTGGTTTTTGAAGCCCTAAACCAGAGCTAACTAGATGGCTGAGATGTGCCCGAACGGAGGGCTAAGATGAGAGGTTTTCTCCTCACACGGATCGCCCTCGTGCAACAGCAAGAGACAGTTTCCATTTTTGGAAACTCACGTGTTTGTAGGGAGGGTTTGCAGTGAAGTTCGTGTGTCCATACGTGCAGGAAAACCTGTTGTAGTAGTCAGGTTTTGGTCAGCCCCAAACCATTAAGCTGATGGACGGTTCGGATCTCCCAGTTGGGTGATCATGGTGGGCCACAGACATCCCCAAACGGACGTTGTCTATTGGCTGGTGCAACACGAAGGGAGAGAGAGTATTTTCTCTCTTTTGAGAAAATGCAGGTCAGCCGCTGCTGACCGAGCTAACACGTCCAGTGCATGGCGGGTACAAGTGCACTAGGTGCACTCGCACCACGTGTGAGGCCCACCGTGCTATCTGGAAGAAATCCACACCGTACATTCTATTTGGTGGGTTCTGTCATAGCTCTTTACCAAAGGTGGGGCAGATCCGCGGTCTGGGTGGGCCATACAGGTTGATCCTTAGGTCTAAGGTGGATTCTCGTCGATCTAATGGTAGGATTGTTCCGAAATTGAACGTCAATGGCTAAAATGGTCCTCGAAATTTATCAGACAACTGGGTCCACTTCTATTTTGATCTTAGGACATTAATTGTTGTTATTATAATAAGTTTTAATATTCCCTATTTTATTATTATTATTCATTTTATTATTATTATTATTATTATTATTATTATTATTATTATTTCCATGTGTGTGCATTGTTAATCATGTTGTGGGTCCCGCTCCATAGGTTATTAGGACTACCCATCTCATGATTTTACATTATTATTATTATAATCATTATTATTAGGGTCCTTGTAGATTTCATTATACTCTTCCTTAAGCATGTTTATGTGGGTCTCATTCTAATCAACACCATCTATTTACTCGCTCAGCCTTGTAAGGCTTTGATCATAATTAAAATCATTTTAATTTGTAAGTGGGCCATACTTGTGATCTTACAGACAACTAATGATTCCTGCTAATCCGATGGTCAGATCATCTTCAAGTTTTGCCCTCATAGTTTCTTGTGGCTCTTAGTTGGACCTAGAAGGAATCTAATGGTCTCTACTACAATCAAATGGTTGGATTTATCTAATTATGTAGTGGATTTCAACGTTAAGTGACATAACTCGGAGGACCTAGCGGTCTGGGTTTCAATATAAGATAACATAAGTTCATTTTATAGCCCGGTGGTTAGATTAGGGAAATTACATGTTGGAGTGACCGACGATACGTTGTGGATATACTGAATGGTAGGTCTCGTGGTTTAGGCTTCAATTTCCAAGATGGACGGTTGGATCTTAACTATTAAGGGTACTGGTATCCTAAAGTAAGTTTTTGGAATCACGTGACGGTCCATCTCAAGGATCAATCGAATGGAAAGCTCGATTTATGGGTGAATTCTACCCCCAACGGTCAGATGACCTATTATATCCATGGAGATTATACTAGACGGCCGAGATGGATAGATTGTGGGCCACTAGATGATGATGTGTAAGGTAACTCACGTGTGCTTCCACACACATGCAAACTGATTTAGATATTGATAGTAATGCCTGAGTACTGAAATGTGTGGGGTGTTACAATTAGTGTGCTACGAAAACCCGAGGTAACTCATAAGTTGTTCTAGTGCCGCTCCAAGGTGCATTGGTGAACTGGGGTAATCCAACTGATCAATCTGAATTGTCCATTAATTCCATAAGACATTTCATGGGCCGCATGCAAAATCACACTGATTGGATGATCCAATCCATCCTTCATTTGGCCTTATTTTTTGTAGTTATCTTCTTTTCCAACGTCAGGATGGATGGTTGCAAATTACAATTGCCTAATAAAAGTGATTCCTTAGAATTTGATGCAATCCATGATACTGTTTTTCACAAAAAGATTAACCAAACCAGCTATATTGAAGTGGGTTTTCTATTTCAAGCTCAACCAACTCTAAAGTGATGAATCCAACAAAAAATAGTAATATCTGAAAAGGGAAAATACTATAAGGTCATAGAAAAAGGCAAAAATCTTATAAACCCACTTCAATAATCAAAACTCAGAAATGAATTCTGCAATCTTATACTTTACTAATAGAGATTACAGCAGCAGAACACACGAAGAAGAAAAGAGAAGAAAATGGTTATTCTTTTTTGTTCTTTTGGTAGATTGCAAATGCAAGATGTATATACTTGGAGCCTCAAACACACCATTCATATATGATGACAGGAGCAAAGCACGACAATGCTTCCCTAGTTGAGAGGTTTTAAATAGAAGCTCAAACACACCATTCATATATGATTACAACAACAGAACACAAGAAAGAAAGATCTAGTTATTAAAAGCAATATAGAAAAGGAAACAAAAATATCAACATTCAAATAATAACCAATTTATGAGAGGGAGAAACCTACCAACATTGAAGATAAAAGACCTTTAAGGAACCCCTGTCAAACATTGAAGATAAAAGACCTTTAATGCACCCTTGTTCCCTTAAGCCCTTTTCAACTGAAAGCATGCTCACGAGTTGTCCAAAAATGCAAACATAATATAACTCATAAAATAAAATTAAAACATGTGATTTCTTATGTGTGAGTAAAAAAATAGAAGCACTCAAACATTTCCAGTGAAAAAATCATCATGGATTTTACAAACCAATTCAGCGCCCATATGGAGTCCCAACAAATGAGTCTATAGAGTCATACCATTAGCTGTACATGAATTTTGATGGTGTCCCACTCAATGACTGCTTCCACCAACCATCATGGTGTGGCCCACCTTTTGCATGGATTATATACTCAATCACATTTGACATGTTGCCAGACAAAAATGGTTGTATCAGAACTGGTACAAACCATTTCATCTGATAATTTGAAAACTTGGAAAACAATCCAACCGCATCTATGCCATTGTAATAGTTAAAAGATCAAACAATGGCTACATGCACGACATAGAAGCCCATGTGCTCCATGAAAGCATCCCTCACCAGCTTAATACCCATACAAATAGCTAACAGTTTGATGTGATCTCCTTTGTCTACTGAAACTAAGAAAACCAAATTGACATCCCCATTTTTGTCCCAAACCACCCAACCAATGCCCAGCTGCCTTGTAGATGCAAATTAAGTCGGCATATAGTTGTGATTTGATGGACAACGAAAATATCAATTTAGTCACAATTCAGTCGAGACTTGTTCAAGAGTCAGTCCACTTGAATAGTCATAACTCCTAAAACTTGGAAAAAGAAAACTCGATGAAACTCGAACTCCACTTGATTCTGCTCACAATGAGTCACAAACAAGAAAACCCAAATAGGGAATAGAGATTAAAACATTACAAAGAACAACAACCTCACTTACAATGATACTGATAAGATGAAAAGGTCATTTCTCAATAACACGAACAAACGGGTCATGTCTAAAGTAATTAATTTCCAGCCAATATATATGATCTGTTGAATTAAATAGGTATTGTCTAAACAACCACTCGAATTAAAACTTTCTCACAGCCCATGAGAAATCAATGAATGCTTCCAATATGATGCAAGTATGGTCCACTTTGGGTGGATTGGGCTGATTTTTGCTAAGGCGATGCTCATCATGGGAATGACCTTTTGGAATGGTTTGATGTCACTATCACATGACACGATGGAAATTATCTACTGGTTGGATGGTAACTTAATAGTCCAACCTGTTGGACATGAGCATCCCTTTCATGCACACACAAACTCAGCAGTAAGAAAAGGTTTGAAGATGTCCTTGATAGAGTGGGATGAGGCTTAGATGATGCATGTGTGTATCCATATGTGCATGCATGCAAGTATGCATGTTTTGAAAGTCCCTTAGATGAAAGATATTACTTCAAGTTGTCCCCCCCCCCCCCCATAATCAAGTGGTCTTCTACCCCTCTATTGAGCTGCCCAATAGCCACCTCACATGGAATTCTCTATAAATGCCACCATTCAAGGTGGTTATTTAGCCACTTCCTTTGCCCATAGGCTGCCAAGTGGGGATGACTTACACGTTGTAGTCCTAGGAACTAACAACACCCTCCATGGAGCTTCTGATAGTCACCTCACATGTCATTCTCCATGCCTGCCATCATTCTTAGAAGTGGCACTTCTTAGTTTAGCCTTTGAAGAGTTTGATTCACATAACCCTCTCCATGATTTAATAAAGCGAGCTTCTCTTGTACTCTTTACCTCATCTTCTTGTTTTTGGATGGGAATGAAATTGTTGGACACATTAGTGTAGATAACATGCCTTGAGGTATGTAGTATACCCATTTGGAAGCATCTTCTTCACTGTTCGATTAAGAATAGCAACACCCAAATAAATTTCTTTTTAATACCCAAATCAACAAAATTAAAAGTGAGAAACTACCACTTATTTTTTTGAAAGGTGAGAACGACCAATTTTTTCTTTTCTAGTAATGATGAAGTCTCGACTCTCAACAACAAGCCAACAAAGAATTTATGAGTTTTGATTGGCATACAACAATGAGTAGTGAATATGCAACACACATCAAAGGAAGTGAAATGCCAGATAGTGAGTCAATAGTATATGTAATTCAAGCCCAATGCACATGTCAAGAGGGGAAGCCCTTGCTGAGGGTAAGACGTGCAGTGAACTACTATGTACATCCACTTTGCTCTAGTAAAATCTTGACTGAAGGAAAGTAAAATGATTTAATTAGAACATTATAGAGACAACTCTTTATGTGGTAGAATCAGACAACATGGAGTAATTTAGGAGTTTACATTCCAACACCACTAATCAAATTAGCGAATATTACAATTCCAGTTTTTTAGGCTACATCAGCTCAATGAACTACTCCAGCCAATTCAGGTTCAACTCCACCGTCACTAACATTATTACAATGGGCTAATATGATTTTTCACGTTCTCTTCATATGTTTAACAGAGATTTCACTCTACCACTGTTTCATCAATCCCTCACCAAGAACCATCCAAAGCTACATAGGACGACAATTCCATATCTCACCACATCCTATCTATTTCAATCAAAGTGAACAACCTACTAATTTTATATTTTAAAAAAGAAAAGAAGAGAAAGACACTGACATAGAGGCACACATAATGCAGATAGCAGGAGTTTCTTTAGCTATAGTTCTTACTCCTTTTAAATGATCTTTTTCTTCTTGGAATGTTCTTTCACTACAAATGAAAGAAACAAGTCTCCAAATCCATGCAGGATCCATCAAATAAGTAAAAGCCGTCAGTGAAAAATATATTTCTCCCAATTCAATCAAAGAAAAAACCACTCCCAAATAACACATTATTATTATTTTTAAAGTAGAAAAAAAGAAAACATTAAAAAAAAAAAAAAAAAACACAGACACAATGCACAAACTAGTTTTTCTTTGAGTGTTGTTGTTAATAATCGAAAATGATATTTTTATCCTTACAATGAAGTACCCAAATCCATTTAAGATCCAAGAAATTAAAGAATGCAAAAGTCATCAACCAAAAATAGATCGGACCCATTTTAATCCAAGAAAAAGCACTCCCTAAAGAAACCATTATGAAAAAAATGAAAGACGGGAAACACACAGACACAGACACACACACCCAAACAGAAATTGAAGCAAAGGATTGCAATACCTTACACCACACCACTAGGGAAATCGACACTATTTTTGTTTGGGTTCCAGTACCTACCTGGAATCGATGACCGGCAACTCGTGGCGTTATGAAGACGGCCGTGAAAACCCACCTCACTTTTTACAACAGGGACAAGGTACACCGTGGCTGATAACACCGTTTCTCGATGAAGACGACCGTGGCTGTATAACATGGGTGATGAAGACGACCGGAGAAAACCCACCTCAACGCCGACTATGGGAGGTGGAAGACGAAACCCACCTAGCTTCTCCTCTGCTTATATGGACATGCAGCACTGGTCTGGTCGCGGTGCCGCGTCTCTTCCATCACCCTTCCGAGTCGCCTATGCCCACTGTCTGAAGTAGACTGTGCAATCCCATCGCAAATCCCATGGGATTTGGTGGGATGGAGAAAATATATGGACGGATTCGCCGAATCAGATAAATATCCCACACACCGTTTATAAGGGCGGCGCCATCGCCCGTACACGGACTGGCCAAACAGATGGTTGGATGGGATGAGTCAGGATAACCGCCGTAGAGCAATGGATGGTTGATATCCATTGCCTGTCCAAACACGCCCTTAGGGTTTATAAAAGAGAGACTCCACATACTTAAGGGATGCCATCCCAAAGAGTGGGAGTGCCACATGGCAAGCGGCAAGCTGATTATGGCTGATCCACACTTGGACTGTCTATTTTGGCAAGCAGCCTCCCAAACTTATGTGGGAGGCTCTATTGTGAAGGACATTGTAATATTGTTGCAAATTGTACTCCAATTGGGTTTGATTTTGGGCTTTGATTCGGGCTTAGTTTTGGGCTTAATTAGGTGAGTTAAGTAAGTTATTAGGACTAGGTAGGCTGATTAGATGAGTTGACTCAATGAGTTAACTTGGTGAGTTAACTCGTTGAGTTGACTCAAGACTAAGGGTTTTAGGGTCTTAGAGTTTAAGATTAGATTGATTGGGTTAACTGGGTTGAGTTTAGAGTTTAGGATTAAGGTTCCTAAGGTTTAGGCCTCTGGGGTTGGGGTTTAAGTTGACCATCCATTAATTCAAAGTCAATTAAATTATCAGCCTAGGCTGGGGTGTCTATAAATGCCCTCTTTGGTAAAGGTTGTGTGCAACCTTGTCATAAACCCCAAGTGCAAGTTTGTGAAGTAGTAATAACTCAGTGAGACTGAGGTCAAATCCATAGGGAATGGGTAACACAGCCTAGAACTAATCGAAGCCTAATAATTTTTATGGGTTTTTTATCTAATGAGATAAAAAAAGGTTTTAAATATGAAGAAAAAGAACTAAGGATCCAGGAATCCACTTATAGCAATCACAATATCTATTTAACTAATTCAACGATTATAACTCAATTGGAATTGAAGTTCTATCATATCCAATAGTAAGATAAATCAGTTAAATCATCATTCATATACTTTTAAACAAATTTAAACTTTATTGAATTGGTTCCCTCATAAAGCTTCAACGTATTGATCACAGGGAATTCAAAGTACCTATCATGCCTAAAGTCAATGATGGATCAATAGATTTTACAGATCAAACAATTGCAAAACATGTAAGATAATATAAATAGTCTTCTTAAGCATACAATCTGTCCGAAGTCAACAATAGATCAAAGTAAACTGAAAATACTTCTCCATTCAAATAAAAATCAATGAATTGTTAAACATGAAAACCAAATAACTTGAATCAAAGTAAAATAAACATTAAGAAGAATTACAAACTTCATCCCTTAGCCTTAGCTAAGAGATTGGCCTAACATGGTTAATAACCTTGAAGAAAAATAAAGGAAAAACAAACTGTAATTGAGAAGTCGAAGAAGAAGAATGGCTTTGTAGAGACTCCTCCACCCCTTGATCTATCTCCCAAGCTCTAATTCATGTCTAAAAAAACTAAGAAAACTTCTTTTAATAGTAAAAGTTCACACTAATTTTCAATCGACTTCAATTTCTACACTTTTGTTAGGCTTCGGTCGCACTGAACTTTATATGAAAAATGTGTGTAGAATCTATTTAACTCAGGTCTCACTTATGCTATCTTAGGTGTGACCGAAGTTGGCTTCGATCAGACTGAAGGTCAAGCTGAAGTTTGAGTAGAAATAATTCTAAAAATCACAATTTATTATGGACTGTTTTGTGCACTTTCGGTTGGACCAAACCAACCTTAGGTGGGATCGAACAGTTTATTTTTTCTCTTGTTGGACTTGTGATTTTGGCAGTCTTTTCTTCATCTTTTGCACTTGGTTTTCTTAAATCCTTGTTATGTGAATTCTTCATTAATGACCTCTAAATCTCTAATTTTTTATTATCTTATTTTGAGCTCTAAATCCATCCTTTTAAGCACATATTTATCTTAGACTTTCGAATCCCTCTCATGATGAAAACATACATAATTATATCGGATTAATACTTAAATTTTAGGAAAAATAATGTAATTAAAGGGATAAATATGCAATATTTATGTCTTAACATACCCCTAACCAACATTTTACTAGTCCCGAGTAAAACATGTGAAAGATATTTCGAAACTAAATGAACAAATTTCCATAAGCTCAAGCAATTCTCAAAGTAGTCCAGATTTTAGAAAAACTCAAGGTATATCAATGTAAAGCATAATTTATACCTAAACTTTAGCACTTGATAAATATCTTAATCAAATTTTAAGCATTAATCTGTAATTAGACAATTTTTAAACATTGAGTTTCATGTGCATAATGAAATCTAACCTTAGCACAACCAAAGGTTTAGTTCTCTACCTTCATGATAACATTGATGATTCAAAGAACATTCAGGATAACCAAAACCTAAACCAAAACTTTCCTTACAATTCAACACTATACTCATCCAGCTTTTGATTTTTCCATCGACAACTTTCGACTATTTTCACTTTTTTTTCTTCTTCTTCTTTACAGTCCTTTTAAGGAACTTCGATAGGTAGCCCTTTTCGACGACATCTGTTTTTTAAGCTGAGTATTTTCCTTCTCTCTCTCTCTCTCTCTCTCTCACTCTTTTCATTGAACATAATGGACAAATTCCCCAGGTTTGGTTCCTATTATTCTCAATAATCATCAAGTTAACAATTCGATATTAACTAAAACTTTTAGAGATGTAAGCTATATGTGACAAGTGAATTACATGGCTCAATAAATGTTTAAAACTCCAATTAAACATTAATAGCTTCATACTTGACTTTGAAATTTATCAAATAACTAGAATTCATGTTTCAAAAATCCTTAACATTGGAATCTTATCATTCTAATATCTAGAGTGTTTCAAAAACACTTAACTTCATAGAAAATTTTAAAAATTTTAAGTTCAAAAACACAAAATTTTAGCACAATTCTAAAGAATTTTCCGAATGAAAACTTATCCCCCAACCATTTTGGCAGCCATTGCCTGCCATCGTCCCACATATGTAGATAACGTTTCATTACCTCACTGTCTCAAGGCTACCAAGTCTACTCTCATGGGAGCCATGTTGATGTTATAAGTAAACCTATTGATGAATGCTCACGAAAGGTGCTCCCATGTCTTTATTCGGTGCAATCTAAGAAAGTATACTAGTCCAAGCCATCGTCCTTTAGATACTTTTGGAATAGGAGGATCAGGACTCCTTTATTCCCTGCTATTGCATTCAGTTCCCCATATAATGCCTTGAGATGTGTCGTGGGCATCCACTGCCATCGTATCTCTTGAATTTGGGTACTAAAAGTTCTAAGGTACTTGTTCATCTAGAAAGGGACACAAGTCCTTGAACTTTGTTAAGGGGAGATCGACTCATTGTTGTCTTTAAAGCTGGTTTTGCATAGTTTGGAGCTGCTCCCACAACTCCTTTATTTATGTGCTACTCGTTTAAGGGACTGACGTCTCTCGCGGTAAGGCTTGTTTCACTTCTTCGGCATAGCGATCGATTTCTTCGATCTTATGGTTCCCGTGAGGGGGACCTTGTTGAAATATAACTATGTTCCTAATTGAAAAAAAAATGAAATTGAAAAATACACCCGGTCGGGGGAGGCTGAGATGATGAGAAGTGACCCTCTTGTTGGGTATTCACCACATTCTACTAGTTAAACTAGGCTTGACAATGACCCCCAATGTGGGCATTTGCCAGTGTTGTCCTTGGGCTTTCGGTCAGGGAAACTGCTGCTTGAAATTGATTTGAGATCACGACTGTGAGATGTGCTGGAAATTGATTGAAGGCCTTGACTCTAGGATCATTTTGAAATTGATTTGAAATCTCGGTTGCGAGGTTGGTTAGAAATTGACTGGAAGCATCGGTTAAAGGCTATTATGAAATTAATTGGGAATTTCAGTTGCGGGATTGTCTTAAGATTGACTCCCTGTTGCGGGAGAGTACTGAAGGAAGTGCCCCAATGGTCAAGGCCTCCGCTAGCTAGTGTTAGAGGTCCTATGTGTACTCTGATGGTTGTGCTTGATTTGAACTGGAAACTAGATAGAGTCTGGAAGTTAATTGTTGTTACCGTTGAACTAGGTAAACCTGGTTGCTGGCTGTGGTGGCTTGCGCAACTTCCTACATTGCTTTTACACTTTGTGCCAATTTCTGGATGCAGGCCATTAGTGCAACTTCTGCCTGTTGTAGCTGTGCAGGCTAAGCTTCTTCTAGATTAAGAGTGTGGAAGGGTTGAACATATTCCTTGTGGTTAGTCATAATTGTCTGTGATTTGGTGTGGATTATGCTGTGATAAGATGGGTTTTTTCAAGGACGCCTGACTTGCAGAGGCACAATTTTTTAAAAAGTTTTTTTGAATGCATTCTTATACAAATGGAAATGTGGGAGAAATGGTGTTCCTCGGGAATTTGTAAGATATTGTTTTTCAAGTCAAGTCACGACTAATGCGACTAGCAAACCCCCATTGAAGTTATCATTCTGTGGATGCTAGATCTCGGGTGGGGAATGGATTCACTTTACACGGGTTACCTCTCTCGATGACTTTTGGGGGTTAAGAGGGTATTTTGTTTTACCAAAGTTGCCACTAACCAATTACTTTCAATCGACATTCGGTTAGACCCTATAGAAACACTAAGGATTGAGAATCTGAATATCCTTAATCTTAAGATGACTCTTGAGTTTGCGTTCCAAATATTCTAAGAGACCATGGTTATAGAGAGGCAAGGTGTTAGGCACACACTCAGCTCATACAGATGTACAGTTTCTACTTCACAAGATTTGACTAATTTTCGAGGAATATGATTAATTCTCATACACAAAAGATGTAATGCAATGATAATGATGGCTTAACAACCCAAATTTCTGATGGGCGAAATTTGATTATATCAGCAAGTTGTAAAGCATACGTTCGAACCAACCTAGTGCAGAGTGCAATGTACGTAGAAATGCGATGTGTGGGATGCTTGATGTTGTATCAATGCTTATAATAAAATGACGACTAATTGGCTGAGTTTCTGGTGGGCAGGCTTCGATTGTATCGACAAGGCACAGATCATACGCCCGCCAATTAAATATGAGAAAAATGATGAAATGTAATGCATTGATGATGTATTTTAGGAGTAAATGGGTTGAGAAAGGAACGAGTGTTGAACGAAGATAATGTCTAGAATTGATAAAACTGATTAAGGTTTGAATGGATGAATAAACGGTAATATAGTAAAGGTAAGATCGAATGTCTTGGATCAGGACTTGAGGTCATAGGAGATTTAGACTCTGACTAGGCTAGGATAGACCAGAGCTAGACTCTCTCTCTCTCTCTCTCTCTCTCTCTCTCTCTCTCTCTCTCTCTTTCTCTCCTCAGTAGAGGGATGGCTAGATGGATAAGGCCCTAAGGGATGAGGAGGGATGATTGGATATAGAGGATGCTGGAAATGAGAAGGGGAGGTGGGTATTTATAGCCCCCCAAACACATTTTTCTTGCAATTCCTGCAAAGTCTGGGGGAAAGGTGGTTAAAGGGCTAGGATTGAAAATTGCCACATGACATCATCTCATGGGTTAAATGAGGTGGTAAAAGAGTAAATTTGGAAAAAGAAATGGGCATTAGAGTAAATACATAGCAGTTGCACACTTAAGGGCTGTAAAAAGAGACTTCGCATGCTTGAGGGGCATCATCCCAAAGAGAGAGAGAGCGCCACATGGCTGACAGTAAGCTAGTTGTTGCCAATCCAAACTTTAACTCCTTGATTTGACCGGCAACCCCTCACACTTATGTGGAGGCTCTGCTGTGAAGAACGATTTACTGTTGTTATGCATTATACTCCGATTGAGCTTGATTTTGGGTTTTGATTTGGGCATATTTTTGGGCTTAATTAGTTGAGTTAACTGGGTTGTTTGGATTGGATAGGTTGCTTGGATGAGTTAACTCAATGAGTTGACCGGTTGAGTTCATTCATCGAGTTAACTCAAGGCTCTAAGATTTTAGGATCCTAAGATTTAGGATTAGATCGACTAGGTTGACTAGGTTGAGTTTAGGACTTGGGATTAGGGTTCCTAGGTTTTAGGCCTCTAAGGTTAGGGTTTAGGATTGGAGTTTCGGTTGACCATCTATTGATTCAAACTTAATTATCTCATCAGCCTAGGATGAGGTGTCTACAACCACATGAGAGGAAATAGTGGGAATTCAGTTGCCAACATTGAAACATTCATGTGGCCGCAAAAGTTTTCTATCAGGCTAAACTTTTTCTTTTTTCACTTCATCCCAGTAGGAATGACATTATAAACTGTTTGGATGGCATATAAACCTCAAGGTGGAGCCTAAGAAAGTTTCAACGGTAGGTATTTCTTTCCTAAATTTTCCTCTCATGTGGCCCACTTGAGTTTTGGATTTACCTTGTTTTTGGTAGAATGTCTCAAAATGAGCTGGCAAGATGAATGGATGGGGTGGATTTCTCACAAACATTAGTGGCCCCACCTTGCATCCCAGCGTAAGAACTTGCAGGAAATTCGCATCACCCAAACTGCATCAGTGCAAATTGTGATATGGTACCTAGATGTACAGGAACCAAACATTAAGCTTATTTAATTATCTAATTACTGAATTAAGTAAAGATTTATTGAACAATTAAAATAAAAAATATCCAACTGTCCTCTTTCTCCAAACAAGTGTCCAATGATCATGTTAGAATTCTTCAGCCGCTCTTATCTTGGGATTGTGCCTTGGCATGGATAATATATTCGATTTATTTGAGTTAACACACCCCACACATGCATTATATAATTTCTTTAACTTACCATTATTATAAAAATAGTGATAACTATTCAACTATTTACAGGGCTGTCAACAGGCTGTCCTAAGGCCGGGCACCAAGCCTCACTCAACCTTTGATGGACTAATGTCAATAAGCCCAAGCCTAGCTTGAGATGTATATTTCAAGATCTAGTGCGACTGCGGCCAGTGCCCAAGACCGGCTCTATGTTTTTAATGGTTCGAAAATGACATTGAAACTAACCCGACATGAATAGCTTGGGGGAATAGGAGTCCTGCCACAATCCATTCAACGGTTGTTATTGGAATGGTGTGTAACATCCAAGGACTGTAGAGTGTCCGACATGAACTCTGTTCATCAGTTGAGCCGCCTAATTTCCATAGCATTATATAAAAAATAAAAAAAAAAAAAAGAAAAGAAAAGAAAAGAAAGAAAACCTTGATTCAAGACTAATGTGGGCCATGTAAGTGCACGGCTAAGACCTCTAAATGATATGTTGTGGCCCCACCTGAGTTTGGTTGGAGCCTAGTTTTGAGATGACTTGAAGACTTTCCAAGCTTTTAGCGCTCACTTCATCTGATGGAACATATATAAAACAACACTGGATGACAAGAAGGTTCCTAAGGTAGGTGTGACCTACCTAAGTTTTGGATTGACCTGATTATTCGTCTCACATCCTAACTTAAGGCAGCGCAACTGATGGCCAGAGCAGCACGGTTGGGCCTACAGAGTTTTGGTGTTGGATGTTATTCTTATAAGAGTTATTTTGGAGATTCCATAAAAGGTCATTTTGCAGCATATAATTAGAGAGATTTGAGGGGATTTGAAGGAGAGAGTTACGTTTGCGACCATGAAATTGGGTGTATTTGGATTCAAAAGTGTAATCCAAATACCCTTTTTAAGTAATTTTAAAATGACAGGGTAGAGGCGACAATCAAATCCTGATTCTGTTCAAAAGTTTTTTTTTTTTTTTGGCAGCCTTCTTAAAAATCTCTCTCTCTCTCTCTCTCCCCCTCTCCCTCCAACAGCACTGTAGCCGGTGGTGTCAGTAGTTTTAGGCCAGATTGGGACTAGGCTAGTGCTGGGTTTGAGGAGGATAGAAGAAGAAAGTAGCGTAACAGGCAGGCGCGGGACTGCGAAGAAGGCCAACGGCTACTCATTTTGGGGCCCAATCCATGAATGATAATGTGGCAGCGTGACAAACATTGGGGCCCACCTGTAAGAGCTTAAGGGAGATGGTAATTCCATATCACTTCTCCTTGATAGCATTGATTCCTGGCAAGACCGTGTGGGCATACTTCAACTTGGCCAGTGCACATGGGCCCACATTAATGAATGTTGATGTTATGATAGAGCACATTCATAGTGTATGTTGTAATATAAATACGCACGTGATGTTAGCTTTTTTTATGATGATTCTCTAGGCATAAATGGTACTTTGTGGGCCACATGGTCACGTGATGTTATGGCCACCTGAGAATTATCTCAATGGACCAGGTGTAGCCATGGAGTGATACTGGACCCCACAAAGCCATCCATGGATATGTGTGACACTGGGATGACTTTGGGATTTTGGTTCAATTATAAAGTTAGCGGGTCAATTTCGTGACCCACTTAAGGGTCGATGTTACCTCATTTTTAATTAAAGCATATTTTCAATAGGTATATTATAATGATTATCTAACATATCACATATATTGTCGCTTTACAATATTAAAAGTGATTTACTTTATCGCATTTAAATTATTGTGAATTTATTATAAAATTTCCCTTTACTTAAATCTGATTATAAAACACAATTTTTATATCTAATATCATTCTAATTACGGGATACCAAGTACAGCTAAAGCTTCCAAATGATTTCCATTTCAGTGTAATTGTGATTTGGATTATAATGTATTTCAAATACAAGTTTTCATATGAACCTTAATAGTAATCCTCTTTCTCTAACCATAGATAGTCACTTGGCATTTCGACTTAGAGATGAGAAGATAATACTGTATTAAATGTGATAAATGCCCACACACAAATAATTGTGCATCCAATTAGTTAGTATATGGAACACTCCTCAACTCATTGTTCTACCCATTCTACCCTAATTCGACCTTTAAAAAGCCTAAAACATCACTTTAAATAGGAAAAATCCGGATTGACTTGAAGCCGACTTCAATTTTCATACTTTGGCTCTGTTTCGGTCGCACTGAATTTATTTTCAATTGCATCGAATTTACTTTCAGTCGCACCAAATTTACTCTCTGTTGTAGCCAAATTTCTTTGATTTGCATTTAAAGTCTCTGTCTTCCTTCGGTCACAGTGAACATGCCTTTAGTGGCATCGAATTTAGCTTCAGTCGCACTAAATTTGTCTTCGATTGCAATCAAATTTACTCCAAAAATCACAATTTGTTGCTGGACTATTTTGTGCACATTCAGTCTGACCGAAACAACCTTAGGTGGGACTGAACATTTTGTTTATTCTGTTATTGGACTTTGTGATTTCGTCAGTCTTTTTTCTCTCCTTTGCACTTAGTTTTCTTGGATCTTTGGAACTTGAATTCTTTATTAAACACCTCAAAATATTCTTTTAGTCATTGTTTGAGCATTAAATCTTCTTTTTAATCATTCTTTTTGCATTAGCTCTCTAAATCACCTCACATAGCAAAATATACATAATTAAATCAATTAAGTGCATCTATGCTTATAAAACCAATACATAACATGGAGAAAATATACAATATTTCACACTCAACACCCCCCAACCAGAATTTTTCTAGTCCTGAGAAAAACATGCGAATAAATAATCTTCAAAACTTTAAAATTTCAAACAATTTAAAGAAAAACAACATTCTGTGCAATCCTATATATATGAGTAAAATTTAAAGATATAAAAATAAAATATCATCAATTTAGAAATAATATCTCTAGTAAACATTACGTTAAGTTTTACTTCACCAATCAATTAATACAATGCATCCAAACGACAAGTTCCTAGTGTTCTTAGTGAATTCCAACTTATAATCCATAAAAGTTAGCTCTCTCCATAATGTTAACCATTATAATTACCTCAAAGTGGACAGATCAACATAAATTACTGATTCCACATCTCATTTTCACTTATTTTTTCAGCTTTTTTATTTTTCATCAAAGGCTTTCATACTATTATCTTTTCTTCTTCTTTCTTCATCATTTTCTCATTTAGGCACATGCAATAGGTAACCATTTTTTATTTCAACTACTTTTAGCTGGTGCTTTATTTCTTTTTATACTAAGGTAGATAAGGGTCTCCAGAGTTGGTTCCTAACCCTTTTTAAGTAATTATTAAGTTGAAATTAGGAGTTTAAGTTAACTCCACAAAATACGAGTTAAATGTAAAATGTGAACTAGGATTAATTGATGTTAAAATTTTTTTATTAATTAATTCATTAAAAAACTTTATTAAAAAATGTATAACTAATTAGACTCTAGATTTTTAAATTTTATTTCATATCTTATCATCTCACACCCAAATATATTCAGATACATAGAATATGGATCTTCAAAAAGAGTTTTGATATCTGAAAACTGAAATTTTTAATTTTTTTGCTCAAAACTAAAAAAATATTAATTGGTTTCATCTAATCTCACCTCCAACCTAAAATCTACATTGTCTTCAATGTAAAAGATATGCAATCACTACAAAAAAAAGGGCAAAGGATACAGACCACGTTTGTTTTTTGCTACGGATATTAACCTTAGCTATACTTGCTACAGAGTTAATCCGTAGCTAAAACCTAGTTATCTGTAGCTAAAACTTACCTTCTGACCATAACCTTATTAGATATTGATGGTGCTTAAGAGGCTCCATGGGGCCCATTGGAATATATGCGTTTGATTTAAACCACCCATAAATTCTGATATATAATTTCAGTGGATGAGCCAAAAAATTATGTAGATTAAAGGTCTAAGTGGACCACACCATAAGAAATAATAAAAAATAATTTTCTACCATTAATATGTTATGTAGTCCGCTTACAGCTTAGATCTGACTAATTTTTTGGATCAACTGTTAAAATGATCCGTTAAAATGAATGGACGGAGTGGATAAATAACATACATCACGGTGGGCCCCACAGTGCTAAAATTAGGCACTTAAAGTGTCGTCCGTCACCCTGAAGTTCCGTCCGCCCTTATCTCCCGCGCGCACGCCCCACCTCCCCAAAACCCAAACCCTCACTTTCCCTCTCTCTCGCGTCCACAACGAGCTAGGGCGTGAGCCGCCCTATCTTTCCTCTCTCTCTCTCTCTCTCTCTCTCATACCGTCCTACTTCCTCCCCTTCTTCCATTCTCCTTCCATTCTCATACAGATAGAGGGAGACACGTGAAGAGGAGCTCGACGAGAAGAGGCCAGCCCATCCGGCCATCCAACCTTCCATCGGCCGAAGTGAGTCCACTCCCCTCTATAGTCATTGTTGTGGGGGTGTGTTAACAACAAGAAGGGTTGCAAATATCAGGATTTCAAGAAGAAAAGGAAAGAAAAAGAAGAAGCTCTGGTTCATCTTTCTAACCCTTTCCTCTATTTTATCTCTAGTATTTCATTGCATCTCTCCTCTCCTTCTTTTTTTTTTTTCTGTTTTGATTTATAAGAAAGAAAGAATCTGATTCTGGGTGTTGTTTGGATTTGGGTTTTGAGTGTTGAGGATTTTGAGATTTGGGTTTTCTTTATTGGGTGAAAAAGAAGGCGTTTGAAGATTTGGGAAGCGTTTGGCTGAAAGATTTGGGTTTGAGGGATTTGGGGATTTGGGTTTTCTTTATTGATTTGAAAATTTGGGGTTCTTCTTTATTGGAGAGATTGTTTGGGTTTTCGGCAATTGCAGAAAGACAAGATGAAAGGAATGAATTGGAGGATACTTTGATAATTGGGAAGCGTTTTCCAGATCATGATTTGTGTTTTGCATTGAGTTTTTCTTATATGGGTCTTTGGAATTACATTCCCATGGGCCATGAGTGATTGGGAAAAGAAGATGTAGAGGAGTCGGGAAGAATGATTTTCAGTGGTGTTTGTGTTTTGGCTTCAAGTACTTCCTGAGAAACACTAGCAAGAGTCCTATAGACAATTGGAGAGCTTTTTCTTTGGTCTGGAACTCTGATTTCTTGATTTGGGTTTTGTTTGCATAACCCGCCTCTCTTTATCTACCACTATCATCATTCGTTGCTTGTCGAATTACTTGTAATAACAAACATGCTGAAACCAGAAATTTACTGTTGCGGCTCGACAAGGTTGAGTCTGCTAGTGTTGTTATTGTATGTATTTTATGCATCAGCTGTATGGTTTGCTTCTAAGCTTTATATACTTAGATCGTACCCTTGCTTTGTGGTTAACAGTGAAAAACAAAAAAAAAATAAAAAAAATGTGAGTGAGGCCTGATGTGTGGGCCCCCTGTTTATGTACATTGCTAGCCAACCGGACTAATCTGACTAAGAGCCTCATGGGATTCTAAATGTTTTTTCTCAAACCATTTGGATGGGCCAATAATCCAAGTGTTATAATCATCTAATCACGTGTCTATTCTGGATTCCTTTAGATCAAGGGTCGGGATTCCTAAATCAAGGCTCCTACATGTACAAACTTGCATATCACCATACGGTTCCTCACACCCACAACATATTTTTGTGATGGGATGCCAAATAGTCAGCCCATCTCCTTCCTTGATACTTCACTTGAATTAACAAATAACAATCTTGTAAGTTTATATACATTGAGAAAGCATTGGCAATTTAAACTGACTCTATCTTACCTTACTTGTACAAAGTACAAGGAATCAAGGTGCTTTGAAAGAGGTTTTGGCTAATGGCATGAGAACTATTTTTTTTTTTCCAGCTAGAACAAATCAAAAAAACACATCTATTTTTGTTTCATTTTGTTGTAATTCCAGGTGTAGCTTTGAAAGAGGTTTCTTTTACATCTTTTTCTTTAAAAAAAATGTTGTTACTTTGGCTAATGGCATGAGAACTAATTCTTTTATTTCAGCCAGATGAAAAAAATGTTGTTTCATCTGCACTTTTCTTTTTTCTTTTGGAATCTCTACGAATGTCAATCCGAGTTCATACTTCTATGCAAGTTTGATTTACCATTCCTTTTTTGGTTGAAACTAATGGATAGCCTTGATGCTATGGAAAAGCAGGTCTTTGAAACCAAGTTTGCCAAAATTGGAAAGAGATTTGCTAATTCCACACGCGTGTGAGCCTTGCCATCCACATGCATTCCAGGTTTGGACAATTTAACTTAATTACTTGCATTCCAGGTATGTAATTTTTTTAGTAATTTTTAAGTGCCTGCCTTTCATCCATCAACTCTGCCGGATTACTAACTTTTTTACTCTTGTCTGAATGTATAAATAAAAGACAGTCCACTGCTAAATACACCCAAAGCACAAACCGAATGGTTAAGCTATGTTTTTTCATTGACAAAAAGAAATGTAAAGTGGACCCACATGTCAATGCATATGTCTTATGGGCCACAGATTTTAGCGACGTTGTTATATTAAACGTAAGGCGTGTTTGGATGCAAGGCATGCTCAATTGAATTGAACTAAAGGAAACAAAGAAAAATGGAAAAAAAAAGGATCTTGCATCAGGTATCATTATTCTAATTTGAAAGAGGTTGACATTGCATATCATGTATTTTAATTCAAACTCAAAATCATCTGAATTTGCAGTTTTGGTCCTTTTTTTTTTTTTTTCAATTCCTCTTTGTTAAGCTTTAATTCCTGTGATTCAATTCAATTATCATTCTACATACTATTCAAATTCAAATTCAATTATCAATCAGAGCAAACTTGGATGTGTGGGATTAATATGATAAATTAGGCTATTTTTTCCTTTCAAAGAGAAGATGATGGAAGGAGAAGTAAGAATTGTTGATTGTTTAAGGGGAAGATTGCTTGCAGAGAGAGTGACTTCAAAGGCTGCAAAAGAAGATGCATAAATCATGGGTAAAAAGGTCGTTTTCCTTTCTTCTTCTTCATTTCCTTTTACTGTTTTTTTTTTTTTTTTTTGAAAGACTACTGTCATTTCTATTATATTCTTCTTCATTTCCATAGTTTTGGTTTCAAACATGTAGTTTTGAAACTTTGCAACAATCACATTTTTCTTTAACTGCATTTTTCAGATTCAAGCATATGTTGTTGTCATACATGCAGAACAATTCTTCTATGTTTGAGATTTTCATTCTTAAAAAAAAAAAAAAAAAAAAATTTGTAAAAACATGAGATTACGTGGTGGCTGAACATCAAGATTTACTAAATGCTTCAAAATGCTCCTTCTTGTAGTATGGAGTCCCAAAAAAATCTCTTAGATTAAATGATTCAATCTTTTGATTATACAAAGGTTATGGAAAGCATCCATTTTCAAAGCAAAAGAGCCGAATTTCGAAGTGTTAAGATAATCCAACTAAAAGATTTTTATTGTTTTCTATTCATGATACAAAACAAGACTCATTGTCTAGATGGTTAGGATCACTGGGAGACAACCCAATTTCAAGGACTAAAGCCCCGTCACACAAACATGCACAAAAGACATCCTTAAAGGGATAAAAGTGGACCAAATGCACTGCCACACAATATTGCCTTCTATAGTAGTGTGTTCATTGCATGATCAGTAGCAACACATTAGAATTGCCACAACAAGAATAGTTGGTTGCTGAGAATAGACATCTAGAATCCTACGTGTTTTCTTTTATGTTGGCATGCACAGGCTCATGCACTTGCACGTGCACATGCTATGCATTTTTATTAATGCTTTTGTTGCACCCTTTTTTCTTTTTTCCTTTCCTTTATCAAGAAACATCACAAAGGAAGTTGGACGTGTAAGCTTCAAGTGAGTTGGTCTTTTGACTATAAAGGAGAATTCTACATGCTTCTTTCTTCATTTTTTTCTTTCACTAGATGATCAGTCAAGCTTAATTTTTGGTTCATGACACATCTGCACTAGATACCATAAGTTGTGCCTATGCCACATGTGCAATATCTAAGTAATTTATAAGTTCCTGTGTTTCACCCATAACACTGCCAGAGTATCCAAGTTTTTCTCATCTTCCGTGTTCTTAACTTTGGGTCTTTACTTTGTTATGCCAATGTTACAAAATCATTAGTTTCCTTTTGATAACTACAAAATTTGTTGAAAGTAATGGAAAATTACTAAGTGATATATATTTTATGAAATCAGGTCGCTCTTTTGTTGAGCATTGTTGTTAGTCATTGTTTTAATTTTTTTTTACATTACTTTGTGTTTCTATTTACAGTATGTAAAATTGCATCATAGAAAGGGGCATGGGTTATGATTCATCATGAAATGAAACTGGCCACTAATATGACCATTTTGTCAATCATAGACTTGTTTTGCATGAATTAGGGAAAAAAGAAAGAAGAACAAAAATGGATGGTGATGGTGCACTTTATTGCAACATTAGTGGAAGTTTGTCTTTGACAAAGGAGCTTTAAAACTTGAATCTTACAAATTCATTTATCATTTCCATTTTTCACCTAATTTCTTCTGTTTATATGCAGTTTGACAAACCTGACCAAGCCAAATGATTGCTTTCTCTCAATGTTTGTAGATGACTTTGCGAAATGAGCTTCTTGATGTCATTGTATAGTTTGACAAATTTGTCATCAATTAATCCATGTTATAATGTTTCAATTGCATTGCTAGTATAACTACACTTTCTATTTCTTGTTATAACTAATACATCAATTTTCAGGCGAAATCGAGTGCAATGGTCAAGGACACAACTTTCTTTGGGGTATTGCTTTTCGATCATCTCAAACCTGACTTCAATCCTCTTATCATCAAGAGCAAGGTAAGTGCTTGTTCATTCATCAGTTAGCTAGAGACTGTTGGATATGGAAATTCGATTCAGATTGCAATAATTAAGCAACCCCCAACTGAAAGTAATCTAAAGTTGGATTAGTCCCATCTTATTTTAAGTGAATTTGACTAATTCCATTTCAAGTTGAATTTGAAGAAGAAGAAGAAGAAGAAGAAGAAGAAGAAGAAGTGCCATTTATATAGAGAGACAACTAACATTTCTTGGTGGGAAAATACTGAAATAATCAATCATTAATTTATTGTAGAACTTCTCTTATTTTCCTTCTTCTTCTTGGTGGATTAGTTATGTTTTTCAGGAGATAGAATCATCTGTTGTTAAGGATGAAAAGTCTAGATTCCATCTTAAAATGACAGCTGCACTTCTCTTATTTTCCTTCTTCCTTAGGCTGAAACAGACCTCAACCTTAGGCTGAAACCAGGCCTCAACCTTAAGCTGAAACCAGGGCCTTCTTCAGGCCACACAAGGGAGCTGAAACAGGCCTCAACCTTAGGCTGAAACCAGGCCTCAACCTTAGGCTGAAACCAGGCCTATTAATAGACCACCTGATCGGTGACTTGGATCTTCATGACTCGCTTGTGATGGGGGTGCCAATCGTACTCCAGCTAGTAGCCTTAATAGGGGTTATGCACGCATACTAATTTCATTCTGATTTGAAATTTCTTCAAAGTACTTCTGGCTGATTTGATTCCTTAAAATTTTATCATTCTGACATATCGTGGGCCAACTCTTCCATTTCATTTGATGCAAAACCTGAATTGAATTGGAAACATTCGGTCAGGGAAAATGGCAAAATTTACTGATGATTCTTAGTATTCATAATGAGTTACAAGCCTTACATTAAATAATCTGTAATCCTGTCTATCAGCATCCATAAATGAGGGAAGTGTCATGAGATTGGGAATCGCTTTGGTGGGATGCTCTTCCAGACTTTCTTGGATTTTTCTTATATTTTCTTCACTGTATGGCAATAGGGTTGCTGATCCCTTTCTATGGACTCCAATCCACCATCCTAACAATCAGATCTTCAATACAGAAGAAAGAAACACCCCTCGTGCTTTGGAAACTCTAATCCAAATTAACCTTTGGATTTATTTATTTGAGAAGCCATAACCTTGGATTTAAATAGATGAAAACTGAATTTAAAAAGTGAATACTATTTTTTTATATTAATAGTATTCAAACAGTTTTAAACATCTTGATTGGCAAACCATTGTTGGAATTACTTGGGTCTCCACCATGAATGGTCTGTATCAAGAGGGCCTCAAGACAAATCTAATTGGTCACTCCAAAATGGAAGCCAATAGATTGAAGGCATTGGAAAGAATTGTTGCTCGGTCGCACTCTTCAATGGCAACTTGAGTATTTTCTCTCTGTTGTCCTCTGTGAGTTTCTCTGCTTCTTAATATCTGTTCTCTTGTTCTCATCTTTTCCATAGTTCTGAGTATGGAAAATGTCTGAACCATAGTGTAAAAGCCAAAAGAGCCTTTTGGAGCCCAAAGTGGATTAAAAAAAAAAAAACTGTTTTTCCCTCCACAAACTCTTTGCTTCTCTTTCAATTGCACCAAATCACTTAATGGCTCAAATTACAATGCAATATGCACTAGTCATGATTGTGATATTATCTTGACTTAGTGAAAACAAACACATCTCTGCTACATATAATGAATTGCCATGGGCAAAAAGCATTCTCGTAATTATTTGTTCAAAACAACTGAGCCATTCAATATAAGAGGACAATGGAAGGGGTTTTAAGCAATTGAAAGGGCATTTAAGTAATCAGGCGATTCCCTTTCTTTAGCCACAACAAACAAAGAGATTTGCCACAATATGTACCCCAATATTGTTATGGGATATGCTCGAACTATTCTGTTGTATATGGGGTCAATGTTGTTGTTGACAACAATATGCAGCATGCCAAGAAGGCTTGTGGTTATCCTTCCTTAAAAATGCTGCTTCATTCCCTTACAAAAGAATTGTATTTTCTAGCTTAATTTTCAATTATAAAAGAATTGAGTCTTTTCTAGCTTTATCTTCAATGGTCTTGTAGCATCGTAGGCTAGAACCCCTGAAGAAATGATTTTTTTTTACCAAGTTTGTCCTGGAATGTGCATTTGCTTTTTGTCAACATCAACATCAAATTTAATGTATGCCTGCTAAATCCCTGTCTCTCTAATCGTTCTTTAGAATACTGGGTGCTATAATTCGCATTGGCTAGTCTGTTATGGTTTTCTGAACTATACAGTATAATAAGCAGCAAATGGCAATGGCACCAATTCTGTGCATCATGGTTTGAAAACCTGAAATGTCTAATCAACTTGAATGTCATGGACACTCACATGGAAACTTGAAAAGAACTCCATAAAAAATTGATCATTAATAGATTTTTTTTATTATATAAAATATGCATTATAAAATGCATAATTAATGAAAAATGAAAACGAAGGAAAAACTCGACCTAGTTGTTTTTTTTTTTTTCCTCAACTCAAAAACACTAAAAAACTTTAGGCAACTCGATGGAAATGAGTTTCTCATCTAGTTGGCTTAATTGGTATCTACAGTAATTACCATAAGTATTAGTATTATTGCATGGGTAATTGTCATATTTGTAATTTCTGCTATCTGCAGAGCCTACATTTTTATGCATAAATAAAAGAAATATCACCAACTAGTTGTATTTTCCATTACAAATTCTTCTGGTCTCCTATATATAGTCCAACCATCTTTAGTTCTCTATCCAAGCAGTCTACTCGTTATACTTCTCTTGATAATGGAAGTCTATTAGTTACATTTCCAAAATTCTCATCTTTCCCATTTCTCAAAATTTTAATGTTTCTTTAAAAGACTGTATGGGTTGGCGCCTCATATTTCGAATAGCTAGTAGAATGTGATATGTTCAAGATTTGCTAAACAGTATTATGTTGTCTTATTCGTAACTGAATTGGGTTTCCATTTAAGTTGTTGGGGTGTTGATTTATCAAGTGGGCCATGTTTATAACGTGGTCATGGTTATTTGGATCTTGGGACTCTTTTTCTTCTTCTTCTTCTTCTTTTTTTTTTTTTTCCTGTGGTCATTGGCCTAGATTTTCTCTATCTTTTTGGAGAGATGATCTAGTGCTCTCATTGCACTAGAAGTTTTAGTGTTCCTAGTTGCAATGGGACATTTAAACAGTCCAATCAGTTGATCATGACTGTCAGGTCCAACGCAAATTTCATGGGCTATAGTGCAAATATCACACCAATATGATGATCTCAACCATATAATTAAATGCCTCAAGATCATTTGTACAAAACCAACAATTCGATCCATCTTTTTGATAGCTCCCATCATAGATTGCTTATGATTCTTAAGAATCATTTCTGTTAGGTAATTCTAACAATCCCATCCATGAGTTGGAAAAAGGACGGCTGATAGAAATAAGGACAAATCTAGATGGATTTGATAATCCAATCAGTCTTATTTTTACATTGTAGCCCTGGAAATGTGTTCTAGATTTAATGAAAATTTTCGATAGCTTTGAAAATTTCACTCTAGTTTTCCACAAAGAATACATTCGTTTCACTCAACATGTGGGGCCCATGGTTCAGGACCTTTGTTGTGAAAAATAGTAAATCTATTGGTGCATCTGTCATGAATATATTCTTGTGTATGTTATGGGTTTTATCATGTATCTCATTACGAGAATCTGCTTGCGCTTTCACACAACAAGTCGGTAATATTCTGTGTATTTCTCTGTCTCATGTGCTAACATTGGCAAACCTTGCTTTTGTATTTTTATGTATTTTGGTTATTTGGTGATCACATTGTACTAAAGGTTTTACAAAGAGATCATTAGACCCTTATTTATATGTGTTTTCAGTTTCTGGATCTTTTTAGATTTGCTTCTTTCTCAAGTATTCTCTTGTATTCTGATTGTGCAATGCTTGGAATCTGTGACTGCATTGTTGGAAAGTCTTGGTGATGATTGTTTGCTTTTTCTAATTGAATCTTTAAAGAACTGTAAGTCGTCCCCTTATTTCTGTGATTTCTTTTGATTGATCATTATATTATCATATTTAGTCCCTAAAAAAAGGGAAGTTGTCCCCTTATTTCTGTGATTGAAGCTTTGATATGATTTGCTCACTTTGGATGGCCACTGCTATGCACCAACCATTGGATCTGTTTGTTACAATGAACTTTGGCATACATAATGACATGGACTTGTTTATGTTCTGGATAAAGAAAGAATTGTTGTTTAAGTTGTTGTGTCTTCCCATGTTTGAAGGTTTTAGCAATATTGACATGGTTGTCCAAAACAGAGTCCACTTCTATTATATAATCGAATCCTTGGTTGCATGATCCTTCTAATAAAGTGCCATTGTGGCTTTCAACTGTGCTACTGACTCATGCCCCCCCCGCCCCTGCTTGTGCTTCCTAGCTGTTTATACTTGCTAACATTTAAAAAAACATTTCCCCACTCCTGCAACCCAAATATCTTGTTGCTTCACTTCACATTCTGCAAAACTATAATTAGAATATCATCATTTCCACCCACTATTGTAAGCCTAGATGCTCATTAGTCCATAGGGTAGAAATTTTCAACTCGCTATCTTAACTTCCAACCGAGGGCCCTACCTGCAGCATTATTGGGCCGATCGCAAAAGCTCCATTTCTTTCCATTTAGCATCATATACAATACCCCAAAAACAAACTGGTAGTATATAATGTTCAGTGCTTCAATTGAGTTTCTATGGCATAGGTCAGTTCTTCAATTTGCACAATGACTCAATTAGTTGCCAGTAGATGGTCAATTAAGAAAGAAATATGACAGCATTCTACATTCAATGATGAGAAGGCCATCAAAACAATGGCTAGAAACATTGAATGAAGGAAAAAAAAAAAAAGCCACTGGGTGTGAGGGTGTGTAAAAAGGAAAAAAAGAAGCCACTCATTTCTTTTGTATATTGTGCCTCACTTTAGGATTGAAAAGACTGATTCTTGCATGTGGCTCATCTTATGAAAAGCTGAGATCTCACACATGTTCCATATTGGCATGTGCGGCTGCATGTGAATGGACACAATTCCACATACATGTGGGCTTAACCTCTGTTTTATGTTTACTTCATATGTTTTCAGACTTTTTTAGTCACATATGATAGTTGGCATCATAGCTTTTATAATGTTTAATTTTAGTAGCTTAGTTTTTGTTTATGCATGGAGAACTCATTGAGAAGCCAGTGTGTCTGGATTTGTTTGCAGTCATTCTTGCCATATAATCTTTGGCCATCTTTTTTTTTTTTTTTTTTCCAGGCAATTGATTTACTATTTTTTCTTAACCGTCTTTTGTAGGACATTGATTGACAGATTAGGAAATCACAACTGAGGTAAGAACATGAAGGTCCTATTCTTATGCAGGCTGCCTTTATGCAGGCTGTCATTTTTCTTGTATGCCCTTCTTTATTTGTCTGCATTGCATTCAATTCTCCTCTAATTTGTCAAAAACAATATTTTAGAACGGGATTAATGATATAGAAATGTGGCATGTGGAAGGTAAGGGACTGTTTGGCTTGACTTGTGTTTATGGTGCAAGTTCAAGCATATATTCAAACTTAATCTGCAGAGGTGCGCCCCAGCTCAAGTAGAGGGCAAATTTTTAATCTGCGAAGCAAATTAACGCAATGCGGCTTTTAACTGCAGCTTGATCAACAGTGTGCAACTTAATCGCAACAGTGCGGCTTAATTTTAATCATTCAAGCATATATTCAAATTTTCTTTCATCCATGTAAAGGTTCTGAAATATATGGGTTGCTTTGTGTAGGTTGTATTGACATCTGCAACTCTGCCTCATGAAATTTTGGAGATAACAAATAAGTTTATGACAAATCCTGTTAGAATACTTGTGAAGCGTGATGAGTTGACCTTCGAGGTAAAATAATTTGTTTCCTTTCTCCTTTGTCTTTTCTTTTTCTTTCTTTTCTTTCTTTTCTTTTTAGTTAAAAATGCTTGCTGAAATGTGTCTTTGGTGCTCTTGGTTATGACTCGACAAGTGTGATCATATGCGCAATCGGATCGCGCTACAACAGCCACTGCTTAAACATTGCTAGAACATTTCTCATTGATGCAAATGCAACGCAGAGTAAGGCTTATGAGGTTCTCCTCAAGGCCCATGAGGCAGCGATAGGTGCATTGAAGGCTGCGAATAAGGTCAGTGTTGTTTACTAAGCAGCAGTCTCGGTGGTAGAGAGGGATGCTCCTGAATTTGCCTCTCATCTTACAAAGTCAACAGGAACGGGAATTGGTCTCGAGTTCCGTGAGTTGGGATTGAGTTTAAATGCCAGGAACGATGGGGTGTTGAAGCTTGGAATGGTTTTTAATGTATTTCTTGGGTTCCAGAACTTGCAATCAGAAACCAACAATCCAAAGACTAAGATGTTCTCGCTGTTGCTTGCAGACACCATTATTGTCAATGAAAAAGCTGCAGAAGTTGTGACTTCAATCAGCTCCAAGTTAGTTAAGGATGTTGCATACTCATTCAATAAGGAAGAGGAGGAGGAAGAAGAGCGTCCAAAGGTCAAAGTTGAATCCAATGGAGTTGAGACATTCTTGTCGAAAGCGACTCATACATTTAGGTTTCTGTGGCTTCTCATACATTTAGCTTTTTGTGGCTTGAAATTTTTTTACTTAAGGGGCCTTATCGATTGTCAGCTTAATGTTACTGCTGTTGAGACTCACTTTTTGTTTGCAGGGATTTCACAAATCTGTCGTTGCTATCTCTGGTCAGACAAGCAGATCCTCTCTGGTAAGAGCCTACCCTTTACTTCCAACTCCAACGTATCTGTTTAGTGACTCGTCTCTTCAGTGACTTAGTCTTTGGTTTTAGCATAATGGGTTTGTGGTTTTGCACATCCAAGGCTAGCTTCCTTGGATCCTTGGATCGATGAATTCGATGGATCCTGGGGACAGGCCGTGTTTATGTATTTGCTCGAAATTAATGGAGCAGACCCGGATGTGCGTCGGAGCTATCCGGATGAGCGGGGGTCCCTGGAAGGTGGGAACCGCTGTTATGACCATGATGAAGCTGTCCATTTCCTATGGACAGCATTGGAAGGGCCTGGCCATTTGGACAGGCCGTGTTTATGTATTTGCTCGAAATTAATGGAGCAGACCCGGATGTGCGTCGGAGCTATCCGGATGAGCGGGGGTCCCTGGAAGGTGGGAACCGCTGACCATGATGAAGCTGTCCATTTCCTATGGACAGCATTGGAAGGGCCTGGCCATTTGGACAGGCCATGTTTATATCTGTATTTGCAGGGACCACACCCTTAACCTATAACCTAAACCTATTCTCACATCCCAAAACCTATAACTACAACCTAAACCTTAACCTAAACCTATAACCTATAACCTAAACTCAATTCCCTAAACTTTAACCTACAACCTAACCTATTCTCAAATCCCTAAACCTAAACCTACACCTAATCCTAATCTTAACTCCCTAACCTAAACCTAAACCTAAACTTGAAAACCCAAACCTAAACCCGATACCGAACCCGAACCCGATTTCCTAAACTTAAACCTTAACCTATTCTCAATTCCCGAAACTTATAGCTTATAACTCGAACTCGAACCTAAACCTATAACCTATAACCTAAAATCAAAACCAAAACCAAAACCAAAACCTATAACCTAAACCCAAACCCATTCCCAAATCCCAAAACCTATAACCTAAACCGAAACCTTAACCTAAACCTATAACCTATAACCTAAACCAAAACCTATAACCAAAACCAAAACCAAAACCTATAATCTAAACTCCGAACCCATTCTCAAATCCTATAACCTAAACCTATAACCTATATCCTAAATCAAAACCTATAACCAAAACCAAAACCAAAACCTATAGCCTAAACCTAAATCAAAACCTATAACCTAAACCTAAACCTTAACCTAAACCTATAATCTATAACCTAAACCAAAACCAAAACCTATAGCCTAAACCCGAACCCATTCTCAAATCCCAAAACCTATAACTTAAACCAAAACCAAAACCTATAACCTAAACATAAACCTTAACCTAAACTTGAACACCCAAACTTAAACCTAAACTTGAAAACCTAACCTAATCTTAACTCCCTAACCTAAACCTAAACCTAAACTTGAAAACCCAATCTAAAACTCAATCCCGAACCTGAACCCGATTTCTAAAACCTAAACCATAACCCATTCTCAAATCCTATAACCTAAACCTATAACCTATATCCTAAACCAAAACCTATAACTAAAACCAAAACCAAAACCAAAACCTATAGCCTAAACCTAAATCAAAACCTATAACCTAAACCTAAACCTATAACCCATAACCTAAACCAAAACCTATAACCAAAACCAAAACCAAAACCTATAGCCTAAACCCGAACCTAAACCTAAACCTTAACCTAAATCTATTCTCAAATCCCTAAACCTAAACCTACACCTAATCCTAATCTCAACTTCTAACCTAAACCTAAACCTAAACTTGAAAACCCAAACCTAAACCCGATCTTGAACTCGAACCCGATTTCCTAAACCTAAACCTTAACCTATTCTCAATTCCCTAAACCTTAACCTAAATGTATTCTCAAATCCCTAAACCTAAACCTACACCTAATCCTAATCTCAACTCACTAACCTAAACCTAAACCTAAACTTGAAAACCCAAACCTAAACCCGATCCCGAACCCGAACCCGATTTCCTAAACCTAAACCTTAACCTATTCTCAAATCCCTAAACCTTAACCTAAATGTATTCTCAAATCCCTAAACCTAAACCTACACCTAATCCTAATCTCTACTCCCTAACCTAAACCTAAACCTAAACTTGAAAACCCAAACCTAAACCCATCCCGAACCCGAATCCGATTTCCTAAACCTAAACCTTAACCTATTCTCAATTCCCTAAACCTTAACCTAAATGTATTCTCAAATCCCTAAACCTAAACCTACACCTAATCCTAATCTCAACTCCTACCTAAACCTAAACCTAAACTTGAAAACTCAAACCTAAACCCGATCCCGAACCCGAATCCGATTTCCTAAACTGAAACCTTAACCTATTCTCAATTCCCTAAACCTTAACCTAAATGTATTCTTAAATCCCTAAACCTAAACCTACACTAATCCTAATCTCAACTCTCTAACCTAAACCTAAACCTAAACTTAAAACCCAAACTTAAACCCGATCTTGAACCCGAACCCGATTTCCTAAACCTAAACCTTAACCTATACCTTAACCTATTCTCAATTCCTAAACCTTAACCTAAATGTATTCTCAAATCCCTAAACCTAAACCTACACCTAATCCTAATCTCAACTCCCTAACCTAAACCTAAACCTAAACTTGAAAACCCAAACCTAAACCCAATCCCGAACCCGAATCCGATTTCCTAAACCGAAACCTTAACCTATTCTCAATTCCCCTAAACCTTAACCTAAATGTATTCTCAAATCCCTAAACCTAAACCTACACCTAATCCTAATCTCAACTCTCTAACCTAAACCTAAACCTAAACTTGAAAATCCAAACTTAAACCCGATCTTGAACTCCGAACCCGATTTCTAAACCTAAACCTTAACCTATTCTCAATTCCCTAAACCTTAACCTCAATGTATTCTCAAATCCCTAAACCTAAACCTACACCTAATCCTAATCTCAACTCCCCAACCTAAACCTAAACCTAAACTTGAAAACCCAAACCTAAACCCGATCCCGAACCCGAACCCGATTTCCTAAACCTAAACCTTAACCTATTCTCAAATCCCTAAACCTTAACCTAAATGTATTCTCAAATCCCTAAACCTAAACCTACACCTAATCTTAATCTCAACTCCCTAACCTAAACCTAAACCTAAACTTGAAAACCCAAAACTAAACCCGATCCCGAACCCAATCCGATTTCTTAAACCTAAACCTTAACCTATTCTCAAATCCCTAAACCTTAACCTAAATGTATTCTCAAATCCCTAAACCTAAACCTACACCTAATCCTAATCTCAACTCCCTAATCTAAACCTAAACCTAAACTTGAAAACCCAAACCTAAACCCGATCCCGAACCCGAACCCATTTCCTAAACCTAAACCTTAAACTATTCTCAATTCCCTAAATCTATAACCTAAACCTAAAACCTAAACCTAAACCAAAAAAACCTATAACCTTAACCTAAACCAAAACCTATAACCTAAACCTTAACCTAAATGTATTCTCAAATCCCTAAACCTAAACCTACACCTAATCCTAATCTCAACTCCCTAACCTAAACCTAAACCTAAACTTAAAAACCCAAACCTAAACCCGATCCCGAACCCGAATTCGATTTCCTAAACCTAAACCTTAACCTATTCTCAATTCCCTAAACCTTAACCTAAATGTATTCTCAAATCCCTAAACCTAAACCTACACCTAATCCTAATCTCAACTCTCTAACCTAAACCTAAACCTAAATTTGAAAACTCAAACCTAAACCCTATCTTGAACCCGAACCCGATTTCCTAAACTCTGAACCTTAACCTATTCTCAATTCCTAAACCTTAACCTAAATGTATTCTCAAATCCCTAAACCTAAACCTACTCCTAATCTTAATCTCAACTCCCTAACCTAAACCTAAACCTAAATCTAAACTTGAAGAACCAAACCTAAACCCGATCCCGAACCCGAACCCGATTTCCTAAACCTAAACCTTAACCTATTCTCAATTCCCTAAACCTTAACCTAAATGTATTTTCAAATCCCTAAACCTAAACCTACACCTACACCTAATCCTAATCTCAACTCCCTAACCTCAACCTAAACCTAAACTTGAAAACCCAAACCTAAACCCGATCTTGAACCCGAACCCGATTTCCTAAACCTATAAACTAAACCTTAACCTATAACTTATAACCTAAACTTATAACCGATAACCTAACCTATGGATTTTGCTATAGTTTAGAAGATTTGTAGGTACATTTTTGATTTCTTTATATATAATTGTTTTTTCTAGCTCTTTTTTTTTTTTTTGGTCTTTCTTCCTTTTGAGATGTGTACAAAGGCATGCTTGTTTGATTGTGTCTACAATTGTTGTTTTATACAGGTTGACAAGCTAAAGAAGTCGGTGGATGATGAAATTCATTTTCTCAAGGGAAGGGTTTTAAAACTTGAAAGTGATCTTGTGTCGAAGTTTACAGAAGTTATATATGCAGTTTCAAGGAAAGAAGAAGCTCTATCTTTTGTGTTTGCTGAACTTGACCGTCTGAAGAAAGAAAATTCTGTAAAAGCGCGAGCATTATTTAATGCATGAGGGCACGCCTTAGTTGTAATTCTTTTGATAGGTTGAGCAAAGTGAAGTATTGTTTATTTAGAAATATGAATGTAGGATGCATTGTAGATTTGATTGCTATTATAACAAATGCATCATTTTTTTTTCTCTGATTGCATTAAGCTTAGATGAGTTATCAATCATAGCAGGTTCTTGCAATGGAAACAGGGATAATAGCTACGAAATATAATCCGTAGCAAAGCTATAGCATTTCACCGTAGCTATTACTATCTATTGCTACGGATTATATTCGTAGCTATTGGTATCTAAATAGCTACGGATTATATCCGTAACTCTCCGTATGTAGTGCTGCAAATACCCTAGATATTAGTATCTATTGCTACGGATATAATCCGTAGCTATTGGTATCTATTGCTACGGATATAATCCGTAGCTAATGGTCTCTATTGCTACGGAAAAGATCCGTAGCTAATTGTATCTATTGCTACGGATATTGTCCGTAGCTAGACCTTTAGCTACCCCACCAATTGCGACGGACGTGATACGGACTAGATCCGTAGCAAAAGCCCTTTTGCTACGGATCTAGTCCGTAGCCTTTGCCCATTTTTCTTGTAGTGAATGCATCATAACGTGCAACAATGAAAATGAAATATGAATGAGTAAGAGAGAGTACCTGATGAAGATCAATGGAATGACATGAATTCTTTACCATCTAAAAGGATTAGTAGTAAACAAAAACAAACTAAAACAAACTTAACTACTCAATCCTAATACTAGGAAAGCAACAAATGGATAAATGGGCCTCCATCAGACTAGAAGGTCAGTCCTGATAGACATGATCAATTAGAGGGATGAATATTCCTCTGAATCTAATTTCTCAACAAATGGTTTAAGGCGATGACCGTTCACTTTGAAAATGTTACCATTCTTTAGATTTTCTATCTTGACAACCCCATGTGGATAAACTATTTTGATTTTAAAGGAGTCGGTCCAACGAGATCTAAATTTTTTAGGAAAAAGGTGAAGTCTTGAATTATGTAGGACTTCTGGTTTGATTCAAACGATTTTTGAAGAATGTTCCTATCATGAAACACTTTCATTCTTTTCTTGTATATCTGAGAGTTTTCATAGGCATCATTCAGGATTTCTTCGAGTTCATTTAATTGTAACTTACGTAATGAGCCAGGGTTGTCAAGATTAAAGTTGAAATTCCTTATGGCCCAATACGTTTTATGTTCTAGCTGGACGAGCAATTGGTAAGCCTTCCCATAGATAAATCTATAGGGTGACATATCAATAGTAGTTTTATATGTTGTACGGTAAGCCCTCAATGCATTGGTCAGTCAAAGCGACCAATTCTTACGATATAGGTTAACCATTTTCTCAAGAATTTATGTTATCTCCCTATTTGATATTTTAGCTTGACCGCTCGTCTTAGGATGATAGGTGGTGTTCACTTTGTGCGAAATACCGTATTTTTTCATTAATATTTCAAAAGGTCTGTTACATAAGTGAGATCCTCCATCACTTATAATGACTTGAGGTGTTCTGAACCGGGATAAAAGTTTTCCTTTAGAAACTTAATGACCATGTGATTGTCATTATTCTGGCACGGAATGGCCTTAACTGACTTAGAAATATAATTAACTACGAGTAAAATTTAAAGATTTCTAAAGGATTGGGGGAATGGTCTCATGAAATTAATGCCCCAACAATATAATTCTTCAATAAAAAGAACGGGGTTTAGCGGCATCATATTTCGATGAGACAATCCTCCTAATTTTTTATACGCTAGCATGCTTTACAGAGTTCATGTGTATCCTTGAACATCTTGGGCTAATAAAAGCCGCACTATAAAGTTTTTGATGTAGTCTTCTTAGCCAAAAAGTGGCCACCACACGCATAAGAGTGGCCAAAGAAGATGACACTGTGTTATTCATTATTAGGTACATATCTCCTAATGATTTGATTTGGTTAATATTTAAAAAGATATGAATCATCCCAAAAGAACTTACGTACCTTGGTAAAGAATTTCTTCTTATCTTGTGCAATCTAGTGAGTAGGAATTGTATCTATGGCAAGATAATTAAAATATCAGCCTACTAAGGAAATTAAGAGATTTTAAAAAGTTGTTCATCAGGGAATATATCATTGATATGTATCATCTCCATGGAATCAAATAGAATAAACTAAGAGAGATGGTCACTGTTGACAACCCCAAGTGCAAGGTCGGGCTATAGTAATAACTCGGCGTGACCGAAGTCGAATCTATAAGGACCTACCTTATACGTATTTTGAAAATAATTAGAACTAGAACTAGAATAAGATCTAAACTAGAATCTAGAATAAGATAGAGATTAATTGTCAAAGAATTATCAATAAAAGGAAAGTAGAGCGCCAAGGATCCATTTATAGATATTAAGAAGCCACCTCACTTGATTCATTAAACACAACTGAAATCGAAGTCCCATCATATCCAGTTAGATGATAGAGCAGTTAAACCATAATCTAAACTTGTCATTGAATTAATTCCTACATAAAACACCAATGTGATGATTGCAGGGAATTCAACCATCCACCATGCCCAGGAGACTGGTGAATCACGAATTTTACATATAACATAATTATAAAATAAGTAAAAAAGTATTAAAAGCCTTTTAAGCATCTACTATAATTGGAGTCACAATAAACTACGGAAAAACTAAAAATATTCCTTAATTCGAACTCAGAATTAATAGAAGTTCAATATAAACATGAATTAAAGTAAGATAAACATCTAAACAAATTACAAGCTTCACCTCTTAGCTCTAGCTAAGAGATTAGCCAACCAAAGACATAAAAACTCTTGAAGAAAATATAAAAACTAACGAGAAGAAGAATATTGGGGAAGAAGAAAGGACTCCTTGAAGTTCTTCAACACCTTGCTCCAGTCTTCTAACCCTAATTCGTATTTAGAACTCATTGAAGAACCCAAATATATGGGCTTTGTTCAGCCAAGTTTGGAAACAGCATCAAATTTACGCACTCTACGTAATACCTTAGATGTCATCTGGTAACTTTTGAGGTCATCGAAGGTAGGATCCTGGTTTGAATTGAATTCGGAAGTCACACCCTTTCGTACTGCGTAAGTCTTCGATGTCATCGAACCGGTCTACGATACCATTGAAAAAATGTGCCCAATTAGTCCGGTAAGAAACTTTAGAAATCCTTCAAATTCTTGATGTCATCGACTGGGTTTCGATGTCATCGAAGGGGTCTTCAATCACTCGAATAGGTATTCGATGTCATCGACAAATGTGCCCATTTAGTCTAGTAACCATACTAGAATTTCACTTAAATCTCGATGTAATCGAAATGCCTTCGATGTCATCGATCACTTACTTCGATGTCAGCGAATGGTGTTCAATGTCATCGACAGTGAAATTCAAATTTTTTTAAATTTATGCACTTTGCACTTTCGACTTCCTTCCTCCTCCACTTGGTCTTCTTATATCTTAGGACCTTAAAGTCTTCAATCTTGGTCTCCTAAGATTCATCTCTTGCCTTGATGATTTTTAAGCATCAAATATATGCTTTTAATCATTCTTTTCAATCTAAGATCTAGACTCACCTTGCAATACAAGCATGTATAAAATATACCAATTAAGCATTACCATGTTCATAAAACCAAGATACAAACAGGGGAAAATATGTAACATTTGACACATAACAGTCAGCCACTACATTTTCCACTCCTTTCTTATCTCAAATTTCAATGTCGAACTCTTAAAATAGAAGGATCCATCTCTACAAATGGGGCTTAGCATCATTCTTTTTAAAAAAAAAGATACTTCAGCACCGCATAGTTAGTAAATATAATGATCTTGGAGCCTATCAAGTAGAACCTAAAAAAATCTAAAGTGAACACTACGGCTAAGAGTTCCTTTTTCGTAGTAGAGTAGTTCACTTGGGCATGGTTTAGAGTTTTGTTCGCATAGTAGATAGCATATGGCTTCTTCTCTTTTCTTTGGCCTAACATTGCCTTAATTGCATAGTTACTTGTATCACACATCATTTTAAAAGGTAAATTCTAATCAGGTGGTTGCATGTTGGGAGCATTAGTCAACTTTCCTTTAAGCTTGGTGAAAGCTTTCTAGCATTCTTTGCTCCATTCAAAGGAGGTTTTCTTTTGAAGAATGTTGCATATAGGACGAGAGATGGAACTAAAGTCCTTTATGAACCTTTAATAACATACGGCGTGTCCCAAAAAAGATCGCACATCGTATATGCTCTTAGGTGGAGGTAGGTTAGATATTAAGTCAATTTTGGCTTTATCTAGCTTAATTCCATTGGACGATATTATGTATCTAAGGATGATTCCTTTTTGAACCATGAAATGGCATTTCTCATAATTCAACACAAAGTTCTTTTGTTCTTATCTCTTTAGTACAAGTTTCAAGTGCTCAAGGCATTTATTGAAAGATGAACAGAGGACAAATAAGTCATCAATGAAGACCTCTAAAAATTGCCCCATTATATCAGAAAAAATACTCAACATACATTGATGGAATGTATCGGGGGCATTAAATAATCCGAATGGCATCCTTCTGTAAGCGAAAGTGACAAAATGACATGTAAATGTGGTCTTTCTTAGTCTTCAAGGGCTATCTCTATTAGTTGTAGCCCGAATACTCTTCAAGATAGCAGTAGTCAGAATGACCCACAAATCTTTTTAAGATCTAATCAACAAAAGGCAAAGGAAAGTAGTCATTCCTTGTGACGGTATTCAAATTTCGGTAGTCAATGTAGATTCTCCAACAAGTGGTGACTCTAGTTAGCATGAGTTCATTATGCGCATTAGGTACGATGGTGATCCCCAACTTCTTGGGTACCACCTCAGTCAGACTCGCCCAGACCATTGGCTATCGGATAGAGGGTATATGATACCCATATCTAACAAATTTAACACCTCAACTTTAACCAGTTCATGTTTGGATTTAACCGACATTGTGGTTGTCTAGATGTTTTCACATTATCATCTAGGTGAATGTGGTGAGTAGAAATCAGAGGATTAATTCACTTGAGTTACGCAATTGTCCATCCAAGGGCTCTTTTATATTCTTTGAGAGTAGAAATGAGCATACTCTCTTGTTCCTCATCCAAGTAGGAAGAAATCACCATTGGATATGTTTCATTATAACCTAAATACGCATATTTAAGATCAATGTGCAATGATTTTGGGTCAAGCTTCATTGCCTTGACACTAGACGGTAAAGGCTTTTCATCAGTTTGGGGTAATCTTTTAAATTCAAGCATCCATCGGTTAGTTTTAAGTACCGAAGCAACATCAAGCAAGGCATCCATCTCCCTAATCATGTCATTATCTAAGACAGTGGAGTGGGCCAACACATCTCTATAGTGTCAGAGCACAAAGTCAAAAGTTATTTATCTTCCATGAATGAGTTGATCAAATTTATTTTGTGGACATCATCACCTTCTCTGGTTGTTTTCATATGTTAAACACGTTTAACTTCAGTGTCATGTTCCCAAAGGATAGTTTCATAATCCCATTCCTACAATTGATTATTGTATTTGATATGGCTGGGAATGGTCGGCCAAGGAGGACAAGAATTTGAGTGCTAACATTAATGACGAACTAAGTATCCAAAATGGATAGTAGAATTTATCGACTTGGACAAGAACATCATCCCTCTTGGTATATGAACCAAGTGATCAACAAGTTGAAGTGTGGTCCTGGTGGGTTTTAATTCACCAAGGCCAAGCTGTTAGTAGATCGAGTATGGGATCAGATTCACACATCCCCCAAATTATGCAGTGTATGTTCAATCCGATGATCCCCAATCAACGAGATGGTTGGGCTATCGGGATCTTTATATTTTTGGGTACATGTTGTTTGAGGATGACACTTACTTTCTCTGTCAGAAATATTTTTTTCTTAATGTTTTTCCGTCTCTTGGCCACACATAGATCTTTCAGGAACTTGGCATATGATGGAAATTATTTAATGGCATCCAACAGAGGGATGTTGATTTTCACTTGTTTTAGCACCTTTAAGATATCTTGAGTGTTTGATAAAGATTTTGGTGAGATCAACCTTTGTGGGAATAGAGAAACCAATGTGTACTTTTTTTCAGTTCTTTCTCATGTGTAGCGTTGCTAGGCCCATCATATCTCTTGGATTCTTCCGAGTCCTAGGCTTCTTAGCCCTTATCAGGATGTTCTTATCAATTCTTCTTTCACTTCTAAGAATGGCGATGGACTTTTCTTGCTCCACATGCTAATTCGAAGAGCTTGGGTCACTTATTTAACATTGTAGTTTTGGGTTAGGTAGAGGTTGGGGTGGAGAGTCCATTTCTTCCTAACAACAAGTTGTGACTCTATTTTTTGAATGGACGATGCAAACACTCCCAATAATATTTTAATATCCTAAAATGCTTGTACCATATTTTGATTGAACTGCTCTTGATTCTGGATAAAATTTTGAATTATATCCTCTTGGGGTTTGTTCTAATTTAATAGTGGATTGAAGATTGAGGGAACAACCCCTTGAGAATTTTTGTCTGTATTGGTCATTTGCCCATTCCTCCAAGTAGAGTTATATGTGTTTTAGATGGGAGCGTTAAACAACCTTTGATAATTGTCCACGGCATTGGATTGCTCATGTAACAACTCTTGGAACACAATTGTAAGATAATCCTGTATTCAGTTTATGTTACTAGAACAAATGCCATAAACAATTTTAACGGTCTCGTTGGGTTTGACTGTTTCTACTCTTTTCAGTTCCATGGCCTTGACCTTTCTCATAAGGGTAGCTACCCTGGCATTAACATCGTCTTCCTCCCTTAAGACGTAAATTCCTCCATTCCCTTTAGATTAAGTTGATTTGGGATTAGTAGGCTTAGATGAAGTATACCATGACTGTTTGTTTTCTGCAAACATGTTAAAATAGTCACACTCGTCATTGGGATCCTTGTTCATAAATTCTCAATTGCACATCATCTCTACGAATTGGCACATTGGCGAAGTCAGTCCATCATAATAAAAAAAAAAAACTTATGACCTGCCAAATTTCGTAGCCATAATGTGGGCAAGTATTTAAAATATTCTTGAACCTTTCCCAACATTGGAAGAAGGTTTCATACTCTTTCTGTGAAAAACTCATGATAGCCCTTCTGAGGGTATTAGTTTTATGAACCGAGAAGAACTGTTTAAGGAAATATCGGGTCATCTCATCTCATGGCTTAATTGATCTCAAGCTCAAGGAGTGAAGTCATGACTTGGATTTCTCTTTCAAAGAGAAAGGGAACAATTTTAATCTCAAGGTATCGTCCGACACATTATGGAAGTATAGGGTTGCAACAATCTCATCAAATTCCTTGAGATGTAGTTATGGACTCTCGGACTCTAGTCCATGAAACTTTAGAAGTAGTTGGATCATGTAACATCCTGAATTTTCACTGCCAAAGTTTATACTCGTGCCTGAGAAAATCGAGTGTTAATGATTGAATGAATTGAATGCTTTAAAAATCGTACCATATTTTTTTCCACTTAGATCACATCCAGTTACATTCATGAAAGTAACCATCCACGAGAATAAAATCAACTACATTTATTATTTCATCAGAGTAAAGAGTTCAACAATTTATTAAATGCCTTCTCATTGGGAGCTGATTACATTATCGAGTTCACAACAGAAGTATAAAACTAAATCATAAACTATCTTCTTATTCTTTCAGTATAATCTTCCATAAGGAGATGGTCCTCAAGGTCTTCAATCTATACGTCACCTGCATCATCTGTACGGTTGGAGAGGGTTAACGCCCTACTCCTAGTGATGGTCATCCTTTAAGATTGACAATAATTCAAGAGATTCGTAACAATTTAAAGGTTCTAATACGTCACATACTCCACTACTACAAGAGGTATCTTTATATGATTTTTCTACTTTTTACTTTAGATTTTTTCTAGCGTTTAAGGGGCATTATTCTATTGCGGCGACTTAGTTCATCACGGTGAATTCGCCCTTTCATTGCTAGGAAGGAAGGAGAAAGGGTTCAGGGAAGGATAATGGGAAGAAAGTAGTGTAAAGTAGGTGGGTTTTCAAACATGTGTCGAACGCTGCAGTGGCTCTGGTCGACCCGTCTTCACGTCTACAATTCTTCTTCCTGCAGTCTCTCTCTCTCTCTCTCTCTCTCTCTCTCTCTCCTCCTCCTCTTGCTAGATATTCTCCAGCATCGAACGAAGAGGGAATATATAGGGTGTAAGAGTTCTGGACTCTTCGTGCGCGTCTTTTGCATTATTCCTGTTGCGCAAGAACCGACCAGCGTGATCGCTGTCTACAGTCCTCTTGCTTTCAGACTACGTCATAGATTTCTCCTTCTTTTTTTTCTATAGATCAAGTCGGATCTAGATGGGTTACCATCTGGAAGACTTGTATCCTACAATGGACAATCTTTCGCATCACAGGTCATTAACTTGAACGAGGAAGATGATCCCGTTCTAATGGTGGATCATTCCCTGTTCCACATTCATTCGTGCAATTTCTTCTGGATGATTCTAATTTGTCAAGGGGTGCTTGGGGCATCTTAAAAGTGAAGGTTCAGATCACTCCCGTTGGTGGGTCCCGTGACAACACGTGGCGTCGATTTTCTTTCAAAGTTTGCGAGCTGCTCCATGTCCTAGCAGATCTTAGCGTCATGGGGTCATTCTGATCTCCTAGTGTTTTGGACTGGGATCGGATCTCTCTTAGGTGGAGATTGAGTGAATCGAATGTCATTAGATTTGCCAAGTCTGGAAGTCTCAGTGGTGAAACTTTCGCTGGCATTGTTTGCTCGGACGCTGTTACTGTGCACGCAGGAGGTTGACTTCGACTACTAGTTAATTGGGGTCCACTAATCTTTCTGGAAATCCATTTTGTCCATCCGCTTCTCAGTATTATGTTAAGAGATGGGGTTGAAGATGAGGCAGATCCATTGATCAGGTGGACCATGCGATCTTGCCCTGTCTCCACCATGATTGGGATTTAGAGGAAGAGAATAAGTCACTGTATGTGTAGAGTTTTGATGAGTTGTCTATAGGTATGATGTGGGGTCCACTGTGACGTTTGTTATGAAATCCAGCCCTTTCATTAGCTGGAGCCGGTCGTGTTGGGCCACGAGTCCAAATATGAAGTAAATCTGAGTTATGGGTGGGCCACAAGTTACAAAAACATATGAGTGAATTACCGTAAGAAGCTACTTACGTAATAGAATTCTTCGTGCGCTGGCATAAGGAAGTTACACCTTCCAGTTCGATTGTATAGAATCAGTGGGCTCCACTATGATGAATTTATGGGAAATCCACTTCACTCATCAGTCTAGTCAGGTTAGGTTGGCCCATGAGCCCAAATATGTAGTAGATCTGAGCCTTACATAAGCTTATCTTGAAATTCTCCTAATGGGCATTGAAATGAACTTAATCTCAATTAGCGGTCCACTCTTAATGATCAGGGCCCGATTTTGGAGAAAATATGTAGTCAAGACAGGAAAACAAGTGGACAAAATTTGGTGGTTGATCGATGGTGAAAAAAGGCTAAATCTGAAATCTCGTCTTTCGCGTCAAAATGAAGGAATTAACTTCCACGTTCAACGGTGTAGGATCATAGAACGGGACCCAAATTTAGTATGATATCATAGTCATGTGAGGCCAAGGTGTGGCCTAAGTTTGAGTTTCGATAGACGGCAGAAAGTCGTTAAGTCTGAAGATTTTGATTTATACAGAGTTGGTAAGCCTTAAAAGGATAACTTCGTGCCTAAGTAAAAGCCTACCAAAATGGGGTCTTCATATTTCACGCTTGGTCCATTTAATGTGAAATCCAAGTCATTCATATGACTGGAAACACCCTACCATGACTACCTACGAGCTTTTCTCACTTGATGAAGACCAAAATCAACAGTTAAGGGCTGATTTGTAAATTGGGCCACTTCTATGATGATCTAGTGGCTGAAAATCAACATGTATGATTAATTTATGATAATTAGGTTTGGTATAAATTTTCACATGAAACAGATCATGAGAACGATGTGATTTGGAATTCAAGGGTATAGGATAATGGCATTTTCGTAATTATTGTTGACCTAAGAGTTTTGTGAAGTCTAATGGTTCTACATGGTTATATGCACCTTTCTAAACAATTCTTAAAAAATAACTTTTATCTTAATCATTGCGGATAAAGAGTTATTCACCAATTCATTTGAGGGAAGGTACATATATCAAATCATATGATGAATGGTCTTGTCTTAAAATCAATAGTCAGATGGCTTGATCTATGAATGGAGACTATCCCAATAGTCAGATTTGTATTGGAGAATAGATGTAAGGTTAGTATAGTTAGATTGGTAATGTAGACATGCACATAATAAGTTAAATTTTATGGTAACACTCAAGAACTTTCAATACGCGGGTATTGAAAAGTTCGGGGTGTTATAATCTACCCCCTTAAACAAAATTTTGTCCCCGAAATTTATTTAATTGTTCTATTTGCACTCATCCGTTATGTTTAACATTTCACTATATTCCTTGTGAGGTATGTGTATATATATATATATATATATATATATATATATATATATATATATATATATATATATATGCCTAGGTGTGCTTGTAATTGGCTACATGAAAATCGGGACGCTACAATCTACCCCCCTTAAATAAAAATCTCGACCCTGAGATTTGGTAATTGGATTAAATTGCTTATGACTTACTTAAATATGGTTTCGTAAATCCATGGTCTTGATCATTCTAAATCCTCGGGGAATGAAATTTCTCATTTTACCGTAAGAGTATCCTAGGTTTCATAAAAGTAGGTCCAAATTATCTATTCCTTTTTTAACCTAAGCTTTAGTGTCATCCTTTATGTGAATATTGTAAATTCCCAAAATCGTTTTATAATGACAAATTGTCACTCCCGGAATTTTAATTTTTGATATATATGTCCAATTTATTTGAAATTTGGAGCCTAAGCCCCTAACTTATTCTTGACACTCCAAAAAGATTCGCAAGGTAAGATGCCACGGTTTGGGGGGTGTTTCACTCTTGTGAGGTGTATAAAAGTTTGTTGTCCAGCAACAATTTCTACTAAATTTTGCTACTATCGGATTTTTATGAAATTTTGCACAGACCTAATTGAGATGAAATTTTAGAGGAAGGTTGATGGATACCCAAGTGATCTACTGGAAAATTTTTAAAATTTTCTGATGTCTTCTTTCTCCAACTAGTGGAGATTTCGTAACATGTTAGAATTTTGTTGAAATAGTAGAAAGTTTTGGGGAAATTTTTGGAAATCTCTATTTCCATAAGGGAAACTTGTTATTCTTAATTGTGATCCTATTTAAGGATGTCTTTTAGTTCAGAACAAATTTAGTTGGATTTTTTTTTTTTTTTGAGATTTATTATGGGGGTGCCTAGATTCGTGATTTCTAAATTTCACGTCTAGCACGTTTGATGGGAGACCTGAATATAGGTTTCTAATTCCTTGATTTCTTAACTACTTTGGGAGAGATACTTTTAAGTATGAGTATCGAATTTATGATTTTAATCTAGTTGCATAAAGCTAATGATGGTCCATTCCCCCAGGCCCGTTAATCTCATTCTCATGCTTTGATACCAACTGTAACATCCCGAATTTTCACAACCAAAGTTTATACTCATGCCCGAGAAAACTGGGTGTTAATAATTGAATGAATTGGATGCTTTAGAAATCGCACCATATTTGATTTCTTTCACTTGGATCACATCCTGTTACATTCATGAAGGTAACCACCTATAAAAATAAAATCAACTATATTTATTATTTCATCAGAGTAAAGAGTTCAACAATTTATCAAATGCCCTCTCAATGGGAGCTTATTACATTATCGAGTTCACAGCGGAAGTATAAAATTAAATCATAAACTATCTTTTTATTCTTTCAGTATAATCTTCCACAGGGAGATGGTCCTTTAGGTTTTCAATCTGTACATCACCTGCATCATCTATACGGTTGGAGAGGGTCAACGCTCTACTCATAGTGATGATCATCCTTTAAGATTAACAATAATTCAAGATATTCGTATAAAGCAATGCAAAGGTTCTAATACATCACGTACTCCACTACTACGAGAGGTATCCATATGCGCAACTAGTATATATATATATATATATATATATATATATATATATATATATATATATATATATATATGAATGCATGCCTAGCAAAGTGTGTGCTGTTCATCATACGTAGTGATCATCATAATGTGGAATATAGTTTATAGCAAACCCAACTCGACCCGCATCCCATAACTACAGATATTCGCCGGCATGTCCAACGTTATCATGGATTTACGTGAACACCTCAAGGCCGCATAACACATGAGTCAGATGAATTATGTGACATGATTTATTCATAGAGCAATTATTCACGACATCCAATCTCAGAAGTGATGTAACACGCATTGTGAATTACTTACATCGATTCGTGCAATGCTATCTAAAAATCCATGCAAATACGCGATGACTAAGAGTGTCTCTACCCAGAGCACATTTCGTCCATGATATAATAATTCAATCATTAGTTGTGATACCTTTAACACATCACATGCATCAAAGAGAATGTAAACTGAATCATGGGGGTTTTAGAATACCAATACATATGCCCAAGCCATAAAGGTATATAGCACAAGGCTAACAAAATAAAGAGGAGAGTGTCAATGGCTAACTCAACAAAGAGGATAATGGCAATGGCCAACTCAACAAAGAGGAGAGCAGCAATTGTTAACTCATCAAAGGGGAGAGTGGCAAGGGCCAACTCAAAAATAAGGAGAGTAGCATTGGCAAACTCAATAAAGAGAAGAGTAGCAAGGGATAACTTAACAAATTGGTTTTTCTTTGATCATCCTCTACCAAGTTGTATGCCGAGAGTTATGCTTGAAGATTAAATTTGTCTTATTTTATAAGGTTTGAAGAGTCACATTTATAACTCAGTTTTATAAAATTTTAGAGTTAGCTAAGTTTGACGAATCTGAAGGGATCTTTAATATGATTTTTCTTCTTTCTACTTTAGATTTTTTTTTCTGGCATTTAAGGGGCATTATTGTATTGCAGCAACTTAGTTCGTTGCGGTGAATTCACCCTTTCGTTGCCAGGAAGGAAGGAGAGAGGGTTTGGGGAAGGAGAATGGGAAGAAAGTAGTGTAAGTGGGTTTTCAAACGTCTGTTCTACGCTTCAGCGGCTCTGGTCAACCCGCCTTCACGTCTACGATTATTCTTCTTGCAGTGTCTCTCTCTCTCTCTCTCTCTCTCTCTCTCTCTCTCTCTCCTCCTCTTGTTGGATGTTCTCCAGCGTCGAACAGAGAGGGAATATATAGGGTATAAGAGTTCTAGACTTTTCGTGCGCGCCTTTTGCATTATTTTTATTGCACGAGAAACGAGCAGCGCGATCACTGTCCACAGTCCTCTTGCTTCTAGACTTTGCTACTGATTTCTCTTTTTTTTTTTCTAGAGATCAAGTCGGATCTAGATGGGTTACCATCTAGACACCTTGGATCCTACAATGGACAGACTTTTGCATCCTAGGCCGTTAACTTAAACGAGGAAGATGATCCCGTTCTAATGGTGGATCATTCCCTGTTCCACATTCATTCATGAGATTTCTTCTAGATGACTCTGATTTGTCTAGGGATGCTTGAAGCATCTTAAAAGTGAAGGTTCAAATCACTCCTGTTGGTGGGCCTCGTGGCAACACATAGTGTCAGTTTTCTTGCGAAGTTCATGGGCTGGCTCCGTGTCCTAGCAAATCTTAGCGTCATGTTCCGATCTCTTGGTGTTTTGGACTGGGATCAGATCTATCTTAAGTGGAGATTGAACGGATTAGATGTCATTGGATTTGCCAAGTCCGAAAGTCTCATTGGTGAAACTTTCACTGGCATTGTTTGCTAGGACGTTGTTGCTGCGGGCGCAAGAGGTCGACTTCGGCGGCTGGTTAAGTGGGGTCCACTAATCTTTCTAAAAATCCATTTCATCCATCTGCTTCTCCGTATTATGTTAAGAGATGGGGTTGAAGATGAGGTGGATCCATTGATCAGGTGGACCACGCGATCTTGCCCTGTCTCCACCATGATTGGGATTTGGAGGAAGAGAATATGTCAACGTATGCGTAGAGTTTTGATGAGTTGTCTATAGGTATGATGTGGGGTCCACTGTGATGTTTGTTATGAAATCCAGCCCTTTCATTGGCTTGAGCTGGTCGTGTTGGGCCATGGGTCCAAATATGAAGTAAATCTGAGTTATGGGTGGGCCACAAGTTGCAAAAACATACGAGTGAATTACCATAAGAAGCTACTTACGTAACAAAATTCTTCGTGCGCTGGCATAAGGAAGTTGCAACTTTCGGTTCGATTATATGAAATCAGTGGGGTCCACTACGATGAATTTATGGGAAATCCACTTCACTCATTAGTCTAGTCAGGTTAGGTTGGCCCATGAGCCCAAATATGGAGCAGATCAGAGCCTTACATAAGCTTATCTTGAAATTCTCCTAGCGGGTGTTGAAACGAACTTAATCTCAATTAGCGGTCCACCCTTAATGATCAGGGCCCAATTTTGGAGGAAATATATAGTCAAGATAGGCAAACAAGTGGACAAAATTTGGTGGTTGATCGATGGTGGAAAAAGCCTAAATCTGAAATCTCGCCTTTCACATCAAAATAAAAGAATTGACTTCTGCTTTCAACGGTGTAGGATCATAGATCGGGACCCAAATTTTGTAGGATATCGTAGTCATGTGAGGCCAAGGTGTGGTCCAAGTTTGAGTTTCGATAGACAGCAAAAAGTCGTTAAATATGAAGATTTAGATTTATACAGAGTTAGTAAGCCTTAAAAGGCTGACTTCGCGCCTAATTAAAAGCCTACCAAAGTGGGGTCTTCATATTTCATGCTTGTTACATTTGATGTGAAATCCAAGTCGTTCATATGACTGGAAACACCCTACTACGACTACATATGAGCTTTTCTCACTTGATGGAGACCAAAATTAACGATTAAGGGTTGATTTGTCAATTGGGCCACTTCTATAATGATCTAATGGCTGAAAATTGACATGTATGGTTAATTTATGATAATTAGGCTTGGTATAAAATTTCATGTGAAACGGATCAGGAGAACCATGTGATTTGGAATTCAGGGGTATAAGTTAAAGGCATTTTCGTAATTATTGTTGATTTAAGAGTTTTGAAAAATCTAATGGTTTTACATTGTTATATACATTTTTATAAAAAAATTTTACAAAATAACTTTCATCCAAATCATTATGGATAAAGAGTTATTCGCTAATTCATTTGAGGGAAGGTACATATGTCAAATCACATGATGGATTGTGTTGTCTTAAAATCAACGGTCAGATGGCTTGATCTATGAATGGAGACTATTCTTGATAGTCAGATTCATGTTGGAGAATAGATGTAAGGTTAGGATAGCTTGATTGGTAATGTACACTTGTACATAATAAGTTAAATTTTATGGTAACATTGAGGAGCTCTCAATACGCGGGTACTGAAAAGTTCGGGGTGTTACAGATCACTCATGACTTGACGATTCTAAGTTACATTCTACAAAATGAAAGAAATAATGTTAGTATCTAAATGTAGCGAAAAACTATCCAAAATCCTAAACTAATTATAATAATAATGTATTTCAAAAAAGGGCAATCAAAGTCCCCGACAATGGTGCCAAAAGCTTATTCGAGATAACCCTAAGCGCAGGACTATGATGTAGCAATAACTCGGTGAGACCAAGGTCGTATCCAAAGGTACTTACAATTGTGCGATTTCTGGAATACTTTAAAATTAGAATTAGAACTAAACTAACTAATAGAATCTGGTTTAAGAAGTAATCATGAAAGAAGTTAGAAAATACTAAAGCACCAAGGATCCACTTATAGCTATATTTTAATGTTAATTCACTTGATTTAATTAGATTACTCAATTGGAATCGAACTCCTATCCTATCCATCCAGATAATAGAGTGGTTAAACTATCATTCATGTATCAAAATATATTTGAACTTCAATTGAATTAGTTCCCACATCACGCACCAAAGTATTTATCACAGAGAATTCGAAGCATCTATCGTGCCCATAGTTTATGATAGATCAATGGATTTTATAGATGAATCCCTTACAAAAGAGAAAAGAAACTATTCTTAGCCTTCCTAAGCATCCAATATGCCCGAAGTCAACAATAGATCAAAGTAAATTAGAAATAAATCTTCATTCAAACCAAATATCGATTAATTGTTCAACAATCAAATCAAATACTTGAATTAAAGTAAACCAAGCATTAATAATGTAATGCCCCGAGTTTTTGGAACCCGAGTATATGACTCGTTCTCCAAAAAAACCGAGTGTTAACCTTTAAAGATCGTCAAATCTAGATATATATTTTCTTTTCTTTTCTTTTTCTTTCAAAGTTAGAAGTTTAGCGAAAGATGGACAAATCAAATAAATATCGATTAATTGTTCAACAATCAAATCGAATACATGAATTAAAGTAAACCAAGCATTAATAATGTAACGCCCCGAGTTTTTGGAACCCGAGTATATGACTCGTTCTCCAAAAAACTGAGTGTTAACCTTTAAAGATCGTCAAATCTAGATATATATTTTCTTTTCTTTTCTTTTTCTTTCAAAGTTAGAAGTTTAACGAAAGATGGACAAATCAAACATAAAGGAAGATTTTCATTACATTCAGAATATACGAGCGACTGCCCATAATGACTTATATAAACCAATGTCTTTATAATAACAAATACAAAAATTACATAATTTACTCAAGAGAAATAATAAAAATGCATATAAACTTGAGCCGCAAGATCGAGCATCTTCTCCTGGCAAATACAACCATACATCCTTGATAATTGTACCCTACCCTTTTAAGCCACTTGTGTTATCTGTACGATTACATATTTGATGGATGAGTGGCCAACTCAGTGTGATTTTCTCTCAAGATTAAATATCGCCGCCTTAGACAACTATAGCATAAAAAGCAACAAGGCATACAAAACATAATAAGATGCAGTCTTATTATATGCATAGATGCGTGAATGCATCATCGACCTGGGGATGCTCATCCAGTCGGCAGTTAGGCTCGTCACCCATGCAAAGGTTGGCCATCAGCGAAGCACATCACGTGCATACATCACATACTGCATAATAACCAACCATCGTACATCACGTACGTAGATCGATAGTCGGTGGTCTGGCAGCTAGCAAAACGATACGCCAATAACTTAGAGGGCACGTGCTATAGCATCCAGAAATATCCACTCATCATCGTCAATATGCCATATATGCATGATTAGCCAGGCCATTATTAGTCCAATTACAATCGGCCGACTTAATAAAGATCAAGGTCACTACGGGGGGCTAGTCACCCAGTGTAGGCCGACGGCTCGAGCATAGTGTCCCATTTTACAATCCTCGGCCCATAAGTCTACCGCCTTAGGGTGTTAATAGAATCCATCAGCATGTGGCCAATCAACTCTCAATGTATGGGAAGCTACCATCGTATGTTGAGTGGGATTGCATATCAAAGATACTAAATGTAACGATTAAAATGAATCGGTATGTATGCCTTAAATACGATTAAGCAATGATGATAAAAATGTCAAATGGTTCATCTCATGGTCAGGTAGGTGGAATCACCCCATAGATGGTAAATCTCATGAATTAAATTGTCACTAACATAACCTCCATGTTGAAGGTCTATTCTTAAGCACAACCAATCTTATAACACCCTAAGTACGGACTCTTCTTCATAGATAGAGGTTTTCCCCTATTTGTCTATAGAGATTTCAATTCTATATGTGTCTTGTAAAAAGTCCAATAAAATATTCAAATGACATAGAGATCACGTATCGAACTAGGAATCCATCCTAATAAAGTAAAACTTAAGTACGAATGTAAATACAATTCAAGAACTATTAAACGAATTTAGCATATGCATTTGATATTCATGCTCAATTCTCAAACACATCTAAGTAAGCTAATCATGTAATTAATCAAGCTCTAAGGCATCATTCATAATCAACATAAAAGCTATCATTGATCTAATTTAGAGATGGAAAGCCCATGGGGAGAAGTCATCACCTTACTAGTGGAGTTTCCTGATTATGGAAGGGATCCCAACCCTTTGGTATCTAGCCTTTGCCTTATAGATGTTTCTAAGCTCGTCCTAGCCTGGCAGGGTGAGTTTCATTCTCATGAGTTTAGAAAAAGGCAAGACCCACTATCATGTGTCTAAGATGCATGTTAACATATATATACACACACACACACACACACACACACACACACACACACGTGTGTTATAAACCAAGGAATAGAGTTTATTAGCCTTAAGCCTCAATCAGTTCCCTATGAAAGGCTATTACAAACTTGTAAGTCTAGTATTTTATGGAGGGTTGAAGCCTGCCATATTCTTGTTGCAGCACTAAGGGAAGTTTCATCCAAGCTGGCTCGGATTGACACTGCCTGGATCATAGGCCCATTGGGCCTGCATTGCTGCCCCATAGGTCGCCCGAGTTGGGCTGCCCGGGCCCAATAGCGGTGACATCAGTACAACCCAAATTCGACTGGGCTGGGCTGTCTTAGCCCAACAGCACACACCCACATGCATCATAGTAGGCTTGGCTTGTCTTGACCTAGTGTTAGTCATCCTCACAAGATCTAAAAGAAGGTTGGTTGGGCTGACTTGTTTCGGCCCAGCAACAGTAACATGTGCACAGGAAAACTAGGCTCGACCGACTCGTTTCTGGCCCAGCCACAACCTCATTTACACAGCCCAAGAGGTGGGCCATTTGTGTTTGTTGACGGGCTCAAATCCAGGCCCATATATGGGACGGATTGAACCCATTCCCTTCTCCAAGGTGGGGCCCAGGATAAGGTTGGGCTGAGTTCAGCTCGGGCTTGGTCCGGCACCTGCTACCAACTAAGTTTGGCTCAGTCTTGGCTCGGCGTCCGCTGCCACAACCAGGAGGGTTGATTGGCCCTAGTTAAGCTGGTTTTACTTGCCTCCACAAGACGATGAACTCATCTAGCTAACGGAGGTGGCTTGCTAGGTATTACTTGAACTTCAACGCTAGCTGAGTCGACCTAGTGACTCATATGGTTGCTACAACGATTCAGGATCGGTTGACGACACTGACGGCTGCACCTGCAACAACAGCAACAACGACAACTCCACTGCTCCCTCTCTCTCTCTCTTGTTTCTTCTTGCCACCTGTTACAGGTCCAACCAACCGTAGGACGACGAGATTCAACCCAAGACTCGAAATAACTTGGCAGCCAGCACCCTAGCAGCAAGTTGACTTCAACAGCAGCCCATGAGTCGGTGACTCAGTTTGGTTGAATCGAAGCCGCACACTCACTTCTCTCTAGTCTCCTACTCTTCTCTATCTCTTTTGTAACAACCAGTAGCTCCTGGATCCAACCTGAGCTCGAGTTGCGCTTGACTTAGTGACCCCACGCACTCAATCGTGCTCGGTTCAAAGCCCGATTCCAACACTTTCTATACTTCTCTCTTTCTACTCTTGGTGCAAATCCCGAGGAAATGGAGCCATTTTTATAGGCGTATGGTCACCCTATGTCATGCCCCAAACTCAAAAACTAGGCTCACAAAATTTTCAATCGTCGAATTCAGTGCCGACAGCCTCCATAGTACCCCATTCTCGGCACCTAGTGTCCATATGCCAGATTCCAATTCTGGGATCCTACAAGGAGGATTTTCCAATGTACATTTAACTCGTATTAAGCATAACCACTAGTATACCCAAATCATAAAGGCAACATTATCATCACATATCCACTAATATAAACTTTGAATACAATGCTGAAAGGGAAAATACATATGTTAAAATAAAATCTAAGCTTCAGAAGACAGCTACATGCTCCAAGCTCCACGCTGCTGTAACCTAACATTACCTGCACGTATCTATCATGCATAAGCTTATAGAAAGCTTAGAGGGTGGTGTAAGTGTGTGCACAAGGTAAGTGTCAAGTATTCAATACAATGCCATAATCATACAATATCAAAAATGCTGGTAAGATCATGAATCATATTATATCAGAGTGAGCGGAAATACTGACAAGTCCATAAGTTAATTAATATTAGATTATGCAATACAGATCAGCTATGCAAATGAGTAGTCAAAAGAGCCAAATATTAGATGTCAAGGATGTAATGTAATATGCAATTCCTGATGAGTTCACGAATACCATTAGCCGTATTTAGACCATATAAATGCAGAAATACAGTAACCCAAAATGTCATATGCCGGGGATGTAATGAAGTGTGCGGTACGAATGGAATGACCATGCTGGAGTGTGAAGTCGGGATGATAGTACGTAGTATCGCAGGCTACGAGGTCCATCACAAGGACTTCTATCCAAACCAGTACCATACCTAAATTTGGATAGTCAGACTCAATGTGGTAAACTCGTGATCTTAGGTTAGTCGCGCGCCCCAATTGAAATCCTGGCCATTGCGAAGGTACACGTAACAAATAGATGTACACCACAAGCCCGAGTGGATAGTCAATGAATAAATGAATGCGTATACAACTCCTGCTCAATAAGTCCACATATCAGTACGGTTCATCTCTGGGATCATCACCGGGGTCTAGTACACTCTGAAATAGCAATGAAGACCGCTTTAGTTGAAGTAGGAATATGCAGATATGTCTTAGAGGGGGTGAATAGGACTTTTAAAGTTTTATGGTTTCTTTAAAATCCTATTATACTAATCCTAACAACAAGCTCATATTAGGATTACTCAAAAATAACTCTATTGGCTTCCAATCACAAACTATTTAAAAAGTGAACAGTATGCAAACTAGTTTATGATGGATATGATTGTGTTTGTGTGTGAGGTGTGATCTCAGATATTCAGATATGAAAACATTAAAGTAAATCACATAATCAGAAAGATAGCAATCTCAAACACAGTCATTTTTATAGTGGTTCGACGATTAGTCTACTTCACTCCCGGCAGATGCACTTAACCCTTGAGTGTGCCGGATTTCACTAAGGAGGTTTCACAGCGATTCACCTCAAACCTAAGGTTTTAAATCAGGTTCACCTTCAACCTTTATAACCTACACTGAGGCTGACTGTTTATGCTCTCACGAGCAAGGGTCAACACAACGCACCCACTTTTAGGCACACTAGCCAAGGATCTTCCGTAAGATCCTACCGGAGGTTTTACGCAGTTTACCTCAAACTCGAGGTTTCACACGGTTCACCTCAAACCTAAGGTTTTGATTGGTTCACCTTCAACTAGATATTTATGTTCTCTATAGAGAAAGGGTCCAAACGACGCACCCACCACGTACACTCTCGCCGGAGGCCTCCTATGAGGCCTTGAAGGGGTGAGAAACACCTAAGACCCAATCTTAAAAAGGAATGATCACAAGTGTCCTCTGAACTCTAGATACTTACAGATAAGTGGATGAGTCCCATTAAACACGTTGACGAAGATCTCCTCCTTTGTTGAAGAAGAATCTTCGGTCTCCTTCATCCGTAACTCAAAAGATGTACCAACGCATGACAATGGGTTGGGTCAAGGTTATGATGAAATCCTACTCTCGAAAGATTTTCCTATAAGGAAGATATAGTGATTTCAATCATCTATGCATTCAAGGCATCCCAGCTTAATGATTTGTCATTAAGGTAGTAGCTGGAGGATCCTTAAATGCGGAAGTTCATTCCCCAATCCAGTCTATTGAATATTAATGAAGGTGGATTGGAGGATGAACTCCCATGAGAGAAAGGGCTTTGGGTATAAGATCTAAGGTTAAACACACAAAAGCTCTCTCTGCTTTCTCTCACAGCAACAATAGACAAGTCCTCTTTATATAAGCAAAAGGTTCCAACGGATATAAAATGGTCACATTTATGATAGAGTTTGATATCATCGAGCAGGTTCGATATCATCGAGCGTATACTCTCGATAGCATCGATGGTCCGCTCGATGACTCGAACTCAATGTCATACGCTTTTGAAACCTTTTGCCAGCTGGTTGATGAATCGAAACGATCGTCGATGTCATTGGATCTCGAACTCCGATTCCATCGATGAGAGATTCGATCCATCGACACTTGAAAAATGAGTGAGACTTGCCTTGAGATATTTCAGGTTTTCATGAGTGATCGAGGGACCTTCGAGATCATTGGAATTTGGATATCGATGATATCAATAGCAGTGTCGACGCATCAATAAATCAAAAGGATTTTCCACAAAGCTTACTGGACAGTTTATGTCCATGTTCGATGTAATCGATACGGCATCGATATCATTGATATTTGAATATCGATTCAATCAAGTGACCCCCGATCATAGATAAAACACCTTGAAATATGTTGCTGGAGAACTTGGCGCCCAAGACTGATATCATCGAGTGCCTACCGATATCATCGAGGTTTGAACTTCGATGGTATTGAGGAGACTTCGAGATATTGAAGTATATATGATATTATTTAAGAAAAACAGGGGCGCCAGAATTCTGCATGTCGATACTATTGAGTCACTTCCGATAGACTCAAAATTTGAATATCGATGATATCGATAGGTGTATCGATACATCGATAATTCCGTCCAGATATGTATAAGGTTGCTAGACATATTTGGTCCTCTTTCAAATGGTTACGATGGAGCATCAAGGACTCACCAGAGCAGGTCGATCATATCAAGATGTGTATCGATAAAATCGATAGGGCAAGAAAACTTAGAGAATTTTCTTATTTTGAAAACGTTTTCTTACCCTAAAAATCCTATGATATTCTAACATTTTTAAGGATTTTAGTATACCTGGTGATTTGGGACAAGGGAAGTGAGGCTCAAATTTACCTGTGGTAAGCTTGCACACATCTAGTTGAGGTAGATGCTTTGAAATGGTCTTCCTATCAGGCTTTGTAGTCTAACTGACTCAACACTCGTGCTAATTGACAAACCAGGGCACTTTCAATCTCCCCCTTTGTCAATTACGTGACAAAATCCCAAAACACCCTAGAGTACCGGACAAACACATCCTAAATTGTGTGTACATGCATTTTACACAATTTTATAAGTTCTATTTAACCTATGTACACAGCCCAGTATCTGCTCCCCCTAACTGTAAACTCACCCTCGCTTGATGCAATTGCTCCCCCTAACACCTGCAACATCATCCAAGCAGATATACAATTTTCCGTACGGGGTGTTTGGACTATTCTCCCCCTTTTTGTCAATCATTGACAAAGATATAGCAGTTGATATTGACTGAAGTTTAGATCACTGTGGGAGAGCCAGACAGATATAGATGCATAAAGATTAAACCATTTTAAGCATACATCATTTTCAGATAGTATGGATGCATATCAGATTAGATAAAGCAGTGATATAGCAGATAAACTATTCATTAAAAGCATCACATGCATTCTATACCAGAAACTAGATAAGCCAGGGGATTGTAAAACATAAGGATGGCAGTAAAAAATATGAATTATACTCAGCCATAACCAAAATTATCCAAAAACATATCTATACTGCCCAAGATTGGCAGTAACTTTACAGTTATCCCAACGAAAATGACCAAGCCCATGCACGGGTACCCAAAAAAATGTAGTGATAGAAATTGCATATTCAGCTCCTACCGACTCCGAGAATCACCATGTGTGAGCAAATCTACCACTTGCTGATTTGTTTGCTGGAGAGCATCGACTTTTTCTTCAATCACGGTGAGACATCTTTCAAAGTTGTAAAGATGCTCTTCCATACTCGTCATACCATTCAGCAGGTGACGTTCGAGGTAATGAGTTTGGCGGTTTGTGATAGACTCCGGACTTAGTAGTGACATTTGATTGGATCCCCGTGGACATGATGGATGAGCATATGGAGCAGCAGACTGCAGAGGAGCACTAATCTCGGGTAGAGCTTGAAGCAAGACACAACTGTTGAGCCACCTGAGCCACATCACTATCAAACCATGTCTCCGGATAGACTATATCAGATGTGGCAGAAATACCAACATGATGAACTAGTTTACAGATGAGTACAGGAAAAGCTAGTGTATCCTGATGGCCGCCTTGAATGATATGAATTAGCTGCTTAAAAAGAAGCGTTCGGAGGCACACCTGAACTTCTTGATACACATCATATTGCACATTCAGCACAAAGGGAGAAAGATGATTACCATTCACATCACAAGGATAGACATTGGACCCAAAAATGCTATGGAGGATTTTGAAAGTGGGTCCAAGATGATTAATATGAAGGGAATTATCATCGTTCTGAGGAATAGTAGTTCCTTGACATAGTGTACGAGTTACCTCTCTCCAGACACCTAGACCATTTAGATTCTGACTGGTAACTGGAATGCGAGTGACCTTGGGATCTAGAAGATTACTCAAAGTGATGGGAGTGATGTGCTTGGAGTAATACAAGAATTCAATTTGAATGTATGGTGGATCGTCACGAATAACATGACATTTACTGAGGAAGTCATGGATCACCCCTATTTGATAAGTACCACCAAGATGTAAAATATTTTGCCATCTTATTACTTCTAGAAGGAGGTCCACTCCAAAAGGCTTAATGGCACTGTTAAGAACCAGACGTTTAACAACAGTGGTAGGATGTCTTACCATTTAAATGAGTTGATGTATGCTGGGTTGCTTAGCTTTTCCTTTTAAAGATTGAGAAGGAGACTTACCTTTCCCTTTGTTCATGATTTTTCAATGTAAGAGACAAGTAAAGGTAGCTTTGGGAAGGAGGACAAAATTTTTCTTTTAAAGAACCTGAAAATACCCGACCAAAAGCGAGATAGACTCGGGAATGGAAGGATAATACCAGTTTACGAGGAGCTTCTGGGACCCATGATGGACTTCCAGCAGGGATTCGAGTGGAAAAATATATATATAAAGCTTTTTCCAAAAAAATAGAAATTCTCTCGCTCGACCACCTTTTATCAGCCGGCAGTCTTCGATTCTATCGAACTTTCTTTCGATTGTATCGACGATCCTCATTGGATGTTATCGACAATTGTTTCGATGATAGTTTAGATCATATGACTTTCCACATTCTGAAGGGATGTCGATGATATCGATAGTTGATCGATTTGATTGAAAATGCACATGACTTATCGATAGTCATATCGAAGATGAGTATTTTTCATTAGCCCAAATATCGACAAACATATATGTATAGTATGGATCATCTTTGAATCTGACATATACACAGCAAAATTTTGTACAAGATTTGTACAAGTCAAAACTATAAACATCAAGATGTTTATGTACAAAAAATTGAGGTGAGGAACCTCAAATATATCATTTAGAGCTCAGCATAAATTGCATCATTTTACCAAACATCCGGATCTAGATGCATGATCTGGACTTGTTTTTTTCTCTGCTCAGTACTTTTAGACATCACTCCTTTCTATGTCTTTGATAATGTAGCAGTGGTTGCTTGCGCGATGACCTTTCATTACTGATTTTTCTGATTGGTTTAGGATTTCACATTCTTGTTTGTTGAATTTGACCATATGCCCATTATCACAGATTTGAGATATGCTTAGGAGATTATGTGTCAGAGCTTTTATGCAGAAAGCATTCTCATTTTCAAGCAACTTAATTCCTTTTATGATTCCCAGTCCAATTACTTTAGCAGTGGTTCCATCTCCATAGGTGACTATCACATTATAAAGATTCTTTTAGTTTGAATGTAACATGTCTCGAGCAACCACTATCTAGGTACCACTTAGCGTCATTGCCTGTTAAGTGATTTGAGTGAGTAGGTAGACAATTTTTCTTTTCTTTAATTATCCACCTTGTGACAGGGTTCTTACTTGTAATAGATTTAATTTTCTTATTTGATTCAACTACTTGATTAGTTTCTGTGTTGCTACTGAAGGTATCAGGTTTTTCAAATATTTGTGTTTCATACCCAGTTTTAGCTCTAACTTTCTCATACCCTAAGCTATTTTTGTTATTTCTAGATTTTCCCGTACCTAAAAGATTTTCTAACTTCTCACCACTCTAGGAAAACTTACAGTTTAGCTTGGCAATTTTTTTGGACTTTTTTAGATCAAACAGAAGTGTATGATTTTCATTTTGAAGGAGCCTATTTTTGTCTTTTAATTGCTCCACCTGTTTGTTTAGTTTTTCAAACTCGGATTTAAGAAAGGAGTTAATTCTCTCAAGTCTATCATTGTCAGAGTGATATTGCTGTAAATCATTGATTAGATGTGTATTAATTTCTAGAGTTTTATCCAAATCTTTTTGCAGTAATTCCATTTTTTACTCAGATACTCCAAGTCTTTTAACCACTTTGATGCTATAGATATACAGTTGATTGTAGGCATCTTGTAGTTTATCCTATTTTTCTTCTTCTTCTTCTCTGGTTTCCTCATTGTCAGATAGAAATGATTCAGTGGCTTGCCGCTCTTCCTTGTTTTCAGATTTCGTTGGAATTATTGGAGCAGTGAAGACCATGAGAATTTTCAATGATTTCTGATCTTCATCGCTTTCTGAGTCACTTGGTTCTAAATTTGACTCTTTAGTATCATCCCACGTGGCAGCCATTGCCTTGCCCTTAGTTTTTCTGTTTGGCCATTTGGTTGACAGGGCATAACATTGTGGTTTCTTGGTCCTTCTTCCAAATTTGCCTGTGGAAGTTTTGTTGTTCACCTTTCTTCCTCTGGAAGGCCGGTCACGATTTTTCTAAAAGAACTTCCTGAATCGTTGTGCCAACAAAGCCACTTCTTCATCTTCATCTTCCTTTTCGCTCTCACTATCCTTATGTATTATTTTCTTAGAAGTTTTTAGGACAGTTGTTTTGGATTTTTGGGTTTGTTTGAAGGGTAGTTCAAAAGTTTGTAGGGAACCTACCAGTTCTTCTACTTTCATTTCATCAATATTCCTACACTCTTCAATAGTTGTAACCTTGGGATTAAACCGCTCCGACAATGATCTAAGTATTTTCCTACAGATTTTAGGAACCGGAACTTTTTCTCCCAATCCACCCATAGAGTTGCAAATGATATTTAATTTTGTGAAAAACTTCATAAAGGTCTCATGCTCTTCCATTCTGAGACTTTCGAACTGTGAAGTCAGAAGTTGTAGTTTGGACCTCTTCACAGTGCTTGTGCCTTCATGGGTTATTTCCAATAGATCTCATGCTTCCTTGGATGTCCCACACATACTTATCTGATAGAATATATCCTGGGACACAGCACAGTAGATGGCGTTCATAGCTTTTGCTTCAACAGTATGTTTTTCTTTATGGAACGCTGTCCACTTTTCTTTGGATTTGGGTTTTGTGATAGTTGTGCCACTATCAAGTACAATTTGTTCAATTAGTGGCACGTATCCACTTTCAACTATATTCCAAACATCATGGTCCAAAGATCTCAGAAAGTAATGCATCCTAGCCTTCCAGTATGCATAATTTGAGCCATCAAATACTAGAGGCCTAGTGACCGATGAGCCCTCTATTTTGGCTATATCCCCAACTTCAGTCAAGATCACTCTCTAGGCGATGAAGCCCTTAAAGCACTACCAAAAAAAGGGGCAAAGGATTCAGACCACATTAGTAATTTGCTACGGATATAAACCTTAGCTAGGTTTGCTATGGTTTTAATCTGTAGCTAAAAAGTCAATACACCATTAATATTTAATAGTGTTGTAAGGTGCTCTATGAGGCCTAAAAGAAACTATATGTTCTATCTAAGTCGTCTATATATTTTTAAATATTACTTTAGTGGATGAGAAAAAACATTAGCTAGATTGAACATTCATGTGGACCACATGGTAGGAAACATTGATATTAAATTACAATTGCTTCTTATGGTGTGGTCCACTTGGATCTTCAAAATGCCTGAAAGTTGGTGTAATAAGCTAAAATAATTTATTAAAATTATGGATCGGAATGGATTGAGGAAATACATCATGATGGGCCCCACAGAACCCCTGATCGGACCGTCTACGTCCGTCCGTCCGTCAAAAACCCTCAAATTTGGGGGAACGGATTGGCTACTCCCCCTGACACCAGCCATTACCTAGTGGTCGGTTCTCTGTGGGGCCCGCCATGATGTATGTGTGTCATCCATGCCGTTCATATATTTTTATATATCATTTTATGATATGACAAAACAAATGAAGTATATCTCTATCTCAAGTGGACCACATTATAGAAAAAAGTTTTGAATGAATTTTGACCATTAAAAATGTTTTGGTAGCCATAAAAGTTTTGGATCAAGCTGATATTTATTTTTTCCCTTCATTTGGGTCTTCATGACCAAATCAACAGATTGGATGTCAAATAAACAGTACAGTGGGCCTTAGGAGGATTTTAATTGTGAACATCCATTCATTATTTTTGTCATGTGGTGTGGCCCACCTAAGATTTATATCCCTATAATTTTTTGTATCGAGCCCTAAAATGATCTGTAAAAATGGATGAACAGAATGGATGAAACACATACATCATGGTGGGGCCCACAGAGCACCGACCACCAGCCAAGAGAGCTAGCATCAGGGGGAGTAGCCAATCCGTTCCCCAAATTTGGGCGCGGGCTCAAAACAGAGTCGTGCCCAAACACGTATTTCGCATGCTCTCTCTCTCTCTCTCTCTCTCTCTCTCTCCATTCCCTGATTTTTCCCTGATCGGCTTCCCTGATCCTGGGCGAGGGTATCAGAGCATTCCCTAAGCTCTGATACTACACGGGTATCAGAGCATTCCCTAAGCTCATCTTTCCCTGATCCTCCCTCTCCCTTCCGATCTCTACTCCATCTCTCTCATTCTCCTCCCTCTATCTCCAATGCATCAGCCATGAACGCCCTCTTCTCTCTTTCCCTCCATTGCAGCAGCTGTGAATCTCCTGCCCGAAGAAACACATGTCGTGAAGCTCCTCTCCATAGGTTTGATATCTTCTTCTATTTGTATCTCTTTTCCTTTCTTTCAAATTTGAAATGGCATGCTATTTGTTTGTTGAAATGGCATGCTATCTGTTTGTTGAAATGACATTGTATCTATTTCACTGTTTGATGAAATGACATGTTATCTATTTGTTGAAATGACATTGTATCTATTTCATTGTTTGATGAAATGGCATGCTATCTGTTTGTTGAAATGACATCCATGCCAGGAGATATTGAACAGGTTATATATATATATATGTATATATATATATTTTTTAATGCAATGTTCCCATCCCATTTAATTTGTAAGCCTTAATTGAGACTTTGAACTGAAGACTTTGGCATTTACAGCAGCAAAGTTAGTTTGTCGGTTCATCAGAGACAAATCTTGTTTGAGTTACTAAACCCAAGGTACCATACAAATTTTCTATGTAATCTTTCTGCCGTTTCCTTTTCTAACTCAAATGTATTTCAAGAACACTGTATTGAACACATGTTCTTACAACAATAACAAAGCAAATTAGAACTCTTTGAAACAAATCACAGAGCCATGCTGACCAAATAATTAGGAGATTTTGAGATATTCATCTCCTCTATGCCATATTTCTTGGCTCAAATATATGCGACTAAAAGATGTGGGTAATAAAAGTAAGAATAATATAGGACTTACTCTCAAAGTGGTGAAGGATAGCACCACTGTTCTCACCACATCCTGCTCTGCAGACAGCCCACACAGAAACAATCTGTAGATCATGTTGTTCATTACTCTCAGTGGCAACCCTGCAACAGAAAGACTATAAGCATTAAATCTAATCCAGTGGTGTGGAGCTCCTTGTCTCAACCAATAAATACCACATAGATTAACATCTAAAAAGATGGTGGTTGTGGTGATGACAACAATGATGTGACAATATCCTGCACTCCTGAAACAGTTATAGAGGCTAGTAGTTTAGCTGATTCCATGCACATCTTGAAGCAGGTATGTGAACCCACCAAACATTTAGCAAGAACCATGAATCAATTTGGTCCAACTGTGTTAAATGAGTGCCCAAAAACTTGGTCCACTTGTCAGGTGCACCACCCATATGTACCAAATGCAAACTGCTAGCAATTTTCTTCAACCGACTAGATAAATGTGTAGCTCGCACTTGATGAATTCACCAGCCTAATTTTGGGCCGTAGCCTTTGGATCCCAAACTGCCAGTTTAGCACACATGGCTGCAAGCAGAGGTGTGTGTCAACAGGCATCCATGAGCTTAGAAATGTTCTTGTCCAAGGAGATTCGGTAAGTGGAACAGAATCCAAATAGTCCAACAATCCCAAACTGATGTAAGTTTTCAGCTGTTTTTTGTTACATATGATCTTTTATGTGATCCTTGTTAAGTAAATGGTGGTAATTTGTAGTGATTGGGACTTGTTATTATTATACCATCTATTTCTTCTTTGAAGATAATGATTTTAATGGTTTTGTTGCTCAATTTGGTTTTCTACTTATGAACTCATTTAATCAGTTTCTTCCATGTAGATTGAAATGCCAATGCCTTCACAGTTGTTGCATCAATATTCAAAATTCAACATGCCTTCTCTTGCAGTTTTTGGACCAATCCTTATTTGTATATGTATGTTTAGCTATTTGATTTCTTGCTCAACAAATTCATCAATGAGAATAGGCCAAGCACCTTTGGTGATGTAATGTGTACACGGGAGATTTTGGAGTCATGGCCCATGTGGAGAAAATCCCGACACTTGAGCATGGCTTTGGTGATGTAATGTTTACACGGGAGATTTTTGCAGTCTTTGCTATCAACACATTTGCTAGGATATTAGTAATTAACAGCCTATTCAACAAGGTGACAGCCAAAATGTATGTTAGGGATTTACTATCTTTGAAAGTTTTGGTTAGGAGGTTTTTGGAGTCATGCATATTGAAGAACATTATAATTTTCCTAAAGATGTTAGCAAAAATTGTGGACATTAAGGATTTCTTTTAATTAGCTCTAGAGAAGAAAGAGGTATAATATGATGCTCAACCAGGTAGGTGGCACCCACCTTTAAGTAACCTAAGTTGTTCATCTGGTGCGACCAATCATGGGATTGGCCATGCCTTAAGAAGTCCCCTTTCAGATGATCCTAGCCATCTGATGAAAATGGAGAACTATGATTTTTGGTCTATATTTAGCAAGGGCCACATCAGACGGTTACGATCATCTAAAGGGAAAGATTTTTTGTGTATCTCCCACTCACCATGAATGATTCGAATTGCTTGAAGGTGAGTATTGCTCATGCAATTTGATGTGCCAAACAAAACCTTGAATTTGATTGAGCATTGTATATTTCGTTGACCAAGGTGTACTTGTATTATGCATCTCTGCTGAACACCATGATATTTTCTGTAGTTCCTACACAATTTCATCATTATTATTGTTATTGTTATTATTATTATTATTTTGAAGAACGTAGTATGTACACCTTTTGTTGGAGGCAACTCATGGAAGGCAACTGCTTTTCAGGTGAAGGCAAGCATTGTTTTGATTGAGACTGCAGAAGTTTAGAAAGGAATTGTAGAGCTTGTGTCAAGACATGTAATTACGAAGCTTGTTATGAAAGCAGCACCAGACAAGTAAGTATTTTTCCTTGGACAATATCAACCTGAATATGATTTTACTCTAAAGGACTTTCCACTCATATGGATTTGGCAAGTGAATCACCTGATGTAACCTGTTGACTTTTGGGATATAACTCAAATGCATGAAGCTGTTAAATAAAAAAGAGAATAACTAAATTATGTTCCTACTTTTGTGGGTATAGACACCAAACAATAATAGTTATTTCACAAATACTCAGAACCAGCACTGTCCTTCTTTACATCATTTATAGAACTTCAAGATAACTGTACGTGTCTATGCACACGGGCAGAACTTTGTTTAAATGTTCACATTTAATATCAGCATCTTTAACAAAAATTATCAATGGCTAGCAATTCAAAGAGAAAAAATGAATATACAAATAACTGTATAAATGAATCCTGTAGTTTGATTCCTTAGGAGCATGTGTAAAGTCACAAACATGAATATGGGGTGTAAATCTACCATGGAGAAATGCCATGGCTATTCACACAGAGAGATGGAAGAGGTGAATAGCAGGATACGTGCTCATGTGGTACATTTGTGTGACAATCATTAGGCAGGGCCAATGGTTACCATGCTTTGGGTCATAAACCAAGCCAATCCAGTCATCAGGTGGTCATACTTGCTTAAGGAAAATGAATGGCTAAGAAAGAAACCACCAACCACCTATATTCAGCATACATGTAGGGATATCTTGCACACATGTTCCACTTTGGTATGTGTGTTGCAATTCACATCTTCATTCTCTCCTCTCATGAACGATTTTAGCATTTCTCCATATACACTAAAAGAAACATGTAATTGTCTAAGTCTTTTATCCACAAAATGTATCGAGAGAGTTTTCTAAGGCAAGTTACCCAAAAGAGTGTCAAGAGACCCGTTCACAAGTCACTTGCTGTGCATAGTAAGGATCTTAGACAAGCGGAACAACATTTATACAACCATCATTCTCTGGATTATTTGTAACTTGAGCATATTTCCATGTATCCATCAGTGAAATTGAAATTTAGTTCCCAAGGATTGGGACTTGAGGATTGGAGCATATTTCCATGCATCCTAAACCTATAACCTAAACCTATACCTAAACCTATACCCAAAATCTTACATAGATTAAACAATCCATGATTGGGACTTGAGGAAAAGTTGAGGTGTATTGTTGTCTCCAGTGAAGTCATTAATTTTGTTTGAGGTAAATTTGTGTTTGGATTCTTGTTTGTTGTAGTTTGATGCAAGATAAGTGTTTATTACCTAGGAGTTTCTAAGGATATTCCAGTGTCTTCTCAGCCATGGACTTCAAGCATGTTGTTATTGTTGGGCATTAGTGATCTCTTTTAGCCATGTAGTGGTGTCATGGTTATAATTGAAGTAGTTGTATAGCCTTCTTGACCTTAGGTAGTAAGGATCCTTGGAGTCTTTCTCCCCAATGTTGATCATTCTTAATTCTTTCCATTAAGTCATGCATGATATGCTTGATACAAACCCATGAACATGCCATGTTAGAGGTCGCCCCACATGTGTCAAAATGGCATTTATGTCCAACATATGAGCGGTGAACCACATAGCACCGGTGAGTAGGCAATCCAGGTCCCACGTGATATGCCCATGAAAAGTTAAAGCTATTCAAAGACTAAACTCCAGTGATAGTCATAGATGCATGTGTTTAGAATTAGATCCGTGAATGGATGAAAAATAATAATAATAATAATTTTTTTTGTAAGGTGCAGGTTCAAAATGAGGATCTAAGTTTTCCGGCTATAACAGATAGGGAGTGGATGACACTAAGTTTTCCGAACCCTCGTTTTATTTCTGGAATCAAAAGCTTTGTGAAGTTTGCACAAGAACACCTTCCTGGTAGAGAAACTGTTCTTTGTCCATGCGCCACTTGCAGATGTTTACGATTACTGGTTTCTTATGATGATTTGGAAATACATCTAATGAAAAATGGATTCAACTCAAGCTATAGGGTTTGGGACAAGCATGGTGAGCATGTATCAGTTAAGCGTACTGAATATGCATCAAGTTCCCAACAATACCACAATCTCCTAAACTTAAATGAGGTTCACAACGCGATTGTTCAAGAACTCGGTCGTAATAACCTAGATGAAGTTGTACAGGATGAGCCGAATGTGACCCCTGTAGTCGAAGGCGTCTTTGGGGAAAATGAAACTGATGAATTTGAAGAAAATCTATGAGACGTAATGACTGAGCTATACCCAGGAGCCCAAGATTTCACTGTGCTGACTTTTATTGTACAACTTTTCAAATTAAAGGTGAACCATGGATGGAGTGAAAAAAGCTTTACAGAGCTCCTTCAACTATTAAAGAAGGTATTACCTTCGGTTACAAGGCTCCTACTAATACCTACGAAGCGAAGAAGATCATTACAAAGTTGGGTCTTGATTATATGAAGATCCATGCTTGTCCAAATGACGGTATCTTGTACAGGAAAGAGAACGAGATGAAAACCAGTTGTCCAACTTGTAAAGCTCCTAGGTTCAAGATAGAAATGAATGTTGAGAAAAAATAATCTAAAGTACCTGTGAAGGTGTTAAGGTATTTTCCATTAACACCAAGGCTATAAAAAATGTTCAGTGTGCCATGGTTAGTGAAAGAAATGTCCTGGCACTCAACCAGAAAATTGCAACCTGAAAAGATGGAGCATCCGGCTGATTCTATGCATAGAAGAATCTCGATGAGAAGTATATGGATTTTTCAGCTGAGCCTCGCAATGTTCGATTGGGCCTGGCAACAGATGGGTTTAACCCATTCGGTGCTTTCACTATAGCTCATAGTTCATGGCCCGTTATGTGTGTGACGTACAACCTTCCACCAAAGCTTTGCATGAAACCTCAGTTTACTATGTTGACTTTGCTCATTGAGGGACCACAACAACCATGTAAGGATATTGATGTTTATTTACGACCACTGATTGATGAATTGCACGACTTATGGCATAAAGGGGTCACGACGCTTGACGCATATTATAAAAATAAATTCAAGATGCGTGTCGTTTTGCTCTGGACAATCCATGACTTTCCAGCATATGGTCATGTTTCTGGTTGTAGGACCAAGGGTAAGTATGGTTGTCCTGTATGTGGTCTCAACACAGATTCCTTACGACTCCAATATGGAAAGAAACATGTTTATATGGGTCACAGATGATGGTTGCCAATGTCAGACCAGGCAAGGAAGGACACACGTGCTTGCACATTCACTAAGAAGGTGGAGATACGACGCCAACCCATTCGTCTGGACGGGATTGAGGTCGAAAGACAGACTGCGAACCTGCATATGCAATGGGGGAAGACTAAGAAGAGGAATATGAGGGGTATTAATGGAGGCCGACAAGAGCTAACGGGTGATGTTGAATCACCATGGTTCTTCAAACGGTCTATATTATTTGATCTGGAGTATTGGAAAGATATTCTAGTGCGTCACAACCTTGATGTTATGCATGTCGAAAAAAATATATGTGAAATCCTTATCGACTTGTTGTTAAACACACCTGGCAAGACCAAGGATGATGCTAATGCACTCAGGGACCTGAAACGTTTAGGAATTAAGAAGCGTCTATGGCTAAAAAAGAGCAATGGCAAGATGATTCAGAAACAATGTCCTTTTTGTTTAAGAAAAAAGAGAAAAAGCTTTTCATCCAGACTTTGCATGACTTGTGTGTTCCAATCAATTTTAGTGCGAATTGGAAGACCATCATAAAGGGAGATTGCGTGGATTTAAAGGGAATGAAGTCTCATTCTTACCATGTGTTGATGCAACATTTGCTCCCAGTTCTCATCCAGCATGCATTCAGGGATAGGAAGGTCATTCATCCTATAATTACAAGCTTTTGTACCTTCTTTAATGCCTTGTGCTCGACAACAGTAGACGTTCAAACGCTCCTCACTCTTGAGAGGGGTATGGCTATAGAATGTTATGTTTGCTTGAGATTATATGCCCTCCATCTATATTTATCGTGATGATACATCTGTCAATCTACTTGGCTTACGAGGCTCGCATATGTGGTCCTGTATACTATCGATGGATATATCTATTCAAAAGGTACGCTATAAGTTTAGTAAGAATAATCCGGCTTAACATCTACGGTTGTAAGTATTTGTAATGTATCATTATCTTTGTTAGGTTCATGAAGACATTCAAGGCATATGTTCGTAACAAGACGCAACCTAAGGGTTGCATTGTAGAACAATATATCTAAGAGGAGACAATTATATATTGCAACCAATATAGAGGAAAATAAAAAACAAGCCTCTTGGAAAAATTGGAAAAACGGTTTGATGGAGTCATTTCAGGACTACAAAAGTTGCAAGATGTCGTTGATGATGATAACAATGATGACGATGTTGGTCCAATAGGTTCATGTCAAAGTGTTATCCTAGCGGATGTCGCATACGAACAGGCTCGTACATGGGTACTAAAGAGTCATCCCAGCTATGATGTGTGGGAAGGGTATGCACAATTAGCTCATTTGTACATATCTTCTTACTTTATGCGATTTTAATATAATAATGGTATTAAATAACGCACAGGAAGCACAAAGATTTCTTACAGCGATGTTACAGGAGGACCAACAGGGTGCCTAGCGAGGATGAATTCATACCTTGGTTGAAGAGGCAAGCAGAGTTTAGCGGATCTGACGATAAAAAATTTAAAGATATAGTGAGAGGACCTCTAGCATTTTATACTCAATACAATAAGTATTGTATTAATGGTTTTCTCTTTGTCACAAAGGACTATGAGGAGAATAAAACGAACCAAAACAGTGGGGTTATGACACAAGGTATGACCACCTTCCGATCTAGTGCTAAGGATATGAATACAGTGGATGAAAATCAACCTTACTACGGAGTCCTTCGTAGAATTGTCTAATTGGAGTACAGAACAGGGTACAAGCCCATCTTATTTAAGTGTGAATGGGTGAAGGTGACACATCATGGTGTTTCTTTTGATGTCGAAGCAAATCTGAGATTAGTAAATTTGTCCAGTCTTTATAGTTCAGACAAATTGGGTGACGAGCCGTTCATTCTTGCAGAGCATGCCACGTAAGTTTTCTACTCCACAGATCCAAAAAATCCTGAATGGCATGTGGTATTGGAGGTTCCAAAAAAGATTTTTATCGAAGAAGAGACACGCTATTTATCGGAACGATTTAAGGATGTAACTGATGCCGATGTAGGACCTAATCTCACCTCATTAGCAATTGTTGATGAGTTGATGTTCAAATGAACCTGAAGACATCAGTGTTGTAGTCGAGAAAACAAAGAAAAGAAAGCGAGCAAGGAGAATCTCTTAAATTGTTATATTTTCTAAGCATGTAACAATATGATATTTATTGGAGGAAATCCAATCAAGGTATGGATAATGTAGTGAATTGTTTGTACTTTATCTGTTATCCAAATTATTGTATTAATCATTAGTGTTTTTATTTTATTTTATTTTATTTTAAACAGGCACATGGATTCGCAACCAGAGGCATTGGGTGTGCACTTGACCGAGACTATAGATGCGAGCAAGACCAAAAGTAATATGATAGTTCTCCTTAATTAAATATGTAAATTTTAATTTTCTTACATATTGGCAGTAATCAACGATATGTATATATAACTGTTATTCTTTTTATGTTGTTGTGCCAGTTTCTTCTTCTTCGTCTAGAAAGAGAGGTCCTACTAGGGGTGTTTTTTTACATGACCAACCTGATAGGAAAAAAGTCCTAAAGATGAATGAATTCGGGTAACCGAATGAGGATTGTCCTGAACAAAAGCAATTTGCAACGCATATCGGTATCCTCACCCATACTCATATCCCGATCATATACCAGGACATTCGTCAGGTGCCTCATGCACACATTCAAATGATTATAGAGTCATTGTCACAGGCTTATGATTTTGAGGGTCAAAGTTGGGATGCGAGTCTTACATATGTAACAAAACGCATCAAGGAAACATAGCAGAATTACAATAAAAGGTTGACTATAAAATATATTAAAGATAAGGATCCTACAGTTGTGAGAGATAGTCCTGCCCCTCCAGGTATCCCTATGGAGGATTGGTTAGTCTTCGTGAATCAGCATGGCACTGAGGAATTCAAGAGAGTAAGCGAAAGGAATAAAGTAAATCGGTCCAAGCTAAAAGGACCTGCGTGTCTTGGGAGGAACAAAGATGGTCAAGTATTCGCCATCAAATGGTATGTATTATTTATTTATAAATATAGGTATTATAGTTTAATATGGAATTTACTTTTGAATTATCACTCATCTAACTCCATTAATATGTAATGTGCCAAAGGCGAAGGAGAGGAATTTTACCTCTGATGCCGAGACAGGCAGATGTGATGTTTATTTCAGAGCCCATACAAGCAAGGACAAAGTTGTCCAGTATCCTGACCTTGTTGTAAGTACATCCCCTTCTACCACTAACCAGTACCTTTATGAGATGCCAATGTATAACTTTGAATTATTTTACATTCATTTGTATTTTGTCGCAGAAAAATTAGATGAGCTTTATTCTAAAGAATCCTTCTTCTAAGATTACCAACATTGACGATGCCCTTACAGGTAATAATAAAATTTAAAAATTACAATGAGATTCATGGTAATTATGAATTTTTTAATAACTTGATTTGCAATATTTTACAGTTGGTTGGTTCTGACAGTAGAGGGCGAATGCGGGGTCTAGGTTGCTCAATAACCAAGACAGGACTGAAGATGTCAGCCCCTGCCCGTTCAAAGGTAGAGAATTTGAGGAAAGAAAGAGATAGCCTAGTGCAGGAGATAGTTGATATAAAGAAAACATTGAACAAGATGGAGGCCTGGATGGAGATGCAGCAACACGCACAATCTACTCGAAACCTCTCATCACCAACAATTGCTAAATTGCTCAGGCATCGTCGGTATGCAAGTGTAAATTTGCTACTGTATTGAACTTATAATTATTTTATAAACGATAACAATACTAATGCCATTTTATATGTGTACATGTAGCCGGATGTTATATATATTGGTAAGAGATGTGACTTGCTTGGTTGGGGAAATCGTGATGTAGTTGCTCGTGGTCAAGTACACGAAGTTAATCCAAATGCAGTTGTCCATTGCGAACCATTGGAGGAGGGAGCTTTTGTTATTACCCTGATTGAGATTATACATCCTGACACTCGTTTGTGGAAAGAAGATGGGTTCGCATCTACACTTGGAGAGGCCGGTCCGGGATCACTTGTGCAATGGGGGAAGGAATCTTTGAGATTTTGATAATTTGAACAAATTTGGTACTCTATAATTGAACTTGGTGTGGATGCTTTTCTTAGTTACTTTATATGATGCCTCGCTTGTTTTTTTGGTTAATTTTGAACTAATTTGGCACTTTAGTTATTTGGTTTTTAGTTACTTTATATTGATGTTTCGCTTTTTTTTTTTTGGTTACTCTATATGTTCTTTGGTTTGGTTTCTGTAATTTTGAATGAATTTTATACTATATATTTAAACATATTAGGCTCCATTTAGTCGTCACAAACCAAATGGAGCCTAAGCCCCTTTTTAACTCCGCCAATGCAACTCCTTGCATTGCCGGTCCCAAGCCCGGGTAAAGGAGGAGGGAGAATGTGTATCAAGGTGAGTTGTGTACTTTTCCTTCATTTTTTGAGAGGGATTTTTAAAATGCTTAATGATTAATTTCAATAGTTTTTTGGCTTCTTCTACTATCATTTGAGGACCTCAAAAGTCCAACTAACTTGAGATTTTTATATGCAGGCTGATGTATTTTTAGCCCCACAGATCAATGTTGCCACTACAAGGTTCAATATTTAAATGGTAAAGTTTTTAACTATTTATTTTATCATTGTTTTGTACATATGTCATCTCATGAGTGTTACTATTTGTAATTTTCTTACCCCTGTAGTGATTATCAGAAGCAGTGAGCCATCATTGAAAGATTACCCTTGTAGTGAGTCTTACTATTTATAATCTTTATTTGTAAATCTGTGCCCATATGCATTGTCAGAGAAACTTAAAAACTTACTCATTCTCAGATTGCATTGTAGAATATGCATCCATTATTTAAAGAAAGGACGACATTCCAAGCACTCACACTTTCTCTCATTGCTAGTTAAATTGGTGAGTCTTCTTTCCTTCATACTATATGATTCATTAATGAAGTGGCCTGGCCATTTGGACAGGCTCATGTTTATATATTTGCTTAAAATTAATGGAGCAGACCCGGATGTGCGTCGGAGCTATCCGGATGAGCGGGGGTCCCTAAAAGGTGGGAACCGCTGTTGTGACCATGATGAAGCTGTCCATTTCCTATGTACAGCATTGGAGGGGCCTAGCCATTTGGACAGGCCATGTTTATGTATTTGCTTGAAATTAATGGAGCAGACCCGGATGTGCGTCGGAGCTATCCGGATGAGCAGGGGTCCCTGGAAGGTGAGAACCGCTATTGTGACCATGATGAAGCTGTCCATTTCTTATGGACAGCATTGGAGGGGCCTGGCCATTTGGACAGGCCGTGTTTAGGTATTTACTCGAAATTAATGGAGCAGACTCGGATGTGTGTCGGAGCTATCCAGATGAGCGGGGGTCCCTAGAAGGTGGGAACCGCTGTTATGACCATAATAAAGCTGTTCATTTCCTACGGAGAGCATTAGAGGGGCCTGACCACTAGGACATGCCGTGTTTATATCTGTATTTGTAAGTTCCACACCTTTAACCTAAACAACACCCAAAACCTATAATTAAACCAATACTTGTAACCTAAAACTATTCTCAAATCCCAAGACGTATAATCTAAACTTAACCTTTCCCTAAACCTATAACCTCCACTTATAACCAAAACAAAAACCTAAAACTTAAAACCTAAACCTAAAATCTAAATGTATTCTCAAATCCCTAAACCTAAACCTAAACTTGAAAACCTAAACCTAAACCCGATCCCAAAAACCTATAACCTAAACCAAACCAATAACCTAAACCTAAACCAAAACCTATCCAAAACTCGAACCCATTCCAAATCCCAGAACCTATAACCTAAAACCAAAACCAAAACAAACCTATAACTAAACCGAACCCATTCTCAAATCCCAAAACCTATAACCTAAACCTAAACCTTAACATAAACTTATAACCTATAACCTAAAACCTATAACCTAAACCTTAGAACAGGAATTAACATAAACCCGAACCCATTCTCAAATCCAAAAACCTATAACCTAAACTTAAACCTAAATCCTTATAAACTATAACCTAAACCAAACCTATAACCTAAACTCAAAACCTTCTCCATCCCAACCTAAACCTAGACCAAAACTAAACATAAACCTGAACCCATCTCTCAAAAGCTTCTGCTATCCAAAACCTAAACCAGAACAAAACCTATAACCTAAACTCAACCCATTTCTCAAATCCCGAACCTATAACCTAAACCTAACTCCAACCTAAACCAAAACCTATAACCTAAACTCAAACTCCATTCTCAAATCCCAAAACCTATAACCTAAACCAAAACCTAAACCTATACCAAAGCAAAACCTATAACCTAAAACCTATAACCCATTCTCAAATCCCAAAACCTATAACCTAAACCAACCTACCCAAAAGCCTAAACCTAAGCCAAAACTAAACCTATAACCTAAACCCGAACCCATTTCTCAAATCCCAAAACCTATAACCAAAACCTAATAAACCTGTTCCGAAACCAACCCGAACCTGTGGCTCAAACAAAACCTATAACCTAAACCAATCCCAAACCTATAACCTAAACCCGAACCCATTCACCTAAATCCCAAAACCTATAATCCCCAAACTTCAAAACCTATAACCTGGCTTGTAAATACCCAAACTAAAACCTAATAACCAAAACCTATAACCTAAACCCGTTTCTCCAATCCCCGAACCTCCCAAAACCTATAACCTAACTAAAACCTTAAACCTTAAACTAAACCTATAAACTAAAACCTATAACCTAAACCCGAACCCCATTCTCAAATCCCAAAACCTACAACCCATAACCTAAACCTATAAAACCAACCTAAAACCTAACCTAACTCCTAAACCCCATTCTCAAATCCCAAAACCTATAATCCCCTTCCTTTGAAACCAAAACCAATGTAACCTAAACCAAAATACACCTAAAACCAAAACCTATAACCCTATAACCTCAAACAAAACCCCAAACATATAACTGAACCCGAAACATAAACCTATAACCTAAAACTAAAACCTATAACTTAAACCCGAACCATTCTCAAACCTATAACCTATAACCAAAAACCAAAACCTATAACCTAAACTCGAACCCAAACTCAAATCCTATAACCTAAACCTAAACCATTCCTATAATCCCAAAACCTATAACTTAAACCAAAACCCTATAACCTAAACCCGAACCCATTCTCAAATCCCAAAACCTATAACTTAAACCCGATATAAACATAAACTAAAACCTAAACCAAAACCCCATATAACCTAAACTTAAACCCATTCTCGAACTCATAAACCTATAACCTAAACCAAAAACTTAAACCAAAACCAAAACCAAAACCTATAACCTAAACTAAGCGAACCCATTCTCAAATCCCAAAACCTATAACCTAAACCCGAACCCAACATAAACCTATAACCAAACCAAAACCTATAACCTAAACCCGAACCCATTCTCAAATCCCAAAACTCTATAACCTAAACCCAAAACCCAGAACCTTAACTCGGACCCTTTCATAAACTCGATAACCCAAAACCTATAACCTGGCTCGAAATTCTCAAATCCCAAAACCTAACCAAAACCTCCAAACCAAAACCTAAACCTAAACGAACCCATTCTCAAATCCCAAAACCTATAACTTAAACCTAAACTCAAATAAACTTATAAACCTATAAACTAAACCAAAACCTATAATTGAAATTCAAAACTATAACCTAAACCCGAACCCATTCTCAAATCCCAAAACCTATAACCTAAACCCGAACCAACATAAAACTATACCTAAACCAAAACCTATAATTCCTAAACGAACCCATTCACAAATCCCAAAACCTAAAGCCTAAACCAGAACCGAACCTTAACATCCCATAACTTCAAACCAAAACACTATAACCTAAACCCGAACCCATTCTCAAATCTCAAAACCTATAACCTATAAAAACCAAAACCTATAACCTAAACCCGAACCCATTCTCTCAAATCCCAAAACCTATAACCTAAACCCTAAAACCTTAACATAAACCTAAAACCAAACCTAAACCTATTTCTCGAATCCCAAAACCTATAACCTAAACTAAAGGCAAACCTATAACCTCCCAACCCATTTCTCAAATCCCCCAAAACCTAAACTAACCTTAACCATAACTTAAACCTTTAACCCTAAAACTAAACCTAAAACCTAAACCAAAACCTATAACCTAAACCGAACCCATTCTCAAATCCCAAAACCTATAACCTAAACCAAAACCAAAAAAAACATATAACCTAAACCCGAACTATTCTCAAATCCCAAAACCTATAACTTTAAACCTAAACCTTAACTAAAACCTATAACTCTATAAACTAAACCAAACCCAAAACCTATAACCTAAACCCAAACCTATTCTATAACCTGCAAATCCTAAACAAAACCTAAACCCTATAACCTAAACCTGAACTCTCACATAAAACCTATAACCTAAACCAAAACCTAAACCAAAAAAACCTATAACCTAAACCCGAACCCATTCTCAAAAACCTATAACCTAACCTAAACCTAAACTAAACCTAAACTCTAAACCTAACCTCTGAACCTATTCTCAAATCCCAAAACCTATAACCTAAACCCTCATAACCCAAACCAAAACCTAAAAAACCTAAACCCGAACCCATTCTCAAAACCTAAACTAAAACCAAACCAAATAAACCTAAATAACCTAAACCAAAACCAAAACCTATAACCTAAACCTAAACCAAAATTCTCAAATCTCAAACCTATAACCTAAACCCAAACCTATTCTCTAAACCCAAAACCTATAACCTAAACCCGAAAACCCAAAACCTAAAACTTAAACCTAAACCTAAAACCTAAACCTATAACCTATAACCCAAACCCATTTCTCAAATCCCAAAACCTATAAACCTAAACCCGAACCCGTTCTCAAATCCAAACCTATAACCATAAACTTAAACCCAAAAACCAAAACCTATAACCTAAACTCAAATCTAACCCATTCACAAATCCCAAAACCTATAACTTAAACTAAAACCTTAACCTAAACCTAAACCAAAACCTATAACCTAAACCCGAAAACCCATTCTCAAATCCTAAAAAACCCATAAACCAAACCAAAACCTTAACATAAACCTAAACCTAAACCTAAAACTAAAACCAAAAACTATAACCTAAAAACCGAACACATTCTTAAATCCCAAAACCTATAACCTAAACCCGAACCCTAACCTAAACTCAAAACCTATTCCTAAATCCAAAACCTAAAACCTAAACCAAAACCAAAACCTATAACCTAAACCCGAACCCATTCTCAAATCCCAAAACCATATATCTTAAACCCCTAAACCTTAAACCTAAACCAAACCAAAACCTATAACCTAAACCAAAACTCAAACCTATAACCTAAACCAAAACCCGAACCCATTCTCAAACCCATTCTCAAAACCTAAAACCTAAACCTAATAAACCTTAAAACCATAAATCTATAACTTAAACCAAAACGTATAACCTAAACCCCAAAACCATTCTCAAAACCTAAAACCTATAAACCTAAACTAAAACAAAACCTACAAACCTAAACCCAACCCATTCTCAAATCCTATAACCTATAACCTAAACCCAAACCCATTTTCAAATCCCTAAACATAACCTAACTCTAAACCCGAACCTACGAACAAACCTATAAAACCTAAAACCTAAACCTAAACCAAACTTAACCAAAACCTATAACCTAAACCCCAAAAACCCATTCTCAAATCCTAAAACCTATAACCTAAACCAAACCAATAACCTAAACCAAAACCAAAAAAACTATAACCTAAACCCAACCCATTCTCAAATCCCAAAACCTATACCTATAACCTAAACCTAAACCTTAACAAAACCTAAAACCTAAAACCTATAACCTAAACCAAAACCTATTCTCAAATCCAAAACCTAAAACCTAGCCAAACCAAAACTAAACCAAAACTAAAACCTATAACCTAAACCCGAACCCATATTCTCCTAATCCCAAAACCTATGACTTAAACCTAACCTCTAACCTAACATAAACATATAACCTAAAAACCAAAACCTATAACCTAACTCGAACCCATTCTCAAATCCCAAAACCTATAACCTAAACAAAACCCAAACCTTAACATAAACCTATAACCTAAACCAAAACCTATAACCTAAACCCAACCCATCTCAAACCTAAATCCAAATCCTAAAACCTATAACCTAAACCAAAACCAAAACCTATAACCTAAACCCGAACCCATTCTCAAATCTCTGAAAACCTATAACCTAAACCAAACCCGAAACCTTAACATAAACCTATAACCTAAACTAAAACCTATAACCTAAACCCGAACCCATTCTCAAATCCCAAACTCTATAACCTAAACCAAAACCTATAACCTAAACCTAAACCCAAAACCAAAACCAAAACCTATAACCTAAACCCAAACTCATTAACTCTAAATCCCAAAACCTATAACCTAAACTCCGATCTTAACATAAACCTATAACTTAAAACAAAACCTATAACCTAAACCGAACCCATTCCCAAATCCAAAACCTATAACTTAAACCAAAACCAATAACCTAAACCGAAACCAAACCTATAACCTAAACCCGAACCCATTCTCAAATCCCAAACCTACAACCTAAACCTAAACCTATAACATAAACTTATAACCTATAAACTAAACCAAAACCTATAACCTAAACCAAAACCAAAACCTATAACCTAAACCCGAACCCATTCTCAAATCCCAAAACCTATAACCTAAACCCGAACCTAAACCTCAAACCTAAACATAAACCTAAACCTAAACCAAAACCTATAACCTAAACCCGAACCCATTCTCAAATCCCAAACCTAAAACCAAAACAAAACCTATAACCTAAACACGAACCCATTCTCAAATCCAAAAACCTATAACCTAAACCAAAACCTATAACCTAAACCAAAACCTATAACCAAAACCAAAACCTATAACCTAAACCCGAACCCATTCTCAAATCCCAAAACCTATAACCTAAACCCGAACCCATAACCTAATAACCTAACCAAAACCTATAACCTAAACCCGAACCCATTCTCAAATCCCAAAACCTATAACCTAAACCAAAAACTATAACCTAAACCAAAACCAAAACCAAAACCTATAACCTAAAACCCGAACCCATTCTCAAATCCTAAAACTCATAACCTAAACCCGAACCCTAAACCTTAACATAAACCCATAACCTAAACCAAAACCATAACCTATAACCTAAACCCAGAACCCATTCTCAAATCCCAAAACCTATAACCTAAACCAAAACCTCAAACCTATAACCTAAACCAAAAAACAAAACCTATAACCTAAACCCGAACCCATTCTCAAATCTCGAAAACCTATAACCTAAACCCGAACCCAAAACCTTAACATAAAACCACCTATAACCTAAACCCAAAACATTTCTCAAATCCTAAAGCATATAACCTAAACCAAAACCTATAACCTAAACCCGAACCCATTCTCAAATGCCAAAATAACCTAAAACCAAAACTAAAACCTATAACCTAAACTCCGAACCCATTCTCAAATCCTAAAACCTATAACCTAAACCCAAACTTTAACCAAACCAAAACCAAACCAAAACCTAAACCTAAACCCGAACCATTCTCAAATTCCTAAACCATATAACCTAAACCAAAATCCTATAACCTAAACCCGAACCCATTTTCTCAAATCCCAAAACCTATAACCTAAACTAAAACCTATAACCTAAACCAAAACCAAAACCAAAACCTATAACCTAAACCCAAACCCATTCTCAAATCCCAAACCTATAACCTAAACCTAAACCTAAGAACTTTAACATAAAATCCTATAACCTAAACCAAAACCTATTACATAAACCCGAACCCATTCTCAAATCCCAAAACCTATAACCTTAAACCAAAACCTATAACCTAAACCAAAACCAAAACCTATAACCTAAACCCAACCCATTCTCAAATCCCAAAACCTATAACCTAAACCAAACCAAACCTTAAATAAACCTATAACCTAAACCAAAACCTATAACCTAAACCCGAACCCATTCTCAAATCCCAAAGCCTATAACCTAAACCAAAACCTATAACCTAAACCAAAATCAAAACCTATAACCTAAACCCAACACATTCTCAAATCCCAAAACCTATAACCTAAACCTAAACCTTAACATAAAACCTATAACCTAAACCAAAACCTATAACCTAAACCCGAACCCATTCTCAAATCCCAAAACCTATAACCTAAAAAACCTAAACCAAAACCCAAAACCAAAACCTATAACCTAAACCCGAACCCATTCTCAAATCCCAAAACCTATAACCTAAACCTCGAACCCAAACCTATAACATAAACCTTTAACCTAAACCAAAACCTATAACCTAAACCCGAACCCATTCTCAAATCCTAAAACCTAATCCAACCTAAACCTAAACATAAACTATAACCTAAACCAAAACCTATAACTTGAGCGAAAACTAAACCCGAACCTATTCTCAAATCCTAAAACCTATAACCTAAATCAAAACCTACAACCTAAACCAAAACCAAAACCTATAACCTAAACCAAACCCATTCTCAAATCCCAAAACCTATAACTCGAACCCGAACCTTAACATAAACCTATAACCTAAACCAAAACCTATAACCTAAACCCGAACCCATTCTCAAATCCTAAAACCTATAACCTAAATCAAAACCTACAACCTAAACCAAAACCAAAACCTATAACCTAAACTCGAACCCATTCTCAAATCCCAAAACCTATAACCTAAACCCGAACCTTAACATAAACCTATAACCTAAACCAAAACCTATAACCTAAACCCGAACCCATTCTCAAATCCTAAAACCTATAACTCAAATTAAAACCTAAAACCTATAAACCTAACCTACCAAAACCAAAACCTATAACCTAAACTCGAACCCATTCTCAAATCCCAAAACGTATAACCTAAACCTAAACCTTAACCATAAACTTATAACCTATAACCTAAACCAAAACCTATAAATCCAAAATCAAAACCAAACCTAAAACCTATAACCTAAACCCGAACCCCTCAGATCATTCTCAAATCCCAAAACCTATGACTTAAACCTCGAAATCCTAAACCTTAACATAAACCTATAACCTAAAAAACCAAAACCTATAACTTAAACCCGAACCCATTCTCAAATCCCAAAACCTATAACCTAAACTAAAACCAAAACCAAAACCTATAACCTAAACCCGAACCCATTCTCAAATCCCAAAACCTCTAACCTAAACCCGAACCCGAACCTTAACATAAACCTATAACCTAAACCAAAACCTATAACCTAAACCCGAACCCATTCTCAAATCCCAAAACCTGTAACCTAAACCAAAACCTATAACCTAAACCAAAATCAAAACCAAAACTTAAACCCGAACCCATTGTCAAATCCCAAAACCTATAACCTAAACCCGAACCCGAACCTTAACATAAACCTATAACCTAAACCAAAACATATAACCTAAACCCGAACCCATTCTCAAATCCCAAAGTCTACAACCTAAACCAAAACCTATAACCTAAACTAAAAACAAAACCAATAACCTAAACCCAAACCACCCATTCTTAAATCCCAAAACCTATAACCTAAACCCAAACACTTAACATAAACCCATAAGTTAAACCAAAACCTATAACATAAACCCGAACCCATTCTCAAATCCCAAAACATATAACTTAAACCAAAACCTATAACCTAAAAACCAAAACCAAAACCTATAACCTAAATCTGAACTCATTCTCAAATCCCAAAACCTATAACCTTAACCTAAACTTTAACATAAACTTATAACCTATAACCTAAACTTTAACATAAACTTATAACCTACAACCTAAATCAAAACCTATAACCTAAAAACCAAAATCCAAAAACCTATAACCTAAACCCGAACCCATTTCTCAAATCCTAAAACCTATAACCTAAACCCGAACCCATTCTCAAATCCCAAAACCTATAACCTAAACCCGAACCTTAACATAAACGTATAACCTAAACCAAAACCTATAACCTAAACCCGAACCCATTCTCAAATCCCAAAACCTATAACCTAAACTAAAATCAAAACCAATAATCTAAACTCGAACCCACTCTCAAATCCCAAAACCTATAACCTCGAACCTAAACCTAACATAAACTTATAACCTATAACCTAAACCAAAACCAAAAAAAAAAAAACCAAAACCCGAACCCATTCTCAAATCCCAAAACTATAACCTAAACCCGAACCTTAACATAAACCTATAACCTAAACCAAAACCTATAACCTAAACCCGAAGCCATTCTCAAATCCCAAAACCTATAACCTAAACCAAAACCTATAACCTAAACCCGAACCCATTTTCAAATCCCAAAACCTATAACCTAAACCTAAACCTTAACATAAACTTATAACCTATAACCTAAACCAAAACCTATAACCTAAACCAAAACCAAAACCCGAACCCATTCTCAAATCCCAAAACCTATAACCTAAACCAAAACCTATAACCTAAACTCGAACCCATTCTCAAATCCCAAAACCTATAACCTAAACCAAAACCTATAACCTAAACCAAAACCCGAACCCATTCTCAAATCCTAAAACCTATAACCTAAACCTAAACCTTAACATAAACTTATAACCTATAACCTAAACCAAAACCAAAACCAAAAATATAACCTAAACCCGAACCCATTCTCAAATCCCAAAACCTATAACCTAAACTGTACCCGAACCTTAACATAAACCTCAGTAACCAAAACCAAAACCTATAACCTAAACCCGAACCCATTCTCAAATCCCAAAACCTATAACCTGAACCTAAACCTTAAAATAAACATCTAACCTGTAACCTGAACCAAAACCTATAACCTAAACCAAAACCAAAACCTATAACATAAACCCAAACCCATTCTCAAATCCCAAAACCTATAACCTAAACTGTAAGTGTTATAGTCTTATACTCCTTTGGTTGTCAAATTTTGATGTGTCAAAACATCTATCTATGTCCTGTGCTTGTATGATGATTTATATGAATTCAAGACACTGCATAAATACTTCAAGAAGCTACAAGTTGAACTTTTCAAGAAGCTACATGTTGAAGTCTCAAGAAGCTACAATGTTGATGTTCAAGTCTTAAGAGACAACTCATGACTTCAAGACTAATAAGCAATACATGAAGTAGTTGTTATGCTGATGAAGATCTCAAGTTTGAAGCTACAACAAGTTCAAGATCTCAAGCCTGATATGGTTCAAACAATCTACATTCGTTGAATGGTTGAAGTTCAATGTCCATACGACATGATTCAGGTTTGAATGACCTTAGGTTGACCATTTAAGTAGGTCACTTTGGATACATAAATCAAATATTTATTTTACATAAGTTTGGTCTATTCTACGACCAGTCCCTAGCTCTTGTTCGACCAATCCGGCATTGTTCGACTAGTCCAAGAAATTTCACGACCACCCTAAGTAGTTGAAGATTTTTCGAAATTTTTGGTACGCCCACGACCAATCCGGAGGTCCTTCGACCGGTCGTTGGTGTGGCTGACTGACTGTCCACGACCGGGCCGTGGATCTATGACTCAAAGTCCAAAGAACGTATCTATGGTCCTACGACCGGTCGTAAGGATCTACGACCGGTCCGTAGGTGACCCACGACCAACGTAGGCTACTCACGACCCGGTCGTGGAACGACTTTCAAAGATCGCGCTCAATATTTCAAAAATCATAGAGCTACGACCAGATCTGAAGGTTTCTAAGACCACGATCAAGGAACGATTTTTGCTTCTATAAATTGAACACGAAATTCGTAGTTTTCACACTTCAACTCTATTCTATTCAAGAATTTTCAAGTGATCACTCGAGATAAGTCTCAGTGTTTATTTTAAGCTACATTGTGCTTATTTAATATTCCTTTTTGCTAGCTTATTTAATTTGATTTTGTTTCTATATTCCAATCTTATTTGAAAAAGGAATTATCTTATTCCTTCTTCTTGGAATCAAAATCAAATATAGCTACGCCTAACGAGTTAAATCTAAAATCTATTAGAATTTAGAACCTTATGAATGTGAGTATTGGAAATTGAACTTTGACATTCAATCATCTACTCCGATTGGTTCTACTGGCCGCTAAGAAAAGGAAAAATCCGGTATTTTACAATTCTCAAAATTTATTTACTTTTGGTTTTGATTGAGGTTAAGTCGAGAAAAATCTCATTGTCTTGGTTTTGTTTGAGGTTGAGCTTTAAAAAATCTCATTATATTGGTTGTCCGAGGAAAACTAGAAAACTTCGAAAAAAGAGGGGTTTTTGAATTGTGTAAGCCCAAGTGAAAAAGACACAATTGTAAAGGTTTTTGGTGAACCTATGAAAACCTATTTGATAGTGAACGCTAATATCCCCTGTGTGAGGATATTAGGAGTGGAGTAGCTTTTTGTGTGGCTGTTGGAAAACAATTGGTGTACACACAGGCGAACCACTATAACTCTTTGTCTTGTGGATTGAATGCTTGCTTAATTTTCGTATCTTTTATCATTCGATTGTGTGGAATGTACAAGTAGATGTGAATGTTGTAACTATTTGCATTTCAAGCAAGTGTGGGGATTGTTGTAATAATTTAGATCTATACTTCTACATTTAATTTCAATTCCTTGCTATTTCATTTATTTATATTAAAATTGAGTCCTTGATCCAAAAGAGGTTCTAGAAATAAGGTTGTCCTACCATAAGCCCTTGTTTATTATGGTGTAAGGTTGTCCTTAGAACTGAATTTGTATCAATCTCTCAATACTTATTTATCAAGGTGATTTAAATTTAGCATTGTGAATTGATTCATAATTGTAAGGATATTGGCTTACTTTATTTCCACTGATTTTATTTTAAATTTGGCATAGTCCTATTCACCCCCCCTCTAGGACATATTGCTTGCCCTTTTCAAGTGGTATCAGAGCCTAATAGCTCATTTTTGTTGCTTTTTATTTGGATTTATTTCTTGAGCTAACGATCTAAGCTATATAAAAAGATGTCAAATTTTGATAGCCTTTCAGTTACTAGGCCTCCACCCTTTAATGGTTCCAACTATGCCTATTGGAAAGCCAGAATGAGGATCTTCCTCAAATCAATGGATGAAAGTGTGTGGCAAGCCACAGTGACTGAATGGAATCCTCCTATCATGGAAGTAACTGGTGTTGATGGTTCAAAATCTATAAAAATTACACCGTATTACCAATGGACCACACTTCGAAAAAATGAGAGTAGTGCTAATGCTAAAGCACTAAATGCATCACTTGCGCACTATCACCGGATGAGTTCAAAAGAATCATATCCTGTGATACTGCAAAGCAAGCCTGGGATATTTTAGAAATGACACACGAAGGTACATCAATTGTCAAGAAATCTAAAGTTTAACTCCTCACAACTAAATTTGAAGAAATTCACATGGAGGAAAATGAAATGTTTATGGACTTTTTCACTAGATTGAATGACATTGTAAACTCAATGTGGGGTCTTGGCGATAAGATCCCAGAAAGTAAAGTTTGTGCAAAAATACTACGCTCTCTTCCTGAACGGTTCAATTCTAAGGTAACCGCAATCCAGGAACTTCGTGATACGGATAATATGAAGGTAGAAGAATTAGTTGGTTCTTTACAAACCTATGAATTAAGTTTTAAAGCTCCTAAAGGTAAATCTATTGCTTTGAAGTCATCTAAAAGTATTACTCAAGAAAATTCAGATTCGTAAAAGTCTCAAGATGATATGGCCCTTTGGCGAAAAAGTTTTATAAGATTTTCAAAAGTAAGAAAAGAGTCGACTTTCAAAAGGCAAATGAAAAGAAACGTTTCTAAACCTAAGTCTAAAACTTGGAAGTCATTAAAAGATAGTCAATGCTACAACTGTCAAAGAATATGGGCATTTAGCAAACAAATGTCCTAAAAGGACAGATCCAAAAGGAAGGGTATGTTGGCTACTTGGGATGAATCGTCGATTCTCAAGCCTCTTCGAATCGAAAATTCAAACCGAGTCGGCAAAGGAACTTAAGGCCCTTATGACTCTAGCCAAGTTTACCTTTTCCGATCACGATGATTCAACAAGTGAAGAAAATTTGGATAGTGATCATGAAAATGATGAAGATCTTCAAGATGCTTACAATGCCTTATATAAGGAAAGTTGTAAAATTGTCATTGTCAAACTTAAACTTCAAAAGAAAAGTTTTTTAAACTTAAAGAATGTTTTGAAACCCTTGTTTTAGAAAAATCTCAAATTTCGATTGTTTTGAAAAATCAAAGTGTGATCTAGAATTCAAAACCTCCCTAATTGAAAATTTGAAATCTGAAAATGAGAAACTTAAAAATGAAGTATCTTCTCTTCTGAGTTTGAAGGACACATGGAGATATGCCCAAGGTGATCCAAAATTAGAAAAATTATTATCCGAATCAAGAAAATGTGGCGATCGATCCGGTTGGGCTATGATAAAAACACATCTCCTAAACAGAAGAATACTCCTTCCAATTTTGTGAAAGGAGAGACTTCTAACTCAAAAGGAAATGGTACCAATCAAGTTTTTTCTAAAAATACAAAAACTCTTCAAAAACACAAAAGCAGCTATATAAATTTCAAAAATCAGATTCGAAACCCACTAGCTGAAAAAATTGTTGATTTACTTAAGGAGCTATTAAAATCTAACTCAAGAGGGTCACTCTTACAACTATAAACAAAAGAAGACCAATTATTCTCCTAAACCCAAAACAAGATCGAAATGGGTTCCTAAGGTTACTGTTTGGTTGCTCACACTTTCAGCTTTCAAAGCTACAAGCCATTCGAAATGGTACCTAGACAAAGGGATGCTCCGGACATATGACAAAGCGACAAAGCACTATTCACCGATCTTAAAGATATGACTGATGGGTCAGTCACATTTGGTGATGGTAGCAACTGCAAGATAATTGGCAAAGGTACGGTCCAACTCTATAACCTTTCCTTATTTACAAATGTCTTATATGTTGAGGGTTTAAAACACAACCTGTTGAGCATATCTCAAATATGCGATAACAACCATAATGTTAATTTTTCTAATCAAGGTTGTGAAATTATAAATGAAAAGGGTTCTATAATATTAACTGGTCGCAGAACTTCTGAAAACTGCTATATAGTAAGCAATGGTAACTCATCTAAACAAACGTGCTACATGGTCCATACCGATGAGACAGAATTATGGCATAAACACCTTGGACATGTTCACTACCGAAATTTATACAGATTGAGCAAAAGTGAACTAATTAAAGGTCTACCTAAGATGCAAAAAGTAGACAAGATTTGTGTTGAATGCCAGTATGGTAAACAAACTAGGAGCTCTCACAAAAAGGTGAACTCCAATATCACCACAAGACCACTCGAGCTGCTCCACATGGATCTTATAGGACCAACAAGAACGGAAAGTCGAGGTGGCAAAAAGTACATCTTAGTTATTGTAGATGATTATACAAGATACACTTGGGTTTCATTCTTGAGAGATAAATCAGAAACCCTTGATGAAGTGAAAAAGATTATAAAACAGATTCAAACTGAAAAATGTTTTCAAGTCAGCAAGATCCATAGTGGTCATGGATCCGAATTCAAAACAAATGTTTTGAGAAATTTTGTAGCGATTAGGGAATATCGCATGAATTCTCTCACACCTAAAACTCCTCAACAAAATGGAATTGTCGAGAGGAAGAATAGAGTGCTTCAAGAAATGGGAAATGTTATGTTAAATAGCATGAAGCTCCCTAGGAATCTCTGGGCTGAAGCAGTGAATACAGCCTGCTACATTATTAACCGTCTTTATATTTGTAAATCTAATAATAAAACGGCTTATGAAATGTGGTTTGAGAAAAAGCCTTCTGTCAAATACTTTCAAGTCTTTGGCAGCAAGTGCTATATTTTGCGTGACCGTGAAAATTTGGGAAAGTTCGACACTAAAAGTGATGAAGGGATCTTTTTAGGATATTCTTTAAACAGTCGTGCATATCGTGTTCTGAACAACAGGACCGGTGTGATTCAAGAGTCAATAAATGTTGTGATTGACGATCTTTTGAATACACCTGTCCCTAGTTCAGATAATGATGAAGTTCTTATACTTGAAAAATAAGAAATTTCATCAAGTGAAACTAATCCGAATTAAGGACATTAAAGATCATCCAACTTCTCAAATACTTGAAACCCTCTCACCGGTGTGCGCACTCGTAGACAATTAGAGGACATATGTAACTACGTATGCTTTACATCCCAGTTGAACAGTGTTAACGTAAAAGAAGCACTTTCGGATGAAAATCGGATTCTTGCGATGCAAGAAGAACTTAATCAGTTTGTCAGAAATGATGTCCGCACCTTGTTCCTAGACCTAAAGATAAACATATTATTGGAACAAAATGGATTTTCAAAAACAAATCGATGAACTTGGAAATATTATTCAAATAAAGCAAGACTAGTTGTACAGGGGTATACACAAATTGAAGGTATTGACTATAATGAAACATTTGCTCCTGTAGCTCGTCTTGAATCAATCGACTTTTTATCTCCATTGCATGTTTTCGGAAGATTAAAATTTACCAAATGGATGTAAAGAGTGCCTTTCTCGAATGGTGATTTACATGAAGAGGTATATGTTGAACAACCTACGTGGTTTGAAGATCCTAAATTTACTGATCATGTGTATCATCTTAAGAAGGCTCTCTATGGTTCAAACAAGCTCCCGGAGCATGGTATTTAAAAACTGACTAAGTTTTTACCGAGTCATAATTTTCGGATGGGGTGTGTTGATAAGACGCTCTTTGTTAAGAAACATAACGATGATATTCTAATGGTTCAAATATATGTTGACGATATTATTTATGGATCAACTGTACTAACATGATCATTGTTGAGTTTGCAGATTTGATGAAGTCTAAATTCAAATGAGCATGGTTGGAGAATTAAACTATTTTCTAGGGTTGCAAGTAAAACAACAACCTGATGGAATTTTTATCTCTCAAACCAAATATGCTTAGAGTTTAATTAAGAAATTTAGATTTGAGAAAGGTAAAAATTTTGATACTCCTATGAGTACAACTTTGAGACTCTCAAAAGACTCTACAGTAATGATGTGGATCCTAAATTGTATCGTAGTTTGATTGGTAGTTTGCTTTATCATTTCTAGTAGACCGTATATTGCTTTGAGTGTTGGTATTTGTGCTCGTTATCAATCAAATCCTAAAGAATCTCACTTAATCTAGTTGTTAAACGGATTATGCGATATGTCGCAAGTTCTACTAAACGGGTCTCTGGTATCCACATGAGACTAATGTTCAATTAGTCCTGCACGCAGATGTTGACTGGTGAAACATTGATGATAGGAAATCAACCAAAGTGGTGGTTGTTTCTACATTGGAAATTGTCTTGTTTCTTGGTTTAGCAAGAAGCAAAGTTCTATATCGCTATCAACACCGAGGTCAATACATTGTCTTTGAAATGCATGTACTCAACTTGTTTGGATGAAACGAATGTTAAGCGATTATGGAATCACTAAGGATTCTATGATTTTATTTTGTGATAATTCCAGTGCAATAAATATCTCTAAAAATCCAGTTCAAAGATTCACGTACTAAGCATATTGACATTAGATTTCATTACATTCGTGAATTAGTGGAAGAAAAATTAATATATTTGGATTACATTCCAACCGAGACTCAACTTGCGGACATTTTCACTAAACCGCTCGACAAAAGCAGGTTTAATAAATTAAAGTTTGATCTCGGTATGTGCAATTTAAATTGAATTTGCATGATTTGGTGTATCATAATGTACATAACTATGATGTTTTATTTGCTTGAATTTGAAAATTATTTAAAAATTTTGCAAATTTTGTGTCGCATTTTCGACCGGTCATGGAGTGTACACGACGGCCGTGTCTACTGACCTTTAACACTTACACGACAATTACCCGTGAAACTCGGGATTTCACTTTAATTTGAGGATTTTGACTCTTCTTCTTCATTTCTTTTTACTCTCCAACGGTTCTAGCTACGACCGGTCTAACCAACCTTCATAGTACTTCAAGGTTAGTGGTTCTTTTGCATTTTTTTTGTAGATTCTTGCTATTAGTGTTTCAAATCTCATTCTTGTGGAATCTATTTGGTCGTTCATTGCAAGTTTGGGGTTTTATCTTGAAAAATCTGTTCTATCTAAACCTCATTTCTTCTATCTTGTATCTTGTTGTTTCCTTGAAATCCTTCTGTGAAAATGGATGCTAGAAGTAAAAAGAAAACTACTCGAGGTCCATCTTCTTCTAGATCAGCTTCTATTGCACAACGTCATCTTCGCTCTCCTGAAAATGATCCTTCTAATGCTCGGGATTTGCGTATGCGCAATGTTATTGTTGAGCGTCATATTAATATTAATCACATTGCTTCATTTGGTATCCCTCCTCTGTTGAAATCTGTGGGATGGGATAACATCTTACATTGGGGTGGAGCTACATACCAGTCCATTGCCCAATCCATGTTTGCATGTATCTGTGATTTTTCTCTTGAGAATTTAACTTTTAAAGTTGATACTCAAGAAGGATTGTTTTTAATGGATCGACATTTGATTGCCGACATTATGGAAATACCTGTCAATGATGAGAGCATTCCAATTAATATTTTACATGACAGTCTCTCAGAATCTAAACGAAAAATGCTTACTAGAGATTTATGTAATTTGGATGTTCATTGGACTCATAAAGGTCATGTACTTCCCTCAAGGTATTTGTTACCCAGACATAGAGTACTTCATAGGATATTCATCTCAAATCTTTATCCATGTTCTGGTAATAAAACCGAACTCACTGCTTTCATGGTTCGTGTTTTGCATTCTGTAGTCTCTCGGTGCAAAAATATGTCTACCTTCTTTAATTTGTCATACCATTATTTTGTCTCGTTACCATCCTGGACATAGTGATATACCCTTTGGTTATTTATTAACTATGCTGGCAAATCATATGCTCGTAGCTATGCCTACTAGAGAAAAATCCATCCATCATCTCCCTTTTAATAATTCCAATCTTAACAAGATGAATTTAGAATTGGTTGATGGCCAAGTGGATGCTGGTAGCAGTGGTGCTGAAGTAGGAAATGCTCAAGCTAGTGATCTTCCTGAAGACGTGAATATGGATGATTTATTTGAAGAACTTGAATCAGACTCGGCTGATGATCCTGATTTTCAGCCTTCTGATTTTGATGAGAGATTGAATTCCCTTTAAGAGCAGGTGGCTCAAATTCGTGTTACCCAAGACATGCAATTTTCATATTTACGCAAATATATGAGGCGGATTGCTAAGGGTTTACATAAAATTGATCCATCTAATCCTGCACCCTCTTCTGGTTCTGACTAAATTTTTGATGGGTCTGTAATATTTTGTTTACTAAACTTTTCGTGCTTACTGACTTTTTGATTTATGCACTATGCTCTCTTGAATCAACTCTCTCTTGAATCAACTCCTATTTTCTTTATTATTGATGCTCTTCTTCCTTTGTCATTTTGTGTCAAAACGGGGGAGAAGTTTTGGAGGCTTTTGATTTATTTGAATTTAATCTTTATGATGTGCTCCTATTACTCGGGCTATTACTCGGGGGAGTTAAGCTTCTCGTGGGTAGTTATGGGAGAATGATGCTAGTTATTACTTATCATATCTATATAACTGTGCATGCTTCTCTATGGTGAACCTGTTGTGTTTGTACTTCTCTTATGTCTATTGGAAGTATTATTACTTGGGTGTTTTGTTACAAATTTGACAAAGGGGGAGATTGTAAGTGTTATGGTCTTATACTCCTTTGGTTGTCAAATTTTGATGTGTCAAAACATCTATCTGTGTCCTGTGCTTGTACGATGATTTATATGAATTCAAGACACTACATAAATACTTCAAGAAGCTACAAGTTGAACTTTTCAAGAAGCTACATGTTGAAGTCTCAAGAAGCTACAATGTTGATGTTCAAGTCTTAAGAAACAACTCATGACTTCAAGACTAATAAGCAATACATGAAGTAGTTGTTATGCTGATGAGGATCTCAAGCCTGATATGGTTCAAACAATCTACATTCGTTGAATGGTTGAAGTTCAATGTTCATACGACATGATTCAGGTTTGAATGACCTTAGGTTGACCCTTTAAGTAGGTCACTTTGGATACATAAATCAAATATTTATTTTACATAAGTTTGGTCTATTCTACGACCGAGTCCCTAGCTCTTGTTCGACCGGGCCCCCATTGGTTAGACTAGTCCAAGAAATTCCACGACTGGCCCTAAGTAGTTGAAGATTTTTCGTAATTTTTGGTACGCCCACGACCGGTCCCGGAGGTCCTTCGACCGGTCGTAGGTGTGGCCGACTCGTCCACGACCGGGTCGTGGATCTACGACTCAAAGTCCAAGAACGTAATCTATGGTCCTACGACCGGTTGTAGGATCTACGACCGGTCCGTAGGTGACCCACGACCGATTGTAGGCTACTCACGACCAGTCATGGAACGACTTTCAAAGATCGCGCTCAATATTTCAAAAATCTGTTAAAGCTATGACCAGTCGAAGGTTTCTAAGACTAGTCGTAGCAACGATTTTTGCTTCTATAAATTGAACACGAAATTCAGAGTTTTCACACTTCAACTCTATTCTATTCAAGAATTTTCAAGTGATCACTCTGAGATAAGTCTGTGTTTATTTTAAGCTACGTTGTGCTTATTTAATATTCCTTTTTGCTAGCTTATTTAATTTGATTTTGTTTCTATATTCCAATCTTATTTGAAAAGAGGAATTATCTTATTCCTTCTTCTTGGAATCAAAATCAAATATAGCTACGCCCAACGAGTTAAATCTAAAATCTATTAGAATTTAGAACCTTATGAATGTGAGTATTGGAAATTGAACTTTGACATTCAATCATCTACTCCGATTGGTTCTACCGGTCATAAGAAAAGGAAAAATCCAGTATTTTACAATTCTCAGTAAAATTTATTTACTTTTGGTTTTGATTGAGGTTAAGCCAGAAAAATCTCATTGTACTGGTTTTGTTTGAGGTTGAGCTAGAAAAATCTCATTATATTGGTTGTCTGAGGAAAACCAGAAAACTCAGAAAAGAGGGGTTTTTGAATTGTGTAAGTCCAAGTGAAAAAGACACAATTGTAAAGGTTTTTGGTGAACTCAGTGAAAACCTATTTGATAGTGAACGCTAATATCCCCATGTGAGGATATTAGAGTGGAGTAGCTTTTTGTGTGGCTATTGGAAAACAGTTGGTGTACACACAGGCGAACCACTATAACTCTTTGTCTTGTGGATTGAATGCTTGCTTAATTTTCGTATCTTTTATCATTCGATTGTGTGGAATGTACAAGTAGATGTGAATGTTGTAACTATTTGCATTTCAAGCAAGTGTGGGGATTGTTGTAATAATTTAGATCTATACTTCTGCATTTAATTTCAATTCCTTGCTATTTCATTTACTTATATTAAAATTGAGTCCTTGATCCAAAAGAGGTTCTAGAAATAAGGTTGTCCTACCATAAGCCCTTGTTTATTATGGTGTAAGGTTGTCCTTAGAACTGAATTTGTATCAATCTCTCAATACTTATTTATCAAGGTGATTTAAATTTAGCATTGTGAATTGATTCATAATTGTAAGGATATTGGCTTACTTTATTTCCACTGATTTTATTTTAAATTTGGCATAGTCCTATTCACCCCCCCTCTAGGACATATTGCTTGGCCTTTTCATAAACCTAAACCTTAACATAAACTTATAACCTATAACTTAAACCAAAACCTATAACCTAAACAAAAACCAAAACCAAAACCAAAACCTATAACATAAACCCGAATCCATTCTCAAATCCCAAAACCTATAACCTAAACCCGAACCTTAACATAAACCTATAACCTAAACTAAAACCTATAACCTAAACCCGAACCCATTCTCAAATCCCAAAACCTATAATCGTAGCTATTGATGTCTTTTACCATAGTTTTGAATACATTACTCATGTTGGATTTTTCCATAGTTTAAAAGATTTGTACGTACATTTTTTATTTCTTCATATATAATTGTTTTTTTTTTTTTTGGTCTTTCTTCCTTTTGAGATGTGTACGAAGGCATACTTGTTTGATTATGTCTACAAATGTTGTTTTATACAGGTTGACAAGCTAAGAGAAGTCACTGGAGGATAAAATTCATTTTCTGAAGGGAAGGGTTTCAGAACTTGAAAGTGATCGTGTCGAAGTCCACAGAACTTACATCTGTAGTTTTAAGGAAAGAAGAAGCTCTATCTTCTGCATTTGCTTAAATTGACCGTCTGAAAGAAAAAAATTCTGTAAAAATGGGAGCATTATTGAATGCATATGGAGGGTGTTTACTGTGTTGGAGTGAATTTGTTCCTATGGACATGAGGGCACGCCTTAGTTGTAATTTTTATGATAGGTTGAGTAAAGTGAAGTATTGTTTATTTAGAAATGTGAATGTAAGATGCATTGTATGATTTGATTGTCATTTATGCATCGTTTTTTTTTTATGATTGCATATTATGTATTATTTCTATCAACATTTAGCTTGGATGAGTTATCAATCACAGCAGGTTCTTGCAATGGAAACAGGTCATATTATTACAAATTTTAAAAATAGCTACGAATATATCCGTAGCTATCGCTACGGCTTTTGTCCGTAGCTACTGGTATCTATTGCTACGGATATCATCCGTAGCTATGGTATCTATTGCTACAGATAATATTGGTAACTATTGGTGTCTATTGCTACGGATATTGTTAGTAGTTATTGGTATATATTGGTATCTTTTGCTACGGATATAATCCGTAGCTATTGATGTCTTTTGCTACGGATATAATCCGTAACTATTGAAGTCTTTTGCTACAGATATAATCTGTAGCTATTGATGTCTTTTGCTCCGGATAGGATCCGTAGCTATTGATGTCTTTTGTTACGGATTTAATCCGTAGCTATTGGTGTCTTTAGCTATGGATATAATCCGTAGCTAGATCTTTAGCTACCCCACCTATAGGTGCGGATGTGCTACGGATATAATCCGTAGCAAAAAGCCTTTTGTTACAGTTTCTGGCCGTAGCCTTTGCTCGTTTTTCTTGTAATGAAGAGAGACCCGCTCTGATACTAATTGAAATAGCTGTGAAGACTGCTTTAGTTGAAGTAGAAATATGCCGATATGTCCTAGAGGGGGGTGAATAGGACTTTTAAAGTTTTTATGGTTTATTTAAAATCCAATTACACTAATCTTAACAACAAGCTTATATTAGGATTACTCAAAAATAACTCTACTGGTTTCCAAGCCTGATAGAGGATCCAATCACAAACTGTTTAAAAAGTGAACAGTATGCAAACTAGTTTATGATGGATATGATTGTGTTTGTGTGTGAGGTGTGATCTCAGATATTCAGATATGAAAATATTAAAGTAAATCACACAATCAGAAAAATAACAATCTCAAACACAGTCATTTTTATAGTATTGATGATTAGTCTACTCCACTCTCGGCAGACGCATTCAACCTTTGAGTGTGCCGGATTTCACTAAGGAGGTTTCACAGTGGTTCACCTCAAACCTAAGGTTTTAAATTAGGTTCACTTTCAACCTTTACAACATACACTGAGGTTGACTATTTATGCTCTCACGATCAAGGGTCAACACAATGCACCTACTTTTAGGCACACTTGCCAAAAATCTTCCATAAGACCCTACCGGAGGTTTTACGTGGTTTACCTCAAACCCGAAGTTTCACACAGTTCACTTCAAACCTAAGGTTTTGACTGGTTCACCTTCAATCAGATGTTTATGCTCTTCACAGAGCAAGGGACCGAACGACGCACCCACCGCGTACACTCCCGCCGGAGGCCTCCTACGAGGGCTTGAAGGGGTGAGAAACACTTAAGACCCAATCCTAAAAAGGAATGATCACAAGTGTCCTCTGCACTCTAAATACTTACAGATAAGTGCATGAGTCCCGTTAAGCACGTGACGAAGAACTCCTCCTTTGTTGATGAAGAATCTTCGGTCTCCTTGATCCATAACTCAAAAGATGTACCAATGCATGACGACGGGTTGGGTTAAGGTTATGATGAAATCCTACTCTCGAAAGATTTTTTGATAAGGAAGATAGAACGATTTCAATCATCTATGCATTCAAGGCATCCCAGCTTAATGATTTGCCATTAAGGTAGTAGCTGGAGGATCCTTGAATGCGGAAGTTCATTCCCCAATCCAGTCTATTAAATATCAAAGAGGGTGGATTGGAGGATGAACTCTCTTGAGAGAAAGGGCTTTAGGTATAAGATCTAAGGTTAAACACACAAAAGCTCTCTCTGCTTTCTCTCTCAGCAACAATAGACAAGTCCTCTTTATATAGGCAAAAGGTTTCAACGAATATAAAATGGTCACATTTATGAAAGATTTTGATATCATCGAGCAGGTTCGATATTATCGATGGTCCTCTCGATGACTCAAACTCAACGTCATACGCTTTTGAAACCTTTTGCCAGCTGGTCGATGAATCGAAATGATCGTCGATGTCATTGGATCTCGAACTCTGATTACATCGATGAGAGATTCGATTCATCGACACTTGAAAAACGAGTGAGACTTTCCTTGAGATATTTCAGGTTTTCATGAGTGATTGAGGAACCTTCGAGATAATCGGAATTTGGATATCGATGATATCGATAGCTGTGTCGATGCATCGATAAATCAAAAGGATTTTCCACAAAGCTTGCTAGATAGTTTATGTCCATATTCGATGCAATCGATACGACATCAATATTTGAATATCGATTCAATCGAGTGACTCCCGATCATAAATAAAACATCCTGAAAAATGTTATTGGAGAACTTGGCGACTAAGATCGATATCATCGAGGGCCTACCGATATCATCGAAGTTTGAACTTCAATGGTATCGAGGAGACTTCGAGATATCGAAGCATATATGATATTCTTTAAGAAAAATAGGGGCGCCGGAATTCTGCCTGTCGATACTATCGAGTCACTTCCGATAGACTCAAAATTTGAATATCGATGATATTGATAGGTGTATCGATACATCGATAATTCCGTCCAGATATGTATAAGGTTGCTCGACATATTTGGTCCTCTTTTCGATGGTATCGATGGAGCATCGAGGACTCGTTAGAGCAGGTCGATCATATCGAGATGTGTATCGATAAAATCAACAAGACAAGAAAACTTAGAGAATTTTTCTATTTTGAAAATATTTTCTTAATAAAAAAACCCTATGATATTCTAACATTTTTAAGGGTTTTAGTATACCTAGTGATTTGGGACAAGGGATGTGAGGCTCAAATTTACCTGTGGCGAGCTTGCACACATCCAGTTGAGGCAAACGCTTTGAAATGATCTTCCTATCAGGATTTGTAGTCTAACTGACTCAACACTCACGCTAATTAACAAACCAGGGCACTTTCAATCTCCCTCTTTGTCAATTACGTGATAAAATTCCAAAACACCTTAGAGTACTGGACAAACACATCCTAAATTGTGTACATGCATTTTACACAATTTTACAAGTTCTATTTAACCCATGTACACAGCCTAGTATCTGCTCCCCCTAACTATAAACTCCCCCTCGCTCGATGCAGCTGCTCCCCCTAACACCTGCAACATCATCCAAGCAGATATACAATTTTCCGTACGGGGTGTTTGGACTGTTCTCCCCCTTTTTGTCAGTTATTGATAAAGATATAACATTTGATATTGACTGAAGTTTAGAGCAGCATGGGAGAGCCAGACAGATATAAATGTAGAAAGATTAAACCATTTTAAGCATACATTATTTTCAGATAGTATGGATGCATATCAGATTAGATAAAGCAGTGATATAGCAGATAAACTATTCATTAAAAGCATCACATGCATTCTATACCAGAATTAGATCACCCAGGGACATCTATGGCGCCCGTTTGCTAGAACCAAATATTTTCGGTGTCACATGACAGCACGATATGCCTGTGTAGGTTACGACCTTAATATCGCTAGGGCGTACAGTAATCACAACACACAATGCAAGATGCATGAATCATATAATCCAGTCATGCGTCAATCCTGCGCATACCGTGCGCTCATGTGAGACAATCTCTGCTTGTCAAGGAGTCTCATAACAGCTGGCACTATGATATATGCAATGGTCAATCATATCTCATAACAAACATGCAGATGATGTGTATGGGCATGTATTATGATGCTATGCAGTCACATACTCAAACCGGTATCAATAACCGGCATCGACAATCGACCCCGATAATGTGGACATCTAACCAACATTACCCCCAAGGAATGGCCCACATATAATCTAACATATAGTGGACTCATGGCCTCACTCAAGAGCTTAATACACATCACAATGGGCCTCTCACATGTGCCTAATATATATCACAATGGACTCCATCACCTGGCCCCCAAATGCATCACAATGGGCCTCATCACATAGACCTCATATTCATCACATTAAGCCTTAAATACGGGCTGAATACACATCACAATGGGCCTTAAGTACGGGCTGCATATACATCACATTGGGCCTCAAACACAGGTCACATATACATCACATAGGCCGACTACACATCACAATGGACCTCAACTACGGGTCGCATATACATCTTATAGGTCTCGACAATCAGCTTCAACAATTGAAATTGGCCTTGACAATCGAAATCGGCCTTAACAATCAAAATTGACACTTAATCGGCCGACACTTGAGCCGGGCCGACAATCGACCTGGCCGATACTCGGCCGACAATCGAATTGTTTATACACCTGGCCTCGATATTGGCCTCGACCAATTCGAAATCGGCCTATACACCGCTCGACAAATCTAATCGATCTCGATACTTAGCCATGACAATCGGAATCTGCAATCGACTACGACAATCGGAATCGATCGATAATTAAAATCGGTAAATCGGTCACGTCAATCAGAATCGGCAATCGACCATGACAATCGAGATCTATCGATAATCAGAATCGGCAATCGGTCACGTTAATCGGAATCGACAATCGGCCACAACAATCGGAATCGATCGATAATCAGAATCAGCAAATCGGTCACGTCAATCGAAATCGACAATCGGTCACGACAATTGGGATCGATCGATAATCAAAATCGACAAATCGGTCACGACAATCGGTATCGACAATCGGCCACGGCAATTGGAATCGATAGATAATCAGAATCGACAAATCGATCACGTTAATTGGAATTGACAATCGGCCACGACAATCGGGATCGATCGATAATCAGAATCGGTAAATCGGTCACATTAATCGGAATCGACAATCGGTCACGACAATCGGAATCGATTGATAATCAGAATCGGCAAATCGGTCATGTCAATCGGAATCGGCAATCGGTGATGACAATCGAAATTGATCGATAATCATAATCGACAAATCGGTCACATCAATCAGAATCGACAATCGGCCACGGCATCGGGATCGATCGATAATCAGAATCGTCAAATTGGTCACGTCAATCGGAATTGGCAATCGGTTACGACAATCAGAATCGATCGATAATCAAAATTGGTCTCATCAATCAGAATCGGCCTCAATAATCGGAATCGGCCTCGATAATCAGCCTAAGGGAAGGTCACAATGAGGAGACGTTTAACCAACATTGTTCCCAAGGAATGGCCCACATAGAGCCATGCATAAAGTGGGCCCAAGGCCTCGCATAAGGGCCACATATACATCGCATCGGGCCTTGACACATGGGCCATAAATACATCACATCGGGCCCCAACACATGGGCTAGGTATACACATATTGGGCCTTATATATAACTCAATGGGCCATGCCAAAAAGGGCCATAAATACACAAGAGGTGGGCCTTGCACATGGGACACGACCCATGGGCCTTAAATATAATGTGGGCTACATCAATAGGCCGCACCAATGGGCCACACCAATGGGCCTCAAATAAATCACAATGGGCCACAACATATGGGTCAGAAGTACATCTCATTGGGCCTTACCAAATGGGCCGAAAATATATCTCGATGGGCCAAGTCCTATGGGCTTTGAATACCTCACATTGAGCCTCGCCCATGGGCCTCGAATACATCACAATGGGCTACAACCCATGGGTTTCAAATACACAATAGGTGGGCCCCTCACATGAGACTCAAAGACAAAACAGGTGGGCCCGCACATGAGCCAAAATTACAAACAGTTGGACCCCGTACATGGTAATGGGGCCATGACCCTAGAAAAATGGATGAATGGCGTGTATATAACATGTACATCAAGGCGGGCCTCACAAGCCAGCCCCTCGTGGGCGTATACATACATGGTGGTGGGCCCCACAGGCCCTAGTTGGGCTTCAAACAGACATCACAGTGGCTTCAAAAACATCACCACGTGGGGTCCACGGACTGGACGGTCCTAATGAAACCCGTACATCATGCTCGGGCCACGAGGAAGGACGGTGTGAATACAACGCATCACAAAGTGGGCCCCTCCCGTCCAGCAAATGGGCGGCATGGATATACATCATCAGGGTGGACCACTCGTCCATCAAAATGGATAGGCAGTGTGAATACAACACGTGCATCTTGGTGTACGTCCAGCAGACTGGACTGGATGGTGAGGATGCAGACTAAACACATTAGGGTGGGCCACGTCCAGTACTGCTGGACGGCCCAAATACAACATACGCCATGGTGGGCTCCACAGAACTCGCTGATGTCAACCAGCAGCTAAGTCTGCTAATGGGGGTACACGAATGGACGGTGTGGATCAAACCCACACAACACGTGAGGTCCACAGCACGTGCAAGGCTCTGTCCAGCACCGTCCAGACTTTCTGGACGGTGTGGATGAAATACATACAACCCAGTGGGCACCACCGTCCAGATGATGGACGGTGTGACGAAACACATACCTTAAGCTGGAGCCACGTGGACGGCCCACCAAGATTTCCAGCTGGGAGACCCAACCGCTGTTGTAGCTGGTATAGTAGGCGGGTTCCACCGTCCTTTGCTGGACGGTGGACAACACAGATGCAACACACGTGTCAGGGCAGGCCCCTGGACGGTGTGAATGCAATACATGCATCATGGTGGTCCACAGCACCGTGGATGGTGTGGATCACACACATCATGGAAGGTACACACCGTCCATGGATTGAATGGTGTAGATGCAACGCATCATGATAAGGTGGGCCCCACACGTGACTACAGCAGCTAAATAGCTGGTTTGCACCAGCCAACCACGTCAGATGAATGGACGGTTTTGGATACAACACATGTATCACGTGGTACAAGCGTCCAATGGATTGGACGGTGTAGAATTAAACATGCATCATGGTGGCCCACCGTCCGGCCTATTGGACGGTGCAGACCAAAACGTACTTCATGGTGGCCCGTATAACAGTGGACGGCTGGATCTCACTCACTATGAGAGGTGGATCCCACAAACTACTGCCGTCAGCAGCAGCTAAATAGATGCACGGCGTGGCTGAAACCCTCATCACGGTGGGTCACGTCCTGGACGGACGGTCCAGATACACCACATACCTCATGATGACCCACAGACCTCGCTGACGCTGTACAGCAGCAGCAGGAGGTGGGGTCTACAAGGGTGGACGGTCTGGATGATGAGACCCCACTTGCTGGCGCCACCAGCAGCATCTGTGTTGCACGGGACCCACCGTCCAGGGTCTAGACAGTGTAGATCAGATCGTATCCAGGTGGGTCCACACGTGAGTGGCCTATCCTCGACGGACAACCAGGTGGGCCCTGATAGACGCGGTAGTGGTGTGGGCCCTGTTTGGTGGATGGCTTGGATAACATACATGCATCATTGGGTGGGTCACACATCAAAAGGAGAGAGAGAGAGAGAGAGAGAGAGAGAGAGAGAGAGAGAGAGAGAGAGAGAGAGAATGGGTGGGACCCCGCCACTATGGGCCCCTCCTAGATACAAAATATACATCAAGATGGGTCCCACCAAATGTGTGCCCTCAAATCACAAAATCAATGGTAGAAAATCATAAAAATCACCCACCTCAAGATCTTGGACTCTTCCTTCCACCGATGCGATATAGAGCTCCAATGGATAGACTTCAACGGTTGAGATTGGACTTGGATGGTAGAGATGGAAGGTAGGAAGGTGGGCCACACTAGCTTCTCCATGGAAGCTTGAGAAGCTTAGGCGTTAGGGCTTGGATTGCTTGAGAGAATGAGAGAGAGAGAATGAGAGGGAGAGAGGTGGTGGGAGAGAAGTGATGGGAGAAGGGATGGTAAGTGATGGGATGGTGTACTTTATTGTAAGAGAAAGTTGACTTTAAGGATAGGTGTTGGTACTTGGGGATGGAATGTTGTACTTGACATGAGAGGTGATTAATGACATTGATTTATGAGACATTAGGTAGAGATTTTCTTGAGTTTTGTAATGCACGACGTTTTCCTCGAACTAAACGCGGGCCCACATCTCCTGGCCCAGATATCGCCTCGTCGCACGAGATGCGGCGTCGGAACCACGACGATGGCGCAGTCATAAGGGTACAAGTCTCGGGTTGAGCCGACTCTGCAATACGGGATACGACTCAAGGTTGTGCGCAAATGTCGATAACAAATCGTAGGTTGCCGAAATTCGACCGGGAGGACCGCGGAAGTTTACAAAATAGTACGAGCTAGGGTACGGGTCTTACACCCTAGCAGCTACAGTGAACGGTCGGGATTGGTGCGGTCCTACTGCGTCCACCACTATTTTTCTTAGATGCATGGGGTCTATCCATCATGAGTGATGAACTCCTATTGCTGTGGGCCACTGTAAAAGCACTTTAGACCTGGAAATGGGGCCCACATCATCCTGATGGGTAACTTGGTTTAACAGGGAAGATAATGAAGTTGTTAATTGCCGATTTTGGTTTACGGTTTAAACGGATGATCTGGCCCGTTTGGATGTTTCAGATGGGGCCACTGATCACTGTGGGCCCCATTTTATGGCCATTTATCGGCGTTTCAATATCTACTGCTAGATTTCCCACCTCTCACTATCTTCTCGCAGGACAAAAAGCTTCTGACGATAGAGTCGTTGTTGCCCTAGAGAGGACGGCTTAGATTTGCCTACGTGGTTCAGAGAGAGACTTGAATCGTGCCAGTGAGGCTTTCCTGAAATGGAAATATCTCTCATGCCTTTCCTTGCTACAGGTAGTTGTCTGTCCGTTCTCGGCAGTGAAGGGAAGGCGCAGAACGACGCTTGGAAGGACGGCTGGGATGGAGGGAGAGAGGTTTGACGAGAATTGCCCTCATGGCAGCCAGATATTTTTTATTTTTGGAAAGTCACCACCGCACACTCCCTTGCTGGCCTAGCTCGTGCACATGCACATGTGCATGGGTCGGATTTATCACTGTGGATTTAATCACCTGGGGCACTCCTACCTGATGGACGGCTCAGATCCCTCGGACGGTGGCCCGAGGTGGGCCACGACTCGTCCCAAACGGACGTCGTTCGTTCGGACGCACTACAGTGGAAATCAGAGAGGATTTCATCTCATTTTTTTTTGAAATTCCATGGGTCAAGGCTCTTTTGACCGATTGGGCGGTCCGATGCGCGTCCTGCACGCTGGTTGTGGTGCATGCGCACCTCTATGTGGGGCCCATCGTGATGTTTGTGAGAAATCCACTCCATCCATGATCCTCCGTGGGCCCATCCGGGTCGTCTAGCTAGAGATGAGGGAAATTCAAAACTTGGGTGGGCCATACTCCCAATTTCACCTATTTTTAGCTTTAATTGTATATTCTTATTAGTCTGATGGTCGGATCATCTCAAAATTGAACATCAATGGTTAAAAGGGTTCTAATGATCCTAAGGATGTTTGGGCATGTTATAGGGGTTGATCTGTAACTCAGGTGGGCTACACTAGTTGATTTTGAGGGTTTTAATAACACTTACTAACCATTTAACGGTCAGATTAGTTCAAGGTGTTAATCTGAACGACCCCACACGATCCTTAAGTCGCTCAGTTCACAAATGTCTCCATCAAGCCATTCAATTAGGTTATTCTAAGCAAACACGTATCTTTTGCAATGTTCTGATCAACGGTCCTGGTAGTCCTAAGAGCCATCTAAGTGGGATTTGGTTACCACTTAGATTGTCTGATTAGTGAGATCAAGTGGCGGATCGCTTTATGGAATGTTATGGGTATGATGGACGGTGGAGATGATGTAAGTCTTGGTATTAAAATGAACGGTTCAATTGGTCTAGAGGGTTGTCTAATTGCATCCTAGAAGTTGATTTCATAACCCGTTAGTTGCATTAGGGAAAACTAAGTGTTAGATTGATTGGTAGAACATTGTGGACCTAATGAACGATGGATCTCGTGATTCATACATCTAAACCTAAGACAAATGTTTAGGTTGGTCTATCCAAGAAGTGAAAATCTTGAAAATAGATTTCTTCGTTAATGTAGAGGTCATCTAAAGACTAAATCGATTAGATGACTTGAACTATGGTTGAAAAGTATCATTGATGGTTAGATTGATTCATGGTAGAACTTATAGGCTGGTCTTGAGGTAGATCGCATGAATGGTCTTATCTCATGGTCACGACGAAGATTACTCCCCATGGATGGATCTTGTGGTCGATTAAATGAATTATCTAATCTATTGTTGGGTCGAGGGGTCATACTCATTAGCTTAGGACAAAAATCAAGGTTTGATCTAGGCTTGCGATCATATGAATTCGAAGTGCATAAGTATGATATCACAATCACAACTTCCAGTCAGGATGATCATTCATGGAGTAATCCCTTCTATGAGAAATCCAGGGTTAATTCAAAATGGCTTGACTTTAGACCTTAAAGATACGTTTTGGGTCGTCATATCCCAACTCAAATGGTTACGACTGACAGTTTGTGAAGGATGATGCAAGAGGTAGCTATGCGTGTTTTCTCACGGGCTCATGCTAAATTTGATTTAAATGGTAATACCCGAGTATTGAAAAGTATGGGGTGTTACAAATAATAACTACAAGCTTTGCCTCTTATCTCTAGATAAGAGATTAGCTAATCATAGACATGATTGAACTAAACTCAAAAAGTAAAATATAAAAATCAACTTGAACCAAAGGATTGGAGGACTACTTGGAGACTTCACAACTCCTTGCTTTACCCATTCTACCCTAATTCATCCTTTAAAAAGCCTAAATCATCCTTTTAGATAATAAAAATTTGTACTAACTTCAATTTACGCACTTTGGTTCCACTTTGGTTGCAGCCGATCATGAGCTTTGGTCGCACCGAATTTACCTTCGGTCGGATCGAATTAACTCTCAGTTGTAACCAAATATCTTCGATTTGCATTTGAAGTCTCTGTCTTCCTTTGGTCACACCGAACATGCCTTCAGTAATACTGAACTTGGCTTCGGTCACACTGAATTTATCTTCGATTACAGCCGAATTTACTCTGAAAGTCATAGTTTGTTTTTGGACTATTTTGTGCACATTCGGTCGGACCAAAGCAACTTTATATGGGACCAAATAGTCTATTTATTCTGTTATTGGACTTTGTGATTTTGCCAGTATTTTTTCTCTCATTTGCGCTTAGTTTTCTTAAATCTTTAACACTTGAATTCTTCATTAAACACCTCCAAATCTCCAAATATTTTTTTAGTCATTTTTTTAGCATTAAATCTTCTCTTTAATCATTTTTTTCACATTATCTCTCCAAATCACCTTGCATAGACAAATATATATAATTAGATCGATTAAACGCAGTTATAATTATACAACAAATGCATAACAAAGGAGAAATATATAGTATTTCACACTCAACAGTAGTGCAAGACCAAAGTGGTGAACCATCACAGTCAAGGTATTCCATAATGGTAACGATGGTCATAACGACCATCACCATTATGTTTACTATGCGGGTGATAACAACTGCTACAGTCCCTATGACTTCCACAATGGTCATTATGGTTTCTTTTTTATTGAAAAAAAAAATTAAAAAACCTATTTCTATCTCATAATAGACTATTACAACCTTTACACAAGGCATGGCGATGGTTATAAGTCATTTTTTCATAGCAACCATTATAACCCCATAACATATAATAGTTTTCACTATTATTTTTACATAATGGCCTTTATAGTACACTATGATCATACAATGGTGTATCCCTAAATCAACAACAGAGGCATATCTATGACTCGTAAACTAAAGAACCTAAGCCCACTTTCCCTTCCATTATAAATAACCATTCATACTTCAACATGACAGATTGAGCAGGGTCCCAATGTCCCATGCTCTTCTTATAACTATTAGTTCCTCAATTTGTCATGGACGTGAGTTAGGGTGTCTTGAGTTGATTGAGCCCCCATTAGAAGACATTGGAAGATCAAAGACTAGAAGATTTGAAGCATTAAGGCTTGAAGACATAAGTAAAAGTGAGGTTCCTTGATAATCTTAGCTCTAGACCCCCCTTAAGTTCCAAAACAACGTACCTCTAGATGATTCTTCTCCTATAGGTAAATCCTTATTTGATCATCCCAAGCCTTAGCCTTTAAATAAAAATTATATGCTAGGCTATAAAGGTTCAAAGCTGTTGTAAACTAGAAATTAAAACAGCAGCTTTCTGCGAACTGTAGATCTATTCTCAACCAAATCGACAATCCATTGATCGAACTCGATCGATTGAAGCTTGATTAATCGATCGATAAAAAATGGCCAAAACTATCCAACGAGCTTTACTGTTAAATCACGAATTAGTTCGATTGATCGAAGGTTTGATCTTGGACTAGCCCTTATAGATCCATTAAAGTTATTTTTTTATAAATCTAGCAATCGGATCTTTGTGCAATTGATGGAATTTGGTGTTTTAGAGACTAGTATATCCCAAGCCTTCACATACATCCTAGGATCTATTCCAAAGAGATTCATGCCTTATTCATTGTGATAGATCACTCTAAGGAACATTTCAAGCTCTGTTTGATGAAGAACATGGTATTGTTATCTAGAGATTAGACACCAACCCAATAGGTAAATCCTTATCTACAATCTCTATGATATCCATGTAGGTTAATCCCCTTATTGGAACTAATTATCCATTAGTTGCAGGAAATTTCAACATCCTTATATTGCCTTAGTAGCCTTATACATATATAATATACAAGTTAGCCAATCGTAAGAGTTGAAGCATCCGCATCAAAGATCGGGGGAACACAAGAAAAGCGAATTCAAGAAGAGAATAGGCATCTTAAGAAAACGCATTAATGGGGCTCAATTCAATAAGCTGTTATTTTATAGTATGCATACTATTTTCTTGTGTAGAATTGAGTATCGAGTTTGTGAGTCAAACTTGTGTAGGACCGTATTGCCATAAGATATGAGTGAGTAAGTAGGCCACCAATATTGGTGTAAATGTGTAGATCTTTGTGTAAAATCACCTTTGGTGGGAGCATACATAGGTCCTTAGATTAGAACCGATGTTATTGGTTAGCCGATAGAAAACTCTTGAAGTCTCTGAGGGAGTCTCCAACGGGAGTGTACATTAGGTTCTTGTGTAGGGATGTAAAGGTTAGATGTGAACCTATTGGAAACCTTCGAAATAATGAAATCTAGTACACTCAAGGAGAGTGCGTTTGCCAGGAGTGGAGTAGGCATTTAGCTGAACCACTATTCTTCCATGTGTTTGTGATTGTTGTTTGTGTATATAATTCTATTTTTCTTATGAGTTGACTTGGTAGATGTATATGGATGTATGAATAGAATGTATGTTGGGTGTTTAATTAATCACATACACTAGATATTTCACATCTCATCTTACTGACTAGTTGCTCAGCTTATTATATCTTTTGTAGTCTATACAATTGGACCATTGTGCTTAATTATATTTTAAATAATAAACTATTTTAATTAGGTAAAGATTATTTAAATAGTCATATTCATCCTCCTTTTAAAACATATCTATAATTATAAGCTTGGTAAGCTTCCGCATATCATAATGTCATGTTAGACAACTGATACAATTTCACTTACATACCTATGAAGGAGCATGAAGAGTGGCGCATTCGAAATGGTATAATGTAATAACTAAAACAAGTGGGCTTCTACTGTCATCAACCTTATGCCACAGGGAACAATGTGGATGAAACTTTCCTGAGATCCTCTGGTATGCTACCTCATGTTTACCTTAAGATCCAAAAATCATGATCATCTAAGGTACCTAAGAAAAAACATCCACCACTAGTTTTATTTTGGGCCACCTGGTCTTTATATGCTGTCTAGCCATTCATCTGACATGTCTCATACGGATGATAGACTTAACGAAAAAAACAAAAAAATCATAGTACTTCAAAGCTCAGATGCGACATACCATGTGAATTCAGAGGTTGATAGGTAGTCACATGAGCGTTGAATTAGCCTGATCAATTATGGACGGTTCGTGTTAATGCACGTTTATCGTTTCCCCACGCTAGAGAAAGTGACCCAGCTCTAACTAAGAGGCATGCGTAAGCGTTTTACGTTTTCGACGGCACCCCGGTCCAAGAGAAATGCTCCAGTTGCACTTAGGGACACTTGGACTGTCCAATCCATTGATTAAGACTGCTCATTTAGCCCAACGTACGCACATTTTATGAGCACTTATGGAAGCAACATACCAATCTCACAAATATTAACCATTGGATCAATGGGTCTTTAATATGGACAGTCAATATCAATTTTGCAAAATAAGTCCAATCATCAATTTAATCCATCTATTTGTTAGAGAAAATCATAGCAATCCATCCTTGGCTTGAAAAAAGATGCCTATAGAAAATAAGGTCAAATGAAGGATGGGTTTCATCAATCAACCGCTGCTATTTTCGCATAGTGGACAGTTCAGATCCATCGATTGGACTGTCTAAATGAACAATTCTAAGTAAGAATACTATTACTTATAGTGCTCTGCAAGCACTGAAGCATTTTCTCAACGTTAAATACAATAGAGGTGTTAGCGTCCGTGGGGAATTTATTTGATACCGTACTATGCATGGCGTTCCATATGCATGCGCATGAAGTCATAAATTGTACAAGAGGCGTGTATTAAATCAAATAAACCAGCTACATTGTGGAACCCACCATCCTTATGTCACATGCTCAAAATCAGACTGATTTATTTATCCTAACCTTTGGTTCGGGTGGAAGCTTGTTTGTCAGTTCTAACAGTCCGATAATTTTTCACCCACTAAATTGAGGCATATAACTTAGCTATTTAGTTTGACTTGTACTGTTTAATGATATAAATTTTAATAAGTTACTTATTTAGTCTGACTTACTTGTACTATTTAAGTATATAAAATTTAAGTGCAAGCATATCATCCATCGCACTCTCAAGCGATGAGAGCATATCGTGATAATGTCGACCAAGAGGGATTGTAGCTACTAATGCATGAGAACGTGAATTGTTCTTATGGGCTATTTTGAACATGTTGGGTCCCATCGTTAGGGAATCCAACCCTTGAGATGAAGGATCGCAATAGGTTCTAGGGACTGCAAAAGCACACAAAGTATAATTAAGAGGAGTAATCCAATCACACCAATCAAATACAATGAGAATACATATTTTAATGTAGAAAAATCCTTCCGGGAAAAACTACGGCACAAAATGATAGATGATCAGTATGAAAGCAGAAATTACAAAGAGAAAGAGCTTACCCGATTCAAAGAACCTTAAATCTCATTCTCGCTACACCCTTTGAAACCCTTGGACGAATTAGTAACCCTAGTATATCCTCCCAATCTCACTTACACCAATATATATGGCTTATAAAAGGATCCCAAGCAAAATCAGAAATAATCCCATAAAATCACAACTCTGCATAAAATTGCGCAGAAGCTATCGATGGCATCGAACAGTCTTTGATGTCATCAAAACTAAACCTTCGATGTCATCGAAATATCACCTCAATTGTCCAGAGACAAAATATGATTCTTTGAAAATTCTCGATTGCATCGAGCTATGTTCGATGGCATCAAACATTTCCTTCGATGTCATCAAACACCCTCCGATGTCATCGAAAAAATGCCTTGATAGTCTAGTGACCAACTGGAAAAAATCTAAAAAATCTCGATGAGATTGAGCACTGTTCGATGCCATTTAAGGTGGCATCAAACAGACCGTCGATGGCATCGATAAGCTCTGTATCTAACTAGATTTAAGACATCAAATACAACAATCTCTACCATATCTTCAATCATCAAATGTGTTGCTTATTGTCTTCTTCTCTTATCTCTGCTTTGCATCCTACCTCCATCAACACTTCTCGTGCACAATCCGTCCTCCTTTTATGTCATCGCCAAGCCCAGAGAAGTTGCACATAATTTGAACTTCTCTGCAGGAACCACTTTGGTAAGCATGTCTAATGGATTCACGCTGGTGTGAATCTTCTCTAGAGTTACACCTCATTCTTCAAGCACTTGTCGGATAAAATGGTGACGAATATTAATGTGTTTAGTACACAAATGATAAATAGAGTTTTTAGCCAAATTGATAGTGATCTCGCTGTCAAAATTAACCGGCACGTCCTCTTACTGAAACCCTAGTTGATTTATCATGCCTCTCAACCAAACACTTTCCTTGAAAGCCTCTGTCACTACCATGTACTCTGCTTCGGTCGTGGAAAGAGTCATCATAAACTGAAGTTTCGACATCCAACTGATTGCTTCACCCGATAATACAAATGTGTAACCTAAAGTTAACGTTCTAAAATCAACAATGCCTGCATAATCTGAATCCACATACCCTACCAACTTTGCCCATGTCTTCTTAAAATTTAAGCAATAGTCTTTTGTACTTCGAATGTATCAAAGTAACCATTTCACTGCTTCTTAATATTGCTTGTCTGGGTTTGATATGTATCTGCTCACAACACCGAATACCTGTGAAATATCTGGTCTCGTATAGACCATGGTATACATCAAACTGCCAACGACATTCGAATAAGGTACACAAGACATAAGATATTTTTTCTCATCTATTTTGGGATATTGTTCTGAGAAAAGCTTGAAGTGAGCCGCGTAGGGAACACTGACCGACTTTGCCTTATCCATCTCATACTTGATCAATACCTTTTCAAAGTATTCTGCCTGAGAAAACCAAAGCCTGCTCCTCTTCCTATCTCTATGAATATTTATGTTGAGAACCCTCTTTGCAGCCCTCAAATCTTTCATCTCGAATGTCCCTGATAACTGAGTCTTCAGTACATCGATTTCAGACATGTCATGACTAGTGATTAACATATCACCAACATATAATACTAGGATGATGAATTTATCATTACTCAGTATCTTGTAATAAACACAGTGATTGTATTCACTCCTAGTAAATTTTTGACTCAACATGTAATAATCAATTTTTTTATACTACTGCCTAGGCGATTATTTTAGGCCGTACAGCGACCTCATTAACTTGCAAACATTGTTCTGTACCGCTTTATTTTCGTAGCCCTCTGCTTACTTCATGTAGATCTGCTCTTTCAATTCCCCATGCAGGAATGTAGTCATCACGTCCATTTATTCTAGTTCGAGATCGTATTGGGCAACTAGTACTAACATGAATCTGATAGATACTTACTTAACCGCCGGTGCGAATATCTCTATGAAGTTGATTCGTTCTCTTTAAGTGTAACATTTCACTATCAGCCTTGCTTTGTATCTATCTTGATTCCTTTTGAATAACTACTTGCATTTAATTATTTTTTGCCCCACTGAAAGTTCCACCAGCTCTCATGTGTAGTTCTTGTGCAAGAAGTCCATCTCATCATCCATTATCGCCTTCCACTTTTCTGCATCTGGCTCATCAAGATCCTCTTAAATAGTAGACGGGTTCCCCTCATCTGTAAAGAGGGCATATGTGATATTAGAATCGTCCCTGTATATTGCCGTTAACCTGCGATCTCGCGGTTGATTTCTCCTAAGTGGTTGTTCCACCTCTTCATACACCTCTATCCACACATCTGTAACACCCCAGATTTTTTACCAATTCGAATTAGATGTCCTTAGGCAATGGATCAGTCCTAACACCTTATTAACTTCTCAGAACTTAATCCCAAAGTCTAAAATTATTTTTTAACCCATTTCCTTCAAAATCTCACCTTTCTCCACCTTATTCTTTAAATTTTATAAGTACTTTCATATTAGACACAAATCCTAAAGTTTAAATGATGAAGAACAATACTTAACTAAAATTTATTATAAATAGTAAATATATGACTAAAATGGGTTTTTGAAAATTAACCTAATGGAATCTCATAAAATAAATAAGTTATTTGGATAGATCATCTTCTCCTACCCTAAAATCATATATTGTATGTCGAATAACTCATCCCGGTTTGTAAGATATGCTCGTTTCAAAAATCACGTGGCAGAATCACCACTGGATAGTCCAAATGAACCATGGCATACGCTTCTTGACTCCTACGCACCCCAGTGGTAGGCGAGCGGGCCGGGCGGCCCGTTTGCTGCCACGTTTTCTACAAATTTTTGTCTGACTTCAAAAAGTTGTATCTCCCTCGTTATAACTCCGATTTAGGTGATTCAAAAGTCAGATCGAAGCTCGATAAGTTTAATTTTATGTAAAAATAAATAAAAAAAATATAATAAAAATTTTAATATAGTTAAATATAGGTCATGGTGACAACTATCTGAAAATCATTAGTTTGAACAGCTGCTACTCTTAGAATTTTTAGAATTTTCCTACAACACAAAATCTAATGAAATTTGGTAGAGATGAAGTAGACTTGATGAAGAACTACTAAAAAAATAATTAAAATAATATACCAACTAGACGTGCCAGGAAAGGACGTAGAACTGCCTTATGACCTTATTATATCGTAATTAGGGCATAATTTAGTTAAATACTAAACTGAATCCTCAATAGAATTAGCTCGAACCATTTTAAATATGAACTGTAAGACCCAAAACTTGTAGAATCATTAACGCTACAGTACCCTGAAATTTAGGATCAATCTCTAAACCCAGCTATTCTCGAGAGCACATCGAAGCTTCGTATCGGACCTGTACCGTGCGTCAAAAGTCTGATGAAGACAAAACTATATGGTTATGACTAACTTACTGGGCTTGACAACTGTCTCAGAAATCAAATACAGATAGTGTCCAGAAATGCACAACTTGGACCCGGAGTGAAGTGTGTGAGAAACGCGAATACCTTTAGAATATGAACTCAAATTTAAGTGATTTTGGTTGTTCACTTACAGGCCAAATTTAAAGAATCAGACCGTTAGATTTTGACCCAACTACACCCTCGGATCAGGGAAATTTCCCTGCACAGGTCAGTGTACTCGTGGCCCTGTTCGAGTGACGATGACCGTTGAACTGAAACTGGTCCCCCACGGTCGATCTACAAATCCGATCGGATTGAAAACTTAACCTGGCCTAGATCCAACGTCAGGAAGCTTAAGTCTAACCGCACGCAGAAAAGGGGCCTCCAGATCAGCTCCGTTTGACCGAAACAGCCAGTTTTTTGCTATAACCTAAGTATATCATGGCCCTGGGGCCATTCCCATCACTTCTGGGCCTATATAAGGGCCTTAAACCCTCTCTCTCCCTTCACATACAAATTTGTAAACCCTAGAGAGAGAAGAGAGAAGAAAGAGAAGAAAAGTGAGAGAAAGTGAGAGAGAGAGAGAGAGTGGGAGAGTGTTCCTGAGATTCTTCCCTGCCTCCCTACGTGCTGAATCAACCTTTCAATATCGCTATTCCTGCGATTCAGACTCCTTTCTTGGGTAAGAAATCCTAACTCTAATCTGTTTTAGGGATTTAAATAGAGCAAGTAGCGAAATAGCTAACCTATTTCATGATTCAGGTAGCCGTTGTGCCATAGATAAGGACGTAGTGTTCAAACTGAGCTCGGTACAGGTTTACCGGCGAAAGGTGCAGACTATAAATGTTTAGGTTATGGTTTTCAAGGCTTTTAATGTCAGCAATGATTTATGTCTGACTTGATTGCTGCCATATGATCTTAGTTACGATGTATTTGATAGATTATGCATGTTCATGAACTATATGAATATATGATGTATTCCAGGGATTTGTTGAAATGTTTGAAAGAATATGGAATTATAAATTGTGCTTGCCATGACTATTAATTGTAAACACATGTTTGTTGTACGCATGACAATTCCTTGGTGAAAGGATTTGCCAAAATATATACTATAACTGAGTTAATTCATGTATGTAGTAAAGTGTAGCCTAAGTGTTTGACAAAATGTCTAAATGAGAAATGGTTTGAAAAATTATATTTAATATAGGTGCTGAGATAGGATTCTCAACTACCTTACTAATATCTATAGTATCCTTCATGTAGCCTATAGTACTATTACGTGATTTATGTAGAATAGGCACATGTGTATTAACATGTTGTATGTGTTTGATAAAATGTCTGAATGAGTGAATGCTGATAAAGTGTACTTACTAAGGGCGTTGAGTTGGGATCTCAACCACCTTAGCTATAGGTATCAATCCCTTCACATAGCTTTAAATTCAATTGCGTAATTTATGTAGAAAATGCATATGTAGGATAACATGTTATATGTGTTTGATAATATGCTCAAATGTTATTCATGTTTGAATTGGTTGTTAAATGTTGTTATGATATTCATACAAGACTTCCTACTACAATTGAGTGTGATTGGGGCTACTACGTAGTCCAGGCAATCAATAACATTTTCCGTTAAGTGATGGACGTGGTTTCGTTACGCCACTTTGGATACGTTCGAGGAATCCGAGTCGTACGCTGCTTGTCGACAGTGGTTAGGCCACGCGGAATGCTTATGCGCTCCATGTCGATAAATTCAATGTACGCTCGTACCAGTCGAGCTTGTCAAGTAACCCGATTAACCCAATATATGTTCACTATTATGGACGCTACTGCTTGAATCTAAGGTACCAAACTTACCAGTGAAAAGATCATTTAACCTTGGTACCTCGATCCGCTAAGGGCCCGTTTGGACTGGGAGATTGGAAGGGATTAGGATGTAACTGAGGGGATTGCACAAATACCAACGGCATTATGGTTGGTCAGGGGATTGTCTCCAATCCCACCGTCTTTCATAATCCAGTGACCAGGAGATGTCTGTTTGGATGGTCTGGGCTCGAGGCGCCATCCATCCAGGACGTGGATTGCATGCTGATAGCATCAATAGCGAGGTGGCTACTGACAATCGTCTATGAACCCCTTTGATATATATGTGTTCTATCAAAGCTGTTTATTTATTTTTTAAGATTATTATAAATCATGAGCCCGAAAATGAGGGAGATCCAAATTTATAGTGGGCCACACCATAAGAAAATTGTAGCCATTGAATGCCCACCATTAAAAATTTTCAAAGGCTCACTGTAATGTTATTTTGTCATCCAAACTGTTGATTAGGTCACATACACCTGGATTAAGAGAAAACTCAAATATCAGCTTAATCCAAAACTTATGTGGCTTTTAAGACGTTTTTAATGATGAGTGTTCAATCAACTCTTTCCTATAGTGTGGTCCACAGGAGATTTGGATCTGGCTCATTTTTGGGATCATACCACAAAATAGTTTGGAAAAATGGATGGAAAGCGTGGATAGGATGCATACATCATAATAGGGCCCAAAGAGGACTGTCAGTAGCCACCTACGTTGTCAGAGAGGGGATGAGGTGGATGGACGGCCGAATCCCACGAAAAATCCACTCTTTTGCAATCTGCCTTATCTCCTCTGTCATCCAAACAGGCCGTCGTCGTACGTACTGGGAGTGGACTGGCGACTCCCGTCGAATACAGCATACTCCCTTCCAATCCCCCCGTCCAAACGGGCCCTAAGACTCATAAGCCGGGCATGGTGGCTATGGGACAGTGTGGTCGAGCTGTCGGCCTACGCTGGGGCAACGAGCCTCCCCGTAGTGACCAATGAGCAACCTAAACTCGTGAGCTGAATACGTTGGTATGGGACACTGTATTCAAGCTATCTGCCTGCGATTTGGTGACGAGCCTCTCGTAGTGACCTTGAGCATACTCTAAGACTATGCTAAGGCGACGATCCTTTCCGTAGTTACTTCGAGTACAAAATAAGCCTACCCCGGCGTAGCCTAGCTATGGTCCTTATTCGGGTTTGTGACGAGCCTTTGAAAATAGACTGCTAGTTAGTAGGGCGTTGGTGGTAGTTACTTCGAGTATGAATTAAGTCTACGTTAACGGTGACGAGCCTCTTATAGTAGCCACCAGTATAAACTCGCGAACTTGCCTATCGTATGTGATTAACTAGGATTGACGACCCTAGATGGATCATTGTTTGGAAAATTATATAAGGGAGGTACCTTAGCTTCCCAATCACGCCGTATGAACAAACCTAATTAATTACTTGATTAACACGACCATAACATCGCACTGCATGTGCCTTTGGCGTTGGAGTTGAGCACAGAGGAAGGGGTGCATGCCGCGATCGTGAGATGAAGTTCACAGAGGGAGTGCAGGCGAGGGCATGCATCATTAATACATATCATCATTGCATTAACCAGAGTACTTAGGAATGCTTGTTGTATTGCTTTATCATTACTGCTTGACTGAATGGACAACATGTTAACCTTTGCGTTATAGTTTCACTAAATTAGCTACTCATTCCCACCTGGGACGGTGTTTTTAAAACACCACCCAGATTCTGTTGTAGATGCAGGTAATGGTGAGGTCTATACAGCAATGATGGACTTCATAGGCGAGGAGGAAGAGACCTCCTACGTTCAGCTCTCAGGCGGGTCTATGTAGACCTCGTGCTGATTCGATGGGATTACAGGGCTATATGATTTAGTCGAACACTTTATATTTTTGGTATTTGGCACAATTTATAAACAACACATGTATATATTCAGCCTGGTGACATACTCATACTCTGAAAATTGTGAAATACTTATGTACATTATATCTCTATCACAGTCTTCCGCTTGCCTAATTATGTTAACTTTGGAGTATGATATGCCGTTTAGCTTAATCCCACTCATGTTTCAATGCACTCATCATAATCATCATTATCTATATTGCATAAGTGATGCATTGGAACTTGAGAGTTGAGCTTTGCTCAACCCTTGATTTTCAGGGTGTTACAACATCTTTCCCTGCTTGAGTATCATCTATGTCAATCTGAACGTCTACGACCAACCTTTCTAGTTCTTTTTACTACTCTTGATCATTCTTGCGAAATTGGGAGCCTTCGTTGAACCTGACGTCACGGCTAGTGAAGACCTTCCTTGTGACTTTGTCATACAACCTGTAGCCCTTCACACCAATATCATAGCTAATAAAGATATACTTTTTAACTCTTTGGTCAAGCTTATCTCTCTCAACTGACAGTACATGAGAGTAAGCCTCACAACCAAATATGCGCAAATCTGAGTAGTCAACCGTATAACCACTTCATACTTCCTCTGAGATCTTACAATCAATTGATGTAGAAGGGGACTGGTTCACCAAATAACAAGCCATGTTAACGGCCTCAGTACATAGGTCCTTGGTCAATGCAGCATTACTTAACATGCTTCGGGCCTTCTCCAAGAGTGTCCGATTCATCTGCTCAACCACACCATTTTGTTCAGGCGTGTGATGCACTGTGTTGTGCCTAATGATCCCTTCATCTTTGCAATATTCATTAAACTCAGTGGAAGTAAATTCACCACCATTATCAGTCCTTAAAACTTTTATTTTTCGTCCTGACTGTTTTTCCACCATGGCCTTCTATTGTTTGAATTTAGTGAAAACTTTGAATTTATTTGTAACATCCCGTATTTTCACAGCCAGAGTTTATACACGTGCCCGAGAAATTGAGCGTTAATAATGTAAGAAGTGGATGTTACAAGGGTTCGCCTTGGAGTGTAACACCCCGAAAAATCGGGGGTCGTGCATACGCTCGACTCCCGAGTCCCCGAGTGTCGCTTATTATCAATTTTATAGTTTTATGATTTATCAAGTTTAAATGCGCAGCATGAAATTAATTGAAACATGAGGCACATCCACAACTAGTCAACTGAACTGAAAGAAATCAATATATATAGGTTCAAAAGAATATAAATGGGCCGCACAAGGCGATGCCCAACAAAATCGCAAAGAAAATCATATGCCCAAAAGAATGGTGCACTGAGCCCATGACTCAACACTCCAGAATCCAGTCTCCTAAGCCGATGGAGAACCACCCATCAACTGGAAGTATGACAGCTCCTCCTCCTCGTCGAGAGTAGCATCACCATGCTCCACCTGCTCCATATCCCCTGCATCTATGAGAGAGTCTGGTTGGTGTTTTAAAACACCGTCCCAGAATGGGAGTGAGTGATCAACTCAGTGGAGAAATTTGAAGACTCTCCTACTTTAGAGTGACTCCTGATCTGTGATCCGGGATTCCGGATAAGGGACCTCGGTTACAAAGAGGGAAGGTGTTAGGCACCTTATCTGCCCATATAAATGTACGGTCTCTACTTTGTGTGGTAAAATAATCTCAATGGATGGATGATGTGGTTGAGATAGGACTAGGCACACACGTGAATTTCTGATGTGGCAAGATCCAAAATTTCGGCAAGCCACAGAGCATACGTCCAACGGTGTATCTAGAAGGCAGATGTGATGATGCTTATGCCAAAAGGGGAAGAAAAATTGGACTAGATCACCTAGGAATTTCTGATGTGAAAGGATCCGATGCACGGCAAGTCACAGAGCATACGTTCACTAGAGATCTAGAGAAGCAGGGGGCTTGAGAAGGGAATAGATGTCATGATGAATGCTTGTATATAAAATGGATGGATCTTTAGCTTGCTCTTGAGATGGCTAGAACATGAAGTACACCATGGTTAATTCGGGCTAGACTAAAGGGTTGAGATGGTTGAGGTGAGGCTAAGAAGTGGCTGAAAAATTAGGACTTTGGGGCTTGGGAGCTCCTTCTCATCCTCACTCTCTTTCTTTCTCTTTCTCTCCCTTGGTTTGGTGTGTGTTGAAATGAGAAGAGGAGAGGGCTATTTATAGCCTTCTCTAATGGCAATGTGGTAATTTTAGGCTTTGGGAGGGGTAAATGCTGATGTGGCAATAGGTGATTAGTTGGATAGAGAGAGACGCCACGTGACGTGCTCTCATTAGCTAATGGGGTTGGTAAAGGGTAATAAGCTCAGATTGAGGGGTAATTCCAGGAGAAAGTTGACTTTCGAACGCTTAGACAGCTGTCCCCAGATGTCCACACGCGGGCCACACTTGGCGGCACTCTGACTACCGCCCGCGGTAGTCTGACTACCGCCCAGGTTGGGTTGGGTTCGAAGTCTCCGCACACATTTTTTAGAGGAAGTGATAGTTTGACTACTGCCCACTGTAGTCAAACTACCACCTCGGGTACAGTTTCTCCTAAAATTTGGCCGGTGGGTCCTTTTTTGGGTCCTGAGGGTGAAACAAAGTCCGTCTTGGATATTTGATTTAAAAAGGCTCAAAATTGGCTCGATTGTGACCTAAAAATGGACGGAGAAATGGGTTGATTGTGGGTGAAGGTTTGGGTATGCTTTAGGTTGAACGATGGCTTGTGATGGCTTAGGTTTGGTTGAGGTTCAGATCATGGTTTTGGCTAAGGTTAGGGTTTAGGCTGGTATTAGGGCTTGGTTCGGATTAGGGTTTGGTTTAGGATATGCTCATGGTTCCCAGATTGTCTTAGCTTTCTCAAGATGTTAACCTGAGTGAGGTGTCTACAAATGCCTCTCTTTGACCGAGGTTGTGGGCAACCGAAGGTTAAAATAAGTGGACACCCCATCCTTCTGGTCAGAAAAGATAGTGATTCGAATCTGTTACCTATCATTGGATCATTGTTAGTTGATTGTCTGGAAAAAGATGACTTGCACATATCACGAGAGTTAAGGAAAATGTTGTGATTGTCTCCTGCACATTCGTTGTGGCTTTACGAATCACCAATCATAACCCTTTCACATCGGATTGTTAACGACATTGGAGAGTAAGTCTGAAAAGTAAGGGCCTCTGCGCATTTGTTGGAGTTTTATGAGGATTCTCGTATTGTTAGGTCTGTTGTTCCTTTACTATGTAATCACCCTAGGAGTGTTCATTCCATTTAATCGTTAAAGTGGTTAGGTGCCCTGCGCGTTGATGTGGCCTTACGGGGAACTCACTACGCCTACTTGGACTCGATCAAACTTTGTGAATATCCCGGACTAGGTATGTATTGGTAATCTTTTGCCATGCAGTCCACTGATTCTGATACTTTGGTTACAATGGATTATTGTTACTTTGAGTTTGATTATTCTTTTCAGAGATAGATCTAATCATTTGACTAGCAATCGTACGACTATCCAAATATAGAGATCTGGCCAATCGTACATGTATCATATACGGATTTGATCATCCTCCAAGGAAATTGAGAGAGATCGAATCTTATTTAGTTGTTTACACTGACCACAACTGGAGAATATGGAGGATTCCTCAGTGTACTGCGTGTCGCGTGCGTTTTTAAAATTTTTTAAAAAACTATCCTCTTTGGAGCTAGACTCCTTGAGAATTTTATTTGAAAATATTTTTAAGTTCTTTTTTTTGGAAAATATCCGTTCGATCTCGCGGGTGGGCGTCATCGTTTGGTTTTTATTTGCATAAATAAATTAAACAGTCACATTGCCTTCACGATGAGTTGGTGGGGCTAACGGTTTGAAATATTTTAAGATTTTTGAAAAATTCGTCTGATCTCGCGGGAGGGCGTCGTCGTCCGGTTTTTATTGTACGGTCTGGATTGAGTAGCCAGATGGCCTCCACTAATGAATTAATGGGGCAATTGGGGAATATGGGCCTGATGTGGGCTTAGGACCATGGGCCTTGAAATCAGGTTTGTGTAGTGGGCTTTGTTTTGGATATGTGGGCCTAGGAAATGGGCTTGGAAACATGGCCTTTGAACCATGGGCCTTTAAATAATGGGCTTGGTGGGCTTTTAACATGTGGACCTTGTGGACTTTGAAATATAGGCCTTTAGAGCTTTAAAATGTGGGCATTGTGAGCTTTGAAATGTGGGCCGTTGGGGCTTTGAATTGTGGGCCTTGTGAGCTTTGAAATGTGGGCCTTTGGGGCTTTGAACTGTGGGCCTCTAGGGTTTTGAAATGACTTTGTGGATCCACGACTTTGTTTGCTACTTGTCCTGTATATGCATGAATGCTCTTTTTTTGTTTTGTAAATGACTGAAAACAATATACTTGTAAAAAAGATGTTTTAAAGGAAATTTTTTTGTGCCAAATTTGTCAGTGTTTGCTTGCATTTGAGCTTGTGCCTGGATGGTGGAATCAGAATATTAAACTTAGCCCACATTGAATCTGGTATTCTCAATTGTTTACTAGGGATCCTGATTCCCTGAGAGTAGCACATACTAGGATCATGCCCCTTGGATTTAGGTAGAGTCTAACAGAATTCTAATCTAAGACTTATCTTTTCCTTGTACTTCTTCACTTTGCTTGTTGCCTTGGCTTCTCCTGTTCCTGCGCTTTTTATTTTCTCTTTTTTTAAAGCCATTTTTAGTCGTAGCGCATTTTTAGGTTTTCACCACGACCGGCTTTCTCGTCATTTTTGCCCATGGCGTCCTTTCGAATTTTTACCATGTCCCGAGTTTTTGCTCTTACCTGCCCCTTGGCAGCTGTGCTCTTTTTACCCTTGGTGCCTGTTCAGGTTTTCACCAAGTCCGCTATATGCCCGCTGTTTTTACTCAAGGTGCCCTTATGGGTTTTCACCTCGCCCGTTTTGCTTAGGCACATTACTTTTCTTTTGATATCTCTTTTTCTTGTACAAAGGCGAGAGGCTAGACTCCATTCATTGATGGTCGACTGGTGAGCTGCCTGACTTTGTCTTCTATCACGATTGTGAAGTTGTTGACATTGGGTTAAACTATCCCAAGGGGAAATGGGTTGGTGAATTGTGTTCTCACTCATTGGGTTCGACTCTCTTTTTCTTTTTTCTTTTTTCTTTTTTTTTTGGACTGCGCACTTTATTCATCCATTTCTTTATCTTTGAACCCTTTATTTTTTGGAACACTTATTGGAGGGAAGGAATGATGATGAAATGTACTTCAGAATGCTAACCTTTGGTCGTTTGACTTTAGCTTTACGATTGTGGTTGTTGACATAGTCAGGTAGGATTACCATGATAGATATTCACGTTGTTGGCGTTGATGGGCTCTGGAAGATCTTTGCCCCTAATGATGGTGAGATGAAGGGAACCTCCCGGAAGAATCTTCACAAACAATCAGTGAATCATCCCAGGATGACTTGGACTTGCCCCTTGGATCTAGTAGGCGCAATGATAAGATGTGCATTGTTACCATGTTACTAACCTTTCTTTCAGACTTACTTGTCGTTGGTCCTAATGATCGTCGTACGCTTTATGTCTGCAGGATGTAGTTAGTTGTATTGATCTTACCACCAATCATTTTCCTTGACTTCTCTTTCATTCGTACCGAGGATGTAGGATGTTGTCGCTGCCCGCTTTTGTCTAACACGAGCATATACTCATGACCATTAGATGCCTTTGGGTTCATTCTTTCGATGATGTCCACACCCCATAATGAAGAAGGGCTAGAGTGTTATCAGGTTATAAAGACTCGAAGCATGCACATGGATCCGTTATGCAAGCTTTGAATAGTTGAAGCATTTCCTGACATGCTACAATAACTTATCTTCATCGTTCATCAGTAGGATTCCATCGTAGACTTCAGGCATGATCTTGATAGCTTTGCTTGATGGGCTTGACTTCAGGCTTCATAACAGATGATGTATGATTAGTTCTTCATTTGATCTGAGTAAGGCTCCATAGGAGAACCCAAAGTTAGATAGTCCCGGGTCTCAGGAATTCTGTCATTGTCTGCTTGTATTTAAGAGACGAGGATCTCTTGATGCGTACTGTTCTAGGGAACTCAAGGGATCCCAAGTTCACAATTTCAAAATCATCCATAACGACATTGGCCTTTGTTTCAAGCTTTTTGAGGGAATCCTCTAGCTCGAGAGTTGAATCATCATTTTCCTCATCCGGGGCTTCATCCAAAGCCATGAGTTCGAGTTCCAACTCTAGATCGAAATCATAAGAGTCAGTCTCAAGCTCCTGTGTTGTATGTGAAGTGTTTGGCACAGTGATTTTTGAAAGTTTTTCTATTGTTTTTGTGTTTTGAAGATTTTCTGATGTTTTGTGGTTTTGAGGAATATTTGATTTTTTTGCATTTTTGGAAGTACGCAATATTTTTGTGTTTTGGAAATTTTCTGATTTTTTTGTATCGCCAAGGTATCCCGAACAGGACGGTGTTGCGAACCATGATTGAACCTGTCCTAGTTCGGGGTACCAACTACTATTTACATTAGCCTTTTTTTTGGGCCGGTATCCATGGGCGGTACACCGGCTGATTCTATCGTCAAGGGGATGGCTGTCCAGTTTGGTTTTTTTACCCCTTTCGATCCTGTTGCTCTGCTCCATCTGTTCCTAAGGGTCACCTGTCCTGATGACCATGATGTCTGCTGGGCTGGGCTCAGAGTCTGAGTCTGATTCGATCTCTTCCCTTAGAAGCTGGAGCTCTTCGGGCTCTTCGGACTCTTCTTGTGATGGGACCATCGCGTCTGTCTAGTCAAGGGCAAGCCACTTTCCCTTGTCGATCCAATGGATGGGCTTCTTCTGCCCCTTGTGTTACTGAGCTGGTGGTGGGGCTTTGTCCCCTTGATCGTGGGTGGAAGTGGGTGTCTCTCCATTCTTTCTCATGTTCCCTTCAAGGGGCCCTCCTAGTTCTAAGTCTCCCGTGGATCTGTTTCCTTGCCCCTAGCCTCATATGATGGGTTTGGGGGTTCGGCCCTTGGCTTTAGGTGTGCTTTTGATGCCCTGAGGATCCTATCCCACTTTATTGGTGGCCAGATAGACTCCTAGTTAGCATGTTCTGTGAGTTTGAGTTGTTGGAGTTGGTCCTTAAGAGACATCATCATATCCTCAAAAACTGTCCCAGGCTTGATGAACTTGATGGGTGTGCATTTGAATGGTTAACCCTTCTTTGGCCTTTCAGCCCGATCCTCTAGTGTTAGTTGATATCCCAGTATTTGTCTCTGCACGTTGGCAGGTGCTGGTTTCACCACCATACCTTTTTCATGGAACTCGGTACGATAGTTTAGGATTAATCGTTCGGCAAGGGGAATGACATATTCGGTAGCAAGATGGCATGGGTTGGCGATTGCATTTACATTTTCAAATTCAAAGCTGTGGTATGGTATGTCACCCTCTGCATGCTGAATGTTAATCACAGGGATGTCGGTTTCTGGGATACTAACCGTCACCGGTAGGATCGTTTCTGGCTCGGCCAATACTTAAATGATTCGATTTCTTAAAGGGAATTTAACCCTTTGATGGAGGGTAGATGAGATGGCTCCAACAGCATGGAGCCACGACCGCCCCAGTAGAAGGTTAAATAAGGTGGGAATGTCAATGACCTAGAATGTGATAATGGTCATGTCTGGTCCGATTTGCAATTCCAGGTCGATTTCTGCCTCAACCTATCTCTGAGAGTTATCGAAGGCTCTAAGGTTCATAGTGCTAGGCCTGAAAGAAGATGGTTCTATCCCTAACCGTTCGGCAGTCCTCAAAGGGCAAACATTTAGGCTTGATTCGTTGTCAATGAGTACGAGTGAAACTTTGAAATTCTCATAATGAACAGCTATATTTAATGAGCGCCCATGTTTGCGACCTTCAGGTGGCAATTCCTCATCAGAGAAAGTGATAGCCCGTGGTGCGAAGAGCTGTCCAATCATACTTGCCACCATTTCGGGGGTACGTCGGCAAAGATATGTGCATCATTCAAGGTTTTCACAAAGATTTCTCAATGCGATTTTGATGTGCATAAGAGTACCCGGATAAATATTTGGGCAGGAATGGTTTTCAGTTGGGCTGCTATGTCGTAAGCAGTGTCGGTTTTGCAAGTGGTTCTTGACAAAGTTCCTCAGGTTTCTTTCGGGTTCTGGTTATCTCTCCTGAAATACCTCCCGTTGTTACCCACTTCATCACATTCTGGGTAATGCCATGGGACTGCTTTCGAGTTGTAGGAAGGAACCGTTCTTCCTTCCAGGTATATCATTGGTTCTTAAGGCAGGGAAGTTGTGGCTGAAACTGCTTGTGATAGACTTGGTGATTTCTCTTGAGGTGTTACTAATCCTTGACCAATTTTGACAATGGAGTCTTCTTCCTCCTTTTGATGTGTGGGAGGAATCCTCTGGGCATGTGCCAGTTGGTGAGGCATCAGGAATTTTGGGGCTTGAATCGGGGGTGCCCCTTGCAAGGTTAGCGGGGTAAGATCGGGGAGACCTATTAGGAGGATAATGGGTTAAGAGTTCGTCCTTTTTGGAGGTATTGAAGGTGGAGTTGAATGTGCCCCTTAGGGCACGAAACGCTGAGGGTATGACCTGTTGGGTGCAGCTTCTTAAGTTACAAGAGGCTGTACTGTTGGCGCTGCTTCAAGGAATACGAGAGGTTGTGTTACGGGTGCTGCTTGCAGAAATATATGTGGTCCAGGCGGTTGTACCTGTTGGTATCCTCATGTCCGATTTGCTGTATCGGGCATGATTGTTTGAATGGAATAATGTGGGGAGGAGCACATGGGTTGTTCTCCTTCAATGTGGTTGACGGTAAAGGTGCCAGATGTGTTGGGTCCTGCTTGATATGATGGCAGGGGATTTTAGAGAATGTTGGCCTGAGCTGTATTGTTGGCCTATGGGGTGATCACAATCTTCTGGCTTTCGATCAGATCTTGGACCGCATGTTTCAAAGTGAAGCAGCAGTCCGTTAGATGGCCCGAAGCCTGGTGATATGCGCAATATTGATTTTCATTGTAACCAGGAGGCAGGGAATTAGGTGGAAGTTACGGCTGAAGTGGTGTCAACAGCTGCTTTTGCATGAGCATTGTTAACACTTGACTATATGTTTGTGCTAATGGGGTGAACTTCCTTCCTAACGTTCCCGATTTGAATGGACCTTACGTTTTCCCCTGGGTTGTTGCTGTTGTGGTTGAGACGGCTGTGCCTGATATCCCTGTTGGGTTTGCTGGGGTTAGTACTGCCTATTTGACTGTTGCTGGTACTGCCTGTCTTGCCGTGGCTCCGGCTGTGGGACATACTGATTACCTTGAGTATTGGTGATGATGTTGTTAATTTCTGTGGTGCGCTGTGCAGGAGCAGTGCTGTTTCCGTTCCCATATCCAATGGTTTCCCGTCGACTTTGTTTCTTTTGATTGAGGGGGCCTGGTGTGGCCATGGGAAAATAGTTCCAGCTCTGATCCCGACTTCCACTTGTTCTCCAGTCCGAATAAGCTGAGAAAAGTTGACGTATGGATACGAGATTAGATATCCCGAAATGCTGGGATTTGCAGAATGTATGATCATGGATATCTGTTCTTCGTCATCGATGGGGTTCCTTATTCGAGCTGCCATGGCTCGCCATTGCCCTACGTATGCTGATAAGGATTCATCATTTTTTTGTCTCAAGGCAGCCAGGTCGGCCCTTCTTGGAGCCATGTTCAAATTGTATGAGAACCTGTCAATGAATGCCTGGGAGAGGTTTTCCCAGGTTCGGATTTGATGGCTATCTAGCATGGTGTACCAATCTAAAGCGTCACCCTTAAGGGATTTCTGGAAGAGTCGTATCAAGGCTCCATCGTTCCCTGCTATCGCATTGAGTTCCCCACAAAATACTTTCAAGTGTGTTGTGGGGCACCCACTACCGTCGTACCTTTTGAACTTTGGTACCTCGAAGTTTGGAGGTATCCGAGCGTCTGGGAAGGGACATGGTCCCTGAACTTGGTGGATGAGTGATCCACTCCTTGCTGTCTCTGAAGCTGATTTTGTACCATTTGCAACTATTCTCGTAATTTTTCAATTTTTGACTTTCTCTGTTGCGAATATCTTGCCCCTTGCTGTAGGGCTTGTGCTGCTTCCTCTTCATAGGGATCAAGAATGGGTGGTTGCTGGAAAGATGGTGGACTCCTGGTGGCGGGAGGTAGCTGAAATTGAACACCGCTCCCTTTCAGAGGAAGGTGTGATGTTTGGAAATGGCTCCCGCCTGAGGTATCTGCCAATTCCTGAATGTTACTCCCGTTAGGGGGAGTGAGCTGGACTCGAAACTGGCCCCCTTCGTGGGCATCCGCCAGTTCATGTCTGAAGTTGTGTTATACCCTGATTGTTATGATGTGCTGAGTAGGGATGTGTGGGAGAGTTGCTCCTGATTACTGGTTGTTGTTGCTCTTGTGGTGACTCTTTTGGGAGAGGGAGCACGGGATTTGCTGGAGGAATGAGGGAGAAGGCAAAAGGTGTTGGAGGGAGTGAACTGTTCTGTATACTAGGCTGGGTTGTCTGTGCATTCGGTGTGGCATTTGGCGCTAAGCGAAATAGTAACTCTTGCATTGCTCGAAGGCTTTGGACCATTTCTTACATAGTGGTATTGAATTGGGGGTCTGTTTAAGCCGCTGGTGGTAATGGCATGGATACTGGTGTGGGTGCAGGTGCCGATGTTTCGGAAGCTGGCTAGCTGCCGGCTCTTCTTCATGGGTTGCTTGAGAGGCCATGGCTGCACGGGATCGAGTGTCATGGTTCAAATCTATGCCTAAGAAAGTACAAGCCAAAGAGTTTTTTTGTGAATGTAGTGATGAATGTCCTTTAAGATTGAGATACCACACGTTTTCGAGTCGAGTCTCAGCTAGTGCGAGCTAGCAGATCCCCAGCGGAGTCGCTATTCTGTAAACACTGAAAAATCTGCGCCCACGCTGATTTTAAATGTTGCTGTTTTAGTGATGAAGGTGATTAGGCTGATTTATGATGTTGGCGTCGCCACTAGCCAATTAATCTCAGAACCCCGCAGTCAGCTAGAACCCACGGAATATGTAAGGTTGGAGAAATCCGAAGACTCTCCTACCTTAGAGTGACTCCTGATCTGCGATCCGGGATTCCGGGTAAGGGACCTCGGTTACAAAGAGAGAATGAGTTAAGCACCCTCTCTACCGGTATAAATGTATGGTATCTACTTTATGTGGTAAAATAATCTCAAGGGATGGATGATGTGGTTGAGATAGGACTAGGCACACATGTGGATTTCTGATGTGGCAAGATCCGAAATTTCGGCAAGCCACAGAGCATACGTCCAACGGAGTATCTAGAAGGCGGATGTGATGATGCTTATGCTAAAAGGTGAAGAAAAACTGGACTAGATCACCTAGGAATTTCTGATGTGACAGGATCCGATGCACGGCAAGTCACAGAGCATACGTTCACTAGAGATCTGGAGAAGCAGGGGGGTTGAGAAGGGAATAGATGTCATAATGAATGCTTGTATGTAAAATGGAAGGATCTTTAGCTTGCTCTTAAGATGGCTAGAACATGAAGTACACCATGGTTAATTCGGGCTAAACTAAAGGGTTGAGATGGTTGAGGTGAGGCTAAGAAGTAGCTGAAAAATCAGGACTTTAGGGCTTAGGAGCTCCTTCTCACCCTCACTCTCTTTCTCTCTTTCTTTCTCTTTCTTTTTCTCTCTCCCTTGGTTTAGTGTGTGTTGAAATGAGAAGAGGAGAGGGCTATTTATAGCCTTCTCTAATGGCAATGTGGTAATTTTGGGCTTTGGGAGGGGTAAATACTGATGTGGCAATAGGTGATTGGTTGGAGAGAGAGAGAGAGACGCCACGTGGCATGCTCTCATTAGCTAATGGGGTTGGTAAAAGGGTAAATAAGCTTAAATTGAGGGATAATTCCAGGAGAAAGTTGACTTTCGGACGCCGGGGTTTGTCCCCCGCATGTCCACATCGCCGTCGCACTTGGCGGCACTCCGAGTACCGCCTGCGGTAGTCCGACTACCGCCCGCGGTAGTCTGACTACCGCCCGAGTTGAGTTGGATTCGAAACTCGTGTGGCTGACTTCACACACATTTTTTGAGAGGAAGAGGTAGTTTGACTACCACCCGCGGTAGTCAAACTACCACCTCGAGTATAGTTTCTCCTGAAATTTGACCGGTGGGTCTTTTTTTTGGGTCCTGAGGGTGAAACAAAGTCCGTTTTGGATATTTGGCTTAAAAAGGCTCAAAATTGGCTCGATTGTGACCTAAAAATGGACGGAGAGATGGGTTGATTGTGGGTGAAGGTTTGGGTATACCTTGGCTTGAACGATGGCTTGTGATGGCTTAGGTTTGGTTGGGGTTTGGATCACGGTTTTGGCTAAGTTAGGGTTTAAGCTGGTATTAGGGCTTGGTTCGGATTAGGGTTTGGTTTAGGATATGCTCATGGTTCCCGGATTGTCTTAACTTTCTCAAGATATTAGCCTGGGTGGGGTGTCTACATTCAACGGTGGGTGTCATTATCAATGCAGCTTCCTTTAGTGTGGTCCACAGAGATGTGGAGCTGCCTCATTTTTAGGATCAAACCTTAAAATGATCTAAGAAAAGCAATGAACGGCGTGGATAAAACAATTACATCATGATGGGCCCCACAGAGCCTTGCTCAAATGCATTACCGTTCGGGTGGGGGTTGGATGCAATCCGCGTCCATCACTATGGCCACTCAAAGCTTTTATGCTTTCCAAGCTGCGGGGTTGGACACAATCGGCGGTCCTCTTCAGGGAAGCGATATCGCTGGTGTGGGTACACGTAGTGCGAAGACACGCTGACACTCTTTTATCTCTGAGTTGTATGAATGATTTAAAGGATATCAAAGTTAAATGAGCCCCAAAATTATGTATTTATTACATCCACACCATCCATTTTTCAGTATCATTTTAGAGCATGAGCAAAAAAAAATTAAAAAATGAATCATATCCAAAGCTCAAATGGACCACACTAGAAATAAAAGTGTGATGATGATTTTCACTATTAAAACATTCATAGGGCCCACCATATCATTTATTTTCCCTCCAATCTATTCTTAGAGTTTCAACAAGGGTATCCATAGGTGGTGAAATCCCACTATAGGTGAGTGTATGGGGGTTTGTGTGCGTGTAAAAAATAATTCTTTAAAAAAAAGAGTAAAAAAGACCTAGATGAAGATGAAAAACAAATATCACATTGATCCAAAACTTGACCCCATAAGGGTTTCAATGGTAGACATTCAATCCCCCACTGCTTTTTGCAGTATGCTTCACATGATATTTATGTCTTATTTTTTAGCTCAAGCCTTACAACAAGTTTGCAAAATGAATGGATGGTTTGGATATAGCACATACCTCATTACGGGACTCACAGAACTTGTTGACTCCAATACAACAGCTAGATAGCTGTTGTGCGGTACACCAGCCAATCCGCTTCCCTCCTGAGGGTCTCTTCTTTCGTCGCAGTTTTGATAGCGCTCCCAATGTGATGTATTTGCTTATCCACGCTGTCCATCATTTCTCTCAAATCATTTTAAGGCATTTGCACAGAAAGGAAGTTGATCCAACGCTCAAGTGGACCACACTAAATAATAAACTTAGGTTGCGTTAAATGCACGAAGCATTAAGGGCCCGTTGGACAGGTGGATTCGATCGGTAACGGACGGCTTAGGATGGATTGCGGAGTTAAATCCTGCCCCGCATGACCGACGACGCGTTTGGGATAGCGTTCAGATAAGAATGGACCCTGTTGCGAGGGATTCTTCACGGGATTCATCAAATCCCTTCGAATTGGCAACTCCGGAGGTGGATTGCGTCTCGAGCCCATCGCAATCCCTTACCGCGGGATGGGATTGGGGAGCCAGGGCAGGAGTGATGGCGGGAGACAGCGCAGGAGTAATGGTGGGAGGTGATTTTTCACGGCCAAACGGGGCTATAAATCCAGGTATTGTGTGGATCGCGATGGCCATGAGTTCCTCCATCATCGTTGCCATCACCGTCTGACGGTTGGGCTGAGGGCTGAGGTACACCTTCTTCCTCTCTCTCGAAACCCTCATGCATGTATCTTCTTCCTCTCTCTCGAAACCCTCATGCATGTCAAATCTGCTAATGAAAGATGCAAATGGTAAATGCATGGACATTTTCAAAGGACGAATTGTAGATATGCACATCATATAAGGTTTGCAGTACATACATGTGGAGCCCATGGTTCAGTGAAGCAGATGCTTTCAAATGTGATTTAATTTGTGGTTTTGGAATATTTACTCATAGTAAGAATTTCCAAAGATCGTGAAATGTTTTTTTTTTTAATTTATTTAAAGTAGTGAGAAAAAGAGCTCTTTGCAATCCTCACCGAGTGCTCTTTCATGATTTTTGGAAATTCTGCTACCAAAACTGAGAGAAAGTTGGGATTGATTTTCTTGCGTCCTAACTCAAATGCAGCCTTACACCTATTGATTTTTGTTATACTTAGCAGATCTTTTCTATTTCATATGTTTTTTTGATTGATTATTGTCATGATTGGTCAAGTTTGGTTTAAAATGCAGTTATTTGAGTAAATTTCATATTTTTCCTGTTTCTTTACTCAACGTTTGCAACTACATGTCGAGAGAGTGATCTCTAGTTTCATGTTGTGAGTACAAAAATTCTTATCTTTTTCCGATATGTCTTTAGTATCAGCAAATGACTGAAGGATTCACGTTGTCCAATCAATCCTATTTGAGATTAGATCTAATGATGGATGAATTTCTGTTTTTATCAGTGAGTTTATGAACCTGTTGTTTACAATGTAATTATACAACTGTCAAGGATTAAACTTAGTGATAAAACTACTATCATACAACACAATAAAATTAATGTACACATCCTTATATGTTATATCTACATAACATAGAAAGTACAGAGGTTGATATACCATCTTTCACTAATCCCAATAGAAGTGGCAAGTAATCTTCAAGCGCTTGCTAAAGATCATATAATGTTGAACCTCCTGCAGGAAGATCTCATGTAAGTTTATCAATCTCAAGTGTAAACTAATTAGATGACCTTGGCCTTCTTTAGTATTCAACTAACCTTCCTGTGTAGCACTTTTTCTCTTGGGCTTTGTAGTTGCCTGGTACTTCTTGGCCAGCAATGACAACTATTCGTGCTTTAAGATTTTAATAAGCAGGGTATAACAATTGCATGTTTCAATTTGTACAAGTGGGTCCCATGGTGAACAAGTTTAGTAAATCAATACTACAAACTTCACAAAATGACTAACAGAGTAAACAAACTTAGTAAATCAATACTACAAACTGAACAAACTATGGTGAACCAAGCTCAGTGAATTGGATTCATGAAGCACCTCAAGAATCCAAACCGCAAACTGAACCTGAACTGAACTGAACCATGACTATGAAAACTGTGTGTGACATGACATCCCAGCCATCTTTCGTATGGGCTCACCACATAGATAACTTGGTCTTAGAATGTTTAGATATAGAACTTGCAGTTCATAAAAGACATAAAAGACATGGAATTACGTCATAGCCTTCTCCTATTTATGTTTTTTTGCCCTCTTTCAAATGATGTCATTAGTCTTTTTTTAAGTTATACCAATTGTTTCTCTGATTTTTATGCTTGCTGGCGAATGTTAGAGCTACCTTAGTATTTCCTATAAAATGATTAAATTTTGTTTAGTTGATACATGAGAGTTTTTTTTATTTATTTAATAGAAATTTGAGAAAAGCTTAAAATTTTGTTAATAAACCAGGTTTTTCATTGCACAACTATATATATATATATATATATATATATATATATATATATATATATATATATATATATATATATATATATATATAAACTAACAAAAGCAACAACAGGGTGTGAACCTTGATTTTTAGAAAAAACTAGGGAATTGGATATGCAACTGGGAAATTAAAGAACCAGCAACCAAATACCCCCTTAGAGATGCAGATCTTAGTGTTGAAATGAACATGATATAAAACTTCAAATGTTCGAGGTTGTAGCTCAGTGGTTTTAACACTTAGTTCTTAATTTGAGCACAAATTACCTAACAGTAATAAAAATAATAAATCAAAATGGTAAGTTCGTTATGTTGTGTTCTAATGGGAATTTGTTATTTTCCGCACTTGATAAGATATCCAGAAATAAAGGCAACATATCTAGCTTATGATATTGACCCACATCAAATGTTTGGGCATTTGGTTTTCATTTGGTTTGTTTGCATGACCCTAATCATCAGCTTAGTATTGTCTCAGTGCATTTGATATTGTTGAAAGTGGTGACAATTTGAGATGCAAATCATTGGGTGTCAACCATGGGTCTTGCTCATCATTCACTTTTTTTATCCGACACTCCATAAGAGACTATCTGTCAACTTTAGGCATGCTAATGAACAATGATGATTATGATCATCTAAATAATAAGTCTGATTTAACCTTCACAAGTATCCTTTGTCTACTGCTAGTATCTAGTGTTTTGAAATTACATCTAACATTCTTACCAAAGGTCTATCAGAGAGTTACAAACAAGTTTTGAGTATCAGTATCAACCAGCCTGCTGGCTAATACAACTCTAAAATGACCCGTCAACATTCTATTCCTTTTTTTTTTTTTTTTTTTGTGGGGCAAAGTGTACTCACCATGTTGAAAGTCGACCAAATATGCCCTAATCAAACAGAAATCAAGCATGATTTGGTAGATTAGGTCTGTTACATGTAACTGTATAACAAAAAGATGGAAAAATTAAAAAAATCATTTACCCCTTCTTCCAATACTTTTCCTAAACGGTCATCTTCACTCGATGTTCATCAAATCCCACTCCAGTCTTATGCTTTGATCCTCAAAATAGGCTTATGTTTAGTTTAAAATTAGTTTCTAACCTTCACGGTTGAAATGAAGGAAGAAATGAAAAACTAGAAAATAAAAAAATCTTCATACTGGTTTGTAATGGCTGTATCGGCTGATATGGCCCTTTATTTCATTGAAACCTTCCTAGGGTCCACAAGTGATGTTTATTTGTTATCCAACCTATTCATAAAATCACACAGGCATGGACGAAGGGAAAAAACAAATATCAGCTTGATCCAAAACTTCTATGGCCCTCAAGAATTTTTCAACAGTAGATGTTCAATTCACACATATAAATTCATACATACTACTAGTTTCTCAACTCTAAACATCAACCTAGGCTCTGTTAGATGCCTTGACTCTAAACATCAACCTAGGCTCCATTTTGCTTCATCGATTGTAAAATCTATAGGGTATAGTATATATACATATACTATATATAAATCCAACCACTCATACCCCAATTACTTGTGTGTATATGGATGGTCTACACACACACACATATTTGTATCCAGTCTTAGTTACAGAATGTTGATGTATGTGAAATTCGCAATCAAAGAGCATAGGTTATCAGTTGATGATGGATCCTTCGGATGAGGGTGAGATGAAGAGGGTAATTGCGTTTCAAGCGGTGTCAGCTTGTGTACAGGCTGTTGGGGAATATTGTCGCTGCTACATATTCAAATAACCGGCGCGTCATGGGGATGATGAGCGGGCGAGGTTCATCAATTCTATTATTCGGGCTAGCGATGGAGATTGTCTAGATCAACTTAGGATGAATCGAGATTCATTTTTTGAACTATGTACGCTGATACGCAAGAAGACAGGGCTCCGTGATACTCGTAATGTTAGTCTTGAAGAACAAGTAATTATTTTCCTACACACATTGGGGCACAATATTCGCAACCGGGTTTTAGGTCACAGATTTATTCAATCAGGAGAGACTGTCAGTCGGCACTTTCACCGTGTTTTAACGGTAATTGTATCACTGTACCCCAATTTTGTTAAACCAGCCGGAACAAAGACGTCGTTGGAGATCCAAACAAATCTAAATTGGTCTGCTTACTTTCAGGTAATTTTCTAGTATGTCAGTTTTTTATGTCTGTAATTTTCACTTCAATCCGACGTGCAGTCCTTTTATGATAATTGGTTCTTATGGTTTAGGATTGCATTGGTGCAATTGATGGAACACACATTCCCGCACATGTTTTAGCGGTTGACCAGGCGAGTTTTCGCAATCGTAAAGGGGTCCTCTCCCAAAATGTCCTGGCAGCGAGTTCATTTGATATGAAATTTACATATGTATTGGCCGGTTGGGAGGGTTCTACTTCGGATGCGAGGGTGCTACACAACGCAATGACTCGATCAGATGATCCCTTGATTGTTCCAAACGGTACTGCTTATATGTTAAAACAGTGTCAGTCTAATTTATAACTATGATTGCATCCGGTTTTTCACTTAATAGAACTATGATTTGAATGTGTAGGAAAATATTACATTGTCGATGCTGGATATGCTCATTCACCTGGTTTCATGGCTCTATACCGGGGTGTTCGATATCACTTACAGGAGTATCGAACCGGGAGAGCGCCTGTGAACATGAAGGAGCTGTTTAATTATCGACATGCACAATTGCGCAATGCAATCGAGCGTTGTTTTGGTCTTTTGAAAGGCAGATTTCCCATATTGAAGAGCGTTATGCAGTATGAATTTCAAACACAAGTACAGATTGTGATAGCATGCTATGTCCTACACAATTATATTTGTACCGAAAATGAGTCTCGATTGGACAACGATTTCATTAGTACGTCTGCTGCCGATGGGGTGGTTATCCCGACACCTGTAGAGGTATCAACTAATGACGAGCGCCAATGGTCCATTCGAGTAACTCAGCGTGAAAAAGATGCTTGGAATCGAGTGCGCAATGATATTGCAGTAAGAATGTGGCAGATGCTCAGCACAATAGTAGGAGTCGATAGTTGATACTTCCTATGTCATTTCCATTACATTAGTTGGATGATAGTATATTTCAAGTTTACTTAACTTTAAATTTTTAGAAATATAATCAACCAATTACAGATTGAGTGATTTTTTTATTACTGATAATGATCAATGAATTTATCCCTTTTTAGTATATATGTTGATAGATGTTGTTTTCATGATTATGATTGACATTGGTAAAATATCATACATAATCCGTATTCAGGTGAAATGGCAGACTCCTTTAATGTTACATCAACACCGACCCAATCATCCATAAGAACATCGCCGATTCCCACTCGAACTTCTCCGCGTGGGAAGACGGTGAAATCTCTAGCGGAGCCTCTATCCCGAGCCGCAAAGATCAAATGGACTACCGCTATGGATCAGATTTTGTTCGATACATTTATCGAACAGGTCGCATTAGGGCGTAGAGCTGATAATGGTTTCAAACGGAAGGCGTACCAAATTGCGGCTGAAGAAGTTACGAAGCATACTGACGTAGTTGTCCACTGGCAAAACATGTCGAATCGGTTGAGAATTTATAAAAGAGAGTATAATGCAGTTAAAGACATGTTGGCGGCGAGTGGGTTTGGTTGGGACAATGAGAGGAAGGTGGTCACGGATCTAGATGAAGTCTGGGAGGAGTATCTTAGGGTAAGTTTTATTGCTTTTTAAAATCCCATCATACATCTCTATGTAGTTTTCGCCCTTAATTACAACTGACTTATTAATATGGCAGTCTCACCCACGTGCCGAACGACTCCGTGGAAAACGTATCGAAAGGATGGATGACCTTACAGTAATTTGTGGATTTGACCAGGCCACCGGACGCTATGTGCAAGGCAGTAGGAGTATGGCTACATCAGCATCATCTTCTCGTCTTCAGCGAGATCTTAATGAAGTATGGGGAGAGGATGATACTGTTGACCTATCAGAGGATTATGTAACAGACTCCACAGGGACCATTCCATTACCATCGGATAGTCCTATGATGGGACATCATGACTCCCGCAATACTCCCACTCGCACTCCTGTTTCCGATGGTAATCGAGGGGGGACAGAAACACGGAAACGATCGCGCCCTCCTCGTCCCTGTGATGTACTAGGGATCTCTCTGCAGACCGTAGCTGACTCAATGATGAAATTTGGGCTTGGCGAAGAGGTCAATCGCACAAGCAAGGTTCTTGATGTGCTGGAAGAGGTGAAAGGCCTGACCAGCTCTGAATTTCTTGAAGTTGGTCGGATCCTGAGTAAGGACAAGTCACTTGCGTCGTTCTTTGTCAATCTCCGACCTGAGCGCCGAATGGAGTGGTTAAAGAAAACACTTCGTGATCACTTTGGTGATGAAGGTCTTGGACCTGTCTGACAGGGAGTGGTCACTTTGGTGATGGAGGTGTTAGACCTATTTAGACATATAATAACTTATATTATTGTGGTCTGTTTGGATTTTTGTTTTTTTTGGTTGGGGTAATTTTGGGATGTTAATGTACTCCTACATATGCGTATTGTATACCGTATTTGACTGATGTGGTCTTTGCCTATATTTGTTTGTTAGCATCTTTGGTATATATACTCACATGCTTGTATTATGCTCCAAAAGAAGGAATGAACCACACACTTGATTTACCAGAGGGAGGGTACGTATATACCTGTAGTTTTATAATTCTTGAAAAGGATTATTAAAGGATAGTTGGATTCCTTCTTATCGTTATGCATCATTTCACAATCCTAATTCGATTTGAATATATGTCGTTCTTAATCCCCGCATGTCATTGCAGATGGGTAAAGATAAGTACTATGTTGTGCTCGTTGGACGTCATCCGGGAATATATGTCACTTGAGATGATGCTCGAGTAGAGGTGGAGGGCTTCAGTGGGGGCAGACACCGAGCCTTTCGGAATTGGAAGGAGGCTGTGGCTTACTGGGAAAATTATTTCGGTAAGGCAAGTCAACCGTCCAGACCTCTCACATAGTCTCCTTATGTTGAGGTTGCCGCTCCATCTGCGACGATGAACATCCATGACACTACGACCTCATTTATCCGGCAGGTGTCCCAAACCAACAAGGAAGTGGTGGAGAAGTCCACGTCGACTAATGATCTTACCCACATCTGATTAATAATTATACTTTTTCCAGTGGTATGGTCCACTTGAACTTTGTATATGCATCAATTTTGGGTTGAACCCATAGAATGATCTGAAAAAATGAATGACGGCGTGGATGAACTACACGCATTCGCGGTCCCAACTGAGTTTACTCAGTACGATAAGAGCGTACTAAGTAAATCAGTATGCAATCCGATTTCGGCTGAGGACAGTGACATCCTCCGTTGAAAACTTATTGTAGGGGTCATATTAGTTTCCTTTAGAATTGTTTATTTTGGTTTTCACTTCCATCTTTCTCTATGGTCACAATTGAGCCAGTGTGGTCCGAAAAATACATAACTGGTGACGCCACGCCATAATGTAGTGGGCCCAAATATTTCAACAGTTGGTGTGACGGCTCCCACGGACATAATGTAGTGGGTCCACTTGAAAGTTAGATCTATTTTAATCTCAGAGAGAAGCCATAAAACGGTATCTAAAATTGGTTGGACGGTATGGATACAACACATGCATCGTGGTGGGGTCCACAACACTTGGTGATGCCACGCCAACAGCGATTTGGCTACTCCCTTTGTCAAGCTTCACTCAGCGCCCAGATGGTCTCAACATGCTTTATTCCCGCCCCCACCTAACGCAGCCTTCCCAAACATGCCATCCGTACGAAATCGTTGGGATTGCATTCAATTCCACGACCGTCCAAACAAGCCAACTGAAATGAATCCCTGGATGGACGGCCCTTCCAAAACAGGCCACCTAAACAGACGTAGGATTTGTAATCACAGTAGGATTGCAGACAATCCACTGACAACACATTTATTGCATGGTTATCTGTGCAATCCAGTCGGATCCCACCCACTACCATTCAATCCACCCATCCAAACGGGCCCTAAATGATCAGACAGAAGAAATCGTCAGCCTGGATAAACAGGTGCGGTAGGATGCACTCTTGGTCCCTCTTCTTGTACTACCAAGGGCCTGTTTAGCCGGGCTGATTGGATGGGATTAAAAGGGATTGGAAGATAGATCCTGGGATTGAACAGGCGTGCCAAATAGACACGGGATCATGATCCCCGGATAAAGCAATCCCATGGATCTTAAGACAATCCACTACCATCATAGATAATGATTTACTGAAGTATAATCAAGATAGATAATAATGATTATATCACATGCGTTGAATCTAAAGATTTACTGTAGAATAATCAAGATATTTATTTATAGAAAATATCACATGTCAGTGCTAACTTAATGACCACAATTGTAGAAAGGCCTTCCACACCACTCATTCTAAATATTGATGCTAATATCAAGAAATTTCCATGATATGTATTTCATGCGTGCAAGGTACTTATTTATATTTGTCGATTCTAATGGCATCGATAGTAATCTCCTTTACGTATTGTAGTTGAGGTAGATAGCCGAGGCCTCTGAGTCGTGAGGCCGAGGTGATCGTATAGATTAGAGGGTCGAGGCTGATTTTCCATAGTCAAACTGTTGGTCAAGACTTCCTTCAATATGTTGGCTAGATTCTTACAGTTGGTTAGTGGTGATAGCAAGAGGTCGACCATGGTCGGACCCTCCGCTAGTGGTTAGGTTATCCAAGCTGCTCATAGGGTTGTCGGGTTTGAGCTATCTCATTTGAAATACTGGTTCCTCTTATTATATTTTCACCCATAATAATATTAAACTAAAATTGATAATCATATGTAGCCAACATAAAAAAGAATCTTACAGTGCAATCCTAGATTGTAGGCTGTGCACCCAAAAAGCAACCGCTGGAACCACATTGAAAGATACGTTAGAGATGGGACTTTAACCATATGTTAGTAGGCGGGGCTAGCATGCTGTTTATCTTTCATCTAACCTGTTCCCAGGCCCCATTCAACGGAAGCGGACTGGATCTCGGCATGTGGGCTCAGCTTTAAGAGGAATCCTACGGGCACAGCTTCGATGGGTGGATATCTAAATGTAGGCTCAGCTTGATTTATGTACCTTATGGCTAGGTTGTTCGTCCGTTTTGACGGTTCATTTTAATTTATGATTCAACAAAATGAAGCAGATCTCAATCTCAGGTGGACTACGTACATTGTAAGAAACAGTAGTGATTGGCAATTAAATACTTATTATAAATTACAAAAGTTTTGAACTAAGCTAATATCTGTTTGGTCCATTTATTCAGGCCAGTGTGAACTCATCAACAGGTTTGAGGGCAAGTAAACATTACGGTGGCCCTAAAGAAATTTCTAAGTGTTGGGATTTTAATCACCACCTATTCCTGTGGTGTGGTCCACCTAAGATTTGGATTTTTTTTATTTTTTTTTCATGCCCTAAAATGTTCTTTCAAAATGGATAGACAGCGTGGATATAAGATACATACATCAACGTGGGCAGTCAAGGATCCATCCACCTCGGCGGATCCCGAATCCACTTACCGGAAACGGATTGGTTACTCCTCGTGCCACCAGCCCGGTGGCTGATGGTCGGTGCTGTATGGGCCCCACCATGATGTATATGTTTCATCCATTCCGTTCATCCATTTTTAAAGATAATTTTAGCACTTAATATGAATTTTTATAGGGATATAAATCTCATGTGGACCACACCACAGGAAACAATAATGATTGGATATCTACTATTAAAATCCTCCTAAGTCCCACTGTACTGTTTATTTAACATCCACTCTGCTGATTAGGTCATACAGGCCCAGATGAAAGGAAACAACAAAGATGAGCTTGATCCAAAACTTTGATAGCCCCCAAAAGGTTTCTAACGGTTGAACCTCATTTAACACTGTTTCTTGTAATGTAGTCTACTTAAAATTGGTGTATACCTTATTTTTTTTTGTCTCATACCGTAAAATGATATTTAAAAATAGATGGACAAGGATCACCAGCCATTGGCCGGTGGCGGGGGAGTAGCCAATCCATTTCCCACTAACCTGCTCCCCAATCAGCTTTTATTTGATTGATCTTTAGAAAGTACGTTGAACATAAGGTTTTCACTTGATTTACGGAGTGGATTTCGCACATACGACGGTGGGTCAGAAGGAGCTTCCGTGTGCCACACGCTGCCTAAAACAGGTGTTTTGATTTTAAAATGGCAGCACCGACCTTTTCTTTATCCAAAAGTGGGGCCCTTTTACTAGTACGGTAGTACAACTATCAAGCTGTCACCTCATCATAGTCGTCATTTATCTCCGCAACCGTACATTTTCACCAAAAAGGGCAATTGTTTTAGGGCTTCTTTACGTTAATTAACCATTTCTTACCCTTTTTGTTATTTACTCATTACGGTTTTTCTAGGGTACGGTGGCATCGCACCACGCAATATGCTATGGTGGCTGGTTCCGAGCCCCGAATTACATACATAGATTGATCTAAACCGTTCAACTTCTCAGTACTACCATATATAAGCTATCAATTTATAATCAAACATCAAATGATCATGATGTTTGAAAATTGAATTTAAATATGAGAGATAAGAATTCATTTTACATATTATCGTTCGTTCAAAATATTTCCTTAACATGGACTAGTTAGTAGAATACAGAAAACGAACGGTTCAGATCATTATTTAAAAATAAAATTAGGTTGTTAAGACCAGCTACCATACCGTAATCTGTTACGGGGCCACCGTACCGTAACAAAAGGCGTCCCGTTCACAGCGCCACGGAATCGGAAACGGATCCGTCATAATGCGGAAGCCGGCAGCATTGACTTACACTCAAGGGTAAATGGGTCATTTCGAAACAGTGCGCAGGCTAACAGCACGGTTCCCTATAGCAGCAGCCTTTATACTTTTCTAAATTGGGCGACAATCATTCTCTCGGTGTAGGGACTGGTTTCCCCGGGAGACGAGATGCTCATCAGGCCCACGTTTGTCGATTCGGTCAGTTCGCCTGCCCGTCACGTCCACGTCGGACTGCCACGTCTTGCGCTGGGCCCACTGATCAGCTCGGTCTGTCGCTTCTGTTAAGGTGGAGGTGACGGTTGCTTGAAGACCCTCGCACGTACGTATTTAATGCGCGTGGCCTGGGTAGGGCGTTCTCCTCGCTCGTACGTTTGTGACACGTGGCCGCGGGATTTGATGGGTGTGAATCATAAAAAGGTGACCGTACGGTTTTGGATAATTGCTCCTATCGGCGGGCCCACAACTTTCCTTCGATGTTGCTCACCGTGGCCGCGGATTAGCCGCTGATAGGTTGAGTGGTGAGACTACTACTTTAATTACGTCACCAAGTTCTGACCTCGATATATGTTTTGTAGAATGTGGACCATCCATGTGGAGAGATCATTTTACTGGAAGAATGAGTCACATCCAGTGCTCCAAATATTATGATAGGCGTTTAAACGTTTCAACAATAGACATTAGTCTTTCCGCTGCTTTTTGGGGTGGGTCTAGTAAAGCTTTAGATCTGGCTCATTCTCTTATTAATGCTTTAAAATAATATCTCCAGGCACTCTGGATGACGTCACTTCGGTAGCAAGTATGGCTACTCAACCTGAAAGTATCTAATCCGCGTACGCTAACCGCGAGATGTTTTCGGGCGCCGATTGGGTACTTCCCCGCCGGTCATGAGATAGGACAGGTTAGGACACCGATGGCCACTATGATGTATTGATTTTATCCACACGGTTTTTGTATTTTTTTTATTTTTTTTTTTTCATGTCATTTTACGCTGAGTCAAAAAATGATTAAGATCCACGGTTCAAGTGGGCCACACCACAGTACGCAGCCGTGTTAATGACACCTACAGTTGAAACATTCCTATGGCCTACCTTAATATTTATTTTTCATCCAACCTATGCACAAGGTTCTAGAGACTTGGATGAAAGTAAAATCCATACATCAGCATGTTCCAAAACTCATGCATCGCGTATAAAATCCATACATCATTTCGTGGTCCACTTGAGGTATGGGTCTGCCTCATTTTATGCCCTAACTTGAAACGACGTGACGAAATGCATGGACGGTGTGGATAAAATCCATACATTACAGTGGCCCTCAGAGCTCGGGACGGGTGGGAGAAGTACCCAATCCGCGCCCGACTTATCCGATTCCGGAGAAAATACCGGCGATCTCGCTGACCACTCGCCGTATTTTTTGGACATGACTTTGTACTCGAGTCGGCGGGCGCCATGCTTGATGAAGTTCATCTGCACCGTAAACATGGCATGAATTTTGCCCATCTTACGGGACTGGCGCTCTGATTCATGGGCCCACCTTGATGCATATATTCTACATCCACACCGTACATCTGTTTTGCTATATCATTGTATAACACAAGCCTATAAATGTATCATATCGAAATCTTTGGTGAATTGTACTATAAAAGTAAACAGTGGTGATTGAACTCCTGCCGTTAGAAACTTCATAAGGCTAACCGTAATGTTTCATTAACGTTTATTTTCCATTTTGGATAAAGGGAAATACCAAATATCAGCTTGATCCAAAACTGTTGTGGCCCACAAGAAGTTTTCAATGATCAATCGCTGCTGTTACCTAAGGTATGCTTCACCTGAAATATGGATCTGTTTCATTTTTCGACTCAATGTCATAAAATGATCTAAAAAGAAGGATGAACGGTGTGGATATAGAATAAATACATCAGGTTAGGCCCCACGATAAGGGCCGCACCGTCTCCGGTGAGACCGGCCCCGCACGTAATCAGCTCCCCTCCGACTCGGTTCCGGAATGGACGGACGCGGATCGCCTATTGATACTGATGGGCTGACAAGGTGGCTACTGGACGGTGGATATAGGATAAAGTAGCTAATTCTTTGGGCCCACTATCCTCGTTGGATGGCGATCGACTCGGGTCCAGACAAGATGCTAATGGACGCGGACTGCATCCTACCCCCGCCCGGACGGTAATCCGTCCGGGCAGAGCTCTATGGGCCCACCGTTATGTAAGTGTTTTATCCACGCCGTCGAACGATTTTTTCGGATAAATTTAGTATGTTGACCAAAAAATGAGGCAAGTCCAAGGCTTAAGTGGAACACAACAAAGGATCCTGCACTGATATGACACTCACCGTTGAAACCTTTCTAGGGACCCACGTAATGTTTTTTTACCATAAAACCTATTCATAAGGTCATGTATGCGTGGATGAAGTGAAAACACAAATATCAGCTTGATCCGAAACTTCTCTGGCTCCCAAGAAGCTTTTAATGGTGGACGTTCAATCCCCACTTTGTGGTCCATTCAAGCCTTGGACCTGCCTCATTTTTCGGTTAACATATTAAATTTATCTGAAAAAATCGTTCAACGGCGTGGATAAAACACTTACATAACGGTGGGCCCCACGTATATATATATATATATATAGGTAAAAGGTACTATGCGCTCGAGCTGATGGGAATGTCCTATGAGGTCGAGCTATGTGGGCCCCACCATGATACGTTTCGAACATCTACCCCATCAGTCAGATGCACCATTCCATCTTGGGCTTAGGTCTAAAAAATCAAGTCAATCCGTGACTTGTGTGGGCCACACCATATACAGAAGTTGAGAGGGGTCGTGCACCATTAAAACATTAATAATCATTTTTTGGGCCCACCAAGATGTGGTTTGCAAATCCAGCCCATCCAGTATGTGTGTCCCACTTGGATGAGGGTTCACACCAAGTTTCAGCGGCATTCAAAACTCAGGTGGGCCCCACCAAGTGCTTATCGTCAGCTCGAGCGCATTGTACCTTTTCCTATATATATATATATATATATATATATATATATATATATATATATATATATAATTCTTGGCCAAAAAATTATTTAGATCTCTACTATATAAAAATTAGAGTGCACAATTTTACCTATCTAATTAGTCACAGGAGAGTTATGTATTTTGATATATTATTTTTATGAGATACTTAAATGAGATTTTCAAGATTTACGGAATTTTAAAAATTTTTACATTCATAAATCGATGGCTAGGATTTATCCACCTAAACAAATTATCTGAATTTCATCGGCTTCTCAACTCTCCATTTTATGCAAGTAGCACACTCACTGGCATTTTTTTCATTCCCTCCTCTTCGTGTGCATGTCACTTTCCTTGGCATGTATATTATAAAAGCGCATGTATTTGGTGGACCGGTTAAGCCCCGTACTTTCTCAGCATCAGATAAACTGATAAAAAATTTTTCCTTTAAATCCATTTCATGGTCCACATCAAAGGCCGTTCCCTAATAATACATATAGCCCATATCTAAAATGGGTAAGTATTACATACCACTCACTTCAAAGGTGGAGCCCACATGATGGATGGCCCACATCAAAGGTCAGCCCCAAATGATAAATAGCCCACATCCAAAATGAGCAGGTCTGATAAATTATCCACTTCAATAGTGGGGCCTACATGATGGACGGTCCACATCAAAGGTCAGCTCCACATGATGAGCAATGGACATTAAATCTAAGCCCCCACATGATGGATGGCCCATATCAAGGTGGCCTTACATGACGAATGGCCCACATCAAAGGTTGATGACCCATAATGATGAATGGCCCATATCCAAGCGAGCCCTGCATGATGCGAAACCCACATTGAAGGTGGGGCCCACATGATGGATAGTCCACATCAAAGGTGGGCTCCACATGATGGCAAATTAATAAGGTGGGCCCAACATGATGGACGGTCCACAATAAAGGTCGAGAGTGGCCCATATCCAAGGCAGGCCTCACATGATGGACAACCCACATCAGAGGTGGGGCCCACATGATGGACAATCTACATCAATAGTGGGCTCCACATGATAGGCAGTGGATATTAAAGGTACGCCCCATATGATGGACAATAACATTGATGATCAACATCAAAGGTGGGTTCTACATACTGGAAGGTACACATTAAAGGTCATCCCCTCATGATAAATGGCCCACATCCAAGGTGGCCCTGCATAATGGATGGCCCACATCAAAGGTGGAGTCGATGATAAACGAATTGGCTCCACCTAATAGACGGTGGATGTGGGGGACCAAACAGATTAAGGGATAAATACTCACGATATTGGAAATAAACATACTTTTAAGTGGAAAGCATGTTGCTTACCAAATATACTTATCTCTGTTGAATAAGTAGAAATCAAGATAAACTACTTATGGCATAAGTAACTTATAATCTAAAATGCCTCGCTGGATTCAAAATTTCAGCCACCTGCGTTTACTTGACTGTGTTTCGAGTCGAGCCAGAGAATTTTTGAACAATATGGTCATATTCAGATACGATGATTTGGGCTGATTATTTGAATATTGGCCCAAACGACCATCTGATTTGGGCTGGGCTTAGAATGGGCCTGTGGTGCCCAGAACAAGACCTGTGCATGCTTCAGTCGAGCCGGTCCTATTATCCAACCTAAATGGAAGACATCTCACAATCTAAAAATACAGAGCGTTATCATTTTCACTTGAGAAGCACCCAAATAAGCGCATGGAAGGGTCTCATGAATTCCCACCGTTAAAACCTTCCTCGAGTCGACCATTATGTTTATTTGAGATCTAACCCGTTCATAAGTTAAACACAGACATGAACCCTACGGAAAACACAAATATCAGCTTGATCTAAAACTTCTGTGGTCCTTAGAAGTTTTTAATGGTAGGTATTCAATCCCCTCTGGTGGAGTCCACTCGACCTTTGAATCTGACTCATTCTTCGGTTTGTGCTTTAAAATGATCTCTCCAAATGGATAGACGGTGTGGATACAACACATACATTGTGGTGGGGCCCACATAACTTGGTGACGTCACTTCAGTAGCGAGTCTCGGTACTCAACCTGTCAGTAGCTAATCCGCGACTCCATGGCAGACCGAACGCATGCATCTGATGAACGTACATGGATGTGTGTTAATAGTCAATGGGGGAGATGCACTGAAAAATCAGATGAGCCTACTCGTCCAATCAATGACCTTTAAATGCACCGTTGTAGGCGTCCAATCATGACCATTAAATGCACCGTTGGTAAGAGAAATTGTAGATGGCCCAAATTCAACAGGCAATTCAATGCACCGTTCGTAGACTCATGCCAATGATCATAGATATCCAATCAATGCCCGTAAAATGGACGGTACAGATATAAAATAGTGAATGGTCCAAGTTTAACAGACGAATCAAACCGTTGAGATGATCTGATATTTCAAATTTCAAGGCCATGCCACATCCATGGTGGACCCTATGATTCGAACGGTCACAAGCCCATGCAAGACCAGCGCGGCTTCCGTGGATTCCGGATCCACTGAGGTGGTTGGATCCTTTAATGGGGCCCACCGTGATGTCTTTTCCTTATATCCACGCTGTCCATCCGTTGTTACATATCATTTTAGGGTATAATCCAAATTTTGAAGTAGATCCAAATGTCAGGTGGACCACACCACAGGAAACAGTGGTGATTGAATACCCACCGTTAAAACTTCTTGTGGGCCGCCGGAATGTTTTTTTGCCATCCAAACTGTTGATAAGGTCACAAAGACTTGGATGAAGGGACCTCACGAATATCAGCTTGATCCAAAACTTTTGTAGCCCACAAGAACTTTGAAATGGTCAATCGTACCCCTGAAATGAGCTTTTAAAATGGATGAACGGCATGGATGTAAGGAACATACATCACAGTGAGAGCATGGTACAATTTCTTTCACGCAATAAACAAATGGGTGGTGAAAATGAAGGAGTAGGATCTATTTCTCTGTTCCCTAAATGGACGGCCCTCGCAACGCCCTCATACGCCATTGTCTACGGCGGTGCTTTTAAATCATCAAACTAAGGGCGATCAATGGGCCGGGCCTGGGTAGATCACGGCCCATACTTTGAACTGTTTCGGGCCAGGCCGTCGGGCCAGCCAATTCAAAATTCATATTTTAAAGCCGGAGCCCGGCCCATTGACACCTCTATATCGTAATAAGATATAGCCTCCCTTCAACCGTACTAATCGCCTGAGGCAAGGTAGATCAGGACCGTCCACCTAGTGGCCCCTATCATAGATGGTCAATAGTACGAAAACTCAAATTTTGTTCGATCTTAGTCATACAAATGGTGGCCTTCAAATGGATGGTGCAAAGAAAAATAGTAAACGGTTATCCCATGATCAGCTAAAAGCAGCGGCTGGGATTGTCCCATGTTGATAGGCCTGGCTACATAGACGGTCCCAGTCCGTCATAATCTGATGGAAGCTTTTCTATCGTATCACTTTCCGAGGAGGTCATTCACGTGGCCTTCTTTGCTCATCACATTAGTACACTTGAAGAAAAGGTAACACGGAAAGGCGTGATATTGTCGACGTTAGAGATGAAAAGATGGATCCACACATTGAGAAGGCCTGACATTGAAGACGTTAGAGATGAAAAGATGGACTCACACATTTAAAAGGCATGACATTGAATCCCTTAGAAATGAAGAAAATGTACCCTATGCATTGGAAAGGAACCTTACACATGAATTTAAGGGGCCTTTGGATTTAAAGTTGCTTAAGATAAGTTACTTATGTGATGAGTAATATTTATTTATTAAGAAGTTAAGTATGTTCAGTAAATAACAGACTTATTAGCTTCTCCTCTCTTCTCTCTTTTGCTTCCTCTCTTTAATAATTTATAAAAAATTAAAAAGTTAAAAGAATTAACTGAAGTGATTAAATACTTTCAAGTAAAAATAGTTAATTATAACTAATCATAACCAAAGTTATTTATTTAAAATAAGTTACTTATCTACGGTTGCGAGTAGAAAAGTAAATTATTCAGTGCTATCCATATCCGCGGTAAAAGATGTCATTTAGCTATGCAGTGTGTATGATGTAGTGAAATTGCTACTAAAGTGACATCACCAAGTTCTGTGAGCCCCTGCCATGATGTATGTATTATATGCACTCTCCATTCATTTGGGGAGATCATATTAGTGCATGAGCTAAGGAATGAGGCAAATCCAAAGTTCAAGTGGACCCACCATAGAAAAGTATGGGCACATTAATGCCTACTATTGAAACCTTCCTCCAGCCTATCATGATGTTTATTAACAAAGGGAAAACACAAATATTAGCTTAATCGAAGAGTTCCATGGCCTTACGAAGTTTTTAATGATAGTCGTTCAATCTCCATTGTTTTTTTCGTGGTGGGTTCGCTTGAGCTTTTCGGAGCTTTGGATCTATAACATTCTTTGTCTCATGTTGTAAAATGATCTCTCCGAATGGATGAACAATGTGATACAACACATACATCATGATGGAGCTCACATAACTTGGTGACATGATGTAGAGCAGATCACAGACACTTTCATGTCCAAGATGGACCAGAGAAGGCTTGATAAAAGGCAGAAGTCATTGAGACCGTGAGAACCTTCAAACCAGCATATCTCGCAAACCAGATTGAGTTACTCAACGTACCACTTATGATTTTTGGGTAGGACGAGCTACTTTAGCCAACCAACCTGGCCATGTTGAGTTGCCCGTGACGAATTTGTGAGATTCCATCATATCGATGGTCGAATTCTATGTTTATTTCCGTTTTTACTATTTTTAGTAAGTTTTGGTTTAATTATGACCCTTCATCCATTGGGCTTAAGGAGTTGTGTCCAACATGAAAAGTGTTTAGAAAAATTAAGAGAATAACGTAGTTAAGACATATAGGACACTTACTATAAATAGAAAATTTACTATTTATAGTATGTTGTGAATTCTAGGAGTTTTAGTTGTAGTTTGATTCTGAAATTTCTCCCATTGCTTAGTATCTTGATTTAAAGGGTTGTGAACTCGTTTATTTCATCAATTAATCAAATTATGAATTTTATAGAATTTATTTCTTTCTTTTTTTTTTCTTTTTTTCCTCATTGATTCAAGATGTCTCTTTGAGGAGTCCAAAGAAGCTCTGTGGATTCGGAGTAGTTATCCTTGAATGCTTCTGTCATTGTCATATATTCAGCTACGGTTATGAAAAGTGCAACTATATACCGAAGCTTCGACATTCAAATGATTGCTCCACCTACTAACACAAATGAATAACCAAAAGTCAACCTTCTATTATCCACATTTCATGCGTAATTCACATCCACAAAATCTATAAGTTTCTCCTCAAAATTTTTGAATATCAAGTTGTAATCCGTCATGTCTCGTATATACCGAAGTAACCATTTCACCACTTCCCAATGTTGTTTTCTGAGGTTTGACATGTATCTGCTCACAACACCAACCACATGTGAAATATTCATTCTAGTATAGACCATGACGTATATAAGACTACCAACAGCGCTCGACTAGGTCACACGAGATATATATCATTTTTCTTCATCTAATGTAGGACATAACTCTGAACAATATCGAAAGTGAGTGTTGAGGGTCAAATATTGCATATCAGACCCTATTTATTGCCTGAATTTACGAACATAGTACTGATTAACGGTTTAAATTAATCATGTTTTCGATGCAGGATGTATTTAGGAGCTTGAATTGAAAATGGGTATTAGAAGCATGGTTTTAGCGCTCAAGATTCACCAAGGCAAGGAACGGACTCCATGTGATCAAAATCAGCGGAATTATACGCCAGAGACCCGAGAAAATCACGCCCCGAAGCTCAAGTGGCACGAAAAGTCGACCGAATGCAAGAACACAGGGTTTCCACCATCCGTTCAGTTCGAAACTTCATACACGGCCTGAGGATCTTATATTAACCGTACACGTAAAATTTCAGTTGGTGGATCCCCCTGGAAGTGGCCCAACGGACAGATCAGCCCATAAAATCTGGATTCTGGGCCCGCCTGCTGTCTGGATATGCTTCATCTCTGGTCTCAACGGGTCAAATGAGCTGACAATTTGAATGGACGGAGCGGATTTCTCACAAAGAACACCATGAGACCCATGCAAGCGATGCGTGTGCACTGTGCATACATGCACTGGACGCGCACCGGAAGTCAAGGATCGGGTCAGCGCACGCTGACCCGACTCTTCTCTCCTCTAGCGTGAAAAATGTCCAGCGGACGCACAGCGTCCGCCGGTTTTGTGTTGTGGGCCCCACCCATCATGATTTTTGCAGATCTAGACCGTCCGTTCATCCCGTGGGACGGCAACACCCCTAGCCTAGGTGTCCTTTTGACCCAATAAAAGCTTATGTAAGTTTCCAGCCGTTAAATGTAAGATGGACGGCGGAGTAGATAATCGCGTGGGCCACACCGAAACAGCTCCAAAAACCGTCCATCCTCAACGGTTTTTCGCTGGGAATCAAATGGACGGCTTGGATTTCTTCAAAAGATATCACAGTGGACCCCACCATTTCCGCAGCGAAGCCGCGTCCCTGTTCTGCGTCAGCGAAGGAACGGACGCTGTCCGTTTTTTGCGAACGGCTGTGGGCCCCACACGTCATCCGTACGGTAGATCCGACCCGTCCATCGTGTAGATGGGTTCGAGAACTTCAAAATCATGCTACTAGTTCACTCTCATGCGTACACACGTGTGCGGTACAGAGGCCACAAACAGGCGGTCTTGTGACGTTCAAAACTGATTTTATTGAGATTTCTTCCGTGGGCCGCATCAATGGACATGAAAAACCACTCATTCTTGACTGAAATTTCGTCCTGAATCCAATGGACGGGGTGGATTTTCCAGAAAACACCTCTGTGGGGCCCACCGATAACGGCTGCGAAAATTGGTGCTCCGAGTCCTTCTACGACTCTGCCACCGACCCCAGCCATCCAGCAGCTATAAAATGAGAGTTTTGGACGTGGGAAGGGATTCAGATCCTGGGAGAGGCTGGAGCGTGGAGGTGGAGCAGAGAAAGAGACAGGGAAAGTTTACTCTAGTTGTTAATTTTTTTTTGTTTTTATTTTTCCTTTTTTCATGAGATCTAGTCCACTCATGTGTGGCTAAACCTCTTAGCTAGGGCTAAGAGGTGAAGCTTGTAGCGTGATGGGAGGCCTCTTTGCTTGTGCCTTTTGTTTAAACTGAATGGATTTTGATTTAATTTATTAAGGGAATGTTTTCAGTCTTTAATGGTCTTTGTGACTGAAAATTACAATGGGTCCGCAATGGCTTTGAGCATGTTCTTTTTCTCTTATGTTTATGACGTCGAAGCCCCGTTGTTCACCATCGTCTCTGGGCATGGTTGGATGTCTGACCCTTCCTAACCTTCATACATTGATTGGTTGGTAATTAGTTTAATTACATTGTTTGCTTTGTCTCCGGGCATGGTTTGGTGATGGAATCCATTCTAATTCATATACCTTTCATCTTTTCAAAATTACATTAAAGGAAGTTCAGTTAATTTCCCTAATTTTTAATCCGGCATAAGATCTCCTGATCTCTACAAGTGGATCCTCTGAATCCCTAGTTTCCTTCTCTCGATTTTTCCTAAGTTTTAGATTATTATTTCACCATTATTCCTCAAATCATAATTGGTTTAGATTTCATCTTAGCCTAATTCTAGATTTGGTTATTTTTAGAAAGCGTACAAGTATCAGTCCCTTGGGATTCGACCTCGGTCTTACCGAGTTTATTACTACATCACAACCCTGTACTTGGGGAGTGAACAAGTTTTTGCGCCATTCTTGGGGGACTGGCACGCTACGATTTTCTGAAATTAATTGGATTTAGAGTTAGTTTAAGATTAGGATTTTACTAATTTTAATTTTTGATTTTGTTTTCTAGTTTGATTTATAGAAACTAACCAGTTTTCTTGTTTTGTAGGATTCTAAGATAGAAACTTCTAATTTGGTGATGTCTTCCTAATTTCTTTACTTTTTTTCTATTTTTAGAATTAGGGTTTTATTTTTAGAAATTTTCTAACCTTAGACTTACTATTCTTAAAAACCAACTTGTTTTGTTTTGTTTTGCAGGTTTTTAACTTAGGAATCTTTAACCTGGTAACTTCTTTCTAACTTCTTCCCCTCATACTTTCTGTATTGCTGTAGGATTTTGCTTTCTTCTAGGATTAGATTCAGAGTTAGAGTTTCACCATGTATATGCACGAGTGGGAACGTCAGTATGCTGAGAAGAATAATCTATATTGGGATGATGATTATGATAGAAATCCACCAATGTCTCAAAACTTTTCTGAAACTATCATCGAGAATCGACCTAATACAAAAAGCCACCAGTTAAGAAGTCCTTACGCGATCATATACAGGAGAACAATTTCACCCCACGTGACCGTACGTGAATGTTGGGGTTATCATAACTATGGGAGTGAGAATTACTATCACCCATCTGAGAAAAAGAAAACAATGCGTGATTATATTATGAGTGATAATAAGTATTACCAACCATCGATTCTCCCACCTATGATCCGTATGACTATAATCAAGTGGAACCATCAAACCGGGAAGATGAACCAACAACATATAATGATTATTCTCTTGGATCCCATACCTTTGAGATCCAACCGAAACGATCCAAGAGGATTCATGTTTTAATCTAGAACAATTCAACCAACATGTTGCGTGCGATGAAAACAATGGAAGCACCGACCAAGGCGCCTTGAAAGGATAGAAGAAGCTCGTGCATCCCAACTACAATCCAATCCGAAATACAATGCCGGAAAGTGATCCTCACTCGCTTTTGACGAAATCTGAATTTGGAATGAGGAGTTGGATTCCATTAACGAGCACGTGGTTCAATTTCCAATGAGCCGATCTCGATGACTGTTCAAAAGAATGGTGGAGATACATGGGTGTCTTTCAAATACAGTGATGATGACACACCTCCCTTACTTGACACACATGAATTCAATGATGAGGTAGAGGCTAGTTCATTCGAACCTCAACCGAATTTAGGAATAGATTGTGAGGAAAGTGATCCCATTTCAAGTGTGTACTGCACTGAATTGGAAGCTGAGAAGTATTGGGATGAGATTCATGAGAGCACAACCCAAATTCCCCTGGAATCAATCTCAAGTATGGTCCAGGTCAATGCTCAAGAAGTACACGAAGTGATCGGTTATACTGAGCTACTCCACTCACCTAACATATTTGATTTAAAAGTGGAAGATGAGCTCATTAAAACCGACCCTTCCAACTTCTGTGAGACATGTTTGGACCACTCTCTTGAATTGAATGATAATGTGATTCGGGAGAAGGACGAGCTGCTCGCTACGACTCTAGAATTTGAAACCACTCAATTAAGACCACCATCTGAGCTGTACACGTCTGACAGTTCAACGCCTCGGTTGAGTAGTTTCGATGAACAAAGTGATCCCATCGATGCTTCCCCTATTGATCTTCAATATGTTTGTGCAGGGCTGGAGCAAGAGAACATATCTTCATATACTTTTAAGGGCGAGGGAGTCCTTGAGCATCTCATTACAGATTTCCATGAGGAAAATAAGTCACTCTCAGCTGAAATTTCCGACTCTTTTGATAATTGCTGGGCACACTTTTCAAAGTCAAACGATCCCATGTCAAAAGACAAAGTGGATACCTTGCAAGACAACATCTCGGAGGAGGAGTTGAAAATTGAACCGAAGATTGACACTTCGAAATGTGTTGAGGCTACATCACTTTTTGCGAAGTTTTCTAAACTTTATCTACTTGTAGTCTCTGATTCACCATGGGATACTAACGTTGAAACTTCTTCTGTCACAGGTGAATCGTACATACTCTGGTTACCTCAAGCAATGCAATGGAAAATTTCTTATGAGGTACATAAGTCTCTCTGGAAAGTCATGCTCCAGGGCACCCAAGCCTTTTGCAAAAAGGGCTTTTGGATGATCTTGTTGAGGAACTTACTGAGGAACTTATCAAGATACTGGCCAGAAGATGAACCTTGCAGCATGAGTAGATAGTTCAATGTTTGTGGGTAACATTACTGCAAACCCTCACGAGACTACAACTCGTCCACTAGGGGCAACCTAGGGGTTTAAAGGCTTGTTGCATGCGCTAAATGCAATCGAGAGCACCTGCGAAAGTGGTATAGGTAGGATTTTATTTTATTTTTGTTATTTTTGTTCTGCTTTCTCTCTCGTGCTGACTGGATTCCATGCTGCGATCTCTTGGAAAGTCTCTTACGATTCATCATCCAGGTACTATCTTCCCATCACTTCACATTTACTTTTGTTGTCCCATGTGCATTCCATGCTCATATCTTTTACATTGAGGACAATGTAGCTTTTAGGTTGGGGGTGGGAGATTAGGTTACCTAATCAGTGTTTTCTTCGTCTTGAGCAAAAATTGTGAAAATTTTTAAATTTTCTTTGGACTTTCTAGTGAATTCAATGTGATTTTGCCGAATATCCTGGATTTAGAATTTCAAAGATACGTGATGTTGGAAATTTATGACTTTTTGATTCAGTTATCTGTAGATTTCACAGTTAAGTTTGAATTGTTAATCCATGATTAGAAGTTGTAAACATTGAGTGAGTCATGATTTCACATATCACATCTCACTTACACATTGAGATTTCAGTTTAATATTGAATGATTAACTTGGTAATCACTGAGCATGAAAGAAACCAGCCTAAAAGATTTGGCCATCAGGGTATAAAAAAAAGAATTACACCATGGGTTTGCTCCCTATAGGTGTGGATTTAATTTTCTATGATTAACAGTTAGACAGAGCTGGCGACTATTTTCACCATAGGTTTGCTCCTATAAGTGAAAATTTGATTCCCATCTTGACAAAAAAAAAAAAAAAAAAAAAAAAAACTAGAAAATGAAAGAATGATCTGTGAGGCAAAGTACTGGTTTAGGTGATGGTTGTTATGAATTTTCTGATTGATTACTAATGATATCATGAAATCGACAATTTGATCTCTTAATGATGTTAGGCTGAGATTTCACTATACAACCATGGAACTCAATGTTTAAAATTATTCTAGTTTATGGATTAATATTTGAACTTGATTATGAAATTCACCGTGGATGAGAGGCCAGGAGAAATTGATAATCACCATTCATGAATCTTAAGATTTCTCATATCTGGATTGTTTTTCAAAATATCACTCGGCTTCGCAAGAATTGTCTCGTAATTCTCAATTTAATTTTCGCATATTTTGCTCGGGACTAGCAAAATGCTGGTTGGGGGTTGTGTTGAGGGTCAAATATTGCATATCAGACCCTATTTATTGCCTGAATTTACGAACATAATACTGATTAACGGTTTAAATTAATCATGTTTTCGATGCAGGATGTATTTAGGAGCTTGAATTGAAAATGGGTATTAGAAGCATGGTTTTAGCGCTCAAGATTCACCAAGGCAAGGAACGGACTCCATGTGATCAAAATCAGCGGAATTATACGCCAGAGACCCGAGAAAATCACAAAACGAAGCTCAAGTGGCCCGAAAGTCAGCCAATGCAAGAACACAGGGGTTTCCACCATCCGTTCAGTCCGAAACTTCATACACGGCCTGAGGATCTTATATTAACCGTACACGTAAAATTTCAGTTGGTGGATCCCCCTGGAAGTGGCCCAACGGACAGATCAGCCCATAAAATCTGGATTCTCGAGCCCGCCTGCTGTCTGGATATGCTTCATCTCTGGTCTCAACGGGTCAAATGAGCTGATAATTTGAATGGACGGAGCGGATTTCTCACAAAGAACACCATGAGACCCATGCAAGCGATGCGTGTGCACTGTGCATACATGCACTGGACGCGCACCGGAAGTCAAGGATCGGGTCAGCGCACGCTGACCCGACTCTTCTCTCCTCTAGCGTGAAAAATGTCCAGCGGACGCACAGCGTCCGCCGGGTTTTGTGTTGTGGGCCCCACCCATCATGATTTTTACAGATCTAGACCGTCCGTTCATCCCGTGGGACGGCAACACCCCTAGCCTAGGTGTCCTTTTGACCCAATAAAAGCTTATGTAAGTTTCCAGCCGTTAAATGTAAGATGGACGGCGGAGTAGATAATCGCGTGGGCCACACCGAAACAGCTCCAAAAACCGTCCATCCTCAACGGTTTTTCGCTGGGAATCAAATGGACGGCTTGGATTTCTTCAAAAGATATCACAGTGGACCCCACCATTTCCGCAGCGAAGCCGCGTCCCTGTTCTGCGTCAGCGAAGGAACGGACGCTGTCCGTTTTTTGCGAACGGCTGTGGGCCCCACACGTCATCCGTACGGTAGATCCGACCCGTCCATCGTGTAGATGGGTTCGAGAACTTCAAAATCATGCTACTAGTTCACTCTCATGCGTACACACGTGTGCGGTACAGAGGCCACAAACAGGCGGTCTTGTGACGTTCAAAACTGATTTTATTGAGATTTCTTCCGTGGGCCGCATCAATGGACATGAAAAACCACTCATTCTTGATCGAATTTCGTCCCGAATCCAATGGACGGGGTGGATTTTCCAAAAAACACCTCTGTGGGGGCCCACCGATAACTGCTGCGAAAATTGGTGCTCCGAGTCCTTCTACGACTCTGCCACCGACCCCAGCCATCCAGCAGCTATAAAATGAGAGTTTTGGACGTGGGAAGGGATTCAGATCCTGGGAGAGGCTGGAGCGTGGAGGTGGAGCAGAGAAAGAGACAGGGAAAGTTTACTCTAGTTGTTAATTTTTTTTTGTTTTTATTTTTCCTTTTTTCATGAGATCTAGTCCACTCATGTGTGGCTAAACCTCTTAGCTAGGGCTAAGAGGTGAAGCTTGTAGCGTGATGGGAGGCCTCTTTGCTTGTGCCTTTTGTTTAAACTGAATGGATTTTGATTTAATTTATTAAGGGAATGTTTTCAGTCTTTAATGGTCTGTTGTGACTGAAATTACAATGGGTCTGCAATGGCTTTGAGCATGTTCTTTTTCTCTTATGTTTATGACGTCAGGAAGCCCTGTTGTTCACCATCGTCTCCTGGGCATGGTTGGATGTCGGTACCCTTCCTAACCTTCATACATTGATTGGTTGGTAATTAGTTTAATTCTGTTGTTTGCTTTGTCTCCTGGGCATGGTTTGGTGATGGAATCCATTCTAATTCATATACCTTTCATCTTTTCAAAATTACATTAAAGGAAGTTCAGTTAATTTCCCTGATTTTTAATCCAGGCATAAGATCTCCCTGATCTCTACAAGTGGATCCTCTGAATCCCTAGTTTCCCTTCTCTGATTTTTCCTAAGTTTTAGATTATTATTTCACCATTATTCCTCAAATCATAATTGGTTTAGATTTCATCTTAGCCTAATTCTAGATTTGGTTATTTTTAGAAAGCGTACAAGTATCAGTCCCTTGGGATTCGACCTCGGTCTTACCGAGTTTATTACTACATCACAACCCTGCACTTGGGGAGTGAACAGTGAGCAGTGTGGGGAGTGTTAACCATTTTACCCTTTTTCAGTTCAAATTCGACTAAGGCCTTCTCAAAGTATTCTTTTTGAGACAACTATAACCTATCGTTTTCTATGTCTCAATGTATATCGATGCCGAGAATCTTTTTTATAGCCCCAAGATCTTTTATCTCAAATATCCCGGATAACCGAGCCTTCACTATATTGATTTCAAATATGTTATGCCTAGTAATAAGCATATCATCAATGTACAACACTAGATTAATGAATTTATATTATTCAGTTATTTAAAATAGACACAATGATCGAATTCACTTTTGATAAACCACTGGCTCAACATAAAAGAATCAAACTTCTTATATCACTGCCTAGGCAACTATTTTATGTCATATAATGACTTCTTTAACCTGCAAACTATATTCTCCTTTCTCTACACCTCAAACCCTTTAGGTTGCTTCATATAGATATGTTCTTCTAGTTTCCCATATAAGAAAGAAAATCTCCACATCTAACTATTCTAATTCCATATTGTATTAGGCAATCAATGCCAATATAAATCTGATAAATACTTGCTTAACCACAGGTGTGAATATCTCACCGAAGTCAACACCCTCTTTTTAAACATAACCCATTTCAACCAATTTTCCCTAGTACCAATCCAGTTTCATCCAAAAAATTCACTTACAATCAATCGCTTTCCACTGAATGGTAGCTCCATCAGCTCCCATGTTTCATTTTTATATAGAGAATCTATCTCATCATATATCGTTGTCATCCACTTCTCTACATCTTTGTCTTCTAGAGCTTCATGAAAAGTAGACAGATAACTCTTATCTATAATGATAGAAAATATAACATTTGAGTCATCCTTGTATATAAACAGTAAACTGCGATCCCTTGGTGGATTTCTCATGACAGGCGGTTGCTCCACCTCTTCCTATACCTCTTCCCGCAGCTTTGCTTCTTTTAGTATTTCACCCATGTCTGATTCAACATCAACAATAGATTTTTCTGCTTCCTTGTTCTCATCCTTCCGAAACAAAGAACCTTTATCAAACTTACACCCCTGCTAAATATGATTTTTCATGAAATCCAGTCATACAAGTTGTATCATTTCACCCCATTACCATAGCCAATAAAAGTACACTTCTTAGCCCTTTGACATCTTTCTCAGCTGATGGTAAATGAGAGTAAGAGTTACAACCAAATATTCATAGCCCGTCGCAACCAAATATCCATAGCCCCAAGTAATCAACTACTTAATCACTCCATACTTCTTTTGAAATTTCATAATCAATAAGTGTAAATGGAGATCGATTTAATCGTTAGTGTTGGGGAAAAATCTACAAGTTCATAGATCGGATTATGGAATGGACTAACTCTACTAAACTAGCTCGAGCCCACCGAGCCCTACAAGTCCTTTACGTCCAAGGACAAAGTTACCTCTGAAGAGGATGATGCAACTTTAAGGACACACAAAGAGCCTTCCTACAAGCTCTCTCAAGTGACTATATGTCACCAACTTAACTTATAGGTTGGACTTAGGTCGATTACGGATCGACCTAAGATCGGCCATAAGTCGATTACGAATCGACCATAGATCGGCCATAACTCGATCATAGATCAAGTATAGATTGGCCACAGTTCGATCATAAATCAAGTATAAATCAGTTAGTGAACGATTCTCATAAGGCCAATGCAGGACTGCAAGTCGATAATGCTCTCAACTAGCTTATAGAGATAACAAAGACTGATTCATCGATCAGGTCTATACTCACTTCGAGTTCCGACCTAAGATTGACCTAAGAATTCGGATAATCCCTTAACATCCTAAAAGATTTCTATGGAGATCCTCAAAGGATTATATCGGATCCTGAGGATCTCAGGATCTAATCTTCTCGTGAAAATCCCGAATTACAGCCAAGATGTCAAGGAGTCCTCTTAAAATGATATTCTGATTCTCCTATAAATACAGGAGTACCCCTCACCATCTAAGGTACGTTCACTAAAAAACCCTAAATACTCGACTGATATCTCTTTTCTGGAGATCCTACACCATTCAATAAGACCTCGATCCTGACTTAGGCATCGAGAGTCCCCTGTATTAGTCAGGGCCTCCTTTATCCTTCTTTATGCCTGTGCAGGTCCGGGGAAGGTCTATACAATGGGTCTGTCAAAAAGCTGCATCAACAATTTGGCGTCGTTTGTAGGAAGATGTCTTTAAGCCATTCTAGCTCTACCAGTGAACTTCTTAAGTTTAACAATGCCTAAGAGAAAGAAGAAAGCTTAATCCCCTCCAGTGAAAATTTCAATTATGACTCTGCCCACGCTGGAACGTGCTCCGCGATTTGTGGAATGACCTGAATAGCAGGAGAGTTGCCGGGGTTCCCTTGTCACGCCCCAGACTCGGTAACCGAACTCACAAGGAACCCGATAGGCGGTTCTGGCCACAACAGCCTCCGTAGTACCCCATTCTCAGCTCCTGAGGCAGGTTCCAATCCTGAGATCCTATCAGGAGGATTTCCATAACAGTATAATCATTTCCAATACGAGCATACCCAAGATCACAGCAAGTATATCTGAGAATAACAAAGGCACACATCACAAAATCCACTATGAATTTAAACTTTTACAAGCTTACATAATGTCCAAAAGGACATACATAAGAGAACAGAAGAAGGAAATGAAAAGTCTGTAACACCGAGGTCCTCAGGCTCAGCTCTAATCCAAGCTCTGCCGCTACGATGCCTGCCTAAGATCTCTTGCATGCATCAATCGTGTATAAGCTTATAGAAGCTTAGAAGGTGGTGAAAGTGTGTGACAATGGTGCACAGAAGATAGTAGGAAGTACAGGAAGAGAAACATGCTCAATAAAAATATCACTAGCCTTACCAAGGCATATCATGAATATAATGTAATGAATACTGGGCACCATACCAAGCTGATGCATGAAGGGGCTCATACAGCCGATGTGAATGTAATGTAAAGTAATGTCAATGCTCATATCCAATCCACAGATCAAGTATATTTTCAATCACAAGGAAATCACCTGGGTCCATTACACTGGTGGATAACTGCCGTTCTCTAGACCCGTACAGTCAAACGAGAGTAAGAGACCTCACTACCCACCTGTGGATAGTCAATCACCAACAAGGCCCAACGACAGTGAACCCATTTACGAGCTGGTCAGACTCAGCCTAACAATGCCTCCTCACACCAAGCAGGTAAGGCCACACCCCTACCTAACTGACTACACGACAATGGGAGTCGCGACCTAACGGTATAAGGCCATCGTGCGCTCATAGTTTCCACTCGGTCACGGCATTGGGGCAGATCCTTGGTACCATGGAAGTTTTGAAAATTTTACCCATGGACATCCTATGCACCCGGTATGCTCAAGTAATTTTTCCGGTGTCCATACATATGGTCATCCACGAATGTCCCTTTGGAGGCGAGGCCCAGGTTAAGCAAGGGTGGATGAAATGTGATGTCAATGCATGAGTTACACATACAGATCATGCACAAGCTTCAGGCACTCAATGTGCACAAGGGAAGAAACTCCATCCCTCTATGACCACCACACAATGCAATCAATTCATACAGATGATGCATATGAGTAACAATAATGTAAGTGCGCTACCTGTTGAATATATTCCTCTTTCCCAATGATGGACAAGGTCTAGATACATAAACAGGTACTCTAAGGAAAAGTGGAGTCTTCTAGTGGGGGGCCCAGTACTTTGGGAGGGCCCACAAGCTAAGAGAGTCATAATCCTAAGGAAGAAATGGTCTTAATCAAGGGCCCAGAGTGGACCTTCAACCACCTATAGGAACCCTATGGGCCTACCTTAGGGCCACTAAGGAGGACATCCAACCTCAACTGGGTCCCAAAAGGTAGTCCGCTATGCATATAAAGTAAAGTCCAAGGCCCAAGCAAATCCATGGCTCAGTGGGCCATACACTAAGCCCAATACATATGCAACATGGTGGGACCTCAAGTAAGGTTTGGGCCCAACCATAAAGGTCATGGGTCCATTCGTTGTGGTGGGCCTAATGGGCAGCCCATTATTCTAACATACGGGTAATTCTTATATTTAAAACAAGTAAGTTGGGCCTCACATCTCAGCCCAAGCATGGATTTACTTTAGTGGGCAAGCAAGGGCTCAACTACTTGAGTATTTAGCCCATAAAACCTATCACAATAGCATGATATATATAGGCCCCAAGGGTCCAATGGGCCTATCGAAAGTTTCAGCCCAACCAAGATTATAAGGCTCAACAATTAGCTAAAAGACTAGTCCAATAAGAATGCAATTGGAATGGGCCTTAAATATGCACTAATTAAGCCCAAAAATCTAATTAAAATGGGGCAAGATGTGTGTGAAAATGTCCCTAAATTTTGGTGGACCATGCTGCCCCAAAACATCCATTAATGGGCAGCAACCATGGGCCTATTGCTGAAATTCCAGCCCACCCACAAGCTGGGCTTGCTGGAAATTCAAAAATAATAAATTTATAAATTTATTTTAGTTCTTAGTGACCCATACATGTCACAGGGGGAGTCTACCAGATGAAGGGAGTAAATTAGACACATAAATCAGATGGGTCATGCTACTGGACTGAACGTCCAGCAGCAGCCCAATGGGTTGGGCGTCCCATGGTGGGTAGTCCCATGGGCCTAGGTATTTGGCCCCAAAACTTGTCCTGGACCTTCTTTTTACAAGAATTCGGTATGTTCTAAGACTAGTCCTGGACCTTTTTCGACCAGTCCAAGAAATTCCACGACCAGTATTAAGTTGTTGAAGATTTTTGAAATTTTTTGGTTATTCTACAACCAGTCGTGGAGACTATTCGACCGATCGTAGGGGTGTCACGACTCGTCCTTCGACCAGTCCTAGAACTACAACTTAAACTCCAGCAACAAATTCTGGTTACCTACGACCAATCCTAGGTCAGCTACGATCAGTCTTAGGTGGTCTACGACCAGTCGTAGAATCCTAAGACCAGTCATAGAATTGATTTTTTAGATCGTGCTTAAAATTTCAAAATGTCGTTGGTGCTACGACCAGTCGAAGGGTTCCTAAGACCAGTCGTAGACGCAATCTTTGCATCTATAAATTGAACACGAATTTCAGAGTTTTTCATCGATTAATTTTGAGAAAATTCAAGCCTCCACTCTGAGATAAATTGTGCTCATTTTAAGTTACGCTGTGCATATTTAATATTCTTTTGTTAGCTTTTCGTATTTGATTTTATTCCTATATTCCAATCTTATTTGAAAAAGAAGAATTGCTATATTCCTTCATTGGAATCAAAATTAAATAGAGTTACACCCAATTTGGTTTAATTTAAAATTAATTAGAACTTAGAACCATTTCTTAAGTGAGTATTGGACATTGAACGTTGATTCGAACTTCTACTCTGATTGGTTCTACCGGGCTAATACAAAAGAAGAAATTCAGATATTTTACATTTATTATAAATTCATTATTTTGGTTTTGTTTGAGATTTGCCAGAAAAATCTCATTATGTTGATTATCTGAGGAGAGCCAGAAAACTAAGAAAGTGTGGGTTTTTGGATTGTGTAAGCCCAAGTTAAAAAAACACAATTGTGAAGGTTTTAGGAGAACCTGTAAAAACCTGTTTAATAGTGAATGCTAATATCCCCTGTGTGAGAATATTAGGAGTGGAGTAGCAAGCTGTGTGGCTGTTGTATAACAGTTGGTGAACACATAGGCAAACCACTATATATCGGTGTGTTTTATGATTTGAATGCTCTTTTAATTTTCATATCTTTAATCATTCAGATTTGTGGAATGTATATGTGGATGTGAATGTTGTAATATTTACATTTCAAGCAAAGTGGGGAATGTTGTAATAGTTTAGAATTTATTTCTTGTTATTTCCTTTATTTCCTTTCTGTTTGAGTTTTGATATTCAATCTGTTCTAGTAAGGTAGTCCTGACATAAACCCTTGATTTTTATGGTGCAAAGGTTGTCCTTAGAACAACGTTAGTATCAAGCTCTTTTTAAAATTACTTTACATTTCAGTTCTTTGATTTATTTAAAGTACTATTCTTTATTTTTATAAGGCTATCATATTTCAATTCATTTTAATTTGGCACAGTCCTATTCATCCCCCCCCCCCCCCCGGACATATAGCTTGGCTTTTTCATTAGTCAACCGCTTGGATGCATATTGACTACTTAGTCAACTTTCAGGATAACATTCGGCCACTTAAACAATTACTTGGTTTGCTTTTAAATTCTTCCAAATTGTTTTATCCCGTCATCTTGTCAATCATGATTTCGTAAAATATACTCCAAGCTTCCTTGGAGATCTTTAGTCGGCAATATCTTTCCATTACTTTAACACATGTCCTTTTGACACAAGGATGAACATGATGAGGTCAATCACCATCTTCCTCAAGGATAGCTACTCCGAATCCATGAAGCTTCTCTTGACTCCTCACAGAGACTTCTCGAATCCACAAGGGAAAAAAACAAGGAAGATAGAAAATAAATTCTATAAAATTCGTAATTTGATTAATGAATGAATAAACGAGTTTACACCCCTTTAAATAGGGATACTAAGTCATGGAAGAAGTTTCGAAATTAAACTACAACTAAAACTCTTAGAATTCGTGACTTACTATAAATAGTAAACTTACTATTTATAGATGGTCATGATTCCTACTAGTGCACATATAGTAAGTGTCCTCTTTAGTCCAACCATGATGTTCTCCTAATCATTCTAAGCACTTTTCATGTTGGGTGCAACTCCTAAAGCTCAACAGATGAAGAGTTATACTGAAACTAAAACTTGTTATAAATAGTAAAAACAAAATTAAAACGAGATTTTGATCATCGATCTGATGGTATTTTGCACATTCGGCATGGGCAACTCGGCGTAGCGTGGGTGGCTAAAGTAGCCCCTTCGTACCCCAAAATCATATATGGTATGTCCGATAACTCGTTCCAATTTGCGAGATACATCCATTTTAAGTTCTGACAATACAGATCATCTTTGTTTCCGATTGGGCCTTTTTTGATCCATCTTGGCTATGAAGCTGTCTACAACCAGCTCTACACACCTTTCTAATTAGATTTCCCAAGAACAGTCAGGAATCCAGTACAACGAAAGGTAGTCCACTATTTAAATTGTTGGATCCATCCTCAAAGTTTACCAATTTAAGCCCACATGCTTGTGGGGTCTGCTGGTCCAGTCACAAACACATGTATCGGTATGACACGTGTGTGATATTCCTGATTTATGTGAGGTGGACTGCAGCGCTTGGATTTAGCAGCGTAGATTTGAGCGTATCTCCTCTGTATAAGGGTGATTAGGAATCACAAGCAATTAAAGATTCGCAAGTGTAATAAGGATGTAATTAGGCTACTAATCTATTGTGCACATCGCACACTGGTAATAAAAATAAAAATTAAAAAAAAAAATCAAATTACTGACTCCATTACTAAATTTACAGTAATAAAATGATCAGAACATGCTTGGCATTGGCCATCTAAATTGGTGGTTAAAAATCATTGAAGAGTCGCTTGTGGCCCACTTAAGGCCTGGAAATTCGTCTTTTCCTGCTAAAGTATTTATTTCAATTGCTATCAAATATTACATATACGTACTAATTAGAAATATTAGAATTAATTTAATAATTAAATTCAAATTCTTATAAACATAAAACAAAATTTTAATGCATAACTATTTTTGGATTCTAATACATTCCAATTACAAGGGACAAATATAAATATAAGCTACCAAATGGGCCCAAGCTAAGTTATTCATTCCTCAGGCCCGCTGGTGTTCTACTCTAGTGGATGGCTAGAAAATTTTGATCTGGCCCACATGATAGGAAGATCCAATCTCAAACGCGTTTCTCATGATGTAGTCGCTCAATAAGATGGGGGTGATTTTTTGTTTTTTTTTTAAAAGTCAAAGTAAGATATGAGCCCATCGTGAGTATATATGCCCTAACCTACCCAAACACAATAATATATAAATAAATAATAAATAGATACTAAATAATATAATATATACATATTCCGTTTGAACCATCTAAATCAAACCTTTTAACCATCTATTTTGACAAAGACGTGTGACCCACTTACCTAAGATGCAAAATGTACCAGTGGTACAAGTGCCACCATGTAGGGGCCTAGTAGAACTTACAAAATGATAAGTCGAATTTACATATATACCAAATTAAGATATGTAATAAAATAGAAAGTTATTTGATACTTAGGTTTTATATGACACTTACCATGTAAGCACTAAAAAATTGTACATTTGCCAAACAACATCTCAAAATAAATTGAGTGAAATGTGGAATCACTACTCATTGAATTATCCTAATCTCTGATTTATAGACACTGCAGAATGAAATAAAGATCGATTAATCTTTTTCACTTCTAACCAAAAACGTTCACCAGCATAATAAACAACCTTAACTTTTGATTCATTCTATTTCTCTTCTGGGCCCACAGTTTGGATTGTTTATATTTTAATTATTTGTAGTCTAGTATGCAATGTCATTGTGGTAGTTTTCAGTTTTTAGTAATGTGATGGATGAAAAATAACATTGAGTAGGGTTGGTTTTTTATTTTTTCAAATTAAAAATAAATTTTTCTTTTTCTTTTTTTAATAATATTTTAGCTTAGTATGTATAGCAACACCCTTAGAAGTTCTGGTATGAGTATCTATTTCAGGCCCGACATGAGTGTGGATACAGTGGTAGGAAGCATGGGTGCAATATCTATTAGCCGAATGTGGCGCTTCTAAACTAAGTCTGAACCTGGCCCATTAACAACCTACACATGAATGGGCTTGGTGTCACACTCCGAACTCGGAGATCGGGCTCACAAAATTTCCAATCGCTGAATCCGGTGCCGATAGCCTCCGTAGTACCCCATTCTCGGCTCCCAGCACCCATATACCAGGTTCCAATCCTGGGATGCTGCAAGGAAGATTTCAAACATGATTCAATTTGTAATGAGCATAACCAAAAGCATAACCCACGAACAATAACCACAAGAACACCATCACAAAATTCACTATGATCAAAAACTTTGATACAAGGTGTATGAAGGGAAATACAAGATAGTGATAATAACAAAACTCCAGAAGCTCGGCTGTATGCTCCAACTGCGGCGAGACTACGACTGCGTCCTGACGTCACCTGTACGCATCAATTGTGCATAAGCTTATAGAAAACTTAAAAGGTGGTATAAGTGTGTACGTAATATGAGCGTGCTCAGAATGCAAGGTCAGAGTAATGCGGAAATATGCTAATGAGTACATGAATGCAGTCAGCCGTACCAAAGTTATGCGGTGCAAGAAATGAATACTATCGGCCATGTTAAGGCCATGTGATGCATAATGCAAGTCAAGCATGCCAATCCACCTCCACATATCAATGCAGCTCCTCACTAGAGCATCAAATCAGTTTGGTTCTCAGTCTGAATAATCACCGGGGTCTAGTACACTCTACGCCAGCTTGTCGTCCCTATCCGAACGCACAACTGGGAGAGCGAAAGAGACCTCACTATCCACCTGCCAATATCGGGCCCGACTCGTCGATAGCGGACCTATTCCTCAAGTTGGTCAAACTCAACCTAAAAATTGCCTCCTCACTCAGGCAGGTAAGGTCACACCCCTTTCCAACTGACCACGACACATTGGGAGACGCGGCCTACTGGTATACGGCCCTCGCGCGCTCGTGTATCCACTTGGTCATGACATTGGAGTTATCCTCTGGTATCATCGGGTTTAGAAATTTTCACCCAGGGACATCCAAACATTTTCGGTATCTAATCCAGCCACCCACGATGTATTTGTGGAGGCTATGGCCCTGATGTCGCTAGGGCATATAATAATCATGATCACATAAATGCAAGTGCATGAATCACCTTACCAAACATGCAACAATCCTGCACGCGTCGTGCACTCATGTAGGGCAACTCCGCTTATCAGGGAGCCATAAACAATCTGCTCGAAGACATATGTTATGATCAGTCACTCGTCATATCAGACATACATATGATGCGTATGATCATGAATCATGAGTCTATACTAAACATGCCATAGGGTGATGGGCTTTGTATATAACGGATATGGGCCTAGACAGCCTACTTGTTATAAGTATGGGCCTATCGGTGGGCCTTAGGGAGAGTGACAATGTGGACATTTAACCAACATTATCCCTACAATGTGGGCGTCAAACCATCATTGCTTCCAAGGCATAGCCCACTATAATAGTCAACACATAAACCATGGTAGAATCATGCTATAATGGGCCTCATGTACATCCCATTGGGCATCGACCCATGAGCCTTCAATACATCAAATGGGCCTCAACCCACGGGCCCTTATATATCACAATGGGCCTCAACCCATGGGCCCTAAATATGGTAAGTGGGCCACATCACATGGGCCATGCGTATATCAAATGGGCCACACCCACATATAGGCGGTCTACTTGATGCTAGATCTGCCTCATTCTTCTACTCATGCCATAAAATGAGCTCTTAAAATAGTTAGAGGGTTGGATGCAACCCATGCATCATGGTGGGTCCCACTGTCATTGAACCGTATGAATAAAACACATACATCATTTTCCACCATCCACTTAGATGGTGGAAATAAAACACAAATATCACTGTGGGCTCCACCGTCCGCCTGGACAGTGGGAATAAATCACATGTATCATTGTGGTTCCCATGTGGGGCCCACCATAACGTTTGCTTTCCATCCAGCCTGTTGATAAGGTTGCACAGATCCAGGGCCCACCAAAATGTTTATTTTCTACCCAACCTGCTGATGAGGTCACGTGGACCTAATGCCCACTATAACGTTTATTTGTCATTCAAACTGTTCATAAGGTGTCGTGGACCAAGGGCCCACCAAAATGTTTATGTGCCGGTTCATAGGGTCACATGGTCAGAGAGGGGGGCCCACCGTAATGTTTGTTTGCCAGCCAACCTATTGATAGGGTCACGTGGGCAGGGAGCCCACCGTGATATTTATCTGCCATCCAACCTGTTTATAAGGTCACTTGGACCTGGGGGTGGGCGTGGGGCCCACCGAAATGTGGTTCACAAATCCAGCCCACCCATTATGTGTGTCCCACCTAGTTGAGGGTCCAGACCAAGTTTCAGCCACATCCAAACTTCAGGTAGGCCCCACCAAGTGATTTTATATGTTCTAGGCATGCCTTCACATGATTTTAGATGGTATGGCCCACCTGAGTTTCGTATACGGCTGATTTTTGGGATACCCCAAAATTTAAAGGGGACGTATCAAATGTACGGTGTGGATGTTCGAAACGCATCATGGTGGAGCCCACGGCTGGGGCCGTGGGACCCAGCCCATCCGCCCGCCGCCCATGCGCAACAAGCCAGTGCTTCTCATCTGTCAAGAACAACAAAGAAGCACGCTTCTTGTTTTTTTTTTTTCTTCTTCTTCTTCTTTTAAGATGGGACCCACATTAACCATATCTACCCCGTCCATTGTATGTGTCCCACAAAATTAGGAGTCCAAACCAAGTTTCAGGTGGGTCCAAGCTTCTTGTGGACCCCAGCAATCATTTTCCCAAGTTTTAACGAAAAATACTAACATTCTTAATGTCATGGCCCTCCAGATAATTGGATCGATCTCATTTTTCGGCTCAACGCCTAAAATGATCTGAAGAAGGGGATGGACGGCTTAGATTGAGTACATACATCAAGGTGAGGCCTGCATGAGTGGCCCATCATTTTGTTTTGTTTTTTTTTTTTTGTCAGCTCGTTAGTACACTCCCTGTCAGTACACGCACTCCATGATAGTCACGCCCGTCTAGCATCCAGAGACGCTGGACGGCATGGAGGAACAAATGCATCGTGGTGGGTCACACACGGTTGTGGCCCACACATCAAGGTGGGTCCCACATGAACGTGGCCCACCCGATATTTATGTTTTCCTTCATTTTGGCCCGCTAATGGGCTAGATGGCGTAGATCCAACATGTCCATCCAATGGGTCCCACATAAAATACATGATTCATGGTTGGCCTCATTCACCCTTCATCATCATCACCATTCAAAGAAAGAGAGAGAGAGAGAGAGAGAGAGAGAGAGAGAGAGAGAGGGAGAGAGAGACGGTGATTGAGAGGAGGGATCCCGCCACTATGGGCCCTCCATTGATACAACACATACATCAAAATGGGTCCCACCAACAAGTGGACCCTATAATAAGAAATAACGGTGGATCACCCACCTCTAGGCCTTCTCCTTGATCCCTTGGGCTCCTAAGCTCCTTGCCTTCAACTTTGATGGAGGTTGATGGGGTTTTGATGGTGGGGATGAGAGATGAGAGAGTGGGAAAAGTGGGCCTCACTTGTTGATCTTGGGAGAGTTGGGAAGGCTTGGGACGTGTAGAAATTTTGGGTGGCTTAGGAGATCTTTGAGAAATGAGGGAAAATAATAATAAAAGGGATGGATGAAGTGGTGTTGTAAGGATGGGAGTTGGATGGGTATGGTTTGGTTTGAAAATTGGTAAAAGAGGTATGGTTATAATTGAAAATTTTGTAAAGGGAGATGGTGAGGTGGAAAGAGAGTTGACTTGAGGGAAAAAGGAGGGATGGGGCTTGTACTTGAGGTATGGTTGTACTTGACATTGATTGATGGGACATCTCATAGAGATTCCCTCAAAATTCGCAATGCGCGGCCTTTCTTCAGAATGAACGCAGACCGACATTTTCCAGCCTAGGTATCGGTTTATATGTGAGTCGCGGCGTTAGAACAGCGGCGATGGCGCGATCGCCAAGGTATAGGTTTCGGTTCGAGCTGACTTCGGCATGTAGGTCTCGGCTTAGGATCACGCGCAAACATTAATGGGTCGAGGGTTGCCAAAATTCGATCGGTAGGATCGCGGAAGCCTACGGAACGGTACAGACTAGGGTACAGGTCTTACACTTGGTCCAGCCGGGGTATATGGTATAAGGGGGATGAGATTAAGTAGGAAAGAACATTAAACGGTGTGTATTGTAAGGAGGTCTATTTTTTCATTTATCATTGCCCCTAACTTATTCAGTGTCGTGGACGTGATAGCCTAGCATTATAGACCCAGTGCTTGGGCTTGTAAACTCAGCCTAACTAGGCATGTGTGTGTTAGGCCAGCCATTATGCATCTACAGGGCACAAGACATGCTCTATAAGCACTTAAACTCGGCCCCTCGACTAGGCCCAGGCTTGAAATCTAGTCCCATATCCAGGTCAAGCTATCCCGGCCTGTTGTAATTTTCTCATGGCCTCACATGCTATTGTATGCCCTTCCTAGGCCATCGTATGGCCTGGTGTAGCCCGTGTGCCCCTCCCATGGCCCCGTGTGGCCTTGCATGCCCTCGCGTGCCCCGTGTGGCCGTCTGCCCACCTGCCAACGTGCGAGCGTGTTTCGGTGGGGTGGCAAAGTTACCGAATGGAAATAGTATATGTTCTTGTACTTCGGTGGTGGGGGTGCATGGAAGGCTCGTCCGCGACCGAGTTCCTTTGTAATTCCTCGGGGTTGCATTATAATTTTTTACGGTCCTTTGTAAACTTTCAGGTTCCTTTATAAATTTTGGGGTTTTTTTTTGTATATTTTTTTTATCATTTGTAATTTTAAGGTCCTTTGTAGTTTTTCAAGGTCTTATAATTTTTCAGTACTTAGTAATTTTTAATCCTATATAAGTTTTTTCCCTATTGATACACCCAACTTGGACCCAGCTAAACCAAAGTTAAGCTGCCTACCCGACCTATCTAATCAGGTGGGGTCCATTGGGTTACTGCAGGCTCAGTCCCTATTGACAATCCTATTTGGGTGTGATCGATTAGGTGATTCGTAGTGTCCAACAGGATCGGGTCCAACAGTTGTCTGATTCTTAAAACCACGGAGAGAATCTTTAAAAATTCTCTAATCGAATTCTCACGAATAATGGACGACTGACAACATCTCCATCTAACTATTAAGATCAATTCGCATATATTAGTCATATATAAGAATTTAGAAATGCTTATTTGCCATGTTTTGACTTCTTCTTTTTATTTTTATTTTGTTCGAGAATTCTATATTTAATAACTATATATATATATATATATATATATATATATATATATATATATATATATATATATATATGAGTAATGCTTACTCACAACTAGTTGGACTATTTAAATTGGTCCAACTAGCATTGCATTAAAGGTTAAAATTTCTATTTTCATCCACATGTAATGCACCACATGTGAGGATATGTGACACTTAGTTTTACATCAATATGTTGGGAACCATGTGTCATAGTGTAACGACCCGAAAATTTCCGTACATTGGGTCGAGTACCACCTCGACCAGAAATCACGTAGGATTAAATTCTTTAGAAATTTAACAAAGTTAACTATGTACTAAATTCGATTAGCCATGAAATCCGTTAGGATCGCTTTAAATACAATCTGCAAGACCCAAAAGTTGCAGAATCATTGACGCTAGGTTATCCTAAAGTTTAGAACCAAACTCATTTCCCGGCTGCTCTCGGGAATGAAACGAAACTTCGTATTAGGTCTAGATCGCACATCTGAAGTCCGATTAATACGAAGCTAAGGAACTAGGACCGCCCCACTGGGCTTAACAATCATCTCAAAAATCAGCTCCATCTGATGTTCCACGGCCATTCGCTTCGATCCGGAGCGAGGGTATGTGAAAAACACTATTCCCATTCCAAAATAAATATCTGGAATAGTGATCTGGCATCATTCGTTGACGCGTCAATATTAAGCAACCTGACCGTCAGAAACAAACCAAATTACACCCTCGGATTAAGAAAAATTTCAGGAACATTTACATGTACTTGGAATTTCTGATCGTGGCCCACTGACCGTCGAACTGAAAGTGGTCCGCCACGTGCGATCTGGGAATCCGATCGAGTCAAAAACGTAATCCCACGTAGATCCATAGATGGTGAGCTTAAGTCTGACGTTTGGTTCAAGGAGGGCCACCAGAACCTCCCTTTTGAGCTGGAAAAGTGGCGAAATGCCTATATAAGCAGTCACCCTTGAAACTGAGTCTAGTTTGGGAATGTTTTTGGCTATAAAAGGGGCTTAGAACAGCCCCTCTCACAGCCATACGAATTTGGGATTTTAACCCTAGAGAGAGAGAGAGAGAAAAGAGGGAGAATAGTTTGGGATTTGTGGGAGATCTTCCTCCTACTGCTTTGGATTGTTACACGGCCTACACCGCCCTGTTCTAGGCGCTTTCCCGGCGGTATCCATCCCATTTGAAGGTAAGAAACCCTAACCCTAGGTCTGATTTAAGGTAGGATCGTTGTGGGTTATGAAAAAGCTAACCGATTCCGCTCTTTAGGCTAGAAATCTCCCGTATACGGAAGTTCTACTACCCTTGCTGATTCGTTGCGTTTCAAAAGGCAAAGGTGAGGACTTTAAGTGTATAAGTTACGGTTTTCAACGCTTTCAATGTCAGATAATGATAGATTCATGATCTGCATGTAAATGCACATGTACAAAGTGCTTTCCGTTTCCTGTTTCGATTAACGTTGTAGAAATTGGAATTTCACATACTCTAGGTATACGTAGAAATACCGTATACGTATTTTTTTTGGAAAAATGTTTGACATGTTTATTTAATGTATGATTATATGATATGTGGATAAAATACTAATTTGGCGAAAGGAATCGCTGAAATACATGTTCATGTATAAATGCTACGTATGTTGAAATAGTGTATTCTAGAAATACCGTATACGTATTTTTTTTGGAATAATGTATGACATGTTTATTTAATGTATGATTATACAATATATGTATAAAATACTAGTTTGGCGAAAGGAGTCACCGAAATACGTATTCGCTTGTAAATGCCTAGTATGTTGAAATTGTGTATTCTAGAAGTACCGCATATGTGTGAATTTTGGAAATACAATTGTAATGATTATTTGTTGTATGATTATGATATACATGGGTAAAATACTCACGTGGTGAAGGGACAGCCCTAACACGTATTTTGATAACATACATCATGTATGTTGGAATAGGGTATTCTAAGTGTTTGCGTAGATGCTTGTGTGCGTAAATGCTTGAGTGTTAGTGCCTTAGAGAGGTGCTGATATGGGATTCCCGACTCCCTTAGAGACATGTAGGATCCCCTCCACACGGTGGTTCGCTATAACCACTCACTGTGATGTGTATGTAATCGTATCCCTATGTGTATAGTGCTTTACAACATGCTTTATAACATGCTTTACTTCATGCTATACTTCATGCTTTACTTCATGCTTTATAACATGCCTGCTAACATGCTTGTATTGATTGTTTATCATGCTTTACTCCACATGTTATTGATGAAAACTGTTTGAGTTTGGGACTATGTCTATAGTCCAAACATTCGGTACCAGACTTGCGGTTGTGGCTGAGATTCATATCGCCACAACGGACGTGACTGGCGAACCCGAGTCGTACTTCGGTTGGCGATAGTGGTTGGCCACACGGAGTGCTTTTGCGCTCCATATCGCTCAACTTGTGGTGCGCTCGAGCTAATCAGGCTCGTCAAGTAAACCGGAGTGTATATGTATGTTCACCATGTTTGGTCGCTACTGCTTGAACCTAGGGTACCAAACTTACCAGTGGCGATCCCGTTAACCATGGTACCTCGATCCGCTAAGACGCATGAGCCGGGCATGGTGGTATGGGACACCGTGGTCGAGCTGTCGGCCTACGCTGGGGCCATGTGCCTCCCCGTAGTGACCATTGCGCAACCAAACTCGTGAGCCGATTATGGTGGTATGGGACACTATATTCGAGCTGTCGATACTTACGGCGAGAGCCGAGTACGGTGAGACCTGTGCTCGTGCTGACGGGCGACGAGTCCTCCGTAGTATCTTCGAGTATACTCCAAGTGTCTGTGATTGGCGACGAGTCTTTCACAGTAACTAGAACATGAGTTGAGCCGAGTACGGTGAGACCTGTACTTGAGCTGACGGCTAGTAATTGAGCCAAGTACGGTGAGATATGTACTTGAGCTGACGGCCAGCAATTGAGCCGCATACGGTGAGATCTGTATCCGCGCTGACGGGTGACGAGCCCTTTGCGATGCCTTCACTACGCTTCTCAAACCATAATATCGTATAAGATTAGCTAGGATTGACGACCCTAGAATGGATCATGTTTGGGAATGATATAAGGGAGGTACCTTAGTTTCCCAATACTGCTGATTGAAATGGACTAATAAAAAAAAAAACTTGGTAATCATAAGCATCATCGCATCGCATGTGCTTTGTAGATGTGGCGCACTGAGGGAGTAAGCATTCGCGAACGTAAGATGATGTCGCTTGAGGGTGGTTTGGCAAGGGCATACAGCATCATGTCATATCATTTTTGCATCTAACAAGAGTAGTTAGAAATGTTTGAATTGTACTGTTTTATCATTACTGCTTGATTGATTTAATAACATGTTAACCTATGCTTTATTGTTCCACTGAGTTAGCTACTCACTCCCACGTTACGGGACGGTGTTTGCAACACCCACCAGACTCTGTCGCAGGTGTAGATGGTGCCTCTGTTCAGGAGCCGGAGCTCGACTTCGAGGAGGATCAGGAGGAGTTCTCCTTTATGCAGTACTCTGACGGCCATGCTTTGGCCGACTACATCGCGGGGATTCCAGGGCTTATCTAGAGAGTTGTATTTTGATTTTTTTTGACTTAGAAACAATACGTGTATATTGGTACTCAGTTAGTACTCATACTCTGGAGTTCACAAAATTTTGATACTTTACATATTTTGAATATAAAATTTCAGTCTTCCGCTTGTCTTTATACAATTGAACTGGAGTATGAATTACTGTTTTGGTATAATCTCATTCATGTTTATTGCGCTAACTCAGACAACATTTAACCATCATTGTGTATGTTGCATAAGTGATGCGTTGGAACTCGAGAGTTGAGTTCATACTCGACCCCCGAATTTCAGGGCGTTACACATAGATTCAACCCGTTTATTAAATAGAGCACGCTAATAAAATTTTATGTACTAAAATTTAGTAAATTTTCATCACCACTAGAGCCACACATGTAACTTGAATATGGACTATTGGAGTAGATTTCTAACAGTTCACTTTTCTTGTTGATGATATCGTACTATTGATTTTTTTTCCCCTTCATATGCTTACAATGGACAGTATCCAATTAACGGACTGGATTTGCAAGATATGTGATGCATCACCCAAATATATCATATGTATACAACTTCTTTAATGTACCCATTATTTTCTTTGTAAACACTCGGCGTCCTCATTTCTCTCTCCGTATTTAACATCTTTTACCTTATTTAATGCTCTCTCATTTAGCAAAGGGTCGGTGCTCTGTGGGCCCATCATTATGTATGTGTTTCATCCATTCCATTTATCCATTTTTACCGATCATTTTAGGGCTTTATACAAAAAATGAGAGGGATATAAATCTCGGGTGGACCACACCAAAGGAAAACAATAGTCACTGGATATCTACCATTTAAATCCTACTAAGGTCCACTGTACTGTTTATTTGACATCCAATCTGTCGATTAGCTCATACAGACCTAGATGAAAGGAAAAAACAAATATCATCTTGATCCAAAACTTCTATGGCCCCTAAAATTTTTTATTGGTCAACGTTAATTCATCACTGTTTCCTATAATGTGGTCCACTTGAGATTGGGATATACCTCATTTTTGGTATTATACCATAAAATAATCTAGAAAAATAGACATACCGCATGGATGAAACACATACATCATGATATGGCCCACACAGCACCGACCACGGGCTAGCAGAGGAGTAGTCGATCCGTTTCCCTTCTCCGCCAGTAATGACGCTGGTTGTTAGCTACGGAACTTAGTGAGTCTCGATTCTCGCTACTACAGTGATGTCACGTTCTATAGGCCCCACCAAGGTAAATGTATTGCATCCACACCATCCATTCATTTGGAAAGATCACTTTATAACTTGAGACAAAGAACTAGGCAGATCCAGGGCTCAAATGAATCCCACCACAGAAAACAGTGGGGATTGAATGCCTACCATTAAAACATCTTGAGGCCACATAAGTTTTCAATCAAGCTGATATTTGTGTTTTCCCTTATTCCACGTCCCTGTTAACTTATAAACATGTTGGATATCAAATAGACACCATAGTGGGCCCTATGAAGGTGTCAACGGTGAGTGTCATTCTCCCCAATGTTTTCTGTGGTGGGGTTTACTTGAGCTTTGGATCTACATCATTCTTTGACTCATGCCTTAAAATGATCTCTCCAAATGTATGAACGGTGTGGATACAACACATACATCATGATGGCCCCACAGAACCTGTGACATCACTTCAGGTTCAGTAGCTAATCAACAAGGCAAGCGTTATGACTCATGAGCATTAACTTTCGACCTTAAAATACGTGTACTATTGGTGTTTTGGAAACACATATCTCCTGGACTTCCACTCCTATTATTTATTTTTTTATTTTTTATTATGGATATACTTAATATGTATGTAAGATCCACTCGGACCATTAGATGTATAATCAAGTAATAGGCCTAGTATCAATAAATTAGGCTAACCAGCGATTCAAAAGAGCCACACCAATGAGAATAATTAGGAGATAGACATCCACCCTTAATTTTTACATGGCCAATCACGACGACGATACTTTGAAATATATTCCAACTATTAGATGTCATACTGAAAGTAAGCGTAGGTCTCAAAAATCAGATTTATATATCATTCATGTGAGCCACACTAAGGGAAATTGTTTGGAGGGTGAACCTTTCCATGTACAGTGATTCCAATAGTGTGGTCCTCTTAAACTAGGGATGGAGATAAATTTTGAGAACTTACTCTAAAATGGAGTGACATACGTGATGGTCGGGGTTGATTTTACATTAACACAATGATGGGCCACCCAAGCTATGGCCACTTTTCTATGCTAAAATGAAATTAGTAGGCAATGAAAGCATTTACATTAATTAAGAACAGAGTTTTCGTTAAATGCACAGCTAGTTGGACTAAAATGTAACGTCCAACTAGTTATGTGTGAGCATCTCTCTCTCTCTCTCTCTCTCTCTCTCTCTCTCTCGCTCTATATATATATATGTGTGTGTGTGTGTGTGTGTGTGTGGGGGGGGGGGAAGGTACAATGCGCTCAAGCTTACGATAAGCTCCCGTGAGGTCGAGCTGTGTGGGCCCCACCGTGATGCGTTTCAATCATCAACACCGTGCATTTGATGGGTACCCTTTAAATTATGGGATATCCCAAAAATCAACCGTATACAGAACTCAGGTGGGCTATACCATCTAAAATTATGTGAAGACACCGTTAAAACATATAAAAGCACTTGGTGGGGCCCACCTGAGTTTTACATGCGCCTGAAACTTGGTCTGAACCCTCATTCAAGTGGGACACACATAATGGATGGGCTGGATTTGCAAAACATATCTCGGTGGGCCCTCAAAAACAGTTATGAATGTTTTAATGGTGCACGGCCCCTCTCCACTTCTGTATGTGGTGTGGCTCACACAAGTCACAGATTGACTTGATTTTTGAGACCTAGGCCCACGATGGAATGGTATCTAACGGATGGGGTAGATGTTCGAAACGCATCATGGTGGGGCCCACACAGCTCGACCTCATGAGACAGACTCGTGAGGTCGAGCGCATAGTACCTTTTCCCATATATATATATATATATATATATATATATATATATATATATATAGAGAGAGAGAGAGAGAGAGAAAGAGATAGGAATGCTCAGCTACGCACCGCACGTCATTACATGCGAACCTTCCGATAGGCGCTCAGTTTGAGCGAGTTTTCTTCTCTCGCATGCCTCTTAATCGTATTCTCTACCTCTCCGGTGGAAGCCTTTTCACATGAAATTCTTCCGCTGAGATGTCAGTTGGGTCCCACCAAAATGTTAATGATAAATTCACGCCATCCATACATTTTTAAAAATAATTTTATGGTATGAACCCAAAACTGAGGTAGATCAAAATCTCAAGCGGGCCACACGGTGTTGATTAAACTCTCACCATTAAAAACTTCCTGGGGCTATCAAATTTTTGGATCAATCTAATATTTGTTTTTTTCCATCATCCAGGTTTGTATGACCTAATCTACATGTTAGATGTCAAATAAATATCACGGTGGGCTCTAAAAAATATTTAACGATGAAAATCATTATCATCGCCGCTTCATGTGGTGTGGTCCACTTGAGATTTTGATCTGCCTCAGTTTTGGGATAATGCCCTGGAATGATAAGAAAAAATGAATGAACAAGGTAGATTTCTCAAAAAAAACATCACGGTGGATCCCGCTTAGGTTTCCAGCACGCGAAAGGCTTTCTAAGGAAATCTATGTTCGAAAAAACTGCACTGATAATAATTCTCACCATTGAAAATTTTCTAAGGCCCACCGTGATTTATATTTTCCATCCAACTTATTCATAAAGTTACACGGATCTGGATGAAGAGAAAACACAAATATCAGCTCCATCCAAAACTTCTTTCGCCCCATGAATTTTTCAACGGTAAGGGTTTAATCCCTATTGTGTAGCCCACATCTATATTGGATCTACCATATTTTTGGGCTAATAGCTTAAAATGACGAAAAAAAGGATGGATGGTGTGGATAAGACCCCTATATCATGGTGGCAACTCAAAGCTCCCGCCTGTTCCCACAGATGGGCAAAGGTAGGACGCAATACATCCCTCACCTCCTCGACGACGTGTGCGGAGTAGTCAGAGACTCCCTAATGAAGTGACGTCACTAAGTTCTGTGGGCCACATCCATGATGTATGTTTTGTATCTAGACCGCCCATACATTTGGAGAGATCATATTAAGGCATGATCCAAAGAATGAGTCAGATCCAAAGATCTAGAGGACCCCACCATAGAAAATAGTGGGGAGAGTGACGCCCACCATTAAAAAGTTCCAAGGGTCACAAAAGTTTTCGATCAAGCTAATATGTGTTTTCACTTCTTTCATGTCTGTGTTAACACATGAACAGACTGGATCTCAAATAAAAATCATGGTGGACCTTTTGAAGGTTTCAATGGTGACTCTCACCACTGTTTTCTATGATGGGGTCCACCCCAGCCTTGGATCTACCTCGTTCTTTAGGCCATATCCTAAAATGATCTCTCCAAATGTATGGACGGTGGGGATGCAACGTATACATCATGGCCACAGAACTTGGTGACGGCACTTCAGTAGCGAGTCTCGCCGCTCAACCTGTCAGTATCCAATTCGCGTCCCCTGAGGATACACGCAATTGCCTCTAAGACGAAAACGGACTGGCTACCCCCTGCAACCACCCAATGGTTGGTGATCGGTGTTCTGTGGACCCATCATGATGTATGTGTTTCATCCATTCCGGCCATCTATTTTTATATATCATTTTATGGTATGAGACCAAACCTAAGGTATATCCCAATCTCAAGTGGGCCACATTACAGGAAATAGCGTTGAATGAACATTGATCATTCAAAACTTTTTGGCGGCCACAAAAGTTTTAGATAAGCTTATCATTGTTTTTTTTTTCCCCTTCATCTGGGTATTTATGACCTAATCAACAGATTTAATGTCAAATAAACAGTACAGTGGGCCTCAGGAGGATTTTAATGGTGGATATCCAATTACTATTGTTTTCCTATGGTGTGTTCCACCTTAGATTTATATTCCTATCATTTTTTGAATCAAGCCTTAAAATGTTTAGCAAAAATGGATGAACGGAATGGATGAAGCACATACATCATGGTGGGGCCCACATAGCACCAACCACTACCCACAAGATGGTGGCGGGATAGTAGCCAATCCATTCCCCTTCAAGATGTCCAAATTCTTGCTAAGTTTGCTGGAAATTTAAGTGGGGCCCACCATGATGTTTGTGAGAAATCTATCCCGTCCATCCATTTCTTGAGATCATTTTAGGACGGTAGACCGAAAGTGAGCAGGATACAGTACTCAATTGAGTCATACCGAAGGAAAAGGGGGTAGGGAAATTCCTACCGTTGAAACCTCCTTGGGGGTCGACATGGATGTTTATATGCCATCTATACCATTCATAACATCATTCCTACTACGATTAGTTGAGAACACAAATATTATCCTGATTCAAATTAACTTTTGTGACATACGAATATTTCAATTGTATAAGTTTAATCTTCACGTTTTCAGCCCACATGAGTATTAGATTTGGTTCATTTTTGTGCAGATGTCCTAAAATGATCTCATAAAACGGATGAACGAATTAGATTTCTCAAAAACATCACGATGAGTCCCACTTAGGTTTCCAGTGTGCAAAAGGCTTTCACAGGAAATCTACAGTGCGGTTTTTCGAACGCGGATTTCCGTAGAAAGCCTTTTGCGTGCTGGAAACCTAGGTGGGATCCACCATGCTGTTTTTTTTTTTTTTTTTTGAGAAATCTACCTCGTCCATTCATTTTTTCTTATCATTCTAGGGCATTATCCCAAAACTGAGGCAGATCCAAATCTCAAGTGGACCACACCACATGAAGCAGCGATGATAATGATTCTCATCGTTAAATATTTTTTAGAGCCCACCGTGATATTTATTTGACATCCAACCTATAGATTAGGTCATACAGACCTGGATGATGGAAAATAAATAAATATTAGATTGATCCAAAAATTTGATAGCCACAGGAAATTTTTAATGGTGAGAGTTCAATCAACACTGTGTGGCCCACTTGAGATTTTGATCTACCTTAGTTTTGGGTTCATACTATAAAATTATTTTTAAAAATATATGGACGGCGTAGATTTATCATTAATATCTTGGTGGGACCTAACTGGCATCCCAGCGGAAGAATTTCATGTGAAAAGACTTCCGCCGAAGAGGTAGAGAATACGGTGAAGAGGCGTGCAAGAGAAGGAAACTCGCTCTTTCAAACTCGTGCTAAGAGCGCTTTCATCCAGACCATAACCGGTGCGTAGCTAAGCGTTCCTCTCTCTCTCTCTCTCTCTCTCTCTCTCTCTCTCTCTCTCTCTCTCTCTCTCTCTCTCTCTCTCTCTCTCTCTATATATATATATATATATATATATATATATATATATATATATATAGATAAAATTCTTGGCAATTATTTAGATCTCTACTATATAAATATTAGAGTGCACAATTTTACCTATCTAATTAGTCACAGGAGAGTCATGTATTTTGACAGTTTATTTTTATAAGATACTTAAATGAGATTTTCAAGATTTATGGAATTTTAAAAATTTGTACATTCATAAATCGATGGCTAGGATTTGTCTACCTAAACAAATGATCTGGATTTCATCGGCTTCTCAACTCTCCGTTCTATGCAAGTACACACTCACTAGCATTTTTTCCATTCCCTCCTCTTCGTGTGCATGTCACTTAGCATGTATATTATAAAAGCGCATGTATTTAGTGGACCAGTTAAGCAGCCCCGTGCTTTCTCAGCATCAGATAAACTGATAAAAAATTTTTCCTTTAAATCCATATTTCATGGCCCACATCAAAGGCCGTCTCTTAATAATAAATATAGCCCATATCTAAAATGGGTAAGTATGACATACCACTCACTTCAAAGGTGAAGCCCACATGATGGATGGCCTACATCAAAGGTCAGCCCCAAACAATAAATAGCCCACATCCAAAATGAGCACGTCTGATAAATTATCCACTTCAAAAGTGGGGCCTAAATGATGGACGGTCCACATCAAAGGTGAGCTCCACATGATGAGCAACGGACATTGAATCTAAGCCACCACATGATGGATGGCCCAAATCAAGGTGGCCTCACATGACTAATGGCCCACATCAAAGGTTGATGACCCTTAATGATGAATGACCCATATCCAAGCGAGCCCTGCATGATGTGAAACCCACATTGAAGGTTGGGCCCACATGATGGATAGTCCACATCAAAAGAGGGCAAGACATGATGGCAAATTAATAAGGTGGGCCCCACATGATGGACGGTCTACAATAAAGGTCGTCTCTAATGATGAGTGACCCATATCCAAGGCGGGCCTCACATGATGGACAACCCACATCAGAGGTGGGGCCCACATGATGGACGGTCCACATCAAAGGTGGGCGCCACATGATAGGCGGTGGATATTAAAGGTACGCTCCACTTGATGGACAATAACATTGATGGTGGGCCCCACATGATGGATGATCAACATCAAAGGCGGGTTCTACATATTAGACAGTACACATTAAAGGTCATCCCCTGATGATAAATGGCCCACATCCAAGGTGGCCCTGCATAATGGATGGCCCACATCAAAGGTGGGGCCGATAATGAACAAATTGGCTCCACATAATAGACGGTGGATGTGGGGGACCAAATATACTAACGGATGAGTACTCATGATGTTGAAAATAAACATACTTTTCGCTGGAAAGATATTGCTTACCAAATATACTTATCTTTGTTGAATAAGTAAAAATCAAGATAAACTACTTATGGCATAAGTAACTTATGATCTAAAATGCCCCTTCTTGATTCAAAATTTCAGCGATTTAAGCTGGGCTTAGAATGGGCCTGTAGGGCCCCTGAGCAAGAGCTGTGCATGCTTCAGTCGAGCCGGTCCTATTAGCCATCCTAAATGGAATACATCTCACAATCTAAAAATCCAGAGCGTTATCATTTTCACTTGAGAAGCACCCAAATAAGCGCATGGAAGGGTCTCATGAATTCCCACCGTTAAAACCTTCCTCGAGTCGACCATTATGTTTATTTGAGATCTAACCCGTTCATAAGTTAAACACAGACATGAACCCTACGGAAAACACAAATATCAGCTTGATCTAAAACTTCTGTAGTCCTTAGAAGTTTTTAATGGTAGGTGTTCAATCACCACTGGTGTAGTCACTCGACCTTTGAATCTGACTCATTCTTCCGTTTGTGCCTTAAAATGATCTATCCAAATGGATAGACAGTGTGGATACAACATTATACATTATGGTAGGGCGTACATAACTTGGTGACATCACTTCAGTCGCGAGTCTCGGTACTTAACCTGTCAGTAGCTAATCCGCGACTCCATGGCAGACCGAACGCATGCATCTGATGAACGTACATGGATGTGTGTTAATGGTCAATGGGGGAGATGCACTGAAAAATCAGATGAACCTACGCGTCCAATCAATGACCATTAAATGCACTGCTGGTAGGAGAAATCGTAGATGGCCCAAATTCAACAGGCAATTCAATGCACCGTTTGTAGGCTCATGCCAATCATGATCATAGATATCCAATCAATGACCGTAAAATGGACGGTACAGATGAGCCTACGCGTCTAATCAATGACTACTAAATGCACCGTTGTAGGCGTCCAATCATGACCATTAAATGCACCGTTGGTATGAGAAATTGTAGATGGCCCAAATTCAACAGGCAAATCAATGCACCGTTGGTAGCAGAAATCGAAGATGGCCCATGTTCAACAAGCAAAACGAAACGGTTATTATCTGGTCGTTGTGATGAGTGCATGCGAGGTAGGGGTGTTTGTCAATCTAAACCATCCAGATCGTGGGCCCTACTGTTGATAGGAGATAGCCCAAAACTCATGCCAATGATCATAGATATCCAATCAATGGCCGTAAAATGGACGGTACAGATATAAAATAGTGAATGGTCCAAGTTTAACAGACGAACCAAACCGTTGAGATGATCTGATCTTTCAAATTTCAAGGCCATGCCACATCCATGGTGGACCCTATGATTCGAACGGTCACAAGCCCATGCAAGACCAGCGTGGCTTCCGTGGATTCCAGATCCACCGAGGTGGTTGGATCCTTGAATGGGGCCCACCTTGATGTCTTTTCCTTATATCCACGCTGTCCATCCGTTTTTACATATCATTTTAGGCATAATCCAAAATTTGAAGTAAATCCAAATGTCAGGTAGACCACACCACAGGAAACAGTGGTGATTGAATACCCACCGTTAAAACTTCTTGTGGGCCGACGGAATGTTTTTTTGCCATCCAACCTGTTGACAAGGTCACAAAGACTTAGATGAAGGGACCTCACGAATATCAGCTTGATCCAAAACTTTTGTGGCCCACAAGAACTTTGAAATGGTCAATCGTACCCCTGAAATGAGCTTTTAAAATGGATGAACGGCATGGATGTAAGGAACATACATCACAGTGAGAGCATGGTACAATTTCTTTCATGCAATAAACAAATGGGTGGTGAAAATGAATGAGTAGGATCTATTTCTCTGTTCCCTAAATGGACGGCCCTCGCAACGCCCTCGTACGCCATTGTCTACGGCGGTGCTTTTCAATCATCAAACTTAGGGCGATCAATGGGCCGGGCCTGCGTAGATCACGGCCCATATTTGAACTATTTCGGGCCAGGCCGTCGGGCCAGCCAATTCAAAATTCATATTTTAAGGCAGGAGCCCGGCCCATTGACACCTCTATATAGTAATGAGATATAGCCTCCCTTCAACCGTACTAATCGCCTGAGGCAAGGTAGATCAGGACCGTCCACCTAGTGGCCCCTATCACAGATGGTCAATAGTACGAAAACTCAAAATTTGTTCGATCTTAGTCATACAAATGGTGGCCTTCAAATGGATGGTGCAAAGAAAAATAGTTAACGGTTATCCCATGATCAGCTAAAAGCAGCGGCTGGGATTGTCCCATGTTGATCTGATGGAAGCTTTTCTATCGTATCACTTTCCGAGGAGGTCATGCACGTGCCCTTCTTTGCTTATTGTACACTTGAGGAAAAGGTAACACGAAAAGGCGTGATATTGTCGACGTTAGAGATGAAAAGATGGATCCACACATTGAGAAGGCGTGACATTGAAGACGTGAGAGATGAAAAGATGGACCCATACATTTAAAAGGCATGACATTGAATACCTTAGAAACGAAGAAAATGTACCCTATGCATGGGAAAGGAACCTTACACAAGAATTTAAGGGGTCCTTTGGATTTAAAGTTGCTTAAGATAAGTTACTTATGTGATGAATGACATTTATTTAGTAAGAAGATAAATATGTTTAGTAAACAACGGACTTATTAGCTTCTCCTCTCTTTTCTCTTTTGTTTCCTCTCTTTAATAATTTGTAAGAAAATTAAAAGGTAAAAAGAATTAACTGAAGTGATTAAATACTTTTAAGTAAAATTAGTTACTTATAACTAATCATAACCAAACTTATTTATTTAAAATAAGTAACTTATCTACTATTGCAAGTAGAAAAAGTAAATTATTTAGTGCAATCCATATCCGCTGTAAAGGATGTCATTTAGCTACGCAGTGCGTATGTAGTGAAATTGCTACTAAAGTGACATCACCAAGTTCTGTGAGCCCCTGCCATGATGTATGTATTATATGCACACTCTCCATTCATTTGGGGAGATCATATTAGTGCATGAGCTAAAGAATGAGGTAAATACAAAGTTCCAGTGGACCCACCACCGAAAAGTATGGGCACATTAATACCTACCATTGAAACCTTCCTCCAGCCTATCATGATGTTTATTGACAAAAGGAAAACACAAATATCAGCTTAATCAAAGAGTTCCGTGGCCTTAAGAAGTTTTTAATGACAGCCGTTCAATCTCCACTACTGTTTTTTCATGGTGGGTCTGCTTGAGCTTTGGAGCTTTGGATCTATCACATTCTTTGTCTCATGCTGTAAAATGATCACTCTGAATGAATGAAAAGTGTGATACAACACATACATCATTATGGAGCTCACATAACTTGGTGACATGATGTAGAGCGGATCACCGGCACTTTCATGTCCAAGATGGACCAGAGAAGGCCTGATAAAAGGTAGAAGTCATTAAGACCGTGAGAACCTTCAAACAAGCATATCTCGCAAATTAGATTGAGTTACTCGACGTACCACTTATGATTTTTGGGTAGGACGAGCTACTTTAGCCAACCAACCTAGCCATGCCGAATTGCCCATGACGAATTCGTGAGATTCCATCATATCGATGGTCAAATTCTATGTTTATTTCTGTTTTTACTATTTTTAGTAAGTCTTGGTTTGATTATAACTCTTCATCTGTTGGGCTTTAGGAGTTGTGTCCAACATAAAAGGTGCTTAGAAAAATTAAGAGAATAACGTAGTTAAGACATATAGGACACTTACTATAAATAGAAAATTTACTATTTATAGTAAGCTGTGAATTCTAGGAGTTTTAGTTGTAGTTTGGTTCTGAAATTTCTCCAATTGCTTAGTATCCCGATTTAAAGGGTTGTAAACTCGTTTATTTCATCAATCAATCAAATTATGAATTTTATAGAATTTATTTCTATTTTTTTCCTCATTGATTCGAGAAGTCTCTGTGAGGAGTCCAAAGAAGCTCCGTGGATTCGGAGTAGTTATCCTTAAATGCTTCTGTCATTTTCATATATTCAGCTACAGTTATGAAAAGTGCAACTATATATCGAAGCTTTAACATTCAAATGATTGCTCCACCTACTAACAGAAATGAGTAACAAGAAGTCAACCTTCTATTATCCACATTTCATGCGTAATTCACATCCACAAAATCTATAAGTTTCTCCTCAAAATTTTTAAATATCAAGATGTAATCCGTCATATCTCGTATATACCAAAGTAACCATTTCACCGCTTCCCAATGTTTCTTTCTGAGGTTTGACATATATCTGCTCACAACACCAACCACATGTGAAATATTTATTATAGTATAGACCATAACGTACATAAGACTACCAACCGCACTCGAGTAAGTCACACGAGATATATATCATTTTTCTTCATCTAATGTAGGACATAACTCTGAATAATATTGAAAGTGAACAGTGTGGGAAGTGTTAACCATTTTACCCTTTTTCAATCTAAATTTGACTAAGACCTTCTCAAGGTATTCTTTTTGACATAATTATAACCTATTGTTTTCTCTGTCTCAATGTATATCGATACTAAGAATCTTTTTTATAGCCCTAAGATATTTTATCTTAAATATCCCGGATAACCGAGCCTTCACTATGTTGATTTCAAATATGGTATGCCTAGTAATAAGCATATCATCAATGTACAACACTACATTAATGAATTTTACATTATTCAGTTATTTAAAATAGACACAATGATCGAATTCACTTTTGATAAACCGTTGGCTCAACATAAAAGAATCAAACTTCTTATATCACTGCCTAGGCAACTATTTTATGTCGTATAATGACTTTTTTAATGTGCAAACTTTATTCTCTTTTCTCTACACCTCGAACCCTTCAAGTTGCTTCATGTAGATATGTTCTTCTAGTTCCCCATATAAGAAAGAAAATCTCCACATTTAACTATTCTAATTTCATATTGTATTAGGCAATCAATGCCAATATAAATATGATAAATACTTGCTTAACCACAGGTGTGAATATCTCACCGAAGTCAACACCCTCTTTTTAAACATAACCATTTTCAACCAATTTTCCCTAGTACCAATCCAGTTTCATCCAAAAAATTCACTTACAATCAATCGCTTTCTACTCCATCAGCTCCCACGTTTCATTTTTATATAGAGAATCTATCTCATCATATATCGCTGTCATCCACTTCTCTACATCTTTGTCTTCTAGAGCTTCCTCAAAAGTAGACTGATAACTCTCATCTATAATGATAGAAAATACAACATTTGAGTCATCCTTGTATATAAACAGTAAACTACGATCCCTTGGTGGATTTCTCATGACAGGTGGTTGCTCCACCTCTTCCTATACCTCTTCCCATAGCTCTGCTTCTTTCAGTGTTTCACCCATGTCTGATTCGACATCAACAATAGATTTTTCTGCTTCTTTGTTCTCATCCTTCCAAAACAAAGAACCTTTATCGAACTTACACCCCTGCTAAATATTATTTTTCATGAAACCCAGTCATACAATTTGTTTCATTTCACCCCATTACCATAGCTGATAAAAGTACACTTCTTAGCCCTTTGACATCTTTCTCAGCCGACGGTAAATGAGAGTAAGAGTTACAACTAAATATTCATATCCCGTCGCAACCAAATATCCATAGCCCAGAGTAATCAACTACTTAATCATTCCATACTTCTTTTAAAATTTCATAATCAATAAGTGTAAATGGAGATCGATTTAATAGTTAGTGTTAGGAAAAAATTTACAAGTCCATAGATCGGATTATGGAATGGACCAACTCTACCAAACTAGCTCGAGCCCACCAAGCACCGAGCCTTACAAGTCCTTTATGTACAGGGACAAAGTTACCTCTGAAGAGGATGATGCAACTTTAAGGACACACAAAGAGCCTTCCTATGAGCTCTCCCAAGTGACTATATGTCACCAACTTAACTTATAGGTTGGACTTAAGTCGATTACGGATCGACCTAAGATCGGTCATAAGTCTATTACGGATCGACCATAGATCGATCATAGCTCGATCATAGATCAAGTATAAATTAGCCATAGTTCGATCATAGATCAAGTATAAATCAGTTAGTGAACGATTCTCATAAGGCCAATGAAGGACCGCAAGTCGACAATGCTCTCAACTGGCTTATAGAGATAACAAAGACTGATTCATCGATCAGGTCTATACTCACTTCGAGTTCCGACCTAAGATTGACCTAAGAATTTGGATAATCCCTTAACAACAAGGCCTGACAACAGCGAACCTATTTACGAGCTGATCAGACTCAGCCTAACAATGCCTCCTCACACTAGGCAGGTAAGGCCACACCCCTACCCAACCGACTACACGACAGTAGGAGTCGAGGCCTAATGGTATAAGGCCATCGTGCGCTCATAGTTTTCACTTGGTCACGGCGTTGGGGCAGATCTTTGGTACCATGGAAGTTTTGAGAATTTCACCCATGGGCATCTTATGCACCCGATATGCTCAAGTAATATTTTCGGTGTCCATACATACGGCCATCCACGAACGTCCCTGTGGAGGTAAGGCCCTGGTGAAGTAAGGGCGGTATCATCATGAAATGCAATGCTAATGTATGAGTCACACATACAGATCATGCAAAAGCTTCAGGCACTCAATGTACAGAAGGGGAGAAACTTCATCCCTCTATGACCACCACATGATGCAATCAATTCATACAGATGATACATATGGGTCATAATAATGTAAGTGCGCTACCTGTAGAATATATTCTTCCTTTCCAAGGAGGGATAAGGTCTAGATACATAGACAGGTACTCTAAAGAAAAGTTGAGTCTTCTAGTGGGGGGCCTAGTACTTTAGGATGATCCACAAGCTAAGAGAGTCATAATCCCAAGAAAGAAATGGTCTTAATCAAGGGCCCAAGGTGGACCTTCAACCACCTATAGAAACCCTATAGGCCTACCTTAGGGCTACTAAGGAGGACATCCAACCTCAACTGGGTCCCAAAAGGTAGTCCGCTACGCATATAAAGTAAGTACAAGGCCGAAGCAAATCCATAGCCCAGTGGGCCATACACTAAGCCCAATACGTATGCAACATGGTGGGCCCTCAAGAAAGGTTTGGGCCCAACCATAAAGGTTATGGGTCCATTTATTGTGGTGGGCCTAATGGGCAGCCCATTATTCCAACATATGGGTAATTCTTATATTTAAAACAAGTTGGGCCTCACATCTCAGCCCAAGTATGGATTTATTTTAGTGGGAAAGCAAGGGCCCAACTACTTGAGTATTTGGCCTATAAAACCATCACAATGGCATGATATATATAGGCCCCAAGGGTCCAATGGGCCTATCAAAAGTTTCAGCCCAACCAAGGTTATAAGGCCCAACAATTAGCTAAAAGACTAGTCCAATAAGAATCCAATTGGAATGGGCCTTAAATATGCACCAATTAAGCCCCAAAATCTAATTAAAATGGGGCAAGCTGTGTGTGAAAATGTGCCTAAATTTTGGTGGACCATGCTGCCCCAAAACATCCATTTATGGGTAGCGACATGGGCCTATTGCTGAAATTCCAGTCCACCCACAAGCTGGGCTTGCTGGAAATTCAAAAATAATAAATTTATAAATTTATTTTAGTTTCTAGTGACCCATACATGTCACAGGTGGGGTCCACCAGATGAAGGGAATAAATTAGACACAAAAATCAGATGGACCATACTACTGGACTGGACGTCCAGCAGCAGCCCAATGGGTTGGGCGTCCCATGGTGGGTAGTCCTATGAGCTTGGGTATTTGGCCCCAAAACTTATCCAATGAGCCTCAAAAATGGAAAACTACAGAGGGAGGATGATCACTTCTCCTGTGGACCCACATGGATGAATGGCGGGATATAAAATACATTAAGGTGGGCCCACATAGTCGCCTGGACGGCCAGCCAAGGCTGGACGCCCCAGCCTGGGAGGCCACTCCAGGCCACACCACGAACGATACAGGGGCCCGTTGGCCTTGAAATTTTGTAAGTTTGTACTTCCATAGGTGAGCCACACCTCCAAAAAAATTTATTATTTTTGGATACTCAAAAGTATTTTAATTTATTTAAAGAAAACAGTCTGTCCAAAAAATCTAGTTGTCCTGGACGTCCCAACATAGTGGGCCGGTCTAGCCCTTGCCACAGTGTGCATAGGGTTCCATTGGCCCCAAAATTTGTATGTAAGTCCTACCATGGGTGGGCCATCTCCCTGTAAATTTTCATAATTTTTGGATACTCAGAAGTATTTTAATTAAATTCAGAATTACAGTCTGTCCTGAGTGAAATGTTGCTGGAATTATAATTGTCCCTATGTTTGGGACCACATGGGGTAGGCCTGTACCCACCCAAACCCTTGAAAAATTAGAAAAAATGTGGCCCTACTTCTGAACAACAAGTGGGGTCTACTGGGGTGGCCCACTTATTCTAAAAACTCAAGTAAAAATGCTCATTTCCAACTTGCAGTGTTGCTGAACTGTCCAAAAATTTCTGGACAGTTAGCCCACTTTGGCCCATCCCATGGCTCTCAATCATGGGAGAAATGGTGTGAGCCCCATTTCACATCAAAGTGGGGTCCATGCACTACAAAATCTCTAAGGAAATTTGGGAGAAAAGGGCACGTAAATAGATCTAAACATTAGCTAAAAAGTCATGCTCCAACTAGGTCTGAAATCTGGACAGCAACATATGTTGTCCATATTTCGGCCCATATAAATAAATCCAAAGGTTTAATGTCCTGATCCATCAAGTGGGGTCCACCTTGATGGGTTAGAAAAATTTTAGATCCATTAGTGTATTAAAATCTCTATGAAAAATCAAGTTTGGAGGCCACCCAACCCATGCATGCATGTGGGCTTGGACGTCCAACGAGGTGGGCTTGAACGTCCCATCTCCCTGATGGATCTGAGATGTTACTGAACTTCTTAGTGGATCATACATCATCAGAGATAAATAGAAAAAAAAAGGAGAGGAAGGAGAGAGGAGGAGAGTAATCCGGCCATTGGTGGAAGGTCCCGCCACTAATGGACCTTCCACACTACAATCCATGTCATCCACCATGTACATATGTTACATGCAAACTACTATACATCAAGAAAAGTTGCTAGAGGGTGGGGACAACTTTCTCCACTATGCATGCAAAGGCCTAGATGGCCTATGAGATGCTAGAATGAAGAGGAAGTACATCATGGAGGGTCTATGGAGAATGGCCCACCATGGAAGGAATGAGTAAGATCTAGGCCCATGGCCTCCATCCTAGGAGCCATGTACGACCTCCACCATGGATTGGTGGGTCTTACATACTTCCATGCATGTGGCAAAAAGAAAGGGAGAAGGTAAGAAGAAGCACCCACCTCTTGGAATCTATCCCTCAAACTTCTACACTATGTTAGTCTTGGAGCAAGGGAGAGCTTTTAATGGTTGAGATGTATTTTCAAGGGTTGGATTTGAGGGGTTTGGGGGGCTGGAGAATTTGGGGATTTTTGGAGGAAGGTTGCTAGCTATGGAGGGAAGAAATGAGGAGGGAGAGATAAGGAGAGAGAGGGAGAGAGAGAGAGAGAGAGAGAGAGAGAGAGAGAGAGAGAGACCGTGATGGGTTTGTAAGAGAATCCATCATTACCATAGGGAGGAGTTTACAAAGTTGTAAGTTAGACTAGGTCTCTTGGTGGTGTTTGTCGTTGGTAGTGTTAATTATGGATCTTTGTACAGTGTGTGGGTAGAGTACCTTGGAACTTGTGCCAAGGGTGATGGTGATCCACATGCATTCTACCTAAGTGGGCCACATGATCAATGGTCATATAATGAAATCTACACAACTTTTGATCTACATATCGAATGGACATACAAGATGTATCGTTGGAACCGCAACGATGATGCGAATAAGATAGCATAGGTCTCTGGCCGATCCAAGTCGGCGTAATGTGATTAGACTCAAGGATGACCGCAAACACTATACAAGGGTCACGGGTCGCCAGGATTCGACCGGTAAGACCGCAAGACCATGAGAAATGAAATACATACCTACACACACATGCACACATAAGAACCAGGTCAGGTCTTACACCCCACAGCATCATGCCACATCAAATTCGAGCAAATGTGGACAGCGGAACCGTGGAAGGAATGGCTGATGGAACGCACTTGATAGGGAGGTCGGAGACATCAGAGCTGACCTGGCTTACATGAAGCAGATATTGGAGCAGATGCAGCCTCAGCAAGTGTAGAGGTCTGATTAGAGGGAAGGACAGTCAAGAGACGTTCGACCATATATGAACCCCCCCTCGACCTTCCACCGCGCAGGCCGCCCCGTAACCAAGATAATAGCACACTCCTACCGAACCTGTTCCATTCCATGTCTATGGGACGATCCCATTGCACACATCCAACCTACATCATGAGATACATCGGAGAAGGTGTGCCGACCTTCGGTTGAAACCACCGCTGACAGCAAGGAACCATGGAAGGCTGAGCTTCAAAATCTATAAAAGAAAATCGCAAACATGAAGCAAACCTATCAAGCCAGTACGACCACAGTGGGGGAAACTGAATCCCCATTCACGGTCGACATCGTACGGGCACGGTTGCTGGATAGGTTTCAACTGTCCAAGATCACGCACTACACAAGGAATATCGACCCGACGGAGCACATAAAGTCTTTCCAGACCTATATGGAACTTCACAATGCTTCCGACGCAGTCATGTGCCGAGCCTTCTTGTTAACTTTAGCTGACACTACTCGACTCTGGTTCAAACAATTAAAGTCCATCAACTCATTCTCCGAACTCAATGAGGCCTTCGTCATAAATTTTATCGGAGGAAAAAGGAAGCTCAAAGCAATGACCCACCTTATGAACATAGTTTAAAAAGATGGCGAGCTCTTAAAGGATTACATCAAATGCTTCAACCTGGAAGCATTACAGGTTCGGAAGCACTCGAATGACCGCACTAAACAGCATTATGATTGGGCTGAGAGACAAGTCGTTCCTCTTTTATCTAAATAAGAATCCTCCTACTACTTTGGCCGAGTTTCTGAACCAATCACAAAAATATGCTCATGTCGAGGAGTCCCGAATCTTGCGAGACGATGCCCAAAGCAAAAAACTCCCGACCAGAGAGCAAGTGAAGAAAGAGCCTGATTCGACCAACACAAGCAAAAAGCAAAAGGATGATCGATCTCGGGATGACCTAGGTCAAACAAATGACCTAATAGTAAGTTTACTACTTACACCCCACTCAACAAAACCCAAGAGCAGTTCCTAATGGATATAAAAGATGAGCATTTTGTTCATTGGCCGAACAAGTTACGAAGTAATTGCGATCGAAGAAGCAAAAATAAATATTGCTACTTTCATCAGAATCATGGGCAAAGCATGAGTGACTGCTATAACCTCAAATAGGAAATTGAAAGGCTTATCCGAGAGGGCCACCTCGGTGAACATGTAGAGCAGAGAGGAAATCGGCTTACAGTAGCCGAGGAACAACCGATCGACAACCAGCCAACTGGGGAGATCCGCATGATTGTTAGGGGCCACAAAGGCAGAGGTGATTCGAATAATGCCCGAAAGATGCATGTGAGAAGCATCAGTCACCCCGAGGGAGAGATTATGATCCTCGCCTGACCCTAGAAAGAGAGAAAGCTAGATAGGTACAATGTAACCATCACCGACGAAGAAGCTCGAAGTGTTCACCACCCTCATGATGATGCGTTGGTAATTTCTGTAACCATAGCTAATCGGAAGGTCTTTCGGATTCTCATTGATACGGGGTCATCTGCAGACATACTTTTCCTTCAAGCTTTCGATAAGATGGGTGTTGGTCGGGCTTCACTCCGACCCGTGAAAACTCCATTGACCAGATTTTTAGGGGGACAGGTTATGCCTGAAGGAGCTATCTAACTCCCTCTCTCGACTGGAGATGACCAAAGTCAGACCACCGTAATGGTCGACTTCCTTGTGGTCGACCAGTCATTTGTCTACAATGCCATCTTAGGCCGACCATCATTATACCTTCTCCAGGTAGTGGTATTAACCTACCATCTTACCATGAAGTTTCCAACCGAGCATAGTGTGGAAATTGTCAAGTGTGACCAATAGGACGCTCGACAGTGCTACGCGACGGCACTAAGGGATCCGTGCAAAACAATGACGATCGAATCTTTAGATCCACGCGAGGAATCTCAAGAATGAGGCTGACCCATGGAGGACCTTATTCTAATCCCTTTAGACAAGTTTGATCCGTCCAAGACCATACAGATTGGGTCATCACTGACGCCACCGTTGCGAGACAAGTTGGTAGCCCTCCTTCGATGGTTTGCTGATGTCTTTGCCTGGTCCCACGAGGACATGCTGGGCATTGATCCCACCATCATTACGCATCGACTGAACATCGACCCTTCCTACCACCCAGTTCGACAGAAGTGATGTGCCCTCAGCCCGGAAAGATATGCAATGATTGGAGAAGAGGTCGGCAAGCTCCTTAAAGCTGACTTCATCGAAGAGGACTATTACCCATACTGGGTAGCCAACGTCGTACTGGTCAAGAAAGCCAATCGAAAGTGGCCTGTCTATGTAGACTACACAGACCTGAACAAAACTTGCCCCAAAGATGCTTCCCCCTTCCCAGGATTGATCAATTGGTCAATAGTACCACAGGTCATGCATTGCTTTGTTTTATGAACGCATATTCAGGATATAATCAGATTGTAATGTACCCAGTAGATAAATCTAAGACTACCTTTGTCACCAACAAAGGTCTTTATTGTTACCGCGTGATGACTTTCGGTTTAAAGAATGCAGGAGCAACCTACCAAAAACTGGTTAACAAGATGTTCGCCTGCTAAATAGGCCGAACAATGGAGGTCTATATCAACGACATGATCGTCAAGAGCATAAAAGCCACAGACCACATGGCTAATCTAGAGGACATGTTTCTTATTCTCCATAATTACCGAATGAAACTAAACTCGAGCAAATGTGTGTTCGGCGTAAGCTCGGGAAAGTTACTCTGGTTTTTGGTCAGTCAGCGAGGGATTAAAGCAAATCCAAAAAACTTAAGGTCCTCCTTGACATGCAGTCTTCAAAGACAATCAAAGATATACAAAGGTTAACTAGAAGAATAGCAACTCTCAATCGCTTCGTGTTACGAGCTACCGATAAATGCCTCCCTTTCTTCAAATAGCTGAAGGGGAGACAAATAATTGAATGGACCGAAGAATGCGAGACAGCTTTCAGCAGTTCAAAGAATATTTGGGATCGCTGCCTTTGCTTTCTAAACCTAAGCTAAGCGAATCTCTACTATTGCATTTGGCCATATCTAATGCAGTAGTCAGCTCGGCATTAATTAGAGAACATGAGGGAAACCAATTACCGGTCTACTATGTCAGCAAAGTGTTAGTCTCTGCAGAGACGAGATACCCGACCTTGGAAAAGTTGGCTTTGGCTTTAGTCACATCTTCCTGACGCTTGCGGCCATATTTCCAAGCCCACTCGATCGTCGTTTTAACCAATCACCCACTATGTCAAGTCCTGCAGAAACCTGAAGCTTTAAGCCGATTGGCTAAGTGGGCGATCAAGCTGAGTGAGTTCAACATCAAGTATCACCCATGAGACGTAATCAAAGGCCAGGCAGTGGTTGACTTTATTGTCAAACTAACGCAATCTCCAGAGAAAGAGCTAACCAACGAATGACAAACAGTTGATCCAGATAGCTCGGAGCCAGGATCGATCGATGTCCAACCCTCGGCCGACCTATGCAAGACAGGATTCATTTCAGAGGGACTGTCCAACTCCCAAGCTATTCCCGACCCACCCATGTGGACGTTTTATGTTGATGGCTCATCCAACTCTAAGGCAAGTGGTGTCGAGGTAGTCCTGGAGACTCTTAACCATACGTGCATACAATATGCATTGAGATTTGGATTCCAAGCCTCCAACAATACTGCAGAATATGAAGCTCTGATCGTCGGACTTAAGCTGGCAGCAAACATGGGGGCTCGGCGTCTCGAAGTCTTTAGCGACTCACAATTGGTCGTCAACTAAACAACTGATGTTTATCAAGCCAAGAAACAATGCTTAACAGCCTATCTTCAAAAGGCCAAAGAATTGATTGGTGGATTCCAGAAGTGCAACGTTGCCCTAATTCTATGAGTTGATAATTCAAAAGCCGATATGTTGACAAAGCTCGCTATAGCAGATGAGGACGAAATCCCAAGATCCATCCCAATTGAGTTCTTAGCCAAACCAAGTGTCAACAAGGCCGACCTTCCGATTAGTTCAGAACTAACATGGATGGATCCAATTATCCAGTATCTCGTGAAAAATGAACTCCCCAAGGACCGAACGGAAGCACGACGAATGAAAATCAAGGCTGCCCAGTATACCATTCTCAATGGCGTGCTTTACAAGAAAGGATTCTACCTCTCTTACCTGAGGTGCATCCGACCAGAAGAAGCCGAGTACATCCTGAAAGAGGTCCACGAAGGAATCTGCGGGAATCACTCAGGGGGGCGATCGTTAGCTCATAAGGTCATCCGACAGGATTATTACTAGCCGACCATTCAACACGATGCATGGAAGCTCGTCTAAAGATGTAACAAATGTTAAAGGTTTGTAAATATCCATTGGCAGCCACCAGAGGAGCTCACACCTATGGTCAGATCTTGGCCGTTTGCTCAATGGGGGATCAATATCATCGGCCCGCTTCCCATAGGAAAAGGTCATTTTAAGTTCGCCATTATAGCCATAGATTACTTCACCAAGTAGGCAGAAGCAGAACCATTGGCAAAGATAACCGAATGAAAGATCACAGATTTTGTTTGGAAGAACATTATATATTGATTCGAGATACCAAAGACTATCGTCTCTGACAATTGGAAACAGTTCGACAACAAGCAGTACTAAGAGATGTGCAAGAACCTCGATATTCGCAGCATTTATTCATCACCACGACATCCGCAAGCAAATGGACAAGTCGAAGCACTCAACAAGATCATCACACATCACCTCTGAACTGAGCTTGAGAATGCCAAAGGAGCTTGGGCTGAGGAACTTCTCAAAGTCCTATGGGCTTACCAAACTACTGCCCAAACCGCTACTGGAGAAACCCCATTCTCCCTAGCGTATGGAGCAGAGGCGGTCACTCCTGTAGAAATCGGATTACTTACAGCCAGAACAACTTCATTGGACGAACAGGTCAATAATGAGCTTATGTCCCTAGACCTCGACCTTCTGAAGGAGCGAAGGGAACAAGCTCGGCTGCAGATCACTATCTGTCAATAGCAAGTGTCGCGGTTATATAAAGCTCGGGTCAAGGTCAAAAGGTTTCGAGTGGGAGACCTGGTTCTCTAAAAAATATTCTAGAACACCAAAGAAGCAGGAACGGGGACATTAGGCCCGAACTGGGAAGGGCCCTATGTGATTTTGAGCACTATCTGCCTTGGTACGTACTGACTAGAAGATCTGACTGGCCAACTACTCCTGCATACATGGAATGTCGAGCATCTAAAAATCTACTTAAATTGGTCGGTATGACCGTTGTTATGTCACAGCCTGTTTCGAAATAAAAAAGTTCATTTGTATGATCAATGTTCGACGTAGTTCGTATCTACGAATGACCTCCTTCTGAGATATGCCCGAGCTACGTCCGAACTATATCCGACCTATATCACTTATACGGACTGTAATGAGAAATTTTGATCAATATCTGATGGTGTAACTCATCTTGTAGTGGAAAATAAAGATGGAAATAAAGATGGAAACAGATCTTCAAAAGGAGACATTTTCATTTCCAAAATGTTGTGATTACATCAATTGTACATCAACTATAATTCCAACTTGATACATCGAATAATGAACAGAATTCAGAATATAAAAATATGTAAAGGGAGATAGCACTTAATGTGCTTGAAGTGCTTGAAGCTGGGGCACTTGTTGTGCTTGGAGTACTTAAAGCCAGAATGCTTGGTGTGCTTGAAGTTGAAAAAGGAGCAGAATAAAAGAAATACTTCTCTGTAAAATTAACTTCAAGACTCAGGGACTGCTTCAGGAGCAGCTTCACCGCTCGACCCATCAGAGCTTGACTCTGGCTCGTCGAAAGAGAAGAGGTCGAGTTCAGGGAAGGTCTCCTTCATCGCCTTCGCACCTCGGCATAGCCTTGACGAAAGAGATTATCCCTCTTGTCTTCGAATTCCTGGGACGACCAAAATTCCTTCACAGCATCCCTTCATGTGATAGCAATGGCAGCTTTGGTCTCCATCCTCAGCCTCTCCTGCTTGGTGCCTATATCGACAAGCTCAGCATGACATTCATCATGTAACACCATCGCCTCCCGCAACCACGTGGCCATCTCAGCTCTCTCGGTAAAAGACGCTTTGGGAGCCGCCTTTGCTGCCCTTAGCTTGGCTTCAACAGCTGAAGCCCGAGTCTCATCCTCCTTTGCCCGAGCAAGCTCGGCACACGCCTTCAATACACACGGAGCAAACTACAAAAGAAAAGGAAGGGGTCAGGACGAGCAATCAGAAAACAAAGCAACCTAATGCCTGATAGTATTCTCACCCCAAGAAGGGTTGTCGTCACGCGCGTAAGGGTCAGATCCATGGGAGCATCGAATAGGCCGACGAACTCCCCCTCGACGTTGTGGTGATCTGCCCACAGGATGATCTCCTCCACAGTCCGATGGATGCTCCCTCACCCCTCCTCAGCTTCCTCCCTTCCCAAGGGCTGAGCCCCAGTGGGAAGCTCCGAAGCTGCTTAAGCCTCAGCAGGAGCTACCTCTAGGCCCTCGTCCACGGCCTCCACGATGGTCGGGCAAGAAGGACCGACTCTCCTCTTTCCCTTGGAAGATGTCTTCTATTTCTTCCTCTTCGGCACTAGCAAATCATCCTGGGGAGGCGTGCGAACTTTGGAGGGCAATTGGATGAAGGAGGGAGCTTCAGCCATCTCTACGTCAATACATAGAATAATGCGTCATTACGTTGGAAGAATTTCTTAGCGAAATTCAAAGTTTGAAGGCTCAGCTGAAGGTCTTACCCAAGGTCGTACTTTTCAGACCGTGTCTAAGCCTGACGAAAGAAGCCACTCTGGTTGGAGAAGCACGCTCCAAGATCTTCTTTCCCAGCTTAGGGTTCATAACTCCCTGATCCGAGCTATCGATCCACTGTCGAGCAATGACGGGTGTTTGGAAATAGCTATGGAAAAAGACATGTAAACAAGATCAAACAACAGTAAAGGCCGACCGACAGAAGTTAAAATGACTAAGACTAACTCGACTCGGAAAAGGCTGGGGGAACGAGAGGTTGGGTCGGTCCTAGTTCGGCAATCTCCCAGCATCTAGAGGCCCAAAACCACTTATCCCTCCAATGTTTATTAGAAGATGGAGGGTCGATTATTAAAGCCCCGCCAGTATTCCGTCATGCGAAGAACTAATATCAACCGAGCTAGATGGTGTTCAATTTAACTTGGTATAAGTGGAGGAACTTGTCCACTGTTAGCTCGGGTTAGTCTAATTTGGTCCACAAGACCGTGCATCCGAACAAGTCCCTCCACCCATTTGGAGTCATCTGCCCCGGGGCTAACCTGAGGTGAGCCAGCAGATGCCTAGCTATCCCCTGAAGTAGGAGTCGTAAGCCGCATTGAAGCACGACCGTAAGATCGGCACAACCCCATCTGGAGGTCGATTTGGAAGTTTGTCCGATGAAGGGAGTCGAAGAATAACAGACTCGGGAGCGTGAAATCCGAGCCTGATCTGGGTCAACTCATCCATATACATAATCGAAAGCACTGGCCCCCTCGGGTCCTCTTTACCCTCATGCTCTCCTGGTTCACCCTCGTTAGGTAGGTCGCGTGCTTTAGTGACCTGCTCAGTTGCCTAAGACATATTGTCACGCCCCAAACCCAGAAATCAGGCTCACATAATTCCTGATTGTCGAATTCGATACCGATAACCTTCATACTGCCCCCATTCTCAACTCTCAGCGCTCATACACCAAGTTTCGATCGTGGGATCCTACAAGGAGAATTTTTCAACGTACATTTATCTCATAAGAAGCATAACCACAGTTTACCCAAATCACAAAGGTAACATCATCATCACATATCCACTAATATAAACATTTGAATATAATGCTGAAAGAGAAATACATATATTGAAAATCAAAGCTCCAAAAGACCGTTATACGCTCCAAGCTCAATGCTGCTGTAAATAATACCACCTGCACACATCTATCATGCATAAGCTTATAGAAAGCTTAGAGGGTGGTGTAAGTGTGTACACAAGGTAAGTATCAAGTATGCAATACAATGCCATAAATTATATGATATCAGAGTAAGCGGGAATACTGACAATCTATAAATCGTACAATAACAGAGTAATGCAGAAGCATACTGGTAAGTCCATGATCAATACTATCAGCCGTATCAAGGATATGCGATGTAAAAACATAATAAGCCAATATCATATACTGAGGAAGCAATGTAGATTAGCTATGCAAATGAGGAGTCATAAAGAGTCATATATCAAATGCCAAGGATATAATGCAATATATATTTCCTGATGAATTCACGAATATCGTCAGCCGTATTTAGGCCACGCAGAAACATAGTAACCCAAAATGTCATATGTCGCGGATGTAATGCAATATACGGTGCGAATGGAATGACCATGCTGGAGTGTGAAGTCGGGATGATAGTACGTAGTATCGCAGGCTATGGGATCTACTACAAGGGATTTCTATCCAAACTAGTCTCATACCTAAATTTGGATAGTTAGACTCAATGTAGTAAACTCCTAATCTTAGGTTAATCACGCACCCCAACCGAAATCTTGACCATTGTGAAGGTACACGTAACAAATAGTTGTGCACCACCAGCCCAAGTGGATAGTGAATGTATGAATGAATGAGTATGCAACTCATGCTCAATAAGTCCACGTATCAGTATTGTACATCTTTGGGATCATCACCGGGGTCTAGTACACTCTACGCTAGCTTGCCACCCCATCAAGCGCACAATACAACTGGGTAAGTGGAAGAGACTTCACTACCCGCCTACCAATATCAGCCCGGCTCATCAATAGCGGACTCGTTTAGGAGCTAGTCAGACTCAACATAGCTATGCCTACTCCCTTAGGCAGGTAAGGCCACACCCCCTCCCAATCGACCACGACACAGTGGGAGACGCGGCCTACTGGTATATGGCCTTCATGCGCTCATATATATCCACTCGGTCTCGACGTTGAGATATCCTCTGGTACCAAGAGAGTTTAGAGATTTTCACATAGGGTCATCTATAGCGGCCCGATGTTAGAAACAGATTTTTGATGTCCCATCTGACCATCCACGACATGCCTGTGGATGCTACGACCCTGATGTCACTAGGGCGTAGAGTAATCACAACACACAATGCAAAATGCATGAGTTATATCATCTAGTCAGGCATCAAACTTGCGCGTACCGCGCTCATGTGGACAACTCCTATCATGGAGTCCCATAATAATCTTCCCAATGGTATGTGCTATGATCAATCACTCCTCATATCAAGCATACATATGATGCATATGGACATGGATCGTGAAGTTATACTAAGCATGTTATAAGATGATGGTGTACTCTCCTCATATCACGGATGGGCCTAGACAGCCTACTCATAACAAGAATAGACCTCACAATGGGCCTAAAGGAAGGTCACAATGTGGACATTTAACCATCATTGCCCATCAATGTGGACATTTAACTAACATCGCTCCCAAGCGGTGGCCCATATAGAGTCAAACATAAAGTGGGCCCATGGCCTCACATAAAGGCCTAATATACATCACAATGGACCTCATACAAGGGCTATATACACATCACTATGGGCTGCATCACATGGGCCTAATATGCACCATGATGGGCCTCATCAATGGACCTCGAATACATTACAATGGGCCTCACTTATGGGCCTCATATACACAACAAGTGGGCCATGTACATGGGCCTCAGATACATCATACGAGCCACAACCCATGGGCCTAATACACAATAGAATGAGCTTCATTAAATGGGCTACAAAAACATCACAATGGCCACGCCATATGGGCCGAAAATATATCTCAATGGGCCTTACCAAATGGGCCGAAAATACATCTTAATGGGCCATGACCCATGGGCCTTAAATACAACAAGTGGGCTCCATCAATGGACCACACCAATGGGCCTCATATACACAACAGGTGGGCCCTGCTCATGGGCCTCAAATACATCAAAAGGGCCATGCGTCATGGGCCTAATACATATCACAATGGGCCTTTCCCATAAGTCATGAATACATCAAAATGGGCCTTGCCCGTAAGCTTCGAATACATCACAATGGGCCTTGCCCATGGGCCTCAAATTCAAGTAGGTGGGCCCCATCATATGGGCCTTAAATACAAGGTAAGTAGGCCCTATCCCATGGGCCTCAAATACAAGATAGATGGGCCCCATGGATGGGCTGCACCAATGGGTCTCAAGTGGGCTTGGACCACATAAAAAATTATTTTAATAGTTATAGGTGTAACATGTATATCACTGCACACTATCATTCAATGGGGCACATGGCCCACTAACAATGATTAGCACTGTCCAAACATTGTCTAGGTAAATTAACACCATCCAAACATTTCCCATGTAAATCAACACCATCCAAACATTGTCTATATAAATCTACACCATCCAAACATTGGACAGCACCATCCAACATTATCCAGCACCGTCCAACACTATCTGGACGGTGTGGATGAGACAAATACATCACGATGTGGCCACAACACCACCCAAACATTTCCAGCACCTTCTAGCATTGTCTAGACTGTGTGGATGAAACGAATATATCATGGTGTAGCCATAGCACCCCCCAAACATTGTCCAGCACCATCCAACACTATTTGGACGGTGTGGATGAAACAAATACATCATGGTGTGGCCACAGCACCACCCAAACATTGTCTAGCACCGTCCAACACTGTCTGGACGGTGTGGATGAAATGAATACATCACGGTGGTCTTTACAGTAGTGGACGGTGTGGATCTCACACCAAAGAGGAGGGTCCCACATATTGCTGACATCAGCAGCAACTATTGCTGCTACAGTAGAGTAGATGCACGGCGTGGATGAAATCCACATCTCAGGTGGGTCTCACCGTCCAGATTTGCTAGATGATGTGGATCTCACATCAAGGTGGGCCACGTCCCACACGAACGGCCACCACTTCGGGGCCCACTATCCCTACGAATGAACTGTGTGAATACAATAAATAAGTCAGGGGGTCCCACTGTAGCTAGCCTTGCTGCTGGACAGTTGGGATGTAAAGAACATACATCAGGTGAGTCTCATCGTGGGCAGCAAAGCGAGCTCTAGATGGATAGCGGCGTGGATAAAATACATACATCATAAGTGGGGTCCACAGCACCATCCATCAAGGTGGACCATCACACAAGGAAAAATAATAAAATAATAAATAAAGAGAGATATAGAAACGTGACAAGGGGAGAGACCCCGCCACTATGGGCCCTCCCTAAAGCATACATCAAGATGGGTCCCACCATAAGTGGGCCCTTAAATCACAAAATCAAGTCATAAAATCACCCACCTTTGATCTCCTCTTCCTTCTTCTGCCTATAGCCTTTAGAGCTCCAAGGGAACGATTTCAACGGTCGAGATGATCTTTGGATGGTGGAGATGGGAGGTAGGAAGGTGGACCACACTAGCTTCTCTCATGGAAGCTTGGACGTTGGACTCTCATGGGGTTACTTGGGAGTAATGAGAGAGAGAGAGAGAGATGAGAGAGAGAGAGAGGTGTAAGAGAGAGATGTATGGGTGAGTGAGTGGGGTGTAATGGGTGAGTGAGTGATAGATGTGTACTTGGTTATAAGAGAGAGAGTTGACTTTGGGGTGGGATGGAGTACTCAATATTTGATGTGATTGATGGGACATTCTCTTGGGTTTAGCAAATGCGCAGCATTTTCCTCGAACTGAATGCGGGCCCACATCTCCTGGCCCGGGTATCGCCTCGATGAACAAGACGCGGAGTCGGAACCGGGGCGATGGTGCGGTTGCAAGGGTACAAGTTTCGAGTCGAGCCGACTCTGATATACAAGACACGACTCAGGATCGCACGCAAACGCCGATAACAGATTGCGGGTCTCCCAAATTCGATCGGGAGGACCACGGAGGACTCAAAATGGTACGAGCTAGGATATGGGTCTTTGGGCTAGGATATGGGTCTTACACGCATCCATTGTACAAACTCTAGGCGTTGTCCCACGTTCATGAGACAGATTTGGCGCCCTAACAGCGGGCGTCGGTCTGTGTAGGAGATCGTTCCAGTGCTCTCCTTTACGATGAATACTGAAAAGCGGCATCCACCATCACCACCATCGACGAAGGTGGGTTCGACATTACTCTAAGGTTACTACTCACCCCACTTTCACCGTCGAAAACCCCCTCCCTTGAACTCAAGGAACTAGACATGGCGACTGTTTATGGAGAAAAGGAAAAGAGGAGAGGGACAGGAGGCTCATCGGATCACGAATTAACAGAATCCCAACTGGATTGCAGCGAGAATAATCGCCAGAAATCACACAGAGAAGTTGGAAGACCAAATGGAGAAGAAGATGAGATGCAAATGGGAAAGACCTAAGGGTTAGGGCTTCCCTTATATAATAGTACCACATGTCAGCTATCCGAAACGTCCATCAATGCTACGATGTACAACGCCTCTTTGACTGCCCCAATTCGACATGTGGCATGACCCCATGCGCCACTCAATTTCAATATCAGGTACAACGCCACGCATTGCCTCCTCATTAATCGGCCACTGAAATGATGGCTTGACAGCCCACGCGACTTCAAGGGATGAGCTGACACGTCATGATTTCCAACTAAAATGCTTCAATTTCTGTGTTGGCCACCATACCAGGCATTTATGATAGTTCATCTCAACCCAGCCCATATTTCCTGATATAGTCCTGACAAATTTGCATCCTGAACCTCCACATATCGCTTCGAAAGCAAGGGGGGATCATTATTGGGGAAAAATCTATAAGTCCATAGATCGGATTATGGAATGGACCAACTTTACTAAACTAGCTCGGGCCCACCAAGCACTGAGTCCAATAAGGCCTTTACGTCCAGGGACAAAGTTATCTCTAAAGAGGATGATGCAACTTTAAGGACACATAAAGAGCCTTCCTACGAGCTCTCCCAAGTAACTATATGTCACCAACTTAATGTAACGCCCTGAAAATCGGGAATCGAACATAGGCCCAACTCCCGAGTTCCAACACATCACTTATGTAACATAGATAATGATGATTAAATATTGTCCGTATTAGTGCATTAAACATGAATAGGATTATACCAAACAGCATATCATACTCTAGAGATAAGTGAGTTTTGCAAGCGAAAGAATATATAAGATATATGAACTGTAGTAGGTCTCCTAAGTGTGATCATGTTACCAGGTTAAATATATACATGTATACTCCCCAAATGTACAAAATGAGTATACATGTTTGCTCCAAAATATATAATAACAGTGTAAGGGCATCTAATTAGTGTCCCTGTGGCCCCGGCGATCAGGACACGACTCACATGAACCCGCTCAAGAACTACATGTAGGAAAATACCTCCTCGTCATCCTCGAAGTCTGGCTCTGCCTCGTGGGCATCGCCACCACCTGCAGCTAAGACAGAGTCTGGTTGGTGTTTAAAACATCGTCCCAGAACGTGGGAGTGAGTGATCAACTCAGTGGAGCTATAAAGCGAAGGTTAACATGTTATCAATTCAGTCACGCAATAATGATAAAGCAATACAATCAAGCATTCCTAAGTACTCGGGTTAATGCAAGGATGATATGTATTAATGATGTATACCCTCACCTGCACTCCCTCTGCAAACTTCGTCTGACAGTCACGGCATGCACCCCTTCCACAGTGCTCAACTCCAACACCAAAGGCACATGCAATGCGGTGCATGAACGTGATTATCGAGTTCTTATTAAACCTTTTTATACAACAGAATTGGGAAGCTAAGGTACCTCCCTTATATCATTTTCCAAATAATGATCCATTTTAGGGTCTTCAGTCCTAGTAAATATCATACGATGTTGCGGTTCTAGGTCACAATAAAGGGCTCGTCACCTGATCAGTGTAGGCCTAGTTTATACTCTAGTTGCTACGGAAAGACTCGTCGCCTTAACGCAATCTCAAAGTATACTCGAGGTCACTACAAAGGGCTCATCACCTGATCAGTGTAGGCCGACAACTCGAATACAATGTCCCATACTATCATATTCGGCTCACGAGGCGATGTTGCTCACTGGTCACTACGAGGAAGCTCGTTGCCCCAGCGTAGGCTGATAGCTCAACCACGGTGTCCCATACCACCATGTTCGGCTCATGAGTCTTAGCGGATCGAGGTACCAAGGTTAACGGGATTCACTGGCGAGTTTGGTACCTTAGATTCAAGCAGTAGCGTCCATACATGGTGAACATATATTGGGTCAATCGGGCTACTTGACGAGCTCAACTGGTACGAGCGCACATTGAGTTGATCGACATGAAGTGCGTTAGCACTCCGTGTAGCCTAACCACTAACGACAACCCAAGTACGACTCGGATTCATCAAACACATCCGATGTGGTGAAACAACCTCAGCCACCAATCCAGGACCTGTTACCGATTACCTTGACTATACCATAGTCCCAAACACACTCCAAAATAATTAATTTCACATGTGATAGTCAAGAACAGCATGTGACAATCAATCCACATAGAGATCTTATTTGAGCATTTTAACAAACACATAGTGTACATGTTAACATGCATAGGCCTTTCATCACAAATCACGTAATAATAAGATAGGTTACATAAAGGAAACCATAAGTATAGATAAAGGGGTTGAGGATCCTATCTTAACACCCTTATATCATACCTTTAAACAAGCATTTACTTATTCAGACATTTTGTCAAACACTTAGACTACACTTTTAGCATACGTGTATTAGACTAGTTATAACATATATCCTGGCAAGCTCCTTTTACAAAGGAGTTGCCACATATACAACAAGCATATATTTATGGTTAATAATCATAGCAAGCATAAATCCAAATTCCATACTCATTCAATCATACCAACAAACACATGGAATATACTATATTCAACATAGTTCATATATATGTGTAAAGCACAGGAAACATCGTATCGAAGCATGTGATAGTATTTAAGTCAGTTATAAATCATTAACTGACATTAAAAGCCTTGAAAACCATAACCTAAACATTTATAGTCTACATCTTTTATCGATAGACTCGTAACGAACTCAGTTTAAACACTAAGCTTTTGTCTACGACACAACGGCAACCTATATAATGAAATAGGTTAGCTATTTCATCACTTACACTGTTGGAATCTCTAGGGCAGGATAGGGTTAGGATTTCTGACCTAAGAACGGGACAGGAATTGCCGGAATAGCAATACAGAGGAAATAGTTAAGCACGTGGAGTGGTGGGATTGAATCCCACGAACAAACTCCAGCTCTTTCTCTTACTTTCTCTCTCTTTCCTTCTCTTTCTTCTCTCTTCTCTCTCTAGGGTTTGCAAATTCGTATGTGAAGGGAGTGAGAGGGTTTAAGGCCCTTATATAGGCCCAGAAGTGATGGGAATGGCCCCAGGGCCATGGTATACTTAAGTTATAGCTAAATAGGGATTGTTCTGATCCAACGGAGCACTTATGGAGGCCCCTTTTTTGCATATGGTCAGACTTGAGCTTCTTAGCATTAGATCTAGGTCGAGTTAAGTTTTTAGTCCGATCGGATTTACAGATCGATCGTGGTGGACCAGTTTCAGTTCAATGGTCACCGATATTCGATCAGGGCCACAAGTACACTGACATGTGTTGAAAATTCCCCTGATCCAAAGGTATAATTGGGTCATATTCTGATAGTCTGAATCCTTAGATTTGGCCTGCAAGTGAAACAACTCAATTCACTTAAGTCCCAGTTCATTTTCTAAGATATTCACGTTTCTCACACACTTCGCTCCGGGCTCAAGCTGTGTGTTTCTGGACATTGTTAGGACTTGATTTCCGAGATGGTTGTCAAGCCCAGTAAGGCGGTCATATTCATATAGTTTCATGGTAATCGGACTTTTGATGTGCGGTCTAGGTCCTATACGGATTTTTAAAGTGCTCCCAAGAGCAACTAGGTTTTGAGATGGATCCTAAGTTTCAAAGCAATGTAGCGTTAACGATTCTACATGTTTTGAGTCTTACAGATTGTATTTAAAGTGATCAGTGCTAATTTCACAGGTAATTTGGTTTAACGCTAGTTAATTCTCGTTTAATTTGTAAAGGATTTGGTCCTTTGTGATTTCTGCCTGAGGTGGTACTCGGGTCATTGTACGGATTTTTTCGAGACGTTACACTTAACTTATAGGTTAGACTTAGGTCGATTACGGATCGACCTAAGATCAGCCATAAGTCGATTACGAATTGACCATAGATCGGTCATAGCTCGATCATAAATCAAGTATAGATCGGCCATAGTTCGATCATAAATCAAGTATAAATTAGTTAATGAACGATTCTCATAAGGCCAATGCAGGACCGCAAGTCGATAATGCTCCCAACTAGCTAACAGAGATAACAAAGACTGATTTTTCGATCAGGTCGAAGCTCACTTTGAGTTCCGACCTAAGATTGACCTAAGAATTCAGACAATCCCCTAATGTCCTAAAAGATTTCTCTGGAGATCCTCAAAGGATAATATCGGATCCCAAGGATCTCAGAATTTGATCTTCTCGTGAAAATCCCGGATTACAGCCAAGATGTCAGGGAGGAGTCCTCCCAAAATGGTATTCTGATTCTCCTATAAATATAGGAGTACCCCTAAATACTTGACTGGTATCTCTTTTCTGAAGATCCTATGCCATTCTATAAGACCTCGATCCTGACTTAGGCATTAGAGAGTCCCCTGTATTAGGCAGGGCCTCCTTTATCCTTCTTTATGCCTGTGCAGGTACATGGAAGGTCTACACAAAGGATCTGCCAGAAAACTGCATCAACAATTAGCAAGCCATGAAGACGACCTCAACCCATAGCTCCTTTCCCAACTTAGAATTACTCAACATGCTATGGGCCCTTTCCAAAAGAGTCTAATTCATATGTTCAATCATATCATTCTGCTTTGGTGTAACTTCACTGTCCCATCATTCTTATAATATTGATTAAACTGCCTCAAAGTAAATTCTCCACCATTATTTTTCCTTCGAATTTTCAACTCTTATTATAACTGTTTTTCAACAATTGGCTTCCAGTTCTTGAAAGTGACAAAAATATTGGATTTATACTTCATAAAATAAATCCAAACCTTTCTAGAGAAATCTCAATAAATGTAACAAGATATTATAACCCTCCTTTAGAAACAATGGGCAACAGACCCAGCACATCCGAATGCACATAGTCGAGCTAACCTTTACTAACATGTTTCCCAGTTTTAAATGATAACATTGATTGTTTTCCGTATGTGCAATGCTCACGTATATCTAAATCAAAACTTTTACAACTAGAAATTAAATAACAATCAAGGAGTACCTTCATACCTAGCTCACTCATGTGACCTAGGTGTGTGCCACAAACGTGGTGATGTGGACTCCACTACAGACATTGCTCTCCACCTGATATAATATTCTCGATCAACTTGTAAAGATTTACGAATCTTTGTTCCTTCATAATTGTTAGTGCCCTTTTTGAAACCTTCAGAAGATCTTCATAATTAGCAAACTTGCACTCGAGTGCATCTAGAGCTCTTAGAGAGATTAGATTGTTCTTCAAATCCAGAACGTGCTTCACATGCCATCAAACATTCTTAAGCAAACCGAACCAATCTATACCATCTTACAAGCATAACCATCACCCATAAGAACTAGACTACCATCATACTCATTATATGTAAGACCCGTAACCTAGACCATACCATTCTTAGGACTTCGCGATCCTTTCGGTCGAATTTCGCCAATCCTCGACCTGTTTCTGATGTTGCGCGCGATGCTAAGCTGAGTCCCACATGCCGAAGTCGGCTTGATCCGAAACCTATATCTTGGCGACCGCATCGTCGCCGCGACTCGCGCACCGAACCGATACCCAATCCAGGAGATGCAGGTCTGCGTTCAGTTTGAAAAAATGCCACACGTTGCGAATCTCGAGGGAATCTCTACGAGATGTCCCGTCAATCAACTATAAATGTACCTCCATACCTAAGTACAAGCAACTCATGCCTCCTTTACTCAAAGTCAACTCTCTCTCCCATTTTTCAAAGCCACCTTTACCCATGACATCATCACACCATTCCCTCCAGCCCTCATTTATTTTATTTCTTTCTCTCTCTCATTCTCTCATTCCCTCCCTCTCACACGTCCAAGCCTCCTCTAAGCAATCCAATCTTCCAAAAATTTTTAAGTGTGGCCCACCTCCTCATCTTCCATCTCGACCGTCTTATCATCATCCGCACCGTTAAAACCCGATCGTCGTCGATAAGAACCGTAGGTGAGGAGTTTTCAAGCCAAGGGAGCAAGGAGGATCGTAACAAGGTGGGTGATCCACCATCATTTCTCATATTTTTGGATCACATGTGGTGGGACCCGTTTGATGTATGCATGTATGAAATGGAGGGCCCATAGTGGCGGGGTCCTTCCTCTATCTCACCGTGTATCTCTCTCTCTCTCTCTCTTTTTCTCTCTCTCCTTCTCCCCTCCTTAGAATGTAGTGGGCCCCACCAAATTATGTAAAATCTACTCCACCCATCAGACAGAGTGGCCCACCACATTTTAGGGAGATCTCATCTCTTAGACAATAATATGTGTAATATATTATAATATATATATACTATACAATATGGTGGGCCATGACCATGTGGGACCCACCTTGATGAACGTGGGCCAGGTACACGTGGGCCCCAGCCATAATGCGTGTGTTACATCCATGCTGTCCAGCGTCCCTAGACGCTAGGCGTGCGGCTAACAGGGAGTGTGGTGTACTGACATGGGTGGGTACTCGCAAGTAAAAAAACGGGGAGTTTACTTTTAGGGTGGGCTGTTCATGCAGGCCCCACCTTGATGTATGAGGCTGATCCACACCGTCCATTATGTTCTCCAGCTCATTTTAGGCGTTGAGCCAAAGTTTTAAGGTGATCTGATCACTAGGTGGGTCATACCCTTTAAAACCATGTAAAGACATGCCAGAACATATAAAAGTACTTGGTGGGACCCACCTGAAGTTTGGATGCAGCTGAAACTCGGTCTGGATGGCCAAACAAGTGGGACACACATAATGGGTGGGCTGGATTGTGGATCACATCTCGGTGGGCCCCAATAAAAATAATATATATATATAAAACAGCAGCAGCAAACGCTACTGCTGCTGACAGAGGATGCAGGTCGCTCCTGCGGCTGCGTGCGGGCAGTAGTGGCAGACCCATGGCTCCTGCCGTGGGCCCCACCATGATGTATGCGTGTCATCCAGGCCATCCAACTATTTTGTCAGATCATTTTAAGGCATGAGCCCAAAAATGAGGTAGATCCTAATCTCAGGTGGCCCCACCGTGATGTGTATGGCCCCACCGTGATGTGTGTGCATGGCCCCACCGTGATGCCACCGTGATGTGTGTGTGCATGGCCCCACCGTGATGTGTGCTGGCCCACAATACAAGCGACAGTGTTGAATGAACACCCACCGTTAAAAACATCATAGTGGGCCCCTAGGTCTGTGTGACCTCATCAACAAGTGGATGGAAAATAAAAATTATGGTGGGCCCCCTATTCATGCGACCTCATTAATAGGTGGTTGGGAAATAAATATTATGGTGGGCCCCCCTACTCATGTGACCTTATCAACAGATTGGATAGGAAAATAAACAATATGGCGGGCCTCACATGAGGCCTACTTGGATGCATATGGGCTGATGTGTTTAGGCCCATCTTGATGTATTTTTTTTGGCCCATTATGGAGGCCCACTTGGATGCATATGGGCCGATGTGTTTAGGCCCATCTTGATATATTTTTAGGCCCATTATTGAGGCCCACTTTGGTATATATGGGCCCATGTATTTAGGCCCATCTTGGCATGTATATGGGCCCAATATTGATGCCCACTTTGATATATATATATATAAGGCATATGTGATTAGGCCCATTTAATACACATAGAGCTTATGTGATTGGGCTCATTTTAACGCATTCTCAAGTTCATGGATGATGGCCCATTGCAATGTACCTAAGGCCCATTGGTGAGGTTCATTGAGGTGGCCCACTTGATGAATATAAGGCCTATGAGATACAGCCCATTTGATGTATTTAGGGCCCCATGGAATGTACCTAAGGCACATTGCAATGTGTAATTCCACCAGGGTTTATTTAATGGTATTTAAGGGGAGCCAAACCTTGGGGACAATGTTGGTTTGACATTCACATTGTACGAGTAATGTTGGTTAGATGTCCACATTATAACTCTCCCTAAGGCCACTGATAGGCCCGTATCTGTTTCATGTAGGCCATCTAGGCCTATCTTTATTGAGAGGATAGTTTATTGCTTTATAACATGTTTAGCATAGCCTCATGATTCATGATCATACGCATCATATGTATGCTTGAGATGAGGAGTGTCTGATCATAGCATGTGCCTTCGGGCAGACTGATTACGGGCTCCCCGATATGCGGAGTTGCCCTACATAAGTGCACGGTATGTACAGGATTGATGCATGTCTGGCAGTATGATTCATACACTTACATCTGTATGATTAAGATACGCCCTAGCGACATCAGAGCCATAGCCTCCACAGATATATCATGGGTGGCTAGTTGGATACCGAAAAATCTTGTTCCAAGCAATTGGGGCGCCATAAATGTCCCTGGGTGAGAGTCCCTGAACTCGATGATACCAGAGGATGACTCCAATATCGAGATCGAGTGGATATACGAGCGCACGAGGGCCGAATACCAGAGGCCGCGTCTCCTACTATGTCGTGGTCGGTTGGAAAGGAGTGGTGGCCTTACTCGCCCGAGAGCAGGGGGCATTACTAGGCTGAGTTTGACCAGCTCGGAAATGGGTTCACTATCGACGTGCCGGATAGGTATTGGCTAACTATTGACAAGGTGAATAGTGAGGTTTCTTACGCTCACTTAGACTGTGCTGCTTGAAGAGAGACAGTGCCATTTGGAGTGTACTGAACCCCGGTGATTATCCATACTGAGAACCGTACTGATTTGGTGCTCCAGTGAGGAGTTGCATTAGTATGAGGGCTGGCATGCTTGACCTACATGTTGCATCGCATGACCTTGTTATGGCCGATAGCATTCATATCTTGTACTGTATAGCCTTGGTACGGCTGGTTGCATTTACATACTCATCAGCATGATTCCTCATTACTCTGACTTTGCATTCTGAGCACGTTTGCATACACTTACACCGCCCTTTAAGCTTTTCATAAGCTTATGCACGATTGATGCGTGCAGGTGACACCAGGACGCAGCCGTAGCTTCGACACAGTTGGAGCGTGCAGTCAAGCTTTTGGAGTTTTTGTATTTGCATTATCTTGTATTTCCTTTTATACACCTTGTACTCAAAGCTTTTTATCATAGTAGATTTTGTGGTGGTGTTCTTGTGGTTATTGTTCGTGGGTTATGCTTGTGGTTATGCTCATTACGAATCAAATGGATTATTAGAAATCCTCCTTGTAGCATCCCAAGATCAGAACCTAGTATATAAGTGCTGGGAGCCGAAAATAGGGTACTACGGAGGCTGTCGGCGCCGGATTCGGCGATCGAGAATTTTATGAGTCCGATCTCCGAGTTCGGGGCGTGACAGAAGTTGGTATCAGAGCATAACTTGGGAATAACTGAGAACAACATCACATGTTTGCTATGAGTTAGGACGATTAGGTTCCGAGTGCATAACCTTTCGATTGAGTTCCTTAACGCGCGATTCTCAAGATTGATTGGCGACTTATCTTTTCCATAGGACATGCCACCTAGGAGAGCAACCTGAGCGCACCCCGATCCACCACCTGAGGCTCCAGCTTTACCACCTGTGTCTCCCATTCTACCGCTAGAGATTCCTATTCGCCCAGATCTATGAGACTAAGTGGGCTGACTCTCAGAGCGATTGAGATCAGAGAAGAGGCCGGAAGAGGCCAACCCAGTCCAGTAGCTCTCAGCAGTATCGACGACCACAGAGGTATAGAGGTCATCCACATGCTAGAGTACCAGCAGCACCAGTGACACCAGCAGCACCAAAAGCGTCAATGGCACCTTCTACGCCACCCCAGCAACTGTTTCCAGGGACGTGTTTTGGATGTGGCGGTTCTAGACACCGCATATCTGAGTGCCCCCATCCTCATCTACAACAGTCTAGAGGGCCACAGCAGTCTCCAGGACAGCCGTGACCACAGCAGCAGCAGCCCCATCAGCAGCGACCGCAGCCACCTCAGCCACCAGGCCCCAAAGGCGACGCACGAGAGACAACAAGCATAGGCCGGCTGCAAAGGCGACGAAGGCACCTGGGGACCTCGAAGGGACAGAGCACCTCCCCGCCCACTCGAGCCGGGTTCTATGCAGCTCAGCAGGACCCGCAGACTTTCGAAGGAGTCATAGAAGGTATACTTTTAGTCTCCTCATGCATCGCACAAGTATTATTCAATTCCAGCGCTTCGCACTCATTTATGTCTGAGGATTTTCGTCGATCAACTGGATTGTCAATCGAGTCTTTTAGTGAGGGATTGACCGTATCGACGCCTTTAGGGAAGACTATGAGTATTGGCCCATTTCTGTCCGTCTTGCCCTGTTCTGGTTGGTGATATATTCTTACCTGCTGACTTATTTGTGTTGTTGATGACATATTTTGACGTTATCTTGGGCATTGATTGGCTTGTCGAGTACCACGCCATCATGGACTGTTCCGCGAGGACAGTCATGTTCTGCATACCAGGCTTGTCGCAGTTTCAGTTTGTTGCCGAGCCCCGAGGATAGTCATTGTCATGCTTGATGTCCTGCGCCGTTGTGGAACCCGTTGTTGTTTATATTGATCGTATTCCGATTGTCTGCGACTTCTCTGATGTGTTTCAGGAGATTCCAGGACTGCCGCCTTATCGTCATATTGAGTTCGGGATTGATCTTGTGCCTGGTACCGCGCCTATCTCGAAGGCCCCGTACCATAAGGCACCGATGGATTTGTATGAGTTACAGCGGCAGTTGGACGAGTTGCGTGAGTTGGGATTCATTCGTCCGAGCAGTTCGCCTTGGGGAGCGCTCGTACTCTTTTTCAGGAAGAAGGATGGCTCGTTGAGGCTCTGCGTCGACTACCGCGAGCTCAACCGGGTCACGATTAAGAACAAGTACCCACTCCCGAGGATAGACGATTTATTTGATCAGCTGCAGGGTGCACAGTTCTTCTCGAAGATTGACCTACGTTCCGGTTATCATCAGATTCGTGTCCGAGAGGAGGACATCCAGAAGACAGCTTTCAAGACGCGTTATGGTCATTTTGAGTTTCAGGTCATGTCCTTCGGACTGACCAATGCACCCGTGGTCTTCATGCAGTTGATGAACGAGGTCTTCCGTCCATATCTCGATCAGTTTGTTGTGGTCTTCATCGACGACATTCTGATATATTAGAAGACCCGTGAGGATCATATGCAGCATCTAGAGATCGCATTGCAGACCCTCCGTGCCCACTAGCTGTATGCGAAGCTGGAGAAGTGCAAGTTCTGGCAGGAGGAGGTGAAGTTCCTCAACCACGTGATGACGAGGTAGGGTGCCGTAGTGGACCCCTCGAAGGTTGAGGCAGTGCGTCTGTGGGACCAGCCCACGACTGCGTCAGAGATCCGCAGTTTCCTTGGTTTGGCGGGCTATTATCAGCGTTTCATTGAGGGCTTCTCCCGTATTACTGCCCTAATTACCAGGTTGACTCGGAAGGGCGCAGATTTTGTTTGGACCGATGCATGCGAGCGCGCATTTATGGAGTTGAAGGACCGTCTAATGTCCACTCCTAGCCTCACTTTTCCCTCTGGGAGTGATGGATTCGTTGTATTTACTGATACTTTGCGTATTGGATTGGGTACTGTCCTGATGCAGCACGGCAGGCCTGTAGCCTTCGCGTCTCGTCAGCTCAAGGTCCACGAGCTGAACTACCCCACGCATGATCTGTAGCTGGCAGCAGTCGTCTTCGCACTGAAGGTGTGGAGACACTATCTCTATGGGGTCAGGTTCGAGCTTTTCTCTAACCACGAGAGCTTGAAGTATCTATTCTCTCAGTCCGAGCTAAACATGAGATAAAGACGCTGGATGAAGCTTCTGAAAGACTATGATTTTGACCTCCAGTACCACCCAGGCAAGACAAATGTGGTGGCGGATGCCCTCAGCCGTCAGCCACAAGGACTAGTGGCACACTTGATGATTCAAGAGTGGAGGATGCTCGAGGATATCGCAGAGTACGACTTCAATTTTAGTCTACAGTCTTCTATCGTTCAGCTATCGAGCCTGTCGATTCAACCCTCTTGTCGCAAGGGTGATCGAGGCTCAGCAGACAGATGAGTCGTTACAGGATTACTGAGCAGAGGCAGCATCTGAGAGTCAGACAGATTGGCAGATGGGTGTTGATGGTGGACTTCGCTTCAGAGGCCGATTATGTGTCCCGGATATTCCAGAGTTGCGCAGAGATCTTATGATCGAGGCACATCGCTCGCAGTTTTCTATCTACCCTGGCTCGACGAAGATGTATCGTGATATGAGGAGATAGTATTTCTGAGTGGGGATGAAGCATCAGATTGCCAGTTTTGTGGCCGAGTGTGACACATGCCAACATGTCAAGGACGATCATCAGAGACCTCCTGGTCTATTGCAGCCGTTAAGCATCCCGATGTGGAAGTGGGAGCACGTGTTGATAGATTTCATTATGGACTTGCCGAGGACTCAACGCAGTCATAACGCCATTTGGGTTGTTGTGGATCGTCTGACGAAGTCGGCACATTTTCTCGCGATGCGTGCGACTTGGTCTATGGACCGGCTTGCGAGGTTATTTATCGAGGAGGTTGTGAGACTGCATGGCGTTCTAGTCTCGATCGTTTCTGACCGAGATTCGAGGTTTACGTTTCAGTTTTGGGGGAGCTTCCAGAGAGCGATGGGGACTAATTTGCAGCTCAGTACCCCGTATCATCCGCAGACTGATGGCCAGACCGAGAGGGTCAACCAGATCCTTGAGGATATGCTTCGGGCCTGTGCGATTGACTTCGGTGGTAGCTGGGATGAGCATCTGCGATTGGTTGAGTTCGTATACAACAACAGCAATCAGGCGACCATTGGCATGGCTCCTTTTGAGGCACTATATGGCAGACCGTGCAGATCTCTGAGTTGTTGGACCGAGGTTGGAGAGCGGCGTCTCCTAGGTTCTGAGCTTGTGCAGGAGACTTCAGAGGCTATTGATATCATCAGGTAGAGGATGCGCACAGCTCAGAGCCGGCAGAAGAGTTTTGCTAATCGACGACGTCGTCCCTTGGAGTTTGATTTAGGGGACCATGTGTATCTCAAGGTCTCGCCCATGAAGGGTGTAGTTCGATTTGGAGCGAAGGGCAAGCTTGCCCCGAGATTCATAAGACCTTTCGAGATCACTAAGCGCATTGGCGCTGTGGCCTATCGGCTTGCCTTGCTCCTCAATTGTCTGGCATCCACAACGTTTTCCACGTCTCTATGTTAAGGAAGTGTGGGTCAGACATAGTCTCTGTTATCGATTGGCAGTCATTGGAGGTTCGTGAGGACACTTCTTACATTGAGCAGCCAGTTCGTATCCTTGATCGAAAGGAGCAGGTCCTCCGGACCAAGATCGTTCCCTTGGTGAAAGTTCAATGGGGTCATCATTCTGTTAATGAGGCATCTTGGGAGCGCGAGACTGAGATCCGCGAGCGCTATCTCCATCTCTTTGATGATTGATTGCATGTTATATTATGTATGCTGTCTCCGATTCTATATAGTGATGCTTTGTTTCCTCTTCCTTTATGATTTATGTTTCCTTGCGATAATTATATAAATTTTGAGGACGAAATTTTTATTTGGGGAGGAGAGCTGTAAGACCCGCAACCTAGACCGTACCATTCTGTAGGACTTCGTGATCCTTCCGGTCGAATTTCGCCAATCCTCGACCTGTTTCTGACGTTGCGCTCGATCTTAAGCCGAGTCCCGCATGCCGAAGTCGGCTCAACCCGAAACCTGTATCTTAGCGACCGCGTCGTCGCCGCGGTTCTAACACCGCGACTCGCGCACCGAACCGATACCCAATCCAGGAGATGCGAGTCTGCGTTTGGTTCGAAGAAACACCGAATGTTACGAATCTTGAGGAAATCTCTACGAGATGTCCCATCAATCAATCATAAATGTACCTCCATACCTAAGTACAAGCAACCCATGCCTCCTTTACTCAAAGTCAACTCTCTCTCCCATTTTTCAAAGCCACCTTTACCCATAACATCATCACACCACTCCCTTCATCCCTTCCTTCTTTATTTTATTTCTTTCTCTCTCTCATTCTCTCATTCCCTCCCTCTCACACGTCCAAGCCTCCTCTAAGCAATCCAATCTCCCAAAAATTTCTAAGTGTGGCCCACCTCCTCATCTTCCATCTAGACCGTCCAATCATCATCTGCACCGTTAAAACCCGATCGTCGTCCATAAGAACCGTAGGTGAGGAGTTTTCAAGCCAAGGGAGCAAGGAGGATCGCAACAAGGTGGGTGATCCACCGTCATTTCTCATATTTTTGGGCCACATGTGGACATGTGGTGGGACCCGTTTGATGTATGCATGTATGAAATGGAGGGCCCATAGTGGCGGGGTACTTCCTCTATCTCACCATGTATCTCTTTCTCTCTCTCTCTCTCTTTCTCTCTCTCTCCTTCTCCCCTCCTTAGAATGTAGTGGGCCCCACCAAATTATGTAAAATCTACTCCACCTATCAGACAGAGTGGCCCACCACATTTTAGGGAGATCTCATCTCTTAGACAATAATATGTGTAATATATTATAATATATAATATATATATATATATATATTATACATTATGGTGGGCCACGACCATGTGGGACCCACCTTGATGAACGTGGGCCAGGTACACGTGGGCCCCAGCCATGATGCATGTGTTACATCCATGCCGTCCAGCGTCCCTGGACACTGGACGTGTAGCTAACAGGGAGTGTGGTGTACTGACATGGGTGGATACTTGCAAGCAAAAAAAAAAAGGGGAGTTTACTTTTGGGGTGGGCTGCTCATGCAGGCCCCACCTTGATGTATGAGGCTGATCTACGCCATCCATTATGTTCTCCATCTCATTTTAGGCATTGAGCCAAAGTCTTAAGGTGATCTGATCACCGGGTGGGCCATACCCTCTAAAACCATGTAAAGACACGCCAGAACATATAAAAGTACTTGGTGGGACCCACCTGAAGTTTGGATGCAGCTGAAACTCGGTCTGGACGGCCAGACAAGTGGGACACACATAATGGGTGGGCTGGATTGTGGATCACATCTCGGAGGGCCCCAATAAAAAAAATTATAAAACAGCAGCAGCAGACGCTGTTGTACTGACAGAGGACGCAGGCCGCGCCTGTGGCTCCGTGCGGGAGGTAGAGGCAGACCCACGGCTCCTGTCGTGGGCCCCACCATGATGTATGCGTGTCATCCACGCCGTCCATCTATTTTGTCAGATCATTTTAAGGCATGAGCCCAAAAATGAGGTAGATCCTAATCTCAGGTGGCCCCACCGTGATGTGTATGGCCCCACCGTGATGTGTGTGCATGGCCCCACCGTGATGCCACATGATGTGTGTGTGCATGGCCCCACCGTGATGTGTGTTGGCCCACATTACAAGCGACAGTGTTGAATGAACACCCACCGTTAAAAACATCATAGTGGGCCCCTAGGTCTGTGTGACCTCATCAACAGGTGGATGGAAAATAAATATTATGGTGGGCCCCCTATTCATGCGACCTCATCAACAGGTGGTTGGGAAATAAATATTATGGTGGGCCCCCCTACTCATGTGACCTTATCAACAGATTGGATAGGAAAATAAACAATATGGCGGGCCTCACATGAGGCCCACTTGGATGCATATGGGCTGATGTGTTTAGGCCCATCTTGATGTATTTTTTTTGGCCCATTATGGAGGCCCACTTGGATGCATATGGGCCGATGTGTTTAGGCCCATCTTGATATATTTTTAGACCCATTATTGAGGCCCACTTTGGTATATATGGGCCCATGTATTTAGGCCCATCTTGGCATGTATATGGGCCCAATATTGACGCCCACTTTGATATATATAAGGCATATGTGATTAGGCCCATTTGATACACATAGAGCTTATGTGATTGGGCTCATTTTAACGCATTCTCAGGTTCATGGATGATGGCCCATTGCAATGTACCTAAGGCCCATTGGTGAGGTTCATTGAGGTGGCCCACTTGATGAATATAAGGCCTATGAGATACGGCTCATTTGATGTATTTAGGGCCCCATGGAATGTACCTAAGGCACATTGCAATGTGTAATTCACCAGGGTTTATTTAATGGTATTTAAGGCAAGCCGAGCCTTGGGGACAATGTTGGTTTGACGTCCACATTGTACGAGTAATGTTAATTAGATGTACACATTATAACTCTCCCTAAGGCCACTGATAGGCCTGTATCTGTTTCATGTAGGCCATCTAGGCCCATCTTCATTGAGAGGATAGTTTATTGCTTTATAACATGTTTAGCACAACCCCATGATTCATGATCATACGCATCATATGTATGCTTGAGATGAGGAGTGTCTGATCATAGCATGTGCCTTCGGACAGACTGATTACGGGCTCCCCGATATGCGGAGTTGCCCTACATGAGCGCACGGTATGCATAGGATTGATGCATGTCTGGTAGTATGATTCATACACTTGCATCTATATGATTGAGATATGCCCTAGCGATATCGGGGCCATAGCCTCCACAGATATATCGTGGGTGGCTGGTTGGATACCGAAAAATCTTGTTCCAAGTAATTGGGGCGCCATAGATGTCCCTGGGTGAGAGTCCCTGAACCCGATGGTACCAGAGGATGACTCCAACGTCGAGACCGAGTGGATATACGAGCGCACGAGGGCCGAATACCAGAAGGCCGCGTCTCCCACTGTGTCGTGGTCGGTTAGAAAGGAGTGGTGGCCTTACTCGCCAGAGAGCAGGGGGCATTACTAGGCTGAGTTTGACCAGCTCGGAAATGGGTTCTCTATCGACGTGTCAGATAGGTATTGACTGACTATTGGCCAGGCAGATAGTAAGGTTTCTTACGCTCACTTGGACTGTGCTGCTTGAAGAGAGACAGTGCCATTTGGAGTGTACTGAACCCCAGTGATTATCCATACTGAGAATCGTACTGATTTGGTGCTCCAGTGAGGAGTTGCATTGGTATGAGGGTTGGCATACTTGACCTACATGTTGCATCGCATGACCTTGTTATGACCGATAACATTCATATCTTGTACTGTATAGCCTTGGTACGGCAGGTTGCATTTACGTACTCATCAGCATGATTCCGCATTACTCTGACTTTGCATTCTGAGCACGTTTGTACACAGTTACACCGCCCTCTAAGCTTTTCATAAGCTTATGCACGATTGATGCTTGCAGGTGACACCAGGACGCAGCCGTAGCTTCGACACAGTTGGAGCGTGTAGTCGAGCTTTTGAAGTTTTTGTATTTGCACTATCTTGTATTTCCTTTTAAACACCTTGTACTCAAAGTTTTTTATCATAGTGGATTTTGTGGTGGTGTTCTTGTGGTTATTGTTCGTGGGTTATGCTTGTGGTTATGCTCATTACGAATCAAATGGATTATTAGAAATCCTCCTTGTAGCATCCCAGGATCGGAACCTAGTATATGAGTGCCGGGAACCGAGAATGGGGTACTACGGAGGCTGTCGCCGCCGGATTCGACGATCGGAAATTTTGTGAGGCCGGTCTCCGAGTTCGGGGCGTGACATTATATGTGGTGAACTAACTCCGATGAAAACACATATGGTATGATGCCCTCATATCCAAAATCTACTCCTGATAGAGATAATCGGTCTTGGACACTGACAACACGTCACAACCACTCATCCCTTTACCGGATTGCGCTAAAGTGGTTTCCTTCATAGAATCATCTAATTTCTCTTCCTTTCAAGTTTTGAGATATTAACATTCATTCTTCATATGTCTCATCCTATCAATTCCAGTACTTCAACTTGTCATTGCCTTTTAAATTAGATCTACGTCGCAACTTCCCCTTCTCTCGCTCAGACAGTCTTCCCCGAGCAAATAATGCATCCGTATAAATACATTCGCCTCTGTTCTTCCTTCTCAATTACTTCAACATAGGGGATGAGATAAAAATCACAATATCTAAGATATCCCTACATAGTAAAGAGTGTCAACCAAATACTCGTAGAACTCCGGGAGACATGTCAATAAAAATTAAGGCATTATCTTCTTCTTCAATCTTCACGTCCACACTTATCAACTTGCAAACGAACTTGTCGAAGGCATTAACATATTCGGATAGATCCGACCCTTCTGTCATCTTCAGAGTATAAAATTGTCTCTCAAATATAGATGATAGGTGAGTAACTTCGTCATGTAGATGCTCTCTATCTTTACTCATAAGCCTGCGGTAGTCGTCTCATCAATGACATTATAAAGGACTTCATCGGCTAAGTACAATTAATTATATTAATCTTCCTCAGACTCATCTCAATCATCTTCCTTCATATTCATATATATATATATATATATATATATATATATATATATATATATATATATATATATGGGAAAAGGTACAATGCGCTCGAGTTGACGATAAGCTCCCATGAGGTCGAGCTGTGTGGGCCCCACCGTGATGTGTTTCGATCATCAACACCGTGCATTTGATGGGTCCCCTTTAAATTATGGGATATCCCAAAAATCAGCCGTATACGGAACTCAGGTGGGCCATACCATCTAAATTTATGTGAAGACACCGTTAAAACATATAAAAGCACTTGGTGGGGCCCACCTGAGTTTTGCATGCGCCTGAAACTTGGTCTGAACCCTCATTCAAGTGGGACACACATAATGGATGGGCTGGATTGGCAAACCACATCTCGGTGGGCCCTCAAAAATGGTTATGAATGTTTTAATGGTGCACGGCCCCTCTTCACTTCTGTATGTGGTGTGGCCCACACTAGGCACGGATTGACTTGATTTTTGAGACCTAGGCCCACGATGGAATGGTGCATCTGACTGATGGGATAGATGTTCGAAACGCATCACGGTGGGGTCCACACTGCTCGACCTCATGGGACGGACTCGCGAGGTCAAGTGCATAGTACCTTTTCCCTATATATATATATATATATATATATATATATATATATATATATATATATATATATATATATATCCCACAAAAGTAGGATTGTCAACTAAACTGAATAAACTAGAGTGTGGTCACAACTAAAATGTATATATATGTTGTAATCTCCCACTAATAAAATACATCATCAGACTTGACTACTCCCATTGTTATTATCATTTTCATGATGATGTGTTCCACAAACACTAGGTTTTAAATCTACTCCACAAGTAAAAACTTTATGTCCGTATATTTTAACTTACGTGAACTTTTACTGTTATTCAAGGATAATAGTACAACAGTATTGTCACAATAGATCCTCTCAGTCTTGTGGAGTTGAATCCATGACATAAAGTAACTGAAATAAAGTTAGTAGAAAATATTAATTGATGTATACATTTTTTCATATGTGGGCCTATGTATTGAACTTCCCTCTTTTAATTAACAAAAGACCCTAAAGGTGTGACACACTCTCTCTCTCTCTCTCTCTCTCTCTCTCTCTCTCGTTTCTTCTTCCTTTCCCATCTTCACCGTCAATATGAGTTGCAACAAGATCAGCATGATGTAGAAATTACATCCCCACACATTCTTGCAAATGCATGTGGACCGTAGACAGCTTTGACCAATAAAAGCACTATGGTTGGTAGCCAGGATGTAACCATGAGCTCCGCTTGTAACAATTAACAACACAAGCATAATGTTCAAAGCTCAGCTTGGCCTCGCCCCTGCTTTGGCTGAGCCTAAGCTAACCCTTGATGCCCATTCATGAGGTTAGGATTGTCCAATCAATTTTATTTTATGATATGCCCCATCTACAGTGGGACCCACGATTTGCATGTTTTGATGTACATGCATGCCATGTGTCATGTGTACAGTCGTGGCTGTGTGAACGCATGCATGGATGGCCATGTACTCTTCTAAATTATCAACTTCCTTCTCTGTGATCTGTCAATTTTGTAATCCATCCATTATTAGAAATCAAATATTAGGTATTAGGGAAACTTCTTTTGAACCCCAAAAGTAAATAATATTAAAATTAAAGAAAGAAAAGAAGCAAATAAACTGATGGTGAGGATCTTTTCCTTCTAACAATAAGGTCATGGTAGTTGTATCTACACCACCAGTTCATCTCAACTTCTCTACTACTGTATATAACGCCAACTGCTTTGGACATTTTCCCCTCGAAATTAGTATTCACATCACTGGATACGAGAGGTTAAATTCCACATAAAAAGTAGCTGATTGGCGAGGAACGGCTGAGATTTTTACGGCAGTTTAAATTCTTCTCTCCTTTTATTATTATTATTATTATTTATTTTATTTTATTTTATTTTATTTTTATTAAGTGCTTTGTTACTCCGGCAGTGTAATTGTTGACACGCAGGCATTACAAAATTATAGAAGTGGCATTTAATTATTAAAATGCAATCGTCCAAATTATGGGGGTCAACTTAGATGTGTCCACTATTTAAAAAATAAATAAATAAGTAAAATTGCACTGATATAATTTTCTAGCTAGCCTATTATTGGACAGTTAATGGATGGTTGATGTAAGAAAATAATGGGTGGTCGGGTTCACCATACAAACGTATATTAATATGAGATTAATATCATTCCAGCTATCTGATTTCGATAGGATGAAATATCTACACTGGTAGCTTTGGACCGCTTAACGTGAAATAGGATTGCCTACTGAGTTACTCAGTAAGCTTTTATTGTACTGAGTAAACTCAGTTGGGCCTACTATGAATGTATGTGGGTTATTCATGCTGTCCATCCGTTTTTTCAGATCATTTTAATGGTTGAGACCAAAATAAAAGTATGCCCAAATCACAAGTGGACCACACCAAAGGAAGCAATGAGAATAACGACTTCTACAGTTGAAACCTTGTTAGGGCCCGCAATGATGTTTATTTGTCATCTAACATGTTCATAAGATTACACAAACATGGATGAAGGGAAAACACATATATCAGCTTGATCCAAAAATTCTGTAGGCCCTAAGAAATTTTAGGGTAGAATTTCAATTCACTGTTTCCCATGGTGAGGTCCACTCGAGATTTGGATATATTGCATTTTTGGGTTCAAGCCTTCAAAATATCTTTTAAAATATGCGGACGGAGTAGATAAAATATGTAAATCATGAGAGTTTACTCGGTACGCTTGGCATACTTTGTTACTCAGTACGGAATCCGCTTCTGCTCGCCTGTTTAAATTTCCCAACAAATGGTAAATACATAGGAATGGGAAATGAGTAATGATACCCCTTACGTCAGGTATTTCTGCTTAGAAAACCGGTTCAAATGAAATGGTTTAAATTCGTGGGCCCATTGTGATATATATGATGTATCTGTGCCGTTCATCCATTACAGCATAATATTTTGAGGCATGAGCTAAAATGAGGGTCATCCAACACTCAAGTAACCTACATTATAAAGGAAACAATGGCCCCAAAAAGATCTTAAATATAGTTATTTGATTTCCTAAACCAGTGGCGTAGCCCACTTGAGCTTTGGATTTTCCTCATCGTTTTTTAGGATGCCGTAATTCAGTTGGGATGATCGATGGACGGTGTGAATAAGCCGCATATATCACTGTGGGCCCACGTATATTTCCCAGCATTCTCAATTTTTGTGACGAAAAAAGCCAACGTCAAATCAAGCATGAGTATTGCTGCGTTAATTCTTCAAGGAAATCATTATTACTACTTTCCCATCTATTTACCATTGGTTTGAAATTCAAACAGGTTAACGTTCAGTTAACAGGCTCGGATTGGATACCGCGACAATCACTACTGAAGTGATAGTCACCAAGCTCTGTGAATCCTACCTTGATGCGTTTGTTGTATCTACGCTGTCCAATCGTTTTTAGAGATCATTTTACGGCGTTACAAAGAGAATGAGATAAATCTAAAGTAAGTGGACCTATCATAGAAAATAGTAGGGACAATGACATCCATCGTTCAAAACTTCTTATAGGCTACAATAGTTTCCAATGAAGCTGATATATATATTTTTTTTCATTTCATTTATCTCTATGTTAACTTATGAATAGGATTGATCTAAAAAATACATCACCGTAGGCCCTATAAATGTTTCAATGGTTAGTGTGACGGCTCCCATGGTTTTCTACGGTGAGTCCACTTGAAATTTAGATCTATCTCATTCTCTTTGTAATGCCATAAAACAATTTCTACTAATGGTTGGATGGTATAGATGCAACACATGCATCATGGTGGGTCCAAAGAGCTTGGTGACATTACTTCAGTAGCGCTTTGGCTACTGACAAAGCTACTGACTTTGTCAGTATACAATCCGCACCCTCAGTTAACATGTGCCACATCTACGGAAGCAGATTAGCTGTTGTAACACAGACCAATGATATAGCTGGTGTGGGTACATGTTGTGCGAAGACTAGCATAGACGCTCCTCTAATGGTGCAAAGGAGATCAAAATTACATGGCCCCAAAATTATGTATTTATTATATCTAGGGGTGTACATCGGGCCGAACCGAGTCGAACTGGGCTTAACCTGGCCCGGCTCGGTCACCAACGAAGCTAGCCCGAACCCGGCCCAGCCCGGTCATCGAGCCAACATGTCCAGCCCGAACCCGGCTCGGTCAGCAATCGGGCGAGTTTGGGCCAGTTTCAGACCCACAATTTGGACAGCCTTGATTTTTTGACTCTACTTCATGGGAAGAGCTTTGGCAAGTAACTTGAACAGCCTTGATTTTTGGAAAGGGCTTTGGTCATAGATTTTTGGAACTCTGCTCCATTTATAAAGGGACCCACGATTTGGACGGCCTGGATTGCTGTAAATGGTTAGGGTAACTGGGTAAGAATTTAGGAATAAAATTACACACACACACACACACACACACACACACACACACACACACACACACACACACACACACATATATAGGCCGAGTCGGGTCGGGTGGGGTCGGGCTCGAGCTAGGTCGAGTCGGGTTTCAGGCCGGGTCGGGCCGAACTAGAACCTATCCGAACTTGGCCCGAACTCAGTTTCGGGCCGAAGAAAATGGCTCATCCCGACCCGAACTCAGTTCTGGGTCGGGCCGAGTCGAACTTTTTCGAGCCGAGTTGAGCGAGTTAATCGGGCTAGCCCGGTTCGTGTACAACCCTAATTATATCCACACGGTTCATCCATTTTTCAAAATCATTTTAGAGCATGATTTTAAAAATGAATCATATCCAAAGCTCAAATAGACCACACCACAAATAGCAGCCGGATAATGATTTTCACAGTTAGGCCCACCATAACGTTTATTTTCCATCTAATGTTTTCATAAGGTCGCAAAGACCTAGATAAATAGGAAAAACAAATATTATATTGATCCAAAGCTTCTGTGACCCAAAAAGGGTTTCAGTGGTAGACGTTCAATCCCCATTAAGTTTTACAATGTGGTCCACTTGATCTTTAGATATGTTATATTTTTCAGCTCAAGTCTTACAAGGAGCTCTTAAAATGAATTGATGATTTGGATATAAAAAATACCTCATAATGGACCCACAAAACTTGCTGACCTCAACACATCAGCTAGATAGCTGTGGTACACCAGCCAATCCGCATCCCACGTCTACCATTCGGTCTGAGAATCAAGTCCCTCCTTCGGGCGGGGGGTTAGGTGAGGCAGGAGCAACCGTTTAGTGGCTGAAACCCTGACCGTGGTGGGGCCACCTTGATCTATGTACTTGTATATCCACGCCGTCCATTCGTTTTTCCAGACATTTTAAGGAATGGTCCCAAAAAATGAGGCTGATATAAATCCCAGGTGGATCACAAAGGATTGAATTCCCACGATTAAAATTTTCTTGGGCCACAGAAGTTTTGGATCATCATTTTATTTATGTTTTCCTTTCATCCACGGTTTCATGACCTTATCAACAGGTTTGATGGCAAATAAAATTTACAGTGGGCCCTAGGAAGTTTTTAACGGTGGGCGTTAAGCCATCACTGTTTTCGTGCGATGTGGTCCACCTGAATTTTTAATCTACCTCATTTTGGGATCTTGCCCTAAAATGAGCTGGCAAAACTGATGGACGGCGTCGACATACAACAAATACATGGAGGTGGCACCCAGCAAGGGCCCCACCTAATCCGCGCCTCCCCCTGTCAACCCGTACGTATGGTGGTGTTAGGCACGGCAGGAATACCTACCAGTCCGAAAACGAAAGGGGAAGTTGGACGCGGTTTGGCTAGTTACGCTGCCATCAGCCAGGCAGCTAGTGGTCGGACCCCACCATGATGTTTGTGTTTTATCCATGCTGTCCATCCATTTTAAAGATGATTCTAGGGCTTGATCCAAAAAAAAAAGAAAATAGGTAGAACTAAATCTCAGGTGTACCACACCATGAGAAAACAATAGCGATTGAATATCCACCCTTAAAAAACTCTTAGGGCCCACTCTAATGGTTATTTAACATTTAACCTGTTGATTAGGTCATTAGGACTTGGATGAAGGGAATATATATATAGGGTAAAGCGGTTGTCCATGAGGTCCCACCGTGATGCCTTTCGAACATCAACACCGTTCACCAGATGCATCATTCCATAGTGGGCCTGGACGGTGCAAAATCAAGTCAATCCGTGACTTAGATGGGCCACACCATCTAAAACCATAAGTATACATGCCAAAAACATATAAAAGCACTAGTGGGACGCACCTGAGTTTTCCATGCACCTGAAACTTGGTCTGAACCCTCATTCAAGTGGGACACACATAATGGACGGGCTGGATTTGCAAAAAACATCTCGGTGGGCCCTCAAAAATGGTTATGAATGTTTTAATGGTGCACAGCCCCTCTGTACTTTTGTATCTGGTGTGGCCCACCTGAGTCACGGACTGACCTGATTTTGGGCCGCCCAGGCCCACCATGGAATGATACATCTTGTGGACGATGTTGATTTTCGAAAGGCATCACGGTAGGGCCCACGCAGCTCGACCTCGCGGACGACCGCTTTACGCTCGAGCGCATAGTACCTTTTCCCACATATATATATATATATATATATATATATATATATATATATATATATATATATATATATATATATATATATATATATATCAGTTTGATTTGGATCAACCTCATTTTTTATATCATACCATAAAATGGTATGGAAGAATGGGTGACGGCATGGCATGGATGAAACACATACAACATGGTGGGGCCCAAAGAGCACCGACCACTGGTCATTGCCTAGTGGCAGGGTTAGTAGCCAATCTGTTTCCGGGGAAGTTACATGGACCTCAATACGGAAGCGGATTGTGTAGTGAGTAACTCACTACGCCTAGCGCATTGAGTAACTCACTACGCCTAGCGTACTGAGTAAACTTTGTGAGGTCTATCATGATTTGTGTATCTTATCTGCTCGGTCCATCCATTTTACCAGATATTTTTAGGACTTAAAGACCAAAAATGAGGCATATCCAATGTTCATATGGACCACACCACATGAAACAGTTAAATTAAATATCGATTATTGAAAAATTCTTTAGGGCCACAGAAGTTTTGGATCAAGATTTGTAACAGCCCGGATTTTTCCCAACCTGGAATTAGACGTCCTTAGGCGATGGGTCAATCCTAACACCGTTTTAACTTTTCAAACACTTAATTAAAGCCTCAAATCCCTTTTCAAACCATTTCCTTCACAAATCCCACCCTTCACCACATTGATCTTTCAATTTTTCCTAAGTACTTTCACCCTAGACACTATCTTAAACTAGCTAAGTAGTATAACTTGGATTACTCTATATACAAACTACAAAGGCTTAGGTACCACCTCAGACAGAAATCTTACAGGACTAAATCCTTTAGAAATTTGACAAAGTAACTAAGTGCTAAACTAGATTAGCTATGAAATTCATTTAATCCACTTTAAATACGATCTGCAAGACCCAAAACTTATAGAATCATTAATGCTAGGTTATTCTAAAATCTAGGATCAAACTCATTACCCGACTGCTCTTGGGAGCACATTGAAACTCCCTATCAGATCTAGACCGCACATCGGAAGTCCGATTAACATGAAGTTAAGGAATTAGGACCGCCTCACTGGGCTTGACAACCATCTCGGAAATCAAATCCAGGCAGTGTCCCACGGCTGTTCGCTTGAGTCCGGAGCGAGGAGAGTGAAAACCTTTGTTTTTCTTTACAAATAAATATCTCATATAGTAATCTGAGACTTGTCGCTTGCGGGTCAGTATTAAACAACCTGACCGTCAGAATCAGGCCAAATTACACCCTCGGATCAGGAAAAATTTCATAAATATATCCATGTATTCGGAATCTCCGATCGAGATCCACTGACCGTTGAACTGAAACTGGTCCGCTACGCGTGATCTGGGAATCCGACCGAAACAAAAACTTAACTCCACCTTGATCCGGTGTTTATGAGCTTAAGTCCAACTTTTGGCTCAAGGAGGCCTGCAAGAAGTCCTACGTTGAGTTGAAACAGCCTCACTTTGGCTATAACCTAAGTATACCTTGACCTGGAGTCTAATTTGGTGAGTTTTTAGGCTATATAAGGCCCTTAAAACCCTCTCTCATTCAGCCATACGAATTTGAGATTGAGAAGAGAGAAAGAGAGAGAGAAAGTGTGGGAGATGTGGGAGAGTCTTCCTGCCCTTCTTCCCTGTTGCTATCCATGCTCCGCCACTCTATTCTAATCACATTCCCGGCGATTCCGGCTCCATTTCTAGGTAAAAAACCCTAACCTAACTCTAATCTGTTTTGGGGTTGTTAAGGTTGTAGGTTATGAAATAGCTAACCTATTTCATTCTATAGGTTACCAAACTGTTGTGTACGGAAGCTTAGCAAACCTATCGTATTCGTTACGATTCTACGGCAAAAGGTGAGGACTTTAGGTGTATAGGTTACGGTTTTCAACGCTTTCAATGTCAAATAATGATAGATTCATGATCTGCATGTAATTATACATGTACAAAGTACTGTTTGTTTTCCATTTCGATTAACGATGTAGATTATGGAATTTTACATATTCTAGGTATTCGTAGAAAATACCATATACGTATATATTTTAGAAATGTGTTTGACATGATTATTTGTTGTATGAATATATGATATATGGATAAAATACTTATTTGGCGAAAGGATTCGCCGTAATGCATGTTTTGCCAATATACACTATGTATGTAGAAATAGTGTATTGTAGAAAGTACCGTATAAGTATATATTTTGGAAATGTATTTGTCATGATTATTTGCTGTATGAATATATCATATGTGCGTAAAATACTTGCTTGACGAAAGGACTCGCCCTAATACAGGTCTTGCTAACATACACTAAGTATGTTGAAATAGTGTATGCTAAGTGTTTGTGAAAATGCTTGTGAGAGCAAGTGTTTGGATGATGATGCCTTAGGTAGGTGTTGAGATGGGATTCTCAACCACCTTAGAGACATGTATAATTTCCTCTATGAGGTTGTTTACTTAAACTGCTTACTTGTGAAATATATGTGTTTGTATTCTTGTTTATATGATGCTTTATGACATGTTTTATAACATGCTTTATACATGCTTATGACATGTTTGATAGCATGCTTGAATTACTTTGTTTATTATGCTTTACTCCACATGCTTTAAATATGGAATAATTGCAATTGAGACTATTTTTATAGTCCAGACAATCGGTAATGGGATTGAGTTCGTGGTTGAGATTCTTTTCGCCACGTAAGATGTGTTTGACGAACCCGAGTCGTACTTCAGTTGGCGACAGTGGTTAGGCCACGTGAAGTACTTATGCACTTCATGTCGTTCAGTTGGATGTGCGCTCGAGCAAGTCAGGCTCGTCAAGTAACCCGATATGTCTAATGTATGTTCACCATGTTTGGTCGCTACTGCTTGAACCTAGGGTACCAAACTTACCAGTGAAATCTCGTTAACCATGGTATCTCGATCCGCTAAGACTCATGAGCCGGGCATGATGGTATGGGACACCGTAGTAGAGTTGTTGGCCTACGCTGGGGCCACGTGCCTCCCCGTGGTGACCAGTGATCAACCAGACTCGTGAGCCGATTATGGTGGTATGGGACACTATATTCGTGTTGTCGGCCTACATTGATAAGGTGATGGGGGAGCGGTATAAACTTTGTGCGTAACAGCCCTGGCAGCCCTTTGTAGTGACCTCGAGCATACTCTGAATTTGCGGTGAGGCGACGAGTTTTGCCGAGGTGTATAGAGTATGAACTGGGCTTGTATCTGTATAGTGATGAACCATTAAAGAGGTGATGGGGGAGTGGTGTAACCATTGTGCGTAACAGCCCTAGAAGCCTCTGCAGCGACCTATAAACACATTATCGTATGAGATTTACTAGGACTGACGACCCTAAAATGGATCATGTTTGGGAATGATACAAGGGAGGTACCTTAGTTTCCCAATACTGCTGTTTGAAATGGACTAATAACTACTCGGTAATCATGCTCATCATCACACTGCATGTGCCTGGTAGATGTGGAGCACTAAGGGATGAACGCATTCGTGAACGTAAGATGGTGTAGCATGAGGGTGGTTTGGCAAGGGCATACATCATGTCATTTCATACTTGCATTAAATAAGAGTAGTTAGAATTGTTTGATTGTACTGCTTTATCATTACTGCTTGACTGAATTGATAACATGTTAACCTATGCTTTATTGTTTTACTGAGTTGGCCACTCATTTCCATGTTACGGGACAGTGTTTTAAACACCCACCAGACCCTGTATTAGATACAGGTATCACTGGAGCACAGGAGACTGAGCCCGACTTCTATGACGATCAGGAGGAGTTCTCCTACATGCAGTTCGCTGGAGGCTTCGCATAGGTCATCCAAAGTGCTTACTGGGCTGTGGTTGATAATTTTAGTTGTACTATTTTGACATTTTGATTCAGAACCAACATGTATATATGGTGACTCAGTTAGTGTTCATACTCTGGAGATCGAGAATGTTTTGTTTTATACATATCTATATACACCTTTCAGTCTTCCGCTTACATTTTATACATGGATCTGGAGTATGAATTACTATTTTGGTAGAATCTCACTCATGTTTATTGTACTAACACAGACAACATTTAATCATCATTATCTATGTTGCATAAGTGATGTTCTGAAACTCGAGAGTTGAGTTACTACTCGACCCTCGATTTTTCAAGGCGTTACAAGATTATATTTGTGTTTTCCCTTCATCCATATCTTTATGATCTTACGAACAGGTTAGATGACAGATAAAATCACTACAGGGCCTAGAAAGGTTTCAACGGTAGTAATCATTATCCCCACTATTTCTAGTGGTATAATCCACTTGATCTATGGATATACTTCTTTGGGATCGACCCCTTAAATTAGATTGAAAAATGGGTGGACGGCGTGCATAGACTACATACATTCAAGGTGGGCCCAACTGAGTTTACTTAGTACGATGAGAGGGTACCGAGTAACTCAGTACGCAATTTGATTTCATTGGATTGGATACTACCACCGCCTGTCCGAGCTCAGGATAGTCAGGGGTCTGATAGGCCACCGTGATGTAGGGGTTTTATCCACCATCTATTCACCATTTTCATATCATTTTAGGGGTATAAGTCAAAACATGAGATAGATCCAAGCCTCAAGTGGCCTAAACAGTAGGGATTGAAAGTCCACCATTAAAACCTTCCTGGGAGCCTCAGAAGTTCTGGATCAAGTTGATAATTGTGTTTTCCCTTCATCCAATCCACATCCTTACTCGAGACTCTGAAAGACCATGACGCTTGATACTCAGGCAATCAAAAATTATACACGTGTCAATATCACCTCAACTTAAACCAACTAAATTGTGACACCCACTATCTGTGAATCACAATCCCAAAAGTGAGATTAGTTGAAAACTGTAACCGCTGTGAAAGTTTAATAATAATAAAAGATTTATTTTTTAAAATCTTATTTCTATTTTATATTTATTTTATCTCTATCTTATCTCTTATTTTATTTATATCATTAATCCGTCTATCTTATATATACCCATAACCCATATAAATTAGATATTAACAAAAAGGCTACCTGCAATAACAGAGAAAGGAAGAGAGAGAATTTTGGATAACTTAGATCAAGTATATATATCGTCATTCTTTTAGTATTTTTATATATTTAAGGTAATTTGATTTGATCTATGCAATGAACGGTGTAGATCAGTCACACGTTCATTGCATTAAATTATGGGTAGATGTAATGTAAAGGTGATGGAAGTCTAAAACTCTATAATTGTGATTGGTGTGCATCTGGTCGAATTAGATTAAATTTGTACAGATCATATGATCCCTAAGACCAAAATATACAAGTGCCCTAATTTTCAGATTAATCTAACCGTCGAATGGGCCACGTTAGTCAAATCTATAAGTGTTTAATAAGAGAATTTTAGATTTTTGCGCAAGTGTTGGTATCACTTAGCGTAGAAGGTCGAGATGGGCCATTGGTGTATGTATGGTTAGATCCACACCATTCATATAATGTGTAGAGGTAAAACGTGATAAGGCCTCAAGAATCCGAATGATCTAATCATCCAATAAGCCACCCCGATTAAGCAATTTTCATGTAATTTTATAATCTTAAAAAGGAAATAAAAGATAAAAAAAATCTAAATAAAATTTTTAACTATTTGATCATTTAGGATTTGGCCACCTTCGATGTTAATCAAAGGTAGGGCCCACCATGTAATAAAACTGGATGAATAATAATATCGTTGATATAATTGATGGGAGCTTGGAATTCAAACCAACTTAATTACCTTGCGAGTCTATACTACCAGACTCAGGTGAGTAACTTAACGTATCTCATGATTCATTGAAATTAAAATAAATTATTTGTGATGGTTTGATTGATTGATGTACTAATTTGAGTGTTTTATTGTAATATTATATGATGCGGTAAATTATATGTTAATCTGTGCCAAATTTCATGAAATTATAATTGTACGTTGAATTTATTTATCAAAACAATTATATATGGCAGTTATAAAAATGACACGTTCATACATCATCCATCATTCATTGTATTTGCATAATGCATGGTCAATCCTAAGGGCCCTCATTGAAAGAAATGTCAATCTTGGTAGAGTGTTACCAGATGTGGGCTATACCTAAGCATACCGAAAGGAGGAAGCCTACCCAATGGGTGGATGTGGGTTGACGACCTCCAACCCAAGCAGATGGACGATCATCTCATCTAATGCACTCATACACCATTTGCATCCATATCATTTGTGCATGCATGATTACATTTAGTGTTTTTATTATTTTAATTGTTATGATTATAAACTATGCTGGGTTATTTCACTAAGCCTGACTAGCTTACCTTTTTATTGATGGAAAAACTGTATAGAGGAGCCATTCATAGATGATGTGGCGCAAGAACTAGAAGGATCCACTGCACTTGAATACAACCAATGTGAAACATGGCTGTACTTATCTGAAGATGAAATGGTGGCATTTAGACCATTTTTTATTATGTGTTTTATTTGCTGGAATAGTTTAATTAGCGTATAATGTATATTGGTATTGATTTTGAGATTTTAAGAAATTGTTTAAATTTATCTCATTGAAACAAAGTTAGTCTGTAATAAACATATTTATAGTATGATGATATAATAAATAAATGAATTTTAAGATTTATATTATTTTAAGGGTCGTCAAGATTTATATATGCTTAGTTGATTGGTGCTAAGTATTATGTATGTGTAGAACTTAGACTGAATGTAATTATCACCTCTGATTAAACTGATTAAGGAATTAAGTTAGTACACTTTGTGTACTAGTTACGTACTGAAACTCAGGTCTAAGAGTGCATGCACTATACCTGAATTTTGGGTCATGACAAAAACTCTTGGCCTCTGATTCGGGAGCATATGTTTGTTGAAGCAGGTCTACCAAATACCATTCATTTTAACTGTCCAATAAATGTCCACTAATCCAATGTTTAAGTAACCAAATAAATAAGCAAAGTTTTGGTTCATGAATTAGAGTTGTACACGATTTGAGTTAGCTCGTGTCAGCTCAACTCGACTTGACTCGCCTAGGCTTGTAATTGGATTTAAACTAAGTTGAACTAGTTTTCGGAGCTTGAAAATTTTTTTAGCTAAGTCCGAGCTTGCTCGAGTTCACATAAGACCCGAATCTTAATCCGTACCACTCTGTAGGTTCCCGTGGTCCTCTCGATCGAATTTCGACAACCTTCGACCTTTATCCGACGTTTGCGAGCTATCTTAAGGTGAGTCGTGCAAACCTAAGTTGACTCAACCCAACACCTATACCCTAGCGACCACGCCGTCGCCGTAGTTCCGATGTCGCGACTCGCGTGCCTATCCGATACCCTGGCCAAGAGATGTGGGCCCGCGTTCAGTTCCAGAAAAATGTCGCACATTTGCAATTCTGAGAGAATCTTTACAGCTTGTCACCTCAATCAATCAATTAATCCCATCAAGGGTCAAGTACATGTCAAGTACACATCTCCATGCAACCCCATAAGTCAACAATTCCTTACATAACCCATACCCTTCTTACACAAATTACTCCAAAAGTTAACAAATCTCTCACCTCACCCATCTCTCTCTCTCTCTCTCTCTCTCTCATTTCTCAAACTCATTCCTAAGCAACAAAAATTCCAACGTCCAAGCTCTCTCCCAAATCCAAGAGTGGCCCATTTTCCTACCCTCTCATCTCCCATCTCAACCATTCATTCATCATCTACCTCCATTAAAATTGAAGGCAAGGAGCATAAGAGCCCAAGGAGCTAAAGGAGGAGTGTAATAGGTGGGTGATCCACCGTTGATTTCAAATTTTAGGGCCCACTTGTTATGGGACCCACTTAATATATGCATTGTATGAGAGAGGGGCCCATAGTGGCAGGGTCCCTCTACCTTCCATTTTTCTATCTCTCTTCCTCTCTCTCTCTCTTGTATGGATGATGTAAAAGTGTATGGCCCACCTGACGTATGTGTGTGTGTGTGGCCCACAGATGTATGTATCATAACTGTGTCGTCCGTGCATTGGGCACACCTTACTAGACTGTCCAGCGGATGGGATTGCTGCCCGTCCGTCTAGACAAGACCAGATGAAGAGAGAGCACAAATATCAGTTGATTTAATGATGTGGTGGGCCACACATGTGGACCCATCATGATGCATGCATCAGATCTCCACCGTCTAGAACATCCAGAGTCTGGACGGTGAACTCCTCTTAGTCTAGTTTATATATATATATATATATATTATATCATATTACATCATAATTTAATATAATATATTATATCATAATGTGCGCGTGTGTGTGTGTATATATACCTTCTGGGGTGGGCCACGTACGTGGGACCCACCTGTAACGTTGGAGGCTGAGTAGCGAGGGGGAGGGGGGGGGGGTCATCTAGAAGGTCCATCCGTTTTTCCTCTAGCACATGGGACCAACCCACACGTGTAGCACGTGTGGGGTGGGGCCCACCTTTGATGTATGTATTAACCCTGCCGTCCATCCGTTTGATTTTTAAGGGTCCCGCCTGCTGCAGGAAGGCAGTGGATTGGCTGGATACCGCACACTAGCAGATAACTAGTGTGCTGACGCCACCAAAGTTACGTAGGTCCCACTACTGATGGTGTCAGCAGGTGGTCTGGGCCCCACCATTATGTATGTTTTGTATCCCACCGTCAAATGGCTGGATGGTGGGACCTTCCTGTTGCATATATGACATCCAAACCATCCATCTACTGGCATGATGTCAGTCAGCTCCATGAGCCTCACATGAGGCACGTGCCATATCCAAACCGTCTATCAATCTGACGTGCTGGCCATGCTCCTGGACCCCACCCCTGACGTATGTGATCTAGCCCAACCGTCCATTTATCTGGTGAGCTTGTCTCAAGGTTTGAGACTGAAAATAAGACAGATCCAATATTAAGTGGACCACACTACAGAATACAGTGGAGTTGAACGCTTGCCTTTGAAACCCTTTTTTTTATGTATTACAGAGGTTTCGAACCATTATGATATTTGTTTTTTTCTCCATACCCAACTCTTTATGACCTTATGCACAAACTAGATGGAAAATAAATCCTAGGGTGGGCCCACTAAAAATTTAACTGTGGAAATCATTACTACCACTGTCATTTGTGGTATGGTTTAGATGATCCTTTGGATATGATTCATTTTTTTTTATGCACTATAATGATCCCTAGTAATGGATGCATGGCATATTGGACTCGGCCCATTCGACTTGGCCCATTGATTCAGCCTATTAATTCAGTCCATTTGATTTGGCCCATTTGATACGACCCGATGTTATATTTATTGGCCCATGAGTGAGACCCAATGTGATGCGTATATGCCCCATAAGCGAGACCTATGATGATGTATATTAGACACTTGTATGAGACCATGGGCCCATTATACGATTGGCCCTATGAGCGCAAGGACCACATTGATGGGCAATGATGGTTGAATGTCCACATTGTGACCTTCCCTTAAGCCTTGTTAGGGCCATTCTCATCATTCTTTTAGTGGGTTAACCCAAATAGTGGGCCTCATTCGTCGAAGATGGATGACTCCATACTATCGGATTTGATATAACCACAGACGAATGCCGATCTTTATACTATGGTTGATCGGTTGATCATCTATGGACCCCGCCTTGTTTATCTGCTGATTATCGGTGCCAATTATCGAGGCCAACGCTGATTATTGACCTTGATCATCGGTGTCGATTATCGATGTTGATTATCGGTGCCGATTATCAAGGTCGACGCCGATTATTGATGCTAATTATAAGTATATGACAACATAGCATCATGATACATGCCCATGCGCATCATCTGCATGCTTATGACGAGATGAGTGATTGATCATAGCACATGTCATTGGGCAGATTGTTATGGAACTCCCTGGTAAAGGGAGATGCTCACATGAGCGCGCGGTACGCGCATGATTGTTGTATGACTGGATTGCATGATTTATACATCTCGCATTATATGACATATATACTGTACGCCCTAAAGACATCAGGGTCATAACCTCTACAAGCATATCGTGGTTAGAAGGATTGGATACCAGAAATCTTGTTCTACATAGGGTGTTATAGATATCCCTAGGTGAAAGTTCATAAACCCTTATGGTACTAGGAGGTTGCTCCAACGTCTAGACCGAGTGGATGTATGAGCGTCGAGTACTGAATACCAGGAGGCAGCGCTTTCCACTTTGTCGTGGTCGGTTGGAAGGGGGTGTGGCCTTATTACCCACCTGAGAGGAGGGGGCAAAGCTAAGCTAAGTTTGACTAGCTCGAGGAATGGATCTGCTATTAACGAGTCAGGCCCGATATTGGCAGATGGATAGTGAGGTCTCTTCCACTCACCTTGTTACGTGCGATGGGGCGGCAGTCTTGCCTGGAGTGTACTAGACCCCGGTGATATTCTAGAGTTGAGTTGTATTGATATGTGGACTTAGATGAGGATTCGTATGATTGAGTTTGCATCTCACATCGCATGGCCTTGGTATGTACGACATCATTCATGCATTGCATCGCATAGCCTTGGTACGGCTAATAGCATCCATGGATTCATTAGTATATTCCGCATTACTCTGATATTGCATAATTGTATTACTACTTTTGCGCACACACTTTCACCACCCTCTAAGCTTTCCATAAGCTTATGCACAACCGTTGCGTGCAAGCGACGTTGGATCGCAACAATGCTGAGGCTAGAGCACTTGGCAGATCATCTTGAAACTTTTGTCTATCATCATTGTATTTCCCATTATGCGCTTTGTACTTATAAAATTTTGATCATAATGGAAATATGATGAAATTTTTTGCTGTTATTTGTAGGTTATGCCTTTAGTTATGCTTATTATGAATCAAACTGATGTTAAAAATCCTCCTCGTAGCATCTCAAGATCGGAATGTGGCGAATGGGAGCCGGGAGCTGAGAATAGGGTTCTACGGAGGCTGTCGACGTCAGATTCGGCAATCGGGAATTTTGTGAGTCCAGTTTCTGAGTTTGGGGTATGACAGCTTGTCTCGATTCGAATTGAACCTCAACTCGAATCAAATCGAATCAAATCGGCTCGATGACTTGGTTAGTTTGATATTAATGCTGATCGCCAAGTGTTTGATGAAATGACTCAATGAAGTGTTGTTTCGGGTGCATACATTCTTCGCGGGATCAACTAGTGGCGAGGAAGGAATGGATATGAAATAAATCATTACAGGAAAAAAAAAAACTTCACATGATAAGAATGACATCATATCTTGATTTTGATGTTGCTCGCTGATATTTTATGAAATAACTGTAAATTGCTATTAATGTTTTGTATTCCATGAGAAATTGAAGATGCATTCTATGTGTTTGAGAAAATGTCACACATGCTCGAACTCAGCTCGAATTGGCCCGAGTTGCTGACCGAACCGAGCCGAGCTGACTAGTTAGGCTCGAGGACCGAGTTTAACCAAGTTCGAGCTGGGGTTAGTCACTAGCCAAGTTGTGCTAAGCTTGAATCAGTTCAACTCGTGTGCAACTCTATTCATGATACATTCAAGTTAAGATGCATCGTTTTAACTACTTAATTTAACTTGTGTTGCAGTTGGATTTATAAATTCAGTCACGTGATAAATGCAGGGATACATGAATTGAATGTGCAGCTCAATTCAAACCGAACAACTAAGATCCCAGGCTCCAAGATAGGTAGATAAGTAGTGTTTGACCAAGATCGAATAAGATCAATTGTCTATTCAATCACTTGCACAATGTTTTAAATAATGATTAGGCGATGGTTAAAGGTAGGGTTCGTTCTATGAAAATGGGTTGCGCCTTTGCCTTCTGTATGAAAGTATTTTTTGAAATAGATAAAAGAATTTTAAAAAAGGAAATTCTTATAGTTTGTGATGGAGAACAGCTGTAAAATACCTTCCTACATGGAGAACTCTACTTGATGCTTAAACTAAATCCAGCATATAAGCATAGACTCGAATTACAGGTAAAGTTTAAGAGCTACTTAAATACTACTAGGATTACACTAAGGAATATAAATAACTGATTACATTAAGGAATCTAAATGACTAATTAAGGTAAAGGATTATACTAAGTAATGTAAATGATTGATAACTGAAAGGATAATTGAAAGATAAGTTTGGTTTGTTTGGTTAGTATGTAACACTCCTTATCTTCCATACTTGGGTGTTACCGTGGCCCACTGAATCATATGGATGGAGTGGATCTCTCCACACATCACCTTGGGCCCCACATCCACTATGAGCATGCACAAGTGTTAGTGCACATGCAACGCACCAAACCCAGTAGTGGGTCAAACCGGTCGCTGACTCGTGCACTCCCGAAAAGGGAGAGTTCTCTCTCTCTCTCTCTCTCTCTCTCTCTCTCTCTCTCTCTATACCCAACGATGTTTAAAACAAACATTGTTCATATGTTCGATTAGGTGGCCCACTAGTTAGAATAAAAGGAGTGATCCGATCCATCCATTGCGTGTGCAGTGAAGGTCTAACTAAAACCATATTAGTTTCTTGTGTTACATACACATGCGTATGCACGATCTTTGGAACAAATGGAAATGCATGTGGCCATTTTTTCAAAAATGGAAATCCCGTTCTTTCCACTTTGCTAGCAATCCACGGGAACATTTCTCTCTATTGAACCGTCCATTAAAGAAATCCCAACCCTTTATATTCGTTCACGCCGATCGCCAGCTGTTTGAAATAATAATAATAATAATAATAATAATAATAATAATAATAATAATAATAATAATAATAATAACTGAATCTATTGGTAAAGAACGATTGAGAATGGAAAGCCCTACATTGAATCCAGACATTTCATTCTTCATCTAACGGGCTTGAAAGACTTAGAGCATTTCTATAAATCAAAAGATTTGAGTTGTAATTGGATTTCCTCTCATCTTTTATAAAAATCCTAGAAATCCGCCGTTTCTTTGAAAACTTGACACCACTGGGTAAACGTCCTTCATGCTTCATAAACATTTATCTAGAAGCTTCATAAAGTCCATTTGGATCATCCATGAAGACCAAATTGAAGAGAAGTGCCACTATTCGAAAGTTGTTATGTGAGCTGGTCATCCTCCCCGTTGAACATGCACCATCGCAAGCGCTTAAGGAGCCATAAATTTCAAATATGAAACCATCAATGGTTGGCCCATATGATCGTCATCCGAGTAGTGAAATCCAACTAAAGGTCAAATCCGTGAGTCTATAGGTAAACAACGTTCAAACAGCTTCCTACATAAATTATTTATCATGAGTCTACTCGACAATGAGTCAGTTCTTGAAGGCATTCATGTAGTTGTGGAAGAATCTTAGCATTCTACATAATACTCTCCCACGGGTAGAGAACCTCCGCAGCAAATCAATATATAGGAGGGAGTCGAGGGAGAGAGAAATTGGTCTCTGCCAGGTCGACTCAGTCCAGTCGGGCCAAGTTGAGCCTGCTTTGCAATCTCGGTTGTCCAATAATGTTGCTAGAGAGGAAAGAGGAGTGGAGAAAGAGTAAGAAGAGAAACATAAGATTAGGGAATGAGAGGATGAGGTGGATTTGTGAGTTGAGTCGACTCGTCTGTGTCCTACGCCACTCCACACCAAGTGGCTGGCATGTTCAAACACATATAGGAGAGTTTGGATTGAGTCCAGTTTCAATGTTGAATATTCCAAAAGAAAAGAAAAGGAGAGAAATGTGACAAAGAGATAGAGATTAGAAGAAAGAGATTACGAGAGAGGAAGAAAGAAGATCGGCGTTGCTGCACCGAGTTGACTGGAACTGAGTTAACTTAGTCAAGCGGATTCTAGTGCCTTGTTGGCTCTAGTTTAGTTGCTGAAAAAGAAGAAGAAGAGGAGAGAACATGAAGAAGAAAGAGAAGAAGGGAGGAAGAGGAAAGAATCGAGGATTGACGGTTTTCGAGAGTCTCTTGGGTCAACTCGAGTAATTCTCACCGAGTTTTGTACGAAGGCTGATTAGATCTGCTCGACTCAGTAATGGAGCATGGGTTGGGGCCGACTTGGTTTAAATTGAGTTAGTGCCTTGTCATGTATAAGGCAACTTAATCCAACATCTAAGTGAGTTATTTCCTTAAATAATTTTATTTGAACTTAATTAGAGTTTAATATACATTAATAATTTTAAATTTTGTAATTAGATATAGGAATGGAATTTCTAAGAACTATTTTTAGATTTATCTAGTTGAAATCCAAATTGGACAGTGTTCGGGATATCTCTAATCTCCTATTGAGTTGCAACTAGAGAGTAATTTAGTGTAATAGACATTTACCTTCTGATTTAATGTAGGAAATTAGGTTTTCCCAAATCATCCCATTAAGTTCCTGAAAAGTCCGAGCAATACGTCCTAGAGGGGGGGGGGGGGGGGGTGAATAAGATTATGCCAAATTTAAAATAAATGTAGAATTGAAAGAAAGATAACACAATTAAATAATAAATAAGCATAAGTAAATAACAACCTCAAATGTACTATCTTGAGAGTTTGATACAAACTTAGTTCTAAGGATAACCTAACACGAAAAACCAAAGGCTTATGGCAGGACAACCTTACTAGAATGTTTATAAGTATCAAAAACTCAAACCAATAAAAAAGCAAAAAAAAAATAGCAAATAAAATAAACTAAGTTATTACAACATTCCCACAAGTGCATAAAACAAATTACAACATTCACACACATAGGCACATTCAATCAATCACCACAACTCTAGAAATTATAGTGGTTTGCTTGTATGTACACCAACTGTTAGAAAACAACCACACAACTACTCCACTCCTAATATCCACTCCCTCGGGATATTAGCGTTCACTTTTAAAAAAGGTTTTCCAAGGTTTACCTTAAAACCTTCACAATTGTGTCTTTGATTGGGCTTACACAATTACAAAAACCTCATACTCTAAGATTTTTTGGATCACCTCAGACAAAACCAAAAAGAGATTTTTCTGGCATAACCTCAAAAACCAAAAAGGATATACAAAATTGTAAATGATACTTATCTGAAAATTCTCCTTTGAAGAAGCCTGGTAGAAATGATCTGATGTAGACGAAGATGTTCAATATTCAGTCTCACAGATGAAAAGGTTCTAGTTCTAAAGGATTTTTAATTAAATCATCCTAGGCTAGCTTGATTTGATTTTGATCTCAAGAAAGGGAAAATCACAAATCCCTTCTTAATGTAAGATTCGAATAAAGATTACAAAATCAAATTACAAAAGCTAATTAAAGAGAATATAAAATGAGCACAATATAACTTAATAATATCATAAACTTATCTCTTAGAGTGGTGTCTTAATTTCACTTTAATGAATGACTAAACTCTGAAATTCGTACTCTATTTATAGGTGAAAATACTATTCACTCGACTGGTCTAAGGGTCGGTTCGACTGATCGAAGGACCAACAAAATTACAAATTTTCTAGCACGATAAGATAAGACCGTTACTCGACTGGTCGAGTGACTTGCTCGAATGGTTGATTAGCCTGCTCGACTGGTCGAGCAATGCACTCGACTGGTCGAGTGGGACCAGAAAAACTTGCTGGACTTTGATTCGAGCCTGCATGACCGGTCGAGCACTGTTTACTCGACTGGTTGAATAGTCTCCAGGGCTAGTCGAGAGTCCAACAGAAAATTTTGAAAATTCACAAAAAACCTTCGACTAGTCGAGAAAACTCTTAGACTGGTCGAGCCAGTACTTGGACTAGTCGAACAAGGTCTAAGACTGGTCGAGAAAATTACCTATAAACATATGAAATGACCGACGTAAAATATGCAATGAATATGACACAACCTAAGGTCAATCTACGGTCATCCAAACCTGTTTGTGAGCAAGAACAAATGAAACATCATTCGCTTCTGAATCTTCATATCTTGTGATACTTGAAGCTTGAGTTTGATCTCTTGAACTTGAGCTTGAGTTACGCTTGAGTTTTTGAGTCTTTAGCGTACAGTAGTTGAACTTCAAACTTGAACTTGAGTTCTTGAATTTTAGTTTGAAACCATGAACTTCAACACTCTTCACTTCAACTTGAAGATGTAGGCAAGTTCGATGAAGATCCAGAGAACTTTAAAATGTCCGAACCTGATCACTTCAACTCAAAGCATGATACAAATACTAAATGGTTTGGCACAACAAAATTTGACAACACTATAGGTACTAGATTTACACAATAGCATTTACAGTTCCATCTTATATGATCTAGTTCAATATTCAAATCTAGTTTGAACAATGCTTGAATTATCTAATTGTTTAATGTTGGGAATTCTTGTTATGATCCAATCTAAAGCTTAATTTGCGTCTTTTCAAGACTAGATCGTAACACGACTTGGAAGGATCCAATCTGAAGCTTGATTTGCGTCCTTTCAACATTAGATCGCAATGCAACTTGGAAAGTAAGGATTTAACCTTTAAGCTTTCCTTCATTATAATATTTAGATTCATGTACTTTCATTTGTCTTTCATGCTTGACATATTACTCATGCTTATTTTATAATTTGAATGGGTCGACTATCTGAATGACCCATTCTCTTGCATGGATGGGTCAACTGTCTGAAAGGTCCATTCATTTGTTCAGCTGGATGTGCATCCAAAGGCTGATTGCAGTCATACATTCATACACTAATAAAGATTAAATTGGTGGTTGAATACTATGGTGGTTGGTGTTATATTTGTGAGGAGTGGATTATATCTCCTTATGTTGTACCTTGAATTTTAGTTTGGATACATTAGTTGGTGTTATACTTGTGAGCTGTGAATTGTAATTTAGATATTATGGTTTCGTAAATTGTTATTTGAAAATGTGAGTTGTATCTTCTTCCGATTTGCAGGTGGTATCCTTTTATATTTCACTTATAAAATATAAATTGTACATTCTTGTATTTTACTTGTGAAGTGTATGTTGGATATTGTATTCTCCTGAGTTTATTTGAATTATATTTTTAACTATTGTGATAACTTGGTAATCTTGGAGGGTATACCTCACTAGGATAGACATTGACGTTATCAAACCATATTCAATTGGTACAAGATACATAGATAATGTGCAGGTTAACATTAATGTGGAGCATGAAGAGTTGGAGGATTTTGTGACCCTTGATTCTAGATTTCCTATTTTTGTTAAGTTATTTTGTTTGGATTTTAAGTCATTGAATTGTATAAGACCTATGGGCAACCATTTGTACATTCGAGTTTTATATTCACACGTTTCCTCTATGCGTGGTTTATTTTTCTTCTATTGTAATGCTCACTTATAAAAGAAATAAAAATTTACTATAAAATATGGGCTATCCTTGAAGGTTAACACTCAGAATTTCGGAAAACGAGTAATAAACTTGGGTTACAAAATCTGGGACATTACAAAATGGTATCAAAGCGGAGTTAAGATAAACCAGGCCTTGGGAATTGGACTTATACAAACTTAGATGATTCAAAGTAATATTGATGGAAATTAGAGATTTCAACTTAGGTAAAATTCCCTTAACATTAGGGTGTTTTATAAATCTAGAGAACCAATTTTACGTTCCTGAAAAAAAAAAAAAAAAAAAAATTGTTTGGATAGTCATTGAACTTAGAAACTGAATTTAGGTAGCGTGGGAGAACAAATGCCTACCATGATGTATATAAGATTTTTTATTTTTTATTTATTTTTTAAAGAGCATTCTTTCAACTTGGCCCCAAAGAATGATTTTTAAAAATCTAGAATTTGAAATTTTCCTAAAAATTTTCTTAATTACAAATAACATTATCACAACATTCTGTAACTGAAAACAATCAGAATTGCGCCCATAACCCACAAGTCCCATGATCGAAACCTTGTATTATTAGGGGAAGACCCTCATTAAATGTAAGAGTCTAAATCTGAAAGTTTTTGTAGTGATGTCAATAGGTGGTTATTTCAGAGAAAAAAAATATAATGATAAATAAATAAATTTAAAAGGATGTCAGTATATAACGTTTTGATTACTTTCATCTCTCAAATAATTTATTACACTTAAGGTTAGGTTTAATCAAGAATGGACTAATTGGGGCCTATTCCTCATGGACCTGAGGAATTTTTCTTGTAAAAAAAATTTTTTTTTTTAAATTACATGATATTTACCAAGTGTTAAAAATAATCAGGACCATGAACTGACAGAATCATGTTTAAGCGAAGTGTACGCTATTTGATTCAATTCTAAATCCTGACGATTATCAATGGACTCAATGCTCTGATGAAAAGAAGACCAATATTCACCAGGATTAGGAAATGATACTAATGAATCCACTACTCTGCAGGTAGAGGATCAATATATCAAGCTTAGACCCACTACAACCGTTTTTCCGTGTTAGCCTAAATACTGGAAACTAAAAGCTTTCTTTTACTCCAGACAATTGGGAACTATCAGTTTTTTTTTTTTTTTAAGATTATTTTTACTATAAATGGTGAGAAATTATCGTTGTAATTTTTTTAAAATTAAAGAGAGAGAGAGAGAGAGAGAGAGAGAGAGGATATAATATTAGTGATAAAAATTCTTCCTTATGTATTAGTTGTGGTACCGTAGGAAATTGTGATGTTGGTGATTTTAATAATTCTTTTAGACCTCTAGTTGAAATAAGAGAAGATACATGGATTGTGACAAATTTAGATATAACGTGTTAAGAATTTTTGTTGGGATTGCACATGTTGACATATGAGAAATATAAGTAAACCAGTTGGATAATTTTACAACCTGTAATGCTAGTGATTGAAATGTACATTATCAAATCTCGCGGGCGAGATTTTATTTAAGGGGGGTAGATTGTAATAGTCCCTGTTTTGGTAGTCAATTGTATATACTTGTACATACATGCATATTTTTAGAGAAAACTATTGAATGTTCAGAAACATTGTAAATTAGATTTTTTTTCATTCCCATTAATGCTAAAAGTGTTGAATTTTGTGGACGGAACTATCTTTAAGGGGGGTAGATTGTAACACCCCTTATCTAATTCCATACTTGGGTGTTATTATGGCCCGTTGAATCATATAAATGGAGTGAATCTCTCCGTACATCCACTGTGGGCGTGGACAAGGGTTAGTGAACCTACATAACATCAAACCCAGTAGTGGGTCAAACTGGGCGATGACCCGTGCACTCTCGAAAAGGGAGAGATTTCTCTCTTTCCCGCATTCCGCCCGATGATGTTTAAAACTGGCATTGTTAATCTATTTGATCAGGTGGCCCACTAGTTAGAATTAGTGGAGTGATCTGATCCGTCTATCGTGTGCACAGCGAAGGTTCGACCAAAACCCTATTAGTTCTGTGTGTTGGCATACACGTGCGTATGCACGATCTTTGGCACAAATGGCAATGTGTGCGGCCATTTTTTCAAAAATGGAAATCCCGTTCTTTCCGCTTCGTTGGCAGTCCATAAGAACATTTCTCTATATCACATCTATCCGTTAAATAAATCCCAACCCTTTATCTTCGTTCACGCGAATCGCCAGCTATTTGAAATAATAACTATAATAATAATAAAACAAATTAAATATGTTGGTAGAGAACGCTTGCGAATGGGAAGCCCTACATTGAATCCAAACCTTTCATTTTTCATCCAATGAGCCTGAAAGACTTAGAACATTTTTATAAATTGAAAGATTTGAGCTGTAACCATATTTCCTCTCGTCTTTTACAAAAATCCTATAAACTCGGCATTTCTTTGAAAACTCAACACCACCGGGCAAACGTCCTTCGTGCTTCAAAAACCTAAATCGGGAAGCATCATATTGTCCATTTGGATCATCCATGAAGACCGAATTGAAGAGAAGTGCCACCATTTGAAAGTTGCCATGTGAGCTGGTCATCTTCCCCATCGAACATGCACCACCGCAAGCGCTCAAGGAGCCATAAATTTCATATCTGAAACCATCAATGGTTGGTCCATATGATCGTCATCCAAGCAGTGAAATCGAACAAAAGGTTAGATCTACGAGTGTATAGGTAAACGACATTCAAACAACTTCCTACATAAATCATTTATAACCAGTCTACTCGATGATGAGTCAATTCTTAAAGGCATTCATGCAGTTGTGGAAGAACCTCGGCATTCTCCATAATACTCTTCCACGATTGGAGAATCTTCATAGCAAATCAGCAGATAGGAGGGAGTCAAGGGAGAGAGAAATTGGTCTCTGTCGGGTCGACTTAGTCCAGCCAGACCGATTTGAGCCTGGTTAGTAATCTAGGTTGTCCAATGATGTTGCTAGAGTTGGTACCGAAAAAATGCAGAATCATCTCTCCATGGCACGTGAAGAAGTTAATGATCAATATAAACTATCCAACTAGTGTTCATGTTAGGGATGGTTCGAAAATAATATTTATCGGACCATGGACATACTTGTTTTTACTTTTTAGCTCTTAATATGAAAATATGGATTTAAAGGCCATTGTTTAGATGCCTAAGATCATCTAATCAATATATACCTTTAATCAATTACATCCATAGTTGGTCAAATTAATAAACATTCCATATCTAAACATAATCTTGTCCGATACTTCTGGCTTTAAGTATTATATCCCCTTCATTAAATGGTCCCCACCTAACATGGTTTGCCTATTACCCAACAGCAGGAAGTTTCACTTAGGTGGGCCCCACCGTGATGTTTGAGAGAAATCCACTCCATCATCCATTTTGTCAACTTATGTTATGATATGTGCCAAAAAATGTGACAAATCCAAAACTCAAGTGGCTCGCTAGACAAGAAAAAAGTGGTGAGGAAACTGCCTACGGTTATGTGACCCAACATGGTAGGATTTAATTGGATCACATATATCTGTTAGAGACGGGCGATTCCCTAAAAGGCTTAGCACAGACGGATGCTTTTGACTGATTTTTTTAAAAGAATCAGTATATTTTACAGATGCTCTGTCTTGAGTTTATCCTTAAAAGATCGTACGGGTGCTCTGCCTCTTGGATCACTCCAAAAAGATTACGAAGAATCGCTCTATTCAAATTATTATTTGTTTATGAATTCTTGGATGTTAATGTTATATGAATTATTAGTTTATTTCCATATTGATTATACGTACTATATTGTGCTTGTGTTGCGTATTAACGTGAAATTTTTAATTTGCAAATGATATAATCTTATGAGCTGTTGTGCTCACACCCCCTTAGGCTGTGTTGTAAGTGCATACTTGAAATAAGAGCAAGTTGGACAATCTTACTAATTCTATTTTTATTTGTTAATATTAGTTGTATTTTGATTTTATTCATGTTCATTAGGTTAGTTTGATTTCAAATTAATGTTCACGTTAGGGATTGCTCAAAAATAATACTCATCGGACAATGGACATACTTATTTTTAACTTTTTAGTTCTTAATGTGAAAATATGGATTTGAAGGCCATTGTTTAGATGCCTAAGATCATGCAATCAATATAAAAATTTAATCAATTACATCCATAACTGGTCAAATTAATGAACATACCTTATATAAACATAATCCTGTTCCATACTCCTCGTTGTACAATATCATATCTCCTTCTTTAAATGATCCCTATCTGACATGGATTGCCTACTACACCAACTATAGGAAGTTCCACTTAGGTAGTGCCCGCTGTGATATTTGAGAGAAATCCACTTCATCTATTTTGCCAACTTATGCTAGGATATGTGCCTAAAAATGTAACAAATTCCAAAACTCAAGTGGTTCGCAAGATAAGAGAAAAGTGGTGAGAAAAATGCCCACGGTCATGTTTATAAACGAGTTATCCTCTAACTCTACATGGTGGGATTTAATTAGATCACATGTGTTCACACAAAACATGTTTGAAAGTTATTTGAAATAAATAAATAAGGGTTGAGCCGCAAGACTCCTAACAGAAGTTAGGTCACCAAGTTATATGGGCCCACTATAATGTATGGGTTGTATCCACACTGTTCATCCATTTGGAAAATTCATTTTAGGCCATGATCCAAATAATGAAATAGATCCAAATTTAGAGTAGACCCCACAGTAGGTAACAGTAGGAAAAATCATTTTAGGCCATGATGTTTATTTGAGATCTAATCTATTCATGTGTTAAGGTGGATGTAAAAAAGGGAAAATACAAATATCAGCTTGATCGAAAACTTTTGTGGCCCTTAGAAGTTTCTAATAGTGAGGGTCACTCTTCCCATTGTTTTATGTGATGGAGAGCTTTGGATATTATTTATTTTTTGGATAATGTCCTCTGATCTCTCCAAATAAATGGACGGTATGCATACAAAACATACATCATGGTGGGCCCATATAACTTGGTCACGTCACTTGACTAACAAGTCTAGCTACTCAACCTGTCTAATCTGGTTCCGTACTACCTTGACCTGATCTCCTCCCTCCTTCCACGGCTCGTAGCAGATTCTGGCCAGCCTAATGGGATGTGCCGTCGAGAAATTCCACGTGGAAATGTGGAAGATGTATTTACTAAATCTAGACCTCTCATCACGCCATCTCTGCTAGGCGGATTCCAGGCCTAAAAGTTCAGCTGATATGATCATGAGCTGTGCCACGCTTGTAACCCAAAAACAAAAAAAGGACGATTATAAATGAAACCGATCAACGGTCCATATTCTACGTCCCATTTGTGGCCCACCCAATTAACTGATGAAACTGATACTTGAGACATGGATTATGCACATGAGATCATCTGACCGACCTAATTTGATATAGCACACACGTGCTCCTTTCTTTCATGTGTGAGGCGAATTTCTCTACGTAATAGATGACTCGTAGGCACTTAAAAGATTACTTATAAATTGCATACGTGGCATAAAAGTAATTGAAATTAAGCTTTCTATATTACGGGTCCCAATCATGAGCCAAAAATTACTGTTGTTCGGTCATTGGTGGTCATGTATTGTATGGTTAGAAATAACCTATTTCAATCACGAATCGAAGGTCAGGATTGTTTAATCAATTTGATTTTTGGAACTTTAATTTAGCAACAGTGACTTCCACAAATAGACAGCTTAATTTGAGTGAAGGTACGCCACATGTACAATTTGTAAGTGTCTGCGTATCAAGCCTCACATGCAGCCAGAGTATCAAATAATTACCAACATCTAATCTCTCTTGACAGAAAAAGTATTAACAAATCAGAAATTCTGTGGGCCCACATTGTCGGAAATAATGAAACGCACTTGTTACAGTCCGACGCCCGTGAAAGTCCCTATCATTTCGGGCGTGGGCCCGCTGTTTAGTTTTGGGTCCCACACCAGGTATTAGGGAAACGATTTGGCTACTCCCCCTGCCGACAGCCAATGGCTGATGGTCGGTGCTATGTGGGCTCCACCATGATGTATGTGTTTCATCCACTCCGTCCATCTATTTTTCCAGATTATTTTAACATATGAGAGCAAAAATTAGGTATATATCAATCTCAAGTGAAACACATTACAGGAAACAGTGTTGAATGAGCGTCGACCATTAAAAACTTTTTAAGGGCCATAAAAGTTTTGGATCAAGCTGATCTTTCTTTTTTCCCTTCATCTGGGCCTGTATAATCCAATCAATAGATTGGATTTCAAATAAACAGTACAGTGGGCCCTAGGACAATTTTAATGGTGGATATCCAATCACTATTGTTTCCAGTGGTGTGCTCCACCTGAGATTTATATCCCTCTATTTTTTAGTATCAAGCCCTAAGATGATCCGTAAAAATGGATGAATGGAATGGATGAAACACATACATCATGGTGGGGCCCACAGAGAACCGACCATCAGGCACTGGGCTGGTGGCAGGGGGAATAGCTAATCCATTTCAAGGTATCAGTGGGTTCATCGGTCCCTGAAAGTAGATATGGCGTAGGTGGATTCCACTACCCTGTGAATAGGCAGAGGTTTGTTCCATCTTTTTCAACAAGTGGTTTTCTCATATATCCATGTGTTGGCCTTTTTCGAAGTACCATGAGTAGCTTGCCACTGTCTTCCAAATTACAATGCAGCTTTGATTTCAACTTGCACAATGCCTCGTAATTCAGTGATCCAAACCATTAATTAGATGGACCATCTTCAGATTGATCATGCCCCACAACTTTCCCATATTGTAAGATCCTAGCAACCCCCATATTTGGGTTTTATGTTTTAGTTGAAAGTGGACTGTCGGGCCATCGATGAAAATGTTAAAATATCCCATCGACTAGATTTTGATGGCATGACGGTCGTCCACCCGACCTTTGGCCCGCAATGTTCACCATCTGGGACATAGAATCACGGTCCCACTTGTAAAAATTCAATAACCAAGCCCCTACAACGCGTCACACCAAAATTCCATGCAACCATCCTCACCATACACGTGGAGGGAGAGATAACGAATCTATACCGTCCATCTAGTGGCCCCTACCATGGATGCCCCGGAAGCGGATTGGCTGGTGTACCACACACCAGCAACCTAGCTGATATGGGTACGTGTCGTGCGAAGATGAGCGCTGACTCTCCTCCAGCTGCGAGTTGTACAAACGGTTCAAAGGAGATCAAAGTTATATGCGCCCACAATAATGTATTTATCATATCTACACCGTTCATCCATTTGGTGAGATCATTTTAGATCTTGATCCCAAAAATGAGTAATTTCTAAGGTTCAAGTGGACCACACCACAAATTGCATTGTGGACAATTATTCTCAACGTTAAAACATTCGTAGGGCCCACCGTAACGTTTACTTTCCATCCAATCTGTTCATAAAGTCACACAGACCTGGATGAAGAGAAAAAACAAATATCATATTGGAAAAATTCTGTGACCCCCAAAAGGGTTTCAATGGCAGGCGTTCAATCCTCTACCACTTTTTACAGTGTGATCCAATTGATTTTTGAATCTGTCTTATTTTTCGGCTTAAGACTTAGGACAAGCTCACCAAGTGGACAGACAGTTTGGATATAAATCATACCTCATGATGAGACCCACAGAACTTGGTGACGTCAACACACTAGCTGCATCGGTGGTGTGTGGTACACCAGCCAATCCGCTTCCGGATGCCCCATAGCTTAAAATCAGCACCATCAGATAGTCCTAGCTAGAGCTGTACACGAGCAGAGTAAGCTCAGTTACTCGCTCGACTCGATTCGACTCGACTCGTCATGAGTTTGAGCCAAGTACAAGTGGATTTTCTATACTCGTTTTGGATTCGAGTAGAGTACAAGCTAGGCAATACTTGACTCGGTACTCGACTCGATACTTGACTCGTGTGCTCGACTATTACTCGACTCGGTACTCGACTCGTACTCGAGGGTATATATACCCACCCCAAAAAAAAAAAAACATACTCGACCGACTCCAGTCGTTTTTAGCAGCCCGTCGAAACCCAAAACCCTTTTCCTTCCCTCTCAGCGCCCGTTCGAAAAACTCTCTCTCTCTCTCTCTCTCTCTCTCTCTCTCTCTCTCTCTCTCTCCCCCTCTCATTCCCCTGTCCGGTGTTGTCCGTCATCTGGCCGTCCCTTCTTCCCTCCCTCTCTCTCTCTCACTCCCCTATCTAGCGGTGTTAGTACCGCTGTCTCGCTCGTCCTGCCGCCTTGCCCCCGTCCAAGTCCGTCAGCCTTATCCTGTCACTCATCCGGTGCCGCAGCTCGTCCTTGCCACTCGTCCATCATCCCTGCCCTGCACGCACAGTGCCATTCGTTCCTGCCACGGCTCGCCCGGTAATGTGTGATTTTAATTTTTTTTGTATAAATTATTAATATATGTCAGAAATTTATTTATTTTTTATTTTTTTAGAATATTGTGTGGTGTTAATTTATTATTATTATTATTTTGTATAAATTGTTAATATATGTTAGAAATTGATATCAGATATTGCTAATATATGTCAGAAATTGTTAATATATGTTAATATAGCTAATATATGTTAATATAGAAATATGTTAATGTGTTAATATATGTTAATATATCTAATATATGTTAAAATTGTTAATATATATTAATATATGTTAATAGGGAAAAGGTACTATGTGCTCGAGCTCACGATAAGCTGCCATGAGGTCGAGCTATGTGGGCCCCACTGTGATGCATGTTGCCATCGACATCGTGCATTTGATGGATCCCCTTTAAATTATGGGATATCCCAAAAATCAGCCGTATACGGAACTCAAGTGGGCCATACCATCTAAAATCATGTGAAGACATGCCAAAAACATATAAAAGCACTTGGTGGGGCCCACTTGAAATTTGCATGCGTCTAAAACTTGGTCTGAACCCTCATCCAAGTGGGACACACATAATGGATGGGCTGGATTTGCAAACCACATCTCGGTGGGCCCAAAAAATGATTATGAATGTTTTAATGGTTCACGGCCCCTCTCAACTTCTGTATATGGTGTGGCCCACACAAGAACGTATTGACTTGATTTTTGAGACCTAGGCCCACAATGGAATGGTGCATCTGACTGATGGGGTAGATGTTCGAAACGCATCAGGTGGGGCCCACACAGCTCGACCTCATGGGACATTCCCATCAGCTCGAGCGCATAGTACCTTTTCCCATGTTAATATAGCTAATATTTGTTAATATAGAAATATATAAATATGTTAATATGTTAATATATGTTAATATAGCTAATACATGTTTATATGTGTAGACACCCCACCCAGGTTAATATCTTGATTTTTATTAAGACAATCCGAGAACCATGATCATATCCTAAACCTAACCCTAATCCTAACCTGAGTCATTATGAGTCATCATTCAATCCAGACTAGGTTCAAAACCGATCCATATCTCGGGTCATTTTTGGGTAACAATTAAGCCAATTGCGAGCCATTTCGAGCCGAATATCCAAAACAGACTTTGTTTCACTCTAAGGACCCAAAAAAAAAAAAGACCCACCGGCTAAATTTCGAGGGAAACTGTACCGAAGCGGTAGTTTGACTACCGCCGGCGGCAGTCAAACTACCGCTTCCTCTCAAAAATGTGCGTGGAGCCAGCCACACGAGTTTCGAACCCAGCCAGGTCCGGGCGGTAGTCGGATTATCACCGGCGGTACTCGAGTATCTGCACGTGCGGCTGAGCATGGACCAATTGTCCCAACATCCAAAGTCAACTCTCTCATACATTTACCCTCCTCATCCTCACTATTTACCATTTTACCGCTCCCCATTAGCCAATGAGAGCGTGCCATGTGGCGTCTCTCTCTCTTCAACCAATCAGCTATTGCCACATCAGCATTTACCCCTCCCAAAGTCTAAAATTACCACAATGCCATTGGAGAGGCCTATAAATAGCCCTCACCTCCTTCATTTTCACCAAGCCACCAAGGGAGGGAGAGAGTGAGAGAGAAAGAGTGAAAGAAAAAGAGAGGAAGAGAGGGAGAGAGAGAGTGAGGAGGAGAGTGAAGGAAGGGAAGGAGCTCTCAAGCCTTCAAGCCCAAATTTTTCAGCCATCTCCCAGCCTTCACCTCAACCCCTTTTAACCCATAAGCTTAGCCCAGAATGATCATGGTTCAATATGCATCCTAGCCTAATCAAGAATCAAGCCAAAGATCCATTTACATACAAGCATTCATCATGACATCTACTCCCTTCTCAACCCCCCTGCTTTTCTAGATCTCTAGTGGACGTATGCTCTGTGACTTGCCGTATATCGGATCCTGTCACATCAGAAATTCCTAGTGATTTAGTCCACTTTTCTTATCTCCTTGCATAAGCATCATCACATCTACCCTCTAGATACATTGTCGGACGTATGCTCTGTAGCCTGCCGAAATCTTGGATCTTGCTACATCAGAAATCTACGTGTGACTAGTCCCATCATGACCGTAGCATCATCATCATCCCTTGAGATTATTTTACCACACTAAGTTGAGACCGTACACTTGTACGCGCAGAGAGGGTGCCTAACACCTTCCCTCTTTGTAACCGAGGTCCCTTACCCGGAATCTCAGACCGCAGATCAGGAGTCAATCTAAGGTAGGAGAGTCTTCGGATTTCTCCAACCTTACGTATTCCGTAGGTTCTAGCCGACCGCGGGATTCTGAGTAATATCGGCTAGTGGCGACTCCAACAATCAAAATCAGCTTAATCACCCCCACCATCATCACCCCAACACATTTTTCACAACAAAGTGGACCCGATTTTTCAGTATCTACAGAATGGCGACTCCGCTGGGGATGAGTCTAGAACGCACTAGCTGAGACCCGACTCGACAACGTGTGGTATACTAATCTCAAGGGACATTCATCACCGCATTCATACAAAATAAAAAAAATCTTTGGCTTACACTTGCTTAGGCAAAGATCCGAACCATGACCACTCGATCCCGTGCAGCCATGACTTCTCAAACGACCCATGAAGAAGAGCCGGCACCCCAACCAGCTCCTGAAATATCCGCACCCGCATCCGCACCCATGCCTACACCCGTACCCTTACCAATAACTCCGACAGATTTGTCAACTAACGTCGCCACACAAGAGCTACTACTTCGAATAATGCAAGAGCTACTGCTTCGCCTGGTGCCAAGTGCCACACCGAATACGTAAATGACCCAGCCTAGTGTGCAGAACAGCTCACTCCCCCAGACTCCTTTTACCTTCTCTCTCATTCCTCCGGCAAATCCTATGCTCCCTCTCCCAGAAGAATCAACACAAGATCAACAACAACAAGCAATCAGGAGCAACCCTCCCCCACATCTCTACTCAACACATCACAACAATCCGGTTACAGCACATGCAAATCACAGACAAGAACTGGTGGATGCCCATGAAGGGGGCCAGTTTCGAGTCCAGCTCACTCCCCCTAACGGGAGTAACCTCCTGGAATTGGCAGATACCCCAGGTGGGAGCCATTTCTGAACATCCCACCCTCCTCCGAAAGGGAGTGGTGTTCAATTCCAACTACCTCCCGCCACCGGGAGTCCACCTTCTTTCCATCAAACCCTCATTCTGGATCCATATGAAGAAGAAGCAGCACAAGCCCTATAGCAAGGGGCAAGATACCCGCAGCAAAGTAAGTCAGAAATTGAGGAATTACGAGAGCAGTTACAAATGGTGCAAAATCAACTCCAGAGACAACAAGGTGTGGATCATCCATCCACCAAGTTCAGGGACCTCTGTCCCTTCCTAGACGCCCGGGTACCTCCAAATTTTGAGGTACCAAAGTTCAAAAGGTATGATGGTAGTGGGTGCCCCACAGCACATCTAAAAGCCTTTTGTGGGGAGCTCAATGCGATAGCAGGGAATGATGGAGCTTTGATAAGACTTTTCCAGAAATCCCTTAAGGGTGACGCTTTGGATTGGTACATCTCACTAGATAGCCACCAAATCAGAACCTGGGAAAAACTTTCCCAAGCGTTCATTGACAGGTTCTCATATAACCTGAACATGGCTCCAAGGAGAGCTGACTTGGCTGCCCTGAGGCAAAAAAGCGATGAATCTTTATCAGCATACGTAGGACGATGGCGAGCCATGGCGGCTCGAATGAGAAACCCCATCGACGACGAGGAACAGATATCCATGATCGTGCATTCAGCACATCCCAGCATTTCAGGATATCTGATCTCGTATCCGTACGTAAACTTCTCCCAACTCATCCGAGCTGGAGAACAAGTAGAATCCGGGATCAGAGCTGGAACCATCTCCCCGTGGCCACATCAGACTCCCTCAATCAAAAGAAACAAAGTCGAGGGGAAATCCGTTGGATATGGGAATGGAAACAGCGCCGCTCCCATGCAGCGTACTACCGAAGTTAACAACATCATCGCTAACACTCAAAGCAACCAGTATGCTCCACAACCAGAGCCACGGCGGAGACAGGCGATACAGCACAACAGAATGGCAATGGCATAGGCGACTAACCCAAAGAAACCCAACAGGGATATCAGGCACAGTCATCTCAACAGCAATCACAACAGCCTAGGAGAATGCGCAAGGACCATACAAGCAAGGAATGTTAGGGAGGAAGTTCACTCCGTTAGCACAATCATACAGCCAAGTGCTAACAATGCTCATGCAAAAGCAACTGTTGACACCCCTCCAGCCTCGACCTCCACCTAATCCCTTGTCACCTGGTTACAATGAAAATCAGTACTGTGCATATCATCAGGCTCCTGGCCATCTAACGGACCGCTACTTCGCTTTGAAATATGCGGTCCAAGATTTGATCGAAAGCCAGAAGATTGCGATCACCCCACAGGCCAACAATACAGTTCAAGCCAACATTCTTCAAAATCCCCTGCTCTCGCATCAGGCAGGACCCAGCACATCCAGCACCTCTACCATTAATCACATTGAAGGAGGTCAACCCACACATGCTTGTCCACACCATTCCATCCAAGCAATCATGCCCAACACAGCCAATCGGACATGCGGACACCAGCAAGCACCATCGCCTGGACCACAGGTGTCCCTTGAAGCAGCACCAGCTACTCAACCTCTCATATTTCTTGAAGCAGCGCCAACATTTCAGTCTCTCGTAACTTTAGAAGCAGCACCCAACAGGTCACACCCTCAGAACCTCGCCCTCCAAGGGACACACTCAGCTCCATCCTTGGCATATCCAAAAAGGTTGAATTCTGAACCGGTCATCCTCCCGATAGGTCTCCCTGATCTAACCCCGCTAACCTTGCAAGGGGCACCCCCGGTTCAAGTACCAAGTTTCCCCATGCCTCACCAATTAGCGCATGCCCAGAGGATCCCTCCCCTACATCAAAGGGAAGAGGAAAAATCCATGGCCAAAAGCAATCAGAACTTGGTGGCACCTCAGGAGATATCACTGAGTCTACCACAAACTGTTCCAGTGATAACCCCTCAGCCTCAAGAACCATTGGTATACTTGGAAGGAAGAGCGGTTCCTTCCTATAACCCGAAAGCAGTCCCATGGCACTACCCAGAATGCGATGAGGTGGGTAACAATGGGAGATACCTCAGGAGAGATAGTCAGAACCCAAAAGAAACACGGGGAATTTTGTCGGGAACCACCAGCAAAACTGACGCTGCTTATGACATAGCAGCCCAACTCAAAACCATTCCCGCACAAATATCCATCTGGGAACTCCTATGCACGTCAAGGTCGCATCGAGAAATCTTTGCGAAGACCTTGAATGATGCCCATATCTCTCCTGACGTACCCCCCGAAATGGTGGCAAGCATGATTGGCCAACTTCTCGCACCACGAGCCATCACCTTCTCTGACAATGAGCTACCACCTGAGGGTCATGAGCACAGGCGCTCACTAAACATAGTGGCCCACCACCAGAATTTCAAGATCCCACTTGTGCTCATCGATAATGGATCCAGTCTCAACGTTTACCCTTTAAGGACTGTTGAACGATTAGGGATAGAACCATCCTCTTTCAGACCCAGTACCATGAGTGTCAGAGCCTTCGATAATTCCTGAAGACAAGTAGAGGCAGAAATTGATCTAGAATTACAAATTGGACCAGACATGACCCTTGTCACGTTCCAGGTCATCGATATCCCTGCCTCATTTAACCTTCTCTTGGGGCGGCCATGGCTCCATGCTGTTGGAGCCATCCCATCTACCCTCCACCAAAGGGTTAAATTCCCTTCGAGAAATTGAATCATTTCAAGATCTTGGGCCGAGCTGTGGCCATCCTCCGGTGACGGTCGGATCCCGGCCCGACATCCCGGTGATTGACATTCAGCATACAGAAGGCGAAATTCCATATCACAGTTTTGAATTTGAAAAAGTGAACGCGATCGCTAACCCTCGCCCTCTAGCTGCTGAATACGTCATTCCCCCCGCTGAGCAATTGGTCCTAAATTACCCTACCAAGTTCCATGAAAAAGGTATGGTAGTGAAACCAGCACCAGCCAATGCACAGAGACAGGGACTGGGATATCAACCGACATCGGAAGATCAGGCTGAAAGGCCAAAAAGGGGCCAACTGTTTAAATGCACACCCATCGAGTTTGTCAAAGCTGGGACAGTTTATGAGGACAAAATGGTATCTCTTGAGGACCAATTCCAAGCACTTAGACTCGCAAAACAGACTAGACAGGAGTCTATCTGGCCACCAATAAGGTGGGATCGGATCCTCAGGACATCAAAGGAACACACAAGGCCAAGGGCAGAACCCCCAGATCCACAGAATGAGACTAGGGGCATGGAAGCAGGTCCATCCGTAAGTGACCCAAAATTGGGAATGTCCTTTGCATGCAAGGTAGGCCAGAATAGGGAGACACCCATTCAGGGGAACACCGGGCAGAAGCAACCCATCCATTGGGTTGACAAAGGTAAGTGGCTTGCTCTAGATTGGACGGATATCCAAATCCCGTCCCAGGAATCTGAGGAACAAGAGGAATTTCAACTCCTGGGCACAGAAGTCGAATCAGATTTTGACTCTGAGCCCAGCCCAGCAGACATCATGTTCATCGAGACAGGTGACCCACAGGAACAGACAGGGTAGGTCAGCAAGATCGAAAGGGGAAAGGAGCCTGGATGGTCAGCCATCCCCCTAACAATTGAATCAGCCAGCGAACCATTCGCTAGCACCAGCTTTAAAAAAAAATGCCAATGTAAATAGCAATTGGTATCCCGAACCAGGACAAGACCAATCATGGTTTGCGACACCGTCCTGTTCAGGATATCTTAGCAACACAAAAAAATCAAAAAATCTTTCAAACACAAAAACATCATATATCTTCAAAAATACAAAAACATCACATATTCCTCAAAATCACAAAACATCAAAAAACTTTCAAAATACAAAAACAATAGAAAATTTTTCAAAAATCACTGTGCCAAACACTTCTCATGACAAGCACGAGTTTGAAGTCGACTCATATGATTTCGATCTAGAATTGGACTTCGAACTCATGGGTTTGGATGAAGCCACGGATGTGGGAAATGATGATACCGCTCTTGAATTTGAGGATTCCCTCAAAAAATTCAAAACAAAGGCCAATGTTGTGGCAGACGACTTCGAAATTGTGAACTTAGGGTCAATGGAATCCTCCAGGGAAGTGCGTATCGGGAAATCGCTTCCCCCAGAATACAAGCAGAAGATGATGGAGTTTCTGAAACCAAGGTTGTCCAACTTTGCCTTCTCTTACGAGGACATGCCAGGGCTCGATGAAGACATGGTGGTGCATCGTTTACCAACAAAGCCGGACATGAAGCTAGTCAAGCAGAAGCTGGGAAGGATGAAGCCAGAATGGGCCCTGAAAATCCGTGATGAAGTCATCAAGCAATACAACGCGGGATTTCTAGTAGTCTTTAACTATCCGGAATGGCTCGCAAACATCATACCAGTTCCGAAAAAAGATGAGAAAGTCAGAATGTGCATCGACTTTAGGGACCTCAACAAAGCAAGCCCTAAAGATGACTTCCCTCTGCCTCATATCGACACACTGGTAGATAATACTGTTGGACACAAGATCTTCTCCTTCATGGACAGTTTCTCCGGTTACAATCAGATCAAGATGGCCATTGAAGACCGTGAGAAGATTTCCTTCATCACGCCATGGGGAACTTTCTGCTATCGGCTCATGCCTTTTGGATTGAAAAATGCAGGAGCCACGTATCAGCGAGCCATGACTGCCTTATTCCATGACATGATAAACAAGGAGATGGAAGTTTATGTGGATGACATGATTGTCAAGTCTCGCACGATCGAAGGACACTTTGAAGATCTTAAAAAGCTCTTCGACAGGCTGGAAAAGTTCAAGCTCCGCCTCAATCCGCAAAAATGTGTCTTCGGTGCAACCGAAGGCAAGCTTTTAGGCTTCATTGTTGGCGAAGACGGTATCGGGGTGGATGAGACCAAAACCAAAGCCATCATCGAGATGCCACCGCCTAAGACTGAGAAAGAAATTCGGGGCTTCCTCGGGCGAATCCAATATATCAGCAGATTCATCGCACAACTTACTCCGGTCTGCGAACCCATATTCAAGCTGTTACGAAAGAACTCTCCAAAAGAATGGAATGACGACTGCCAAGCGGCCTTCGATAAAATCAAAAGATACTTGCTAAATCCTCCAGTGCTCGTGCCACCTACTCCAGGTAAGCCACTCCTGTTGTATATCTCTGTCGCAGCGGAAGCAATCGGATGCGTCCTCGGCCAACACGACGATACGGGAAGAAAAGAGCAAGCGATCTACTATCTAAGCCGACTGTTTACAAGCTACGAAGCCAAATATTCCAGCTTAGAAAAGAGATGCCTCGCCCTAGTCTGGGCAACACAACGGCTAAGGCAGTACATGATCGCTCACCCGATACTTCTGCTCGCTCGCATGGACCCGTTGAAGTACTTGTTCGAAAAACCGGCACTGACAGGCAGAATCGCAAAATGGCGCTTTCTGAGTTTGACATCACATATGTCACCCAGAAGGCAATCAAGGGGCAAGCGCTGGCCGATCACTTAGCAGCACACTCCTTGCCTAACTACCAACCCCTGAAGACCTTCTTCCCCGACGAAGACATCCTCCAGATTGACGAAGAAGAGGAAAGAAAGGCATGAGAGTGGACACTCTTCTTCGACGGAGCTGCAAACTCGAAGGGGAGTGGAGTAGGCGCCATACTCTACTCCCCCGAAGACGTCCCAGTTCCTATATCCAGAAGACTAGCGTTCCAGTGCACCAACAATGTAGCCGAATATGAAGCATGCATCGCCGGTCTAAGAGAAGCCATCATCCTCAACGTAAAGAAGTTACGAGTCTTCGAAGATTCACAACTCATCATCAATCAGATAAATGGCGATTGGAAGACCAAGGATGAGAAGCTGATTCCTTATCATGTCTATCTGGAGAATTTGATCGAGGAGTTCGAGGAGATCACATTCTCTTACATGCCTCGGGTCAAGAATCAGTTTGCGGACGCTCTAACTACCTTCGCTTCAATGCTGGAAATCCCAAAAGGAGTTGCTGAATGGGAACTCACTGTCAAATTCCAAAAGGAACCTGCATTCTGGCTACAAATAGAAGAAGCTGAGCCTGCCCCAAATGATCAACCATGGTACACAGACATCAAAAAATACCTCAAACATCAGAAGTACCCGGAAGGAGCAGCTCTGACTGATTGACGCACAATACAAAGATTAGCAGCTCAGTTCGTGATCACTGGGGGTATCCTCTACAAGCGATCCTTCAACCAAGTCCTTCTCCACTGTGTGGATGAGACAGAGGCAGCCCAGATCATGTCAGAAATCCACGAAGAACTATGCGGCCCGCATATGAATGGACACATGATGGCAAAGAAGATCCTACGACTCTGCTACTACTGGCTTACAATGGAGACAGATTGTTGCAAGCACGTCAGGAGATGCTTCAAGTGTCAGGAGCACGCAAACCAGATCCATGCACCTGCCTCCGAACTCTACAACTTGACGGCACCATGGCCCTTCTCTGTATGGGGACTCGACATCATAGGAAAGATCAGCCCTAAAGCTTCAAACGGGCATGAATACATCCTAGTGGCAATAGACTACTTCACTAAATGGATAGAAGCAGCATCCTATACCACCGTCACAGCATCTCATGTGGTTAAATTCATAAAGAACAACATCATTAGCCGATATGGGGTCCCTCAGGCCATTATCACTGATAACGGAACTCCGTTCGTCAATAAAAGGATGAGCGATTTCCTTAACAAGTTTAAAATAGAACGTCATCGGTCGAGCCCCTACCGCCCTCAAATGAATGGTGGAGTAGAAGCCGCAAACAAGACTATCATCCACATACTCGAAAAGATGGTGAAGACATATCATGACTGGTCAGAAATGCTTCCTTATGCACTCTGGGCTTATCGCACGTCTGTACGGTCTGCTACAGGCGCAACTCCATATGAGCTCGTTTATGGAATGGAAGCAGTACTACTGGTCAAAATTGAAATCCTCTCACTGCGGATACTACTGGAAAGTGAAGTCGAGGAAGGCGAGTGGCAACAAGCAAGGTACGATCAGCTGCATTTGGCAGACGAAAAGCGCATGCGGGCACTAAGCCACTCCCAATGCTATCAAAGAAGGATCGCTCGAGCTTACAACAAGAGAGTCCGGAAGAGAAGTTTCAAAGTTGGTGACATGGTCATGAAACGTATCCTGCGGCCGCACTTACCAGATCCCAAAGGAAAATTCAAACCCTTATAGGACGGACCGCTGATCATTCGGGAAGTACTCCTAGGAGGTGCTTTTCGACTCACCAATCTGAAAGGCGAGGATCTTCCCGAGCCCATCAACGCCGACAATGTGAAAATCTATCACAGGTAACCCTACCCAACCTTGTCAATGATTACAATCGAAAGGCTGCATCTCTCACCTCCCTACCAAAAAACAAAACTATGTATATCCACCAATTACCCCTTCCAGAAACACCCATCATGTCCCAAAAAAAAAAAAAAAAAAAAAAAAAAAAAAAAAAAAAAGAAGAAGAAGAAAAAAAAAAGGAAAGAGAAAGAAAACAAAACAAAAGGAAAAAAAAAAGGAAAAGAAAAGAAAAGACAAAAAGAAACCTCAATAAGAAGACCCAAAAAAAAATGAAGAAACCCACCCCACATCCCTAGTAATCTATCCTGTATCCCCAAATAATTTCAAGCAGCTTACAATTGTGCTTAAAGACAAGGACAGGCGGGTAGCCAATCGGTCGGCTATGAAGGAAGTTCTCCCGTCACTCTTAGCACTCCGATAAAACAAAACAAAAAAAATAATAATAAAGGCATGCCTAAGCAAAAAGGGCGAGTTGAAAACCTGAAAAGGCAGCTCGAGTAAAAACAGCGGGCATGTAGCGGACTTGGTGAAAACCTGAAAGGGCGCCAAGGGTAAAAATAGCACAAGCTGCCAAGGGGCAGGCAAGATCAAAAACCCGGGACGTAGTGAAAATCCGAAAGGACGCTACGGGCAAAAATGACGGGAAGAGCCTGACGTAGTGAAAACCTGAAAGGGCGCTACGGGTAAAAATGGCAAGAAATAAAAAAAAAGTGCAGGTAAAGAAGAAGTCGAGACAGCAAGCACCACAACCAGGTACAAGGAAAGGCAATTTCAGATCAGTACTCTATCAAATTTTGCTCAAATCTAAAGGATGCGATACTGGTCACCGTCTCAGGGAACCAAGACCCCAAGAAACACAGTCTAGAATATTGTACACAACGTGGGCTGAGCCCAAAATTCTGATCCCAATCATCCAAAGCACAAATCCAAAAGCAAACACTGGTCAATTTGGCACAAATAAAATTTTATTTTCTGTGAAAATCTTTTTACAAGTACTTTGTTTTCTTTTTTCATAAAAACAAAAATAAAATGAAATTTTCTCATGCATACGGGACAAGCAGATGATCAACATCAGGAACTACAGGTAAGCCCCAACCTCTTATATAGCGATAATCTCTGCCTGAGCCCCTCTACCTCCATGCGCAGGTAGAAGATCTCATCCCTATCTACACGTGTATCACAAGCATACAGCGCCGCACTCAGCAGTCAGGAGGACCTGAATTCCCGATAACTGCTACATCAAGGGCAGTCTGAAAGGAGCAAGCCCTAAGAGTTGCAATGTCTGGAGCATCCCAGTGGCACGTAGGAGCTACATCCTGCACGCCGACAGGAGCTGACTGTCCGGTCATCGCCTTAAAATCTGCGCCAAAAATCTGACTCAGGCCGTCCATCGGAAGTCCATCGTCTACCAGATCCAAGCCATCTAAAGCGCCAAGAGGAGGCCCGCCACCCATCTAAGTCTGATCCAAACCATCCGCACCATCCATAGCCTCAATCCACACCATCCATAGTCATCCCTCCATTAATCAAGCCATCCAGACCACCCATAACCATCCCTCCATCAATCAAAGCATCCACATCGTCCGTAGCCATCCCTCCATTAATCAAGCTATCCACACCACCCATAACCATCCCTCCATTAATCAAAGCATCCACATCATCCATAGCCATCCCTCCATCAATCAAGCCATCCACACCACCTATGACCATCCCTCCATCAATCAAAGAATCCACACCATCCATAGTCATCCCTCCATCAATCAAGCCATCCACACCGTCTATGACCATCCCTCCATCAATCAAACCATCCACACCATCCATCGCCATCCTTCCGTCAGTCGCCATCATCGAGCCATCCCCACCCTCTAAACCATCCAACCCCATTAGTCCATTGGTGGGAAAAGGATCCAAGCCATAAACGACATTCACTTCTTCAAGAGGGCCCATTACTTCTCCATCTACCCCCATCAATCCACCCATAAACTCTTTGTCATTTATGGAGCCCCCCACCTCTTCACCATCAATAAACCTACTTAACCCATCATCGTGATTGGCCATGATGAATCCAAAAAAGAGAAAGGAATAAGAGAGGAATGAGACAAAGAAGAAGGGACAAAAGGGAGGAAATAAGGACAAAACGAATGATCAAAGAAGAGGACAAAGGGTAGACAAAGAGAATGAGCAGAGAATAACAGGGCTTGCTGGAAGAAAAGATCAACGGAGGCGGTAATCAGATTACCGCTAGCGGTACTCAGAGTACCGCTTCAGAATTGTCATCACTGAATCACTGCGGCACCTGACAGAAGGAGCAGAACGGGCAAATGTTAATGGGCGGTAGTCGGACTACCGCCCGGGCCCACTTTCAGGCAAAATTCGGACAGGGCCCACTTCAGAAGGCTGGGACTACAGAGCGTACCTCCGTATACCAGAATGGGATCGCATAAATGATCAAAAGATGGTCCAAGAAGGCAACAGCCCGGGCCCATCTTCCAAGGCCCATTTCCAAAAAAAAAAAAAATATTTCCCAGGCCTACTTCAAAAAACCCATCTCAAGGCCCAAGCCCATTCTTATGCCGAGGCCCATCTTCCAAGGCCCATTTCTAAAAGACCCATTTCCAAGGCCCACTTCAAAGAGCCCATCTCAAAGCCCAAGCCCATTCCGAGGCTCAGGCTCACTTCCAAGCCCATGTCATAAAGCCCATCTCAAGGCTCAAGTCCAAGCCCATTTTAAAAGTCCAAGCCCATTTCAAAAAGTCCAGGCCCATTTCAAAAAAAAAAAAACTTCAAAATGTTTTTCAAATAAAATCTCCAAGGAGTCTAGCTCCAAAAAGAATAGTTTTCAAAAATTTTCAAAAAAAAAAAAGAAAAGAAAAGAAAAGAAGTTTTCCAAAAAACATCCCCGGGGAGTCCAGTGCCATAAGAGCGTCACCTTTTCACCAAAAAATAAATATCATTAGCCCCATTAATTTTATTAGTGGAAACCATCTGACTTTCCCTACCAAAAAAAAAAAAAACTTAGCCCCATTAATTTTATTAGTGGAGGCCACCTGACTTTGCTGTAATAAAAACGGATGATCTCGACCATCCGTGAGGTCAGACAGATCTTTCAAAAAGTTTCAAAATTGTCAAAAAAAAAAGAGCCCCATTAATGTATTAGTGGAGGCCATCTAACTTTTTTTGTAAATAAAAATCATTAGCCCCATTGATTTATTAGTGGAGGCCATCTGACTTTTTTCAAATAAAAACCGTTAGCCCCGCCAACTCATTAGTGGAGGCAACGCGACTGTTTACTTAATTTGTGAAAATAAAGACCGAACGACAGCGCCCACCCGCGTGATCGAACGAATATTTTTTCAAAATCCAAAAATATCTCCAAACAAAATCCCCAAGGAGTCTAGTTCCAAAAGGATAGCTTTCAAAATAAAAACTTTCAAAAAAATACACGCGTCGCGCAGTACACTGAGGAATCTTCCATATTCTCCAGTTGCGGTCAGTGCAAACAGTTAAATAAGACTCGATCTCTTCCGGTTTCCCCGAAGGACGATCGAGTCCGTATATGATACATGTACGATTGGCCAGATCTCTATAATTGGGCAGTCGTACAAATGCTAGTAAGATGAGTGGATCTATCTCTGGAAAGAATAATCAAACTCGAAGTGAAGACAATCCATTGTAACCAAAGTATCAGACTCAGCAGATTGCATGGCAAACAGATTACCTGCACATACCTAGTCCGGAATGTTCGTAAAATTTGATCGAGTCCAAGTCGGCGTAGTGAGTTCCCCGTAAGGCCGCACCAACGCGCAGGGCAGCTAACAACTTTGACGATCAAATGGAACGAACATTCCTAGGGTGATTACATAGCAAAGAAACGACAGACCTAACAGTACGGGAATCCTCGTAAAGCCACAACAAATGCACAGAGGCCCTTACTTTTCAGACTTGCCCTCCAATGCTATAAACAATCCGATGTGAAGAGGTTGTGATTGGTGATCCGTAAAGCCACGACGAATATGAAGGAGACAATCACAACATTTTCCTCAACCCTCGTGATATGTGCAAGTCATCTTTTTCCAAACAGTCAACTGACAATGATACAATGGTAAGCAATAGATTTGAATCTCTACCCTTCATTCTGACCAGAAGGGTGGGGTGTCCACTTGCTTTGACCTTCGGTTGTTCGCAACCTCTGTCAAAGAGGGGCATCTGTAGACACCCCACCCAGGTTAATATCTTAATTTTTGTTAAGACAATCCGAGAACCATGATCATATCCTAAACCTAACCTGAGCCATTATGAGTCATCATTCAATCCAGACCAGGTTCAAAACAGATCCATTTCTCGGGTCATTTTCGGGTAACAATTAAGCCAATTGCGAGCCATTTCAAGCCGAATATCCAAAATGGACTTTGTTTCACTCTAAGGACCTAAAAAAAAGGACCCACCGGCTAAATTTCAAGGGAAACTGTACCGAAGCGGTAGTTTGACTACCGCCGGCGGCAGTCAAACTACCGCTTCCTCTCAAAAATGTGCGTGGAGCCAGTCACACGAGTTTCGGACCCAGCCAGGTCCGGGCGGTAGTCGGATTACCGCCAGCGGTACTCGGAGTACCGCCGCGTGCAGCCTGAGCATGAACAGCTGTCCCAACATCCAAAGTCAACTCTCCCATGCATTTACCCTCCTCATCCTCACTATTTACCATTTTACCGCTCCCCATTAGCCAATGAGAGCGCGCCATGTCGCATCTCTCTCTCCAACCAATCACCTATTGCTACATCAGCATTTACCCCTCCCAAAGTCTAAAATTACCACAATGCCATTGGAGAGGGCTATAAATAGCCCTCTCCTCCTTCATTTTCACCAAGCCACCAAGGGAGGGAGAGAGTGAGAGAGAAAGAGTGAGAGAAAAAGAGAGGAAGAGAGGGAGAGAGAGAGAGTGAGGAGGAGAGTGAAGGAAGGGAAGGAGCTCTCAAGCCTTCAAGTCCAAATTTTTCAGCCATCTCCCAGCCTTCACCTCAACCCCTTTTAACCCATAAGCTTAGCCCAGAATGATCATGGTTCAATCTGCATCCTAGCTTAATCAAGAATCAAGCCAAAGATCCATTTACATACAAGCATTCATCATGACATCTACTCCCTTCTCAACCCCCCTGCTTTTCTAGATCTCTAGTGGACATATGCTCTGTGACTTGCCGTATATCGGATCCTGTCACATCAGAAATTCCTAGTGATTTAGTCCACTTTTCTTATCTCTTTGCATAAGCATCATCACATCTACCCTCTAGACACATTGTCAGACGTATGCTCTGTAGCCTGCCGAAATCTCGGATCTTGCTACATCAGAAATCTACGTGTGACTAGTCTCATCATGACCGTAGCATCATCATCATCCCTTGAGATTATTTTACCACACTAAGTTGAGACCGTACACTTGTACGGGCAGAGAGGGTGCCTAACACCTTCCCTCTTTGTAACCGAGGTCCCTTACCTGGAATCTCAGACCGCAGATCAGGAGTCAATCTAAAGTAGGAGAGTCTTCGGATTTCTCCAACCTTACGTATTCCGTAGGTTCTAGCCGACCGCGGGATTCTGAGTAATATTAGCTAGTGGCGACTCCAACAATCAAAATCAGCTTAATCACCCCCACCATCATCACCCCAACACATTTTTCACAACAACGTGGACCCGATTTTTCAGTGTCTACAATATGTTAATATAGAAATTGTTAATATGTTAATTACTTCCTCTACTATTCAAGTCTCATGCTCTAATAGTTATTTTTTCCATGTTTCTTAATTTACTTTGTAAATGACAGTTTACTTGTTACTTTATTAATGTTGAATGCTACCACTTTAAGATACCTTTAGTTTTTCATTTTACATTTTGTTATTAGTTAGCTAGATGATGAATGTCAATTTCACTCTGCTCCTTTGTTTGCATAGATAGGAATTATTTGTATTGTTCTAGTTGTAGTATAGGATAATCACTTGCCCATTTGAGGATTTCTATATTGCCAGACATAAATTCAGTGTGTTCTTGGATGCATAGAAATTCTCAAATTGTCCCTTTTTGGACAGTTCAGGGTTAGATAAATTGTAATGTCTTCATTTATTCTGATTTAAATGGATATGCCTGTTCTGGTTTCGTCTTTCCTTTTCCTCTTTGGATATATTTCATGTATTTATTTCCATTGTCAAATGTCCATACTTTGTGTTAATGATTGACATGGAAACAAATACAAAATTAATATATTCTAGAGAGATAAGGAGAGATGCTGCCGAAATTTCGGTGTAACATTTAAATTGGAAAACGAAAGCATTACAATCTATCCAACCTTGAATGGGTGACCGATTTAGACAGTTAGGTAAGTATGTCTGTCTAGCGGTCTAGCCGTTTAGTTATAGCCGTATAACATATCGAGAACTTTATTTTATAGATGACTAGTCAAGACGAAAATCCAAATACACCTGGAATGGATGCATCAGCCACATCTCCTCTAATCGTAGAGGGAGACACAGACACGTCAACTGCATGCAGAGGGAAGAAGAAGATATTAGCAGTGTAGAATGATTTCTAAGATGTGACAGTTAACGGTGTACAGAAGATAAAGTGTAATCACTGCAAAGGGTTATACAGCAAGATTCCAGGACTATCTACGACACATCTAAATAGACATTTGAAGAGGTGTCCTAAGAGACCATGACTCCCTCCTCCTGGCCAACAGTGGCTGTCATTTACGAAGTCAAAAGGGGACGACTCACAAAGCGTAGTGTCCACTCATAAGTTTGACAAGGAGAAGTTGAATGAGTAGTATGTTATATTAGTAATTTTAGAAGAAAAACCTTTCAGAATGATAAAAAGTAAATGGTTTAAGGCTTTCTGTCAATTCCTTAACCCTTGGACCGAGAATGTCTCCCCGTATCACAATGCAAGAGAGTGCATGAAGATGTACGCAAATGAGAAGACGAAACTGAAAGAAGTGTTGGCTTCAATGTCCAGAATAGCTTTAATGTCTGATTTATGGACATCGTCCAATCAAAGAAAATGATACATTCCATTAACCACTCACTATGTCGATAAGGATTGGAAACTATGAAAGAGAATTTTAAACTTCTACAACTTTTCTCCTCCACATACTGGTTTACTTATTTCAAATTGCATTTATAGTTGTCTAAAAGGTTGGGGCATTGAGAAGAAAATTTTAACAATAACTTTAAACAATAATTCAGCAAATGACAGTGTTATTTCATGCTTACATAACCAGTTCAGGGCTACAGGAAATTTATTTTTTGAAGAAAAAATATTCCAGGTCAGATGTCGTGCCTATATTGTAAATTTGATTATACAAGAAGGGGTGAAAGAAATTGACAACACTATAGAGAACATAAGAGAAAGTGTGAAATATATAAGGGGGTCACTATCGAGACTGAATATATGGAATGACATCATCCAACGTTTGAATGTGTTATCTAAAAAAAGGTTGAAGTTGGATGTGTGTAAACGTTGGAACTCGACCTATAAAATGTTAGATACGAAAATGGAATTTTATCTTGCATTTCCTGAATACGCGGCGTGTGATAGAATGTATTATTGGTTACCGAGCACAGATGATTGGGTCAAAGCAAAATAAGTTCACACATTTCTCAAAGTTTTGTACGATTGCACGAAGATTTTTTTTTGAGAATCAGTATCTAACTATGAATATGTTTCTTCCGTCTGTTTGGAAGATTAAGAATGCTCTACAGAAAAATGTCAGTGCGGGTTCAGATTTCATACGCCAGATAATAGTTGGTATGAAGACGAAGTTCGATAAATAATAGGACAAATGTCATTTGTTGATGTCCTTGTCAGTTGTTCTTGATCCTCGTTGTAATATGGAGTTGGTAATTAGCTTTATTTTCATGAAGTTTTATCCTGTTGAAAGAGCGGAAACATAGACGTCCAAGGTTCGTCAAGCCCTTGAAGATTTGTACAAATTGTATGTTAGTACTTTACCTACAGCGGGTGTTGAAGAAAGTAGAGATGCAGATATTTCTGTACCTGGTAATCCGAATGTACTAAATGAATACATATCATACTTGACACAAGCACAAATGAGAGTTGATACTAAGGAATTAGAGCTAGAAATGTACCTCAATGAGCCAATCGTAGTGTGATCCAAATTTGATGTGTTGGAATGATGGAATATGAGGGTTAGTGAATCAAAATACCCTACATTATCTATGACGGCACGGGACATATTATCAATACCAATTTCAACAGTGGCATCAGAATTCGCATTCAGCACAGGGAGTAGGGTTGTGAGCAAGTATCAAAGCTTACTTTCGTCAAATACAGTTGAAGCGTTGATTTGTACAAAAGATTGGTTGCGCCTGATATGGGGAGGAGATATGAATGATGATGATGAAGAAGAGGAGATTAAGATTCGTGACGAATCTCTACCTGCAGATCAGTAATTATTTTTAGTTTTTCAATTCTTTTGTGCTGAAAGTTGAATGATCTGTAATATTATTTCACTGCAACTGAAAACATGAAAGTATTAGAATGTGGTTTGGAAGACTTTGACTCTTTGATATTTATTTACATATTCCTATTCATTTGCTTTTATTTTTGATACATTTATATTGCTTTATTTTGTTCTTATATTAAGTTCAAATTATTTATCAATATTCTGATTTTTTTTTTAAAAAAATGAGTGTAGATATGTCGTCATCTGACCCATTGGTAAACATTTGGGAATACGCTTCCTTAGTTGAATCACCACCAAGGTCTGGAAAAATAAAGATTAAGTGTAGTTTGTGTGGTGCAAAGTTTGTGAACAAGATCAATCGCTTTCGGTTACACTTCTCATGTCGAGGTGGTGATGCAAAATCATACCCCAATGCCCCTAAAGATATCCAAATTCTTTTTCAAGCCCTGTTAGATTCGAACAGAAAACCTTCCACTCCATTCAAACCTTCTGCTTCTGGATCTAGTACACGAATGACATTCACAAAAGATACAAAGGAGGAAGCTAGATTAAAAACTTTGGAAGAAGAACAATTCCAACTCGCCTTAAAACACAGTATGAAAGAAGTTTCTAGACTTCAGCGATGTTCGAGTCAAAGACAATACGATGTTAAAACAGGATCGAGTACGACAAACAAGAATAAGAAAAAGAGTAACAAATTCAAATTCTTAACCCGTCTCGGTGAATTTTATAAGGCATTGGGTACTACATACAATTCTTCACATAAAAAAAAAAAAAAAGTTTGAAAAATCTAGTTTAAAGTGTAAAATAGCACGAAGGAAATATTTCTTCGTCTTTTTACTCAGAGGAAGTGAACTAATATGTATATGAAAAAATAGATAACAGTTCCAATGGATCAGATGACAATACAGGAAGACACTCCTCTTATGGAGGTTATTAGTTATAAATTGTCATTTTGAACAATGTAATGTAAATATGTAATTATCGAAGTTTTGTAATAATAATTATGTGCATTTTATATATTTTATTGCTTTATTCAACTTCGAATTCCATTTGACAATCGAATTGAAATTCAAATAAATCTTAATTTATAACTTGAACTCGGCTCAAAATTTGAATTCGTTGCTCGAAAACCCTACTCGAATTTAGACTCGGACTCGAACTCGACTCGAAAACTAGGACTCGACTCGATTTGATTTCTACTCATACTCGAGCGAATAGAGCATGAGCAGGGAATCCATGCCCGATGCTCAAGCATAGCTGAATATGAATAGGACTCGACCAGTGCAAGCCCAGCATGAGCTGGGAAATATTGGGCTTCGCTAGACTCGCGTGTCCTATCCTTTGATTTTTTTACCCACTTTCCATCTGAATGAATACCATCTATCGTGTTCTAATATCACGTGAATGAGATCGTCTAATCAAAGGTGTACTTTAATTGTCAGCCGTCCACAATAGAGGACTGTACAGACGGTCCTGATTCACAACTCACTGCCAACGTACGGTACACTGGAAAAGTCATTTCTTCTTCCTACTTTCAGGCAGCATGCGTGGCTTTCTTCTTTCTACATTTACCATTCCGTGGTACCATCTAGTTTGTTAGTCACACCATCAAGCAGACCCAAACTTTCATGTGTCATGTGCCACGTGCCTCAATAATCGGAGTCCGTTCATTTTTTGGACGAGACATGTCCGAAGATCTGAATGGTAAAACACGATGTTGGACGATCCACAATCAACGTGCGCATGTAACGTTTGTTGAACGCGATGCACTGGCACCTTTTGCTTTAAGAGGTTTTGCTTTCTTCGTACTTGAAATTAATAACCTTTGGTTGGTCCACGTGGCTGCATTTAGATGATCTCGCGGCAACCATATTGTGGGACCTAACCTCGATGAGGAAATCCCAGTTGCCTATGATTCACCTTGAACCGTCCATGTACGGAAGTGGGCCACACATGCACGTGCGACACCAGGGCTACCTGTGATTAAGTCACGATGGCCCACGAATTTCGATGGTTCCGCAGGATACCGAATCCGCATCCCTATGACAGTTTTATATGATATCGAAAATTCCAACCTTCATCATCTATATGTTCATCTCACGCAAACCTCGTGCAATCCTAATATCAGCTCTCTCCCTTCATTTCCTCTTCCAAAATGGATAAAAGGGCAGCGGAGATCAAAAGCAAGAGAAGGAGAAGAATCTGAAGGACCACAGAAAAATCATGGTCCTTCGATGGAAGACCAATTTCGACTGGCGTCTCTTCCTTCTATTCTTCACCCCTCTCTCTCTCCTCATCTTCATCTTTCTCTCCTCCACCACCAATACCTTCTCTCTCCTCCCCCAATCCCCCCAATCAAAACCTCGTTCCTCTCTCCCACGTCTTCCTCGGACTCCCAACCTCGAAACGCTGCGATGGAAGACGAGGAAAGCTGAGTTGGATCGGTCCCGAGTCGCCATCTGCCTGGTAGGCGGAGCAAGGCGGTTCGAACTCACCGGGCCTTCGATTCTCGAGAACATTCTTAGGGTTTATAAAAACTCGGATCTGTTCCTGCACAGCCCGTTTGACGGAGGAGCGTACAAGTTCTCGATCTTGAAGGACGCGCCACGGATCGCAGCCGTTCGGATCTTCGTACCCGAGTACGTGCCCGAGAACGAATCGCAGGCCCGGGTCTTGACCGCGAGCGGTTCCCCCAACGGCATCCAGGTGACAGTTCCCGTCCCGTTTCAGTTTCGCTTTCTTCTAACCAAATGCCGGGTTTTTCTCTCTTCATATTGGAATAGAGTTTCTCGTATCGGTTTTCTTGCGAGAAGAGGAATTATACGATACTCATGCGTAGCATGACGCTTGATACGCAGGCACTTAGAAATTGTACACGTGTCATATACTATTAACTAAAATAAACCGTCTAGATTGCAACCAGATTCGATGAGGCCCTGACATGGCAAGATTTGATAGCGCCACGTACTCCTATCAAGCATGGCCCACCGAAGTATGTTTGGAAGTGGTATGCGGCTCACCAAATCCCGTTCCGTCCAGATTGTTAATGCGACAGTGGGAGATTTTCAGATTTTGAGATTTCTCCAGGAATATTGGCTTGCATTTTCTCGGGAGATTTTCAGATTTAGAGGTTTTTCAGATATTATTAGCCGAACATTTTTGCTGAAAATAAAATATTTAAAATATTAATATCAAATTTGAAATATATTTATATAATGGATTTAATGTTTTACCTTTTCAAGATAAAATCACAATAAATTGCAAAATTTTAGAAATCTCACGATAATATTATCAAAATTTTATACAAGATTATCAAAATATGGAGATCAGATTGGTTTAACAACCCTAACCTCCGCTTCATTGAAACTTTTTCTTCCCAAACCAAGACCGTTGGATTTTTTATTTTTATTTTTTCATTCTTAAACCGTCCAATACATGTCCACCAATCCAATGGAGAGATGATCAAATAAACTTAATTTTTGGTTCATGGTACGTATACACTATCATAATTTGGAGGGTTTAATTTGACTAATATTTTTATGCCAATTTTAAGTAATTTCTAAGTGCCTGCGTATCATCCATCACACACTAGCGGAGTATCAAAGTTTCTGTTTTCCTTTCTCCGGTCCTCCAGCGGTAGGGTGTGTGTCAGTTTCCGGCGAAGGTTTATTGGGATCCTTTTCGTACCGTTTGAAGGGTATGTTGGTTTCATGATTTCCGTCTTTGTTTTCGTTTTCTCGGGACGCACATGGCTGGCTGGTACCTCTTGCGTAGGGGAATCATTTGATAGTCTGGCGGAACGTATGGTTCCTATGCGTGCACTCTGAAATCATAAGCGTAGGACTCGTTTAACTCAAATCAAACCGTAAGAAAACGTGGGCCCCTCGTAGATAGGGCAGTCTCACAAAATTCATTGATTTTAAGATGATCCTAACCTCATTTTAATGGACGCTTGTTGTTGAGTTTGGACCGTTGACTGGTTTTTATTTCGATCGTCTGTTGATAGGTCGTCTTTCCAAGTTAGGAGATCGGCTGTACTTTGTTTACCAACCCACGTATAAATGTGGGCCCAAAATTTTGAGCCACCTAATATGACTAATATATGTGCCACGTGTACAATTTCTAAACAGGAGCGGATTAGGTGAAGCCTGGATCTCACCCAACAAGCTGCGGCGCTGGCTGTGGGCCCACCTTGATGTATGTATTATATATCCACGCTGTCCATTCAATAGGAAACAGTGGTGATTGAATGTCCACCATTAAAAACTTTCTAACCTGGATGGTGGAAAAATAAATAAATATCAGTTTGATCCAAAACTTTTGTGGCCCATAATAAGTTTTTAAGTTTCAATTGCAACTGTTTTCTGTGGTGTGGTCCACTTGAGATTTTTATCTACTTCATTCTTTGGCTCATGTCCTAAAATAAGGTGAAAAAAGGATGGACAACGTGGATATACAGTTGTGTTGGCCCCACTGTCAGGGCCTAACCACGTTGGCTGAGGCGCGGCCGCACCTAATTCCGCCCCCTTTCCAACGGACGCGGATTTTCTGCGAAAAGCCTTCCGCAGAAAGCTCCTCCGCTGTAAATCTAGATGGGCAAAACCGCGATGTTTGTGAGAAATCCACTCCAACCATCCGCTTTTTTTAGCTCATTTTGATATATTGGACCTAAAATGAGCCAGATACAATACTCAAGTGGGCTGAAAACATTAGTATTGAACGTCTAAAGTTGAAATATTTGTGAGGCCACAGAAGTTCGGAATCAGTCTAATATTTGTGTTTTATGTTCATCCCATACGTATGGATGGCACGTAAACATCACGGTTGAACTGAGGGAGGTTTCAAGTGTAGGAATTTCCTTACCCACCTTTTCCTTTAGTTCGGCCCACTTGAGTCTTGGGTCCTACTCAATTTTGGTATCAACCACTAAAATGATCTCACAAAACGGATGGACGGAGTGGATTTCCCACAAAAATCACGGTGGCCCTACCTAGGTTTCCAGCGCAGGAAATCCGCATCCCTTTCTAATTCTGTCATCACGCAATGGCGTGGTATCAGAATGTTTTCCTCGATTAGCCGCTTGTGCTTTTCGTCCACTAAGTGATATTCCTTGACCTAATATCAGGGCACTCGAACCGTTAGGTAGGTTACATGTGTACAGTAAACGGTTACGAAAGGGCGCGGGTTAGGTGAGGTAAGGGTAACAACTTAAGGGGTGAAGCCTCATCATGGGCTACCTAGTGTTTTTGTTGTATATCCTGTTTTTCCAGCTCATTGAAAACATTTGTGATTGAAACGCCCACCATTAAAAGATTCCTGGGGCCACCGTACCTGGTGATAAAGTCACACGTACCTGTATGAAGGGAAAACAAACCTTTTTTATCCCTACCGTATGGTGAGATTTGGATTTGTCTTATTTTTTTGGCAACGTGCCCTAAAATAAGCTGACAGAACAGATGAACGGCATGAATATACAACACATATGTCAAGGTGGACCTCACCCACTAAGATATTGCCCCTGCCTCACCTAATCCGCGTACAGTGAAGGAAAATGGGCGAACGGAGCCATATTGCATGTGGGGCCTACACCTGGATCAGGAGACGCTTACAATCGGACTCACCTGATAAACGTTCTTCACGTATTCTGTGTGTGAGCTTAAGTGGAACAATACCTTGTCACGAAAGTTATATATATATATATATATATATATATATATATATATATATATATATATATATATATATATATGGGAAAAGGTACTATGCGCTCGAGCGTAAAGCGCTCGAGCGTAACACATGTGCAAAGGTGTACACGTGCTTAGGTGAGCATGCCTCTCTCTCTCTCAATATATATATATATATATATATGGAAAAGGTACTATGCGCTCGAGCGTAAAGCGGTAGTAGGTGAGGTCGAGCTGATATGGGCCCCACCGTGATGCCGTTCGAAAATCTACCCCCTCAGTCAGATGCACCATTCCAGAGGGGGCCCACACGGCTGAAAATCAAGTCAATTCATGACTTTTGTGGGCCACACCACGTACAGAAGTTGAGAGGGGTCGTGCACCACTGAAACATTCAAAACCATTTGTGGGGACCTTTCAAGACGTTTTTTGATGATCAAGACCATCCATCATGTGTGTCCCACTTGAATGTACTTTTAGACCAAGTTTCAGGTGGTATCCACAACTCAAGTGGGGCCCACCAAGTGCTTTTATATGTTTTTACGTGTATACTTATGTTTTTCGATAATATGGCCCACCTGAGTTATGTGGACGGCTGATTTCGGGCTGTGTAGGTCCAACTTGGGCTCGTGCATCTGGTGGACGGTGTGGATCTTCGAACGGCATCACTGTGGAGCCCACATAGCTCGACCTCACGGACAACTGCTTTACGCTCGAGCGCATAGTACCTTTTCCATATATATATTTTGAGAGAGAGAGGCATGCTCACCTAAGCACGTGTACACCTTTGCACATGTGTTATGGGTGTCAAATTCGAACGGTCCATAAGATGCGGAATCCCATGAAACCTCATAGGGTGAATTTTCACTTTGATATAAGATTTTGGTGGGCCATAGTAAAGAGAAATTCAAATCAAGGGAAGAAAATGTTTACATTTTTCATAGCCCACCAAAGTTTTGGTTCAAAGTAAAAATTGGTACAGGATGTTTCATGAGGTTCTGCTTCATGTGGACCGTTCAGATTTTCGAGGCTCATCAGATATGATGAGTTCTCAAAAAAGTTGGTATGTAGTCCGTGAGAACTGGTTCACAGTTGAGCGTTATATATATATATATATATATATATATATATATATATATATATATATATATATATATATATAGAAAAACTTGGACGGTTTCTTATATTCTTTTCATATCATGGGTCACATTTTCACCTCAAATTTGGATGGTTGTTCTTCGTGTTGATCATTTCACCTTCAGTCACATCTTGCACAAAGACAAGCACGCACAGGAGTTGTTAGGTCAGTTACATGATGGGAGTTGTTAGCATGTTTTTTTCTTTCTTTCTTTCATATTATTAATATTCTTGGACTCCGAAAGACTCGCCTTTATTCTTGTGTCGAGACAGGGCTCGACTGAGTCAACCATATTTATTTAGGGGTGCCTCGTTGTACTGAATTGGATCAGACTCAACTGATTTTGATAAGTTTGCTATTAGATGGGAAATTAATGGAGTGGGATCAATACTTAAAAGTAAGAAATTATGAAATTAAAAAAATTAAAATTAAAAGAAGAAAAAGTTTGGACAACCGCGTTATTTTATTCTCTATCCCTACTTTTAGCCTTTCAATCCGGATCATCTCTTTGTCACAAACGGATAGTTCTTATTAATTTGTTGCAATCTGATTTGGCTACATTACCACCCAATGTATTTGTTGCAATGGTACTGACAATATCAATGATGAAGTGGACTAATCATGATAAAGGAAAACTGGAATTTCCCCCTTATGGCAACCAGAGGATCCAAATTCTTAGAATTTTGGATGGATGAGACTATCCCAATTTTTTAGTTGGTAAATTCCTAAAGAGCCAAACAATGAGTTTGCACACAATCACTGGAACATTGATCTAAAATTGGCAAATCCCAAAGACCATAATCCATAAATCTAGGATTGGATTGGAGAAAACAAGGATCCAAGTAACAATTTAAGCATTCTTTTACCTCACATGGAACATAGCCGAAAAATGCTACCTCCCCTAGATGAGCCACTCATTTATTTAACGGATCAGGTCTGGGCACACGAGGATCCATACTGGGTCGGGTCTAACTCAGGTCAAGGTATATCTTCAATGATCCCTATACAATGGATCAGCTAGCTTCCATATGAGAGCCTGTGTTTGGAGAAGTCTTACTCACACAAGCAACTAAACCTAACAATAACACCATTGGGATGGACTATTTATCTTCTTGTTCTTCTTTTAATCTCTTTTCTCTCATTTAGTGAATTTATGAGAAGTCATCGCATTCGATAACTGTATGTGAACTTCCACATTCATCCATTTCAACATACTTGCTCAAGAATGTCAATTGTGCCTGCTTTCACATCTATTAATGAATTAATTAATTATAAATTTTTAGTTTTCACTTGGATACGATTAAACTTAGTTATTATTGACCATTTTCAATTTTGTAAGGTTGGATGTCTCCCTAGATGTGTAGAACTTAACTAATCTAGGTCGGATCTAAGCAATCATATTTTAGGATGACCTAAAATTCCATTCATTAAAAAATTAGATTTAGGTTGAGTTGGTTTGGGTTGATTTTGAGAGGGGTCCACATTCCACATTTAGTAATTAGGTCAAACTTCTGCACCTAGACCTTCTTAATTTCGGATCAGGTCTAGTGAGTCGGTGAGTAGACTCACCCATTCATACCTCTTCACCGAAGTTAACTTGACATCTCAACAAACCATCATCACGGAGTCATCATGTGGAAAGAGATTTTTTATATTTTTTATTCCTCTTCTTTCTTTTCTTTTCTAAACACGCCAACGGGGTATGATGAACAATGACACTCCAAAACAGCTCATGTATCTGTGCATGTCAAAGGTTATACATAGCTTGCTAAAAACCTAAGCGACTCCCAGCTGGTCCATGTTATAGATCACAGAACCATGGGCCGTCAAATCGGAAACGGATTGGCTACTCCCCCTGCCACCAGCCATTGGCTGGTGATCGAGTGCTCTGTGGGCCCCATCATGATGTATGTGTTTCATCCATGCGGTCCATCTATTTTTCTAGATCATTTTATGGTGTGAGACCCAAAATGAGGTATATCCAAATCTCAAGTGGACCACATTACAGGAAACAGTGCTGAATGAACGTCAACCATTAAAAACTTTTTGAGATCCATAAAAGTTTTGGATCAAGATGATCTTTGTTTTTTCCCTTCATCATGACCTAATCAACATATTGGATGTCCAATAAACAGGACAGTGGGCCACAGGAGGATTTTAATGGTGGATATCCAATCACTATTGTTTTCTTGTGGTGTGGTCCACCTGATATTTATATCTCTCTAATTTTTGAGATAAAGCCCTAAAATGATATGTAAAAATGGATGAAACACATACATCATGGTGGGCTCACAGAGCACCGACCACCGGAGTAGCCAATCCGTTCTCGAATAAATCTAATTGCACTGTGCATGGTAATACCATCTTCAATACAAGCTCCTACTGTCCACGTGGCACGTAACACCGCGACATGTATGAAAAAAGGGCACCGTAAAAGCAACGGCTGCCACGACTATGCAGGGGACCACCATGTATAAAAGCCCCCACTTCCATTTTCATCTAACAAGGTATTTTGATTTATCTTGCAGGGCCTGCTGCAGTACTTCAACCTGGTGGAAGGGTGCCTGACCATGATAAGAGCTCACCAGACCCACCACAACTTCACCTACGACTGGGTGGTCCGCACCCGCGTCGATGGCTACTGGTCCGCGCCGCTCTCCCCTCACAACTTCATCCCAGGAAAGTACCTGGTCCCACCTGGGTCCCAGTATGGAGGCCTCAACGACCGGCTGGGGATAGGTGATCTCCGCACCACCACAGCTGCCCTTTCCCGCCTCTCTCTCATCCCATCCCTCGACGCCGCGGGCTACCGTACCCTCAATTCAGAGAGTGCCTTCAAGGCACAGCTGGTCACCCAAGGTGTGGACTTCCATACCAGCCAAATCCCATTCTGCATCCTCAGCGACCGGACCTACGCCTTCCCTCCGTCGCGATTCGGCGTGCCCGTTGCGTCGCTGGGAAGCCCGGGCCCACTAAGTGGGGCCAAATGCAGGCCGTGCAAGGCCGTGTGCGTGGGGCCTTGCGTGGGTGACGTGATGGAGAGCCTGGAGAAGGGATGGAGCTGGACGGAGTGGGGAAACGGGATATTGGAGCTGTGCGACGGGAGCCACGCGTGGGAGAAGGGGTGGGAGCGGATCTTCGATGGGGTCGGGGGTCGCCGTTATGCCGCCGTTAGGAAGAGGGTTGGGGGAATGGGGTTGAGGGAGTGCGTGAGGGATTGGGAGGTGATGAGGAAGCGGGCCGTCGGATGGGACGCGCCTTCTTCGACGGAGATCTGTAAGAAGGGTTTGCCGGGCGGTTGATCGTGGGGTGATGGTGGTCCATGTGGCATCATCTCCATCGTTCGTCTGGTGGCCTGTTCTTTTTGTACAGAGACTGCGAAGGGGCTTTTGTTTTCTCTGTTATAGAAATGTGCAGATTTGGAGAGAATGTATACCGGAATTCATTGTTTTTGAATGAAGGTAGAGAGAGAATCGATATTCATGAAGATTCGGAATGTGAGTTTCAACAGATGTGTGTGAAATCGGGACCGTTCATCAGAGTAGGGTGCACTTCGAGAATGCGCTGTACCAAAACTAAGGTAGTTCTAATTAGAGTTGGGCATGTGTGACCCAATCTGGTGGATCCGACGCGACAAACAATTTTGACGACAAATAAACATTACCGAGGCGTTATAAATTTTTCAACGATGAAAATCATACTTCTGCTTTTTCCCGTGGTATGGTCCACTTGAGCTTTGGATATGCATCAATTTTGGGTTCAACCACTAAAATGATATGAAAAAATGAATAAACGGCGTGGATAAACCACATGCATTCACGATACTCCAACAAAGTTTACTCAGTATGATAAAAAGAGCCCACTTAGTTACCGAAACAGATTTGGTGGTGTACCACACACCAACTATATAGCTGCTGTAGGTACGTGTCATGCGAAGATGAGTCTTAATGCCCCTTGAGCTCCGATATGTACTAACTGTTCCAACGAGACCAAATTTATATGGGCCCCACAGTGATGTATTTATTATATCTACAACGTTCATATATTTTTAGAGATCATTATAGAGCATTATCCAAAAAATGAATCATATTCAAAGATCATTTGGACCACACCACAAATAGCAGCAGAAACAATGATTTTCACCGTTAAACAATTCGTAGGGCCCACCATAACGTTTATTTTCCATCCAATCTGTTCATAAGGTCACAAAGACCTTAATTAAGAGGAAAAACAAATTTCAAAATGATCCAAAACTTAATTCTGTGACCCCAAAAAGGGTTTCAATGGTAGACGTTCAATCCCCCACTACTTTTTTCACTGTCGTCCACTTGATAGTTAGATCTGTCTTATTTTTCGTCTTAAGCCTTAAGACGAGCTTGCCAAATGGATGGACAGTTTGGATATAATACATACCTCATGATCAGACCCAAAGAACTTGCTGATGTCAATACAGTAATGCACAACTGCACTTTCATGCACAACACGTCAACACAGCTGTGTAGATACGTGTCGTGCAAAGACGAGCGGAGATGCACCTCGAGCTCCGAGTTGTACAAACGGCTCAAATGAGATCAAAATTACATGGGCCCCACAATGATGTATTTATTATATTCATACCGTTTATCCATTTTTCATGATCATTTTAGAGCATTTGAAAAAAAAAAAAAAAAAATCATATCTAAAGCTCAAATGGACCACACCGAAAATAGCAGCGAGGATAATGATTTTCATCGTTAAAAAATTCGATCTGAATCATATCCAACCCGATTTGACTTGATTTCCCTGACCGAATCGGACTCGGTTCGAGTCAGGCCAACCATGCATCAGATCGGTTCGAGTCAGATGTCCCGGACTCAGTCCCGAATTGGATCGAATTCGGGTCAGCCCATGTAGATTTCGGACCGAATTGAGTTGGACCCAATTCGATCCAACTTGGTCTTATGCCCAGCTCTAGTTCCAATCATATGGTGGAAATGATTACCTTAAAACATAAAGGTCAGCTGTTGGGCGGCACGGTAGTTTAAGTGGACCATTAAGAAATGAAAAATGGCCCTTAACGTGTGGTCTCGTTGGATGGAAGTGGATTGTGTATTGTGTAAACTCTTTAGGCCCATCGTGATTTATGGATTTTATCCACTCTATCTATCCTTTTTACCAAATAATTTTAGGGCTTTATTCCAAAAATGAAGCATATCCAAAGTTAAAGTGGACCACACTACAGGAAAAAGTGTGTAAGTGAACGTCTACCGTTGAAAATTTTATTAGGGGTCACCGAAGTTTTGAATCAAGCTGATATTTGATTTTTTTTTTTTTTTCATAAAATCCTCATCCATTTCTATGAGATCTTATGAATAGGTTGGATGACAAATAAAAATCATTGTGGCCCTAGGAAGGTTTCAATGGTGGAAATCATTATTTCTACTGTTTTCTATGGTATGGCCCACTCGAGCTTTGTATATGATTCAATTTTGATCTCAACCCCTAAAATAAGTGGGAAAAACGGATAGACAGTGTGGATAAACCAACGTACATTCACGGTGTGCCCAACAGAGTTTACTCGGTACGCTATTCAATATCTCGTCGGATGGATGGACGCTTTACACCCCACTCGCGCTGCATTCGGTCCATGGAAGCGGAGTAGCTGGTGTACCTCACACCAGCTATATACCTGCTATATTGACATCAGCAAATTTTGTAGGTCTGATCACGAGGTATGTGTTATGTCCAAACCGCCCATCCATTTGGCAACTCGTCTTAACACTTGAGACAAAAAATAAGATAGATCTAACTATCAATTGGACCACACTGCAAAAATAAGTGGGGGATTGAACGTCTACCGTTGAAACCTTAATATGAAATTTGTTTTCCTCTTCATTCATTTAGGTATTTGTAACCTTATGAACAGATTCCATGTAAAATAAACGTTATGGTGGGCCTACAAATTGTTTAACGGTGAAAATCATTATCTCTTCTGCTATTTATGGTGTGGTCCACATGATCTTTAGATATGATTCATTTTTGGGATAATGCTCTAAGATGAACTCTAAAAATAGATTAACAGTGTAGATATAATAAATACATCACTGTGGAGCCCATGTAACTTTGATCTCCTTTGAACCGTTCGTAGCCCGTGTAACTTTGATATCCTTCCGTTCGTGCGTACAACTCGGAGCTGGAGGAGCGTCAGTGCTCGTCTTCGCACGACACGTACCTACAGCAGCTATCTAGCTGGTGTGGGGTACACCAGCCAGTTGGCTTCCTCGGTCCATTCATTAGATCAAGGCGTTTGCATCGGGCGCGGATTAGGTGGTGTTGCCAGCACATCTCCAGCGGTGGTGTTTGAGCTGTGGGGCCCACCGTGATATATGTGTTATATCACTCCGTCCGTAAGTTTTCCAGCTCATTTTAAGACATGAACCCAAAATTGGAGCAGATCCGAAGCTCAAGTGGGTCCACACCACATAAACGGGGGACATTGACACCCACCGTTGAAACCTTCCTACGGCCTATTGTAATGTTTATTTTCCATCCGAACCTTTTGATAAGGTAACTCAGACCTGGATAAGTGGAAAATACAAATATCAGCTTGATCCAAGATTTTTGTAGCCCTCAACAAGTTTTTAATGGTGGGCGTTTAATCATCACTCCTTTCAGTAATGTGGTCCACTTGAACTCAGATCTGCTTCATTTTTTTACTCATGCCTTAGAATGAGATGGAAAAATGGATGGACGCAGTGGATATAAAACATATACATCAGAGTGGACCCTATAGTTCACACTCCACTGCTGGAGGATATTCCGCGTCTGTTCGCAGACTCTCACCCGTTTTTAGGTAAAGGCTCTTAATCTCACGTTACCTTCCTTTCCACGCAAAGAAACGGCAGGAAGAGTGGTTGAACTTCCGTTGATGAATCCTCTAACTTACACTGAGGTGCATACCTATGAACGATCCTACTCCGCTGAGCATCAAATCACTCTTTTTGTTTGATCGGACGCACCAAGGTGGGTGGGACCCCTGACTGTGGGGCTCACAGTGATGTATATGGCTTAAATCCAGACCGTACAATCACTTTGACAGATCATTTTAGGGTACTGTCTGAAAAATGAAGCTGACCCAAATCTTAGGTCGACCACACCACTAGAAAAAGTGGTGTGATTGAATCCCTACCATTAAAAAATGTCATGGATTCCACCAGAATATTTATTTTCCATCCAACTTGTTGATAAGGTCACAAAGACCTGGACGAAGAGACTACAGAAATATCATCATTATCCAAAGCTTTTGTGGCCTACAGGAAGTTTTTAACGATGAGTTACAACTATAGAAGTTTTTAATGATGAGTTACAACTATTTTCAGTACTATGGTCCATCTAAGATTTGGATCTGCTTGGATCATGCCCAACCCAAAAATGAGCTTTCAGTACAGATGGACTGCGTAGATGAAGTCATATACTTAAAGGTGGGCCCCACGGTCAGGGGTTCCACCCACCATCAAATGAATGAACTCTTTTCTCATCAACGTAAGCTGCTACTTTTTCTTTTTCTTTTTCTTTTTTTCTATTTATTTTTACCTTTTTTTTTCTTTTTTTTTTTTAAAAAAAAATTTTTTAAGTGTGCACGCGCGCATGCGCTTTTATTATCTGCGTGTGAACCATCTGCTAGAGATCGGGATCATCCAAACAGTGTAATTTTGAGATGGCCAATGAACCCGAGAAATCCCCATCATTCCTTATTCCAATAAAACTGTCTTTGTGCAACTCAAAAGATGTTGAATACTTGAACAAGTCAAATAGAAAGGGTTCTCAGTACTTGTTAGAAACAACTAATGGACTTGATCAACAGATCTTAAATTCAACAGATTTGACATAAGCCAAATATCCAGACCTACCAAGGTACTATATAATTGTTCAACACAAGATACTACATGCAAAAAAAAAAAACCATTGGTCACTGGGTGATTGACAGCTCACCTAGTACACTTTGAATTTTCAAAATTATTCCCTAACACTTGTTATTTTGCAAAACAGAAATACAGCCAGCTAACGTCAGTGTCAATCACCAACTATCCAATGGTAGAAGGTTTATATAAGGCACGTAACAACTACCAATGGGATATTTCGAAAGCTCCAGAGACATGTTGTTCACTAGAAAAGTAAAGGTATAGGTCTACCAGATAAGAAGTGGACGTTTTAAGGTTTCCTGAGAATCAGAAATCCTCGACAGTGTCTACAGGTTATCCAATCCAGCAGAGCATGATAATCAACCGAAGAAGCCACAAAGTTCAGAGTAAGGCTAGAATTAGAGATATCCGACCATTCCTTGTACCAAAAAGGGTATTTAGTCTCTCATTTTTCTTCTCATATATATCTATCCAAATTGTATTCCACTCCAGGCATCCCTACTACACTTATATTCTGTTCATTTACTTTTCTCTTTCCTTTTGTTTGCCCTAAACCATTGGCTCCGTAAAGCAATGCTAAGTATGCTTTTTATTTTATTTGCTTACCCTGAGCCTTTAGCTTTGTAAAGCAACACTAGGTGGGCCTTTCGTTTTATTTGTTTACATCGCGAGACTTTGGCTCTGAGAAAGCAAGGCTCAATTCTTCTCATTTTTATTTTATTTACCTACTAAGAGTTATCGGCTTTGTAAAGCAAGACTAAATCATTCTTTTTTAAAAAAAAATTGTCTACCTAACCCTAAAGGTTCTGTGAAGCAAGGTCAGATGAAGCAGCACCAGAATTCTACTAAATCTCCGAAAAACATTAAAAGCCCACAAAGTAGAGATCTACACATCACGCGGCCAGAAAAGAATGCATAATCCCTTCCTTTTTCATCCCCAATGCCCTTACTTAGAATCTGACCATTGACTAACTCATGAGTCACTTAAGTTTCGAAGTCTTACAATTTCCCGACCCTTAACTAATTATATGACTTCTAAACGATCGTAGATTCTAAGCTTTGTTTGGCTAGTAGTGACTCCAAATTATATGATTATCATATCTAAGTCAATACCACACCCCATCTATGCAACAAAAAGAGGTGGGGCCGCTCTGCATTGTTCATATAAAGTGTGTTAATAGTTTTTCAATGGCATATCATTCACACAACCAATCGCAAAGTTATGGCCAGTGGAAGCTATATGGCATGCTAGACCCTTGTATCAAACTCTCTAACTTGATTTCCTTTGATCCTACCCATGATGTGATTTTCCTTGACTTTGTCTTACATCAGACTTCTCCACTTGAAAATTTAAAGTACTTCCTAAGTTTAGAATGGTAGCAACCTATCACAATGACTCACCTTTGTAGTGCCTCTTCTATCTTCGCAATAATTGATGTTGGAAGGTTAATTATATTCTGAATTGGAATTTTACATTTATAATGAAATTTTAGAAAATGAAATCTTGTATTTTGTTTCTTTGCAATTTTTCATGTACAACCTATCAACTTCTACATCTTTTATAATAATAGATTTGTGATTAGTTGCTCTCAATTAATATCAATTGGCCAGACTATTATTGTTGTCATACCAACATTTGATCAATGCACATTGGTAGTTGTTGAGAATATCATGCCCTAAAATTCGAAACCCGAGTACAATGACCATAATTCCAAGTTCAAGAATGTGAACTAATATTCTATGCATCCATTCATCACATTCAAAATCAATTAATCACATATTCAAACCTAATCAACTACTTATTCTTCCAAACTAAAATATCCAAATTTAATATAAATAATCATTTAAGTACTTGGCTTTTACAAATCCCTCCTCCTGTAAATCTGTAAGAGTTGTCAAATTAGGTAAGCCAAAAGCCCAGTGAGTGTTGTTAACAGATGTCTTAAATCTGAGGAAATTCGATTAGCCCGAGAAAGTTCAGGTGAAAATCTAGCAACAATTTATTTTGGAATTCCGAGAAATTCGACCAATCGAAGGACAAGTTCGGCTAGTCGAAGTGTCGTTCGACTAGCCTGAGATCTAGTTCGACTAGTCGAAGGTTACGCTGATTGTGCGCGGACTGCATAAATTTGAGACGATTTCTGGATTATTCCAAGTCGGTGCGAAAGTTGAAGTTCCCCAACTATAAATAGGAGTTCATAGGGTGCTCCTAGAGCCATTTATAAGATCTTCCAAGGTTCCCTAAACTATTCCAGAGGGTTTCTAAATAGTTCTAGGGTTTTAAATGGTGTAGCAAAGGGTGAGATTCGAGGTTGTTCGAATCGGTTAAGTCTTTTCTCTTTATAATTTATGCTTTCATAATGGATTTTTGTCGCTTTGTGTCATGGTTTTTTCTCGAAAGGGTTTTCCACATTAAATTGTTGTATACTCTTTGTGTTTGCTTGGTGCTTTTGGATTGCAATGCAATCCTAGATTCATCTTTGTGTGATTCTGCCGTTTATCCCAACAAGTGATATCAAAGCAATCGTTGGGGCGCAACCTTAAATTGAAGGATTAACAATAATGGGAAGCACTAGGTATGATATTGAGAAGTACTTAGGTAAAAATAACTTTGAGTTATGGAAGATCAAGATGATCATTTTCTTAACCAAGCAAGGTGAAGATGGTGCTCTTGAGGAGCGAAAGCCAACTATGACTGGTAATGATTGGAATACTCTTAATAAGAAGGCCTTATCCTCAATCAGTTTGTGTCTCACGGATGAGGTTCTCTACAATGTTTTGAGGGAGATAACGACAGCTAGTTTATGGGCTAAGTTAGAGGATATTTATGCAAATAAATTTACTGAAAATCGCCTACACTTGAAGCTACAGTTGTTCACCTTCAAGATGGCAGAGTGTAGATATGTGGATGCCCACATCAGTTACTTTAATAAATTGATTCGCAAATTGTTGACTATGGAGGAAGTAGTCAAAGATGAAGATCAGGCATGCATGTTGTTGAATTCTCTTCCGGCATCGTATGAGTCATTTAGGGACTCATTGTGCATTGCAAATAAATCCCTAAGTGTGGACACCGTGATCTCAGCCCTTCAAGGGAAAGCCATGAGAAAAATAAACGTTGGCATAGGGACATTTTCTGATGCACTGTTTATGAGAGGTAGAAATTCTTAGTGAGGTATAGGATCTTCAAGGTCAATATGTAAGTCCATGGGGAAAGGCAAAGGTAAGTTAAAGTGCTGGAATTGTGGGATGGGAGGACACATGAAGAAGAATTGTACAAATTCTAAATCTAAGAGAGAAGAATCTGAGGCTTCGTATAGGGAGGCCAATGCTGTCACGTCTCATGAAAGTATGAGTAGATGTGAAGGTGATGTCTTGTCTGTGTCTGCGATTGGGCACTTATACAATGATCATAGGGACGAGTGAATTCTAGACACAGGAGCATCTTATCACATGACTTCTCATCAAAGTTGGTTCACCAGTTATAGAGAATGCGATGGTGGACAGATCTTTATGGGAAATGACAATGCCTGTAATGTTGTAGCTATTGGTACAGTGAGCATCAAGATGTTTGATGGGATGAAGCGTACCTTGACTAATGTTAGGCACGTTCCTGATATGAAGAAAAGTCTAATTTATTTCGGTGCACTCGAGACTATAGGGTGCAAGTTCACTGATCTTGATTATGCCCTTAAAGTATCTAAGGGGGCACTTGTAATCATGAAAGTGCAACAACTCAGTAACATTTACAGGTTGATAGTGAGCACTTCAACAGGTGGAGCTACAGTGACTATAGTGGATTTCATCTCTACACATGTGTGGCATGCTGGGCATGGCCACATGAGCGGGCAGGGCATGAAGGCTGAGACGTGCAAACAAAGATATAGAGCAGTTGGAGCAGCCACCTATGAAAAGAATCACACGGCATAATCGCAGGTTACCGGCAAGGAACATGGACGACACCAATATCGCATATGCTCTCGCTACACACGAGGGGGGTCCGTCTACTATTCAAATGGCTCTAGGTGACCCTGGTGCTAAGAAGTAGAAGGTGACTATGGGCGATGTGATAGACTCGTTGTACGAGATTAACACATGGGAGCTGGTGGAGCTTCCAGTGAACTAGAAAATTATTAGATGCAAGTAGATCTTCAAAAGGATACAATATACATACAGAGCGAGGTTGGTAGCGAATGATCATGCTTAGAGAGAAGGGATCAACTTCTCAGAGATATTCGCATCAACGGTATAGCAGGTGTCTATTAGATTCGTATTGGTGTTGGTTGCCCAATGCGATCTCGAGCTGGAATGGATGGATGTGGAGACTGCACTTCTGCATGAAAAATTGGAAGAGTTGTTCTTCATGAAGCAACCAGAGCGGTTCGAAGTTTAAAGTGATAGAGAACAAGATTTGTAGGAGGTCATTGTACAACCTGTCACTTAAGCAGTGGTATAAAAATTTGATTTCTTCATGGTGACTTAGAAATTTTTTAGGAGTGAATACGATCACTTTGTCTATTACAAGACACTCAATGATGGCACGTTCATCATCCTGGAATTATATGTTGATGACACGTAGATCGGCAATCATGACATGTTTGAAATCAACGGATTGAAGACTCGGTTAAGAGGGACATTCGAAATGAAGAATCTAGGGTCTGCAAAGATAGTTTTCGGCATTGATATTCATAGAGATTAGAAGAGGAACAGACTTTGATTATCTCAGGTAGAATACCTTGAGTAGGTATTGATCAAGTATGCAATGGACCAGGTAAAACCGATAAGCGTTCCCTGTGCGGCTCACTTCAAGCTTTCCTCAGGACAATGTATTAAAATAGATGAGGAAAAGCAGGATATGTCCCATGAGCCTTATTCGAATGCGGTTGGTAGTACATGTCATGGTTTGTATTAGACCGATTATTTCACAGGCAATCGGTGTTGTGAGCAAATACCCCAACAAACAACATTGGGAGGCAGTGTCACGCCCCGAACTCGAAAAACGGGCTCACAAAATTTTTGATTACCGAATCCGGCGCCGACAGCTTTCGTAGTGCCCCATTCTTGGATCTCGACACTCATATGCCAGATTCCGATCCTGGGATCCTGCAAGAAGGATTTTCAGTATGAATTTTTTTTTTTTTTTTTTGTAATGGAGCATAACCAAGTCAAAAACAACATTATCACATATCCACTATATCAAAAACTTTTAAGTACAATACGGAAAGCAAAATACAATATGATCAAAAGGCTCCAAAATAGTCCGATACACGTTCTTGCCTCAGCACTGCTGCTAACCAACGACACCTGCACACAACAGTCGTGCATAAGCTTACAAAAGCTTAAAGGGTGGTGTAAGTGTGTGAACAAGGCGAGTGTCAAGTATACAATATTAAAGTAATGTGGAAATATGCAGGTAAGTCCATGAATACAATCAACTGTACCAAAACTATGTGATGTAAGGCATGAATGCTATCAGCCATACCAAGGTCATGCAATGTGAGGCCTATGTAGCGAAATGTCATCTGCGAGATGCAAAACAAGCATGCCAGTCCTCATCAAGTGTACATATCAGTACAGTTTCGCTCTGGGATATGACCGGAGGATAATACACTTCACACTGACTGTTGCCTCCCTAGTCGTACAGCCCAGTAAGTGGAATAGATAACACTATCCGCATAACCAGTAGTCTGTCAATACCTACCCGGCTCATCGATAGCAGACTCATTTGCGAGCTGGTCAAACTCAGCTTAACTTACAACCCCCTCACTCGGGCAGATAAGGCCACACCCCCTTCTAACCGACCACGACACAGTGGGAGATGCGGCCTACTGGTATTCGACACTCCTGCATTCGTGTATCCACTCGGTCTAGACGTTGAAGCATCTCTTGGTACCAAAAAGGCTCTAGGACTTTCATCTAAGGACATCCTAAGTGCCCACAGTGCTAAAAGCAAGTATTTTCGGTATCTGATACGACTATCCACGATGTGTAAGTGGAGGCCACGACCCTGATGTCGCTAGGGTGTATAATGATCATGTCACACATATGTGAGATGCATGAGTTATACTATTTAGTCATGCAGCAATCCTGCACATACCACGCCCTTATGTGGGTAACTCCTATAGTGAGTCCCATAAATAATCTGCTCAATGGCATATGCTATGATCAGTCACTCCCATATCAAGCATACATATGATGCGCATGGGCATGAATCATGGAGTTATACTAAGCATGTTATATGATGATAAACTATCCTCACAATGAAGATGGGCCCAAACGGCCTACACACAACCAGTATGGGCTTATCAATGGGCCTTAGGGAGAGTTACGATAAGGACATTTAACGAACATTATTCTTACAATGTCGGCGTCAAACCATCATTGCTCCCAAGGCATAGCCCGCCATAAACATCTGTAATGACTCGAAAAATCCTGTACAAAGGCCTGAGTATCACCTCGGGCAGAAATCACTTAGGATCAAATCCTTTATAAATTTGACAAAGTTAATAAGTGTTAAACTAGATTAGCCATGAAATTCGCTTGAATCGCTTTAAATACGATCTGGAAGATCCAAAACTTATAGAATCATTGACGCTAGGTTACCCTAAAATCTAGGATCAAACTCATTACCCGACTGCTCTCGGGAGCACATTGAATCTCTGTATCAGATCTAGACCGCACATCGAAAGTCTGAATGATACGAGGTTATACAATTAGGACTGCCTTGTTGGGCTTGACAACCATCTCGAAAATCAAATCCAGATAGTGTCCTACGGCTATTCGCTTGAGCCCGGAGCGCGGAGTGTGAGAAAGCCTGGGTTTCTTTAGAAATTAAATTAAATTTAAGTAATCTGAGACTTGATGTTTGCGAGCCAAATATAAGCAATCAAACCGTCGAAATCTGGCCCAAATACACTCTCGGATCAGGAAACATTTCCCATATATGCCTGTGTACTGTAACCCTGATCGAGATTCTGTGACCGTTGAACTGAAACTGGTCCGTCACATGCGATCTAGAAACCCGATTGGAATGAAAACTTAACTCGACCTAGATCCATAGTCAGTGAGCTTAAGTCCGACCTTTGGCTCAAGGGGGAGGCTCCAGAAGTGCTCCGTTGAGATGGAACAGACCCGCTTTGGACATAACTTAAGTATACCTTGATCCTAAGTCTATTTTGGAGAGATTTAGGCCTATATAAGGACCTTAAACCCTCTCTCATTTAGCTCATACGAATTTGAGAGAAACCCTAGGAGAGAGAAGAGAAGAAAGAGAGAGAGTGTGTGTGTGTGTGTGTGTGAGAGTTGTGGGAGATAGACCTGTTACTCTACCCTGTTATCATACGTGCTTAATCAGCCCGATCTAATCATTTTTCCAGCGATTCCGGCTTCGTTTCTAGGTAAGAAACCCTAACCCTAATCCGTTCTAGGGTTATGATTGTTGCAAGTGATGAAATAGCTAACCTATTTCATGTCTTAGGTAACCATTCTGCCAGTGATTAAGACTTGGTGTTTAACTGAGTCCGTTACTCGTTTCTACGGTGTAAGGTGCGGACTTTAGACGTATAGGTTATGGTTTTTAACGCTTTCAATGTCAGAGAATGATAGATTCATGTTCTGGGTGTTATTGTACATGCATAAACCGATGTTCGTTTTGTGTTTCGATCGCGTATACAACTTATGACATATTGTGTATTCTGTATATATGTAGAAAATACTGTATACGTACAAATTTTGAAAGTGTGTTTGTTATGATTAATTACTGTATGAACATGCTATATACATGTATAATACTTACTCGGCGAAAGGATTTGCCGTAATACATGTTTTTGCTAGTATACGTTATGTATGTTAAAAGAGTATATTCTAAGTATTTGTGAAAATGTTTGTAAGAGTAAATACTTAGATGATAGTGCTTTAGATAGGTGTTGAGATAGGATTCTCAAGTACCTTAGTGATGTGTATGATTTCATTCATGTAAGTTGTTTAAATCAATTACTTACTTATGAAATATATGTGTTTGTGTTTCCTACTTGCCTTGTGCTTTATAACATGCTTGTTAACATGTTAGAATCATTTTGTTTATTCTGCTTTACTCTACATGCTTTTGATTAAGGATTGAATATGATTGGGGCTATGTTATAGTCCAGATGATCGGTAACAGACTTGAGTTCGTGGTTGAGATTCATTTCGCCACGTTGGATGTGTTTGGCGAACCCGAGTCGTACTTCTGTTGGCGACAGTGGTTAGGCCACACGAAGTGCTTATGCACTTTATGTCATTCAGCTGGTTGTGCGCTCGTGCTAGTCGAGCTCGTCAAGTAACCCAATCTGTCTAATGTATGTTCACCATATTTGGACGTCACTGCTTGAACCTAAGGTACCAAACTTACCAGTGTAACCCCGTTAACCTTGGTACCTTAATCCGCTAAGACTCATGAGCCGGGTATGGTGGTATGGGACACCGTGGTCGAGCTGTCGGCCTACGCTGGAGCCACGAGCCTCCCTGTAGTGACCAGTGAACAACCTAGACTCGTGAGCCGAATACGGTAGTATAGGACACTGTATTCGATCTGCCGGCCTATACTGATTGGTGACGAGCCCTTTGTAGTGACCTCGAGCATACTCTGAATCTGCGGAGAGGCGACGAGCCTTTCCATAGTAAACAGAGTATAAACTAGGCCTGTACTGATAAGGTGATGGGGGAGCGGTGCAACGAGTGCATGTAACAGCCCTGACAGCCCTTTACAGCGACCTAGAACCGTATCATTGTATGAGATTATCTAGGACTGACGACCCTAGAATGGATCATTGTTTGGGAATGATATAAGGAAGGTACCTTTGTTTTCCAATACTACTGTATGAAAAGGACTAATAATAATTCGGTAATCACTTTCATAACATAGCACTGCATGTGCCTGGAAGATGTGGAGCATTGAGGGATGAACGCATTCGGCGGACGTAAGATGTTGTCACATGAGGGAGCATTGGCGAGGGCATGCATCATTACTGCATTCCATACTTGCATTAAGAAGAGTATTTAGGAGTGTTTGATTGTATTGCTTTATCATTACTGCTTGACTGAATTGATAACATGTTAACCTGTGCTTTATTATTCTACTGAGTTAGTTACTCACTCCCACGTTACGGAACGGTGTTCTGGACACCCACTAGACTCTATCTTAGATGCAGGTATTGAAGAGACGCAGAAGGCTGAGCCTGATTACCATGATGATCAGGATGAGTTCTCCTACATGCAGTTCTCTGGAGGCTACGCTTAGGCCATTCAGATGACTGGGCTACAGGGTATACCATTCTAGTTGTACCATTTTTGGCATTTTAATTTTTAAAACAAATACATGTATATGATGACTCAGTAAGGTGTTCACACTCTAGAGACCGATTGTGACATTTCTGGCTTTATATACATCTATATACATCTTTCAGTCTTCCGCTTGTGTTTTATAACTTGATCTGGAGTATGAATTACTGTTTTGGTATAATCTCACTCATGATTATTGCACTAACACAGACAACATTCAATCATAAGCATTTATGTTGCATAAGTGATGTTTTGAAACTCGGGTGTTGAGTTGCTACTCAACCCCTGATTTTCAGGGCGTTACAACATCATTACATAAACTATGGTAAAATCACACATTGAATGGACTTGTGTACATCCCATTGGGCCTCAACCCATGGGCCTCAAATACATCTAATGGGCCATATCACATGGGCCTCATATATATATTAAGGTGGGCCTCAATGGACGGGCCACAAATACATAAAGATAGGCCTCGATAATGGGCCTTATATATATCAAGATGGGCCTCGACAACAAGCTTATACACATCAAGGTGGGCCTTAACAACGAGCCTTTATAAATTTCCAAAATTGAGCCATATTGAAGGATCATTTTGACCATACCACAAATAGCAATGGAGATAATAATTTTCACGGTTAAATAAACCACAGGGCCCACTATAAAGTTTATTTTCCAACCAATCTAAGCATAAGATCATAAAGACCTGGATTAAGAGGGGAAAATAAATATCATATTGGTCCAAACCCTGTAGCCCAAGGTTTTAATAGTGGACGCTCAAACTCATTATTTTCTAAAATGTGGTCCACCTGATCCTAGATCTGTCTTATTTTTAGTCTCAAGCCTTAAGACGGGTCCACCAAATGGATGGGCGGTATGGATACAACACATGCATCATCGGGCCCCATATAGATGGACGACATGGATAAAACACATACCTCAAGGTGGGGGCCACACTGATGGAAGGTATGGAATACATACATCAGTGGATCCCACGTGGGGCCCACCATAACATTTATCTGTCATCCAATCTGTTAATAAGGTCACACAGACACAGATGAAGAGGAAGAACAAATTTCATAAAGATCCAAAACTTCTGTAAATCCAAAAGGATTTTAATGGCTGACGTTCAATCATCACTATTTCCTGTAGTGTAGACCACCTGAGTTCCACATACGACTAATTTTTGGGGTGGCCCACTACCTAAGGACCCCCATCACGATGTTGACACCTAAAACACATCACCGTGGGGCCCACGGCTGGACCCAAAGGTCCCTGCCTCTTCACGCCAAGCACAGCAGGATGCTGCTGCGCGTCCTCTGGACGTCAGCAGCAACACTTGCTGCTTGTATTTTTTTTTTCAGTTTTCTCGAGGTTTTTTCGTGGTAGGGCCCCCATCAGGTGGATCCACTCCACCCATTGGATTCTAGGACTCAAGAAGGACCGAACAAGCCCAATATTCGACATGTTTTGGCGTGCAGAAAACATCAAGGTGGGTCTTAACAGCCTTGAACGGTAGAGATCACTGTTTTCTATGCTATGGCCCGCTAGAAAATCAGATTAGCTTCATTTTTTGGCTCAACGCCTAAAATGAGCTGAGAAATAGGATGGATGGCGTGGATTAGGTTTATACATCAATGTGGGGCCTGCATGAGCAATCCATCCAAAGTTTTAAATCAAACTGACATATATATATATTTTTTGTTAACGGTCAGTACACCACATCGTCAATGCACACTTCACTGGGTGGCCACATCTAGCGACCCTGGACGCTGGATGGTTTGTATACAACACATTTTAAGGTGGGCCCCACCTACAGATGACTTGGATAAAATACATACTTCATGGTGGGGTCCATCCGGGTGGGCCACACGGCCACATCATCACATAAAAATGAAAAAGAGAGAGAGGAGAAAGAGACACGTGCGATGGAGGGACCCGAACACTATGGACCCTCCCTTCCATGCATTCAATCATACATCTAGTGGGTCCCAATACATGTGGGCCCACCAAATCAAAAATCAACGGTGGAGATTCCTTCTCTACCAAAATGGAAGGTATAGATGACCTCTTTCAAACTTAGAAACTAAACATCATGATGGGGTCCATGGAGAATGGCCCCATCATGGAATGATCATGAGAATCATAGTGGGCCATCGGCCACATCTAGGGTCCAAAGTGAGATCCATACCATCAATCGGTAAGCCCCACTTGGCCCATCATAAAAAGAATGAAATCTAGACCTATAGAAACACCCACCATTCGATCTTCTTGGTCCGATGGAACGTCAATTTTCTTGTGTCTCACCTTGATGGAAGATGATGAGAAATGAAAGGATAAGATGAAGGATTTTGGAATAGGAAGTCGGCCACACAACACACTTTCTCTCCTTAGAAATGCTTGGACGTCCACCACTCTTTTGCTTAGAATTTGTGTTAAGAAAGAGAGAGAGAGAGAGAGAGAGAGAGAGAGAGAGAGGGTGGTTGTAAGAGAGGTGATGGGTGTGAGTGATGAATGTGAGTTGATAAATATATTTGACATGAGAGTTAACTTAGGGTGGTTACTTGACTTGGGGAGAAAGAAAGCATAAGTTGGGTACTTTGATTGATTGATGGGATGGGTTGTAGAGATTTTCTTGAGTTTGTAAATGCACGGCGTTTCTTCGAAATAAACGTGGGCCCACATCTCCTGGTCAGGGTATCGAATCAGTGCGTAAGATGTGGCATTAGAACCGCAACGACGGTACGGTCGCAATGGTATAAGTCTCAAATTAAGTCGATTCAAATCTACGGGATACGACTTAAGGTCGCGCGCAAACGTCAATTATAGGTCGCGGGTTGCCGGAATTCGTCCAGAAGGATCGCCGGAGTCGACGGAACAATACGAACTAGGATATGGGCCTTACAGGCGGTGAGATGGTTACTTTGATACATTCAAGGTACAGAAGACTATGTCTTAACCTTTGAGAAGATAGGAGCTAAGTTGGTAAGGTATGTAGATTCAGATTACACAGGTGTGTGGATTACAAAAAGTAGACTTCAAGTTACTCGTTTGTACTAGCGGGTGCAGTAATTAATTGGATATCGAAGCTTCAGTCAATAGTAGCTCTTTCCATGACTGAAACAAAATAAATGGTAGTGACAAAAGCATTTAAGAAAGGCGTTTGGTTAAGAGGCATGATAAATCAGTTGGGGCTTTAGCAAGAGGCCGTGTCGGTTAATTATGATAACGAGCGCGCTATTAATTTGGCTAAAAATTATGTTTATCATTCACGTACTAAACACATTAATGTTCGTTACGATTTTATTCGACATGTGCTTGAGAAATAAGGCGTAACACTAGAAAAGATTCACACCAGCGTGAATCCGTCAGACATGCTCACCAAGGTCGTTCTTACAGAGAAGTTCAAGTTCTCTGCAACTTCTCTGGGCTTGGCAATGACATCAAAGGAGGACGGAGTGTGCACAAGAATCATTGATGAAGCTATGATGCTAGACAGAGATAAGAGAAGAGGTTAAGAAGCTACATGTTTAAAGATTAAACACATAGTAGAGATTGTTGTTAACATATGTCTTAAATCTGAGGAAATTTGACTAGCCCAAGAAAGTTCGAGCGAAAATCCAGTAACAATTTATTTTGAAACTTCTGAGAATTTCAACCAGTCGAAGGATAAGTTTGGTTAGTTGAAGTGTTGTTCGGCTAGCCCGAGCTCTGGTTCAACTAGTCAAAGGTTGCACAAATTGTGTGCGAACTATGTAAATTTGAGACGATTTTTGAATTATTGCAAGTCAGTGCGAAAGTTCGAGTTCCCCAATTATAAATAGGAGTCCTAGGGTGCTCATAGAGCCATTTCTAAGATATTCCAAGGTTTTCTAAAGTATTCTAGAGGGTTTTTAAATAGTTCTAAGGTTTCAAAGGATGTAGCAAAGGGTGAGATTCGAGGTTGTTCAAAACGAGTAAGTCCTTTCTCTTTGTAATGTATGCTTTCATAGTGGATTTCCATTGCTTTGCGTCGTGGTTTTTTCTCGAAAGGGTTTTCCACGTTAAATTGTTATGTTCTCTTCGTATTTACTTAGTACTTCTGGATTGCAATCCTAGATTCATCTCTGTGTGATTCCACCATTTATTCCAACAATGAGATCATATCCATTACAATTTAATCTAAAGAGATCTACCATATAGAACAATTCAATAACAGATAGGAACTGAACAGGATATCAATGGAATAGTGTTATTAATTAAATTCATACAAAGATTTCATGAATGAAGCATCATAACATAATGTTATAAATCTAATAGTGTATGAAATTATATATTCTATTACATCCAATTTCAATCAATCATTTTTTCATGAACTCACATGGCATTAGACATTATGAACTTTTTGTAAATCAACCATGCTTACCTAATTGGTCTAATAAGACATGTACTCACATTTAATTTGATCACATTTTCATGATCTCCCATGACTTTAGACGTTAGGAACATTTTACAAATCAAACATGCTCACATAACTATTCTAACAAGAAGTGTACTTAGATTCAAATTAACTAAGATCTCACATAGCTCTAGATGTTAGGAACCTTTTACAAATCAACCATGATCAATGCAAATTAACTATAATAAGCGATGACCAAATTAATCATGCTTATCGATCCATCAATTAGAGCAAATCAACCATGCTCGCCAATCCAATGGAGAACAAGATCTCACATGGATTCAGATGTTGGGAACCTTTTGCAAATCAATCATGCTCACCTAATTGGTCCAACGAGATGACAAATCAACCATGATCATCGTTTTGTCATCCAACCAAAATTTAATTCCCCAATATCCATGATTTTTAATTCTAAAAATGTCCAAACATAATAAATTGTATTCCATGATAATGTAATCATATCAATTCTCAATCAATCGCAATGTTAAATTAATAATTCAAATTCAAGCATGTTATGCCATTTCATTTAATCCCTTAATAGACAACTTAAAAAATAATTTATACTTATTAATAATTTAAGAAAAAATAACAACATAACAGATTGATACTAAGCGAGATTGTGATATAATTCAAGGAAGCATACAATAGTCATAATTCAAAAGAAAATTATAGCAAACGTTCAACAATCATGATATTAATTAAAATGGTTAATTTCAAAGGTAATGGATAATACAAGAAATGTATCCAAATCCTTGAAAAGCAAGTAAAGGTAGTCAAAAGAAGCCCCTGAGTTTAAAAGGAAAGAAAATGGTTATTTCTCCAAGCGAAATAACTAAACCCAAAGCAAAAGAGTTAGAGCGACGCAAAATGTGAGATTTAAACAACAGAAGTTTATTATCAAAAAGAAAAATAAAGACATTTAGAGTTTGATTTGAGAAGAATAGAAATTTTTTAAAAATATAATGTAAATTAACTAAATCTATAATATTATACACAAGTGAAAAGAAGTCAAGAGAGGATGATCATTCATTGGTTTACAGAGTTAACTCAAATCCTACTCAAACTCCACTCGACTTGTCTCTAACTCAGCCCTAACTTCGTCTTAACTCAATGAGTCAACTCAATTGTATGATTCTTCTCTCTCTCTCTCTCTCTCTCTCTCTCTCTCTCTCTCTCTGTGCACGACTCAGTGCAAACTCAACTACACTCGGTACAACCAATCTCTCTCTCTCTCTATGTATCTCTCACTCTCACTGGTAGAAGAGCTATATAGAGCTCTCTCAACCCTCTCACTGTTCTGAAGTCACAAATGAAGAAGGATTGTTAGGATTAGTTATGCTGGAAAGTTCCAACGAGCATTTTCTAACGCTAAGCTCTTCAAATTTTCTATTCATATTTGTTGCATTGATTTATGTTGGAAAGATATTGATTTAACAATGAGCATACGGTGATGAGATGGCCAATGTAATATGCAGTTTGGATCTTGATTCGAAGATCATATGAATTTCTCTGGTTTAGGGTCTCAGTGAAGAAGAATGATTACTCTAATGGTGGATCCTCATCTAGTAGAGATCTTGATGATCCGAATGTAGTGGATACCGCGGATTGATGTCCTAGAGTTTGTGGATAGGAGAAATCAAAGCTTTCGATATGTTCACCTGGTGAGTTATGCAAGAAACTGTTTTGACTCATTGTTGAATGTCATTGCAAAAAATGAAAAAATAAATAAATTTGAGGAAGGTCTTCTTATATTCCAACTTAGATTCAAGGTCCCTTATATTATAATTTAACGATCTGGATTGATTTAGATTGAAGGTTTCAAAGGCTTGCCGTAACGAAGTCATTCTCATTACTGAAATTTTCAAAGAGAAAGTCTGGATTCGATTTTTATTTAAAAATGAGGAGAAAACTGAGGTATGAGGTGTGGATGATAACGCATTATGGGGATGGATGATTATGGATGGTTGAGATAGGTCCAAGCTTCGCTATGATGACTTTTCATCCATTGTATACGGCCAAAGGAGGAGATGTCGAATGTGCAATCGAATGTCACATGTTGTCCCAGTTTCAAGTGTGACATGAGGAAGATTTTTTGGTCATATGATTGTATACACCAGTGGGTGGATAGGTGAGGCAATGGAGAGGACGGATCTCGTGGTCGATCATTTACATTGATAAAAATGAGCTATCATTTGACGGCCACGATTTAATATTTGGACGTTTTAGATCCATTGGTGATCGGTTCCTTCTGAACGTAAATGGCTCATTTCTCTGAACGAAGATGAGAGAAATATTATTTTCGAGTGCTAAAAGGTTTCATTTTCAATCGTTGGAGGAAAATTCATTGATTTCAGTTTTTACATGCACACATGGTGTACATCTTGGCCTTAATTCACATGTGTGAATCATCCGGGGATGGTTTGTAGGTTGATCTCGATTATGGTATCCAGTTACCTACCCAATCTGTAGAGCTGTACACAAGCCAGGCTAGCTTGAAAAGCTCGCTCGGCTTAGCTTGAACTAGCTCAATTTGACTCAACTTTAATGATTAAACAAGGCAAGCCAATCTTCCTCAGTGGTAGACTTTAAGGAGTTTCAACACGAGGTCTTGGGTTTGAAACCCATAGGTGGTGAAATCCCACTGTGGCGTGCATGGGTGTGTGTGTCGAGTGCGTGTGTTTAAAAAAATGACCCAACTCTTTTTGAAAATGGACCAAGGTCAAGCAGAGTGGAGCTTGACTCGACTCGACTTGAACTCGGCTCAGCTCCTAGCTCGAGCTTAACTCGACTCGAATGTGTGTGTGTGTGTGTATAATCATACCCGACCCGTCCCTTTCTTACATTTTCCTTTCCTTACCCAACTTGTCGTGCCCGAGCTCCTCTCTCTCTCTCTCTCTCTCTCTCTCTCTCTCTCTCTCTCTCTCTCTCTCTCTCTCCCCCACTCCCCCACTCGACCACTCATCGAGCTCGACTCAGGTATCCGCCCGACTCATCTTAGCCGTATGTCTCTCTCTCTCTCTCTCTCTCTCTCTCTCTCTCTCTCTCTCTCTCTCTCTCTCTCTCTCTCAGGTGCCTTTATCTAAATCTATTCTTTGATTTTCTTTATTTATGTAATTGTTTGAGAATAGAAAATCCCAAATTCCAAAATTGAGATTTGAGATTTTGAATCTTTGATTTGAGTGTCATGTTGGGGCTGGATTGGGGTTGGGTTAAGTTAGTATCATACTCATCTCGACTCGAGATAAGCTCACCTCAAAAGGTTTGACAAATAAGCCAAGCTCCAATGGTAAGCTTAAGGGCGAGCTCGAGCTCAAGGAGAGCATAGACGAGTCAAGATAAGCTTGGCCCACCTCAACTCGACTCGGCTTAATGTACAACCCTACCAATGTGCAGCTTAGATTGTCGAAAGATGATTTTAAATTGTTATTTAGATAGATGGTTTGAAAGAGATATGATTCAAAATTAATAGTCGAATATCATTTAAAACAAAATCCCAGTCTTTAGCATGATTCTTTGAGGTGTCTGGGTGTAGTTATATGATTAATCTCCCAAATGAATGGTCAGATGATGATCTATCATGTGAAGTTGTACGGTGTATAGTGTGTACATGATCAATTAATCCTCTTTGGATTTTAAAAACTGTAGATTCTGTGAGATTCTTCCCAGAGGATTTAGGACCTCCAGAATTGTGTCCAAATATGACCTAATGTGAAAATTAATTGGTAGATTCGTCAGGGGTCAAATATGGATCGCAAGGATTATCTTTGTCTGGTTTTCAAGTAGGCCATCTAGCATATATGATGAAAATTTTGACAGATAGTTGATCTTATGAATTAGATGTCGAGATTGGCAATGTAAAATTTAACCTGGTTAAATAAATATTAGTTAAATTTTCAATCACGATCAGACTCCCACAAATAGGTTTTTTGAATAATGAAGTCGAGTAGTAACATATATACCATAAAAACTTTAGATAATCAATGATGCATTTGTAGCCATTGAAATTGAACTTTAATGGTGTAAAATAATCCTTAATGTATTAGGATAGGGATCAAATATTCAAAGTTAATAATGATTGGTTGGAAATGGACTAAATTGTGTTATGTATATTTAATGATGATGTGATTGTCTAAATTAAAAGTAGACAACTGGATAGCTTAATCTATCCATAAAGAGTCTTCTGAACAGTTGGATTGATGAATGAGTGAGCATACAAGTGGATATGAAGGTTGATGACTGAATGACCTAGAATTAGTGGAGTTAGAGAATTTACACACATCGGTTATGAGTAAGGATTGAGAGATTGATTCATCTTCGTAGTTGGATCATTTTGAAGGGTTTAGGCATGTAATCGCATGGTTCAAAGGGATGATATAAATCGTGAGTTCAATGGTCATTAATGTTGTAAGTCTATGGTGAGGATCATGCGTCAAACGAATGCGGATTGATCTTGAACTTTATGGGTTCACTATGAGTTGGTGTCACTCAAGATTGTACAATTTAGAATTGGCTAATTTCATGCTCAAGTGGTTAATCTATTTGGGTAGACTTTTAGTATAATTGCAAGCTCCTAATCAAGATATTTTAGTACACGTCATGGGGTCATATCAGGTAAGTTTAGTGTGTGATTATCGGTTAGATTTAGACTAGATTATAGATGAATGATTGGTCTTATGAGTGTAAGTGGCAAGAGTGTGTGCGTACATACTTACATATATAAATATATACACAAAGTCATATACTTATTAATTACATAAATTAATTATTCACACTAAACAGATAGATCACACATATCAATGGTTACAATTTATACAAATTAATGGATACATGTATGCATAGATGAATGTAAGTGCAGACATACACATGTACACGAAGGTTTATAATACCTTGGGTCATTACAGAGTAGGCAATGGTGTTGATCTTTGTTTTGATGGCCGTGAAAGTATTATCTTACTTTACGATCGATCTGTGCATAACCACCAGTAGAGGGGTACACGAGTCGAGCCGAGCGTTGCCCAGCTCATGTTCGGCTCGGCGAGTTCGAGTAGAGTTTGAGCCGAGTTCGAGCCGAGTTTTCGAACTGACAGAGGAGAAAGACGGGCTGTCAACCATGTGTCGGTGCGGCCGTGCGGCAAGGGAGGATGAGGGAGAGAGTAGAGAGAGAGAGAGAGAGAGAGAGAGAGAGAGAGAGAGAGAGAGGGGAGGGAGGAGCTTCCTTGGCCGACCCGACAGAGAGGGAGGAAGAGAGGGAGGAAGACGACCGTGCGTCGCCGGTGCGGCCGTGCGGTGTAAGGGAGGGATGAGGGAGAGTCGAGAGAGGAGAGAGAGAGAGGAGAGAGGAGCTTACGACGGACCGATAGAAAAGGAGGAAGAGAGGGAGGAAGAGGTGGGGTAGGGTTAGGGTTGTGCGGGCGGGATGTATTTTGAAAAGGGGGGTAGGGTTTTTTTTTTTTTTTTTGAAGGGAGCTGAGTAGAACTAAGTCGAGCCGAGTTCAAGCAATATTCGAGTCGAGCCAAGTCGAGGTAGGTCCAGCTCGGACTCTACTCAAAATCTTCCGAGCTTCCAAAAAATGGCTCAACTCGGTTCGAGCAGAGTTTCGATCCGAGTCTAGTCGAGCTTTTTCGAGCCGAGTCGAGCAAGTTATCAAGCTTTTGCTGCTCATGTACAGCTCTAACCACCAGTCCATCAATCATTGTTATTAGGTCATTCATCAATTGATATTTTGACTTAATTGATTTCCAAACGGATTGTCAATCCATCCATGGATCCATTAAGGAATCCTACGATTAATTTTTATTGGTGTGGTGACAGATGTTAATTCATGATTAGAGCAATTAATCCATCCATGGATTCCTTCCAGAGGCTTAGATTGGACTCTTTAATCCAATTTCCTTCTATCATATCCATTCATGAGGTAAAATTTTCCTCGACCTTATCCTACATCACTTTCTAGAGGAATCTTATGCAACCCTTGAATTATTCATAAAACACTCATCTAAAGCAACATAAGAGCACGCCAATACACCATATCTGGGAGAAGACTAGAATACACCATTTTTCCAACTTGTAAAAATAAAAAATCGTGGGTATACAGTGCAGAGCCTCAGGTCAAAGTCTCTTTCGAGGTACGAGGAGAAAATGGGTGGAGCATGTGCTTTTTTGCATTGCTTGTTGTCCATTTCTGAAGAAAAGATGGAGCCGCAACATTTGAGATTGGCCCCTTAGAAAAGGACAACTATTGTGAATGAAAAAGTCATGAATGGAGGTTAATTTCATACCGCTCAAGAAATGCTAAAGCTACAAGGATGTCCATGAACCTTCCCTTACCCAGAAATCGGGCCAGTCCATTCATCAGGTGGACTATTCGTGGATGGGAAAACTAGAAGGTTCAAAGTGAATAAAGGACCAACTATCTATACTAAACACACGTGCACCATAGTTCGAAAACCCAAAAACTAAGGTCGATTCAATGTTCAGACAGGTCGGATCAGCTAGAAGACTTGACCCAACTCAACTAGATATTGATACTTACGATTAAAAATACCATGTATACTATTACTATATATATATATATATATATATATATATATATATATATATATATATATATATATATGTTTTAAGTATATAACTTATAGATGGTCTAAGAGTCAAACTACAATGAAAACAGGTAAAAGAACCCAATCGTAGTAATTAGGCATAGTTTTTCCTAATTTTTTTAGAATTTTACTTTGATTTTTTCCATTTTTCCCTATTTTTACTTTTTTTTTTAAATCGCACAAAAAGGCCAAAGGCCTGAGCAATCGCTTGTGCAAGTATGTGATCACATACAGGATTAACTCAGGCTGGTCACATCAAACGCACATGCGATTTGACAACATCGATAGGTACTATGACTCCGTTAAAGCAGAACATACTTTTGATGCCTACAAAGTCATCGGGGAGATCTCCTTCAAATCTAAGCGGAAATGTCTAAGAAATGCCGCTAAAAAATCCACTTCATTGAATTCGGGCTAAAGCTGCAAAAATTGGACAACTGATGAAATGAATAACATATTGATTAGTATATTGATAATGCAAGTAGGTCTTGGCCGTAAAGGGGATAATGGATTCAAAAGGGACGCGTACAAGGCAGTTCTCATTGAGATACAAAATAATGTTGGAATTACACTCAAGACGCTCAATCTACAAAATCGTTTTCAGACGCTAAAAAGAATTTACGACTATGTTGAAGAAATGCTCACCGCTAGAGTATTCGGATGGGACCTCAACGCAGAAGTTGTCACAACAACAGACGAGGTCCAGGCTGAGTACATAAAGGTATACTAAATATGTACTTTTTAGTTTGAAGTTATGTACATGTATGTCTTTCCACTCCTTAGAAGCTTCCCTTAAATATTTCCATTCTGTTGAAATAGTCACTCCTATATGCAAACAATATCTGGAGGGAGACTGCCACTCTCTGACCGGCTATAATGTGCCTCTTACGGGGACACATCAGCCAAGGGATCCTGACATCTCTACAAATTCTGCCCAACAGTTTCATAACACGGTGCCATTGTCATTTTTTGACTTCGTCAATAACGGTCCTGAAGATCATTGGTCTTATGACAATCGTAATGGCCTTCACAAATCATATGAAAGCCCAACACCTATTGTGAACACGCCGGAGAATACCCATAACAAGGTTAGTTCGAAGAAAAAGAGTAAAGTAGGACATCCATGAGATGTGCTCAGTACATCCATCGACCATGCAGCAGATGTTGGCAAGTCATTGGCATTGTCAATGGCTGCGGGAAAGGACATGTCACAGATGTCCAAAGTAATGCAGCATTGGAGGAGATGCAAGACTTATCCAACAGTGACTCTCTCTATTAGCAACATCCTTTCGAAGGATGAGCAGTATGCAGCCCTATTCCTGAACTTAGCCAAACACAGAAGACTCAACTGGCTATAAATGTTGGTTTGAGTTCATCGGGCTCTTGTAATGTGAACGTCGTGGCAATGTGCTACCCCTAGGGCTCATGATTCGGAAGGTTTGATTTATTTTTATTTTTATTTTTTGCAATTTCACATGTAGATGTAGCCTTATACTCCTTGAAGATGTTGGTTCGGGACCACCAGGCTCATTTTCTATGACTGCCATCCCTTTGATGTTTACTTGACCCCCTGCTTTGATGGTTTATTTTGTTAATTCTTCAGAAACATCGATTTCATAAGTGTATTACCTTTTTGGAGTAATATACTATTATCTGTGAATGTTTATTTATGGACTATGTATAGACCTTGGTACTTTGGCTCCAAACATGGTGGTCGATAAGTAGTTTACTACCTAGTGTAAAAGGTTAGTGTTTTTTTTTTTTTTTTTGGAAAGGTAAGAAAAATATTTTTTTTAAATTACCAACCAAAGGGCCAAAGACCCTGAAACTACATCAAAAGATACAAGAGGCTGAAAAAGTAAAGAGATAAAGCCCACCCGTGGGGCCCAAAGCAAAAACAAAAAAGCCATAAGCCCACACCCCGAGCTAAGGTGAAAAGCTAAAAGAGAAGCCCACAACCCAGGCCAATGAGAGAACTAAAAATGAGCCTAAACCATGGCCTAAAAAGAAAGCTCACACCCTGGGCAAGAGAAAGCAAGAGGAGAGCCTACACCTCAGGCCAAGGAAAGCTAAAGCAGGCTTTCAACCTCAATACAGGACAGGAGAATGATATCATGAGATAAGGGAACATCAGCAAGCTTCAAAATATTGTTTTTGTTGCGAGTTTCAATAATGCCCACATGGACTTCTCTCTCGACAATGAGAGCATAGATAGCACGGGAATGAAGACGCATATCCCATGAAGAAAGGATAGGATTTCTAACATCAGCCAGGCAATCCCCAACTACTTCGCCCGAGGGCAATATTTGGAATGTTAGGGCAGAGTCTTGAGAGGCCGAATTGAAGAATTCTATGGTTCTTGTCTTGATGACCATAAACATCTTCCTCAAAGATCACACCCAAACAGTCATGGAGCTAGGGAGAAAACAAAGAAGACCCATTTTTCCATTATTTATATCAGAACATAAAAAGCGCCAAAAGTTAGCAAGAGTGAAAAATTGGGTCATTCAAGCGGGAATGAAGGGAACTAGGGGAACCCTAACAGGGTCTAGGAGATGAGTAGCAAAGTGGGAAGGTCCCAGTGTGCTGAAATGGCAATGACGTTGGGAGAGATCCAACCTATTTACAGACCAATGACGTAGATCACAATATTACTGACCCTGTCTATAGCAAAATCAACAAGCCTTTGAATGGATTGAGGGAGAAAGGAGCCTGAAACATGCAAAAGGCCAAATTTGGAAAGCGGGTTAGTGTTGCATAGGTGGCCAATTTAATAGCTCCTGGTTGGACCATACATGAAATATATCATGTCCATTGCTGCTATCTTCTCTTTTGGTGGACAATGTGTTCATATTTTATGTGAATGGACTAGGACATTGTCGCATATGCTGACAGTTTATACATTGGTGGTTTACCCTTCTATCTTTCCAAACTAATATATATATATATACCTGGATATATTCGAGTATAACAATTGTGTTGATTAGGAGTCGAGATTGTCAGTTATATCATATACAATAATATCATATAGGTTAATGGTTTAAAGCTAGCCGGAACTATGTTGCATGTCCTTATGTATAATCCAAATCTACAGCTACTACATGTATACATTGACTAACTAACAGAGATATTATGTGCATGCCATTATGCTTATTCAATCGGCAGGTATGCCTTCCCACTTAGGTTCGCTTTTTTTTTACAAACTCACCTCCTGCCTACAGCACCAATCTAGGTATTCTAAATTGTCCTACAATTAATTTTTACTTTGAACAAATGACACCACCATCGGCTCTTGTTTTATGCCTCCTCATTTGGCGCAATAGTAAGGAGGATCCTAATTTCTAACCTTTGAATGCAATCAGTAATCTGAATTCATGAGAAAGGAATTAATTTGTTAGTAGGTGGTGATAATATCTGAATGTGATATGCTTATCACTTCACTTTCTCCTTTGCCTGCAGTGAGTAATGGCTAGATTCTATGAAGTATTTCTGGGCAGGAACCTAGAAATTTATGACAATTGGGATGATTGTCGGTTACAAGTGGAGTGCTTTAGTGGTTGCAGATACATGTTTTATCAATCATATGAGGAAGCCTTTGTTGATTGGAAAGCCTTCAATGGTTCGTATGCAATCCCGCTATCCCGTACCGTCGACATACTAGACAACTCTCCACCCAAATACTAGATCGTATTCGATGAATGTACAAGCTTGTTGCCTCGTGCTAAAGCTGCTACCTTGGACCAGTGATCAAAATATCGGTATCGTGTTACGTATCGCATCCTTGGGATACAAATATATAGCAGTTATCGCAAAGAATATATCGTTCGTATCAGGTCATTTATCATACTTTTTGGGAAACATAGGGAAAATGGTTGAATTTTTCAATGAAACTTCAGGGATTTTTTTTTTTTTTTTAAAGAAAAAAAAAAAGAGAGAGAGACCTTAATACACACTTTTAAATCATAACATCGCAAAAAAAAAAAAAGTGCACGTAATAGATTTCCCTTATATAGGGTCCTAAGCTATGCATTGTCTAACTGAACTAATGCAACTATATTCAAATTGAATGCATGACATTTAGAGTGAATGTGATGATCATTCCATCAAACACTCCTGAATTAATATTTTAATATTTTAAAAAAAAAATTAATTAAATATAATTTTCATTTTCTGAAAATTAACAAGGACTTAACAAATCAGTAGATCAGCCCTCATACATGCTTGATTTCATGTTTCGAGTGCAACATTGCAAGCAATTTGGGAGAAATTGGGAAATTTTCGAATCTTCAACAATTTTTTCCAAATCGGACCACTTACACTCAAATTTCAAAATTAAAGTGTATATGATGATAATTTCATCAAATACTCCTAAATACTTCGAAATTAGTCTCAATTGACAGTTGTTGAAGGAAAATTTTGAAAAAAAAAAAAACATGGATAACATGAAAAACCAACGGATATTGAAATCAAAGCTCCAACTCTGTGATTTTTCATGCAAAACATGAAGAACCAGTGGATTTGTAACCATTTGACACTAATTTAATATAATTTCAAAAAAAAAAAAAAGGAAAGGATCAAAAATTGAAAATGCTCACGGAATTGAACATGAGGGATATATCAGCACTACCTGTGCATTTCATATCACACAGGTGGGATACAAGATATATCGTGGAATATATCAGCTGATATCGTCGATATTTAAAACATTACCTTGGACAAGTTAGACAAGCAGGCGGATGTGGATCCAAGGGATGTGCATGTCCTGTTGGTGTTGTTGTTGTCGTCTTGGTTTTTTGCTTCTCTGTTAGCTTGGTTTTCCTCACTTGATGATCATCTTACTTGAATCTAATTTTCCACCTTCTTTCCTTGGCAGTTTTTTTGGACTCATGTAAGTGTCAGACAGTGTACGATATGTGAATGTATCTATGCCATATGATTTAATTTGTTGTCACTCATAAAGGACTAGTATTCCAACTTTATTACGTGATGTGTCCATTGTTTAATTTTGGGGGAATATGCATGTTTCGCAAGTTCTTCTTACGCCATCCTCCCATGAAGGTCCTACATAAATTGCTAGTGCTTGATAGATTCATGAGTGGTTTATGCACCCTTCTTGCAGGTTGGTATGTTGCATCCCACTGAAACCATGTTGACATAAAAGGTGAAATGAGATGGTGTAGGACTGTCCTCTATATGGGTTTGGCACATGTTACCACCTCCAGTTGCTCCCTTGCATTTAGCAGCAAGGATGTGGTTCATGCTTACGTGAAAGTTGGTTTTGTAGTCAATTATAATATGTTCATTGTAGTTAATGTGATGAAATCAGGGAACATATGAATCAAGGCCTGTTTGCTTGGTTACCTTTCAGGACAGTATGTAATTTACTGTGGCATTGGATATTCAAACAGGTGAAAACATGTATTTATATTCTAGTCACTGAGCACCGAAACATTTTATCTCAATTTCCTGTGTGCTCCTCTAAGATATTCAAACATTGTAATCCAGCCACCATGGCTTCATTAGATGATTTCCAGTAATTCCCAATCACATGTATTTGATGGCTGAATTAAAACATTTTCAAGAGACACAGCTCTGGTAACTTGTAATGATTACACCTTTATATTACATTACTGTCATAATTCGCAATCCAAACAGGTCCTAAAAGACATTTTATTGTATAAACTTCTCATTTTGTTTTCTCAACTCATGTCCCCTTTTGAAAGATCTATAAAGGGTAACCAATGAAGAATTATGTAGAAGTGAGAAGAAATATAAAAGAGAGAAAAAGAGATGGAGAAAGAGAATAGAGAGCCAATTAGGGCTTCATGTCCCTTCTCTTTTTCCTTTCTATATTAAGTTAAAAAAACAACACTCTCAAAACTATTACAATATGACATTTGAATATTAAGTGTACCTAATTGACTAAATAAAGTGACGCACGGACTAAACTCAAGACTGAGTGAGATGCCGCATAACCCGCATCCACGGTCATTAACGTTGGCCCCCTCAAGCTAGAACATAGATGTCATCGATTCTTAGCTTGGAATAAATACATGAACACTTATTGCAGCCAGAGCTTTGCTGAACACATTAGCAAGTTGATCATAAAACCGAACATGATAATTGACTTATTATGCTCAGATCTCTCATGATAAACTGGATTGTTTACAATAGGAAGCTTCTTGGTTATCACAAAACAACTGCATTGGTAGGCTCACTGCAAAACCATTTCCTACAATAGTTTCTTGGTCCATGCGAGCTAACAAGTGGTATGAGTCATTGCCCTATATTTTGCTTTGGCACTTGATCAGGCTACAACACTACTTTTTATTCTTCCATGTGACTAAATTTCCTTGCACAAATGTGCAGTACCCAGTAGTAGACTGCCTAACAGTCGGAGAGCCTACCCAATCTATATTAGAATACCATTGTAACTTGAAGATGATTATTCTTTTATATACAATTCCCTGGCCTCATGCTCTTTTAAGATATCACAAAATTTGAACACCTATCCATGTGAAGCACCCTAGGAGAACTCATAAACAGACTTACCACACTCAGCATATGAAATATCTGTCCTAGTGATTGTTAGGTAGAACAAGAAAAATCATAAGATAGAAGAGAAGAAAGTGGTGTAAATCAGAATTCAGAATGAAATTCATTCTAATACCATGTAGAATTATGTAGAAGAGAAAAAGAAATATAAAAGAGAGAAAGAGAATAGAGAGAGTCAATTAGGGCTTCGCGCCCCTACTCTCTTTCCCTTCTACATTTAAGTAAAAATCAAAAATCCCAAAACTACCCCTTGCAATATGACATTTGAATATTAAGTGTACCTAATTGACTAAATAAAGTGATGCAAGGGCTCAAGACTAAGTAGGTCATACCACTAGACAACCCCTTTGATGTAGAACCAATGCATGAACTCAAATAATGTGAGAGATCAATCAGCAAATTTAAATTAATTAATGAAAACTATAAATCTTGCTACCATCGTCACAAATATCAAGATTCTAAAAGGAAATCATGCATAGTTTAAAACTGGGTTGCCAAGCATCATCCTACAAAACTACTAAACATAAGAAAGTAGGATCTAATGAATGTAGAAACATCCAAATATTATAGGGTTAGGCCTATTTTAAAGAGGAATGTCTAATACTATATTTGGGTGTGGGTGAAGCTAGGGTTAGGAAAGTTTGGGGAAAAGGGTAAAATTAAGGTTAAAGTGGGAAATTGAATAAAGGTATTAAAGGATTTAGGTATTAGGAGATGGGAATTAGGGTTTTGGATGTAGGGCATTCAAGAATTTGGGTTTAATTGAAGGATTTGAAGATCTAGGGTTTGGGAATTTGGGAAAATTGGGAGATTTTGGATTTTTAGGATTAGGGTTAGGGTTTATAGGTAGGAATGAAGAGGTTTTGTTGTAAGGGTAGTGGAAGGCTAAGGGGACAAGGGATGGGACCATACGGCCAGCCCTATGGGTTCACACGTGTGGGCTAGGTAGTGATGCAGGACAATTAACCAGTTGCTCTACAAGCTCGAACTGTTAGAGTATGGCGAATTAATCCCTTTATTTCATAGCCCAAGCCCCACATCTCATGGGTTAAGACCTCGGCCAAACCCCCCCTCATGGGCTCGTGGGCCCCACAAATCACACCGCCCACCCCGAGTGTGTCCCCGCATCCCACGAGCTACCCCACTTGAGTCAGGTGTGAAATGCCCCTACATTAGGTAGGGTTGGGTTTTGGGTTTTAAGGTTCAACTTGACGAAAAATGTGTAAAGGAGGAGAATCGGAAGGTTATTGATAGATTTTGGAGAAAGGGGGAAGAAGAAAAGAAGAAACTCAAAGAAATACTTTGATTGTTGATGAAGAGATACAAATGTGGGGATAGAAGGAAGCCTCGCACTTCCGTTGATGAAGATAGGGCTCGCATCGATCTTCCTTCCAAGTCATATGAACGATATCCTCACGCCACATGAAGATTAAAGAGAAAATAAGACAGTTCTCTTTTTTTTCATAAACAAAACCAACATTAAGAGAAAATTGGGAGATTTTAGATTTTTAGGATTAGGGTTAGGGTTAGGGTTTATAGGTGGGAATGAAGGGGTTTTGTTGTAAGGGTAGTGGAAGGCTAAGGGGACAAGGGATGGGACTATACAACCAACCCTATGGGTTCACACGTGTGGGCTAGGTAGTGATGCAGGACAATTAACCACTTGCTCTAAGCTGAGCTGAATTAATCCCTTTATTTCATGCCCCAAGCTCCTCGGCCGAACCCCCCTCAAAGCCGGTGTGAAATGCCCCATTAGGTAGAGTATGGCGAATTAATCCCTTTATTTCATAGCCTAGGCCCCACATCTCATGGGTTAGACCTCGGCCGAACCGATATCCTCACGCCACATGAAGATTAAAGAGAAAATAAGAGAGTTCTCTTTTTTCATAAACAAAACCAACATTAAGAGAAACTTGGGAGATTTTAGATTTTTAGGATTAGGGTTAGGGTTAGGGTTTATAGGTGGGAATGAAGGGGTTTTGTTGTAAGTGAAGCCCCAAATCACATGGGCCGCCCACCCCTCGAGTGTGTCCCCCCTTTATTTCATCCCATCTCATGGGTTAGGACCTCGGCCGAACCCCTTCGTGCTACCCCACCCCGAGTGTGTGAGCTACCCCACTTGAGCCCGATGTGAAATGCCCCTGCATTGGGTTGGGTTTGGGGTTTTGGGTTTTAAGGTTCAACTTGACGAAAAAGGTGTAAAGGGGGAGAATCGGAAGGTTATTGATAGATTTTAGAGAAAGGGGGAAGAAGAAAAGAAGAAACTCAAAGAAATACTTTGATTGTTGATGAAGAGATATAAATGTGGGGATAGAAGGAAACCTCGCACTTCCATTGATGAAGATAGGGCTCGCATCGATCTTCCTTCCAAGTCATATGGACGATATCCTCACGCCACGTGAAGATTAAAGAGAAAATAAGAGAGTTCTCTTTTTTTTTTTTCATAAACAAAACCAACATTAAGGACTTTTCAAAATTACAAAATAGACTCTGTTTAATGACTTTTGACCAAAACAACCCTAGTCTAATGCAAAATCAAATAAAACCACTCATAAGGTGTCCAAAGCATGAATCAATCATAAACTAAGTCCTAAAACATAAATATGTCCTATGATGACGAGAATGGTTCATGGTGAAGGGCCCGATCATGTAATCCATGCGATCTAACGGCCCGATCGTCACGTACCTCAAATCTAATAGTTCAAGTCACTCCCTAAAGTAACCCATGTGCATCTTCCCAGTGTAGGCTTTTCCAGATGCTCGCACATGCAAATGGGGCCTCCACCATGAATACTTGCCTAGCCACAGAGAAATCGGGGCGCTCCTCCTCTGATACGTACGCAAAGGTGTACGTGATGTGATATCATCATCACCCTTATTACAATCATCCAGGTACAACCCACACCCACAATCATTAACAACCAACACCCACCTTTCTGCACCTCTCTCCCCAAAGCAAAAAACAGCACCCATGGGAGAGAAGAAACGTGAGAAATGCCTACTTTAACCCACTTCATGTCTCCACCATACATGGCACATGTGTACAGTGATCACAATTATTGATTTAGTGGGTCAGCAAGTGGATGAGTCAAACCTGAGGCAATTGGACTTGCTCAACATCTGAATAGGGTGATGCAAAATTGATGGTTATTTCAAAGTTGAACAATTGATGAGCAATGGTCCACATTCAACAGACAAAACCCTAATGAATTAGACAAGAGTGTACAGTGACTGCAGTTTTTGAGGGGCAGATCAGTTTACTTATAGTTGGGCAGATTTATAATGATAGTTATTCCTGTTTTTGTAATTCTTTGGGCCTTTGGCCTTTGGCAATAAAATTTTCACAATTAAAATAAATAAATAAGAATCAGTTTACTGATAGTTGAGCAGATTTATAATGATAGTTTTTCTTTCTTTTCTGTTTTTTGTGATTCTCTGGGCCTTTGGCCTTCGGCAATAAAATTTTCACAGTTTCAGGAAAAAAAAAAAAAAAAGACCACAGTTTTTGAGATATGGACCACTCACATGGTAGCCCACCATAATCACATCGGAATCAGCATACATGTTTACCAGGGGCATGGTAGGAACCACATTTTGTAACACTGAGAAGCATGCATCACAATAGCATTCCTTAGAAACAATAAATATCAGTAGGCAAACCTCTTAATAATGGGGCCCACAGACTCTGTACAGGAACGGCGCCAACATAGAAGGCAAACACATTATGCCAAGGGAAGAATGGAGGCAAGTCTTCCTCCCATTTTTTATTTCCTATATACAACATGAGCACTCTTCCTTTGGTGGAGCTGCACACTTATGAATTATAGGCAATCAAGCTTCTGCAGGGTTTGGCGACAATTGCACGCCAAGAAGCCAATGCATGTTTGGGGCACAGCTGCAGGATGAGGAGATCATGATGTTGGATCAGTTTATCATGTCACGGGCTGATAAGAGGTGGTTGAATGTTGAAAGTTATGGAGATTGATTCCTGCAAAGTCAAAGACAAAAACCACCATTTTCTTTTAATGCTGAACAAATACGAACCAAAGAATACACAGTGCCTGGAACATGCATCAAGAGCCACGGAGAATAATGAGTCAAAAGAAAATGAATGCAGCAATCGTATTCAAGGTTTTGAATAACAGTATCAGTGGACATACCGACCAGGCCCAAAAGTGATACAATACGGGGTATATTGGACACAAATCAGATGATACAGACCCGTATCAGTTGAAACATTTTAATCACCAAAAGAAAATCTTCAAAAAATAACGGAAAAATAGGGGGGGGTGTGTGGAATGTAAGACATTAGGGTACATTTGGATAGGCGATCTCGCATAATTGGGATTAAGTCTTTAATGCAGGGGCATTTTCACACTGGGCTCGAGTGGGGTCACCTGTTAGATGCAGGGGCACACTCGGGGTGGGTGACCCATGCGATTTGGGGCCCACGGGGGAGGTCTCGTGTTCAAGACTCCTTACCAGGGGTGATTAATGCGCATTTCACACCGGGCTCAAGTGGGGTAGCCCGTGTGATGCGGGGACACACTCGGGGTGGGCGGCTCATGTGATTTGGGGCTCATGAAGGGGTTTCGGCCGAGGTCCTAACCCATGAGATGTGGGGCCTGGGCAATGAGATGAGATAAAGGGATTAATTCGTCATACTCTAACAGTTCAAGCTTTTAGAGCAAGTGGTTAATTGTCCTACATCAGTCTTATCCCAATTTTGGCGGGCCCCATGCTCCCCATGTCAGATTCAACACGTGGGAGTGGCAGTCTCCGCCACATAATGACAATCAACGGCGCTTCAAGTTTTTTCTAAAACTTCAGTAATTAGATTTATGCATGAGGAACGCACTTTAGTGTGGCAATCCAACATTTAGAGCATGGGGGTCTATCAAAATCAAGATGAGGCTTAACCCTGATTTAGTAGGATTCCCTGTCCAAACGGACCCTTGGAATCTATCATTTTGTATTTTTAATGGGTATTCAATTGTATATCAAACCATTCTTTGATAACAATGTTGTCTATTAGCTTGACCTGTTAGAAGTCAACAAAATAGGTCATAATCCAAACAAAAAATCAAGCATGATTTAGGGCCCATCACATATGGATACAACAAAAATAAGATGAAAAGGCAGAAGAAATAAATAAATAAAAAGTGATGGTTTATCCTGTCTAATATTTCCCAAAATGGTCCATTCCACTTTGATATGTTGAACCCACTCAAATCTTATGTTTGATCTTCAAAATAATCGTAGATCTAGTCTACACTTACTTTCTAAGCTTCCTTCACGGTCGAAATGAGGAAGTGGAGAAATGAGATGAATTTTGAAAATAAAAATTTCCAAATGGGACTTTAATGGCCGTATCAGCCCGTGTCAGCGGTAACAGCCCTGTATTTTTCTTTCCTAATGGACTGACTGTGCATGCATGTGATGATTATGATGATGATGATGATGGAATGATAGAAACACAATGGATATATTTTTCTACCCAAAGAAAAAAAGACAGGTCTGCTATAACCCATTCCAAGATAACACAATCAAATGATTGACTAAACAACTAGTTACGTGGATAAGAAAACCATGAGCAATTTCCTTTATGGATTTTCACTTGTGTAATTGCAGGTACACCAAGCACAGGCATAGAAATTATGAAACACTTGTTTGTGTGATGCATGAGAAACAAGCATTGAATGAAATGAGACATGTCTACTGGCAAGAATGGGATTTCAAATCTCTCCAAGACAGGTGGGCCCTAATGTGTGTGTTTTCTCTTGGAAATCAGGCTGCTCTCGCACCAAGTGCTACGCGTGTATGAAAATGAACGGTTAGACAGAAGAAAAGTCCAACTATCCACACTCAACTTACATGCATGGCCTATCTGGTGGTCAGACCACCATGATTTTTTGGGCCACAGAACATACATGGTGGAGACAACCTAACAAACAACCCATATCTCACACATAGGCACCTACTCTCGCAAGAAACCAGCAGGCCTATATCAAAGTACGTATGCATCTATGTATGAGTTTAGAGAAATTCAAATGGGAGAGTTACAGTTAATTGAGTGATGACCGGCCTGTCCAGGTTCGATTAGACTTAACTCCATATCTTGAGAGGCTGTCCAACCAGGTTCATACGCTTCAAGGAAACCAAGCTTCGCTTTATTGGGAAGATCATGGGGATGAACAAAGGGCACCCCTGGTGGCCATCCAATCTCCATGCGTATGGTGCCACATGGGCTGTCCACTGCTTGTATGTGACCTTCACATTCCTTCAGATTGCAAAACCTAAGCTTGATACCCTTCTTGTCTGCAATGTCCTGAACCCGCTCCTTGAGGACTCTCTGCGCTTCGAGGCGCAGCCTCTTGGATGGTGGCAAAGGCTTGCACCTTGTATTGTTCTTCCTTCTCTTCAACAAGGGTTTGAGAGATCCTGTGCCAACATTTCATAGATTCAAAGACCAGAGTTTAGACTTCACACCATGAATTGGATCAGCAAATTAGAAAAACTCAAAATTCTTAGGAGTTTGATGATCAAATGATAAGAATATGTGACTGGACTGATGTATCCCTTCCATGCCAGCGTATTCATCTATCAGAAAAGGGAAAAGGCAAAAGGCCCATATCTTGGGAGCAATTTTTCTCATGAAAGGTGTATGCCTCAAACTAACTGCAATAACCTCCTAGGACATGTTTATCATCTTTACATCTTTCCATTGACATAAAATAAAATGTATAATTGGTGTTAATTCTACCTTTTGGAGACTGCTTAGCAAGACAGCAAAAAAACAAAAAAAAAATAATAATAAATTAATTAATTAATTAATTAAAGGACACTTGGATCAGGAATAGAGGTGTACACGAACCGAGCTAGCTTGGTTAGCTCGCTCGACTCAACTCAAAAAAGCTCAATTCGACTCGGTTCGAAGCTGAGTTCGAGCCGAGTCGAGCTGATTTTTTTAGCTCAAAAATGAGTTCGAGCTGGCCCCAGCTTGACTCGACTCAAATCGAACCCAACTCGAATCGAACTCGGATCAAACCAGTTCAGTGACTCAGTTACTTTGATATTGATGTTGCTCACCAAGTGTTTGATGAAATGACTCAAAGAAGTGTGGCTGGTGGCAAGGAAGGCATGTATATGAAACCAACACCCTTTTTTTTCTTGATTTTTATGTTGTTTAGAAGGTGTTTGATAAAATACATGTAAATCCATTGCTGCTGTCTCAAATAAAGTGAGATTTTGAAGGTGCCGTCCAGGTGTTTATGAAAATGCTGCAATGGCGAACTCGGCTCGATCTTGGCTTGAACTCAGCTCGAATTGGCCTGAGCTGCTGACCAAACCGAGCCGAGCTGGCCAGTCAGGCTCGAGGACCTAGCTGAGCCAAGTTCGAGCTGAGGTCAGCTAGTGGCCAAGCCGAGTCGAGCTGAGGCCAGCTCGACTCGGTTTGACTCGATGTACACCCCTAATCAGGAATGTGGACCAGCAGCAAACGGATTGGGAGACTATTTCAACTTGTCTGCATTTAGATTGAATTTCTACGTAGCATATAACGCTAGGGAAGAAGAAAGGTAATAACAAGAAAAGGAGAAGAATGGAGAGAAATAAGAGCCCAGTTACTAAAACATCACTCCAAATTTGACCAGCAGATGCCACTGATGGTGAGAGAAAACTCCATGATTACAATTGTAAATGGTTTTAAGGAATAAAAATGAAAATTAGAATGGTAGGAGTGTGTGAGGCCATCAATCTTTATGAATTCAGCCGTTAGTCTGTTACCATTGTTTGAACTTACAAAACCTTCAACAGATGAGCGTGTTTAGATACGAGGAATCCAAGGTGTGGATAGGGACATTGAAATGATTAGGCAATGACTATTTCCATCTTTATTTAGAAAGTAGGATTCCAAATGTTAATATTAAAAATAGGGAAATGTACCTGAGGGCAACATGCCAATTTCCCAAATGGCTCACTGCAGTCAAACCTGGACGTGGTACAGCAGTCCATGACTTGGGGATATTATACAATGCATAGCCTGAGAATATCTACAGTACACAAGGGTTTTCAGTTTGTATAAACAGGGCCCATGGTTCAGTGATCCAAACCATTGACATGAATGTACCCACTCCGTACATGTTCACAAGCACACGGAATTCAAAGCCAGCAAATAGACAGTTAAGAAGAAAATATAGCAACAGTTCAAAATCAACCAAAAAAAAAGGACAAAGACTTGATGGCTAGGATCTTAAAATGGAAGAAACTTTCCATGCAAGGGGCATCCTTGGTTAATCCCATGATATTAACAGTCTGGATCACTGAACCATACACTCCACTTAGCACAAAATTAAAACCTGAGCGTACTGTAGATACTCTCACATCAAGCATTGTATGAGACCTCATGACCCAAAGACTCATTGGATACGGCCCACCCTGTACCACAGGATAGGTGTACCTCGGGGGTAACTCCTAAGAGAAGGCCCTAGTGTGGGAAGGAAAGTCTGCAAATCCGTTAAAAAAAAACCCCACGTATTGTGCAGGAGGACCTCTACACACAGAAACCCCCTAATTACCTACCCGCCTGCAACGAGTTGTCACTGTCAATATAGGGACACTAGGGGGCAGGCTCGCTATTATACTGGTGGCTCCATACAGGACACAACTTAATCGTATGAGTGCTCAGGCTCCCCTGTTTGGGGAAGCCCTCCGCGTGTGCTAGGAACATGTTGTGTAGGGTACGTGCTTTTTGGGTCCAATTGGTGGACCTTTTCACATAGAATGCTGATTCTTAGCAATACGGTCCTACTGGGCATTTGTAGGTCACCTGACAGATGGTTAAGAATTTAAATCAGTGACATTTTCTAAAACCCAAGCAATGCACGGTCTGATTCAAGGATTGTTATGCAACATATCCAATTTGAATGCATCACACCCGACAGGGAAATTGGTTCTTGTGCTCAGGTTAGACTTCGCTTCAAAAATAGCCTCAAAACACAAAAGCCATAGCGGAAGCATGAATTAAGAGTTGTCAACGCCATTAACACTGATGATTATGTCATATAAAGCTATAGCGAAATTAATTCATGTGGACTTCTTTTTTGAATGATTCAATTCTCAGGAACCTGATATGCATTTCCAAAACCCTGCGAACCAACGCACGTTCTTTGAATATAAATAATATCAGGGGAACAATATTATGATGCTGACCTACCATCTTGAGAGGCCGGGAAGGAATAACTAGGGAAGCTGTGCCTGGTAAATAGTTGATCAGTGGGGTGCGATCTCTGCATGAAGTCATCAACTGGTATGGGAAGCTGGAACTGAGCTTCAACCCCATGACCAGCAGCCCGCATCTCTGAACAGCTGAGGCTCGCCATGGACCGAGGCATTAGCTTGAATGACAGAGAACACCGTCCATACATGCTACCCTGCAGGTTACCTGTCTCGGTTCGGTGCAGCGCTGGGCTGACATAACCTGCAGTTGCCTGGTATAGCGCAAGGCCAGGGTAGACAACAGCTTCTTGGGGTCCAAGATCCCCATCCACCAGTATCCATCGCCCATGGAAATCCCTGATGTGTAGGCCTGCCTTATCTGACTTAACAAGAGTTATTAAGCTTTTATCAAAATGATGCTCATGGTCAGTGTACATGACCATCTGGCTGTCTTCTTGTGCTGCCAAGCTGTGGTGCTGTGCTGCCTGAAAAGATGGTCTTGAATGGCAGCAAACTGACAGGACAGAAGATGATATTTCCCTACTTCTAAGAGGGATATTATCAAGTATTTCAGTAAATGAAAAGCTGCGCAAGTTCAAAGAGAAGCTGACAGCATCCAAGATGTCTCTAGCAGCCCTGCCAAGTAGTGCAAATATATCAGGCAAACCAGCTGGAGGGAATTCCATGGTGTTGTTGGGCTCTGTTGGAGTCAAACCAGGCCTGCAGTCATACGTTTCTTGCCATAGCTGAGGGTCTGCATAGTAACCCGAGGTCTTGCACCACTCACGGGTGTCATTAGTATGGACCATCTCAGTAGCTGGGTATGTTCTTTGATGGAAGAAGAGACGAGCAGATTCCAGCCCAGATCTTAAAAGAGCACTATCGCTCCCCGGTAGTTGAATGATGGCAGCAGAATACTGAGCAAGGGATTGTGACAGAGTTGACACAGAGATTTTGTAAGAATCTGAAGGGAGTCCTTCGGAGGCTATCAGATCAGTGAGCCTCACGCGACCGAGAGATGGCAGGCCAGTGCCTGCCATAGCACCCATTCAAGATGGCCAGAACACAGATGATGTGCACTGTTATAACTGCACATTGTTAGCTTCACATAAAGACAACAAGCATCATCATTATCTTAATCTGCATAATCCAGGTAAAGGCATTGGACTTTATGGTTACTGATTATTCTTTATTCCAGTGGAAGAGCAAAGAGAAAATGCAAATAAAAGAAGCAAGCAACTGTTTCCAATAGAGGTCATCTCAAGTCCATCTGGTTGGACCACAAGTTATTCCATGGAGGGGATAACTTCCAGCCTATTAACTGCATGCAACGTCCAACCCATCCAATAAGTTGGCCCTACTATGAGGATCACCTTGTGCAAAAATCAACCATATCCACTCATTGAGTGAGTCACGTCATTTATCAATGGCTAGACATTGTTTTATATGGCGTGCTCAATAAGATGAGTAGATAGGCTGATTTTTTCAATAAGTGACCTCATGGTGGAGCCAACCAATTGGAAGGTTTAGATGTCACATGCACTTAATAAGTTGGAAGTTATTCACTAGGTGGACTGAAACTTCTAGTCCAACTGGTTGGACTTGAGACATGCAATTTCCAATAAAAATGCAAAAACATAAAAACATGCACATTTTATAATCTCCCAATCCTTGGCCTGCTCCTCTCCCCCTCCCTTAGTTTGGGGTAAAACTCACTTCATGGGCAGATTAGGGATCACCTTTTAAATGACAGATTGGTGGAAGTTTTACAGTCTGCTACCCACTGTACAACAGAAGCAGATTGCATCCTGCCCCCGTATGGACAGAACTCGGTCCAGGCAGGGGCCCTGTGGGGCCCACCATGATGTATGGGCTTTATCCACGCCATTCATCCATTTTTACAAATCGTTTTAGGGCATGAACCCAAAAATGAGGCATATCCAAGGCTCAAGTGGACCACATCACAGGAAGCAGCGATGATACAACGCCGAGCGTTGAAACCTTCCTACGGCCCACTATGATGTTTATTTGCCATCCAACTTGTTCATAAGGCCACAAAAACCTCGATGAAGAGAAAACAAAAATGTCAGCTTGATCCAAAACTTCTGTGGTCCCCAAGGAGTTTTTAATGGTGGTATTCAATTCCCACTGTGTGGTTCACTTGAGCCTTGGATGCGCCTCATTTTTGGGCTCATGCCCCAAAAGGATTTGGAAAAATGGAAGAACAGCGTGGATAAACCCCATTAATCACAGTGGGCCCCATAGAGCCCCTGCCTAGACCAATTCCGTCCAGGCAGGGGCAGTACACAATCCGCTTCCCCATACATCAACCATCCTCTTTTACCCAGGATCCAAAACTGGCTATTGCAAAGGCTAATTGACGCAGGGATGAACGTGATGAGGATAACTGCTCCGAATCCACAGAGCTTCTCTGGACTCCTCACAGAGACTTCTTGAATCCACGAGGAAAGAAAGCAGAAAATAGAAATAAATTCTACGAAATTCGAAATTGATTAATTAATTCTTGATAATTGCCTAATGTGTCTCCTTACACCATTAATATAGAAAAAATAAATAAACTAAAATTCGTAATTACTAAAAATAGCAAAATTCTAACTCTAATAAAAATCCTAATTCTAATAAAACTCTTCTAAGGCCTAATTTCTAAAAATAAAAATTGCAAATAAACTTTCTCTAGAAGAGTCCTAGTATAACTAAAAGCTATTTCTATAAGGAAAGAAAATCTAAAACTCTAAAAAATATTTTAAAATCGGAATTACTAAAAATAGTAAAAATTTTCTAAAAATTCGTTTTTGAGCTGAAAGCGCGTGTTTTCTAATGAAACGGATAGATGCGACCCACTTTGTGGATCGGTTCACCTTGGATGGCCCGTTTCAGTAAAGATTGATAGGTTGTACGGCCCATAACAATACCCGGATCAAAAGTTATGGTCAATTTACGATCCACCTCCTTTTGGCTCAACCATGCTGGAAATATCTCTGTGACACGTTCTACATCAAACCCCTCCACTTGAAAAAAAAACTCATCCTCGAGTTACACAAGAGACTTGGTACATGAGTCTGAGATAACTTCTGACGCCGATGTTCATTAGCCCTTTTTTGTACTTGGCATTAAGCTCTTGAGCTGACACAATACATGTACTCATGCTTTCCTTGACTTGACTAATATTGATCAGTTCCTTCACATCTGTCCTTAAGATCTCATATTTTTTTCTGATAATGTGGGCAATTAGGTGGACTTGCCCCTGAGACGGGATCAACGTGATTTTGTATATCTCGTATGGGAGGCAACTTATTGGGGGGTTCATCGAGCACAATCTCCTTGAACTCCTGCAACATTGGCTTCAAATCTTCTGGGATATTCACAGGCTCCATATATTCTTTCTTTTCAACTAATGGATATATGTCTTGTTTCCTCAGATTGTTCAACAAAAGCCTGTTCAGTTGTAAGAGACTGTTCCTCAACTTTAGAAGTCTTGGGTTGGTTCTCCCTTCCCATTGGGCCGAGGATAATCTTTTTATCATCTTTAATAAAGATAAATAGGTTATCCCGATCCCTACGTGTAGCATTAATATTATTTTGCCAGGGTTGACCAAGTAACATGTGGCAAGCTTCCATGTCGACCACGTCACACATTACTTCATCCTTATAATATTTACCAATGGAAAAAGATATACAACATCGTTCAGTTACCTCTGTTTTGTTGACCTCCTTGATCCATCCAATCGTGTATGGAGATGGGTGTCTTTCTGTTTTCAGTTATAGCTTTTCCACTATTATTTTCGACACGAAATTTTCATCGCTCCTGACATCGATAATCACATTACAGACTTTTTTGTATGCAGTGCACCTTGTTCGAAAGATGTTGTCTCGCTGTAATTCTATTTCTACCTTTGGCATGTATAACGATTTCCTCATAATCGAAGTGGTGGCCTATGATTTACCATCATCTGATGGTGCTTTGTAGAAATTAGGGTTGTGTCGTACAGCAGCCACGGGCGGTTGAGCATCACTTTGAGCTCGGGGCAGAATTAGCGCATCCGCAATACAGTTGAGGGTTGCCTGCAGCCCTTGCATGGTCAACTGACTCTCCCGGTGGAAAGCTTCCATTCTTTCCAAAAGATAATGAATCTCTGAATCACCGTCCACAGGATTTTGATTCATACCTTCATTGTTTGTCATCGGGAGGAAATCTTGCTTTGATACCAATTGATGTAGGGATGAACATGATGAGGATAACTACTCCGAATCCACGAAGCTTCTGTGGGCTCCTCACAGAGACTTCTCAAATCCACGAGGAAAGAAAGCAGAAAATAGAAATAAATTCTAAGAAATTCGAAATTGATTAATTAATTCTTAATAATTGCCTAATGTGTCTCCTTACACAATTAATATAGAAAAAAATAAACTTAAATTCGTAATTACTAAAAATAGCAAAATTCTAACTCTAATAAAAATCCTAATTCTAATAAAACTCTTCTAAGGCCTAATTTCTAAAAATAAAAATTGCAAATAAACTTTCTCTAGAAGAGTCCTAGTATAACTAAAAGTTATTTCTACAAGGAAAGAAAATCTAAAACTCTAAAAAATATTAAAAAATCGGAATTACTAAAAATAGTAAAAATTTTCTAAAAATTCGTTTTTGAGTTGCGTTTTCTGACGAAACAGACAGATGCTACCCACTTTGTGGGTCGGTTCACCTCGGATGGCCCGTTTCAGTAAAGATTGATAGGTTGTACGCCCCGTAACGATACCCGGATCAAAAGTTATGGTCAATTTACGGTCCACCTCCTTTTGGCTCAACCATGCTGGGATTATCTCTGTGACACATTCTACATCACTAACCTAAGCAGGTCAGCAATGTGCCGAACGCTTTTAAATGACATATGGAATGTACCATCAATTCATTTCATACCACTAATGATGCAAAAATCACAGTGATTGGATCACACCGACCTTTTAAAAGTCATTGTGTTATGAGTTATCACTGATTCACCATATGTTCTTATGAGCCATTGTTCAAATAGTTAGTAATTAGTATCACCTAGCCAAGCGCTTCTTTGGAACCATAAGCAATCCACAATACAGCCTGGCATATGGATATTTAAAGATGATGGGTAAATTTATTTTTCTTCCCTCAATCTTCAGGAACAATAAAACCCTCGTTTTGATTGGCTCACTCTTCTCCGAGCAATTTGAGGTCGGCTTTTAAATGGTAGATGGGCACAAGTTTTATGATCAGGATGCCCACCAGACATCAACCTGCCTCTTGTACATGGACGCAAGAACCAAGAGAGGCACACATTGACAACACTGACAAGCCAACATCATGTTATCCCACCCAATACTGTAACGATTGATCATCTTTTAACAGTCATTTCAAAAGGTAGAATGTTGCAGCATGGATCAAAAGCCATTTTCCAAGTGCCATAAGGTAATATATCAAACGGATTTCATAAACTTGTAAAGGGCATGATCTCTGCATAATACTGAAGTGAAGATCAATGGCCCTTATTCTTAACAATATCTTTACAATTTTTTTCCATTTTTATCAAGGAAAATTTTGTTAATACGAAAGAGAGCTCCAAAATAAGTGTAGGGGGGTTATCAAAGCTCGGAAAATGGCTGTCTATAGACAAAGAATATTGTAAAATGTGCCAGGATAGTGAAAAAATTCAAGGCTAGAGTGGCCTCTAATTGGAATTGGTTATATTCAGGCGTGTACCAACGGAGAAAATTTCTTTAGCTGATTCACGAAGGGAGGTTTTTCTTAAGTGATCCTTTGTACTAGGAACTCTTATCAATTACCTTAATGGATAAGAGCTCATTTTTTATTCTTATGAAGTGTTTGGATTATGGTGTGTCGTAAAGGCTGTTATAGGTCTGTAAAGGCCGTTAGATAAAGGTAACGATGGCCACCATTACACAGTACGGGGTCACAACAGCCATTACAAAAATGACCCGTAACGGCCATTACAACCTCCATAACGGCCCATTACGCCACCTGTAAAGGCCATAACGGCCCTGTAATGGTCCATTATGGGGCTGATACAGGTTTTACGAGTTTTTTTTCAATAAAAAAGAAACCACAGGCGCCATAACAGCCGTGACAGCCCATATCGTAAAGGTAATGGTGGTAGCCATTACGGAATACCTTGGTTTGGATGCACAGAATCCGTGCAAAAATAGAAATTTCTCCACTGACAAGACAGTTGGTCTGTTTGAATACGTGTGCCAGTACAACACACAGTAATTGTTACTTGGTCAGAATTCTCTGACACAAGAAACAAGGCAACAATTGCCTAATGAATTTGAGGATTCCACTTGCTATCCAAACAGGCATCCCATTTTGGAAGTCTATTTTCTACAATGACCATAGAAATTACCATTGGGTAATCATTACATTATCCGTGGAACACAAACATAATCAATGTGTCCGAACACACCCGTTGTAAAATTTTCATTATTTATTAAAAAGGGAAAAAGGAAATATACAATCGACACCTACATGTGAAATGTTGTCAGCTTGACTACTAGATAATGCCAAGCAAGAGTAACAGCAAGCTTTATTACAATAAAATCATTTATTCCGTTCCATTCTCTAACTTCAATCCCATGGAATCGCAAGGCTACATATCTGCGCCCTTCAATCAACTTCTCGCAAGCCACAATCACAACCCAACACCAAAAGCAGATAGGGGATTGCTCACACACACAAAACAATGGCATGACAGAACATACAATCAGCATCTACTGGGAGTTAGTTAATTATTTACTAAAACCAAGGTTCCTAGACTTTTTTAGCCTGATTACAATAATTTTTTTATTAGTAAATAGAACAAGTTCCATATTGTCAGGCCAAATTGCCTTTTTGTGCTTGTTTCGTCAGAAATTCAAGAACCTAAAAGCGGTCAACTTACTTCGTAGGAGATCATGCCTTCCAAAAGGTCTAGAATATTGCAACTTACCTTTTAGAGGCTTTTGGGTTTTCCTTAATACTTCAGGATTTTTTTTCCTCTTGCATTAATGCTATATTGTTGTTGTCCTCTTTATGGGAGAAACATTATCTTTTATATTTGGGGCCAGCTACAAGGATGATAATGATGATGATGAACATGAGGGATGAAAAACTGGTAATGAGCTTCTCCCTTGGAAGCAAAGGTAAAGGAGTCAAGATTGGCAGGCTGATTTAACTTGAAAAGAAAATTACGATAATGAGGGAAGAAATGATATCTTTGCCACTGATGATTTTCACATTCTGATACCAATTAAGTGGAGCCAACATTCATTAATGTACAACCATACTAGACATGAGTTTCATGATTCCAGAAAACATAAGCTTTACACAATGAGATGAAAATCTGCATCAGAAACAACCCACTGGCAATTTTAATATTGAATTAATACAGATACTCTTGGAAGCGAAAGCTCGACTCTTCCAACCAAGAAGGTTGCAAGATCAAGGAACCGACTGTTACCACGAGTCTTTGTCATGGGATCTCATAGCCTTGACCTCATCAAGCACATCAGTACTCACAACTAGGGCTGTCAATGGGTCAGGGTCGGGCCAGGCAAAATCAAAATTTTGAATACGCCTAGCCCATCGGGGCCGGCCCGATCGGTTTAAATCCCAGGCCGAAGCCAACCCCAGGTCCAGCCTGTTGACAGCCCTACTCATGACCATGCATTTTGTTACACTTCCTCCTTGAGGGTCCAAGAGTATTACATGAGCAAAAGAAACAAAATAGGCAGGTTGTCTCAGATGTCTATTAGCATGGCAGAGGCAAGAGCTGTTGAAGCATTGTCTCAAAATATTATAGCTTCAATCTAGATTGAGGGCAATCTCAAAATGTAATCGGGTGATATAATAGTCATCTCAACATTATCAGGTTCTATCAATGTTCCATGCTTATTTCCTTGATGAAGGGAATTCAATAATGTAACTGATGGGAAATGGTTCTTCCTGCCTTTAAGGACTGCCACTCTTTAATAGATAGCTAAAATAGGTATGGCTACATGTGATCCTTTTGTGACTGTGAAGTCATCAATTATTTGCATGACTTCTCAAAAAGACAACTTGCATGATGAGAGAATAAGAAGCAAAGAATATTGTGGCCACAGAAGAACAGCATCTAGGTAGAAAATACAGTGTGTAATTATTCATTGTGTTTAGTTGCCATCAAAACAAGAAAATATCAAGCCGTAAGGCCCGTTCTATACTTTTCTTTATTTATTTGACCTTTTTTTTCATTTTGCTTTCTTCTTCTTCTTCCTTTTTTTTAAAAAGGCAATGGAGAGCTTACAGAAAATTGTTAGTTTCAAAGGGGGAAAAGAAAGAATCATCTTTACGTTCAGAACGTACCAGTAATGTGTCCTCAAGGATTGCAATGATCTTTTAAGACAAGTGAGCAAGACATAGAGGCCTGCTCTTTTGTAGATCCACAGTTAGGTCGTAGGCTGCCTCCCTGTGAACAATACAATAACCTGGGTTCTGATTTTCCGCAAGGCTTGAATCCTCTTGAGATGGGGTAATCCTTCTAATTGCAAGGACTTTTTTCATAATATATTACCACCAGAGTAACAAGCCCAACATGCTGATGTACCCAGGATATGTTATAAAGGGCTTCCTGCAAAACATGCCAACATAATATGAAGTAACAACAAATTATCCTTCACTTAAAATCGCTTTTTGAAATGAATAATGGTGTTTTCACTTTTGAGGAACTGTATGATCCTTGAAACAATGATATTATATGCAGAGTATCAACAATCCAAAGTCCATACAAGTGTTCGATTGATGATCTAGACCTTTTAATCTAATGAGTCCCACCAAGTCAGAACACTGTCAAGGGCGAGGTTTCTCCATGCAGCTGACTCATGGACAGCCATTTTTTACTGATATGATACACTAGATCCTACGTACATATTGTGTAGAGAATTCTAGAGAAGATTAAAGTTCTGTAGAGACCTCTCGACCATTCTAGAGTTCTGTAGTAGCTTCTTCTAACTAGAATAGTGTAGAATAATCTAGAGGAGTTCTAGAGGATTCCTAACATTTGGATAATAGCCACATGACTTCATCCTAGCATTCTAGAGGCACCTCAAAAAGTTGCAACTCTTGAGCAATATAAGTCTCTTCACTCATACTATCTCGTGTGCGCTCCTCTTCCAAGTAGCTTGGCAACACTTGGGTGATTGGCTAACTCATCCACAAAAGATTTGTGAGCTAAGTGCCACGAGGTCTACACTTGGGGAAGTATTCAGACCATAACAAGTACCAAAGCATAGTTATAAAGGGGTTTGTGAAGCTTGTGAGACAAAGAAGCACAATGACATCGGAGGTGACCAACAACAACCAAGTTTGCGGCAACAGGGGTAAGATGCGTGGAGCTCGCCATGGCCAAATGACAGGATCAGTTGGAGACCATGACCATGTAAAGGGCCTAAATAGCAGATTTAAGGACCTCGAGAGGGAGATGCTAGGTGCCTTGAACAAACTGCCCAAGATACAACATCGAGAGGTGGATGTTTTCCACGCAAAGGTGTTTGGAACTCTCACATGCTGCAAGGACAAGTTGATGAAATGAGATAGGATTAGACCACATATGGAAGAGGATTATGGCGACAAATGAAACCACGAGGATGCCAACATCAAACTCTATGACCTTCAACTGATGGAGGGATGCTAGGGAGCTGGATAACTTCCCATAAAAATTGGAGCAATACTCTGAAGCTATCTCGTTGAATAATGAGAAGATGGAAGGAATGGAGCACAACTGCATACCTCACTAACGGACCGGGCATCATAGTGGCATGGGCATCATGCAAAGATCTAACAAGGTACCTGCACGATTGACATTAGGAAGATTTTAAGAAGGAAATTAAAAAGCAAGTTTGGCAAGAACGCCAAGTTCTTGGCACGACAAAATTTGAAGCAGTTGAAACTTTAAACATACAACCCCACTCATGATTATATTAAGGAATTCTCCACGCTTATGCCTGAGAAGAACTAGTTCAATCATGGATGGTCTACAATCTTGGGCCCGTGGGAACTGCAACGGCAGGGCATGTAGGGCCTTACATGGCCATGGCGGTGCAAAGCAGCTAATAGAATCAAGAAGAGTGAGTCGTCCATATCAAAACCTACAAAGGGCGAACATGGCAAAGGTGGGAGAGCTTGAGGAAGGTTCTAGCCATAAGGAAGGTTCAAAGAAGTCATTCAGCAGCAAGGATGGCAAAGAGTCAAAGACTTGAAGAATGGTTGAAATGAAGAAAGAAGTGGAAAAAGGGAGAAACTTTGAAAATAAAGATTTTAAAATGGGACCATTATGCTCGTATCGGCCATAATGGCCCTATATTGGTGCCAATATGTGCCAGTATGGCAGTATCAACTGATACAGCCCATTTTGTTTCTTAACATACTGGTTCACCCCCATATCACATAACAGGTGCGGCCGATACAGTTATGATACAGTCATTAAAACCGTGCACATGGGGTAGAGTGTTGGGTAGTAAGATAACATGAATAGAGATTGAGTGTTGCAAAGAAAAGGATGTAAGATGGATCTGTTGTAAGACTAGCAAGAATAGAACTAAGAATGAAGTATACTGATGAAGCCTAGGGGTAGTGTTGATAAGAGATGGTTTTCTCATGTACAATGAAGACCTAAACAACTTCAGTAAGATGGGGAACATAGACAATGGTTGAAGGGCCTGAAAAAGGATGAATGAAAAACCTAAAGGACTTGGATCAAGACAGTGAGAAGGGATATAAGACTTGTTCACTTACCAAGGATGGGACCTTAGGATTGATTGGCGAATCTTGAAGCTGGCCCCCAACTGGCCCAAATAGTTGGGACAAGGCAGTGACAATGATGATGATGATGATTAACTAGATTTGTGAAGCTAACCCAAACAGTTTGTGACAAATGCGGGGTCTCAATTGAGGTAAATGACTTCAGTTCAGAATCTCAGAATTTCAACGAATAGATTAATGAGAATTGTCCACCAACTTTCTGGTTGTGATGAAACGTCCACTGTAAATGTTGCCTATATGCACTGCGATTCAATCTAACCAAATTGTAGCTCCCTTTGTAGGTGTTTCATGGTCTAAAAGCCACACTAACCAGGTGATCTTATACATCTGATTGTGATGAGTGAATTTCGAGTCTAACTAACCATTTTGTTTTGACGACAGACATCAATTGGGCACCCTTCAGAAAAGAAGCAGTCATCGATTCGGCATTTAGGTTTGTTAAGTGAATGTGATCTCCAAGTAATGATCCATTTGGAAAGGACTTACTATTTGGGCATGTAACTTCGCTAATCCTAGTAACCATTCTCTTTTTAAATTGTCCAAAGTGATAGGCATCACCTGTGGGTGATCGATGAGAATAGAGAAGGGTATGTTGTGTTTGTGGATGCCAATGTGTTGGTTGACAAGATTAGAGGGCTGAATGCTAAATCAAACATTTGGAGGAAAAAGCTCTGAAGCCTATAGGCTTAAAAATTTAGCAGAACCAAGATGGAGTATTTGACATGCAACTTTAGTAGAAATAGGAACAGTTACAGAGACGAGGCATATGTTAAATCAGTGGCCAAGAGATCCTTCAAAGTGATATGTATTGTTACCTTTACTCCATAATTTAAGATGATAAGGATATTTTTGAAGATGTTTCCAACAAAATTAGAGCTGGTGGATGAAGTAGAGATATACCTCAAGAGTATTGTGCTGCCCTGCATGTTTATCAAACTTGAGGGAAATTTACAAATCATCCATTCAACTGGCTATGGAGCTAAGTGTAGGGCATTTAGAAAGTAGCATAAGCAAAAATTCTTGTTAAACAGATGATGACATTAAGATGGATATGTGGGAGGAATAACAAAGAAATAAGAATGTAGTCACTAAAGCAGCCTAGGAGTAGTCCCAATAACAAAATATGGGCAGAAATAGGAATGGTTTAGTCAACGAAGACGGGAGAAGGCTCCAATGAGGAAGGTAACATTTATTAGGGTTGAAGGACCTGAACCCTAACAAGAAGATGAGAGGAAGCCCTAAAAAGACTTGGACTGAGGTGACAAGAATGGCTATGGAGGTTTGTTCATTAAGGATAGGACTCGGATAAAATTTATTAGCGAAATAGGGATCATAAAGCCAACACCAAATATATAGGACAAGGCTATGATTATGATGACAACAACAATGGTGTTGTGGTGTTGGCAACAGCACGATAGGCATCTCCCATTTTGTATTTTAGTTTTCCAAGCAGTAGCCAGTGACTAAATGATTAATATCTGTTAACCAATATGACTTTGTCTATCATGTGTTACTGAACCCATATTGTGCCCCTCCCATACTGAATCTCATAATGTAGACAATTTTCTTCTTTGGCAAACATGGGATTTGCATTGAGGTAAGCATGGACTTTGGTTCCAAATTATAAGGGCTGGACTGTTCGGAATCAGCCTCTATGTATTGGTTGTAGTTTCCCATCTACCATAAATGTGACTTACTATTTGGACCAGTGCCCATTTTATTTTTCCCCATCCAATTGATAGTCATCAATTGGGTGGTTAGGATCATTTTGTAAATGTGATTTCCATGCTTCACTCCATTCAAAAAGGGCCCTACTATTTCACTAGTCAAATCCAGACCAATAAGCATTCTCCATTTACTATCCAAACAATGGACCCCACCTAATTTGTTATTAGCTATCCAATCAAGTGACTGAGATTTTTCAATCAATATGATCTCCAAGCTATGCCCCAACAGAAATATACCAAAGAATTTGGAAATTTGCACGGTTTGGAATAATGTGAATTTATGAAATTGTGCTATAAAAGAGAAGTCACAATTTGAAGAAATTGGCAGTAAATTAACATTATGTGAACAATCTACCAACCACACATGCAATAACAAACAGTGGAGGGCCTCACCATGTTCATACAGGCATACCCCCAACCCCCATGTTTGTCAAGAAAGGTAATTGGCATCTGTCAAAGGTACTTCTCATGCATGTTGGAGATGTTGGCCATTCATCAAATGGGAGAAATGGAACCCACAATAAGAATGCTCCGACCCAAAATCAAGCTGGTCCACACATGATGAAGGCCTGGCCCACCTAGGCCCATTATATGGCCCAGTAAGACGTAGACACATGGTCCACCGCAGGGCCCAACATATGCTGATTTTTGGACTGCTTATTTATAGGTTTGGAAGCCTAAATGAAGGATTGCAATTTACTATTTTGGGAGACATGAGGGAGCTAATTTGAAGATATGATTGATGTGATTGGTACGATTGAAGATGTGGGGCTGATTTAGATATATAATTAACATTATGTGTACAATCCATCAACCATATATGCAATAACAAACAGTGGTGCACCTTACAATGTTCATACAGGCATACCCCACCCACCACATGTTTGCAAGAAAGGTCATTGGTGTCCGTCAAAGGTCCTTCTCATGCATGTTGGAGATGTTGGCCATTCATCAAATGGGAGAAATGGAACCCACGATAAAAATGCTCCGCCCCAAAATCAAGCTAGTCCACACATGATGTAATGCAGGGGCATTTTCACACCGAGCTCGAGTGGGGTAGCTCGTGGGATGCGAGGACACACTCGGGGTGGGTGACCCATGTGATTTGGGGCCCACGGGGGAGGTCTCGTGTTCAAAACTCTTCACCGGGGGTGATTAATGCGCATTTCACACTGGGCTCGAGTGGGGTAGCCTGTGGGATGCAAGGACATACTCAAGGTGGGCGGCCCATGTGATTTGGGGTCCACGAGAGAGGTTTCGCCGAGGTCCTAACCCATGAGATGTGGAGCCTGGGCTATGAGATAAAGGGATTAACTCGTCATACTCTAACAGTTCAAGGTTTTAGAGCAAGTGGTTAATTGTCTTGCATCCAATGTTTTAAATATCGACGACATCGGCCGATATATCCCACGATATATCTTGTATCCCACCTGTGCGATACGAAACACACAAGTAGTGGGATATATCCCACATGTTCGATTCGGTGAACATTTTTTTTTCGATCTTTTTTTTCTATAAATCGTGTTAAATTAGTGTCAAATTGTTACAAATCGATAATTTTTCATGTTTTGCATGGCATGAAAAATCATGGATTGGGAACTTCGATTTCGAGATTTGTAGGAAAAGGACCGAGTTGTGGAAAATTGGAAAAAAAAAAATCAAAATCAAATAATTACATAACCTAATATAGCGATTCTTCTTTTTGTTTTTGAATATATTGCTTGTGTTTCCACATGTCTTCTTACATTTATACATTATATGAATAGGCTTTGAATATACTTGCATCAATTCAGTTAGACAACGCATAGATTAGGACCCCATACAAAGAAAACCCATTATGTGCACTTATTTTTTGTAATGTTTTGATTTGTAAGTGTGTATTGATGTCTTTTTTAACAATCACTAAAATTTCGTTGAAAAATTCGACCAATTTCCAATGTTTCCAACAACAACGATACATTACGCAATACAACCGATATATCCCATGCAATAACCAATACGTATTTGTATCCCAAGGATGCGATACGTAACGCAATACCGAAATTTTGAACATTACCTACATTATGATGCAAGCCTGCCTAGGCCCACAGCCAATCTAGGCCCATTATATGGCCCAGCAAGACAGAGGCCCATGGTCAACCATAGGGCCCAACATGTGCTCATTTTTGGACTTTTTTTTATAGATTTGGGGGCATAAATGAAGGATTGCAATTTACTATTTTGGGAGACATGAGAGGGTTAATTTGAAGATGTGATTGAATATATGTAGGAGATGTGATTGACATGATTGAAGATATAGGGTTGATTTAGAGATATAATTATTTTCTATATTTTCTTTTTATTATTAGGCTTTTACCATATTAAGGAAGATTCGATTGGTTTGAAATAAATTGTGATTGATTTGAATCAATCTCTTAATTGGAGAATTTTAATTAAAGATTCATTTAAAATCTATGAGAGAGGTGGTGGTGTAAGAACTAGTCATTCAAATAATTTTCTAAATATGAGTTTTCTTAAAGTTTTGTAAGAGAAGAAGGTTGATATCAGTAAAGTTCTCACCCTCTCTAGTTTAATATTCTTGTGAGTGTAATTTTCGTCACTTATTTGTGATTCAGTGTCAATATCTCATTGATTCAATAAACAAGTTGCACCAACACATCATGTGGGCAACACATGTATATTAAAAACCAATGTTCAAAAGAAAAGATGGAGAATGTTCAGTATTCAATGTACATAGTGACCCACCTAATAATAAATATTCCAGCCTGATTTTGTGAACCAGGGAATACTCGAGATCCCAGTGTGATTTCTGCATGTGTTTGAATCCTGCGGAATTGGGTGGGAGCCACACTGATCATGCCCTAGCCTGAAACCCCCAATCCAGTATCGCAAGGGAAGCACATGTATCATGGAATTGGGTGTTCAAGAAAATGATCAACCAACAGTTTATATTCAACGTAACGTATGGCCCACCAATGTGATGGGGACATCACGCGCACACGCGCACACACGCCGCCCGTACGCAAATAAGCAAGGAGAGGGAGGGCCCCACCATCGATCTGGCTCGATGACAACGTCCAAGGAGGGCCTCCTATTTAGAAGACGGAGTTTTGGTTCATTAGAGTAGGCCCGATAATCAAGTAAAGCCCATCATGGAATCTCATGATCGGAGCCCACTGGTCGGATTGATTTCATATTTTAAGTTTTGATTATTTATGTTATTTAGAATATCATGAACGCTTTAGATTTATTTTATTAGTTTTTATTTTGATTTACTTCATCACCAAGTAATAGATTACGCACATGGTACAAGTTTTGGGGTATAGAGTTTTCTTATAAATAGGCAACCCTTATAGCTCTTTTGATTCATTGAAGTTGAATAAAAAAATTCCTGTATATTTTTTCTGCTCTCTGAGTTTCTTAGTTTTGGAAAAAATTCAAGTGAGTGCGAAGCTCTCCCTTTTCGAAGGGCTAACGACCGTGGTGCGAAGCCACGTTTATCCCAATCCGCCCCCATCTCATATCATCTATATTTCTCTCATTCTACGATCATTCTCGTATCAAATCCGTCTGTTTTCCAGACGTTCATCTCCCTATAGCCAGTTTCCAGAATCTAACCCTGCAAGAGGGCCGAAACTTCGACGGAGCACTGCACTCCGACTGCAAGTCAGATCGCCACGAGGTTTAGAGGGTTTGAAGTCCCCTCTGGCCGACCAGGGTCAAGGAAGCAGTTTGGGGATTCGGGCCCCCATCACACGTGCGACCACCCCCCTGCGCATATGTATCAGGCCCGGGCCGCAGTCCGCACATGGGAGCTGTCGTTTGGTTTAGGTTTTCTTCTTATTTTCCCCTTTTCATACCTATTTTCAAAACCCTAACCCTAGATTGCATTATCCTTAATTTATTTGCCCCTTTTCTCACCATAAGGTTCCTTGAATTGAAATTGGTGAATCCTTTAAATTAGGGACTGATTGTTGTGCATGTGTGGATGATTTCTATTTCCCTTTGAGCATCGTTTGGTTCATAATTTTTATTGATCCAGCCCTAACATGTGTAGGTTTGGACCAGCATAGATTCCCCTTAATTGAATGTCTGGACTTTCATGTGGGATATGGAATTTGTGTAATTATTTCTGAACTAATGTGATCTTAAGCCTGAAATCTCGCACATCATATTTAAATTTCATGTCCTGCATCAAATTTGGTATCAGAGCTTAAGGTTCTTATAGGGGAATAAATTACATGTTCGGGGTTAGTTTGTTTAAGTCATTCATGCATCCAGTTTCATCACATATAGCTGTTTAGAAGCCCGTAGTCCCTGATATTAGTTGCTGAAATTTCTGTTAGCAGGGAGTTAGCAATTCACATTGCCGTAACTTTCAGTTATTCCCATATTTCACCAACCATGAAGCTAAATTTTAGTAACACTACGTAGTTTCTCTCATATAGTCTCATAGCATCATTTAGTCCTATCTGGTTGCATATAGTCGTCATAGAAAGTCCTTAGGTGGAGTTAGCAAGTGTATGCCCACACGTATCAGTCATAGTTTTGGTTTACACCATACTCTAAACATGGAGCAACTGCTAGAGTCACTAAATAAACTATCCCAACAAACCGAGTCTGTGGGTAAGCGCTTGGAACAACATAGAGACCAACACTTTGATCAATTTGATGTGTGCATTACCCAACTAAAGGCCTCCGCCGGGACAAACCCCCCCATTGGGGTAGATGTTCAATCTCAGGCAGGTGACCAAGATGATAGATTAATGAATGGAGTTGGCCAAGGAATCAGTTATGGGCATGCACCCATGCACCCACCCCATGAGGGACATCAAGACCACTATTTTAAGGGGTACAACATGTGTAGCCTTGTGGCTAGAGAGAGTGCACCAGAGGCTAGTGTAGAGTTACCCACTGAGGCCATTCCAGTAGTGGATGAGTTTCGTGATGTCTTTCTTGATGATCTACCGGATGAGTCTCCCCCTAAGAAGGATATAAAGCACACCAGAACATGGCACACCGTAATACCTACAGCCAAATTTGCGTTTAATAGTTCTGCTGATAGGTCCACAGGTCTCAGTCCTTATGAAGTCGTTACTGGTTATAAACCTGAGAAACCTATTTATCTTGTCATTGTCTCATAGGCCGTCAGAGTCTACTGAGTCTTTTACGCATCACATTCATTCATGGCATCAAGAAATCAGGCAGAAGATCACTACTAGTAATGAACATTACAAATTTTCTGCAGACCAACATAAATGTTTCAAGGAATTCAATATAAGAGACTCTGTGATGGTCCACATCAGGCCCGAGCGGTATCCTCCGGGGGCCGTTCGTAAGTTACACACGCATAGCGCTAGACCCTTCAAAATTATAAAACGAAACGGTCTCAATGCGTATGTGGCAAATCTTCCACCCTCCATAGGAATTAGTTCCACATTCAATGTGGAGGATCTAGTTGCATTTCAAAGAGCCATTGATGCATTGTCTAGCCTTTCGCCTAACCATCCTGAATTCCCAGATCTTTTCCTTAATCCATGGCCCCCTCCCAACCCATATTCCTAGCCTCTACGTCCCATACTTACCCGTCCCGACCCATTTTTCCAGCCTCTACCTCTCATACCTACCCTTCCCGACCCATTTTCTCAGCCTCTACGTCCCATACTTACCTGTCCCAGCCCATTTTCCCAGCCTCTACCTCTCATACCTACTCTTCCCGACCTTTCTTCCTAGCCTCTACATTCCATACCTGGCCTTCACACACCCAGAGAGGAAATAGAGGATATCCTGGACCATCTGAAAGTTTCAACGTCGGACGGCGGGTTTCAGAAGTACTTGGTTAAATGGAAGTCACGCCCAGCTTCAGACAGCACATGACTCACTGAGGAGGAGCTTCAGAGACTTAATCCTGACATCCTGGAGCGGTTCAGGAGTTTTAGTTTGTCAATGGCGAAATCTTCGCAAGCGGGGAGAATTGATGGGGACATCACACGCACACACGCACGCACGCCGCCCCTACGCACGTACGCAAGGAGAGGGAGGGCCCCACCGTCGATCTGGCTCGATGACGACGTCCAGGGAGGGCCTCCTAGTTAAAAGACAGAGTTTTGGTTCATTAGAGTGGGCCCGATAATCAAGTAAAGCCCATCATGAGATCTTATGATCAGGGCCCACTAGTCAGAAATTTGTTTTGACTCTTCATTGGGTCTTTTTGAAGGAATTCGTTTTGATTAAATATACAAACGTCGGTTATGTCATATTTTAGGTTTTGATTATTTATGTTATTTAGAATATCATGAACGCTTTATATTTATTTGATTAGTTTTTATTTTGGTTTACTTCATCACCAAGTAATAGATTGCGCACATGGCACGAGTTTTAGGGTATAGAGTTTTCTTATAAATAGGCACCCCTTGTAAATCTTTTGATTCATTGAAGTTGAATTTATAAAAAAAAAATTCTTTGTTTTTTCTGCTCTCTGAGTTTCCGAGTTGTGGAAAAAATTCAAGTGGGTGCGAAGCCCTACCTTTTCAAAGGGCTCACTACCGTGGTACGAAGCCACGTTTATCCCAATCCACCCCCATCTCATATCATCCATATTTCTCTCATTATACGATCATTCTCGCATCAAATCCGTCTGTTTTGCAACCGTTCATCTCCCTACGATGACTTCAGACCGTGAATCTTGCCCGGAGCAAGAGTGCCAAAACTTTGACGGCATCTTTACGCACGTACGGAGAGGGAGGGCCACCGCGTCGGATCGCCACGAGGTTTGGAGGGTTTGAAGTCCCCCTGGCCAACCAGGGTCAAGGAAGCAGTGAGCTCTTGTTTGGTTCAGGTTTTCTTCTTATTTTCCACTTTTCATACCTATTTTCAAAACCCTAACCCTAGATTGCATTATCCTTAATTTATTTGCCCATTTTCTCACCCTAGGGTTCCTTGAATTGAAATTGGTGAATCCCTTGGACTAGGGACTGATTGTTGTGCATATATGGATGATTTTTATTTTTCTTTGAGCATCGTTTGGTTCATAATTTTTATTGATCCAGCCCTAACATGTGTAGGCCTCCCCTTAATTGAATGTTTGGACTATCATGTGAGATATGGAATTTGTGTAATTGTTTCTAAACTAATGTGATTTTAAGCATGAAATCTCGCACATCATATTTGAATTTCATGTCCTGCATCACAATGTGACCGGTGCAGTCTGATTTCATGCCAAAGCACGTTCACAATAGACCGCACCAGATACATGCCATCCCGGATCCTGCACAAGCATGTGATGGGCACACGTGTTTGAGATCCAGGCAATCAGGTGGAAGCCACCAAGAACACGCCCCGACCCAAAACCAGGCCTCTCTGTTCATCACATAAAGCAGCACAGATATCATGAAAACCATCCAGTCGGAGAAACAAGTTAATGATCGGTTTACATTCAATGTAGAATTGTGGCCCACCATACGAGCGGGCCGGCTTGTTTCTTCATGTCAGGGCATGATAAAGAAGGGTCCCATCTGATGATGGCCCGGATCCTGCGTTCAACATACGCACACAATCGCATCTTGTCTCACTTCTTGCTTTGAAAATTCATGATTTAAAAACAATAATCAAATTTAAAAAAAAAAAAAAATCGGATCTTTCTCTTCGTAAAATTCATGGTAACAAATCAAATGAAAAAAAAAAAAAATCAAAGATAATTTCTCTTATATGAATTGCCTCTTCTATTGTCTTGAAGATTCATGCCAAGACAAGAAATTTAAAAACGAATTGAAAAAAAAAAAAAAAAAAAAGGGAAGCAGCTCACCTGAGTCGAAGAGAAGATCGAGAGAAGGAGAACGAACTTGTTTTTTAGGATTTTTGTCTGCCCATGAGCCTCTTTTCATCCACACGCAGCCACGCGTGACAAAATGGCACACGTGTGCCAGATCTCATCTTTAAGCTAGATGGACCTTACTGCTGTGATGTTATAAAATGAAAGGAAAGCCGCAGCGTAGAATATAAATGGACGGATAAAAAGATTGTTACAGCACTCCTTTAATTCCGTTTGGTCCGCTTTGGCCCACCCGATCAGTGAGACGGCCTGATTATTAAGAGGGTGTCAGATTAGTGTACCCCAACTGAGGGAAAGATTGCGAGAAATTGACCACTGTAAACCCTATCTTCTACCCAGCGTCTTTTCCTCCCAAACTTTGCAAAACCTATCTATTATACGGACATATAATTTTCAGTCGAATACAACTAATATATTGCCCTAGTGGTAGACCTATAGCTACGGATTATAACCGTAGCCATAGTACCGTCGCCGACCACACCACCCCAACACGACCTTGCCTAGGCCTAAGTTTTGTGGGGCCCTCTACACACGTATAGGGCCCCTTTTAGCCCCTTTTTAAGCTCCCAAACACTCCCATTTCAAATTTTTCCTAATCTCTCTCTCTCAAAATCTAAAAACCACCCCCTAAGCCAATTCTATACATCCAATCCTCCCCACCAAATTCCATTTTTTGAAATATTCTTCATCTTTAGGTCCTTTATCTACTAAAGGTCTACCTTTCAAACCCAATTCCCTCAAAACCTCCCGTTCCTTAAACCCGTCTTCCTTAAAGGGGAGTTTGGCACAAGGTATTACATGGGATTAAGTGGCATAGAATTGTATTTGGTCCCGTGCAATTCCATCCATCATTTGGAGAGGACGGGAAAGGTTAGGATTAGTTAGGATAGAATTATATTTAGTCTCATGGAATTGCATTTGGTACATGCAGGATTTTCGTGGATTTTGAAATCCATTACACATGTGGGCCCCACATTAATGCATGCATTTATCTACGTCGTTCATCCATATACACCGTTTACATGCGACATTTTAGTTATATATGTGTACAAGTGAACGACATCCGTTGTGAATTTGGTCCGTTGATTACAATTTCGTGACCCACGAAACATGATTTTACTTAATCCGATGTTTTCTAGTAGCAAAATTTTTATCCCAAACATAGGTTTAGATGGCTACATTAACATAATATTTTTAGACATGCAATCATTATGCAATAATGGTGTTAATCACATCTAATACAATTCAATACCATTCAAATCCATGGACCAAATACAACCCAAGGGGATAACTACTCCAAATCCACAGAGCTGGAAATTCAATGAGGCAAACTTGAAATTCAACGAGGCAAACTAGAAATTGAGCGAGTTTGCCTGGCTCAATTTTCAGTTTGCCCCGCTCAATTTTCAGTTTACCCCGCTCAATTTCTAGTTTGTCCCGCTTAATTTCTAGTTTACCCCACTCAATTTGCAGTTTGTCCCACTTAATTTTCAATTTGTCCCACTCAATTTATAGTTTGTCTTACTTAATTTATAGTTTGTCCCATTCAACTTTTAGTTTGCCCCGCTCAATTTTCAGTTTACCCCACTTAATTTCTAGTTTGCCTCACTTGATTTTCAGTTTGCCCCGCTCCATTTTTAGTTTACCCCGCTCCATTTTCAGTTTGCCCCACTCCATTTCCAATTTGTCCGCTCAATTTTCAGTTTGCCCTGCTCAATTTCTAGTTTATCCCACTCAATTTCTAGTTTGCCCTACTTGATTTCCAGTTTGCCCCACTCAATTTCTAATTTGTCATGCTCAATTTTCAGTTTGTCCCGCTCAATTTTCAGTTTGCATCGCCCAATTTCTATTTTGTCTTGCTTAATTTCCAGTTTGTCTTGCTCACTTTACAACTGTAGCCATTGCTTCAATAGGTTCATAGCCATATATACTCGAAAGTACCCTTGCATTATCCACGATGCCACCATGGAACTCTATATTATTCATGGTGACATTGTCTAATACCGGTCGAAGGGATTAATAGGTACGGATTACGAAATACAGCTACGGATTATAACCGTAGCTTTTGGCAGCGTAGCCATAGCTTCTAAGATTCATACATCTTTGAAAAGCAGGGGTATTTCTGTCTTTTAATTTTTATCCACACAATTTTAGTTTAGATTCCGAAAGTACGTTTTGAAAGATTCGAAGAAGACGCTGATGGCTGAATGTGGCTGCGGACGCGGATTGGGTAATACCCGCCCATCCCTAATTAGACACCACCGTGATGTATAGATTTTATCCACACCGTCCATCCAATTTTCCATGTTGTTTTGGATTACAACCTCTAAATTAAGCTGTTTTAACAATCAAGTGAACCACATGGAGGCATTAAATATCTACCCTTGAATTTTTCAAGGACATATAAATGTTGGATCAAGCTAATATTTTTGTTTTCTCCCATCCAGTGTATGTGACCTTATATCAGGTTGGATGGCAATTGACGATCGTGGTGGGCCCTAGGAAGGTTGTACCAGTGGGTGTCATTATCACCTATGTTTCCTGCAGTGTGGTACACTTGAGCCTTAGATCTTCTTGATTTTTAGGCTTACAATATAAAATGATAGGGCAAAATAGATGGACGGTGTTGATATACCTCACGGTGGCCCCTGTCCGTTCCAAGCTTAGGACGGGCGTGCCGAATCCGTGTGCATAAAGCTACCACTGCTGGCCCGAGGAAAGAGGTTCTCTCGCCATAGAGAAATTTATCACTGTACAACCCATTTATGGTACATTTACCCGCTTATGCCCACTCCTTTTTACCTTACCAGAGTAAGCCCCAGCTGTACGGACGACTCGCCAAAGGTCGAAAAAGTCATCTTCTCTGAGCGCTGACGCTCCTCGAACTCCGAATTGTACGAACGGTTCAGAAGAAATCAGAGTTATATAGGCCCCACAATTATGTATTTATTATAACCACACCGTTCATCCCTATTTCAAGATTATTCTGGGGCATTATCAAAAAAAAATAAAAAAATCATTTCCAAAGATCAACTGGATCACACCACAAATAGCAGCGGAAAAATTGATTTTCACTGTTAAAAAATTTGTACGGCCACATAACATTTATTTTCAATCCACTTTATTCATAAGGTCACAGAGACTTGGATGAAGAGAAAAAACAAATTTCATAATGATCCAAAACTTCCGTAGCCCCTCAAAGAGTTTCAATGGTAGACGTTCAATTTCCCACTCCCTTTTACGGTGTGGTCCACTTGATAGTTAGATCTGTCTTGTTTTTTGTCTCAAGCCTTAATATGAGCTCGCCAAATAAATGGACAGTGATATAATACTAATGGGACCCACAAAAGCAACAAAAAGAAGAAGAAGAAAAAAAAAGCACTGCCAATAGTGCCACGGCAGTCTAACATATCTTTATTTATTTATTTATTTATTTAAAAGGAGAACTTTTTCTCCTTACATTTTTCTCTAATACATAATTATGTAAATATGTATTTATAAGTATATAAAAATAGTTTTCTATCTTTTAACTCATTTCTTTGTCTATTTATTTAACAAACATATCTCCCAACTAGAATGAGTTACTTAACGTACTATATATGATTTTGGGGTAGGAGAAGCTAATTTAGCCAACTAACCTAATTATTTTCCAAGATTCCATTGGGTCGATGGTTGAAAATCCATTTCATTCACTTCGCGGTCAATTTCATTCACTTCACTGTTAATTTCAATCAATTCGCAGTAAATTTCATTAACTTCGCGATCAATTCCATGCATTTCGCGATCAATTCTGGTGAATTCCCTTCACTTCAAGGTCAATTCCATGCATTTCACGGTCAATCTCGACAATTCCCCATCACTTCACTGTCAATCCCATGTATTTTACGGTTAATTCCCTTCATTTCACGGTCAATTCCCTTTTACTTCACGTTTAATTCAATGCATTTCATAGTCAATTCCCTTTACTCCATGATTAATTCCATGCATTTCACGGTCAATTCCGACGATTCCCCTTCACTTCACAGTCAATTCCATGCATTTCACAGTCAATCATCGGAATTGAAGGGAATTGACTGTGAAATGCATTAAATTGACCATGAAGTGAAAGGGAATCGCCGGGATTGACCGTGACATGAATGAAAATGACCGTGAAGTGAAGGGAATCGACCGTGAAGTGAGGGGAATTAACCGTGAAGTGAAAAGGGAATCGACCGTGAAGTGAAAGAGAATCGCCAGGATTAACCGTGAAATGAATGGAAATGACCGTGAAGTGAAGGGGATTGACCGTGAAATGAATTGAATTGACCGTGAAGTGTAGGGTAATCGCTGGAATTGACCGTGAAATGCATGAAATTGACTGTAAGGAAATTGACCGTGAAATGCATGAAATTGACTGTAAGGAAATTGACCGTGAAATGCATGGAATTGACCATGAAGTGAAGGGAATTGGCCGTGAAATGCATTGAATTGACCGTGAAGTAAAGGGGAATCGCCGGAATTGACCATGAAATGCATGAAATTGACCATGAAATAAAGGGAATTGACCGTGAAATGCGCGGAATTGACCTCCTCTGACTCCCAATCGGGTTGCCTTCCCGGGTCTCGCCGGTGTTGCCTGTAGGTCGTGATGTGCCTCGAGATGGCCGTCTCCTGTCCCCCTGCCGGTGGGGAATCCGCTCCCGGGTCGTCGCTCTGCTGCGTCTGGCCCGTCCTCTAGTGAAGGGAATTGACTGTGAAATGCATTAAATTGATCGTGAAGTGAAAGAGAATTGCCGGGATTGACCGTGAAATGCATGGAATTGACCGTGAAATGAAATGAAATGATCATGAAATGCACGGAATTGACCATGAAGTGAAGGGAATTGACCGTGAAATGCATGGAATTGACCATGAAGAGAAGGGGAATTGTCGGGATTGACTGTCAAATGCATGGAATTGACCGTGAAATGAAGGGGAATTAATCGTGAAATGCACGGAATTGACCGTGAAGTGAAGGGAATTGACCGTGAAATGCATGGAATTGACTGTGAAGAGAAGGGGAATCGTTGGGATTGATCGTGAAATGCATGGAATTGACTATGAAATGAAGGGAATTGACCATGAAATGCATGGAATTGTCCGTGAAGTGAAGGGAATTGACTGTGAAATGCACGGAATTGACCGTGAAATGAAGGGAATTGAGCGTGAAATGAATTGAATTGACCGTGAAGTGAAGGGGAATCGGTGGAATTGACCATGAAATGCATTCATGGTCAATTCCCTTCATTTCACGGTCAATTCCGTACATTTCACAGTCAATTCCATGCATTTCACGGTCAATCCCGACGATTCCCCTTCACTTCACAGTCAATTCTATGCATTTCACGGTCAATTCCCTTTACTTCACAGTCAATTCCATGCATTTCACGGTCAATTCCATGCATTTCACGGTCAATTCCAGCGATTCCCCTTCACTTCGCGGTCAATTCAATTCATTTCACAGTTAATCCCATTCACTTCACGGTCAACTTCATGCATGTCACGGTCAATTCCCTTCACTTCATGGTCATTTCCATTCATTTCACGGTCAATTCCGTCCATTTCATAGTCAATTCATGCATTTTACTGTCAATTCCAACGATTCCCCTTCACTTCACGGTTAATTCAATGCATTTCACGGTCAATTCCCTTCACTTCACGATCAATTCCGTGCATTTCACGGTCAATTTCATGCATTTCACAGTCAATTCCGGCAATTCCCCTTCACGTCAAGGTCAATTCAATTCATTTTAAGGTCAATCCCCTTCACTTCACGGTCAATTTCCTTCACTTCACGATCATTTCCATTCATTTCACAGTCAATTCCGTGCATTTCACGGTCAATCCATGCATTTTACAGTCAATTCTGGCGATTCCCTTTCACTTCACGGTCAATTCAATGCATTTCACGGTCAATTCCCTTCACTTCACGGTCAATTCCGTGCATTTCATGGTCAATTCTCTTCACTTCACGGTCAATTTCATGGATTTCACGGTCAATTCCGGCGATTCCCCTTCACTTCATGGTCAATTCAATTCATTTCACAGTCAATCCCCTTCACTTCACGGTCATTTCCATTCATTTCGCAGTCAATCCCGGCAAATTCCCTTCACTTCACGGTCAATTCCATTCACTTCATGGTTAATTCCCTTCATTTCACAGTCAATTCCATGCATTTCACGGTCAATCCTGACGATTCCCCTTCACTTCACAGTCAATTCAATGCATTTCACGGTCAATTCCGTGCATTTCACAGTTAATTCCCTTCATTTCATGGTCAATTTCATGCATTTCATAGTCAATTCTGTCGATTCCCCTTCACTTCACGGTCAATTCAATTCATTTCATGGTCAATCCCCTTCACTTCACGGTCATTTCCATTCATTTCACGGTCAATCCCGACGAATTCCCTTCACTTTACAGTCAATTCCGTGCATTTCACGGTCAATTCCCTTCACTTCACAGTCAATTCCGTGGATTCCACGGTCAATTTCATGCATTTCACGATCAATCTCAGCGATTCCCCTTCACTTCACGGTCAATTCAATGCATTTCACTGTCAATTCCCTTCACTTCACGGTCAATTCAATGGATTTCATGGTCAATTCCCTTCACTTTATAGTCAATTCCGTATATTTCGCAGTCGATTCCCTTCACTTAACAGTCATTTCCATTCATTTCACGGTCAATCCTGGTGATTCCCTTTCACTTCACGGTCAATTCAATGCATTTCACGGTCAATTCCCTTCAATTCCGATGATTGACCGTGAAATACATGGAATTGACCATGAAGTAAAGGGGAATCGTCGGAATTAACCATGAAATGCATGGAATTGACCGTGAAGTGAAGGGGAATTGCCGGAATTGACCGTGAAATGCATTGAATTGACCGTGAAGTAAAGGGAATTGACCATGAAATGCATGGAATTGACCGTGAAGTGAAGTAGAATCACTGGAATTGACCTTGAAATGCATGGAGTTGACCGTGAAATGAAGGGAATTGACTGTGAAATGCACGAAATTGATCGTGAAGTGAAGGGAATTGACCATGAAATGCATGGAATTGACTATGAAGTGATGGGGAATCGCCAAAATTGACCTTGAAATGCATGGAATTGACCGTGAAGTGATGGGAATTCACCGAAATTCACCGCGAAATGCATGGAATTGATCGCAAAGTTAATGAAAATTACTGTGAACTAATTGAAATGATTGAAATTGACTACGAACTGAATGAAATAGATTTTCAACCATCGACTAATTAGGTTAGTTGGCTAAATTAGCTTCTCCTACCCCAAAATCATATGTGGTACGTTAAGGGCCTGTTTGGTTTTCTAATTACCACGGTAGTTGGGTGTAAAGACAGCATGATTACGTCTTTACATCTATTAGCAATGATTGTTTCAATACCTATATGTTGCTTTCTCAAGCTTGTTTTTTGGTATGTTTTGGGTGTAATAGATGAAAATTCAATAGAAACGTGTTTGGATAAACAGTGTAGTAGTCACATCATTCCTTTTTTGCTCTTATGGTGTCCACCATTTCAGCTCTACAACAACTGTAATCAGTTGTTTGATTTTTACAACAATGCTGAATGTACGTGATTCCCCTTATAGCAATTTGGTCAACGTCTAGATGACTGGTCGTGGGACCCAATCTTTGCATATGGTAAAAAAATTTATCCAGCACTATGTGGTGGACCACATGATGATCTTTGTGATAGATTGTGTGGTCCACAACATATATCGAAATGCACCAAAACGTTTATCAGTACTATGTGGTGGACCACATGATGATCTTTGTGATAGATTGTGTGGTCCACAACATATATCGAAATGCACCAAAACGTATATCAGCATTATGTGGTGGACCACATGATGATCTTTGTGATAGATTGTGTGGTCCACAACATATATCGAAATGCACTAAAATGTATATCAGAACTATGTGGTGGACCACATGATGATCTTTGTGATAGATTGTGTGGTCCACAACATATATCGAAATGCACTAAAACGTATATCAGCACTATTTGGTTCACCTGTTTCAAACAGACGTGTCTCGAGATTGACATTGCAACAACTGAATCTAGATGACCAGCAAACTGGCAGAATAAATGTGGGTATATGGGTCCCTTCAAATTCGATTTTGAAGGATACTGGATGATCGTATACATAATTGAGCAGTAACATGGATAAATAGACATAGGATTCAGAAGTAGACATATAGGGGTCAAGGTGTACATGTTACACTTCAAAATTTTAAATTGAAGTGTATCAGCGTACTCACACCACTGAAAATCTGGATGTGGGATCAGTAACCCAATGTCAGTAGCAAGCGCTTGCTACTAATCTGCTCTACGTGAGGAAATATGGGCCTCACTGAAGTATAATATATTGTACTCCTGTAAATAAAACATGTCAGTAATTAATTATGAAAACCACCTAGAAATTAACCCATAAATTCCTAAACATCCACATAACCTGTTCAAAGCAAACCACAGTCCTCCAAAAATTGTATAATATTCGTATTTAAAATAACCATACCACCAGAAAGCTATAAACTAGCGCCACGCCATGAGCTGAATGGCGAGGATTAAAAGAAAGCAACCAAAAATAATCCTAACGAGGGCCTCAATTGACCCTGGTGTTTCTTTAACGCCATTTGCCGGTGTGCCGTTGCCAGCACACTTTGCATAGTAGTAGGATGGTAATAGGGAGTGCCCTATAGAAAGGTTGCTGCAACTGGTAATGCAAGGTCGTTTAGTGTTTAACGTCCTCGTCTGATGGTCATTCCCGATGTCGGCCACCGGTTCATTGTGCTGTGCCACATACTCGCAGAAAGCAGTCCATTGAGTATATGCTTCCGACGTAGACTTGTATCCTTTGAAGCGGGCCATGGAAAATCCGTCCACCTGTTGGTGGCACTCCTCCCATGCATAATACAGTCCGGGTCGACGTCCATTGAAGACGACATACATTTTCTTGCCCATCTGCAGATATTGAAATACGAATAATTACAACTTACAGATGATTGATATTGATATCAATAATCAAACATACAAACAATTTTTATATACCTTACCAGGACTGATAGATAACTGATAATGTAACGAATCCGAGAATCTGAGAGCATGCCTGAAGCGCTGACTTGACCAGAAAAAAATTGGAAAGCTCCTATCGAAAGTGCAGATATGAACAAGATAGTCATATGGAAAATAATATATGAAGGAGATAAACATCAGATAATGCAAGATGGACATCTATAGGTAATGCAAGTTAAAATGCATCAACGGTGGGATCATTCAGCTGCACCATCAACATTCAAAAATAAAAAATAAAAAGAAAAATATCATCCAAAATAAGCAACATTTTTCCAGCTAGTCAACAAAACTAGCCCTATACCAAAAAATTAAGTTTTGTCCAAAAACCACTTGGTTGACAAGCCAAAGAAAACAGAAACCCGTCAATGGTTAGGTAGATGGCAGTGCAATCAGTCAGAAGACTGATCTGGTATAAGTAGCATCAGCACAAAGTCCAACATCCTATGCTCAGAGAGTGAAAGGAACGAGAAAGATTGTTGTTCATCTTTAGATACTATCTTCGTGACGCGTACGATCTCGTGACTCGTGAGGCCTTCAATCTGCTCTAGAGTAGGCACAATCTGGGACATACGTACCAAATTCTTCCCTTGGTGTATGGTTATAGCTAGTGACTTGACAACTTCTGCAACGTCACTCATTCCTTTGCCAATGATGTCGCAAAAGCGATCCTGTTTGACTCTCTTCCTAGAATTGGATGTACTGCTTGTGTTCACCGAGCTGTTCCCATTGACATTCGGACTACAGGTTACGACATGAGCACCGTCACCACTGTGAAACGACCACTGGATGTTATGTCCACTGTCCCCTACATCGTCACTCAACAACACGAGTGTATCGTCGTTCAGATCAACCGATGTTGTCGACGTAATATTGGAATCACGGGACCTTCCCTTTCACGCAGTACTATGCATATTTCCTGTGGAAGCACGTGATCCAGTAGCGCGGTCATTTCCAAATAAGAAGGTGAGGTCATTGTACTTTCGTACCGCCTTCCCTCGAATGTGTTGTGCATAGGGATGTGACTATTGACAACAACCAAGAAAAATCTATATTACTAACAGAAATATCGATGAGATATTCTTTAAATTAACATTGTGCTAAAGTAACAGACTAGTTTTAAAAAAAAAAAAAAAAAAAAAAAAAAAAAAAAACTCACCCATATGTAATCCTCCCAGACATCATCTGGGGCCGTAACTAGCTTATTGTCCTCATCCTAGCCAAACCCACTGGCATTGAGGGTGTCCAGAACCTCAAAATACAACCATTTCAATGTCTGGAGGCGATTACCAACATGCTTTTCCTGTACTGATATCCCTAGGGCACTCCTAACAGTTTCCACGACTGTTTTATAGGTCTCCTTCTTAAAACCGTTTGCACTTTTGCGGCCATTCGCCACAATATCCATCAAGGTATCAATGAGGCAGTCATCCATTTCATCCGTCCACTGCATTACACCACCGACACAACGTTTTCATCAAGTGATTTTGATTTATACTTTTGCGGTTCTTATGTGGTGTGACACACTGCTCTTGGCTAAGATGTTTGGTGGGGGTTGACTGGTTGTTCCGCCCTTTTGGAGACATTTCCTTGTCACTATTAACTTCAGTTATTTACAAATAGTACAATGGACATATTTAGTCTAACAATACAATATTGCATATAAGTCATGGGAAGGCAATAAATGAAGAAAGCTAAAATTTAATATACAGATACAAAATATGGTATACAAAAAAGACGGTTAGGATTGTCTTCTTCCAAACTTCCAAAATGATGCTAAGACATGCTTGTAGGTATCGTCGTACAATCATGTGATGTTATAACCTGCTACAAAATGACAAAATATACTTTGAATATTAAACACCATGACTCACAAGATGAGATTCATTCCACTTCCTCATAGCTATATTGTCTCAAAATGTGGCCCATTCATCCTTCTTACGTTGTGTCACATTAATTGAGCATGGTGATAAGTCTATACTCTCCGTTACATCTGTAGATGAGACTTCAACTTCTACCAAACCATCTCCTCCAGATAGACAGATGAAGTTGTGTAACACACAACATGCGATGACTATCTTCACCTGTGTTAGAAGGTTGTATGGTGGAGTTGATTTGAAGATTGGAAAGCGAGCTTTTAATACTCCAAATATTTTTTTCTATAACATTTCGTAATTGAGCATGCCGGTAGTTGAATAGTTCTTTCATGTTGGTTGGAACGCGGCCCGTGCGATATTCATTGATGTGGTACCGTACAACGCGATAAGGAGCCATGAATCTAGGAGAATGAGCGTAACCAGCATCAACTACGTAATACTACAAATAATTACGAGTAATTGTCAATCTATTTACTCAGAAGTCATATTATCAAGATGTTCGATCATACAAATATACATGAAGTACCCTGGGGGACAGTAAAGCGATCGATGGAATGTGTCAATGCACTGAGTAACACACGTGCATCAGAGGCTGATCCCTCCCATCTAGCGAGCACATATACCAACTTCATGTCAAATGTACATGTGCCCATTATGTTCTGAGAGAGGACCCCTTTCCTGTTATGGTAGGTTGCACTTTCCAATGCCGGCACATAGGTGGGTATATGGGTCCCATCAATTGCACCAATGCAGTCCTAATTTCACCTCGAAATATCAGGATAAAAAATATACTATAAATTTTAGACAGGAGTGGATGTTGCATAATGTGATTACCATTGAGCGTACCTGAAAGTACGTGCTCCATTTAGGATTGGAAAGGATCTCGTTTGGTGTATCTGCACTTGAGAGTGTCACAAACTTCAGATATAATCCGACAATTGCATCCACCGCTTTACTAAAATATCAACTCAAGGTTTCTCTAGATCTTATAAACCAATGTCCAATGACACGATTTCTAACATTATGCCTTACTGTATGAAGAAACCTGACAAGTTGTTCCTCCATGCTTACATTTTCCCATCGGGAAGAAGATTTCTATCCTTGAGAACCAAGCATAGGTTGAAGAATGTGGCCTTGTTCATTCTGAGTTGTGTTATGCACTCGCTATCACCCGCTCTTATTATCGCATTTATTATCTTCTTTCTTTCAAAGTCCCCAAATCTTGAGGGTGTCTTAAATAAAATATTTCTGCAATATTCCCCTACTCCAATAGTAGTAGTTGTTGCTGCAAGTGTAGCTGCAAAGGCATCCATTTCCTCTTTCGTCCATCCTTGACCCTCCATGTTTTGATTTTCTCTTGTATAATATATCCTATGAAATGGAGTCAGCACTAACGAGTCTTTATAAAAAACCGATTTTCATAGGCAAATGTAGCATTAAATGCCCTTCAATATATACATTTGTTAGTGTTATGTATTGATATATACATTTGCTGATGATACATATATAGAGACACGAAGATTGGTGATCATTAGTAGGTTTTCCAGAGGTAAAACGATATCTTGAATGCTGTACTCTGAAATAGTGAAATACTTACAGTTGGTGATTTTCTGATGGATGTGTCAGATATTGTCACAAACTACATACATCGTAGTTATTGTTTGGTTGTGGCTGCAGTGTTTATCTTTACCATGACTCACCTTTTTTTTTTTCTCATTTATTTGGCCATATTAACATTGAATTATCCTGTTTTCAGATTTTCTTTAGTACCGAATTTTATAATAGATGATGATGAATGTTCACAACAGATGAAAACTGCCATACTAATCACTAATATGAGAGATGAAATGTCAATGCAACTAAGAAATGGAACATCCCTCAACGGTGCCTTTATTCCACTGAAATGAAACAGAAATAATTCAACCCATTTGAAAAACCAACCAAACAAGACTGAGATTGAAATTATCTAAGAATCAAAGACATAATTGTTAGGTGGTTTTTCATCCAAACCATGAGTGGTGAAAAGCATGTCATGCTTGCACTTGGTCCAGAACAATGCCTTCTGGACTAGACAAACACATGCTGCATCTTCTAATCCAGAACCCATTGATCAAACATTAGCAGAAATCATACATTTGTCGAAACTGATCATACAATCATAGAAGAAAACAAAAGTGAACCCAACAATTACAAACGAAGAAAGCATTTCATTATCTATCTGTAGAGTCATGACTAAAGAAACATACGGATCCTTACCAGGGATTATTACTAGTGCAACCAAGATCACCTGCCTACCAGTGCAACCAAGATCACCTGCTTGTTTACACTTGTCTAACATTGGCAAAGTTCGTTTGAGTGCTTTTTTTTTTTTTTTCATAAACCATACCAGTATGTTGATGGTGTTGACTGGTCTAAAGGGTTTGGGACCTCAATGCCTTTACAAGCATGTCAGTTTTTTACAAAACTAAACAAATTATTGATCTTGTGCATGATAGGCATGCTTAAACAGGAAATTCAATTTTACCAAGCGAGCATTACATATAACAATGTTAATCATTACTACTGTTTATGTGGACAAAGAATTTCAGCATCTAGACTAGTCATCGAATGGGACTGACCAGTGGTGGCCATATACCAATCGAGAAATTGATAAACAATAAATTATAATATCATACAATTCACAACAGCGAGACAAGATCACAATAGAGATATATGAAAACAGCGGCAGTCAAAATTTATTTTCTTCATCTGTAGAGTAATATGCAGATGAAAATAGGGCCCACTAGCTTTTGGTGGGCCCTATTTTCTATCTTTTCTTTTCCTTGGCGAATTGTGCTGCCACCCACAGAGTGTCATTTTTTTTAATAAAGGGAGTTCTAAAAAATGCAAATGGATCATTTAGCTGAGTCTTGCCAGCCTCATATAACTACGTGTGGAAATCTGAACCGTGCATGAGTTGGGTCCCACTGTACATGGGTAGATAGTACGTTAGTGGTGAAGTTTCTCTAAACATGTTCGTTGTTTGCATACACAGTGGCCCACTTGATAAACGGATTGGGTTGATTTGGGCCAAGGCTCATCTACTCAGTGGGGACACTTTGTACACAAATCAAGTGTACTGCACGTGTGCAACATGTGTAAAGGAGGATGGATGGCTGGAAATCAAATATATGAATAGTAAGTTTTGAAGTTATCATCTGATATCCATGGAAAACACATGCACAAATGCCATTCCATCTGATATTCACGGAACATTTGTATGAGATGCAAGTTATTCATCAAATGGGCCCCACTGTTTATATGTATCTGCCCAAAAAAACTTATCGAGCTCTCCAAAAAATAGCCATCTCTCTTCCATGTTTCTGTTTAGGTATGAAAATCTGATAGAAAGTAATGAGAGGATTTATAGTAATAACTGTCATAAACATCATGCAAGATAAAAGTTAAACAAAGGCTAGACAGAAAGTAAACAAAGGACCACATCGTCCACTCGGACATTCCATCTGCACGACTGGTAATGAGTAAAGAGAGCACGTAGGACCACTCCATTCTGGCATCATATGCCTTTTCATTAAACAAAGGCTAGACAGAAGGTAAATAGAGGACCACAACGTCCGATCGGACATTCCATCTACACGATTGGTAACGAGTAAAGAGAGCACGTAGGACCACCCCATTCTGGCATCATATGCCTTTTACGGTTTATCCAAATGGTCCACAAATGGTAAAGTTTTTTTAAAAAACTACCTGTCATGCAATCGATCAAAAGCCTGTCACACTCAAAATCCTACAGAGGCATCAACGCAGCTCTAACATTTTATTATATAAAAAAATCTCTACAAAAACATATACTTTGTATAACCCAGATTTGCTGATATTCATCAGAAAATCTCAAAAACAGTTACAAGAAACCCTCTCAACTACGAAAAATACCAGCAATCGGAGCGCACCTATTTCGATATCGGATGGCTGTTGTGGAAAATTTGATGGTGCATGTACAGATGACCCAATATCTGATGCTCAATAGAGGGATGGAGGTAATACAGAAGAAATTCATGTTCCCAACAGATCATACAACGATGAAGGTAGATGAAACGTCGTCTACCACCAAGATCTTTCCTTGTCTTTACTATCGAGAAGAGGGAGAGAGAGACGGTTAGCATATACAAATAATTTAAGGAAGATAAGAAGATAACCATGTGTGGCAAGCTTCCAACAAGATCGCCGACACTGTGATATCTAAAAACGTCATCAGATGGGGTGGGATCTTACCTTGCTAGTAAAAATCATCTTCAAGTCTCGGTGGGAATGAGATGAAGAAAGAAAAGGGACGGGTGAAAATATAAGAACAAGGCAATATGAGATTACTTAGTTTGGATTGTGTGGTGTCTCGTGGACCACCATATGGTTTTTAGTTTTTCAGATGGTCGTCAAGTGCACTGTCATTGAGTACTTGTAATTTGCAGGAACTGGCGACTGAAATACCGCCGAATCCAACGAACTGCGGATTCGCTGATAAATGTAGCCGATTACTTTAAAATTCAAACGGGTGTGAAAAGTCATTATTATCCTTTTCACCCGAATTGTTGGTATTTGTTAAAACCAAACAGGGCCTAAGTAACTCATTCTAGTTTAGGAGATATGCTTCTTCTTTTTTTGGGTTAGCTTGTTAGTGCACACACTCCATGTCAGCCACCCCCACACCAAGACCGCAAGTGTTGAAATGAGGTATCTCCACTCAGTCTGCCAATTGAGCTATGGATCTGGGTGTGTTTAGGAGATATGCTTGTTAAATAAATAGATAAAGAAATGAATTAAAAGATAGAAAAATATTTTTATATACTTATATATACATATTTACATAATTATGTATTAGAGAAAAATGTAAGGGGGAAAAAGTTCTCCTTGTAAAAAAAATAAAAAATAAAAAATAAAAAATTATCTGCCGCCATACTGGCGGCATTGCCACGACAGTCTTTTATACTATTGCTTTTGTGAGTCCCATCATGAGGTCCATGTTATATCCAAACCGTCCATCTATTTGGCGAGCTCATATTAAAGCTTGAGACGAAAATAAGACAGATCTAACTATCAAGTGGACCACACTGTAAAAGGCAGTGGGGATTTGAACGTCTACCATTGAAACCCTTTTAAGGGTTACGGAAGTTTTGTATCATTATGAAATTTGTTTTTCCTCTTCATCCAGGTCTTTGTGACCTTATGAATAGATTGGATGGAAAGTACATGTTATGGTGGGCCCTACAAAATTTTTAACGGTGAAAATCAATTTTCCCGCTACTCTTTGTGGTGTGGTCCAGTTGATCTTTAAATATGATTTTTTTTTTTTGGTGGATGATGCTCCGAAATGATCTCGAAATATGGATGATCGTTGTGGATATAATAAATACATAACTATGGGGCCCATGTAACTTTGATCTCTTTTGAACCGTTGGTACAACTTGGAGTTCGAGGAGTGTTAGTGCTCGTCTTCGAGCACCAGATGATCCACTTGAAGGAAAAAAGCAAGGGCATTTTTGACCTTTGGTAAGTCGTCCGTACAATTGGGGCTTATTCTGGTGAGGTAAAAAGAAGTGGGCTTAAGAAAGTAAATGTGCCATGAATGGTTCGTGTGTATATATATATATATATATATATATATATATATATATATATATATATATATATATATATGGGAAAAGGTACTATGTGCTCGACCTCACGAGTCCGTCCCATGAGGTCGAGCTGTGTGGGCCCCACCGTGATGCGTTTCGAACATCTACCCCATCAGTCAGATGCACCATTCTATCATGGGCCTAGGTCTCAAAAATCAAGTCAATCCGTGACTTGTGTGGGCCACACCACATACAGAAGTGGAGAGGGGCGCCGTGCACCATTAAAACGTTCATAACCATTTTTGAGGGCCCACCGAGATGTGGTTTGCAAATCCAGCCCATCCATTATGTGTGTCCCACTTGAATGAGGGTTCAGACCAAGTTTCAGGCACATGTAAAACTCAGGTGGGCCCCACCAAGTGCTTTTATATGTTTTAACGGTGTCTTCACATAATTTTAGATGGTATGGTCCACCTGAGTTCCGTATACGGCTGATTTTTGAGATATCCCATAATTTAAAGGGGATCTATCAAATGCATGGTGTTGATGGTCGAAATGCATCACGGTGGGGCCCACATAGCTCGACCTCACGGGAGCTTATCGTGAGGTCGAGCGCATAGTACCTTTTCCCTATATATATATATATATATATATATATATATATATATATATATATATATATAAATATATATGGTACTATGCTTGCTTCGAGTGATGGGAATGTCCCATGAGGTCGAGCTGTGTGAGCCCCACCGTGATGCGTTTCGAAAATCTACCCCATCAGTCAGATGCACCATTCCATTGTGGGCCTAGGTCTCAAAAATCAAGTCAATCTGTGACTTGTGTGGGCCACACTACATACAAAAGTTGATAGGGGCCGTGCATAATTAAAACATTCATAATCATTTTTTGGGCCCACCAAGATGTGGTTTGCAAATCCAGCCCATCCATTATGTGTGTCCCACTTGGATGAGGGTTCAGACTAAGTTTCAGACGCATGCAAAATTCAGGTGTGCCCCACCAAGTGCTTTTATATGTTTTTGGCATGTCTTCACATGATTTTAGATGGTATGGCCCACCTGAGTTCCGTATACGGCTGATTTTTAGGATATCCCATAATTTAAAGGGGACCCATCAAATGCACGGTGTTGATGGTCGACACGTATCACGGTGGGGCCAACACAGCTCGACCTCACAGGAGCTTATCATGAGGTCGAGCGCATAGTACCTTTTCCATATATATATATATATATATATATATATATATATATATATATATATATATATTCACTCGTCATCGAAAAATACTTAAAATTGGATGCTTCGATACATAATTTGCCAATCACGTGGGTCAATGCCAAATTCAGCCAATTCTACTCATCCTAGTCACGGACCTGGTTACTACTTTGGGAGCATGCTTTGGTTAGCATGACATCGGCCTAGTTTCAGGAATCCACTGAGGCACTGTTAACTTGGCAAATGAAAATATGTTAGCCTCGTTAGTGTAGGTTGAGTGTGATTTTATTTTTTCTGATGTTTTTCACAATAATAATAATAAGAAGAAGAAGAAGAAGAAAAATTTAGAAAGGATGATTTTTTTTTTTTTTTCAAGATAAGAAGATTACACATTTGTCACTTTATTTTTCAGATTTTTCAAAATAAAATATTTGCCCATCGCCTAATTCCATACCTATCTTCTAATTACATATATTTTTTTTCTTCTTTTCTTTTAAAAATAAGGAGAAGAAAAAAAGAAAAAAAAGAACCCATCTTCTACTTCATTTTCTTATTTTTCTCAAATTAGAAGATGTATACATTTCTAGTTTCATGATATTTCATTATTTTCTACTCCTTTTTCATAAGAAGATTGACACATCTTATAATTTCATTTTTTATATAAAAAAAATCAAAATAACAATATAATTTTCTAATATTTTTTCAAAAAAGAAGAATATTTTTTTTTTCCATTTTCTGATTTTATTTATTAAATTTTCTTATTATTCTCTTTCCACTAATCAATTTTGTTCTTTTTTTCAATCTTCTGATTTTATTTTATTTTAAATAAGAAGAAAAGGGAGGGGAGGAGCATGAAATTCATATTTTGACCCACTTGTAGACCTGCCTAGTTAACCCGGACCTTATGATAGACCAGGTCATGGTAAGCATTCTATGTTGCAATAGTTCTAATGAAAATCACTATTGTATAATTATTGCTTTTACCGTTCATTTCTGGTGGACTCTACGTTTCCAAACATGCCCAAAGTGAAACAATAGCAAAAGCATCATGTTCTCTCCTTTTAATCCAAACTCCTTTATCAACTCTTCTCTCCCCCTAGTTATCCCACGTTTAAATAATCATCCATATCTCTCGTGGCATGAAGAAGAGGAAGAAGAAAATATACATTATTTGGTGTGTTAAACTAGATAAAACAAATGGTGGCCTTTTAAAGGGTTGGATGCCATATGTGTGATTTAGGAAAGTTTCAATCCTAGGCGTTTCTATAACACTTTTTCTTGATGTACATTATTTTTGGGCTCATTTCCAACATAGGCAGGAGAATTTGATGGACAGAGTGGATCTCACATGAACATTATTGTGGGCTCATAGAGCTTTTCTTTCAAAGAATACCGTAAATTGGAAGTGTCCACAACACTTGTTTTGGATCCTTAACTATGGTGCCCACTGTGATATTTTTATCTTACATTTGTTGGAAAAATGTGTTGGAAATATCGAAAAATAAAATAAAGTTAATTATTTTCGTTTCACCAGGCTAAAGAATGGATCTTCGAAGATCGAGATTGAAGATTTCAAGACTTCAATATCCAAGAAAATCAAGTGAAGAAGGAAGTCGAAAGAACAAGCGCAGAAATCACATAAACTGTCATCGAGAACCGTTCGATGACATCGAAGATTTGTTTGATGACATCGAACACTGGTCGATGACATCAAATTTATGAAAAAAATCAAGTTGGTTGCTGAACATATTGGGTGCTTTTCTCGATTAATCGAATATATGTTCGATAACTCGAAGGAAGATGCTCAATGACATCAAAGACTACTCGATGACATCGAATTTATTGAAGAAATTAAAGCAACTCGCTGGATTGTTTTGGGCATATTTTCGATGACTTGAAGACCTGTTCGATGGATCGAAGCTTCGCTTAATGACATCGACTTATGCAGCATGAAAGAAGAAAATGTGCGACTTTCGGATTCAAACCCCTTTGATGACATCGAAGGGTGTTCGATGACATCGAAGGTGTCATGCCCCAAACTCGAAAACCAGGCTCACAAAATTTTCAATCGCCGAATCCGGCAACGACAACCTCCGTAGTATATCATTCTGGGCTCCCAGCGCCCATTCACTAGGTTCCAATCTTGGGATGCTATGAGGAGGATTTTCAACGTCAGTTTGATTCATAATAAGCATAAGCAAATGCATAACTTACAAACAACAACCAAAAACTCCATCACATTTCCACTATGATAAAAAATTTATAAATATAGTGCGTATAAAAGGAAATACAATGATGATAGACAAAAGCTCCAAAATGATCAGTTACGCGCCCTAGCCTGAACGCTGCTGTGATCCAATGTCACCTATACGTAACGGTCGTGCATAAGCTTATGGAAAGCTTAGAAGGTGGTGAAAGTGTGTGCGCAAGGTAGTAATACAATTATGCAGTATCAGAGTAATGCCGAACATATTGATGAATCCATGAATACCATTGGCCATACCAAGGCCATGCGATGCAGGGCATGAATGATGTCGGCCATGTAATGCAAGATGTAACTCAAGCAAACGAATCCTCATCTAAGTCCATATATTAATACAGTTCAATGCTGAAATATAACCGGGGTCTAGTACACTCCAAACCAGATTGCCGCCCTATGGAGCGCAATAAGGTAAGTGGAAGAGACTTTACTATCCGCCTACCAAAATCGGGCCTGGCTCGTCGATAGCGGACCCATTCCTCGAGCTGATCAGACTCAACCTAACTTTGTCCCCTCATCTCCGACGGGTAAGGCTGCATTCTCTTCCAACTAACCACGACACAGTAGAAAGCGCGGCCTTCCGGTAATCGGTACTCGGCGCTCATGCACCCACTCGGTCTAGACATTGGAGCAACCTCCTACTACCATAAAGGTTTAGGGACTTTCACTCAGGGATATCTATAGCACCCCATGTAGAACAAGATTTTCGATATCTAATCCTGCCAACCACGATATACTTATGGAGGCTACGGCCCTGATATCGCTAGGGCGTACAGTAACCATGTCACACAATACAAAATGCATAAATCACACTATCCAGTCATGCAGCAATCCTGTACGTATCGTGCGCTCATGTAGGGCAACACCGCCTATCCGGGAGCCCATAAACAATCTGCCTGAAGACATATGCTATGACCAGTCACTTCTCATATCAAGCATACATATGATGCATATGATCATGAATCATGGAACTATACTAAACATGTTATATGGTGATAGATTTTGTTCATAACGAAGATGGGCCTAGACAGCCTACAAGTATGGCCTAACAGTGGGCCCTAGGGAGAATTATAATGCAGACATTTAACCAACATTATTCTTACAATGTGGACGTCAAACCAACATTGCTCCCAAGGCACGGTTGTCATAAACATCATTACACAAACCATGGCAGAGTCACACATTATAATGGACTTGTGTACATCCTATTGGGCCTCTACCTATGGGCCTTAGATACATCAAATGGGCTACATAACATGGGCCGATCAAATGGACTTCATGTATATCAAATCGCGCCATACCGATGGGCCTCATCTATATCAAATCGGGTCGTACCAATTGGCCTCATCTATATCAAATCGGGTCCACCCTTATGTATTTTTGAGATCCGACCTATTCATAAGTAAACTTAGAGATAGATGAAGTGAAAACAATTATCAACTTAATTGGAAACTACCATGGCCCTTAGGAGTTGAACAGTGGACGTCACGGTCCATTATTTAAATGGTGGGGTCCACCTGAACTTTAAATTTGACCCATCCCTTTTGCTCTTGCCATGAAATGATGTCTCAATATAGTTGGACGGTTTGAATACAACGTATGCATCATGGTGGGCCCCACCGTCCAAATAGTGAACGGTGTAGCTGAAATACACACATCAATTGGGGGCCTGCGGGCTTGCTATCATCCAAAGGAGCAGCTAATGGCTGCTGTACATGCAGCTCGTTGCACAAAAGGGCAGAGGTGGGTCCTACGTAGGGCCCACCCTCATGTATATATATATAATATAATATTATAATATAATATATAATATATCATATGGTATATTAATATAATATATTATAATATATTAATATTATATTTATTATATACCACGTCCAGGCCTTGGACGGCCTGGACATACACATACACCATGGTAGCCCCACACGTGGGGTGGGTCCCACCGACCAGGGACGGTGAACGGTGTGGATAGAAACACATACATCATTGGGTCCCACGTGGGGCCCACCCAATCTGTTGATAAGGTCATGCAAACCTGGATGTAGAGGAAAAACAAATTTCATAATGGTCCAAAACTTCTAGGACACCCAAAAGGGTTTCAATGGCAGACGTTCAATCCATACTATTTCCTGTGATGTGGGCCACCTAAGCACCACATACGGCTGATTTTTGGAGGGCCTACCACCCAAAAAGGGGCCCACCAAATGCACGGTGTTAATCCCCAACACACATCACAGTGGGGCCCGCGACTGGGACCGTGAAGTAGTTAAAGATTTAGATCTTCTTCTAGTTCTAGTTCTAGTTACTTTCAGAAACAAATAAGATTAGTCCTTGAGGATTCGACCTTGGTCTCACTGAGATTATTACTACATTGCGACCCTACACTTGGGGTTGTGAAAATTTACGTTGTCTTTAAAGCATGATTCTCCCTCTTATCAATTGCTGATGAGTTACATGCGAATTGCTTCCAGGAAAAGAGAAACTTATCTGAATCCTGTGTGTTTACAATATTCTGTGATGAAATATGTAATAGATGAGGAGAGATTTGCTGGAGTTGATTGAATTTTGGACCGGAATGGTCCATTTTATATAGGCACTGACTGACTGTTTTGGATTAATAATCCGACCGTTCTCAGTAGCCCTTATAAAACCCTGGCTCATTTCAAACCCCTCGCACCGTCTCGTGACGGTTCGCGTAAGGTACGTACGAAGTGCAAAGTACGCCAACTAGTGCCATTATAGCCACACTGCCCGTACTCGAGCACATTCCAGTACTACATGCAACCCGAGCGTCTCAATCTCTAAAGTTACAAGTAAGAATACTACACACACCTTCACATATAAACCACGATTTTTTCTCTTTTCATTTCCAATGTGGGACAAAAGCACACAACACACTTTTCATTTGAAATTTTCTAAAAAACGTTTTGGCGTCAAAATGAAAATTCTGAAAATTTTGAATATTTTTTTATTTTTCAAAAACCACAAATTTCAACAACATTCATGTTGTCTTATACTAATTCTTTAAATATGGTATTAACAGGTATCATCCATTAGAACAACAACGTTCTCTTTCAGGCCTTTCAACTAATCAATATGACTTAGTAGAGTAGCTTTTGCTAAAATTCAAGTTATTTTATGGTATGAGCCCGATAATATAGCAGATCCAAATCTCAAGTGGACCACACTATAGGAAATATTGTTGAATGAAGTTGCACCATTAAATTCTTGGTGGCCAATAGAATGTTTATTTATGATCCAACCTATTGATAAAGTCATAGGGCCTTGGATGAAAAAACCACACATATATTAGCTTGATCCAAAACTTTTCTAGCCCCGGTGAGTTTTTAACGGTGAATATTTAGTGTTTCTTGTGGTATGATCCACCTAAGATTTAGTTTTGTTGTATTTTTGGGCTCATGCAAATAATCCGACGAAGTGGATGGACAAAACATATAAGATATATACATCAAGATGAGCACATGGTCAGGGATCCACCAACTTTGGTGGATCTGAGGTTCCACGGAAGCTGCATTCCTGTTTTATAGGTTCCACAAAGCACTCAAGATCTATGGTTGCCACCACAACATATGTGTAAGTCCGCCCTCAAGATCTACGGGTCCCATCATTTTGTATGTGTAAATGTAATTCACTCATAAGAATCCTTATTTTAACTGTATATGAAAAAGACTTATTGGATAAAAGACTTAGGTGAGTCATGCCAACGAGAACACTAAAAATTGTGCCTAAAACCTCTGGATGCCACTTAATTTTGGAATAGGTTGATCTTTCTATTTACTGTTAATCTTGGTGAGTTATCTAGGATTGATGATATATATGTTGGGGATTTGTGCTACAGAATCACACAGATCTAGATCTAGTATAGCAATCCAATGGCATAAGTACACATAAGAGAAATAAAGATTTAACGTGGAAAACCCTTGCGGGAAAAAACCACGGCACAAAGCGACAAATCTCCACTATGAAAGCATCAATTACAAAGAGAGAGGACTTACCCAATTCGAACAACCTCGAATCTCACCCTTGCTACACCCTTTAAAAACCCTAAAATTATTTTAGGAATCCTTGAAACCCATTTAGAAAGCCTTAGAAGACTTTATAATAGTCCTGGTGACCCCTATTTATAATTTAGGAAACTTCCCTTTCACACCCTTGCGAAACCGCCTCAAATTTACGCAGTCCTCACCAAATCCACGCAAGAATCTGTGTAACCTTGACTAGTCAAGCCGAGGCCTCGACTGGTCGAGGGACCCCCTTGACCGGTCGAGCCATCCCCTGACCGGTCGAGCATCCCTGACACCCAAAACATGAGCTCGCTGGACTTTGAGTCGAGCATGCCTCGACTAGTCAAGCTGCCCACTCGACTGGTCGAGCCAGGCTCTCGACCGGTCAAGTAGCGCCAGATTAAAGGCATCTGACAACAATCTCCACCATGCCTTCAATCTTCAACTGTGTATCTTGCTGCCCTCTTCCCTTATCTTTGCATCATAGCTTCTTGTGCACACTCCGTCCTTCTTTTATGCCATCGCCAAGCCCAGAGAAGTTACACGGAACTTGAACTTCTCTACAGAAACGACCTTGGTGATTATGTCTGCCAAATCTAAATCCACATGTCAACCACCTTTGCTCCTGTCTTCCTAAAAGAAAAGACGTAGTCTTCTTACCATCTCACCGCTACCCAATATTGCTTACTGGGGTACTTACTCACAATACTGATAGCCTATGAAATAACCGGTCTAATCTAGATCATGACATACACTTCCAACCGCATTCGAATAAGGCTCATGAGATATCCTGTTTTTCCTCATCTGTTTTGGGACATGTGCTGAGAAAAACTTGAGGAGAGACGCGTAGGGAACACTCTCTTATTTTGTCTAGTCTATCACATGCTTGATCAATATCTACCCAAGGTATTCTGCCCGTGATTACCAAAACCTACTCCTCTTCCAGTCTCAATGCCAAGAACCATCTTTGCAGCCCCCCGATCCTTTATCCTGAATGTCCCACTTAACCGAGTTTTCAGTACATTGATTTCAGACATGTCATAATTGGCGATCTTCATGTCATCAATTCCTAACTTACTATGAAGGAATCAAACCACTGCCTAGGTGACAAGTCGAAACATGACATCCTATGAAGTCTTTTCTCAACCCCTTTAACTTCGAACTGCTCTAGTTGCTTCATGTAGGTCTACTCTTCACTTTTCCTTATAGAAGTACAGACTCCACATTCATCCTTCTAGCTCAAGATCACATTAGCCAACCAGCGCCAATCACGGATCTAATAGACACTTGCTATACCATTGGCACGAATATCTTTGAGAAACTGATCCATTCTTTCTGAGTATAACCCTTCGCTACCAACCTCGCTCTGTATCTATGTTGTATCCTCCTGAAGATCCACCTGTATCCAACCGCTCTCTGGCCCACTGGAAGCTCCACCTGCTCCCATATGTAATTCATCACATCGCCTATAGTCACCTCTCACTTCTCAGCACCAGGCTCACCTAGAGTCATCTGAATAGAAGATGAATCCCTGTGATATTTGAGTCATCTATATACCTCACTGATATCCTGAGATCATGCCGTGTGATTCTTCTCACAGGTGGCTGCTCCACCTGCTCTGTATCCCTGTCTGCGTGTCTCAGCCTTCCTACCCTGCCCGTTCATGTGGCCATGCCCAACATGCCATACATGTGCAGAGGTGAAATCCGCTACATCCATTGCGGCTCCACCTTTTGAAGTGCTCTCGATCAACCTGTACATGTTTCATGATTACCCATGCCCCCTTAAATACCTTAAGAGCACTGTCAATACCTGTGTACTTACATCCTTTTACCTCAAGTACACCAAGAGAAATCAGATTCTACTTCAAATCAGGAACGTGCCTGACATCAGTCAAGGTACGCTCCACCCCATCAAACATCTTGATGCGCACCGAACCAATAACTACAACTTTATAAGCAATACCATTGCCCAAAAAAACCTGTCCACTATCGCACTCCTTGTAGCTAGTGAACCAACTCCGATGAGGAGTCATGTGAAAAGATGCCCCTGTGTCTAGTATCCACTCGCCCTTACGATCATCGTATGGCCGTCTGATCATAGACACAGACAAAACATTTCCATCACATCCACTCGATCCATCTGATGTGGCAACATTAGACCCCCTATACGAAGCCTCAGAATCTTCTCTATTTGATTTAGAATTTTCACAATCCTTCTTCACATGTCCTACCTTCCTACAATTCCAGCATTTTACCTTTCCTTTGTCATTGCCCTTGGATTTGGATCTATAACTTGAAGAACTTATACCTTGCTTAGAATTTCTATCCCTTGTAAACAGTGCCTCAGAAGATGTCCCCATATCACCATTTAGCTTTCTCATAACCTTCCCGTGAAGGGCTAAGATAACGGTGTCGACACTCAAGATTTTATTCGTGCTGCACATAGTATCCTTTAATAACTCATACGACGTCGGAAGAGAATTCAACAACATACATGCTTGTTCTTCATCTTTCATCGCTTCCTCCATATTCAGCGATTTGCAAACCAATTTATTAAAGTTGCTGATGTGAGCCTCCAGATCTCCACCCTTTGCCATCTTGAAGTTATACCACTGCCGCTTCAAATGTAGGTGATTTTCAGAGGATTTTTTCGCATAAACATCCTCTAACTTCCCCCATAACTTAGCCGTAGTTTTCTTCCTCATGACATTGTAGAGAACCTCATTCGTGAGACATAAACGGATCGATAATAAAGCCTTCTTATCAAGAATATTCCAATCATAATCAGTCATAGTAGACTTTCGCTCCTCAAGAGCACCATCTTTGCCTTGCTTGATTAAGGAACTCATCATCTTGATCTTTTATAACTCAAAATTATTTTTTCCTGAGTACTTCTCAATCTCATACCTAGTGCTTCCCATTATTACTAATCCTGCAGATTCAAATCTGTGCCCCAACGATTGCTCTGATACCACTTGTTGGGGATTTGTGCTCCAGAATCATACAATCTAGATTTAGGATAGCAATCCAATGGCACCAAGTACACACAAGAGAACATAAAGATTTAACGTGGAAAACCCTTGCGGGAAAAAACCACGGCACAAAGCGATAAATCTCTACTATGAAAGCATCAATTACAAAGAGAGAGGACTTACCCGATTCGAACAACCTCGAATCTCACCCTTGCTACACCCTTTAAAAACCCTAAAACCCTTTTAAGAACCCTTAGAACCCCTTTAAAAAGCCTTAGAATACTTTAGAATAGCCCTAGTGACCCCTATTTATAGTTTATGAAACTTCTCTTTCGCACCCTTGCGAAACTGCCTCAAATTTATGCGGTCCGTACCAAATCCGCGCAAGAATCTGCGTAGCCTCGACCGGTCGAGGGACCCTCTCGACCGGTTAAGCAATCCCCTCGACCGGTCGAGCATCCCGAACACCCAAAACATGAGCTCGCTGGACTTTGAGTCGAGCATGCCTCGACTAGTTGAGTGGCCCACTCGACCGGTCGATCCATGCCCTCGATCGGTTGAGCAGTGCCAGATTAAAGGCATCCGACAACAATATACACTTCAAGTTCATTAAGGAGGTATTTCAATTGTAAGGTACTTTTAATAAGCTACTTATGCCATAAATAACTTACTTCAGTTTCTATTAATTCAACTAATAAACATGTTTGGTAACTCACATGGTTGTCAACCAAAAATGAGGAAAACATATTTGGTTTACAATATCATAAGCGATTATCCCTCAAGTCCATTTGGTCCCCTCACATCTACCATCCATCATGTGGGGCCAACCTTTGACGTGGACAATTCATATGTGGGCCATCAATCATACAGGGCCCACCTTGGATGTGGGTCATTCATCATTATGGTATGACCTTTAATGTGCACTATTCATTATGTAGGGCCCACCTTTGATGGTCATCCATCAAGTGGGCCCACCATCAATGTTATTGTCCATCATGTGGGGCTCACCTTCAATGTTCACCACCCATCATGTGGAACCCACCTTTGATGTGGATCATTCATCATACAGGGCCCACCTTGGATATGGCCACTCATCATTAGGGCCGACCTCTGTTGTGGGTTGTCCATCATGTGGGGCCTACCTTGATGTGGACTGTCTATCATGTGGGGTGCGCCTTGATGTGGATCATCCATCATATGGGGCCCACCATTATTAATTGCCCATCATGTGGAGCTCACCTTTGATGTGGACTATCCATCATGTGGGCCCCACTTTCAATGTGGGTTGCCCATCATGCAAGGCTCGCCTTGGATGTGGGTCATTCATCATTAGGGGCCGACCTTTGATGTGGATTGTCCATCATGTGGGCCACCTCAAATGGGCCATCCATCATGTGGCGCCCAACTTCAATGTCCACTGCACATCATGTGAAGCCCACGTTTGATGTGGATTGTCCATCTTGTAGGCTCCACCTTTAAAATGGGTTGTCCATCATACTAGCTCGCTTTGAATGTGGGCTTTTTATCATTATAGGCCAACCTTGGATGTGGACCATCCATATGTAGGCCCACATTATATGGGGTCATCATCATGTGGGTCCTACCTTTTATGTTGACCATCCACCATGCGAGCCCCACACACTTTTGGTGTGGACAGTCTACCACATGGAGCTTCCTTTGATACGGACCATGAGAGAGAGCCTCCTTTGACATGGACCATGAGAGCGAGAGAAATAGAAAAGTCATAAAATAGAAAGCTAAACAAATTTACTTATTATGATAATTAGCTTTTGGTACATAAGTTATTTTTACAATGATATTTATCAAACTAACTTAAGTGAAAAAAGTAACTTAACTACTTAACGTAAGTATAAAAAAGTAACTTATTTGGTAGTATCCAATTGGGCCTTCGATAGCAGAATCAAATTCTGGCCATTACGTGACGTAAACTAATAACCAGTTGAAGCTTCTCACTGAGAAACCATGATCATCTCCCCTTATAACCACTTGTACCACATGCACATACATGAGATGCCATTCTCCCCATTTCACACAGTATTACAGTAATGGTCATTTTCAAATCTGGGCAAATCCGACCATATTAGGCTCTGGATTCACCATAAGAACGGTGGAAATACATCTTTGTTCTTAAGGGTGGGAAACCATCACCAACATGCACCCAAAAAATCATTATATTGCCTCGGTATGTGTTTACCACCATATATGATAACTTAAATGACGAATCCAAACACGCTCTTAATGGCTAAGATTCTCTAATAAAATTACCAGTAGATTCCTCATTTGTTTTTCTATGGGATTCTTCATTAAGCAACATGGACACAGTTGACTCCATATAAATATCTAGGCTGTTATTGAGATTCATAATCAAACTGTAAGGCCCGTATCCTAGTCCGTACCGTTCCTTAGACTCATGTGATCCTCCCCATAGAATTTTGGTAACCCGAGACCTGTAGATAGTGTTTACGCACGACCCTAAGTCGCATCCTATATATCTGAGTCTACTTGACTCGAAACTTGTACCCTAGCAACGGCGCCATTGCCGCAGTTCCAATGCCGCATCTTGCGCACCAATGCAATACCCAGGCTAAAAGTAGTAGGTCCGTATATATTTCGAGGAAATGCCACGCGTTGCGAATCCCGAGAGAATCTCTACCTAAACATCACATCAATCAATTAAGTACTATTCAAGTACACTTTCCATCACAACCCATCACTCCACCCATCACACCCATCCCTCTCTTACATGAGTCATCCCTAAAGTCAACTCTCTCTTACACACATCCATCACTTTCTTAAAACAACCCATCCCCTTTCATCCCATCACATCCCTTTTCTCTCTCATTTTCTCCACCATTTCTAAGCAACTTAAGAGAGGAAACGTCCAAACATTCCAAGGAGAGAAAAAGCCAAGTGTGTGGCCCACTTCCTACCCCTCTTCTCTCATCCCCACTCTTCAATCTTAATCATCTTCCATCAAAGAGAAAGCCTAGGAGATAAGTATTCCAAGGAACCAAGAAGAAGATCCAACGGTGGGTGATCTTAGGATTTCCACCCTTGATTTCTATTTAAGGGGAGGGCCCACTTATGGTGGGACCCATTTGATGTATGCATTGTATTTAGTAAAGGGAGGGCTCATAGTGGCGAAGTCCCTCCCCTCCACGCGTCTCTCTCTCTTTCCCATTTTCATGGCCCACCTTGATGATGTATGTGCCACCCCACGCTGTCCATTTAGCGGACTAGCTGTTGTCCAAACCGGGGCCCACCTTGCTACCTATTTTCAGGCCAGCCTGGATGATGGAAAACCCAAATATTAGCTTGATCCGTGGGCGCCACCATGATATATGTGCCGTATTCACACCGTCTGTTCATGGGACCCACCGTGATTTATGTATTCCATGTACATCGTCCGGTGGCTGGACGTGGGACCCACGTGACGCATGAAATTGCAGTAATGACCGCTCTAGTAGAAGTAGGAATAAGTCAAAGTGTCATAGAGGGGGGTGAATAGGACTTTATATAATTTTATGATAATTTAAAATCTTATTACCATTATCTTGATCTAATATAACAATTATCAAGATATTTTTAATTTAACTCTAATGACTTCCAAGCCAAATAGAGGATCTAATCACGAGACTATTCAATATCTAAACAGTATATAAATTTAGTTTATGATAGATGCACTGAGTGACTGTGTGTGAGATGTGATACTTATATGTTCTAAATAATCATGCAACATGTGATCATTCAAAGTAAACATAATAAGAGAATATGCAAATAACAATCTCAAACACAGTCGTTTTATAATGGTTTAGCTATATGCCTACTCTACTTCCGGTGGATGCATCAACCCTTGAGTGTACCGGATTTCACTAACGAAGGTTTCAAACCAGGTTTACCTCAAACCAGTACAACCTACACAAGGCTGACTCTAGGACCTACACAAGGTACCTAACATGGCTACATAGAGTCACAAGTTTATGCCCTACACAAGAGCAAAGGTCAATACAAAGAACCTAGATTTTATGCCCTATACAAGAGCAAAGGATCCACTTAAGGAACCTACCTTTTAGACCACACAGGTCAAGAATCCACACAAGGAACCTAACTTTTAGACTACACAAGTCAAGGACCTACACAAAGACTTAACTTTTAGACCACACAGGTCAAAGACCTACACAAGGTGTTAGGCCCGTATCCTTGTCCGTACCATTCCATAGACTCCCGCGGTCCTCCCTGTCGAATTCCGGCGACCTGCGATCTGTAACCGGCATTTGCACGTGACCCTGAGTTACATCTCGTATAACTAAGTTGACTCAACCTGAGACTTGTACCCTTGCGACCGCGCCGTCGCCGTAGTTCCAACGCCGCATCTCGCGCACCGATGCGATACCCAGGCCAGGAGTTGTGGGCCCACGTATATTTCGAGGAAACGCCGCACGTTACAAATTCTAAGAAAAGAATCTCTATAATCTATCAAATCAATCCTATCAATTAATCAAGTATAACACCCATACCTCTCTTACCAATAAAGATGGCACCCCTCTCTCTCCCATCCCCAAAGTCAATCTTCCTTACAACAACCCATCCCTCTCTCCTTACATCTCCTCTCTCTCTCATTTTCTCCACCATTATTCTAAGCAACCCAAGGAGGGGTGACTGTCCAAGCTCCAAGAGAGAGCTAAGAGTGTGTCCCACTTTCCTACCCTCTCATCTTTTATCTTAGCCCTTCAATCTTCATCATCCTCCATCAAAATTGAAGCCTAGGAGCTAAGGAGTCTAAAGAGCCTAGAAGAAGCAGAATCGGTGGGTGTTTATAGGTTTAAATTGTGCTTTTTATGATGGATCAAGTGAGGCCTACCGATTGATGGTGTGGATCCTATTTGGGACCCCCTTTAATGTATATTTTGTAACCTAGAGGGGCCCATAGTGGCAGGGTCCCTCCATCTCATCGCTCTCTCTCTCTCTCTCTCTCTCTCTCTCTCTCTCCCCCTTGATTGTATGCCACCTATGATGTATGTATTTTACCCATGTCGTCTAACTAGTGGGACGCACCACTGTCTGTTAAGGGCCCGCCTTGCTGCCCGTTTTCGGGTGGGCCTGGATGAAAGGTAAAACACTAATATCGGCTTGATTGGGAGTGGGGCGGCCCACCCATCCGTGGACCACACCGTGATGTATGTGCAGTGTCCACGTCGTCCATCCAATGACCTAGACTGACCGCCCAATGGTCTAGATGAAGGGAGAATACAAATATCAGCTCTATCTCGAGCTGGTGGGTCTTGCCTGGAAGCGGATTGGTTGGTATACCTCAACCAACTATATATAGCTGCTGTGTTGTGTCAGCATGCCCTATGGGCTGCTGAGATGTATGTATCTTATACATCGTCCATTCATTAAACGTGGACCCCACCATGGCAGTGTGTGGGGCCCACCTTATATTGGTGTGTTACATCCACATCGTCCAATCCATGGACGGTGGATGTAGATTGGCTGGTGTACCAGGCAGCTATATAGCTGCTGAATTACGCTAGCAAGTTCTGTGGGACCCACCTGATGTGTGGATCCCATCCTAGCCGTCCGCCCATCTGGATGGAGCCCACCTTAATAAATGTGTTTTATATCCACACCGTCCAGTGTCTCTGGACGGTGGGACCCCTTGATGCATGTGGTTTATATCCACTCCATCCAACTAATTGGGACGTGGGGCCCACCCCACACATATGGCACGTGTGGGGGTGGGACCCACCTTAATGTATATCCACACCGTCCATCTGAACGAGTGGTGTGAGGCCACCATGATGTATTGTTTCTCCGAGCTATCCATCTGTTTTGAGGGTGGGCCTACCCTTCATGTGTGGGCAAGTGGGACCCACCTTGATTTATGTACTTTGCATCCACACCGTCCATCTGGATGGTGTGCTGAATCGGACCCTGTAATGTATGTGTTTCATCCTTGCGGTGTGGGCGTAACCTGATGTATGTGTTATTCAGCCACGCCATCCATCCATTTTGCAGCACGTGGGACATGTTGCACATGTGCGGTGTTGGCCCCTACCTTGTGATGTGTTGTATATTCACACCGTCCTTCCACGTGGGCCCCGCATGATGTACATGTTTTATTAGAGTAATCCAGCCTGTGGACCCCACATGTGATGTATTTAAGGTCCATCTTGCAGGCCCACCTTGAGGTTTATGTTGTACATGTGGCCCATCTACTTTGCTAGATTATGGGCTACCCCATGAGGCCCGTTGTGATGTATATGCTGCCCATTTGTGAGGCCCAACATGAAGTTTGTATGGCCCATATGTGCGGCTCGATATGGTGAATGTGTGGCCCATATGTACGGCCCAATGTGATGCATATGTGGCCCATTTAGTGAGGCCCATTATGATGAATATGAGGCCCATTATAATGCATATGTGGCCCATGTTTGAGGCCCAATGTGATCTATGTGCGGCCCATGTAATGAGGCCCAATTGTGATGCAATGCGGCCCATGCGATGTGGCCCATTGATATGTATTAGGCCCATGTGATGTGGCCCATTGTGATATATTTGAGGCCCATGTGATACGACCCAATGGGATGTGTACTGGGCCCTTATATGAGGCCATGGATCCACTATATGTTAGGCTCTATATGGGCCACTCCTTGGGAGCAATGTTGGTTAAATGTCCTCATTGATGGGCAATGATGGTTAAATGTCCACATTGTGACCGTCCCTTAGGCCATATTAGGCCCATTCTCATTGATGCTGATCATCAATGCCGATTATCGAGGCCGATGCTGATCATCGATGTCGATTATCGATGTTGATTATCGGTGCTGGTTATCTATAACGATTATGAGTATGTAACAGCATATTATCATGATACATGCCCATACGCATCATCCGCATATTTGTTATGAGATGTGGTTGACCATTGCATATGCCATAAAGCAGGTTGTTCATGGGACTCCCTGATAGGCGGAGTCATCCCACATGAGCACATGGTATGTGCAAGATTAATACATAATTGGACTATGTGACTCATACATCTTACGTTTTGTGATATGACTATTGTACACCCTAAGGATATCAGGGCTGTAGCCTTCACAGGCATATCGTGGATGGCCAGACGGGACACTAAAAATATTTAGTTCTAGAACTATGGGCACATAGGATGTCCTTGGGTGAGAGTCTCAAAATCCTCTGAGTGAATACATGAGCACCCGAGTACCGAATACTAGTAGGCCGCGTCTCCCACTATGTCATGGTCGGTTGAAAAGGGGTGTGACCTTATCTGCCCGAGTGAGGGGGCTATAAACTAGGCTAAATTTGACCTGCTCACAAATGGGTCTACCATCGACGAGTCGGGTAGCATTGGTATACTGCTAGTAGGCGGATAGTGTGGTCTCTTCCACTTGCAAGGCTGTGCGGCTAGGGAGGTGGCAGTCAGTGTGGAGTGTATTAGACCCCGGTGATAATCCCAAAGATGTACGGTACTGATATGTAGACTTATTGAGCGGGAGTGGTATACTCATCATTTTTCTCATTCATTTATTCATTCACTATCCACTCAGGCTGGAGGTGTGCAATTAAGTTATCGTGTGTACCTTTGTAGTGGCTAGGACTTCGGTTGGGGCACGCGACCAACCTGAGATCAATAGTTTACCACATTGAGTCTGGCTATCCAAATTTAGGTATGAGACTGGTTTGGATAGAAGTCCCTTGTAATGGACCCCACAGCTTGCGATACTACGTATTATCATCTCGACTTCACACTCTAGCTTAGTCACTTCGTTTACACCATATATTGCATTGCATTATCAGTATATGATATTTGGCTTACTATGTCTCCGCATTGCATATCTGACCTACATTGCTTCCTTAGTATATGGTACTGGTTTATTATATTTCTGCTTCGCATAGCCTAGATAAGGCTGATGGTAATTATGAACTTACTGACATGTTTCCGTATTGCTCTGTTATTACATACTTGACACTTACCTTACGCACACACTTACACCACCCTCTAAGCTTTCTATAAGCTTATACACGATAGATGCGTGTAGGTAGTGTTAGGTCGCAACAACATTGAGCTTGGAGCATGCAACGGTCTTCTGGAGCTTTGATTTCAATATATGTATTTTTCCTTTCAGCACTGTATTTAACTGTTTATATTAGTGGATATGTAATGATGATGTTACTTCTGTGATTTGGATAAACTTGTGGTTATGCTTCTTACGAGATAAATGTATGTTGAAAAATCCTCCTTGTAGGATCCTAGGATCAAAAATCTGGCGTATGGGCGCTGGAGCCGAGAATGGGGTACTGCGGAGGCTGTCGGCATCGAATTCGGTGATAAAAAATTTTGTGAACCCGATTTTCGAGTTTGGGGCATGACAAAATGACATAAGTTTATACTCTACACAAGAGCAAGGGTTAACATAAAGTACCCACACGTTCTCTCCCGTCGGAGGCCTCGTATGAGGGCTTGAAAGGGGTGAGAATCACCTGTGACCCAATCTTACTAAAGGAATGATCAATAGGGTCTCTGTACTCTAATGACTTATAAATAAGTAGGTGAGCCCCATTAAGCACGTTGATGAAGATCTACTCCTTGATGATGAAGATTCTTCAGCTCTTTTGATCTGCAACACTTGATGTTATTCCAATAAAGGTGACGAGTTGGGTCAAGGCTATGTTGGAATCCTACTCTATTAAATGTTTTTCTATTTTAGAGGAGTGATTCCAAGCATTTAAGATATCCCAGCTCAATGATTTGCCATTAAGATAGTAGATGGATGATCCTTGAATGGGGAAGTTCATTCCTCAATCCACTCTATTGAATATCATTGATGAGGGTGGATTAAAGGATGAACTTTCATGAGAAAAAGAGCTTAGGGTAAGTAGTATGCAAATCTCTCTCAAGGCTCTTTCTATTTTTCTCACACAGCAACCAAGAGCAAGCTAACTACGTTTAAGCACAAGAATGGCGGACACAACAAGCACAAACGCGACCATGCCCACTTCATTCGCTGCTCTAACTACTGAAAATGCTGCCCTAAGGTGTTGTAGAGATGGTAATGACGATCGAAGGAAGAGAATGACGATCGAAGGTGTTGCAAAGATGGCAACGACGATTGAAGGTGTTGTAATGGGCGGTGCCGTGGGTGGAGCTGTTGTGGAAATGGAAAGCGGGGACTCTGATCTTGTAAGGGTGACGAGCCGAAATAGTGATAAAGGGAAAGGGGCCATGGTTTCTTTGTCTGGCCAAGATGAATGGGAAGAATGGACAGTTGTTGCTAAAAACCGCAGGAAAGAGAAAGCACTGAGGAAGAACAGAGACGTTGATAGCTACCCTACCCTGTTCGTTAAAGGCTACCCAGCTGGGTGGTTCCCTATTAACCTCGAAAGGGTATTTGGAAGGGCAGGTATAGTAATGGATGTCGTGATGCCGAGGAATAAGGCGAATGACGCATATAGGGGTTTCGCTTTAGTTAGAATGAGTTCCGAGGCGGAACTAAGGAAGGCAATTCTATCTCTTGATGGTAAGAGCTTCGGGGGGACAAAACACGAGTTCAAAGGGCGAGATTCAGCCCTGAACTTCGGCTGAAACCGGGAAGAAGGCCCCTGGGGCCTAACCCACCTCAGCCCCTCCTCAGGAATAGTCACAAAAGTTCTTCGTTCCAGCAGGGTTCCATCTCTTTTAAAGAGATTTTGGTCAACAATGGTGGAGATTCCTCATCTCTTGAGGCAGATATAGATGTGGCAAAGGGAGCTCCAAAGCCAAAGGACAGGGACAAAGATGTAGTGGGTTTAAAAGACGATTTAGAAATTTCTGTTAACCCACTGTCTTTTGCTAAATTGAAAGCAGGTCTTCACGATTCAGTGGTAGTCATCACCAGGGGGGAGCTTACCTATCCCAAGTTTGCAAGTAGCTGGATGACTGCTGTAGAGCTCCGGCCTCCTGCTATACCATTAAACCTATCGGATTCAATGAGTTATGGATTAGGATGAGTCCAGAATACAACCTGGATCTCCTAATCATGGCTGGAGTCCTCCACAAAGAAGGTCCGATTGTTGCGGTTCAAAGATGGAAAGAATTTTCGATGTTCGGGTTTGAAGAAGTGTGGATCTTAATTTGGTCGATTCCTTTAGAGTTATGGTACGAAGAATTTCTCAAGATAGTCGCTGCGAGTTTGGGTCAACTCATCGAGCTGGATCCTAAAACGTTGTCGGGGGAAGAGATGGGAGTGATTCGAGCTAGGATTCGAAGGAGGAACGGGAAGCCATTACCGCTCTTGATCGAAGCTACGACTTATTAGAGAGTGGTGACTCTTCTAGTTCAACAGGAGGTTAAAGACACTCCCATTCTGAGATGGGGCGACCTTTGGAGGTCGAAAAAGCATTTACAATCGTCGTCAGCTACTGTACCAGTAGGGGAAGAAGAAGATGGAGTACGTGTTCAGTACTCCCTAGGTCTATCACTACTGCGAGACAGAGAGGAAACATGTGTCGTTGGAATTCCGAATTTCTCTCAGGATGACTATCATTATCGCAATGACATAGAGCGCTATGTGGCAGGAGTTGAGCGCGCCGGTCAGAGCAGGCTCAATGTCAACATCGGCAGGGATGTCAACATTATCCCTCCTACGAGCGACACACGTCCAACATGCGACAGAAGAGTCTTTTACCACTCGCACAGATGGACGGTGTGGAGCAATTCCAAATCTGCACGTGTGACGCCTTACACATCATCTCATTTCTCTAGCCTGATGGAGACAAATGTTGAAACCGCTTGCCTCAATCGGACAGATGGAACCTAGCGGGAGGCTCGACTATCCATCTACACGCTTGGGCCCGAAGCAGTCAAGTAACCTGAGACTCTAGAAACCCCGAACCAGTTAAGTTTGAATCTAAACCTTCCTCTAAGGGCGGATTTAAATTCCGATCGTCCTTTTACTGCCGAATCGATGCGTTTGGATTCCACCTCCTCAGCAAGTAAAATATTCCTCAATAAGCTCCCGTTGCATATCTGTTCCAACCATCAAGGCGAAGAAGATCTGATGGCTCCTGACTCCTCTCGTCATCTGGTAGCGCTGGAGGGTGGAGATATCTACGAAAAAGGCACCAATTCCTCTTACTCAGAGCTTGCTGAGATGCTAAGCTGTTCCTCGTCCCGTTCAGTTTCCCAGTCAGAGATATTATCCGACTCAGCCCTGTTAGCCCTATTTCAGGATCATGAAGGAGAAGGCATCATTAAAGCTGAACTCCTCTAGATTAAGATGGGGTCCCCGACTCTTGTACCTAAAAAAGTTATTCTCTCCGAAGAGTAGAGGGTAAAGCTCGCAGAATCTATTCAAGACAAGAGGTGGATAAGGGAAGCTTTGGGTCACGTTGGGAGATCTCTGGGGCTCTCATTCAGAGATCACCCAGAAGACTTTATTGCGTTATTTCACTGTATCGAGACGTTCGACCATCCCATGCAAGGCTCGAAATCTCTAAGAATTCAATCTCCCAAGTCAGGAAGAAATAGAGAACTACAGAGCCTCATATCCAGCTCCTTTAGCTGTACCGAGATTACTTTGAGCAGGTCTGGTGGAGGGCAACGGGGAAGGTCTGTTTCCTAGATGATTGTCCTCTCCTGGAATGTCAGAGGGGTGGGGTCTAAGAAGAAGCGAAGTCTGATCAAAGATTCTATTGGGAGGAGTAGAGCAGAAATTATCTGTCTTCAGGAAACCAAAGTTCAGGTTTTCAATGATTTCCTAATGGGCTCTCTTTGGAAGGAATCAGATGCGAAATGGGTGTCGTTAAATGCTATAGGCAGTTCGGGTGGTGTCCTGGTAGCTTGGAAGTCTTCTCAGTGGGTTCTAGAACGCAATTGGGTTGGCTTATATTCAGTTTTGGTTATTCTCAGACAAGTCAGTTCGAACCTTTCCTGCCTTATTTACTCGGTGTATGGCCCTAACCAAGAAGATTGTAGAAGTGCCTTTCGGGAGGAACTGAGTTCTGTGAAGGAAAGTTTTGACAATCCCTGCTGTATAGGAGGAGATTTCAATATCACAAGATATGTTGAAGAGAAATCCAAAGATGGTAGAGTCTCTTCAGCCATGCGTTCCTTCTCCCAGTGGATCGAATGTCAGGCCTTGGTGGATCCTCCTCTGATCAGTTCAAGATTTACCTGGTCTAATCAGAGAGTGGTTCCGTCTTTAGCGCGTTTGGACAGATTTCTTCTGTCAGGGGAATGGATTGATAAATTCCCCCTATTTTTTTAATCGGCGCTGCCCCGCCCAACTTCAGATCACAGTCCAATTATTCTATCTATGGTGGAGGACAACTGGGGTCTGAAACCATTCAGATTCGATGTTTCTTGGCTACAGATAGAGGGTTTCTCGCAGCTCATCTCAGATTGGTGGAAAGGGTTCAAGATCGAGGGCTATGCAGGGTACAAACTTAGTAAAAAGCTGAATATGTTGAAGGATAAGATTAAGGATTGGAAGAAGGTGGAGCTTCGAAGAAGGCAGGAAGAAACGGAGGCCATTCTGCTCGAGATCCTATCCATTGATCTTGCTTCCGAAGACAGTCCCTCCAATAGCACAATTTGGGCTAGGCGTGCTAAGCTCATTCGGGAGTTTTTAGATAGGGTGTGCGAAGAAGAGAGTTCGTGGAGGCAAAAATTCAGGAGCAAGTGGATCAAGGAAGGAGATAAAAATACTAAATTTTTTCACTCTATGGCCAATGCGCGTGCTAGACAGATTCAGATCATTAGTCTGATGGTGAATGAAGAGAGGATTGAAGAAAAAAATTGTATATCAGAGGAGGCTATTTCTTTTTTTTAGAAATCTGCTACAGGTAGAAGGTTGGACTAGACCGACTTTGGATCTTCTTTCTTTCCAGCGTATACTTGAGTTGGAAGTGGCGTTTCTTGAATTGGATTTTACAGTAAAAGAGGTAAAGGTGGCAGTTTAGGCGCTGGAAGGCGATAAGGCTCCCGAGCCTGATGGATTTCCGATTTATTTTTTTTCAACAGTTCTGGGAGATTCTAAAGGTTGACCTTATGGCCTTTTTCAAAGAGTTCTTCATTAATTGTAACCTGTCTAGATCAATGGGTGCTACTTTTATTACGCTTATCCCTAAAACTCGTGGAGCAGATTCCTTACAAGACTATAGGTCGATTAGTCTCCTTGGAGGGCCTAATAAAATTCTAGCCAAAGTTTTGGCTTCTCGTTTGAAGGGGGTGCTAGACAAAGTTATCTCTCATAATCAAAGTGCGTTCATTCCTGGAAGGAAAATCATCGATAGCGCTCTCATTGTGGCCGAATGTCTTCACTCTAGTCAGATATCTGAATTAAGAGTCTCTTATGCAAGCTTGACTTAGAGAAGGCTACAATCGTGTTAATTGACAGTTTCTCCTGTATATGCTTCGTAGGCTGGGGTTTGGGTCCAAGTGGATATCTTGGATAAGGGAATGCATTGGGTCAACATATTTCTCGATTATTTTAAATGGATCCCGTAAAGGCTTCTTTAAGAGTTCTAGGGGCTTACGGCAAGGAGATCCTCTCTCTCCTTTCCTATTCTTGATTGTGGGCAAGGCCCTCTCAAGCATGCTTAGTAAAGGCCAGGCAGAAGGTATTATTAGTGGGTTCAATGTTAAAGGCATGGAGTCCCCCATATCCCACATCTAATTTGCTGACGACTCTTCTATTTTATGAGGCAGATATCACTAAAGTCAGCAATCTTCGCACCTCCATTTGTTTCTTCGAAGCAGTTTTGGGTCTTAAAGTGAATTTGTCCAAGTCAAGGATGATTGGGGTCAATTTGGATGCTTTAGAATCTAAAGAGTTTGTTGATTTCTTCGGTTGTGCTACGGGTTCGCTTCTGACTACCTTCGTTGGCCTTCCGTTATGTGTAGGTAAACCTCCGGTGGCTTTATGGGATAAAGTCATTGATATGTTTGAATCCTACTTAGCCAGGTGGAAGTGTAGATACTTACCCTTAGGCGGGCGTCTTACCTTGATTAAAGCGGATCTTTCTAATCTTCCTTTATACTTTATGTCACTTTTCAAGTGCCCGGCTAAGATTCTTGCGACTTTAGAAAAATTGAGACAGGATTTTCTTTGGCATGGGATGGAGGATAAGAAGAAATTTCACTTGCTAGATTGGAACGAGGTTTGTCAGCAATATTAAGAAGGGGGGGCGGGTGTTAGAAATCTCAAAGTTATGAACCGAGCCTTATTAAGAAAGTGGTGGTGGAGACTTGGGACTGAAGAGGGGGCGTTATGGAACAAGCTTATCAAATGTAATATGGCCACTCAGCCAATGGGTGGTGGTCCAAGGAGTCCTCCAATCTTATAGAGCTTCTTCCTTATGGAGAGGGGTGCTTAGCTCTAGCAAGGAAGTTCGAAATAGGATTGGGCACTCAATAGGCAAAGGAGACAAGATCAGATTTTGGGAAGACATTTGGGTTGGTTCTTCGGCTTCAAAGGAGGATTTCCCTTCTATATATCGTTTGGCTCCCAATCGGTCCATTGCAGTTGCTAATTATTATTCGATTCATGGTAATGAAACGGTTTAGCACCCCCCTTGTAGAAGGAATCTTCATGACTGGAAAATTGAGGAATTTGCGGCTCTTCTCCTTCGAATCGGCAATGGGCATCCCAACATAATTCAAAATGATAGGCTGATTTGGCGCCCAGACAAGAAGGGCCTTTTTTTAGTTAAATCCCTATATCTTTGTATAGGTAGAAAATCAGTGACTCCAGATAAGGCTATGACAACGAAAGTGTGGAAGTACAAAGTGCCTCCAAAGATTTCAGCTTTTTATTGGTTAGTGGAGAGAAGGAAAGTCTTTACGGTTGACAATCTAAGGAAAAGGGGAATGATTATTCCTAACATCTGTCTTTGTTGCATGGCTAACAAAGAAACGATTGATCATCTATTCATTCATTGTCCGTTCTTCCATCAGGTTTGGTTAGTCTTGCTGTCTTCGTTTGCAGTTTCTTGGTCCTTTTTGCATTCTACGGATCGCCTGCTTGCATCCTGGCAAGGTGTATCCTTGGAAAAAGATATTCTTATGGTTTGGAGAATGACTCTTCTAGCTGTTTGGTGGGTAGTCTAGGAAGAAAGAAACAATAGATGTTTTCATAATGTTTCAAATCCAGTGGAGGTCATAGTTAGAAGGGTGCACCATCTCATATTCGAATGGGCTTCGAATGTGGTTAATCTTTCTTCTTATAATTTTTCCCTTTTTTGTTAGGTGCGAGGCCTGCTATCTCAGCGCCCCCCCCCCCTTTTGTTTACTTTGGTTATCTAATGAAAATCGCTTCTCAAAAAAGAAAAAACCAAGAGCAAGCTTCCTATATATAGGCAAAAACTCCCAACGGTAATAAATATGTCAAGTCTAACTGAGTTCAATCTCATCGGTCCTGACTCGATGTCATCGAACGTATACTTTCGATTTCATGGAGTCAGAGTTTGATGATGCGAACTCAGCTAAAGCACATACTCGGAACTTTTTGACTAAGGATCGATGACATCAACATGCATCGATGTTATCGAATTTTAAATTCCGATATCATCGATAGTGGTTTCGATTCCTTGATCTTTTCAATGAATATTTTAAGAAAGCTTGCTGGACACTTTTTGACTCAATTCAATAATATTGATCCCATATCGATTTTATCGATTTTTAAATCACGATCATATCGAGACAATATCGATTCCTCGATCATTCACATACGATTTTCCTTTTCAAGTTTGCTGGAACAGTTTTGTCCTAATTCGATCGTATCAAGTTTATATCGATGTGGGTTTCAATTCTTCAAACATTTAGATGTTTTTCTTTCAAAAATTCACTGGAATCAACTTATCTCATTTCGATGTCATCGATACTGTGTTAATATTATCGAGATTTGAATTTCGATAATATTGATTGTCCTTTGATTCCTCGAGCAATATCAAGAATATTTTCCCAGCCTTTGCTGGATAGATCTCTAAGACTTTCGATATCATCGACTGTCCTTCGATAACATCAATATTTAAAATTCGATGTTATCGAAAGTACTTTCGATTTATCGACTATTTTGTCAAAAATACTTTGTGGTTACTGGACATAAAGATGACTCAGTTCGATATTATCGATACCAGTTCGATTTATCGAGAATGAGTGTTTGATTATATCAACCATATATCGATGATATCGAACATAGCTCAAAACTTAGAGAATTTTCCTGTTTTGCAAAATCAGTTTTCATACTTATACACCTATGTCGTTCTAAGCTTTTTATGGATTTATATACCTGGGTGTTTGGGGATTTGGGATGTGAGGCTAAGTGTACCTGTGATGAGCTTTGAACACACATCTGGTTGAGGCAATGTCTTAGACAATCTTCATATGGGGCCCACTTGACTTATAGGCTCAACACTCATGCTAATTGACAAACCTGGGCACTTTTAATGCAAATGTTTTATCCATGCTGTCCGTCCTGCCATCTGGCCAGGCATGGAAGAAGGAAAACACAAATCTCAACTTGATACTAAATAGGTGGGCCACATGTGTGGACCCACCTAATATATATGTTTTATCCATGCTGTCCGTCCCTGGGATGGTGGGACCCACCCTGCACATGTGGGTTCTCCACTGTCCAGCTGGGACGTGGACCCCACCTTGATTTATTTATTATATCCAGACTGGACAGTGGGAGAAACCATGATGTAGGTGCTTCATTCACACCATCCAGACGTTGGACGTGGGACCCACTTGCACGTGTGGCAGTCCACACCGTCCAGCTGCTAGGGACGGTGGGGTCTACCATGAGGTATGTGTTGTATCAGCACCGTCCAGACGATGGGGCCCACTTGATATGTATCTGCTTCATCTAGACCATCCATGGGCTGGACGTCTAACAGGCCGTCGTGACATGTGTGTTACATGCATACTGCCCATCTGGAATGTGTAGACCCACCTGCTGCATGTGCAGGGCCCACCTTGACATGTATGTTGTACATGTTACCCATCGATTTTTATTGAATCATGGGCTGCCCCATGAGGTCTAATGTAGTGTATGTATGGCCCAATATGATGCATATGAGGCCCAATGTGATATATATGAGGCCCATGTAGTGAGGCCCAATATGATGTATATGTGGCCCTCGTGTGAGGCCCAATGTGACGTATGTGAGGCCCTTATGATGAGGCCTGTTGTGATGTATGTGAGGCCCATGTGTGATGTATATAAGGCCCAATGTGATGTATATGAGGCCTATGTGGTGAGGCCCAATATGATGTATATATGTCCCTCGTGTGAGGCCCAATATGACGTATGTGATGCTCTTATGGAGGCTCATTGTGATGTATGTGAGGCACATGTGTGAGGCCCAATGTAATGTATATAAGGCCCATTGCGATGTATATGAGGCCTTATGTGAGGCCCAACTGTGATGTGTGATTCCACCATGATGTATGTGACAATGTTTATGATGCCCATCCATCTCCTAGCTAGAATAAGGCCTATGGGCCCCCATCATAGGATAAATTCTAGCGGGCCATGCCTTAGGAACAATGATGGTTAAATGTCCACATTGTAAGAGTAATAGTGGTTAAATGTCCACCTTGTAATCCTCCCTAGGGCCCATTGATTAGGCCCATTCTTATCTCCCCTTAGTGGGCTAACCTAAATTGATGGGCCCCCACTATTATTAGTATGATCCATCTCATATTTTTGGGCTAAACCCAAACTATTGGGCCCCCATTGATGCTAGTAGAAGTATCTCAAACTTGAAAGCCTACTCTTTGTTCTTAGGCTCATTCTCGATATGAGTAGGCCATCTAGGCCCATCCTCGTTATGAGAAAGATGCATCATCACCCCTTACCCTAGATGGAAGAATCTGTGGTATCAGATTTGGTATATCCACTGTTGAGGACCGATGTTCATGTTATAGATCAGATCTGTTATCCTTTTACAGACCTCACCTTATATACAGGTCGATTATCGATTACGACTATGAGTATGTGTTAGCATAGCATCATGATACATGCCCATACGCATCATCTGCATGCTTGTTACAAGAAGTGATTGATCATAACATTATGTCATTGGGCAGATTGCTTATAGGACTCCCTGATAGGCGAAGTTATCCCTCATGAGTGCATGGTACGCGCAGGATTGATGCATGACTGGATTGTATGACTCATGCATCTTGCATTGTGTGATATGGTTACTGTGTACCCTAGCAATATCAGGATAATGACCTCCACAGGCATATCATGGATGACAAGATTGGATACTGAAAATACTTGGTTTTAAGCACTAGGGCGCAATGAAGTCCTTGGGTGAAAGTCCCCGAACCCTTATATTATTAGGAAGATACTCCAATGTCAAGACTGAGTGGATGTATGAGCGCATGAGGGCCATATACTAGTAGGCCGCATCTCCCACTGTGTTGTGGTTGGTTGGAAGGGGGTGTGACCTTACCCACCTGAGTGAGGGGGCAATGTCTATGTTGAGTATGACCAGTTTGAGGAATGGGTCCGCTGTCGATGATCCGGGCCCGATATTGGCAGGCAGATAGTGAGGTCTCTTCCACTTACCCAGTTGTGTGCTCGGATAGGGGCGGCAAGCTGACGTAGAGTGTACTAGACTCTGGTGATTGTCCAGAGTGAGAACTATACTGATATATGATTCTCCAGAGATGAGCTAGATTAATATGTGGATTCATATAAGGATTTGTATGCTTAAGCTGCATCTTTCATATGACATGGGCTATGTAGGCCTTGCATTGCATTGCATAGCCTTGGTATGACTGATATCATTCATAGACTTACTAATATTTTCGTATTACTCTGATATTGCATACCTATATTTTTACCTTACGCACACACTTTCACCACCCTCTAAGCTTTCTATAAGCTTATGCACGACCGTTGCGTATAGGTGACAGTAGGACGTAGCTGAGCAGGAGCAGGAGCGTGCCACTGAGCTTCCAGAGCCTTTTGTTATCCATCGTATTTTCTTTTATACATTGTACTCAAGTTTTTTTTTTAGTGGATATGTGGTGGTGTTCATGTTATTGTTCGTGGGTTATGCTTATAATTATGCTTATTATGAAATAAATTCATGTCGAAAATCCTCCTTGTAAGATTCTAGGATCGAAACCTGGTATACGGGTGCTGGGAGCTAAGAATGGGGTACTACGGAGGCTGTCGGCACCGGATTCGGCGATCGGGAATTTTATGAGCCCGGTTTCCAAGTTTGGGGCGTGACACAAACTATTTCACAAATCTCACATCAAACAAAGAAGTATGATATTTTCTTCATCATCAATCTTTACATCAACCATCACCAATCTCCTAATCATGGTGTTAAACTCATTCATGTGTTCTTGTAAAGAGGACCATTTCTTCATCTTCAAGTTGAACAGTTGTCGTTCGAGAAAGATCTTGTTTGACATCAATTTTTCTTCATACAAGTTTTGCAATTTATCCAACAAAAAATTTGTAGTGGTTTGATCAGGCACGTTGAACAAAATAGAATCATCTGGTATAAGAAGAAGATCTGACAAAGCTAATTGATTTATCTCCTCAAATATCTCACCTTTCATCTCTTCTTGTTTTGTTTTTTTTTTTTTTTCATACATTGTAATTTCATATCATTCGTTCACCAACACCGTGTTCAGTTTCAGTATCAGTTTCCACAATGCATAATTGGATCTATCGAACTTTCGCACCTCAAATTTGGTAGAACTCAATCCAATCATCTAAAACACAATTGCATACACAAATGCCAATACCAATCTTGTGCTAAAAGGCTTTTCAATCTTTCGCTCTGATACCAATTATTACGGAAAAATACCCACACATAAACGATGTAGGACAAGCCAAACCACAAAAAGAAAATGACCAAAACAAAAGGTTGGTTTGGTAATATGCCTATGTCTGCAAGGTAATAACTTAAAGCTTTCTTTTTCATTAAAAATAAATAAAATTATAAGTACAAGACTTATCTTAAAAATTCTTATTTTGTGTTTATGAAATTATTCCCTTTTGATTTCGATTATTTTGAGTTTAACCTTTAGGTATATAGATTCATCCCTTTTTCTTCAGTTTATCTTTAGAATCTTGAACCCGCTGTGTACTTTTTATAAATTGCGTGAAAACATGGATGTCCTTTTGCATGTGGATTATCCTCCTACTTTGTTAGTTTCTCTTTTGAAATTGTGATTAAGTAAAAATGATTTGTTAAAGTTATTCAGGGAATCTACATGCATTATGACCATGGAGTGTTTTAAAATTGGTTTACTTTGTTGTATTATAATAATAGAATGTTTGAAATTTGGTTGGCTTGGTTGCATCATCATCATGGTATACTTGGATATTTGAACTTGAAATTGTGAAATGATCAGAATTAGATTTAAATGGAAATTGGATCGGTGAACATATAAGGATTGTTCACATATAAGGATTGTTCATCAACGGGTATATAAGGATTACTCGTTTCATTAAATTTGATCGGTGAGCATGTAAGGATTGCAAAAAGTTCCTATTTTCAAAGTCATGTGAGATATTGTCATTTCGCTAAATTGGATAGGTGAGCATGTAGGATTTCTCATCGGCGTGCATGCAAGGATTGGTTGCCTCGTTGGACTGCATAGGTGAGCATGTAAGGATTGCAAAAGGTTCTTATTATCAGAGACATGCAAGATCTTGAAAAAAATGATTAAATTGAATCTAAACATAGTAGAATACTCGGTTGCATATATCACTGCATTCATGATATCATCTGTGATAACTTAAAATTTTTCACGGACGAGTAAGTATATGAGTACTCTCTCATGTATAATTTTTTAAAGAGATGCTTGGATGAACGAGCATGTACATACCATCACTCACGAGAAATTTGCGAGAATACGACCCATTTATGGCCCATTTAGGAGGCTAAGCCCACCTCATTTTCCCTTGCGAGAATACGCCCCAGCTGTACGGACGCCTTTCCAAAGGTCGAAAATGCCCCTGCTTTTCCTCCAAGCGGATCGGCTGGTGCTCGAAGACCGGCGTTGACGCTCCTCGAACTCCTATGAACGGTTCAAAAGAGATCAACGTTACATGGGCCCTACAGTTATGTATTTATTATATCCACAACGTTCATCCATATTTTGAGATCATTTCTAACCATTATGCAAAAAAAAAAAAAAAAAAAAAATCATATCCAGAGAGCAACTGGACCACACCACAAAGAGCAGCAGAAAATTGATTTTCACCGTTCAAACTTTTGTAGGGCCCACCATAACATTTATATTCCATCTAATCTATTCATAAGGTCACAAATACCTAGTTGAAGAGGAAATTTTTTTTTTAATAATGATCCAAAACTTCTGTAACCGCTAAAAGGGTTTAAATGGTAGACGTTCAATTCCCCACTGCCATTTAAAGTGTGGTCCACTTGATAGTTAGATCTATCTTATTTTCCATCTCAAGCATTAATATGAGTTCGTCAAATAGATGGACGGTTTGGATATAACATAGACCTCATGATGGGACCCAAAAAAAATAAAGATTCGCCATTGAAAAAAAAAATCTGAATTATATTTTTTTTGATACAGATTTTTAGCTACGGATTATAACCGTAGCTAAATCAACCAATATCTGTAGTTAAAGAGGCTTGTCCAGGGTGGGCGCGCCAAGCTAGCCGCCCCCCCCGCGCGGCCGCGCCACTCGCTGACCTATCCGGCGGGGCCGCGCCCGTCTGCATGGGCCACGCCAATGGCGGGAACTCTATGGCTACTGATTATAGCGTAGCCATTGACCAATAGTATGATTTTTTTTAAGGTTTTTTTTTTTTTTTTTTTTACATGGAAAACTTTATTCTACCAATAATTTTCTCTAACACATATTTATATAAATATGTATATATAAGCGTATAATTTTATTTTTTTCCCTTTTTCATTTCTTTCTTTATTCATTTGACAAGAATATCTTCTAAACTAAAATTAGTTACTTCATGTACCCTATATGATTTTGGGGTAGGAGAAGCTACTTTAGCCAACCAACCTGGTTATTTTCCAAGATTCCATCAGGTCGATGGTTGAAAATCCATTTCATTCACTTAGCGGTCAATTTCATTCATGACCGTGAAGTGAAGGGGCATGACTATGAAATGCGCCGGAAATGACCGTGAAGTACATGGAAATGAGAGTGAAGTGAGGTGAATGGACCGTGAAATGCGCGGAAATGACCGTGAAATGAAGGGGCATGACCGTGAAATGTGCCGAAATGACCGTGAATCAACACGGAATCGATGGGAATGACCATGATATGCATGGAAATGACCGTAAAGCGAAGCGATTGGACCGCGAAATGCACGGAAATGACCGTGAAGTGAAGGGGCATGACCGTGAAATGCGTCGAAATGAGGCTGAATCAACACGGAATAGGCGGGAATGACCGTGATATGCATGGAAATGACCGTGCAGTGAAGCAATTAGACTGCGAAATGTGCGGAAATGACCATGAAGTGAAGGGGCATGACCGTGAAATGCGCCGAAATGACCGTGAATCAACACGAAAGAGGCGGCAATGACCGTGATATGCATGGAAATGACCGTGAAGCGTAGTGATTGGACCGAGAAATGCATGAAAATGACCGTGAAGTGAAGGGGGCGTGACCGTGAAATGCGTCGAAATGACCGTGAATCAACACGGAATAGGCGGGATCAGGATCGGGTTTAGGTTTGGGTTTTTAAGTTTAGGTTTACGTTTAGGTTAGGGAGTTGAGATTAGGATTAGGTGCAGGTTTAGGTTTAGGGATTTGAGAATATGTTCAGGTTTTAGGTTATAGGTTATAGCTTTAGGTTAAGGTTATAGGTTAAGGTTTAGGTTATAGGTTTAGGTTTAGGCTAAGGTTTAGGTTATAGATTATAAGTTATAGATTTAGGTAATTGAGAATAAGTTAAGGTTTAGGTTTAGGTTATAGGTTACAGGGTATAGGTTTAGGTTTGGGTTTAGGTTATAGGTTATACGTTTAGGTTATAGGTTAAAGGTTTAGGTTTAAGGATTTGAGAATAGGTTTAGGTTAAGGTTATAAGTTTAGGTTAAAGGTTTAGGTTATTGTTATAGGTTTAGGTTTAGGTTTAGGTTATAGGTTTAGATTTGAGAATAGGTTTAGGTTATAAGTATAGGTTTAGGTTAGGTTGTAGGTTAAGGTTTAGGGAATTGAGTTTCGATGATATGTTTAGGTTATAGGTTATAGGTTTAGGTTAAGGTTTAGGTTGTAGTTATAGGTTTTGGGATTTGAGAATAGATTTAGGTTATAAGTATAGGTTTAGGTTTAGGAATTCGGGTTCGGGTTCGGGTTTATGTTCGGATTTAGGTTATAGGTTATAGGTTTATGTTAAGGTTTAGGTTTAGGTTATAGGTTTTGGGATTTGAGAATAGGTTTAGGTTATAAGTATAGGTTTAGGTTAGGGTGTAGATTAAGGTTTAGGGAAATGACCGTGAAGTGAAGGGGCATGACCGTGAATTAACACGGAATAGGCGGGAATGACCGTGATATGCATGGAAATGATTGTGAAGTGAGGCGATTGGACCGCGAAATATGTGAAACTGACCGTGAAGTGAAGACGCGGGACCGCGAAATGCGTCAAAATCACCGTGAATCAGGACGAAATATGCGGGAATGATCGTGATATGCATGAAAATGGGGGTGAAGTGAATCGATTGGACCGCGAAATGCATGGAAGTGACTGTGAAGTGAAGACGTGGGACTGTGAAATGCGTCGAAATGACAGTGAATCAACACAGAATATGCGGGAATGACCGTGATAAGCATGAAAATAGGGGTGAAGTGAAGCGATTGGACCACAAAATACGCGGAAGTGATCGTGAAATGAAGACACGGGACCGTAAAATGCATCGAAATGACCGTGAATCAACACGGAATATGCGGGAATGACTGTGATATACATGGAAATGGGGGTGAAGTGAAGCGATTGGACCATAAAATGTGCGGAAGTGACCGTGAAGTGAAGACGCGGGACAGTGAAGTGCGTCGAAATGACCGTGAATCAACATGGAATATGCGGGAATAACCGTGATATGCATGAAAATGGGGGTGAAGTGAAGCGATTGGACCGTAAAATGCGCGGAAGTGAACGTGAAGTGAAGACTCGGGACCGTGAAGTACGTCAAAATGACCGTGAATCAACACAGAATATGTGGGAATGACCGTGATAGGCATGAAAATGGGGGTGAAGTGAAGCGATTGGACCGCAAAATACGCGGAAGTGACCTTGAAGTGAAGACGCGGGACCGTGAAGTGCGTCGAAATGACCGTGAATCAACATGGAATATGCGGAAATGACCGTGATATGCATGGAAATGGGGGTGAAGTGAAGCAATTGGATTACAAAATACACGGAAGTGACTGTGAAGTGAAATGCATAGAAATGACCGTGTATTGGCCGCATGCATTTCGCGGTCCAATCGCTTCACTTCACCCCCATTTCCACGCATATCACGATCATTCCCGCATATTCCGTGTTGATTCACGGTCATTTCAATGCATTTCACGGTCCCGCGTCTTCACTTCACGGTCACTTCCGTGCATTTCACGGTCCAATCGCTTCATCTTCACCCCCATTTTCATGCATATCACGATCATTCTCCCATATTCCGTGTTGATTCACGGTCATTTTGACGTATTTCACAGTCCCGCGTCTTCACTTCACCATCACTTTCGCGCATTTCGCAATCCAATCGGTTCACTTCACCCCCATTTCCATACATATCACGGTCATTCCCCTATATTTTATGTTGATTCACGGTCATTTCGACGCATTTCACGGTCCCGCGTCTTCACTTCACGGTCACTTCCGTGCATTTCACGGTCCAATCGCTTCACTTCACCCCCATTTCCATGTATATCACGATCATTCCCGCATATTCCGTGTTGATTCACGGTCATTTTGACGCATTTCACGGTCCCGCGTCTTCACTTCACGGTCACTTCCGTGCATTTCGCGGTCCAATCGCTTCACTTCACCCCTATTTCCATGCATATCACGATCATTCCCGCATATTTCGTGTTGATTCACGGTCATTTCGACGCATTTCGCGGTCCCACGTCCTCACTTCACGGTCAGTTTCACACATTTCGCGGTCCAATTGCCTCACTTCACAATCATTTCCATTCATATCACGGTCATTCCCACATATTCCGTGTTGATTCACGGTGATTTCGACGCATTTCACGGTCCCGCGTCTTCACTTCACGGTCACTTCCATGCATTTCGCGGTCCAATCGCTTCACTTCACCCCCATTTCCATGTATATCACGGTCATTCCCGCATATTCAGTGTTGATTCACGGTCATTTCGATGCATTTTACGGTCCCGCGTCTTCACTTCACGGTCACTTCCTTGCATTTCGCGGTCCAATCGCTTCACTTCACCCCCATTTCCATGTATATCATGATCATTCCCGCATATTCCGTGTTGATTCACGGTGATTTCGACGCATTTTGTGGTCCCGCGTCTTCACTTCACGGTCACATCCGTGCATTTCACAGTCCAATCGCTTCACTTCACCCCCATTTTCATGCATATCACGATCATTCCCGCATATTCCGTGTTGATTCACGGTCATTTCGACGCATTTTGCGGTCCCACGTCTTCACCTCACGGTCATTTCCCTAAACCTTAATCTACGCCCTAACCTAAACCTATTCTCAAATCCCAAAACCTATAACTTAAACCTAAACGTTAACATAAACCTATAACCTATAACCTAAACCCGAACATAAACCCGAACCCGAACCCGAACCCGAATTCCTAAACCGAAACCGTTGATTATAACCTAAATCTATTCTCAAATTCCAAAACCTATAACTACAACCTAAACCTTAACCTAAACCTATAACCTATAACCTAAACATATAACCTAAACTCAATTCCCTAAACCTTAACCTACAACCTAACCTAAACCTATAACCTATAACCTAAACATACAACCTAAACTCAATTCCCTAAACCTTAACCTACAACCTAACCTAAACCTATACTTATAACCTAAACCTATTCTCAAATCTAAACCTATAACCTAAACCTAAACCTAAACCTATAACATTAACTTAAACCTTTAACCTAAACTTATTACCTTAACTTGAACCTATTCTCAAATCCTAAAACTTAAACCTTTAACCTATAACTTAAACGTATAACCTATAACCTAAACCCAAACATAAACCTATACCCTGTAACCTATAACCTAAACCTAAACCTTAACTTATTCTCAATTTCCTAAATCTATAACCTATAATCTATAACCTAAACCTTAGCCTAAACCTAAACCTAAACCTTAACCTATAACCTATAATCTAAACCTATTCTTAAATCCCTAAACGTAAACCTAAACCTTAACCTCTAACGTATAACCTATAACCTTAACCTAAACCTATAACCTATAACCTATAACACGAACGTATTCTCAAATCCCTAAACCTAAACTTTTGCACCTAATCCTAATCTCAACTCCCTAACCTAAACGTAAACCTAAACTTGAAAACCCAAACCTAAACCCGATCCCCGATCCCGCCTATTAGTGTTGATTCACAGTCATTTCGACGCATTTCACGGTCACGCCCCCTTCACTTCACGGTCATTTCCATGCATTTCTCGGTCCAATCACTACACTTCACGGTCATTTCCATGCATATCACGGTCATTGCCGCCTCTTCCGTGTTGATTTACGGTCATTTCGGCGCATTTCACGATCATGCCCCTTCACTTCATGGTCATTTCTGCACAATTCTCGGTCTAATTGCTTCACTTCACGGTCATTTCCATGTATATCACGGTCATTCCCGCCTATTCCGTGTTGATTCAGCCTCATTTCGACGCATTTCACGGTCATGCCCCTTCACTTCACAGTCATTTCCGTGCATTTCGCGGTCCAATCGCTTCACTTTACAGTCATTTCCATGCATATCATGGTCATTCCCGTCGATTCCATGTTGATTCACAGTCATTTTGGCACATTTCATGGTCATGTCCCTTCACTACACGGTCATTTCCGCGTATTTCACGGTCCATTCGCCTCACTTCACGCTCATTTCCATGCACTTCACGGTCACAGTCATGCCCCTTCACTTCACGGTCATGAATGAAATTGACCGCTAAGTGAATGAAATGGATTTTCGACCATCGACCTGATGGAATCTTGTAAAATAACCAGGTTGGTTGGCTAAAGTAGCTTCTCCTGACATCACCATCATTACCTTTAAGGTCTGTTTGGCCAAACCAATCCCACGGTATTAGGAGGAATGGGATCGCGAGATCCCGGGATATGCATGATGAGCCAAACAGACCTTGTGAACTTGTCCCAGGATATAAGCAATCCCATGGATCTTAAAACAATCCACTGACATCACCATCATTACCTTAAAATTGATCCCATCCCTTGGTTGGAAGGAGTGGAAGGTAAAATCCCAAGATATGCCTGATGTGCCAAACAGACCCAGTGAACTTGTTCCGGGATATAGCAATCCCATGGATCTTAAACCAATCCACTGACACCACCATCATTACCTTAGGGCCCGTTTGGCCAAGCGGATTGGAAGGGATTGGATGGTATTGGAAATTAAATCCGGGATTGGTCAGGCGTGCCAAACAGACCGAGTGATCTGATCCTGGGATATAGCAATACCATGGATCTTAAGACAATCCACTGACATCACCATCATTACCTTAAAATTGATCCCATTCAAGGTTATTTCGGCGCATTTCACGGTCAATTCTCTTCACTTCACGGTCATTTCCATGCATTTCACGGTCAATTCGCTTCACTTCATGGTCATTTCCATGCATATCACGGTCATTCCCACCTATTCCGTGTTGATTCACGGTCATTTCAGCGCATTTCACGATCATGCCCCTTCACTTCACGGTCATTTCCGCGCATTTCATGGTCCAATCGCTACACTTCACCATGAAATGCGTCGAAATGACCGTGAATTTCCATGCATATCACAATCATTCCCGCCTATTCCGTGTTGATTCACGGTCATTTCGACGCATTTCACGGTCATGCCCCTTCACTTCACGATCATTTTCACGCATTTCACGGTCAATTCGCTTCACTTCACGGTCATTTCCATGCATTTCACGGTCATTCCCGCCTATTCCGTGTTGATTCACGGTCATTTCGACGCATTTCACGGTGAAGTGTAGCGATTGGACCGTGAAATGCTTGAAATGACCGTGAAGTGAAGGAGCATGACCGTGAAATGCTACCAAAATGACCGTGAATCAACACGAAATAGGTGGGAATGACCGTGATATGCATGGAAATGACCATGAAGTGAAGCGAATTGACCGTGAAAATGCATGGAAATGACCGTGAAATGAAGGGAATTGACCGTGAAATGCTTGCCGAAATAACCGTGAATGGGATCAATTTTAAGGTAATGATGGTGATGTCAGTGGATTGTCTTAAGATCCATGGTATTGCTATATCCCAGGATCAGATCACCCAGTCTGTTTGGCACGCCCGACCAATCCCGGATTTAATTTCCAATACCATCCAATCCCTTCTAATCAACCTGGCAAAACGGGCCCTAAGGTAATGATGGTGGTGTCAGTGGATTGGTTTAAGATCCATGGGATTGCTATATCCCGGAACAAGTTCACTGGGTCTGTTTGGCACGTCAGGCATATCCTGGGATTTCACCTTCCACTCCTTCCAACCAAGGGATGGGATCAATTTTAAGGTAATGATGGTGATGTCAGTGGATTGTTTTAAGATCCATGGGATTGCTTATATCCCGGGATAAGTTCACAAGGTCTGTTTGGCTCATCATGCATATCCCGGGATCTCGCGATCCCATTCCTCCTAATACCGTGGGATTGGTTCGGCCAACAGGCCCTAAAGGTAATGATGATGATGTCAGTGGATTGTCTTAAGATCCATGGGATTGCTATCTCTCGAGATCAGGATCTCATGTCTGTTTGGCTCGCCTAGCCAATCTTAGGATCTATCTTCCAATCCCATCCAATTTACGCGGCCAAACAGGCCCTATATGATTTTGGGGTAGGAGAAGCTACTTTAACCAACCAACCTGGTTATTTTCCAAGATTTCATTAGGTCGATGGTCGAAAATTCATTTCATTCACTTAGCGGTCAATTTCATTCCATCAGGTCCTGGGATTTGAGAATAGGTTTAAGTTATAAGTATAGGTTTAAGTTTAGGAATTCGGGTTCGGGTTCAGGTTTATCTTCGGGTTTAGGTTATAGCTAGGTTTCGGTTTAGGTTATAGGTTTCGGTTTAGGTTATAGGTTATAGGTTTAGTTATAGATTTTGGGATTTGAGAATAGGTTTAGGTTATAAGTATAGGTTTAGGTTAGGGTGTAGATTAAGGTTTAGGGAAATGGCCGTGAAGTGAAGGGGTATGGCCAGTGAAATGCGTCAAAATATTTGTGAATCAACACGGAATAGGCGGGAATGACCGTGATATGCATGGGAAATGATTGTGAAGTGAGGCGATTGGAACGCTAAATGCGCGAAAGTGACCGTGAAGGGTCATGACCGTGAAATGCATCGAAAAGACCGTGAATCAAAACGAAATAGGTGGGAATGACCGTGATATACATAGAAATGGGGGTGAAGTGATATGCATATCACGGTCATTCCCACCTATTCCGTGTTGATTCACGGTCATTTCGGCGCATTTCACGGTCATGCTCCTTCACTTCACGGTCATTTCCGCGCATTTCACGGTCCAATCGCTACACTTCACCGTGAAATGCGTCGAAATGACCGTGAATCAACATGGAATAGGTGGGAATGACCGTGAAATGCATGGAAATGACCGTGAAGTGTAGCGATTGGACTGTGAAATGCGCGGAAATGACCGTGAAGTGAAGGGGCATGACCGTGAAATGTGCCGAAATGACCGTGAATCAACACGGAATAGGCGGGAATGACTGTGATATGCATGAAAATCACGGTCATTCCCGTCTATTCCGTGTTGATTCACGGTCATTTCGGCGCATTTCACGGTCAATTCGCTTCACTTCATGGTCATTTCCATGCATATCACGATCATTCGCACCTATTCCGTGTTGATTCACGGTCATTTCGTTGTATTTCACGATCATGCCCCTTCACTTCACGGTCATTTCCGCGCATTTCACGGTCCAATCGCTACACTTCACCGTGAAATGCGTCGAAATGACCGTGAATCAACACGGAATAGGCGGGAATGCATGGAAATGACCGTGAAGTGAAGCGAATTGACCATGAAATGCGCGAAAATGATCGTGAAGTGTAAGACCCGTATCCTAGACCGTACCGTTTCGTAGGTTCCCGCGGTCTTTTCGGTCAATTTCCGGCAACCTTCGACCCTTAACCGGCATTGCGCGCGACCCTGATTCACATGTTGTCAACCCGAGTCGACTCAACCCGAGACTAGTACCCTTGCGACCGCACCGTCGTAGCGGTTCCGATGCCGCGACTCGTACGCCGAGGCAATACTCTGGCCAGAAGATGTGGGCCAGCGTTCAGTGCAAGGAAAACACCGCGCGTTGCGAAACCCAAGAGAATCTCAACGAAATGTCACATCAATCAACCATCAATCAATCCCATCAAGTCAAGTACACATCACTTCACACTCTTCCCCAAGCAACCCCTAAACTCAAGAATTTCTTACACCACCCATGCCTTTCTTACACCTTTTACCCCAAAAGTCAAAAAGGTGCTCTTACACCCATCACCCCCACATCCATCACTCCATCAAACATCACCCATCTCTCTCTCTCCCTTTACAAGTCTCTCTCTCTTTTTCAAATCTCATTCCATGCAAATCCCATACGTATGAGCCTCTCCCTCTCTTTCAAAGCTCCAAGTGTGGCCAACCTTTCCATCTCATGATCCCCCATCCTAGCCATCCATTCATCATCTCCTCCATTGGAATTGAAGCTAAGGAGCTAAGGAACCCATAAGAGCAAGAAGATCGAACGGTGGGTGCTTGATAAGAGTAGTTTTTCATATTTTAAGATGGGCCAAGTGAGGCCAACCGATCAATGGTTTAGATCTCACTTGGGACCCTAGAATGTGGCCGATGGCCCACTTTGATCATTATGATCATTCCATGATGGGGCCATTCTCCATGGACCCCATCATGATGTTTATTTTATTTTTTTGTATACCTAGGGTCATCTAGACCGTCTATTTTAATGGAGAAGGGACCTCCATCGTTGGATTTTGATTTAATGGGCCCATGTGTAATGGGACCAACTTGACGTATGATTGGTTGCAAGGGAGGGCCCATAGTGTCGGGGTCCCTCCATCACGCGTGCCTCACTCTCTATCTCTCTCTCTCTATTTCATTTTCTTTTATGAGATCATGATATGGTTGTGTGGTCCACTTGAATGAACCCCACCATGAGGTATGTATTCCATCCAAACCATCTACAAGTGGGGCCCACTTGTGTGTGTTGTATCCACACCATCCTCCATGAGGTGGCCCACCTAAACAAGGCCCACCTCTAATGTATTTGTTATGTACAACGTCCAGCGTCCTTGGACGCTGTACGTGGCTTAGAAACACAAATATCAGTTTGTTTCCAAGCTTATGGGTGGCTCATTCATGTAGGCCCCACCTTTTTGTATGTATTCAATCCACACCATCTATCCTATTTACTAGAACATTTTAGGCGTTGAGCCGAAAGGTGAGGCTGATCCAACTTTCTGGTGGGCCATACCTTAGCAAATGATGATCTTCACCATTTAAATTCATTTGGTTTCTCTTTACACGCTGAAATACATTGGGTATGGAACTCGTTTAATCCGTCTTGAGTCGTAGAGAGCAATGGATGGAGCGGATTTACCGGATGTGGGCCCTACCTAGGAAAAACCGTGAGAAAACTCGTTTTAAAAAAATAAAATAATAAAACAATGAGAGGCTACGCCTGCGACGAGACTACAACGTCAGGACGTTGCTAGGGGACGGCGGACAGGTGCCCACGGCCCCACATGTGGGCCCTACCTTGATGTTTATTTTGCCATCTAACCCGTTCACAAGGTGGGCCCCTTCCTGGCGTGGGCCCCATCCAAATTTCACCCACATTCAAGACTCAGGTGGCCCACATCATAAGAAAACAGTGGGATTAAACATCTACCATTGAAACCCTTCAATGGGCCACTGAAGTTTTGGATCAAGATGAAATTTGTGTTTTCCTTTCACTCAGGTCCATGTGACCTTGTCAACAAGTTGGATGGCAGGAAAACATTAGGGTGGGCCATACACGTGGAACCCACTATTGATGTATGTGTTACCACACACGTCCACGGCTGTGGACGATGGAACTCACCATGATATATGGGTTTATTTCACACCGTCCAGGCGGACGGTGGAGCTCCTGATGCATGTGTTTTATCCACACTGTCTAATGACAGTGGGGCCCTCCATGATGCCTGTGCTGCATCCAATCCGTCCAGCTATTTTGAATGCTCGTTTTGTGCATAGGCTAAAGAATGAGTTGGGTCTATAGGTCAGTGGACCCCACCCTTGATGCATGTGCTGCATCCCAACCGTCCATCCATTTTAAAAGCTCATTTTATGGCTTGAGCTAAGAGGAATGAGTCAGGTCTTTAGTCCTTTAAGACCCCACTTTGGTGTATGTATGGGGCTCACTTTATTATGTTAGGGCCTATAGGTTAAGGCCCATTTAATGTACATATGGGGCCCAATTGGTGTGGCCCATTTGTTACATATAAGACCCATGTTACGAGGCCCATTTTGATGCATTCTAAGGCTCACGGGTTATGACCCATTGCAATGCGCATAAGGCCCATTGGTGCGGCCCATTGATGTGGCCCACTTGACGAATGAAAGGCCCATATGGTACGGCCCATTTGATGTATCTAAGGCCCAATGGGATGAACCTAAGGCCCATTGCAATGTGTAAACCCAACCTGGTTCATGTAATGATGTTTACGACGGGCAATGCCTTGGGAGCAATGTTGGTTTGACGTCCACATTGTCGAATAATGTTGTTAGATGTCCGCATTATGATTCTCCCTAGGGCCCATTGTTAGGCCCATACTTGTAGGCCGTCTAGGCCCATCTCCTTATGAACAACATCTATCCCATATAACATGTTTAGTATAGTCCCATGATTCATGATCATACGCATGCTTGATATGAGAAGTGACTGATCATAGCATATGCCTTCGGGCAGATTGTTTAGGGACTTCCAATTAGGCAGGGTGGCCCCACGTGAGCGCACGAGACGCGCAGGATTGCTGCATGATTGGATAGTGTGATTCATGCATTCGCATCGTCTGATATGGTTACTGTACGTCCTAGCGACATCAGGGCCGTAGCCTCCACAGGCATATCGTGGTTGACAGGATTAGATACCGAAAATCTTGATCTACATGGGGTGCTATAGATATCCCTGGGTGAAAGTCCCTAAACCCTTATGGTACCAAGAGGTTGCTCCAACGTCTAGACCGAGTGGGTGCACGAGCGCCGATGGCCGATTACCAGGAGGCTGCGCTTTTCATTGTGTCGTGGTCGGTTGAAAGGGGGTACGGCCTTACCCGCCCGAGAGGAGGGGGCAATGCTAGGCTGAGTTTGACCAGCTCGAGGAATGGGTCCGCTATCGACGAGTTGCGCCCGATATTGGCAGGCGGGTAGTGAGGTCTCTTCCACTTACCTTATTGCGCGCGATGGGGCAGCAATATGGTTTAGAGTGTACTAGACCCCGGTGATATCCCGGAATTGAGTTGTATTGACATGTGGACTTAGATGAGGATTTGTATGCTTGAGTTACATTTCGCATCGCATGGCCTTGGTATGGCCGACATCTTTCATGCCTTGCATCGCATAGCCTTGGTACGGCTAGTAGTATTCATGGATTCGTCAGCATGTTTCGCATTACTCTGATACTGCATGTCTGCATTACTACCTTGCGCACACACTTTCACCACCCTCTAAGCTTTCTATAAGCTTATGCACGACCGTTGCGTGCGGTGTGCGAGGAGCGCTTATGTACTGAGGCGGAGCGCAGAGCAGATCTTTTGGAATTTTTTATCCATTCTCATTGTATTTCCCTTTATGCTCATTGTACTTGTAAAGTTTTTTATCATAGTGGAAATGTGATGGAGTTTTTGGTTGTTGTTTGTGGGTTATGCCTTTGGTTATGCTTATGACGAATTAAACTGATGTTGAAAATCCTCCTTGTAGCATCACAGGATCAGAACCTGGCGTATGGGCGCTGGGAGCCGAGAATGGGGTTCTACGGAGGCTGTCGGCACCAGATTCGGCAATCGGGAATTTTGTGAGCACGGTTTCCGAGTTTGGGACGTGACATGAAGTGAAGGGACATGACCGTGAAATGCGTCTAAATGACCGTGAATCAACACGGAATAGACGGGAATGACTGTGATTTCCATGCATATCACAGTCATTCCCGCCTATTTCGTGTTGATTCACGGTCATTTTGACGCATTTCACTTGATCCATACCTTCACTTCATGGTCATTTCCATGCATTTCACGGTCAATTCGCTTCACTTCACGGTCATTTTCATGCATATCACGGTCATTCCCACCTATTCTGTTTTGATTCACGGTCATTTCGACTCATTTCACGGTCATGCCCCTTCACTTCACAGTCATTTCCGCGCATTTCACGGTCCAATCGCTACACTTCACCGTGAAATGCGTCGAAATGACCGTGAATCAACATGGCATAGGCGGGAATGACCGTGAAATGCATGGAAATGACCGTGAAGTGAAGTGAATTAACCGTGAAATAAGCGGAAATGACCGTGAAGTGAAGGGGCATGACCGTGAAATGCGTCGAAATGACTGTGAATCAACACGGAATAGGCGGGAATGACTGTGATATGCATGGAAATCACGGTCATTCCCGTCTATTCCGTATTGATTCACGGTCATTTCGGGGCATTTCATGGTCAATTCCCTTCACTTCACGGTCATTTCCATGCATTTCACGGTCAATTCGCTTCACTTCATGGTCATTTCCATGCATATCACGGTCATTCCCACCTATTCCATGTTGATTCACGGTCATTTCGTCGCATTTCACGGTCATGCCGCTTCACTTCACGGTCATTTCCGGGCATTTCACGGTCCAATCGCTACACTTCACCGTGAAATGCGTCGAAATGACCGTGAATCAACATGGAATAGGCGGGAATGACCGTGAAATGCATGGAAATGACCGTGAAGTGAAGCGAATTGACCGTGAAATGCGTGAAAATGATCGTGAAGTGAAGGGGCATGACCGTGAAATGCGTCGAAATGACAGTGAATTAACACGGAATAGACGGTAATGACTGTGATTTCCATGCATATCACAGTCATTCCCGCCTATTTCGTGTTGATTCACGGTCATTTTGACGCATTTCACAGTCATACCCCTTCACTTCACGGTCATTTCCATGCATTTCACAGTCAATTTGCTTCACTTCACGGTCATTTCCATGCATATCACGGTCATTCCCACCTATTCCGTGTTGATTCACGGTCATTTCGGCGCATTTCACGGTCATGCCCCTTCACTTCACGGTCATTTCCGCGCATTTCACGGTCCAATCGCTACACTTCACCGTGAAATGCGTCAAAATGACCGTGAATCAATACAGAATAGGTGGGAATGACCGTGAAATGCATGGAAATGGCTATGAAGTGAAGCGAATTGACCGTGAAATGCGCGGAAATGATCGTGAAGTGAAGGGGCATGACTGTGAAATGCGTCGAAATGACCGTGAATCAACACGGAATAGGTGGGAATGATTGTGATATGCATGGAAATCATGGTCATTCCCGTCTATTCCGTGTTGATTCACGGTCATTCAGCGCATTTCATTTCACGGTCATTCCCTTCACTTCACGGTCATTTCCATGCATTTCACGGTCAATTCGCTTCACTTCATGGTCATTTCCATGCATATCACGGTCATTCCCACCTATTAGTGTTGATTCACGGTCATTTTCGTCGCATTTCACGGTCATGCCCCTTCACTTCACGGTCATTTCCGCGCATTTCACGGTCCAATCGCTACACTTCACCGTGAAATGCGTCGAAATGACCGTGAATCAACACGGAATAGGCGGGAATGCATGGAAATGACCGTGAAGTGAAGCGAATTGACCGTGAAATGCGTGAAAATGACCGTGAAGTGAAGGGAATTGACTGTGAAATGCATGGAAAAGACCGTGAATCAAAACAGAATCGCCGGGATTGATCGTGAAATACATGAAAATGACTATGAAGTGAAGCGAATTGACCGTGAAATGCATGGAAATGATCGTGAATCAAAACGTAATCACCGGAATTGACCGTGAAATGCATGAAAATGACTGTGAAGTGAAGCGCATTGACCGTGAAATGCATGGAAATGACCATGAAGTGAAGAGAATTGACCGTGAAATGCATGTAATTGATTGCGAAGTAAATGAAATGAGCGAAATTGACCGCGAACTGATTGAAATTGACCGTTAAGTGAATGAAATGGATTTTCAACCATCGACCTGATGGAATCTTGAAAAATAACTAGGTTGGTTGGCTAAATTAGCTTCTCCTACCCCATAATCATATACGGTACGTCAAGTAACTAATTTTGGTTTAGAAGATATTCTTGTTAAATGAAAAAAGAAAGAAATGAAAAAAATGTGAGAAATTTTTTTTTATATGCTTATGTATACATATTTATATAAATATGTATTAGAGAAAATTGTAGGTAGAATGAAGTTCTCCATGTAAAAAAATAAAAAAAAAATAAAAAAAAATATTTTTTTTTTTTCATAGATTGGCACAGACTACAGTTTTGGCTACGGTTATAACCCGTAGCTATAGGGGTCATCAGATGGGCGTGGCCACGCCAGATTGGCGCGCCCCCGCCGGATAGGGCAGCGAGTGGCGCGGGCATCCTAGTTCGGCGCGCCCACCCCGGACAAATCCCTTTGGCTACAGATTGTGATAGATATAGCTACGGTTATAATCCGTAGCCAAATATCTGCATCCAAGAAAGAAAAAATCTGTTTTTTTTTTTTTTTTTTTCTTTTTAACATAGAATCTTTGTTTTTTTTGGGTCCCGTCATGAGGTCCATGTTATATCCAAACCGTACATCTATTTGGCGAGCTCATAATAAGGCTTGAGACGGAAAATAAGACAGATCTAACTGTCAAGTGGACCACACTTTAAAAGGCAGTGGGGAATTGAACGTCTACCATTGAAAACCTTTTAGGGGTCACAGAGGTTTTGGATCATTATGACATTTGTTTTTCCTCTTCATCCAGGTCTTTGTGACCTTATGCATATATTGGATGGAAAAATAAATGTTACGGTGGGCCCTACAAAAGTTTCAACGGTGAAAATCAATTTTGTGCTGCTCTGTGGTGTGGTCCAGTTGATCTTTGGATATGATTTTTTTTTTTGGGGATAATGCTCCGAAATGATCTCGAAATACGGATGAACGTTGTGGATATAATAAATACATAACTGTGGGGCCCATGTAACGTTGATCTATTTTGAACCGTTCGTACAACTCGGAGTACGACGAGCGTCAGCGCTCGTCTTCCGCTTGAAGGAAAAAGCAGGGGCATTTTCGACCTTTGGAAAGGCGTCCGTACAGCTGGAGCATATTCTCGCAAAGGAAAATGAGGTGGGCTTAGCCTCCTAAATGGGCCATAAATGGGTCGTATTCTCGCAAATTTCTCATCACTCACATGTACACATAACAAGCTTCATACCCCCATATTTCCTAATATTCTCAATCGTTCGTCAACCCAACTATTGAAACAAGTCATCTTCACTAGATTAAAACATCTTATCATCCACTTCAATTTTATACCACCTGATCATATGAACCAATTACATGATCATTAAATATATCCACACACACCTTGATATGAGATTCTAAACTGTTAATCTTGCTCCTCACCCATGTATGACCATAACCTACCATTGAAAAGTCGATCTAACAGCCATACTTTTGTGTACATAGACATGTATATCCTTCTACACATCCCAAGCTTTATATATCAAGATATGCCTAATTAATCATCAATCCAAGCCATTGAGAAGACTCTTCATGGACCGACTAAGTTATCCAATCCTTCGTTTTAAATCTGGATCCTTATATCATCATTTGATATATAAAGAGTCTATCTCAATCATTCACATCTAATCATCCTCAAATCTAAACCTGTGATCTTAACCTTGATATTCTGAGAAATGGTTTACACCTTTAAGAATTCCAATGGCTATAAACTCGTCATCGATCATGTAAAGTTACTTATGGTCACATGTTCTTTTTAAACGCCATTCTTCATATAACCTATTTGTAGAATCCAATCTCAATAAAAATGTAATCAATGCCTATCTAATCTAATTAAAACGTACATCTTCAATCTTGATATATAAATTACAAATCAAGTGTCCATTGCAATTTTCATCATATCTGTTAGGTGAACCGCCCAAAAATTCATTGAGAAATTTGCGACTGTACGACCCATTTATGGCCTATTTACGAGATGAATCCCACCTCATTTTCCCTTGCGAGAATACGCACCAGCTGTACGGACGACTTGCCAAAGCTCGAAAATGCCCCTCGCGTTTTCCTTCAAGCGGATCGGCAGTGCTCGAAGGCGGGCGCTGACGCTCCTCGAACTCCGACCTGTACGAACGGTTCAAAATAGATCAACGTTACGTGGGCCCCACAGTTATGTATTTATTATATCCAAAACGTTCATCCATATTTGGAGATCATTTCGGAGCATTATACAAAAAGAAAAATATCATATCCAAAGATCAACTGGACCACACCACAAAGAGCAGCAGACGTTCAATTCCCCACTGCCTTTTAAAGTGTGGTCCATTTGATAGTTAGATCTATCTTATTTTCTGTCTCAAGCTTTAATATGAGCTCGCCAATAAAATGGACGGTTTGGATATAACATAGACCTGATGGGATCCAAAAAAAAAAAAAAGATTCGAAAAAAAAAAAAAAATTTGTTGTAAAGTCATTTGCTACGGTCAGACCTATCGCTACGGATCATAACCGTAACCATAGATATCCAGTCCGTAGCCAAAAAGGTTTAAACCGGGGTGGGCGCGCTGAACTAGTGGTACCCACGCCACTTGCTGGAGCGTCCGGCGTGGCCACGCCTAGCTGGGGGGCCCTATAGCTACGGATTATAACCGTAGCCATTGGCCATAGTGCAATTATTATTATTATTATTTTACATGGAGAACTTTATTCCACCTATAATTTTCTCTAACACATATTTATATAAATATTTATATATAAGCATATAATTTTTTTTTTCTCTTTTTTCATTTCTTTCTTTATTCATTTGACAAGAATATCTTCTAAATTAAAATTAGTTACTTGATGTACCTTATGGGCCTGTTTGGCCGAGCAGATTGGATGGGATTGGATGGTATTAGAGTGGATTACATGGATTTCAAGGTAATAATAGCTGCATCATTGGATTGGTGCAAGATCTATGGGATTGCTATACCCCGGGATTGCTATATCGGGTCTGTTTGACACGTCCGACCAATCTGGGGATTAAACTTTCCAATCCCTTTCAATCCCCCGAACTAAATACGTCCCAGGCATTTTTGAAGGGATTAAGGTGGATTGGATGGGATTTAAGGGCCTGTTTGGCCGGGCGAATCCCATGGGATTAGGAGGGATGGGATGGATTTTAAGGTGATGATGGTGGTGTCAATGGATTTAGGTTATAGGTTTAGGTTTAGGTTTAGGTTTAGGGATTTAAAAATAGGTTTAGATTATAGGTTATAGGTTAAGGTTTATGTTTAGGTTTAGGCTAAGGTTTAGGTTATAGATTATAGGTTATAGATTTAGGGAAATGAGAATAAGTTAAGGTTTAGGTTTAGGTTATAGGTTACAGGGTATAGGTTTAGGTTATAGGTTATACGTTTAGGTTATAGGTTAAAGGTTTAGGTTTAGGTTATAGGTTAAAGGTTTAGGTTTTGGGATTTGAGAATAGGTTTAGGTTAAGGTTGTAAGTTTAGGTTAAAGGTTTAGGTTAATGTTATACGTTTAGGTTTAGGTCTAGGTTATAGGTTTAGATTTGAGAATAGGTTTAGGTTATAAGTATAGGTTTAGGTTAGGTTGGAGGTTAAGGTTTAGGGAATTGAGTTTAGGTTATATGTTTAGGTTATAGGTTATAGGTTTAGGTTAAGGTTTAGGGAATTGAGTTTAGGTTATAGGTTTAGGTTAAGATTTAGGTTGTAGTTATAGGTTTTGGGATTTGAGAATAGGTATAGGTTATAAGTATAGGTTTAGCCTTAGGAATTCGGGTTCGGGTTCGGCTTTATGTTCGGGTTTATGTTCGGGTTTAGGTTATAGGTTTCGGTTTAGGTTATAGGTTATAGGTTTATGTTAAGGTTTAGGTTTAGGTTATAGGTTTTGGGATTTAAGAATAGGTTTAGGTTATAAGTATATGTTTAGGGAAACGATCGTGAAGTGAAGGGGCATGACTGTGAAATGCGTTGAAATGACCGTGAATGAACACGGAATAGGCGGGAATGACTGTGATATGCATGAAAATGACCGTGAAGTGAAGCGATTGGACCGCGAAATGTGCGGAAATGATCGTGAAGTGAAGGGCTATGACCGTGAAATGCGTCGAAATGACCGTGAATCAACACGAAATATGTAGGAATGACCGTGATATGCATGGAAATGGGGGTGAAGTGAAGCGATTGGACCGCGAAATGCACGGAAGTGACCGTGAAGTGAAGAAAAGGGACCGTAAAATGCGTCAAAATGACCGTAAATCAACATGGAATATGCGAGAATGACCATGATATGCATGGAAATGGGGGTGAAGTGAAGCGATTGGACCGCAAAATGCGCGGAAGTGATCGTGAAGTGAAGACGTGAGACCACGAAATGCGTCGAAATGACCGTGAATCAACACGGAATATGCGAGAATGACCGTGAAATGTATGGAAATGGGGGTGAAGTGAAGCGATTGGACCGCGAAATGCACGGACGTGACTATGAAGTGAAGACGCGGGATCACGAAATGTGTCAAAATGACCGTGAATCAACACGGAATATGCGGGAATGACCGTGATATGCATAGAAATGGGGGTGAAGTAAAGTGAATGGACCACGAAATACATGGAAGTAACCGTGAAGTGATGACACAGGACCGCGAAATGCGTCGAAATGACAGTGAATTAACATGGAATATGCGGGAATGACCTTGATATCATGAAAATGGGGGTGAAGTGAAGCGATTGGACCGTGAAATGCACGGAAGTGACCGTGAAGTGAAGACGCGGGACCGCGAAATGCGTCGAAATGATCGTGAATCAACACGGAATATGCGGGAATGACCGTGATATGCATGGAAATGGGGGTGAAGTGAAGCGATTGGACCGCAAAATTGTAACGACCCGTAATTTTCTGTACAAGGGCTTGAGTATCACCTCGACCAGAAATCACTTAGGATTAAATCTTTTAGAAATTTAACAAAGTTAACTAAGTGCTAAACTATATTAGCCATGAAATCCGTTAGAATCGCTTTAAATACGATCTGCAAGACCCAAAACTTGTACAATCATTGACGCTAGGTTGCCCTAAAGTCTAGGATTAAACTCATTCCCGACTGCTCTCGGGAACGAATTGAAACTTCGTATTAGGTCTAGACCACACATCGGAAATCCGATTAATACGAAGTTAAGGAACTAAGACCGCCTCACTAGGCTCGATAACCATCTCGGAAATCAGGTCCAGACGATGTCCCACGGCCATTCGCTTGAGTCCGGAGCGAGGGAGTGTGAAAACCACTATTTCCTTTACAAAATAAATATCTTGAATAGTGATCTGGCACCATTCGCCATGGATCAAGATAAGCAACTGACCGTCGAATCGGACCAAATTACACCATCGGATCAGGAAAAATTTCAGGAACATTTACATGTACTTGGAATTTCGGATCGTGGCCCACTGACCGTTGAACTGAAAATGGTCCGCCACGTGTGATCTGGAAATCCGACCGAGACGAAAATGTAATCCCACGTGGATCCATGAGTTGTGAGCTTAAGTCTGACGTTTGGCTCAAGGGGGCCACCAAACCCTCTTTTGAGCCGAACAACGCCGAAATGCTTATAATAGACGTACCTCTCGAACCGGAGTCTATTCCGGAGAGGTTTTAGGCTATATAAGGGCCTTAGAACAGCCCCTCTCACAACCATACGAATTTGGGATAAAACCCTAGAGAGAGAGAAAAAGAGAGAGAAAGCTTGGGATTTGTGGGAGCACCTTCCTCCTACTGCTTTCGATCATCACACGGGCTGCACCGCCTCTTTCCAGACGCTTTCCCGGCGATACCGACTCCGTTTTAAGGTAATAAACCCTAACCCTAGACCTGTTTTGAGGTGTATAGGCTACAGGTTATGAAATAGCTAACCGATTTCACTCTTTAGGCTAGAAAACTCCCGAATACGGAAGCTCCTCAACCCTTGTCGATCCGTTGAGATTCCAAGACGCAAGGTGAGGACTTTAGGTGTATAGGTTACGGTTTTCAATGCTTTCAATGTCAAATAATGATAGATTCATGATCTGCATGCAATTGCACATGTACAAAGTGCTTTCCGTTTTCTGTTTCGATTAGAATTGTAGAATATGGAATTTCACATACTCTAGGTATTCGTATAAAATACCGTATACGTATTTTTTTTCGAAAATGTGTTTGACATGTTTATTTTTCGTATGGATATACGGTATATGGATAAAATACTTATTTGGCGAAAGGATTCGCCTAAATACATGTTTACTAATAAACACTATGTATGTAGAAATACGGTATTGTAAGAAGTACCGTATACATGTATATTTTAGCGAGGTGTTTGTCATGATTAATTGTTGTATAAATATATTATGTGCGTATAAAATATTTGCTTGGCGAAAGGAATCGCCGTAATACCGGTTCCCTTATATACACTATGTATGTTGAAATTGGGTATCCTAGAAAATACCCCATACGTATAAATTTTGGTGATGTAATTGTCATGATTATTTGCTGTATAAATATGATATATACGTATAAAATATTAGTTTGATAAAAGAACAATCCTAATACACATTCCTCTAACATACGTCATGTATGTTGAAATAGTGCATTCCAAGTTTTTGTGAAATTGCTTGAGAGTGTAAATGCTTAAGTGTTAGTGCCTTAGGTAGATGCTGAGATGGGATTCTCAACTACCTTCGAGTCACGTATGATACCCTTCATGTGGTTGTTTACTCTAACCACTCACTTATGAAATATATGTATTTGTATCCCTATTTGTATAGTGCTCTATAACATGCTTTTTAATATGCTTTGTAACTTGTTTCATAACATGCTTTATAATATGCTTTATAACATGATTGCTAGTGTGCTTGAATTACCTTGTTTATCATGCTTTACTTCACATGCTATGGTTGGGAATTGATTGAATTTGGGACTATGTCCATAGTCCAGACATCCAGTATCAGGCTTGGAGTTGTGGTTGAGATTCATTTCGCCACACATGATGTGTTGGCAAACCCGTGTTGTACTTCGGTTGGCGATAGTGGTTGGCCACACGAGGTACTTCTGCGCTTCATATCGCCCAACTTGTTGTGCGCTCGAGCCAGCCGAACACGTCAAGTAACCCGTGTGTCTTATGTATGTTCACCATGTTTGGTCGCTAATGTTTGAACCTAGGATACCAAACTTACCAGTGAGAATCTTGTTAACCATGGTACCTCGATCCACTAAGACTCATGAGCCGGGCATGGTGGTATGGGACACTGTGGTCGCGCTGTCAGCCTACGCTGGGGCTACGTGCCTCCCCGTAGTGACCAGTGAGCACCTTAACTCGTGAGCCGATTATGGTGGTATGGGACACTATATTCGCGCTGTCGGCCTACATTGATAAGGTGATAGGGGAGTGGTGCAACCTTTGTGCGTAATGTACTCGACAAATTTGTAGTGACCGCGAGCATATTCTGAAGTCGCAGTGCGCCTTAGGGTTCGCCGCGATATATAGAGTATGAACTAGGCTTGTTTCTGTATTGTGATGAATCGTTTAAGGGGTGATGGGGGAATGGTGCAACCTTTGTGCGTAACACCCCTGGCGCCTCTGCGCAGTGACCTAGAAAATACACCATCGTCTGATATTAACTAGGACTGACGACCCTAGAATGGATCATGTTTGGGAATAATACAAGGGAGGTACTTAGTTTCCCAATCCTGCTGTATGAAATGGACTAATTAAAAACTCGGTAATCATGCTCATCATGCATTGCATGTGCCTGGAAGATGTGGAGCACTGTAGGATGAAAGCATGCCGCGAGCGTGAGATGGTGTCGCATGAGGGAGTATGTCGGTGAGGGCATCCATTATACCTGCATTCATACTTGCATTAATAAGAGTAACTAGGAGTGTTTGATTTACTGCTTTATCATTACTGCTTGACTGCATTGATAACATGTTAACCTATGCTGTATGGCTCCACTGAGTTAGCTACTCACTCCCACGTTACGGGACGGTGTTGCGCACACCAACCAAACTCTGTCTCAGGTTTAGGAGAGCCGACGACTCTGGAGGCGGAGCCTGATTATGACGAGGACCAGGAGGAGTTCTCATATATGCAGTTCTCTGGCGGCTTCGACTAGGCTGCCAGGACCGACGGGATTTCACAGGGATTGTACTTAGTTTTATTTTTGACGTTTTATTTATAAAACAGACATGTATATGGTGACTCAGATGGATTCATACTCTGGAGAATGAAACGTTTATTTTGTTTCTTTACATACATATATATATATATATATAGTTCAGTCTTCCGCTTGCTTTTATACAATTGATCTGGAGTATGAATTACTGTTTTGGTATAATCTCATTCATTGTTTATTGCTCTAACACAGCCAACATTTAAACATCATTAATTATGTTGCATAAGTGATGCGTTGGAACTCGGGAGTTGAGTTACACTCGACCCCCGATTTTCAGGGCGTTACAAAAATGCACGGAAGTGACCGTAAAGTGAAGACACGGGATGGCAAAATGCATCGAAATCACTGCGAATCAACACGAAAAAGGCGGGAATGAACGTGATATGCATGAAAATGGGGGTGAAGTATCACGATTGGATTGCGAAATACGCGGAAGTGACCGTGAAGTGAAGACGCGGGACCGCGAAATGTGTCGAAATCACCCTGAATTAACACGGAATATGCAGGAATGACCGTGATATGCATGGGAATGGGAGTGAAGTGAAGCGATTGGACAGCAAAATGCGTGGAACTGACTGTGAAGTGAAGACGCGTGATTCACTTCCTTGCATTTCGCGGTCCAATCACTTCAGTTCACCCCCATTTTCATGCATATCACGGTCATTCCCGCATATTCCGTGTTGATTCACGGTCATTTCGATGCATTTCGTGGTGCCGCGTCTTCGCTTCACGGTCACTTTCGTGCATTTCACGGTCCAATCGCTTCACTTCACCCCCATTTCCATGCATATCACGGTCATTCCCGCATATTTCGTATTGATTCACGGTCATTTCGACGCATTTCACGGTCCCGCGTCTTCACTTCACGATCACTTCCGTGCATTTCACGGTCTAATCACTTCACTTCACCCCCATTTTCATGTATATTACGGTCATTCCACATATTCCATGTTGATTCACGGTCATTTCGACGCATTTCGTTGTCCCACGTCTTCACTTCACGGTCACTTCCGTGCATTTCGCGGTCCATTCGCTTCACTTCACCCCCATTTCTATGCATATCACGGTCATTCCCGCATATTCTGTGTTGATTCACAGTCATTTCGATGCATTTCGTGAACCCGCGTCTTCACTTCACAGTCACTTCCGTGCATTTCGCGGTCCAATCGCTTCACTTCACTCCCATTTCCATGCATATCACGGTCATTCCCGCATATTCCGTGTTTATTCACGGTCATTTCGACGCATTTTGCGGTCCCGCGTCTTCACTTCACGATCATTTCCATGCATTTTGCGGTCCATTCGCTTCACTTCACCCCCATTTCCATGCATATCACGGTCATTCCCGCATATTCCGTGTTGATTCACGGTCATTTCGCGGTCCCGCGTCTTCACTTCACGGTTACTTCCGTGCATTTTGCGGTCCAATCGCTTCACTTCACCCCCATTTTCATGCATATCACGGTCATTCCCGCATATTCCGTGTTGATTCATGGTCATTTCGACGCATTTCGCGGTCCCTCATCTTTACTTCACGGTCACTTTCGCGTATTTCGCTGTCCAATCGCTTCACTTCACCCCCATTTCCATGCATATCACGGTCATTCCCACATATTTCGTGTTGATTCACAGTCATTTCGACGCATTTCCCGGTCATGGCCCTTCACTTCACGATCATTTTTGCGCATTTCGCGGTCCAATCGCCTCACTTCACGCTCATTTCCATGCATATCACGGTCATTCCCGGCGATTTCGTGTTGATTCATGGTCATTTCGACGTATTTCACGTTCATGCGCCTTCACTTCATGGTCATTTCTGCACGTTTCACGGTCCAATCGCCTCACTTCATGCTCATTTCCAGGCATATCATGGTCATTCCCTCCAATTCCTTGTTGATTCACGGTCATTTCGGTGCATTTCACGATCATGCCCACCTGTTTGGTGTTGAGGGTCAAATATTGCATATCAGACCCTAATTATTGCCTGGATTTATGAACATGATGTCGTTTAATGGCCCGCTTTAATCGTGTTGTGATGCAGAGTGTATTTGCAAGCATGGACTGAAAAATGGAGCCAAGAGCATGGAATTGACGCTCTAGAATCACCAAGGCAAGGGACGGACTCCAGGGGACCAAGATCGACGGAATTACACGCCAGGGATCTGCGAAAATCGAGAAATTGAAACTCAAGTGGCTCAAAAATCATCCAGAATGTAAGATCACGGGGTTCCCACCATCTGTTTAGCTCGAAACGTCATACATGGTCTGAGAGACAGAAATTAACCGTACACGTCGAATTTCAACCATTGGATCCCAGTATAAGTGGCCTAACGGACAGATCAGCCTATAAACCATCGATTTTGGGCCCACGTGACATCTGGATATGCCTCAACTTTGGAATCAACGCCTTAAATGATACGGTAGAATGGATGGACGGAGAAGATGGCTCGGAACCATCGTATGTGGACCCATCTGAGATGGGTGTGCATGACCCACTTGTGCACTCGCGATGCACCGATCCACCGGAATCGGTCAACCCGCAATTGACCGACTCTCCTAAACAGAGATGGAATGCCTCTGTTTGAGTTGCGCACGGCCGTCCGCGGGGTGAAGAAGTGGACCTTCATCATCATGCATTCGGATGATCCGGACCATCCATTAGTTCCAGCAGGCAGAACCGACCATACAAGGGGGTATTTTTCAAACCCATGCATACACACGCAGAGGAATACTGATCAAACGCTGTTCGGACGGTGGAATAGGAACTTCGGTGGACCACACCAAATCCTAGCAAAAAAACATTCATACCCGAATGGTTTTTCGAGAAGAATGCGGTGAACGGAATGGATTTCTCAAATCAGCAAAGAAGTGGACCCCACCAGTGTCACAGCGAAGAGAGCCCGCAAGCTCTGTTTCGCACGTCCGAGAAAACTGGCCACTATGGGCCGGTTTTGTGATTCCGATCACGTTCGGATTGGTAATCCGAACCGTTTAATGTGTAAATGATCAAAAAAATCCCCCAGGGACGTTGCAGTTTTGGACGAGATGCAAGAAAAAGTGGAGTTAGGAGGTCCCGATTCTGACCATATAAAGGAGTTCTGCAACGATTCCAGCTGTACACGCAGTGCGGAAAATCTCCGCAGCCGACTCCATCACGGACTTTCCAGCGTCCGTACCTCTCCACATCAAGCAGCTATATAAAGACGTGAGGGAGAGAGAGAGGAAGGAATCATCTACGGCTGGGCTTGGGGCAGACGTGAGGGAGAGAGAGAGAACAGGGAAAGTATTTTTTTTTTGTTTTTATTTTGTTGTTTATTTTTTTTTCTCTTATTTTTGCGAGATCCAGCCCACTCATGTGCGGCTAAACCTCTTAGCTAGGGCTAAGAGGTGAAGCTTGTGGCGTGATGGAACGATCCTACGGCTCTGATTTATGCTAGACTGAACTTTTGATTGATTTTAGTTTGATTAATGGGAATACTTCTGGTTTTTAATGATTTAGTGTGACTGATATTACATTAGATTTGTGATGGCTTGAGTTTTCCTTTTTCCTTATTCTGATTATGGGGTTAGGAAGCCCTGTTGTGTACCATCGTCTCCTAGGCATGGATGGATGACGGAATCCTTCCTAACACTCATACATCTTTTGATTGGTTATGGAGTGGTCTAAGTTCTGTTGTTTACCTTGTCTCTTAGGCATGGATTTGTGATGGAATCATACCTAATTCTTATACCTTTCATCTCTTGAAAACTATACCAAGTAAGTTCAATTTTCCATGATTCATGAAGCAGGCGTAGATCTTCCTGATCTCTACAAGTGGATCCTCCGAATCCCTAGTTTCCCTTCTCTGAATTCTCTTAAGTTTTAGATAATTATTTCACCATTATTCCTCAAATCACAATTGGTTTAGATTTCATCTTAGCCTAGTTCTAGATCTGGTTATTTTCAGATAACGTACAGGTTTCAATCCCTGTGGATTCGACCTCGGTCTTACCGAGATTATCACTACATCACAACCCTGCACTTGGGGAGTGAACAAGTTTTTGGCGCCGTTGCCGGGGATTGACGGCTACGTTTCCTGAAGATTAACTGGTTTTAGGATTTAAGATTAGGACTTTTCTAATTTTTAGATTTTAGAATTTTCTAATTCCAGGTTTCCCTTTAATTTTTAGAAATTCTCTTTCAAGTAACTTTCTGTTTTTAGATAATTTTCCCTTTTTAGAAACTAACCCAACTTTCTTGTTTTGTAGGATTCTGAGATAAGTTTCTAAATTGGTAAATTCTTTCTTAATTTCTACTTTCTATTTTTCAAATTTTTTATTACTAACTTACTTTCTAGTTTAGAACTTTCCTAAATTATTTTAGAAACTTTATACTCTCTTAGGAATTTCTCTTTTCTAAAAAAAATAATAATAATAAAAATAAATTTTACTGCTATTTCTCTTCTTAGGAATTTTATAGGCTTACTATTCTTAGACACTAACTTGTTTTGTTTTATTTTGCAGGTTTTAATTTAAGGACTCCAATTTGGTAACTTCCTTCCAACCCTCTCTTTCTTTTTAGATTTTTATTTCCCTTCTTAGGATTAGGTTTAGAATTTGATTGAGGGCTGCGAGTGTTTCATGCCCAAGTGGGCTCGTGACAACACTTGACGTCTCTTGACTGAAGGAGGATTAGTTGAGGGGTTAACTGTCCATCGTAGGACTAGACATCGCTCGAAATCCCCTGAGTTAATTAAGGATATGGCTGGAAATCAACCTCTTCTACCCCAACCTAGGGTAGAAGATCTCCAGGATGAGAATGAGGTGCTTCAAGCACCCCCGCCTTGTACCTTACGAGATTACTTACAACCGGCGGGGGTGAGTACGCCCTCATGCATGGTTTTTCCTGAGAATGCAGGACATATGGATATCAAGCCAGGGGTAATCCAACTCCTTCCTAAATTTCATGGGCTTGAGTCAGAGAATCCATATCTACATCTGAAAGAGTTCGATGAGATCATGGCTACCCTATACTTTCCTAACATGTCTGATGACACGGTCAGGTTAAAACTCTTTCCCTTTTCTTTGAAAGAGAAAGTCAAGATGTGGTTACATTCACTACGTCCTCAATTTATTGGCAGATGGAATGACATGACAAGGGAGTTCATTAAGAAGTTTTTTCCATATCATAAGACGAACACCCTTAGGAGTTCGATCATGAACTTCGCCCAAAGGGAAGATGAAACATTCTTCCAATGTTGGGAGCGGTTCAAAGATCTTGTCAGTTCATGCCCACAACATGGTTTTGAAACGTGGCGCATCACGAACTTTTTCTACGATGGACTGACATCTCCCATGCGCCAATTAGTTGAGACAATGTGTAATGGGGAGTTTATGAATAAAGGTGTCGATGAGGTGTGGGACTACTTTGATAAACTTGCTGAGAACACACAAACATGGGACATCTCCCCTAGACCTAGTACTACGTCTAGGCCGACTCATTCCAAGGAAAGGGGTGGAATGTATCTCCTGAGAGAAGACGATGATATCAATGCTAAGGTAGCCAATCTCACTCGAAAACTCGAGGCCATGGAATTAAAGAAGGATAAGGCCAAGGAAGTTATTTGTAGCATCTGTGGTTGCAACATTCATACTACTGAAAACTATCCAACTATCTCTGCATTTCAAGAGGTATTGAATGAGCAATCCAATGCTGTAAGCAATTACCAAAGACCTTTCAGTGGGCCCACCTCTAACACATACAATCCTGGCTGGAGAAATCATCCAAACTTCGGTTGGAGGAATGGACAAACCGCTACACCTCAAGGTTTCCTAAATCAAATTCCAACTCAAGAGAAACCTCAAGAGGATTCGGTTCTGAAACATTTTCAAAAGCAAGAGCTTTTCAATCAGGGTATGCTACAAGCCTTTCAAGACCTTACAAAAGCAATACAAGGACTTAAGGCTAAAAATGTGATTGGGAACAAGGGGAGCTTCCCAGCTCAACCTCTTCCCAATCCTAAACCGCAATATGAAGTTAGTGACCCAAGCTCTTCAAATCAGATGGAGCAAGCTAAATCCATCACCACTCTTAGGAGTGGGAAGATCATTGACAAAACCATTCCGGTTAGGGCTGAAAAGCCTAAGGACCCGGAAGTGGATAAAGAAGATGGATCTAGCCATGCCCCACCAGAGTTAGAACCGGAACCTCAAGGGAAGCCGGTTGCTCCATTTCCCCAACGGTTGGTTGCACCAAAACCTCTCTCTAACTCTCAGGATATTCTACAGGTGTTGAAACAAGTGAAGGTCAACATTCCTTTACTTGATGCCGTGAAACAAATACCTTCATATGCCAAATTCTTGAAAGACTTATGTACGACCAAAAGACGGCAAAATATTCAAAAGAAAATCTTCCTGACTGAGAAAGTGAGTGCCATCCTAAAGCAAGATGTGCCGCAAAAATTCAAAGACCCCGGTAGCCCAACCATATCATGTGTAATTGGGGACTATCGAATTGATCACGCACTTCTTGACTTAGGAGCGAGCGTTAATCTTATCCCCTACTCGGTATACAAACAGTTGGGTTTAGGTGAATTAAAACCCACCTTAACCACACTACAACTTGCTGATCGCTCTGTTCGTATACCAAGAGGGATAATTGAGGATGTGTTAGTCCAGGTTGATCTATTTTACTACCCAATTGATTTCATCATCCTGGATACCGAACCCATCAGTAACACGAGCACTCAGATTCCCGTCATTCTTGGTCACCCATTCCTTGCCACTTCAAACGCAATTATCAATTGCAGGAATGGTGTCATGAGTATGTCTTTCAGGAATATGACATTAGAAATGAATATCTTTTTCAACACTGCCAGACGGATAGAGGAAGATGATGATATCTACGATATTAACATGATCGATACTTTCGTGGATGACAAGATACCCCTTACCTTATCCTCTGATCCTCTAGAGACGTGCCTGGCCCACTCTCATGAGTTTGATGATGACATAATTAGGAAGACGTGTGCCATGCTTGATGCGGTACCGGTACTTGAAGTTAACCAATGGAGGCCACAACTTGAAGAGTTACCCCAAACTAATGAAGTGCCTCTACCGTCTAACTTCAAGCCACCAAAGCTTGACCTAAAACTTTTGCCCTCTGATTTAAAATATGCATACTTAGGTCAAGATGAGACATACCCAGTGGTGATTTCTGTCCACCTTGAGACAGAACAAGAGAGTATGCTCATATCTACTCTCTTGGAGCATAAGGGAGCCCTTGGATGGACAATCGTGGACCTCAAGGGAATCGACCCCTCGATTTGTACTCACCGCATATATCTTGAGGATAATGCGAAGACCGCTCGGCAACCACAACGTAGACTAAATCCAAACATGAAGGAAGTGGTTAAGGCCGAGGTTCTTAAACTATTGGATGTGGGTATCATATACCCTATATCTGATAGTCAATGGGTGAGTCCAACTCAGGTGGTTCCTAAGAAGTCCGGGATCACCATCGTAGCCAATGCCAATAATGAACTCGTGCCGACTAGAGTCACTACTGGTTGGAGGATGTGCATTGACTACAGGAAATTAAATACCGTCACGAGGAAAGACCACTTTCCTTTGCCCTTCATTGATCAGATCTTGGAAAGGTTAGCCGGTCATTCCTATTACTGCTTCCTTAACGGATATTCGGGCTACAACCAGATAGAGATCGCCCCTGAAGATCAAGAAAAGACTACGTTTACATGTCCCTACGGCACCTTTGCTTACCGAAGGATGCCGTTTGGACTATGTAATGCTCCTGCCACCTTCCAGCGATGTATGATGAGCATATTTTCTGACATGGTGGGACAATATTTAGAGGTCTTCATGGAGGATTTCTCTGTTTTCGGTTCATCTTTCAGCGAGTGCTTGAAAAGTCTTAAATGTGTGCTGAAAAGATGTGAAGAAAAGAACTTGGTACTTAATTGGGAGAAGTGCCATTTCATGGTTCAGAAGGGAATTGTCCTTGGACACATTATTTCATCCAAAGGAATCGAGGTGGATAAGGCAAAGATCGATCTTATCTCTAACCTACCTCTACCCAAGAACATAAGGGACGTGCGATCATTCTTAGGACACGCCGGGTTTTACAGAAGATTCATAAAGGACTTTAGTCTCATCTCTCGTCCTATATGTAATCTACTTCAAAAGGATGCACCATACGAGTGGACTGAACCATGTCAGGAAGCTTTCACTAAGCTTAAAGGCATATTAACTAGTGCACCCATTATCCAGCCACCTAACTAGAGCATTCCTTTTGAACTTATGTGCGATGCGTCTGATTATGCTCTTGGGGCAGTTCTAGGCCAGAGAAAAGATAAGAAACCCTACGTTATTCATTACGCAAGTAAGACTCTAAATCCTGCCCAAGTGAACTACTTGACTACGGAAAAGGAACTCTTAGTTGTAGTGTTTGCCTTAGACAAATTTAGATCCTACTTGATTGGATCCAAGATCATTATCTATACTGATCACGCAGCGCTTAAGTATCTTCTGTCTAAGAATGATGCTAAGCCCCGCCTGATACGATGGATCCTCCTACTCCAGAAATTTGACCTAGAGATAAAAGATAAAAAGGGAGTAGAGAATGTAGTGGCTGACCACCTTTCTCGCCTTAATCCCTCTGATTCCTTTGAGACGACGTAGATTAATGACATGTTCCCTGACGAACAGTTGTTCAGAGTCTCCCATTCACCTTGGTTCGCTGATATCGCTAATTATCTTGCCATAGGTTCCATACCTACACATTGGACTGCGCAAGATAAGAAGAAATTTTTCACCGAGGTACGCAAATTCTTCTGGAATGATCTATACTTGTTTAAATATTGCCCAAACCAAATCTTGAGGAGATGTGTGTCAGACGATGAGCATCAGAGTGTCATCTCCTTCTGTCACTCACAGGCCTGTGGTGGTCATTTTTCTGCAAAAAAGACCACGGCCAAGATTCTGCAGTGTGGCTTCTATTGGCCTACTATGTTCAGGGACACTCATGAGTTTTGCAAAGCTTGTGAGCGTTGTCAGAAATTGGGAGCATTGTCCCATCGAAATATGATGCCCTTGAATCACATTCTTATCATCGAGGCATTTGATTGTTGGGGCATCGATTTCATAGGACCATTCTCCCAATCTTTTGGAAATCTATACATTTTGCTCGCTGTAGACTATGTCACTAAATAGGTCGAAGCTATTCCGTGTCGGAATAATGACCATCGCACGGTCATTCAATTCCTAAAAGAGAACATCCTATCCCGATTTGGAACGCCTCGAGCTATCATTAGTGATGGGGGCTCACACTTTTGTAATAGACCATTTAAGAGTTTAATAAAGAAATATGGTATCTCTCTTAAGGTGAGCACCCCATACCACCCACAGACAAGTGGGCAAGTTGAGATTTCCAATAGGGAGATCAAACACATTTTGGAGAAAACGGTTAACCCTGACAGTAAGGATTGGTCAATTCGATTGACCGATGCCTTATGGGCTTACCGTACTGCTTTTAAAACCCCTATTGGAATGTCTCCCTTTAGACTCGTCTATGGGAAGGCTTGCCACTTGCCTGTGGAGTTGGATCATAGAGCTTACTGGGCGATCAAAAATCTGAATTTCAATCTGAACAACGCTGGCTCGCTACGCAAACTTCAATTAAATGAACTTGAAGAAATCCGGAACGACACTTACGAGAACTCGAGAATTTACAAGGACAGGATGAAGGTGTTTCATGACCAACATATTCTACGAAAATCATTCACGCCATGTCAGAAAGTCCTTTTGTATAATTCTCGATTACATCTCTTTCCGGGTAAGCTTCGATCTCGTTGGACCGGCCCTTACATTGTTGTTACTGCATATCCTCATGGGGCCGTCGAGATAAGAGACCCCGACAATGGCAAGGAATTTAAAGTAAATGGACATCGATTAAAACCATTCGTCGAGAAATTTGATTCAGAGGACATGTCCATGCTTCTGACTAATCCTGTTTACCAGGAATGATCTCCTAGTCTGATGGAGGTATAGGTAGGTTTCCTGTTTGCATAGGACTAGGGTAGTTGCTTTGGTCTGGCTGAAGACGTTAAACTTAGCACTCCTGGGAGGCAACCCAGCTTTTCAATTCATTTCATTTTCCTAGTTAGTTAGTTCAATGTTTGTGGGTAACATTACTGCAAACCCTCACGAGACTACAACTCGTCCACTAGGGGCAACATAGGGGTTTAAAGGCTTGTTGCATACGCTAAATGCAATCGAGAGCACCTACGAAAGTGGTATAGGTAGGATTTTATTATGTTTGGTTTACTTCTGTTGGTTTCTCTCTTGTGCTGACCTGCTCTTACGTATAGATCTCTTGGAAAGTCTCTCATGATTCATCATCCAGGTACTATCTTCCCATTACTTCACATTTATTTTTGTTGTCCCATGTGCATTTCATGCTCATATCTTTTACATTGAGGACAATGTAGATTTTAGGTTGGGGGTGGGAGATTAGGTTACCTAATCAGTGTTTTCTTGGTCTTGAGCAGAAACTGTGAAATTTTTTTTGGGATTTCTTGTGACTTCGAAGTGATTTTGCCAGATATCATTGATTTAAAATTTTAAGATACGTAATGTTGGAGTTATGACTCTTGGATTCGATTATCTATTAGATTTCACAGTTAAGTTTGAAGTGTTAATCCAGAATTAGAAGTTGCAAACATTGATTGAATCATAATTTCACATGGCACATTTCGCTTTCACATTAAGGTTTCAGTTCGATATTAAAGGATTAATCTGGTGATCACTAAGCTTGAAAGGAACCTATCTGAGAAATTGAAAGGATAAGGTGAATGGTCTTCACCATAGGTTTGCTCCCTATAAGTGTAGATTTAATTTCCCATGGATGATTTGTGAAAATGGTTGGGTGACGATCTTCACCATAGGTTTGCTCCTTATAGGTGCAGATTCGATTCCCCTTTCCCTCAATAAAAAATAAATAAAAAATAATAAAAAAATGAAAAGAAGAACTGTAAGGCAAGTTCTGGTCTAGGTTATCCTGAATGCTCTTTTGATCGTCAATATTATCATGGAAAGTGACGATTGGATCTCTTAATGATGGTAAGTGAGATTATACTATACATGGAACTTAATGTTTAAAATTTTTCTAATTAATGGATTAAAACTTTGAACTTGATTATGAAGTCTACCAGGTGCTTGAGTCCCAAGAAAGTAATACCCAACATTCATGAATTTTAGAATTTTAGTATCCAAATCATTTTCCAGTAAATTTTAACTTATTTTTCGCATACTTTGCTCGGGACTAGCAAAATGCTGGTTAGGAGTTGTGTTGAGGGTCAAATATTGCATATCAGACCCTAATTATTTCCTGGATTTATGAACATGATGCCGTTTAATGGCCCGCTTTAATTGTGTTGTGATGCAGAGTGTATTTGCAAGCATGGACTGAAAAATGGAGCCAAGAGCATGGAATTGACGCTCTAGAATCACCAAGGCAAGGGACGGACTCCAGGGGACCAAGATCGATGAAATTACACGCCAGGGATCCGCGAAAATCGAGAAATTGAAACTCAAGTGGCTCGAAAATCATCCAGAATGTAAGATCACGGGGTTCCCACCATCTGTTTGGCTCGAAACTTCATACATGGTCTGAGGGACAGAAATTAACCGTACACGTTGAATTTCAACCATTGGATCCGAGTATAAGTGGCCTAACGGACAGATCAGCCTATAAACCGTCGATTTTGGGCCTACGTGACATCTGGATATGCCTCAAATTTGGAATCAATGCCTTAAATGATACGGTAGAATGGATGGATGGAGAAGATGGCTCGGAACCATCGTATGTGGACCCCATCTGAGATGGGTGTGCATGACCCACTTGTGCACTCGCGGTGCACCGATCCACCGGAATCGGTCAACCCGCAGCTGACCGACTCTCCTAAACAAAGACGGAATGCCTCTGTTTGAGTTGCGCACGGCCGTCCGCAGGGTGAAGAAGTGGAGCTTCATCATCATGCATTCGGATGATCCGGACCATCCATTAGTTCCAGCAGGCAGAACCGACCATACAAGGGGGTATTTTTCAAACCCATGCATACACACGCAGAGGAATACTGATCAAACGCTGTTCGGACGGTGGAATAGGAACTTCGGTGGACCACACCAAATCCTAGCAAAAAAACATTCATACCCGAATGGTTTTTCGAGAAGAATGCGGTGGACGGAATGGATTTCTCATATCAGTAAAGAGTGGACCCCACCAGTGTCACAGCGAAGAGAGCCCGCAAGCTCTGTTTCGCACGTCTGAGAAAACCGGCCACTGTGGGCCGGTTTTGTGATTCCGATCACGTTCGGATTGGTAATCCGAACCGTTTAATGTGTAAATGATCAAAAAAATCCCCCAGGGACGTTGCAGTTTTGGACGAGATGCAAGAAAAAGTGGAGTTAGGAGGCCCCGATTCTGACCGTATAAAGGAGTTCTACAACGACTCCAGCTGTACACGCAGTGTGGAAAATCTCCGCAGCCGACTCCATCACGGACTCTCCAACGTCCGCACCTCTCCACATCAAGCAGCTATAAAAGACGTGAGGGAGAGAGAGAGGAAGGAATCATCTACGGCTGGGCTTGGGGCAGACGTGAGGGAGAGAGAGAGAACAAGGAAAGTATTTTTTTTTTTATTTTGTTGTTTGTTTTTTTTTTCTCTTATTTTTGCGAGATCCAGCCCACTCATGTGCGGCTAAACCTCTTAGCTAAGGCTAAGAGGTGAAGCTTTTGGCGTGATGGAACGATCCTACGGCTCTGATTTATGCTAGACTGAACTTTTGATTGATTTTAGTTTGATTAATGGGAATACTTCTGGTTTTTAATGATTTAGTGTGACTGATATTACATTAGATCTGTGATGGCTTGAGTTTTCCTTTTTCCTTATTCTGATTATGGGGTTAGGAAGCCCTGTTGTGCACCATCGTCTCCTAGGCATGGATGGATGACGGAATCCTTCCTAACACTTATACATCTTTTGATTGGTTATAGAGTGGTCTAAGTTCTGTTGTTTACCTTGTCTCTTGGGCATGGATTTGTGATGGAATCATACCTAATTCTTATACCTTTCATGTCTTGAAAACTATACCAAGTAAGTTCAATTTTCCATGATTCATGAAGCAGGCGTAGATCTTCCTGATCTCTACAAGTGGATCCTCTGAATCCCTAGTTTCCCTTCTCTGAATTCTCTTAAGTTTTAGATAATTATTTCACAATTATTCCTCAAATGACAATTGGTTTAGATTTCATCATAGCCTAGTTCTAGATCTGATTATTTTCAGATAACGTACATGTTTCAATCCCTGTGGATTTGACCTCGGTCTTACCGAGATTATCACTACATCACAACCCTGCACTTGGGGAGTGAACATTTGGCCGCGTAGATTGGATGGGATTGGAAAGTTACTTTATGATTTTGGGGTAGGAGAAGCTACTTTAACCAACCAACCTGGTTATTTTCTGCGGATTTCCATCAAGTTGATGGTCAAAAATTCATTTCATTCACTTAGCGGTCAATTTCATTCATGACCATAAAGTGAAGGGGCATGACCGTGAAATGCGACGAAATGACCGTGAATCAACATGGAATGGGCGGGAATGACCGTGATATGCATGGAAATGAGCGTGAAATGAGGTGAATGGATTGTGAAATGCGCGCAAATGACCGTGAGGTGAAGGGGCATGACTGTGAAATGCGCTGAAATGACCATGAATCAACACGGAATCGGCGGGAATGACCGTGAAATGCATGGAAATGACCGTGAAGTGATTCGATTGGAACGTGAAATGCACGGAAATGACCGTGAAGTGAAGGGGCATGACCGTGAAATGCGACGAAATGACCGTGAATAAACACGGAATCAGCGGGAATAACCGTGAAATGCATGGAAATGAGCGTGAAGTGAGGCGAATGGATCGTGAAATGTGCAGAAATGACCGTGAAGTGAAAGGACATGACCGTGAAATGCGTCGAAATGACTGTGAATCAACATGAAATAGGCGGGAATGACCGTGATATGTATGGAAATGAGCGTGAGGTGAGGCGAATGGACCGTGAAATGTGAGGAAATGACCGTAAAGTGAAAGAGCATGGCCGTGAAATGCGTCGAAATGACCGTGAATCAACACGGAATAGGCAGGAATAATCGTGAAATGCATGGAAATGGCCGTGAAGTGAAGAAATTTGACCGTGAAATGCTTAGAAATGGCCGTGAAGTGAAGTGAATTGACCATGAAGTGCGTCGAAATGACTGTGAACGTAAACGGAATTGAAGGATATGACCGTGAAATGCATGGAATTGGCCGTGAAGTGAAGAGAATTGCTCGTGAAATTCTTGGAAATGACCGTGAAGTGAAGGGAATTGACCGTGAAATGCATCAAAATGACCGTGAATCAAAATAGAATTGCGAGGATTGACGGTCATTCCCGCCTATTTTGTGTTAATTCACGGTCATGCCCCTTCACTTCACGGTCATTTCCGCGTATTTCACAGTCCAATTGCTACACTTCACGGTTATTTCCATGCATATCACGGTCATTCCCGCCTATTCCGTGTTAATTCACGGTCATTTTGACGCATTTCACGGTCATGCCACTTCACTTCACGGTCATTTCCGTGCATTTCACGGTCCAATCGCTACACTTCACAGTCATTTCCATGCATTTCACGGTCATTCTCGCCTATTCTGTGTTGATTCACGGTCATACCCCTTCACTTCATGGTAATTTCCGCGCATTTCACGGTCCAATCGCTACACTTCACCATGAAATGCGTTGAAATGATCGTGAATCAATACGGAATAGGCGGGAATGACCATGAAATGCATGGAAATGACCGTGAAGTGAAGCGAATTGACCGTGAAATGCGCGGAAATGACCGTGAAATGTGTCGAAATGACCGTGAATCAACACGGAATAGGCGGGAATGACTGTGATATGCATGGAAATCACAGTCATTCCCGTCTATTCCGTGTTGATTCACCGCCATTTTCGCGCATTATTTCACGGTCACCAATTTTTCACTTTCACGGTCATTTCCATGCATTTCACGGTCAATTCGCTTCACTTTACGGTCATTGCCATGCATATCACGGTCATTCCCACCTATTCTGTGTTGATTCACGGTCATTTTGGCGCATTTCACGGTCATGCCCCTTCACTTGACGGTCATTTCCGCGCATTTCACGATCTAATCGCTACACTTCATCGTGAAATGCGTCGAAATGACTGTGAATCAACACGGAATAGGCGGGAATGACCGTGAAATGCATGGAAATGACAGTGAAGTGAAGCGAATTGACCATGAAATGCGTGGAAATAACCGTGAAGTGAAGGGAATTGACCGTGAAATGCATGGAAATGACCGTGAATCAAAACAGAATCGCCGGGATTGATCGTGAAATGCATGAAAATGACTATGAAGTGATTAGAATTTACTGTGAAATGCATGGAAATGACCGTGAAGTGAAGGGAATTGATCGTGAAATGCATGAAAATGACCGTGAATCAAAACATAATCGCCGGGATTGACCGTGAAATGCATGAAAATGACCGTGAAGTGAACCGTGAAATGCATGGAAATGACCGTGAATCAAAACGGAATCGTCGGGATTGACTGTGAAATGCATGTAATTGATCGCGAAGTAAATGAAATGAGCGAAATTGACCGCGAATTGATTGAAATTGAACGTGAAGTGAATGAAATGGATTTTCGACCATCGACCTGATGGAATCTTGAAAAATAACTAGGTTGGTTGGCTAAATTAGCTTTTTCTACCGCAAAATCATATAGGGTACGTCAAGTAACTAATTTTGGTTTAGAAGATATTCTTATTAAAAGAAAAAAGAAAGAAATGAAAAAAAAAAGTGAGAAAAATTTTTTTATATGCTTATATATACATATTTATATAAATATGTATTAGAGAAAATTGTAGGTAGAATGAAGTTCTCCATGTAAAAAAATAAAAATAAAAAAAATAAATTTTTTTCATAAATTGGCACAGATTACAGTTTTGGCTACGGTTATAATCCATAGCTATAGGGGTCATCAAATGGGCATGGCTACGCCAGATCGGTACACCTCCGCCAGATAGGCAGCAAGTGGCATGGGCAAGTGGCGCGGGCACCCTAGTTCGGCGCGTCCACCCCAGACAAACTCCTTTGGCTACGGATTGTGGTAGGTATGGTTACGGTTATAATCCATAGCCAAATCTCTGTATCCAAGAAAATAAATTTTTTTTTTCTTCTTTTTAACGTAGAATTTTTATTGTTTTTTGGGTCCCATCATGAGGTCTATGTTATATCCATACCGTACATCTATTTGGAGAGCTCATATTAAGGGTTGAGACGGAAAATAAGACAGATCTAACTATCAAGTAGTGGACCACACTTTAAAAGGCAGTGGGGAAATGAACGTCTACCATTGAAACCCTTTTAGGGTTACAGAAGTTTTGTATCATTATGAAATTTGTTTTTCTCTTCATCCAGGTCTTTGTGACCTTATGAATAGATTGGATGAAAATAAATGTTACGGTGGCCCTACAAAAGTTTCAACGGTGAAAATCAATTTTCTGCTGCTCCTTGTGGTGTGGTCCAGTTGATCCTTGGATATAATTTTTTTTTGGGATAATGCTCCGAAATGATCTCGAAATACGGATGAACGTTGTGGATATAATAAATACATAACTGTGGGGCCATGTAACGTTGATCTATTTTGAACCGTTCGTACAACTCGGAGTTCGAGGAGCGTCACCGCACGTCTTCCCGCTTGAAGTAAAAAGCAGGGGCTTATTCTTGCAAGGTAAAATAAGGTGGGCTTAGTCTCGTAAATGGGCCATAAATGGGTCGTACAGTCGCAAATTTCTCAAAATTCAATAGAGACCATCTTTGTGATCTACAAACAACTCATAATGAATCTATCAAATTGCTTATTACGTTAAGCTGCATCCGGGCCAAGTTCCAAAGTTTCCAAATCTTTAGGAAGAATCTCACAGAATCTATGATTTTTAAAACAAAAGATGTTTCAGTAAATGCACATGTAAACTAAAAATGTTTCGATAAATGCACATGCACCCTATATTGTACTCCTTCACTCGACAAAATACGATCTGACTTACCAACCGTAAGATTAACTGATCATTTACACTAAACACCCCAAAGAACTACTTAAGACACTCAATCTGTGATTTAAAAGGCGATCTTACCGTTAAGTTAGAACCAACCTTTCAATTTAGAAAGTTTATTTGAAACCATCCTTTGATTTTCCAAAATATTTGACAAGTGGTCCATTGTACATAAGGGGTGTACACGAACCGAGCTAGCTCAGTTAGCTCACTCGACTCGACTCGAAAAAGCTTGATTCGACTCGGTTCGAAGCCAAGTTTGAGCCGACTCAACTCAGATCGAATCCAGCTCGAATCGAACTCGGATTGAACCAGTTCGGTGACTCGGTTACTTTGCCATTGATGTTGCTCACCAACTGTTTGATAAAATGACTCAATGAAATGTGGCCAGTGGCAAGGAGGGTCTGTACATGAAACAAATACCTTTTTCCTCTTTGTTTTTCTTGGTTTTTATGTTGCTTAGAAGGTGTTTAACAAAATACTAGTAAAACCATTGCCTTTGTTTGTAAAATAGTGAGATTTTGAAGTTGCAGTTTAGGTGTTTGTGGAAATGCCTCAATGGCGAACTCGGCTCGATCTTGGCTCGAACTCGGCCCGAGCTGCTGACCGAACCGAGCTGAGCTAGCCAGTCAGGCTCGAGGACCGAGCTGAGCCGAGCCAAGTTCGAGTTGAGGTCAGCTAGTGGCCGAGTCGAGTCGAGCTGGTTTGACTCGATGTACACCCCTAATTGTACACCATGATCGCAATCAAATGACAACCCAACATTGATCCGGTACACATGTTATCAACACATGCATGCAAATCGGGAAACTGCGATGAATGTTTTCTTCCTAGTTTCATGCACTTTGGAAGAGTTGATGCCAAATGAATCCAATAAGAGGCTTTTTGACTAATCCAGACCATCCATTAAGATGATCACAACCATCCGAGTCTAAGGATCATCTCAAGGATGACTTGCATTACATGCATCGGTGGGATTATTGAGCAGGGGGTTTCCTAGAGGTATGTCTTGGATGATTTATGCATCATGAAATCATACTTATTACATTGTGAATAAATTTATGCATCCTGGTATTACATCTTGTTATGTATTGAATCATGTTTACTTGCTTCCATCGCTTCTATTACAAACTTTTAGTGAATATGATCTTACTAAGATTTTAGCTCACCCGATTTGATAACTCTTATAGTTTTTTAAGATAAGAGAGAAGCAACAGATGGAGAATATCTAGATGGCTACTTTTACTAGATATTTATATATATATATATATATATATATATATATATATATATATATATATATAGAGAGAGAGAGAGAGAGAGAGAGAGAGAGAGAGAGAGAGAGAGAGAGAGAGAGAGAGAGAGATTTTGTAACAAACTTAAAATAGAGAACTATGAGAGGAGTATAGTAGTAGTATAGGATTTATATTCCTAATTCATGAAATTATTTTAAATTTTAGGTTTAAATTATTATGATTTGAATGATTTAATCATGGTTTAGTTTGGACGTATGATGAATGGAATAGAATATGATGAATGAATACATGAAATATTAGTTTACACCCTAGAACTCGGAATCAAAGTCGCCGTACTAGAGTTTTGAATTTCAAGGCATGGCATTATCGCATTGAAATCCATTCATGACATCATTGTATGAACTTCATTATTCATGATATTATTACACTGAGGTCTTGTTTAATTTGAGTCTTTTACTTAAGTTGTTCTACATGGTATATCTCTTGAAATTGTACTTTTGGTGGGCATGATCTCCCTGAGCTTTTAGCTCACCTAATATTATAACTCTTTCAGGTTTGGGAGGCAAAGATGGAGCATTAGAGATGAGGTACTTAAACAATTGCTGTTATTAGTGTTTCACCTTGAGTTTATTTTATTTGAAAATTTTTAATAAAATAAAGTAGAATATGATTGAAAAATGACGGTGGTAGTTGAGTAGGATTTGAATTCATAAATTTTATTGTAATTTTAAATTATAAATATTATTATTTAGGCAATTAAATAGTTGTTTGGTTTAGGCATATGGTGAATTGAATATGAATGTGATGTATAACCATGTATTATTTAATTCATACTTTAGAACTTGAGATCAAGGTCACTGTACTCAAGTTTTAGATTTCGGAGTGTGAAACCATTGTCCCTTTTACAATCTTCAATTGACCATTTTCACCAAAAAATTTATAGACATCTTCATTGAACTTTTTCAATGATAGAAATCTCTTCTATAAGGTTCGTACATGTAGCACACCAAACACCATACATGTGATACCATCAAACAAAGTAATTGTGACATTTCCGATGCCCCCACAATTTTACATGTGCTATTATCACCCATGTAAACTTTGCCGCCATCACATGATGATGTGTAGAAATAATTCATGTGTGAAATTATATAGAACGAAGTACTTGAATCTAAAATCCATTAACAACAGATTTTTCATGTGTTTTTCTGTTGGATTTTTCGGTAAGTGACATGGACACGGGTCCATATAAATATTTGGACCGTTGTTAAGATTCATAATCAAACTATTCCATGAATTTAGAATTGAATAAAAAAGAAGTGTGACATTTTCTTCATTGTCAATCTTCATATTGATCGTCGCCAATCTGCTAATTAGGGTGTTAAACCCATTCATGTGTTCTTATAAAGATGACCATTTTTTCATGTTCAAATTGTACGGTTGTCATCGGAGAAAAAAACTTGTTTAACATCGATTTTCCTTCATACAAGTTTTGTAATTTGTCCCACAAACATTTTGCAATGGTTTGATTAGACATGTTGAAAAGAGAGAATCATCTAGTGCAAAAAAACAAAACAAAAAAACTGCCATAACTAACTGATTTTTTTCCCTCAAATACCTCACCTCTCATCTCTTCTTGCTTGGTAATTATGGCTGAAGTCTGAAAAATAAGTACCGAATTTGAAACAACCCGTTTGTTAACATACATCTGAGATGTCTAAAATATGTTAATTTGACACATTTGCCCCTATCTCCTATTTGGAAATATGTTACATTATAAAGAAATTATTTTTTATTAAATGAAAATAAAATTATTATATTAATTCAAATAAACTAAAGTACTTAATAGAAAATTAAAATATCATTATTCATTAAAAAAAAAAAAAACAGAAAAAAATCAATGATTTGCATGTATAAGTGTGGCAGCAATTTCTTATCGCATATTGGACATAATAGTTTGTTCAACAATATACCTCTCAAACCCACATAAGCATGTTCTATAATAATCAACTCAAAAGGTAAATGCATCATGTCAATCAAACGAGGTCTAATAACATTGGTTTTCGAGGCACAACCCCAACAAACTCGATATTTAATTATTGCAAATTGAAAATATTAGAAATGTAATAAATATAAAATAGGATAAGCAATATAGAATGTAACTTAAACAAACAATAACAAAGATACCACACTAATTAAGGGTGTTGCTTCTTTTGGTTGAGGTTTGGGGTTTGAATCACAATCCCAATTTTTTTGCTTTTAATAGCTGAGGAGCCATGTGTAAACTTGAGGGGTCCATCAAGAGAGCCATGCTGTGTAAAGGCTCAACCCCAAAATCAGGACATGCTACTTAAAATAAATGTGATATCAGTACACTGTATCACACTCCGTGGCCTGCCTGTTGTGTCGACTGGACTAAGTTTTTTTGCGAGAACATCTACCCCGTTGCCCACCAATGGAGAGCTTGGGTCTGGAGACGTCCACCGGTGTGTAGATAGGGTTATACACATGGGCGCTTACCAAACCACAACCTATTGATATGTACTAAAATTCTCAGTAACTAATTTCATTAAGTATCAGCAATGTGACATCTTTCTTATGTATTGGAAATTGAGCAATATTTCAACACTGCCTGCTTCTCATCTTGCACTGATTTTCCTGTTTCATCTTGGTATGGTATTCGTACATTCCTTTGTATGCACATGTTACGCTTACAACTTCTACTCAACCGCAGCAAAAAGAGAGTTCTCTAGGACTAGATTTCTGAGGAAAATGAACAGAACAAAGAATAGCTGAAAAAACACCATACCTCCATTGGTTTCTTCTTCACTGCAAACATCCCTTAATATGGACTTTCAGAAACTTTACATGATTCCCAACTCATTCACACCACTTCATGTACAATGAAAGGATAGGCATTTTCAGAAGTAAATGTCGGTTTGCTTTGACTGTGCTTTGAGGTCTTTCAATTTCTTCAATATGTTGGTGAAGTAGTCCTGCAAATATTTCTCTAGCGTGACAATGTCTTTCTGCTCAACCCCAAGAAGATTATATGTCTCCGTCATGGGGACTGAGAAAACTGTGTTACTTGAGAGCACCTGTAAACACCAACAGATAGACATAAGCAAAGTCAATTTTCTCAACCAAAAGTTAAAGAATTTTGGATCACCATCTGCATCACGTGCTAACATCTACGAATGGTTATAGGAGACCATGAAAGATATTATTACCTCTGAAAATGCCAATCTATCAGCAACATCGTTTGTCCACTGGAAACACCTAGTTAGCTGGCGAGTGAATCTCAAGATGGAAACAGGGACCGTAGTTACATTTGCATCTTGTCCCGCAAGCCTCTCACACAAAGTAATCACCTACAACCAAGGAAAAAAAATGCTTTTAACAATAAAAAGAGAATCAGATGCATGCTTCAGATGTATTCGCAAGGTGATTTCCATTTGCTCAATTATGTAATAGAAACCAAGGGCCCATGTGGACACACCCTCCAAAGGGGTGTTTGAGGCCCAAATGCCATTTGATCCAAATGGATGTGATGCATTTTGCAAACCCCTGTCTTGTCTCCCGCTCGACAAAATAGGTGTTAAAACGCCGACTCGGCAAGTCGATCATTAAAAGCAGGCTTGAAACCCCCTTTCTCAGAAACCCCTTTTGAGAAGTGCATCCAAAATGGTCCTAAACATGTGGCTCCAAGAGAATTTCAAATCTCACAACATAATATATCCTTCTCTACCTCTTGGGTTGTCCAAGCACGAGGTCCTGCAAATGTCAGAAGTTTCTTATCGATTTTCTCATTCCTTAGAGCTATAAATGTTAATCGGGCTATATCCTGAAAAAAATAGGAAACTAGTTTAGATTCCATGTAGAAATTCAATGTTTTCAAGTCAAAATTCAAAACGACAAGCTAAATAAGGATTTAGATGAAGAATGTATTTTGGACCTGGGTGTCCATGTAAGCTATTCGAGTTGGGGCATCAGTTCCCCACACAGACTTCTCTTCAAGAATTGGTACTGCATACTGCCCAATTAGGCCCTGTCATTATTAACATTGTGCATTAATACCAAGATGACAAAACAATCCATGTTAGAATGCAACCCTAAGTGACAAGAAAAATGGCATGATGTTGTGGAACAGCTTGCGAACGACTTCATGGATGGTCAGGATCGAAAGAATCAGACCAATAAGTTTGATCTGGGGTGAAAAAGGTTTAAAACTGCACTATAGCTCCAACGGCAATAACCTACAACCAATTATTGGATTCATGCGTGAAATATGCTGTTGGAAAGCTGTGAATAAGCCCTACGACGTGGCAACTGAAAGAGTGTTAACCCCAAGGGATTTCTTGAAAAAAGGCCATTTTTTTGGGTCAAATCACATTTTCGTTCAAAACTAATTATTTTTAATAAGTTACATTTTTTTTTTTTTTTATAATTTTAGGGTTTTAAGAGTCTGGTTGTGGTCCAAAGTCTTTGTTTTGGTAATTTAGGAGTTTTTTATGAGTTTGGGTAGGATTACACGTTTTTTTACTATTTTGGGAGATTTTACAATTTTGGGAAAGTCATCTAGTTTAAGTTGGATTAAGAGTATAGGGCCTTTTTACTTATATATGCACATCACTACATCAGATATGTTGTAAGCAGCACTTTTCATTCAATAACATTATGTTATTTTCCTTTTAGATATTTGTTTCCTTGTGGATTCAAGGACTATTTTAGGGAATAAGATGGTGATCTTATTCCTCCCCTTTTCCACCATGCACCCATTGCATTACATTCCCACACATGCCATTATAATATTTAAAATAGAAAAGAATAAGTAATTTGTAGTAGTAATCTCAAACTCCAAACGGATGGTTTGTTAAACTAAAACAAGTTTGAGCAAATGCAATCATAAAGAGAGAATTTGACTTGGCAGATGGAGTACCTGCATAAAACCACATAGTCGAATAGTGATGTAGGTTAGACCTGAATCTTGAAGAAACTTCTCAGTGCAATGCTTGATCTCCATCAAAGGAACTTCTGGATGCTTATCACAATTGTGGATTGAATAGAATACATACTTCTGAATACCCATTGCCTTTGCACATTGTATGAGAGCAACTTTTCCTTCCCAATCTACCTAAATTAACAAGTCGGTAAGAAGAAGAATATGAACTTGAATGCAAATCAGTTCATCTGAGCTAATGCATAACTTTATGTGAGAGATACGAAAACAAAGTAAAGAAAGATATTATGTAAATAATTAGCAATGATCATAACCAAAATTAAGTATCTTCATCAAGGTTATCTATTACCACCATTCCGTATACCAAAATAAAAATAAAAATCCATCATGTAGTGTTGAAAAACAATAGGGGTCCATTTGGGTAGGGGATCCCCCGCAATCGGGATTAAGTCTAATAATCCCGATTTGGCAGGTCCAATGTCCGCCACGTAAGATTTACAGCAATAAATCAATGTTTTCCTCCATATAAATGCAAACTAAGTCTCCAAAAAAGAAAAAGAAAAAGAAAAAAAGAGGCTGTTAATTGTGTTTTTGCAGAGGAAAGCCTGCTTAAGTGCTGCAAATCCTACATGGAGGGCATGGGGTCTGCCAAATCAGGATTAGAGTTAAATCCCAATATGCAGGATCTCCTGCCCAAATGGACCATAAAATTTAGTCTTTTTGCTGATTTTTAACTAAGTAGCAATCACATTACCCCATATAACAAGAGTTGAGGATGACCATATAGGACATATAATTAATGAGACTGAGATGTTCTAAGTCAAACAATAGCCTTGGACATGTTTTATCAATGAAATGAGGAATCACCCTATTAACTACTTGAATAATAGTAGATAACTAATCCAAACTACAAAATTCAGGCTCAATCTAAACTTAGTGTTCCATTGAAAATGCCCAAAGACTCTACCCTGTCAACTCAACAGCTGACATCTCAAATTTTCATTGAAAGGAAGTATCAAATGGTGTAACTAAGAAAAGGTAAAAACATTAAATTTTTTGGAAAGGAATGATTTTTTTTTTTTTTTTTTAATATTACCTGAGTTAATTACATTAATGGGCAAGACTCCAACGTGCACTATGAATGCTGAAGGGTAGATGCACACATATCTCCCACAATTTAAAACGATTGGCAACAATCTCACGAGTTCAACATGCAACTTTTCAAAAGCCTAGTTTGAAATGCATGTAAAGATTCCTGCCCACAGTTATTGGATGGTGGAAGACCTCTCCCCACCTATTGGTGCACGCTGTAAGATGCAATCTTTCCCATATTTAGATATTTCTGGACCATGTGCCCTCTTTCTGGACCATGGGCCTTGGCTCTCTAGACCTTGGGTTGTCTCTTATTCTCTTCCTATTTCTCTTATTATTAATTTTCTTTTGTTTTTCCTCTTCCGCCCTCGGTTTCAACAGTATTTTATGTAATTTAAGACACCACTTAATATAAATAAGGAGATTGGACATCCAACCCTAATTTCTCATTAACATGGTATCATAGCAAAAAAATTCGTAGGGTTTTCTTCTCATCCTCCCTTCTTGATCTCCCTTCTCTTTTCTCTCTTTTTTCTTCTTTTCTCTTCTTTTCTTTCTTCTTCTCAGATTTTCTCTCAGTGTGAGAGTCATTGCAACCTAATCAATGATTGAAAGTCATTAATGAGGAGGGATCTTGCGGCAATTTCTAATTTTATTTTAAGGGTTACTGGACATTCAATTTGATCAGGTTTTGGCATTTTTTTTTTTTCTAAAGGTGATGAATTTTTTAATTTTTTTTTAATTTTTTTTTTTTTTAAGGTGCAAAAGATGCACAAAACTACAAAGGAAAGCCCAAGAAGAGGCCAAAAGAAACCCTCTACATCAATATTCAAAGAAGATAATAGCCCGCTTGACTAACTTTGACACAGACTCGCATTTATCTCCAAGTATCAATTGTTCCTTTTGCCCTATATGGAGCAAAGACCCGCTAGTAGGGAAAGCCTCCAAAAAAGCTTCCCTTATTGTGTCCACTCCTGTGCCAAGCATGCAACAACCCTTTGATCGATGCGGGCATCAAACATAGAGGCAACAAAACCCTCAACAAGCCCTCCAAACCTACCTCATAAGCAGACCATGAATAAATTAGTCCATATTGGTGTGTTTTTCTTCTAGTTTTTTCAAAAACTGGTTTGTGACAGCTAGGGCAATATTTTTGTTTAAGATTTTTTTTTTTTTTTTTTCCCAATTTATAACAGTTCTTTTGTAGCCAACAATCAGATATTTGAGATTTGTTTTTCATTTTGAAGATTATCAAGATTCATTGGTATCTAGTGAATTTAGCTGCAAGATCGCCTTATTTTCATTGGGGGTTTGATTTGGAGCTACAAGGATTCAAGACTTCAAAAAAAAAAAAAAAAGGTCTTTTTTATACTATTGCAAGTTATGGTTGGTTATACCAGATTATTATCATCATCATTATTATTATTATTATTTGTATTGATTGGTGTAAAGTCTTAATATTTAACACTTTTTTAGTTGTTTGGGATTAAATATAACTTCATCATCAATATCTGAGACATAGATCTCATCACCTCCAAGATGGAGATGTTGATTGTTCATTATGAGAATCCTGGATTGCAGGCTACAACTCATAAACTTAAGTCCAGCAATCATTTTGAATGGTTAAAAGTTTTTGAGATGCTTGCTGGAGAAAAACATTAATTAGGATATAATGATGACAGTACATTGGAACCTCCCATGCCTGATCCTTCTTATGGAGAGTGAAAATTGAATAATTTATTAGTTGTCCTATCTCACGAATTATATGGAACTAGATGTTACTAAATGACTTTTTACGTTATACTGCACGTGAGATTTGGTTGATTACTTATGAATTATATATCGATTAGACTAATATGGCCTGAATTTACAATATTTATCAAAGGATTAATCATTTGAGATAGGGGAGCGATAAATGTCTAATTATTACGCTAAGATGCATGGTTTGTGGCAAGAATTGCCTTCCTGAATGATCTTCGATTTGTTTGTTCTACAGATGCAAAGGCATATAAAAGAACTGTTGAAAAAAATGACATTTGAATTGTTAGCAGGTCTTAATTATGAGTTTGAGCCTGTTCAAGCTCGGATTCTCTGTTCTCTTACTTTACTTTCACTTAACAGTGTATATGCTTTTCTTTTATAAGATAAGTGTTGTATAACTACATAATTAACTGTGGTTGAGAAATCTGCCTTAGTGACATGATTCAAATTTTTTGATAATGTTGGTACTAGCTGAGGTAGAGATACAAGAAGAGGAAGTCATAATGATGGTCGAGGTCACGATCATGGTATGAATCATCAATAATTGTGGTAGATATGGATATACCGTTGATTACTGTTGGGTCCTTTATGGTCGACCTTGAGGTCGAGCAGCCAATTCTGCAGCTGCAGATGATAAGGATTCCCAGGATATCGCTGGTAAGAATTTTTAGGATACTCTTAGGGACATTGTACCATTGGCAAATTCACATGTTGTTCCATCAACTGGTGATGTGGTTCATCTCTCGAAAAGTGAGTATAATGCCTTACCAAATGATGTTACGCAGAATAAAGACTCATCATCTACGTCTTTGGCTCAGCCTCAGGCAGGTAATACATTTAAAGCCTTTCATACTACTTCTGTGCCAAGTCATGGATCGAAGATGTGGGATATATCGGCACTACCTGCGTGTTTTGTATTGCACAAGTGGGATACAAGATATATCGGACGATATCATCGATATTTAAAACATTGCCAGCGTTTAGTTGGTCAATTATATATTTGATTATTACTTGCTCAAATTTATCTCGTGCAGTGAGTTTAATTAGGCAGTTCATGCTTGCTCCTCGATCCAGTCACCTTAAGGTAGTTTGTCCCATCTCATGCTGCATCGAGCCTTCTCCAAGACGTGGCATCTTGTTTAGTTGTCACAATAATTTTGATATTGAAGGTTATTCTTATGCAAATTGGGCAATTTCGCCAGATGATTGATGGTCTACAGCAATATATTATACTTTTTTTTATGCAATCTCATCACTTGGAAGACTAAAAAGAAGGTAGATGTTGCACGATCCAGTGTTGAGACCGAATATTGTGTTGTGGCAAATACCACATGTGAAATTTTGTGGTTAAAAAGTTTTGTTGGTAAAATAGGATTTCCAACAAAGACTCGTGTGCCTATGTATTATGACAATCAAGCTGCAATTCATATAGCTTCTAATCATGTTTTTCATGAGCGAACAAAACACATTGAAGCTGATTGTCACTTTATTCTTGAGAAAGTTGTTTATAGCATTACTTTTACTCACTTTGTTCCCTGTACTAAACTTGTGGATATCTTCACCAAGGCTCTTACCGTTGAAGTTGGACGGTGTATTCTTGGCAAGCTAAACATGAATGATATCTATGCCTCAACTTGAGGGCGAGTATAGATATTTCTCAAGCTTGGACCCTCTCTAGACCGTGGGCCTTCGCTCTCTGGACCATGGACTGTCTCTTATTCTCCTCTTATTTCTCTTATTATGTTTCTTTTCTGCTTTTGCACTTGGTTCCAAGAGTATTCTATATAATTTGGGAGATCACTTAATATAAATAAGAAGGGAGTTGGAGATTGAACCCAGATAGAGTTTTTTTTTTTTTTCCTCCCAAAGGCTTTTTTCTCTCTAACACCATATATAATAGTAACTAACTAAATTGATGTATATTTTTTGGAATTAAAGGAAAAAAAACATCAGTCATTTTTAAACTAAGCAATCTATGAATTGGAAGTCCATCCTCAAATAAAAGCACTATAAGAAATACCTCATATATACTCTAAATTACAAATAAATCCATTCATATGATATGACATCGAAGCATACACACTTACAAAACCAAATTTAAAGGTGTATCCAATTTGAACCTAGATATTTCCAGACCAACGAAAAGCTTCTACTAAAGAATCCATGAAAAAAAGAAGCAGCTTAAAACTTCAATAAAGTGAATACCGTCCGGATAGGCTCTTCCGGTCGTCCCGTGGCACAGTCAATTATAGTATGAATGCCAACAAGAGTTGCAGGGATCGTCTCCGGTTTGCTCAGGTCAGCCTGCTCAAATATAATTAGGATTTAGCATAAATCTCGACAGGAACTCCATGAAACAGAAAGACACCATTTAGAAATGTCAAAGCCAACCAAAACGGCTACTACACACACGGTTCTCTATTCCAATGTGTAAAGAGAAGTTGTATATAATTTAAGAGAGGTAATTGTGTCCTACAATATATCGCATTGAATATCCTACAAAGCAGACATACCAAAACAAATAACCAATGAGAAGGAACTCAAAAATAAATAAATCAGGATCAGTATTTCGAAAGTTATATCATATTATTAAAGAAATAACTCCAAAAGCATCTGGACAAATGGGGAAATCAGCTCATGCTTACAGTAAATGATATACTTGAAAGCCCAAAACAGAACTACATATTTTCTTGAAAGAAACAGAATTGCAGAATAAACACTTAAAAGTGAAAGGAAGAGTAACAATAATACTAGTCTTTCAATAGTACTATAAACCCCACAACGTATCTGATATATCTTAAATAACAAACTAATACCTGGAGATCAAGAGATCCTAGTGCAAAATTCCAAGGTTCTCAGTACAATTATTGAAACAAGCGCACATCACACCCCGAATTATCTAAGGGCATGCTTGGATACATGGAATCCAAGGCAGAAGAAAGGGAGAAAAAAAAAAAAAAAACAATAATTATCTAATGATGATTTCCATGAGAACTATTGAAACATGAATTCCAATTTCGAGTTCTTGTTTGGCTAGCAAGTGGAAACCACATATTCCTCTCACAATACTCACCTAGTTTCTTGTGCCAAGAAATTAAATTATGGAAAAGCGTAATGATTGCTCGGTAGAATCCACCCTTTTCTTTGCTATCCAAACAACACAAATCATCATATAAAAGAAAACACTTTTCCTTTTCCACTATTTGGCATGGAATCCATGGTTTCCAAACATGGCATAAAGGAAAACATCACATGTTCAGTTTAAACTCAATCAACAAATGGCGATCTTCCAATAATGTTATAAAACCCACAAATTTTGGTTTGTCACAGATGCAGGACCACATGATCTACAAAGGCTGCAAGGGTGGTCCTATCGCTGGTTGACTGCATGATCAGACCATCCAACTGTCCAGATTGGAAACCAAGCCTATAAAACCATGCTGATTGGAGATTAGATAGCTCAACTGCCCAGATCAATGGTCAGATGGGGCTGTGGTTCCCACAGTTCCAATTAATGGCCTTTTGGGATTTATATGAAAACAAAGTGCAAATGGCATTTTTGGCTAACCATACAGGCCAAACATCCATGCGGTTGTATATAAGTGATCTCTAATAGTGGTTGGAGTACATTCAGAGATTGAATGTTAGTCTAAGTCTTCCTTTGTTTCCCCCAACTATTATTTTAAGGATATGCTTCAAACAAATTGGGAAAGAAAAATTGGACCAAGATACTTTAACTTTGAGTAGGATTTGTAAAGAAGGATACAGTTCTGAGTAGGATTTGTAAAGCAGGATACACACAAACACGAATATCCTACTTGAGGAACTATTATGCAACAATAGACTATTTTGATTGAAAGGAAGTTTCCTTTGTTTCCTAGATGGTTTATTAAAAGAAGAAGAAAAACCTAGGAGCGAGAGTCTTCTGGAGAACTACTGGTGAGACTCCTCTAGTTAAAATCTTGTGGGAGACTCCACAAAATGGTCTATCCCATTGTTCGAAACCAGGAACTCAGCCTAGGATCGGTCAACCAACGAGTCAAGACTTGGACGAGTCTTGATTAGGTCTAACAAATATTTTAGTTCTAGCTGATGTTAGAACCAGCCCTCATGAAGTTGTATGAGATCATTACATGGATCAGTTTATAAAAATTAAATAATAATAAAAATAAATAAATAAATAAAAAGAGGTAAGGATTGGCTGGTTGGGAAAAGGAATGGACCATTGGAATAATGAAGAAACCCCAAATGTGCAGCATTGGTTGTTGAAAGGGTGAAATTTCTCTTTAGAGAGAAGGTCAATGTAATAAAATGCTCAATGCAGTAGATTTCTCTTTGAGTATCCATGATCCAAATAGGACATATGGCATATATGCATTAGATCAGAACTATCCATCAAGTGGGCCCTACTATGTACTGGCATTACTCAAAAGTCTTACAAAGTGTGAACCAGTCTTCGTTTTAAGGAAGGAAAACTTATTCATTTACATGAAGTTTTTGTCTTGATATTAGCAATTTCTCAAACAGACTCGGGCCAAGTTTTTGCTACTTGGTGGATTGTCTGAATCAAAGTGAAACTTGGCTAAGTAGACAAAAACTCAGACGAGTTTTGTGTAGGACTAATCCATAGTGTGAATCAGCCAGGCTTTTAGCCTATCCCTGTCAACTCGGCGAGTTCCTAGTTAGACTCACGTAGTTTCCAAACACTGGTCTTTCCCTTCTCCTTTCTCTTGTTTCTTTTATTATTCCTATTTCCTAGACTATAATGTACCGTATGTATGGATTTATTGGGAAAACTGAAGCAATTCAAATGCTCATACTGTAAACAAACCAAAAACAATGAATGCTTTGAGAAGAACGATTCTCCTTTTCCTTTTTTCTGTATTTGAGACAGCCCTAAAGGGTTGAATATATAGAGTTTTATAATGACTATACAAGGCAAGATGATAAATACACAATCTTCTATACAAGGAATGTGGCCTGTCTAACATCCCCCCTCAAACTATAATGCTTGTTATCAACAAGTAGTAGTTTGCTGACGAGAAATGAGTGTCGTGTAGAAGTGAGGGACTTCGTGAGAATATCAGCAATCTGATCATGGGATGCAACATGTGGTAGCGAAATGATCCGAGACTGAAACTTCTCGCGTATGAAGTGACAGTCAACTTCAATGTGCTTTGTCCGTTCATGAAAAACCGGATTTGAGGCAATCTGAATGGCACTCAGATTATCTACATGGAGTGGAGTAGGATCATGTAGATGAACGCCTAAGTCAGAAAGAAGTCCACGTAACCAGATAATCTCACTACAAGCTGCAGACATAGCTCTATACTCGGCTTCCGTGCTTGATTTGGAAACAGTGGCCTGCTTCTTACACTTCCAAGAGATGAGAGAAGTGCCGAGAAAAACACAGTAGCTAGTGGTAGATCTGCGTGTGAGAGTACAACCGGCCCAGTCAGCATCTGAATAAGCACGGAGGTCTACAGGGGCCGTGGAGGAGAAGAACAGAGATCGATCCAGAGTTCCACGTAGATACTGTAAGATGCGCAATACTGCAGTCATATGAAGAGTTCGAGGAGCAGAAACAAATTGGCTGACAACTTGGACCGCGTAGGCAATATCAGGATGAGTCATTGTTAAGTAAACCAGACTCCCAACCAAACGGCGGTATAAGGTGGGATCCGGAAGGAGTTCACCATCATCACGGTCATATTGAACGTTAAGTTCCAAGGGAGTCTGAACTGTCTTCTAATCTGTTAAGGAGGCCAAGGCAAGAAGATCTTTGATATATTTATGCTGGCTGACTAGGATTCCACGTATAGAACGCGAAAATTCAAGTCCAAGGAAGTATGTTAAATGACCCAGGTCCTTCATCTTGAAGGATGACTTCAAAACTTCCTTTAAAGCCGAGATGCCAGCATTATCATTACCAGTCAGAAGGAGGTCATCAACATATACGAGAACAATGACGATTCTATGCTCAGAAGTGCGCAAGAATAATGATGGATCATGACCACTTTGAGTAAAGCCAGCTCCTATAACAACAACATGAAAACGTTGGAACCATGCCTGAGAGGCTTGTTTGAGATCGTATAGAGCTTTCTCCAGGCGACAAACTTTATTGGCAGGGATTAAAGATCCAAGAGGAGGTTTCAAATAGACTGTTTCTTGAAGGTCTCCATGAAGAAAGGCATTTTTCACATCCATCTGAGTGAGTGGCCAAGAGCGAACTTATGATACTGCCAGAAGAGTACGAACAGTTTTCATCTTGGCCACAGGAGCGAATGTCTCATCATAATCAATTCCATGTTCCTATTTGTATCCCTGAGCGACAAGCCGAGTTTTATATCGATCTAATGATCCGTCAGACTTGAGCTTCACAGAATAAATCCATTTACTGTCAATTAATTGTTGGTCAGTAGGTCGGGTAACAATGTCCCACGTATGGTTATCATCCAATGCTGCAAGTTCTTCTGCCATAGTCTTCTTCCAACAATCATGACCGGCTGCCTGATGGTATGAAGTAGGAATAGATAGAGTATCCAGGGTAGTATTCATGGCAGACATAGAATATATCAAGCGATCAGGCTGTCGATGTACACGAGTGGAACGGCGTACCAAGATAGGATTCAGATCGGTTATGGGTACAGTAGGGAGAGTAGTAGGTGATGGATCTGTACGTGGTCGTCGTGAATAAACCTATAATGGACAAGGAGGGGTACTCGAGACAACCGGAATTTCAGGAAATATAGTAAGACCAGGAGAGTCTGGTGTGGGCGAATGAGGAACAGATGAATGAAAGGCAATATGCTCAAGAAAAACAACATGTCGTGATACCTGTACACGACGAGACCAGATCATAACAACGAAAACCCTTCTGAGTTTCTCTAAATCCCAAGTACATACATTTGACTGATTTTAGGGAAAGTTTGTTACGTTCACGTGATGCCAGATAAACATAACAGACACAACCAAAAACACGAAATGTGGAATATGTACGAAGAGAACCGGTGAGAACAAAGTAGGAGGATTTACTATTCAGGACTGTGGTTGGCAACCGATTAATCAAGTAGACGGAATGCATCATAGCTTCCGCCCAAAAGGAACGAGGAACACCCATAGCAGTCATTAAGGTATTTGCAGTTTCAACAATATGGGGATTTTTTCGTTCAGCCACCCCATTCTGTTGTGGAGTATCAGAACAGGTGGTCTAATGAGTAATCCCATGACCCTGAAGATATGTACGAAAAGTAGAGGAGAGATACTCTCCCCCTGAGTCAGAGCGGAGAGTTTGAATTTTAACTTGAAATTGTGTGTCCACCATAGAATGAAATATTTTGAATTTTTCAAACACCTGTGACTTAGAGTGCAGAAAGTAAATCCAGGTGTAACGGGTGAAATCATCAATGAATATAACATAATATCGTAGTCCAGAGAGAGACATAATTGGAGAAGGGCCCCAGACATCCGTATGCACCAGTTCAAACATAGATGATGATTTTGTAGTACTTAGAGGAAAAAGAATACACTTACTTTTTAAAAGGCAACAAGAAGAACAAGAATAATCCAAATCACTTTTATTAAGAGAAATATTCTCTAACATGCCAGAAGAAAAAAGCTGAATCAAACGATCAGAATGTGGATGACTCAAGCGAAAGTGCCAGAGTTCCACATATTTGCCGAACGAATATCCGAGGAAGAGGGAGAGAAGAAACAACGAGCTGGAGTAACGGATGGGTGAAAGTCCAGCACGTACAAACATCCATGCCACCTACCCTTCTCAAGTACCTTCCCCGTTGCCAAATCCTGCACAAAACAACAATTTGGAAGAAATATGACAAAGCAGTTATTGGATGTAAGTTGACCAACTGAAATTAAATTTGATGAGAATTTAGGGACATGAAACACATCACGAAGGGTAAACTGGCGATGGTCAGAAGGAGAGAAGGTTAAGGAACCAACGGACTAAATTGGTAGTTTAGTGCCATCTGCAGTAGAAATAGCCTGATTGCCAGTGTAGGAACGAATATTGCGAAGATGGGATACATCACCAGTCATATGATTTGAAGCACCAGAATCGAAGAACCATGGAGAAGATGCAGGTATACCTGACATAACAGTCGCAGAAAGGGCCTACACGATCTGCTGGAGCATCGCAGGAGTCAAGGTGAGGAAAGACTTTCAACAGAATCAGTGGATGCAGTATCACTAACAGAAGGCTCAGAAGTAGTCACAGAAGTAGCAGAAAGAGCACGACCACGGCCACCACGTCCACGGCCGAATGAGGATGCGTAGGCACGTGAACGACAATCCTGAAGACCATGACTAGTCCTTCGACAATACGCGCACCAATCTTTGCACTGAGCGACAACATGTCCCACTTTGTTACAGCCGCGACAAGTTAAAGGAGTGGAACCACGGTTCGGTGCAGACGTGGATACAGTAAGCGCCACTTCAGATGGTCCCTGAGATGTCCCTTGAGAGAGGACCTGCAGTCGTTGTTCCTCGGCTAATAAATCATTAATAACTGAATTCATTGAAGGAGTTGGGCTACGGTTCAGGAGAGCAGCCCTGCAATGCTCAAATTTCGGACGCAGTTTCATAAGAAATTGTTTAACTTGCGCACGCTCGCGCATTGTGTGGAATATTTTAAAGTCATTTGAAAAGTCTGGATCCATCATAGCTATCTCTGTCCAAATTGTAACCATTGTAGAGTAGAAAGATTGAATACTTTTGTCACCCTGAGTAAGGTGAACCAGATCTTGTTCTAGGCGGTACAACCTAGCTGCATTACTCTGTTGATATATTGTCTGGAGTTGCTCCCACATAGCCTTAGCAGTGCGATGTGGCGTGAGGCCAATAGCTATGAAGCGATCGACGGAATCAAGAATCCAAGTAATAATCCTTCCATTTTTCATTTCCCAATTGACCATTTTGTCGGCATCGGTGGAAGCGGGGACAGTAACAGATCCATCAATCAGTCCCCACAAACCACAACCCTTGAGAAAACTTTAAAAGTGGATGGCCCATAGATTGTAGTTAGTGCCATCGAAATTACATCATGGGGCCTCTGTAAGGGAGTTTTTATCCATAAATAGGACGAGATTAAAAAAAGATGCTGAAGAAGAAAGTACCTTGCAGCCGAAGATCAGACCAGCAACCAGCAAAAGAACAGAAGGAACAGATAGAGCAGGAGATAAAGCAGCAGGGAGTGGCCGTAGCAGGAGATAATGGAGCAGAATCGAATGCAGCAGTGATCAGACGTGCACAGGGACGTGCTCCGGTGAAGCAGGGACGTGCGCCGGTGGACAGGGACGTACGTCGATGGAGCAGGGAAGATAGAACGAGCAACGGGGAGAGCTGGATGAGCGTGAGGGCCGGACGAGCGTGGGGAGGAGCCGGACGAGCGTGGGGAGGGCTGGATCTGACAGGGCGGAGCCGAAGCTGACAGGGGAGGGCCGGATCTGAACAGGGCAGAGCGTGGGGAGAGCCGAAGCTGACAGGGGAGGGCCGGATTTGAACAGGATAGGGCCGAATCTGATAGATGGTGGGGTCGGTGATGAAGAGATGCCGGATTAGGATCGGTATGGCTCTGATACCATATAAACAAACCAAAAAACAATGAATACTTTGAGAAGAACGATTCTCCTTTTCCTTTTTTCTGAATTTGAGACAGCCCTAAAGGGTTGAATATATAGAGTTTTACAATGACTATACAAGGCAAGATGATAAATACACAATCTTCTATACAAGGAATGTAGCCTGTCTAACACATATAACATAAGGCTATCACCGGAAGCCTAACCCAGTGTAAAAATGTACATCTTTGAACTGTTTCATAATTGAGACAGACCCAGACTGCAAATTTTAGATTTGTATCCATCAGTCATGCACCAGTTCTGTGACATCTATTGAGATATGATTCTATTATCTTAGTTTTTTAATATATTACATTTCCATGTTTGTGGGAGAGCTTAACTTCCTATCACCTATGGGAAGTTGTCCTTCAGATGAGGTTAGTGTTATGATAACCCTCCATGAATGTAACCTTCAACATATATCTGAACAGGCTGTACCACAGTGCTGAGGTATGTCATGATTCTGATATGCAATAATCTTGCCAGGGAAAAATATTGGCAATACACAACAAGGAAAAATAAATAACTTGCTGTTTGGAATTTCAAATTAAGTTAAAGCAAATATATTGGAATGTTGAAACCTACATTGACAACAGTGGCACCCCAATCACGAAGGAAGTCAGCAGGAGCAGGGCGAGGCCTTACAAGGCATCTAACATCATAGCCTTCATCTAAAGCACGCCTGACAATCTGCCGGCCCAAAGTTCCAGTAGCCCCAACAACTAGTATGCTTGTAGGCCTTACAGGAGTCCCTGGAGACAAATTGGTTGCTACTACTGTTTGAGCTCTGCATGTTATGGCTGATGGTGTAGAATATCTGCCTGAGAAGCAATGAAAAAGAAAAAAGGTCAGATTATTCCTGATGATGGATACAGTCTTAGAAATCCAGGGAAACATTGCATACAACAGAATGGTGCATAACCCAAATAGTCATAAAGAATTGCTTAGACTGATCATGGCCTAATTGTCAGTCTCATAACTCTCATTAGCAATCTAATTCATACACTGAAAGAAATAATAAGAGAAGCACCCCTGATAGAAACAAAGCAGCTTTCAGATTACATATATGTACAACTCATAAGTCTCCATGGAAAAAAAATGCAGGGAACTCCATTACATATGAACCTACATACGAAGCCATGACAACAACGAAATGAAGAGTCTCCGCTGTGCATCTTCAATTCATTCTCTCATCTGCCTTTTTCTACATTTTAATCTCATATGATAGAGGTGTTCAGACCATCTGTCATAGAAGCAGGTGAATATTTGAGGAACACCCAGATCCATAGCTCAACTGGCAGACTGAGTGGAGATACCTCGTTTCAACACTTGAGGTCTTGGTATCGATCCCTAGTGGGGGTGGCTAACATGAAGTGTGTGTACTGACATGGGTGTGTACTAACAAGCTAACCCAAAAAAAAAAAAAAAAGGTGAATATTTGAGGTATGTAATGGCACGAGCCCAAACCAAGACATTTCTTACAACACCTTCATCATTCTCAGCATTGCACAAGAGAGAAATTCATTGATGACTAAGCTACGCTATCACTCTGTACACATGGGATAAGGGGCAGAAACAATTAAAAGCTTGATAGAATTAAGCAGGCAATGAAAAAAATTTCTTGAGGTAATTTAACCACACGTTATAAAGAACACGCCATTCCAAATCAATTTAGAGCTTTAAACAATAAGCAGGAACCTACAGAAAAATTGACGGTCTTTTACCATTCCATTAACAGCAGGTCTCCAGCCAAGCTAGAAACTGTTGCCCGCCTCGTCAGCATCTTTGTTGATGTTATAGATGATTTCCATCCATTGAAATGCTAAATCAAAAGGGTGACCCTGTTCCAAAGGTCAAAGGTTAGGATGGAGATTGGCCAGACGGGCCCTTCTAGGCCCAGCTCACCAACAGCTGGGATTCAGTTTAATTTTTAGGCTGGAAACCTAGTCTTGGGCCCATTTTCACACCCGAGAGGTAAATAGGCCAGGCCTTGAAGATTGAACAACATTTTAGGTGCGGCTTTTTTCCAAACACGATCACTTTTTGGGCAGACATGGGACAGGCTTGGGCTTAACATTTGGGCCTGCAGTTTGGGCCATGGACTGAATTTCAGGTCAAAATAATCATAATAATAAACAAGGTGGGCTCAGGCTGAATTTGGCCCCTGCTTGCATCGTCTTATAAGCAAAGCCAAATAAACCCTGCTCAGACTTCTGATCTCCACTATTCATCCCACACTACCTACCAACTTCTAATGCGCTAATCATTTTATGATACCCGAAATACACCTAAAAACACACCATTGGTCACTACAATTTTTGGATTTCAAGCCGTTAATCAAGATTCAAAACAATCAAATCTTGCGAAATGTGTATAAATGGCCATCATAGACCTTGCTTGAAAAGACCTCTGAAATGAGCTATGGATCAAATATAAAAGATATCTTCAGCCGATCTTTCAGAATTATTCGGTGAATTAGAGGATATTCTGGTTATTGTCAGCCGGATATATTTAGGATATATTTAGCTATAATTAGTCTCTATAATTATGGCATGATTTTGGTAATATGTAAATATTCTGTAAAATATTCTATAATTAATAGGTTGATTATATTTTCCTAGTTTAGTTTGATTCCCTGTAATTGCTTCCTTGTAATTGCCTTGTAAAGAGCCGACTACTTTATTATATATATGAGGAGGAACCCTTACATTGGGGTATCCAATACAATTGAGATGGTATCAGAGCCAAACCCATCTAAATTAGGTTTGTGATTTTTTAGTGTTTCTTTTCGTTTGTGGGTGCTAAATTTTTGTGGGTGGGATCTGTCAGTGGACAGATTTTTTTGGTGAGTAGCGTTTCGTTGGTGCTGCCAATTTTCTTTCAGTGCTGCAGATTTCTTTCGGTACTACAGATTTTCGGTGGAGCTTTCTGGAGAGAACTGATCTGGAGGTAGGATCTATGCATTCTAGTAATTTCGGGTATCTATATTAGCTTCATCATGTCTTCTAGCGAATCTTTCGGAGTTCGCTTTACTGGAAAAAATTATTATGCTTGGGAATTTCAGTTTCAATTGTTTGTTATGGGCAAAGAATTGTGGGGTCATATTGATGGTAGTAATCCTACTCCTACGGAATCTAAGGAGTTGGGTAAGTGGAAGGTCAATGATGCACGTGTGATGTCCTAGATCTTAGGATCTGTTGATCCTCTTATTGTGCTTAATCTAAGACCTTATAAGACTGCGCAAACCATGTGGGAGTATTTGCGAAAGGTTTATCATCAGGATAATACCGTACGCCGCTTTCAGTTAGAATATGAGATTACTAGTTACACTCAAGGCAATCTCTCCATTCAGGAGTATTTTTCTGGTTTTCAGAATTCATGGGGAGAATTTTCTGATATGGTTTATGCGAAGGTACCTGCTCCCTCTCTTTCTGTTGTTCAAGCTGTGCATGAGCAGAGTAAGAGAGATCAATTCCTGATGAAATTGCGTCATGAATTTGAGGTTGCTCGCTCAAATTTAATGAACCGGGATCCCTCTCCATCCTTGGATGTATGTTTTAGTGAATTACTTCGCGAGGAGCAGTTTCTTTTCACACAGGCTACGTTCGGCAAAGATTCTAATCCGCATCAAGTCGCCTATGCAGCCCACGGAAAGGAAAGGATATGCGTAAGGTTCAGTGTTTCGGTTGCAAGGAGTATGGTCATATTGCCGCCAACTGTACCAAGAAGTCTTGTAACTATTGTAAGAAACCGGGCCACTTTATCAAAGAATGTCCCACTCGACCTCAGAACCGTCAAGCTAACGCTCATCAGGCTGTAGTGAATACTTCTTCTGTTCCCGGAATGTCATCAGCTTCCTCCTCTGCGGCTGGACCATCTGTTCTTACTCCTGAAATGGTTCAACAGATGATTATGTCAGCCTTTTCTGCCTTAGGGCTCCAAGGTACTGACATTACTTCATCTAAATCTTGGCTGGTTGATTCTGGTGCATCCAATCATATGACCAGATCGTCTGATACTCTGTGCAATGTTCGTCCATATCATGGTTCATCCCAGATTCAGATAGCTAATGGGAGTCATTTAGCTATTAATGAAGTAGGAGATATTAACTCTTCTTTTAGAGATGTTTATGTATCTCCTAACCTGTCTACCAGTCTGATTTCTGTTGGCCAGTTAGTTGATAATAACTGTGATGTACATTTCTCTCGTGATGGTTGTCTTGTGCAGGATCGGGGTCGGGAAGATACTGCAAGGGGCCTAAAGTTGGCAGACTCTTTCCACTGCATTTTTCAATTCCTAGTAGTTTATCTTTGGCTTGTATGACAGTTAACAATTGGAGTGAAGTATGGCACAAACGTTTGGGTCATCCAAACTCCGTTGTTCTATCTCATTTGTTAAATTCTGGTTTGTTGGGCAATAAAGAACAAGTTTCTAAAAATCTGTCATTTGATTGTTCTGTATGCAAACTTGGTAAAAGTAAGACTCTTTCGTTTCCTTCTCGTGGTAGTCGTGCCGCAAAATGCTTTGATATTGTGCATAGTGATGTATGGGGTATTTCTCCTGTCATTTCTCATGCTCAATATAAATATTTTGTCACATTCATCGATGATTTCAGTCGGTACACTTGGGTCTATTTTCTTATATTCAAATCTGAGGTATTGTCTGTCTTTCAAACCTTTGTCACATACATTGAGAATCAATTTTCTACCTGTATTAAGATTTTGAGGTCTGATTCTGGTGGGGAATACATGTCCCACAATTTTCATGAATTTTTACAACGCAAAGGAATTGTCTCTCAACGGTCTTGTCCCTATACTCCTCAACAAAATGGTGTGGCCGAACGAAAGAATCGACATCTCTTGGATGTGGTTCGTGTCTTATTGCTTGAGTCCTATGTTCCTTCTAAATTCTGGGTTGAGGCATTATCTACTGCAGTTTACTTAATTAATAGACTGCCCTCTCAAGTGTTGAATCTTGATTCTCCTTATTATCGTTTGTATCATCAGCATCCTAGCTATCTTACTCTGCATACTTTTGGATGTGTCTGCTTTATTCATTTACCACCTCATGAACGTCACAAACTTTCTGCCCAGTCTGTTAAATGTGCTTTTATGGGTTATAGTCTTTCTCACAAAGGTTATATTTGTTATGATCCTTCTTCTAACAAATTTCGTATATCTCGTAATGTTGTTTTCTTTGAAAATCAATGTTTCTTCTCTACCCATATTGAGTCATTACCTGAGATTAGTATTCTACCTTATTTCGATAAATTGACTCCTCTCCCTACACAGTTCAAAGCTGGACTCGTGTATACTCGACGTCTACCGACTTTGCCTCCTTCCGAGACTAACCCTTCATCTGAGACTGTTCCAGTGACTTCTCCTGAGGATAACCCGCCATCTGAGATCGTTCCACTCTGTGATGCTGAACCTGACATGCCTCCTGCGCTGGGTCCTCGACGATCTACCCGAGTATCCCGTCCTCCTGATTGGTATGGCTTTAATGCTACTTTGACTTCTATTCCCATTCCTACATGTTTTTCTGAGGCTGTTAAAAGTGAATGTTGGCGGAAAGCGATGGATGAGGAACTTCAGGCTCTCCAGGATAATCTTACCTGGGACGTGGTTCCTTGTCCCTCTAATGTTACAGCCATCGGTTGTAAATGGGTTTACTCAATTAAACTCCGCTCTGATGGGACTCTGGACCGGTATAAGGCACGATTAGTTGCTCTTGGGAACCGGCAAGAATATGGGGTGGACTATGAAGAGACATTTGCTCCAGTTGCGAAGATGACTACAGTGCGTACGGTTATCTCTATCGCCGCCTCCCAAGGTTGGCCTCTTCACCAAATGGACGTCAAAAATGCTTTTCTTCATGGTGATCTCAAAGAGGATATTTACATGACTCCTCCTCCGGGTCTGTTTTCCTCTCCGTCTTCTGCTGTGTGTAAGTTAAAGCGGTCTCTCTATGGCTTAAAACAGGCTCCCCGGGCATGGTTTGAAAAGTTCAGGTCCACTCTGCTTCGTTTCTCCTTTGTCCAAAGCCAATATGACTCCTCTTTGTTCCTTTGCAAAACCCCGACTGGCCTTGTTCTTTTACTTGTGTATGTGGATGATATTGTCATTACTGGGACTGACTCTAGTCTGATTACTCGCCTCCAGCAGCATCTTCAGACTTCCTTTCACATGAAGGATCTTGGTCCTCTTACGTATTTTTTGGGTTTAGAGGTGCACACAGATTCTTCGGGTATATTCTTGAATCAACACAAATATACACAGGATTTGATTAGTTTGGCTGGTCTTCAGGATTCTCCCTCAGTAGATACTCCTATGGAGGTCAACGTGAAATATCGTCATGCGGAGGGTGATCTTCTTTCTGATCCCACTGTGTTTCGCTAATTGGTAGGCAGCCTGAACTATTTGACTATTACTCGACCTGATATTTCCTTCGCTGTCCAGCAAGTTAGTCAGTTTATGCAAACTCCACGCCATCTCCATTTAGCTACCGTGCGTCGTATCATTCGATATCTTCGAGGTTCACCTGATCGTGGGTTGTTCTTTCCCACTGGCTCGCCTCTTTGTCTTGTTGCTTATAGTGATGCAGATTGGGCCGGATGTCCTGACACTCGGTCCGTTACGTTACGGTTGGTGCATGTTTCTCGGTGATTCTTTGATCTCGTGAAAAGTAAGAAACAAGCTCGTGTTTCTAAGTCTTCGACCGAATCCGAGTATCGTGCAATGTCTGCACGCTTGTTCTGAGATTGTCTGGCTTCGTGGGCTTCTGACTGAGCTTGGTTTTTCTCAAATTGATCCTACTCCTCTTCATGCTGATAACACTAGTGCCATTCAGATTGCTGCTAATCCCGTTTATCATGAGCGTACGAAGCATATTGAGGTGGACTGTCATTCTATTAGGGAGGCATTGGACACTCGTGTTATTTCTCTTCCGCATGTTTCTTCTGATCTTCAGATAGCTGACGTGTTTACAAAGGCCATGACCCGCCAGCGTCATCAGTTTCTTGTAGGCAAATTGATGCTTCTTGATCGCCCAACATCAATTTGAGGGGGGATGTCAGCCGGATATATTTAGGATATATTTAGCTATAATTAGTCTCTATAATTATGGCATGATTTTGGTAATATGTAAATATTCTGTAAAATATTCTATAATTAATAGGTTGATTATATTTTCCTAGTTTAGTTTGATTCCCTGTAATTGCTTCCTTGTAATTGCCTTGTAAAGAGCCGACTACTTTATTATATATATGAGGAGGAACCCTTACATTGGGGTATCCAATACAATTGAGAGTTATGCCTTTTGAGGATGAGGTTATTTTGACCTTTTGTCCTAAAGGTCATCTTTCTCTGACCACTGCTGTGGAACCTGTTAGGGTGAGATTCCCTCCTGTGCCTTCGGCTCACTTTATTTGGTTCAAAGGAAACATCAACATCCCAAAGCAATCTTTCATGGCTTGGATGGTTTTTCTTGGCAGATTAGAGACCAAGGACATGATGCTCAAATTTGGAATTATCTCGGATGCTACTTCTTCCTTTTGCCTTTGCACTATAGAGACCATAGATCTTTTTTTATTTTTTTATTTTTTATTTATTGCCCTTTCACCTACTGGGTTTGGGATCAAGTTCACTTAAAAATGAACTGCCCTCTCACCCTGGGTCTTTCCTTATCAAAACAAGTTCTCTTATTCTTTCACTGTCTCCTCCACTTCTGAATCTTACTTGTATTAAAAGTAATGAGAGCAGTATTGTTGCATTTCAGGGAAGTCTTGCACCTGAATGGATGAACCACAAAATTCAGTAGGCGTGAGGAAGTTCTCACTCTTTAATTCAACTCAAATCTCTTTGGGTAGTATTTTCACAATTCCAGCAGTTGCATGACATATTCTGTCCTTGGATGACACTGGGGTTTGAATATGTTCATTTGTAACAAATGCCCTTAAAATGGTGCATGAAAGATGATCATGGTCTCCCTAATTAGGATTCACTTTGAATAGCTTTGATCTCCCTATTTCTACATTGCATCTCCATCATAGATGGGGTCCCCAGATATGTCACCAAATACCACCTCATGCTTATCATCGTATTCACGTTAGGTTGGATTTCCTTCAATTCATTCAATTGTCAACCTGTCCTCTAATCTCAGGTTCAACAAAAACAGTTTCCAATGTCCAGAAAATGATCTGCTACTCTTTCTTCTCCATGATTTTGCCGGTACTTGTCAAAACTACCAAACCACTTCCCACATTTTAGTGCATATCCTCCACTAGGCTACAACCATGAACACCTTGTACTCCCCTTATGCAGTCTTGTGAATCACTGCCCATCATCTGAAATAGAATGGTCAAAATAGAATATTTGAGATTGATTATCACAAGGGAAAGTTTCAAGTGCAAATTCTTGGCTATATGGGATCGACAGCGCCTACCAACCGATGCAGGAAAATTCTTGGCTATATGGGATTCATGCAGTAATAATAAAGAATGAAAGTTCAAATAACTGAAATTTTGAATGATATAATTCCTGAACCACGCACGCATGCAGAGGCTCATAGAAACCTAGTTGAATCTGCCGAAACCAGTACCATTTCCCAAAACAAATGATTTCAGTCCTGGGGGATCCAGTTCACCAGATGGGGGACTAGCCCTGTATCGCGCCTGTATTGACCAACTCATTCAAGTCGGACAATGTGGACCAAGTTGCCCCTAATACAACTTGCCTACATGATGGTTGTGTGGGGCAACTGACTGGGATTTGTGTCTGAAATCCATCCTATCCAACAAATGCACCTTAAGCCTAATAATTCGGTCAAACCAGAACTCATGAAGGCCACAATGCAGAGGGCACCCACCATAGAAAAATATCACATCGAGTGTGGGGTCCATCATGGGTACATGCCATCCAACCATTTATAAGGTTCACCCCACCAGGATGAAGGGATGCCTAAAAAATCAGGCTAATTCAAAACACAAGTGGGCCATACCACTTGAAGGTTCTCAGAGCATTTTTACATTTTTTCCTAGGGTATGGCCTACCTGAGTTTTGGATTAGCCTGATTTTTGTGTGTGTTACCTTCATGGTGGGACCCACTTCATGCTGGGCCCACAAACAACTTGATTGTATGGTATGGTAAATTGCCATGATGTCATTGGCAGTATTGAATCATTTGATGAAACTTGAAATTTTAGACCCTATCTTTTATCAAATGGTACAACTCATGGAAGGGGATAGATAGAGTAATCCAGACCGATGTTCTAATCTGTACACCATAGGTGGGCCATGACAAAAATAATTTTAGATAGGGATTCACAGTTCAGTTGAATATTGACAGTTGTTGTATTTCTCCTTTAACTGTCCATCTGCTGGCCACAAGTCGAGAGGTTAAGATTGTCCTATGGATGAGTTTCTTCAGGAAAGGTCGTTCCATAGTGGAACACAACATAAAAATGTTTTGGATCACCCAACCACGGGCCCCACTTGTTGGAATTGAAAACACTTTGCATATCAATGTATATCGACTGACACGGCCGATATGTGGACCAAGATGGTGCACCAAAATTGATTTTAATTCTTGACACTATTCCTAACCCAACTTGAAACTAAACCATAATAAGAAATATTTTTTAAACATACTAACTCCAAAATCTCTGAACAAAAGTAATTTACCTCAACAACCCATAAAAATAACAAATAAAAAATCATCATCATCATCTTAGCCTTATCCCAATTAATTGGGGTCAGCCACATGAATCGTGTTCCACCATTCCACTCTATAAGGACTATAGGTCATCAAGTCTTTTCATACTACCACCGCACGTGTCCTTTCGGGCCTTCCCCTTGCCCTTTTACGATGTTCACCTTGTACCAACTCACTCCTAATTGGTGCAGTTCTTCATCTCCGTTGCACATGACCAAACCATCAAAGTCTTACTTTACCTTGTCTTATTACCTATTAGTGTTACTCGTAATTTCCCTCAAATGCATTCATTTCTAATTCTATCCTTCTTCGTCTCGCCACTCATCTATCTCAACATCCTTATTTCAGCTACACTATCCCAAATGATAAATAATAATTGAAGAAACAATCTAACCCAAATTGCCTCACTAAAATTAAACCCTGAAAACAAGACTAAAAATGATCAAAATTGATGATCAAGATAACCAAAACATAGCTCAGCTGGAGCATAGTTCAAAAACTCAAAACTCTAATCGACTCAAAGGTCCACCGAGTAGAGTTGACTCGGACACCTAACCGAGTCTTTACTTGTATTGACTCGATACTTAAGAATTAAATGAAATATATTTATAATGATGAATATTAAGATTTTTAAAGTATCAAGCAATAAAATTATCTAAGACTTGATAGCTCACAGTTATATGGTTCAAATCTCCCTCTCCACTCTTTTTTACTAAAGAATTCAGCATGAGTGTGCAAATGACTTGGCATGAGTCACGAGTCTTGTACAATCTGAGTTTACATGACGACTCGGCCAGAGATTGGCCGAGTCAGTTGATTCGGTCGAGTTCCGAGTTGAGGCACTGAGTTTCTGAATTATGGACTGGAGAAGGTATACAAGGATGACTGCTGCATGAAAGTCAAACAACCACCTTGGGAAGTTCTAACCGTCCAAATGGATCATGTCCTCCAATGAGGAGTAAAAAAAAAAAAAACCCGGCTTTACGACCTAGCAAATGGAGCTTAGAAACTTTAGTTTGATGAACCTCTCAAGGAGCCCATGTCCATGCAGCACTTGTTCCACTCTAAGAGATAACAACAAACATTCAATGCACTGAATTTGAGCATTGAATGTCAGTTGTCCACAACCTTTTCTCTAATTGCTTATATTTTCCACGTTATCCAATGGTTAAAATTGTCCGACCGGCCCGATTTTTTTAACAGGTCACACAGTGAGGCCCATCTAACGAGCGGTCCAGATCTTGTCCTCCTGCCAGGCATCTAAGATTAGCCTAGTGACAAAAACTACAGATGTTTTCCCAACTAAAAATTGTGACGAGCATCAAAATGGAGATCATAATTCAGTAGAGAAAACTTTGATACTCTGGCAGAGTGTGATGGATGATATACAGACACTTGAAATTACTTTGAAATTGCATACGAGGCATACATGTAATTGTAATTAGACCATCAAGTTTACGTATACAAGTTTAGCTGTAAAATAAATTAATAACTTCTATTAATTTAACATCTTACTATGAGATTCATGGACATTATTTATTGGACCATTAAAAATGAAAATATCCAATGGTCTTATTTAAACAAACACGTGTGTTACCTGACGACAGTGAGTTCCACAATTTATGTGGATTGCCTGCGACAGGAAGCTAGGTGGGGCCCACCGTGATGTTTGTGAGAAATCCACCTCGTCCTTCCGTTTTTCCAGATCATGTTAGGCCACGACTCAAAAATGAGGCAGATCTAAAACTCAAGTGGGCCGCCCAACAGGAAAAAGTGAGGACTGAACGTCCACCGTTGAAACATTCGTGAAGACACCGAAGTTTTGTATGAGGCTAATGTTTTTGGGTTTTCAGTTCATCCCAGTAGGAATGACCTTATGAACAGTATGGATGGCATATAAACATCATGGTAGGGAAGTTTCAACGGTAGGAATTTCCTTACCCACTTTTTTCCTGGCGTGCGGCTCACTTGAGTTTTGGATCTGCCTCATTGTTGGACCCATGGCCTGAAATGATCTAGCAAAACGGACGGACGGAGTGGATTTTTCACAAACATCACGGTGGGGCACACCTAGTTTCCTCTCGCTGTGTCGCAGGCAATTGCGTCCCAATTTATACGGTTAGTTTGAGTTAATGTATGCCACGTGCGCCACTTATAAGTGCCTGCGCATCAAGTTCCCGCGCAGCCGGAGTATAAAAAAAAATAACTTCTCAATTCAGTGACGGAAATCGATTTTCACCAGAATTAGGAACCAAAATAAAATATATAGAATTCCAAACTCAATTTCCATTCAAATGCATTTTACTTCAATTGAGAGAGAGAGAGAGAGAGAGAGAGAGAGAGATTGTGTGTGTGCTTGCCTTGGGAGGTGAGTCGGGAGAGGGTGGCGGAGGAGAGGAGATCGTCCTGGGCTGTAGCTAACGTGCGCCCCCACGACAGGGAAGAAAGGCGGAGGGAGGATTTCGAGAGATGGCGAGGGGAAGTAGCGAGCTGAGGAGGGAGAGTTGTGGTGGAGCACCTTAACGCCATTGCCTCTGATTCCTCGCTCTTGCGGGTGTTTTGAATTTCTGTACTCCTCCCTCTTCCCCTTTTTCCTCTTTGACGGAGAGAGAGCGAGAGAGAGGGAGAGAGAGGGTAAGGAGCATTCGATCCCAGTGCTGCCACGTCGATGTTTGTCCACCTCAGCATTTCGCGGGTTATTTGACCTTGCCAAGCGTACTCACTCCCACCAGATGAACATGGGAAACGGATTGGCTACTCCCCCTGACACCAGCCCCGGAGCTGGTGGTCGGTGCTCTGTGGGCCCCATCATGATGTATGTGTTTCATCCATTCCGTTTATCCATTTTTAAATATCATTTTATGTCTTTATCCAAAAAATGGAAGGGATATAATTCTCAAGTGGATCACACCACAGAAAAAAAAAGTGATTGGACATCCATCATTTAAATCCTCCTAAGGCCTGATGTACTGTTTATTTGACATCCAATCCGTTGATTAGGTCATAAAAACCCAGATGAAGGGATAAAACAATGATCAACTTGATCCAATACTTTTATGGCCCCCAAAAAGTTTTTAACGGTCGAAGTTCATTAAACACTGTTTCTTGTAATGTGGTCCACTTGAGACTGGGATATACATCATTTTTTTTTTACTATCATAAATTTATCTACAAAAATAGCTGGACGGAATGGATGAAACACATACATCATGGTGGGCCCACAGAGCACCGACCACCAGCTCCGGGGCTGGTGTCAGGGGGAGTAGCCAATCCGTTTCCATGAACATGGGCTTCGCTACACGCGTGCCAATATGGCTTGTCTGTGTGAAATCGTGAACATTAATCAGAAAGGGCGTACTTTGAAAATCTCCTGGCTCGAAAGTCGGATTGGTCTGCTCCTCAGGCCAGCCGTACTTGTAGGGGAAAACGAACGGTTGATATTAACTTAAAATTGACTCATGTTGAGATTACAAATTTTGGCCGGCCTACCTAATAAATAGATCATCCAGAACTTTAGATCACCGACGTAATTACTGTGGCCCTACCGGATTAATGGAAAGGATTTTTCACGTGTGCACGCTGGCTCGCGTGTAACAAACCCATCCCCGTATACCTTACACTAAAGGTACCGTACACCTAGAAGTTGGTATGGGAGAAATTTCCAACTGTACGACCAGTACATGGCCCACAACCTTTTTACTTACAAGAATACTCCCCAGCTGTACGGCCCCATTTCTCAGGTCGAAGATGCCCCTGCTTTCCTTCCTGAGGCGGATCGGCTGGTGCTCGAAGACGAGCGCTTACGCTCCTCGAACTCCGAGTTGTACGAACGGTTCAAAGAGATCAACGTTACGTGGGCCCCACAGTTAGGTATTTATTATATCCACAACGTTCATCCATATTTCGAGATCATTTGGGAGCATTATCCAAAAAAAATCATATCCAAAGATCAACTGGACCACACCACAAAGAGCAGCGAGAAAATTGATTTTCACTGTTAAAAATTTTGTAGGCCCAATCATAACATTTATTTTCCATCCAATCTATTCATAAGGTCACAAAGACTTGGATGAAGAGGAAAAACAAATTTCATAATGATCCAAAACTTCTGTGACCCGTAAAAGGGTTTCAATGGTAGACGTTCAATCCTCCACAGCCTTTATCAGTGTGGTCCACTTGATAGCTAGATCTGTCTTATTTTTTGTCTCAAGCCTTAATACGAGTTCGCCAAAAAGATGGACGGTTTGGATATAACACATACCTCACAATAAGACCCACAAATAGCGGCAAAAAATAATAAATAATAAATAATAATAATAAATAAATAAATAAATAAACCACGAACTTCTGGCTACGGGCAAGTCTAGCCCTTTCCCATGCCATTTCGATATGCCCTTTTAAATGCATCGAAGGTATTTCAATTAATCCAAAAAGGTCCAAAACTGCTCAGCCAGTTTACCTCAAAATTCCCACACGATTAATCGAAAAAGGTATTGTATCTTTAGCTACAGGTTATAATAAGTAGCCATAACTATATTCTGTGCTAATCTATCAAATTTTTTATTTTTATTTATTTTTATTTTATTTTTTACATAGAGAATTTTATTCTACCTACAATTTTCTCAAGTACATATTTGTATAAATATGTATATATAAGCATATAAAAAAAAAATCTCTTTTTTTCATTTCTTTCTTTATTCATTTAACAAGAATATCTTCTAAACCAAAATTAGTTACTTGATGTACCCTATATGATTTTGGGGTAGGAGAAGCTACTTTAGCCAACTAACATAGTTATTTTTCAAGATTCTATCAGGTCGATGGTCGAAAATCCATTTCATTCACTTTGCGGTCAATTTCAATAAGTTCGTGGTCAATTTCATTCATTTCATTTACTTCATGGTCATTTCATGGTCAATTTGCTTCACTTAACGGTCATTTTCATGCATTTCACGGTCATTCTCGCCTATTCCGTGTTGATTCACAGTCATTTCGAGGCATTTCACGGTCATTTCGAGGCATTTCGCGGTCATTTCCCTTCGCTTCGCGGTCATTTCCATGCATTTCACGGTCATTTCAATTCATTTCACGGTCATTTCCATGCATTTCACGGTCATTCCAAACAATTCCGTGTTGATTCACGGTCATTTCGACGCATTTCACGGTCATTTCCTTTCACTTCGCGATCATTTCCATGCATTTCACGGTCATTTCGATTCATTTCACAGTCATTTCCATGCATTTCACGGTCATTCCAAACAATTCCGTGTTGATTCACGGTCATTTCGACGCACTTCACGGTCATTTCTCTCGCGGTCATTTCCATGCATTTCATGGTCATTTCGATTCATTTTACGGTCATTTCCATGCATTTCACGGTCATTCCAAACAATTCCGTGTTGATTCACGGTCATTTCGATGCATTTCATGGTCATTTCCCTTCACTTCGCGGTCATTTCCATGCATTTCACGGTCATTTCCATGCATTTCACGGTCATTCCAAACAATGCGTCGAAATGACTGCGAAGTGAGGGGAAATAACCGCGAAATGCATGGAAATGACCACGAAGTGAAGGGAAATGACCACGAAATGCATGAAAATGACCGCGAAATGCATGAAAATGACCGCGAAGTGAAGGGAAATGACCACGAAATGCGTAGAAATGACCGCGAAGTGAAGGAAAATGACTGCGAGTGAAGGGAAATGACCGCGAAGTGAAGGGAAATGACCGCGAAATGCGTCGAAATGACCGCAAAGTGAAGGGAAATGACCGCGAAATGCATAGAAATGATCGCGAAGTGAAGGAAAATGACTGCGAAATGCATCGAAATGACCATGAATCAACACAGAATTGTTTGGAATGACTGTGAATGCATGAAAATGATCGTGAAATGAATCAAAATGACCGTGAAATGCATGGAAATGACCGCGAAGTGAAGGGAAATGACCGCGAAATGCATCGAAATGACCGTGAAATGCATGGAAATGACCGTGAAATGAATCGAAATGACCGTGAAATGCATGGAAATGACCGCGAAGTGAAGGGAAATGACCGCGAAATGCGTCGAAATGACCGTGAATCAACACGGAATTGTTTGGAATGACCGTAAAATGCATGGAAATGACCGTGAAATGAATCGAAATGACCGTGAAATGCATGAAAATGACCGCGAAGTGAAGGGAAATGACCGTGAAATACGTCGAAATGACCGTGAATCAACACGGAATTGTTTGGAATGACCGTGAAATGCATGGAAATGACCGTGAAATGAATCGAAATGACCGTGAAATGCATGGAAATGACCGCGAAGTGAAGGAAAATGACTGCAAAATGCGTCAAAATGACCGTGAATCAACACGGAATTGTTTGGAATGACCGTGAAATGCATGAAAATGACCGTGAAATGAATCGAAATGACCGTGAAATGCATGGAAATGACCGCGAAGTGAAGGAAAATGACCACGAAATGCGTCGAAATGACCGTGAATCAACACAGAATTGTTTGGAATGACCATGAAATGCATGAAAATGACGGTAAAATGAATCGAAATGACCGTGAAATGCTTGGAAATGACCGTGAAGTGAAGGAAAATGACCACGAAATGCGTCGAAATGACCGTGAAATGCCTCATAATGACCGTGAAATGCCTCAAAATGACTGTGAAATGCATGGAAATGACAATTAAGTGAAGCGAATTGACCATGAAATGCATGGAAATGACCATGAAGTAAATGAAATGAATGAAATTGATCACGAACTTATTGAAATTGACCGCAAAGTGAATGAAATGGATTTTCGACCATCGACCCGATGGAATCTTAAAAAATAACTATGTTAGTTGGCTAAAGTAGCTTCTCCTACCCCAAAATCATATAGGGTACATCAAGTAACTAGTTTTGGTTTAGAAGATATTCTTGTTAAATGAATAAAGAAAGAAATGAAAAAAAGAGAGAATTTTTTTTATATGCTTATATATACATATTTATACAAATATGTATTTGAGAAAATTGTAGGTAGAATAAAGTTCTCCATGTAAAAAATAATAATAATAAATAAATAAATAGATAATTTCATAGATTGGCACAGAATACAGTTATGGCTACGGTTATAATCCGTAGCTAAAGATTGCCGGATTTTTTAGGCAAACTCGCTAGACAGTTTTGGACCTTTTTCGATTAATCGAAAGAACTTTGATATATCGAAGTACATTGTTGTTGAGCTATAGCTACGGTTATAATCCATAGCTAAAGGTAGCCCCGGCTCTCACAAATTGAAAAGCGAAAAAGCAGGGGCATTTTCGACCTGAGAAATGGGGCCGTACAACTGGGGAGTATTCTTGGGAGGTGAAAAGCGAGTGGGCTTCAAAAGATTGATGGGCCATATATTGGTAGTACAGTTGGAAATTTCTCTTGGTATGGGCTCGAGCCTCTGGCGACCTAAATTGGACGCAAGTTGCGTGCAACCCCCGTTACAAAAAGCCCATGCAACCCAAAGCTCTGTAGGGTCCACTAAGATGTATGCATGGAATCCACTTCGTCCATCAGTGCCCCAAGTATAGGGTTGCAATGTAGTAATAATATCGGTATGACCGAGGCTGAATCCACATGGACTGAACCTTGTACGTAATCTGAAAGTAACTCAAACTATAACTAGAAAAAGATGTAATGTAAACTAGAGAAATTTAAGAGAATAATGTTGAAATATTAAACTAAAACTTATATAATTCAAAGGTAGGAAACTAGGGTGCTAAGGATCCACTTGTAGATATCAGGGAGATCTATACTTGATACAAGAACGCAACTGGGACCAAAGTCCTATCTTCATCCAATTGGAAGATATATCATTAAAATCAAATATGAACTTCCTTTAATCTAGTTTTCAAGAGATAAGAGGTATGAGAATTAGAATTGATTCCATCAGAAAACCATGCCCATGAGACAAAGTAAACAAAAGAATTTAACCAATTCACATCCAATCTAAGAGAGTTATGAATATTAAGAAGGATTCCATCATCCAACCATGCCCGTGAGATGATGGTGAACAACAGGGCTTCTCATCTTCACAATCTCACTAACGCAAAGAACATACCCAAAGCTATCACAGATCTATTGTAATTTAAGTCACGACAAACTATTAAAAACTAAAGGCATTCTTTATAATCAAACTAGAATTAAAATCAGTTCAGTTTAAACATAAATCAAAAGGCATAAAGAAAAATCTCTCATCATACTACAAGCTTCACCTCTTAGCCCTAGCTAAGAGGTTTAGCCAGACATGATCAAGCTAAACTTGAAGGAAAGCATAAAAAGAGAAGAAAAACTGGAAGAAGGAAAAGATTGATGAAGGTTGGCCCATGTCTCTCTCTCTCTCTCTCTCTCTCTCTCTCTCTCTCTCTCTCTCTCTCTCTCCTTTGCTCCCACGTCCAAGGAATGATTGTTCTCCACGTCCTGTCTCTCCTTTTATAGAGCAACAGAGAGTCAGTGAAGAGCTGAAAAGGTCGGTGGACTTTCGCATGCACAGCAGCAGAAAACGCACTCATCTTGCGTTTGAATCGATTTTTCGGCCGAAAGACGTCCAAGAAACACTTTTTGTCTCCCTAGTGGGGGTAAAACCCACCTCTGAAGATTCTGGACTGTTTGAATCAACCATCTGACCACAAACAGTGGCTCACAACACCCCGCAACGTCCGGGAAAACCGGACGTGCGTACGGTGCGAAAATTCCTGTACTGTGATGCTCGGTAGGCCTCATAGTGATGTTTTTGGCGAAATTCACCCCGTTCATTGGATTCCTAGCGAAATTTCAGTCAGAAATGAGTGATTTTGGTCGAGTTTTGGTGTGGTCCACTATATCAAATCACCTCACCGTTCATCTTGCGTTTTCCGGCGATCCACGTGTGGACGTGTGCATGATACCAAAAGGCCACCATGGCGAGGGTCGTGGCCACCTTCCGGAGCCAATGGATGGTCCAGATCGATCGTTAGGATAATGGGATGGGCCCACTAAAACCAGCCGGCGAAGGCAACATCCCTCGCTGGACGCTTATGTGAAAGGAGACGGGTCAGCCTGGCTTTGACCGGGCTGATCATCTGGTGCACGTCCCGTGTACCTGCATAGTGTGCACGCAACTATGCATGTGGGGTCCACTGTGATGTATATGCGAAATCTTCTCCGTCCATCCATTTTTCCACCTCATTTAAGGGGTTGAGACCAAAATTGAAGCATATCCAGACATCAGGTGGGCCCTGGATCAGTGAATTGTGGGTTGATCTATCCATTGGGCCACTTTCACAAATATCCAAGGGCTGAATTTCGATGTGTACGGTTAATTTAGGGTCTTCAGGCCAGATATAAAGTTTCGAGCCAAACGAATGGTGAGAACCCTTTGATTTTGCATTCAGGATGACTTTTAGGCTTCTTTATCATCAATCACTAGATTTTCTTGGATCTTTGGCATATAAATTCTTTGATCTCGGTCTCCTAAGATCCGTCCATTGCCTTGGTGATTTATGAGCATCAAACTCATGCTTTTAGTGCCCTTTTTCAGTCCAAGCTCCTAAATCTACCTTGCAACACAAACATGATTAAAATAAAGCGTTATACATTATCATGTTCGTAAAATCAGGTAATAACTGGGGTCTAATATGCAATATTTGACCCTCAACACAATCCCCAACCAACATTTTACTAGTCCCGAGCAAAGTATGCGAAAAACAAGTTGAGAACCACAGGATAATTTCTATAAACTCACGTGGTGTTTTAGGAGCAATCTAGATAATAGAATTCCAAGATACATTAATGTTGAGTATTACTTTCTCTTAAACTCCAGCACTTGGTAATTTTCATAATCAAGCTCAAGGTATTAATCCCCAATTAGAGCAATTCTAAACATCGAGTTTCATGGGTGTATAGTGAAACATAAACTTACCACAATCAAAGGTTCAATTCTCTATTTCATGATAACATCAATGATCAAAAGAGCATTCACGATAACAATAACCTAAACAAAAATTTGCCTTACAGTTCATCTTTTCATTCTTCCAGCTTTTGATTTTTCCATCGATGGCTTTCACGTTATGTGTAACGCTCTGAAAATCAGGGGTCGAGCAGGAGCCCAACTCTTGAGTTCCAACACATCACTTATGCAACATAGATAATGATGACTAAATGTTGTCCGTATTAGTGCATTAAACATGAGTGAGATTATATCAAAACAGCATATCATACTCTAGAGATAATTAGATTACGCAAGCGGAAGACTGTGATAGACGTATAAAGCATATAAGTGGATTTTGAGTCCCCAGAGTATGAACATGTCACCAGGTTAAATAATTACATGTATAATTCCCAAAGTAACAAAATGATAAAATGTGATATCGTCTATCCATATCCCTATAGCCCTGATGCGCAACTCCAGGTCTACATAGACCCGCCAGAGAGTTGCATGTAGGAGAACTCCTCCTCATCATCATAAAAGTCAGGCTCCATCTCGTAAGCCTCGACGTAACCTGTAACTACAACAGAGTCTGGTTGGTGTTTTAAAACACCGTCCCAGAGTGGGAGTGAGTGATCAACTCAGTAGAGCTATAAGGCAATGGTTAACGTGTTATCAATTCAATCAAGTAGTAATGATAAAGTAGTACAACAATCATATCCTAAGTACTCTTATTAATATAAGGATGGTATGCGATAATGATGCATGCCCTCGCCTGCACTTCCTTAGCGACATCATCTCATGATCGCATATGACAACCTCTCTAAACGTGCGCTTCCTTGCCAAAGCACATGAAATACGGTGCATGATCGTGTTAGTCAAGTTCTTGTTTAAGTTTATTCAAATGGCGTGTTCGGGAAGCTAAGGCACCTCCCTTTATATCACTTACCTAAACAATGATCCATCTGGGGTCGTCAATCCTAGCTAATCACATACAATAGATAGTTTCAGGTAGCTAAGGAGAGGCTCGTCACCTCAGCGCAAGCTTAGTTTATACTCGAGGTTACTACGAAAAGGCTCGTCACCTCATCGTAGACTAAGTATATGCTCGAGGTCACTACGAATGGCTCGTCACCTAATCGTAGGCCGACAGCTCGAATACAGTATCTCATGCCACCGTATTCGTCTCACGAGACTGGGTTGCTCACTGGACACTACGGGGAGGCTCGTTACCCCAGCGTAGGCCACAGCTCGACCACGGTGTCCCATACCACCATGTACGGCTCATGAGTCTTAGCGGATCGAGGTACTGAGGTTAAACGGGCTTTTCATTGGTAAGTTAGTACCTTAGATTTAAGCAATAGCGTCCATACATGGTGAACATACATTAGGCCAGTCGGGTTGCTTGACAAGCTCAACTGGTACGAGCGTATGTTGAATTAATCGACATGGAGTGCACAAGCACTTCTCGTGGCCTAACCACTGTCGATAATCATCGTACGATTCGGATTCATCAAACGTATCTGTTGTGGCAGAACTACTCAGCCACTCGGTCATAAACCATTATCAACTGCCTGGACTATATCATAGTCCCAATCACAATCTAAACAATAGCATTCACATGTGATAATCAAGACAACATGTGACAACCATATCTAAATATGAATTTTATTTGAGCATTTCAACAAAAACATAAAGTACATGTTATCGTACATAGGCATTTCATTCATGAAAAGGCCTACCTATATGTCCTAGAGGAGGGGTGAATAGGACTATGCCAAATTAAAACTTTAACAGCAAAATTTAATTCAATAAGATAGCCTTAAAAGATAGAACTATAAACAAATCACAGTACTAAAATGTAAAGCAATCTTTAAATAATAAAATAAAGAGGTTGATACCAATGTTGTTTTAAGGACAACCTTGCACCATAAAAACCAAGGGTTTATGGCAGGACAACCTTACTAGAACAATTTGAATATAAAAAACTCAAACTGAAAGGAAATAAAGGAAATAACAAGAAATTAAATTCTAAACTATTACAACATTCTCCACAATGCTTGAAATGTAAAAGATTACAACATTCACATCCACATATACATTCCATAGCTTTGAATGATAAAAGATATAGAAATTCAAATAAACATTCAAACCACAAAACACAAAGAATTATAGTGGTTCGCCTGTGTGTACACCAACTGTTAAACAACAGGAACACAGATTGCTACTTTACTCATAATATCCTCACACAGGGGATATCAGCGTTCACTATGAAAATAGGTTTCACAGGTTCACCTAAAACCTTCACAATTGTGTCTTTTAAATGGGCTTACACAATTCAAAAAACCCCACTTCTGAGTTTTCTGGCTCTCCTCAAATAACCACTAGATTGAGATTTTTTTCGCTTAATCTCAAATAAAAACAAAAAATAATGAAATTTACAATAAAATAAAATACTTGGATTTCTCCTTTCGTTGTAGCCTGGAAGAACTAATCGGAGTAGAAGTTCGAATATAGAAGTTCAATTGTCCAATACTCACTTTGAAATGGTTCTAAGTTCTAATTGATTTTAAATTAAACCAGTTGGGCTAGCTCTATTTGATTTTGATTCCAAGAAGAAGGAATACAGCAATTCCTCTTTTCAATTCAGATTGGAATGCAGAACAAAATCAAATGAATAAAGCTAACAAAAGAGAATTTGAAATATGCACAACGTAACTTAAATAACACAAACTTATCTCAGAGTGATGCCTTGATTTTACTTGAATTGAATTCATGAAAAACTCTGAAATTTGTATTCTATTTATAGTTGCAGAAATCGCGTCTACGACTGGTCGTAGGTCGAACTGCATTTTAAAATTTTAAGCACGATCGGATAAAACCGTTCCACAACTGGTTGTAAGGTGTCCACGACTGGTCGTAAGGAACCAAGAATAGTTGCTGGAGTTTGAGTCGTAGATGCAGGTCTGGTCGTGAATGAGTCAACACTGTTCCTACGACCGGTCGAGCAAACTCCAGGACTGGTCGAAGCTCAACCAAAAAATTTAAAAAATTTTGCAACAACTTAGGACTAGTCTTGGAACTTCTTGGACTGGTCGAGCCAGTTCTAGGATTAGTCGAACAGAGTCCAGGACTAGTATTAGAACAGACCAAACACTTACAAAAATATTCTATTTGAATTATGTATACAAAATAACTTACCCTAAGGTCAAACTAAGGTCATTCATACCTTAAATGTGAAGTATGGACATTGAGTCTTCATTTCTTCAGATGTTGGTTGACCTTTGAAGATTGTGAAGCTTGAGATCTCTGATGTAACTTGAACTTGAGATCTTTTAAAGCTTGAACTTCATCTTGTACTGTTATTCTTGAGTTGTACTTGAGACTTGAACAAGAACTTGTCTTCTACTGTAGCTAATGAAATATTCTGATCATTGAAGCTTGCAGAAGTAGACAAATAACTTGAAGTTGAACTTCTTGAAGTAGATCACCGTTCTTAGCTTGTAGCATTGATGCGGTGACTTGAACATACAAGTCAATATGCTACACAAGACATAGATTGTGTTTTTGGCACCACAAAATTTAACAACCATAGGGGCAAATAACTATTGCACTTACAATCTCCCCCTTTGTCAAATTTGCGACAAAACACACTTAAAAAATATGATCAATATGAACACAATAGAAATTATGCACTAGTTATAAAAGTAAGTCAGTTACATCCTGATTAACGAATCATGTACCAGTTGTCATTCACAAATTCTTCATTAATTACTCTCCCTGAGTAGCACAACTAAATCCAGCATAAAAATCATATGCTACTCTACTCTCCTACAATTCATATTTATCTCCCCCATATCCATATTTATCAAACTTAGTATTCTCCCCCTTTTTGTCACAATAAAACAAAGGAAGAAAGAAAGAAATGGAAGTGGAAGACCAATATGAGAGAAAGGAATAACTAGTTAAGATATGCAAGTAAAAAATAAGCAAATTCAAAGTTCACATAGCATTAACCAGCTAAAACAAAAATCAGTCATACAAACTGAAGTAAAATCAAAGTCCATACACCAACAAAAGTAGTATAAAAGTTATTACAAGCCAAAGACTAGAACACTTAATCAGATCCTGAGGAAGGAGCAGGTATGGTAGGATCAAGTTGATGAAGCCCCTTGTTAATGCGCCTAAGATACTTACGCATATACTTAAATTGCAAATCATGGGCAACATTCATGTTCCCTACCTTCTCCCCAAGAGCACGAAGACGAGCATCAAAATCAGATGGCTCATAGTCAGGATCATTTGTAGAATCTGATTCAATTTCATCAAAAATATCATCCATATTTATATAATCAAGAGGAAGATCACCACCTTCTTCATCATTCCCTGCTTCAGTACTACCACCATCCACATCTCTTTGGCCAGGAGCTAATTCCAACTTCATCTTGTTTATATTAGAATTGTTAAAAGAAAGATGACGAATAGGAGCCTCTTCAACAGGCATAGCAACTAGCATATGAGACGCTAACACAGTCATAAGATATGCAAATGGAATATCACTGTGTCCTGGATGGCGTCGAAACTGAATGATGAAATAACATATCAAGGAAGGCAGACAGACTTCAGTACCAGTGACGATAGAATGCAGAACCCGAACCATATAGGAAGTCAGTTCTGTTTTGTTACTAGAACGTGGATATAAATTTGAAGTAAAGATTCTGTGGAGAACCCTGTATTTGGGTAACAAATACTTTGCGGGGAGCGCATTTCCTTTATGAGTCCATTGAACGTCCACGTTACATAAATCTCTAGTTAACATACGTTTTTCTGTTTCTGATAGTTTTTCCACTAGAGTCTGAACATGAATATCGTTGTCATTAATAGATATTTCCATTAGATCCGCAATCAAATGACAGTCTACTGTAAATGGACCTTCTCTAGTATCAATATTAAATGTTAAATTATCATATGAAAATTTAGAGATACATGCAATCATAGCCTATGCAATGGATTGGTATGTCGGCCCACCCCAATATAAGATGTTATCCTAACCTACAAATTGGAGAAGAGAAAGGATACCAAAAGGAGCAATATGATCAATAAATACAGGTCTTTCAACAATGACATTACGCATACGCAAATCCCTAACATGAGCGGGATCATCTTCGGATGACTGAAGATGGTGCCTAGAGATAGGAGTTGATCTAGAAGAGGATATACCACGGGCAGTTTTCTTTTTCCCTCTAACATCCATTTGCAATAGATTAAACAAAGAAACAAGTACATTCAAAAGATGACGAGTGGGTTTTTGATAGATCAGATTTTTCAAGAGAAAACCCTAAAATCGCAATGAAGTACAAAATAAATTACTCCAAGAGTGAAAATGAAGTAATATTAACTAGAATCTACAAGAAAAATACAAATAATGCACTAACCTTGAGGAATCAGACAGTTGGGTACGACTGGTCGTGCTTATGCCCATTAGAGAGAAAATAGGAAATGAGGAAGATGACATTTTCCCCTAAATTAAAAAGGTCCAGCACATTACACGACTGGTCGAGGACCGTTCTCGACCGGTCATACCACGACTGTTCGAGCACGTCCTCAACTGGTCGTCAACCAATAAAAACAACATTTTTCATAAAATTTTAAAATTTAAATCCATAAATTATCAAATATATATACACTATGATACACAAATGCATGAACGGTCAATTTAAATTGCACATTCCAAGATCAAATTTCAATTTATTAAACTTACTTTTGTCAAGCGGTTTAGTGAAAATGTCAGCAAGTTGAGTCTCGGTTGGAATGTAATCTAAAGAGATTAATTTTTCTTCGACTAATTCACGAATGTAATGATACCTAATGTCAATGTGCTTGGTACGTGAATGCTGGATTAGATTTTTTGAAATATTTATAGCAACAGAATTATCACAATATAATATCATTGATTCCTGTGCAATTCTATAATCGCTTAACAAACGTTTCATCCAAACAAGCTGAGTACATGCATTTCCAGCTACGATGTATTCAGCCTCAGCAGTAGAGAGCGACACAGAACTTTGCTTCTTGCTAAACTAAGAAACTAAACAATTTTCGATATAAAAATAACCACCACTGGTTGACTTTCTATCATCGATATTACCAGCCCAATCAGCATCTGAATACCCAGCCAATTAAACACTAGTATCATATGAAAACCAGAGACCCAAATTAGCAAAACTTGCAACATATCGCATAATCCGCTTAACAGCAGTCAGATGAGATTCTTTAGGGTTAGACTGATATCTAGCACAAATACTAACACTTAAAGCAATATCAGGTCTACTTGCAGTTAAATAAAGTAAACTACCAATCATGCTACGATATAGTTTAGGATCTACATTTTTACCTGTAGAGTCTTTTGAAAGTCTTAAGGTTGTACTCATAGGAGTATCAAAATTCTTACCATTCTCAAATCCGAACTTTTTAATCAAGTTCAAAGCATATTTGGTTTGATAAATAAAAATACCATCAGGTTGTTGTTTTACTTGCAACCCTAGGAAATAATTCAATTCGCCAACCATGCTCATTTCAGACTTAGATTTCATTAAATATGCAAACTCAACAATCATGTTAGTACATGTAGATCCATAAATAATATCATCATCATAAATTTGTACCATTAAGATATGATCGTTATGTTTCTTAATAAACAGAGTTTTATCAACACTTCCCATTAGAAAATTATGACTTAGTAAAAATTTAGTCAATTTTTCGTACCATGCCCTAGGAGCTTGTTTCAAACCGTAGAGAGCCTTTTTAAGGCAATAGATATGATCAGCGTTCTTAAGGTCTTCAAAACTCGTTCGTTGTTCCACATACACTTCTTCATGTAGATCACCATTTAAGAAGGCACTCTTTACATCCATTTGATAAATTTTAAATTTTCTAAAGCAAGAAATGGATATGAATAGTCTGATTGATTCAAGACGAGCTACTGGGGCAAAGGTTTAATTATAGTCAATGCCTTTAATTTGAGTGTACCCTTATGCTACAGTCTAGCCTTGTTTCGAATTATATTACCAAGTTCATCAGAATTATTTTTGAAAATTTACTTTATTCCAATAATATATTTATCTTTAGGTCTAGGAACAAGATACTAAACATCATTTCAAACAAATTGATTAAGTTCTTCCTGCATAGCAACTATCCAGTTTTTGTCAGAAAGCGCTTCTTTTATGTTAGTCGGTTTAATCTGGGATGTAAAGCACACGTAATTATATATATCTTCTATTTGTCTACGAGTGTGCACACCAATGAGAGGGTTTCTAAGAATTTGAGTGGTTGGATGATCTTTAACGGTCCTCAGTTCAGAATTAGTTTGATTTGATGAAGTATATGGTTTGTCAATTAAAAGAACTTCATCATTATTTGAACTTGGGGTAGGTGTATTTAAGTGATCGTCAATGACCACATTGATAGACTCTTGAATAACACCGGTCCTTTTATTCAATACTCGATATGCATGACTGTTTAAAGAATACCCTAAAAAGATACCTTCATCACTTTTAGTATCAAACTTTTCCAAATTTTCACGGTTACGTAAAATATAGCACTTGCTACCAAAAACTCGAAAGTATTTGACAGTAGGCTTCTTATCGAACCAAAGTTCATAAGCAGTTTTATTATTAGATTTACTTGTATAAACTCGGTTGATAATATAGCAGGCAGTATTTACGGCTTCAACCCAAAGGTTTCTAGGGAGCTTCATACTAATCAACATTACACTTCCCATTTCTTGAAGCACTCTATTTTTTGTCTCCATAATTCCATTTTGTTGTGGTGTTTTGGGCGCAGAGAATTCATGCGATATTCTCTGATCGATACAGAATACCTCAAAACTGCTATTCTCGAACTCAGATCCATGATCATTACGGATTTTACAAACTTGAGAATTTTTTTCAGTTTGAATTCATTTGAGAATCCTTTTTACTTCATTAAGGGTTTCTGATTTATCCCTTAAGAAGGCTACCCAAGTGAATCTAGTAAAATCATCCACGACTACCAGTATGTATTTTTTGCCACCTCAACTCTCCGTCCTGGTAGGTCCTATAAGATCCATGTGGAGAAGCTCGAGTGGTCTTGATGTGGCATTGGAGTTCACCTTTTTGTGACAACTTCTAGTTTGTTTGCCAATCTGGCATTCGCCACATATTTTATCTACTTTTTGGAGTTTAAGTAGACCTCTTATTAGTTCTCCTTTGCTCAATCTGTATAGATTACAGTAGTGTACATGTCCAAGTCGTTTATGCCACAATTCTGTCTCATCAGTATGGATCATGTAGCACGATTGATTAGATGAGTTACCATCGCTTACAATATAGTAGTTTTCAGAAGTCCTGCGACCAGTTAATATTACAGAAACCTTTTTCTTTAAAATTTCACAACCTTAATTAGAAAAGTTCACACTGTAATTGTTATCGCATATTTGAGATATGCTTAACATGTTGTGTTTTAACCCCTCAATATATAAAACATTCTTAAACAAGGGAACGTTATAGAGTTGAACCGTACCTTGGCCAATAATCTTGCAGTTGCTACCATTTCCAAATGTGATTGACCCATCAGTCATATCTTTAAAGTCGGTGAATAAAGCCTTGTTGCCTGTCATATGCCGGGAGCACCCACTATCTAGGTACCACTTTGTATGGCTTGTCGCTTTGAATGCAATGTGGGCAACCAAGCAGGTAACCTTAGGAACCCATTTCATAACTGTTTTGGGTTTAGGAGTATAGTCGGTCTTCTTATGTTTGTAGTTGTAGTAAGACTGACCCACTAAGTTAGATTTTAAGAGCTCCATAAGTAGATCAACTATTTTCTCAGCTAAAGGGTTTCGATTTTAATTTTTGTAGTTGATATGGTTACCTTTAGTTTTGAAAGATTGAAACGTTTTAGCATTTTTAGAAAACTTTTGATTAGAACTTTTCTCTTTTGAGTTTGAGGACTCTCCTTTCACAAACTTGGGAGGAGTATTCTTCTGTTTAAGAGGAATATTTCTTTCGTATCCCAGACCAGATCGGTTGCCACATTTTCTTGATCCAGTTAAAAGTTTTTCTAATTTTGGATCACTTTAGGCATACCTCCATGTATCCTTTAAACTCAAAAGGGAAGAGACGTCAAGTTTAAGTTTATCATTTTCAGATTTTAGATTTTCAATAAGGGTGCTTTTGAAATTTAGATCACATTTGCATTTTTCAAAATAATCTAAATAATCTGAAAGATGAGATTTTTCTAAAACAATAGTTTCAAAATTATCTTTAAGCTTTGAAAACTTTTCTTTTTAAAGCTTTAATTTTACTGCAATATTACAACTTTCCTTATATAGGGCATTATAAGCATCTTGAAGATCTTCTTCATTTTCATGATCACTATTCAGATTTTCTTCACTAGTAGAATCATCATGATTTGAAAAAGTGAACTTGGCTAGAGTCATAAGAGCTTTGACTTCATTCCTCGACTCGGTTTCAGAATCTTCTGATTCAGAAGAGGCTTCAGTGCTAGAAGATTCATCCCAAGTAGTTAGCATTCCTTTCCTTTTAGGTTTGTCCTTTTTAGGACACTTGTTTACTAAATGCCCATATTCTTGGCAGTTGTAACATTGACTATCTTTTAAAGATTTCCAAGTTTTAAATTTAGACTTAGATCTTTTCTTATCATTTTATTTTTAAAGTCTACATTCTTTTTACTTTTGAAAATCTTATAAAACTTTTTCGCTAAGAGAGCCGTATCATCCTCAGAATTTTCAAAATCAGAATTTTTCTGAGAAATACATTTAGAAGACTTAAGGGCTATAGATTTAGCTTTAGGAGCTTTAAAGTTTAACTCATAGGTTTGTAAAGACCCAACCAATTCTTCTACCCTCATATTGTCCGTATCACGAAGTTCCTGGATCGCAGTCACCTTTGAGTTGAACCGTTCAGGTAATGAGCGTAGTATCTTTGCACATACTTTACTTTCTGGAATTTTATCGCCAAGACCCCACATAGAGTTTACAATGTCATTCAGTCTAGTATAGATGTCACGCCCCCTAAACCCAGAAATCGGATTCACAGGAATCTCGATCACTGAATCCAGTGCCGACAGCCACCGTAGTACCCCATTCTCGGCTCCTAGCGTTCATACGCCAGATTCCGATCCTGGGATCCTACAAGGAGGATTTTTTTATATTTTACATTTAACTCATAATAAGCATAACCACAAGTATACCCAAATCATAAAGGCAACATCATCATCACATATCCACTAATATAATCATTTGAATACGATGCTGAAAGGGAAAATACATATGACGAAATCAAAGCTCCAGAAGGCAGCTGCATGCTCCAAGCTCAACGCTGCTACAACCTAACGTCACCTATACGCATCTATCATGTATAAGCTTATAGAAAGCTTAGAGGGTAGTGTAAGTGTGTGCACAAGGTAAGTGCCAAGTATTCAACGCAATGTGATAATCATACAATGTCAAAATAGGTGCAAGGACATGAATCATATGTTATCAGAGTAAACGAAAATACTAGCAAGTGCATGAGTCAAGCATTATCAGGATACACGATACAAATCAACTATACAAATGAGGAGTAATAAAGAGTCAAATATCAGATGTAGTATCTAAACCATATAAATGCAGAAACACAGGTACCCCAAAATGTCATATCTCCCGGATGTAATGCAATATACGGTGCAAATGGAATGACCATGCTGAAGTGTGAAGTCAGGATGATAGTACGTAATATCGCAGGCTATGGGGTCCATCACAAGGGACTTCTATCCAAACCAGTCTCATACCTAAATTTGGATAGTCAGACTTGATGTGGTAGACTCCTGATCTCAGGTTAGTCGTGCGCCCCAACCGAAATCCTGGCCGTTGCGAAAGTTTACATAACGAATAGTTGCGCACCATCAGCCTGAGTGGATAGTGAATAAATGAATGAATGAGTATGCAAATCCTGCTCAATAAGTCCATATATCAGTACAGTTCACCTCTGGGATCATCACCAGGGTTTAGTACACTCCAAATGGCATTGTCACGCTCCTAGCAACACAGTCCAAGTGAGCGTAAGAAACCTCACTATCCGCATGGCCAATAGTCTGCCAATACCTATCCAGCACGTCGATAGCGGACCATTCACAAGCTAGTCAAACTCAGCCTAGCTATGCCCCCTACCCTCGGGCGGGTAAGGCCACACCCCCTCCCAACCGACCACGACACAGTGGAAGATGCGGCCTCTGGTATTCGACACTCGGGCGCTCATGTATCCACTCGGTCTCGACGTTGGGGTCATCTCCTAGCCACGGAGGTTTAGGAATTTTCACCTAGGGACATCTATGGTGCCCGTATGCTAGAACCAAACATTTTCAGTGTCCCATCTAGCCATCCACGATATGCCTGTGGAGGCTACAACCCTGATGTCGCTAGGGCATACAGTAATCTCAACACACAATGCAAGATGCATGAGTCATACAATTCAGTCATGCATCCATACGGCACACACCGTGTATTCATGTAAGATAATCTCCGCCTATCAGGGAGTCTCATAACAACCTGCCCAATGACATATGCAATGGTCAACCACATCTAATAACAAGCATGCAGATGATGCATATGGGCATGTATGATGATGTTATGCTGTCACATACTCATAATCGGTATCAATAATTGGCTTCGACAATGTGCACATTTAACCAACATTGTCTCCAAGGAATGGCCCACATAAAGCCAAACATATAATGGGCCCACGGCCCCACACAAGGACCTAATATACAACGCCATATGCCTTAGTCAAGGGCCACATATACATAACAGGTGGGCCTTGCTCATGGACCTCAAATACGTGACATGTGGGCCCTACACATGAGTCTCGAATATGTTAAATGGGTCATGCATCATGGGCCTAATACATATCACGATGGGTCTTGCCCATAGGCCACGAATACATCACAATGGGCCTTGCCCATGGGCCTTTCCCATAGACCTCAAATACATCACAATGGGCCTTGCTCATAGGCCTCAAATACATCACAATGGGCCACATCATATGGGCTGGAAATATATCACAACGGGCCACGACATATGGGTCAGAATTTCATTACAATGGGCCTCACTAATGGGCCATAAATACACAATAAGTGAGACCCATCACATGGGCCAAAAATACAAATAGGTGGGCCCCGCACATGGGCCAAAAATACATCATGATGGGCCGCATCAATGGGCCTTAACCCATGGGCCACAAATACATTAAATGGGTTGTGTCACATGGGCCTCATATATATTAAGGTGGGCCTCAACGGATGGCCATAAATACATCAAGATGGGCCTAATCACAAGGCAGCCCCCAACATGGTGGGCATTGAGCGTGTAACACATACATTATGGGGGGCTTGCATATGGTAGCCCATGTCCCTAAGAATGGTTGAACAACATGTATATAACACATTATAGTAAGCCTCTCAAGTCGGCCCTATGGTGGATGTTCAATCACTACTATTTATAGTATGGTCTACCTGGGATTTGAGCCTGCCTCTTAATGGGCCCACGGCCCTACATAAACTAGAAATGGTTAGGCAGTGTGAGTGTATAACACACATCATCTTGAGCCTCACAATACAATCCATGGTGGGACACCCCAAGTGAATAATCTAATCCATTCACCGTCTTGGCCACCTCGAATGAGGTCAAATAGACTCTGACTAGGACTGATTCGGATGACAAGGGACTCCAAAGAGTGCCCTGGGGTGTTTCAACAGATGGGCATTAATACCCTAAGTACGGCCCACTCGAGACTCATATTTCCCTCGAAATTTGGCAAATGGCCTAAAATTATAAGGAGGAGATGGTGGATGGTGTGGATTAAACAAATCCACCATGGTGGGGTTCACGTGTGGTGGCAGCCAAGTAATGCTTCCACCCCCACCGTCACTGTCCAGGGACTCCTTTTTTCTTCTTCTTCTTCTTTTTCTTCCTTTAAATTTTTTCTTTATTCTACCATGTAGGGCCCACTGGTGGATAATCCATTCTGTCTATTATATTGACCAGCTCTCTATGGAGCAAATGAGTCTAATGATGGATAAGTCCACCACTTATACACACAACAGTAGGTATTAGAAAGTTCCAACAGTTGAAATTTGTTTCCCTCGATGGGGTCCACTAAGAACTAAGATTTCTCTCATTTTTCGACTCCTAGCCTAAAACCACATGGGGAAGGCGGTGGATGGCATGGATTAAACATATACATCAAGATGGGGTCCATGGTTGGACGCCCCCACCCCACGTCTGCATGGTTTACGTGAGGGGGTGCTCCCACTACTACCATCGGTTGTGGTGTGGTCCACCTGTTGGTTGGATCGAGTAGACCTTTGGGCTCCATGGCTAAAGTGTACCAAAAAATGGACGTATGGTGTGGATCTAAGAAATACATCAATATGAGTCCCATGAGTGAAAACTCACTCCAAACCTCTCATGTAAAAGTAAGAAATGACTTGGGTAATCCAACCCCTTAACATGAGTGGTATGGCAGACGTGGGATTCAGATTAGCTTCATTTTTAGTCTCAACGCCTAAAATAATCTGGGAAATGGAATGGACGGCGTGGATAAGACCTATACATCAACGTGGGACCTGCATGAGTGGCCTACCCAAAAGCCTTAAAGTCAAACCCTTTTTTTTTCATTACGCGAGTACACGTCACTGTCGGTTCACACCTCACTGCTGGACATGCTGTGAGGATGTACATACATTTAAGGTGGGTCCCACACAAATACAACCAGTACATATGTATATATAAAAATATCTTTTAATATTATATTAATATAAGTTCAAATGTCCAGTTCCTCTATTCAACGGACGGCTGAGAGCAAAAAGCAGATGGACAACATTAATATAACGCATGCATCACGTGAGTCCACACACACGTGGGTCCCACGGCTGCTGAGGCAGCAAGATAAAACACATATATCACAGTGGGTCCCACGTAGGGCCCACCATATAATATCATATATACTATTATATTAATATTATAAATATACACACTTACATATGCAAAATATAATATTATATTATATTATATTAGAGAAAGAGAGTCCAGCGTAGCCTATGTTCTGCCTAATCTGGACGGACGGTATGGATTATCCACATAAGGCCCATCTGATGGATGGCAGGAATGTAAGGCAAGTACATTAGGTGGGTCCTATCCCACACGTGCAGTACATGTGGGGTGGCCCCACACCTTCTGAAAACAAATGGACGGTGTGTGTGCAACACACGGTCACCGTGGGATCCACCGTCCTGGACAAGGACGGAGTGGATATACAACAACTACATCATGTGGCGTCTACAATGATGGTAGGTGTAGGTTACAATACATATATCAGTGGGTCCCACGTGGGGCCCACCATAACATTTACCTACCGTCCAATCTGTTGATAAGGTCACAGGGACCTGAATGAAGAGTAAAAGCAAATTTCGTATTGATCCAAAACTTCTGGACCACAAAAGGATTCCAATGGTAGACATTCACCCTACCACTGTTCCCTGCCGTGTGGGCCACCTAAGCTGTAATTAAGGTTGATTTTTGGGGAAACCTAGTTCCAAAAAGGGAACCCATCAAATACACAGTGTAGATATGCAACATACATCGTGGTGGGGCCTGTGGTGGGGCCCACCATTCCACCTTTAAACCGGCAGCGAGGACGCCGACAGCAGCAGGGACGCTCATGTGTACGTGATTTGTTTTGTTTTCTTCTTCTTCTTCTTTTTTTTGATAATCTACGGATTCTTATGTGTGGGGCCCGCATTAGACAAATCCACACCGACAACTGGCCTCCCCAGCTCGTATTAGAACTAACGAGTCTAATATGCAATATTTTTGACATATAGAAACATCTTAGCGGGACTTAACTGTTTAAATCGCCTAAAAACCACTGTTTCCTACGTTATGGTCCGTCGGAGGTTTAGATCGGCTTCAAATTTCAGCTCAACGGCTAAAATGAGATGGGAAAAAGGGTGCACGGTGTGGATTAAATCCATACATCAAGGTGGGGCCTGCATAAGCAACCCGTCCAAAAGTATAAACCAAGCATTTCTTTTATTTATTATTATTATTTTGGTTAGTACACCCATTGTCACTCCACGCTCACAACGTCCAGCGTCCAGGGGCGCTGGACATGGACATATTTACCAAGGTGGGTCCCACATGTGGGGACCACGGCTGGTGGGACTCACGGGAACGTGGCCCACTTGATCAATTGATATTTGAGTTTTCCCATCACCGATAAGTAGGGCCCACATGGCTTGGACGGTCGTGGGGTCTATTTGATGGACAGTTTGGACATCACATACATCAAGGTGGGGTACATCCGGGTGGGCCACACGGCCATCACATCAGACCAAAATAATGGAAGAGAGAGGGAGAAAGAAGCACCCACCTTTGATCTTATCTTCCTTCTTTCGCCAATGCGATCTATAGCTCCAAGGAGTGCGATTTAATGGTCGAGATGGACTTTGGATGGTGGGGATGGGAGATAGGAAGGTGGGCCACACCAAACTCTCTCCCATGGAGGTTGGGACGTGAGTTGCTTGGGAGAAATGAGAGATAAGAGAGATAAGAGAGAGATGGCAGATGTGATGTAAAGAAAGAAAGAGAGAGAGAGGGGGAGGAGTGATGTGTAAGAGAAAAGGCATGGAAAGTTTAGGTCTCTTTGACTTTTGGGATAAGAGGAATAGGCTAAGCATGGGTTGCTTTAATTGGTTGGTGGGAGAGGTATGGGTAAGTGATTTGAATGATGTGATTGATTTAATGTTGGGTAGAGATTCTTTTCTCGGGATTTGCAACGGGCGGCGTCTTTCCTCGAACTGAATGCAGGCCCACATCTCCTTGCCAGGGTATCACCTCAATGAGCGAAATGCTATATTGAAACCACGGCGACGGCGCGGTCGCTAGGGTAGAAGTCTCGGGTTGAGTTAACTCAGATACGTAGGACTCGGCTTAGGATCGCGCGCAAACGTCGGTAACAGATTGCGAGTTACCGGAATTCGACTGGAAGGACCACGAAAGCCTACGGAATGGTATGGGCTATGATATAGGCTTATAATAGAAGTTCATGAATATTTCATTTTCTTCCATATGAATTTCTTCAAATTTAGTTGTGAGATTTGGACTTTAGACTTTTTGACAATTGATGTACCCTCGTGTGTCATTTCTAAAATATCCCAAGCTTGCTTTGCAGTATCATAGGATATAATTCTTTTGAATTCATCCGATGATAGTGCGCAACTAATTGCATTTAGTGCTTTTGCATTGGCACTACTCTCACTTTTCTGAAGTGTAGTCCAAGAAAAATAAGGTGATATTCTCATTGATTTTGATCCATCGATACCAGTCACTTCAGTGATAGGAGGGATCCATTCAGTCACTGTGGCTTGTCACACACTCTCATCCATTGATTTGAGGAAAATCCTCATCCTGGCTTTCCAATAGGTATAGTTGGAGCCATCAAATGATGGAGGCCTAGTGACTGAAAGACTATCAAAATTTGACATCTTATAAATAGCTTAGATCGATTAGCTCAGGAAATAAATCCAAATAACAATTAAAACGAGCTATTAGGCTCTGATACCACTTGAAAAGGCCTAGCTATATGTCCTAGAGGGTGGGTGAATAGGACTATGCCAAATTAAAACTTTAACAGTGGAATTTAACTTAATAAGATAGCCTTGAAAGATAGAACTATAAACGAATCACAATACTGAACTGTAAAGCAATCTTCAAATAATAAAATAGAGAGGTTGATACCAATGTTGTTCTAAGGATAACCTTGCACCATAAAAACCAAAGGTTTATGACAGGACAACCTTACTAGAACAATTTGAATAAAAAAAAACTCAAACTGAAAGGAAATAAAGGAAATAGCAAGAAATTAAATTCGAAACTATTACAACCTTCCCCACAATGCTTGAAATGTAAAATATTATAACATTCACATCCACATATACATTCCACAGCTTTGAATGATAAAAGATATAGAAATTCAAACAAACATGCAAACCATAAAACACAAAGAATTATAGTGGTTCGCCTGTGTGTACACCAACTGTTAAACAACAACCACACAAATTACTACTCCACTCCTAATATCCTCACACAGGGGATATCAGCATTCACTATGAAAATAGGTTTCACAGGTTCACCTAAAACCTTTACAATTGTGTCTTTTAAATGGGCTTACACAATTCAAGAAACCCCACTTCTGAGTTTTCTGGCTCTCCTCAGATAACCACTAGATTGAGATTTTTCTGGCTTCATCTCAAACAAAAACAAAAAATAAGGAAATTTACAATAAAGTAAAATACCTGGATTTCTCCTTTCATTGTAGCCCGAAAGAACCAATCGGAGTAGAAGTTCGAATATAGAATTTCAATTGTCCAATACTCACTTTGAAGTGGTTCTAGGTTCTAATTGATTTTAAATTAAACCAGTTGGGCTAGCTCTATTTGATTTTGATTCCAAGAAGAATGAATATAGCAATTCATCTTTTCAATTTAGATTAGAATGTAGAAACAAAATCAAATGAATAAAGCTAACAAAAAAGAATTTGAAATATGCACAACGTAACTTAAATAACACAAACTTATCTCAAAGTAATGCCTTAATTTTACTTGAATTGAATTCATGAAAAACTCTGAAATTCGTGTTCTATTTTTAGTTGCAGAAATCACGTCTACGACTGGTCGTGTGGCCACCATGATTGGTCGTAGGTCGAACTGCATTTTGAAATTTTAAGCGCGATCGGATAAAATTGTTCCACGACTGGTCGTGACCAACCCACGGCTAGTCGTGAGGAACCAAGAATGGTTGCTAGAGTTTGAGTCGTAGCTACAGGACTGGTCGTGAATGAGTTGACACCGTTCCTACGACTGGTCGAGCAGACTCTAAGACTGGTCGAAGTTCAACTAAAAAATTTCGAAAATTTGCAACAACTTAGGACTGGTCTTGAAATTTCTTGGACTGGTCGAGCCAGTTCTAGGACTAGTCGAACAGAGTCTAGGACTAGTCTTAGAATAAACCAAACACTTATAAAAATATTCTATTTGAATTATGTATACAAAATGACCTACCCTAAGGTCAAACTAAGGTCATTCATACCTTAAATGTCAAGTATGGACATTGAGTCTTCATTTCTTCAGATGTTGGTTGACCTTTGAAGATTGTGAAGCTTGAGATCTCTGATGTAGCTTGAACTTGAGATCTTCTAAAGCTTGAACTTCATCTTATACTGTTATTCTTGAGTTGTACCTGAGACTTGAACAAAAACTTGTCTTCTGATATAGCTATTGAAATATTCTGATCATTGAAGCTTGCAGAAGTAGACAAATAACTTGAAGTTGAACTTCTTGAAGTAGATCACCGTTCTTAGCTTGTAACATTGATGCGGTGACTTGAACATACAAGTCAATATGCTACACAAGACATAGATTGTGTTTTTGGCACCACAAAATTTGACAACCAAAGGGGTAAATAACTATTGCACTTACAAATCATAAATCACGTAGTAATAGGATAGGTTACATGAAGGATATTGTAACTATAGATGAGGACATTGAGAATCACATCTCAGCACCTTTTATACATACATTTCAACAAGCATTTTCTGATTCAGGCATTTTATCAAACACTTAAGCTACATATATTAATATACATGTAATATAATAGTTATAATAGGTATTATAGCAAATCCTTTCACAAGGATGTTTCCACATGTACAACAATCATGTATCCTCAAACATAAATCATGATAAGCACAAGTCATAATTTCATACTCATACAAACATTTCAACAAACACATGGAATACATCTATTTCAACATAATTCATAGATATGTGTAATATGTGGAAAACATCGTATCTAAGTATATGTGATAGCAATTAAGTCAGTTATAAATCATTGCTGACATTGAAAGCCTTGAAAACCATAACATAAACATTTATAGTCCGCACCTTTCGCCGGTAAACTCGTAACGAACTCAGTTTATACACTAAGTCTTCGTCTATAGCACAACGACAACCTATAACATGAAATAAGCTAGCTATTTCATCACTTAGGCTATTTGGATACCTGAAACAAATTAGGGTTAGGATTCCTTACCCAATAACAAGATTAGAATCGCCGGTATGGTGACACGGAAGCGGTGGTTAAGTACGTGGAGTGGTGGGATCGAATCTTAGGAACAATCTCTCACTCTCCCTCTCTTCTCTTCACTTTCTTCTTCTCTTTTCTCTCTTCTCTCTCCTAGGGTTTGAAATTCGTATGGAATGAGAGAGGGGTGGGTTTAGGTCCTTATATAGGCCCAGAACTGACCTCAATGGCCCTAGGGCCATGATATACTTAGGTTATAGCCAAAAGTTGGCTGTTTCGGGCCAACGAAGCTCATTTGGAGGCCCATTTTCTACATATAGTCCAGGGAAAGTTCCCTGACATTGGATCTAGGTCAGGTTATGTTTTCAGTCCGATTGGATTTATGGATCGATTGTGGAGAACCGGCTTCAGTTCAACGGTCATTGTCACTCGATCAGGGCCACAAGTACACTGACGTGGGTAGGAAAATTTCCCTGATCTGAGGGTGTATTTGGGCCAGGTTCTGACGGTCTGAGACTCTAAATTTGGCCTGCAAGTGAAAGGCTCAATTCACTTAAATCTGAGTTCATTTTCTAAAGGTATTCGCATTTCTCACACACTTCGCTCCGGGTACTATCTGGATTTGATTTCCGAGATGGTTGTCAAGCCCAGTAAGGCAGTCATAATCATATAGCTTCACGGTAATTGGACTTTCAACTCACGATCCAGGTCCGATACGGAGTTTCAAGCTGCTCTCGAGAGCAACTGGGTTTTGAGATTGATACTACGTTTTTAGGCAATATAGCGTTAGCGATTCTACTAGTTTTGGGTCTTACAGATCGTATAGAAAGTTGTTCAAGCTACTCTAGCATTTAATTAAGCTTAGCACCTAATTAATTTTCGTCTAATTTCTAAAGGATTTGGTCCTTAGTGATTTCTGCCTGAGGTGGTACTCGGGTCTTTGTACGGATTTTTCCGAGACGTTACAATCTACCCCCCTTAAAGAAAAATTTCATCCTCGAAATTAGTACCTTTTCGTACTCCTCGAGAATCTGAGGGTAGTTGTTATGAACATCAGCTTCTATTTCTTAAGTAGCCTCTTCCTCAGTGTGGTGTGTCCATAGTACCTTCACAAGCGGGATAACTTTACTACGCAGCACTTGTTCCTTCCTATATAGGATACACATTAGACGCATAACATAGGTAGCATCTTCACTCCAAACTCTTCTCGCCAACTTCTGCCCAACAATGCGGCGCTCGACAAGGGTGCCCATACAAGGCCTCGTAGGGAGTCATGCCAATACTCGCCTGAAAGTTGTTGTTATAGGCGAACTCAACATAAGGAAAACAGTCATCCCAACTGTCCTTGAAATCAAGTACACAAGCTCGCAGTATATCTTCTAACACTTGTTCCATCTGTCCGTCAGTCTATGGGTGGAACGCGGTGCTGAACTTCAGCTTCACTCCCATAGCTTCCTGGATACGAGTCCAGAAGATAGATGTGAATCGCGTGTCTCGATCCGACACGATCTCCATAAGAACTCCATGTAAACATACTATCTCCTTGATATATAGATTGGCCAAATCATCTGCAGAGTTCGAAACTCTAATAGGGAGAAAATGAGCCGATTTCGTCAACCGGTCTACAATCACCCATATGAAGTCATGTCCCTTCCTCGTCTTCGGTAGCCCTGAGATAAAATCCATAGAGATGAAATCCCATTTTCATTCTACTATGGGCATGGGTTGAAGCAGTCCAGGAGGTTGGCGATGCTCTGCCTTGACCTGCTGACATGTGAGACAACGGGACACATACTCTATAATGTGGGCCTTCATGTTATCCCACCAGTACGACCTCTTCATGTCTCGATACATCTTCGTACTGCAAGGATGCATCGCCATCCTCGAATTGTGAGCAGCTTCGAGTACTTCCTTCCTTGAGTCATGAAGATTTGGGACGCATAGGCGGCCACGATAACGTAAACCCCCATCCATACCAACTCTCAATTTCAAGTCTTCACTGTCAGTCACCTGCTCTCTCATCTTCGCCAATAGTTCATCGTCTTTCTAAGCCGTAATGATCCTGTCATTAATGAGTGGCTGTACCCGAATGTGTGCGATGCTATCGAACCGCTCCTCTACCGTAAGTTTCTGCTCAAAGTCTCACACAAACTTTACCATATCCCACTCTGCTATCATCAATGGAGCCGCAAATGCTATCGTCTTCTTGCGGATCAACGCGTCTGCCACAAGGTTAGCCTTACCAAGATGGTAGGAGACCTCAAACTTAAAGTCCTTCAAGGTTTCCATCCATCGCCGCTGCCTCATATTCAAGTTTCTCTGTGTGAATATGTATTTGAGGCCCTTGTGGTCGCAAAAGAGCTCGAACTTCTCTCCATAAAGGTAATGTCTCCAGAGCTTCAATGCAAAGATGACCGCTGCTAACTCCAAGTCATGCGTAGGGTAATTTTCCTTGTGTTTCCTCAACTGTCGTGATGCATAGGCAATCACTCTGTCGTTCTGCATCATAACACAACCCAAACTAATACCAGAAGCGTTAGTGTATATCGTATACTTGACCCCTTACTCTGGCAATACTAGCAAAGGGGCAGACGTCAACTTGTCCTTCAGCTCCTGAAAAGCTGCCTCTGCCTTCTCATTCCAGGAAAACTTGAAATCCTTCCGAATCAGCTGAGATAACGGTCTGACTATCTTGAAAAAATCCCTAATGAATCAGTGATAGTAGCCAACAAGTCCCAGAAAGCTCCTCACTTCAATAACCGAACCGGGTTGCTCCCAGTCCTGAACTGCGGCTACCTTAGCAAGGTCCACGCAATCCCTTCCTTGGACACCACATGTCTCAGGAACTTAACTTCTTCCTTCCAGAAATCGCACTTCTTATATTGCACAAACAACTAGTTCTTTCTAAGCGTATCAAAGACTGCTCGCAGGTGCTCCTCGTGATCTTCCCGACTCTTGGAGTATATTAGGATGTCATCTATAAATATGATGACAAATCAGAATAGATACGGCCGAAACACCCAGTTCATCAAGTCCATGAATACGGCTGGTGCGTTTGTGAGTCCAAACGACATCACAAGAAACTCGTAGTGCCCAAAGCTAGTTCTGAACGCTATTTTTTGCACGTTCTCATCTCTGACGCGCAACTGGTGATACCCTGACTGTAAGTTAATCTTCGAAAAATATTGTGCCCCCTTCAACTGATTAAACATGTCATCTATCCTGGGTAAAGGGTACTTGTTCTTCACCGTCACTTGGTTCAACCTGCGATAATCAATATACAATCGCAGAGATCCATCCTTCTTCACAAACAATACAGGTACTCTCCACGGAGACACACTAAGTCGTATAAAGCCTGTATCTAACAGATCATCGATCTGTTTCCTCAGTTCCTCCATCTCACACAGAAGCATGCGATACGTGGGAAATGAAATGGGTGCCGAACCAGGTACAAGGTCGAGAGTAAAATCGATCTCGCGCCGGGGAGGTAATCCAGGTATCGTCCTGAACACGTCTGAGAAATCCTGAACCACTGGCTTGTTCCCCAAAGTCGAACCATCAACATGCTCTAATAAAGTAGCATAGCAACTGATGTGGTAGTACCAACTGACCTACACTGGGAACGTAAAAGTCGTGCCCTCAGTTCCATAGGCTGTCACCATCCTAGTGTCGCAATTGATTTCTGCCTTCATCTCCGTGAGCCAATCCATACCGAGAATGACATCGTAATGACATAATGGAGCGACCATTAGGTCAACAAGCACTATTCTGCTCCCTAGGTCTATCGAACAACCCCTACACATCTTGGTAGAATCTGAGAAAGTCCCTGTGGCGGTAAAGAGTCTCAACCCAACCATAGAACTAGTTTCCAACCCTAGTCACCTGACTGCAGTACATGATACTATAGAGATAGTGGACACGATGTCCACCAATAAGAAGACTGGTGTACCTTGAACGTGAGTCGTGACTTCAAAAGCCATCAGTGCTGTAATTGCTGTCTCGGATGCCTCAGCTGCAAGTGAGTGTACCCGAGCCTATTGAGAACATGTTGACTGTGGTGCCATAGGCTGTTAAGGCAGCCTAAAACGAGGTACAGGCAGCTGAAAAGATGGATGGGATGGTGCTGACTGTAGAGGTGGGGCCGAAATAGCTTGTGGAAGTTAGCGGTTGATCTTTGAGGCTGCGAGAAGCCATTATCCCTCATCTTGGTGAAACAATGTGTATCCGTGTGGCTTGACCTCTTGCAGTAGGTGCACCATAAGTTCGCTCACCTTGGCTGAGCCGGTGGTGCCGCAAGCCTAGGAGGCGAATCCGCACGCTGCCTCTTACTGAGGAACGGTCGGCTCGGCAGATCTGATAGAAGCCTCTGACCCATGGGTGCATGCGTATGGGATAGTCTATCCCCATCCTGCTCTGCCCGTAGGGACAAGCTCACTAGCTCAGAATAATGAGGTATTGTAACACCCCAGATTTTTCCTAACTTGGCAATGGACGTCATTGGACGTAGAACTGCCCTAGGACCTTATTCTACCATGATTAGGGCGTAATTTAATTAAGTATTAGACGAGTACCACCTTCTATATAAAATACAAAGGCCCGAGTACCACCTCAGGCAAAAATCATAATGGACTAAATCCTTTAGAAATTAGGCTAGTATTAGCTAGTGCTAAACTAGTTTACTTGTAAAATTAGTACTAATCACTTTAAATATGAACTGCAAGACCTAAAACGTGTAGAATCGTTGACGCTATATTACCTTATAATCTAGGATCAATCTCATTACCCAGTTGCTCTCGGGAGCATCACGAAGCTCCATATCGAACCTGGACCACACGTCAAAAGTCCGATTACCGCGAAACTAAACGATTATGACAACATTGCTGGGCTTGACAACCATCTCGAAAATCAAGTCCTGACTATGTCCAGAAATGTGCAACTTGAGCCCGGAGCAAAGTGTGTGAGAAACGTGAATATTTTTGGAAATAAAATCCAAACATAAGTAAACTAAGACGTGTCGCTTATGGGCCAAATATAAGGATTCAGACTGTCAGAATCTGACCCAAATACATCCTCATATCATGAGAAATTTTCCACACATGTCAGTACACTTGTGGCCCTGATCGAATACCGGTGACCGTTGAACTAAAACTGGTCTGCTACGGTTGATCTGTAAATCCGATCGAACTGAAAACTTAAATCAACCAAAATCCAATGTCAGGGAGCTTAAGTCCGACCGCATGCAGAAAAGGAGCCTCCAGAAGTGCTCCGTTGAGCCAGAACGAAAGGATTTTGACTATAACCCAAGTATACCATGGCCCTGGGGCCATTAAGCTCAATTTTGAGCCTATATAAAGGGCTTAAGCCCTCTCTCTCCCATGCCATATGAATTTTGCAAACCCTAAGGGAGAGAAGAGAGAAAAGAGAAGAAGAAAGTAAGGAAGAGAGAGAGAGAGAGAGAGAGAGAGAGAGGCTGAGAGATAGTCGTAGGGATCATTCCCTGACGCTCCACGTGCTTAACCTCCATTCCTGCATCGCTATACGGGCGATACCGATCCCGTTCTTAGGTAAGAAAACCTAACCCTAATCTGCTTTAAGGTTTCAGATAGTGTAATAGGTGAATTAGCTAACCTATTCCCTGTTATAGGTTATTGTGGTGCCATAGACAAAGACTTAGCATTTAAACTGATTTCGTTTCGCGTCTACCGGTGAAAGGTGCGGACTATAAATGTTTAGGTTATAGTTTTGAAGGCTATCAATGTCAATTAATGATTTATGACTGACTTGATTGCTATCATATATACAAACTATGTTGAATATAGTGTATTCTAGGTATTCGTTGATATAATTGAATGAATATGGAATTTGGATCTATGCTTGCCATGATTATTAACCATGAATATATGCTTGTTGTGTCCGTGGCAACCCTTTGGAAAAAGGGCATGCCAAGATATATGTTGGAACTAGTCTAATGCATGTATGTTAAAGTGTGTAGTCTATGTGTTTGTTGAAATGTCTGAATGAACATGGAATTATTAGTTGTGCCTGTCAGGTCTATGAAATGCTAATACATGTATTGTTGTGTATGTGACAACTCCTTGTTGTTAGGATTTGTCCACCTATATGTTATAACTAACATATATTGTGTATGTTCATAAGTGTAGTAGAAGTGTTCGATAAAATATCTGTATGAGTAGTTATTAGATGAACTGTACTTAATAGGGTTGTTGGGATAGGATTCCCAACTGCCTTGGTTATATGCATAAATTCCTTCTAGTCACTATAATCTAGATAGTGCGGTTTGTGTAGAATATGTATAGATAGAAAGGCATGTGATATGTGTTTCATTATACATTTAAATGTTTTCCATGTTTACATTGGCTGTTAAATGCTGTATGATTATCATGTGTACATATTTCTCACATCAGAATGTGTTTGGGACTATGGTATAGTCCAGGAAATCAGTAACAAGCCCTGATTTGGTGGCTGAGGTTGTTTCACCACACAGGACGTGTTCGATGAATCTGAGCCGTACTTCAGTTGTCGACAGTGGTTAGGCCACACGGAGTGCTTACGCACTTCATGTCGATCGACTCGATATGCGCTCGTACTAGCCGAGCTCGTCAAGTAACACAATTGACCCGATGTATGTTCACCATGTATGGACGCTACTGCTTGAATCTAAGATACCAAACTCACCAGTGAATCTCGTTAACCTTGGTACCTCGATCCGCTAAGACTCATGAGCCGGAAATGGTGGTATGGGACACTGTGGTCGAGCTGTCGGCCTACGCTGGGGCAACGAGCTTCCCCCGTAGTGACCAGTGAGTAACACTGCCTCGTGAGCATTATTTATTCATGTATAGATATAATATTCTAAGGTGATTTATCTATACATATAGGAATAGATAATGTAAGGTGATTTATATTATATACACATATAGTTTCTATTATACATGTATATAATAGAAACTATACGTATAATATTATTATCTATACGTATAATAATAGATAATAATATATATTTCTATACGTATTATAATAATAAATAATATTATAATAATAAATCACATATAATAAGGAGAATATCTATTATTTCACATAAATCACGTAGTAATAGGATAGGTTACATGAAGGATATTGTAACTATAAATAAGGACATTGAGAATCATATTTCAGCACCTTCTATACATACATTTCAACAAGCATTTTCTGATTCAGGCATTTTATCAAACACTTAGACTACACATATTAACATACATGTAATATAGTAGTTATAACAGGTATTATAGCAAATCCTTTCACAAGGATGTTGCCACACGTACAACAATCATGTATCCTCAAACATAAATCATGGCAAGCACAAGTCATAATTCCATACTCATACAAACATTTCAACAAACACATGGAATGCATCTATTTCAACATAGTTCATAGATATGTGTAATACGCGAAAAACATCGTATCTAAGCATATGTGATAGCAATCAAGTCAGACATAAATCATTGTTGACATTGAAAGCCTTGAAAACCATAACCTAAACGTTTATAGTCTGCACCTTTCGCCGGTAAACTCGTAACGAACTCAGTTTATACACTAAGTCTTCGTCTACGGCACAACGACAACCTATAACATGAAATATGTTAGTTATTTCATCACTTACGCTATTTGGTTACCTAAAATAGATTAGGGTTAGGATTCCTTACCCAATAATTGGATTGGAATCACCGGTATGGCAACACGAAAGCGGTGGTTAAGCATGTGGAGTAGTGGGATCGAATCCCAGGAACAATATCTCACTCTCCCTCTCTTCTCCTCACTTTCTTCTTCTCTTTTCTCTCTCTTCTCTCTCCTAGGGTTTGAAATTCGTATGAAATGAGAGAGGGGTGGGTTTAGGTCCTTATATAGGCCCAGAAATGACCTTAATGGCCCAAGGGTCATGGTATACTTAGGTTATAGCCAAAAGTTGACTATTTTGGGCCAACAGAGCTCATTTGGAGGCCCCTTTTCTGCATACGGTCCAGAGAAAGTTTCCTGACATTAGATCTAGGTCAGGTTATGTTTTCAGTCCGATCGGATTTATGGATCGATCGTGGAGGACTAGCTTTAGTTTAACGGTCATCATCACTCGATTAAGGCCATAAGTACACTGACATGTCTAGGAAAAATTTTCTGATCCGAGGGTGTATTTGGGTCAGGTTCTGACGGTCTGAAATCCTAAATTTGGCCTGCAAGCGAGCGGCCCAATTCACTTAAATCTGAGTTCATTTTCTAAAGGTATTCGTGTTTCTCACACACTTCGCTCCGAGTCCAAGTTGTGCGTTTCTGGATACTATCTGGATTTGATTTTTGAGATGGTTGTCAAGCCCAGTAAGGCAATCATAATCGTATAGTTTCGCGGTAATCGGTCTTTCGACGTGCGGTCTACGTCCAATACGGCGTTTCAAGCTGATCCCGAGAGCAACTGGGTTTTGAGATTGATCCTACATTTTTAGGCAATGCAGCGTTCGATTCTACTAGTTTTGGGTCTTATAGATCATATAGAAAGTTATTCAAGCTAATTTAGCATTAATTCAGCTTAGCACCTAATTAATTTTTATCTAATTTCTAAAGGATTTGGTCCTTAATGATTTCTGCCTGAGGTGGTACTCGGATCTTTGTATGGATTTTTCTGAGACGTTACACTATGTTTAATCTGTTCAATGATCTTCAATACGTAGCCCTTTTCGACGACAACTATTTTTTAGCTGGGTATTCTTTTATTATTATTTTTTTCAATTCTTCTTATTGAACATGATGGACAAATTTCCTAGGTTGGCTCCTTCCATGCTTAGTGATTACCAGGTTAACAATTCAATATCGAACTGAAGCTTTAATGTGTAAGCTAGGTGTGACATGTGAAATCATGACTCAATCAATATTTAAAACTTCTAATCATGGATTAATAACTCGAACTTAACTGTGAAATCTAACAGACAACTAAATCCAAGAGTCATAAATCACCAACATTACGTATCTTATACTTCTAAATCAAAGATGGCCGTCAAATTCACAAGAATTTCTAGAAAATTTTTTTAAAAAATTCATAGTTTTTGCTCACAATTTTTGCTCAAGACTGAGAAAACACTGATTAGGTAACCTAATCTCCCATCCCTAACCTAAAATCTACATTGTCCTCAATGTAAAAGATATAAGCAGGCAATGCACATGAGGCAACGAAATTGAAGGAGAAGTGATGGAAGGATAGTACCTGATGAATGAGTTAAGAGGCTTTTTCGAAAGAGATATCAGTGTGAAAGTGGGTTAGCACAAGAGTGAAACCAACAAAAAATAAATTATCCTAGAGCAACTAGAAAGCAAACTATCCTAAAAGCATAAAGCCGACTATCCTAGAATGACAAAAAACAAACTATCCTAATCCTATGAAAGTAGGGGAAAAGCTACTCAGTCATGCTGCAAGGTTTCTTCTCCGGACAATATCTTGATAAATTTCTCAGTAAGTTTCTCAACAAGATAATCCAAAAGCCCTTTTTACAATAGGCTTGGATGTCCTGGAGCATGAAATTCCAGAGAAATCTATAGACTTCATCAAAAAATTGTTGTTACATCGCTTGAGGTATCCAAAGTGAAATAGCAGTGAAGACCGCTTGAGTTGAAGTCAGAATATGCCAATATGTCCTAGAGGGGGGTGAATAGGACTTTTTAAAGATTTACGAGTTATTTAAAAATCCTATTACTCTAATCCTATCATGTATATAATTTTCAGGATTACTCAAATGTAACTCTATCGGCTTCCAAGCCAAGTAGAGGTAAACTAACCAAGATACAGCAATATGCAACTTAGTCTATGTTGGATGTAACTGTGTGTGTGTGTGTGAGATGTGATCAGATATATGAATATGAATGCACTGATATGAATCACTCATAGAGAAAAATAATCACAAACGCAGTCATTTTATAGTGGTTCGACGATAAGTCTACTCCACTCCCGGCTGTCGCACTCAACCCTTGAGTGTACTGGATTTCACTAAGGAGGTTTCCCAAGGTTCACCTCAAACCTAAGGTTTTAAATCAGGTTCACTTTCAACTTTTACAGAGGTTTTACGCGGTTCACCTCAAACCCAGAGTTTTACTGGTTCACTCCTAACCAGATGTTTATGCTCTCCATAGAGCAAGGGTTCACACAACGCACCTGGATTTTAGACCACACAGGTCAAGGACCTACACAAGGACCTAACAGTTTATGCCCTACATAAGAGCAAGGGTCCACATTATGCACCCGGATTTTAGACCACACAGGTCAAGGACCTACACAAGGACCTAACAGTTTATGCCCCACACAAGAGCAAGGGTCCACACTATGCACCCGAATTTTAGACCACAAAGGTCAAGGACCTACACAAGGACCTAATAGTTTATACCCTACACAAGAGCAAGGGTCCACACTATGCACCCGTATTTTAGACCACACAAGTCAAGGACCTAACAGTTTATGCCCTACATAAGAGCAAGGGTCCACATTATGCACCCACTACGTACACTCCCGCCGAAGGCCTCCTACGAGTGCTTCAAAGGGTGAGAACTACTTAAGACCGAATCCTAGAAAGGAATGATCACAAGTGTCCTCTTAGACTCTAGATACTTACAGATAAGTTGATGAGTCTCGTTAAGCACAACGCTGAAGATCTCCTCCTTCTTGTTGATGAAGAGTCTTCTGCTCCCTTGATCCGCAACGCAAGATGATATACAAATGCTTGGCTTCGGGTTGGGTCAAGGGTGAGATGGAATCCTACTCTCTAAAGATTTTCCTATAAGGAAGATAGAGTAGATCCTCTCTTATGCATTCAAGGCATCCAAGCATAATGATTTGTCATTAAGGTAGTAGTTGGAGGATCCTTTAATGTGGAAGTTCATTCCCCAATCCACTCTATTGATTATCAATGGTGAGGGTGGATTGGAGGATGAACTCCCTTGAGAGAAAGGGCTTTACGTATAGAATATAAGTTGAAACACTCAGAAGCTCTCTTTGCTTTCTCTCACTGCAACAAAAGACAAGTCCTCTATAAATAGGCAAAAAGTTCCAACAGATATAAAACGGTCACATTTATGACAGAGTTCGATATCATCGAGCAGGTTCGATATCATCGAGCGTATACTCTTGATAGCATCGATGGTCTGCTCGATGACTCGGACTCGATGTCATACGCTTTTGAAACTCTTTGCTAATTGGTTGATGAATCAAAGCCATTATCGATGTCATCAGATTTCGAACTCCGATTCCATTGATGACAGAATCGATCCATCGACACTTGGAAAATGAGAGAAACTTGACTTTGAGATATTTCAGGTTTTCATGAATGATCGAGGGAACCGTTGAGGTCATCGGAATTTGAATGTCGATGACATCGAGATCAGAGTCGAGGCATCGATAAATCCAGCTGATTTATCTTTGAACTTGCTGGACAGTTTATGGCTTTGTTCGATGCAATCGATCTGGTGTCGATATCATCGATATTTGAATATCGATTAGATCAAAGGGTCCCCGATCATAGTTAAAAATAACCTGAAATAACTGCTGTAAGAAATGCGCGCTTACTGTCGATATCATCGATAGACCTCCGATCATATCGATATTTGATTTCAGATCATATCGGACGGTCATTGATATATTGAAGGAGTTTAAAATTTTCATTAAAAAACAGGGGCGCCAGTAATCTGCCTGTTGATTTGTAACGACCCGTAAATTTTCGTACAATGGCTTGAGTACCACCTCGACCAGAAATTACTCAGGGTTAAACCCTTTAGAAATTTGACAAAGTTAACAGAGTGTTAAACTAGATTAGCCGTGAAATCCAATTGAATCGTTTTAAATATGATCTGCAAGACCTAAAACTTGTAGAATCATTGACGCTAGGTTACCTTAAAATCTAGGATCAAACTCATTACCCGTCTGCTCTCGGGATCACATTGAAACTCCGTATTGTGTCTGGACCGTACATCGGGAGTCCGAATAAGGCAAGGTTAAGGACTTAGGACCGCCTCGCTGGGCTTGACAACTATCTCGAAAATCAGCCCCAGACAGTGTCCCACGGCTGTTCGCTTGAGCCCGGAGCGAAGGAGTGTGAAAATACACTATTCCTTTAGAAAATAAGTATCCGGAATAGTGATCTGAGACTTGAAACTTGCGATCAATTTATAAGCAACCAGACCATCAGAATCTGACCTAAATACACCCTCGGATCAGGACAAATTTCAGGAACATTTACATGTACTTGGAATTTCATATCAAGGCCCACTGACCGTTGAACTAAAATTGGTCCGCCACGCGTGATCTGGGAATCCGACTGAGACGAAAACATAACTCCACATAGATCCAAGGTTAATGAGCTTAAGTCCGACTTTTGGCTTAAGGAGGGCCGCTAGAAACCCTCTTTTGAGCTGAAACAATGCAGATTTGATTATAATATAAGTATACCTTGAACATAAATCTATTCCAGAGAGTTTTTAGGCTATATAAGGACCTTAGGGCAGCCTCTCTGACAGCCATACGAATTTGGGATAAACCCTAAGAAGAAGAGAAAAAAAGAGAGAGAAAGCTTGAGAGTTGTGGGAGAAAGTCCCTCCTACTATTTACAATCACCACACGGGCTGCACCACCCCTTCCTTGACACTTTCCCAGTGATACCGACTCCATTTTAAGGTAAGAAACCCTAAACCTAGATCTGTTTTGAGGTGTGAAGGTTATAGGTTGTGAAATAGCTAACTGGTTTCACTCTTTAGGCTAGAAAACTCTCGAATACGGAAGCTCATCAAACCTTGCTGATCCGTTGAGATTTGAAGGTGCAAGGTGAGGACTTTAGGTGCATAGGTTACGTTTTTCAATGCTTTCAATGTTAGATAATGATAGATTCATGATCTGTATTCCGTTTTCCGTTTCGATTAAAGTTGTAGAATATGGAATTTTACATATTCTAGGTATTCGTAGAAAATACCGTATACGTATTTTTTTTTTGAAAATGTGTTTGACATGTTTATTTGTTGTATGAGTATACGATATATGGATAAAATACTCATTTGGCGAAAGGAGTCGCCTAAATACATGTTTCACTAATATGCACTATGTATGTAGAAATTCTGTATTGTAAGAAATACCGTATACATGTATATTTTGGCGATGTATTTGCCATGATTAATTATTGTATAAATATATTATGTGTGCATGAAATACTTGCTTGGCGAAAGGACTCGCCTTAACACATGTTGGTTAACATACACTATGTATGTTGAAATAGTGTAAATTAAGTGATTGTGGAAATGCTAGAGTAAGTGTTTGGATGTAGATGCCTTAGGAGGGTGTTAAGATTGGATTCTCAACTACCCTAGCGACATGTATGATTACCTCCATGAGGTTGATCACTTAAACCGCTTACTTGCCATGCATGTGTTTGTATTCCTATTGATGTAGTGCTTTACAACATGCTTTATATCATGCTTTATAACATGCCTTATAACATGCCTACTAGCATGCTCGAATTACTTTATTTATCATGCTTTACTTCACATGCTATGGATGAGAATTGGTTGAGTTTGGGACTATGTCTATAGTCCAGACAATCGGTATCAGATTTGAGATCGTGGTTAAGTTTCATGTCACCACGTAAGATGTGTTTGACGAACCCGAGTCGTACATCAGTTGGCGAAAGTTGTTAGGCCACGCGAAGTGCTATGCACTTCATGTCGTCTAATTGATCGTGCGCTCGAGCTAGTCAGGCACGTCATGTAACCCGATATGTCTAATGTATGTTCACCATATTTGGTCACTACTGCTTGAACCTAGGGTACCAAACTTACCAGTGAAATCCCCTTTAACCATGGTACCTCGGTCTGCTAAGACTCATGAGCCGGGCATGGTGGTATGGGACACCGTAGTCGAGCTGTCGGCCTACGCTGGGGCCACGTGCCTCCCCGTAGTGACCAGTGAGCAACCATACTCGTGAGCCGATTATGGTGGTATGGGACACTATATTCGAGCTGTCAGCCTACACTACTTGATGGGTGATGGGGGAGTGGTGCAATGATTCCGTGTAACAGCCTTGGCAGCCCTGACCGTATCCGGTGTAGTGACCTCGAGTATACTCTAAATCTACGGTGAGGCAACGAGCCTTCCCGTAGTAAAAGATATAAGCTAGGCCTGTATTGATAAGGTGATGGGGGAGTGGTGCAACGATTCCGCGTAACAGCCTTGGCAGCCCTTGTAGTGACCTTGAAAACACACCGTCGTCTGAGATTAACTAGGACTGATGACCCTAGAATGGATCATGTTTGGGAATGATACAAGGGAGGTACCTTAGTTTCCCAATTCTGTTGTTTGAAATGGACTAATAATAAGCCGGTAATCATGCTCAGCATGCATTGCATGTGCCTGGAAGATGTGGAGCACTGAGGGATGAAAGCATGCCGCGAACGAAGAGGGTGTCGCATGAGAGAGTATGTCAGTGAGGGCATCTATCATAATAACATCCATACTTGCATTAATAAGAGTAATTAGAAGTGTTTGATTTTACTGCTTTATCATTACTGCTTGACTGTATTGATAACATGTTAACCTATGCTTTATTGTTCCACTGAGTTAGCTACTCACTCCCACGTTACGGGACGGTGTTGCGCACACCAACTAGACTCTGTCTCAAGTTTAGACGAACCGATGACTCAGGAGGCGGAGCCTGATTATGACGAGGACCAGGAGGAGTTCTCTTATATGCAGTACTCTGGCGGCTTCGACTAGGCTATCGGATTGACGGGATTTACAGGGATCACTCCTTAGTTTATTTTTTACATTTGGTTCACAAAACAAATATATGTATATGGTGACTCAGATAGATTCATACTCTGGAGAATGAAATGATTTTATTTCTTTACATACAGATATATTCAGTTCAGTCTTCCGCTTGCCTTTATACTAATGATCTGGAGTATGAATTACTGTTTTGGTATAATCTCACTCATGTTTATTGCTCTAACACAGACAACATTTAATCAGCATTATTTATGTTGCATAAGTGATGCGTTGGAACTCGGGAGTTGAGTTACACTCGACCCCCGATTTTCAGGGTGTTACATGATCTTATCGAGCCACTCTCGATGGTCTCGAGATTTGAATATCGATGATATCGATATGTGTATCGATACATCGATAATTCATCCAGATATATTGTGAAGTTGCTAGACATATTTGTGCTTATATCGATGATATCGATAGGTGTATCGATACATCAATAAATCCGTCCAGATGAATATTTAATTGATGGACACTTATGGTTCTCTTATCGATAATATCGTTAAGATATCGAGGACATCGACAGAACAGGTCGATCATATCGAGAGTGCATCGATAAATCGACAAGACGAGAAAAACTTAGAGATTTTTCTATTTTGAAAAAGTTTTCTCACCATAAAACCCTAGGATGTCTATCTTGTTTTAAGGGTTTTAATCACCTGGTGTTTTGGGACATGGGATGTGAGGCTATGATTTACCTATTACGAGCTTCCACACATCCGGTTGAGGTAGACGCTTGAAATAATCTTCCTATCGAGTTTTGCAGCCAATCTGACTCACCATACACGTAACTTGACAAACCAGGGCACTAGCAGGTGCACTTTCACAAAGTATATATGATTCACCTGTAACAAAAAAGTTGCAATGCTAGTATTCCAAAATGACCAAGCTGGAGTGTGAAGTCGGGATGATAGTACATAGTATCGCAGGCTACGGGTTCCATCACAAGGGACTTCTATCCAAACCATTCCCATACCCAAATTTGGATAGTCAGACTCAATGTAGTAAACTCCTGATCTCAAGTTAGTCGCGCGCCCCAACCGAAATCCTGGCCATTGTGAAGGTACACGTAACAAATAGTTGCGAACCACCAGCCTGAGTGGATAGTAAATGAATGAATGAATGAGTATGCAACTTCTGCTTAATAAGTCCACATATCAGTACGGTTCCTCTCTGGGATCATCACCGGGGTCTATTATACTCTACGCCAACTTGCCGCCCCTATCTGAGTGCACAACTAAGTAAGTGAAAGAGACCTCACTATCCGCCTGCCAATATCGGGCCTGACTTGTCGATAGTGGACTCATTCCTCAAGCTGGTCAAACTTAACTTAGATATTGCCCCCTCACTCAAGCGGGTAAGGTCACACCCCTTTCCAACCGACCACGATACAGTGGGAGACGCGGCCTACTAGTATACAGCCCTCATGTGCTCATATATATATTCACTCGGTCTAGACGTTGGGGCATCCTCTGGTACCTAGAGGGTTTAGAAATTTTCACCCAGGGCCATCTATGGCGGCCCAATGCTAGTAACAAATTTCCGGTGTCCCATCTGACCATCCACGATATGCCTATGGAGGCTATGGCCCTAATGTCACTAGGGCGTACAGTAATCATAACACACAATGCAAGATGCATGAGTCATATAATCCAATCATACATCAATCCTGCGCATACCGTGTGCTCATGTGAGACAATCTCCGCCTATCAGGGAGTCTCATAACAACATGCCCAATAACATATGCAATGGTCAACCACATCTCATAACAAACATGTAGATGATGCGTATGGCATATATCATGATGCTATGTTATAACATACTCATAATCGGCATCGATAATCGGCCTCGTCAATCGAAATCGGTCTTGATAATCGGAATCGACCTCGATAATCAGAATCGGCCTCAACAATCAGCCTCAACAATCGAAATCGGCCTCGATAATCGAAATCGGCCTCGACAATCGAAATTGGCCTCAACAATCGCCTCGATAATCGAAATCTGTAACACCCCGTACTTTCTATACTCAGGTGTTACCTGATAACCTAAATTATGGAACTGCTCATCTTCATTCGAGCCTAAATTTGATAATTAGAAGTAATCTTCATATATGAAACAAGCCATCCACCTGTTAGAATCCAAAGTGGATCGTCATGTCACCAGATCCACCATCCATCGGGCCCATGATACTTAATCCGGCTATCGATTATCTGTTGACAACAACCAAACCATCAGATCATCGGGTCCACCATTTATTGGGACCTAAAGCATCAAATACACCGTCCTTCAAGTCCACAACACTCAATCTGCCAATCCCCCATCCGATCATCACAATGAGACCACCTAATCATTGAATCAGTACCGAGATTCTTATTAGGCAATTGCTCGACAATTTAAAACAATTCAACAAATAGGCCTTAAAATCGCCCATTAATTAGCTATTAGTCCATATTACAAGCTCATCTAGCCACTAGATTGACCATCTAACCGTCCATTATGGACCATGAAGTGTCTTGACCATCTGAACAACTTCTTGGGACTTTTTGACCATTGGAGTTTGAATTGAAATCCATCCAACCAGTGAACTAATATGAATCAATGGAATGAGATAAGGAAACACTTGGCATGGCCCACTTGAGTTTTGGATCCGCCTGATCTTTGATCAAAGACTCTGGTTGGGCCCTCTAAAGGGAATGGACCGAGTAGATTTCATAAATCATTACGGTGGACCCCACTTTTGATATGCTTGTACACATGCAAACGATGCACTCGAAGTGTAACAGATTGCAATTCGGGTCAACAAGCTGTTGACCCGACAAAAAAGTTGGAAAAAGAGAAATCCCTCCGTATTTCTCGCTCGACCCAAGTCCGAACGGAGGATTTTCATGTTGATGATCGGTGGCCCACCAATTGCTTACGTTTGAAAAATCCAAACCGTCCATCGTGAAGAATGGTTGATTTTAACCAGACCCTGATCACTTTTTCACGTTGAATCATGTGCGTAGCTGTTCAACTTTCAGCTCTAATCAGACGTACGTGCAATGCTTCCTAAAACATAATCTGAGTCACCCATAGGCCACCATAACTATCTGTCTCAATGATCTGATCCGTCTATTTGGTAGGGCATCCAAACCTAATCAAAAACCTAAAGATTCACACGGTCTAGCTAACATGAGTGTGCACGAAATCAGGTGCAAAACTGACCTACACTCGTGTATTTTCCGAAAGTGGAAAATATCTATCAGGCTGGCTAACAGCATGCACGATTCCCCTTTTATTAGGGCTTCCATCGCTTAACAAGAGCCGCCGCGACTCATAGTTCGAGATCCTACCAAGTCGTTGTGGCTGTCCAACCAAAAGTGGGTCCCACAAGCCTCGTGGGATCGATCTAGTTCGTACATAAGCTTCAAATCAAGAGATAAACCACTCAATCAAATTCTTCCATGATCATGGCATTATCTTCTCCAATCGGCCAAAGAACAACACCATCCATAAAATGGGTCTTGATATCTGGTCAAAGTAGGCCATCTGGTGGGCCACTTACCCAAAAACACGATGATCATAACGGATCAGATCATGTCATCGATATTCATATATAGGCAACGATTTTCAACAACACCTTGAGACCGCAAGCGGATTAACTCACGGACCCAATAACTAACCCCGATTAGTTACATCTGAAGCCTTTAGAAGAAACTGCGGAGGCTATAAGAGCTCTTTTCCAATTCGGGAAAGACCAGAAAAGGCAACCCTAAAAATTAGCGAGAGAGAGAAGAAATCAACGCCGTCCGTTCCGCACTGGGTCGACTCGGCTCAACTGGAACTGAGTCGGTTCGGCTTAGGGACGCTGTTGTTGGACGTCTTCCTAGCAGAAAGAAGGAAAATGAAGAGGAAGAAGAAAGCAAAAGAGAAGAAAATGTGAAAGAGAGAGAGAAAGAGAGAGGAGGAGAGAAAGTAGGAGAGCCTCTTACCGCTGTCGAGTCGACCAGGTCGTGCCAAGTTCGTGAGGCGAGTCTGCCTCGAGTTAAAGGGAGCTGTTGGAGGCGTGGCGGAAGGTTGAGAGAGAGAAGCAGCAGAAGAAGAAGAAAATGAGGAAGAAAGAAGGAGAAGAGAAGGATGAAAGTAGGGTGCTACCGAGTTCAAGTCGACTCAACTGAGTCGGACTAGTGCGGGTTGATTCCATGAGTCCTATGTCCATTCCTGGACATGGATGATTGAGAAGAGAAAGAAAGAGTAAGATAGGAGAAGGAGAGAGGAAGTAAAAGGAAGATGAGAAGGTGAGAAGGAATTGCGGCATGCCGAGTTGAACCGAGTTAACTCAGTGTGTTGACCCAACGATTCTAGGGACGGGTTGGCAGCAAGTCTTGTTCATATCACTGTTAGACTCTCCAATAGAGAAAGTATAAGGAGAAGATTTGAAAAAGAAGATGAAGAGGGCAAGTTGGGGGAGTTGACGAGTCGAATCGCCGAGTCGAGCTCTAAGTCGACTAATGTGAGTTACCTTCTTCAAATTGAAATTTTAATTTACCATTAATTTTCATTGTTATGATTATTATAATTATTAAACAATTAACCATTAGTAGACTATTCAGGATAACATTAGTTATTATGAATAAAATTCTAATTATTAAGTACTAGTATTTTATTCATCATTCTAAAACATTACCATAACCATCACAATGATTATTATTACATGTAGTTAATATTGATTGTACTGTCATGATAATAATTATTTTGTAGTTACCTACATTATTAACATTTTACTTAATTATACATCAATTATACTGAAAACCCTAAAATCTAAGCCTAAACCAAAACTCTAGAACGAAACCCTAAACGTAGGTTATGATCTTTAACCACAGATGGGGTCTAAATTGGGATCTAACTATACCATTTTACAATTCCTAATAGGATCCAATCCTAAACTGTGCGCATGAATTCTAACAAGTATTGAAAAGTGAAGGTGACTCTAAGGTGAGGATTACCTTCAAGCTTTTCTACATCATTATAATTATCTTAGTTCCATTATTTAGTCAATCGCTTAATTTAATCTTCAGTTAAAATAATGATAAATGCTTGTTTGTGCTTAGTGGATTCTTCATACATGATTGGTCGTTGCATTTATATACAAGCATCTGAACATGCTATGAATCGTAAACGTCTCTATCCTAGTTTAAATGAAACATCTTATGTGGATAAGTGCCATTGACCTTGTACGTGACTTGTCCTACCATTTGCGATTACTTTATGGCGTATTTAGAGGTCCTCAAATTAGTGGCCATTTGTGTAATGAATTAAATGAAATTATGGTGGACTTACCATCTTATGGACCATTTGTTGCCTAAGTGGCTTTTGAGATAATATTCTTTTATTACAACCTTGGGATGGATTATTCGCCATTTGTGGGTTTGATTTGGTTATTGCCATTGCGGCTTTGATAGGTTATTTGCCTTTGTGGCTTGTTTGGCTATTTGGCTTTTCGCCTTTGATAAATTATTATTAAATAACTCTTTGATGGTAAGTTCTACATGTCAAACTATGACTGGCCACTAGTTGAAGGGGTTACCCTTAAAACATAATAATTATTAGCCTCATGAGCCAGGGATGGTGGAATGGGACACTATGCCTGAGTTGTCGGCCTATGCTAGGTGACCAACCCCCCATAGTGACCTTTGAGCTTTCCTAAATTGATTGTTTGAAATTGGAATAATAATGGTTGGGCTAATCATGCATTTTTATGACATATATTATGGTCTTTTCGGGTGGTTTATTCTCCTTGGGCGTACCTTTGTGTACTTTTTTGGGTGACTAATTCTCCTTGGGCGATCTATGTTATTTGATCTTTTTCGGGTGGTTAGTTCTCCTTGAGCGTACCTTTGTCTACTTTCCGAGTGACTAATTCTCTTTGAGCGATCTATATTATATGGTCTTTTTCGAGTAACTAGTTCTCCTTGGGTATACCTTTGAGTATTTTTCCGGGTGGCTAGTTTCCCTTGGGCGACCTCGTTGCATAGTCTTTTTCGGGTGGCTAGTTCTCCTTGGGCATACCTTTGAGTATTTTTTCGGGTGGCTAGTTCTCCTTGGGCGACTTTTTACCAGTTGGAAGTACATCACCAGATCTGTGAGCATGTGCATACATTCATACATTTAAATAAAATTATCTTTATGTAATTTAGTTAATGAATGCTTATCTAATGAACCTTACCTGATTCCCATGAGAATCATTGCGTTATATTTGTTAAATACTGTCTCTGATAACCATGCTTAATTATCTTGATTATGCAATAAATCTTGGGGGTTATACCTCACTGGATAGCCATTGACGTTATCAAACCGTAATCAGTGTGCAGGGGACGCAGATGATGCGCATGTTGGTGTGCATGTGGAATAGGAGGAGCCAGACTACCTTGCGACTCTCTATCCTCGATTACATTTGTATTTAATTTGTACTGTCATGTTCTGTAAATGTTAAGACATTGATTTGTATAAGTTTTCGGGTAACTGCTCGAAACATTTGGATTTGCACATTTGGACTCCCTCTTATACTTGATTGCTCATATTCCGCTAGTTTATTAACTCTGATAAAAAGAAAAAAAAAATGTATGTGAAATTTGAGTTACAATTAAAGGTTAACACTCGAGTTTTTGAAAAACGAGTAGTGTACTCGGGTTCCGGGAACCGGGGTGTTACAGAATCAGCCTTGACAATCGGAATCAGCCTCAATAATTGGCCTCGATAATCGGAATCGGCCTCAACAATCAACCTCAACAATCAGCCTCGACAATCGAAATCGGCCTCGATAATAGAAATCGGCCTCGACATCGGCCTCGATATTCGACCTCGACAATCAGCCTCGATAATCGATGACAATGGGCCTAGCAAGGCCTAAGGGAAGGTCACAATGAGGACATTTAACCATCATTACCTATCAATATGGACATTTAACCAACGTTGCTCCTAAGGAATGGCCTAAATAGAGCCAAACATATAGTGGGCCTTTGGCCTCATATAAGGGCCTAATATACTTCACAATGAGCCTAACCGTATGGGTTGGAAATACATCACAATGGGACACGACCCGTGGGCCCCAAATACATCATATCGGGCCTCACCAAATGGGCCCCAAATACCTCACATCGAGCCTCACCAAATGGACCGCAAAAACATTACATCGGGCCCTTCCAAATGGGCCCCAAATACATCAAATAGGCCATATTAAATGGGCCGTATCAAATGGGCCGAATCATATGGGCCAAGTCGAATGGGACCAAGCCAACCACACCATTCATCTATAGTTAGAGATCATTTTAGAGCATTATCACAAAATAAATCATATCCCAAGGATCATCTGGACCATACCACAAATGGCAGTAGTGATAATGATTCCCGCTGTTGAATTCCAGTGGGCCCACCATAGTATTTATCTTCCATCCAGTCTGTTCATAAGGTCATGAAGACCTGAATTAAGAGGATAAATAAATATCATATTGGTCCAAAACTTCTGTAACCCAAATGGTTTCCAATGGTGGGCGTTCAAACCCACTGCTTCTGCAGTGTGGTCCACTTGATACTAGATCTGTCTTATTTTTGGTCTCAGGCCATGAGACGAGATTGCCAAACAGACGGACGGTTTGGATGTAACACATGCATCAGCGTTGGAGTCCACGTCCCAGCTGGACAGTGGGGACACCACACGTGCAGGGTGGGTCCCCACCGTCCAGCAAATGGATGGACGGTGGACAGCGTTGATAAAACACCCACATAGTGTGGGGCCTCGTCCAGATGGACGGACGGTGTGGATGTACCCCACAAACATCAGCGGTGGGTCCCACCGTCCAAGGTCTGGACGATGCGGATCCCACACGCGTGGCCTATCTACATCGTCCAGGACGGTGTAAAAGTAATTCATACATCAAAGGCGGGGTCCACAGACCTTGCTGACATGGTACATCAGCTTGTATAACTGGTGTGAGATACACCAGCCAATCATCTCCCATATCAGGTGGGTCTCACGTGTGGCCCACCTCATGTAATGTTTAATATATATTTTATATTATTATTTAACAAAAAAAAAGATACAGAGTCCAGCGTCCTGGATGGACGGTCTGGATGTACACGTACATAGAGGTGGGTCCACACGGTGGATAGTGTGGATCAAAACCCACATTATGGTGGTCTCACACGGATGAACGGTATGGAAATAACACATACTTCGTGATCAGCACCCACTGATCTACTGACGTTGGAGCAGCTCCAGCTGCCGGGCAGCAACAGATGAACGGTTTGGATAAAAACATATTTCATGGTGGGGTCCACCGTTCCAGCCAGTGGACGGCTGGATAAAATACATACAACATTGTGTGGTGCCACGTGGTGGCCCACATGAGTCTGGATCATGCTGATATTTGTATTGTCCCTTCGTCCAAGATGGTTGGACGTCCACAAACAGACGACCTGGATGAACTCGGTGGGCCTGCTGGACATCCTGGCCTTGTTGAGCTGGGTGGACAGCATGGATGCATACACATGCACGGTGGGGTCCACGTTCTACGTGGCTAGGCTGGATGGATTAGGAAAAACACATACATCATGGTGGGGTGGATCCGGGTGGGCCACACACATCAAGAGAGAGAGAGAGAGCGGAGTAGCGGAGGGACCCCGCCACTATAGGCCCCTCATACAAATCATACATCAAGATGGGTCCCACCATATGTGGGCCCTCAATTCACAAAATCAAATAATAAAATCACCCACCATTAGATCTTCTTGGACTTCTTCTTCCATCGATGCATCCTAGAGTCACACTAGCTTCTCCATGGGAGGCTTGGACATTGGGTTTGCTTAGAAAATGAGAGAGAGAGGTTGTAAAAGAGAGAGAGGGATGGGTGATGGGTGAGTGAGTGATGAGTGTACTTGATGGGTGGAGAGAGAGAGAGAGAGAGAGAGAGAGAGAGAGAGAGAGAGAGCTGACTCTAGGGGAGGGGTGGTTGTACTTGACATTAATTGTGATATGTACTTGATTGATAGGATGTGACGTGATTGATTTGAAAGATTGTCTTAGGTTTGTAAATGCGCGGCGTTTTCCTCGAACTGAACTGTTGAATTCCCAATGCACAGTTGCAGCTCTCAAGGAGTTGTTTTGGAAGATGTAAAGCCTCTATAAGTTTTTAGGAATATTAAATGGTGAAATCTCCTAGTAGGGATATTGTTGTCTTTTCACCTTTCATTTAAATGCCTATAAAAAGGTACCTTGTATATCCGGTTATAGCAAGTGTGAAGAGTAAAGTAGCAATAAATAAATAAATAAAAACAGTTTTAAAAAGTTTTGTTTGTTTTCTCTCTTCCTTCCATTTACAAAATCAGTTTTATGAGCCTCTTAAAGCAAAGGAAAATCCAGTTTGTACAACCAACAAACTGGTATCAGATTTAAGTTCTTTTTCTAAAGTTCCCTGGTTGAAGTTGCCAGCAGTTTTTTCAGCCAAGAACAACCTTTTGATTTTTTAGAAAAATCTTTTTTTTAAAAAAATCAAATTTCTAATCCATCCCTCTCCCTTCATTCTCCAAAAAAGAAAAAAATCATCCCTTCCTTCTTTTAAAAAAAGATTGTCTATGTTGTCTTGAGGCTTAGTAAAGTCAATCCATCTAACCTAGAAAGCTTGTTTGTGTAAAGATGGCCACCGCAATCCAGCTGCAGGTTCCTAAGTTGTCAAAGGATAACTATAAAAATTGGGGCATCCAAATGAAAGTGATGTTCGGGTCGCAAGATCTATGGGAGATCGTCACCGATGGGTATGTAGAACCTACTATGGAGGAAGAAGCCACCTTCACCAATGAGAAAAAGACCGCCCTAAAAAATCAAAGGAAGAGAGACAAGAAGGCTTTGTTCCTCCTCTATCAAGGATTGGATGAATTAACTTTTGAAAAGATTGTCGAAGCAACATCAAGCAAGCAATCTTAGGAGATCCTTAGCACCATCTTCGAAGGCGTTGATCGTGTGAAGTAAGTTCGCCTACAATCTCTCAGAGCCGAGTTCGAAGCAACACACATGAAAAAGGCACTTTGTGTATCCAGTTGGTAAGCGTAAAGAGTAAAGTAGCATATAAAATTTAAAAATAATAATAATAATTTAAAAAAGTTTTGTTTGTTTTTTCCCTTCCTTTTCCTGAGTTGTCTTGAGGCTTTGCAAAGCGGATAATTATGTCCTCTTAAAGCAAAAAAAATAAATAAATAAATAAATAATAAAAAATCTGTTTATACAACCAACAAAAATGTGGGGCTACATAATAGATGGTCATGTCCACTATCAGATATTTCTCCATATTATCAATCTAGACCATCACTCAATCAAATTTTTTTTCCAGGCCAAGATCAGATGGTCACAATCACCCAATCAAAATTTTTTTCCTAGATGCGCATTCAATTAAAGCTAGTGCTGACATGATAGACGGTCTAGATCATTCATACGATTTTTTTAATAGGATGAATATGGGAAAAACATTTTCCTGCCACTGTTAGGACGGTGAAAATCATGCGATCCAGGCAAGCCATCCGTGGATGCGGATTAGCTACTGAAAGGTTTGAGCAGCGAGATTCGCTACTGAGGTGACGGAAACGGATTGGCTACTCCCCTTACCCCAGTCCATGGCTGATGGTCGGTGCTCTGTGGGCCCCACCATGATGTATGTGTTTCATCCATGCCGTCCATCTATTTTTACATATCATTTTATAGTATGATACAAAAAATGAGGCATATCCCAATTTCATATGGACCACGTTACCGGAAAAAGTGTTGAATGAACGCCTACCATTAAAAACTTTTTGGGGGCCATAAAAGTTTTGGATCAAGCTGATATTTGTGTTTTCTTTTCATTTGGTTATTTATGACCTAATCAACAGATTGGATGTCAAATAGACAGTACAGTGGGCCTTAAGAGGAGCTTAATAGTGGATCTACATTCACTATTGTTTTTCTTTGGTGTGATCCACCTGAGATTTATATCCCTCTCATTTTTGGTATCAAGCCCTAAATTAGCTGTAAAAATGGATGAACGGAATGGATGAAACACATACATCATGGTGGGGCCCACTGAGCACGGACCATCAGCCACCAGAGCAGCCAATACGTTTCCTCAAGTTACGTCACCAAGTTATGTGGGGCCATTACGATGAATGTGTTGTATTCACACCGTCCACACCAGAGAGAAAATTGGGGAAAGAAATACCTACCGTTGAAACCTTCCTGGACTCCACCTTGATCTTTATATGCCATCAAAACCCTTTATAAGGTCATTGACACAGGGATGAAGTGAAAATACAAAAAAAATTATCCTAAAAAATGCTTTTATGGTCATAAAAATATTGCAACGGTTCTCACTGAATTCCTACTGTTTCCTTTCGTGTGGCCCAGTCGAGTCTTGGATCCACCTCATTTTTTTGTCGCTTGTCCTAAAATTAGCTTGCAAAACAGATGAACGGAGTATATTTTTCAAAAACATGGTGGTGGGCCCCACCCAGCATCCTTGCCCACGAACTTCCTGTCAAAGGCTTTGGCAAGAAATCCGCATCTCGACCGAGGTTGAGTAGCTGACACGGATTGGATAATGGCACAGGTTGAGTAGCCAGAGTCGCTATTAGAGTGACGTCACCAAGTTCTGTGGGCCACACCATAGTGTATTTTTTATATCTACACCGCCCATCTATTTGGAGAGATTGTATTAGAGCATGATCCAAAGAATGAGTCAGATCCAAAGATCTAGTGGACCCCACCACAAAAAATAGTGAGGAGAGTGACGCCCACTATTAAAAAGTTCTTCAGGCCACAAAGGTTCTCAATCAAGCTAATATTTGTGTTTTCCCTTCTTTCATGTCTGCATTAATACATGAACAGATTGGATCTCAAATAAAAATTATGGTGGACCTTTTGAAGGTTTCAATGGTGGGCGTCACTCTCACTACTGTTTTCTATGGTGGGGTCCACCCTAGCCTTGGATCTATCTCGTTCTTTAGACCGTATCCTAAAATGATCTCTCCAAATGTATGGATGGAGAGGATTTCTCACAAATATGACAGTGGGCCCACTTGGGTTCCCAGCACAGGAACTTCCTGCCAAAGGCTTTTGCAGGAAATTTGCATCCCTCTGTTAGTATCCAGTCCGCGTCCCCTAATGACGCACGCAATTTGCAAATTTCGTTGGAAATATAGGCGGGGCCCACCATGATGTTTTGAGAAATCTACCCCGTCCATCCATTTTTCCTTATCATTTCAGGACATTATCCCAAAACTAAGGTAGATCCAAATCTCAAGTGGACCACACCACAGGAAGCAGCGGTGATAATGATTCTCACCGTTAAATATTTTTTAGGGCCCACCGTGATATTTATTTGACATCCAACCTGTAGATTAAGTCATATAGACTTAGATGATGGAAAAAAAAAAAAAGAACCAAATATCAACTTGATCCAAATTTTTAGTAGCCTCAGGAAGTTTTTAATGGTGAGAGTTTAATCAACACTGTGTGGCCCACTTGAGAATTTGATCTATCTCAGTTTTGAGTTCATATCATAAAATTATTTTTTAAAATGTATGGACGGCGTGGATTTATCGCTAACATCTTGGTGGACGCCGCATCCAAAGTGGATGAAGAGGCGTGCGAGAGAAGGAAACTCGCTTTTTTAAGCTTGCGCTAAGAGCGCCTTCATCCCGAATGTCTATCTTATCCGACAGTTGATAGGAAGGTTCACACGTAATGACCACTATGAGCCGTCTATCTTATCCGACAATTGATAGGAAGGTTCACACGTAATGACCACTATGAGCCCCACAGTCAGGGTCCCACCCACTGATGTTTGTGAAGTCCCTTCATCCTGTTAGAATTATTACCTTATGAACGTCACCGTGCAAGCACGGCATTTCCATCCATCCCCGCTGTTTCGTGTGATGTGGCCCACTTGGGCTTTGGATCTGCCTCATCTTTACCTCTCGTCCTAACATGATCCGGGGAACGAATGGAGTGGATTTTACGGACGTCGCTGTGGGACCAGAGCTACCTGGGTCCCACGGAAATGTCCTTAGATATCCACTCTATCCATCAGTTTTGCAATCTTACGGTAGGATAGGATCCCAAAAATGAAGCAGATCCAAATCTCAGATGGGCCACATGATAGGAAACAGTGAGAATGAAACACCCACCGTTGAAACCTTCCGAAAGTCTACCATGATGGTCATGTGCCATCCAAACCGTTCATAAGGTTATTCCACACCAAGATTTGTATGCCGAGATGGGCTGGGCTGGCCAATTGATAATCCCGTCCGTCCATGAGTTTGATCCTCCACTGGCTCTTAAATAGTGGTGATTGACCATTAAAAACTTTTTTGTGGGCCACAAATGTTTTGAATCAAGCGGATATTTGTATTTTTACTTCGTTCAGGTCTGTACGACCTTAAAATTATAAGCAATATCCCTTACAAATAGATGGATCGTATTGTTACTTCAACCTATATCATGACCGTCTATATTTAAAGCCATTAATCAAATGGTTAATATTTGTTGGATTAGTATGATATTTTAATGGTAGCCTATGAGATATGAATTGGACCTAATAAACAGTATAGATCAATGGATTGAATTGTCAAAATGTACCAATGCAACTAACAGTACTATTACTTACAGTGCTATTTAAAGCATGGCAGCATCTCTACAAATTTTTTTTGTTATTTCCCTTTCATTAGACTTTAAGCTATCAACAGGCCTGGGCCGGGCCGGGTGATGCCTAGACAGGTCCATGACCAAGCTGGCTGGCTCCACCATTCTACGCAAAAATCAGGCAAAACCCATCATAAGTTAGGCTACACACCTATAAAGGAGCTAAAGATGTGAAGTATACCATTTGTGTTTGAAATACACTTTTAAAAAAAAACAAATGGGCTAGGGCAATAGGCTCCTAGCCCATGCCCGGGACTATTGTCGACAGACTCGAGTTTTAAACCCGAACCCGCCGTGAGCATGATTAAGATAGGCCTTAAGTATCTATTTACCTGATTACCCTACATATCTGATCTGAGAAAATAATCATTCGATGGGAGATTTTTGAGCTGATTTAAAAATTTTATCCACACTATTCGATTACTTTTAAGAGCATCTTCACAATTTTTCTAACAAATGATATTTTTAACTAAAATATTAAATAATGATAGTGATGGATCTTATGGATAGGATAAGCTAATCTAGAAAGTGTCTAGTCCATGGAAGCGAGGTGTGCTCTGTGGTGTGTTGATGTCACTAAGTTTTGTGGGCGCACCATCCATTATGTAAGATCATTTCAGGGCTTGAACACAAAAATAAGACAGATCTAAGGATTATGTAGATCACACTTCACAGAGCAGTGGGCACAATGATTCTCACTATTGAAACCTTTCTAGGGACCGCCATGATGTTTATTTGCCATCTAACTTGTTCATAAGGTCACGTGAACGCAAAAAAAGGGGAACAAACAAATATTATATTAATCAAAAAAATTTGTGACCCCCAAGAAGTTTTTAGTGGTAGACGTGCACGCGCACACACCCCACACACTCACGCTACGGGAAGTTCACCACCTATCGATACTCGAACCCTTGACCAAGTATTGAAACTCCTGATTAGTCTACCACCCGAGCAAAAGTAAGGATACAACGAACAACTTGAATATAACACATATATCAAGGTGGGACCCCACATAATTTAGCGATATCAACACACTATAGAAGCCCCCATAATTTAGTCTTGATCACATACCATGGGACCACACTTGTATCAAAGGGGTGCATTAGTACACGACGCATCGACACCTCGTAGGTAGTCTCATGGGGAACAACCTGCATGGCAAACGCCCATATCAATTTAGACAATCCAAGTTCTCGTGTCCTGTTTTGAATGTGCCCTAAATCACTTTAATAGGATGATTCTAACATCCAAACACTAAATGGGCAATTGGAGTTCAAATTCCACCAGTGTTAATAAAGATTTGTTAATCTAGACCATTCATTATAGGTCCTGACTACTTTTCTTGATCCGTGGTCCATGGACCCTAACTTATCCGGTCAATAATCTATGAAACAAGTGGTTTGGATCATTTAGTGGGTGTTTGGATCTTAAGTTACTTAAAAATAAGCTACTTATGCCTTAAGGCTCTGTTTGTTAAATCTAAAGTCTAAAGACCGAATCTGAAATCTGAAGCTTGAATCTAAAATCTGAAATCTGAAGTGAAAAAACTTGTTTGATAATCATGACTAAAGTCTAAAAATTAAATACTAAATCTGATACAAACCGTTTGTTAACAAATATTGTAAATGTCTGAAATATGTTAATTTGACACATTTGCCCCTATCTCTCATCTGAAAATGTTTTATATTATAAAGAAATTATTTTTTATTAAATAAAAATAAAATTATCATATTTAATTCAAATAAACTAAAATACTTAATAAAAAACTAAAATAACATCCCAAGGCCCTCAACTCCTGTTAGGAGAAGGTTGTTACTGTGTTGTATAGGATTGAACACAAGTAACAACAAAACCTTTGAATAAAGCCCACTTTATATTTATATGTTATCTAAGGTCATTCCCAATTAGATGAAGTGAAAACATGTTGATCTAAAACTTCCATGGCCTAGTTAAGTTTATTTTCCATCCAATATATTCATAAGGTCACAAATACCTATATGAAGAGGGAAAAAATAAAATCATATTGATCTAAAACTTCTATAACCCTAAAATCATACCTGTATGAACTGAAAACACAAATATTAGCATGATTCAAAACTTCTGTGGCCCACGAATATTTCAACTATGGACATTCAATTACCACTTTTCCGGCCCACTTCAGCATTGGATATGGTTCATTTTTTTGCAAGGTAACTCACAAAACGGATGGAAAGGCTTGCACAGGAAATCCATGTTAGCTAGTGGCAGGTTGAGTAGCGAGAATTGCTACCGAAGTTCTGTCACCAAGTTTTGTGGGCCCCACCATGATGTATGTTTTGTATCCGCACCTTCCATCCATTTGGAGAAATCGTTTTAGGGTAATATCTAAATAATGAGTTAAATCTAAAGCTCTAGTGGACCCCAGCACAGGAAACAGTGGGAAGGTAGCGCTCACTATTAAAAACTTATAAAGGCCACAAAAGTTTTAGATCAAATTGATATTTATGTTTTCCCTTATTTCATGTCTTATTTAACTTTTGAATAGGTTGGATTTCGAATAAACATTATGATGGGGCTTAGGATAGTTTCAATTGTGGGAATCACTCTCCCCACTGTTTTCTGTGGCGGGGTCCACTATAGCTTTTAATCAGCTTCATTAAATGGCTTTTGCCCTAAAATAATATCACAAAATGGATGAACGGCATGGATAGAACACATACATCATAATGGGGCCACAAAACTTGGAGTAGCCAACTCGCTACTCAACCTGTCAGTATCTAATCCACGCCCGTAAATCCGCATTCGCGGATTAGCTATGACGGGTTGAATAGCGAGTTTGGCTGCCAAAGTTACGTCATCCAGTTCCATGGCTCATTATGGTGTACGTGGGCCCACTATCATGTATGTGTTTTATCTACACCGTCCATCTATTTGGAGATTTAATTTTAGAGAATGAGAGGCTGATCCAAATATGTAGTTGACCCACCACAAAAAAACAGTGGCAAGATTGATGCCTACCGTTGAAACCTTCCTCAGGCTCACCGTGATTTTTATTTGAAATCCAACCTATTCACAGGTTAGCACAAACATGAAAGAAGTGAAAAAACAAATATCAGCTTGATCAAAAACTTTTGTGGCCTATTTAATTTTTTAATGGTGGGCGTCACTCTCCTCACTGTTTTCTGTGGTGAGGTCCATTGGAGCTTTGAATTTGACTCGTTCTTTTCATCTTTACCTAAAATTATACTTCTAAATAGATGGACGGCATAGATACAAAACATACATCATGATGGGGCCATATAACTTGGTGACGTACCCTCGTTAGCGAGTCTCACCGCTCAAACTGTCGGTATCCAATCCGCGTCCGCATAGATCGATTGCTACTCCCCTGCCATACCACCAGCCAATGGTTGATGGTGGGTGCTATGTGGGTCTGACTATGATGTATGTGTTTCATCCATTCCGTTCATCTATGTTTCTAGATCATTTTATGGTATGAGACCAAAGATAAGATATATCCTAATCTCAAGTGGACCACATTACAGAAAAACAGTGTTGAATGAACGATGACCATTAAAAGCTTTTTGGGGGCCATAAAAGTTTTGGATTAAGCTGATATTTGTTTTTTCCATTCATATAGGTCTATATGGCCTAATCAACAAATTGGATGTCAAATAAACAATATATTGGGCCTTAGGAGAATTTTAATAGTAGATATCCAATCACTATTGTTTTCCTATGGTATAGTCCACCTGAGATTTATATTCCTCTCTTTTTTGTATCAAGCCCTAAGATGATCTTTAAAAATAGATGAATGGAATGGATGAAACACATACATCATGGTGGGGCATAAAGAAGTTTCACCAGTTAAAAAGTTAATTTTGTATTGCGCAAACATTCTAAGGAGAAAATTTTGCCGTAGTTACTTGAAAAGGATAATTTTGGAAGCAAAAACTTTTGTTTAATAAAATATTTACTGGGTGCATTCCGCATTCACCATTAAGTTGCTTGAAAAGGATAATTTTGGAAGCAAAAATTTTTGTTTAATGAAATATTCATAGAGCGCATTCCGCATTAACCATTAAGCCAGACTCCTATCACGAAAAGAATTCAACGGAAAGAATTCAGTGAAAAACCACTTAGCGCTTTCCTTCTTCAACGTTAACAATGCATTAACAAACACCACTAAATACGGAATATTTTTCAATTCCACGTTAAGTGCAAAAATTTAGCGTTAACAAACAGAACCTTAGCTTATTTTAATTTCTACTTATTAAGCATAAAAACATGTTTGGTAAACAAAATGGTCTTGCATACAAAACTTCTATCAACGGTGATTACTCATTATTGAGGTATAATAGTAAGTATTTATACTCACCGGTTTGGTTTTTTTTTTTTTTCCTCAATATTATTTTAGGGCATGACCAAAAAATGAAGCAAATCTAATTATGAGAGGAATCATAGAAAACAACTATAATTATTCATTAATGAGGTATAATATTTTGAATCAAGTTGATATATATATATTCCTTACCAGGTTCACGTGACGTTATAAATAGGTTGGATGGCTAATAAACATTAAGGAAATAATTATGGTGGGATTTAAGAAATTTTAATTCTAAGACGTTTAATCACCACCGTATGATATGGTTTATCTGAGTTTTGGATCTGCTTTATTTTTGGGCATATGCTTTAAAATAATCCAAGAAAACAAATGGACAGCCTGGATGCAGACTACGTACTTCAAGGTAGGCCCAACGGCAAGGGCCGCACGGCCTTGCGTGAGTGGGGGACATAATCTGCTCTCCCACGTATGATAGAAAACATGTCGATGCTATCCAAAGCCTAGAATTACGTGTCTTTTAATTCCTGTCGCAAGTTTAGTCTCTCTTGAGTACGGCCCCAGCACAAAAATTACATTGACGATTAGATGAAATCCCAACCACCCAATCGACTTTTGCCATGTGAGCAGCGGGTCAGACCACCAATTCCATGTTCAACCGACCTATCAGACAAACCTTTTAAGTGGGCCCCACCGGTAATTTTCAATTGCTCCAATCACGGTGACTGGGGAAACAAAGGCAAGACAAAGATATGTAAATGATAGACTACATTCCCTTCGCTAGTTTTGCACCGTTTATAAAAAGGACAAAAACATGTGAATCATCCTCCTCGCATGAGTCACTAATTTAAAGACATCCAGACCCTCCAAATTGTGGATCCCATTGTGGATGGATCATATCTCTAAAATTGTACTGATCAAGAAATCCTAACCATCCAATCAATAGATATCAAATGGGTGGTCAGAACTAAGACAGCGAGTAGTCCAAATTCAAATGTAAAATCAGATGGTTGATGTTATCTTCTTCATTCACATGTGGGTCAGCAATTGGGCGGTCTGGATTTATGTCTGACGACTCCATGTGTATTTTTGAAGAGTCACCACCATTTTTTATATGCTGCAAAACTAACATTCGAAGTCATTCCCTACAAACCATATCTCATTGAAAACCATATTGACCACTTATCACTAATGAATTGACACTAAGCTTATCCAAACATGAAAGTGAAGTTTGCTAAATCCACACGCAGTCTTAGCCCATTCCTCCACTCTCCATTACACGTGTCAGGATAGCATGTGAGGTTAACATCCAATCCGTCCATCAGATGGGACCAACGGTCTAGATTCCCTGGCCCAAAAATATAAGATCATTAGACTCATCTTGTCAGCCAAGGTAGAAAAATAAAATTGTTGCCGACTAAAGAGAGTTTTCTTTGCCGTCTATTTAGTTCATATATCAGCATGAAATTTTGGCCGTAGAATCTACAAAGCCTGGCCCACCTGATGGATGGGTTGGATCTCTCGCATAAGCTTTCTTCTTGGCTGTTCTGCTTTCACGGTCTGGATTATACACGCGTGGGGATTAAGGAGCCACTAGAAGTCAGACAATACACGAGTGCGAAATCCAAACAAACACCAGCCACTTGAGATTCCTCGTCCAAAGACACGCCCCACCGCATTGACCTTATAAACAAGGGAGCCGACGTGGCTTTCTCTCAGCCGCTAATCTACTGCCACGTACTATGGCTGCGTAAGATCCGCCCTGGCCACTAATCTTCTCCTTATCCGTTTCTCCCCTATCGAACGCTGCTTCGTCATCAGGTATACCCCAGCGTCAGCCGGTCACCAAATGTTGACACGTAGCACCACGAGGTGGAGATGAGTCAGCTTGCCGAAAGCCGCCTACGCTTTTCTCTTCCTTGTTCCATCCACGTCGGACGACTGGATAAGGCATTGACTCCCGCACGTCGTTTCCGGGACGGAAACGAGATTTCGTGAAGAGGAACATGCCGTGTTGTAAGTGGGCCACGACTCATTAAGCCAGAGTATTTATTCTAAGGGGCCCATAGCAGCTGATGATCCATCGAGAGATATTCGGCATCAGATCATTGGTCCTTTTCTAAACGATTATTGTTTTTATTTTTTCATTTACACCCTCCCATTTTGTATACATAGTTTTTTTTTAAAAAAACACCATCCACTTATTGTACTTATAGATAAGATAAAAATTGTGCATTTGGCATATAGATAACTAATTTTTAAATAGTTAAATCCGATTAATGGTAATTTGTTAACTAAAATATTACGATACATAGAATCACCTTAAATTGGAGAATCGAAGACTCCCCAACTTAAGATACTCTTGAATAAGGTCTTCGATAGGAGATTTTAGGTAAGGACCTCGGTGATGGTGATGAGAGGACTTGGGCACCCTCAATTGCATATGCTTGTGCGCGGTTTCTACTTTACAGGTTCTAGAATTTTTTTAGAGATTTTCAAGGTTCCAAGAAGGCATTATATTAATGAGTTGGCTGATTACCAAGAGGTCAGAAATCGACTAGCGGGTCACTACTTCTTTAAAACACCACCAAGGAGACTATATCGTCTCAACCTAGAGTATATTTGGAGAAAATAGTAGCAAAAAGGAAATATGCAACAATGCAAAATGCAATGTATGAAAGATACAACAATGGAAAGAACCAACTATATACTTGTACTCCACTCAAGTTACCAGCTGGAGAGATCGCGATATCTCGACCTAGAGTAAGCTTGAGTTGGTAGCTATGTGTTATGGTATATTACTTTGTTTGGAATCGTCGACTTATTGATTTTTAGTGTTTGAATTATTATAATGGGAGAGATTGACAATTCTTAACTCTTAGGTCTAGATTCACCACACTTGGACTTCGGGTTGAGTCGAGTTGAAAGCCAAGTCAACTTGAGGTCAACTATCTCTCTACTCTTATTTAAGTATATGTTACAACTATGAAACTTGTATTTCTAAAAAAACCATAACCTTATGTTAGATTATATATCAAAGTTCAATAAATTACATAAGTAAGGCCTTAAAGTTGATTATAACCATAAATAGTTTGTAGAACTTTGATCTAACTGTACAATTTTACCATTCATGATACAATTCAATTCTAAGGGCGCACGTGTTTCCTAGTAACATTAGTTGGCGATTCGACTCGTAAGGTGATGACTTTTTCCATTGGACTTTTCCTTTTCATGTTAGTTTAAGAGATAGTTTCTTTTTTAATTCTTGATTGATAAATTGATATACTAATTTCATGATTAATTGTGTTGTTATTGGAATAAATTCTCAGATTGTATGCTCAACATTTATCTTGCATAAACATGTATATGTTGCACTTAAATATCTTCTCATACTTGTGAATTATTTGCGGAACTCGAATTGTTACATTTATTAGTGGAAAACTCCACTTGTATATGTACATCCAAACTTGGGATGTAACTTAATTGATTGTGATGATAATGGACCCTCGACCTAGTGATCATATCATTTTTGCCTAATGGATTAAATGAAATTTTGTTGTGGACTTACCATCTTGTGAATCGTTGTGCTTATGTGGCTTTTGGGAATAATCCCTTTTTATCGCATTCCTTGATGGACTATTTTTCCTCTGTGGCTTTAATTTGATATTTACCCTATGTGGCTTTGATTTGATATTCGCCTCATGTGGCTTCGATTGAATATTTACCATATGTTACTTGATGGATTATTTTCGTATAACCCTACAATGGTGAGTTCCACTTGGTGAACTATGATTGGCCACTAGTTGAGGAAGTTACCATTGAACATATTAATGTTGGAGTCTCATGAGCCAGGGATGGTGGTATGAGATACTATGCCTAAGCTGTTAGCCTATGCTGGGTGACGAGCCTCCCATAGTAACCTTTAAGCTTTCTTAAGTTGGTTGTTTGCAATCGGAATAGTAATGGTTGGGTTAATCATGCATACATGGCATGTGGGCATTATCAAGTGCATGGTTGACTATTTGAAAGACCAGTGTACTCTTCGAACGACCCTTTTTGCATTTTGAATGGGTTGATTGTCTGAAGATACATTCTTTTACATAAATGGACCGGTTGTTTGAAAGGTCCATTCATTTGTCCAATTTGATGAGCATCCCCAGTTGATGTGCATTCACGCATCCGTGGATTTAAATAAGATTGCATAGTAGATTATTTTGTATGTTTTCTTATTTAAATTATGCTTAACTAATGCGGCAGTGTGTAATCTTGAGGGGAATTCACACTGAGTTGGTCACTCGTCCTTTAAATATATAACCATTCATGCGGTGTAGGTGGTTTAAATAATATTCATGTTCATACTGATGAGGATTAAGGTATAAATACTAAGGATGTAGGTTGTATCTGCCCAAAAGAAGCTGTGTGATCTTGCAGATCAGGACTAGTTGCATTTTATTTTATTTCATGTGTCAAATTGTTTTCTTCCTGTATTTATTAGCATCGAGACATTAGTTTGTATAAGCCCTATGGGTAGCCGCTTATGTATTTTGAATGTGTATGGAAATTTCCTTTATACTTGATTTGTTCATCTTCCGTCAAACTGCTGACTCTGAAAAAGAAACTAAAGAAAAAAAATTTATATATGAAATTTGAACTATCTTTAAAGATTAACACTCGGGTTTTCGAAAAACGAGTAATATACTTGAGTTACGAGAACCGGGACATTACATCTATAAATATGATAGTGTACATGTGTGTGTGTGGTGTGCTAACTATTAATTCCTAGGCTTCATCTAATCATGCATACATATAATTAAACATTCAATCACATAAGCGTAATTAAACAAATGTGCAAATACAATTATAAACACAAGCATGTATAGTTGTTCGGTTTCTCTACTCCACTCCCGGAGGATGCACTCAACCCATGAGTGTATCGGATTTCACTACTGGAGGTTTTAAATCAGGTTAACCTCTAACCTTTACAATCCTACACAAGGACGACAAGACTTTCCATGGTTTTCTATAGGCTCGCCACAAACCTCGTCCTACACAAAACCTACTGATGTACACTCCCAAGAGACTTTAGTTGGTTTTCTTTAGACTAACCAACAACCTTGGTCCTAGTCCAAAGACCTACATTTACTCCCGCTGGAGGTTCCCATGAAGACTAACATAAATACACCCGTATCTGGTGGTGTACACAAGGACTTGATTTAGGCCCTACACAAGAGCCAAAGTCCTACTAAGAACCTGAATTTAGGCTCTACTCAAGAATCAATGTCCTACACAAGAACCTAGGTTTAAACCCTACACAATGTCCTACATAAGAACCTAGTCGAGTTTGGGTCACAAACTCTTACCTTCAATCCTACACAAACAAAGAAAGTATATGTACTCTTACACTTAACAAGTTACTTGGGGGATTGAGCCTCTTTTGTAAGGTCTTTTCTGGTAGCTTGATCGATGCTCTCGTGTGCTTCAATCAGCTCCCATTTGCTCTCCGATCATGATTCCAATGCTTTGCCAAGGCTTTAGCTCTAAGATCAAATACCTTGCATGTAGTCCTCCAATGCGATAACCAATGTGATGGGAAGTTGGTAGAATCTCCTACAACTAATGAGAAGTTGTAATTCCTAGGAGATTCACCTGGATGGGTCTTCTAAAGGATTTACACAAGGTTATGCCTATAAAGGTTGAGTCTAAACTCTAGAAATTTGAGGAGCTCAAGCATATCTTAAAGGTGGAGGTTGGAATCCTCATTAGAGTATTAATCTTAAGGAAGATGACTTAGAACTCAGTAGTTTAGAGGCTTGGGATGAGGGATATGATAATAGAATCACCTAAGCTTCTATTGCACAAAAAACCATCAAAATGCCCAAGAACCGAATGCCCTTTATAAGAAGTTCGAGTTCCAATAGTAAAAAAATGGACAAAAAAAGGCTCAATCGATGAGATCGAACAGGGCTTTCATGTCATTGAATAGGAATTTGATGTCATCGAGAAAGTCAAATAAATTGATTAATTCTTGTTGGACACATTTGACTTACCTATTTAATATTATCGAATAATCTTCGATGTCATCGATGTGATCCTTCGATGCTATCAAATAGGACCTCGATGTCATCGAGAAAATCAGATAAAATGATCAATTCTTATTGGACATATCTGACTTACTTGTTCGATGCCATCGAGGGGATCCTCGATGCCATCGAAGACCTCTCGAGGTCCACTCGATGGGGTTGAGTAGCACTCGAAAACTGTTGTTTTGGGCATATATTTTCATAACAGTTCCGCACCTCTTCTATCCTTACTTATCATATTCCAATTAAGTTTCTAAGGCTAAAGGATGATCAACAAGGTTTACCAATTAAGCCAAGATCATCTAGAGGTTCAAGGGTTAAGGTCACCAACATACCTTATTTACCTATTCTTTGCTCCTTAACGCTCTTGTTCGCTTGTGTCTTCGGCCTTCAGCTTCTAAAGGTTCAACCGATTACATGACACAATGACTCCCGTGATTGATAAACAAAATGCACAAATCAGTGCACTAACACATTAGGGTGAATCTGTTACAATGGAGACATTTGACAAAAAGAAAAAAGAAAAAAAAAAAGAATAATACTTTCTTACTTATGGACCATGTAAAAACCCAATGAGCCTATTGTCAAGGCCACTACATTAAAAGTTGTAATTGGGCCTAACTTGATAGAACCTTACAACCCATTTAGGATTCACCAATATGCTCCCATAACCTAACCATATTCTCTAACAAGAATAATCATACAAATTATATGGATACCGGGACAATTGAGTGTTAGGCCTAGGGTTTCAATGATTGGTCTTCGATGACCAAAATTATTTCATGAAAGGCCTAGTTCAACCAAACCATTTTGGACTTTAATTAAGGTTCATTGTCGGACTAAAAATATTGACCTTAAAACCTAAGATGAGACTTGGGTAGGTTTGAGTCTTAAGTAGATAGCTTGACCCTAGAAGTTAGGCTTGGACCTAAAACTTTACGACTTAACCTAAGCGAGCATAAGTCATGAAAACAATCCATATGAGTAAATCAAATAAAACATGGGTTGGGATAGGAACCTTAAGGTCACACTCCATGGATCGTCGATATAATTAAGTGAACCTAGACTAAGTTAGAGACGTTGAAAGGCAAGCCAATGTTGTTAATAATAATAGGAAGATTATTTATAGTAAGTTTTCTAAAATAGTATGAAGGGTAAGAATCAAGAAGTTAAGAGGACTAATAGTCGTTTCAAAGAAGAAATTAAAAAAGAGACCTATCATGAGGTGTATGCGAGGGACCCCAATGGGCGTCCTCTATACACTTGTGGAAATGTGTTGGTAAGCGATTCCAAGTCCAAGACACTTTTGTGTTATTCCTGAAAATAATTGACATTTGGAAAACTCTTATAACATGTGCTACTTTTTTTTATAGTTGGAAATCGTTGTGCTATGCTTGGTTATTTTTTGAAAGTTTTATTTTTTGGAATTTATTGCAATAATGTTATTCTTGAAAAAGTGTTAATTGCTTTATTCTTTGAAAATTTTTTAGAAAAACAAGTTTAGTTTTAGAAGCTTATTTCATTTACTATGAGGTTATATGAGAGATTCCCATGAGTGGTGATTGTAACGACCTACATTTTAATTGTATTTAATTTGCATAAATATGCGAGTATTATTATAGTGTAATAGTATAAGTGTGATTAAATGACATAGATAGCAAATAAATATACCTAGTAAGTTACATCTTATGCTTGTCAATGCCCACTACAAATCCAATAAAGTGGTCAACGTATTTTTATTCCCTAAAAGTCGTAATATTGGTTGGAATGTTTAAAAATGCTTCTGACCATTCGTTGGTGGACCTTTAATCAAGAAACCATAGGGATATGTTTATGTCAGTGGGCCTGACCTTTTATAGGAATCAAATTTCTAAGACGATGTCCCGAATCGCGTGGTGTAGAGTGGTGTGTCTCTCATGAGACATTTTTCCCTATTTTATTATTTTTAATAATGCTTTTGTCGCCGCCATGTGTGTTGTTGTCACTACCTCGCATGCTGTTGTCGCCACCATGTGTGCATGCCCAAGTGCCATGTGTCCTATGTTAGTTTTTCCTCACCCTCTTTATTCCTTTAAAAATGGTCTCTTTTTTATTTTAAAAACATTTAAAAAAAAAAAAAAAAAAAAACCCTCTCTGTTCTCCCTCTCCCTTAAACTTGTCTTCTTCCTTCTTGACTCTTTGTGTGGCCAAATAAATCTAGGCAAACCTTAATTTAAGAGCTTTGATCAAGCATGTACATGATCCAAGCTATCTATTATCATGGAAAGTTTTTGTTCCTAGGAATAGATGAGTTGTGACCCAATGCATCGAGGATCAAATTCTTTAAGACAATGACAACAATGTGCCTCAATTCTCCTTTCTTCTCTCTTATTTCTATTTTTGAAGCAAATTTCTATGCTATTTATCTTATTTCGAACTAGCATAGATAACATTGTGCATTTCTCATAGAAAAAGAGAGCGGCTAATGTCAACACTGATACTCATCTAAACTATGGGCCCCTCTAGTCACCATAGACCATTGGTTGAGAGGGCTCCACCTTGGATGGGACATGGCTCCGATATTATTTGGATTAGATCTTGTAGCTATTTAAATAAAAGCATGCAAAACAGACAGTAATACCATATTTTATTCTTGCCATCCATTTTACGTACACTTAATTGTGTGGCTCTAATCAATTGGGTTGTTTTTTAAACATATGCAATCTATAGTCTACACCACATCCTTTGTTGATCTTTATGCTTGTTACTTGCATGAGGCTCAAAATTTTCATAGTTTTGATGAAATTATATGTTTCAATAGGCTTGTTATAGTTATTTTCTCAAATATCACATATGTAGACTAATTTGAGGTATTAAAGCTAATTTAATTAATCGAATTAGGTTCCTATAAAATATACTAAGGAATTCCAATGCATTCTAATTACAAGCATCTAAACACAATTTTTTTTATTCTAGTGCATTCCAATTAGAAGCTGCCAAACACAAATAGGGATTTCAATTCACCCTAATATGACGCTCCAAACAAGCCATTTGTAACTTGAGGAAGACACACATCTTACTTAGTCTCATATTGTAGTGAGAGGCTTGCTCAAATACATCCCTATCATATTAGAATATGATATGTCAGGAGTATAACAGATGAATTTGGGTTTTTTCCTAATAATTGTATTGTTCATTTGATAGGGCTTCCTTTCAATGGGAGATGCCTGAAAAAACTCTCTAATGAAATATTTAGGATTTCAATTCATGTTCAAAGCAAAATAACAAAATTATCGAAGGGTTAAAATAATCTAATTAAAGGCATTTATTTGTTGACTTTCCACTATAAAAAGTGAGACCATCATATGAATAGGTTGGATCATTGTGTTAAAATGGCAAAAGTCCCAATGTATTTGAGAAATCTTGTGCACCAAAGTATGCCTTAGCTCACTCTGCATTGGTCCATCTAGTGGGCCTTATAACTGATCATCGGTATTTCAACACTCATTAGACAATCCTAGCTATATTTTCTTCTCTTTCCATAATGAATGCCAAGGATTATCTAGCTCTCTTTTCTACCCTAACTTTGATGTCCAATGATCATATGCATAGAATCTTCCAATATTTCTGTATTCAGAACCATTTTCCATCCATCCAAAGTAGGTTCATTGGATAAACAACATCAATTGATAGACCACTTAGCCACGTGTAGAGTTGTACACGAGCTGAGCTAGCTCGAAAAGCTCACTTGGCTTGGCTCGATCTAGCTCGGTTTGACTCAGCTTGAACAATGACTCGAGGAGAGCCAAGCTTCTCATCACTCAGCTTGTTTGAAAACGAGTCGAGGTTAAGCAAAGTGGAGCTCGACTCGAAGCTCAAGTCCAAGCTCAACTCAAGTAATATATATATATATGTGTGTGTGTGTGTGTGTGTGTGTGTGTGTGTGTATGTGTGTGTGTGTGTGTGGGAAAAGGTACAATGCGCTCGAGCTGACGATAAGCTCCCGTGAGGTCGAGCTGTGTGGGCCCCACCGTGATGTGTGTCGACCATCAACACCGTGCATTTGATGGGTCCCCTTTAAATTATGGGATATCCCAAAAATCAGCCGTATACGGAACTTAGGTGGGCCATACCATCTAAAATTATGTGAAGACAACGTTAAAACATATAAAAGCACTTGGTGGGGCCCACCTGAGTTTTGCATGCGCCTGAAACTTGGTCTGAACCCTCATTCAAGTGGGACACACATAATGGATGGGCTGGATTTGCAAATCACATCTCGATGGGCCCTTAAAAATGGTTATGAATGTTTTAATTGTGCACGGCCCCTCTCCACTTCTGTATGTGGTGTGGTCCACACAAGTCATGGATTGACTTGATTTTTGAGACCTAGGCCCACGATGGAATGGTGCATCTGACTGATGGGGTAGATGTTCGAAACGCATCACGGTGGGGCGCACACAGCTCGACCTCATGGGACGGACTCGTGAGGTTGAGCGCATAGTACCTTTTCCCTATATATATATATATATATATATATATATATATATATATATATATATATATATATATATATATATGAAAAAACCCCTAAAGCCCTACTTGTCCATTTCTTTCCCTTTCTCCTTTACCAAACCTACTTGCCCCACCATGCCCACTCGAGCTCCTCTCTCTCTCTCTCTCTCTCTCTCTCTCTCTCTCTCTCTCTCTCTCTCTCTCTCTCTCTCTAGTCCCCACCGCACCCGCCTAACATGATAACCAAGAGTGGAGGTTGGAGGGTCTCGCTTCACTCAAACCACACCCGCCCGACTCTCTCTCTCTCTCTCTCTCTCTCTCTCTCTCTCATAGTCCCCACCGCACCTCGCCTAACATGACAACCGAGAGTGGAGGTTGGAGGGTCTGCTTCACTCAACTACACCTGCCCGACTCTCTCTCTCTCTCTCTCTCTCTCTCTCTCTCTCTCTCTCTCTCCCATTATCCAATTCTCATCCCCACTCGACCGAGTTGCTCAACTCAGAACTCGCCCATTCGGCCATTCAAAGTTCTTAATCTTTCTTTCTCTTAACTCAACAGTAAGGTATATCTCTAATCTTTATTTTTTTCTTTTTTATTTATGTAATTGTATGAAAATAGAAAATTTTTAAATACCAAAATTGAGATTTTAGGTTTTGATTTGCAAATTGGAAGGTTTGGGTGTTGGGTTGGGGTTAGGTTAGGGCTGGATTGGGTCGAGTTGGGGTTGGGCTTAGTCATGGGTGGGTCAGTTTGGGTCAATTAGGTCGGGTGTAACATCCCGGATTTTTACTAGCTTAAAAATAGACGTCCTTAGGCAATGGGTCAATCATAACACCTTATTGATTCCTTAGAACTCAATTCCGAAGTCTAAAAATCTCTTTTTAACCCATTTCCTTCAAAATCTCACCTTTCACCACCTTATTCTTCAACATTTTCTAAGTACTTTCATATTAGACATAATCCTAAAGTTTAAGTGATGAAGAATAATACTTAAACTAAAATTTACTATAAATAGTAATTAAATAAATAAATGAATTTTTAACCATTAACCTTTTGGAATCTCATGAAATAAATATGTTATTTGGATAGAGCAGCTTCTCCTATCCCAAAATCATATATTACACGTCAAATAACTCATCCTGATTTGCAAGATACATCGTTCCAAAAATTTCATGGTAAAAAAAACACAGTGCCCGGGTGGGGTCCCCGCCGGCTAGCGGGCCTGGCGGGCCACAGCGGGTCGGGCAGCCCATTTGCTTCTATTTTCTATAGTTTTTCTTCCAACTTCAAAAAGTCATATCTCCCTCGTTATAACTCCGATTTTAGTGATTTAAAAGCCAGATCGAAGTTCAATAAGTCTAGTTTCGTATAAAAATAAGTAAAAAATATAATAAAAATTTTAATATAGTTAAATATAGGTCATGGTGACAACTATTTGAAAATTATTAGTTTGGACAGCTGCTACTCCTAGAATTTTTAGAATTTTCCTACAATATAAAATCTAATGAAATTTGGTAGAGATGAAGTAGACTTGATGATGAACTATTAGAAAAATAATTAAAATAATATACTAACTAAACATGCCAGGAAAGGGTGTAGAACTGCCCTATGACCTTATTCCATCGTAATTAGGGCATAATTTAGTTAAATACTAAACTGAATCCTCAGTAGAATTAGCTCGAACCACTTTAAATACAAACTGCAAGACCCAAAACTTGTAGAATTATTAACGCTAAAGTACCCTGAAATCTAGGATCAATCTCTAAACCCAGTTGCTCTTGGGAGCACATTGAAACTTCGTATCGGACCTGGACCGCGCGTCGAAAGTTCGATGATGGAAAAACTATACGGTTATGACTGCCTTACTAGACTTGACAACCATCTCAGAAATCAAATCCACATAGTATCCAAAAACGTACAACTTGAGCACGGAGCGAAGTGTGTGAGAAATGCGAATAACTTCATAAAGTGAACTGAAACTTAAGTGAATTGAGTCGTTCACTTACAGGCCAAATCTAAGGTTTCAAACTGTCAGATTTTGACCCAACTACACCATTGGATCAGGGAAAATTTTCAACACAGGTCAGTGCACTTGTGGCCTTGATCGAGTAACGGTGATCGTTAAACTGAAACGGGTCCCCGCGGCCGATTCACTGATCCGATCGGGCCGAGATCTTAACCTGACCTAGATCCAATGTCAGGAAGCTTAAGTCCGACCACACACAAAAAAAGACCTCCAGATCAGCTTCGTTGGACCGAAACGGCCAGTTTTTTTCTATAACCTAAGTATACCATGGCCCTCGAGCTATTCCCATCACTTCTGGGCCTATATAAGGGCCTTAAACCCTCTCTCTCCCTTCACTTACGAATTTGTAAATCCTAGAGAGATAAGAGAGAAGAAAAAGAAGGAAAGAGAGAGAGTGGGAGAGTGTTCCTGAGATTCTTCCTTGCCTCCCCACGTGCTGAATCAACCTTTTCATATCGCTATTCCGGCGATTTCGACTCCGTTCTTGAATAAGAAACCCTAACCCTAATCTGTTTTATGGATTCAAATAGAGCAAATAGCGAAATAGCTAACTTATTTCGTGATTCAGGTAGCCGTTGTGCCGTAGATATGGACGTAATGTTCAAACTGAGCTCGGTACAGGTTTACCGGCGAAAGGTGCGGACTATAAACGTTTAGGTTATAGTTTTTAAGGCTTTCAATGTTAGCAATGATTTATGTCTGACTTGATTGCTGTCATATGATCTTAATTACGATGTATTCGATAGATTATGTATGTTCATGAACTATATGAATATATGATATATTCCAGGTGTTTGTTGAAATGGTTGAAAGAATATGGAATTATGAATTGTGCTTGCCATGACTATTAATTGTAAACACATGTTTGTTATACGCATGACAACTCCTTGATGAAAGGATTTGCCAAAATATATACTATAACTGAGTTAATTCATGTATGTAGTAAAGTGTAGCCTAAGTGTTTGACAAAATGTCTAAATGAGAAATCTTTTGACAAATTGTATTTAATATAGGTGCTGAGATAGGATTCTTAACTACCTTACTAATATCCATAGTATCCTTCATGTAGCTTATAGTACTACTACATGATTCATGTAGAATAGGCACATGTGTATTATCATGTTGTATGTGTTTGATAAAATGTCTGAATGAGTGAATGTTGATAAAGTGTACTTACTAAGGGCATTGAGTTGGGATCTCAACCACCTTAGCTATAGGTATCAATCCATTCATGTAGCTTTGAATTCAATTGCGTAATTTATATAGAAAATGCATATGTAGGATAACATGCTATATGTGTTTGATAATATGCTCAAATGTTATTCATGTTTGAATTGGTTGTTAAATGTTGTTATGATATTCATACGAGACTTCCTACTGCAATTGAGTATGATTGGGGCTACTATGTAATCCAGGCAATCGGTAACATTTTTCGGTGGACGTGGTTTCGTTACGCCACTTTGGATACGTTCGAGAAATCCGAGTCGTACGCTGCTTGTCGACAGTGGTTAGGCCACGCGGAATGTTTATGCGCTCCATGTCAATAAATTTAATGTACGCTCGTACCATTCGAGCTCGTCAAGTAATCCGATTGACCCAATGTATATTCACCATGTATGGACGCTATTGCTTAAACCTAAGATACCAAACTTATCAGTGAAGAGCTTGTTTAACCTTGGTAACTCGATCTGCTAAGACTCATGAGCCGGGCATGGTGGTATGGGACACCGTGGTTGAGCTGTCGGCCTAGCTGGGGCAACGAGCCTCCCTGTAGTGACCAGTGAGTAACCCAAACTTATGAGCCGAATATGGTGGTATGGGACACTGTATTCAAGCTGTCACCCTACGATTTGGTGACGAGCCTCTCGTAGTGACCTCGAACCTACTTTAGGACTATGCTAAGGCAACGAGCCTTTCCATAGTTACTTCGAGTATAAAATAGGCCTACCCCGGCATAGCCTGGCTGTGGTCCCTAGTAGGGTTGGTGACGAGCCTTCGAAAATAAACTGCCAGTTGGTAGGTCGTTGATGGTAGTGACCTCGAGTATGAATTAAGTCTACATTGATGGTGACGAGCCTCTTGTAGTAACCAATAGTATAAACTTGCGAATTTGCCCATCGTATGTGACTAACTGGGATTAACGACCCTAGATGGATCATTATTTGAGAAATGATATAAGAGAGGTACCTTAGCTTCCCAATCCTATTGTATGAATATGCTTAATTAAGAACTGGGCTAATCACGTACATGCATCGCATTTGCATGTGCCTTTGGTGTTGGAGATGAGCACAGAGGAAGGGGTGTATGCCGCGATCGTAAGATGTTATCGCAAGATGAAGTGCATGCGAGGGCATGCATCATTATAACATATCATTCTTGCATTAACCAGAGTACTTAGGAATGCTTGCTGTATTGCTTTATCATTATTGTTTGACTGAATTGATAACATGTTAACCTTTGCGTTATAGTTCCACTGAATTAGCTACTCATTCCCACCTGGGAAGGTGTTTTAAAACACCACCCAGATTCTGTTGTAGATGCAGGTAATGGTGAGGTCTATACAGCAATGTTGGACTTCGTAGGCGAGGAGGAAGAGACCTCCTACGTTCAGCTCTCAGGCGGGTCTATGTAGACCTCGTGCTAATTTAACAGGATTACAGGGCTATATGATTTAGTTAAACACTTTATATTTTTGGTATTTGGTACAATTTATAAATAGCACATGTATATGTTCAGCCTAGTGATATACTCATACTCTGGAAATTGTGAAATACTTATGTACATTATATTTCTATCGCAGTCTTCCGCTTGCGTAATTACGTTAACTCTGGAGTATGATATACCATTTAGCTTAATCTCACTCATGTTTCAATGCACTCATCATAATCATCATTATCTATGTTGCATAAGTGATGCGTTGGAACTCGAGAGCTGAGCTTTACTCGACTCCCGATTTTCAGGGCGTTACATCAGGTGAGGGTTGAGTTAGGTCGAGTTAGGGCTGGCTTGGGTCAGGTGTGAGCCAGGTTGGATCGGATGGAGGTCGGGTGGCAGAATAGTAGGAAGGGTTGGCAGAGATGGGAAAAGAGGAGGGAAGATAGCAGGTGGAAAATGGTGATGAGGGAGCTGTCGCTTGGATCAATTTAGGGGTGGGTTGGGTTGGGTCGGGGGTGGGTCAGGTTTGGTTAATTGGGTTATATCGGGTTGATTCTATTTAACACTTAGATTTTTCATTTATATAAATGTAATTGCATTAGATTTGTAGAGTTGAATTCTTTATAATTGTGTATGATTTTATTTGTGTAATTGAATTATATTTATATTTTATAAAGTTGAATTATAATTGTGATATTTTTTTTCTAGACTTGTAAATAATTGTGGTTATTGGTGAATTACATTCACGTTGACTAATGTGTTTAAATGATATTTAATAATCTACCTACCCATTTAAGAATCCATGTAGAACCACATTGTATTATCTAATGTCTATAACAATCTTGTGTGATTTAAAAAATGATTTCATAACACATCTTATTATAGTTATTTTTTAATAACATTTGTTATATGTGTATTCTTAAATTGTCCAAATTAGTGGACAGTTTGGTAGTATATCATGTACTTAATATTGCTTGCACGATTTACATACAGCCAGGGATTTGGTGCATTTCTTTATTTATTCTCCAAATATATGGTTCTATATTGGTTGAACGCCTCCTCTATGAATAACAGATAATGTTGATGGTACTAAATCGGTATACAATTTTGCATATATTTGGATAACTATGGGGAGATCTTGGCGAATTTTCGGCTTGCATGTTAATTACGTGAGTGTAGTACATGATATATTACTAAATGGGATAAAGAGTGGAATTAAATTCATAAAGACATTAGGACTTTAGGAGATGCCTATGTACAAATTAAAATGACACAATTCAAATTCACAAATTGGAATTCTGTAATTGTTTTCTATGTTTGTAATTATAGATGACTAGTGACAAAGTTCCAAGTACCCTTGATGTCGGTGCGTCGGCCATGTCTCCTCTACATGTGGAGACACACGATGGAAATGAAAACGTAAAAACTTCAACTATGAATAAATGGAAGAAAAGGTCAGCAATGTGGGAAGAATTATATGAAGAGACGAGGTGTGGTGAAACAAAGGTTATATGTTTGCATTACAAGAAAACTTTAAACAAAAAACATCGAGGGTTGACAACTACTCATTATTCCAAACACTTTTCACAATGTCCAAGCGACCAAGAATTGCGAGTGGAAACCAACAAATGCTCTTATATTTTCCATCTGTAGGGGACTCTCAAGCTAGCATCACAGCTCATAAGTTTGAGAAAGAGAAGGTGAAAGAGTTTATTATAAGGTTAGTTATAATCGAAGCGAAACTATTTAGATTCAAGAGAACAAAGTATTCAATGAATTACGCAAATACCTTAATCCTAAGGTTAATAAGATGTTGCGTATCATGGTCGAAAGAGAGTACATGAAGATGTATTTATATGAAAAACAAAAGATGATAGATGTGTTGAAATCAGTATTACGTATAAGTTTGACTTCAGATTTGTGGATGACGTCCAATTAAAGGAAGGGGTACGTTGATGTGAAATGGAAGTTGTGCTAGTCAATCTTGAACTTATGACACCTTCTTCTCCCCATACTGGTTTTGCAATTTCAGACTGCATATATAATTATCTTGTAGAATGAGGCATCGATGATAAAATTTTTGCATTAACATTAAACAATGCATCTGCATATTATAGTGTCATTTTTTACTTGCGGAACTAATTCAAGGAGACTGAAAAGTTATTCTTCGATAGAAAATATTTCAGGTTTGATGTTGTGCCCACATACTAAATATGATCGTACAAGAAGTACTTAAATCAATTGACCCCACAATAGAGAATCTAAGAGAGTATTAAATACATAAGGGGATCACCTTCAAGACTTAGTATCTAGAATGAGATACTCCATCATTTGAATGTTAACTCCTAGAAAATGTTGAAGTTAGATGTATACGCGTTAGAATTCAACATTTAAAATGTTGGATTCAACTATGGAGTTGAAACCTACATTCCCTGAATATAAGGTGCATGATATATCATGTGTATGGTGCCCTACAAAAGATGATTAGACATGAATTGAACATGTTCACATGTTTCTAAAGGTTTTTTATGAATGCATAAAGATTTTTTCTAAAAGAAAATACCCTACTGCAAATTTATTTCTTCCATCCCTTTCGAAGATTAAAGACTCTACATAAAAGTGTCATCACAGGTCCAAATTCTTTGTAGACAATGGTTGAAGATATGCAAGTCAAATTAAAAAAGTACTGGTCTAAATGCCATTTGTTAATGCCCATGGTTGTTGTTCTTGATCCACAAGATAAGATGACGATGCTTAATTTCATTTTCAAGAAGATTTATTTAACTGAAAAAGCAACAAAAGAAACCTCTAGTATTCATGAAGCAGTTGTAGAATTGTACAATTCGTATGTTGTTAAATTGGCCAAAAGGCAAGACACAAATGAAGTTAAATAACTTGAAAGTAGTTGTAGTTTAACGGCAATTAGTAATGATGTGTTTGATAAATTCTTCTTGACCTATGAGGAAGAAAAATTAAATGAGGACAATACTGAGTTGGAAATAGACATAAACCTCAACGAACCAATCATGAACGTCACAAGCATATATTTTGAAGTGTTGGAATGGTGGAAGGCACGAACTCCTGAAGTAAAAAACCATGCACTATTAATGATGGCACATAATATTTTATCAATTCCGATTACAATAGTGGTATCAGAATCTACATTTAGCAAGGGAAGTAGGGTTATTAATAAGCATCGAAGCTCTTTCACAATAAAATAAAATAATAATAATAATAATTGAAGTACTCTTATGTACACAAGATTGCTTGCAACCAATTTGAGGCGATAGCAATTTTAAAGTTGAGGATGATGAAGAGAACGATAACAAGAGTCTAGGAGAGACTGCACCTCCATCTATTTGAAGGGGTTTAATTTTTCATATTTTTATTGGTCATGTTGACACAATTTAACATTTGATTTATTATTATTGGTGGTGGTGTTGAAGCATGAATGGATATTATAGATTACACTTATGGATTTATTGTTCTTTAAATTCCATGATGTGTTATTCATATCCTGTTTTTAATCTTTTAGCTGTTATGTTAAATTCTCATTTTTTTGTAATTTATATAAATTTGTTTATTTCTTTATGTTTCTTATAAAAATACTTCTTTTACAACAAAAGGGTGTGCACCAATCTCTTCAAATGATTCATCCACCGGCATTTGGCATTACGGTTCCCAAGTTTTCTCCCCAAACTCTGGAAGAATGAAGATTAAATGCAATTTGTGTGAGGCCAAATTTGTAAACAAAACAAATCATCTTATACTACACTTATTAAGGGGGGGGCGCAAAATGTAACGCCCCGGATTTTTGTCAACCTGGAGATAGACGTCCTTAGACAATGAGTCAATCATAACACCTTATTAACTTCTCAGAACTCAAATCCTAAAGCCTCAAATCCCTTTTTAACTCATTTCCTTCAAAAATCTCACTTTTTACCACCTTATTCTTAAATTTTTCTAAGTACTTTCATATTAGACATTAATCCAAAAGTTTAAATGATGAAGAACAATACTTAAACTAAAATTTACTATAAATAGTAAATATATAAATAAAATAAGTTTTTAACTATTAAACTTATGGAATCTCATAAAATAAATAAGTTATTTGGATAGATCAGCTTCTCCTACCCCAAAATCATATATTTCATGTCAAATAACTCATCCCGGTTTGCAAGATATGCCTATTTCAAAAATCATGGGGCAAAAACAACACTGCGGACGGGCGGCGCCTCCACCAGATCGGCGGGTACCCGTCTGGCCTCACAGCGCCCAGGCGGAGGCACCACCAGGTCGGTGGCGCACCGCAGGAGCACCAAGTTTAGGTGCACCCTCGCTGCAGATTTTCTGTACTTTTCATTCGACTTCAAAAAGTTATATCTCCTTCGTTATAACTCCGATTTAGGTGATTCAAAAGTCAGATTGAAGCTTGATAAGTCTAGTTTCATATAAAAATAAGAGAAAATATAATAAAAATTAACGTGATGACTATCCAAAAATTATTAGTTTGGACAGCTGCTGCTTCTAGAATTTTAAAAAATTTTCTATAAATTAGCGGAGACAAAGTGAACTTGATGAAGAACTACTAGAAAAATAATTAAAATGATATATTAATTAAAAGTGCCAAAAAGGGGCGTAGAACTACCCTAGGACTTTATTCTATCGTAATTAAGGCATAATTTAATCAAGTATTAAACTAAATAAGTGGTGGATTTGGCTTGAACCACTTTCTATACGAACTGCAAGACCCAAAACCATTAGGATCGCTGACTCAACATTACCTTAAGACCTCGGAGCAATCTCAAAACCCAGTTGCTCTCGGGAGCACATTGAAACTCCATATCGGACCTGGACCGCGCGTCGAAAGTCCGATTACCATGAAACTATACGGTTATGACCGCCTTACTGGACTTGACAGCCATCTCGAAAATCAAGTCCAAATAACATCTAGAAACGCACAACTTGAGCCCGGAGCGAAGTTTGTGAGAAACGCAAATATCTTTAGAAAATGAACTCAGACTTAAGTGAATTAAGTCATTCACTTACAGGCCAAATCTAAGGATTCAGACCGTCAGAATCTGACCCAACAATACCCTCAGATCAGAAAAAATTTCTAACACACGTCGGTGTACTTGTGGCCCTGATCGAGTACCGGTGACTGTTGAACTAAAACTGGTCCCCCGCGGTCGATCTATAAATTTGATCAGACCGAAAACTTAGCTTGACCAAGATCCAATGTCAGGGGACTTGCTCCCAACCGTATGCAGAAAAGGGGCCCCTAGATGCGCTCCGTTGGGCCGGAACAGATGAGTTTTTGCTATAACCTAAGTATACCATGGCCTTGGGGCCATTCTCATCAATTATGGGCCTATATAAGGACCTAAAACCCTCTCTCTCCCATTCCATACGAATTTCAAACCCTAGGAGAGAGAAAAGAGAGAAAAGAGAAGAAGAAAGTGAGGAGAAGAGAGAGAGAGAGAGTGAGAGTTTGTTCCTGGGATTCGATCCCACCCTCCATGTGCTTAATCATCGCTACTGTATCGCTATACTGGCAATTTTGATTCCATTTTTGGGTAAAAAATCCTAACCTTAACCTATTTTAAGGTTTCAAATAGAGTAAAGGATGAAATAACTAATCTATTTCATACTGTAGGTTGCAGTTGTACCGTAGACGACGAGTTAGAGAAAGAACCGAGTTCGTTACGAGTCTACCGGCGAAAGTGCGGACTATAAATATTTAGGTTATGGTTTTCGAGGATTTCAATGTTAGTAATGATTTATGACTGGCTTGATTTCTATCATATGTGCTTAGATACAAGGGTTTCTGTGTATTATGTACATATATAAACTATGTTGATTTATAATGCATTCCATGTGTTTGTTGAAATGTGTGAATGAGTATGGAATTGTGATTTATGCTTACCATGTTTATTGACTGAGAATTCATGATTGTCATATGTATTGTGAACCCTTGGAAAGGGATTCACTATAATACCTGTTATAACTACCTTACTACATGTATATGATATGTGTAGCCTAAGTGTTTGATAAAATGCCTGAATGTGAAAATGTTTGCTTAAATGCATGTAATGAGGGTGTTGAGATAAGATTCTCAATTCCCTTAACTATGGTTATAGTATCCTTTATATAACCTATCCTACTACTAGGTGTTGTATGGATGAAATGTCTATGTATGATAATATTTGTAATATATATTTGTTAAATTGCTTAAGTAAGATTTATATCTGATTTCAGTTGTCACATGCTGTTTTGGATTACTAGATGTGAATGCTATTGTTTGGAATGTGATTGGGGCTACTATGTAGTCCAGGCAATCGGTAAATGTCTATGAATGGTGGTTGAACTGCTTAACCACGACAGACATGCCCGATGAATCTGAGCCGTACGCTGCTTGTCGACAGACACGCCCGGCAGTGGTTAGGCCACGCGAAGTGCTTATGTGCTCCTTGTCGATTGGATCGACGTATGCTTGTACCAGTCAAGCTTGTCAAGCAACCCGATTGACTCGATGTATGTTCACCATGTATGGACACTACTGTTTAAATCTAAGGTACCAACTTATCAGTGCAAAACCCGTTTAACCTTGGTACATCGATCCACTAAGACTCATGAGCCGGGCATGGTGGTATGAGACACCGTGATTATGTTGTCGGCCTACTTTGGGGCGATGAGCCTCCCCGTAGTGTCCAGTGAGCAACCCAGACTCGTGAGTTGAATATGGTAGTATGAGACACTGTATTCGAGTTGTCGACCTATGATCAGGTGACGAGCCCGTAGTGACCTCGAGCATACACTAGAAACTACGTTGAGGTGACGAGCCTTTCTGCAGTAAACTAGAGTATAAACCAGGCCTATGTTGATGGTGACGAGCCTCTCCGTAGTGACCTAGTAACCATCTATCGTATGTGTCTACTAGGATTGACGACCCTAGATGGATTAATGTTTAGGTTAATGATATAAAGGGAGGTACCTTAGCTTCCCAATCCTGCTGTATGAAAAGGTCTAATAAGAACTCGGTAATCACGCTTATGCACCGCATTGCATGTGTCTTTGGCGTTGGTGTTGAGCACAGAGGAGGGGTGCATGTCACGACCGTAAGAGGAAGATCGCAGAGGGAGTGCAAGCAAGGGCATGCATCATTAATACATATCATGTTTGCATTAACCGAGTACTTAGGGATGTTTGATTGTATTGTTTTATCATTACTGCTTGATTGAATTGATAACATGTTAACCTTTGCCTTATAGCTCTACTGAGTTGATCACTCACTCCCACATTCTAGGATGGTGTTTTAAACACCAAGCAGACCCTGTTGTAGTTGCAGATGATGGTGATGCTTATGTAACGGAGCCAGACTTTTATGATGATGAGGAGGAGTTCTCTTATATGCAACTTTCAGGAGGGTCTATATAGACCATGTTCTGATCGACGGGGATTACTGGGATGCTGACTAGACGATATTACACATTTTGTATATTTTAGAATTTTACATGTAATCAATTGACCTGGTAACATGATCATACTTAGGAGACTCACAATCACTTATATGTTTTATATACTTATCACAGTCTTCTACTTGTGAAATTCATTTGTCTCTGGAGTATGATATGTTGTTTTGGTATAATCCCACTCATGTTTAATGTACTAATACAGACAACATTTAATCATCATTATCTATGTTGCATAAGTGATGTGTTAGAACTCGGGAGTTGGGCCTATGCTCGATCCCCGATTTTCAGGGCGTTACAAGATGGTATCAAAGCATGATTTGGATTAAACTAGACTTGGGTTATAGTAACACGACACACACTGACGCACTCTGATTTAGGAAGAGGATGATGAAATTTAGAGACGACATTAGAATTCCAAGGTTTCGCCGACAGGCGAGACCAAATACTGTAATTTAGTCTACAACATATCTTCGATCACGTGAATCGACCTAGGTCACCTCTAGGCCATCAGTCGACGAGTTTGAGTCGTTAGTTGACGAATTCTAAACCTGAAACGGATCTAAATGACGCGAATACGGGCGCGTTGAACCACAAAAATGAATGCAAACCAAGAATTTCGTAGCGAAGTAATGAGATAATTAAGACCTTTTAATGAGGATTATATAAACCACAATGACCATCAGATGTTAGGACATTTAGATTTTTGGACCTAGAGGTGGTACTCCTAGATTTTAAAAAATCTGACAATATAGGAAACCCAATAAATTAATAATGTGAACCCTAGGACCTCCTTAGCTGGTATGGTCATATGTGAAGTGCTCGAGCGCAGCTAAATTCAAGTTCGGACAACCCGATTCCAATCAGACAACTTTTGACCCTAAGTGATAAAACAATTTCTTGTATTAGAAATGGTATGAAATCATCTAGCGCATGAGCGTAGACTTTGGATTTCAACTGTTGGATTATCACTACTCATAAATTAAGACTAGGCTACTGGTTATACTAAGGAATGTAAAAGACTGATTATACTAAGATAATTGAAAGGTAGACGTAGTTAGTTGGGTTAATTAGGTTAGAGTGAGACCTCATTCCTTCGATGGATCCCCTTGATACTTATAGGCTTCTTTAAGTATCTGGCTCAGACCCACTACACAACTTTTCTTCCTTATTGGCTCGACCACTTGCAACCAAATATTTATTTCTTCGCCTTTTAGAAGTGTTAAGAATATATAGCCGATAGACACATTTTTTTCTTTTTAGGCCTAAGAAATTTCTTAAATGGGCAACAGACAGTTACAAATTAGGTCCTGAGTCATAGACCATTCTGGCATCCATATTGTGTATATGAACTTAGAAAGATAGTCTGCCCGTTAACCTATTTTTTCCTAATTCCATATGTACTAATAATATATAACTTATCTTACAGTATTAAACTAAACACGATTAAAGAGGATAAGTCGGGACCGTAGTAAAAGACCTTCTTTAGTAGAATTAGGCATCTTGCCACAAACTCACACCTGTCCCTGGAATCAACCACAACACCCATCATTTTTAGCTCCTTTCTATGACCATAGGTACCAATGCTTTAGCACACATCATCGATGGAAGGAAGACCAATGTATTAGGAGATCGTATCCCATTTCATGTCAAGGATAGGTCCTAAATTACACCTTGTTCCGATCTATGGATCAGGACATAGATCCTTGAGCCTTGAGAGTGAAAATATTTTTAAGGGGAGTAGATTGTAACGCCCTAGATTTTTGCCAACTCTGCGAAAATCTGCACAGATTAGTTTGATGTAATCGAAACTTATCCTTCGATGGCATCGAAGCCTGGTCAATGGCATCGAACTAATACATAAATTGTGTAGAGACAAAACCTGATGTCACGCCCTAGATTCGGAAACCGGGCTCACAAAATCCTCGATCGCCGAATCTGGCACCGACAGCCTTTGTAGTACCCCTATTCCAAGTTCCAATCCTGGGATCCTACAAGGAGGATTTTCAACGTACATTTATCTCGTAAGAAGTATAACCATAAGCATAACCCACAACAACAACCAGAAACATCACCATATATCCACTATAATAAAAAAAACTTTAAGTACAATGGATAAGGGAAATACAATATCGATATCAAAAGCTCCAGAAGACAGTTGTACACTCCAATCTTAATGCTGTTGTGACGTCCTAGCGTCACCTGCACGCAACGATCGTGCATAAGCTTATAGAAAGCTTAGAGGGTGGTGTAAGTATATGCGCAAGGTAAGTGCCAAGTATGCAATATCGGAGTAATGCGAAAATATGCTGGTAAGTCCATGAATGCTACTAGCCGTACCAAGGCTATGCAATGCAAGGCTTACATGGCTAATGTTATATGTGAGATGCAACTCAAGCATACCAATCATCATCCGAATCCACATATCAATACAACTCAACCCTGGAATATCACTGGGGTCTAATACACTCTACACCAGATTGCCGCCCTAAATGGACGCACAACCATACAAGTGGAAGAGACCTCATTATTCGTTTGGCCAGTAGTCAGCCAATATCTACCCGGCACGTCGATATAGGACCCATTTACGAGCTGGTCAAACTCAGCCTAGCTTTACCCCCTACCCTCGGGAGGATAAGGCCACACACCCTTTCGATTGACCACGACACAGTGGGAGACATGAACAAATGATATTCGACAGTCGTGCGCTCATGCATTCAATTAGTCTCGACGTTGGAGCAACCTCTTAGTACCATAAAGGTTTAGGGACTTTCACCCAGGGACATCTATGGCGCCCCAGTGCTGGAATCAAGAATTTTCGATATCTAATTTTGTCATCCACGATATGTCTGTGGAGGCCACAGCCCTAATATCGCTAGGGCGTAAAATGATCATGTCACACAATGCAAGATGCATGAGTCATACTATCCAGTCATACATCAATCATGCGTGTACAACACACTCATGTGGGGGCAACTCTGTCTACTAGGCAGTCCCAAAAATAATTCGCCTAAAGGCATATGCTATGATCAATCACTCCTCATATTAAGCATACATATGATATGCATGGGCATGATTCATGAAGTTATATTAAGCACGTTATACGATGATGATGTACTATCCTCATAACAAGGATGGGCCTAGATGGCCTACTTATATCAAGTATGGGCCTAAGAACAAGGGATGGGCTTCCTCATTTATTCTATCATGCCATGAATTGGGCTTCACCATGGAGGCCCGGTAAGCACTCAAGGTGGGGCTTCAAGGTTGGATAGTACTACTAGCATCAATGAGGACCCAACGGTTTGGGTTAGCCCATTAAGAGGAGATGATAATGGGCCTAACAACGGGCCTTAGGGAGGATTACAATGTAGACATTTAACCATCATTGCTCCCAAGGCATGGCCCATATAGAACCTACCCTATAATGGGGGTCCATAGTCCTCATGCTAACTAGAGATGGATGGGCATCATAAATATTATCACATACATCATGGTGGAGTCACGTCACAATTGGGCCTCATCACATAGGCCTCATATGCACCATAATGGGCCTCACACAATGGCCTCATATACATCACATTGGGCCTCACATAAGGGCCAGATATGCATCGCATTGGGCCTCACACAAGGGCCACATATACATCACATTGGGCCTCACCACATGGGCCTCATATACATCATATTGGGCCTCACGCAAGGGCCACATATACATCATATTGGGCCTCACCACATGGGCCACATATACATCACATCGTGCCTCACACAAAGGACTCATATACATCATATTGGGCCTTACACAAGGGCCACATATACATCACATGGGCCTCATACATATCACAATTGAGCCTCATGAAACAGTCCATGATTCTAGGCACAATGGGAAGATGGTGTGTATAACACATACATTATAGTGGGCCTAATGGGGCATCCCATGATTCAGTAAAATAGGTGGGCAATATGTATAACATATACATCAAGGTGGGTCCCACAGGTCAGCCCTATGGTCCAGAAAATAGATGAACAGTGTGCTTACAACACACACATCAAAGTGGACCTGCACATGTAGCGGGTGAGCCCTGCCCGTGCATAGCAGGTGGGCCCTGCATGTACAGCAAGTGGTGTAAGACCCGTATTGTAGCCCGTACCGTTCCATAGGCTTCTGCGGTCCTTCCGGTCGAATTTCGGTGACCTGCGATCTGTTATCGGCGTTTACGCGCGATCCTGAGTCATGTCTCGCATATTAGAGTTGGCTCAACCCGAGACTTACACCCCTGCGACCGTGCCGTCACCGCAGTTCCGATGCCGCGTCTCGCGGGCCGAGGCGATACCCGGGCCAGGAGATGTAGGCCCACGTTCAGTTTGAAGAAAATACCGTCCGTTGCAAATCCCAAAAGAATCTATCAAATCAATTACAATATTAATCAAGTCAAGTATAACACCCATGCCTCTCTTACCAACAAGGCATGACACCCCTCTCTCTCCCATTCCTAAAGTCAACAACACCCTTACTCATCCCATTCCTTTCTCACTAACAAGTCAACAAGAACCATACCCTCCATTTACTACATCACTCCTCTCTCTCTCTCTCTCTCTCTCTCTCATTTCTCATTTCCTTCCAAGAGCATCCCAACGTCCAAGTAAGAGAGCTCCATGAGAGGAGCTTTGGTGGCCCACTCCCTATCACCCAATCTTCCATCTTAGCCATCCAATCCTCATCTTCCTCCATTAAAGTTGAAGACAATGAGCTAAGGAGTCCATGGAGCCTAAAAGAAGCGGAATCGGTGGGTGTTTCATCATCTTGGTTTCTGATTTAGGGCCCACTTATAATGGGACCCAATTAATGTATGCATTGTATTTAGAGGGACCCATAGTGGCGGGGTCCCTCCCATCTCCATCTCTCTCTCTCTCTCTCTCTCTCTCTCTCTCTCTCTCTCTCTTTGATGCTGTGTGTGGCCCACCTGACGCATGTGCCATATATCCAAACCGTCCAGCCGCGTGACCGTGGGCCTAACATGATGTAATTGTTTTATCCACGCTGTTTGTTCAGCAGGCAGGATCCTCCTGTTTGTCCAGCGGACAGGATCCTCCTGCCTGTCCGTTTGGACAGGCCTAGGTAGGGAAAAACACAAATCTCAGTTTGATCTAGCCAGTGGGTGGGCCATGCTGACGTGGACCCACCTTGATGTTTATGCCATCCTCACTGTCCGTAGGCAGTGGGACCTCATGAGGAACGTGTTGTATTCCAAACTGTTCATCCAATCTAGAGAGGCAGATACAAATATCTGCTTAACCCAACGCTGGGGGGGGGGGGGGGCACCACGTGGCCACACCTTTATATATATATATATATATATATATATATATATATATATATATATATATGTTGTATGTGCTTCCGTCCAGCAAATAGGGACATGGATCCCACCCTAATATATGTGTTTCTGCCACACCGTCCAGCAACAATGGACGGTGGGGCCTTGATGTATATAGTGTATCCTCGCCACCCATCAGCCAGGCCCACCTTGACGTTGTGTTTCATCCAAACCGTCCATCCGGATGGCGAGCTCGTCTTAAGGCCTTGAGACTAAAAATGTGGCAGATCTATCAGGTGGACCGCACTACAGAGCCAGTGGGGATTGAACGCCTACCATTGAAACTCCTTTTGGGAGTACGGAAGTTTTGGGATAAATATGAAATTTGTTTTCCTCTTTATCCGGGTCTTATGACCTTGTGAACAGATTAGATGGAAAATAAATGTTATGGTAAGGTCCACCTTGATGTATGAGCTGTACATCAATGATTGTTCATCTGGTGGGCCCATTTGAGAGGTGCAGACCCACCTGCTGGTTGTGCAGGGCCCACCTGCTATATGACTCAGTGTGATGAAATTGCGGCCCAAATGGAGAGGCCCATTGTGATGTATATTGGGCCCATGAGTGGGGCCTGATGTGATTATGCAAGGCCTATATGATGGGGCCACCTGCTTGAATCTGAGGCCCATTGTGATGTATTCGTGGCTTATGGGCAAGCCCATTATGATATGTATTAGACCCATTAGTGCGGCCCATTGATGTAGCCCACTTGATGTGTATAAGGCCCATTAGTGCGGCCCATTGATGCAACCGACTTGATGAATACAAGGCTCGTTGTGACGTATGTGGCCCACCATGATGCGGCCCATTATGACGTGTAAGAGGCCCATGTGCAGGGCCCACCCATGATGTACATTAGGCCCATGTATAGGGCCCACCTATTGCGTATTTGAAGCCCATGAGTTGTGGTCCATTGTGATGTATTCGAGGCCATGGGCAAGGCCTGATGTGGTGTGTTTATGGCCTACATGATGAGGCCCATGAGATTTATTTTCAGCCCATGTGATGTGGCCCATAGTGATGTGTGTTAAGCCCATGTGATGCGGCCCGACTTGATGTATTCATGGCCCATTGTTATTTCGGCCCATACGATGAGGCTCATCATGTTGTGTATAAGGTCCTTGTGAGAGGCTAGGGGCCCGCTATATGTTAAGCCCTATGTGGGCTACTTCTTAGGAGCGATGTTGGTTGAATGTCCACATTACTAGACAATGATGGTTAGATGTCTACATTGTAACCTTTCCTTAGGCCTTGTTAGGCCCATTCTCATTGATTTCCAATTATCGAGGCCGATTATCGATCAATCCCGATTGTCATAGCCGATTGCCGATTCTGATTATTGTGTCCGATTTGCTGATTCTGATTATCGATCGATCCCGATTGTCGTGGCCGATTGCCGATTCCGATTGACGTGACCGATTTACCGATTCTGATTATCGATCGATCCCGATTATTATAACCGATTGCTAATTCTGATTGACGTGATCGATTTGTCGACTCTGATTATCGATCGATCCTGATTGTCGTGATCGATTTGCCGATTCTGATTATCGATCGATCCCATTCCAATTGACGTGACCGATTTACCGACTTTGAATATCGATCAATCCTAATTGTCGTGACCGATTTGCCGATTTTGATTATCGATCGATCCTGATTGTCGTGGCTAATTGCCGATCCCGATTGTCGTGATCGATTTGTCGATTCTGATTATTGATTGATCCCGATTGTCATGGCCAATTGACCGATTACTGATCGAGGCCGATTATCGTGACTGATTACCGATAGTGGCCGAATGCTGATTCTGTTTATCGTGGCCAATTGACCGATTACCGATCTAGGCCGATTATCGTGACCGATCACCAATCGTGGCCGATTGTCGATTCTGCTTGTCGTGGCTGATTGTCGATTTCAATTTATCGAGGTCGATTTCCAAATTGTCGAGGTCGATTGTCGAGACCTATATGATGTATATGCAACCCGTAGTTGAGGCCCATTGTGGTGTGTATTCGGCCTGTGTGATGTATATATGGCCTATATTTGAAGCCCATTGCGATGTGTATTCAGCCCGTGTGTAAGGCCCAATGTGATGTATATGAGGCCAATGTGATGAGGCCCATTGTGATGCATTTGAGGGTTAGGCAATGAAGCCCAACATGATGTATATTAGGCCCATGTGAGAGCCCATCATAATGTGTAGTAAGCTCTTGAGAGAGGCCCATGGTGTTGTATAATTGGCTCCTATATGAGGTCATGGGTTCACTATATGTTAGGATCCATGAGGGTCATTCCTTGGGGGCAATGTTGGTTAAATATCCACATTGTCGAGGTCGATTGTCGATGCTGGTTATTGATACCGATTATGAGTATGTGACAATATAGCATCATGATACATGCCCATACGCATCATTTGCATGTTTGTTATGAGACGTGGTTGATCATTGTATATGTCATTGAGCATGTTGTTATGAGACTCCCTGATAGGCGAAGGTTATCTCACATGAGCGCACAGTATGCGCAGGATTGATGCATGACTGGATTATATAACTCATACATCTTGCATTGTGTGCTGTGATTACTATACGCCCTAGCAACATCAGGGTCGTAGCCTCCACAGGCATATTGTGGATGGCCAGAGGGGACACCGAAAATGTTTGGTTCTAGCATACGGGCGTCATAGATGTCCCTAGGTGAAAATTCCTAAACCTCCATGGCTAGGAGACGCCTCAACGTCTAGACCGAGTGGATACATGAGCACCCAAGTGCCGAATACCTGGAGGCCACGTCTCCCACTGTGTCGTAGTCAGTTGGGAGGGGGTGTGGCCTTACCCGCCCGAGGGTATGGGGCATTGCTAGGCTGAGTTTGACCAGCTCGTGAATGGGTCCGCTATCGACGACCGAATAGATATTGGCTGACTACTGGCCACGCAGATAGTAAGGTCTCTTCCACTTGTATGATTGCGCGTCCAGTGGGCGACAATTGTATGTAGAGTGTACTAGACTCTGGTGATGATCCTAGAGATGAACCGTACTGATATGTAGACTTATTGAGCAGGAGTTGCATACTCATTCATTCATTCATTCACTATCCACTCGGGCTGGTGGTGCACAACTATTTATTACGTGTACATTCGCATGGCTAGGATTTCGGTTGGGCGCGCGACTAACCTGAGATCAGGAGTTTACCACATTGAGTCTGACTATCCAAATTTAGGTATAAGACTGGTTTGAATAAAAGTCCCTTGTGATGGACCCCATAGCCTGTGATACTACGTACTATCATCCCGACTTCACACTTCAGCATGGTCATTCCATTCAAACCCCATATTCCATTATATCCACGGCATATGGTATTTTGGGTTACTGTGTTTCTGCATTTATATGGTCTAGATACGATTGACGCTATTCGTAGACTCATCATGAATTACGTACTGCATCGCATCCTCGGCCTTGATATTTGGCTCTTTATGACTCCTTATTTGCATAGTTGTTCTATATTGTGTATTCTGATATTAATTGACTCATGGACTTGTCCGTATTTCTACTTACTCTGGTAATTCATGATCTTGTTAGTAATTTTGCTTATTCCGATATTGTACGATTTATGGATTACCAGTATTTTCGGTACTGTATGATGATGGCATTGTATTGAATACTTAGCACTTACCTTGTGCACACACTTACACCACTCTCTAAGCTTTCTATAAGCTTATGCACGATAGATGCGTGCTGGTGATGTTAGGTTGCAGCAGTGTTGAGATTGGAGCGTGCAGTTTCAATTATGTATTTCCCTTCAGTATTGTAATCAAATGATTATGTTAGTGGATATGTGATGATTAGGGGTGCACATTTAACCAGTAGAACCGTGGAACTAGACCGGAACCGACCAAACGGTCCGGTTTGGTCCGGTTCTAAAGTGCATCGGTTCCGGTTCCGGTTCCAAAAATTAAAGACCCGGTTACATCAGTTCGATTCTCAGTTTGGGGGTATGTAGAACCGAACCAAACTGTGAACCGATCCATAGAACCAAACCGTGGATCCGATCCGTAGAATCGAACCGTGGAACCGAACCTGGAACCGAACTTGGAACCAAACCAAGAACCCTTTGATTGTTTCCATATTTGACTCATGATTTATGGTTTATATTGCACCATTTAATTATTTTCATAAATGTAATTTTGCACACCTTGTACAATATCTAAATCATTCATCAAATGGACCACAGCATGGATGGACATGGGCTAGATAATAAAATTAAACATGCAATTGGGTTGGATTATAAAAAGCCCAGAACCGTGGAACCGACTCGGAACTAAACCGGTTTTAACAGTTCGGTTCCGGTTCAGTTCTAGGGTGCCAACGGTTCGGTTCCGGTTCCGAATATCCTAGAACCATTAGGAACGGTTCAGTTCCAGTTTCACCCTAAAACCGGACCAAACCGACCCGTGTGCTCCCCTAGTGATGATGATGTTACCTTTGTGATTTGGGTATACTTGTGGTTATGCTTATTACGAGTTAAATATATATATATATATAAATCTTCCTTGTAGGATCCCAGGATCGGAATCTGGCGTATGGACGTTAGGAGCCGAGAATGGGGTACTACGGAGGCTGTCGGCACCGAATTCAACGATCGGGATTCCTGTGAATATGATTTTTGGATTTGGGGCGTGACAAGTGGGCCCTGCGTGTACCATAAAACAGACAGACGTATACATTATGGTGGTCCCAGCACCATCCCACGCTTGGACAGTACACACCTTTGGGTGGACCTCACTGTCCAGCAAAATGGACGGACCTTGTGAATACAACTCATCCATCAAGGTGGGTCTCACCGTCTAGGGACGGACGGTGAGGATAGAACACATACATCACAGAGGGTTCCACCGTCCAGGGGTCTAGACTGTGTGGATGAATGTATACATCACGGTAGGCTGGACAGTGGATAACATGGATGAAACATATACATCAGGTGGGTCCACACGTGTGGCCCACCAGTCCAGCAAAATGGACGGACGGTGTGAATACAACACCTACATCATGTGAGTCCCACTGTCCACGTGTGGATAGTGTGGACAGACACATACATTACAGTAGGCCCCACTGTCTGAAAATGTTGGACGGTGTGGATAAATCACATACGTCAGGTGGGTCCCATAGATGGACGGTGGATAATACACATACATCATGGGTGGGTCCACGTCCATTAGCTGGACGGCGTGAATGCAATATACATATCAAGGTGGGTCCACATCAACGTGGCCCACTGCATGGGATAAAGTCGATATTTGTGTTATCTCTCACCAGTCCAAGCACGCTGGACGTCTAGCGGACAGACGACCTAGATGGAACATGACATCAAGGTGGGTCCCGTGTGGTGGCCCACCATGGGTTGGATCAAACTGATATTTGTGATTTCCTTCATCCAGGCCTGTCCAAACGTACAGGCAGCAAGGTGGACCTCACAAGTGGACGGTCTGGATCAGGTGGGCCACACGCCATCACAAAAGAGAGAGAGAGAGGCGTGATGGAGGGGAGGGGCTCCGCCACTATGAGCCCTCCCTATACATGATATAAAGCATACATCAAATGGGTCCCACCACAAGTGGGCCCTCAAATAGAAATCAAGGGTGGAAATCCTAAGATCACCCACCATTGGATCTTCTTCTTGGTTCCTTGGAATGCTTATCTCCTAGGCTTTCTCTTTGAAGGAGGATGATTAAGATTGAAGGGTTGGATTGAGAGATTAGGGGTAGGAAGTGGGCCACACACTTGGTTCTTCTCTCCTTGGAATGCTTGGACGGTCACTCTCTTTGGATTGCTTGAAAATGGTAGAGAGAATGAGAGAGGAGAGGGTGTTGTAAGAGGAGGTGACATGGAGGGTATGGGCTTCGTTGACTTTTGGGGGCATGAGGTGACATGGGGTATGGGTTGCCTTGACTTGTTGGTAAGAAAGGGATGTGATAGGTATGGGTTCATTTGACTTAGTGAAGAGAGAGGTATGGGTGAGTGATGGGGTTGTACTTGATTGATTGATGTGATAGATTGGGTAGAGATTCTCTTGGGATTCGCAACTCCTAGCCTGGGTATCGCATCGATGTGCAAGTCATGGCGTTGGAACTGCGGCGACGGCGCCGTCGCTAGGGTATAGGTTTCGAGTCGAGTCAACTTAGATCCACGGGATGCAACTTAAGGTCACGTGAAAATGCTGACTATAGGTCGCGGGTTGCCGGAATTCGACGGGGAGGATCGCGGAAGTCTAAAGAATGGTACGGTCTAGGATACGGGCCTTTGAAAAGGCCGAGCTATTAAGTCTTAGAGGGAGTGAATAGGACTATGCCAAATTAAAAAAATTAACAGCAAAATTTAAATAAATTAAATACTGATAGTAATAAACGATCTCACAATGCTGAAATTGAAGACAACCTCAAATGTACGAGTATTAAGAGGTTGATACATATGTTGTTCTAAGGACAACCTTACACCAATAACCAAGGGTTTATGGCAGGACAATCTTACTAGAACGGTCTGTGTATCAAAAACTCAAAATGATACAGAGGAATAAATAAATAAATAGCAAGAAAAGAAATCTAAGCTATTACAACATTCCCACACTTGCATAAAAGAAATTACAACATTCTCCACAAATGCAAAAAAGGAAATTTCAACATCCACAAAATAAAATAAACAATCAATCAACCACAAGACCAGAAATTATAGTGGTTCGCTTGTGTGTACACCAACTGTTAAATAACAGCCACACAACTACTTCACTCCTAATATCCTCACATAGTGGCTATTAGCGTTCACTATGCAAATAAGTTTTTCAAGGTTCACCTAAAACCCTCACAATTGTGTCTTTTATGTGAGCTTACACAATTCAAAAACCTCACACTCTGAGTTTTCTGTATCACCTCAGACAAACCAAAACAGAGAGATTTTTCTAGCACAATCTCATTGAAACCAAAATAAAGGAATTTACAATAATGTAAAATACCTGGATATTCTCTTTTTTATACAGCCCGAAAGAACCAAATCGGAGTAGAAGTTCAACGTACAAGTTCAATGTCCACACTCACTTATGAAATGGTTCTAGGTTCTAAATGATTTTAAATTAAATCAAGTTGGGCTAGCTCTATTTGATTTTTATTCTAAGAAAAGGGCAAGTCTCAATCCTTTTTTCAAATACGATTGGAATATAGAATACAAAATCAAATATAATAAAGCTAAATTAAGAGAATATTAAATGAGCACAATATAGCTTTAAAAAAATTACTAACTTATCTTTCAGAGTGGCATATTGATTTAGCTTGAGTTTGATATGAAACTCTAAAATTTGTGCTCTATTTATAAGTACAGAAATCGCAGTCACAACCGGTCCTGAGGACACCACAACTGGTCGTAGGACCAACAGATTTTTGAAATTTTGAGCGCGATAAGATAAAGCCATTTCACGACTGGTCGAAGGACCTGCTTGACCTATCGAGAGGCCTTCACGACCTCGAGTCCTGTCCATGACTAGTCGTGTTAACCCATTTTAGTTGCTGGACTTTAAGTTGAGACTGCAGGACTGGTCATACATGAGTCGAGCACTGTTCACACGACTGGTTGAGCAATCTCCAGGACTGGTTGAGGCTTTAACAAAAATTTTCAAAAATCAGTAATAAACTTAAGACTGGTCGAGGAATTCTTGGACTGGTCGAGCCAGTGCTAGGACTAGTCGAACATAGCCTAGAACTAGTCGAAGAACAGACTAAGCACTTATAAATTGAACCAATTGAATTATGTATTCAAAATGACCTACCCTAAGGTCAATCTAGGGTCATCCAAACCTTGTTAGTGATATATGAACATTGAGTCTTCTTTTCCTTCGGTTGATAGTTGATCTTTGAAGTTTACGAAGCTTGAGATCTTGACAAATGTAGAAACTTGAACTCGAGACTTATAAAGCTTAAATTTGTGATACATTGAAGCTTGAGCTTGAGGTTCAAAGTTTAGAAACTTTGTCTTAACTTGAACGAAGTTCTTGATAACTTGAACTATGAAGCTTGAAACACTGAATGATGTTTTTGAATCATAAAGACTTGCTTTTGAAGTAAAGATCTTTGTTCTTGAGAGATGCACAGTCTTCATTATGTATATGAGTTACACAAGACACAGATTCCAAGAGATTTTGGCACTACAAAATTTGACAATTATAGGAGCTAGAAACCATAGCACTTACAGCCTTACACCTGATTTTCTAAAATATCTCGATTTCATCGAGCCATGTTCGATGTTATCAAATGTACAATCGAACACCCTTCGATGACATCAAAAAAATGCCTAGATAGGTCAGCGACCAACTGGAGAAAATTCAAAAAAATCCCGACGGGATCGAGCATTGTTCGATGTCATCGAAGGTGACATTGAACGGTCTGTCAATGGCATCGACAGGCACAGAAACAACTCGATTTAAGACATCTATTACAACAGTTCTCTGAAACTGTCAAAGGAGGTATGTGCTAAAGGAGGCCATTCACTAAGTTCATCTATTTTACAATTCATAGGTAATGATGAATGATTCAAAAAAACTTAATTTCATATATGTTTGCTTTGCATGTCGGATTGCCATAGGATCAGAGAATGCGGAAATATTCAGGTGCCCGAACTTGGAATAAAGGAGACCCTTTCCAGGAGAGCCTTTAATATAACGAAGCACACGATATGCAACATCCATATGGGTAACTTGAGGCGAATGCATGAACTGACTGTGGACACTCACAACATGAGAAATATCTGGCCTGGTAATAACGAGGTAAATAATCCTCCCAATGAGGTGTTAATAAGTTCCGGGATCAGAGAGGGCGTTACCATCCAATGAAGTGAGCTGATGGTTGACCTCAAGATGAGTGTCAAGTGGCTTACAGTCAATCATACCAGTCTCAGTGAGTAAGTCCAGTGCATATTTACGCTGACATAAGGAGATTCCATACCGAGAACGAGCTCTCTCAATGCCTAAGAAATAATGTAAAGAGTCCAAGTCTCTAACCTCAAAAATAGGAGAAAGGTGGGATTTAATGCTAGAGATTGCAAGAGAATCATCACCCATGACGATAATATCATCGACATAAACAGAAACAATTGTAATCCCATTTGTCAAGCATTTCTAGAAGATAGAATGATCTGAGCTACACTGATGAAAAAAGGCATCCTGTATTGTATGAGTAAATTTGTCAAACCATGCATGCGGCAATTGCTTGAGGCCATATATAGACTTGCAAAGGCGGCACACTTTCTTTTCCTCCCCCTTTTGGAAAAAATGGGGTGGTATGCTCACACAGACTTCCTTATGAAGATCACCATGTAAAAATATATTTTTTACATCAAGTTGATGAAGTGGCCAGCCCAAATTTGCTGCAAGAGACAAAAGGACACAAATGGAATTCATTTTAGCTATAAGGGCAAACGTCTCAGTATAGTCGATACCATATGTCTGAGTAAAGCCTTTTGCAATAGGGCGAGCTTTATATCAATCAACAGTACCATCGGGCTTATGCTTGAGAGTGTACACCCATTTACAATCCACCGCCTGCTTTCCCGCAGGTAAATCAACGAGCTCCCATGTCTAATTTTTCTCCAAGGTAATCATCTCCTCCATCATGGCATGCTTCCAATTCAGGTGTGTTAAGGCAACATCCACCTAGGTAGGGAGAGATATGGAATCCACATTTGCAATAAATGACTTGTAGGAAGGAGAAATCGAGTGATATTAAACAAAGTGGTGGATAAAATGAGAAGTATAAGGATGAGTACCTATCCATAGAGAGGCGGGAAGGTCCGATGTAGAAATGGATCTCAGAGCTGCGGATGATGGTGATAGAAGTAATGGTGCATCGACGCTCCCCCTCTTCTGCTGGTGATGAGAAGCCTATGGTGGTGCTGGTAACAATGCTTGAGAACAAATGTAGTCCTGTAGGTGAGCAGGTCTAGTATTGGGACGGGTAGAATGGCGAGGTGGTGGTGGTGGTAGGGGTAGTAAGAAAGGAGATGGGGGAGATGGAGGAGATGAAGGTGTAATTGATGATGGAGGAAATGAAGGGGATGAGGGATCCACTGGTAACGGGGTAGAGGATGGTTGATCTAAAAAGGGTATAGGAGTGACATGAGGGGATGAGGAAGGAATCGAAGACTTTGGAGATAAGAAATTCAAAGACTCAAAAAAGGAAGCATCAAGGGTGACATAAGTCAGTCATTATCACGATTAACAAATTTGTAACCCTTTTGGGTGGGAGAATACCCAACAAACATGCATGGAATGGATCAATGAGATAACTTCGTGCAAGAAGGAGAAAAGTCTTGCACATAACTGGTGCACCTAAACACTCTAAGAGGGATACTAGTGACATGATGCACTTTCGTGAATAAAGAAATAGGAGTTTGAAAATTGAGAGCAAAGTGGAGCAGTCGATTGGCCAGGTAGCATGGAATGAGAACGACATCTCCCCAATATGATTTGGGAACATGCATTTCGGTAAGGAGACATCGAGTAATATTTAGCAATTATTGATTTTTCCTCTTGGCCACCCCATTCTGCTGAGGAGTGGAAGCACAGGTAGTGTTTAACTAAATGCCATGTTGGCGAAGATAGATAAGAAAATCAGTAGTGTGATATTCTCTACCATTGTCATAGTGGTAGAGAACCTCCATGGAAAGAAAATCAGTAGCATCTTGACGGTGGCGCTAAATTGATTTATCAACCAAACATGGAAAGACTTAAAATTTTCAAGAACCTCGCTTTTATTTTTGAGGAGATAGATCCATATCATTTTGGTGGTGACATCCATAAAATAGACAAAATAATGAAACCCCATGGAAGAGGTAACAGGAGAGGGTCCTCATACATCGGATTGAATGAAAGAAAACATAGGAATAGATTCTTCATTTAAAACCAAAGGAAATTAAACCCATCTTCGTTTTGACAAGGCACAAGTACTACATTGAAAATTCTTAATGTCATGCTAAGAAAATAAAGGGAAATAAACTGCGTAAAACCAATAAAGAAGGATGGCCATAACGACAATGCTATCGATAAATATCCTCATGATTGACAGAAATGAGATGAGCAGCAGCACTAAGTTGAATACCCCCATCAAATCGGTAGAGGCCAGCACTTTCACGTCCACCGCCAATCATCTTCCACATTCTGAGATCTTGAAATATACGATGAAAAGGAAGAAATATTGAAGCATAGTTAAGTCATTTAGTAAGGGTGCCCACAGAAAGTAAACTAGAAGCAAGACCTAGGACAAGAAGGATCTTGTCAATAGTCATAGTAGAAGTTAGAGGAACGATACTTGATCGGGTAATAGGGGTAAGGTTTCCGTCCACTAACTTAACAGAACCTAAAGTAGAACTAGGAGTAAATGAGGAGAAAATGTGAGACATACCAATCATATGGTCAGTGGTCCCTGTGTCAATGACCCAGGGCTGGGAAGAGGGAGTAATGGTGGATGTACCTTCCACAACAGAACTGAAAGTGGCCGAAGATTTTGAAATAGATAGACTAGCCTTCTGAGCAACAACACTATCATATTCTTCTTAAAAAATTTGGACCATACTATGAGAGGAATCAAACGAATCCTCCTCAGATTCAGTAGCAGAAAAATATGCACCACGGCCACCAGACGAGCAACCTCATCCACGAGAAAAACCTCCATGCATTGGAGGTCTGCATAAAGGATCCAACAGGTATCAACCATATGATTAGTGTGTTTACAATGAGTGCAAAAAAGAGAATTGTGACCATGACCTCGGACTTTAAAACCACGTCCCCAATCAGCAGAAGTACGAACATCAGCCTGTAAGGCAGACTGAGTTATCGAGATGGATGGAGTCATAACCTGCTTCCTTTTCTCTTCTCTTGCAAGAATAGCATACGCCTGATTCAATGTCATGGACTCAGCATTATGGATAATTTGTTGCCCGAGTCTGTCATATTCATCATTCAGACCATCTAAAAACTTGAAGATCCATCATCACTCCTGTTGTTTCTTGATAAGAACCACATCGCGAGTACAATAAGTATCCTCCTCGTCATGGTAGGCGAGTTCCTCCCATAAACTGTGGAGTTTGGCATAATACTCTATAAGGCTCTTGTCATTCTGTTGGAGAGATACAATCTTCGTCTCCAACTGGAAGATGCGGGCCATGTTGTGTGCATCACTGTAGAGTTTGCGTATAGTGTCCCAAATTTCTTTTGTCGTCTTTAAGAAGAGAAGGCCACTCCGAACATTGTTGTCCATAGAGTTTCATAGCCATGACATGAGAATCATGTCATCTGATTCCCACTCCGCCTGTTTCTGGTCTCCATCATTCGAACGAGGAAGGGTCTCAATGATGTGGCCGAGTTTGCGCTTACTTCCAATAAAATACGGACAGCCTGTTGCCTTAGTGGAAAGTTGGTATCGGTGAGAGGAGATGATGTGATCTTCAAACCTGAATTTTCAGTGTGTCTGATATCAACATCAAGAGGAGACGAAGTAGAATCGTTGGAGTCCTTCGATGGAGCCATGTGAGAAAAAAAAATGGGCAGAGGGTTTAGGGAGAGGAAGTTTTTTTAAAAAAGGAAAAAAAAAATAAGTACTTTTTCTTATTCAAGGAACCACCATGCTGGTCATATAAGGTACATCCAACCAAACTATAAAAAGCACAAAACAAGGGAGGGGGTGGGGGGGTTGTGCGTACAAGAGGTAGGGTAGTAGGGAAGAGAGGTGGTGGTAAGGCGGTTGTGAAGGTAAGTGGTGGTGGGGCAGTTGTGGTGGTGATGAGAGGTTGACAGATTAGGGTTTAGGAAGGGAGGGATCGAAATTGCTTTAATACCATGTCGATAATTCGAATGAGGAGAGAAAAGAGAGAGATGAGTAATGATCTCAATCTCTATATTATTTATACTAAAATTATAACAACAAAAGACAATACAACCCTTGTCCAAAAAGAAAATAAAGTAAGAAAAGAAACTCTAATAAATAAGAGATAAGGACCAGGTACGTCCCCGACGGATGATGCGTCTATTGCGATCCTTTAACCGTTTCTCCTTCAACAACTCGTACTGGACATAAAAACCTATTGGTCTATATATGTCCCCAAGACATGTTTAAAACCAAGGAGGTGACTTAAATGCTACATGGAGGCAAGGGCGACTCAGGTTCAAAACTGAGTTGATAGGTCTTGGTCTTGAGTTGACTACAAGTCAGAATTGGTCAAAATCTTGCAGTATCCTGTGCAACACAATCATATCCACATATTTGCATATCTTTTAACTCTAGGTTCAACACAATGATATTCTTGCAAGATGGCTTTTAGCATTGTTATTTCTAGCATTACACCTTCTAAAGTTCTTATATGAAGAAATTAATGGTAATCAAAATATGATCTTTTATTATAGGTGCTTAATTCTATAAGACAAGAAGAAAATATATTACCATATTTATTGTGTCCATTTTCATAATTTATTGCTTTAATCATTTTGGTCCTCCATTTTTCAACTGTTACTATATTATGTATATATCGTTCACTTATTTGTTTTGTTATTATGATGGATTTCTTTATCGTGCTTCCACATTTCCCAATGATGAAATGTCTAGTATTTTGAACTGATTCAAACTTGGGAAATATCAGTGCTCTCTCTACATTCTTTTAGTTTAATGTTGTGGTTCAGGGACTGTGATTTTGTGGCTAGGTTGGTAGTATGCATTGATGGAGGTTGTGGATATGCTATGGATCAAAGAAAGTACTGGTTTTACATATTTGTTGCTGGCTGCTGGATACTATTTACTGAACTCAATTGATTGCCTGCAATGCTCTAAAACATGGACTAGGCTATCAGACTAGTTTGAACTGAAACCCGACACTAAAATGGTCCATGTTTCCCTAAAAACTTACCAGCTCTATGGGGACAACTTTTAAGAAAAGAAACACACACACACACACACACACAAATCCATGCATCTGCCAAAGCTTGAATCCATCATTGATGGTCGCTCGATGGATGATTTTGCCCTGAGAGAATCAATACTGAAGTTAGTATTCTCCAAGCCAAAGTTGCCTTATTAAATGACATCAAAACTCAGATCTTGGTTTCTCCTCTTAGATGAGCAGTCCAAAAAATTGTGTCAAATGGATAATGGTGATCTCCTAACTGTCACTCATTTTGGAGTGTAAGGAAAGTTCGAAGGAAGAGTTCACAAAACTCCAATCTATTATTAGAGTCTAGGAACACCTCTAACTATATGTTGTGATCATTGACCCATCATTGAGGTGGATTTTGAGCTCCTGCCTATCATTTACTTCAACATACTTTAACCCCACTTGATGAGTCGATTTTGAGCCAAAAGATCTTCATGGTGGAGCTTTAATCTCATATCTTCAACATACTTTAATCTCAGATCTGTTTGCTTTGCATGTTTGATTGCTCTACAAAAACTTTACATGGCCTACTTCCATGTTGATTTGAGTAAATTAATTTTGAAGAGATCATGACTTCTTCAAGACCCTTTCAAGTCCAATCATGAATTGTTTGTGAAGAATATATGCAACTTTGTCAATCAATTCCACTCAAATCAAAGTGGGCTTTACATTGCTTTCATTATTCCTTATTCAAGTACGAGTGTGCATTAAAATGAATGGTGTAAAATAGACGAATAGAAACGGTGACCGAGTTGAGTCAAGTTTTGAGTGTCTGGGTCAAAATCAACTCTATGGACTTTGAAGTGGAATTTTTAAGTTTTTGAACCATAGTTATGAATCAATTCAATGTAAATCTTGTATGGCCGATCTACAATGGGAAACATTTCAATGAAAATACAATAGTAGAAAAAACAAAAAGTGACTAATACATTACTTGAAAAATGTTCCAACCTTTTACACTTTTTGTCCCTGCTCCACTTACACTTTTTTTCCAAAGTGAGGGAGTTATTTTATATTATTTCAAATGATAGGGTGCCTCAGTCCTGTAACGCTAGGGCATGGGATCCAAATTTAGACCAAGGGTTGGGCTTGGTCTTGAAATCAAGGTCTGCTAACTGGGTGTCACACTTTGCAAATGTCAGGTTAACATATCAGATGAAAACATTTCTAGGATGGATTCTTCTATCTCATAGGTCTCAGACATATCAAATTATAAGGAAGATGTAGAATATAACATAGTAGCTGCAACAATCACAGCTTGTGTGATAATAGTAGCTTGGCATAAGGAAAATTATATGAACAAAAATGCACAAGAACATCGCTGAGATTGGTCAGGCTCTCAATCTATACTTGCAATTATAAATGGTCCAGGGTCTACATGTTACGATTATATTTGTATGCGTAAGGAGGTCTTTATTCACTTTCGAGACATTGTAAAAGATAAGTTGGACATGTGTGGTACATTCGGAGTATCTCTAGAAGAAGAAGTGATGTTTCTACATACCATTAGTCATCATGTCAAGAATCGTGTAATGCAACACCATTTCAATCATTCAAAAGAAATAATTAGCCACCACTTTAATAGGATACTTGAAGGAATCATCAAACTACATCATTTCTTTTTTAAACCACTTGGAAATGAAGTGCCTCCTGAAATAATGTATGGTACGATATTTTACTCATATTTTTAGGTTAGCATACGAGCATTGTCCATTTCATAATTATCATCAATTCATGGATAAAGTAGCAAAACAACTTATGAGATTTGTTTTATGCAGGACTGTATTGGAGCCATAGATGGCAAACACATTCCAAGAATGGTTCCATTGAAAGAGCAACCCATGTGGCGTAATAGGAAAGGATTTGTTTCCCAAAATGTATTACCACGTTGCTCTTTTGATTTAAATTTTCAATATGTTCTTGCCGGGTGGGAAGGGTTACCTGTAGATTCACGAGTGTTAACAAATGCGATAATGCAGATAGACAAACTCATTGTTCCAAAAGGTGCTAACTTAATAACACCAACGTGTAATAAAATATAAAGATTAGATATTTATATTTGATGACTTGTACTCTATTCTCCTTATAGGTAAATATTTCCTAGTGGATGCTGATTTTCCAAACATGCCTGGTTTCTTAACACCCATTTGTGGGGTACGGTATCATCTTAAAGAATTTAGGCAGGGTCGTCAACCACGGGATTGCAGACACCCCAACTCAGGCTGATAAGCTGATAGAGTTTGAACAGATGGATGGACGACTGAACCCCAATCTTAAACCCTAGGAACTCTAGTCCTAAGCCCTAAACTTAGCCCATCCAACCCAGTCAACCCGTTAGCATAACCCCAAACCCTAGGAACCAAAAACCGTAGAGCCTGGAGTCAACTCACCCGATCAACTCACTGAGTCGACTCACCCAATCAGCCTACCAAAGCCCACAACCCATTCAATTATCTAGTCAAACCCAAAACTAAGCTCGAACCCAAGCCAAAAACCAAGCCCAATCAGAGAGATAGTCAAAACCTCAAAACAACAACCCTCACAGCAGATCCTCCACAGGCTTGGAGGATGTTGCTTGCCAAAGCAAGGAGTCCAAGTGGCGACTAGCGGCAAGCAGCTTGCCGCTAACCACGTGACACTCCCCCTCTTTCAGCCAGCATCCCTCAAGCATGTGGGTTCCTCCTTTTTCGAACCATAAGTGTGCGGTTGAGATACATTTACTATGATGTCCATCTCCTTACCCAAAATTACCATTTTATCAACTCATCCAACCCATCAGATGATGCCATATGGCAATCTCCAATCCCCGTCATTCAAACACATTTTACCCCTAGGATCACAGGGAATTACAAGAAAACCGGGTTGGAAGGCTATGAATAGCCCCTCCTCCCCTTCTCATTTCACACACACCAATCCCTTCTCATTTCAAGAGATCCAGAAATCCAGGAAGCCATCCTTCCACTAAGGAGAGAGTAAGAGAGAGGGAGAGCCCAACCCTGGTCTAGCCTAACTTAGCCAGAGTCCAAGACTCTTAAGCCACCTAAGCTCAAATCTGAGCCACTCAATCGATGTAAAGCGGTTCGCGGACACTTTCATCTCCAAGAGGGACCAGAGAAGGCTCGATCGGATGCAGAAGTCATCAAGACAGTTAGAACCTTAAAATAGACATATCTCGCAAACCGGAATGAGTTAATCAACTTACCATTTATGATTTTGGGGTAGGACGAGTTACTTTAGCTAACCAACCAGTTACGTCAAGTTGGCCACGCAGAATTTGCAAGATTCCATCATATCGACGGCCGAATTCCATGTTTAATTCCATTGTACTATTTATAGTAAGTTTTAGTTTGATTATAACTCTTCATCCGTTGGGCTTTAGGAGTTGTGTCCAACATGAAAAGTGCTTAGAATAATTAGTAGAACAATGTGGTTAAGCCACATAGGACACTTACTATAAAAGTAAATTTACTATTTATAGTAAGTTACAAATTTTAGGGAGTTTTAGTTATAGTCTGCTTCTGAATTCTTTCTCATTGCTTGGTATCCCTATTTAAAGGGTTGTGAACTCGTTTATTTTATTTTCATCAATCATTTAAGAATTTTCTTTCATATATCTTAAAATTATTTCTATTTCTTTTCCTCGTGGATTCGAAAAGTCTCTGTGAGGAGTCCAGAGAAGCTCCTTGGATTTGGAGTAGTTATCCTTGAGGAAGACGGTGATCGAACTCATCACGTTAATCTATGTGTCAATTGGTATCAAAGCGATGACTCCCCTTGGGCCAATGACAAATAATGAAGGTATGAACCAATATCCTATGGACGGTAATCCATGGATTCGTTATCTTTCAGAAAGAATGAAAGCTTTCTACCGGGAGAGTTAGTTGACCATGCAAGGGCTGCAGGCAACCCTCAACCGTATTGCAGATACGCTAATTCTGCCCCAAGCCCAAAGTGATGCTCAACCACCTATCGTCGCTGTACGGCACAACTCCAATTTCTACAGAGCACCATCAGATGTAAATCGTAGGCCACCACTTTGATCGTGAGGAAGCCGTTATACATGCCAAAGGTAGAAATAAAATTACAACGAGACAACATCTTTCGAACGAGGTGTACTATAAGCCAAAAAGTCTGTAATGTGATCATTGATGTCAGGAACAGTGAGAATCTCGTGTCTAAAATAATGGTGGAAAAGATGTGACTGAAAACAGAAAAGCATCCATCACCGTACACGATTGGATGGATCAAGGAGGTCAACAAAATAGAGGTAACCGAACAACGCACTGTCTAATTTTCAATTGATAAAAATTATAATAATCAAGTACTTTGTGACATAGCCGACATGGAAGTTTGTCATATATTACTTTGGTCGACCATGACAAAATAATATTGATGCTATTGCTACACATAGAGGTCGGGATAATGCATTTACATTTACTACGGACGGTAGAAAGATTGGCCTCATCTCTATGGGAACAGAGAACCAACTCAAGACTTCTAAAGCTGAGGAACAGTCTCTCACAACTAAACATGCCTTTGTTAAACAATATGAGGAAACAGGAGATATATATCCATTAGTTGAAAAGAAAGAATATATGGAGCCCGTGAACATCACAGGGGATTTGAAACCAGTGTTGCAGGAGTTCAAGGTAATTGTTCTCGATGAACTCCCTAATAAATTGCCCCCATACAAGATATACAAAACCACATTGATCTTATCACAGGGATAAGTCTGCCTAATTGCCCACATTATGAGAAAGAATGTGAGATCTTGAAGATAAAAGTGAAAGAACTGATCGATACTAGTCAAGTCAAGGAAAGCATGCATACATGTATTATGTCAACCCAAGAACATAATGTCAAGTATAAGAAAAAGGCTAATAAACATCAGCATTAGAAGTTATCTGAGAATAATGAGCCAAGTACCTTGAGTAACTCGTCCTCGAGTTTTTTTCAAGTGGAGGGGTCTAATGTAGAATGTGTCACAGATACGTTCCCAGCATGGTTGGGCCAAAAGAAGGTGGACCGTAAATTGACCATAACTTTTGATCTGGGTATTGTTACGACGCACCAAACCGAGTATTAAGAACTGAAGCAGCATGAGAACTCAAGGATGATTTCTTTTAAAGTGAAGGGGACTGATGTAGAGTGGGTCGTGGACATTTTCATGTCCAGGATGGACTAAAGAAGGCTCGATCGGAGGCGGAAGTCATTAAGACAGTCAAAACCTTAAAACAGGCATATCTCGCAAACCGGAATGAGTTACTCGACTTACCATATATGATTTTGGGGTAGGACGAGCTACTTTAGCTAACCAACTTGCTACGTTGGGTTGTCCATGCCAAATTTGTGAGATTCCATCATATCGACGGCCGAATTCCATATTTAATTCCATTTTTACTATTTATAGTAAGTTTTAGTTTGATTGTAACTCTTCATCAATTGGGCTTTAGGAGTTGTGTCCAACATGAAAAGTGCTTAGAATAATTAGACGAATAACGTGGTTGAGCCACATAGGACACTTACTATAAAAGTAAATTTACTATTTATAGTAAGTCACGAAGTTTAGGGAGTTTTAGTTATAGTTTGCTTCTGATTTCTCTCCCATTGCTTGGTATCCCTATTTAAAGGGTTGTGAACTCGTTTATTTCATTTTCATCAATCATTTAAGAAGTTTCTTTCGTATATCTTAAAATTATTTCTATTTCTTTTCCTCGTGGATTTGAAAAGTCTATGTGAGGAGTCTAGAGAAGCTCTGTGGATTCAGAGTAGTTATCCTTGAGGAAGATGGTGATCGACCTCATCACGTTCATCCCTGCATCATCAATCTAGCCTTGTGACACTACCGTTCATCCTACTATCTAAGCCTCTATCAATTTCATCAAATAAGTATATCAACATCGTGCAACATTCATTCTATTCTCAATCCCCCTACTTCTCATATACATCGGCATGATAGTGCATTTTCATCATTTTCAGGCATCTGACTGGCGGGCATATGCTCTATGACTTGCCGATATAATCAGATCTTGCCCATAAAAAACCTAAGCCAATTAGCTGTTGTTTTAGCATATATATTGAATTCCATCATTTTCCATTCTATCTGACTGGCGGGCGTATGCTCAGAGACATGTTGCTATAATCGTTGCAGGTCAGCTAGAAACCTTAGCTGGTTGGTCGTCGTTTTATTACAAGCATCAGCATCAAGCATTTATATTTGCACCCTACACTTGATTGTTTCGAACGTATGCTCTGCTGCTTGTCGATATAGTCGGATCCGACCCAGCAGAAATTCCGATCGATCAAGCACTAGTACTATGACACCACATTACATTTATAGCACGCGCGAACTATTCCCCCTATTCTTCAAAAATTAGTAAGATCTTGTGATGTAAAGATCGTACATCTGTACAAGCGGATTGGGTGCCTAACACCTTCCCTCTCTATAATCGCGGTCCCTTACTTAGAATCTCTGAAACGTAAACTTGTGAGTCATCTTAGGGTTAAGGATCTTCGGGTCCTTAATCTTAAGCATTTCTATGGGCTCTAACCGACTGTAGAATCATAATGATTGGTTAGTGTCAACTTAGTCAAATATTATATCCTTTACCCCCATCACAAAAGCCCTCGAGCGAGGCAACCAATGGAAGGAAGAGAGTAGATCTCCAGTACCCTTAAGGAATCGTGCTCCCTTAAGTGTTCACAGAATGACGACTCTATTGGGGATTAACTAGCCACATCAGTCACGACCCACCTTAAAAAACAAGATCTTACAGAATCCTGCTAATCTCCATGTGTAGGTAATATAACTCCTCTCACTCAGACTATCGAGCGACTCTCTCCTCCTCATCCTCCCGACAAGAAGATGAAAGCCGCTGAGACATCTCAGCACACAGGTAGCATAACGGGGAGATCTCCGATAGAAGATGACCATGAGTGGATATCAAGAAGTTAGGATCGATGAATGTCTGCTCCTCAAAAGGCTCGTAAAATCCAACAGCAGGCCTGACATCAGGAAAGTTTAACTCAATGATCTCATCCGTCAGGAGCCAGCCCGGAAGGTGACAATAGAGCGACTGCTTCGTTACCCATCGAAGATATGAAACAATCGCTAAAGGCAGCCCCCAAGACTCAAATCCTAGCGCAACAACCGTCAAGCAATCATCCTAGAGTACTCAAACTTGAGTGTCAAGACCTCGAGTCACCCACGGAAGAGGACAACGTCCGAAGCCCGAGAACGTAAAAGTTGGAATGTCCTGCCAGAATCTGAACTACCACAAGAATCTAATCGGGTGATAGGAAAAGTACAACTATAAACCCACGATGATCAGAGGCTCTTTTATGGACACTGCATATGATAGGTGGACAATCAAGCTAGGAAGACTTCTAATAGATCTCCCAACTACGTATCTTCGCAAACATCCAGCGGTATAGTACTCGCTCGTACTGGCTGTACGAGCAAGTCTCCTTTTAATATGGCGAGGAATATCAACCAGGGAATGGATCAAGAGAGTGGAGTTGTCATCACTAGCCTCTCCCAAAGCCACAACTATTAAAGATTAGATGAGCAAAATCAGTAAGGACATTAAAATGAATGGATGCAACAGGAACATATGCAAAGGATGATGGTGCAATGAACGATATATACCTGGAGGAAGGTAAAACAGCACCACAGGACTTGTGTATGGCCACGAGCACAATCAATCAACCCCAGAACACCTCGGCAAGAACTAATGATGCAATGTTCTTTCAGAAGTATGCACGACTCAACACCTCAAAGAGCAACGGAAGGTCGATCTACGCCCCTCGAAGGATAAGAGCTCAACTATCAAGCAAAAGATAAGGGTCGTGTGGCACTCCGAAGACCGTACGTGTAGACCCCAGAAAGCCCCTGTCAACTAAGAAGGTGTCATACAGAGCATTTAAGGAGAAAACAACTACATCTTGGCCGTCAGCCACAGCCCAGATCAGGTATGGAATCCCGAACCAGTGGTGAGGCCTCAATAGGACATGAGGTGAATGATCCAAGGGTAATTTGGTCATGTAAGAAAGCTCCGCCAGGGATGGTCCCAACTCTAGATCATTGAACTCAAATAAGTTCAGCGTTGGTACCCAACTGTCCAAAGCTGCCCTGAGCATCCTCCAATCAACATCTATCTGAATCAGCCGAAGAACCTGCCCAAGCTGTAATACTCCATCTCATGGTAGGGGTGCACATGGAACTGATAGAACTAGTAAACTGGACCAGAATTGACCAAACCACATGGTTTGGTCTGGTTCTGAAGTGCATTGATTCCAAAAATCAAATAACCAGTTAGTTCAGTTCGGTTCTCAGTTTGGGATTATGTAGAATCGAACCGGACTGTGAATCGGATCGTAGAACCGAACCTGGAACCAAACCTAGAACTGGACCATAGAACCAAACTTGGAATCGAACTTGGAACTAGACTGTGATTATCATGCTTAATTGGACATGTCTTAAAGTCATTTTATGAGTTTACAATGTATTTTAGTTGTCTATTCGACTCGTGATTTGTGGTTTATAATGCGCCCTTTAATTGTTTCTGTAAATGTCTTTTTGCACGCCTTACATAATATCTATATGATTCATCAAATGGATCACAACACGAATGGACATGGGCTGGATTATGAAAAAAAAATGCAATTGGGCTGGATTATAAAAAGCCCAGAACTGTAGACCCGAACTGGTTTTTACGGTCCGATTCCGATTTGGTTATAGGGTGTAAACGGTCCAGTTCCGATTTTCCTGGAGCCGTTAGGAATGGTTTGGTTCCGGTTTCACCCCAGAATCAGATCGAACTGAACCGTGTGCACCCCTATCTCATGGAGCTCAAAGTTTAACAAGCTCCTAACCCAATATCGCAGCCGATCAGAGCAGACTAATCGCGGACGGAGTCAGCAAGTATGCACGAGAACACCATTAAGAACCATCATCTCAAAAGAAGCATGCAGCTCATCAAAATATGGCATCCCCTCATCTCGAAGATCAATAGCAGTATTTGACCAAAAAGAGTCGACAAATGCGGTCTCTAAAGCTGGGAACTACCTAGTCACTACATTAACCACTTCAGGGGTCATGGTCAACAGCTCAGCCTTATCCTCAACAGCTCGGGAAGACTCACCTATCTCATAGGTTGACCACACAGGCACATCAACCGCTGCAAGCAATGGAGGAAAGAAGCCAAAATCAATGGATGATCACCATCGTCGAAACTGACCATCAAGATGTCACCGAAAACCACACCACAAATGGGATCGATCTGACCATCTAAAAACGTGTTGCGATCCATTAAAGCTGCCAAGCAATAATTTAAACTGTCCAACGCATCATCTGAGCCAACCAATAGTGTTGTCATGGGCCCGATCGAAGCATCGTCGTCGAGATTCCCACTCATTAACCCATCCTAAAGAAATGTACACATCCAGTTATCATCCTGGCCGATCCAAAGAGTTGTCAAATCATCCACATTGGCATATATCGGGAAAAGAACTACATTGCCGTTTACCATGGTAGGGATCGCATCAAAACTGCTCAAGGTAAAGGATCCTACATCTAGACAATCCATACCACGACTTAAGCCGTCCAAGGCGGTCCTCAAGCTATCCAAGCCATCCAAATAGTAGATCAGCCCCTCTACATCAATCATGGCTTCATCCTCATCATCCAAAGTCTCATCTACATGGCCTACATCAATGGGACCCATAGCTTCTCTCCTAAGCTATCTCCACCATCAAAACCTCCATCAATAGCCTCTTCATTAAGGGTGGGAATTTAAGAAAATCCTCCATTAATGGAGGTATTTAATCCAACCCCAATTACAATTCCAAGCCTTTATTAGCCCCACCATTACTATCCCTTATCAATGCATCATCTAAGCCATTAATGGGGGGAATCTCATCATCATCTAAGCCAAAAAGAGAATATGATGCATGTGACCCACTTACTGTAAGACCCGTGACCCCGAAATCTGGTTTGTATACTGGATAGCCGTCGACTATAGGTTCATTGGCCTCGAGAATGTTTTGACTTGATCATACTGTTGTTCTGTTATCAAGTTGTAAACCGTATTTCAACCCGATGTCCGAATTTTAAGATATAGACTTAAAATTAAACAATTTGAGAAACGACAATTATGTCCTTATTTTATTTGGCAGAGCCCCACCATCGAGTTTTCAAAATCCGTTAGGTCTGAGAGCCTAACTGTTGTAACCGTAGTCGAGTTACGGAGTTAATGGCAAAAACGACATGTCAATATAACACCCGAATTATAAGTTATGCATAGATATGTACATGTATATTTTAAAAAAATATACTCAAATAACTTAGATGTTTTTAAACTCCTTGAAATACGTTAGTTCCAACTACTTAAATAACATTGTTATATTGCTACTATACGCTTAAACTTTTCAAAATCATCACAAAACATCCCATAACCCTTTAAAACCAATTTAAAGTCCACACATATGAAAACTCTCTTGCAACATTTTATTTTTCAACACTCTTTCTTGTTGAGTATGAAGTTGAGAAGAAGAAGAAGAAGAAAAGGAAAGAGAAGCTGAGGTTGAGAGCCAAACCTCTGATAATTACATGTGAGTGCATAGATTAGGAGCACGCAGATGTGTACGTTGGGGTTTCCTTCAAAACCCTTTTGCTAAATTTTCATTTAGGGTTAAAAGATTGCTGGAATTTCTGTTTTAAGGTTAGATAATTGCTGGATTTTCTGTTTTAGGGTTAGGTTTTTGCTGAATTTTCATTTAGGGTTAGAAGATTGCTGAAATTTCTGTTTTAAGGTTAAATAATTGCTGGATTTTCTGTTTTAGGGTTAGGTTTTTGCTGGATTTGCATTTAGGGTTAGTAGATTGCTGGATTTTTATTTAGGGTTAGGTTATTACTGGAATTTCTGATGGAGTTGGTTAAGTTATTGCTGGATTTTCTTTTAAAACCCTATAGAAGACTAGCTTTTCTGATTTAAATTCGTTAGATTATTGCTAGATTTTCTTAAGGTTATGGCTGGATTTTCTAAGTTAGTTGACTAGGTTATTAATGACTGATTAGATGAAAGTCATACGTATTTCTAATGGGTTTTCTCTTTGTCCCTTACAACGTCCGCCCGTCACTTGTTTGACAAATTGTTTCAAAGAAATATCCTTCATCCTTTTAATGTAGTTACTTCTTGAGAAAAAGCATGCTTGTGGCATGAAGTCTTATAGCAGAATAAATCCTGAATTGGAGTTAGATTGGTTAAGTCATGTGCATATCATATGCATGATTCATAGTGGTTGTATCATTGTATGCTTGAGAGTGAATGATTTATATCATGATATGGTGATCATAGTGGGTTATGGTGCGACACACGATGTCTCTATGATGAGTATGTAAACCGTCTAGATACATGATGTATTACATGAGACTCTTATGAGGAACTTAAATATGGAACTTAAATATATGAGGAGACCACATGAGGAAGGTCTTCCTACGCTTGCCTTGAAAACTATGACATATTGTGCTTGTATGTGGACTTATGCATATGGTGATTGTAAATGCGATGAAACATGTTTTGTTATAACTTGAGTTGGACACCACACTGGAAATGTGTAAGTCAACAGTACATGATTAGAGGGTCCGTGGGTGAAAGTCCCTAAACCTCGACTGGTACCATTGGGAGTGACCAATGCTTAGACCAGGTGGAAGAACAGAGCGCTGGAATGTTGAAATACCAAAGTAGTCAGCGACTCCCACCAACGTGTGTTGATTGGTTAAGAGGTTTGACCTAACCTGCTTATGGGTAAGCAAAGATAGGTTGTGTGTGACGAGCTCGTAAATTGTCTGCTATCGTTTTGCCAGGCGACTTATTACTTCTCGCTGTTAGGCAGATTGTGAGGTTTAACACAAGTAGGTTAGACTAGTTCGGCCCGTGAACTATGTAGTCCCACCTCTGTAGTTAATCATGGTGGAAAAGTTTACACAAGTGGGTAGTAATTATATGCGAGTCCAACCTCTGTTTTAGACCCTGGTGATCCAATTGACAAATGTGGAAAGTTGTGGAAACATTGAAAGAGTATGCATTGTATCTTTATTTTATTGTTATCGAGCCAGAAAGTCTGCGCATTATAGGAGCATGACATGAAACATGCATTTTCAGTGCACACACGCAGTCACTGGGCTTAGTAGCTCAAGCTTTCCTTTTTTTTTTTTTATAGGTGAGAGTAGGGAGTTGCAGGAGTAGAGGCTATAGACTCCAGTTGTCCTTTTTGTTTTGTACATATCAATGTATATATATTTTTGTAATACCCTGAATATGTACATCAGGTATAGTAAATATGACATGGTTTATGTTTTGTTTTTTCCTTGATGTGCTCAGCTGTACACAGTAATATATGTTGAATATGATGAAATTTTGAGACATACATACTTGTTGTCTTTACTTTCAGAAATCCTCCTTGTGGAGCCCCGTTTATGGGACTTAGGATGTGATAGTTGGAAGTCCCAAAATCAGAGTTCTATGGAGGCTGTCAACCAAAATTTGGTGTCTAGTAATCATGAATTACCAACACTAGATTTAGGGTCGTGACACTTACTCCAGCAATGATATCACCCAATAACCCATCTTGGGGTGGCTCATGAAGAGGATGGCCAAGATGAAGAAAGGACAAAGAGAAGGAAAGAGACAAGAAGAAGATCCATGGCAGGGATCGAATGTTCATTAACAGAAGGTGATGGAGACCAGCAAAAGGAGAATGTTGGATTTGTCTGAAGCAGAATGAGCCAGAGAATTTTAATAAACGGGTGATCGACAACAACTAGGTTGTTATCGATCTATACTTTCTGACCCTGCTTCCGCGGGATTGGCTCTGGAGCCCGCAGTAGGTGAAAATGATAGGTGACATCAGCCGGAGGCACCCTGGTTGCCGCCAGTACTTCAAATGGACCCCCACTTTTACCAAAATGTGATTAACACTGTCCACATTCTCCTCTAAGTGACTAATCATGAAGATGATGGCCCAAAATAGGCCTGCCAGACACGAAAGTGCCTAAATGATGATAAAGGTGGACCCGAACGATCCAGACCATTGAAGCATCATAGAAACATGATCCATGCCATCAATCAACTTCCTCAAGACCAAAGAAATCAAGAACATGCATCAAATGATCAAGATATGAAGTGAAAAGGTACATTTCATTTATCAAGACCATCTAGGCCATACAAGTACAAGTGTCCGACCCTTCAGAGAGGAATACAAGAAAAATCATGTACAAATTTGTTGAAGAAGGATCGAATGTCCGCTAAAGCCCCTACAAATGGACCTCATAATCGTCATCATCACCATTCTCCGGTTGATGTTGATCACCTACAAAGAAAGAGTGATGGATGAGAGAAAAGGTACAAAAACTTTATAATTTCCCAATAAAAACTAGTATCGATTGCAACCATCAATTTATGATCTGATGGACTAGATCTCTTCAAAAACCAAAATACCAGTATCGCTCACGACCGTTGATTCGCGATCTGATGGACTGAATTCTTTTTAAAAAACTAGCATCGATCGCGACCGTCGATTCACGATTTGATGGACTGGATCTTTTGAAAAATCAAAATACCAGCATCGATTGCGACCATTGATTCACGATTCGATGGACTTGATTCTTTCTAAAAAAACCAGCATCGATCACAACCGTCGATTTGTGATCTGATGGACTAAATCTTTTTAAAAACCAAAATGCTAGCATCGATCATGACCGTCGATTCGCGATCTGATTGATTGGATTCTTCTAATAAAAACCAGCATCAATCGCAACCGTCAAGTCACAATTTAATGGGCTGGATCCTTTTTTAAAAAACCCAAATTACCAACATCGATCACGGCCATCGATTTGCAATTCGATGGACTGAATTCTTTAAAAAAAACCAGCATTTATCGCGACTATCAATTCGCGATTCAGTGGACTGGATTCTTTAAAAAACTCAAAATACTTGCATTAATCGCGACCGTCGATTTGCGATCCGATGGATTGGATTCTTCCAATAAAATCCAGTATCGATTGTAACTGTTGATTCACAATCTGGTGGAATTCAAAAACCAAAATATCAGCATTGATCACAACCGTCGATTTACAATTTGATGGGCTAGATTCTTTTGATAAAAATCAACATCGATCACGACCATCAACTCGCCATCTGATGGACCAGATCATATTTCAAAAATGCATAAACATCTCCCTAGAGAAAACCACAAACCCGTGAGACAACGGATCAGATCAATCATAGATGGGAATCTTGACCACAAAATAGTGGGACGACGGATCCAATCAATCATAGATCGGAATCTTGACCACGAACCCATGGGACGACGGATCCAATCAATCATAGATCGAAATCTTGACCACGAACCCATGGGACGACGGATCCGATCAATCATAGATCGGAATCTTGACAAAAAATAGTGGGATGACGGATCCGATCGATCGTAGATCACAATTTTGACCACAACACATGGGACGGCGGACTCGATTAGTCGTAAGTCGAATCCTGATTGCCATCCATGGACGGATATGCATCATTCATAAAAGCTAGAGTTGATCACAACTAACAGTCTAAATCAGCACAAAAATAGTCAGGTCTAATTACCCGATGAGATGATAGAACCAATCAACCACCTCTAATTGGATTCTTGATCACGACCACTAATCATGCTTGCATCAAATGAACCATCCCTAATAGATCTTAGTCCCAATTGTGACAACCAAAATCCAAGCAATAAAATACAAAATCTTCAAAATCCATAATCCCTAGCTAAGTCAATCATTCATTACAACCATACATGCGCACTACCCAATTCATATTTTCAATAAAAACTAGCCTACTCCATGTCTCATAGGCATCCCCAGTAGAGACAACCAATGGTAAGACCTATCTCAAAATCATCTTACAATAAAAACCCCACGGAGTGTCACTCCCCAGGGTGGGGCGACTTTCAAAATCACAAAATATTTTCAAAAGAAAGCGTTAGATTTCCAAGGCACTAAGGGATCTTCCATATCTCTGGGTGAGAGTTATCACAACATCAAATAAGATCCGATATCTCGCGATTTCCCCATAGTCATCAGATTCGAATGCACATCAAAATATGATCGGACTAAACTCTGGTGTTAGCTCCATTGTATCAAATGCTAATGCTCTCAAAAGAGGATAGGCCAAGCCTAGTCAGAAGAAATCATCCAAATGGTGAAAAAGACAAATTGTAACCTAAGTGTCAAAACCAGAAAATTGCATGAAAAAAGGTCACCCGCACATACTTAGGTGTGGATGCTTGTAGAATTTGATTGAGTCCAAGTCGGCATAGTGAGTTTCCCATAAGGCCATAAAAAGCACATGACAGCTAACCACTTTGACGTTTAAACAAAATAAGTACTCCTGGGGTGGTCTGGGAAGCAACGGACAATCCAGTACCAAGTTAATATCCTCGTAAGGCCGCAGAAAGTACAGAGGCTCTATTGTACCTTTCCGATGTTAGTATGGATTAAGAGTGAAAGGGTTGTAATTGGTTGCTCATGCAGGGACAATCTCAACGTTTTCCTCAAGCCCTTGCGTTATGTGTAAGTTATCTATTTCCACACAACCAGCTAACACAGACACAAAGGAAGGCAACAAATCTATATCGCAATTCATGACTGACTGGCAAAGGCGGGGGTCCACTCGCTTTGGCATTCTGTTGCACATTACCTCTGCTAAAGACGGGCATCTATAGACACTCCACCTCAGGCTGATAAGCTAATAGAGTTTGAACGGATGAATGGATGACCGAACTCCAATCCTAAACCCTAACCCTAGAAGCTTAAACCCTAGGAACCCCATTCCTAAGCCCTAAACTTAGCCCATCTAACCCAGTCAAACCCAGTCAACCCTGTTAGGCTAAGCCTAAACCCTAGGAACCCCATTCTTAAGCCCTAAACTTAGCCCATCCAACCAAGTCAAACCCAATCAACCCTGTTAGGCTAACCCCAAACCTTGGGAACCCAAAACCTAAAGCCTGGAGTCAACTCACCCGGTCAACCTACCCAAGCCCACAATCCAGTGAACTCACTTAGTCAAGCCTAAACCCAAGCCCGAACCCAAGCCTAAATGGAGAGATGATCGAAACCTTAAAGCAACAACCCTCATAACAGATCCTCCATATGCTTGAAGGATGTTGCTTGCCAAAATAGGGAGTCCAAGTAGAGATCGGCGACAACTAGGTTATCACCGGCCACGTGGCACTCCTCTTCTTTTGGGCAGCATCCCTCAAGCATGTGGGTTCTACCTTTTTTGAATCTCAAGTGTGCAGTTGACGTACATTTACTTTGATGGCCATCTCCTTACCCAGAATTACCATTTTACCTACTCATCTAACTTATGAGATGATGCCATGTGACAATCTCCAATCTCAACCATTCAAGCACATTTTACCCCTAGGATCACTGGGAATTATAAGAAAATAACCCCCCTCCCCTTCTCATTTCACACACACCAATCCCTTCCCATTTCAAGAGATCCATATATCCAGGAAGACATCCTTCCACTAAGGAGAGAGAGAGAGAGACAGAGAGAGAGAGAGCCCAACCCTTGTCTAACCTAGCCTAGCCAGAATCTAAGCCCCCTGAGCCACCCTAGCTCAAATCTGAGCCACTCGATCTAGCCTTGTGACACTACCATTCATCCGACTATCAAAGCTTCTATCAGTTTCATGAAATTAACACATCAACATTGTGCAACATTCATTCTTTTCTCAATCCCCCCGCTTCTCATATATATTGGCATTATAGTGCATTTTTATCATTTTCACGCATCTGACTGGTGGGCGTATGCTCTGTGGCTTGCCGATATAATCAGATTTTGCCCATCAGAAACCTTAGCCAGTTAATCATTGTTTTAGCATATAGGTTACATTCCATTGTTTTCCATCGTATCTAACTTGCGGGCGTATGCTCTAAGACTTGCCGATATAATCGCAGTAAGTCAGCCAGAAACTTTAGCTGGTTGGCCATCATTTTATCACGAGTATCAGCATCAAGCATCTATATTTGCACTCGACACTTGATCGTTTCGAACGTATGCTCTGCGACTTGCTGATATAATCGGATCATGCCCATCAGGAATTCAGATCGATCAATCACTAGTACTATTGCATCGCATTATATTTACAGCATGCGGGAATTATCCCCCTATTCTTCATAAATTAGTCAGATCTTGTGAAGTAAAGATCGTACATCTGTATGGGCAGAGTGGGTGCTTAACACATTTTTCTCTTTGTAACCGCGATCCCTTGCCCGAAATCTCTGAAATGTAAACTCACGAGTTATCTTAGGGTTAGGGATCTTCAGGTTCTCAATCTTAAGAATTTCCACGGGCTCTAACTGACTATATAATCGTAATAATTGGTTAATGACAATTCTGGTCAAATATCACATCCTTTACCCCCATCACAAAAGCCCTTAAGCGAGGCAACCAGTGGAAAAAAGATAATAGATCTCCTGTAGCCTTGGGAAATTGCGCTCCCTCCAGCGTTCACAGGGATATGAAGGAATTATTTAATCTTCAGCATTCATCATTACGAAATGCTATAAAACGTGCCTTTGGAGTATTGAAGGCACTATTTCCAATATTGAAGACAACCCCTGCTTATCCGTTACTTACATAAGCAAATATAGCTATGGCATGTTGTATCTTGCATATCATACTGTGAACGAAAATCAAGGTGTTGATCCTGAGTTAGACTTAACAAATGAAAACAATGAAGATGAAGATGGCCAAGGGGAAGGCCATTATGAAGATACTCGTGGCGATGTAGAAAATGATGATGTATATGACATCTTAGATAGAGTTATCAAAGTAGGGCTTGACCAAGATGGTGTTCAGAGTGAAGCGGCGAGAGTTAGGAATGAGAGACTGAGATTGGCCAAGTTTAGGTTAAGCATTGCTAAAGTAATGTGGGATAATAGAGAACTTGGACAATGTGATGATTGATTGTATTTCAATATATTTTTTAAAAAATTATAATAGATTATTGATTACATATATCAGATGATTATTTTTTAGTAATCTTCATGATTTTATTTATTTATTTATTTATGAATGTCTTAATATTTGAATAATATGTTATCATATTTGGCTTGAAATTAATTTTTTCTTATGTTTTATCCTAGCTTTATGTGTTAAGATATAGGAATGTCGCAACAAGCCAAAGCAAGTAGCAGCCGAAAATCAGTCATCACTTGGACAACATTTATAAACAAGTGTATGACTCGTATTCTGATTGCGCAAGTAAATTTAGGGGTTAAGAGCGATCGTGGTTTTAAGGCATCTATAATGAACACGATATCAAATGCGGTTGTGGAGAAGTTTCACGTCCCCGTAGATGCGGATAACTGCAGGAATCGTTTACGTACTTTGCACATTTATTTTAATTTATCAAAATAAGCATTAAATAAAAGTGGATTTGGTTGGGATGATGAACGTAAGTGCGTAACTATAGAGGAAGATGTTTGGAAGGAATTTATTAATGTTAGTTTAAAAATTTTGTATCCTTCATATTTTTCATATTTCTTTTATAGAGTTCATTTTGAAGATGATCTAATATCTACTTTTTTTTTTTTTTTCACAAGCACACCCAAAAGCTACCAAAATAAAAAATAAGCCATTTCCACTCTACCATGATACGGAGATTATACTTGGAGAGGACAATGCTATAGGAAATATGACAAATACTACTACTGAATTTGCAGATGAGGCCCCACCACATCACCCAATGGATTATATTCCGATATCCTCGTCACCATTTGGAGAATTTGGATCATATACACCATTGGGCGATGACGTCTCAATGAGGACATATTCACCAACTAAACAAGCATGAGGAACTGTTGCTCCAAATGTTAGAACATCAGATCTAAGGCCTCCTAAGAGGAAGAAGCTAATTCCCCATGGGATTATGATGCAAAGATTGGACCGCCTTTGCAACACTATCGATAGATACAACGAAAGAGAAATGGAATTGCCGAGAAAAATGTGGGAGGAGTTGAAAAAACTTACAACCATCAATGAGGATATGCTATGGAATGCCTCTAGCAATTTTGCAAGGTGACCTAATTTATCCAGGCCTTTTCTTAATATTGAGCCCAAGCTTATATATAAATGGTTGGAGAAGAATATTCCATTTAAAATTTTTTCCTTTATGAAATTATTTAAAGATATTTTCTGTTTGGATTGCTAAAGATATGTTTAAACTCTTTACACTACATGGAGTGTGTGTACTAACAAGCTAACGCAAAAATAGAAAAAGAAAAAAAGAAGTTAATAAACTCTTTGCACTTGTAATCATATTATCTGTCATCGAATTACAGCTTAGAGACTTTACAACAATCCAAACGACCCGCTCTGACATGCTCACAATTCTAGAGTATCATGTATTGAGCTGAAAGGCAGCCGGAGTATCACATAACTCACACGTCCAATTTCATGGAATGTGAGAAAAAAACCGAAAACTAGAGGGGTCCCGGTAGCAATAATTTTCTTTTGAGAATAACTCTAATATTCTTCCAGAGCGTGTGGTGCCTGATACACATGCACTAATAAATCATAAAATTATGATACAACAATTTATTTTTAGCAGTAAAATATCTTTAATATACTTTAGAAGGGTTATAAACAGAAAACAGCATTTATTCGACTATCTATTTAACTGACCTTCATTAATGTAATGTACGGTTAATGTGAGACCTAGCTAACGGTCTTTCAGTATCCGCAAATCAGAAGTTATTGTTGATTCAATCCATCTGACTTTTGGAACACATCCAATCTACAGGGGGTTCCACAAGTTGGGCGGTTTAAATGGAATTAGTATATGACAAGATTTCAAGCTCAGAGTGCCCTCGTATCAACCATCACTCTCTGCCAGAGCATGGAATAAATTTCCCTCTGCATTTGTTTTTTACTTTTCAAGCGAATGCCTGGCGTCCACCTAACGTCCCGGAAGGTAAAAACCTCACTCCCTGAAATGTTACTTGATGCTCTGGAAGAGCAGGCGTATCCTACACGCGTGCACAGAGAGACTGCACACGTGTAGTTCTAGCTCAATCCAAACCGTTCAAATAGAGAATCCCATTCTACATGGTGTTTTTTTTTTTTTATTGTTAAATGGAAATGAAAAAATTGATCATCTTCGCTACGAGACGGGGGATATAGTCAGCCGCATGGATTCAACTGTCAAGTTTACACTAACAATCCGCAGGAAATGTATAATACATGTGATCTCGAGACTATTTAATTTCAAGTGTAGCCAGCCGCATGAACCATCTTGTATCTGAGTTAATTTGCCGGATATACTGGAGGTGTTGTATTGGAGTCGAACTATAACTTCAAAAATATATCTGAATGTACCTCGACGTGTTCTTCGACAGTAATATTGGGAGGTAATCCCACTCGTATTTCGAGAAAATTCTTCAATATATTATCAGGTCAAGGTAGAAAATAGTTAACACTAATGGTAGAATGATTTCCTTTCCCCTCATATAATCTATAGTCATCGAGTTTGATTTCTCGTTTCATCTAACTTATACATTTGTTTAGATTCATTTTACTCATAACTTAACATACCTTAAATTGCAGCTGTTATTTTATTAACTGTCTACTGGATTGGTGAACAATTATGGACCATTAAAATTGAAAATTATCCAATGGTCCTGTTTTAACAAAAATGTGTCCACGAGTCAGAGATAAGGATTGTTCAACTAACCTGATTTCGGGATTGTAAACCTGTGACAATGCGTTCTACTATTTATTCAGCTTGCTTTTGAGTTAATTATGATACCGGGTGAAAATTTTTGTGAGCCTGTGTATCAAGCTTCTTGCTCTGACGGACTATCAAATAACTCCCTTTATTTTTTTTTCTATAACTTACTCGATAACGCAGGTCGTCGTGGCACTCTACTCACTCTTAGCCACAACCTCACCTCTTTCGACAGGGCGCCCGGAGTCGGGCGAGTGGGCCCCGATGATACATCGGCCACCGAACTGACGGCTGACGGGTTGGCCACGTGTCGAGTCAAATCACTTTCCAGATAGAGCAAAGACACCGCCAAAGCGGGCCCCACATCCGCCTCGCACGAAGATGTGGCTAGATCTTTGCAGATCGATGCTCTCCTCTCTCATCCGAACCTGTCGCGCTCGTGAAAGATGCGCAACCTTTAAGCGCTAGGATTCTCTCTCTCTCTCTCTCTCTCTCTCTCTCTCTCCGTAGGTGGGAAAACAGAAGGTGACAACAGCATTTGAACTTCTTCTCTTATAAGAGCTCTTCCCATTTTAGGAAAAATGATTCTCGATTTGCAGAGCTAGGGTTTTTCTCTTTTTCCAAACTCCCTTCCTCCAATGGCATTTTCGTAAAAAAAGCGTACAAGGGATGGAGGCGAGTTCCAGAGGCTTAGCTGCTCCTTTCAGCTTCAGAATCCGGAGATTCTATGCTTTCCCTCTCCCTCACCACGGACTGGACTTCCGGATATGTGGCCGAGATCGACCGGGAAGGTTGAACGGCTTCCGTTGCTGCTGTTCCGAGACGGAGTCCCGGAAGCTTGCGCCGGCTAAGACGGGGAAGAATACCGAGAAGAAGGTTGAGGAATGGCCATTCGAGCCGAAGAAGATGAGCCATCGGAGGGGCCGGATCCGAGCGATGCCTCTGCAGCCGTTCTCCTCTCCAAGGTAAGTTCGATCTCGGCCGTTGTATTTTGTTTCTTTGACTTCTTTTTCGTTACATTGGATTCGTGACGGAGCTCATGGAAGTTTCTTGTAGTTTGGTAATCCGCCCAACCATGCGAGTTGGTGGTCCACCCAATGTACACTGGTCCTTGTGGCCAATGTCTGGTGAGATTGGAACTGGAAGGGGCACATCCAAAAAGTCACATGGGCTGGACTGTCACGCTCCGCACTTTGAATTCAGAGTGTGCACCCTCGGACCTGAGTTACAGTTCATGACTTGTACACTAAGTGTACATAAATTCATCCATCGTACAAATGTTAAGAGGCACAATTATATGTATTTTAGATTGTCATCACATCAACATTCACACACTTAACCGTTCTACTCCATCTAACAATACATCATTCAAAACATTCACATTCGTAAGATAAATTCCCAAAAACAATCTAAGTCCACCCACTTGGGACTTTATTCCACTAAATAATCAATCATTGTCTAACAAGGTTATAACTATAAATATAATTCAAATCAAATAGTTAACATGAAAGAAAACTAATCCTTCTAATATAAATATCGAAAATCCCTTCATCCGTCTAATGTAGCGAGGTCATCCTTTGCCAAGTACAGCCATTGATCTTGAGTTTCATCCACCAACCCAACTTCATATTCCTGCACCTGCTTGAGTCATCTTGTATCATCCGCCTCTGTACGGTTGTTTAATCCACAATGTTAGCTGGCCAAGCTAGTGAGTGAACCCAACATGGTTCATACGTAGCACAATATAAGATACTGCAAACAAAAAGGGTATGCGGTATGAGCATGAATGCAGAGATATCATGATATGTATGTCAAGTGGGATAATCGTCCACTTGCTTAGGTTAGATATCCATCAACCCTTAATTGTACCCGTCAAACATCCACCTAGGTAGGCATGAGTAGCTTGTATCCTATAGACATTCACCTAGATAGGCATGGGTAATACATTCATCTACTCGATGAGTAGGCTTCCACTTACGTGGCTTTTGGCAACGAATCTACCAGGCGCAACTATCCAAGAAGATCCCCCAAGAATCCAAGGCACGAGTTGTGCATGCAGTCATCTAGAGCGGGCCTCAAGGAATCAACGCAGGAGCACTATGGATGCATGTGATGCATGCTCCATGTCTATGCGTTGACATACATAGTCACATATACATCTCCCGGTATGAGAGGAAACAATGAATTCATGCTTGTAATGGCGTACATGTTCACATATTCAGTTTACTTGGTGGTCCATATAAGATCTTGGCTAAAGTCTTGGCGTGATAGGAAAGATCATCTCCGATAATCAAAGCGCGTTCATCTTGGGAAGACAAATAATCGACATTGCCCTCATTGCGTATGAATATTTGGACTTGAGCCATAGATCCGGTTCAATGGGACTTCTTTGCAAGCTTGATCTAGAGAACAAGGTGACCCATATCGGTATCGGTTGGCGTAACGGTGCCCTCCGAAACCGATACGGATACGGGGGGCGTAACGGCGATACGGGGGCGTAACGGCCCGTAACAACGCAATTTTTTTTTTTTGTCAAAAAAATATAAAAAAATATGGATTAAATCCGGAATATTCTAAGCATTCTAAATATGCATTCATTTATAAATTGAAACATGTTTATGGTGGTGTAACGGTCCACTCTTTGGTAAGAAGTTGTATCGGACTGTCTGATGAATTTATGAACCAGATAACCTGAATTTGACTACAAAATTCATATATTTAATTTTATACATATCCAATTTATGTACTTAACAATTTGATATCATTTCTCCCAATAGTTCTTTTAAAAAATGAAATTAAATTCAAGTAGATTGCGTTGCCAATTTGGGGCTGACTTGGAGGACCAATCCATGCCCCAAATTAGCCTCAAATTCATGCAATTTATTGGCATTATCCCACTTGTGAATTGGTGGACATTTATTGGATAGCGAATCATGAAAAAAAATCAAAAGGCCCTATTTTAAAAAATAAGCGTCCACAAATTAACAATTAAAACTATTCAAACAATTTGATTTTGACATTTTGAGTTAGCAATTACAATCCATAATTTAATTGGTAAATTTTAAGTTAATACATGTCTCATGTACAATTTTTTAAGGGCCCGAATTAGGTAGGACTGAGATTGTGAAGTGTAGTATACGAGTGTCAAAGTTTTTTGGACCTCACTCGTGATGAATGTGTTATATCCACACCGTCCATCCATTTTGCCAAATAATTTTAGGGTATGAGCCCAAAAATGAGGTAGATCCGAAGCTCAGGTGGACCGCACCATAAGAAACAATAATAATTAAACGACTATCATTAAAACTTTATCGAGGCTACAAAAGTTTTAGATCAAGCTGACATGTGTGTTTTCCCTTCATCCACATTAGTGTGAGCCTATTAACAGGTTAGATGGAAAATAAACATTACAGTGGACCCTAGAGAAATTTTTAATGGTGAGCATTCTATAACCACTGTTTCCTATGTTGTGGTCCACTTGAGATTTGGATCTTACTAATTTTTTGAATCATAACCTAAAATGATGTGGCAAAATGGATGGACGGCATGGATAAAATACATACAGCGTGGTGGGGCTCATGTGGCACGCGTACATTTTATTAAATTGTTCAGCGTGCTGCGTAACGCGTACCAGTCCATCATTTGAGGCAAGCAAGTCCCGTGGGTCTGATAATGAGGTATGTGTTATATCTAAACCCTCCATTCATTTGACGAGCTCGTCTTAAGGCTTGACACGAAAAATAATACAGATCTAATTATCAAGTGGACCACACTGCAAAAAGCAGTGGGGGATTGAACGTCCACCATTGAAACCTTTTTGGGATCACAGAACTTTTGGATCAATATGAAATTTTTTTTTCCTCTTCATTCAGGCCTTTTTGACCTTTTGAACAGATTGGATGGAAAATAAACGTTATGGTGGGCCTACGAATTTTTTAACGGTGAAAATCATCATCTCGTTGCTATTTTTGGTGTGGTCCAGATGATCTTTGGATACGATTCATTTTTTGGTTAATTCTCTAAAATGATATTTAAAAATAGATGAACGGTGTAGATATAATAAATACATCACTATGGAGCTCACGTAACTTTGATCTCCTTTGAACCGTTCGTACAACTCGGAGCTCGAGGACTGTCAGCGCTCATCTTAGCATGACACGTACCTCCAGTTGGTGTGCGGTACGGCTCCGGAAAAAAAAAAGAGTGGAGAGAGGGAAACCGAGAGAGGGAGAGAAGAGAGAAAAGAAAAGAGAGAGAGAGAGAGAGAGAGAGAGAGAGAGAGAGAGAGAGAGAGAGAGAGAGAGAGAGAGAGGTAGAAGTTTAGAATATGCCCCTTTACTTCATGTCCCCGTTCAAATGCCCGACTTCGATTCTGGCAACTCTTGAAAGATTAAGACGAGAGTTTATGTGGCACGAGAAGGAGGAAAAGAAGAAATTCCATCTGGTTGACTGGAAGGAGGTGTGTAAGCATGTTCAATAAGGTGGTGTAGGGGTTAGAGACCTTAAAAGTATGAACTGGGCCTTTCTAGGCAAATGGACTTGGAAACTCGGGACTGAAAATGGGACCTTTTGGAATTCGTTAGTCAAGAGCAAGTATGACTGCTCAGAGGGAGGTTGGTGGAAGGATTCCCCAGTCTATAGGGCTTCTGCTCTTTGGAAATGTGTTTTATCTATAAAGAAGGAGGTTCTCAAAGGCATTGGAATCGTCATAGGAAAAGGTGACAACGCTCGCTTCTGGTAAGACATATGGGTGGGGGAAGTAGCTTTAAAAGACGATTTCCCTAGTATCTTTTGTCTTGCCCTGGATCGGTCCATCTCAGTTACTGACTGTTACTCTATTCTTGGGGACGAAATTGTATGGAACCCTACTTGCAGAAGAAATCTCCATGATTGGGAGATTGAAGAATATGCGGCTCTTCAAGGTTGCATCATCAGTTGCAAGCCAGGTCAACTGGGTGTACATAGGCTAGTGTGGAGATTCGACAAATTTGGTATTTTCTCAGTAAAGTCCTTATATAAGCTTCATTGGTAGTAAATCCACTCCCTTAGAAGAGTCAATGACAAACCAAGTGTGGAAATACAGAGTTCCTCCAAAGATAGCATCCTCAAATTGATTTCCGTGTTGAATCATTGTCATACTAAATCACCAAAAAAAACGGTAAACAAATCATCATATTTCATTTCCGATGAAGCATGTGTCCCGACATTGGAGAGGTTTGCTAATGTAAGATTGGTTTCAAAGCACCTGTAAAAGCTTCACAAAGAGGAAATGACATGGTTTGATACTCAGCTGCTGTGCTCAAATTAGAAACAATTTGTTGCTTCTAATTTTTTTGTGAAATCAACGATTGCTACCAAAGGGGGAAAAAGAACCAAAATGCAATAATTGGTAGTAGGGCACCTTATGTTGAGGAAATTATCACATCTTATGCATCAAACTCTACAAGGGAATGGATAGAAAGGATATTCCTAGAATCCCCTTAATATATTGAATGACAAGGTGCAAGGTAGTTTCAACCGTATGAGAATATTAGCTCATCACAACAAGATGAACCTGATTGCCAACCAAGGTGTGCCGAATCTATTATGTAACGGTGTCGGTGGGGCCCATTACGTGAGTAGGGGGTGTAATGGGAACCCTGTAAAAAAGGCAGCATAACGACCATTATAGGGGGCGTAACGGTTGGATTCCCCATTACAACAGTGTCTGATTTCCCCTATGGTCAGAAAACAACTATATTTTTAGTCTATTTAAATCGATGGGAACCCGAGTCCAACTTGAGTCCAACCAAGTCTAGGTTTGGACCTCAGATATAGCACTTGGACCTCAGATATGGTTCCAGCTGTGTGCCCAACCCGAACTCAGCGCTCGAAATCATATTTAATTGGTTTACAAACACCACTAGAGCATGCATATAAAACATGTAACGAGCCATACTTCATTTGTGTACATGTATACTGATTCTCCTGCAACATTAACTTGGGCTCATTTTGAGTAACCTATCCTATCCATAGGTACATGATTAGTCCATGTGAACATTAAGTTGTTTACACTTGATTAATTGAGAATTACTTGTATAACTATAAATATACATTTAGCAACCTCTAAAAATAAATCTAGGAAATGATTGGCCTCCTTTGCTTTCCTTTCTAATGGTATTCATAGAAATATGGTTGTTGGATTGGATTTCCACTTTTATAGCTGAAGTTTGTCTTCTAGACTATACACTGGTGAAGATGCTTCCTAACTTTTTAGTATTGCTTTGCTTAACAATAACTGCAGACCACGGGATGCTAACAAAAAAGATGAGTTCTATCTTCGGTGTACTCCAAGAAACTCTGGTCCGCAATCACGTGATACTCCACCTAAAAGAGGTCAGATACAATTGCAAAGTTAATTGCTAAGTAATCTGCTAAGTTGATTTAAAGGTTATCGATGATATATGCTCATGTTGGTGAATGGTGATTAGTTTTACTGACAGCCTTGCACAAAGACCACCTAATGGCAGCATTATCTACTTTCTTTGTGCCATCATTCTCATATAAAGGGAAAAGTTTCTTCAGTTTTTACACACTTGCACTTGGTTGATGGTTTATGAGTGGCACCTTGTTCTGTTTGTAATGACATGTTTTCTTCTTTGATTCTACCCTATAGACACTGGTATCGCTAGTGAGAAGGATTGGGGGATCAACTTGGTAAACGAAAAGGTCAACGAATCTGGCACTAATGAAGATGGTAGTACTTGGTTCCGTGAAAGCGGAGAGGAACTAGGAGAAAATGGATATAGATGCCGTTGGACTAGGATGGGAGGTCGATGTCGTGATGGTTCCTCAGAATGGAAAGAAACGGTAAGTAGTTGCTTCCTTTCACTTTGATCTTCTCACGTGATTAAGTAATGCTTTCTTCTTTCCTTTGATTCTTGAGGAAACAAGCTGGATGGATGAGTCCTCCTACCTACAAAGTTAACCTTCGTAGTGACTTGATGCTTTGGTTTCAATTCGTGTGTGTGCTGTGCCCACCCACTTCTATAGAGACGCTTATGTCCAACCAGTTGTACTGCTAATTTCCCATCCAACCAGTGGATAATTCCTTCCTGTTATGCCCGGCATCCAAGCCATCCAACATATTGACCCCACTATGAGGATAACTTAATGCAAATCAGCCCGATCCAGCAATCCGGTTGGCACCATCTATATTTGTTATTATAATTGCTATGTATTGTTTTCTATGGTTCAGCCCACCTAATGAGTGGATCAAGTTAGTTTTTGCACCAGGGGTTCTTCATCGTGTGACCAACCTATTAAATGAGTTGGATCTCATACACACATGATGTTGGAAATTATGTGCTGGTATGCGTGGCATCCAAGCCATCCAAAATAATGATCCTACTTTGAGGATAACTTAATGCAAAATCATCCCGATCCAGTCATCATGTGAACAGCACTTATATTTGTTATTATGATGGCTATGCATTGTTTTCTATGGTTTGGTTCACCTGATGAGTAGATCAAGTTAGTTTTTTGCACTAGGGGTTCTTTATCGTGTGACCAACCTATTACGGCTGTATTCGGTTAGCCATTTACAACAGGAATGTAATGAAATAACATAATCATGATAAATTACTTCACCCTGCACCCATTGTCGGAGTATTTTGACTTTTGAAGGATGTTTTTATAAATACCAGTACATCCTCTCGATTTGACAGCTCCCTTGTTTGGTATGAAAAGGAATTGCGATTTTAATGCCTGAATGATGGTCAGGTGCTCCGCATCTAACCCACTCCCCCACCCCAGCTGCCGACGGACAGCTTAGGGTAGATGAGCTTATGTCTCACCACGAGGGAGAGGTATATGTTGCTAATGTTTGACGGTAGGGGAGATGGACGGAGTCATGTTCTAAGGTTGGGGGATGGGGGGAATGGATGGGTGTCAGAGCTGTGTTTTGAGGAGAGGGTAGGGGTGGGGTGGGTGGCGTTTGGGTGTGTTTAGAGATGGCAAGGAGGGACAAAAGAATTGAAAGGACGAATGTATACAGGGGCTTGGGTCACTGCATGTGTAATAAAGTTGGTAGTCCACAGAACTACTGCACCAATGAGACAAGTCCTCACGCTCTGCCCTGTAATTCGGCTGAACTCATCAGGAACATGCCATTTCACTGACGCAGCGTCTGTGAAAGTCGGCTGCATTTGACTGGAAATTCTCTTTAACCAAATGTATCGCTGAAAGTAATAATAGAAAATTTCCCTGCATTTGCTGAGGTAATCAGCAAACCAAACACTCCCTAAATGAGTTGGATCTCTCTCACACACACGTGATGTTGGGACTTGCATGCTGGTTGGATGAGAAGTTGCTGCCCACCTAGCATGTTACTTTCAAGATGTCGTGTCTGTGCAACATCCAACACCCCATTCTCTAGGTTGGTCCCACTGCAGGGACTGCCTTGTGTAAATATCAGCCCCATCCACTCATCAGGCAGACCACACTTGTATTTTGTCATTTTTTTGAGAGATCACTTGTATTTTGTCATTTATCAACTATTATACTTCATTTTCTACGGTGTGGTCCACTTGGTGAGTGTTTGGGGCTGATTTTTGCACAAGGTGTTCCTCAGAGTGGGGCTAAGCTATTGGGCTAGCTATGATTTCACAGGCACATGATAGGGTGGAAGCTATCTGCTGGGTGGACAGTAACTCATTGTCCAACCGGTTGTGTGCATGTGAAGGCGTGCACGCGTAAGGTCTCAAGTCCAACCGGTTACTGTCCACCCACCCCATATCTTTCAACCTATCATGTGCTGGTGACATCCAACCCTTCCAATAGTTTGCCCATTTCATGAGGGTCGCCTTGTGCAAAAATTGGCCATATCCACTCCTCAAGTGGACCGCAGTTGTATTTTGTTATTTATCAATGGCTATACATTGTTTTCTATGGTTTGGCGCACTGCATGAATGGATGGGGCTGATTTTGCAAAAGGTGATCCTCATAGTGGGGCCAACCTTTGGAAGGGTTGGATGCCGGATGTAGAGAATAGGTTAGAAGTTACTTGTTGGGTGGACCATAAGTAACAGTCCAACCGGTTGGATCATAACCATTTGTTTAGTGAATATCTTCCAACTTGTCATGCGTGTGAGACATCCAACCTGTCTAATAGGTTGGCCCCGCCACAACGATCACCTTGCGCAAAATTAGCCTAATCCACTCATTGGTTGGACTGCAATTGTATTTTATTATTTATTAGCAGCTATGCACTGTTTTCTGTTGTGTGGCTCACCTGATGAGCGGATCATGCTGACTTCAGTATGAGGTGATCCTCAAGGTGGCATCAAGCAATTGGACAGGTTGGATGTTACACACACATACAGGTTGGTAGTTATCCACATTCTACAAGCATTAGATTCTTGTTTAGTTTGGCATTAGATTCTTGTCGAGCTTGCCCCAATTGTGTGACTTTGCTTGGGCTACGCATTTGATCCACCCTTCATGTCCACATCAATATGTTGAGACACTTCCTTCTAGCCTGAGTCCCCCAACTACTTTGCTCATGCCACACAAGTTCTTGCTTCCTAACAGTTGAACCAAAGTACTTCAGACCCCATCGACCCAACAATCATGCTCGTCCAACCCAACTCACCAACCAATCTGATAGCAGAAGCACAGACCTTACACAGCTAAGTAGTGATGGATGACTTGGTGCAATGGCCCTTCACTCTTGTAGAAGCATTGAGCTCCCTGGGCAAATGATCATTTTGCTTCAACCCCTTCTAACCTTACAGCTTGAACCTAAGTGCTTCACTTTCCTTCCTCTTCTTCTCTCTTCACTCCAACCACTCTCTTAAAATCCACTGTGTTGCGCATCCCTTTTCTTTGTGTAGCACACTTAGAAGGGTCGAGAATAGTCTTTGCTACGTGCATTTAAGGTAAAAGAGTGCGCCAAATGTTGGCAATGTTTATTCAAGGATTACAACGTTGGATCTCTCACGAAGGCCCTAAAACAACCAAAACAAAACAAAAAAAACTGCATGAAATTGGGTTAATAGTTCATTTGGTATAAATTGTTAAACTCTTTCATATCCAAATTGTTTATAAATTTGGATCTCTCACCAAGTTCGATGTTTGTTGTTGACGTTTTGAAATGTAAGAATGGTCAGTCATATTTGGAGCGGAATCTTTTCTGGGTAATACTCCCTTTTGTCATCCTTTGGGGCATACAGGATGACAGAAACATGCATACTTAACGAGGCGAGGTATGCTTTTGGATGGTGTTGTTGCTCAGATTAAAGACATCCTAATTAGTTGTTTTTTTTTCCCCTTCTTCCTTCTTAAGAGGAATTTTCTAGCATCACCTATCACGGAGTAGGACATTCTAAGGAACTAAAGGATGGATACCATATGTATGGAGCATTGATGGTTGAACCTCTCTATGGGGTTGCCCTCCGATTGGCATTGAAATTTGGAGGTTATTATTCCTATTCTCTTGCAACTAGGGTAGGGTTGGAGGAACCATTAGAGATTGGAGTGGGGCCTTCAAAGTTTCTTTCTAGTACGCAGTAGGTGGAAAACTTGTTTGAAGCCGAAACTAGAGCACTTCTTGAGGGGTTATGCCTTGTGTATGTGGGTCCAGCAGACTCTATTTATGTCAGCAGAAATGCTGAGAAATAGAAACGAGGAGTTGCCACTAGCTGATTTAGAGCAATCTGCTCTAGGCTAACCAGAAATCCAAAGTTCATAAAATTTGACTCCGAACCGTGTACAAACGAGAGGTCCAGGCAAGAGACTTGGTGAAATTGTGGTCTCTTCTCCATCAAAAGGAAGTAAAATTTTGTTGAAACGAATTTCTGCATGATTTCTCAAAATGTTACAAAATTTTTAAGAAAAATGGAAGAAAATGAAGACGGGAGGGAGTGCTTGATAATGTTGAGATTGTCATCTCGAGCTCCAATTCTGATTTTCTATTTTTACCAGAACCGTATCTCAAAGCCAGGAGACGGAGGTATACTCAGCCATCTTTATGCTAGAGATCTCCATGGCCTTTAGATCCAGGACCAAGACCCATGCCTTATTGTTTTATCTGATTATAATAAATTCTCCTTATTCTTGCAGGATTTTTAGGGCCCGTTCGGATGCACCCTCTGAAGGGGCATTTGAGCTGTAAATGCCGTTTTGATTCAAATGGCAGTTGTAGTTGTGTGTTTGGATGCACTTTGCAAATGCCGGTCTTATCTTTTGCTTGACAAAATAGACACTAAAATACTGATTTGGAAAAAAGAAGATTCGGCTGAAAAGCAGGCTTAGGACCTTTTCCGGAAATCTGCTTTTGACGAAGTGTGTCCAAACAGGTCCTTGGCTAAGGGATAGTGAAGAGAATAGTGAGGGAAGTTATCTTAGGTTAGAGTTTATGAATTCAAAGAGCAATATGCTTTTCTTAGGGAGGATTGGCTATTTATAGAGATCTAGGATGGTTGAGTGGTAATTTGAAGGAATCTAGTGGGCTTTCTAAAGAATGGGAGAACTCATGGATGCTTGACAAGTGACATGAGATGAGATGTTGGTTGGAGGATCTGGGGGTGGATTGAGAGAAATTTGACGGTAATGGAGAGAATATTCTGGTTTCTAGAGTGATCTGAATTTGTGTGGTTGAGATTCACCCACTTGTAAAGATCCTAGAGGTTTGAGGATGGTTTTTCACCAGGTGAGTTAGCTAGATGGGTAGTTTTGCTTTTAGGGGTAGGTTATGGTTTAACTAACAGTCCCAGGGATAGTTTGATAGGAAATAAATTTGGAGGGGGAGAGATTTGGGTTTGAAATTCTTGTGCAAGGGCACTTCTGTAATTCTTTTGAAGAACGCAGCATAGAATTGGTCATGCAACCATCTTCACTCACCCATATCTTTCGGACCTCAGTTTGATACAATCCAGGGTCATCGGAAAGTTTGTTCAAAGGGCCACAAAATGGATCCCAAGATCATGAAAATCATGTACAGGAGATCAAAGAAACTGGAGCCCGAAGGCAAGAATTTGCAGCAAATTTTACCTGTGGTGGAAATAAGGATTTCTGCCAACCAGGAACCCATTGTTTTTGAATTAACTCCATGGCAGGCAGAAACCCCGCCAACTTGTGAATTGCCAAGAACTACTCCCTGGCTGCAGAAAAAGGATTCCCACCAGTTAGGGAGGTCCAAGAAAAATTATATGGGTGTGGCCCAGGCCATGGGTGAGTTGGGCTTGGGCCCACACCTTTCATTTTCGAGATCAATTTCGGTGTGTTAAACTTGGGTCAATTTGGGTTGGTTCAGGTTTGGTTTGGGGATTTAAGAGTAGTTTTGGGTTGATCTAGATACCTGAGTAAATTCCTGCAACATAAGGATGAAGACATGGCTCTCTTTCAAATGGTCAGGACCTCATGTGGGATGGTGTGTCTGCATGCCTCTTACCCAAATTATTTTGTGGATCTATTCTGGTGATAGGTGGATCCGAAATAATTTCCTCTTCAGTTAGGAATGATATTGTGCAAACCTTGACATCTAGGTTTTTCAGGCATTGATATTAAGGATTTAATTTCAAGAATAGTTGTCGTTTTCTTTGTCTATAATGAGAATGTTTTCTTTGTCTCTAATGTGTGAATGTCATGGATATTGAAAAATGGTTCTCAGAGATATTGGAAATTCATTCGTGTTGATGTATTTATGTTTCTTCAGTGCATTCTTCAGGTTCTGCAAAAAAATAAAAATAAAATAAAACAAATAAAAAAGAAAATGTAAAAGAAAAATAAAAAGGAATACCTTGTCATTGTTGTACATGCTTGGCATGAGGGGCAACGGAGAGGTGTAGGCATGCTATCAACTAAATCAGCTTGTATTGGGCCAGTCCAACATAATGCATTATCTTTATGCGTCAATGTGAAGGTTCTATAAATACTTTCTATCTTTTTGTCCATCTTGCACGTGAGGGTTGAGTTTGCCTTCATCCTTCTTCATGGTGTGAAACAAAGCTGTCTTTAAATTATGCACTAGCGGCATACTTTAAAATGTCAATGGCAAGAGTCTTCCCTCTTACTCTGTCTCTATTTCTCAATCAACTCATATTGTCACCCTATATAGTGAGAGTGATAGGTTCTGCTTCATCTCCATCTTATTCGATGATGTTAAACCAAAGGGCTACATTGCTGAAATTCTAACTTGTGTTATTTCTCTAATAACAACTGAATATATGGAGAAGATGAGAGATTTGTAAGGGGTTTGGAGAGATCTTAGCAGATACCCATCCAAACAAATAAAGAAATACCCCTAATCTAATTAGATATCGTAATTTACTCTAATATACTCTAACATTCTCCTTCAAACTCAAGGTGCTCTAAAATAAGTGACTTGAGTTTGAAAGGAATGGTAAAGTTTTATTCAAACACAAGAAAACTGCAATTGTAGATGGGGCGAGCATGGGACGATGAAATGAAGAGCGGCTTTAAGTGAGTAGGCACTTTTGACAACTTCTAAGATATGAACCAATAGAACTAAAAACATCTGACAAATGATCTAGCAACACTTTTAGTGGCCGGGATTTCGCTCATTGCTCTTTTGGTGGATACACACTTCTTGTTGCTGGGAGTTCAACCGTTGCTCTTCTGGTGGCTTTAGAAACTGTAAGTTGATATAGAAAAGAGAAAAGTAGAAGAAAAGATGAAAAAATGAGAAAAAATGAGAGAAGAAACTTGAGAAAAGGGAATTAAGAACTAGGGTTTATGTTCCCACTTTTTTCTTATATTATTTTATAAATGGATGAAATTACAAAACTGCCTAAAGTAAATAAAAACAAAAATACTGAAAATACCCCTTATACAAAAATTATGTAAGTGGCCCATAGGCCTATAACCACTACCATTAACACACCCCCTCGAGCTGGAGCATAGATGTCTTGCATGCCCAGCTTGGAGACTAGTTTGTCTAACTGAGATTTTCCAAGATCCTTGGTGAATAAATCTGCAATTTGATTGTGGGAAGAAATATGAGGTTTGTAGATCTCTTCTCGAGATATTCCTCGAGATATCGTCTTGAATGAAATTACAATCAACCTCTATATGCTTTGTTCTCTCATGAAACATTGGATTATTGGCAACATGTATCATAACTTGATTGTTGCAGTGTAAAAACATTGGAACCTGAACTCTGAATACCAATTTTTTAAGAAGAAACTTTAACCATATAAATTCATGAGTTGTTTGCACCATTACTCTGTATTTAGCTTCAACACTTGATCTGACAACTGCATTCTGTTTCTTACTTTTCCAATTAACCACATTACCACCTAGGAAGGTGCAGTAGCTCGTAGTTGACCTTCTATCACATCTTGACCTTGCATAATCTACATCTTAATAACCAGCTACTTGGAGATAGCCATGAACTCTATATAAAATACTGATGTAGGACATGAAATTTAAATATGTTATGCAAGATTTCAGGCTTAGATCATACTAATGCAGAACAATCACATAATAATTCCACATCCCACACAAAAGCTCAAACATTCAAATAAGGGGAATCTGCGTGGGTTCAGGCCTACACAGGCTAGGACTGGATCAATAAAATTATGGACCAAACGATACTCAAAGGGAGATAGAAATCAGCTACACATGCATAGTAATCAGTCCCTAATCCAAGGGATTCCCCAATTTCAATTCAAGGAACCCTAGGGGTGAGAAAAATAGCAAATAAATTAGGGATAATGCAATCTAGGGTTAGGGTTTATGAAATTAGGTATAAAAAGAAAAAAATAAGAAGAAAACTTGAACCTGGGATAGCTCCTGCATGCGGACAGCAGGCCAGGGCCTGGCGCACGAGCCTAGCCGCACGTGTGAGCGGGGCTCGACTCCCCAAACAGACTCCTTGGCCCTGGTTGACCAGGGGAGGTCTTCAAACCCACCAAGTTTCGTGGTAATCCGACGTACGATCTGTGCGCCGTGCTCCGTCGAAGTTTCGGCCCTCCTGTAGGGCCGAAATCTAGAATTCTGCAGCAAAGAAGAAAACTGTGCAACAAAGGACAAATTTGAAGCACGGATGGTGGGGAAGGATTAAAATAAGAGATGATGGAGGATGAGGGTGAATCAGGATCGATGTGGCTTTGCGCCACAGTAGTTAGCCCTTCGAAAGAAGGGCTTCGCACCCACTTGAATTTTTCCGCAACTCAAAAACTTAAAGAGTAGAAAAATAAAGCAGGAATTTTTATTAAGCTTTCAATGAATCAAAAGAGCTACAAGAGGTGCCTATTTGTAGGAAAACCCTATACCCCAAAACTCGTGCCATGTGCGCAACCTATTACTTGGTGATGAAGTAAACCAAAATAAAAACTAATCAAAGAAATCTAAAGCTTTCATGATGTTTTAAATAACATAAATAAGTAAAACCTAAAATATGAACTTAATCTGACTAGTGGGCCATGATTGTGAAATCCCATGATGGGCTTTACTTGATTATTAAGCCCACTCTAATGAACCAAAATTCTGTCTTCTAGCTAGGAGGCCCTCCCTGGACGTCGTCATCTATCCAGATCGACGGTGGGGCCCTCCGTCTTCGTGCGTACGTGCGTAGGGGCGGCGGCGTGCGTGTGTGTGCATGTGGGATGTCCCTATCAAATACCCTTCCCAGGTGAACATTTCAAATACATGTGGATTCTCATAACTGATGCAAGGTGTGATGTTCTTGGATTTTTGCATGAACTAGCTCACCACACTGACAGGAAAAGCGATATCAGGGCCTGGTGATGGCCAAATAACCGAGCTTGCCAACGAGTCTTCTGTACATACTAGGGTCTTTTAAAACTTCTCCTTCTTCAAGTTCAAGCTTGAGGTCAGGGTCCATTGGTTTATCAACCGGTTTGGCACCCAACACACCTGTCTCTTCCAACAAGTCACAAACATATTTTCTTTGACATAAATTTATGTTGACTCTCGATCTTGCTACTTCATTGCATAAAAAATATCGAAGAACAAGTTTTTTTTAATTAGAAATTGAGTTTGAAGATATGACTTCAACTTCTCAACGCCCTCCAAGTCATTATCATATCATCCACATACACAACTAGTATTATGTGGCTAGAGGTAGAATGTCTTGAGAAAACTAAGTGATCTACCTTCTTTTTAATCCAAATGGCACAACCACACTATTGAACTTCTCAAACCAGGCCCGTGGTGATTGTTTCAGTCCATATATAGATTTGTTTAACCTGCATACTTTAGATGACTCCCCTTGAGCAACATATTGATGCAGGACAATTAACCACTTGCTCTAAAAGCTTGAACTGATAGAGCATGGCTAATCGATCCCTTTATCTCATAGCCCAGGCCCCACATCCCATGAGTTAGGACCTCGACCGAACCCTCCTCGTGGGCCTCACTTCACATGAGTTCCGCTTCACACGAGCTACCCGCCTCACACAAGCCGCCTACCCATAGTGTGCCCCTGCATCCCACAGGCCACCCCACTCGAGCTCGATGTGAAAATGGCCCTGCGTTAACATACCCAAGAGGTTGCTCCATGTAGATTTCCTTGTGTAAATCTCTATCCAGGAATGCGTTCTTCACATATAGCTGAAAAAGTGGCCAATCACGATTTACTGCTATTGATAGAAGAACCCAAACCAAATTAAGTTTAGCCACCGGTGAAAACGTATCAAGACAATCTACTTCATAAATCTGTGTATGCCCCTTAGCGACCATTCTGGCTATGTAACGATCAATTGATCCATCATCTAAGAACTTGACTGTGTACCATCTACACTTTAGTGGAGTCTTACCTAATAGAAGATTAGTCAACGTCCATGTATCATTGGAATACATGGCTTCCATCTCTTCATCCATAGCTCGTTTCTAATTTTTATCCAACAGTGCTTCATGGACTAACTTAGGAAACTTCTGATAATTTGTAGAAAAATGAGAAAAGGTAACAAAATTGGAAATTGGATGTGTAACATGTTCACTCCCCAAGTATAGGGTTGTGATGTAGTAATAAACTCGGTAAGACCGAGGTCGAATCCACAGGGACTGAAACTCGTACGTATTTTGAAACCAACTAGAACTAGAACTAGAATGAGATGAAATCTAAAACGAGTGTGATTTGAGGAATAATGGTGAAATATTAATCTAAACTTAAAGAATTCAGGGAAAGAAAACTAGGGATTCAGAGGATCCACTTGTAGAGATCAGGGAGATCTTATGCCTGCTTCATGGATATTAAACTGAACTTACTTGATGTAGTTTTCAAGAGATGAAAGGTATATGAATTAGAATGGATTCCATCACCAAACCATGCCCAGGAGACAAAGCAAACAACAGAATTAAACTAATTACCAACCAATCACATGTATGAAGGTTAGGAAGGGTACTGACATCCAACCATGCCCAGGAGACGATGGTGAACAACAAGGCTTCCTGACGTCATAAACATAACAAAACAAAAGAAATACTCAAAGCCTTCGCAGACCCATTGTAATTTTAGTCACAACAGACCATTAAAAACTAAGAACATTCCATTAATAATCAACTAAAATCAAACTTAGTTCAGTGTAAATAAAAAGCACAAGCAAAGAGTCTCCCATCAAGCTACAGGCTTCACCTCTTAGCCCTAGCTAAGAAGTTCAGCCAGACATGGATGGGCTGGATCTCTAATAATAAAATAAACAAATTAAAAAGAAAAAGAAAAAAAAGAAAAACAAACTTCTATCCTTCTGTCTCTCTCACGCATGTTTTGCCCAGGCCGAGCTTCCGAAGATCCTCTTTCTTCACATCCTTTATAGCTGCTGAAGTTGGCTGGATGGAGGTTTCCCAGAATGAGAAGGTCAGTAGCATGCGGAAGACGTTCGCATTCTCAGATTTGATAGCCTGGTATTCAGCAATCCGCAAAACTGGAAGTTGATCAGTGATCTGATCTGTTTAATCTCCTTAGAGGTGGTCAGTTGTAACATAGGAAGGGTTTGGATGGTCCAGATGGATGGACCGATCCCTGCTGTGATCGCAGAACGGCTCAGATCGGTCGGGTGCGCGCGGATTGCGTAAACAGAGCCCGACAATGTCGGCGCTGCTCTCTCGGTGGGGCCCACGAACATCATTATTTGAGAAATCCAAACCGTCCATTAGATTGTGCACAGAAAATCGGTCAGGAATGACTGTTTTCCTCTGTTTTTGTGTGGCCCACCAGATTTCCCCTTACACCGTCTATCTTCCGCTTGAACGGATGGATTTCGATCCTCGAGATCTTTTGAAATTCTTCCACCTAGATAGTAGTCATAGGACCCTTTAAGATCTGATGGACGGTCCGGATCGGACCGTCGAATCGTAGTGGTGGCCCACAATTCAAATCAGCGTCCGCAAGGTGCGGACGCTGAGTACGCGAAATCCGGATCGGGTTAGCGCCCGCCGACCGATCTCAATGGTGTGGCGTGGCGCGGGAGTGCACTGCATGTGCACTCCCACATGTACATGTGGGATCCATTGTAACGCGTATGAGAAATCCGTTCCGTCCATCTCTTTTATCATATCATTTAAGCTGTTGAGACAAAAATTGAAGCACATCCAATTATCAGGTGGGCCCAGAATCATGATTATGAGGGCTGATTTGATCATTGGGCCACTTCCACCGGGATCTGATGGCTGAATTTTGACTTGTATGGTTACTTTGTGAGCCTCAGGTTATACATGAAGTTTTGAGTCCAACGGATGGTGGGAACCCTGTGATCTTGCATTCTGAACGTCTTTCAGGCCTGTTTAAGGTGAGTGGCTGGGATTTCTCTGATCTCCAGTGTGTAAATCCCCGATGTTGGTCCCATGGAGTCCCGTCTAATGCCTTGGTGATGCTTGAGCGTTAAATCCATGCTTTTAGCATCCTTTCCAGTCCACACTCCTAAATTCACCTTACATCACAAACACGATTAAAATGAATCGTTAAGCACTGTCATGTTCGTGAATCCAGGTAGTAATTGGGGTCTAATATGCAATATTTGACCCTCAACATAGCACAAGAACGTATACATTTTCGGACGGCGATAGGAAGATCATTGGTAACCTCATGAGACTCAGATGAACCAAGAATCTCAATAGGCGCAATAGTTTATTGTATGGACTGAAGATGAATAGTCTTTAATGCCTGATCTTTACTCATTTTCCTATAGTAAGTCTGCGTTAAATCCTTCTGAGTTGGCAGTGGCATCTCAACATCAAATTCTGAAGGAAATACAATTGGCAATGGAGTTTTCATGGATGTGATTTCAACAGTATGCTCATCTTTAACGTAAAATGGAACATTTTCAAAGAAGGTGACATCAACAGTCACAAAATGTTTCTTAAGTGTGGGGGAATAACATCGATAACCCTTTTGAGTATGAGAATTTAGTGGAAAGAGGTGAAAGTTTATCTTGACTTGACCCAGATATATGAACAAATCAGGTGCAACCAAACATTTTGAGAGGAACAAAGAAACCGGTCGATTAGGAAATAACATGGAGAATGGAGTTTTGCCATCTAAAATTGATGAAGGCATCCTATTAATTAAATGACACACAGTAAGAACTACATCACCCAAATAAAAATGCAGAACATTCATTTATAACAATAAGGCTCGAGTAAATTCCACCATATGTCTATTATTGTACTTAGCCACCCCATTTTGTTGTGGTGTGTAAGCATAAGAAGAAGTCTGATGAATGATGCCCCGACTTTGTAAGTATGTTTGAAAATCTCGAGAAACGAATTCCAAGACATTATCTGACCTTAACATGCGTAATTTCGCACCAAACTGATTCTTTATTTTATTATGAAAATTCAAAAATACATGAAAGACTTCATACCTATGCTTTATTAGATATAACCATGTCATTTTCGAATAATCATTAATAAAGATGACAAAGTTCCTAAAACCTAATAAACTAGGGACTTGAGTTGGGCTCCACTCATCACTATGGACTAATTTAAAAGGAACATCTTTTGACTCAATTTTAGAAGGGAAATGGACTCTATGATGTTTACTTAACTCGTATGCTTCACACTTCAACCTGGACACCTTGGGAAGTGATGGAATGAGAGTTTGTAGATTCTGAAGAGAAGGTTGTCCCAAGTGAAGATGTCATTGAATTGCTGAATCTATAGGAAGTACTGTTGCACCTATTGGTTTGTTCTCCAAGTAGCATAAACCATTCTTTTGACGACCTCCACCAGTCGTCTTGCCCGTCTTGAGGTCTTGAAACATACAATAAGAAGGAAAGAAGGACAAAACAATTCAAAGACCTTGTTAACTTACCTACAGATAAACAACTAAAAGGAAAATTAGGTGCATATGGAACATATGATAGGGGTATTGATGCATTAGGTTGAGTAGTACCAACACCAATGACATTAGACGACATACCATCAACTAAAGTAACACGACATATTTGATGAAGCACAATTAAATGAAGAAAAGAAATTGCAATTATCAAAGATATGGTCGGCTGCCCCAGAGTCGATGATCCAAGATGGGGAGGAAGATGGCAAAAGACATGCTTTACCTGATTGAGCGAAAGTGGCTGTAGAGGTGGATGCAACATTGTTAGATGTGGAACAATAGAAGAAAGAAAATGTGCATATTCCTCCTGTGATAGTGAAACAGTGATCTTATCTCAACCAGGATTACACGAAGTAAGAATAGTGGATCTACCATCCGAAGAAGCGTCCTCAACCAGTAGTCCTTGAGGGTTTTCCATAAAGATCCTACCAGTAGTTCATCGTATGATTTGTTAGGCTACAATGAGTACACGTACATTGTCCTCTACCACCACAACTGCCTCTACCTTCCACTGGAAATCCACCACCTCTGCTATCACGGGGAGGACCACGCCCAACACAACAACCGCGGTCTCCACGAAAGCTAGAATAACTACATGAGAGGCCAATGTCATTTTATCATATGCAGTAACTTGGGAGTTGTCAAATTCATTTGCTAGGGACTCTTTGAAGTCTTGCATATACTTCTACCAATGACGGAATGGAAACTCCATCCAAAATTCGATCCTTTGTTGATTAATATTCCTTGGGCAATTCAGACAAAAGTTTTACTACCTTCATATCTTCCCACCCCTTCTTCAAAAGGGTGACATCTGAGGTAGTGGGATGATATATGGTCAGCTCTTCCCACATTCCGGTCAACTTCGCGAAATATTCACCAAAGGGCTTGTCCTGCTTTTGAAAGGAAAAAATTTCCTCCTACAACTGATACACTCGAGAAACATTTTGTTCTGAGGAATAGATCTTCCTTACAATATTGCAAAAGCCTTTTGCTATGCTTAAGTAAACCAAATTAGAACTCACCTTAGACTCCCTAATATTCCATAACCAAGAATGAATCTGGGCATCCTCACGCATCCATTGCTTGTATTTTGGATTAGATTCTGCTCGCTTAGAATCCATGAGAAACAGATCCTTTTTGCATTCTAAAAGAAACACCTCGACATATTTGGCCCACAGAAGGTAATTCTTTCTATTCAACTTCACAAAAGTTATTGATGCAGTGGAGGAGGGTCCAAACATTTTCCCAAGAGATGTACTTTTGGGCTCCATAGATATTCCACAATCAAATTGCTTCAAAGCCAAAAGAGAAACGTTGACCTAAGAGGAGATCCACACACAACTATACTTCCACACAGTGTTCGTAATATCGGTATTGCACCCTTGGGATATAGATACATATCGGTTATCGCACGGGATATATCGTTTGTGTCACGTAATTTATCGCACTTTTTGGGAAACATGGGGAAACATTTGGAAAATTGTTGAATTTTTCAATGAAACTTCTGGGATTATTAAAAAATACATTAACACACACTTTTAAATTACAAAATCTCAAAAAAGGAGTGTACATAATAGGTTTCCTTTGTAAAGAGTGTAAGCTATGCGCTGGCTGATTGAACTAATGTAACTATATTCAAATTTTATGCATAACATTAGTAAATGTATTAAAACATGTATGAAAATATAATTAATTCATTCAAAAGTAGAAATTGTAAACATACCCATCAATAATGTGACTAGCTGATTTTTGGGGCATGATGGACGTTTAATGCTCACCATTTCATGTCATGCGGCCCACTTGATCTTAGTATCTGCCTGATTTTTGTATCATGTCTTAATATGCTCTAGAAAAATGGATAGACAGAGTGGATTTCTCACAAACATCATTGTGGATCCCACCATGAGCCCCATAGGACCATCCATCTCTAACTTGGTCCTAGCGAGATGTGAATTGCCTACTGATCTTAGGGCCTCACCATAATATATACATTTTTCCACTTTGTCCATCTATTTTTCCAAATAGTTTTAGACCATAATCCAAAATATGAGGCAGATTCAAATCTCATATGGACCACATCGTTGGAAACATGGGCAATATGAAGTTTTTAATGATGCATCAGTGGAATTTGGATCTACTTAAATTTTAGGATTAAATATATATATATTTTTTTATAGTGAGGGCACTCAATCGCCACTATTTCTTATGGTGTGGTCCACCTAAGATTTGGATTTGCTTAATTTTTGGGACCACATCCTATGGTTGGAGAAAGGATGGACAACATAGATATATTACACATCGGTAATGTGATGTATATGTTTTATCAGGGGTTTGTGGGGCCCAGTTTAATGTATATGTTTTATCCACACCGTCCATTCATTTTAACAGATAATTTTAGAGCATGAACTAAAAAAGTAGGGAGATCTAAGGCTCAAGTTGACCACACCAGAGGAAGCAATGAGGATTGAACGACTATAGTTCAAAATGTCTTGGAGGCCACATAATTTTTGAATTAACCTAATATTTATGTTTTCTCTTCATCTAGGTCTGTTAGACCTTATGAACAGATTGGATGGCAAATAAACATCATGATGGGCCCTAGGAAAGTTTCAACGGTGGGCGTCATTGTCACCACGGCTTCCCATGGCGTGGTTCACTTGAGCCTTAAATCTGCCTACTTTTTAGGCTCATGCCCTAAAATAAGCTAACAAAATGGATGGACGGTGTGGATAAAACACATACATCATGGTGGGCCATACAGAGCCCCCAACCAGACCATCAATATTTGCTACCGAATCTGCATGCGACCATTTAAAAAAAAGGACGCGGATTAGCCTTATAGGTTGAGCAGCGAGACTCGTTACTAAAGTAATGTAACCAAAGTACGTGGGGCCCACCATGATGTATGTGTTGTATCCACACCATCCATCCATTTGGAGAGATCATATTAGGGCATTAGACAAAGAGCGAGGTAGATCCAGAGCAGTAGTGGACCCCACCACAGAAAACAGTGGGGAGAGTGACTGCCACTGTTGAAACCTTCCTAAGGTCCACCGTGATGTTTATTTGAGATCTAACCTTTCCATAAGTTAACAGAGACATGAAATAAAGTAAAAAACAAATATCAGCTTGTTCGAAAACTTTTGTAGCCATTAGAAGTGTTTAATGGTGGGCGTCACTCTCCCCGTTGTTTTCTTTTGGTGGGGTGTAACGCCCCGAAAATCGGGGGTCGAGCAGGAGCCCAACTCCCGAGTTCCAAACGCATCACTTATGCAACATAGATAATGATGATTTAAATGTTGTCTGTATTAGTGCATAAAACATGAATGAGATTAAGCTAAAACAGCAAAACATACTCCAGGGATAGTCGAATTACGCAAGCGGAAAACTAAGAGAAATACATGTAACGTAAAAACCATTGTAGGTCCCAAAGTATGTACGCGTTGTCAGGTCAAATAGTTACAAGTATTGTTTCAAAATACAAAATGTCGAAATGTGGTGGTCCACTACAAAGTATAAGCCCTGAAGCCCTGCCAATCAGAACGGTCTATATAAACCCGCATGAATACTGCATATATGAGAGTGCCTTCTCATCATCCTCAAAGTCTGGCTTCGCCTCGCAGACTGCGTCATCATCTGAAACTACAACAGGGTCTGGTTGGTGTTTAAAACACCGTCTCAGAACGTGGGAGTGAGTGATTAGCTCAGTGGAGCTATAAAGCAAAGGTTAACATGTTATCAATTTAGTCAAGCAGTAATGATAAAACAATACAATCAAGCATTCCTAAGTACTCTGATTAATGCAAGAATGGTATGTATTAATGATGCATGCCCTCACCTGCACTCCCTCTGCGAACTTCATCTCACGGTCGTGGCATGTAATCACTTCCTCAGTGCTTAACTCCAACGCCAAAGGCACATGCAATGCGGTGCATGAGCGTGATTACCAAGTTCTTATTAGACCATTTCATACAGCAAAGAATGGTATGTATTAATGATGCATGCCCTCACCTGCACTCCCTCTGCGAACTTCATCTCACGGTCACGGCATGTAATCACTTCCTCAGTGCTTAACTCCAACGCCAAAGGCACATGCAATGCGGTGCATGTGCGTGATTACCAAGTTCTTATTAGACCATTTCATACAGCAAGATTGGGAAGCTAAGTTACTTCCCTTATATCATTTCCCAAACAATGATCCATTGTAGGGTCGTTAGTCCTAGCTAGTCTCATACGATGTTGCGGTACCAGGTCGCTACAAAGGGCTCGTCACCGCGATGCAGGCCTAGCTTATACTGTAATTGCTACGGAAAGGCTCGTCGCCTCAGCGCAATTTTAGAGTATGCTCGAGGTTACTTCGAATGGCTCGTCACCCAGTCGTAGGCCGACAGCTTGAATACAGCGTCCCATACCACCCTATTCGGCTCACGAGCTGAGGTCGCTCACTAGTCACTAAGGGTGGGCTCGTCGCCCCGGCATAGGTCGACAGCTCAACCACGGTGCCCCATACCACCATGTCCGCTCATGAGTCTTAGCGGATCGAGGTACCAAGGTTAACTGGGTTTTCATTGATAAGTTGGTACCTTAGATTCAAATAATAGCGTCCATACATGGTGAACATACATTGGGCCAATCGGGTTACTTGACAAGCTCGACTGGTACAAGCGTACGTTGAATTGATCGACATAGAGCGCGTAAGCACTTCACATGGCCTAACCACCATCGACAATCTCCGTACGATTCTGATTCCTCGAAGATATCCGTTGTGGCGAGGCTAACTCAACCACTCGTTCGGGAGCTATTACTGATAGCCTGGACTATGTAGTAGTCCCAAACATATTTAAACAAAATAGGATAACATGTGTGATAGGCATTTCAACATTAAACAATTGATTCGAAGAACGTAACCATTTGAACATTTCACAAAATACAAAGTAAGCATGTTTCGCACATATGCATTTCATACTAAATCACACAGTTTTAAATCTAAGTTGCATGAAGGAATTTATACATATAGCTAAGGAAATTGAGAATCTCACCTCAACACCTTCATAAAGTATAAATTTCCGAATACTTACTCGTTTAGACATTTTTACAAACACTTAGACTACACATTTCAACATACATGGTGTATATTGGCCATAACACGTATTAGGGCAATTCCTTTCAACAAGGAGTTGTCACACGTGCAACCATTATGTATCCACGACAGATAATCATGGCAAGCACGAATCCCAGTTCCATACTCATTCAGACATTTTCACAAACACTTAGACTACACATTTCAACATACATGACGTACGTTGGCCATAACATGCATTAGGGCAATTCCTTTCACCAAGGATTTGTCACACACGCAACCATCATGTATCAACGACGGATAATCATGGCAAGCACAAATCCTAGTTCCATACTCATTCAGACATTTTCACAAACACTTAGACTACACATTTTAACATACATGACGTACGTTGGCCATAACATGTATTAGGGCAATTCCTTTCACCAAGGAGTTGTCACACGTGCAACCATCATGTATCCACGACGGATAATCATGGCAAGCACGAATCCTAGTTCTAAACTCATTCAAACATTTCAACAAACACATGGAATGCATTATACTCAACATAGTTCATATATATCTGTAAAGCGAGGGAAACATCGCATTTAGCATATGAAATCACACCCAAGTCAGTTATAAATCATTAACCGACATTGAAAGCGTTGAAAACTATAACCTACACATTTATAATCCGCACCTTATGCCGGTAAACGTGTAACGAATTCAGTTTAGACACCAAGTCTTTGTCAACAGTAGAACGATAACCTATAGCATGAATTAAGTTAACTATTTCATCACTTACACTATCTGAAACCCTAAAACAGATTAGGGTTAGGTTTTCTTACCTAAGAATGAGATCGGAATCGCCCAAATAGCGATACAGGAATGATGGATAAGCACGTGGAACGATGAGATTGAGTCCCGAGAACAATCTCCCACACACTCTCTCTTTCTCTCTCTTTTCTTCTCTTTTCTCTCTCTTCTCTTTCTAGGGTTTGCAAATTCGTATGTGAAGGGAGAGAGGGTTTAAGACCCTTATATAGGCTCAAACGTGAGCTCAATGGCCCCAGGGCCATGAGATACTTAGGTTATAGCCAAAACCCATCTGTTTTGGCTCAACGGAGTACTTTTGGAGGCTCCTTTTCTGCGTGTGGTTGCACTTAAGCTCCTTGGCATTGGATCTAGGTCGAGTTAAGTTTTCGGTCCGATCGGATCTGTAGATCGACCGTGACGGGCCAGTTTCAGTTCAACGGTCGTCGGCACGTGATCAGGGCCACGAGTACACTGACATATGCTGGGAAATTTCCCTGATTCGAGGGTGTATTTGGGTCGAATTCTGATGGTCTGAATCCTTAAAGTTGGCCCGCAAGCGAACGACCCAAATCACTTAAATCTGAGTTCAATTTCTAAAGATATTCGCGTTTCTCACACACCACTTCGGGCTCAAGTTGTGCGTTTCTAGATACTGTTAGGAGTTGATTTCTGAGATGGTTGCCAAGCCCATAAGGCGGTCCTAACCGCTTGGTTTCGTAGTAATCGGACTTTCGACGCGCGGTCCAGGTTCGATACGAAGTTTCAACGTGCTTCCGCGAGCAACTGGGTTTTGAGATTGATCCTAGATTATAGGGTAATGTAGCGTTGAGGATTCTACAAGTTTCGAGTCTTGCAGTTTGTATTTAAAGTGGTTCAAGCGAATTTCATAGCTAATCTAGTTTAGCACTTAGTTAATTTCATCTAATTTCTAAAGGATTTGGTCCTGAGTGATTTCTGCCTGAGGTGGTACTCAGGTCTTTGTACGGATTTTTCCGAGACGTTACAATCTACCCCCCTTAAAGAAAAATTTCGTCCTTGAAATTAGTACCTTTTCATACTCCTCGAGAATCTGAGGGTAGTTCTTACGGACCTTAGCTTCTGTCTCCCAAGTAGCCTGTTCCTCCGTGTGATGCGTTCATAACACCTTCGCCAACGTGATAACCTTACTACGCAACACCTGCTCCTTTCTGTCTAGGACACGCGTTGGTCGCAGTACATAAGTAGCGTATTCGCTCAACTGTACCTGCTCCCATCTGATAATGTGGGAAGGATTGGGAACGTATTTCTTCAGCATAGATACATGGAATACGTTGTGCACGCCCGCGAATAGTGTGGGCAAAGCAAGACGGTATGCCACCACACCCACTCAATCAAGTATCTGAAATGGGCCAATGAATCGCGGCGTAAGCTTCTCCTTCTTGCCAAATCGAAGGACTCCCTTCATAGGGGAAACTCTGAGGAACACATGATCTCCAACCTCAAACTCGAGCGGTCGCCGCCTCATATCGGCGTAGCTCTTCTGTCTGCTCTATGCTGCCTGAAGTTGACGTCTGATAATATCGACCTTCTCTGAAGTCGCCTATACTAACTCTGGGCCTATCAAGCTCTTCTCGCCAACCTCTGCCCAACAATGCGGTGCCCTACATGGACGCCCATACAGTGCCTCGTAAGGAGCCATGCCAATACTCGCCTGGAAGCTGTTGTTATAGGCGAACTCTGCATAAGGAAGACAGTCATCCTAACTGTCCTTGAAATCTAGTACACAAGCTCTCAGCACATCTTCTAACACCTGGTTTACCCGTTCTGTCTGCCGTCAATCTGTGGGTGGAACGCGGTACTGAACTTCAGCTTCACACCCATTGCTTCTTGGATACGAGTCCAGAAGATAGATGTGAATCGGGTGTCTCGGTCCTACATGATCTCCAGAGGAACTCCATGCAGATGTACAATCTGGCCAAGTCGTCTACCGAGTTTAAAACTCCAATAGGGAGGAAATGGGCCGATTTCGTCAACCGGTCCACAATCACCCAAATGGAATCATGTTCCTTCCTCGTCTTCGGTAGCCCTGAGATGAAATCCATAGAGATGAAGTCCCATTTCCATTCTGCTATGGGCATGGGCTGAAGTAGTCCAGGAGGTCAGCGGTGTTTAGCCTTGACCTGCTGGCACGTGAGACAACGGGACACATAATCTGCTCTGTGGGCCTTCATATTGTCCCACTAGTATGATCTCTTCATATCTCAATACATTTTCATGCTTCTAGGATGCATCCCCAATTTCGAACTATGTGCAGCCTCGAGAACCTCCTGTCTCAAGTCATGAAGATTTGGGACGCATAGGCGGCCACAGTAACGTAAGCCCCCATTCGTACCAACTCTCCACTCGGCGTCCTCATCGTCGCTAGCCTGCTTTCAAAGCTCAGACAATCGTCCATCGTCCTTCTGGGCCTCGATGATCCTATCATCAATAAGTGGCCGCACACGAACGTGCACAACGCTCTCGAATGGCTCTTCCACGGTGAGCTTTTGCTCGAAGTCTCGCAAGAACTCTACCATACCCCATTCTACCGCTATTAGCGGAACCGCAAACTCTATATTCTTCTTGCGGCTCAACGCGTCAGCCACAAGGTTAGCCTTGCCCGGATAGCAGGAAACCTCAATCTTGAAGTCCTTCAAGGTTTCCATCCATCGCCGCTGCCTCATATTCAGGTCCCGCTGAGTGAATATGTATCTGAGGCTCTTGTGGTCGCAAAAGAGCTCGAACTCTTCTCTGTAGAGGTAATGTCTCCAGAGCTTCAGTGCAAAGATGACGGCTGCCAACTCTAGGTCGTGTGTAGGGTAGTTCTCCTCGTGTTTCCTCAACTGTCTCGAGGCGTAAGCAATCTCCCTGTTTTTCTGCATAAGGACACAACCTAGACCAACGCGAGACGCGTCGGTGTATATAGTATACCTAACCCCTTGCTCTGACAATATTAGCACAGGGGCGGACGTTAGCTTGTCTTTTAGCTCCTGAAAAGCTGCTTCCGCCTTCTCATTCCAGGCGAACTTCAGATCTTTCCGTGTCAACTGAGATAACGGTCTGGCAATCTTGGAGAAGTCCCTAATAAATCGATTGCAGTACTCTGCTAGACCAAGAAAGCTCCTCACCTCAGTAACCGAACCGGGCTGCTCCCAGTCCTGAACCGCGGCTACCTTAGCGAGGTCAACTGATATCCCTTCCTTGGACACCACATGTCCCAGGAACTTAAATTCCTCTTTCCAGAAGTCACATTTCTTGTACTGTGCGAACAACTGGTTCTTCTTCATAGTACCCAAGACTGCTCGCAGGTGTTCCTCGTGCTCTTCCCGACTCTTGGAGTATATTAGAATGTCATCTATAAACACGATGACGAATCGGAACAGAAACGGCCGAAACACCCTGTTCATCAGGTCCATGAACACGGCCGGTGCGTTCGTAAGGCCGAACGACATCACGAGAAACTCAGTGTCCGAAATTGGTCCTGAAGGCTGTCTTTTGCATGTCCTCATCCCTGACGCACAACTGATGATACCCTGACTGTAGATCGATCTTCGAGAAGTATCGTGCCCCCTTCAACTGATCAAACAGATCATCTATTCTAGGCAAATGATACTTGTTCTTCACTGTCACCTGGTTCAACCTGCGATAATCAATACATAATCGCAGTGAACCATCTTTATTCTTCATGAACAACACGGGTGCTCCCTAAGGGGACACACGGTCGTATGAAACTTGCCTCCAACAAGTCATCAATCTGCCTCCTCAGTTCTTCCATCTCGCATGGAGGCATGCGATATGTCGGTAGTGAAATGGGTGTCGCATCGGGCTCCAAGCCGATAGTAAAGTCGATCTCGCGCAGAGGAGGTAGTCCAGATATCGCCCTGAACAGGTCCATGAAATCCCGAACTACTGGCGTGCCATCAAGTGTCGGACCATCCACATTCTCTAACAAGGTGGCATGACAGCTAACACAATAGGGCCAACTGACCTACACTGGAAAAGTAAAGATCGTGCCCTCAGGTCCATAGGCTGTCACTACCCGGGTATCGCAATCGATCTCCGCCTTCATCTCGGTGAAGCCAATCCATACTAAGGATAACGTCGTAGTGGTATAGTGGGGCAACGATCAGATCCACAAGTACTGTCCTGCTTCCTAAGTCTATCGAGCAACCCTCACAAGTCCTGCTAACGTCTGAAAAAGTCCCTGTGGCGGTAAGGATTCTCACTCCCTTCGTAGGAACTGTACCCAACGATAGTCGCTTGACGGTTGCGCATGATATGATGGAGGTAGTGGACTTAGTGTCCACCAATAAGAAGATTGAAGTACCTTGAACATGTGCAGTGACTTCGAAAGCCATAGGTGCTGTAGGTGCTACCGCTGCATCAACAACATCATCTGCTCGAACCTATCAGTAGGAGGAGCCGACTGAGGCACGCGTGGCGTCGAAGAAGGTCCGCGGTTCTGCTCAGGAACCGGTGGTGTAACAGGTGGTACCGTAAATGGTGTCACAAGTGTCGGCCCAGCGGTGGGGCTAGTGGCTAGCTGAGAATCCGGCATGGTCTTGTGAATCAGACCCAAGCTGGGGTCCATATGACTATCGCTCAGGGGAGGTGCCCTGTCAAACGATTCGCCCAGTGAAAGGCGTGCCGAGCTCCGCGTGCTCTTAGGTGGTATTCCCTATATACAACATAAGGTGGAACCCGTGAGATTTTGTATATAACACTCAATTCTTCAAGCATTCTACACAGTCCATAACGAAAGGGGTCACATGCATTTCATTTAACAAAATTTGTCACAATACATGAGATATAGTTTTACATGAATCATGACGGGAAATGTATGTGAGCTATTCTAAACAGGATTCCATATGCTAAAAACTACAAATCCTTCTATCACATTACTCAGCCTATCAAGGCTATACATAGAAACAAGAAAACAACAATAGAGTAAACTAAAAGACGACTACGAGTATGACTAGTTGTCTGAATCAAACGATGGTGGGGGTGCACCCTTGTCTTGCACACAGCATAGGATAGTCCCCAGGGTGCTGTCAAGGTGCGGGGTCCACTTTGGTTCCCCCCGATTTGTGTCGTTTGGGCCCCCGACTCCGTTTGAGTCGTTTCGGGTCCCATTTCACGTATTTTCGCGCTTTTCGGGTTGTTTGGATGTGGAATGGGTAGAATTTTGGTCTATACCCGTCGATTGACAGTCTAGAAAAGATCCGGGGTCCCTGCGCATGATCACGGATGTGTACGGGAACCGATTTCGACGGTCAGTTTCACCTGGCGGCGAAACTGGGAATCCTATGATCATTTCTACATTTTCTCGCCCCCCTCCTAAGTCAAAGTATGTCAGCGTACGTCGTGTGACCATAACCCAGGTCCAGTTTAATTTAAATCATGCTTTGATACCAACTTGTAACGTTTATAATCCGCACCTTATGCCGGTAAACGCGTAACGAATTCAGTTTAAACACTAAGTCTTTGTCAACAGTAGAATGACAACCTATAACATGAATTAGGTTAGCTATTTCATCACTTACACTATCTGAAACCCTAAAATAGATTAGGGTTAGGTTTTCTTACCTAAGAACAGGATCGGAATCGCTCGAATAGCGATACAGGAATGGTGGATAAGCACGTGGAACGGCGAGATTGAGTCCCGAGAAGAATCTCCCACACACTCTCTCTTTCTCTCTCTTTCCTTCTCTTTTCTCACTCTTCTCTCTCTAGGGTTTGCAAATTCGTATGTGAAGGGAGAGAGAGGGTTTAAGACCCTTATATAGGCTCAAACGTGAGCTCAATGGCCCCAGGGCCATGATATACTTAGGTTATAGCCAAAACCCATCTGTTTCGGCTCAACGGAGCACTTCTGGAGGCCCCTTTTCTGTGTGCGGTCGGACTTAAGCTCCCTGGCATTGGATCTAGGTCGAGTTAAGTTTTCGGTCCGATCGGATCTGTAGATCGACCATGGCGGGCTAGTTTCAGTTCAATGGTCGTCGGCACCCGATCAGGGCCACAAGTACACTGACCTATGCTGGGAAATTTCCCTAATCCGAGGGTGTATTTGGGTCGGATTCTGACGGTCTGAATCCTTAGAGTTGGCCCGTAAGCGAACGGCCCAAATCACTTAAATCTGAGTTCAATTTCTAAAGATATTCGCGTTTCTCACACACTTCGTTCCGAGCTCAAGTTGTGCGTTTCTGGATAATGTTGGGAGTTGATTTTCGAGATGGTTGCCAAGCCCAGTAAGGCGGTCCTAACCGCTTGGTTTCGCAGTAATCGGACTTTCGACACGCGGTCCAGGTCCGATATGAAGTTTCAACGTGCTCCCGCGAGCAACTGGGTTTTGAGATTGATCCTAGATTAGCGGGTAATGTAGCATTAAAGATTCTACAAGTTTTGAGTCTTACATTCGTATTTAAAGTGGTTCAAGCGAATTTCACAGCTAATCTAGTTTAGCACTTAGTTAATTTCGTCTAATTTCTAAAGGATTTGGTCTTTAGTGATTTCTGCCTGAGGTGGTACTTCGGTCTTTGTACGGATTTTTCTGAGACGTTACATGGGGTCCACTGGAGCTTTGGATCTGAATCATTTTTTGTATCATGCCTTAAAATGATCTCTCCAATTGTATGGACGGTGTGGATACAACACATACATCATGGTGGGGCCCACGCAACTTGGTGATGTCACTTCAGTACAACAGCTAATCCGCATCTATAAAAAGGCACCTGAGGCCTTTTTTTTTTTGGAAACAGAGGAACCCTAAATCCTCAAAATCTCGCTTTTTCTCTCAAATACACTCCACATCTCCGATTTTTCGGATTATTTGCCGAAATCGAAGGGAATCAAAGACTTTTTCGCAGTTACCTACGAACGGCACACTGCTTCGATCGATTGGCCCACCAGATGCAACTTCCGATTAGGCAATCTCTTCCATAGGTACCAAAATACACTATTTCGAAAGAATCCCCCTTTTTTTTTTTCGATTTTTTGGGCCGTTCCTCTTTTTTTTTTTTTTTTTTTTTTGCCGATTTTTCGACATTCCCGGCCCTCTAATTGCAAAGGAAATGTTAAAATCCTTGATAAAAAATGGTAGAAGTGATAATATCTATCAATATCGCGCGATATTTTGCAATATTTGACGATATTTTGCAACATATCGTACAACACACGAGATTCTTAGAATTTTTTGTATTTCAAGGGCTTTCCGAGGGGTTTCGTATCGCTCGCCATCGATACCGATAATGTCGGCCGATAGTATCAATATTACGAACACTGCTTCCACAATAAAATAACGTGGAGATTGCTATCCCATTATCATCCTAATCAACATCAATTCCAAACCCACATCACATATGACTTAATGGGAGATAATATTCTATAAAAAAATTGCTTCCACATAACTCAACAATCTTAAACAAACTATTTTAACATCACCTTATGAGAAATCGGCGAGCCTTCATAATTCGACAAGGCATGTATGCTCATTTCCGTTAGTGTTTCCTTCTACTCGAGGAACAATGCAGAAAACATGTGTTTTTGCACAAATGAACGATCAAATGCGCTCCCCCTTGCGGTCCGATCAGCCCTCGATGTATTGGAAGGCTCTCAAGAAAAAGGATCCAACAACTTGGGTTAGATCGGGAGGAATGATGGAATCTAAACCACTTATAGGATGACTCTGATATTATGGTAGTTGGTATAGAAAAGAGAAGTAGAAGAAAAGGTGAAAAGAATAGAAAAAATGAGAAGAAACTTGTGAAAAGGGAATTAGGAGCTAGGGCTCACGTTTCCACCTTTCTATTATATTATTTTATAAATGAATGAAATTACAAAACTGACCTTAAGTAAATCAAAGCAAAAATACCGAAAATACCCCTTATATAAAAACTATGTTCCCAATACATCCGAAGACTAAGCGGGTCATAGGCCCATAACCACTACTGTTAACAGAAACAAAAACAGGGCCAACCATAACAATGACGGGTAAGGAGGTCCAATCCATATGCTCGACACAAACATAAGTCTGGTCCAACACGGTTGGCACAAAAAAAAAAAACAAGAAAAGAAAATACATTTTGTCAAAATTCCTGATTCAGCGAAGCTATATCGTCAAAGGTATATGGTGGATATGATTAATCAAGGCCCATGAGGTTGATGAATGGTGGTGATGAACGAAGAGCACATTGGATCTAAAGGTGCGTGCGGAGTGCTGAAACTGATGCACCCAAGGAGCACCAAATAAACAAAATGGGTCGAAACAGGTGGGTGAATTTGTCTCCCCTCTCGTACCAATACCCAAAAATAAATAAATAAATAAAAGTCCGGTGACAAAAGCAATGGCCCAATAACCAATGGACCCCACCACGCTGGAAATGGACCCCACCAAGTTGGAAATACTAATGACCCCACACATGAATTAGGCTCATCGAGATATAGGCCTACAATGATCAGTAAGATGGGCCACATCTTCTGAAGAAGCCCTCATGGATGAGGGTGTTAGATGGCCCAGTAACAAATGAGATCGAGGGCACCAGTGCCAGCAACGATGGCCAGAGCAAGTTGTCAACGGTCGTGATGGCAGTGGCGCCGGAGCTTGCCAGATTTGGATGAATAGATCGGAGATGGTTTGGGTAGCATGTGAAAGATGATGGGGGTCAACGCACTAGATGGGTTTGGGTCCGCGTTGTGGGTGTGGGTAGAGTTGTGTTTTGGCAGGGGTTTGGGTGAGTTCAACAATCGAGTTTCAATGGTTGTCGGTGGTTTCAATGAGGTTTTGGGTGGTTGCGGCAATGGGGTGTCTATGGCAGTTGGTGGTTTTGATGGGGTTGGGAGATCGGGTGTATGGTTGGCGCTGGAGGTAGTGCCTGATATGTATGGGTCCAGTCGGTTGTGATGCAGTGGGGTGCAGGCAGATGGCTATGGTGACGGATTTGAGCAATGGGTTCAACATAGCAATGAAGGAGGCAATGGGGTTGTTACTAGATTTGCAAGTGACGGTTGTAGTGGCTGCAGCGGTGATGCGTTGGTGTGGTGGTGCTTGTTACAACAATGGTGGAGATGAATGGTCTGGATGAAAGGCCCCAAATCGAGTGTTGTGATACCATGTTTAAATCGAAGGACTATATTGTTGAAATTCTAACTTGTGTTATTTCCCTAATAACAATTGAATATATAGAGAAGATGGGAGGTCTGTAAGGGATTTGGAGAGATCTTAACATATACTCATCCAAATAAATATAGAAATACCTCTAATCTAATTAGATACCATAATTATACTCTAATATACTATAATTACTTGATGCATGTGGTTGGCAGGTGATCGCGTGTGTTTGCAGGGAATAGTCTCACCTTAAAAGGGCGGGGACACCCTGTTGTCATAAAAAAAAAAAAAAAAGAAAAAAGAAAAGAAAAGAAGAGACATAACATAGTTGACCCCAAATTGCCGCCCATGTTCTTCATTAGCCAGTCTTTCTACCCCTTGAATCTAATCACAACTGCAACTATATGAACACTAGCACAACCAAAATTGCATTTTCATGTGAACCTTACTGTCATTGTTGTCAAATGCGATCGCATATGCATATGTACATACTGTGGATTAGATCGCATATGCCATAATGGCGTATGCGATCTGGCAAGTATGCCATGGCATACTTTAATATGCCACCAATATGCGATCGCATACTGCATATGCGAATGCATATTTCCCAACAGTCAATTTTTTTTCTCAGTTTGGTGCGCTTTTGTCTATAAATAGGCACTCACAACCCCTCCATTTTCACTATACTCCAAAGCTCTAAATCTCTCGCTCATTCTCTCTTACTCTAATCTCTTTACAATTATTTCAAGTATGTTTATTTTTATATTCTGTAAGTTGTGCTTATTTTTTATAAATTAAGTTGTAAGTTGTAACTTATGATGAGTAGTTTCAAGTTATCCATTTATCAATAAAATTTCTATGTCGAAGTTTTTAATAATTAATTCTCTTAATGTAGTTTGTTGATTGTTTTGTTAAAATTTATGTAAATATAATATAAGTAATTAAATATATAACTTATTGAAACACTCAAACTACAATGAAATAAGTAAAATAACCCAATCCAATCATGTGTACTAATTAGGCAAGTTTTTCCTATTTTTTCAAAAAAAAAATAAAAAAAAATTTTCCTTCTTTTTTTTTTTGCAAAATTTTTATTTTAAAAAAAATGCAACGGCATATGCAATTATGCGACCGCATATATGCTGTTTGCATGCGATCGCATATGTGATTTGACAGCATTGTTTACTGCGCAGATGCGTATGACTATGTTTCAGTTAAAAAAAGAAAGAAGACGTGTGCGACTTCTGCTATACCCACTATTTTCAATTATGGTGTGACCCAATAGTTTGCCTTTCAACTCGACTGCCTTTCCCATTTTTGGTTGTCCATGGTTTGATTCTTGGAGATACTTTTGCAATTTTATGCTATGAAGTATCTTAAAATCAGAGCTTGCAAATACAGTTTCTAGTGCATTTTTTACCTTTTGGAAAGCTTACACACACAGTTTCTGTGAGAACAAAATACTAAACAATTTGGCCTTGAAATACAACCATGGTTGAGGCAAAATATGCTTCAGGAGGCCAATTTGGACTATATAATTGACCATGTAGTGGATAGTGGTTCCTGAAGCATGAAGGTAAACTAATTTTACCCTTTTGTTCTTTGGACCTCAATACCAAAATTATGTCTGCCCCATATGCTTAAGAAGAATGTTAAGGTGAATACATCAAGACATTCCCAGATGCTGAAGTCATTTCTTTTCATCGAGATTGTTGACCAACACATGATTCATTTATTTAGGGAACTTCTCATTCAGATAAGGCAGTTACATGCTTGATTTTTAAAAAGTTTGTTTTTGTCAGTAAAAAATAACTTTCTTGAAGATGTGTCAACGTGCTATCTAGCTCATTACGACTCATTACAAATGTGATAGCATGAACTATGCTGTTGATGTGATTTAAATGGTCACATTAGAACTTTCTTGTTTGAACCATCTTAATTTTCAGTGATGTAAAATTTCTACAAAATTTTCCTCTGTGATAAAAAATTTAGGAACCAATTAAAAACTGTGTTTAGGTCATCTTATAATTCAATCCCCCTTATTTTGCTTCCTCATTTTTTCCCACATTTCTTTCTTTCCTTAGGCATATTAATGCTGCTATTAAACCATGTATTTATAGCTATTGTATGAATGTTGTTTCCATAACCCTAATAAGTATCATCCCAGGTGAATGCATTTAATTGGCTTTCTTGATCTCCTTGACAGTGGTGGGAGAAGAGTGATTGGACTGGTTACAAAGAGCTAGGTATATTATTCTCTTTAACATTCTTGAAATTATGCAAGTGAATAGCATTAGCATCTGTTTTACAAGGGAGGTATTATTGCCATGCTTGAACCAAGAATATGTACAATTTGCTCCGCTTTTCAGTTGTAACAAGTGAGGTGGATGGTTCAGTGACCGAGCCTTTCATATGAGGGACCTTGCTGTGGATGCCCCATGCACCAAAAATCTCTCTGGATTGAAAGATTCTGTCCATTGGATTTTCAATTCTTTTCATTTGGATGTTGACTGTTCTTGTATTTCTTTCTTAATTGTCTATTTGCTGAGCACCAATTAAAGGGCTGGGATCTAACCATCTGGGTGATTTTTGGTGCTTGATTAATCTGTATTTTGGGGCTTCACATCGCACCAACAATTTTAGGTAAAAAAAGAAGATGAGGAAACTGTACATATTCTCGGGTTAGGTTGTATAGACCTGTATAAAAAAAGCTCCTGTATATTTATTTTCTTGTTTCTTAAAGCTGTATGTTTTATTGTACAATGCAACTTCATATACTTAAGGGCTTATAATGACTCTTGATGCTAAGCCCACAGGCAGGTAGAGCCCTGCCCATCTACAATCAAGCATAGAGGTGACAATGGGTGGGGTCAACGATGCAGGACATGAAAATCAAATGTGATATGCAAGATCTCAGGCTTAAGATCACGTTAGTTCTGAAACAATTACACAAATTCCATATCCCACACAAAAGTCCAAACATTCAATTAAGGGGAATCTGTGCGGGTCCAGGCTTACATAGGCTAGGGCTAGATCAGTAAAATTATGGATCAAACGATACTCAAAGGGAAGTAAAAAATCATCCACACATGCACAACAATCAGCCCCTAATCCAAGGGATTTCCTAATTTTAATTCAAGGAACCCTAGGGCGAAAAAGGGGGCAAATAAATTAGGAATAATGTAATCTAGGACTAGGGTTATGAAAATAGTTAAGAAAAAAAGAAAATAAGAAAGCCTGAACCTGGAACAACTCCCGCGAGTGGACAGTGGGCCCGAGTCGGGCGCATGTGCGCTGGAGGCTAGCCGCAGATGTGGTGGCTGCCCGAATCCCAAAACGGACTCCTTGGCCTTCGTCGGCCAGGGGAGGTTCCCAAACCCTCCAAATTTCATCACGATTCGATGTGCAGTTGAGGTGCGGTGCTCCGTTGAAATTTCAGCCTTCCTGCAGGGCCAGATTCTGGAAATTTGCTGTAGAGAGAAAAGCGACTGCAACTATTGATGGATTTGCAGATGGAATGCTTGTAGGAGGAGAAATATTGATGGAAGAAGGTGGGGGCGAATTGGGATAGATGCGGCTTCGCACCACGGTAGTTAGCCCTTCGAAGAAGGGAGGGCTTCGCACCCAATTAGGTTTTCATAACTCGGAAAGGACCAGGAAAACACAACAATTTTTATTAATCTTTATTGAATTAAAAGAACTACAAGGGATGCCTATTTATAGGGAAAACCCTATACCCCAAAACTCGCGTCATGTGTGCAATCTATTACTTGGCAATGAAGTAAACTAAAATAAAAACCAATTAAAGAAACTTAAAGCATTCATGATGTTCTAAATAATATAAATAAGCAAAACCTAAAGTATGAACTTAATCCGACTAGTGGGCCACGATCATGAGATCCCATAATGGATTTTTCTTGACTATCGGGCCCACTCTTTGAATCAAAACTCCGTCTTCTAACTAGGAGGCCCTCCCTGGATGTCGTCATCGAGCCAGATCAACGATGGGGCCCTCCCTCTCCTTCCGTACTTGCGTAGGGGGCGGCGTGCGTGCGCGTGTGCGCGTGATGGCCCCATCAGTCAACCCATGGGTCAATTGGCCCAACCAGCTTCTAAGTGGGATTTATGCTAAGTTAGGTTGTGTTGTGAGTCGGGCTCGTGCAAAAAAAGTAGCCCATTTAGATTAATGGGTTAGGCTCAGGTTTAGGCCAACCCGAACTGACCCACCCATATATTGAATCAATGGGCAGGGCCTAATGACCCGATCCGACCCATAACTTGAAACAAAAGTATTCTAATATACACGTGTAATTCCCTTCCGTGATTGTGTAGATGAGATGAAACATACAAGTGTCATTAAAAAACCCAATCCTGTAAGCGCATAATAGTAAGCTCCATACACATGAAAACCCCATGAATTGTGAAGTAGTCTAATATGGATGTAGGAATTTCCAAGTAGCATAGGAGTTAGTTTAATTTCAAAAAGGGAAAGCTAATACTACCAAGGGTTTTCTCAATTAGGGTTTAGGCCAACCTGGGGTTCATGGGATTTGGGGAAAAAGGGAAATTAAGGCTTAGGTTTCTTAATTGGTAAATGGATTTGAGGCTTCGGGTCTTAGCTATAGGGGTTCACATGCGTGGTCGTATGTTCACACATGTGGGTTATTTTGGCTAGTGTTTTGGGTTTCAAGGGTTGGGTTAATACGGGAGGATGTAAAGAGAAAGAAAGGAAGGGATTTTGGTGGGTTTTGGGAAAAGGGGAAGAAGAAAAGATGAAAACTTGAAAGACATACCTCTTTGAATGAGAAAAATGAAGAATATGGAAGATAGTGGAAGCCTCTCACCTTTGTCGAATAGGAATGGCTTCTCACTAATCCTAATTCCAAATCACATAGAGAATCCTCCAAATCACATGAAGAAAGAAGAAAAAATTTGAATTTTTTTAGAAATAATAGCATGGAGAGAGCTCCACACATCCCCCCTTCTTTTATAGTCTCAGAAATTCGTTTTTACAAAAAGACGCTCTTAAGAAAGATTTCTTAAAAAAAAACCCTAATATCTAAAATGTCCTTTAATGCACAAAACAAAATAAAATCACAAAATAAACTATTTACTAATAAAGAAAGAAATAAAAACTGATACATCGGAGTCCTAAAGTGTCCATGATCGAAGCGCGCCACAATCAAAAGTGGGTAAATAGCTTGATACACGCGATCCAACGGTCCGATCGACACGTGCACTTGATCCAACAGTCCGGAACTCCACAATACACAACCCACATGCATCTTCCCAGTGTTGGGATCTTCAAAGATGCACAAACCATGCACGTGAGGTCTTCTATGATGGCTAGGGATATGATCTGGACCCCGCATGCCCCATATAACACTCGTCTAGCCACAAAGAAGGCTACGTCGCTATCCTCCTCTGTTAGTACACTCTTTACGGTCTGACACAATTTTAGCTAGACCATAGGTAATTTGTAGTATACATCATAGTGACATGGTTGTGATATTATAAATACTTAACACTAGAAGATTCATAAAAGTTATTGTGTGAATGATGCATGAGGTAGAAAAAGAATTAATAGATGTAATAGTTTATGTTATATTCCTCAACTAACAATGAAATATCACAGATGTTACAATAAATCTTAAGTAATAGCTATGTGCATCAGTACATCGTGCATATTATGTATTATGTACATATCTATATGGAAGTTCCCATTTCCTAATGTGCACTAGTTTTGTTCTAGGTCTTGTACCCTCTCTTATGCCTTTTAAGAACTACATTTTTAAATTGAGGTGGCTTAAATGCTTTGCTTGCTAAACGTCTACCATGCTACTTGAGCATTACTTAGGTCATTATCTATTTGGTAATATCACTGAGTTTAATTTTCCACAGGAGTGGAGAAATCGGGAGAAAATGCTGAAGGAGATTCATGGTGGGAAACATGGCAGGAAGTTCTTCATCAAGATGAATGGAGGTGCGATTTAAATATAAAATTCTCAATTTTGTCATTGCTATAAAGCTCTAGGGTCATTTCATTGATATGAGGACCTCTGAAGAATTTTTCATGTCTATATTGTTTACTCTCATAATAAGTTTGATGGTAATATCAAAATTATTTCCTTTTTATGATGGATATGATTGGTTGATTTGGCAGTAACACGCTGAATTAGTCAGTATGATATAAGTTATAAATGTGAAACAGTCAAATGGATACATAAAGACAGAATATTTAGTTGAAAATTTTACTGATTTAGACCCAAAACTCCCATATGTTGACAGACCCTGATGGATAGTGATGATAACATGTGTGGTCCACTTCACATGGAGATTATGGTTTCTATTGTTTCATTTCATTATTCCTTTTGTTTAGGGATTTTTGTACTTTCACATATAATAGAAGCCCTAATGATAATATGAGGTGAGGTTAGGGACGTCATGACTGTCAAGCCTTCTTTCCTCTTGCTTCTTCTCATATTCTCTCCCTTTCACCTTCTCAATCCAACTCAAGGGACACCATCCTTCTGCAAAATTCTCCGAGCCAAACTAGTAGACTGAAATTAAGAATCCTCCCACTTTAAGCTGATATTTTCACATTTGTCAAAACCTCTTGACTCCATAGCAAAAACCCAAAGGGAGAAAAAAGAAGAAGAAGCACCTTTAGGACTAGGACATGTGATTTACCTTAAATTTCCTTCCAGTAATCTCAATTCCTCTTGAGACGCTCATGAGCACCTACTAACGCAAACTCTCTTTTGATTCTCAAGTATTTGGTCAAGTTTTTACATCGTATTCCAAACATCATGACACCTGGCAGATTCATGATCCTTGGTATTCCATTTGGATCACATAATTTCTACTCAATCAAAAGTTTCTTATGAATTTTTTGCAGCATGTGACATTTTGCATAGTAATTTGCACCATAATGTAGTATGAAGAATGAATTTGTAATTGAACATAGCTTCAGATCTTCTGTCATTTCGTCATGTCGATGATGATAGCTCTAGAATATTCTATCATTTCGTCATCTTTGTCATCATCATCATCATCATCATCTAAGCCTTATCCCAAACGATGTTTTAAATATCGACGATATCGGCTGATATATCCCACGATATATCTTGTATCCCACTTGTGTGATACGAAACACACAGGTAGTGCCGATACATCCCACGTGTTCGATCTGGTGAGCATTTTCAATTTTTGATCCCTTTTTTGTTGAAATTTTGTTAAGTAGGTGTCAAATGGTGATAAATCCACTGGTTCTTCATGTTTTGCATGAAAAATTATGGAGTTGGAGCTTTAATTTCGATATCCATTGGTTCTTCATGTTCTCCATTTTTTATTTATTTATTTTTTTTTTTGAAATTTTCATTCAACCAGTTAGCAATTGAGACTAGTCTCAAAATACTTAAGAGTATTTGATGAAACGATCATCACATACGCTCTTATTTCAAAATTTGAGTGTAGGTGGTCTGATTTGGGGAAGATTGGGGAAAATTCAAAATTTTCCCAATTTCTCCCGAATTGCTTGCAATGTTGCACTCCAAACATGAAAGCAAGCATGGATGGTGATTTGTTAAGTCCTTGTCAATTTTCGGAAAATAACACTCATTTTTAATTAAAAATGATTAAAATATTATTTTTTTCTCGAAATTTCTCTTCAACCAGTTGTTAATCAAGACTAATTTCGAAGTATTTATGAGTGTCTGATGAAATGATAACATACATTCTAAATGTTATGCATTCAATTTGAATATAGTTGCATTAGTTCGCTTAGGACTCTATATAAAGGAAACCTATTATGTGCACTTCTTTTTTGAGATGTTATATTAAGGTCTTTTTTAACAATTCATGAAGTTCCACTGAAAAATTCAACCATTTCCCCAATGTTTTCCCATGTTTCCCAAAAAGTATGATAAATTACATGATACAAACAATATATCCCGTGCGATAACCGATATGTATCTGTATCCCAAGGATGCGATACATGACGTGATACCGATATTTCGAACATTGATCCCAACTAGTGATGTCAACATGAGCCTCTATGTTGGCTTGTTTTTTAGAGCTGGGTAAAAGAAGGTTGATGTCTATTGGGCAGCCGATCTTAAAACTTTTACTGCTCTTGATTGAATTGGGATACTTGCACGGTCCCATCCACACATCAAGGTTTTAGTAGTTTTTTTTTTTTTTTAAAATTATTATTATTATTATTATGATTATTATTATTATTATTACTATTGGCAGGTAAGCTGGTTTTAAACTCGAGACCTCAATTATTGAGTATCCTGTCTATCTATATTGGCCATTAGGTTGACATGCAAAAATCAAACAATACCTCTAACCATATGATCAATGGCCTATAAAATGGATGGTCAAGATCATTTTTATGAAAATTGGTCTAATAAAAAATTTGGGCCATCTGATCATTGGGGCCTATCATGTATCGCTTATGGTTCTAAAGGACCACTTTTATCAGGAATCCTACCATTCCATCCATGGCTTGGAAAATGGATGGCTATGAAGAAGAAGGCCAGTGTATGGGTGAATTGGGACCATCCGCTGATGCAGAGCATGAAATGTGTGTTGGACTCGGTGGATAGTCTGTTACTTCGAATTGGTCGATTGGACCGTCCATGTGTCCTGATGCATCTAGAGCACTATAACTTATAGTGTTGCTGTCTTATTTTTAGCACATACATGTATGTACGTATAATGTATGTATAATACATGCACACGTGTATGTGCTCATGGGTTTGTGTGCATGCATGCAAGGGCACCATGTGGGTGTCTGTGGGTGGCAGTTGTGTGCGTGTCTATGTCAGTGTGTACGTGTGCTCGCACCTTGGAGGATGTAATCTATTACAAATTGTTTTTTTATTATATTTTTTTTATTTTTTACATTTAAAATTTAAATCTTTTGTAAAAATTATGATTCGATATAATCTATGAAAATTTCTTTAGAAATTTCAAGGGCCATTTATAGTAAGATACAGTGGTGGTATGGAGAAGACTACACCTTGCTTAATCTGGTTTTGTAGTTACTGTTATGAAAAGGTTGTTGCATATAAATTTGATTGTCCTCTAAAATATTATCTTTGCTCAACACTAAAAAAAATAAAGTAACTAAAGAATTTTAACCTTTCACCATTAATAAAAGCAAAAAGAATACTACCTTTCCTTATCATGGCCTCATTTCGAGTTGCAGTAACCTCGCAAGGATAGAGAGGAGTGCACAGAAACAAGCAAAATCAGGCTATGAAAATGCTGGATGGTATGAGAAATGGTGAGGAAATCTTTCAATTAGCTTACTATAACATGCTTCCTACTCACTGGTTTTCTCTCTTGTTTGATTCTTGAAAATGAAATATACAACAATTGCATGTTCGCTTTGCATCCCAGGTGGGAGAAATATGATGCAAAAGGTTGGACAGAGAAAGGGGCACACAAGTATGGTAGATTGAATGAACAGTCATGGTGGGAGAAGTGGGGAGAGCACTATGATGGAAGAGGCTCTGTCCTCAAATGGTTTTCTCTAATTCTCTTGCCTCTTCAAATTTGAGCTTGAAAAGATTTTTGTTAAGCTTGGTGTATTGAATTTGGTTTTATTGGTATCTTAACCGAGGCTAGTAACTCAAACATCACACCAGGAAGATACATTCATGTTCCTACTCTAGCTCAAACTTAGTCTCCAAACCAGTTTCTTTCTTTGACTCAACTCCCATTTTTCACATCTAGATTAGCAACTGTATTTATGGATATACTCTTCAACTCCTTTTTCTCTTTCTTTTCTCAGGACAGATAAATGGGCAGAGACCGAACTAGGAACCAAATGGGGAGACAAATGGGAAGAGAAATTCTTTGCTGGCATTGGTTCCCGTCAAGGGGAGACATGGCATGTATCACCTATTGGAGATCGTATGTCAATTCCCATTGTTTTAAGCTAGTCCTGTTTTAATTATTTGGATCTGACTCCTTATTTTGTTCATTGTCTTGTGTTTCTCTATGCGACTAATGTCATTATTTATCAGTTATTTGGAAGTGCTGTTCTCAATATGCTTGCTCTAAGGAACTGCAAGATTTCAGCATATTGGTTGGACAAATGAGCAACAAACTAGTGTAGGGCTATCAATGGGCTGGCATGGCCTGTGGGGCTTTCAGGTCTGGCCTACCTTGGTGCAGGCTTGGGCTAGAGTATCTAGTGTTTTAAATAGTGGTAGCGTGTTGTATAGCATTCAACCCTCTGTAGCGTGTAGTGTAAGCTACACTATACTAATATTTTTTAATCGAAAAATAGGAAAAATATGATAAATAGTAAGAAAAAGCAAAAAAAATATTAAAATGCGTAAAAGGTGATTCTTATTTATTTATTTATTTAAATATTAGCATGTTCAAACAAGTTATTAATTATCAATTTTCAAAAGCCAATACACATGAAGTCATAAACCAAATCAAATAATTATCACATCAACAACTTTCTAAGCAAACCACTTTAATTAATAATGTCTAATTGAAAACTACTAGTCACAACTCACAAGTATGAAAAGAAATAAAAATCCCACAGGTTAAGAGAGTATCAAGTACAATACAGATGTCATTTAGATAAAGAGGGGTTTTCGAAAATCCTCTTTTGAAACCCTTTTTTCTTTTAAGTTTAGTTTTAGTGTGTTTGTTTCACACCAACTTTAATGAAGGATCACCACCATTTTAAGTGAAAGTAAACAAAGAAAGGTTTGTTTTTAACTTTTCTTTTCTTTTCTAAGAGATAAATAAAAATTTCATTAAAAAAAAGGTCGCAGCCCAAATATACAGAAGAAACAAAATATACAAAGAGAAAAAATAATTGCCAACCCTTCGAGAATTGGGACAAGAAGTTTGAGCCCGACACCCACTCTATTACAAAAAAAATTTGCCCTCCTAAAAACATTTATTGCATTTCATTTTTTGGTTTTTGAAGCATTGATCATTCCTTTCTAACCATAATGCCCACAAAACTGCTAGGATGCTCTGCTTCCATATCCTTTTTCCTGTCTTCCCAAAACCCCCTCCATTCCAAGTTGAGAGAAAATTTTCTATTGAACCCGAGAGCACCCAGACCACTCCAAAAAGCTGCAAAAACACCTCCCTTGCAAAAGAGTAGTGGAGGAAGATATGTTTCACCGATTCTACATCCTTATTACAGAGAAGTCATACATTTGGAATAATCATGTTCCTCTTGCTAAGATTATCGATTGTTAGCACCTTATTCCTCCCAACCAACCACCCTAAAACTACCGCCTTCAACGGGGCACCATATTGCCATAAATATGATTATTTTAACTTTACATTTTAAACTTCATAACACACACACACACACACACACACACACACACACACACACCGTAGCATATGCTACAAATGCTATGTAGCTATAGCGTACACTATGCATTTATGCTATTTAGCTACACTACGTAGCACTACGGTTATATTATGCTACGTTGCATACACTACTAGTACGCTACGATTGCTATTTGAAACACCGGGAGCATAAACCCCGAGAGCCAGACTTGGGCTTAAAATTCAGGCATGTTTCTCAAATGGGTCAAGTTTGGACCGTGTACAACAACCCTTCAACACATCTTGCGTCCAGCCTAATTGGCTAATTAAAGTTTGCAAGGGCAATTTTGTAATATACATAATATGTAAAATCCTCTTTTACTCGTGTTTTTGCTCCATCCCACGCCAACTGGACCAACCCTCGGGCTCAAGCCGGACTATTTTGGTTCGTCATGGGCCCATGCTAGGCTTAGGCCTAACCAAACCAAACCTCGAGCTGGACTATTTTGGTTCGTCACAACCCCAGGCTAGGCTCGGGCTTATATTGAACCAATGTTTTAAATTGCGAATAGCGTGTAGCCTAGCGTTCACCCCTTTGAAGCGTGAGGCATAAGCTACATAACGTGTAACGTAAGCTGCATGTTACTTATAGATTTTTAATCAAAGTTGCGCTCGGTTGCACCAGTTTCATGATATTCACCAAATTAGATTGATTAATAATGAAATTTAATAAAATTTCATGATATTTGGTGCAGGCAAACCCAACCTAAAGTAATAGCAAACGATAATCATTAATTATAAGGGTAAAGAAAGAACAACGAAATTGATTAATATTGTTACTATATAATATTTACTAGAAGCATAAAAAAATAACTAATTTTTATTGAAAATATAAAAAATGTAATAAATCATTGAAAACATTAATTGACTTTAATGTTTTAAAGAATACATTTGGAAACATATTTTTAGGGCATGAGCCAAAGAATGAGGCTGATCCAAAGCTCAAGTGGACCCCACCACAGAAAATAATGAGGACAAAGACACACACTGTTGAAACCTTCCTAGGGCCACCATGATGTTTATTTGAGATCCAACATGTTCATAAGTTCACATAGATATGGATGAAGGGAAAACACAAATATCAGCTTGATTGAAAACTTCTGTGGCCCCCAAGAAATTTGTAAGGGTAGGTGTTCAATCCCCACCATTTTCTGTGGTGGTGTCCACTTGAGCTTTAGATCTGCCTCATTCTTTGGCTCATGCCCGAAAATGATCTCTCCAAATGGATGGACATACGCCATGGTGGGGCGCACAAAACTTGGTGATGTTGTTTGATTATTTTTAAAGGGAGAGGATTAGGTGCAGCCCTGGCCTAACCCAAGACGGTGCGGCGCTAATGTTGGGGCCCACATTGGTATATTTATTGTATATCCAAGCCATCCATACATTTTTACAAATCATTTTAGGGCATGATCCCAAAAATGAAGCAGATTCAAATCTCAAGTGGACCATATCGTAGGAAACAGTGGTGATTGCTCATTAAAACTTGTTAATGGGTCACAAAAGTTTTGGATCAACCTGATATTTGTTATTTTCCCTTCATCCATGTTTCTGTGACCTTATCAACAGGTCGGATGGCAAATAAACATTACAGAAACATTACGGTTGGCCTTAGCAAGTTTTTCATGGTGGAGGTTCAAATACCACTCTTTCTTAGAGTATGGTCCACCTGAGATTTGGATCTAATTCATTTTTTAGATCATGCCATAGAATGATATGACAAAACGTATGGACGACATGGATATACAATACATTCATCAATGTGGGCCCCATCGTAATGGTTGCATCGTATTTACTGCAGCCGAGTCTCACCGAATCCACTCCCTTAATTAAGGTAGAGAGCGAGAGAGTTCTTTGAAACTCTCCTTGTCTTCTCTGTTAAAGCCGCAAACTCGCAAGCCCTCATGCCTCATCTTGACACTTCAAATCCGTTAAAATCCCAAAAATCTCTCCTTAATTTCATCTTTTTCTTTTTTCAAAACCCAACCCAAATCCCCATAAACCTTGATGGAAATCTAGTTTCCTTTCAAAGCAATTCTCCTCAAAAAAAAAAAAAAAAAGGGAGTTCTAGGTTTTCTTACATGATCCGGGATTGCGAATGGCCCACCAAATGCAGGCAGTTCTTGAGTACTAACAAGGTAAGAGAGATTTTTTTCCCTATATATATATATATATATATGAATTTCTGGAATGGTAGATAGGATTGTCGCCTATGTCATCGAAGATATTAACAACTATTGATAGATATCGACTGATATATGGATCATAAATAAAGAAAAACACGATATCATGCGATTTATCACCGATAAATTGTGATATCGTTGATATATCGCGCGATATCTGGAATTTTTTTTTTTTTTAGATACTCCTAGGTAGTTTTGTATTGCTGGACCGCGATATCGATAATATCGGCCAATGGTATCAATATTGTGAACACTGGTTCTGTGGTTCGTCCTAATCCTGCCTGTTGACACCCATAGTTAAGTGGTCCATGACTCTTTAAGTAACCTTTCTAGGGAAGGATTTTTTTGTCATCTGTCTCTATAAATATAATACACACACACACTGTGTGTGTGTATGTGTGTGTTGTATTGCTTATGGTTGCAAAGGACTTTGGTTCGATGATTCTAAGCTTGTGACTTCAAAGTAGAACTTTGGTTCATTGATTCTAACCATCACCACGTGATCCATGGCTTTTAAACAATGGACAGTTCTAACAAATTGGCTCTGTTCAGAAAGGGTTAGGATAATCCAATTTGTGTATTCCTGTACTATGGCTTGCTCCCAATAGTACTATTGAATGAACTGTCCTGATGGGCATTCCCATGGAGCCTTCAAAAGGTTAGGGGACGTTGCTAATGTCCGGCAAAGTTGGGGATATTCGCAAAACCCATGTGGGTGTGGGTGTGTGTTGCAAAGGAGGAGATGTTAGCAAAACTCATATGTATGTGTATCGCGAAGGTGGGGATATTAACAAAACCCATCTGTGTGTGTGTGTGTGTGTGTGTGTGTGTGTGTGTGTGTGTGCGCGCGCGTGCGTGCATGCATGCATGCGTGCGTCCATGTATGTGTTGCAAAATGATACTGTTGTATCCACTATAAATGATTTAGTTATTTTGTAACTTTGTTAGAACTTTCCATATTCAGTTGCCAATCTTTTGATAAGCTTTCTTATGTGACTCTTAGTTACTATGTTCTTTTCATTGAAGTACTTGTACTTCCTCTTTGTCCAATATATGCTAATATACTCTTGATCTCATATAACCTAAATATGTTCATTAAACTTCAGCATATCATCGTAGATTTGCCCTGCTATTTGGGATCTGCTACTTATGATTGATTGAGAAAATTCAACAACCAGCTGCCTCCCTAACATCAACCCTCCTTTTTACCAAAATGGACCGCCTGGCACATCTCTACCAAGAGTTGAGAAATGTTCATTATGTTTTTGAAGAGTACCAATAATGTTATTAATTGTGCTCCAAGAGCCCATGTACAATCCCCAAAGAAATTACATTTAAATTTGTTGAGGGATCATCTTTGTAATAATGTTGAATCCAAACCCCCTGTTTCTTGTACATGTTCCCTAGAGTTGCTCTAGGATCTGTTCCACCTCCATCCATTCTACTGTCCCTAAGACTATTTTGTTCCATTCGTTCCATATCGATCATATTGCCACTAGGCATTAGCAATATGAGCTTCCAACTCCAAACTCCCCAAGTGGACTTGGAATTCATGAACAGATGTTCCAGTGCCTCCATGTTCCTTACACATAGAATGCAGGTGTCGGTGATAGCAATATTCTGCTTCTTGCATTTTCAAATTTCAGGATTATATTCCTAAGAACGGACCAACAAAAAGTTACAACCTTGGCTGGGCCAGGATACTTCCAGACAAGTACTGTGAGTCCATATTCCATTCTTTTGGAGTCCCCTGGTAGCAATATGTAGAATGGTTTTACACAAACCTCTCCACTCTTTCTATAGTCTACTGCCATTCAACCCTTTCTCTAGGCCTCAGGGCACATCTGTTCAAATGTTCTATCAAATGGTTCTTAAAAAAAAAAAATTAAAAAAAAATTGATAGATCATATGGTGTTTTATGAATTCTGGAACAATTCATGGAGTGCTAATTTTATCGGTGTCAAGTGATGTTATGCTAGATTGGATTGTTGTATTTATGAAGTGCTTGCTCATTGAAACTAATCATCATCTCCATGATCTTAGCCTTTCTCCCAATAATTTGGTCTGGCTTTTAAATGGTAGATGGCAAAGTTTTATGATCGGTTGCCCACCAAACATCAACCCTCTTTCACCTGGCTCCTGGGCTCTTGGAACCGCCCATGGAAAAGGTTCACAGCTAACCACTCACATGCCAACACAGGCCCACCATCGTAGACCCCAAATGATGATCAAGCAAAGGTCATGGTGGGGTAGTTGGCAGGCAAACCTGAGCACGAAGTACGCACGCACATGAAAGGTCTTGCTCAGGTAGTTGGCTGCTCAAAATAGCAGGGAACCCACTGATACATGATTACCAACATAATTCACATGCCAACATGGTCAGGTCCCGCCTGGCACACCTTAGAGCAACTATTGGGTGCTACCCATAATGACCGCTTAAACTCGATAAAGAATAAAAATGTGTAACACCCCCATCACTAAATTTTTATGCTAACACAGGCCCACCAGCGTATATGCCAAGCCCAACTATTACATGCACGCAGCCCCAAAGGACGATTAAGCAAAGTTCATAGTGGAGCAGTTGGCAGGCAAACCTAAGCATGAAGTACACACACACGTGAAAGGTCTTGCTCAAGTGGTTGGCTGTTCAAAAAATCAGGGAACCCACTGGTAGATTACCAACATTATTGGCTTGCCACCATGGTCAGGTCCTGCCCGGCACACCTTAGCACAACTATTGCGTGCTACTCATAAAGACATACTTGATAAAAATTTAAAATATGTAGAATCTCCATCACTAAAGTTTTACAATGCCTTCTAATCTTTTACAAATTTCTGATTACCACCAATATATATATATCCCACTCACTAATGTTTATGACAAACAAACATGAGATAGACTTAAAAAAATAAAATGATGCGGACATCAGAGTGTACCAGCGTCGTCGTAGGAGAGCCCCAGGCCCTAGCAAAACCCAACCCACACTTTATTTGGGTGATCACTACTTGGGCCTAGCTCGTGGGCCATTTTGAAGGCCCCATGTGCATCACGAAGGCCCCAGACTGGGAGGATGCACATGGGCTGCATTATTTGGAGTGCCAAGATAGTTTTTGAGAGGTTTGGTTGAGATCCGACCGTTGGATCGCGTCCAATCACATGGTGGCCCACCATATGATCAAGTCCTTTTACAGTTTTTAGTGTCCATTTATGTTTTGTTATTTTTCTGCACATTTGGGTTGGTTTGGATTTCTTAGTGGGCCCCTACTTTGCTAGATTTAAAAAGGGGCATGTTGGTCATTTTACTTGTAAATGTAAAAACTCTATTTGGGGGGGGGGGGGAGGGGTGACTTGGAAGCCTTTGCGCCCAAAATCTATTTAAGGGATATAGAGTACACGTTTGTTTTCTAAAGAGAAGCCTTATGAGAGTACACGTTTGGATATAGAGTACTCTATTTAAGGGATATAGAGTACACATTTGTTTTCTAAAGAGAAGCCTTTCTTTCTTCCATGCGACTTGGAAAAACCCTTATGAGACTCGGAGCAAAGTGGTGAGATTCCATCTTTTTGTGGGCGTGCGACTCGCTCATGTGTTTATCTTCTGCAAGGTATGGTCTTTCCTTCTCCTTCTACTCAAGAAAAAAAAAACCTCTTTGATCCTATCTAGCCTAAATCCTTTAATCCATTGCGCCCAAAACCTCAACACCCTATGTCCCTACCTCCCACATAAAACCTACCCTAGACCCTCTCCCAATTTCCTCCCACAACCCTCAATTCCCGAATTACAGATTTATCTCACCCTATATCCCACGTGATCTTCATCTCCTCTAAACATAATTTATGTGGTGAATGAGTGTGGTAAATTCTATGTGTGTATGGATCTGCCCATGAGTATTTCGTTGATATTTTGTGCCAAGGGGTTGTTCTAACAACCTTGACATCCTGCGATTTAATCTTTATATGAACGTGTGCATGTGGGGATGATTTCTAATGAAATGACATGCATTTTTGCTTGCTGAAATTACTGTTTAGTGAACTGTTCTGCTAAAATTATTGTTTCGTGGGCTTGGCCCATAACTTGTATGCTTTGAGTTGTCCTTTGAATAATCTCCTGTGAAACATGACATCCACACATGTATCCTACATCATTTTTGGTATCAGAAATAGGTTTAGCATGAAGTATTTGTGAGTCCTATATAAAGTTAGGGTCTTTTGTGTGCATGCATATAGGTTGAGATTGCATCTCATATAGTGTTTAGGCCACACCATTAGGATAGTAAATCTGAACTAGAGTATAGGGTTTACATTGGGTACACCCCATGCCCCATCGAATCAGTTTTCATGTCAGTTCTAGAATTAGTTTTTTCCTTTTGAGTGAGTCCTTACATTAAAGTTGTCTTAGGTGTGTCGCGGTATGGCAACCGCAAGTAATAGTCGTGATCCCGACCCGTTTTCTCAACAGATCCTAGCACAACTACAAGCCATCACGTCTAGGCTAGATCGTCTTGAAATAGCTGTTGAGGAGCAGCGCACAGCGACAGACTCCAATAAGCGGCGCCTTGCTGACCTTGAGGATCCTGGTGACGAGCACGAGTCTTTGGCTGAGGTATTGGAGCGTGGTGTTAGGAGGGATCCCACAACCTCAGTAGAGCCAGCTAGGGCTCCCATAGCACGTCCTACCCCCGCCCGGACGGATTAACGTCCAGGCAGGGCTTTATGGAGCCCACCGTTATGTAAGTGTTTTATCCACGTCATTGAACGAGTTTTTCAGATAAATTTAATATATCAACCAAAAAATGAGTCAGGTCCAAGTTTGAGTGGACCACAACAAAGGAACCTGCACTGATATGACACCCACCGTTGAAACCTTTCTAAGGACCCCGTGATGTTTTTTGTTACCATAAAACCTATTCATAAGGTCATGTAGACGTGGATGAAGTGAAAACACAAATATCAGCTTGATCCGAAACTTCTCTGGCTCCCAAGAAGCTTTTAATGGTGGACGTTCAATCCCCACTTTGTGGTCCACTCAAGCCTTGGAACTGCCTCATTTTTTGGTTGACATACTAAATTTATCTGAAAAACTCGTTCAACGGCATGGATAAAAAACTTACATAACGGTGGGCCCCACAGAGCCCTGCCCGGACGGATTACCATCCGGGTGGGGGTAGGACGCAATCCGCGTCCCCCTTAGAGAGAGCCTGTTAGGGATTTTGCGAGGGGGCATTGCCCAGTAGTTGGCCGTGCAGGGGTGCGTCCTCAGCCACCCCGGTTTGAGTACCATGACCGACATGATGTTGAAGACCGTGTCATGAGAGGTGTAAAAGTCGATGCGCCGAGCTTTGATGGTCAGCTGGACTCTAAAGTCTTTGTCGACTGGTTGGCAGACATGGACCACTTTTTCGAGTAGCATGACATGCCTGACGACCGTCGAGTGTGGTTCGCCAAGATGAAGCTTGTTAGTCAGGATAAGTGTTTTTGGCTGAACTATGAGCGCCAACTTGAGAGGTCTAGGCAACCTCCCATCACACTATGGGCCGAGATGAAAGAGGCCCTGAGGGAGAAGTATCTTCCCCTGTCATACCAACAGAAGCTCATGGATCAGTGGCAGTCCCTTCTCCAGGGGTTTGATGAGCATATGTTGCGGTGGGACATCCAGGAGGACCCCATTGTGACACTCCAAATTTAGGATGAGGCTCTGACCTGATCTTTAGCACGAGCTGCTCACTCGCGATGTTGGCACCTTGGATCATGCCTACCATTTGGTGCCTAAGTTAGAGTGGTATGTAGCACTCCAACGTTCTCGACGTATGGACTATCGAGATCCCAGTTCTAGGGCTCCATCTCAGGGTATGAGACCTAATTATGGGACTCAGTCCAAACCATCCTCCTCTAGTTGACCCAATCCTAGAGATTTCAAGGGTAAGGCCATTGAGGGATCTAGCACAAGAGGAGGTGAGCGTATAGAATGCTACCGGTGGGGCAAAACGGGTCATTTCGCACGTGAGTGTCCCCAAAGGTGCGAGGAAAGGCCCTCCTGATTAAAGATCAAGGGGAAGATCATAATGACTAGGGTGACTATGAAGAAGAAGAGTATTGCCCTGATGTTGGTGCTAGTGATGAAGACGATGAGGAGACTATCCCACTTGCTATAGTCAAACGTATCCTAACTCAGGATAAGGACCAGGATGACTAGCGTCGTTCTACTATTTTCCATACTTACGCCAAAAGTGGGGAAATGAATTGCAAAGTCATTGTCGACGGTGGAAGTTGTGCAAATGTGGTCTCTGCTAGCACCTTGGATCATTTGGGCCTGAAGCCCACTCCCCACCCTCAACCCTATAAAGTCTCTTGGCTTTACGACTCTTCCATGCCAGTGTCCCAGTGTTGTCTGGTGCCTTTGGGGTTTGGATCCTATAAAGACATTGTGTTGTGATGTTTTGCCCATGGATGTGAGACACATCATCTTGGGTTGGCCTTAGCTCTTTGATAAGGATGTCACGATATATGGTCGTTCAAATGCGTGTACATTCTTACACAAAGGCAGAAAGATTATTCTGAAGCCTCTGCCTCCCAAGAACACCTAAGTTAAAAGGGGAGACATCAAGAAGGGTGATGGAAAAGAAGTGAGGAAATCCCAAACTAAGTCTCTTTACATTATTAATGCGAAATAATTTGAGAAAGAGGCTACAGAGAGTTTGGAGGTGTATGCCCTAGTGGCAAGAGAGGTTACACCAGAGGTTAGGGCAGAGATCCTGTCTGGGGTGAGTCCAGTTTTAGAGGAGTTTAGTGATGTATTTTCTGAGGACTTACTAGATGAACTTCCACCCATGAGGGACATCCAACATGTCATTGACTTAGTCCCTGGGTCTACTCTCCCGAACCTTCCTCACTACCGAATGAACCCGACCGAGCATGCCGAGTTGAAGAGGCAAGTCGATGAGTTGTTAAGAAAAGGGTTCATTCGAGAGAGTTTGAGTCCATGTGCTGTGCTTGCACTCCTCACACCTAAGAAGGATGGCACGTGGTGCATGTACGTGGACAGTCGAACAATTAATAAGATCATAGTCAAGTATCAGTTTCCTATACCGAGGCTTGATGATATACTCGACATGATGGCCGGTGCCACGATTTTCTTGAAGATTGACCTCAAGAGTGGGTATCGCCAAATTCACATTCGCCTGGGTGATGAATGGAAGACACCCTTCAAGACGAAGGATGGGTTGTACGAATGGCTGGTCATGCCCTTTGGGTTGACTAATGCCCCAAGTACTTTTATGCAAGTGATGACCCAAGTGTTGAGGCCCTTCATGGGCAAGTTCCTGGTGGTTTATTTTAACGATATTTCATTTATAGTACCACTAAGGAACAACATCTCTACCATTTGAGGCAGGTCTATGAGATCCTTAGGACGGAGCAATTATATGCAAACTTGAAGAAGTGCGCTTTTATGTCAGATCGAGTTATCTTCTTAGGGCTCATAGTGTCGTCCGAGGGTATGCGTGCGGATCCTAAAAAGGTCCAGGCCATATTGAGTTGGCCAGATCCATGGAACATTCATGAGGTGTGTAGCTTCCACGGCTTAGCTACCTTTTATCGTCAGTTCATTAAAGGCTTTAGTTCCATTATGGCTCCCATTACCGATTGCATCAAAAAAAGGGAATTCCAGTTGACTAGTGTAACCTCTAAGGCCTTTAAAGACATAAAGGGCAAGATGGTTGAGGCCCCTGTCATGCGACTTCCAGATTTTTCTAAAGTCTTTGAAGTGGCATATGACGCCTTAGGTGTGGGAATAGGGGGAGTACTAAGTCAGGAGGGATACCTAGTTGCCTATTTCAGTGAGAAACTGAATGAGACGAAACAGAAATACTCCACCTATGACAAGGAATTTTATGCGGTGGTGCAGTCATTGAGGCATTGGCGCCACTATTTACTCTTGCATGAGTTCGTCTTGTTCTTTGACTACGAGGCTTTGCGATATTTAGACTCTCAGAAGAAGTTGAACCCTAGGCATGCCAAATGGGTTAAATTTCTTCAAAAGTACTCGTTTGTTCTCAAGCACATGACCGGAGTCGAGAACAAACCCACGGATGCCCTTAGTCGTAGTGTTGTGACTCTCCATTCTCTGAGAGTAGAGGTTACAGGTTTTGAGCGTTTAAAAGACAAATATCTTGAGTGTCTGGACTTTGGAGAGAGATGTGTCACTTCTAGAGGATCCCACGAGGACACACAGTGAGTTTGTCATTCATGATTGTTACCTGTTTCGTGAAGATCGACTCTGCATTCCTCGCACGTCCCTACGGGATTTCCTGATATGGGAGCTACATGTAGGTGGTGTAGCTAACCATTTTGGAAGGGATAAAACGATAACCCTTGTCGAGGAACGATTTTACTGGCCAAGTCTCAAGCGAGATGTGGCTAGAATTGTAGGGCAATGTTGTGCATGTCAACTGGCAAAGCAAAAGAAACAAAACACATGATTGTATACTCCTTTGCCTGTGCCATATGCCCCTTGGGACGATCTTAGTATGGATTTCGTGTTGGGGCTTCCCAAGACTATCAAGAAGCACGATTCCATATTTGTCGTGGTGGACCATTTTTCCAAAATGGCCCACTTCATTGCGTGCTCCAAGACGTCGGACGCCTCACACATTGCTCGTATCTTCTTTAATGAGGTTGTTCGATTGCATGGTTTGCCAAAAACCATAGTATCTGACCAGGATGTCAAGTTTGTGAGCTATTTTTGAAAGACACTGTGGCATATTATGGGAACTCGTCTGCAGTTTTCTTCTGCATACTATCCTCAGACTGATGGCCAGACTGAGGTGGTGAATACGAGCCTAGGCGACTTGTTGAGATGTCTAGTTGGTGATCATATTAAGACTTAGGACGCAGTCTTGCTAACTGCAGAGTTCGCATATAATAGTTCAATAAATAGGTCTACGGGTAAGAGTCCGTTTGAGATTGTTCTTCGTTATAAGCTTAGGAGACCTATAGATTTGATTCCTATGTCTGCGTCACGTCGTCCTTCTGAGTCTGCTGAGTCCTTTGCACATTACATGCATGATTTACACAGGGAGATTAGACAAAGGATTAATTCAAGTAATATAAATTATAAACTTCAAGCAGACATGCACCGTTGATTCAGGGAATTTCAAGTGGGTGATGAAGTCATGGTACGTATTAGGCCAGAGCGGATCCCACCTGGTGCCGCTAAGAAATTACATGCCCGCAGCGCATGACCATATAAAATTTTAAACTGTATGAGTCCCAATGCGTATGTTCTCGAGCTTCCACCTACATTGAATATCAACTCTACATTCAACGTGGAAGATCTTGTGCCATTTAGAGGCCCACCTCATGATCCACACCTTGAGCCTCCCACTGATCAGTCCCCTGACCCATGGCCTATACGTGAGCCCTCCTCTCAGCCTGCACCCCCCATACCATCTGTACACATGAGTGAGCAGATCGAGGACATTCTGGATGAGCAGATAATGTCTACCCGCCACGATGGATTCCAGAAGTTTTTCGTCAAGTGGAAGGATCGACCTACATTAGACTGCACGTGGATTATAGAGACAGAGCTACAACGGCTTGACCCCGATCTACTAGAGCGTTACAGGAGTTTTGTCTCATCAGAGCTGAGACTTTCTCAGCCGGGGAGAGTTGATGCGAACATCGGAGTGTACCAGCGTCGTCGTAGGAGAGCCCCAGGCCCTGGCCCAACCCAGCCCACACTTTATTTGGGTGATCACTACTTTGGCCTGGCCCGTGGGCCATTTTGAAGACCCCATGTGCATAGGATGTGCATCATGAAGGCCCTAGACTAGGAGGATGCACATGGGCTGCATTATTTGGCGTGCCAGGATAGTTTTTGAGAGTTTTGGTTGAGATCCAACCGTTGGATCGCGTCTGATCACCATGTGATCAAGTCCTTTTTCAGTTTTTAGTATCCATTTATGTTTTGTTATTTTTCTGCACATTTTGGTTGGTTTGGATTTCTTAGTGAGCCCCTACTTTGCTAGATTTTAAAAAGGGGTATGTTGGTCATTTTACTTGTAAATGTAAAAACTCTATTTTTCGGGGGGGGGGAACGTCCAACCATAGGGATATAGAGTACACGTTTGTTTTCTAAAGAGAAGCTTTTCTTTCTTCCATGCGACTTGGAAAAACCCTCCATGAGACTTGGAGCAAGGTGGTGAGATTTCATCTTTTTGTGAGCGTGCGACTCACTCATGTGTTATCTTCTACAAGTTATGGTCTTTCTTTCTCCTTCTACTCCTTAAATAAAAATAAAAAATAAAAAAAAAACCTCTTTGATCCTATCTAGCTTAAATCCTTCAATCCATTGCTCCCAAAACCTCGACACCCTATGTCCTTGCCTCCCACGTAAAACCTACTCTAGACCCTCTCCCAATTTCCTCCCACAACCCTCAATTCCCAAATTACAGATTTATCCCACCCCATATCCCACGTGATCTTCATCTCCTCTAAACATAGTTTATGTGGTGAACGAGTGTGGTAAATTCTGTGTGTATGGATTTGCCCATGAGTATTTTATTGATATTCTGTGCTAAGGGGTTGTTCTAATAACCTTGACATCCTGTTCGGTGAAATTGCTGTTTGGTGAAATTATTGTTTAGTGGGCATGGCCCATAACCTGTATGCTTTGAGTTGTCCTTTGAATAATCTCCTGTGAAACATGACATCCACACATGTATCCTACATCAGAAAATGACTACTAACTGCAAGGTTGCAAATCAGGCCCACATTTCATCATACAAAACTCACTATATTGGTGCACTTCGGTAATGGATCTGGACCATCCATTTAGTGGACGGATCTCTTGGATGACTTATGGCCTAGACATCACACCAATAGGAAGTTCATCAATCACCTATTTTTGGATGCTAAAACAAAGTTGAGAGCAATGATCAAGAAAAAAAAATATCTAGATCAATTATTTAGAAACAGCCAATCACTGCAATGTTTGTCCATTGGTCCATCTGTGAATTATCCTATTAGTTGGTTCAGATTGATTGATGTATTCATGAATCTTATTGACACCATTTACAAAATGGTACCAGACATGCACTTGAGCTAGCCTCTAGTCAGTATGGCGTCTGGTAATGGTATCATTATAATGCACTGATCAAACATGCTTGGTAACAGAGATTGATTGACTCATTGATGATTCTTTTTTTTGTTCTTTGAAAAGTACACATAATTCATGAATCTTATTGACACCATTTACTAAATGGTACCAGACATGCACTTGATCCAGCCTCTAGGCAATATGCATTGTTATAATGAACTGAGCAAACATGCTTCCTTTTCATCCACCATATTTTGATTGTTATTCTCCTAAATAATAAAAATAAAAATAAAATATTTCATTGTTATGGTCGAAATGTACAGTTCTGGCCGATGCAGACAAAAATGGTGCCTGCATCGGACCATGTAATTATAACAATCACAATGTGGTGGAAAGAAAGGAAGCTTGTTATTTCAGTGCATTAACATGTTAACACAGTGAACTGTGACTTCACATGCTTCCAAGTTCCAACTACTGCCATGTGGAGATATTGCTTGAAGACACTGCAATCAAAAGCTTGAAGTTTGCCACGTGAAGATATTGCGTCAAGATACTGCAATCGAAAGTTTCAAGTCCATGTAAAAGTAGATTCTTTGCAATGCAGTTCCACTCTATTAGATGCGTTCTCATACATTAGATCAAATTAAGCCCTTTTAATAGAAGGCAAAAGTGCTATTTTTCTATAATGATGACTATAACGTCAGCTCTCTTGTAAATTTGTTGCATTTATTAGTTATTTGAAACCATCTTGTTTTTTATGTTCGACTTCCATGATTCACGCAGCATGGATAATTATCACTAAAAAAGTTATGCTTTCTTTTCATTTTCCAGGTTGGTCGAGGACATGGGGTGAAGAACACTTTGGAAATGGGTATGCACTAAAAAAATACTGCAGTGACTCGGATTTTTGTGGCATGTGCTTTTATGAGTTATTATCACTTTGGGAACGAACCAACATGTCCCAGATTACAAATGGAAATTATTTAACTATCCATCCGAATATGAAATCTTTTTAGCTTGTGGGTTCCCATAGCCTTGTAAAATCAAGTTCCAATTTTGTAGGTTCTGTTAGTTTCTGCTAATCCTTATTTGGTAAGCATGCAATGGGTTGCAGCAGACCTGCAGTCTCAAAAAAGAGACCAAAGTCCACTAGTTGATCCAGTTATGTACTTGCATAGATTTTCTTTTTTTTGTAAAGATGTCTCGTGTTATCTTTGGTGTTTTCTTTCCAATATCCTTTGAAAGTTTTATGATTGGAAATTATTTTGATCTCTGGAAGTACATATTCAGCATAGCATCCACTTACCTGCATTACGGGCTTGTACTTAGTTTTCACCCTATCATATATGTTCATGATCTTTGTTAATTGTGAATTGCTTCATGGATATGTTAGGATTGATGCATCTGTTTTCTATGTATCAGGAAAGTACACAAGTATGGTAAAAGCACAACAGGAGAGAGTTGGGATATTGTTGTGGATGAGGAAACCTATTATGAGTAAGATTGCATTCCATTTCATAAATCCAGGATGCATTTGGATGTGTAAATCAGTGGACTGGATATTTTGGTGGATCAGTTGGCTGTCTATTTCTCTGTACATTTGGAGCGGTGCAAAAGGTAGAACTAAATTATGTGGGACCCCACTTCTCTACCATTTTGGCCCCAAAGTAGTATCCAAAATGTTTCAGGTTGGCCTCGAAGCATTTTGGATATTGATTTGGGGAGAAAAGAAACCTGCCCCGCCGACCGCTGGGTCATGCAAATACAGCCTCACTTGATCCTGGTGCACAATCTATACTGGGGTAATCTGCACAGCTAGTTTTACATGACAACCAAAAACCATGGCACAGAAATTAGGGTCAAGGTTAACTTTAAGGTCTGCCTCTCAAATGCAATAATTAGTTCAGATAAGTGGAACCACCAAATTGAAATTACCTTCCTTAGGGCCTGATTGGCGCCAAAACACCTTTTTGAGCCAAATCCCAAGTTGTTTGTGTGTTTGGATCCACTTTTTCATACCGTCATCTGATCCCCTGCTCAACGAAATAAGCGCTAAAAAGCCCACTCGCCAAAAACCAATCCAATTGATTTTCGGCGAGTCAGAGAAGTGAAATTGCTGGAAACTCCCTTTTGCAGGAGTTGCGTCCAAATGGGCTCTTAGCATTGATACTGACGGATTGGATTACAATGCAACATAACTGCAATTTGAGGGTTACTTCCTCATTATGAATTCTAAGATTAAATACAATTTGGTCATTTCATCTCTATTAAACTAATTATTCCAATTTAACTCCTTTAGTTCATCCAAACACTGCCTAAATAATCTAACATGTTCATTAGGTACATCTTTGTAGAATTCAGACACATTGAAATATTTATGTAACCAAGTTGGTAAAAATCTCAAATTTGTGATTGAAGGGCTGAACCTCATTACGGATGGGCGGACGTAGTAGGGAATTCAAGTCAGCTGCTATCAATCCAGCCACGAGAGAGGCCACCGGGTGTCTACCCAAATCTCGATTTTGGGCCATCTCCACCAACACAAGATGATCATGATGATCCACCAGACTTGCCCCCATCTTCACAATGAAAAGCCACGTGTTATCTTTTTCTTTTTCCTAGGCCTAGTCACAAATATTTATTATTGAACTCCCATCTTTCTTGTAGCGGAAACTTGTGGACCATTACTTATCAATTTATTCATTCTTTGGAATTTGAACACCACCATTTTATGTCATGTTTATTTGTGCATTGTATTGATGCCCAGGCCAAAAGTCCTGGTCTTCCAATTGTCTGCCGGGCCCACTACTGTTGTTAGCTGTTACTGTTTCCCCGTTGCAGGCCCACTTACACCAGCCACCATGTATTATAGCTGAGAGGTCTCCCTCCCTCCCTCCCTCCACATCTCACAACATATGCTGCCCCATGTAAATTGGGAATTACACAACAAGAAAACATTTCCTGTATGCAATAGAGTGAGAAGCGGTATCTTGAAAGGAGATGTTTTAGGTTGAAATGCCTAACTTGACTTGCTCTATCACTACGTGGGACAAACATGCATGGATCCACCCTCTCCATCCATCACGTGTGCTGTCATATTTTCACATTGGATTCTAAACTTCACTCGAAGTCTTTAAGACATGCCGCACCACAATATCGTTGTAAAATCATAAATTCACATGGTGTGGGCTGTGTGACCTACATCAGCTTTTCATGTGTTCTGAAACTCGGGAATCCATTCATCCTGGTGCGGCACTTCAGTCAGATGAGTGGATTGGATGGCATATACACACAAAGTCGGTCTATCTATATCCGTCTAATCATTCAAGGGTTGAAATTATCCAAACTGGGAGCTTTTATTTATTGTCTTTCCAACAAACAAAGTGACACCTTATGATATTTGTATACACATGATATAAACAGTTGGATCATTGGAAGATGACCTAGATTCAAAATCCATACCTACCTCGGGATGTATTTGAGCGAAACGGGCGAGGATGTGTGTTACTCTATTACTTTTGCTAATCAAGAGCCACTTGAACTTCCATAAGATCCACATTGTTCATGAGGTACGCTGCCTCATGTTCACCATGGAATCCATAAAACTTTATGGTCCAACACTCAAAACTTGACCACGCCCATAGGAATTTGTTGGGATGGAACAGCCACCATTAGCTGTGTAAGGCTCACTTCAGTGTTTATGTACAATCCATTCCATGCATTCGATGTGTCTTATAGGGATGAAAGTATTGGTGTTGTGTGCCTTGCAAAGCCATGTTAATCTTAATCGATTTGATGATCTTGTATGTAGATTATGACAACCATGGGTCAGATAACTAACATCTGGTTATATCTTAAATCATACATATGCATGGATTAAAGCAGAGGGATTCCCTTGGTTGTCCTTGGAAACTTGGGAGTTTGGACACAATAGCTAGTGATCAAAGGATAGTTGTGTTTTATGGATCTCAGTACTCAATTGTTCCATTACCACCTAACAGGTTGTATGATAAGCATGTATTTGTCATTCTTATGTGGTCATCTTGTGTGAAGGAACTGATGATGAATCGAGATGGATCGTCCACTATTTGATTCGATGATGTGTCGATGTGCCTGTCTATCCTACATAGGAGTTTAAGTGTGTAATGAAATAGGCTCTAATTATTGGACTTATTAGACTTGAATTTGAGTATTTGTCTCTAAACCGAGAGACCAATCATGCCTGAATTATGATTAGCTTCTGTAGGTACTAGCTTCGAATAATCCTTAGACTAGAAGATGTATAAAGAATTTAAGTTCCTGATGCAATGTACTTTGGCCTGCTTCAAGGAGTCCATTGCAATGGTTCAAATGTGAATATTGCTATGTTTATGCATTTATATGTTGAGGTCCAAATAATCTAATTATAGATTCATTGATCTCCTAGGAACACTCTTATGGTTAAGATTGTTGGGGATTTTGACCTGTGGAATCACACAGATCTAGATCTAGTATAGCAATTCAATGACACCAATCACATATAAGAGAACACACAGATTTAACGTGGAAAACCCTTTTGGAAAAAAAACCACAGCACAAAGCGACAGATCTCCACTATGAAAATAGAAATTACAAAGAGAGAGAACTTACCCGATTCGAATAACCTCGAATCTAACCCTTGCTACACCCTTTTGGAAACCCTTAGAATACTTTCCCATACCCTAGAAAAACCCTAGGAACACCTATTTATAGTTTAAGCAACTTCCCTTTCACATCCCACTTGCGGAAGGACACAGATTTCCGCAATCCGTAAAATCGTGGAACGAATTTGCGTAACCTATGACTAGTCGAAGGGGAGCTACGACTAGTCGAAGCTACGACTAGTCGAGCAAACCCTACGACTAGTTGAAGGCGGTCCGAATATGAAAAACATAGCCGCTGGACTTTGAGTCGAACGGGCTACGATCGGTCGACCAGTCGTGGTTGACCCACGACCAGTCGAACGACACCCAAAAACAGATTTAAGACTTTTTTCTCAACGATCTCCACCAAGTCTTCAATCTTCAACCGTGTAGCTCCTTGACCTTTTCTCCTATTTCTGTATTACATCATAGCTTCTCTTGCACACTCCGTTTTCCTTTTATGCCATCGCCAAGCCCAGAGAAGTTTCACAGACCTTGAACTTCTCTACAGGAACAATCTAGAAGAGCATGTCCGTCAGATCAGAATCCACGTGCCCAACCATCTTTGCTCTTGTCTTCTCAAAAGAAAAAACGTAGTCTTCTTACCATGTCACTGCTACCCAATATTGCTTGCCGGGGTACTTGCTCACAACATTGATAGCCTATGAAATAACCGGTCTAATCCAGACCATGGCATACACTGCCAACCACATTCGAATAAGGCTCATGAGATATCCTGCTTTTCCTCATCTGTTTTGTGACATGTCCTGAGGAAAAACTTGAGGAGAGACACGTAGGGAACGCTCTCTGGCTTTACCTGGCCCATCACATCCTTGATCAATACCTACACACAAGGTATTCCTCCTGTGATTACCAAAGCCTACTCCTCCTTCAGTCTCAATGCCGAGAACCATCTTTGCAGCCTTCCGATCATTCATCCTGAATATCCCACTTAACCAAGTCTTCAGTACATTGATTTCAGACATGTCATAATTGGCGATCTATATGTCATCAATTCCCGACTCATCATGAAGGAATCAAACCACTGCCTAGGAGACAGGTCGAACCACGACCTCCTGCAAAGTCTTTTCTCAACCCCTTTAACTTCGAACCACTCTAGTTGCTCATGTAGATTTGCTCTTCACTTTCCCTTACAGAAGTGTAGATTTCACATCCATCCTTCCAGCTCAAGATCACATTGGCCAACCAGCACCAATCACAGATCTAATAGACACCTGCTATACCGTCGGTGCGAATATCTCTGAGAAGTCGATCCCTTCCCTCTGAGCATAACCCTTCGCTACCAACATCGCCCTGTATCTATGCTGTATCCTCCTGAAGATCCACCTGCATCCAACCGTTCACCGGCCCACTGGAAGCTCCACCATCTCCCATATGTTGGTCTAGTACAACGAATCCATCACATCACCTATAGTCACCTTTCACTTCTCAGCACCAGGCTCACCTAGAGCCATCTAAATAGAAGAATTTTCTACGATATTGGAGTCGTCCATGTACCTCACCGACATCCTGCGATCATGCCGTGTGATTCTTCTCACAGGTGGCTGCTCCACCTGCTCTGTATCCCTGTCTGCACGTCTCAGCCTTCGTGCCTTACCCTTTCATGTGGCCATGCCCAACATGCCACACACGTGCAAAGGTGGAATCCGCTACATCCACTGTAGCTCCACCTTTTGAAGTACTCCTGATCAACTTGTATACGTTATCGAGTCGTTGTGCTTTCATGATTACCCGTGCCCCCTTAGATACTTTAAGAGCACCTCAATACTTGTGTACTTGCATTCTTTTGTCTCAAGCACACCAAGAGAAATCAGATTCTGCTTCAAATCAGGAACGTGCCTGACATCAGTAAAGGTACGCTCCACCCCATCAAACATCCTGATGCGCGCCGTACCAACAGCCACAACATTACAGGCAATGTCATTGCCCATAAATACCTGTCCACCATTGCACTCCCTGTAGCTAGCGAACCAAATCCGATGAGGAGTCATGTGAAAAGATGCCCCTGTGTCTAGCATCCACTCGTCCTTACGATCATCGTATGACCGCCTGAGCGAAGACACAGATAAAACATCACCATCACATCCACTCGATCCATCTGACGTGGCAACATTGGCCTCCCTGTACGAAGCCTCAAAATCTTCTCTCTTCGATTTAGGATTTTCACAATCCTTCTTCACATGTCCTTCCTTCCCACAATTCCAGCACTTTACCTTTCCTTTGCCCTTGTCCTTGGATTTGGATCTATAACCTGAAGAACCCATACTTTGTTCAGAATTCCTACCCATTGTAAATAGTGCATCAGAAGATGTCCCCATGTCGCCGTTTAGCTGTCTCATAGCCTTCCATTGAAGGACCGAGATAATGGTATCGACACTCAGGGTTTTGTTCGTGCCGCACATAGTGTCCTTGAATGCCTCAAAAGACATCGGGAGAGAATTCAGCAACATACATACCTGTTCTTTATTTTTCATCACTTCCTCCATATCCAGCAATTTGCAAATCAATTTATTAAGGTTGCTGATGTGAGCCTCCAGATCTCCACCCTCTGCCATCTTGAAGTTATACCACTGCCGCTTCAAGTGCAGGCGATTTTCAGAGAATTTCTTCGCATAAACATCCTCTAACTTCACCCATAACTTAGTCACAGTTTTCTCCTTCTTGACGTTGTAGAGAACCTCATCGGTGAGACATAAACGAATCGATGATAAAGCCTTCTTATCAAGAGTATTCCACTCATCATCAGTCATAGTGGACTTCCGCTCCTCAAGAGCACAATCTTCGCCTTGCTTGATTAAGGAACTCATCATCTTGATCTTCCATAACTCAAAATTATTTTTCCCTGAGTACTTCTCAATATCATACCTGGTGCTCGCCATTATTACTAATTCCTCAGATTCAGATCTGTGCCCCAACCGAACTCAAGCTTTGATACCAGTTGTTGAGGATTTTGACCTGCGGAATCACACAAATCTAGATCTAGGATAACAATTCAATGACACCAAGCACATACAAGAGAACACACAGATTTAACGTGGAAAATCCTTTTGGGAAAAAACCACAGTACAAAGCGACAAATCTCCACCATGAAAATAGAAATTACAAAGAGAGAGAACTTACCCGATTCGAACAACCTCGAATCTAACCCTTACTACACCCTTTTGGAAACCCTTAGAATACTTTCCCATACCCTCGAAAAACCCTAGGAACATCTATTTATAGTTTAGGCAACTTTCCTTCCGCATCCCACTTGCGGAAGGACACAGATTTCTGCAATCCGTAAAATCGCGGAACGAATCTGCGTAACCTACGATTAGTCGAAGGGGAGCTACGACTAGTCGAAGCTACAACTGGTCAAACAAACCCTACGACTGGTCGAAGGCGGTCCGGACATGAAAAACATAGCCGCTGGACTTTGAGTCGAACGGTCTACGACCGGTCGACTAGCTCCTACGACCAGTCGTGGCTGACCCACGACCAGTCGAACGACACCCAAAAACAGATTTAAGACTTTTTTCTCAACAGAGATTTGATAGATTTGATTGTCCATCAAGTAATTTTTTAATTATATTGATGCCTCAAAAGGTTTTAAATGATTTTATAAATATTTTCAACTATTAATCTTTTGTTTTAATAGTAAAATATTTTTATCACACTTAATGGTAATCTTGATGGTTGAGATCATATATTCCATCACTTGATTTGCATGGAACTTGAATTTAGGATAGATGGCCATGTTCAATAGAGAGATATAGTCAACTTGGGTACATGGTTATGCAGGTGGCAGACGTTACATATAATAGTACATACTAAGGCCTATCGAATGGTGAAGCACCATACTAATCTCTCCTTGAAACCCTAACTCCTTTTAAATAAAATCATATATTTGAGGAAAAATTACAGAAAAGAGAGAGAACCTTAGATGCTCATACCCCTAGGGCATCTCCATACACACACACATGTAGAGAGAGGGAGAGAGAGATAAAGAGTATAAGCGAAATTACTTTTCTCTCTTCCTGCTCACTATGCATGTGTCTCAGTGCGTTGCCCTAATCCCGCTCCAAGGTTCGCATGTTGACTTTTCTCCTCTCCTCAGCCAAGAAAGAATTGAGAGATAACCTTTTTTACTTTGAAGGTTTTTCAAAGTGGGTAGTAATCAAAATGTATCTTCAAACTTTAATCTCTTTTAGAAAGCCGATGATATCTAAGCGGTGATCCTTAGAATTTAATCTAGACCTTTGAAAATTTTTAATTTTTTGTTGTCTCCACAACTTTAACAGCTTAGGTGGGCCGTATCACATGAATTTAAAGGTTTCAAGTATAATTTTGTAGGGTGGAGCACTTAGGTGCTGAATTAGCCTAATTTTTTTGGATCAAGGTTGAAAAAGGAGTGGTGTACTTAATGGACTAGGTAAATTACGTTCACGTTTAGTCCTTAATGGGCTAATGTAATACAAACCCCATGGGCTCCCTTTCCATTGGCTCGTTGGCAATGGGGATGCGATATTAGCCCAAAAATGTTTTCTTGACTTGGAGTTGCCACTGGCCAACGAAGCTTGGGATCTATGGTCGGCTAGATAACATAGAATCATTATAAGTTAGGGAATCAAAGACTCCCTATAAGTGACTCTTATGGTTGGTCTGCGATCAGAAATTTCTAATAAAGGCCTTGGTGACAAAGAAGGAAGCGGTTAGGCACTATTTTCTGCTTATATAGAAGTAGCCTATTCTTTTTTGAATTTAGGGATTTTCTTTAAAGATGATTCAATTTTAGAGGGATAAATAAAAAACAAAATTACTCGACTGCAATCATGATCATGGAGATGAAGTGCTTGACATTGATCATATGATCGAGGGGGTGATTGTTGTAAAATTTTAGGAAAAAAAGAAGGCAACAAGAAAGCAAACAAAAATGACATACAGCTAAAGTTCATTGTTAATTGCATGCGCCTGGAGATATGAGGGGGAGAACTAAGAGACCAGACACTGTAAGTGCTAGAGATGATCAGATATCTCGAGATTTGTCTCTACTCTATTTGTGTTGGACTGTAGAAAGACCTTGGGCCTAAGGTGGATATGGCTCTGATCACCCTCTCTCTCTCTCTCTCTCTCTCTCTCTCTCTCTCTCTCTCTCTCTCTCTCTCTCTCTCTCTCTCCGTCTTCTTTTCTCTCTTTGAAGTTCAAAGCCCCTCCACTTTCTTTTGTCTCTCTGAAGCTATCTCTTCAAGAAACCTCTCTTTAAATGTCAAAACTCATCTCCAATGTCTTTTTTTCTCAAATACTCACCTCTCTTTTAAATTAGGCAGCCTCGTCGAGTTCGAATCCAGAACTCTTGTTGGGTAGGGCAATTGAGAAGTGAAAATCAGAATCCCACTACTATAGGAACTCGAACTCGAGGCGTTCTTAATGCATGATAGCTAATCTTTTTTTTTTTGCATGTGATTTAAGTATTTCCTAGGTTGGCTTCGAGTGTTGGTTCAGCTCGAATGGAATAGATTTCCCTGTCTTAGGTGGGTGTCATCTACATATGTCCTTCTTTGGCAGAGGTTGTGTACAACTGAATGCTAAAGTGAATAGACAACCCACTATCCCAGTTAAGCATAATTGTAGTTAAGTTTATTCTAACCAAAGCGTCATTAACTGCGGTTTGTATGGCAAAACATGGACTCGAGTGTACCCAAGGGTTGATGGAATTGCGGCTATTGACCCTTCGCTTTGAAGCCTTATAAGGATCCAACCATAGCCTGCCTTTCTTGAATACTTTTTTATTTTCTGTTTTACTATCTATGAATCTAAATTTTTGGTGAGGTAGTCGTTCCTGCGCTTTGCAACCTTACGGTGATCTGACTAACTAGTACACTTAAATCGAGAAAAGTGATTTCCTTTAACTGTACAGTTGCCTTAGGACTGCTTGTGAGTCTAGTTGTCGAAATTGGTAGTTGTCATGTGCTTTGCATCCTTATGGGGATCTAACCATTGCATTGAATCATTAGGCTTAACATGTGTCATTGACAAGGTACACCTGGGTTTCATTTTGCCTCTGAATTGTTGGTTTCTTATACTTAGATTGTAATAGTTCTTTTTGCTGATTTCAGGATGGTTTCCTTAACCAAAATTTAACGCATATATGTTCCAACCACGATGCGATCAGACTAACACTAGAAGTTCAAGTTGACCATATTGATGTTACAATGACTTCAGTATAACTGAAAAATAATGGAAGAATGAAAAAATAAGTTCATTGTTGTTTCAGTGCTCACTGGAAGTATAGAAGACTTCCTAATACCTGGGACACCATGCATGTTATTTATTTTTAAAGATTTTTATATAAAAAATAAAATAAATAAATAAAATAAAAATAAAAACCATTTTTTTTATACTTAGAGGCACCTCTCGGGAATGATTCTCCTACTCTCCTTTTTTTTTTTTTTGAGAATTTTGATTTATTACAAGTGCATATCTACCAAAGATTTTTTCCGACAAAAGGTTTTCTTGTAAAGCTAATTCTAAATTGAAAACTACTCTTACTAAGGATTTACTTGAGGTAACTCCACTAGGGATGACAATTTACCAATTTTCCTGAGAGTTCTTCTAAGCTAACTATTTTTACTTTAAAACTTTTATAGGCCTTTATTTAAAAAACAAAGGTTTCCATGATCACGTTTCGGCATCTCTGGGAACTATTTATTGGGCCTAATTGTTTGTTAAATGTTAATTGGTTGTATCAAGTGTACTATAAGTTCGGTGAATGGTAATTGCAACCTGTTTATTGGGCCTAGGTTTTATTGAAAAAAAAAAAAAAAAAAGGAGTAACACTTTTCTTCCATGGACATTGAGGAAAAGTCGCACTGCATTTGGGGAGATCGGGGGATTGCCATATGTGATAGATTCTCGAAAATGAGCTGACAAGTGATTGCCATTCCTCTGCCTCATGGTGGCTATGCCCACTCTCATTAGTGTCATATTAAGGTTGTACAAAAATCGATTGACAAAGACATATGAGAGTTGCTCTCGAGTCTTAATTCGATAATAGCCCAGCAATGTGTACTAGTCTAACATATTACCTTTTAAAAAGGTACTTCTAGAATGGGCAAATTAAGAATTATCATTGGTTGTCAAGGCATTAAGATCACCATGGAAAGCCTTAAAATGCATTTCACGGTCAATTCCCTTCACTTCATGGACAATTCCATGCATTTCACGGTCAATTCCCTTCACAAAAAAATGCATGGAATTGAATATGTGGACCCCACTGTAATGTATATGATATATCCACACCCGTCCATCTATTTTATTATAACATTTTGAGGCATTAGACCAAAAATGAAGCTGATCCAACACTCAAATGGTTCACACGAAAGGAAATAATGACCTTAATTCTTATACTGTTGAAAGTTATTTTCTTAACTGGGCCCACATTTAAGTGTTTTCATCATCTAACCCGTTCATAGGGTCACGTAGACGTGGATAAGGGGAAACCACAAATATTAGCTATATGCAAAACTTTTAAAGGGCCCAAAAAAGTTTTTAATGGTAGGTGTTCGATTCCCACTGTTTCCAATGGTGTGGTCCACTTGAGCTTTGGATCTGCCCCATATTTTTTGCTCATGCCCTAAATTCAGCTAGCATAACAAATGAGCGGTGTGGATACATCACATACATCACGATGGGCCTCACATTGATTTTATAAATTTCTCGATTTAAGCGTTAAAAAAGTAAGTTGTCACATCTACATTGGGAAAGATGTGGTAATTACCTAGGTGAATAATTGTTACCCATTTACATGGTAATTACAATTGAGCCCAAAAATCAGACACACAGTCACTTTGCACTCACTTTCAATCACTTCAGGATCGAGAAGTGAGTGAAATTCAATGCGAAGTGAGTGAACTTGCCCTAGAAGTGAGTGAAATTGACTGCGAAGCGAGGGAAAATCATCGCGAACTGAGTGGCATATTTGAGAACTTTGAAAATGTGACTGCTAAGTCGATCATATTTGAGATAGTATAATGGTGGATTTCATACTACTCGGTCAAATCCACCTTATACATGTGAATACTAATCGAGTTATATTATTGTGTTTGTTTTTAGAAAATGGCTTCGATGATAATCATATCCTCATATGGTGGGGAGTTAGTTTACAAAAATAATTGATACATGTACAAGGGTGGTTACTCCAAGCCTTTAGTGGTGGGAGTTGAGACTACATATGAACAGCTTGTATCGAAAATGCACCGAGTTGCGAAGACTAGACCCGAGCATTACGATATAAGGTTGAAAGTACTGTACCCTTGCACAAATGAATTAGCCCCTCCAGCTATAATTGAAGACGATGAAGATGTGAGAATGTTCTTGGCAGCACAACTGAAGCATCCGGATCACTACATCCCTCTATTCATCGAGACAACATAGCGCGTTAATGAGGTAGTACTCGAAGACCCGGTGGCTTACAATGTGTTCGAACATGATGCCCCAGCTGTTGTAAGTTTGGGTGAGGAACATGGATGGAAATATGAAGACATGACATCACCTTCATAGGTTCCTCTAAGCAACACTCCAATACCCGAGCCAGCTCAGACATCAAACCTCATGATAAGTCAAGTGAGGGCATCGACTGACGTGAATCTCAGAAGTAAATATACGGCATTACCTTCATTTACAAGAGTAGACTTGCCCTCAACATCCAACACCAGAAACGTAAGTGGAAACGACATTCCATTGCTCGAAAAGGCTCTAACATTGGACTTCACCATCAGGCTTCCCATTGTGCCTTTCGAGGATGCTGGTTGCACCAATGCAGACCTGTCACTGTATTCATATCCACTTGATGACCCAATTGATATAGTCGTTGGCCAAACATTTAAGGATAAGAGCTGGTGTAAGTATGTTTTGAGCCAATATGCAATTCGCAACAACTTTTAATACAAGGTCTTGTATTCCACATCCAAGAAATTCACTGTGGCATGTATGGAAGATAAGTGTGAATGGAGGGTACACGTATCTAGGGTGAATGAAGCGGGGTATTCAAGATTAAGACTTACAGGTCCATACATACATGTGGAATGTCATTGATGAAGAGTGATCATCGGTAAGCAAGCAGTAGGCTGGCCATTGAATTGGTTGTCAATCGCATTAAGCAGCGCTTGGGGTTAAGGCTGAAGGACATTATATTCGTAATGCAAGAGAATTATAATATTGTTATTGGCTATTAGAAGGCATGACACGCTAAGGAGATTGCAATCGATTGTGTAATGACTCTTACAAAGAACTTCCGATGTACTTACATGAACTGAGAATGGTGAACCCGGGGACAGTGACTGCCCTGCTTGTGAATAAACAGACGACGAGGTTCGAGAGATGTTTTATTGTGGTCGGACAGTGCGTTAGAAGTTTTCAAACATCTCTGTGAAGGATCTTGGCCATTGACGGGACACATCTAAAAGGTAAGTACAAGGGTGATTTGTTCGTTGCTACGACTTTGGATGGCGACAATCATATCTTTCCAGTCGCTTTTGGTATCGGAGAATCAGAGAACAACAGCAGTTGAAACTGGTTCCTTTCCTACCTTAGCGATTCGTTAGGAGATTGCCATGGTCTTGTGATCATATCAGACCAGCATAAAGGTCTAATGAAAGAAGTTCCCCAAGTCTTCCAAGCAGCAATCCATGGGTACTGCACGTACCATATATATCGAAACTTGGTGGACACGTTCAAAGACAAGTCGTTAGAAAGCTACTACTGGCAAGCTGTAAAGACTTGTAGGAGGGCCGAGTTCAAAAAATTAATGCATGATATTGAACATGCCAACCCCCCGGTACTTGCATGGCCGAGGGAAATAGGGTATGAAAAGTGGGCATCTTCACACTTCTAGGGAAAAAGATTTAATTTGGTCACTACAAACATAGCTAAGTGTGTTAATACTCTGTTCAAAGAAGCACGAGAATATCCTGTTACTATGCTAATAGAGACGGTCAGAATAAAAATTCAGGAGATGTTCTATCAGAGAAGAGAATCAACATCATTATTCGTTGGACCGTTGACACTGTGGGCCAAGAAACAATTAAAGAATCTCATACTGAAAGCACGAGATGTTCGTTGCCACGTAATTTCTCAGGATGAATACTATATTGTGGGAGACTACAATGATACTGTCAAGCTCAATGAGCTTTCATGTACATGTCGCGAGTTTGAAGTAAAGGGATACCCTTGTTTTCATGTTCTTTCAGCATTTATAAACTATAATCTTCCTCATTATTCATATTGCTCTCCGTTGTACACAGCCAGGAATTACCAGATCACGTATGCAGAGTCCGTGTACCCAGTACGGGATAAGAGTCAATGGGAAATTTCTTCTGAATTCAATGAGTATTGTTCGAGTATCAAGCTCCCGCTATAGACGAGGTCAGCTGGAAGACCGAAGAAGGCACGGATCCTTTCCCATGGAGAGGAACGAACAACAAAAATATGTGGACGTTGCAAACAAACAAGGTATAATCGTCGGAGTTACAAATTTCCAATATCTTCTGAATAATGTCTGTTGTAGTGCATTTTTTGTAATACGACTGTGAATGTTATACATTTTTTGTAATACGACTGTGAATGTTATACATTTTTTGTAATACGACTGTAAATGTTATACATTTCTTGTAATACGTATGCCAATGTTATACATTTCTTGTAATAAATATGTTGTTTTATTTGAAATTGCGAATTTCTTACCACAACGATTTAAATTACTAATAAGACACTCACTTCACAGTCAATTCCATGCATTTCACGGTCAATTCCCTTCACTTCACAGTCATTTCCATGCATTTCACGGTCAATTCTGATAATTCTGCTTCACTTCACGGTCATTTCCATGCATTTCACGGTCAATTCCCTTCACTTCACGGACAATTCCATGCATTTCACGGTCAAATCCCCGCACCTCACGGTCATTTTCATGCATTTTATGGTCAATGTAGGCAATTCTGCTTCACTTCACCGTCATTTCCATGCATTTTACGGTCAATTCCCTTCACTTCACGGACAATTCCATGCATTTCACGGTCAATTCCCTTCACTTTACAGTCATTTCCATGCATTTCACGGTCAATTCCGACAATTCCGCTTCACTTCAACGTCATTTCCATGCATTTCACGGTCAATTCCCTTCACTTCACGGACAATTTCATGCATTTCACGGTCAATTCCCTTAACTTCACGGTCATTTCCATGCATTTCACGGTCAATTTCGATAATTTCGCTTCACTTCACGGTCATTTCCATGCTTTTCACGGTCAATTTCGACAGTTTCGCTTTACTTTACGGTCATTTCCATGCATTTCACGGTCAATTCCCTTCACTTCACAGTCATTTCAATGCATTTCACGATCAATGAAGGCGATTCCACTTCACTTCACGGTCATTTCCATGCATTTCACGGTCAATTCCCTACACTTCATGGATAATTCCATGCATTTCACAATCAATTCCCTTCACTTCACAGTCATTTCCATGCATTTCACGGTCAATGAAGGCGATTCCGCTTCACTTCACGGTCATTTCCATGCATTTCACGGTCAATGAAGCGATTCCGCTTCACTTCACGGTCATTTCCATGCATTTCACGGTCCATTCCCTTCACTTCACAGTCATTTCCATGTATTTCACGGTCAATTCCCTACACTTCACGGTCATTTCCATGCATTTCACAGTCAATTTCCTTGACTTCACAGTCATTTCCATGCATTTCACGATCAATGAAGGCGATTCCGCTTCACTTCGCGGTCATTTTCATGCATTTCACGGTCAATTCCCTTCACTTCACGGACAATTCCATGCATTTCACGGTCAATTCCCTTCACTCTATGGTCATTTCCATGCATTTCACGATCAATTTCGACAATTCCGCTTCACTTCACGGTCATTTCCATGCATTTCACGGTCAATTCCCTTCACTTCATGGACAATTCCTTGCATTTCATGGTCAATTCCCTTCACTTCACGGTCATTTCCATGCATTTCACGGTCAATGAAGGCGATTTTGCTTTACTTCACAGTCATTTCGATGCATTTCACGGTCAATTCCCTTCACTTCACGCACAATTCCATGCATTTCACGGTCAATTCCCTTCACTTCATGGTCATTTCCATGCATTTCACAATCAATTTTGACAATTTCGCTTCACTTCACAGTCATTTCCATGCATTTCACGGTCAATTCCCTTCACTTCACAGTCATTTCCATGCATTTCACGGTCAATGAAGGCGATTCCGCTTCACTTCATGGTCATTTCCATGCATTTCACGGTCAATTCCCTTCACTTCATGGACAATTCCATGCATTTCACAGTCAATTCCCTTCACTTCACAGTCATTTCCATGCATTTCACGGTCAATTCTGACGATTCCGCTTCACTTCACGGACATTTTCATGCATTTCACGGTCAATTCCATGCACTTCACAGTCATTCCCTTCACTTCATAGTCATTTCCATGCATTTCACGGTTAATTTCACCGCCCATTGCGAGGGACACAGTCTTCACTGTTACCAACCTTCAATTTTGACAAAGGGCAAGAAGTGAGACCACATGATTCCAACTTGAAGTTTAGGATAAGATTGAAACCTCCATAAAGAAGTAAATCACTTAGATATAAACATAGAACTCACAGTATCTTTCTTTAAGAACACGGCCATCCACTGGAGTAAGTTGTTTGTCAATCAGAATACCGCAAGCAGAAAGCATCACATCCTCATCATATCTGTGGTTTCTCAAAGCTTGTGTAAAACCAGGAGATTATGAAAGAAACATCTTATGCCAATTGAAGAAAACATGATGTTGGCCTAAGAGGGACCTATATCAGTCGCAACCAAAGAATATCTTTGCATGGTGGATAAAGCCTTCGTATAGTGTTGCAGAGAAACAAGCGTACATAGCTGGTGCATAGAAGAAAGAAGGAAAAAGAAAAAAAACAGATGAAAAGAGTCAACATCAAGGCATGGCATATAAGCAGAACTACTCAATCGGGTCATCAAGTGGATATGAATACAAGCATACATAATGCTGACCCCTAGAGGAAGATAATTCGGGCGCTTTGGTTTGCCAACATCAAGGCATGGCATATAAGCAGAACTACTCAATTCTATACCCTCTTAAGAAAATAATCATAGACATGCACCATCTCCATTTCTCATTTTCAAGCAACAAAATCCAGTGAGAAAGAATGGAGCACATACAACTGCTGATTGCACGACATCCCACTTGATCCTCTGATCTTGTACTTCATACTATTATGCCTAGCTGTAACCCTCATATTCTTCAGCATCTTCTGGGTCTATATACATCAATAGGATTGACACCAAGTCACGTTGAAAAGAATTGAGCCTAAACTTTGAAAACCTAAATGCAGCTTAATAGCCAACTAACCTTGGCCCAGTCAATTTGACAGTAATCCCTGAGATTCTGGTTGGCTGTTAAAAAGTCTATAACTGGACCAGGGGTCAAGATCGTTTGTAGTCGAGACATCTGCAGAAAGCACCGCTGGAATTGTCATCTAGAATTCACGAGCATGGTGAAAATTATAGATCGTAATAAATGAACGACAAATAAAGACTATAAAACTGCTACAGAGAAAAGTCATACCCATATTCAATGACAAACCACCTTGGGTGGTGCAGAAACTAGAGTGAAACCCTCGACAACCAGTGACACCACCTCCCAATTCGGTGAAGTTCCTCACATCATCATGAAAAAATGATTGTCTTACGAGAAGGCATCCACTGCATTGCAGTGACAGATAAACGCAATGCGTCTACTAAATGCGTCTACTACTGAGACCCAATCCATTGCTTGGTCCAACCAATATTTTCACATGCTCAATGCAAGTGAAATATCAGCATTAAAAGGTATAGAACAACATTACAAGGTACAGAACAACATAGTGCAACTTATGCTTCTTTAGCTTTCCCTTTCGGACAGGGATAATCCTAACCATTTATCTCATGATAAGCATTGCTTATGTGTGACAAATGATACGTAGGCCTATATCCAATGCGGGTCGTACACAATGGACAACCCATATCATAGGTGGGGTCCGGCAATCCAGGCAAATTAGGATTGGATCTCAAAAATCGTAAATAGTTGAAAACCAAAATTATCATCATTCATTCATTGATTCACCATGGAATAATTAAAATTACTACCCCAAGTTTGGGTAGTATAATCATCATCCAAAAAAAGAATAAGAAGCCCTTTACGGGCATACAATATCCAAAATTTTATAATTAACAACATTTTGCAACTACGCATCAGGCTGGGCTGAAGGACCGGCACCATGTGGCACGGTGTCATCTCATCTACATGTGATCATCGACATCAGATCTTGCAGCTTCTTCTCCACTTGCTCGACAGCTTCTTTCTTCGCAACTGATATCTTCTTGATCTGCGACAATCATTGATCATGCTGGCGAAGTTGTTCATCTTGCTGGTGAAGACGGTATATAATCGATGATTGATGGTCTCGGTGGCCAGCATGACGACGAGTATGTGGGACTGGCGAGAACACCGGGTCACTGTGTTGGGACCTCTCATCTCCAGTGTCTGCTGCCTCGGTGTCCATCGCATTAGTCTCAGCTCCTTCAACTTCAGTTTTGGCCATAGTATCAAGTGGAGAGGAAGAGGAAGCTGGTGTGTCAAGCAATTCCATTCTTTTTACATTTGTTTTGGTAAATTTGCGAGGCTCTCGAGGACGGTCAGTGGTGGGAAGCAATCCCACATATCGAGACAATAGACAGATAAGATGAGGGAATGGAATGTACACATCTCTAGTGGCTTGGATTGCCACAGCCAGCTGATGCAACATGAGAGTAGGCAGACACAGTTCCACTTTTTGGCTGACGGCATAGAGAATCCCCAACATGAATGGGATAAGATCAGACCTGTTGGTGCTCCTGGGATAGACATTTGTAAAAAAAATTCTGTGAAGAATGCGGAATTGTGCAGACATGTGGGTGACACGCAAAGAGTTACCATCATGCTAAGGAATATCTTGGTCATTACATACATGTTTTGTAATTTTTGAACGAACTTCAAGTGAGTTGAAGTCGTAGTCTACAAAGCCTTGGGATTTACACAGAATTCCAATTAATTGACCGATAATGGCAGGAGTGATTTGAGTTGTGGTTTGGCCAATGGTGACATCTATGGCCGGGGGGTCAGATACTGGGGAATGACAGTAAGCTAAAAACCTGTATATTTGTTCGTTCTATGTCACTCCACCAAAGTTAAGCATACAAGACCAGTCAATGGCCTCGAGCATTGGTACAATCCCATATGGAGCTAGACAAGACCTATTAACTTATCTTTCATAGTCCATCTTCCTTCCCATAAACTTTTGATATAGATCCTCAAGAGGTGGTGGCACATTAGGGATTATAAGTTTAGGTGGCGGATCATTTGTAGGTGGTGGAGAGACATTTTGGGTCGTTAGTTGAGCATTTTTTCTCCTGGTAACTGTTTTAGCACGTTTTGGCCTGGGATTGGAGGATTCTCCCTAATGAACTGATTTACTCTTCTCTTTTCCCATGTAGATGAAAACTTTCAGAGGATATTCTGAAAGAAAAGAAATGGAAATCAAGGAGATTGAAGAAAAGGACAGCAAGTAGGGATGAACAGTAAAAGGAAAATATAAGAAAATCTAGGGTTTTGAATGATTGACTAATAAAAGTGATTTACCAACCTTAAAATCTCTGGAAAATGGCTCAAATTCACTGCCACTGACTTTTGGGAGAGGATACATCGCAAAGGAAGAAGAAAATTGAAGGAATGAAATGGAATGGACGCGGCGTGGTTTAAATACCCGCACAAATTCGATATATCGAATGTCAATCGATATATCGAAAGAAGTCCGTTGGGTTTAGGGTTTTTCAAATTTTTTTTCAATCGAGTCTACTTCAATATATATCGACAAGTTCTTCGATATATCGAATATTAATCGATAAACTCGAAAATTCGTTTTAAATGAGCATTCATCCCTGGACAGTTTTGGGTATTATTCGATATAACGTATACCATTTGATATATCCTAATACATATCGACGTTTAATCGATATATCAAAGTGCAACTGCCATTGCCAACTTTCAGTTGGGAAAATTTTTCTCCACTTTTGTAATCGAGTACATTTCGAGCGATATCGAAATCTCCTTCGATATATCGAAATAGTATCAATATTATCGATAATTCGTTTAAAAAGAACAGCTTGTCTCTGGACATTTTTGGATCATTTTTGTTATATCGAAAGTTAGTCGATATATTATTGACAGCTTGTCTCCTTCGATATATCAAACTAGTATCGATATTATCGATAATTACTTTTAAAAGAGCATTTTGTCCTTGGACATTTTTTAATCATTTTCAATATATCTAAATGTAGTCAATATATTGACATATGACATATCGAATTCCAGTCGATGTATCGTTTCGTTGCAATGATGATTTAGTTCGATAACATCGACTAGAATTCAATGTTATCGACAACTTAAGCCTGATGTCATCGATTAGAGTTCGATAACATCGAAGTGATTCTGTTTTTGTAATAGAGTGTCTTTTGATTGATATCGAAATGTCTTTGATATATCGTAACTCGCTCGATATTATTGGAAAATCGTTTTAAAACAGCATTTCGTCTCTGGACAGTTTTGGACTAATTTCGATATATCATCTACCTTTCGATATATCGAAATGCAGCAATTTTCGATATATCTTGTACATTTTGATGTATCGAAGAGTAATTTTTACTCTTAGCTTTGATTTCAATCTTTATAATCGTGTATGCGTCGATACATATCGAATAGTCCGTCGATATATCGAATGTTAATAGATATCATCGAAAATTCGTTGTAAATGAACATAAGTTCTCTGGAGACTTGTGGACCTTTTTCGATATATCTAATCCTATTCAATACATCGAAGAAGAGTATATCGAATTGACTTTGATCTGTCATGGTGAGTTGTGTCTTTTAGTTACGATAACATCGAAGAAGAGTATATCAAATTGACTTCGATCTGTCATGGTGAGCTGTGTCTTTTAGTTGCGATAACATCGAATTGTGTTCGATGTTATCAATATGTTATGTTCGATAACATCGAATGTACTTTGATATGATCTATAATTCATTTTAAATTTACTCAAGCTCTCTGGGATTTGTAGATGAGAGAAATCCAAATTATTCCAAATCCACTTGATTATGTATAGAATAAAATGACCGTGAAGTTCCATATGAGTTGAAATCCATGGTGCCAAATGAGCCCTTGATTTTTCCTTCGTTTTGGGGCATTGCATCCTTTCGTTTTAGTGTTTTTAGGGCAGGGTGACGAGATGATCACATCTGCTATTGGTCTCGAGTTCGTTTGCTTTTAGTGTGAATGTGGTCCAAGATCATTCCACAGGCATTATTCTTGTCATACTGATCTCCAATCATGTTCAGTTGGTTCACACTAAATATGTAGAACAGTTGATTTGAAGGGAACCATAAGCCTCTGCGCACACCTCTTTGAGAGTGCGGAAGATGGTGCTTTTTGTTGGCGATACTATCCCTTAACAATTGACATGTATACAAATGAATAGTTTTACCATTTTTACTACATCTCCTATTTGTTAAACAAATCTTTCACAGAACTACGTTTGCTAGATTTTTTAGAAAATAAATCAATCCTGATTGATTTATTCTATCCACTTCAGTTTCAGCTTTTGAGAATGCTGCTTTAAAAATCTTGATACTTTGGAGTGAATATTGGGTTCACAATTCACAGGGAAATTAATTGGAGTTCACAAGGATCATCTTCATCATAATCTAAAGTGCAAGACTTAGGGAAACTAATTGGGTTGCATGAATCTTGTTTTGACATTCCACTCTATCAATGTCATATTGTTTGGATTTAGGGGTTGTCCGTGAAGTGAAGGGAATTGACCGTGAATGCATGGAAATGACTGTGAAGTGAAGGGGATTGACTATGAAATGCATGGAATTGTCTGTGAAGTGAAGGGAATTGACTGTGAAATGCATGGAATGGTACGTGAAGTGAAGGGAATTGACCGTGAAATGCATGGAAATGACCGTGAAGTGAAGCGGAATTGTCGGAATTGACAGTGAAATGCATGGAAATGATTGTGAAGTGAAGGGAATTGACCGTGAAATGCATGGAATTGTCCGTGAAGTGAAGGGAAATGACCGTGAAATGAATGGAAATGACCGTGAAGTGAAGCGGAATCGCCTTCATTGACCGTGAAATGCATGGAAATGACTGTGAAGTGAAAGAAATTGACCATGAAATACATGGAATTGTCTGTGAAGTGAAGGGAATTGACTGTGAAATGCATGGAAATGACCATGAAGTGAAGCGGAATCGCCTTCATTGATCGTGAAATGCATGGAATTGTCCGTGAAGTGAAGGGAATTGACCGTGAAATGCATGAAAATGACTGTGAAGCAGAATTGTCGAAATTGACCGTGAAGTGAAGAGAAATGTCCGTGAAATGCATGGACTTGTCCGTGAAGTGAAGGGTATTGACCGTGAAATGCATGGAAATAATCGTGAGGTGAAGCCGAATTGTCGGAATTGACCGTGAAATGCATGGAAATGACCGTGAAGTGAGGGAATTGACCGTGAAATGCATAGAATTGTCCGTGAAGTGAAGGGAAATGACCGTGAAATGCATGGAAATGACCGTGAAGTGAAGCGGAATCGCCTTCATTGACCGTGAAATGCATGGAAATGACTATGAAGTGAAGGGAATTGACCATGAAATGCATGGAATTGTCTATGAAGTGAAGGGAAATGACCGTGAAATGCATGAAAATGATCGTGAAGTGAAGCAAAATCGCCTTCATTGACCATGAAATACATGGAAATGTCCATGAAGTGAAGGGAATTGACTATGAAATGCATGGAATTGTCCATGAAGTGAAGGGAATTGACCGTGAAATGCATGGAAATGACCGTGAAGTGAAGCGGAATCGCCTTCATTGACGGTGAAATGCATGGAAATGACTGTGAAGTGAAGCAGAATCACTTTCATTGACCGTGAAATGCATGGAAATGACCGTGAAGTGAAGGGAATTGACCGTGAAATGCATGGAATTGTCATTGAAGTGAAGGGAATTGACCGTGAAGTGAATGGGAATGACCGTGAATTGCACGGAATTGACCGTTAAGTGAAGACATCATTTACTGCAAAATGTATGGATTCACCATTCATAATGAAATCACTATTAGGAAGACATCATTTGTTACAAAATTTAGACAAAATATACAACACATCATTTACACCACATCACCATGTATATTTTACAAGACATCATTAAGCCCAATTTACAACATTTCACAAAATTTTCCGATTCCTCTCATGCCTAAGACAAATATATCATATTTTCAGGTCACTCAGGCAATCATAGGCTATTGACTTCCTAAAGCTGGGAGTGAATTGTTGCAAGTCTCTCCCTGACAAAATTTGATCACTGCACAAAATGTCCATATATTTCATGACAAAAATGCCACAATCATATCCGTTGGTCTGCTTTGGTATAGAAGTATCTTCTCTGACTGTCCAAGCATTTCCTTCCAACGCAGACATATCTCCTGTGGCATAAAATAATAAAGGCAAGGCCTCCTTCATCTGCTCGATATATTCCCTATATCGAATAAGTGCCCTCGAGTATAAACTGTCAAGTATAATGATTTCTCGGTCTCGAGGGTGGATGACCATCAGGTACCAATGACTGTTGGTGTGATTGATTGGTACGTATGCCTGTCCATGTTTGGCAAGATAAGATATCAATATCTAAAAATTATAGAAATGGGTATACCTAGTATTGATAACTTGTAACGACACCATTACCTCTTCATGCTGCCACATGGCCTTCTGCCTGTCACGAGGCATGACAATGCTGATCGCAGTGAGTTTTTCTAGCCCTTCGAATAATAAACCCACTTTGTCACTGCCAACATCCCGATACATTCTCAATGTTGACATTTGCATGCCGATACATAGTTATTACAGACAACATACTAAATTAGAACATAGATCATACAATGAAATAACATATTAACCATGATTCAATTCATAGAGTTACCTGAAAAAATATGGGACAGAATTTGCAATCCTTTGTGTATAAAGTAGGAAATGATCGGTGTCTTCTCTCCAAGTAATCGATGTACTTGTCGATCGCCTAATCAATAAAGATGGAAAATTAAGCTCTACTCTAATATAAGTGTTCAATAACCATGTACGCATGTGTGTGATTTACTTACCACGCCATCAACCCATGTGTTTTTCTCCCATATGAACTTGAACCAACCAATTTCTGGTGATTCGTTGTTTGCGTTAGCCCAACTTTCTAATTCATTGAGTTCTTCCTCCGATAATACCCTAAATAGATCGATCTTGGCCTCGAAGGGTATCGGAGAAGTAGGGAATTCTCTCCGTTTCTCATCGTCGGCGACGTTACTTGGAGTGGTTTGCACGGCAGAGATGAAAGTGAATGGAGAACGCTTATAGACAGACGGCTTTATCATCCTCTTAAGTCTCCTCTTATATACCGGAATGGAATGTAGTGATTTCTTGCATATATCAACACCTAACGCATCCTCATCCACCTTCTCAATCTCTTCCTTCTTATTCTCTAACTCCACCTTCCAAAACTGAATCTTCTCTATACGAAATGCCTCCATCTACCTCTTCAACTCCGCCATACCCTCCTCCAACTCTTCCCTCTCCTTCTTCAGTTCTTCCTTCTCGCTCACTAGCATTTCCCTCTCCTTCTTCAAAACCGCCTTCTCATTCAACTCTTTCTTCTCTAGCCTCAAGGCTTCTTTCAGTTTTAGCATTAATTTAACCTCCTTCAGTACTACTTCTCTCTCCCTCTCCATCAATTCTCCTCTCTTTTAGCGTACGTTCGAGGAGCTTCCACTCATCCCTCTATTTCTCCAACTGAATCCTCTGCGCCTCCAGCTCCTCCCTATTATCAATCGACTCCCCAGTCAATTGCAATCCCGCTCCCTCTCCCTCTCCCTCATCAGTTGTAACACTACAGATTTTCAGGGGTTGTGTAGGAACTTGACTCCCAAATTTTCAGGTATCATGGGTGCCCTAATAGGCTTCAAATTTTAATTATATTTGGATGATCTCATAAATAATGAAGAGTTCAGTAAGACATGTAGCATAAGTAAGTCATAAAGCAGTATCGAGTGCCACTAAATATAAAAATATATAAACCACACATCTCAAGTCATCTAAATAGGGAACTAGTCCCACCCATACATGACCTAAAGCGAATAGAGCCCTGGCTCATACCTCGCAATAGCCTGAACTCAAACTAAAAGGATCTGCCGAAAGTCTGGAAGCAGGGAAGCTCCACTTCCTTATCCATGCTCACCCCGCTCAGCCCGTCGAGCTCTGCCTCACCTGCATCTAGCAAAGGGTCTGGTTGGTGTTTTAAAACACCATCCCAGAGTGGGAGTGAGTAGTTAACTTGGTGGTTACTGTTAGCCTTAAGTAATAACAAGCATCAATTATATGATGAATTTAATGAAAGGCATACATTCACAGATCCCTAAATAGTCTTGTTAATGCATGTGCATGTATTATGATATGATGCATAACCTCACAACAACACTCCCTCAAGCGACTTCGTCTAACGATCGTGCATGACCAACACTCCCTCATTGCGACCTCAACTGCCGAGTCACCAAATCCTAGCTAATGCGATGCGTGAATAATATTAGCCGAGTATTTAGTTAATTTCATTCATCCAGCAGATTGTGGAAACTAGTACACCCTACGTATCATTGCCACCAACTGGTTGCGAGGCCAAGGCCCCTCAACATGCGAGGCCATGACCCCACGATCCTTGATCCCATCGGGTTTCCCATCCCCGATTTCTAGCACATGGGGAGTGCTGAAAAGAGGGATTGCTCACGGTCACTACAGGGAGGCTCATCACCCCAACATAGGCCGACAGCTCGGACACATTATCCCATTCCACCATGTCCGGCTCTCGAGTCAGTGGATCAATTTCAAATGGTTATCAATAGGCTTCGATGGTTAAAGGGTGTTCCAGATTCTATATAGGCGTGAGCAGACATGGCTAACAAACATGGTTGGTCAGTAGGCGAACTAAACCGTGCGAGTTTAGGCGAGCACGTGACAGACGACATTGAGTACAAGTGACCCATGTAGTCCACCTAATGTCGCCCATTTGCATCCGCCCAAATCCGTTGGTTTAGCCACAAGATGGTCCTACTAACGGGACCACCTTCTCCCACTTTAGTTCCTTGACCAACCCACGGGTTTATGACATTCAATAATATTTCAACAATTCCGGATTCACCTTCTAACACTAGTAAAGTCATGCACTCATACATTAAACATAAAAATTCAAATTTTTTACAATGCAACTACTAATAAAAATATGAAATTAATGTGTGTGCATGTTGAGTGGGGTTACCGAAGAGATCAAGAGCTATACACCATTCATAGTACAAACATACAACAAGGATTAATACAATCATGCATGTCACAAGAAAGGTTATACTAGGATCGCATACGAGATTAACATACCATACCATATCAAGCCAATCATGTTGAAGAGCAAATAAATAACACTCAATCATGTCATGGAATTTAGTAAAATCATACATGGGATGAACATGCTATACCAAAATCGAATCCAATCATGTTGAAGAACAAATAAACAACATTCATTTATTTCATGGAATTTAGGGGGGACCTATCATGTAGGGTCTTGGCTAGGTTATCTCTAGATTACTCAAGCACATCATGTTAACATTCATAATCATTAAATTCATAGTAAAATTGGTGTTAGGCCACCTAAGGATAATAGTCCGCACCTTGTAATGATCCGCTCGATTCACGGCGCTCGTAGGGTTATAGTGTTAGAAAATCATTGTTGAAATGCCTAAATAAGCATACAAGCTTGTAAGAATTGAAAAAAATTTAACCCAAGACCTAAACCTACAAACATAACTCTATACTTGCCTTCAATCGTTGCCAAATCGACACCAATAAAGGACGATATTGCTATAGAGGAGATGAGAGGGTGAAGGTGCACAAACCCTCATGCTTCCAAGTTTTTCCTCTCCCTTTCTCCTCTTTTTCTCTCCTTTCTCTTCTCCCTTTCTCCCTTTCTTTCTTCTAGGGAAAATTTGTATAGGGAGAGGGGGTGCCCAAATGAGGCCCTTTTATAATGCCTGATTTGGTGCAAATGGCCCTAAGGGTTGGGTTTTTATTATACTAGCCCTATGGGAGGGTTTTTCTAGCCTTTAGGGCCCACTATGGGGTGTACATATTGATATACACCATAGGATAGTTAGCCCTAATGATGATCTACGTATGGATATGATCGGCCCGCCATTTGGATGCACCCATTGACAGATATGATTAGAAGTCTGTTCAACGGTCACCGATAGTCAATCAGGGCCGCGGCTATACGGATATGAGCAGAGAAATATTCCTACACCACGTGTAAAATTTGGTCATAAATCGACGGTCCAAAATCCTCAACTTTGCATAAGAGTGGATGACCCAATTCACTTAAGTTTCAGCTTCTTCCTTTAGGGTATTTACACTTCTCATGCACTTGTCCTTTGGCTCAAGTTGAGTGGTTCTGGACAGTACCCAGGTCTAACTCCCGCGATGGACGTCAAGCCCAGTAAGATGGACATTATTCTATAGTTTTGGAACTAGTGGCCCACCAACGAGCGGTCTATAGCTTGTTCAGAAAATCGGGGCATTTCTATAATGAATTAGGTATTGAGATTTCTCGTGGGAAATTATTAGGGTTGGATTAACTATGTTCGTAGTGTGGCCTATTTATAGCTAGTGAAAGTGGAGATTTGGTTATGTTTACTCTAAACCGTCGGTTTTAGGCTAAAAGAGTAACGGGGTTGATTTGGTCTATTAGTCAAGATCTGGGCCTTGTCTGACTCGGCTTCGGTTAGATCTTTAATTTAGTTATGATTGTCTTCATTAGTTAGCGACGGGTCGGTTAGATTCTGGGCCCTATGTGAGTAAATCATGAGGCTAAACTTGATGTTCAAGTGATCGGGCGGATTTGTTGGCTTCCTACGGTTGATTAATTGGACTTGTGCGGTTCTTTACTGGTTCCACCCAGGTATAAACTAACATTGAGTGCTAATAGTCAATAAGTGATAATATAAGTTAATTACATAAAAAAATAAGAATTTTTGAAAATACAAAACAGTGAAAATCCAGGACGTTACATCAGTACTCTCTTCCTCTCCCCCTTCTTCTCCCTCTCCCCTTTCTTCTCCCTCTCCCTGTCCCGATCTCTCTTCCATATCTTCATCATCTTCATCTTTAGTGTCTTACAAAATGAAGCAATGTATGTATCATATTATATAACATATTTAATTAAATATAAAATATCAACATACAATAAGACGTTTCTGACATCTTACATCAAATGTGTATCACATACCAAATAAACGGCCTCCATCTCCAGTTCCTCGGTGGTAGGCTCTAAGATAAGAACGATCTCAGTCTGCAAGAAAATATCTTCGTGTTATGTACAAAAACACACACACACACACACACATACACACACACACACACACACACACACACATATATATATATATATATATTTGAATGAGTGACCACTTAGCTTCATTGAAATTGACTTACATATTTACTCTCTAGAATTTGATGAATCTTCTTATACCTCCAACCCTTCCATCCCCGATATTGTATGAATCGTGGAATTTGGGAGGGAATGTATAAAATTTTACATTCTCGGAGAGCCGGTACTCTCTCAAGGGTCCATATCTGTTACAATGAAATGACAAGACGATCTTAAATAATTATAGTTTGTTATAACTATAAATTAAAATAGACAATGAAAGAATCCTTACTTATAGGGGAAATATGCAACCAATGACATTGTAATGAGGCCCCTGCATTGCCATCAAGGCACTCTCGATCCCTTCCGTCATCGTCTGGAAGGCCAAACTATCCCAAGGGTAGATATTAAAGTCTTCCAACGAGTCAACAAGGTCGATAAATTTTGTACAACATATAACATTCGTGTCGGTTCCCCCAACAAACCACTCTACACATAATATTAGGGCTACCTTCATGACATCTTCGTGCTTGTTGCTATCAACTATCTTATTGAACACCTCCTGTACATGTTTCTTTATGATAGGATATTCATTGAAGTATTTTTCTCTTATTGACTTCTTCGAACGATGGATAATGGGTATGGAGAGGTCATCAGTTTTCATAGCCCTGTTATTAGGGTGAAGTCCATTTCAAAAAATTTTACACAGTTTCCCTATATCTTGAATAGAAGATTGTCTATATATCTCTCAATGAGTGAGTGAAAAATGGCTCCTACAAACCTAAATGATGGAATATGTAATAAAAATGAGAATGGGGACTACCTAAATATATTTAATCTAGTGTTAATCTTCTCCAACCCACTCTTTACACTATCAAACCACCATGTTAAAGAACATCTACATGAGATGGTGGGGGCCGACTCGCCAAATCCCTTATGCAATGATGAAATCGAAATTATATTAACGATAACATTCAATATTTAACGAAACATAATGTGAAAGTTGACTTGTTTTGGTGAAAATTCATAAAGTATGGTGTGAGTCTGCCGAGTTGGCGGTCAATTTTTGGCGAATTCCAAATGGAAGTACAAGACTTATTAGTGAATTTTCACATGTTTTCAGCCTGTTTCACTCATTTAGCAGTCAATTTCATGTAGTTTGTCAATAAATTTATACCAAGGTTGTCGGTGAAAAACATGTCAATATCAAGCAGTCATTGTAACGCCTTAAAAACTGGGGGTTGAGCAAAACTCAACTCCTGAGTTCCAACGCATCACTTATGTAACATAGATAATGATGTTTAAATGTTGTCCATAATAGTGCATTAAACATGAGTGGGATTACACTAAAACAATATATCATACTCCAAAGATAATGTAATTTAGCAAGCGAAAGACTAACATATTTGTATTGAGATAAGTAAGCAGTTATCTGCCTTCAGAGTATGATAATGTAATAAGGTTGAATATATACATGTATGATTCTAAAGTTTACAAAATATCAAGGTGTAACTGTCTAACTAATCCATGTAACCCTATAATCCCGTCGAATCAGAACAAGGTCTATGAAGACCCACCCGATAACTGAACATAGGAGAATTCCTCCTCTTCGTCCATGAAGTCCATTTTAACTGCATAGACTCCGCCATTACCTGCATCTATAATAGAGTCTAGTTGGTGTTTTAAAACACCATCCCAGGTGAGAATGAGTAGCTAATTCAGTGGAATTATAAAGTAAAGGTTAACATGTTATCAATTCAGTCAAGCAGTAATGATGAAGCAATACATCAAACATCCTAGCTACTCTTGTAATACAAGAATGATATGCGTAATGATGCATGCCCTCTCCTGCACTCCCTCAGCAACACCATCTCACGGTCACGCATGGCAACTACCACTGTGCACTTCCTCGCCAAAGCACATGCAGTACGGTGCATGATAGTGTTAGTCAAGTACTTAGTTAGGCTTATTCATACAACAAGTTCGGGAAGCTAAGGTACCTCCCTTTATGTCACTAACCTAACGGGAATCCATCTAGGGTCATCAATCCTAGCTAATCACATACGATAGGCAAGTTGTAGGGCATCACCTTTAACGAAAGCAGTAGATAGGCAAGTTCAATTGATTATAGTCAAGATCACTCCATCAATGCCCTACCAACTGGAGCGTTATTTTCGAAGGAGATCCGGATCAGAAGGTACACCCCAACCCACGCTAGGACTACAGTCAGGCTGCGCCGGTGTAGGCCGACAACTCGAATACAGTGTCCTATACTATTGTATTCAGCTCACGAGTTTGGGTTACTCACATGTGACTACGGGGAGGCTCATCACCCCAACGTAGGCCGACAGTTCGACCACGGTGTCCCATACCACCATGCCCGGCTCATGAGTCTTAGCAGATTGTAGTACCATGGTTGAATGGGCTTTACATTAGTAAGTGGTACCTTATATTCAAGTAATAGCATCCATACATGGTAAACACATAATAGATTAATCAGTTTATTAGACAAGTTCGACTGGTACGAGCGTACGCTGAGTTAATCGACATGGAGCACATAAACACTCCACGTGGCCTAACCACTGTGACAATCATTGTTCGACTCGGATTCACTAAACGCATCAAATGTGGCGAGACTAATTCAACCACTCAAATAGGAATTGTTACCGATTGCTTGGACTAAGTAGTAGTCTCAATCATACTTAAATGCAACGTGGAGACATGTGATAATCATATAGGCATTTAACAAACAATCTAAGTACAACACTCATTTGAGCATTTTATCAACATATTGAACATGCTACCAAACATTTCAATTCATCCATAAATTGCATAGTTGAAATTAACATTACATGAAGAAAATTATACATATAGATAAGGTAACTGAGAATTCTATCTCAACACCCTTATTAAATACAATTCATCAAACAATATCTTATTCAGACATTTTATCAAATACATAGAACATGTTATTATACATATGCATTTTATACATAAATCACGTAGTTGAAATTAAGACTGCATGAAGGAAAATATACATCTAGATAAGGTAGTTGAGAATCCTATCTCAACGCCCTTAATAAATACAATTTATTAGACAATTTCTCATTCTGACATTTTATCAAACACTTAGACTACACATTACCACATATATGAACTAAATTAGTTATAGTATATATTATGGCAAATTCTTTCACAAAAGAGTTGTCATACATACAACAATCATATATTCTAGGTTAATAGTCATGAAAAGCACAAATTATAATAGCAATTTCATTCAAATATTTCAACAAACACATGGAATGAGTTATATATTCACATAGTTCACACACATGTATTATTTATTAAATACATCGTAACTAAGATCATATGGTGGCAAACAAGTCAGACATAAATTATTAGTTGACATTGAAAACCTTGAAAACCATAACCTAAACGTTTATAGTCCACACCTTTCGTTGGTACGCTTGTTACGAACTCGGTTCGTACACTACGCTTCCGTCTACAGCACAACGACTACCTAAATCACGAAATGGGTTAGCTATTTCATCAATTCTTCTATTTGGATTCCTAAAATAAAATTAGGGTTATGATTTCTTACCTAAATTGGAGTTGGAATCGCTCGTGTAGCAATAGTGGGGAGGCGATTCGGTGTGGGGAATAGTGGGAGTGAAACCCGGCAACGATCCTCTGATCTCACTCTCTTCTCCTCACTCTTCTCACCTTTTTTCTCTCTTCTCTCTCCTAGGGTTAGAGAATTCATATGGAATGAGAGGGGTGGGTTTAGGGTATTATATAGGCCCAGAAGTGAAGTCAATGGCCCCAGGGCCATGGAATACTTAGGTTATAGCCAAAAGGCATCTGTTTCGAGCCAATGAAGCTCATTTGAAGGTCCATTGCTCGCATACGATCTAAAAAAAGTTTCATGACAATGGATCTATGCCAGGTTAAGATTTCTGTCCGATCGGATTGGTGGATCAATCGTGGAGGACCCATTTCAGTTCAACGGTCATCGTCACTTGATTAGGGCCACAAGTATACCAATGGGTGTAGGAAAATTTTTCTGATCCAAGTGTATAGTTGGGTCAGAATCTGATGGTCTGAAATCTTAAATTTGGCCTGCAAGCGAATGACCCAATTCACTTGAGTTTGAGTTTATTTTCTAAAGATATTCGCGTTTCTCACACACTTCTCTCCAGGCTTAAGTCGTGCGTTTCTAGATACTATTTAGGCTTGATTCCCGTGATGGTTGTCAAGCCCAATAAGGTGGTCATAACTTTATAGTTTCGCGGTAATCGGACTTTCAACGCACGGTCCAGGCCCGATATGGAGTTTCAATGTGCTCCCGAGAGCAACTAGGTTGTGGGATTGATCCTAAGTTTCTAGGTAATATTGAGTTAGTGATTTTAATAATTTTGGATCTTTTAGTTTGTATAGAAAGTGGTTCAAGCCAAATCCATCAATTATTTAGTTTAGTACTTAACTAAATTCTGCCCTAATTACAGCAGAATAAGGTCCTAGGGTAGTTGTATGTCCTTTTTTATCACTTTTAGTTAGTATATTATTTTAATTATTTTTTTAATATTTTGTCGTCAAGTTTACTTCATCTCCACCAAATTTCATTAGATTCCATATTGTAGAAAATTCTAAAAATTCTGGAAGTAGCAGCTGTCCAAACTAATAATTTTTGGATAGTTGTCACATCAACTGAGATTTAACTATATTAAAATTTTTATTATATTTTCTACTTATTTTTATATGAAACTAGATTATCAAGCTTCAATCTAGCTTTTGAATCACCTAATTTGGAGTTATAACGAGGGAGATATGACTTTTTGAAGTCAGTCAAAAACTGTAAAAAACTGCAGCGAGGGTCTACCGAATTTTCGATGCACCCGCAATGCCTCACGGTCGGCGTGATGGCATCGCAGTCCGCTGTCCTGTCTAGTGGTGGTTTCGCTATCCGATAGTTGAAACAGGTGTATTTTGTAAACCAGCATGAGTTATTTGACATGCAATATATGATTTTGGGTTAGGAGAAGCTGCTCTATCCAAATAACCTATTTATTTCTTGAGATTTCAAAAGGTTAATGGTCAAAACTCATTTTATTTATATATTCAGTATGTATAGTAAATTTTAGTTTCATTATTATTCTTAATCATTTAAACTTTAGGATTAGTGTCTAATATGAAAGTACTTAGAAAATTTTGAAGATTAAGGTGGTGAAAGGTGAGATTTTAAAGGAATTGGATAAAAAGGGGATTTGAGACTTTAAGATTGAGTTCTGAGAAGTTAATAAGGTGTTATGATTGACCCATTGCCTAAGGACGTCCATTGCCAAGTTGGAAAATTTTAGGAACGTTACAGTCATCGACTATTTTGACGAATTTCATGTCAAACGGTCGACTCATAGGTGACATTCAACAAGTCGACAGCCGATTTCACTAAGTGAAGGGGAATCATCGAAATTTACTATGAAGAGAAAGGGAATGATCAGAATTGACCATGAAATGCATGAAATTGACCATGAAGTGAAGGGGAATGGCCGACAATGACCGTGAAATGATTGTAAATGACCTTGAAGTGAAGGGATTTGACCATGAAATGCATGGAAATGATCGTGAAGTGAAGAGGATCGAGGGTGGAATTGACCGTGAAATGCATGGAAATGACCGTGAAGTGAAGGGAATTGACCATGAAATGTATGGAAATGACTGTGAAGTGAAGCGAATTGACCGTGAAATGCATAGAATTGTCCGTGAAGTGAAGGAAATTGACTGTGAAATACATGGAATTATCCGTGAATTGAAGGGAATTAACCATGGAATGCATGGAAATGTCCATGAAGTGAAGCGAAATCGTCGGAATTGACCGTGAAATTCATGGAAATGACTGTGAAGTGAAGGGAATTGAAATGCATGGAATTGTCCGTAAAGTGAAGGGAATTGACCGTGAAATGCCTGAAAATGACCGTGAAGTTAAGCGAAATCGCCTTCATTGACCGTGAAATGCATGGAAATGACTGTGAAGTTAAGGGAATTGACCGGGAAATGCATGACATTGACAGTGAAGTGAAGCGGAATTGTCGAAATTGACCGTGAAATACATGGAAATGATTGTAAAGTGAAGGGAATTGACCGTGAAATGCATGAAAATGACTGTGAAGTGAAGCGGAATCGTCGGAATTGACCGTGAAATGTATGAAAATGACAGTAAAGTGAAGGGAATTGATCGTGAAATGCATCAAAATGACTGTGAAATGAAGGGAATTGACTGTGAAATGCATGGAAATGACCGTGAAGTGAAGCGGAATCGTCGGAATTGACGGTGAAATGCATGGAATTGTTCGTGAAGTGAAGGGAATTGACCGTGAAATGCATGGAATTGTCCGTGAAGTGAAGGGAATTGACCGAGAAATGCATGAAAATGACTGTGAAGTGAAGCGGAATCATTGGAATTGACTGTGAAATGCATGGAAAGGACTGTGAAGTGAAGGGAATTGACCGTGAAATGCATGGAATTATCCGTGAAGTGAAGGGAATTGACTGTGAAATGCATGGAATTATCCATGAAGTTAAGGGAATTGATCGTGAAACGCATGGAAATGACTGTGAAGTGAAGTGGAATCGCCTTCATTGACCGTGAAATGGATGGAAATGACCGTGAAGTTAAGGGAATTGACCACGAAATGCATGGCATTGAATGTGAAGTGAAGCGAAATTGTCGAAATTGACCGTGAAATGCATAGAAATGACTGTGAAGTGATGGGAATTGACCTTAAAATGCATGAAAATGACCCTGAGGTTAAGAGGAATCGTCGGAATTGACCGTGAAATGCATGGAATTGACCGTGAAGTGAAGGGAATTGACTGTGAAATGTAAGGAATTGTCCGTGAAATGAAGGGAATTGACAGTGAAATGCATGGAAATGACCGTGAAGTGAAGCGGAATTGTCGGAATTGACCATGAAATGCATGGAAATGATTGTGAAGTGAAGGGAATTGACCGTGAAATGCATGGAAATGACCGTGAAGTGAAGCGAAATCGTCAGAATTGACCGTGAAATGCATGGAATTGTCCGTGAAGTGAAGGGAATTGACCATCAAATGCCTGGAATTGTCCGTGAAGTGAAGGGAATTGACCGTGAAATGCATGGAAATGACCGTGAAGTGAAGCGGGATCGTCGGAATTGACTGTGAAATGCATGGAAATGACTGTGAAGTGAAGGGAATTGACAGCGAAATGCATAGAATTGTCCGTGAAGTGAAGGGAATTGATCGTGAAATGCATGAAAATGACCATGAAGTGAAGCAAAATTGTCAGAATTGACCGTGAAATTCATAGAAATGACTGTGAAGTGAAGGGAAATGACCGTGAAATGCATGGAATTATCCGTGAAGTGAAGGGAATTGACCGTGAAATGCATGGAAATGACTGTGAAGTGAAGCGGAATCGCCTTCATTGACCGTGAAATGCATGAAAATGACTGTGAAGTTAAGGGAATTGACCGTGAAATGCATGGCATTGACTGTGAAGTGAAGTGAAATTGTCAGAATTGACCATGAAATGCATGGAAATGACTGTGGAGTGAAGGGAACTGACCGTGAAATGCAAGGAACTGTCAATGAAATGAAGGGAATTGATCGTGAAATGCATGGAAATGACTGTGAAGTGAAGCGGAATCGTCGGAATTGACCGTGAAATGCATGGAATTGTCCGTGAAGTGAAGGAAATTGACTGTCAAATGCATGGAATTGTCCGTGAAGTGAAGGGAATTGACTGTGTAATGCATGGAAATGACCGTGAAGTGAAGTGGAATCATCGGAATTGACCATCAAATGCATGGAAATGACATGTGAATTGAACAAAATTGACCGTGAAATGCATGAAAATGACCGTGAAGTGAAGCGGAATTGTCAGAATTGACCGTAAAATGCATGGAATTGTCTGTGAAGTAAAGGGAGTTGACCGTGAAATGCATAGAATTGTCCGTGAAGTGAAGAGAATTGATTGTGAAATGCATGGAAATGACTGTGAAGTGAAGTGGAATCATCAGAATTGATAGTGAAATGCATGGAAATGACTGTGAAGTGAAGGGAATTGACCGTGAAATGCATGGAATTGTCCGTGAAGTGAAGGGTGGATGGAATTGTTCGTGAAGTGAAGGGAATTGACTGTGAAATGCATGGAAATGACCATGAAGTGAAGCGGAATAGTCGAAATTAACCGTGAAATGCATGGAAATGACTGTGAAGTGAAGGGAATTGACTATGATATGCATTGAATTGTCCATGAAGTGAGGGGAATTGACCGTGAAAAGCATGAAAATGACAGTGGAGTGAAGCGAATTGACCGTGAAATGCATGGAATTGACCGTGAAGTGAAGGGGAATGGCCGAAAATGACCATGAAATGATTGGAAACGACTGTGAAGTGAAGGGAATTGACCATGAAATGACGGGGAATGGCCGAAATTAAGTTAGTTCACGGTTAATTTAATTCAGTTCACGATGATTTTACATTAGTTTACGATGATTTTAGCTCAGTTCACGGTCAATTTTGCTCAGTTCACAGTCATTTTAGCTCAGTTCACGGTCCTCATCAATAACTCAGTGGGTCCTCGGTCTGTTAACTCAGCCAGTGCTTGGTCTCTTTCGCGGTCTTCGTTTAGTTTCACATCTCATTTCATTCTTTGTTTAAAAAACCCTCAATGTGGACCATTTGAGTCATGATTTTGTTCATTTATCAGGACATGACATACCATTCAGTATTTAAAAAAAATGAAAATGGATTAGGGACCGTAGGCATATATAGTATAATATAAGTGGGGTCCACACAAATAAAGCTCAATATTTTTTAAAAAAGAAAATGGATTGTGGACCGTCCGCATATAGAGTATAATATACAATGGGGTCCATAAAACGAAAGCAGGGATTTGAATATACCTACCATTCGAAGCTTCTTAGCTGGGGGGACCATTTTTTGTCCTATCTTGGGCTTAAAAAAGTCAAAAAGGACGTGTTTGGGGTGTGTGTTCTTAACCAAATAAAGGAGAAAGAAGAAAACGGTAAAAGGAGGGTTTTACTGTTAGGGTGGACAGTCACAGAGGGGGAGAAGTAATCAGAAAATGATAATCTATGGCTATGATGAAGGATCAAGGAGAGGAAAGAAGTAAAAACTAGGTTTTTTGGGTGGAGAAGAGGCTGGCAGCGTGAATAAGGTGCGTCTGATATAGGAGGGGTATTTTCGACCTTTGGGAAGCCATCCGTACGTATTGGGCTTATTCTTGAAAGGTAAAAAGAAGTGGGCTTAGAAATGTAAATGGGCCGTAAATGGGTCGTACAGTTGTAAATTTCTCCAAGAAAAATATCGCTAAGAGCATGCTACCTAATGCATGCAACTAGGATTTTTTTCCATAGGTTCCCTAAGCAATATACCTCCTAATCTAGGTGGACCAATGATGCAGGGACATATGATGACCTAACCCTAGATGTATGTATAATCATGTTAAAGAATATTCAAATAAATACATTAATTAACTAACCGTTTTCAATCAAAGGGATTAGGTAAATCTCATCTTATTCCGTCAGGATCATGCCCCTTAGCATAAGATCATGTAAACTATAAAAAGGGAGGACCTAGGGATATGAGGATATCCCAAATCTAGCATAAGTCAGTCTACGGTCAAGTTTGGATCTGATTCTACTGACTAACCATCCCTCTTTTCCATTCAAACTAGAAAGGGGGTATTCAGAGAAGAACAAAAGGGGTGAAGAACGAAGGATTCAAGATGAAGAAAGTACGGGTCCTTTTGTCGTTAAAAGAAAAGAAGAAAGATGATTCTTACCTTTTCCTACACCTCGAAGATCTAGAAAGAAGGTAACCTAAAATCGGGGTGGAATCCTCAACACCCAAGGGTCAATCCTAAAACCCTGATCTCTTGAATAAAGAGGAAGAAAATTGACGAATTTATATTCATTCAATAATACTGAAAATAGGGTTTCTCGCAATGTATATATAAGCTATGAAAAAAAGTAAAAGTGCACTAAAGCCCTTGAAAATAAGAAAAATAACAAAAAAGAAATGAAAAGTAAAGAAAGTACAATAAAGCCCCTGAAATAAGGAAAAGAATAAAAAAAGGCCTAAAACTAAAACACCTATGTGGTAGGGTGTGAAATCCAACCCATGGATCTATGTTCAGGGTGCGATCATGCCGCTCCTGCACTCATAGCACGTCAAAAAATGGGTCCGATGGACCCAACAACTCCTCCGCTCTAGTACTCTGTCGGAGACGCCTCCTCCTCTGGTACACTTTAAATGGTGCACCACTGATGGCCGCATCAACCGATCTTTAGTGCATGCTTGGGTGATGCCTTGTAGGGTGTCTTCTCAATGAGAATATTAGAGAAGAATCCCTTAAGGGCCCGATAGGTTCTTACACGATGGGGCGATGCTCGCAGTATGAGATGCTAATGAAGTAATAGCTCCCAGCTTATAAAAAGGTAAAGTAAGATGTTGCAAAGGAAAATGCTATGCGAAATTAAATGCTAAGAAAATAAATTAACCAAAACAACAATCCTAAAAAATTCTAAAATCTGAAATTTCAAGTTTGGCCTAACTGATGGTTGTCATGTATCCCCAATGGAATCGCTAGTCTATGGATGCATACGTGTAAAGGGTGCCTTGGGTAATTTCACTGTATTCAGCTTGAATGAAGGATTGTGACCTGTTTGATTGGGAGGATGTAAATTTTATAATTTCACTAAAAACCAATGGTATATACCTATCTAATCATTAGAGAAAATTACATTTATGCTAGTGACTAGGCTGACTTGGATCCCCATGCATCTTGGCCCAGGGATTCGTGACCATTGGCATTTTTGCATAATTGACTTTTGCGTGGTAGCAAAAATTAGATTTTATCTACCTAACCGCTCTTTAATTTTCATGCACCACTATTATGTTATTTCCTTGAGTGTCATGTGGCAATTTCTAATTAGTTAAAAGGTGGCAGTAGATTTTGGATTTTTCTTAGCATATAAAAGTTATTTTAGCCTTATTTTCATATTTTAATGGTTCCAATGGGGCCCGAAGTTAGTTTGGACTTAATTGGGAGAGTTTTATGTGGGCGTTTAAAGACTTATATAGTCTTGGACAAGATTTTACGAGTGCATATTTCATAAGATTTCAAGTTTGGTTAGTTATATGGTTTTGGCTTTAGGGTTTTAGTGTCCAAGTTCTAGGGTTTCAGTTTCTAGGTGCGGTTTAGATCTCATGTGATTAGTCACTTGGTATTAGGGTGTGATGCTCTCAATGTCCTTGTCCATTATCGCAAGTTTATGCCTGGAGTTGTATTAAGACAGTAAGAGTGTTCTAGGAGAGTGAGAGCTTGCCTCTCACAATGATGAGACTAATATCATAGTTCTTTCAGACAGTGGGAGTTTTCCTCTTGAAGCTCCTAAATCACGTCAAAAATGTGTAAAATCTCTAAGATACTCTCACATAGAGGTTGACAATGATGAATCCAAATCTTTCCAGGATACATTATTATTCCCATATCCATATGATAGATGAAGAAATCATTGTACTAAAGAAAAATCAAGTTTGAGAACTTATAGATTTAATGTCTAATCATTGTGCGAAGAGAAGCAAATGGTACATTGGACAAATATAAGACACACTCAGTAGCTAAATGTTTGTACATAAATCAAGGGCATTGATTATGAGAAAACTTTCATCCATTGTAAAAAAATTTTTTAAAAAAAAAATCAATTCGCATGATCTTGCCCACTGTCACAAGTTTGGACCTAAGTTGTATCAGATGGATCTAATGACTACTTAAATAATGTTCTACATGGAACAACCCATGAGTAATGTTGATAGAATAAATACAAAAAATAAGTAAATACTAAAAGTCTAATTATAGCTTAAGAAATCTTGAAAGAAATAGTTCGTAAGTTTCCACTTAGCCATCACCACCTTTTGATTCACAATGAGTAAAGAAGATCAATGTGTATGTGAAATAATTTGAATTTTTTTCCGATACTTTCTTTAAATAACATTTTATTAGTTAAAAATGATATTTAGTTATTGATGACAACTATAGATGGGCTTTTCTCAACTTTAAATGAAAGATTTTAGTAAAGTTAACTTTAGTTATACTGTGAAGATCATTTGCAACCGCCCTTAGAGGTTGTTGGGCTTATTTAAATATACCAACACATGAAAAATCTTTAAGCAGTTTTACTGTAAAATATTTTTAAATAAATGTTAGAACCCTTATAAAGAAGTTACTAAGCTAGATAAAAAGTCGTGTCCCTAGACTAATGTTGTTTATCAGTGATGTCTTCTCAATGTTGCCAAAAGCGATCACATAATTGATTATACGATCGCATAATTGCATAATGCCATCTATTTGGCATATGCGATCATCATCGTATATGCCATATGGATGGTATGTGATCACATGTCACATAAAGCGATCGCATATGCGATTATGCAATCACATAATGGCATATGCAATCACATACTTTTCATTTTTTCTGATTTTTACTTCTTTTTTTTTAAATAGTTGTGCCATCACATAAGCGATCTCGGCAGATCCATTATTTATGTGGCAACGCGATACGAATCGAGCTCAAAAATCTCTCTTTCGCCTCTCCTCCTTGTCTCAATTCTAATTGATTCATACCACTTGACAACATTATGTCCTTTATACCTTATGTAATTACAGTAATGCTATATATGTTATGTTATATATAAGACCTTATTATATAGTCAATGCATGCACTTAATGCCAAAGTAACCTAAGAAGTCTTATTGTCAAGCCGTCCAACTTATATTACATTGTCTCAAAAGTAGCTGAATATACGCTTGATATGTTGCAATTGATAGTGTTGGGTACAACAAGTTCTTAAAGAATTAGAATATTTTATCAAATAATTATGAGCTTGATTTTCGCTAAGGATAGATATAAAAAAATTTGCCATTAATGTGGCAAAGGATTTAACACCATAAAAAATTACTACTAATTACAAATATATCTATATTTATTATCAAATTAAGAGAGAGAGAGAGAGAGAATAATGCTTTATCACATTCCCGCCAAAGAAATGTTAGTAGATCTCCTGATGAAATCCATTCATATATGTTTCTTTTAAGTTGTCGTCAAGAAGAAGAGATGAAAAAAAGCTTTAGTTTTGTAGTTATCAATTTCCTTTTGTTGGTGATGTAATGGTTCTCCTTATGTTATAAACTACTTTACTTATTGTTGTACACATTCATTATTAGATCTTTAGATCATTATTATTATTCTTCTAATCACAAGTTTAAATGATCATTTTTATTAGTGAGTCGGTCATCCCTTCACACAGATAAACCAACCCTAAATCTATAAGATAGGTATATTGGGGTGATGTTTATATATTGACATATGAACCATCATTTATAGTAAAGAATAAAGGTTGGTGATACAAAATGTGAAATATCGTATATGCATTTAATCGCAAAAACTAAAAAGTGACTTAGTAAAATCAAAATAACATAGTTGTAATCCATTGCATTACTAAGCAATAAACATTATGACCTAATATTAAAATCAGGTTGTGAGGAGATTAGATGAGTTATACCTTATACGTGATAATCTTTGTATTATATACTCAACATATGCTTAGTAGTGTCTACTTTACAGCATGGATTGTAACCATGCACATGGATATATTATCTACATATTGCTTTGATTCGATCTAATCATTGCATTATGCAATTGCTACTCGTAATCATTCGCTACCCTCCTCTTTTATATACATGGATGAGATTGAGTTTTAGTACTTCAGTGTATTATGACAAATTACATTGGCAAAGTAGCTAATCGATTTTGAATTATACATTTGTGTGGAGAGGATCTCTTGACAACTACACTATGTTTTTTGAACTATTAAATGCACTTAAAGACTTATTTACACAGTAGTATCAGATTTTAATAGTTACTTACAAACAATCTTATTTTAAAATGGTATTATTTTAAAAAGAGTTTAGAGCAATGTTTGAAAAAAAAAATGAGGTTTCTAAGTAAATTAAATAAGTGTGTATTTTGGCCAAGTATTTCAAATTAGGACATCCGATATGGTCATGCAGACTAGGACATGTAACAAAGCTTGGTTACTGAGTATTAGTACGGTGGTCACTTAGTACTCAAACACTTGTAATAAGATAATGGTGTTCCAATTTTATTTATTTTTTATTTTTTACACACGCACACACACCCCACGCACTCACACCGTAGTGGGATTTCACCACCTATGGGCACTTGAACCCTTGACCATGTTCCAGTTGATTTCATACCTTTGATTCTTTTAATCGTTGTCTTTTGGTTTTGGTTATTATGAAACAAGATAGACAAAAAATCTACATGGCGTTCCTCCCAATGTCATTGAGTAGAAGATATTGGATATTGGCACGTGGTGCTCACTTGCAGACAACCACTAGTTGGCGGGTCCAATATGGTTTTCCCTCAAAATATCTTTGGGTTGATATTCTTTTTCCAATTTTTTTATCTCAAATATTGTGATAAGGTGGGCTCAGTTGTGATAATGATAAGACTTAACTTTTATCTCATTCGAACTCCTCATAATCCTCTCAGTTCCTCATTTTTTATAGAGACATTTTTTCAATAAAAGTAGGCATCTTAGAAATTCTCTGGAGAGAAAATCAAGAGAAATAATGAAGGCATAACCGATTGTCCATTAGGTTGCTCTTAAACGATCTAAACTATTGAATGTGTTTAATGACTATTCTAATTGTGATTCAAAAGGGTGAACAATTCATTTCTACTCCCATAGTAGCTAGGCGGAACACTAAACAAGGGTCATCCATTTTCAATTTTACGAAGGTCCCTAAAATCATGTGATATTATCAGATCTTGTGGGCCCACCCATTCGGGCCTTTCACCACCATTATCTTCAAGTGCCTCCCATGTCAAACATGAGCCACCAACCATGGCACACACCCCCATGTGGCACATTTGTAACATATACTACCGTTGTCTTCAAGTAACTACATGCATTATTGTGCTAAACATGTCAACTACACCGTCTTTCATCTTCGAGCGCTAAAAATGACCCACATGTGACATGTGCCACCGACTATCTTAAGCACCCCACATGTGCTAATGTGACTACATGTATCACTATTCATCTTCAAAGGTCCAACATGTGCCGCCATCCATCTTCAAGCAACCCATATGTGCCAATGGGCTACACGGACAAAGCGACACATGTGCTAATGTCCCACATGTGATAATGTAACACGTGCCGCAATCTACCTTATTGAAAAACAACAATTTTGAAAATAGAGAAAAAAAAGTTTAAAAATTCTTATTGAAAAACAATCAAGTAAAACAACTCCTCATTTTTCACAATTTTCTAGAAATTTTATTTCCTTTAAATACCATTTTCTCCTTTTATTTTCTCATGAACCCAAGGGGCCTTTATAAATTTTTTTTATTTTAATTAGAATTTTATATATATAATTTCTTTTAAATAAATCCATCTTGGTAACTTTTTCAATGCCCAATTTTTTTCTTTACTTAAATTCTCAGTATTTTTTTTAGTTTTTATTGTTATACTTAATTTGCGGATTAATGAGCCATCTATACATCAATAATAAAGATCGACTAAATTAAAAATGAGATAAATCGTACCTTGGGCAGCTATTAGGGCCTGTACAAGAAACTGGCTTAATTGTTCATACCCTACACACTTAAGGAAACCATTTCAATGGGACCATGGTTTCATATATGTGGGTGAGGGGACTAAGACCATTATTATATAAATGAGGGCGAGAAGAAGTTGAGCCCATCACAACTTCTTCCTTGTGAGTCTCTACATTACGAAAGAGTTTCATGTCTATCTAAATTACTGTGGATAGGAACACATCACGAGCGTAACCGCTTCAAGCCTATCTTTACCAATCACAGATATGATGGGGCCCACCAGTATGCTCATTAAAATAATCCAATCATATGATCTAGCCTAATGATCATGTGGGGCCCACCAAATAGAGATCCTACATTTCCATTTGGGCCACACTAATTAATCAAAGGAATTATTTTAAATGGGTACCCACTAGATTTCATTATTAGAGATGAGCTACGATCCTTGGATCTGGTCTTTCAAAATCATGGTAGTCATCACAACGTTTGGTTTTGTCAAAGTGAGACGAATCATGGTCATAAATACTAGTAACCTTAATGATAGAGATCATAATGGACATGGAAGTGTGGTATGAAGATTACACATGTGATCATATGTGCCAATCTTCAAGTGGTCCTACTATGTGTTTCTAACGAGACGTAAACCAAATTTTACTTTACTCAAAAAATAAATTAAAAGTATACATTGAATGAGTATTAGAAATAGACCGAATAATAGAATCATCGAAATATATAAAAGAGATCTCTAAATGAATATATAAATCAGATCAAACTCCCACTAATCAAATACATTATTAGGATATGCGAATTTAATAGACGTTACGTGCCTCTTAAATAACGTGATAGGAAGGCCTTTAGTGAGTTGATTCGTTAGTATCTACTTTGTGTCGATGCATTCTACATATACTTGATAATTTCGGACCATCTCCCTCATAACAAAATATTTAATATCAATTTGGTTTGACATTAATGAATACTTGTTGTTGTTGAAGAAATTTAATGCAGTTGAACTATTGCAGTAAATATTCAATGGTTTCAGGATCATTTGAATGCACTGCAAACCAGAGAAAAAACGTTCAAGCATATCACCTGATTCATAGCTTCATAACAAGCTATGTACTCAAATTCCATAGTGGATGAAGCTATAATTGTCTGTTTCATGCTCATCCATGATACAGCTCCACCACTCATCATAAAGACGTATCTTAAGGTGGACTTCTTCTTATCAATGCAGCCAATGAAATCTACATTTGTGTATCCAACCAGTTCTAGATGATCGAACCTCCTATATGTAAGTGTAAAGATCTTTGTCCATTGTAGGTAACGTAATACTTTCTTTGCAACTATCCAATAGTCAATTCCTGGATTGATGACGTATCTACCTAACATTCTAACCACAAAAGCAATATCAGAACGCGTACAGAGTTGAGTATACATAATGTTCCCTACTGCTGACGCATAAGGAATATCTACCATCATTTTCTTTTCTACGTCAATTTTAAGATACTAAAATTGGCCAAATTTATAACCCTTTATTATAGGTTCTTGACCAGGAGCACAATTTTACATACCAAACATTTCAAGGATCTTATTAATATAGGCCATTTATGACAAATCAAGTAGTCCACGTGATTTATCATGGTGTATCTCAATGTTGAGAATAAAATATGTGTCACCAAGATCCTTTATGTCAAAACTTTGAAATAATAATTTTTTAGTGTCGCGTAGTTATCCAATATCACTATTGGATAACAAAATGCCATCAACATACAAAAGTAGTATTATGAATGTACTCTCCCTGATTTTTACATAGATACACTCATCTACAGTTTTTTTTTTAAAAAATTATATGAAACTATACGAGGAAAAAACTTTATGAAACTTTAACTATCACTGTCGTGATGCCTGTTTCAACCCATAAATGGACTTCTTGAGCTTGCAAACCAAATGTTACGAGCCTTCGGCTTTAAAACCTTCTCGTTGCAACATGTACATGTTCTTCTCTAGATCTCCATTGAGAAATGCGGTTTTAACATTCATTCGATGTAGCTCCAAATCTATATAAGCCACAAGAGCCATTATGATTCAAAATAAATAAATCTTTTTAAACATAGGTGGGAAGGTTTCCTTAAATTCGATGCCTTCATGTTGATTGAAGCTATTAACAACTAATTGGACTTTGTACCTTTCCTTAGAGTCACATTTGGTTTTAAATACCAATTTACAACCAATCAGTTTAATCATTTTAGGCAATTCAATAATGTCCTAGACTTTGTTGTCCTTCATGAATTTTAATTCATCTTTCATGTCATCTAACCATTTAGAAGAATTAGCACTTTATTTGGCTTGTGAGAATGATATTGGTTCATTTTCAACTCATATGTCAAACTCGTGCTCATATAGATAAACGACATAGTCGTCTGGAATTGCAGGCATTTTCTTTCATTATAATCTTCTTAAGGGTTCATTGTTATGAATTGAGTTTTCAATTTCCTTATCAATGGGTTGTACTTGAGGTTCATCGTGGTGATCCATAATGATTTTAGGCTCTAATATTATATGGATTGTCATGCTATTAGGAATAACTATAGTGGGAACCCTAGTCTGCTCTTCCTCAAATACAATATTTCTTTAATATGTGATCGTATTGTTTTTAATAAACCTAGCATTCGCAATCTCTATGATTCGCATAGAATGGGATAAACAATATAATTTGAATCATTTAGATCTTTTTGCATATCATATAAAGAAGCAACTAATCGTCCTTGGGTCTAATTTTCTTTCATTCAGGTTATAGGGTTTGGCTTCTACAGGACAATCCCATATGTGAAAATATCGTAAGCTGGGTTGACATCCTGTCCACAACTCATAAGGGGTCTTCGATATAGCCTTACTTGGGACCTGATTGAGGATATGTGTTCACCACCTCAAGTATAGGGTTACTATGTAGTAATAATCTCCATAAGACCGAGGTCGAATCCACAGGGACTGAACCTTGTACGTATTCTGAGAGTAACTAGAACTAGAATAGGATGTAATCTAAATCACAAAAATTCAAGAGAATAATGGTGAAATATTAAACTAAAACTTGTAAAATTCAAAGGTGGGAAACTAGGTATTCCAAGGATCCACTTGTAGAGATCAGGGGGATCTATGCTTAATTCAAGAACACAACTGGAATCAGAGTCACATCTTCATCCAGTTGGAATATATTCCATTAAAAAACAATTCTGAATTTCCTTTGATCCAGTTTTCAAGAGAAACCATGCCCATGAGATAAAGTAAACAACAAAATTTCATCAATCCATATCCAATCTGAGAGAGTTATGAACATAGGGGAAGGTTTCCATCATCTAACCATGCCTAGGATACGATGGTGAATAACAGGATTCCTACGACCATAACCTCTATCTAAGCATAAAAATACTCAAAGTTATCGCAGATCTATTGTAATTTAAGTCACAACAAACCATTAAAAACTATGAATATTCCATATAATCATACTATAATCAAAGAGAGTTAATAAAACATGAATCAAAGCCGTAGAAAACTTCCCATCACGCTACAAGCTTCACCTCTTAGCCCTAGCTAAGAGGTTTAGCCAGACATGATCAAGCTAAATCTTTTAAAAGAAAGCATAAAAGGAAAAGAAGAAAAAAAAAGTAAGAAGAAAGAGGGAGAAAAACTCCCTAGCCGGCAGCTCTCTCTCTCTCTCTCTCTCTCTCTCTCTCTCTCTCTCTCTCTCTCCCACGTCTCCAAAGATGGCCTCCACGGCTACCCGTCTGATGATTGATGCCTCCTCCATGTCTTTCTCTCTCCTTTTTATAGCCAACATAGGTCGGCTAAGCTTATGCGCAAGGTAGGGCGGTGGCTTTTACGCAGCAAAAACTGTGTGCGCAGTGAAACGCAACGCATCTCACGTTTGGAACGTGTTTTTGGGGCGGCTGATCATCTCGACCTTTGATTTGCCTCCATGGGAAGAGGTGTGACCCCCTTCCCGAGACTTTGGATGGTCCGAATCATCGATCCGACCATAATTGGGATCACAGAATGACCTACAACGGTCAGTTTTCACGAACGTGCGTAACCATACACACGCGTGTTACCAACGTGATTTTTTTCCCTTTTTCCATGTTTTGTTGCACCACCATTGTAAGACCCGCATCCTAGCCCGTACCGTTCCATAGGCTTCCGCGGTCATTCTGGTCAAATTTCGGCAACTCGCGATCTGTAACCGGCGTCTACGCGCGATCTTGAGACAGATCCTGTCAGTTTGAGTTGGCTCGACCCGAGACTTATACCAATGCGATCGCGCCATCACCGCGGTTCCGATACTGCGTCTTGCGCGCCGTTGTGATACCCAGGCCAGGAGATGTGGGTCGCGTTCAGTTCGAGAAAAACACCGCGCTTTGCAATCCCAAGAGAATGTCCCATCAATCATGTCATAAGTCAAGTACTTCATCCCATCAAATCAAGTACAAGTACTCATCCCCCTCTTACATCACCCTTAACTAAAGTCAACTTTCCCATCACCTCACCATCCCTCTCACATCACTCCTCTCCCATCATCTCTCTCTCTCTCTCTCTCTCTCTCTCTCTCTTTCTCTCTCTCTCTCTCTCTTTCATTTTCTCTCAAGCAAGCATCCCACGTCCAAGCAAGCTTCCATGGGAGAGCTTGTGTGGCCCACTTTCCTATCTCTCATCTCCACCATCCAAGTTTGATCCCGACCATTGAAACTGTTCAATTGGAGCTCTAGCATGCATTGACAGAAGAAGGAAGGAGAAATCTAAGGTGGGTGAATCTTCTTTGTTTGTGGGTGTTTTCTAGTGTTGAATTGTGTGGCATTGATGATTAGAGGGCCCACTTGTATGCGGGACCCATTTTGATGTATGTGTTGTAATCTTGAGGGGCCCATAGTGGCGAGGTCCCTCCATCTTGTCTCTCTCCTTATCTCTCGCTCTCTCTCTCTTTTATTTTCCTTGGTGATGATGATGATGTGAGTGGCCCACCTATGACGCATGTATTATATCCATACCGTCCATTTTGGGATGTATGGACCCCACCTTGACAAATGGATTAGATCCACACCGTCCATCATCTGCTGGACGTGGGGCCACTAGATGTGAGTGTTTTATCCACCGTCCACAAAGGTCGACCACCATGGTTTATGTATTTTATCCACGCCACTGTCCATCCGGGGGCTTACCTTGCTGCCCATTTGAACCCCACCTGATGACCGCATGGCCCATCTTGATGTGAGTTACATCCTCACCGTACATGTGTAGCAGGTCCAGATCCAGCACCTATGTGGACTGCACCTTAACAGCGGCAGGGACGCAGCCGTGCTCCTGTACCTCCAGGCCATCTCGCTGGATGAGGGCGAGTCACAACCTCAGCTCGGTCATGAGCTAGTGGGCCATCTACGTGGACACCACGTCAATGTATATGTTGTATCCACACCGTCCAAGTGCTGGATGGTGGGTCCCATCTGATTCAGGAGCTACCCCAAGCCGCCCATCTGCTGCATTGGCATCAGCAGAGGGGCTAATACTGAGGTATGTATTATATCTAATACCGTCCATCCATTGCTGGTGGGTCCCACACGTGTGGACCCACCAAATATATATATGTATTGTGTAATCACACCGTCTGTCCAGACGGTGAGACCCACCACTGATGTGTGTGCTTCATCAAGGCCATCCGCCCGTCATGATCCAAACCGTCCAGCCACCTGGACGTGGTCGTGGACCCCACTTTGATGTAAACGTTTCATCCGTCCATCCATCTTATGGTGGACCATTTCAGTTTAGAATAAAATAATATAATATATAAGTATATATATGTATATTATATATATAATAGTATATTTGGTGGGCCACACCACGTGGCCCTAGCTGATGTATATGTATATTATATATATAATATATATTTGGTGGGCCACACCACGTGGCCGCACCTGATGTATATGTTTCACCCATCCCATCCACCGTCCAGACCCCTGGACGGTGGGACTCCCGTGATGCATGTGTTGTACATACATGTTGTCCGGCATGTGGAGCCCACATGTGATGTATCTGTTTCATCCCAGCCGTCCATCATTTGGACGGTGGGACACCACCGTGAGGTATCTGTTTAATCTACACCGTTCACCTATTCGAACGGTGCTAGACCATAGTTGGACGGTGCTGATTCACATGGACAATGTTTGGTTGGTGCCGATTTGATGGATAATGTTTGGATGGTCCTGATTTACCTGGGTAATGTTTGGACCGTGCTGATCATCGTTAGTGGGCCATGTGCCCCATGGAATAATAGTGTACAGTAATACACCTACAACTAATGAAATGATTTTTGGTGTAGTCTAAGCCCATTTGAGGCCCATTGGTGCAGCCTATCCATGGGACCATCATGCTGTATTTTTGGCCCATGTGCGTGGCCCACTTGTTTTGTATTTGAGGCCCATTGTCGTGTATTCGTGATTCATTTGGCAAAGCCCATATATTGTGGCCCATTTGATGTATATGAGGTCTATTAGTGCAGTCCATTGATATAGCCCACTTAATGTATATGAGGCCCACAGGTCGTAGCCCATTATGATGTATTTAAGGCCCAGGAAATTAGACCCATTATGATGTCTTTGTGGCCTATGTGATGAGGCCCATTGTAATGTCCATGCGGCCCATATATTGTGGCCCACTTGATGTATATTGACCCACATGAGAGGCCCATTATAATCTGTTCATATTGTGATATATTGAGGCCCATGGGTTATGGCCCATTGTGACGCATTCAAGGCCCAAGTGGTGCGACCCATTGTGATGTATTTCTGGCACATTTGGTAAGGCCCAATACGATGAATGTGTGGACCGGTGTAACTTGCATGTAATGATATTTATATGGACCACTCCTTGGGAACAATGATGGTTAAATAACCACGTCGTGACCAATTTGCCAATTCCGATTATCGATCGATTCTGATTGTCGTGGCCAATTGACCGATTATCGATCGAGGCCGAATATCGAGGTCGAGTGCCAATTCCGATTGTCGTGATCGATTATCGACTCTAATTACCGTGACTGTAACGCCCCGGATTTTTGCCAACCTGGGATTAGACGTCCTTAGGCAATGGGTCGATCCTAATACTTCATTAACTTGTCAGAACTGAATCCCAAAGTCTAAAGCCGCCTTTGAATCCATTTCCTTCACAAATCTCACCCTTCACTACCTTGATCTTCCAATTTTTCTAAGAACTTTCACCCTAGACACTATCTTAAACTAGTTATGTATTATAACTTGGATCACCTTATATACAAACTACAAAGGCCTGAGTACCACCTCTATTAATTCACTTAGACTAAATCCTTTAGAAATGAGACAAAGTAACTAAGTGCGAAACCGATACGAAATCTGTTTGAATCGCTTTAAATACGATCTGTAAGACCCAAAACTTGTAGAATCATTGACGCTAGGTTACCCTAAAACTTAGGATCAATCTCATTACCTGGTTGCTCACGGGAGCATCTCAAAACTTCGTATTAGGTCTAGACCGCACATCGGAAGTCCGATTAACACGAAGTTAAGGAACTAGGACCGCCTCACTTGGGCTTGACAACCACCTCGGAAATCAGGTCCAACCGATGTCCCACGGCCATTCGCTTGAGTCCGGAGCGAGGAGTGTGAAAATCACTCTTTCCTTTACAAAATAAATATCCGGAATAGTGATCGGCACCATTCACTTGCGGATCGATTAAACAACCAGACCGTCGAATGAATCGGACCGATTACACCCTCGATCGTGAAAAATTTCAGAACATTTACATGTACTTGAAATTTTGGATCGTGGCCCACCGACCGCCGAACTGAAAATGGTCCGCCACGTGCGATCTGGGAATCCGATCGAGTCGAAAGCGTAATCCCACGTAGATCCATGTGTTGAGAGCTTAAGCCTGACGTTTGGCTCGAGGAGGGCCACCGAAACCCTTTTTGAGCTGAAAGTGCCGAAATACCTATAATAGTCGTACCCCTTGAACATGAGTCTATTTCGGTGAGTTTTGAGACTATATAAGGACCTTAAACCCTCTCTCATGGCAGCCATACGAATTTGGGATTTGAGAGAGGGAAAAGAAGGAGAATGTGTGGGAGTTGTGGGAAGATCTCCCCGCCGCTCACCCTGCTGCTATCGGTGCTTAACCACCTCATTCTTGCCACTTTCTCGGTGATTCCGGCGTCATTTCTAGGTAATAAACACTAACCCTAACCTGTTTTGGGGATTCGATTGTTGTAGGTTATGAAATAGCTAACCTATTACCTTCTCTAGGTTGCCTAGTTGCCGTATACGGAAGCTAGACAAACCTATCGATTCCGTTGCGATTCTACGACAAAAGGTGAGGACTTTAGGTGTATAGGTTACGGTTTTCAACGCTTTCAATGTCAAATAATGGTAGATTCATGATCTGCATGCAATTACACATGTACAAAGTGCTTTCCGTTTTTTGTTTCGATTAAAATTGTAGAATTTGGAATTTCACATACTCTAGGTATTCGTATAAAATACCGTATACGTATTTTTTATGGAAATGTGTTTGACATGGTTATTTGTCGTATGGATATATGACGTATGGATAAAATACTTATTTGGCGAAAGGATTCGCCTAAATACATGTTTACTAATAAACACTATGTATGTAGAAATACGGTATTGTAAGAAGTACCGTATACATGTATATTTTGGAGATGTATTTATCATGATTATTTGTTGTAGTAATATATTATACATGGATAAAATACTCACTTGGCTAAAGAATAGCCTTAATACATGTTTTGCTAACATACACCATGTATGTTGTAACAGTGTATTTTAAGTGTTTGTGAAAATGATTGAATGAGTACCGAATTCTCATTCGTACTCGCCATGACTAATTGTCATGGATTCATGAATTGTTGTATTGGCGATACCCCTTTGACGAAAGGATTTGCCCTAAATCACGCCACGGCCAATATACACCATATATGCTAAAATGTGTGGCCCAAGTGTTTGTGGAAATGATCAATGAAAATGGAACTTGATTCTTGCATGCCATGACTATCCGTCATGGGTGTACGCGATGTTATGATTGGGGCAACTCCCTAGTGAAAGGATTTGGCCTAATGCCTATGTGATCGACATATGTCATGTATGTTGATGTATGTTTGTTTAAGTGTTTCTTGAAATGTCCGAATGAGTAGTAGTTAGCAAATTGTAATGTATAAGGGTGTTGAGATATGATTCTCAACCTCTTCTAACTATGTGTATGATCTCCTTGGATAGTTGTGTGATTAGGAATTGAACATGTACAAATTCATGCTCGTGTTGTGCTTCATAACATGCTCAATCGCTTTATGATTTTAACTATGTAATGCATATGTTTAAATTTATATTTACATTGTATGATCCGTCATGGGTGATGAGGGAGTGGAGCAACGAATCGTGCAGTGACAAATTCCAGCACCTTCATTGTATGAGTTGAATCTGATTCACTACGCTTTATCTATCCGCACTTTGATTGTGTTTGGGGCTATGATTATAGTCCAGACAATCCAGGTACTGCAATGAATTTGTGGTTGCGATTCATTTGCCACGTGAGATGTGTTCGACGAACCAGAATCGTACTTCGGTTGGCGATAGTGGTTGGCCACGCGAAGTGCTTATGCACTTCATGTCGTTCAACTTGTTGTGCGCTCGAGTTAGCCAAGCTCGTCAAGTAACCCGATCTGTCTAATGTATGTTCACCATGTTTGGTCGCTACTGCCTGAACCTAGGGTACCAAACTTACCAATGAAATCCCTTTTAATCATGGTACCTCGATCCGCTAAGACTCATGAGCTGGGCATGGTGGTATGGGACACCGTGGTCGAGCTGTCGGCCTACGCTGGGGCCACGTGCCTCCCCATAGTGACCATTGAGCAACCCAAACTCGTGAGCCGAATACGGTGGTATGGGACACTGTATTCGAGCTGTCGATACTTACGGCGAGAGCCGAGTACGGTGAGACCTGTACTCGTGCTGACGGGCGACGAGTCCTCTGTAGTATCTTCGAGTATACTCCAAGGTCTGTGATTGGCGATGAGTCTTTCACAGCAACTAGAGTATGAGTTGAGCCGAGTATGGTGAGACCTGTATTCGAGCTGACGGCTAGTGATTGAGCCGAGTACGGTGAGACCTGTACTCGAGCTGACGGTCAGTAATTGAGCCGCATACGGTGAGATCTGTATCCGTGCTGACGGGTGACGAGCCCTTTGTGATGCCTTCGCTACGCCTCTCAAACCATAATATCATACGAGATTAACTAGGACTGACGACCCTAGAATGGATCATGTTTGGGAATGATACAAGGGAGGTACCTTAGTTTCCCAATACTGTTGTTTGAAATGAACTAATAATTACTCGGTAATCATGCTCATCATCGCACCGCATGTGCCCACAGATGTGAAGCACTGAGGGATGGACGCATTTGCGAACGTAAGATGATGTCGCATGAGGGTGGTTTGGCAAGGGCATACATCATGTCATTTCATACTTGCATTAAATAAGAGTAGTTAAAATTGTTTGATTGTACTGCTTTATCATTACCGCTTAATTGATAACATGTTAACCTATGCTTTATTGTTCCACCGAGTTGATCACTCACTCCCACGATATGGGACGGTGTTCGAACACCCACCGACTTTGTCCGATTGCGTGATGACGACGCTTACTTCGAGGCGGAGCCGACTTCTATGACGACGAGAATGCTTCCTCGTATATGTCGTTTTCAAGCGGCTTCGTGAGAGCCGTGCCTTGATTGTCGGGCTGGATGTTGACTAGATCATACTACACAACTTGGTATAATTTAAAATCATACTTGTAATTATTTAACCTGGTAACTTTATCACACTCTGAGACCCACCACAGCTTTATATATTTTATCTATCTATCACAGCGCTTACTTACAAATTTAACTGTCTCTGGAGTATGATATACTGTTTTGGCTTAATCTCACTCATGTTCAATGCACTAATACCGATCACATTCAATCATCATTCATTTTGTTGCAAAAGTGATGCGTTGAAACTCGGGAGTTGAGTTTATGCTCGACCCCCGATTTTCAGGGCGTTACAATGACCGATTTGACGATTCTGATTATCGATCGATTTGATCGTCGTGACTGATTTGCCGATTCTAATTATCGATCGATCCCGATTGACGTGGCCGATTTACAGATTCCGATTGTCGAAGCCAATTATCATGACCGATTGCCGATTCTGATTGACGCGACCGATTTGCCGATTATGTTTATCGATCGAGTCTGATTGTCTTGACCGATTGTCGATTTCGATTGACGTGGCTGATTTGCCGATTCCGATTGTCGAGGCCGATTATCGTGGCCGATTACTGATTATGATGGTCAATTGACCGATTATCGATCGAGGCCGATTACCGATTATGATTGTCGTTGCCGATTGACCGATTACCGATCGTGGTCGATTGCCAATTCTGATTGTCGTAGCCAATTGACCGATTATCGATCGAGGCCGAATATCGAGGTCGATTGCCAATTTCGATTGTCGTGACCGATTACCGACTCTAATTACCGTGACCGATTTGACGATTCTGATTATTGATCGATCTGATTGTCGTGACTGATTTGCCGATTCTAATTATCGATCGGTCCCGATTGACGTGGCCGATTTGCAGATTCTGATTGTCGAAGCCGATTATCATGACCGATTGTCGATTCTGATTGACGCGACCGATTTGCCGATTATGATTATCGATCGAGTCTGATTGTCTTGACCGATTGTCGATTTCGATTGACGTGGCCGATTTACCGATTCCGATTGTCGAGGCCGATTATCGTGGCCGATTACCGATTATGATTGTTATGGTCGATTGACCGATTATCGATCGAGGCCGATTACCGATTATGATTGTCGTGGCCGATTAACCGATTATCGTGACCGATTACCGATCGTGGCCGATTGCCGATTCCAATTTATCGAGGCCGATTTTCGAATTGTCAAGGTTGATTGTCAAGTCCTATATGATGTATATGCAACCCGTAGTTGAGCCCCATTGTGGTGTGTATTCAGCCTGTGTGATGTATATACGGCCCGTATTTGAGGCCCGTTGCGATGTGTATTCAGCCTGTGTGTAAGGCCCGGCATGATGTATATTAGGCCCATGTGAGAGGCCCATCATGATGTGTAGTAGGCTCTTGAGAGAGGCCCATGGTGTTGTATAATTGGCCCTTGTGTGAGGTCATGGGTCCACTATATGTTAGGATCTATGAGGGTCATTCCTCGAGGGCAATGTTGGTTAAATGTCCACATTATCGAGGTCGATTGTCGATGCCAGTTGTTGATACCGATTATGAGTATGTGACAGCATAGCATCATGATACATGGCCATACGTATCATCTACATGTTTGTAATGAGATGTGGTTGATCATTGCATATGTCATTGAGCATGTTGTTATGAGACTCCCTGATAGGCGGAGGTTATCTCACATGACCGCACGGTATGTGCAGGATTGATGCATGACTGGATTGTATGACTCATGCATCTTGCATTATGATTACTATACGCCCTAGCGACATCAGGGCCGTAGCCTCCACAGGCATATCGTGGATGGCCAGAAGGGACACCGGAAGTTTGCTTCTAGCATACGGGCAACATAGATGTCCCTGGGTGAAAATCCCTAAACCTCCGTGGCCAGGAGACGCCCCAACGTCGAGACCGAGTGGATATATATGAGAGCATGAGGGCCGTATACCAGTATGCCGCGTCTCCCATTGTGTCGTGGTCAGTTGGGAGGGGGTGTGACCTTACCCGCCTGAGTGAGGGGGCAATATCTAGGTTAAGTTTGACCAGCTTGAGGAATGGGTCCGCTATCAACGAGCCGGGCCCGATATTGGCAGGCAGACAGTGAGGTCTCTTTCACTTACCCAGTTGTGCGCTCGGATAGGGGCGGCAAGCTGGCGTAGAGTGTAATAGACCCCAGTGATGATCCCAGAGATAAATCGTACTGATATGTGGACTTATTGAGCAGGAGTTGTATACTCATTCATTCATTTATTCATTCACTATTCACTCGGGCTGGTGGTGCGCAACTATTTGTTACGTGTACCTTCGCATGGCTAGGATTTCGGTTGGGCGCGCGACTAACCTGAGATTAGGAGTTTACCACATTGAGTCTGACTATCCAAATTTAGGTATGGGACTGGTTTGGATAGAAGGCCCTTGTGATGGACCTCATAGCCTGCGATACTACGTACTATCATCCCGATTTCACACTCCAGCATGATCATTCTATTCGCACCGCACAGCGCATTACATCTACTGCATATGACATTCCAGGTTACTATGTTTATGCGTTTATACGGTCTACATACGACTGACGGTATTCGTGCACTTATTAGGAATTGCGTCTGCATCGCATCCTTGACATCTGATGTTTGGCTCTTTATGACTCCTCATTTGCATAGATGTTTTATAATGCGTATTCTGATATTGATTGACTCATGGACTTGTCTGTATTTTTGCTTACTCTGTTATCGTATGATTTATGACATTGTTAATAATGTTGTTTACTCGGATAATTCATGCTATTGTCAGTATTTCTGCTTATTTCTGATATTGTATGATTTATGGGCTTGCTAGTATTCTCGCTTACTCTGATTACTCTGATATTGCTTACTTAGCACTTACCTTGTGCACACACTTACACCACCCTCTAAGCTTATGCACGATAGATGCGTGCAAGTGATGTTAGGTTGCAGCATTGTTGAGCTTGGAGTGTACAGCGGTCTTTTGGAGCTTGATTTTTTATTTATGTATTTCCCTTTCAGCATTGTACTCAAATGATTATATTAGTGAATATGTGATGATGATGTTGCCTTTGTGAAATGGGTAATCTTGTGGTTATGCTTATTGCGGGTTAAATGTACAAAAAAAATCCTCCTTGCAGGATCCCAGGATTGGAATCTGGGGTATGGACGCTAGGAGCCGAGAATGGGGTACTACGGAGGCTGTCGGCACCGAATTTGGCGATTTGGATTCCTGTGAATCCGATTTCTGGGTTTGGGGCGTGACAACCATCCATCTGACTATCTGTCTATTTCAGCTATTTTAATATTTTATGTTGGTTTGTATTTTTTTTTTTTCCTGGGGGGGGAGCGCATTTCCAATGAGTGTTGTTGGTGGTAATCTTAGGTGACAGACCCTATCTGCTTTGGAGCTTGAGGGGTGGTTTTGGGGGGTTATTGGGTTTTTTTTGTGGTTTCTTAGGCGGTTTCCTGGTATTCTTTGGTAGCTCCAGTCATTGGCGTTGGTACTGGGGGACCCATTGCATTATTTCAGTCCAAGCACTAGTTCCGGACCCAGTTCAGCTTTCCTCTGGGGCCTTAAATTTATTAGCTTTTTTTGAAGTTTAAGAGGTGGCTTTCTGTGTTTTTTTTTTTTTTTGGGTGATTTCAAGACCCAACTCATTTCTGATTTGGGTTTTTAGGTAGAAGCTGTTTTACAGTTTTTTTTACACACGCACGCACACCCCCACACACTCACGCCACACGCACACACACACATCGTGGGATTTCACCACCGTGGGTACTCGAACCCTTGACCCGGTGTTAAAACTCCAGGGAGTCTACCACCTGAGTTTACTGTTGGAGGCCTTGCACAAAACCTTAGGATCTAGCCCTCCAGAACAAACCAGAATTATGGATAATAAAGCAATGAAAATAATTAATGCATCAATCACATACCACACAAGAGATTTTTACGTGGAAAACCCTCAAAGAGGTAAAAAACGCAGGACCTCATCCAGATCAACAATCCACTATGAAGTAGAACGTTACAAACTTCTTCACTCACGCAGGAGTGGATAGACAATGAGAGAAACAAAGAAAAATGGAGAGATCTTACCGATTATAAGGACATAGAAGCGCTGAGATATAGATTGCACAGTAGATAACCTCCACGAGCATAATCTCCCTTCTATAAGCTTCATCTCTCTCTTTTCCTCTCTCTCTCTCTCTCACTTTTGATAGCCCTAAACCCTTTAGCAAATCCCTTGTAAAGCTTTAGAAAATCCTCTTGTCGTACCTAGAAAGCCATAGGTACCTCCTATTTAAAGTTTTAGGAAACTCCTTTCCACATCCCAGTTGCGAAAGGACTTGCGACACGAAATCCGTGCAAAGTTGCAGAACGAATCTACGTAACTACGACTGGTCATGATGAACCTTCGACCGGTCGATCAACCCGGAAAAAAAATAGCCCAAGTCACTAGACTTTGAGTCATGTCTTCGACCGGTCGAGCAAGGCTCACGATCGGTCGACGATGAGTCAAAAAAAACCCATCAAATCTCCTCCTTTTTGACCCAGGAGGGATTCACCTTCTTCAAGCCAGCCAGATTTCTATAAACCTCAAACTTTCCCTTGAGCGAAGCCTTAGTCATCATGTCTAACCCATTATCGTCCGTGTGGACCTTCTCAAGCAGTAACACCTTCTATTCCAAAGTATCTCTGATCCAGTGATACTGAATCTCTATGTGCTTTGACTTGGAATGCTGACTTGGATTCTTACTCAAGTGTATAGCACTCTGACTATCGCAATAGACCACGTGCTCCTCCTGCTTCAGGCTAAGTTCCTGTAAGAACCTCTTCATCCAAAGAATCTCTTTACATGCCTCTGTGACTGCAATATACTCAGCCTCTGTCGTCGACAATGCAACGACCTTCTGTAGCTTACTCTACCAAGAAATCGCTCCCCCTTCAAATGTGAACATGAACCCCGATGTAAACTTCATGGAGTCTATGTCACCTGTCATATCTACATCTGTGTAGCCCTCTAACACAAGTTTTCCGTCACCATAGCATAGGCTCAACCTGGATGAGCCTCTTAGATACCGCAGTATCCACTTAACCGCTGCCCGATGTTCTTTGCCAGGATTGACAAAATACCGGCTGACAACACTAACCACATATGATATGTCTGGGCATGTACACACCATAGCATACATCAAACTTCTTACTGCTGACGCATAGGGTATCTTCTGCATCTCTTCCACCTCTGCCTTTATCTTAGGACAGTGCCTGTCGCTTAAGTTGAAGGACCATCTAGTGGAGTACTGAATGGCTTCGCTGCATTCATATTGAACCGCTCTAAGACTTTCTCAATATACCGCTCTTATGACAGCCAGAGCTTCCTGCTGCTTCTGTCACGGGTTATCTCCATTCCTAGGATCTGTTTAGTCGGACCCAAGTCTTTCATCGCAAAAGACTTACCCAACTCCTGTTTCAGCCTGTCGATCTTCTTGATGTCTTTTCCCATGATAAGCATGTCATCAACGTATAAGAGCAAAACTAATAAATCACCATCTGAGAACTTACGCGTGAACACACAGTGGTCCGACTCCGTTCTGTCATACCCATGCTTCAACATAAATGATTCGAACTTCTTATACCACTGCTGTGGAGCTTGTTTCAGCCCATACAAGCTCTTCCTCGGCCTACACACCATATGCTCTTTGCCCTTGACTTCGAAACTTTCTGGTTGGTGTATGTAGATCTCTTCTTCTAGGTCACCATGGAGGAAGGTAGTTTTAACATCTAACTGTTCTATCTTCAGATCCATGCTAGTCGCCAACCCAAGCAACACTCGTATGGATGTCATCTTCACCACTGGTGAGAATATCTCTTTAAAGTCTATACCTTTCCTCTGACCAAAACCTTTCACCATAAGTCTGGCCTTGAACCTCGTCATGAATTCTTCTGCTTGATCTTCTTTCTGAACACCCACTTGTTACTCAAAGCTTTCTTGCCTTTAGGCAATTTCATCATATCATAGGTGTGGTTCTTATGCAAGGATTTCATCTCCTCTTACATAGCTTTCAACCACTCCCCCTTATGCTCGTCGGCTAGGGCCTTAGAATAATCTTCTGGCTCTCACCCATCAGTGAGCATAATGTACTCATGCAGTGAGTACCTTTTGGATGGTTGTCTGTCCCTAGATGACATCCTCACCTGTGGCTCAACAGGTAGATCAAGTGGGGGCTGCTCCCCTAATCTATCTTCTGAAGGAACTCCATCATCCTCTGCACCTTGCTGTACTCCCCCGTCATCAGGCACCACGGGAGGAGTAACCGGATCCATGTCCTCTAGCTCACCTGAACTAGGCTGGTTCTTCTCTGGCTTACCAATGTCTTCTATACACTGATCTTCAAAGAAAACCACATCTCTGCTCCTGACGAGCTTCCTCTCGGTCGGATCCCATAACATAACCGAACTTTTCATCATCATACCCTAAGAGCACACACTGTCCGATCTTCATATCAAGCTTGGACCTCTCGTCCTTTGGTACATGAACGGATGTCCTACATCTAAACACTCTGAGATGACTGTACGATGGATCATGTCCCGTCCACACCTTCTCAGGTACTTCTCCATTCAACGGGGCTGATGGAGACCTATTTATCAAATACACTGCTATGTGCATTGCTTCTCCCCAGAACGTCTTGGGCAATTTCGCATGAGATAACATGCATCTGATTCTCTCTACAATGGTGCGATTCATTCGCTCAGCTACACCATTATGCTGGGGGGTCTTGGGAACTGTCTGTTCATGTCGTATACCCAGGGCCTTGCAGTACTCATGAAAGTCGCCAATGTATTCACCACCATTGTCAGTGCGGATGCACTTCAATGGTCTACCTGTCTATCTCTCGACTATAGCATGAAATAATTTAAAAACACCAAAGACTTCGTCCTTGGATTTCAAAGCATAAACCCAAACCCTCCTAGATGCATCATCTATAAAAGTAACAAATACAATGCCCCACCTAAGGTTTTTGTCCTCATAGGACCACAAACATCAGCATAAACCAAATCTAATGCATACACTTTATTAACATGAGAAGCAGATTTAATAAATGAAACTCTATGTTGTTTCCCTGATAAACAATCAAGACAGGTTTTGAGAGGTGTACCTGTCACGTCTGGAAGGAGTCGCTTCCTCCCTAGTAGCTGAAGCCCTTTTTCACTCATGTGGCCTAGACGCCTGTGCCACATGTCAATAGCTGAATCTTTCGTTGCGTTCAACCCACCCTTGCACATACTGACACTTACCTTGTAAAGGGTGAAACACTTCTTTCCTCTGGCCACGATCAATGAACCCTTGATGAGCTTCCACCGTTCATCAACAAACCGGCTTTCATAGCCATCATCATCCAACCTTTCCATCGACATCAAGTTGAGGCGAAGGTTTGAGATATGCCTCACATCCCTGAGAACCAATACGCAGCCCACATCGGTCTTCACACAAACATCACCGACACCCATAATTTTTAATATGCCAGAATTTTCCATCTTCACAGTCCCATAGTCACCTGACTTGTAGCTTATGAAGAAGTCCCTGCGTGGAGTCGCATGAAAAGAAGCTCCCGAGTCTATCACCCAGTCGGTGTTCTGACTCGTAGCCGTGAGACATACATCATGATCTGTAAAAAGAATAACTACAACGTCACCATCTGAAGCGACCGCAGTGGAATCTGATTCATCTTCCTTCCCTTTTCCTTTCTTGTCGTTCTTCTTACCACGATATTCATATTTGTAGTGACCCTTCTTGCCACAATTTCAACAATCAACATCCTTTTTGTTACTCGACTTGCCTCTTGATTTATCTCAGGCCTTTCCGCCCTTCCTGTTCTTTCCTCTCCCTCGTTCCTGTGTCACAAGGGCCTCTTGCTGAGTAGACCCCTGAGATTTCCTCCTTGTCTCTTCATTGAAGAGAGAGCTAGTTACCTGTTCTATGGATATCTTTCCGTCTGGCTCGGAGTTACTTAGAGACACCACCAATGTCTCCCAACTGTCAGGCAATGAACTAAGCAAAAGTAAAGCCTGCAATTCATCATCTAGGACCATCTTCATAGATGAGAGTTGGTTCACTATATTGCTGACCTCATTCATGTGCTTGGCCACAGAACCACCATCCTTGAACTTGAGATTCACAAGTCGCCTTATCAGAAAAATTTTATTACCGGCTGTCTTCCTCTCATACAGCCCTTGTAATTTCAGCCATAGGCTAACGGCTAAGGTTTCCGTAGACACATGGTGGAACACTGAATCATCCAACCATTGTCTAACAAACCCCATCGCCTTTCGGTTCATCTTCTTCCAATCATCATCAGTCATATCCTTGGATTTTGTTGATATGCCTAAAATTAGAGAATATAGGTCCTTGCAATAAAGCAAGTCCTCCATCTTAGTGTGACGTCTCGAAAAATTTCATACAAAGACCCGAGTACCACCTCAGGCAGAAATCACTCAGGACCAAATCCTTTAGGAATTAGATAAAAGTAACTAAGTGTTAAACTAGATTAGCTATGAAATCCGCTTGACTCACTTTAAATGCAATCTGCAAGACCCAAAACTTGTAGAATCATTGACGCTAGGTTACCGTGAAATCTAGGATCAATCTCATTACCCAGTTGCTCTCGGGAGTACATTGAAACTTCGTATCGGATCTAGACCGCACGTCGAAAGTCCGATTACTATGAAATTATATAATTAGGACCGCCTTACTGGGCTTGATAACCATCTCAGAAATCAAATCCAGATAGTGTCCCGGGGCTATTCGCTTGAGCCCAGAGTGAAGTGTGTGAGAAAACATGGATTTCTTTAGAAATTAAATCTAATTTAAGTAATCTGAGACCTGTCGCTTGCAGGCCTGATATAAGCAATCAGACTATCAGAATCTGACCCAAATACACCCTCGGACTAGGGAATATTTCTCATACATGTCCGTGTACTTGTAACCCTGATCGAGTTTCAGTGACCGTTGAACTGAAACTGGTCCGCCACGTGCGATCTGAAACCCGACTGGAATGAAAACTTAACTCAACCTAGATCCATAGTCTGTGAGCTTAAGTCCGACCTTTGGCTCAAGGGGGGGCTCTGAAATGCTCCGCTGAGCCGAAACAGACTGGTTTTGGTTATAACTTAAGTATACCTTGGCCCTGGGGCCATTTTTATCAGTTTTAGGCCTATATAAGGACCTTAAACCCTCTCTCATTTACTCCATACGAATTTGAGAAAACCCTAGGAGAGAGAAGTGAGTAAAGAGAAAGAAAGTGAGAGTGAAGTTGGAATCATTCCTGGGAATCGATCTCTGCTATTCTACGTGCCTATCCATCACTACCGTATCGCTTTTTCGGCAATTCTGATTCCATTTTCGGGTAAGAAATCCTAACCCTAATCAGTTCTAGAGATCCAACTAGTGTAAGTGATGAAATAGCTAACCTATTTCATGTCATAGGTTGCCGTTCTACCGTTGTTAAGGACTTGGTGTTTAAACTGACTCTGTTACACGTTTATCGGCATAAGGTGCGGACTATAGATGCTTAGGTTATGGTTTTCAATGCTTTTAATGTCGGATAATGATAGATTCATGATCTGGGTGTTATTTCACATGCAAAATGCGATGTTCGTTTTACGATTTAGTTACGTATGCAAATTATGGCGTTTAGTATATTTTGTATAATTGTAGAAAATACCGTATACGTATAAAATATGGAAGTGTGTTTGCCATGATTAATTATTATATGTATATGTTATATATATGTGTAATACTTACTCGATGAAAGGATTCGCCCTAATACATGTTTTGGCTAATATACATTATGTATGTTAAATAAGCGTAGTCTAAGTGTTTGTGAAAATGCTTATATGAGTAAGTACTTAGGAGATAGTACTTTAGGTAGGTGTTAAGATAGGATTCTCAACTATCTTAGAAATGTGTATGATTTCCTCCATGCAAGTTGTTTAATTTAATCGCTTACGTATGAAATGTATGTGTTCGTATTTCCTGTTTATATTGTGCTTTATAACATGCTTGTTAACATGTTTGAATTACTTGTTAATTCTGCTTTGACTACTATACATGCTTTCTGGTTAAGGATTGAATGTGATTGGGGCTATGTCATAGTCCAGGCAATCGGTAGCCGGCTTTGAAGTCGTGGCTGAGATTCATTCGCCACGTAGGACGTATTTGACAAACCTGAGTCGTGTGTTGGTCATCGGCAGTGGTTAGGGCACACGAAGTGCTTATGTACTTCATGTCGATCGATGCAATGTGTGATGCAATGTGCGCTCGTATTAATCGAGATCGTCAAGTAACCCGATGTGCCCTTGTATGTTCACCATGTATGGATGCTATTACTTGAACCTAAGGTACCAAACTCACTAGTGAAATCTTGTTTAACCGTGGTACCTCGATCCGCTAAGACTCATGAGTCGGACATGGTGGTATGGGACACCATGGTCGAGCTGTCGGCCTACGCTGGGGCGACGAGCCTCCCCGTAGTAACCAATGAGTAACCCAGACTCGTGAGCAGAATACGGTGGTATGGGACACTGTATTCGAGCTGTCGGCCCACAATGTTTTGATGACGAATTCGTGATGGGTGATGGGGGAGTAGTGTAACGATTCCGTGTAACAGCCTTGACAGCCCTAGACGTGCCCTTTATAGTGACCTCGAGTATACTCTGAGTCTACGTGGGGGCGACAACCCTTCCGTAGCATCTAGGGTATAAACTAGGCCTGTAATGATTTGGCGACGAGCCCATTGCAGCTACCTAGAACCGCAACATCGTATGAGATTTACTAGGACTGACGACCCTAGAATGGATCATTGTTTGGGAAATGAATAAGGGAGGTACCTTAGTTTCCTAACCCTGCTGTATGAAAAGGACTAATAATAACCTGGTAATCATATACATGCACTGCATTACGCGTGCATTCAGGCGTAGCAGGTCAAGCACTGAGATAGTGTTGTTCATGTGCGAACGTGAGATGAAGTCGTTGAGGGAGCGTAGGCGAGGGCATGCATCATACATTCATATCATTCTTGCATTAACAAGAGTACTTAGGGATGTGTGATTTACTGTTTTATCATTACTGCTTGATTGAATTGATAATATGCTAACCTTTGCTCTATAATTCCACTGAGTTGATCACTCACTCCCACGTTATGGGACGGTGTTTTAAACACCTACCAGACTCTGTCTTGATTTCAGATGACGGCATGACCCCTGAGGCGGAGCCTGATTATTACGACGATCAGGACAAGTTCTCTTACATGCAGTTCTCAGATGGCTTCGCTTAGGCTCTCCTGTTCGGCGGGGCTACAGGGTTTTATTACAGTTGAACCATTTTTGATATTTTTTACTTTTGTTATATTACATGTAATACTTCATGTACACAGTGACTCAGTGTTATATTCATACTCTGGAGACCGATCATGATCTTTGACTTATATACGTGTATTTATGTCTTTCAGTCTTCCGCTTGTGTTTTATAACTTGATCTGGAGTATGAATTACTGTTTCGGTATAATTTCACTCATGATTAATGCACTAACACAGACAACATTGAATCATAAGCATATATGTTGCATAAGTGATGTTTTTGAAACTTGGGAGTTACGTTGCTACTCGACCCCTGATTTTCAGGGCGTTACACTTAGCCTTCTATATGGTTCAATTAGAACCATTGAGGCTAATCATCCTTGATGAGCCACCTTCCATAATTCAAAACCGATCCTACCCGTTCAATAAACATAGCTTTGATACCACTTTGTTGGGGGCCTTGCACAAAACCTTAGGATCTACCTTCCAAAACAAACCAAAATTATGGATAATAAAGTAATGAAAATAATCAATGCATCAATCACACACCACACAAGAGATTTTTACGTGGAAAACCCTCAAAGAGCTAAAAACCAAGGGACCTCATCTAGATCAACAATCTACTATGAAGTAGAACGTTACAAACTTCTTCACTCACGCAGGAGTGGATAAACAATGAGAGAAACAAAGAAAACGGAGAGATCTCACCGATTACGAGGACATAGAAGCGCTGAGATATAGATTGCACAGTAGATAACCTCCACGAGCATAATCTCCCTTCTATAAGCTTCCTCTCTCTCTTTTCCTCTCTCTCTCACCTTTGATAGCCCTAAACCCTTTAGCAAATCCCTTGTAAAGCTTTAGAAAACCCTCTTGTCGTACTTAGAAAGCCATAGGTACCTCCTATTTAAAGTTTTAGGAAACTCCTTTCTGCATCCCAATTGCGAAAGGACTTGCGACACGAAATCCGCGCAAAATCACAGAACGAATCTGCGTAACTACGACTGGTCGTGATGAACCTTCAACCAGTCGAAAGGCACCCACGACCGGTCGAGCACCTCTATGACCAGTCAAGCACCCCGGAGAAAAATAGCCCAAGCCACTGGACTTTGAGTCGTGCCACAGCTCGACTCCTACGACTGGTCGAGACCAGCCTTTGATCGGTCGAGCAGGGCTCACGACCGGTCGACAACGGGTCAAAAAAACCCATCATTTACAGCTTGAGAGGTGGTTTTGGAAGGGGGGTGATGAGGTGGTTTTGTTTATTTTTAGGGGTGGTTTCCTGGTTTTCTATGGTGGGTCCGACAAGCAGTATTGGCGCTAACTGGGGGAACCAGGTAAGCCACCCATTGCCACCTCACGTTGGTAACACGCCTGCATACAAAAAACAATTGAATGCTTAGCAAAGGATAGACAATTATCCACATTTTTTAATGTGAATGTGTGGACCACTTCTTGGATGGGACAGATCTTTAAAATAATTTGCATCCACTAGGGGCCCGTTTGATGAGTGTCCCAGATGTTATACGTGTTCATCTCATTCACATGTAAAGTATGTGTGTTTTCCGTGTCCTGGCTGCCAACAAGATTCCTTCGTCGTGCTTCGCACCTCTTCCAAGCTAAGTAATCTTAATGAACTTTCGAGAAAGTCCTCGTAAATGTTATTCTTAGTATAGGTATCATCCTACCCTCAGTGATGGAGGAATTTACTAAAAAGACATTACGCAACAGTGTCGTTTGACCAGAAGAGCTTGCGTGTGTTTGACCACTACCCTGCAGCGCTAACAATATAGTAATTATTTACTTGAAGAATAAGTAATTCTTATCCGTGCCAGCCTTTTACGTTGACAGCTTCCGAGTTTGAAAGGTAAGACGGAAAACACGAAATTAGTAAAATTTGTAAGGTCCACGAATAGCGTTGAGCTCTTGGTGGGCCCCACAGTGATGTTTTCAGTGAAATTCACCCCGTCCATTGAATTCCTGGCGAAAAACCAGTCGGGACGAGGTAGCTTTGGTCGAGTTTGGTGCGGCCCACTGTATCAAATCATCCCACCGTTCATCCTGTGTTTGACGGTTATCTGCGTGTGTACGCGTGCATGGGACCAAAAGGTCAGCATGGTTGTGGTCGTGGGCATCCCCTGGATTGAATGAACGTCTCGGATCGTCCTAATGGACGATCATGGTGGCCCACTGACCACCACAGTGGACGCATGTCTGTGCGTTGTGCGAAAGTGGAGAGCCTGCTCGGGTTTCGTCGGATCAGCGGCGTGTTGACCGGACTCTCGGTCCGATGCACGTGCACTGTATACACGCAGATCCCCCTATGGGTCCCATTGTGATGTTCATGAGAAATCCACTCCGTCCATCCATTTTATCATCCCATTTAAAGGGTTGATACCAAAATTGAAGCATATCGAGATATCAGGTGGGCCCCATATGAGTAATTTATGAGATGATCTATCCGTTGGGCCACTTTTAAAATGGTCCAATGGCTGAAATTTTACGTGTACGGTTGCTTTAGGGTCCTTAGGCTAAATATAAAGTTTTGAACCAAATGGATGATCTTGCATTTAGGACGACTTTCAGGCCTCTTTATCGTTGATCACTTGATTTTCTCGGATCTTTGGCATGTAAATTCTTTGATCTCGGTCCCTTAGGATCCAGCCATTACTTTGGTGATTCTTAAGTATCAAATTCATGCTTTTAGTACCCATTTTCAGTTCATGCTCCTAAATTCACCTTGCAACACAACCATAATTAAAATAGGGCGTTAAACATTATCATGTACGTAAAATCATGTGATAACTGAGGTCTAAAATGCAATATTTGACCCTCAACAATATGCACATCTATCTTGATCACGTCATCCCATGAAGATTTCAGTAATATTGAATTACTTATCATGGATCGCATAATATCTTTTAGGGTGCGATTACACCTTTCAGCTACATTATTTTTTTCTATAGTTCCAGGCATGGTATACTGGGCGACGACGTTACAATCCTGTAAGAATCTAGCGAACGGTCATGGATTACGTCCAGATTCGTCATACCAACCATAGTATTTAACACCACAGTCGGATCTGATAACTTTCATCTTTCTATCAAGTTGGTTATCAACTTCTGTTTTATAGATCTTAAATGTATATAAGGCATCTGATTTATCGTTAATACGGTACATGTACCCATAACGAGAGTAGTCATATATGAATGTGATAAAATACTTTTGCCCATTCCAAGATGTTGTGGGGAATAGTCTGTAGATGTCTGTATGTATCAACTCAAAGAGTTCTACGCTACTAGTGGTACATTTCTTTCTAATGCTAATATGTTTACCTTTGATACAGTATACATAGACTCCAAAATCTGATAAGTCTAGAGGGCGAGGATTCTTTCTTGCACAAGTCTTTCTAATCTCAAACGAAAGATGTAGCCTAAACACCCATGTCATAGCATGGAGGAATCTTCACAGTCTAAGCTTTGCTTAATACCTTTATTATTTTCATATGAAGAATTGATATTATATACATGTGAAGTTTGTAAATTTAGTTGATATAAGTTATTAACTAAAGTGTTAAAACCAATCACATTTGAATTAAAGTAAACTCTTAACTTTTCATTCTCAAATTCAAACAAATAACCAAGTCTATCTAAACAAGAAACAAAAACTAAATCGTGCCTTATAGAAGGCACACAAATAGTATATATTAAATCCAAAATTCATCTTGACGATAACCTGAGTCTATAGACGCCAACAACTTCCACATCTGCCCTTATATTGTTTCTCATATAAATTGATCTTTCAGCATCAGTTGGCAGCCGGCTCTGCAACATATCCTCCATGTAATTGCATGTGTGAATAGATGCACAAGAGTCTATCCACCAGGAGTGTGAATATATTAGCGAAATTATATTCGAAACAAATCAGTGTATCTTTCTTAACCTTTTTAACTAGTCATTCTTTAAATTTTATGCAATCCTTCTTTTGATAACCTGGCTTCTAACAAAAGAAACATGCATCATTTTTATCCTACTTTACTCTAAATTGCCCCTCTGCATATGGGGCCTGATTTCCAGCTACATGACTTGAGGAACGATTTCCTATATTACGCATCATTCTCCTATTCACGTTACATCCTTTGCCAGATATCACTAAGCAGATATCACTAAGTGCGCACTATGTGTCTTGTCCAAACCTCTGAGCCTCTCTTTCTCCTGTACCTGCTGCTAAATCAGTTCGCTCAAGCTCCATTTCTCCTTCTGAGTATTGTAACTTATATGAAAGGGACTGAATTGAAGAAGCAGGGAGTCAAAACTAAGAAAACGAGTTCATCCTTTATTTGAAGACCCAATCCATGAATCTTTGAGACTAGATCGGACATTTCACCGATGTACTCTCTTATGTTTCCCTAGCCATTCTAGGGTGCACGAGTTATCTTATTTAAAAGTTAACTTAGCTAAGCCTTATCCAATTTCTAGAATCGGTTCTCTAACTCAACTAGGAAATCTTTTGCTTTCTTAGTACCTAGCATGACACCTTTCATGGTTTAATTGATTGAATTCTTCATGATCTTAAGACACATCTCATTGGACTTCAACCATGCCTTGTAATAAGCTGAACAGATTCCAAGTTAGAGTCAGTTGGCTTAGGAGGCTCATCTTCCTCTAGGGCAAGTTCTAAGTCCATGCAACCTAAGACCATTTCAACATACGTTTTCCATTTAGGATAATTTGACCTAGTTAATAAGGAAGGTTGTGGTATTGGTTTGGAACAGGGAAAAGAGTCGTAGCTTAAAATTAAACACTCACAATATATATATATATATATATATATATATGTCGTAGCTTAAAATTAGACACTCAAAATATATATATATATATATATATATATATGTATATATATATATATATATATGTATATGTATATATATATATATGTATATGTATATATATATATATATATATATGTATATATATACATATACATATATATATATATATATATATATATATATATATATATATGTATCGTAACAGGTACACTAGGAAGGGCATCAGAATAGGCTGAAATTGAGCCTTAAGATACTTTGGTACTATTCCAAAATTAAGGCCCAAAAACCCTTGAACTAGTGTTCTAGTTATTGGTTTCGCTATAAGTTTCACTAACTGGGGATATACAGGAACAATATCATTATCGCCGATAATATCACCGGTTACCGGAAATGAGGAAACATGGAGAAAATGATGGAATTTTTCAATGAAACTTCAGGAGATGCTAAAATACATTTTTACATATTTTTTTTAAAAAAAATTTAATGACAAAGAAAATGCATGCATAATAAGTTTTCATTTAATGGGAGTATAAAAGCATGTGATGTTGGAAGAAATTAGTCTAATAATAACCAAAATAAGTTTTTATAATACAAATATTGTTGTAAGAAATTAGTCCAAAAGTAACTAAAATTAGTTTATATAATACAAAAGCAGGTACCATAAAATAATAGGAAATGTAAAAGTGAACTTAAACATGTATCCATCGATTTCCTATCCATGATCCATATAATACAAATGCAGGTACTGTCTGTCCATCCATCCATGATTTGTCCATCCATCCATGCATGCATACAAATACATACATACAAACATGCATTTCATTATACAACCATGTGCTAAAAAAAAAAAATTTAATGAATTTTTTCTAGTAAACATAATTTTGGCAATATCTACACATTAGCGATATTATTGAAATATCGCCGATACACCAGTGATACAAGTGGCACCTGAAATGTACACAGTACAAAATATTGGCTACTATCAATGTTAATGGTATCACTGCTAGTGTTATTAGTATCGCCGAGCTGAAGATAGAATGTTAATGGTATCACTGCTAGTGTTATCAGTATCGCCGAGCTGAAGATAGGGATAATATCGTGGATAGTGGATATCATCAATATATTACGTATACTCGAACAATGCCTCAACCCAAGTGGCAAGAACCGTCTGATCGAATCCACCCATAAACCATGCATGGTAAGGCATGCGTTTGACATGTGTTCACCATCAGACATTCGAAATCAACGCAGGTGGGCCCGGCGGTAGTTATTTTCGCACGATGCAGCATCGGTATAACTCTTAAGCTGTGGCACTGGCACCCATATTTCTTCAATTGAGGTGCTACTCAGTGAATGCAATCACTTTATAATCTCTGCATAATTTCTGGTGGCCCCGTTTCCTATTTTATAAGGTTTTACCCAAAGACCAGTTCAAGTCCCAGGGTTAATCCTGGTAGAAATTGAAGACGTGAGCAATGGTCTATATTCAACAGGCATTTGTAGCCCACCTAATGGGCAGATCTGGACCTTTCGCTCCAGGGCATGTTGAAAGTACCCCCCCACATGAGCATTTGGCTGATCTTCAGTTCAATCTCCATGGCTTGTCTTGCCACTGTAAATTAGACCCACTCACAGCCATTTAGGTTGTATTCGGAAAACCAAACATGCCAGCTTTGGGGCTTTGCACTTTAGGTGTGCTGGGAAATGGCTGACTTGTTCATGATGAAACTGGACCAAACTTGGAGAAGCACTTGAGCCATGACATCATGCATGCTAGATTTCCAAACCCAACCAACCACTCTACTCAAACTGGACTATACTTGGAGAAGCACTTGAGCAATGACATCATGCATCCTAGATTTCCAAACCCAACCAACCACTCTACTCATGCACAGTTGCGGTACTTACATGGATGCACGAACTCATGCGTGTGTAAACTACTGTGAGAACCAACGCAAATCATATCAGACATCTCCACTAAGCATAGATGCACAAAGAAATGCATGCATGTGCAAACTCGCATATGATTTACATACCATCGCAGAAATTTTTGACACGAACAAAATCTCATTCTTGAAACATTGTCCAGCCAAACAAGCACCCATGCCATTTGCCTTTCCTCCCAAAAAAGACAATAACCAAAACCTCCCTCAGATCGAGATAATCCCCATCCCAGCATTATACCCAATTTTCCCAATTTACAAGGAAGAAACGGGAAAAAAAAAAAAAAAACACCTCTCCAACAATGAAAGGGCGGCCATGCCGCTCCGAGACATGATTCTCCACATGTATAGTAACTCCCACCCCCCCAAATCTAACCAAACAGCTTATCTTGGAATCTTTGAGATTTTGAAGAGAGAAGGGCTCTGTACAACAGCTTTGTCACCAAGACTTTTTATGTACAGAGGGCTAAAACTGTGGCAGCAGACAAAAAGATATTTCCAGGAAGATCAAACCGCCAATAGGGGAAGATGAGATTGGGCCCAAAGAATTTGATGAAAGAATGGTCAAGTAGAAAAAAGTATTCGCCAGGGGGTGGGGGGGTAAGGAGCAGGTTTTTGCTTTTAGTCAGAAAGCATCTCTTCCAACTCGGGATTGATGATCATGTTATCATCCAATCCCATTTCACTCAACAGTCCTTTCTCTTCCATCTGATTCTCTCCATAGTCCATTTCAGACCAGTCCGGCTCATCATCAGCGAGACGGTCCTCCGCTGGTTCGCTGATGATGATAGGTTTGCTTGTATTCTCCTTCCCATACTTACTCCCCTCCTTATGCCCACTTCGGAAATTAGAAACTGCCGCCTTCGCTTTGGATTTTTCACATATGCAGGTGGAGGGATTCTCATGAAATTCGCCTCTCCCAGGCCTTACCTCATTGGGCTCACCCATGAAGCCTCTCTGATTAGTACGAACTTTGGAGGCAAATGCTTCCCATGTCATGTTGCCTCGGTTAAGAAACAGGGAGTATAGCTTTTTTGCATTTGGGCGGATTGTCCTCTTGTGTCCAAAGTATCTCCTGAGATGGATAAAAAGAGGTCAGTTAATAATAATAATAATAATAATAATAAAAGAGGTGAGTTTTGAGTCACATGATTCAAACATGCTGGAGGCAGCACGTGATGCTTGCATGAAGCGGTGTTCTTTTGTTACACCTAGTTAGTAGTATAGGTGGGAGCCACCTTCTAGTAACCTTTGCCGTTGATCTGGTGGACCCCATCTTGGGTCATGCCCTACTCCCCCCTTTAATATTATCCCAGCCAATGTTCGAAATATCAGTATCGCACCATTGGGATACAGATACATATAGGTTATCGCATGGGATATATCGGTTTGTATCGTGTGATGTATCATTGTTGTTGGAAACATGGGGAAACATTGAGAAATTGGTTGAATTTTTCAATGAAACTTCAGTGATTGTTAAAAAAAGACATCAATACACACTTATAGATCAAAACATTACAAAAAAAAAGTGCACATAATAGGTTATCTTTGTCTAAGGTCCTAATATATGCTTTGTCTAACTGAATTGATGCAAGTATATTCAAAGTCTATTCATATAATTTATAACAATAAAAAGACATGTAGAAACACAAGCAATACATTCAAGAGCAACGGAAGAATCACTAGAACAGGTTACATATTTGATTTTATGTTTGGACACAAAGATTGCATTTGATTTGCGAGAAATTGGGAAATTTGATTTTTTTTTTTTTTTTTTTTTTCTTTTTCAATTTTCTGCAACTCAGCCCATCTCCTCCAAATCTCGAAATTGAAGCGCTCTCAATCCATGATTTTTCATGCAAAACAAGAAAAATCATGGATTTGTAACAATTCGACACTAATTTAACATGATTTACAGGAAAAAAAAAATGATCGAAAATTGAAAATGTTCACCAGATCGAACATGTGGGATATATCCCACTACTTGTGGGTTTCATATCGCACAGGTGAGATACAAGATATATCGTGGGATATATCGGCTGATATCGTCGATACTTAAAACACTGATCCCAGCCACCCCAATGAAAATGGACAATTACAACAAACAGTCCATATGCAAGGAGGAGCAGATAACCATGACAAACAGGGTGCACCAAAAGAACAATTTGGATCAACTAGAGGTGGGGCCCATATGTAGAGTTTGTTTACCCAACCAAAAGCTCGATCATCGTGTACACATGTTTATTTCGTATTCATGATGTTGCAACATGCAAAAGAACAAATGGAGAAAAATGAGCAATCATACCTTCTACCAGCCAACATTCGAGCCATGTTACCATTATTATTGGTGACAAATACATCACTCTCATCACAAACTATGAAATCTAGTGCAGCCATGCGAGAAGAGAATGTGGTGAACGGGGCCAGCTCTTCCCTGCTAGATAAAGTTTCTTTTGTATGGAAATTAGGGAAGAGTGCTCTGAGGGGTGCTAATGTCTCTTCTCCTCCATATACTTCCCCAGATGCTACATAGATGTGAACATCGTTACCAAAGCCCAATGCTCTAAGCATAAGACCAACCTCTTCAGGAGTGAGTGGGCATTTCCCATGCCTGCGCGCCTTGTCCGGGTTGCTTATCTGCACAAGCATAAGAGGAGGTGGGGATGACATAGATGTGCTTAACCTGACCTAGGGCTGCAACTTGGGTTCAGGTCAACCCAAACCCGATTGAGCCAAACCGAGTTCAGTCAGGTTATCAAGGTCCCCCATTGGGTTCAGTTGAAAAGAACCAACCTGATTTGAAATTGGGATGCGTTCAGGTTGAGAAAAATCGGAGTGGGTTAGACCATGTTGAGAATAATCACATGTATTTGTGATGGGTAGAGTACAGACGTATTCGGATTGGGTCAGGTTGGGCACCTTGGGTTGGAAACTGGATCGGGTCACAATGCAGTTTGGTCTTCTTGAGGTTGGGTCAGGCTCGGCTTGACCTCAACCCAATCCAACCCACTTGAGTTGCACCCCTAGCCTGACCCAGTCCATCACACAATTTCAAGCCATTTTTCGCAAAAAAGTTGCATCTAGCACCCTCACATGTAAAGTTTTCCACCTCCTGCGTATTGCTCCCAGTTCCCTCCTTTCCTTATCTCCTCCACCATAATCGCATCCAGAAAATGCAAGCATATCAGGCTCAAACCTGTTGCACAAAACATTTGCATGCATTAAAAAAATGTCCCTTGTTTTCATGCAATTTTTTTCAGTATGAATCAAAGTATACAATACCACAGCAGACCACACAGATCACTACTAAAGCTACTTGCATGTGATTGAGATCCAGGCTGTTCAACAGGTGGGTCGCACCATTATGTCCTATGGCCACTCGTGTGCATTGGGTCTGGACTGTTGATCAATCCTTCGGACCCCTGTCATAAATCAATGGTCCACAGAAAAACTGGACAGGCCTATTTTGGGGCCATGGGAAATATACAGCAGGTCCCACCAAAAGAAGACCCCAAGTCTTGCAAGCACATGCCAGACATGGGATTCAGAATCCTGGTCTTGCAAGTAGCCTTCAGATTTCTCACTCATGCATGGAGAAGAGGCTCTGAAAGTACTTTATACCATACCGATAACAAGATGAATAGAATGGTCAGGGACGAAGTTCACCTCAGGTGCAGGGTAATGAAATGCCTGCTTTTCTCCCTCATCAACCATGTTAACTTTCTACCCATTTCAAATATAGAGTCCGTGAATTTCAAAGCGTGATAGTTAACTCTACATCTCAGCTTTTGTAGATCTGTTGGTAGCTTGTTTGAGAGCCTATAATCGAACTTGGTGAGCTGAACAGCCTGCGTCATCACAAAAGGGCCCATAAACTTCATATTTTAATCAAGACCTTGAAGTCTACAAAGAATAAAAATAAACCCTTTTTTTCCTATTATAGAAAAGATTAATTAAATAAGAAAGTCCAAAGCCCTAGCCAAATAAGTAGATAAAGAAGCTACACATCAATGCCGAAGCATTCCCACGTGGAATAAGGCTTAGATGATGATGATGATGATGGACAAGCCAAGAAAAAAACTCCAGGCAACCTGCAATCAAGCTTGACAGGGACCACCATGAACACCATGAATCGGAAAAGCTCCCAAATTTCTTTGATAGTCCCTCAAGAGGCCATGGATACCAGCAATGGTTTAGTCTATCAAGTGACATCTAAGGACTTGCTTTAGTCCATATCAAGTTTATTAGGACAACATATCAAGTTCATTAGGACAAAATATAAAATCAAGGTCAGCAGGACATGACATCAAAAAGATCTTTAAGTCGAGGCTTCTCCTACAATAAGGACACCCTTCACATGTGGGGGTTAGTGTGGCACTAAACAAACAAGGCCCTATATTCCATATGACTCTCCCTACTGTCCATTCTAAGTTGATGTGATTAGAAACTCATAGACGACTTCTCAGTCTCATATACATTTGATCATTGCATTTTCTTTTCTAAGAGCTTTTGTAAGATTCATCGTCTATTCTATATATAAAGCGATTAGTGTAAGTGCACTTATTTGTACGCCTTGTTTGTCAATCACGTGAGTCCACGTGTCAAGGAGTCGGTTGAACCCTTGGAAGCTGAAGACCGAAGACACAAGAGAACATGGAGCATCAAGGAATGAAGAACAGGTAAATTAAGTACCTTGGTGACCCTAACCTTAGACCCAAAACAACTTAACCTCTAGATGATCCTAACCTTAATAGGTAAATCTTTATTTGATCATCTTATAAGCCTTAGGAGCTCATTTAGAACATGCTTAGATAGGCTTTAGAGGTCTCGAGTTGTTGAAAAACAAACTGCCTAAATCCAGCCAACTCAAGAGTGAGTTCAATTGATCTCGAGCGATCGAGCTCGATTGATCGAACATGGCCGAATCTGTCCAACGAGTTCACTAGACTGTTTTGGCGAAGCTTGATCGATCGAGGGTCTGGCTCAATCAATCGAGCCTAACCATTTATGCCCATTTTATGACCGTTGGAACTCGATTCCTTTATAAAAGAGCATCCGGTCTTTGGGCATTCTGATGTGTTTTTGGTGCAATAGAAGCCTAGGTGATTCTCCACTCATATCTCTCATCTTAAGCCTCTAAACCAATGAAATCTAAGTCATCTTCCTTGTGATTTATCACTTGAATGAGGATTTCAACCTCAATTATAAAGATGAACTTGATCTCTACCTTGTTCTCGAGATTAGACAAGAACCTATAGTTAAATCCTTGTCTAAATCCTTTAGAACACCAATTTAGGTCAATCCCTAATTGGTAACAACTACAATCCTTAGTTGAAGGAGATTCAACCCAACTCCCATCACCTTGGTCACTTCATTGGAGCATCGCATGCAAGGTGTTTATTCGTAGAATTGAACCATCGGCATCAACGAACGTGGATGCAATTAAGAAGCCGATTCAAGCACAAGAGAGCATTAAAGAAGTATATCAAGAAGATGCATCAACGGGGGCTCAATCCAACAAGTTGTCAAGTGTGAGTCCAAACACTCTTTCCTTATGTAAGATTGAGTGTAAGAGTTTATGACCCAAACTCGAATAGGTTATTGTGTAAGGCCGAATTTACCGAACACGGGTGCATATGTGTTATTCTCCATGGGAGCCTCCAGTGGGAGTAAACATAGGTCCTTAGATTAAGACTGAGATTGTTGATTAGTTGATAGAAAACCAACTAAGTTTTTGACGGAGCCTTCGATGGGAGTGTACGTTTAGGTCCTTGTGTAGGGTTGTAAAGGTTGGGTGAAACCCATTGAAAACTCCTAAGATAGTGAATACCAGTACACTCGAGGAGAATGCATCCCCCGGGAGTTGAGTAGAGAAACCGAACTACTATATATGCTTGTGTTTATGATTGTGAATTGCATATATTTTTATCAATGCTTATGTGATTGATTATTTGAATACATGAGTTAGATTGTATGCTAGGCACTTGTTAAGCACACATAAGTTCACCATCTCTTATACACTACTTGCTTATAATTGTATTCTATGTGATTGGACCCACTTTGGCTTAGAAGCCTTAGTGTTATTTTGTCGTACTTGTTTAAATTGGTAAGTTTAAGTAGGCAATTAGATTTTAATTGTAGAATTTTAAAGTGGTCTTAATTGTAGAAATAACCATATCTTTCTTCAAACGACTTAGCCATAAATTTATAGCTCCACCAACCGCACGCGTCGTGGTAGACTATTCCACGCAATTTTAATTAGCAAGGAACAATTTTTCCTATACAATTAGTTTCTGAAAAGCACCATATTTTGGATGTTCAAAGGATATGGCAAGGCGTTTGAAGAAAGATATGGTTATTTTCATAATCTGGAAAGCATGACTGCTTGGCCACTAATGGCGAAGATTCTCCCCGCCACAAGAAACAACTCAAATCATCATCATCATCATTTAAGCCTTATCCCAACTAAGTGGGGTCGGCAACATGAGCCCCGTCCACCATTCCACTTAATCAAGTGCCATAACTTTGTGTAGACCATAGGTCATCAGGTCTTTTCTTACAACGTCCACCCACGTCCTTTTGGGCCCCTTGCCCTTTTAGAGCCTTCAACTTGTACCAACTTGCTCCTAACTAGAGCGGTTCTTGGTCTCTATTGCACATGACTAAACCATCTAAGTCTACTTTCCCTCAAAACCCCTCCGGCCCCATCTTTGGGGATCCTAAACTCCATCTGGATCAATCCATGATATCTATATTGTTTTCCCATGTGCCATACCACCTGCAAATAACCCCCACCTTGTCTCTCTACACATGTAGCCAACACCCTCTCTCAAGTCTTATCTCCCTCTTGCTCTCTCAATGTGTTGCATGTGCCTTACCCCATTGGTTACCCATTAAAACGAAGGAGAGCATCTTGACCTTTCTTGCAACCTGCCTAGGAGCAAGGTATCCCATATCGGTATCGGTTGGCGTAATGGCACCCTCCAATACCAATACGGATACGGGGGTGTAACGGCGATACGGGGGCGAATGTGCATAGCTTGGGTTGCTTTTTCGTCGCTCTTTCTACAAGTTGCTTCGGGAATCGCCTCGAACTTTAGGTTCTTGCCACCCCCCGTTCATCCTTGGTCTTATGAAACCGCCTAGCCATGGTTTGTGGTTGGTGGGGAGGAAAAGAGTGCTAACAATTGACAACCTTCAAAAGAGATTATTGATCCTTCCTAACATTTGTATTTTGTGTATGGGTGATGCGGAATCAATTGATCATCTCTTTATCCACTGCCCCTAAACTCGAAAGGTTTGGGATTGCTTTCTAGGTATCTTTAACATCGTGTGGCTATTGTCAAAGTTTGTGGAAGATCTTCTATGGGCTTGGCATGGGGGAGAGTCAAGAAAATGAGGTAAGGAGGTGTGGCGACTAGTTATCATGGCAATGCTTTAGGAGATTTGGGGGGGGGGGGAATGAATGGTTGTTGCTTCCGAAATAACAATGCCTCCATGGAAGAGCCTGTTAGGAAGGCTAAATCCGATTTGGTGGATGGGCCTTCAATGTAGAGGTGGTGACTATAGCTTTGGGTTGTGTGTGTGTGTGTGTGTGTCTATAGCTTTGGGTTGCCAACCGTGCTTTTGCTTTGGTGAGTTTCTTAATAAATTTTGCTATCTTTCAAAAAATAAATTTTACATATATATATAGCTTTGGGTTGTATTCTTCCCAGCCTTGCTTCTGCTTTGGTGGGTTTCTTAATAAATTTTGTTATCTTTCAAAAAATAAATTGTAGGATGCAATGAATGAGTGATTTGAATTACCAAAGCATAAGCCCACTTGTCAAATAAAAAACCCACATACGATATATAAAGCCTCAGGTTGTGCATCCTATGATTCATCTAATTCCAAATGCCCTGATAAGAGAGCTAAGAAGATTATCCTCCATAAAGGCCTCAACCTCATATTACATTTGGAGACACTAAATACTGCCCCCTTAAACTAACCATTTGACAGCTGAATCTGCCTTCCACTAACCCATCCAAAAGGAAAATACCAGCTACTGACTAGTCCACTCCATACCAACAGCATGAATATCATAGCTCTATAGACAGCCAATAAGCACCCTATGGAACTGAAAGAGCACTCATTACATTAGCCTTGATTGCATGAAGCAAAAAGGGAGAAGCAATTCGGGTGCGGAGAATGACAATTCTCAAAATTTCAGTAAGCAAGAACAATTACAGGGCTATGTATATTTGTTTAACATATGGATCATGAAGTTAACATAGTAAATGAAATTAACTAAGCAGTGACTGTATAATTTTGTTAACATATGGATGATGAAGTGACAAAATTCAGAAATAGTAAATGATTTGGCTAATTGTGGTAGCAATGGAAGCATGGTAGCAGTAGTTGGTGGTAGGAGCATCTGAAGCACAAGTAGGAATGGAAACAAGAGCAAGAGTGGCAGCTAGGATAGAAGGTTCCAACTATGCTTCACAGGCTAAGGATTGATGAATTATCCGATCATAAGGGTAAACTACTCATGCAATAAGCCTCAACAGTACAACCCCTCACAGTTGAATAAACACTTGACGCTTCAATTTGAAGGAACTCATCCAGAGTTCTGACTTGCAAAGATTTACAAACATCAAGCCTAAACCCACTGTCACTGACTTAAATGAAAGAGAGATTGTCAAGTCCAACAGAGTCAAACTGAACAAATGGGCCCAATGGTTCGGTGAACCATACAGTTGATCTGATAGACCCTTCCATGGATTGGATATAACTCAAAGTTTCCCAGGTAAAAGGTTTCTGGCCTTCAATCGGAAGCCTACAAAAGGATGATCAAGAGGAAAATACAAAAAAAGGGGTCATAAAAGGGCCAGAAGATTGGACAGCTAGGATCTTCCAATCTGAAAGGTTTTGGTCATCTGCCTTAGGAAGTAGGTTTCATATGATCAATGGTCTGGATCAACAAACCATGATCATCACCAGCACAAAATAGGTGCAATGTGGGACTTACGTTCTGAAGCATCAGGACTCTAGAACCTGTTTGATTCAAATCCAAAAAGTAGATTTGGAAAGGAAGACATCACATCTAAGGAAATATGTAGAAATAGAAATCTGTAAAAAAAGAATCCAACAAGCCTGTTTGTTTTAGCAAACGTAATTCCCATAGAAATATGGGAAGGTCAATGGTCAAAAGTGAGAGTTCTCTCAAAAAATGTGGAAGTCTCCATTAAAATTTATTTTTTTTGGAGGATAACCGTGGAAATGGAAATTTATTCCACAGCTGACTTTGGTTTCGCAAACAGCAGAAATCTTCAGAGGATAACGCTTTATTTTCCACAGTAAAAAAGAGGATGCCACCACTCTAAACATGCCTAATTCAAGTAGTACCCCACTAGCTCACTAGATTCCACAATGAAACTATTAAAATTAGGAAGCAGTCTCTCTACACACTACAGTTACCTCGTATCAATTGTCAAAACAAACCTGACCATACTCTCAATCACCATGGTAACTCCAGGTAGAGGATAACTCTCCAAAAAAACACTCTGGGCAATTTGTAAACGTAGCTCAATACAAATGGCAAAAAACCTGGTCTTCCACCCCGCGGCCTTTGACAAGATTCTCATTCAGATTTCGTTTCCACAACTCTTGATGCCCATTCAAATACCTCCATGACCTCCCTAAAGGACGAGTTTGGGGCACTCGACTCAGTCTTCTAAAAGACACAAGGTATCATTCTTAAGCTTACAAACCTAGTCCTCAAGCTATCAAACAGATCATTTTGTGGTCATCACTGTTCCTCAAAAAAGCATAGTTGCACAAAATGTGGCACGAAGTCGCAGCAGAATGCAGAGTCAGTGCAGCAGTGGGGAAGCATCTATTGCAGAATGTTATCAAGTATAAATGGCTAGGAAGGAGTGCAAGTCCGAAGTGGGATTCAAAGAGGAAGCAGCACGGAGTTAGAAGGATCCTGCAACTAAGCAAAAGAGCATTCAAAGCTTTTAGAATTTGCATCACCGTTGCTAACCCCTCAAGAAAGAAAGTCAATGGACTAGATATTTGGACAATGGGCCTTTATCAGCATGGTTTACTTTTACCTCAAGAGAACAAAAACAAGATCTAGTTGCCAAGTGAAGTTTACTCAGTCAATTATTACATCTGATCACAGAGTAGCAATCCACCAAAAGGCATTTTTCTGATTCATTTTCATTAGCTGTCAGCTATGTGGACCATGTCAGTCAGTTCTGAAGATGACATCCTTCATTGATAGTTAGTGTGACAAATTGAACACATTTGTTGTTTTATCTCCTCAAATGCATGTACTTATAACACGATGAATAGGAATTGACCAGTGTGTTAAAGGAACTGTGCACCTTGCACATCTTGAAAGTTTTATTAGACCTGCAATGTAGATGTGTGCTGATCACAGCATCATGAGCTTGGTGTCTCATATTTACTTCAAGCTTGAAATTCTGGTATATTTTAAAAGGAATAAAACTACCCTGCATAGGACCAAAGTGAACTGGGAGGTGGAAAAAAAAATCAAGTAATATCTGAACCTTTGGAGAACTAAATACTTACATGCTTTTTTACGAGAACAGGCAGCACTCGATTCTGATAGCATCTTGGTGTGCACTTCCTCGGAACACGCATGGTATATGACCCAATAACTTTTCCTCCCTTCTTTGGGAGCTGTTTTATGATCTTAACATCTTTTGAAAGAAATGAAATGAACCAATCAACATCAAAGATCTCAGAAAAATTGCTGCAAAAGACAACACAAATTAGTGGAAGGAAAATTTCACCCTTTTTTTAAAAAGCAATCGGAACTAGAAACAGTTTATTTACAGCGCAAGCAACCCAGGTATAAGATGCAAATATCAAACCTAGCATCCTTCCAAAAAGATTTCTGGTCCAGCTTCGGAACGACAAGGGTGGCATTCAAAATGCGAGCAGCAACAACAGCATCTGTTATCTGTAAAAATAATTAGCATATAAGAAGCTGCAAGTATACAATCAAAATTGGCTGGAACCTCAAATGGATCTCTCAATATACTTTTTTTCTGTATGAATTCAGTACCACAAATACTCAATAATGTAATCAGAAGAAATGTACATTAAGTATCACAAGTAATACAGCCAAGGAGCCTTTGAAATGACACCCTGATGTGCTGGATTCCGAATATCATTCCCAACACAAAACTTCACAGCAATGTTACCTGGATGCATAGCACGAGTGCCAAGTATCTAAGTGTCCTAAAATGTCCAGCACAACTAACTCCAAAATTGATTACAAAACATCGTAAGTCACGCTTAATCATCTCAATAATAGTAGTTCACATCAACATCACTCGCTCTCTTAAATGATTGGAGAACCCTAACCCCACAAAAGAAAAGAAGAGCAAAAAGAACAACAATGCTTGTGATTTTTTGTTATACAGGTCATGATGCCTATAGTGAAAATGAACTAATCTAGTGTGTGAGAGGAAATCCTTAATGAATAGTTTCTTCAATAATGACAGTAAAGAATCAAAGCTTGAGGCCAACTGAGAGATCTTCGACTTGACAAAAGAAACTCACGTAGCAAAAAGGAAAATCAAGAAAGATGAAATCAAAGTTTTATAGAAATATGTTTGAACACAAGTGTCCAACACACGGCACTTTCTGATGACATCACTAGGCCGCTTTGTCATGTCCAGGAGTGTCCCAGTGGCCCCAAGTGTCAGCACAGCAAAAATCCAAAAGTAAAAGCGTTCAGGTGACACTACTTTCCAGTCGATGCAGAAGGAACCTAATTCACTTGCAAGGCAGTCAAGGAGGTAGAGGAAAGAGTAGTCAAAGGTCCAGAATAGGCAACTGATCACTTGTTAACTGACCAGAAGGTATTAACATACTAACCCACGCATTGGCAACACCCACAACCACAAGTCACACAAACCAAGTTTGGACATTAAAGCCTAGGGCTGCTGGAGCCTCAAGTGAAAATTTACCATGGTAAAAGCATCCTCTAATATCATACTAATATTGAGCAATTCTCACCCAGAAAAAAAAAAAAAAAAAAAAAAAAAAAAAAAAAAAACTACATCTTAAATGGAAAATTCATATAAAACAGCAACTTGCTTGTGCAGAAATAGCAATATAAATAGAACCACAAATATCTGGGAGCACTGTGAGGTTAAGACTACTATCATAATGACAAAAGAATGGTTGGGAAGCACAAGTACCCGATATCAGGGATTTACAAACTTGCATAAAGCTTGCCAAACTTACATGGTGAAGTTCGTTTTTTTCCCTTTTTTGATCAGAAATAGAAAGATCCAAAGATCCATTAGAAACACCCATAGAGGAAAGAAGATACAGGATCCATGAAGGCAATGTATCTCTTCCTTTTTCTTTTCTTATTTTCTTATTTTCTCCTTTTTTGGTGGTGGTGGTGGTGGTTTTGTGGGTTATGTGTGTTCTGCAGAATACATTCCCCTAGTAAGTAGTAACCACTAAATGGACTGCCAACCAATTTCCTCTGCACCAGGATGAATTGCATAAAAAGGAATGACAAATCAGCATTCTCCTACTCCTTCCCAACAAGATTGAAGAATTATACTTTACAACCATGAAAGAAGAAATTATCTGCAGCACCTCTCCGTCTCAGAAAAGAATAAAGCAGATTACAGTTTTCTCATACAGGACCATACTTGGGTCTTTTTGTCAGCAAAATACAGTAGAAATCCAATCTTCTTCTCTTATCGACTAATCTCCTCTCAAAGGTGTTAGAAACCACCATAGAAACTGCAGATGCACAATCAACCTAGTTGCCATAGGCATCCCCTTACTAAATGTGGGAATGCCATGACAGACGAACCTGCAAAGGCTTCATAGCAGATTCAATGACACCCACAATCTAAACTCCATATATTTCATGCGAGGCTCAAATCTTGAAATAACATCTGGATGGCTGTTTTGCACTTATGAACTCAAAACAGATATTCAATCATGAGGAGAAGTTGTTACTATAATCAATGGAAATAAAGCTACTAGAACATTTATTCCCTGCACACAAGTCTAGTTCCATAAGCACACTCATCGTGATACCAACAACAGAACATTGAGACCAACGGAAGATAGTGAAAGAAATGAGATTAGCAAGATTATTAGGACATTATTTGAGAAGACAATAAGTATTTAGCTTGATTAAAAAAGCGTGTCTGAACATAACCTTATCAGGAAGATTTGAGCTCAAAATGACCAAAAAAGAACTATGCATGACATCGAGCTCACCTGAGCAGCAAATATAGGTAGGTTATGTAAAATGGAAAAGAAATGTCAACCAACATGAATAATGGAGACATCACGCGCACACGCACGCCCTGCTATGCACGTATGCAAGGAGTAGGAGGGCCCCACCATCAATCTGGATCGATGACGACGTCCAGGGAGGGCCTCCTAGTTAGAGGAGTGCGTTTTGGTCCCTTGGAGTGGACCCGATCGTCATGTGAATCCCACCATGGGTTCTCATGATCGTGACTCACTATTCTAAACAATCTAGTACTTTGAGTTTTGGTTATTTTTGTTATTAGGAACATCATGGACGGTTTAGATTGTTTTGATTAGTTGTTATTTATGGTAACTTCATCTCTAAGTAATAGGTTACGCACATGGCGCGAGTTTTGGGGTATAAGATTTTATTATAAATAGGCACCCCTTGTAGTCATTTTTCTCATTGAAGATTGAATAAAATTTCTGCATTTTCCTGCTCCTCTCTGAGTTATGAAAACCTAATTGGCTGCGAAACCCTCCCTTCTTCGAAGGGCTACTACCGTGGTGCGAAGCCACACCCACCCCGATTCACCCCCACCTTCTACCATCCATATTCCTCTTCTCATACAGTCATTCCACCTGTAAATCCATCGTTATTTTGCATTTGTTCCTTCTCTACAGCAGATTTCTGGAATCTGACCTTGCAGGAGGGCTAAAACTTCGGCGGAGCATCACGCGCGGACCGTACGTCAGATCAGGCCGAAACTAGGGGGGTTTGTAGCCCAAGCCTAGCTGACCAGCCCCAAGGAGGGAGTTTTTGGGTTCGTGGGCCCCACGCACGTGTGAACAACCCTCAGCACATGTGCGTCAGGCCTGGCCTGTTGTCCACACGCACGGGCTGCCTTCAGGTGCACTCTTTCCTCTCTTTCACTCATCTCTTACCTGATTTTCCTAATCCTAACCCTAGATTGTCTTAAATCTCAATTTTTTTGCCCCTTTTTTCTAACCTTAGGGTTCCCCGAATTGAAACCTATGAATCCCTTGGATTGGAGAAATATTTATGTGCATGTGTGGATGAATTTACTCTCCTTTGGGCATTGTTTGGTCTATAACTTCAATTGATCCAGCCCTAGCATGTATAGGCCTGGGCCCGCATAGATTCCCCTTATTGAATGCTTGACTTTATGTGGGATGTGGAATTTTGTGTGATTGTTTCTGAACTAGTATAATCTAAAGCCTAGAATCTTGCATAGCATATTAAAACTTTTCATGTCCTGCATCAATAAAACACCTATTAGTTAGATAAGCTGAGAGAAACGAAATGAAGTGCGTTAATATTAAATATGTATTAAGCATTCTTTTCAAAGGATAGAATAGAGAAACAACATATTTTTTTGGGTTATGTGGAATTCATTAGAAGCAAGACAGAAGATAACTGCAAAGGAAAAACGCGGGGCATACCCGTCAGTTTACATCAACGTTACTACTGCAAATTAGAGAGACGATGACATTAATGAGTGGAATTGAAATATAGACAAAGAAAGGGCATGGATAGGATAGGATGGTATTTGGAGCAAGATTTCCTGGATAGGATAGGATAGAGCAGGTGTAAATGACAAAGCTAGAAACCGATCAGAATGACCCTTAGGTCCTGGAAAGGAAAACCAGCATATGCATACATGGCCACAGCTAATCCATTGCCTCTGGAAGCATAAGAAGTACCATTCCTCCATGCCATTCCTGCGCATGTGGCATGCAAGGACAAACATTGCAACTGCTCATTTGGTGGGTCCAATAGTAAATGAGCAATAGAACAAGAATCAAACTTTTGGAAAAATCATAAACCTTCAATCAGTAGTGTATGGAATGGACTCTAGAATACAAAAATCAGCAATGGCTCAATTCAGTGAGAAAAGTTTTATTTATTGCACGGTCAGGATTGTCTACTTGATGTGCCGTTAGATGCATTTTTTGCATCATCATACATATGTGCTACAACCTGCCATATGGAGGCACGAAATTTTCGTGCTTCTGGAAGCATAGAATCTCTTCCCATGCATATGTATATGCATGCATACATATCAAAGTTAGCATTGGAGGCTTTAAGAGCAACAGGAGTTAGTGAAGTAAATGATGGATCCTCATGGATTACAACAGCTATTAAGTGGACTGCTATCATTGGCTTCAAGTGGTGCATCTAGCAAGTAGTCCATGTGGACAACCATCCACCTGTGTTCAGTGAGATATTACGTTCCTGTAATATCTAGAAAGTAGTCCATGTGTACCTTGATCAATAACAAAAGAAAAGAAAAAAAAAATGGAGGGAATGGTGGCAAAGAAAGTTGTGGAGTTCTTTTGCAAAGCCAATAACAAGATTGTTAGCCCTACAGGATTGAGTAGGTTCTGTAAAACTACAAGAAAAGTGAGAGTGAATAACACTACACCAGGAGCTACTTATAGGACTTATCTGGTTTTCCAATTACAACAGTAAATAGCTGTCAATGGGTAATGATTATTTACTCTTGTAATTGTGTGGTGACATCACCTACATTTGACTCCAATGATGATTTTGCTACATTGTTTGTTTCACCCATAAATCACTGTAAAATTGGTAGTTTTATAATGTAAAAATCTAATGATTACAATTTACTTTACCTACTTCCTTTCCTAGTGTATTTGACTCTTAATTTATGAGCCATAATTCTTGTTTAAACAAACATCTGAAAACGATAATGATGGCTCATTTATATTGCATTTGATAGAGAATTGGAAAACCAAACAGGCCCATAAATAAGGCAACGCTTGAAATTCCAAAACATTAAAATTGGAGAACAGATCACCTTTACCATGCAGGCCTATCTTCCCACCAACATGTCACATGTGTAGGACATCCGCGAAACCGCACTAAGGACTTTGACAGGCCTTATATACACATGACCCCATAGGAACTATTACAGCGCCCCTCTCTAGATAAGAAGCAGAACCCACCTTCACCTACAGCCATCTCCTCTGCCGGGGACTTCCGCGAAATGAAAACAGCCGGCATCTGGAATGTGCAAAAGGCGGGCCTCGCCAAGAAGATCTTGTTTCGGAAATCAGGCTGATCTACTCATTGGGAGAGCCAAACCTGTACCTTGAGTCAAGTCTTTCATCTGTCTATTGATTTTGAATCTTTTATGGTATGGCCTGCTTGATGAGTATGGCCAGCCTAATTTTCATGTCTTCATGATGGGACCCAACAGTTGCATGGTTTGGATGTCCTGCATAAGTGACACGTTGGCGAGAAAGTTGGGGCATGCTAAGTTAGCATTAACCTGACTGTAGATAAAAAGTTCTCAAATTTTTATAGATCCCTAGTTGAAAGAAGATGCATAAATCGATCAAAAATTTTATCTTCTTTAACTTACATCGTACAAAAATTATTCTTGCGAAATACATGAATTGTTTTGATTGTTATTGACTGATTATATAACTGTGAACACGTGGTTCATTTTATCAACTTTGCCACTTGTTTTTAACTTCTTTCCACAATTATTCATCTCTCTAAAGAAAAAATTTGAGAAACTAGATGAAATTACTCAAGTTTGTGCCCACTCAAATTCAGTCCCACATTGGTCCAAATCAATGCTTCCAGTTTTCATACTTATACACTAGTCTTAAAGAAAATTAAAAAATAAAAATAAAAAGGACAGGTAGTATAAGCATTTCTTAACGTAAAAGGGAGAAAAAAAAAAGTTACGGAGGTCAAGAATCTTACTCCTGTTCGTTGCTGGTTTAAGCCCCCACTTGTTGCAATCATCAAGTACCGATTGGTTTGCGTGATAGCTTCTGCTGCTGTTAATTGAAGAATGCAGTGTGCTTTAGCTAACCAATACTATGAAATGTCATGGTCTACAAAATGTTAAGTGGCCATAAAGATGGTAATAGTCACAAGCTACGATACTTAACACTATGACCACCCATCTCTTTAAAAGAAATGCCATTAAGATATTGGCCATGACAGGACAGAAAACCATAATTAAGGCCTATACAACAGACATTTCTCAATATTTTATAATTTTTATAGAATGCCTGTTACCTTATATAACAGCAATGCCCTAATGTGTAATTGAGATTTTATTCAAAAAGAAAGGAAAGGCAAACGCCAAAAACAACAGGGGGAGCTACAATAGCTGAAACAACAGAACCCCACATATACATTAAGTTTATTTTAAAACCTTGGAATATGCTGAAGGTCAAAATTGTATACATTCTACAAAATGATCATTCCATTGATAATCAAGTGCTTTTCATCTGGTACTTGATCATCATTCCACTGATAAACAATTTGCACTATACCCGAAATGAAACATGAAATATCAGATGAAAAGAACCAGCAAAAACCACAACATTGACATTCACCCTGCCATTGGAAAATTTTGTCACTCTCTCTTTACACAACTATAGAGAGAAATTTTTTTAATTAATAGATAAAAGAAAGGGAAATAAAGCTTAATTGTTCTTGGGCATTTACTATATACGAGTGGTGGTCGCAAGGGTATAATGAAAAGTCATACGTGGGAGGGTGAGTGGCACTGCCTTTTAGTATGCTTAAGGTGCCGTTTGGTAAACTGAAAATAAGGTCTGAAAATTAATTTAAGTGCTCAATTTTAGTACTTGTGAAAAATCTGTTTGGTAATTTGTCTGAAAAAAGTCATGATATTTGAAAATAAGCACCTTTTTCACAAAAACTTGTTTGGTAAACACAAAGTACAAATGTCTGAAAATTGACAATTTGTCAAATTTGCCCATATTGTCCCAATTTCTATCTTTTGTAGAGGATGAGATGAAACATGCTATTGTCATGCCTCCAGATTTGGCACCCCTATGCCCATTCCAATAAAATTTAAATACTTCTCCCACCAAATAAAAAGCCAAGTAGATGAATGGTCTGGATATTTTATGTTTGCCATGTATGGTAACATGAATTGATTGTGTAAGGAGACAAGTAGATGATATTCATCCCAAGGATATGCACTATATGTTCAGATTTTCAGTTTCTAGTTTCTACACGTGTGGCCTTTAGTTCTATAGTCAAAGCATATTGATAAAATGGGCCACACCATTGATGGACTCCATTTTAGATGGACAAATAACTCAAATATCATACTGATTGGATGATCTTAATCCATCCGAATTAGCCCAATGATATTGTACCCTAAACAATTTAGTTTTAGCCATCCATTTGAAGCCACAAATTGAATTGTTAGATCCCTAGATGACTTTGATTTTGAGGCTATGATCCATTTACAATGGCACCCATAGCTTGGACGGTCTGAACAAGCATACAACAATTACCTACATCCACAGTATGTAGTTAACATCTTTTGTCTAGGCCAGAATTGCATCTATAATCATAATTGCCAGATTTACAATTCGGTTGCCCACTGAGACAGCCCAATGCATTGATCCAAACTGTTCATTAGATCTAACACGCATTTCATGATCCACCATATCTAGCAAATATTAATTGTTTGATCAATGGTCTTTAACATGAACAGTCCATGTTGTTTAAAAAAAAATAAATAAATAGGCACAAGCAACTATTTGATCCATCTATTTGTTAGGGCCCATCATGGATGGCTTGTGATTTAGAAGAATCACTTTTTTAAGGCAATCACAACCATCCTATCAATGGCTTGGAAAGGGAATGGTCATAGAAAATAAGGCCAAATAATGGATGGATTGGATCATCCTGTTGGTGCAGTTTTGCATGGTAATACCTGAAATGGATTGGATCATCCGCGCCGGTATTGAACAGGGCCCTGGGCATCCAAAAAATTTTGAGGTTGCCCACCTTAAGGTCCATGTGACATCCATGCCATCCCACCATTTTGCCAACTTATTTTAAGGCATGAGCCCAAAAATGAGGCACATCCAAATCTCAGGTGAACCACATCACAGGAAACTAAAGTAATTGAACGCCCACCATTTAAAACTTCTTGGGGGCCACAAAAAATTTGGATGAAGCTAATATTTGTGTTTTCCCTTCATCGAAGTTTGTTTGACCCACTCTTCTAAAACAAAAAAGGTCTATGTGACCTAATCAACAAGTTGGATGGCAAATAAACATTACAATGGGCCCTAGGAATTTTTAATGGTGGGCATTCAATCACCAGTATTTTCCTGTGGTGTGTTCCACCAGAGATGCACTAGGTACTACCCCTGCTCGTCCCTACCTAGGAACGGACAAGGAATCTAAGGACCACCGTCATGTATGTGTTTTATCCACACCATCTAGCCATTTTGCCATTTTGCCATATGATTTACGATATAAGCCCAAAAATGAGGCAGTTCCAAGGCTCATGTGAACCAAGCAGTAGGGATTAAACACCCATTGAAAACTTTTTAGTGGCCACAAAAGTTTTGGATCAAGCTGATATTTGTGTTTTCCCTTCATCCAGGTGGGTCTATGTGACCTTATGAACAGGTTAGATGGCAATTAACAATCAAGGTGAATCCTAGGAAGCTTTCAACGGTGGGTGTCATATTATCGCCGCTTCTTCCTATGGTGTGGTCCACTTGAGCCTTGGAACTGCCTCATTTTTGGGTTTGTACACTAAAATGATATGGCAAAATGGATGGACGGTGTGGATAAAACCCGTACATCACGGTGGCCCCTCAGAGCCCTTGTCTATTCCTAGCTAGGGACGAACGAGGGTGGTACCCAATTTGCGTCCCCTCGTAACACCTATTCCGATCCCTACATGCTTGGATTGTGTAGTGCACCTAGGTCGGCACCGTGTTGACATGGGAAAGTTCTGTGGGCCCCACCATGATGCATGTGTTATATTATGTCCATCCATTTTGTCAGATCATTTTAGGGAATGAGGCCAAAAAGAGGCAGATCCAAAGCTCAAGTGGACCACACCAAAGAAAATGGTGGGGAACGAACGCCTACCATTGAAAACTCCATGGGGGCCATAAAAGTTTTGGATCAAGCTGATATTTGTGTTTTCCCTTCATCTAGGTCCATGTGACCTTACGAACAGCTTGGATGGCAAATAAACATCACGGTGGGCCCAATGAAGGATTCACTAGTGGGCGTCATTGTCCCCATTGCTTTCTGGTGTGGTCCATTTGAACTTTGGATCTACCTCAATTTTTGGATCATGCCCTAAAATGATCTGAAAAAATGGATGGACGGTGTGGATATAATACATCATGGTGGGACCTATGGAAATTTCCCACGTCAACACCTAATACGTTTTCAAAACCGAGAAGGGTAAAATTGTGTTTTCAAAATGTTGGAAGGGATATTTTCATCAACAGTCAATGAAAAAATTAAAGGAAAATTACTTACCGCATTCAACAATAAGTGATAAGTGAAGGTACAGTCGCTTTTAAAAAAATCACCTATTCTAAGTGATTTTTGACATTAAGTGCTTAATCTCTTGTCTTTACCAAACAGTCTTAAATTCTCAAAATCGCTGAAAATGGCAATTTTTAGTGATAAGTCATGAAATTAATTTATACCAAACGGAGCCTAAGTTGAGCTATAATTGTAGTGTCATTCGGAAACTAGGTCTAGAAGGTATCAGCAGTGGAGTGAGAGATAATAATGGAGTTATGATGCTTATTTTCAGGCACAATTGGATTAATGACTCAGAGGAGGCCAAAACTTGTGCTCTACCATCAGGATTTCATATGGTGATAAAATGCAATGACGATCATGCTAGCGGAAGGTGATCTGGCTAATGTTATTGTCTGTGCCATGAAGGGAAAGCTGGAAAGCCAGCACTTCACTTGGCTCGTTGACGAAATTAGAGGCTTGGCAGAGGATCTTCACATTCAATTCCTACATATGTACACAAATGATGAAATGAGGTGGCAAGATTCATTAAACAATCAGGATTCACAACAGCTCGTTTCCACTGATAAGAGGATTTCTTGGTGGTGGTTCTTACTTCTTATTCTATCTGAGAAAAAAAATAATAATAACATTTCATAAAACAAAACCCAAAACGCTTTTGTTTTGCCCTTGATTTGACTGGAAATCAGAGAAAACAACAGCCTCTTTATTAAAATTTCCCTTTGTCATAACTGACGCCTGGATCACAGATTTGCATGAAAAGAAAACATTTCATGTTTCCAGTAGTTCTTGCTGGATGTGGCAAATGGCTACAGAAACCTGGTGTTTATGCAGCAGATATGTAAGGCAATCCCTACCCACCTTTGCCGCTTTGTTTAGCATTTCTTTCCGATTTAATGATGTTTTGTCATCTACTGAACGAACCCAACTACCATGTTCTAACCTGTACACAGGATGTCATTTACCTACAGCTCCCACCCGTCCATTCATGGTAGGCGGTAATCTCTGTGCACAGAAAGAAGGATTCCCACACAGACCCATATCCAATATGCACAGAGATTCCCTTACCAAAAATAACCGAAAACATCTCAAATCACATAAAAGTTTTTATAACGCCATTACGGTTTCCTAACAGGCACCAGTCGTTCTACTCAAAGCCATCATCACAACGCTTTTGCTTTCCAAATAACCGTTGTAACAGTCTCAACAACTGTTATAAGAATGAGTTTGCCATTTGTCTTCCACAGAGGCAAACCAACACCCTTTTATATAAGGGTTATTATGGAATAAATTGACTGTTAAATGCATTACAGAACTTAAATATTGAGCAAAAACGAAATTTATGTTTTACTATTTTAATAAAAATGTCTCTTAAATTTAAAAATGAAAATCCCACGCACCAATATAATGTGGCTAAACACTGTCATAACAGCCATTCTATACAAAGAGTGGCCATTAACAGCCAAACCTCTTATAACAGCAGGATGTCGAAACTGCTAAAAAACCGTTATAACACCATTATCAAGAAACCATGAGACTACAAGCAGCATAAAAACCCTAGATTCTAAAATTAGAACCGAACACAAATGAATCCAAGCATAAACTCGATTCAGTAGGGATGTCCATCAAATGCTCCAACCAACTTTAAAAACTAAAAATAAAAATCAAGACTCGAAAATCGTAATTCTTCAATCAAGACTCAAAAATACTTCCAGAAAGCCCAGATCACGATCCTCGGCATTCATGCAACGAACGATTTGAAAAAAAAAAAAAAAAGGAGAGAGAGAGAGAGAGAGAGAGAGAGAGAGAGAGAGAGAGAGAGAGATCAAGGCATGCACCTTGAAACTTATTGCTGGCATTGCTGCAACCATAATAGAATTGCGACAGTGTCGAGCCCCAGAGATCCTTTCCAAGACTCCCTCCTCCGCTCTAAATTCAATTAAAAAAACAAAAAAAAAAAAAATCCAGATCGAATCAAAAACGTCCAAACGCATACACCAGCACCAAATCAAAATCCGATGGTGAAGAGAAGATCAAGAAGCCGTACCGGAACCCGGAACGACTCATCCCCGATGGCGTTGGTGATAACCTCAGCAGCGTTGTTCAACTGAATACAACAGAGAAAGGAGAAGAAATGCTGAATTAATAGACGAATGAAGCAGGAATTACAGAAATGTAAATAGGGAATAAAGGGAGAGGAGTCGAGTGGCAGGATGGTAAATAAGGGGAAATGGAGGGGCGAAAGCGGTACCAGGAGAGAGGTGTGGTTAGGCCGAGAAAGAGAAGGGTTGTCGAGAGGCGTAGGTGTAAGGAAGGAGAGAACGCCGATGAGTAGAAGAGCGGTAACGGAGAGGGCGGAGATGGTTGAAGCAGCGGGAAACCGGCAACGGTGGTCATGGTGGCGCCGCCCGCGCGACCCGGCCTTTTCGGTCTTTTTCATCCGAACGGCGCGGAGGAGAAGAACGAGGAGGGCTGAAATGGGATTTTGGGATGGGGAGAGGATACTACGCCTCTGGCGCAGGCGACAGGGATTCCATGGCTGGCTGGCTGGCTGCAGAAATAGAATGCACGAGGAACGCCCTCCCTCAAAGAACCCCGCCCAAATCTATTTTTTCCTTTGAGAGCGGAGACAAACAACAAGAGACCTCTCTGTACACGTGGATAGCACGTGAGCTGTGCTGGTGGGGGTACCGACGGGCCCACGTGCTGAGTGGTCTGATTATCGGAGTCGTCCATGTCGTGGCCTCTGTTTGATTGGGGAATACGTTAGCCACGTGTGCGGAAAGGATGATTCTGGCGAATTCTGGATGATCAAAGGTTAGAATCATAGCTGAAGGGTGATTAATGATAGTAAGGAGAATATGGACGGCTCAAATAGTCGGACCATGTTAGCATGTGGGCCCCAGTGAGTGGTGATAGACAGTGGATTTTAGCTGCGATGGAGGAAAAATGAACTGTGGGATATGAGGAGAGTTGAATTATCTTTTTGTGGTGCGGTTGAGATGGGGTGTTTATATATATAAATATTATTTCTTATAAAAACCGTTCTGCACTGACTATGTCTGTAATGACAAAAATGTCCCTGAGAAGATCAGATATGGCTTTATTTTTATAAATGGGAGCTTGAAATATTCGACTTTGGGAAAGACGATTTATTTGACGTGGAAAACTTTGATACTCTGGTAGAGTGTTGTGGATGATACACTAGCACTTGGAAATTGTACACTTAGTATGCCGGTAATTCAAATTGAAGTGACCAAATTATGGGGCCCAGCTTAGATGAACGAAAAAATATATGTATATATATATATATATATTATTATTATTATTTCTACTTAATTGATTGTTTGATTATTGGATTGTCAAAATTTCTTGGACGGTTGTGGTGAAAAATGTCTGCTGTCTTATTTCAGCAAACAAAGTGTCCACAAATCAGCGGTTTTAATTGTTCAACTAATCTAATTTTTGAATTACTATTAGGCCTCATTTACAAATTTCAAGTGCCCGTGCATCAAGCGTTATACGCTGCCAAAGTATATGTAATGTAAGTCGCTTGCTTATTACATGGCCTGCATCTTTGCACCACGTTTTTAATAGGGCTAGTAACTTAGGGTGTGTTTGGACAGGCCCATCTCATGAGATTAGATTGTATTAGGGTGGATGGCAGGTAATGATGACTGTGTCAGTGGATTGTTGGCAATATCCAGGGAATCTACTTTCCAATCCGTCCACCCAAACATGTCCCGAGCAAAATAGATGGGACTAGGAGGGATTGAGTGGATTTCAAGGTAACGATGGTGATGTCAATAGATTGTTGGCAATCCCATGGGGTTTATCCAATCCAGGCAGAAGTTTAACGTGCCTGTTTGGCACACCCAGCCAATCTTGGAATTGCTCCTTCCAATCCCTTCCAATACAATCTAATCTCATTCAGGGCCCGTTTGGATGGGTGGATTAAAAGGGATTGAATGGTATTAGGGTGGATGGCATGGATTTCTAGGTAATGATGGTGTTGTCAGTGGATTGTCTTGAGATCCATGTGGGATTGTTATATCCCTGTATTGTTATACCCAGTCCGTTTGGCACGCCCGGCTCCAGATTCAACCTTCCCATCCTTCCAATCCCACCAACCAAACACGCCCTAGGCAAATTTCAACGGATTAGTTGTATTGGATGGGATTTAAAGGTAATGATGGTGTTGTCACTCAAGATCTATTGGATTACAATCAGATCACCGACTGTGTTTGGCAAGCCCGGCCATTCCTGGGATTTAACTTCCAATCCCTTCCATTACCATCCAATCCCTTCCAATACGACCGGCCAAACGGGCCCTCAGTCTGCCTGGCCAAACAGGCCCTTAAGCATCGCAGTGGGCTGTAGGAAAGTTTGATTTGTGGATGTTACTACCATGTTTCTTCTTATTACATACCAAGGAAACTTCGTGCGGCCACCATGATGTATGTGTCATATCCACACCACCCATCTGTTTCAGATCATTTTAAAGCATTGTCATAAAGTTCAAAAATATCCAAAGCTCAAGTGTAGGCTACAGGAAATAGTGTGAATTTAACATATACTGTTAAAAACTACGTGGGGCCTATAAAAGTTTTCGATGTAATTGATATTTGCGGACAGGTTGGATGACAAATAAATATTATTGTGGGCCTTAAAAAGATTTTAACGGTGGATATCATTTTTCCCAACTGAAGTTTTATTTATAATTTAATTTTTGCCTCTACCCATGAAATGAGTTGAAATAGTGAATGGAGGGCGTGGATTATCCACATAGACCCAGTTCGTCAAGGAAGCAGGACGCAGTCGGCCCCGGTTTGGGTGGATGGGGACCACCTACTTCATCGGATCCTAAGTGTGCGATTCACTTTGATGTATGTAACTTACATCCACACTCTCCATCCATTTTGAAAGCTTAATCTAGGGCATGATTAAAAAAAATAAAGCAGAATCAAATCTAAGGTGGCCATACCATAGAAAACAGTAGTCATTGAATTCATATATTATTAAAAACTTCACAGGTGCCACTGGAGTATTTATTTGCCATCCAGCATGTTGACAGGGCCACAAAGACCTGAATTAAAAGACCACACAAACATCAGCTTGATCCAAAACTTTTGTAACCGCAAAAAACTTTTTAATAGTCTTTTACCATTGTTTCTTTTATTATGATCCACCTAAAATTTCGATAAGCTTCTGTTTGAGATCTGATCTAAAATAAATTTTCAAAATGAGTGAATTGATTAGATATAAAGCATATATGTTACAGTGGGCCCCAGTGTCAGGGATCCCACCCACCTACGTGCATCCGGGGATCCACGGAAGCCTCGCTCGACGTAATCCGCTTCCAGAAGCGAGCGGACAGCAGCGAGGAATCTTGGGACCCTTTTCTAGCAGAATGTGGAAGGTTTTCGTATTTCTCTTCCTACCGTCTATCTTTTAGCAACAAATCAAAAGGGTCACATCGACTTCCGAAGTAGATCTCCAGTTAATAGTCCGTCCACGGTAGGTTACAGCAAACCAATGGTCTAGATTACTTACCCATGAGCCCTCCTCAGAATTGAGAACGCGTGTGTATCGTGCAAGGTATCATATTCCTCCTTGACAAAGTGACCGGCTAGGATGATCCGCCGCATACGCGACAACATGTCGTACTTGTGTCGAGAACGGTCCATTCAAAAGTTTGAGGACAAGCTTAAACGTGACTAGGCTAAGAAATCAAGGGTGTAGATTAGGTGGGTCCAGGGTAACAGCTTAGTGGGTGAGTCCCTGACCGTGGGGCTTACCTTGATGTACGACTAGTATATCCACTCCGTCCGTCAGTTTTTCCGGCTTATTTTAGGGCATGGTCCCAAAATTTGAATAGATCCAAATCACAAGTGGACCACACCACAGGAAAGAGTTGTCACTGAACGCACTCTATTAAAAATTTTCTAGGGCCCACCGTGATGTTTATTTGCCATCCAGCCTGTTAATAAGATCAGACGGACCTGGATGAAGGGAAAACACAAATATTAGCTTGATCCAAACTTTTGTGGCTCACATAGAGTTAAGGTATATGAAAAAGAAACCAGACCCGCTAATCATCAAATCGGCCACATGTATATGAATATGGACGGGCAGAAAAAACATGGGTGGACGCTTACAGCCGATCTAATTAGGGTCAGTTTGGGCAGTGGGATTAGAAGGGATTTGGTGGGATGGGATTTAAAAAACACAATTATTACCCATGGCTGGGATTATCCCCTGTTGCCATGCGATGAAATTAATTGAGAAAATGACTACTGTAGACAAAACCTTTTACCCAGCGGTTTCTGTCAAAGAATACAAACTTTAGTTACCAATCTAGACTAGCACGTGCGGACAGCGACTTTGAGGACGAAACTAACCCTCCTTTTCACTGCGAAGACGAGCGCTGACGCTCCTCCAACTGAGAGTTGTACGAACGGCTTAAAAGAGATCAAAGTTACATGGCCCCACAGCTATATATTTATTATATCCACAACGTTCATCCATATTTCAAGATCATTTCGGAGCATTATCCAAAAAAAAAAATCATATCCAAAGATCAACTGGACCACACCACAAAGAGCAGCGGGAAAATTAATTTTCACCGTTAAAAATTTTGTAGGGTCCACCATAACATTTATTTTCCATCCAATCTATTCATAAGGTCACAAAGGCTTGTATGAACAAGAAAAACAAATTTCATAATGATCCAAAACTTCTATAACCCTAAAAGGGTTTCAATGGTAGACGTTCAATCCCCCACTACCTTTCACAGTGTGGTCCACTTGATAGTTAGATCTGTCTTATTTTTCGTCTCAAGCCTTAATATGAGCTCGCCAAATAGATGGACGGTTTGGATATAACACAGACCTCATGGTGGGGCCCACAGAAGCAATGAAAATTTAAAAAAAAAAAAAAAACAAAATTCGGGATGAATCGCGGATTCTGAGATTCCACCGCAACTCGCTGTACGATTTGGGGATGAATCGCGGAATCCGCGATTGATCCCCGATTCAAACAAAAGGCTATGGCTACAGATTATAACCGTAGCTATAACCGTATCCTGTGTTCTTTCTTTTAAAAAAAAAATTTAACTTATTTATTTATTTATTATTATTATTTTTTTTACATTTAGAATTTTATTCTACCTACATTTTTTTCTAACACATTTATATAAATATGTATATATAAGCATATAAAAAAAAATTCTCTCATTTTTTCATTTCTTTCTTTATTTATATAACAAGAATATCTTCTAAACCAAAATTAGTTATTTGACGTACATATATGATTTTGGAAATTTTGAAAGTGCCTCAAATGGTTCAACTGAATAACCTATGACCCACCCGACATTAGGTTGGGCTTGGGCAGGATGTATCGGGTTTGGTCTTGGGGTTGAGCCATACAAACACCAATCGATAAAACTTGTAAACGAATGATCGGATTGGCGTCAAATGCATGGAAATGACAGTAAAGTGAAGGAATTGACCGTGAAGTGCATCGAAATCGAATGACCGTGCATCTAAACACTGTAATCATTCGAAATTGACCGTGAAATGCATGGAAATGACCATGAAGTTAAGCAAATTGAACCCCAGTGTGCTTCTTTGCATCATTATGGACCATGGTTGATTATTTCCATTTCTAACTACAGAGGGCACAACTACGAATGGAGATTTCCTCATTCCGTTTAAGACAGGTGGTTTTCTATCTAAAACGCCAGTCCTTCCAATGATCCTAAGATATCCTTACAAAAGATTTAGTCCGACATGGGACACTATATATACGGTGATAAGCCATTGGTTTATTCATAGCTTCAACAAGATTTTACATTTAGGTGTGAAAGACTGAGATAATGAAGCTTATCTTTCATTACTCAATCTGCATGACTTCTGAAATTTCTTGGAAGCTTGCGAGTCCATCGCTCAATATGCATATAAATTATTATTTTTTTCATTTCTTTCGTTATTCATTTAACAAGAATATCTTCTGAACTAAAATTAGTTACTTAACGTATCACATATGATTTTGGGGTAGGAGAAGCTACTTTAGCCAACCAACCTAGTTATTTTCCAAGATTCCATTAGGTCTATGGTCGAAAATACATTTCATTCACTTCGCGGTTAAACTAGAAATTGAGCAGGATAACCTAGCAATCGAGCAAGGCAACCTAGAAATTGAGCGAGGCAACGTAGAAAATGAGTAGGGAACCTAGAAATTGAGCGAGTGAACCTACGATTTGAGCTTTGCAACCTAGGAATTGAGCGAGGGAAGTTAGAAATTGAGTGAGGAAGCTAGAATTGAATTTAGGAACCTAGAAATTCAAATGGAGACAACCTAGGATTTGAGCGAGGAAGCTACAAATTGTGTGAGGAACGTAAAAAATGAGCAAGGCAACTTAGGATTTGAGCGAGGAACATAGGAATTGAAGCGAGGAACCCTGGAATGAGCGAGGCAACGTAGAAATTCAACGAGAATCTAGAATTGAGCGAGGGAAGCTAGAAATTAAGCGAGGGAACCTAGAAATTCAGCGAGGCAACCTAGGATTTGAGCGAGGGAAGCTAGAAATTGAAAGGAACCTAGAAATTGAGCGAGGCAAGGTAGAAATTCAGCGAGGAAACCTAGATTTGAGCGAGGCAACCTAGATTTGAGCGAAAGAAGTTAGAAATGCGAGGAAGCTGAATTTGAGGCGAACCTAGAAATTCAATGAGGCAACCTAAGATTTGAGCGAGGAAGCTACAAATTGTGCGAGGAACCTATAAATTGAGCGAGGCAATGTAGGATTTGAGCCCGAGGCAACATAGGAAATGAGCGAGGAACCTCAAGAAATTAATTAGTAGGCAACGTAGAAATTCGTGAGAATCCAGAATTGAGGCGAAGCCAGAAATTGCAGCGAGGAACCTAGAAATTCAACGAGGCAACCTAGGATTTAAGCGAGGAAGGTAGAAATTGAGCGAGGAAGTCGAAAATTGCGCGAGGAAGCCAGAAATTCAAATGAGGGAACCTGATGAATTGAGCCGACGGAAACCTAGAATGTTTAGGAAGCCAGAAATTGAGCGAGAGAAGGTAGAAATGGAAATTGAGGGAAGCGAGGAAGGCGGAATTATGAAGCAGAATTGAGCGGGCAAACGTAGGAATTGAGCGAGGAAGCTAGAAAGCGAGGCAACGTAGAAAATTGAGCGAGGAAGCTAGAAATCGAATTGAGGAAGGTAGGAATTGAGCGAGTGAAGCTAGAAATTGAGCGAGGGAAGGTAGGAATTGAGCGAGGGAACCTAGAAATTGAGCGAGGGAACCTAGAAATTGAGTGAGGGAAGGTAGAAATTGAGCGAGTGACCCCTAAAAGGGTTTCAATGGTAGACGTTCAATCATCCACGGCCTTTAATAGTGTGGTCCACTTGATAGCCTAGATTCTGCCTTATTTTCATCTCAAACCTTAATACGAGTTCACTAAAATATGGACGGTTTGGATATAACACATACCTCATAATAGACCCACAAAAAGTGGTGGGATTACAACAAGAAAAATTAAAAAAAAAAAAAAAAAAACCTGTCGATATATCGATCGGTCAGTCAATATATCAAAAATGGTCCAGAATCGTCCAAAGGTGAGTTTTCCTCAAAAATCCTACAATTGTCGATATATCGACAGTCCGTCGATATATTGAAAAAGGTATTTTACCTTTAGTTACAGATTATAACCGTAGCCATAACTGTACTCAGTGCCACTATGAAATTTCCCTCGCTCAATTCCTACCTTCCCTCGCTCAATTTCTAGCTTCACTCGCTCAATTTCTAGCTTCCCTCAACTCGCCTCGATTTCTAGTGTTCCTCGCCAATTTCTGTGTTCCTCGCTTTCAATTTCTACTTACTTTCGCTTCACTTTACCTTCCTCGCTCAATTTCTACCTTCCTCGCTTCAATTCCTAGTCATGCGCTCAATTCATAGGTTCCTCACCGAATTTCTAAATTTTCCTCAGCACAATTTCTAGCTTCCTCGCTTCAATTTCTACCTTCCTCGCTCAAATCTCAGGTTGCCTGTCATTTCGCAATTTCTGGTTCCTCGCTTAATTTCTGCTTTTCCTCGCTCAATTCCTAGGATTCCTCGCCGAATTTCTACGTTGCCCGCTCATTTCTTAGGTTCCTCGCTCATTTCCTATGTTGCCTCGCCTCAAATCCTACATTGCCTCGTTCAATTTATAGGTTCCTCGCACACTCAGTCTAGCTTCCTCGCTCAAATCTTGGTTCGCCTCGGCCAATTTCTACCTTCCTCGCTCAATTCCTACCTTCCTCGCTCAATTTCTGGCTTCGCTACTCAATTCCTACCTTCCTCGCTTAATTTCTACCTTCCTCGCTCAATTTCTACGTTGCCGCTCAATTTAGCCTTCCTCGCTCAATTCCTACGTTGCCCTCGCTCAATTTCTAGCTTCCTCGCTCAATTCCTACCTTCCTCGCTCAATTTCTACCTTCTCTCGCTCAATTTCTACCTTCCTCGCTCAATTCCTGGGCTCGTCGGCTCAATTCATGGTTCCTCACAATTTCTAGCTTCCTCGCACAATTTCCACTTCCTCGCTCAATTTCTACCTTCCTCGCTTAAATCCTAGGTTGCCTCGCTGAATTTCTAGGTTCCCTCGCTTAATTTCTAGCTTCCCTCGCTCAATTCCTAGGATTCCTCGCTGAATTTCTACGTTGCCTCGCTAATTTCTTAGGTTCCCTCGCTCATTTCCTATGTTGCCTCGCTCAAATCCTACATTGCCTCGCTCAATTTATAGGTTCCTCGCACACTTTGTAGCTTCCTCGCTCAAATCTTAGGTTGCTCGTTGAATTTCAGGTTCCTCGCTCAAATTCTAAATTCCTCGCTTAATTTCTAACTTCTTCGCTCAAATCCTAGGTTGCCTCGCTCAAATCCTAGGTTTCGCTAAATTTCTACCTTGCCTCACTCAATTTCTGGTTCCTTCGCTCAATTTCTAGCTTCCTCGCTCAAATCTAGGTTGCCTCGCCAATTTCTGGTTCCCCGCTTAATTTCTAGCTTCCTCGCTCAATTCCTGGATTCCTCGTTGAATTTCTACGTTGCCTCGCTCATTTCCCGGTTCCCTCGCTCAATTCCTATGTTCCTCGCTCAAATCCTAAGTTGCCTTGCTCAATTTTTACGTTCCTCACACACTTTGTAGCTTCCTCGCTCAAATCCTAGGTTGTCTCGCTGAATTTCTAGGTTCCTCGAATCAAATTCTAGCTTCCTCACTCAATTTCTAACTTCCCTCGCTCAATTCCTGGGTTGCCTAGCTCAAATCGTAAGTTCACTCGCTCAATTTCTAGGTTCCTACTCATTTTCTACGTTGCCTTTCGCTCAATTTCTGGTTGCCTTGCTTTCGATTGCTAGGTTGCCTCGCTTCAATTTCTAGTTTAACCGCTGAAGTGAATGAAATGTATTTTCACCATAGACCTAATGGAATCTTGGAAAATAACTAGGTTGGTTGGCTAAAGTAGCTTCTCCTACCCCAAAATCATATGTGATACGTTAAGAACTAATTTTAGTTCGTAAGATATTCTTAAAATGAATAACGAAAGAAATGAAAAAAAAAAATAATTTATATGCATATTGAAGCGATGGACTCAAGCTTCCAAGAAATTTCGAAGCCATGCAGATTGAGTAATGAAAGATAAGCTTCATTATCTCTGTCTTTCACACCTAAATGTAAAATCTTGTTGGTATGAATAAACCAATGGTTTATCACCGTAGATATAATGTCCCATGCCGACTAAATCTTTCGTAAGGATATCTTAGGATCATTGGAAGGATCAAGGCGTTTTAGATAGAAAACCACATGCCTTAAACGGAATGAGGAAATCTCCATTCGTAGTTGTGCCCTCTCAGTAGTTGGAAATGGAAATAATCAACTATGGTCCATAATGATGCAAAGAAGCACACTAGGTTCAATTTGCTTAACTTCATGGTCATTTCCATGCATTTCACTAATTTGATTTCGACGATTCTGTTTAGATGCACTCATTTCGATGCACTTCACGGTCAATTCCCTTCACTTTACTGTCATTTTCATGCATTTGACGGTCAATCCGTGATTCCGTTTCAAGTTTTATCGGATTGGTGTTTGTATGGCTCAACCCCAAGACCAAACCCGATACATCTTGCCCAAGCCCAACCTAATGTTGGGTGGGTCACAGGTTGGTCGAGTTGAACCCGCCTTGACTTTTTCAAATTTCAAAATCATATATGATCGTCAGTAACTAATTTTGGTTTAGAAGATATTATTGTTATATAAATAAAGAAAGAAATGAAAAAATAAGAGAATTTTTTTTTTATATGCTTATATAAACATATTTATATAAATGTGTTAGAAAAAAATGTAGGTAGAATAAAATTCTAAATGTAAAAAAATAATAATAATAAATAAATAAATAAGTTAAATTTTTTTTTTTTAAAAGAAAGAACACAGGATACGGCTATAGCTACGATTATAATCCGTAGCCATAGCCTTTTGTTTGAATCGAGGATCAATCGCGGATTCCGCGATCCATCCCCAAACAATACAGCGAGTTGTGGTGGAATCTCGGAATCCGCGTGATTCATCCCGGATTTTATTTTATTTTTTTTTTTCAAATTTTCATTGCTTCTGTGGGCCCCACCATGAGGTCTGTGTTATATCCAAACCGTCCATCTATTTGGCGAGCTCATATTAAGGCTTGAGACGAAAAATAAGACATATCTAACTATCAAGTGGACCACAATGTGAAAGGCAGTGGGGAATTGAACGTCTACCATTGAAACCCTTTTAGGGTTACAGAAGTTTTGGATCATTATGAAATTTGTTTTTCTTGTTCATACGGGCCTTTGTGACCTTATGAATAGATTGGATGGAAAATAAATGTTATGGTGGGCCCTATAAAATTTTTAACGGTGAAAATCAATTTCCCTGCTGCTCTGTGGTGTGGTCCAGTTGATCTTTGGATATAATTTTTTTTTCTGGATAATGCTCCGAAATGATATCGAAATATGGATGAATGCTGTGGATATAATAAATATATAGCTGTGGAGCCATGTAACTTTGATCTCTTTTAAGCCGTTCGTACAACTCTCAGTTGGAGTAGCGTCAGCGCTCGTCTTCGCAGTAGAAGGAGGGTAGTTTCGTCCTCAAAGTCGCTGTCCGCACGTGCTAGTCTAGATTGGTAACTAAAGTTCGTATACCTTGGTAGAAACCGCTGGGTAAAAGGTTTTGTCTACAGTGGTCATTTTCTCAAATTAATACCATGCTTTGTTGATAATACGGTGGTACAGTAAATAGATATACCCACCATCATTTGAAATTATTGAGAATAACACACGTGTTATATCTAAACCGTTCATTTGTTTTGTAACCTCATTTTATGGCGTGGGCTTGAAAATGAGGTAGATCCAAAACTTATGTAGCCCCAAAGAAGTTTTCAACGGTAAGTATTCAATCCCTGTTGCTTTCTATGATGGGGTCCACTTGAGCTTTAGATTTACTTAATTTTTTGGCCCATGCTCTAAAATAATCTTGATAAATGGGTGGACGGTGTGGATATAGTCCACATATCACGGTAGACCTACCCAACTTCCCAAACATTGAGTGAAATTGGCACGGACCAAGTGCAATTTCATTCAATGTAAATCCACGCTTTTCCATTCTTCCCGGAGTGGAATTGGCACAGGAACAGATGAATCCTATCCCACCTAATCGCTTTTAATTCCACCGCCCAAACTGACCCCTAGTGGATAGTCTCGAATCTCGGGCTTGGATTCCTCACGCGTGTGACATATTCTCTCACGCCTGTGGCTTGCTTCTTCAATCCGTGCTTTCTGAATCGCCTCAGCACCATCTTGGCAGCAGCTCCCCGTCAGGACTTGAGAGGCCAACATGGCACATGTGTGCGTGATTGGCCGTGAATCAGAGAGGCCCCAGCTCAGTGTCCCAACCTGAAAATCAGGTGAGACGGACTGCCTATATGATAAGAAATGGATGGTCCAAATTTCACACTCGAGTGGCACATCGTCACCGCACGTCGATGAAAAAAGTTCACGTAACTTGTAAGCTGGATCTGCTTAATCATCTTCCTTCAACAAGGAAAAGCTGATAAATCTAATTGATGAGCTAAAGGTAAATTCGTCATTCTTCTTTTTATTTGGGTGTTTTGATAACGAGGAATGATAGAGTGAGACTTCAATCGATCGATCTGTACCCTTCAAATCGATCCACGGCAGATTTTTGGGCAACTAATGAAGATGGCATTGATTGGATGATCCAATCCGTCTATAAGTAAGCCTTATGCTAAATTCATTCGTCTTCTAAGCCACGAGTCCAGGGCTGAAGATTTCGTGATAGACAGACCATTTCTAGGCTATAGACTAGCAGGCTAGAATGACCTAATTTGTGTAATTTTTTTTATGGTAACAAATAGTTGTGTGTTAGACTTAATGGACGGCCCTGATTAATTGATTGGGCAATGCAAGTTTCCTGTACAATTAGGGGACTATAATTTCATGAAACAATGAGAGCAAGGATAATCTTTCTAACTAAATTGGAAATTGTGAGCTATCCTATCCTTCAGTACCTATCCTTTTTAGGGCGTGTTTGATTTTCGGTGAAATGGTAAATCGCGCGTGGAAAAGTGATGATTATTTCCCCGTGAATTCACAGCATCCTGATATTGACTGCTTACTTTTTGACACAAAAATCAAAAATATTATAAAATATTTGTGGGTCCCACTGTGATGCATTTTGCTTATCCACACCGTTCATCCATTATTACATTTGAATTCATAGCATGAGTTAAAAATTGAGGCATATCTAATACTCAAGTGGACCACGTCATACAAAAAAGAGAATCAAATACTTACCGTTAAAAACTTCGTATGGCCACTATTTCTTTTGGCGTGGGCCATTTGAGTGTCAGATCTGCTTCATTTTTTGTCTCATGCTCCAAAATATTGTAATAAAACAGACTGACGGAATGGATATATCATACGCATTACCTTGCAGTAAATAAATTAAAATTACATCCGTTAAACCAATTTGACTGGCACAAACTCCTACGAGTTTTCAAACGCAGTAAACCGTAATAATCACCGTTTCCCTTGCATTTTCCATTTCTCTGAAAAACAAACAGGCCCTTAACGAAATTGTGAGCTCAAGTGCTACAAGTGTGTTATGTTGGCATGAGTGGGATCCAAGGAGCCTTTGGTGTTGGTCCAATCTTATAAAGTATTTTTGGCCATCACATGCACATTGAACGTAAGCCATTGATTAGGTATGCTCCTGTCAGAGGCTCTCACAGAAACTAATATGTACACACCTATTCCCAATGAATCACATATACACTCGTGTCAGTGAATTCAACCCTACATAAAAACTTAGGTCCTACACAAGAACTTCATGAGTTTGGATCACAAACTCTTACACTCAATCATATACAAGGAGGGTCCTTACTCTTGCTCGGGTGGTAGACTCTCAGGAGTTTCAACTCCCGGTCAAGGGTTCAAGTGCCCATAAGTGGTTAAATTCCACTAGCGTGAGTGTGTGGGGTGTGTGTGCGTGTGTAAATTTTTTTTAAAAAAAAAATTATATAAAAGGAAAGAGTGTATGGACTCACATCTGACAACTTGCTTGTTGGATTAAGCTCATTTGTCGTGCTTTGCTTGGGTTGCTTGATTGATGCTCTCCCGTGCTTCAACTAGCTCCTTTTGTACTCCCTCGATTGATAACAATAATACTTTAGCTCCTACAATCGTTCGCTTTGCATGTGATATGTAAATGAGATAACCAAGGCAATAGAGGTGGTGGAATCCCGTACAACCAATGAAAATGTTGTAATCCTAGGAGATTTACCTAGATAGGTCTTCCTATCGGATTTAGACAATGATATACTAATAAATTTAGTGTCTAATATCTAGATAATGAAGAGTTTATCTACATATTCGTAATAGAGCACGAAATGCTCATTGGAGTGAATAATTATAAGAAGATTGGCATGAACCTCTTTGGTATAGAGTTTAGGGTGAGGGATATGAGTAGGGAATCACTAGGCTTATATTACACCAAAAACACATCAAAATACCCAAGAATCAAATGCCCTATATAAAGGAAATAAGCTCCAACAGTATTAAAATATATATATAATAATAATAAATAAAAATAAAAAAAATGACTCTCGATCGATCAAGCAATGCATTCGATAATCAAACTCCCCTTCGATGGATTGAGAAACTCCAACAATTTATTGAATTTGTTGCTGGATGTTTCGAGCAACCTTCGATCGATGGAGCCTTGAGTTTGATCGCTCGAACCTTGCCCTTCGATTGATCAAAGGTTTGCTCGAGACACATCGAGGGTCCGTTGATGGCATCAAGCTTCACTCAAAAACTGTTGCTTTTGGTATATGATTTCACAACAGCTTTCTATCTCTTTTGGCATTACTTATCATATTCTAATTTGGCTCTTAAGGCTATGTGATGATCAACCAAAGTTTACCAATAACGGTTTGGATCATCTACAGGCTAATGTTGTTTTAGGTCTAAGGGTTAGAGTGTAACACCTCGAACATTTCAATACCCGAGTATTGAGAGTTCTCGGGCGTTACCAAGAAATTAACTTCTATGTACATGTGTAGGATACAAATCTAACTATCCTAACCGTTTTAAATGATCTTCACTCATAAATCCAGCAATCGAACTGTTGATTTTAGGACATGATCATCCATCAGATGATTTGACACATAAACCATCTCTTGAATGAATTGACAATAAACCCTTCATGCATGATGATTTAGATATAAGTTCTTTTACAAGAATTACTTAGAAACGTGCCTACTACCATGTAGACCCATTAGATCTCACAAAACTCTCAGATCAGCGATAATTATGAAAATGTCATCAACCTAGACCACTGAATTCTAGATCACATGGTTCTCATGATCCGTTTAGTGTGAAAATTTATACAATGCCTATGAATCATAAATTAACCACACACATCAAATTTCAGCCCTTAGATCATTGTATAAGTGACCCAATCGACAGATCAACCCTTTAATCGTCAATTTTGGCGTCCATCAAAGGTCAGGGGTAGTCTTAGTAGGATATTTCCCTTCATCGGTGTCGGTATAATCTTATGGATAGGTTGGATGACAAATAAAAACTGCTATAGGGTCTAGAAAGGTTTCAATGTGGAAATCATATTATCCATTGTTTCATGTAGTATGACCCATCTGATCTTTGGATATGCTTCAAATTTTGGGCCCAACCCCTTAAATTAGATGGAAAAATGAATGGATGGTGTGGATTCTGTAACGCCCTGAAAATCGGGGGTCGAGTGTAACTCAACTCCCGAGTTCCAACGCATCACTTATGCAACATAATTAATGATGTTTAAATATTGTCTGTGTTAGAACAATAAACATGAATGAGATTATACCAAAACAGTAATTCATACTCCAGATCAATTGTATAAAAGCAAGCGGAAGACTGAACTATATATGTATGTATGTAAAGAAACAAAATAGACGTTTCATTCTCCAGAGTATGAATCCATCTGAGTCACCATATACATGTCTATTTTATAAATAAAACGTCAAAAATAAAACTAAGTACAATCCCTGTGAAAACCCGTAGGTCCTGACAGCCTAGTCGAAGCCGCCAGAGAACTGCATATACGAGAACTCCTCCTGGTCCTCGTCATAATCAGGCTTCGCCTCCAGAGTTGTCGGCCGCCAGACTGAGACAGTCTGGTTGGTGTGCGCAACACCGTCCCGTAACGTGGGAGTGAGTAGCTAACTCAGTGGAACCATAAAGCATAGGTTAACATGTTATCGACTCAGTCAAGCAGTAATGATAAAGCAGTAAAATCAAACACTCCTAGCTACTCTTATTAATGCAAGTATGAATGCAGGTATGATGGATGCCCTCACCGACATACTCCCTCATGCGACACTATCTCATGCTCGCGACATGCTTTCATCCCACGGTGCTCCACATCTTCCGGGCACATGCAATGCATGATGAGCATGATTACCGAGTTTTTTAATTAGTCCATTTCAAACAGCAGGATTGAGAAACTAAGGTACCTCCCTTATATCATTCCCAAACATGATCCATTCTAGGGTCGTCACCCTAGTTAATATCGACGATGGTGTGTTTTCTGGTCATCTAGAGAGGCTGCTGTGGTCAAGTTACGCACAAAGGTTACACCACTCCCCCATCACCCCTTAAACGATTCATCACAATATAGAAACAAGCCTAGTTCATACTCTACATATATCGCGGCGAATCCTAAGGCGCACTGCGACTTCAGAATATGCTCATGGTCACTACAAAGGGTCGCTGTGGCATTACGCACAAAGGTTGTGACCACTCCCCATCACCTTATCAACGTAGGCCGACAATGCCGCGAATATAGTGTCCCATACCACCATAATCGGCTCACGAGTTAAGTTGCTCACCGGTCACTACGGGAGGCACGTAGCCCCAACAGAGGCCGACAAATACCGACCACGGTGTCCCATACCACCATGCCTACCTCATGAGTCTTAGCGGATCGAGGTACCATGGTTAACGGATTTTCACCGTAAGTTTGGTACCCTAGGTTCAAACATTAATGACCAAACATGGTGAACATACATAAGACACACGGTTACTTGACGTGTTCTACTCGAGCGCACAACAAGTTGGGCGATATGAAGCGCAGAAGCACCTCGTGTGGCCAACCACTATCGCCAATCGAAGTACGACACGGGTTCGCCAACACATCATGTGTGGCGAAACGAATCTCAACCACAACTCCAAGTCTGATACCGGATGCCTGGACTATGGACATAGTCCCAAGCTCAATCAATTCCTAACCATAGCATGTGAAGTACAGCATGATAACATGGTAATTCAAGAATACTAGCAATCATGTTATAAAGCATGTCATAAAGCATGTTGATAAACAAGTTACAAAACATATTCAAAAGCATGTTGTAAAGCACTATACAAATAGGGATACAAATACATATATTTCATAAGTGAGTGGTTAGAGTAAACAACCATATGGAGGGTATCATACATGACTCTAAGGTAGTTGAGAACCCCATCTCAGCACCTACCTAAGGCACTAACACTTAAGCACTTACACTCACAAGCAATTTCACCAACACTTGGAATGCACTATATCAACATACATGACGTATGTTAGAGGAAAGTGTACTAGGGTTGTCCCTTTACCAAACTAGTATTTTATACGTATATATCATATTCATACAGCAAATAATCATGATAATTACATCAGCAAAATTTATACGCATGGGGTATTTTCTAGGATACCCAATTTCGACATACATAGTATTTACAAGGGAACTTGTATTACGGCGATTCCTTTCACCAAGCAATTATTTTATGCGCATATAATATATTTATACAACAATTAATCATGACAAACACCTCGCTAAAATATACATGTATACGGTACTTCTTACAATACCGTATTTCTACATACATAGTGTTTATTAGTAAACATGTATTTAGGCGAATCCTTTCGCCAATTAAATATTTTATCCATACGTTATATATCCATACGACAAATAAACATGTCAAACACATTTTCATAAAAAATACGTATACGATATTTTATACGAATACCTAGAGTATGTGAAATTCCAAATTCTATAATTTTAATCGAAACAGAAAACGGAAAGCACTTTGTACATGTGCAATTACATGCAGATCATGAATCTACCATCATCTGACATTGAAAGTGTTGAAAACCGCAACCTATACACCTAAAGTCCTCACCTTACCTCTTGGAATCTCAACGGATCAGTAAGGTTTGATGGGCTTCCGTATTCGGGAGTTTTCTAGCCTAAAGAGGGAAATCAGTTAGCTATTTCATAACCTGAAGCCTACACTCCTCAAAACAGTCTAGGGTTAGGATTTATTACCTTAAAACGGAGTCGGTGTCACGGAAAACGTCAAGGAAGGGGTGGTGCACCTGTGGGTGATTTGCAAAGTAGGAGGAAGATTCTCCCACTTCTCCTAAGCTTTCTCTCTCTTTTTTCTCTCTCTCTCTAAGGTTTTATCCCAAATTCATGGTCGGCCTGTGAGAGGGGGCTGTTCTAAGGCCCTTATATAGCCTAAAACCTCTCCTAATGCACTCAGTTCAAGAGGTACGACTATTATAAGCAATTTGGCGCTTTTCCAAATTAAAAGAGTGTTTCTCGCGGCCCCCTTGAGCCAAACGTCGACTTAAGCTCACAACTCATGGATCTACGTGGGATTACGTTTTCGACTCGATCGGATTCCCAGATCACACGGAGCGGACCACTTTCGCTCAACGGTCATGGAAGACGATCCGAAATTCCAAGTACATGTAAATGTACCAAATTTTTCCCGATCCAAGGGTGTAATTTGGTCCGATTCTGACGGTCTGGTTTCTTAATACTGATCCGCAAACAAATGGTGCCAGATCACTATTCAAGATATTTATTTTATAAAGGAAATGGTGGTTTTCACACTCCTCGCTCGACACGATCGAATGGCCGTGGGACATTGTCTGGACTTGATTTTCGAGATGGTTTCGAGCCCAAGGAGGCGGTCCTGGGCCTCCTTAACTTCTTGTTAATCGGACTTAGATGTGTGGTCTAGACCTAACACGAAGTTCCAAGTCATTCCCGAGAATAGCCAGGGTAATGAGTTTGATCTTAAACTTTAGGGTAACCTAAATCAATGATTCTATAAGTTTGGGTCTTGCAGATCGTATTTAAAGCGATTCTAACGGATTTCATGGCTAATCTAGTTTAAGCACTTAGTTAACTTTGTTAAATTTCTAAAGGATTTAATCCTAAGTGATTTCTGGTCGAGGTGATACTCGAACCCTTGTACGGAAATTTACGGGTCGTTACAATTCCTCCAAAACATCACGGTGGACCCCACTTGATGATCTACGAGTGCACTAGTAGGTGTGCAGTCGGTTCACACCGCACCTAAACTATAGTCAAACCGGGTTTGACCCCGACTCAAACCAAAGAAGGTATCCTTCTTCCCGCTTTTCCCGCGCAGAGAGAATCTGAACCATGTCGTCCGCTGCGTCGAGTAATGGGCCATCATCAGGGACCCCGTGATGATCTAAACCATCCAATCGGTTTGGAGCGATTGCCTGACCAGAACCATGAAGACCCCACACCTTTCTAAACACATGTGCGTACATGAGCGGAGGCAGAACGAGCTGTGTGCGGCTGAACTTCTCAGGAAAAACAGAGGATCTCCGCATCCACTAGGAAACCTCTCCTGAAATCTCAGCCATCCATTTCCCGCTAAAAGGAGATCCGACCACCACCAAGAAATGCTACAAAGTCGAGAGGACTCCAGCGCTGCTGAAATCCCTGAAGAACGTGTATTCCGCAGCATCACAGAATCCATCACTGAAACAATCCTAACCTTCACCTGAGGTCTCGAGATTCCCTGAGTAGATCCAGACCATTACGTTATAAAGCTTCTTCCACTTCTTGGTTTCGCAAACAGAAGTGTGTATAAGAAATCGTCCCATTTCCATGTCCACACAAATTAAGGCAGCGTAAAGATAGGGACTGTGTAAGGGCCACATTTAATTCCCTTGTTGCGCAAGAAACTCCTGTTCAACTCTTCGCATAAGGCACTCTGCGTAAAGGTTATGCAGAAGCCCCTACGCCATTATAAAAGGCCATACCAGCCTACCAACGGAGAACATAACAGCAAGGAAAAGAAAAGAAAAAGAAAGAAAGAAAGAAGGAAAGGAAAAAAGAAAAGAAAGGAAAGGAGAGAAAAGGAAAAGAAAAGAGAAGAAAGAGAGAGAAAGAAAGAAAGAAAGAGAAAGAGAGAGAGAGAGAGAGAGAGAGAGAGAGAGAGAGAGAGAGAGAGGGAGGTGTTGTGCTTGTTGATCGGCGACTCACTGAGTCACCAAACGAGTTCAGATTCGAGTCACGTTTTTACAACACCGCTGAGGTGAGTTTCTCTACTAGTTTCTTTTTTTTTTATAAACTCCAGTAGATGATAGGTTCAATTTCCAACCAGTTAATTTGGAAGGCGAATGCTTGTAGCGAGGAAAGCTAATGCCTAATGTATTTGAGTGGAAGTTATCCCTTTGGATGATACGTTCCATTACCTTGTAGTTTTCTTCAAGCCAAGTCGAATGAAGTCGACCCAAGAGAAGGATCGATTGGACTTGTTTTGTTTGGTTGAGTTATAGGTGTTGATCAAGGTAAGTCGCCTTCTTACATAACAACATATGTTAAATTTCTAAATCAGAATGATAATTTATTTAACCTAAACGTAGATGAAAGATGAAAATCTAATCATATAATTTGTATACTCTATAGTTGAAATTGAATCTAAAGTGCGTACACTAAGTTCTAGAGATGTAAGAGGACGCTTCGACATAAGAGGTGAGGGTTTTATCTTTTAAGCTTACAGTAATTTAAGTTGATATGTAATTATCTTGCCTTTTACATGCCTTCATGTTATTTTATCTTGCATGTTACCTGCCTTCATATTACTTTGAATTTTCCCTGTAATTATATGTGTTACTATTAATTGTTTGTCTTTAGGTTACAGTATAATGTTGATTACAAGTGATTTTTTTGAATTTATGTGGGACCATAGATACGAGTCTTGCCCTTGCCTTATCAAATTTATCGAGTTGGCCCTGCTACTCATCTTTATATTTGAGTTGGCCCTACCACTCATCTCTTTATTTAAGTTGGTTCTGCCACTCATCTCTTTATTGAGTTAGCTATTGCCACTCTCCTTATTATTGAGTTGGCCATTGCCGCTCTTCTATTTGTTGAGTTAGCCATTGCTACTCTCCTTTTATTGAGTTGACCATTCCTCTTTATTATATTGGTCATTGCCACTTCTATCTCTGTTGAGTTGACCATTGTCACTCTTCTCTTTATTATATTGGCCTTGTGTTATTTATCTTTAAGGCTTGGGCATGTGTCATGATATTCCAGAACCTTCATGATTTATATCGTGTTCTCTATAAGTGCAAGTGATGTGTTAAGCGGTATCACAACTAGTGACTCAATATTTATCATAGACGTAATGCGTTACGGGTAGTGGCCCTTTTGGTCAACACGTAATTCCGTGGGTTGGTTGGCGTGGTGCACAATCGATAAGTAAATCGTCATGTGTACTACATCACTTTTTTGGGATTGGATGTCACAAATAGTCACTCTATGAACACATCGTGTTACGTAAATTCCCCAACTGCGTGTTGTGTTACCTTGAGATGTTTACGTAAATCCACATTAGCGTTGGTCATGCCGGCGAATATCCATAGTTATGGGATGTGGGTCGAGCCAAGTTTTCTATAAATCAAATTCTACATTGTGATGATAACTACGTATGATGAGCCGCACATACTTTGTTAAGCATGCATCTCATGTAGGTTGTCTACGCATTCTGATATCCTCGTATTAGTAGACTACGGGACGTATCAGAACCCCTTAGTTTACTTTTATAAATCTCTTAAATTATTGTTAATCTTTAAGGATAACCATTACTATGAGTAGGGCATTGACCCTCTCCCAACCGTACAGATGATGCAGGTGATGTATAGATTGAAGACTTAGAGGACCATCTCCCTATAGAGGACTATACTGAAAGAATACAAAGATAGTTTTATTATTTAGTTTTATACTTCTGCTGCGAATTCAATTGATGTAATAAGCTTCCATTAAGAAGGCATTTGATTATTTATCAAATTTCTTTACTCTGATGACATAATCAATCCAGTCAATTTTACTTCCTTGAATGTTACCTTCATGAATATACCTGGATGTGATCCAAATGCAAAAAAAAATATATGGTGCGATTTTTAAAGCATCCAAGTTTTACATTATTAACACCCGATTTTCTCAGGCACGAGTATAAACTCTGGCCATGAAAATTCGGGATGTTACATAGAGTCACCAAAGCACCTCATTTATATATTTTTCACTCATTGATGCTCCATGTCCTCTTGTGTCTTCGGTCTTTGACTTTCAAGTGCTCAATTGACTATATAACACATGAACTCACGTGATTGACATAATATGTGCACAAATAAGTGCACTAATATAGAGAAGCTCTCAAGCAGTTCACTGTAACATGGCTCAATACGACAAGTAAGGTTGTCATTTTTAGAGTGCACATACTCTTTCCTTGTGTAGGATTGAGTATAAAGTTTGTGACCCAAAATCACATAGGTCCATGTGTAGGACTATATCGCCACTAAATACGAGTGCGTACCTGGGCTATTGACACGAGTGTAAACATGTAGGTTCTTGTATATGACCGCCACCAAGCACGGGTGTATACGTGTTAGTCCTTGTGAGAGCCTCCAACGAAAGTATACATATGTCCTTGGATTCGGACCACTGTGGTTGTTGGTTAGCCAATAAAAAACCAACTAATTCTCCACATGAGCCACTGACACGGGTAGAAACATGATCCACCAACACGGGTGCATACGTGTAGGTTTTTGTGTAGGACCGAAGGTTTCTGGTGAACCTATTAAAAATTATTGTAAAGGTTAGAGGTAAACCTATTAGATACCTCTGAGATAGTGAAATTTGGTACACTCGAGGAAGGTGCATTCACCGGGAGTAGAGGGATATCTATCTCGCTCATAGATTAATGGCTCAACTTGTTTTTATCATTTATATTATATGTTATCTAAGAAGCCCAAGTTTTAATTGATTTTAATTGGTGTATAATTTTTAAGTGATCCCATTCACCCACTCTAGGTGTGAGGCCCGTACCATTCTGTAGGCTTTTGCGGTCCTCCGGGTTGAATTTCGGCAACCCGCGATGCGTAGATAGCATTTGCATGCAACCCTGAGTCGTATCCCGTATTCCAAAGTCGGCTCAACCCGAGACTTGTACCCTAGCGACCACGCCGTCGTCGCGGTTCCAATGCCGAGTCTCGCAAGCCGAGGCGATACCCGGGCCAGAAGATGTGGGCCGGCGTTCAGTTCGAGGAAAACGTCGCGCGTGTGAATTCTGAGAGAATCTCTACCACCCATCAAATCAATCAATCAATCAAATCAAATCAATTAAGTACAAAGCAACCCAACTCATCCCTCTCTTACACAACCTTACCCAAAGTCAACTCTCTCTCTCCACCCATCCCTCTCTCACCCAAAATTCAACCAAGCCCATCCCTCTTCTTACACACCCATTAGTCTCTCCTTACATCACTCATCTCTCTCATTTCAAGCAATTCCCAAGTACCCAACGTCCATGTTTTCCATAGAGAAGCTAGTGTGGCCCACCTTCCTACCTCTCATCTCCACCATCCAAGCTTCATCTCGGCCATTGAAGTGTATTCCATGGAGCTCTAGGACGCATCGATGAAATAAGAAGTACAAGAAGATCAAAGGTGGGTGATTTGTGATTTGATTTTGATGGTTTGAGGGCCCACTTGTGGTGGGACCCATTTTGATGAAAGCATTGTATAAAGGGGCCCATAGTGGTGGGGCCCCTCCTCCATCCGTTTCTCTCTCTTTCTATTTTGGTGTTGGAACGTGGCCCACCTTGCTGCTAGATTTTTGGCAGGCCCTGGATGAAGGGAATCACAAGTATTAGTTGATCCAGTGGTGGGCCACGCTGATGTGGACCCACCGTGATGTATTTGCTTCATCCGCACCGTCCAAACTTCTGGATAGTGCTGAATTAGTTGGGCAGTGCTAGGCTACCATGATGCATGTGTTTGTACACCACGCCGTTCATCTATTTCGCTGGTGGGGCCTGCTGGTGTGTGTGTGGCATCCACACGTGGGACCCACCAGGCTGAACGTTACAGCAACTGTATTGCTGCTGTATTGATGTCATCAGGCATGTGGGTCTGCTCTTGATGTATGTGTTAAACCCAATCCTTCCATCTGTTTAATCCAATCCGTCCAGTCATCCGGACGTGATCGTGGACCACGCCATGATGTTTGTGTTTTATCTCCACCGTCCAGATTGCTAGACGGTGGGATTACACCGTGATGTATGTGTTTAATCAAACACCGTCCATCAATGAGGACCCCACCTTGGTGTACGTGCCTTAAACCCTAGCCATCCATTCATCTAAGCGTTTGACAGTAACTTTGTATATTTTTAAATATACATATATATAGGGAAAAGGTACTATATGCTCGACCGTACCTTACCTTCCATAAGGTCGAGTGGTGGCATCATGCTATTCATCGGATGGTGAAGAAATTTTACAGGGACTGAATAAACAAAACCGCGATAAATTTTACGTGCGAAGCCTTTTGTTGTTGGAAGATTATGTGCTAAAATTCTGTGTGGGGCCCACTATATGATGTTTGTGATAAATCAAACCCGTCCATTCGTTTTTCAAAATCATCTTAGGATATGCGACCAAAAATGAGGAGGATCCAGAAATTAAATGGGACACATGAGAGGAAACAATGGGGATTTAGTGACCACCGTTGAAACATTCATATGGCTACAAAATTTCTGTATTGGTTTATGTTCGCGGTGTTTTCATTTCATATCAGTGAAAATGACCTTATAAACGGTTTGAATGGAATATAAACACTAAGGTGGAGCCTAGGAAGGTTTCAACAGTAAGCATTCCTTTCTGCTGTATTCATCTCGTATGGCGTACTTGAATTTTGGATCCTCCTCATTTTCGGAATAATGTCCTAAAATGATATCTAAAACTGAATGGACGGGTTAGATTTCACACAAAGATCACAATGGCCCCAGAATAAAATACTTTCACGAATCTTTAGGGAAAGACTTTATTAGGAAATCCACTTCCACAGGTGGTGTCCTCCGCTACTCCCCGCCAACACCAATGGGGGTGGTCAGTCCTATATGGGCCCCGCTATGTTGTATGTGTTTCATCTATGCTGTTTATATATTTTTCTAGATTATTTTATGGTAATGAGACCAAAAATGGGGTATATCCCAATCTCAAGTGGACCACATTACAGGAAACAGTGTTGAATGGGTGTCGACCATTAAATATTTTTGGGTGACCATAGAAGTTTTGGATCACGTTGATCTTTGTTTTTTTCCTTCACATGGGTCCGCATGACTTAAAAATAGTTTGGATGTCAAATAAATAGTACAGTGGGCCTTAGGATTATTTTAAGCATGAGTATCACTCTCCACACTTTTTTCTGTGGTGAGGTCCACTAGAGCTTTTAATGTACCTCATTTTTTGCATAATGCCATAATATGATCTCTCAAAGTGGATGAACGATGTGGATATAATACATACATCATGCTGGGACCCATAGAACTTGTGATGTGACTTCAGCTATTCAACCTCCCATGGAGGACCAGTTATTGTATCAAGCATACTTTTGGTCTCAAGTCCTAGAATGAGCTTAAAAAAAGGATGAATGGGGTAGATTTTTCATAAACATTATGGTGGGGCCCACCTTAGTTTCCAACGCGCTAACTTCCTACAAAAACTCACTGCAGATTGCGTCTCGAGCGTGTTACAGTGGGTTTTCTACGGACGCGAATTAGTCGCTGACGGGTTGAGTAGCCAAACTCGCCACAATAGTCACGTCACCGAATTTTGTACGCCCACCACAATATATGTGTTGTATCCACACCGTCCATCCATTTGCAGAGATCATTTTAGGGCATGATCCAAAGAATGAGGAAGATCTAAAGCTCGAGTGGACCCACCATAGAAAACTGTGGGGATAGTGACAACCACCGCTGAAACCTTCCTAAGGTCCATCATGATGTTTATTTGAGATCCAATCTGTTCATGTGTTAACGCAGAAATGAAATATAGAAAGTTCAAATATTAGCATGATCTAAAACTTTTGTAACACTTAGAAGTTTTTAACGGTGGGCGTCACTCTCTCCACTATTATATGTGGTGGTCCACTTAAGCTTTTGATCTGACTCATTTTCTAGATCATACCATAATATGATCTCTCCAAATGGATGGACGACGTGGATAGATAATATACATCATGATGATGCCCACAAAACTTAGTTAAATAACTTCAGTAGCAAGTCCCGTGACAGTAACTAATCCGCGTCGGTTTCCTACCAAATTTCTTGCGGCATTGTTTATTTAGTTTTCTTGTAAAATCTCCTCACCATCCGACGAATAACATGATGCCACCACTCGACCTTACGGAAGGTAAGGTACGGTCGAGCGTATAGTACCTTTTCCCATATATATATAAAATAAATAGTATGTAAGATAGTTTATATATATATATATATATAATACTATATATATTATATGTGGGCCCCACGTGGGACCCACCTTTAAGAGAAAAGGTTGGCTGGTGTATGCTGACACCAACCATACAGTTGCTACATCACAGCCAGCAAGTTTTTTGGACCCGCCGTGGACGTATGGGTTAATCCACACCGTCCAGATGGCTGGACGGTGGGACCCACGTCATGATGTATCTGTTGTATCCACGCCATCCACCAGATGGTGGGACCCACACCATGATGTATATGTTCTGTCCAGACCGTCCGTTTGATGGACGAGCAGCGAAGTCCTACTGTGCATGAACGTCAGGAGTTCTGTGGACCCCGATCATGAGGAATGTGTTATATCCCGACCGTTTATTTGAGACCCACCTTGATTGTGATTTATCTGCACCGTCCATTGATTAGGACGGTGCTGTGTAGGCCAGTGTGATGTATGTGCATATCCACACCTTCCGTCCATTTTCCTTGGACCTGTGGCCACCTCACACGTGTAGCTCTTGTGAGGGTGGGGCCCACCTATATGTGTGTGTTTTATTTAGCACTGTCCATCTGGAAGGTGCATGTGAAAACGCCCACCTTGATGTAATCCAAACAGTCCGTGCATGGAGAGTACCGGTGCTGTGGGAATGAGGTGGATCTAAATTTCAAGTGAGGCCCACCATTATGTATTTTATCTACGTTGTCCAACAGTCATGGGTCCCAACATGATGTATGTGTTGTAAATCTGCATTGATGGTGAGACTCACATGATGTATGTATTTCATATCCACGCGGTTCGCTCAATGGGACCCATCTGTTGTGCAGGGCCCACCTGCTATGTGGCCTATTGTGACGTATCCGAGGCCCATTGATGCAACTCACTTGATGTGTATGAGGCTCTTGGCGCAGCCTGTTGTTGCGGCCCAACTTGATGTTTATGAGGCCCATTGGTGCGGCCCATCAATGCGGTCAATTTAATGTTTATGAGGCCCATTGGCGCGGCCCGTCAATGTGGTCAACTTGATGTTTATGAGGCTCATTGGTGCGGCCCGTCAATGCGGTCAACTTGATGTTTATGAGGCCCATTGGTGCGGCCCGTTGTTGCGGCCCAACTTGATGTTTATGAGGCCCATTGGTGCTACCCATCAATGTGGTCAACTTGATGTTTATGAGGCCCATTGTGATGTATTTGAGGCCTGTGGGTGAGGCCTAATGTGATGTATTCGAGGCTGGTGGGCGAGTCCCAATGTGATGTATTCGAGGCCCATGGGGGAGGCCCAATGTGATGTATTCGAGGCCCATGAGCGAGGCCCATTGTGATGTATTTGAGGCCCATGCAATGCGGCCCACTTGATGTGTATATGGCCCTTATGTGAGGCCGCGAGCTCATTATATGTTTTGGCCCTATATGTAGGCCACTCATTGGGAGCAATGTTGGTTAGATGTCCACATTGATGGGAAATGATAGTTGGATGTCCACATTGTGACCTTCCCTTATGCCTTTTTAGGCTCATTCTCATAATTCTCTTATCGGTTAACCCAGATAAGTGGGCCCCATTCACCCTGGACGGATGGTTTCGCACTATCGAATTTGGTATAACCACGGCCAAGGGCCGATCTTTATATTATGGTTGATCGGCTGTTCATCTATGTATCCCGCCTTATTTATATGCTAATTATTGGTGCTGATTATCGATGCTGATTGTCGGAGCCGATTGTCAATGCTGATCACCGATTCCGATCGTCGATGCCGATTGAATAGGCCGATTTCAATTGTCGAGGCCAAATATCAAGGTCGATTCCGATTGTATAGGCCGATTCCGATTTGTCGAGGTCAATTGTATAGGTCGATTCCGATTATCGAGGCCGATTCCGATTTGTCGAGGTCGATTGTATAGGCCGATTCTGATTGTTGAGGCCGAGCATCGAGGTTGATTTCGATTTGTCTAGGCCGATTGTATAGGCTGATTCTGATTGTCATGGCCGATTGTGGATTAGCGATCGAGGTCGATTATCTTGACTAATTTTCGATTCCGATTATCGAGGCCGATTATCAATTGATTCCGATTGTCGTGGCCGATTGCCAATTCCAATTGTTGTGACCGATTGCCGATTACCGATCGAGGCCGATTGCCTATTCCAATTATCGAGGTTGATTATCGATCGAGCTCGATTATTGTGGCCGATTTTGAATGTCGTGGCCGATTTCTTATTCCGATAGTCGAGGCCAAATGTGATGTATATGCGGCCCGTATTTGAGGCATGTTGTGAGGTGTATTTAGCCCGTGTTTGAGGCCTAATGTGATGTATATGAGGCCCATTGTGATGCATTTGAGGGCCAGGCGATGGAGCCCATTGTGATGTATGACAAGCCCATGTGAAAGGCCCCTCGTGATGTGTATTAAGCTCTTGAGTGAGGCCCATGGCGTTGTATATTTGACCCTTGTGTGAGGCCATGGGTCTACTATATGTTAGGCTTTATGAGGGCCATTCCTTGGGGGTAATGTTGGTTAAATGTCCACATTGTCGAGATCGATTGTCGATGCCGGCTATTGATACCGATTATGTGTATGTGACAGTATAACATCATCATACATGCCCATACGCATCATTTGCATATTTGTTATGAGATGTAGTTGACCATTGCATATGTTATTGGGCAGGTTGTTTATGAGACTCCCTGATAGGTGGAGTTGCCCTACATGAGAGCGTAGTATGCGCAGGATTAATGCATGTCTGGATTGTATGACTCATGCATCTTGCATTGTGTGTTGTGATTACTGTACGCTCTAGTGACATCAGGGTCGTAGCCTCCACAGGTACATCGTGGATGGCCATATGGGACATCAAGAATCTGTTTTAGCATCGGGCTGCCATAGATGGCCCTGGGTGAAAATTCCTAAACCCTTTTGGTACCAAAGGATGCCCCAATGTCGAGACTGAGTGGATACATGAGCGCCAAAGTGCTGAATCCAGGAGGTCGCGTTTTCCACTGTGTCGTGGTCGGTTGGGAGGGGGTGTGGCCTTACCCGCCCGAGGGTAGGGGGCATAGCTAGGCTGAGTTTGACCAGCTCGTGAATGGGTCCGTTATCGACATGCCGAGTAGATATTGGCTGACTACTGGTCAGGCGGATAGTGAGGTCTCTTCCACTTACATGGTCACGCGTCAGTGGGCATCGATTTGCATGTAGAGTGTACTAGACCCCGGTGATGATCCCAGAGATGAATTGTACTGATATGTGGACTTATGGAGCAGGATTTACATATTCATTCATTCATTCACTATCCACTCGGGCTGGTGGTGCACAACTATCTGTTACGTGTACCTTCGCAATGGCCAGGATTTTGGTTGGGGCGCGCGACTAACTTGAGATCAGGAGTTTACCACATTGAGTCTGACTATCCAAATTAAGTATGAGACTGGTTTGGATAGAAGTCCCTCATGATGGACCTCATAGCCTGTGATACTACATACTATCATCCCGACTTCACACTCCAACATGGTCATTTCATTCGCATCCCATATCGCATTACATCTATGACATATGTCATTTTGTGTTGCTATATTTCTACATTTATATGACCTAGATAAGGCTGATGGTATTAGTAACTCTTCTGAATTACATATTATATTGCATCCTCGATATCTGATATTTGGTTCATTATGTTTCCGCATTACATAGCCGATTTACATTACTTTCTCAGTATATGACATTGTCTTGCTATGTCTTTTCATCGCATATCCTGAATGAGGTTGATGATATTTTTATGGGCTTGCAGTGTTTCCGCTTACTCTACTTACTTTGATATTGCTTACTTGGCACTTACCTTATACACACACTTTCACCACCCACTAAGCTTTCTATAAGCTTATGCACGATAGATGCATGCAGGTGGCGTTAGGTTGCAGCAGTGTTGAGCTTGGAGCATGCAGCGGACATCTTGAGCTTTAATTTTCGATACATGTATTTCCCTTTCAGCATTGTATTTAAATGTTCATATTAGTGGATATGTGATGATGATGTTGCCTTTGTGATTTGGGTAAACTTGTGGTTATGCTTCTTATGAAATAAATGTATATTGGGAAATCCTCCTTGTAGGATCCCAGGATCGGAATCTGGCATATACGCGCTGGGAGCCGAGAATTGGGTACTACGGAGGCTGTCGGCACCAGATTCGGTAATTGAAAATTTTGTAAGCCCTGTTTCTGAGTTTGGGGCGTGACACTAGGAATTAGTCATAATTCCAAGCTCTGCTAAGCTTCCATGTGCCATAGTAGACAATCCACACATTTTCACTTTTTGCCTCGTGATAATAAATACGAGCCTGAAGCCTTAAGGACTTCTCCTTTCACAGATCTTTAGGTAATTGGTATGCATATCAAATGAACAAGAATGTACAGATAAACAAAATAAGGCTAAAAAATGTTAACTTTATTAATATATATAAATTATATAGTCCATTACAATCGACAAAGTAATAATCAACCAGAAACATAATGTAGTGCCCCGAAAATTCGACACCCGAGTTTAGGAACTCTGATCCCGAATTTGAGAGTATTAGATAAATAATGAATGAATACTTCAAAATTGCACCATGTTTTTTCTTTTCCATTTAGATCACATTCACTTATATTCACGAAAATATCTATTCACGAGAATAAAATCAACCATAATATAAATCTGATTCCATTTAAACGTAAAAGTTCAACTAATTGTTTAATGTTCACCCTGGGTGGGATTTTATTACAAATATCTAATTTTGCAACACGAAATATAAATAAAATTAAACTAAGGAGAAATCATTGGCAACATCATTCGATATCACTCGCAATAATCTTCCGTAGGGAGATCATCCCTGATATTTTCATATTGTGCATCACCTGCATCATCATATGGTTGGCGAGGGTTAACACCCTACTCATAGTGATTGTTATCCTTCAAGATTAACAACAATTCAAGTAATTTATTACAGTGAGACAATATAAAAGTTCTGATACATCTTGCACTCCACTATGAATAGTTTCAATAAGCGCAATCAATCTATATAAATTTATGTCTAGCATAATATGTGTAGCTCACCATACATAATGACCACCATATTATGGAATATAATTCATAAAAACATGGCTATCTCTGTATCCCATAAAGGTGTGTTTGACATTACCACGGATTTACATGAACACCTTGAGACAACACAACTTGTGGATTAGAAGAATTACATTACACGATTTATTCATGAAGCGCCTAATTGTGACATCCAGTTTAAAAAAAGAAAAGAAGTGATATACCACACACTCATGAATTACGTATATCAATTTGTGCACCACTAAGTAAATCCAAGAATTTATGCGTTGACCAAGAGGGTCACTACCCAGGGTGCATTATGTCCATGATATTATATATATATATATATATATATATATATATATATATATATACGTATGTATGTGTGTACAAGTCACTAGTTGTAAGTCCTTCAACACATATTTTGCATCAATAAAGAAATAAATGAACAATGAGAGTTTTGGAACTCCAAGACATATGCTTAAGCCATAAAATAAGAGAGGTGGTACAAATCTAAACTAACAAATGAGAAAAGTAGTAATAAGCTAACTTAATAAAAGAGAAGAGTGACATTATGCTAACTCAACAAAAATAAGAGAAAATGAGTAAAAGTCAACTCAATATAGAATGAAAACATACGTCATTCTCAAAATCGGTGAAGGGCAAGGCTTGTATCCATCACTCTTCATGAATTCATAAAAATTCTAACGATATTTTTATGAACTAATTAATATGAAATTATAATAAAATAATCTCCAATATGGTAGAAAATAGTTCATATACTTTCAAATGTATTAATAAGTATGACAGTGCAATTTCGGGTCAGACAAGTCACCGGTATGTCCAAAATACCCTAAAAGTGGATCCCACTATCCCAAGGTTTAAAATATGATTTTTTGGTCAGATTAAAATCAATAAAATCATAAGGTTTGTTTATATAATCATTCAGTTCATTAGTTGCACAAACTATGCACTATTTGAGATTCGAACGCGTGTAATTTTATGATTTAAGGCATTGTTTTGTAATCCAACCCACAAAATATATCCAACATGATTAAAATAATTCCAACATAGATAAACAATTCATAATAATCCAACAACTTATTAGTATGAAAATCATAGTAAAAATTAAGCTATATACAATTTTAACGCGAAAATAAGATAACTATGTATAAATTCAACTTAAATTTCGTGTAAGCTTAAAGTAATCACTCACTTTATCCTTAGATACAAACCCTACATAGATCTTAATGTAGGAAGGCTTTTACATGAAGCACGATGTCGCTCGAATAAGAGGGACACACCACACGTGTGGGGAGGGAAGAGAAGGGATGTGCGTCTAGTCTTCGACATCTTTCTTTCTCTAAAATGTGTAAGGGCTACAGTTGGAGAGAACGTATGGCTCTTAGGAGGGTTTGGGAGAAAGTGAGTGTGAGATGTGTTACATCCCTCTTGGGTTGGGTTTTCTAATTCTCCTTAAATTAGAAATCCTTCCTCAAATCTAACTCATTCACAGTGTCAAGATTGTCGGATTGAATCTGGGTACATGATTTTCCCAGTGATCTGAAATTTAGATTGACCTATTTTGAAAATTCTCCTGACAGATGCTAAAATAGACTTGATCTCAATTAATAGTCAATGCATAATGATTATAGGTAAATTTTGGAAAAAAAATATGTAGTCAAGATAGGCAAACAATTATGCAATATTTGGTGGTTGATCGATGGTGGGAAAGGCTTAAATTTGAAATTTCACCTGTTGCGCCAAAATAAAAGAGTTGGCTTTAAGGTAGTCATCATTTAATGGTGTAGGATCATAAATACGAGTCTAAATTTTGTATAATCTTATAGTCATGTGAGGCCAAAGTGTGGTCCAAATTTGAGTTGTGGTTGACTGTAGAAAGTAGGTCAATTAAAATATCCAGATTGGAAACATTTAATAAGGTGACTATTTCCTAAACAAGGTGACTTGACGTTTAAGAAAAGGCATATTAAGGTGAGGTTCTTATATCTTACATTCGGTCTATATGATGGGCAGTCCAAATCATTGATATGAAGGGAAATATCATACTACGACTACTTACGAACTTTCCTCACTTGATGGACACCAAAATCAAGGGTTATGGGACTGATTTGTCAATTGAGTCAGTTCTACAATTATCTAAGGGTTGAAATTTGACATGTATGATTGATTTATGATATATAGGCATGGTATAAAATTTCACATCAAACAGATCATGAGAACCATGTGATCTAGAAATCAAGGGTTTATGTTAATGGCATTTTTATAATTAATTTTTTTTATCTAAGAATTTTTAAAAATTCGATGATTATACATGGTTATGGTTATAGCCATGTTTATAAAAATTTTTTTACAAAAAAACTTATATATAAATCATTACAGATAAAGAGTTATTCACCAAATAAGTTAAAATTCTCATTGATTAAGAGGAGATACATATATCAAATAATAGGATGAACCTATGCTAAAACAATAACATCTAGGATGTTTCACATAAATGAAATAAAAAAAGATAAATACCTAATTTGTTTATTGGAACAGACGATCGAGGGAAGTGGTCAGTAAGATGTGATCGGATTGGTATGAACAACTAAACCGGAACTCAATTGAACATAATCCTACAACTTAATGTTAAGGGTATTTACTCCTAGTCTTAAGGTACTATAATGAGAGTTGCTATGTAGTTGTTATATATGTTAGACTAGGCTAAACTAAGAAACGATAAACGTAAAGTAGAAAGATGTATTTAGCGTGGGCCCCGAACCCTTATTCGTGTGCTCCTTTTATAGCTTGTCGAGCAGTGAAACCCCTCACCAGGCTTCCTTATTGCTTATGGATCCTTCGCGCTTATGTATAATTTTGGATATGGGAATATCCTTGATTGATTTGAAACTTGCAGCTTGCATTGGAAAGAAAAGACTCTAGTCATATCCAGACTTCGCTACCTTCTTCGATCTTCTTCTAGTAGTTGATCCTTTACGGAGATGTTCATGGCCTACTAAAGATTGGGTCTAGAACCACCAAAGTTTTTCTTATGAAGACAACCAGACCAATATCTGCGAACTTCAAGGTCTAGACCTGGACTGATCATGGCTAGTCAACATCTCTATTGATAGCCCACCTTGTCAACTTTGAGGTGTTTGACGGTCCATATTGAACTACTTCATGCATTAATTAACCATCCATAAGGTGATGGTTTCGAGTGAGGTGGGATTTGACACTTGATACTGATCTATTATTGGGTTAGGTTGGATCTAGTTTTTTCATTCTCTTAATTATGATCAATGAATTGCTTGGGATTAGCCGATGAGATTGTCCCTCCCAACTTCAGTTTGAAACCAAGCTAGATTAGCTTGAACATAGTTCCAGTCTCATAACATTCTGAACCTTCTAGAATGTTGTTGGTTCTCCAAACATCTTTGGGAAGATCTCCCATTTTGGAAGGATTTTGATAGATGACATCACCAAGAATATCATCGATATAGCTTGGTGATTAGATCCGTTCTCTCTGTGGGTCTTTTATATATGTGCCAAGTACATTGCCTCATAAATGAGCATGTTGATCGTGATCACGTGGCATGTGATGATTCATCCCCTTAAGGGCATGCGTAAGGGTCTGTGCCATCGTAATAATAATGGAATGCATAACTCTGAAGGAAAATCAAATGAATATCTCTTCGGGTGCGAGTACGACTTCCATGTGCACCAAACATTTAGTGTCACCACGTGGCGGTTTTCTATTAGACCATGTCAGGGCGCCGAAATGGGTGTAAACAGAAGCAATCCATGATGGTCCCACTACATATACACCAGTAATGATTTCGTAGATGGATCTTCACAATCCATTTTGTAGGCTATTGACTGGTTGGCCAGAAAAGTCCAATTTGTGTAATTTTTCACGATAACAAACAGTTGTGTTGGACCTAATGGATGACCCAGATTAATCGATTGGACAATGCAAGCTTCCTATGCAACTAGAAGACTATAATTTCACAATGCACTAAAAGCGCATCTTAAACAAAATTTCTTTTTGCAAGCCTATTTTCTTAGAATATTAGTTTCTAGTGCTACTAAAATGACAAATTTCACGACAGATTTTCAAATTTTCTCATTTTGAAAATGGGGAATGAGAGCTCGATCATTGACTATAAGTGTGGAAGGTTGGCATGAATGGGATCCAAGGCATTCAATAGACGCCCCCTCGGTGTTCAGTCTAGTCTTAAAAAGTATGTTGCCCCATCACATGCACATTGGACGTAGGCCATTGGTTAGGATTGTAAGGTTCTGATGTAGAACAAAGTGATCACTAGCAATTTGAACCATTGCTTTGTTCCCTAATGGCTTACTTGAAGGGCCTCTAATGCAGTAGTTCGAATAATCATCAATCCATTTGTGTGATTTGATATTGAGAAATGATCTAGTGATATAGTGCTTCTAGTCAAATTAGGATATAGTGAGACTCCAATCAATCAATCTAGACTCTTTAAGTTGGTCCACTCAAATTTCTTTGGGAACAAATGAAAATTACATTGATTGGATGATCCAATCCATCTATAAGTTGGCATTCTGCACAACCATTCATCTTTTAAGCCATGACTAGAGGGCTTAGGATTTTATGCTATAAACAATCCATGATGGCCCCACCAAATATACCTCGGCGAAGATTTCATATATAGATCTTGACAATCCATTTTGTAAGCTATTGACTCTAATTGTATAACTTTTTCATGGTATCAAACAGTAGTGTGCTGGACCTAATGGACGACCTAGATTAATTGATTCAACGGAGCAAGTTTCCTATGCATCTAGGAGCACTATAATTTTTAGTATTTATCCTTTTTAATAAAATCAGAAATTATGTCTTAAACAAAATCTCTTTTTGTTAGCCTCTTTAATAAGAATATTAGTTTCTAGTGCTACGAAAATATTGAACTCCACATCAAATTTTGGATTTTCTTTTTTTAAAAATAAGGAATGAGAGCTCAAGTGCCGAATGCACGTGTGCTAGGTTGGCATGAGTGGGATCCAAGGTGTTAACAACGTCCCCTCGGTATTGGGTCCCATCTTATAAAGCATGTTGCCCCATCACATGCACATTGAACGTAGGCCATTAGTTAGGATTGCAAGGTTTTGATGTAGAAAAAATCAATATTGACAATTTAAAATGTTGCTTTGTTCCATGATGATTTACTTCTAAGGCTCCTTATCTAGTGATTTAAATAATCACCAATCCATTTGGGTGATTTAATATTGAGAAATTATCTAGTCATATGGTGCTCCCAGTTGAAATAGGACATAATGAGACTCCAATCGATTGATCTAGACCCTTTAACTTGGTCCACTAAAATTTTCTTCGACAACAAATGAAAATTGTACTGCTCAGATTATTTGATCTGTCTATAAGTTAGCATTTTACACAACCATTCATCTTCTAAGCCATGAGTAGAGGGCTTAAGATTTTGTGACAAAAGCAATTCGTGATTGCCCCACCAAATATACCCCAACAATGATTTTATAGATGGATCTTAATAGTTCATTTATAGGCTATTAACTGGCTGAATAGAGTAGTCTAATTTGTGTAATTTTTTATGGTAACAAACTATAGTGTAACTAATGGACAACCTAGATTAATCGATTGGATGGTGCAAGTTTCCCATGTAACTAAGAGCACTCTAATCCATGATGCACTAAGAGAATTTGATAATTTTCGGTATTTATCCTCTGTAACAAACTTAAAAACTGCGTCTTAAACAAAATCTCATTTTGTTAGCCTCTTTGTTAAGATATTAGTTTCTAATGTGGCTAAAATGATGAATTCCACATTAGATTTTTGGATTTTTCTTAATTTGAAAATGAGGAATGAGAGCTCAAGTACCAATTGCATGTGTGCTAGGTTGCCATGAGTAGGATCTAAGGCATTTAACATACGTCCCCTTAGTGTTAGGTCCCATTTTATTAAAATGTTGTCCCATGCCTACGACCTTATAGCTCAGTGGTAGGCTCATAAAAGTTTCAACATGAGTTCATAGGTGAAAGTGCCCTGGTTTGTCAAGTTACGTGTGCGTTGAGTCAGTGTGCCTACAGAGCCTGATAGGAAGACCAATTCAAGTGTCTGCCTCAACCGGATGTGTGCGAGCTCGTCCTAGGTAAAACTAAAGCCTCACTTCCCATGTCCCAAAATACCAGGTAATTAAAACCCTTAAAATAAGATAGACATCTTAGGGTTTTTAAGGAGAGAACCTTTTTCAAAATAAGAAATTTTCTAAGTTTTTCTTGCCCTGTCGATCTTATCGGAACACCCTCGATATGATCGACCTGCTCTGTCGATGTCCTCGATACCTTAACGATATTATCGATATGAGGACCAAAATGTCCAGCAACTAAATATTCATCTGGACGAATTTATCAATGTATTGATACACCTATCGATATCATCAATATGAGCACTAAATATGTCCAGCAACTTCACAACATATCTGGATGAATTATTGATATATCGATATCATCAATATTCAAATCTCAAGCCCATCGAAGAATGGCTCGATAAGATCGACAGGCAGATTTCCGGCGCCCCTATTTTTAAATGAAAATATCAAAATCCTTCGATATATCGATGACCGTCCAATATTATCTGAATTCAAATATCGATAAGATCGGAGGTCCATCGATGATATCGATCGAGGGCGCGCATTTCTTACAACAGATATTTCAGGTTGTTTTTAACTATGATCGGGGGCCCTTCGATAGAATCGATATTCAAATATCGATGATATCGGCACCAGGTCAATTGGATCGAACAAGGACACAAATCGTCCAACAAGCTTAAAGACAAATCCGCTGAATTTATCGATGCATCGACTCTGATCTCGATATCATTGACATTCAAATTTTGATGATCTTGACGGTTCCCCCGATCATTCATGAAAACTTGAAATATTTCAAAGTCAAGTTTCTCTCATTTTTCAAGTGTCGATGGATTGAACATGTCATCGATGGAATCGGAGTTCAAAATTCGATGACATCGACAACTGTTTCGATTCATCGACCAATTGGCAAAGAGTTTCAAAAGCGTATGACATTGAGTCCGAGTCATCGAGCAGACCATCGATGCTATCGAGAGTATACGCTCGATGATATTGAACTCTGTCATAAATGTGACCGTTTTATATCCGTTGGAACTTTTTGCCTATATATAGAGGACTTGTCTTTTATTGCTGTGAGAGAAAGAAGAGAGAGCTTTTGAGTGTTTCAACTTATATCTTATATCTAAAGTCCTTTCTCTCAAGGGAGTTCATCCTCTAATCCACCCTCACCATTGATATTAAATAGAGTGGATTGGAGAATGAACTTCCGCATTCAAAGATCCTCCAGCTACTACCTTAATGAAAAATCATTAAGTTGGGATGCTTTAAATGCATAAGATTGGAATCGCTCTATATTCCTTATAGGAAAATCTTTAGAGAGTGGGATTCCATCATAACCTTGACCTAACCCGAAGCCAAGTACTGGTACATCTTTTGTGTTACGGATCAAGGGAGCAGAAGACTCTTCGTCAACAAGGAGGAGGAGATCTTCGGCATTGAGCTAAATGGGACTCATCAACTTATTTGTAAGTATCTAGAGTCCAAGAGGACACTTGTGATCATTCCTATCTAGGATTGGGTCTTAAGTGGTTCTCACTCTTTGAAGCCCTCAAGGAGGCCTTCGGCGGGAGTGTACATAGTGGGTGCATTATGTGGACCCTTGCTCTGTGAAGAGTATAAACATCTGGTTAGGAGTGAACCAGTAAAACTCTAGGTTTTAGGTGAACCTGGTAAAACCTTAGGGTTTGAGGTCAACCGTGTAGAAACCTCCAGTAGGGTCTTATGGAAGATTCTTGACCAGTGTACCTAAAAGTTGGTGCGTTGTGTTGACCCTTGCTCGTGAGAGCATAAACAGTCAGCCTCAATGTAGGTTGTAAAGGTTGAAGGTGAACCTGATTTAAAACCTTAGGTTTGAGATGAACCCTAGAAAACCTCCTTAGTAAAATTCGGTACACTCAAGGGTTGAGTGCGGCAGTCGGGAGTGGAGTAGACTTATCGTTGAACCACTATAAAATGACTGTGTTTGAGATTATTATTTTTATGATTGTGTGATTTACTTTAATACTTCCTCATCTGAATATTTGATCATACCATACATAGTCATATCTATCATAAACTAGGTTCTATATTGTTTATTCTTTAAGCAGTTTGTGATTGGATCCTCTACCAGGCTTGAAAGCCAGTAGAGTTACATTTGAATAATCTTGATAATTGTATATTTAAAAGGATTAGTGAAATAGGATTTTAGATAAACCATAAAAACTTTTAAAAAAATTCTATTCACCCTCCCTTAGGACACATTGGCATATTCCTTCTTCAACTAGTGCTGTCTTTACCGCCATTTCAATTGGTATCAGAGCGGGTCTCTCTTTAAGGGCTACACCGCCTAGAGAGTGATCTTGACTGAAGATTGAAATATGACCAAAGGAAAGGGCTCATCAGTCACTAGACCTCCAGTATTTGACAGCTCAAATTATGCATACTGGAAGGCTAGGATGCACTACTTTCTGAGATCTTTGGATCATGACATTTGGGATATAATTGAAAATGGATATGTGCCACCTACGGAACAAATTGTACTTGATAGTGGCACAATAATCATAAAGCCCAAATCCAAAGAAAAGTGGACAACATTCAACAAAGAAAGGCAGACAACTGAAGTCAAGGCTATGAAAGCTATCTAATGTGCCGTGTCTCAGGATATATTCAATCAGATAAGTATGTGTGGGACATCCAAAGAAGCATAGGATTTATTAGAAACAACCCATGAAGGCACAAGCACTATGAAGCGATCCAAACTTCAACTCCTGACTTCATAATTCGAAAGTCTCAGAATGGAAGAGCATGAGACCAAAAAACTGTCCTAAAAACTTCAAAGAAAACAAATCATGAGGACAGTGAAAGTGAAAAAGAAGATGAGGCTGAAGAAGTGGCTTTGCTGGCACAAAAATTCAGAAGATTCTTTCAAAAGAATCGTGGTTGGCCTTCCAGAGGTAGAAAGGTGAACAACAAACCTTCTGCAGGTAAATTTGGTAAAAGAACCAAAGAACCACAATGTTATGCCTGTCACGAGTATGGTCACTTGTCTACTGATTGCCCAAATAGAAAAATTAAGAGCAAGGCTATGACTGCCACGTGGGATGATACTGAGGAGTTAAATTCAGAATCTAGTGACTCAGAAAGCGATAAGGATCAGAAATTATTGAAAATACTCATGGTCTCCACTACTTCAATCATCCCCACTGAATCTGAGAATGAGAAAGAACAGCTAGCCACTGAATCATTTTCATTTGACAATGAGGAAACTGAAGAAAAAGAAGAAGAAGAAATTGAAGAGGATAAACTGCAAGATGCCTATAATCAACTTTATATTCATAACATCAATATCCTCAAAAGACTCGGAATAGCGGAGAACAAAAGCAAGTTGCTGCAGAAAGACTTGGATAAAGCATTGGAAATCAACACACATTTGATTAATGATTTGTAGCAATATCATTCAGATAATGATAAACTTGAAAGAATCAACATTTCTCTTAAATTTGAATCTGAAAGATTAACTAAATAAATTAAAACATTAAATGAGAAAAACATGATTCTTCAAAATGAAAATCATACACTTCAAGTTGAATTAGAGGAATCCAGAAAAATGGCCAAGCTAAATTGCAAATTTTCCTTAAGTGGTGAGAAATTAGAAAAAATGTTAGGCATAGGAAAATGTGGTGAGGACAAAAAGGGATTAGGTTATGGAAAGGCTAGAATAAAAACTAAATATGATGCACAACCTTTTGGAAAATCTGTTGCCTCTAGTAGTAACACCAGACCTATCCCATCTAATCACAAAAATGGTGAGTCAGTTTATGAGCTGAACAAAAGAAGTATGCAATCATCACCACTCGAGTTAGTTGACAGGATGGAATCATTAAGTCATGTGGACAAATTGGATAAGATGAACAAATCTACCACAAGTAAAACTCCTGTCACAAAGTGGGTGTTTAAGGAAAAGACAAATTGCCTTGTTACACATTCAGATCGTCTACCAGGCAATGAGGTCAAATGGTACCTTGACAATGGTTGCTCAAGACATGTCACAGGTGATAAATCCCTTCTCTCCAACTATAAAAATCTTCATAAATGGATAGTCACCTATGGAGATGGAGCCATTGCTAATGTAATTGGACAAGGAATGATAAGAGGAATTGATTTGTTCAAAAATGAGAATGCATTTTGCTTAAAAGGATTAACACATAATTTGTTAAGCATCTCTCAAATATATGATAATGGGCATGTGGTCAAATTCAACAAAGACGAATGCGATATCCTAGATCAATCAGGAAAATCAGTAATTAAGGGTCATCGCACAAACAACCACTGCTACATTATTATAGGAAAAGAAAGCAGGAGTGACATTGAGAAACATTGAGCAGAGAAAGACAATTTCAGATCATGCATCTAGATCTGGATATTCGCTGAAATGACGCAATTTTGTTGAGCGACTTCACAATTGTGAGAGACGTCTCACCGCGATTGAAGAAAAAGTCGATTCTCTCCAACAAACAAATCTGCAAGTAGTTGATTTACTCACATGTGGTGACTCACGAAAATGGTAGAAGCTGGTTGTGCTAATTGGACATCATTTTTTGGTGCTAATTGAACATCATATTTTTTTTTGGGGATAACTGTTAATTTGCTGCCAATCTTGGGCAGTATATTTTGGATAATCGGATAATTTTGGCTTGGTCTGGGGCAATTTTGGTACTTTTATATAATGCTCAATCTTTTTCCTACTTTATTTGTGTTTTGTTCCCCCAGTTTATCAAGTTATGAATTGTAAACTGCTATACAACTGCTTTATCTTATCTAATATGCATTCATATCTTCTAAAAATGATGTATGTTTTAAAATGATTTCATCCTTATACATCGATATCTGTTGTTGCTCCCATTGACTTCTCCCACGTAATTCACTCTTCAGTCAATATCACTTGTTATACCTTTGCCAATGACTAACAAAAAGTGGGAGAACAGTTTAAAACACCCTGAGCGAAAAATCGTATATCTAATGGTGTTGTAGGTGTTAGGGGGAGCAGCTGCATCAAGTAAGGGGGAGCAAATACTGAGTTGTGTACATGGTTCATTAGATTTTGTAAAATTGTGTAAAAACATGTACACACAATTTAGGATATGTCTGTCTAGATATTATCCCAGGGTGTTTTGGGGATTTTGTCACGTAATTGACAAAGGGGGAGATTAAAAGTGCCCTGGTTTGTCAAGTTATGTGTGCGTTGAGTCAGTGTGCCTACAGAGCCTGATAGGAAGACCAATTCAAGCGTCTGCCTCAACCGGATGTGTGTGAGCTCGTCATAGGTAAAACTAAAGCCTCACATCCCATGTCCCAAAACACCAGATAATTAAAACCCTTAAAATAAGATAGACATCTTAGGATTTTTAGGGAGAGAAAACCTTTTTCAAAATAAGAAAATTTCTAAGTTTTTCTCGCCCTGTCGATCTTATCGGAACACCCTCGATATGATCGACCTGCTCTGTCGATGTCCTCGATACCTTAATGATATTATCGATATGAGGACCAAAATGTCCAACAACTAAATATTCATTTGGACGAATTTATCGATGTATCGATACACCTATCGATATCATCGATATAAGTACTAAATATGTCCAACAACTTCACAACATATCTGGATGAATTATTGATGTATCGATACACATATCGATATCATCGATATTCAAATCTCGAGCCCATCGAATAATAGCTTGATAAGATCAACAGGCAGATTTCTGGCGCCCCTGTTTTTTAATGAAAATCTCAAATTCCTTCGATATATCGATGACCGTCCAATATTATCTGAATTCAAATATTGATAAGATCGGAGGTCCATCGATGATATCGATCGAGGGCGCGCGTTTCTTACAACAGATATTTCAGGATATTTTTAACTATGATTGGGGGCCCTTCAATAGAATTGATATTCAAATATCGATGATATCGGCACCAGGTCGATTGCATCGAACAAGGATACAAATCGTCCAGCAAGCTTAAAGACAAATTCGCTGGATTTATCGATGCATAGACTCTGATCTCGATATCATCGACATTCAAATTTCGATGATCTCGACGGTTCCCCCGATCATTCATGAAACCCTGAAATATTTCAAAGTCAAGTCTCTCTCATTTTTCAAGTGTCGATGGATCGAACATGTCATCGATGGAATCAGAGTTCAAAATTTGATGACATCGACAACTGTTTCGATTCATCGACCAATTGGCAAAGAGTTTCAAAAGCATATGACATTGAGTCCGAGTCATCGAGCAGACCATCGATGCTATCGAGAGTATACGCTCGATGATATCGAACCTGCTCGATGATATCGAACTCTGTCATAAATGTGACCGTTTTATATCTGTTGAAACTTTTTGCCTATAATAGAGGACTTGTCTTTTATTGCTGTGAGAGAAAGAAGAGAGAGATTTTGAGTGTTTCAACTTATATCTTATATCTAAAGCTCTTTATCTCAAGGGAGTTCATCCTCCAATCCACCCTCACCATTGATATTAAATAAAGTGGATTGGGGAATGAACTTCTGCATTCAAGGATCCTCCAGCTACTACCTTAATGGCAAATTATTAAGTTGGGATGCCTTGAATGTATAAGATTGGAATCGCTCTATATTCCTTATAAGAAAATCTTTAGAGAGTAGGATTCCATCATAACCTTGACCCAACCCGAAGCCAAGTACTAGTACATCTTTTCTGTTACGGATCAAGGGAGCAAAAGACTCTTTGTTAACAAGGAAGAGGAGATCTTCGGCATTTAGCTAAATGGGACTCATCAACTTATTTGTAAGTATCTAGAGTCCAAGAGGACACTTGTGATCATTCCTATCTAGGATTGGGTCTTAAGTGGTTCTCACCCTTTGAAGCCCTCAAGGAGGCCTCCGATGGGAGTGTACATAGTGGGTGCATTGTGTGGACCCTTGCTCTGTGGAGAGCATAAATATCTGGTTAGGAGTGAACTAATAAAACTCTAGGTTTTAGGTGAACCTAGTAAAACCTTAGGGTTTGAGGTCAACCGTGTAGAAACCTCTAGTAGGATCTTATGGAAGATCCTTGACCAGTGTGCCTAAAAGTGGGTGCGTTGTGTTGACCCATGCTCGTGAGAGCATAAACAGTCAGCCTCAGTGTAGGTTGTAAAGGTTGAAGATGAACCTGATTTAAAACCTTAGGTTTGAGGTGAACCCTAAAAAACCTCCTTAGTAAAATCCGGTACACTCAAGGGTTGAGTGCGGCAGTTGAGAGTGGAGTAGACTTATCGTCGAACCACTATAAAATGACTGTGTTTAAGATTGTTATTTTTATGATTGTGTGATTTGCTTTAATACTTCCTCATCTGAATATTTGATCACACCACACACACTTACACAATCATATTCATCATAAACTAGGCTCTATATTGTTTACTCTTTAGGCAGTTTGTGATTGGATCCTCTACCAGGCTTGGAAGCCAGTAGAGTTACATTTAAGTAATCCTGATAATTGTATATTTAAAAGGATTAGTGAAATAGAATTTTAGATAAACCATAAAAACTTTTAAAAAATCCTATTCACCCCCCCTTTAGGACACATTGGCATATTTCTTCTTCAAGTAGTGCAGTCTTTACCGCTATTTCAATGGGTTTGAGCACTCATTGCAGTGTGAGTGGGACCGTGTGTGATGTGTGTGAGTGCGTGTGAAGAAAAAGTTTTTTTAAAAAAACATGTTGCCCTATCACATGCACACTGAACGTAGGCCAATGGTTAGAGTTATAAGGTTTTGACGCGAAACAAAGTGACCATTGGCAATTTGAATAGTTGCGTTGTTCCTTGATGGTTTACTTTTAGGGCTCCTTATCTTATGGTTTGAATAATCACCTATCCATTTGGGTGATTTGATATTGAAAAATGATCTAGTTATGTGGTTTTCCTAGTCGAATTAGGATATAATGAGACTATAATCGATCGATTTGGACCCTTTAACTCGGTCCACTGCAATTTTTTTCACCAACAAAGGAAATTTGCATTGATCGGATGATCCAATCCATCTATAAGTTGGCCTTTTGCACATCCATTCATCTTCTAAGTCACCAGTAAAGGGCTTAGGATTATGTGATAGAAGAAATCCATGATGGCCCCACCAAATATACCTCGACGATGATTTATTAGATGGATCTTGATCATCCATTTCGGTGGCTATTGATTGGTTGACTAGAACAATCTAATTTATGTAATTTTTTCATGGTAACAAATAGTAGTGTGCTAGGCCTAATGGATGGCCCAAATTAATCAATTGAATGGTGCAAGTTTCTCATGCAACTAATCGTACTCTAATATAATGATGCATTGAGAGCACTGGATACTTTTCAATATTTTTTCTTTATAACGATCTCAAAAATTGCATCTTAAACAAAATGTCTTTTGTCTACATATTTGTTAAGGTTATTAGTTTCTAGTGCTGCTAAAATGATGAATTCCAAGTTAGATTTTGGATTTTTCTTATTTTGAAAATGAGGAATGACAGCTCAAGGGATGACTACATGCGTGCTATATTATCATTAGTGGGATCCAAGGCATTCAACAAAAGTCCACTCGATGTTGGGTCCCATCTTATAAAGCATGTTGCCCCATCACATGCACAATGAATGTATGCTAATGGTTAAGATTGTAAGGTTCCAATGCAGAACAAAGTGTGCATTGGCAATTTGAACTATTGCTTTATTCTATAATGATTTATTTATAGGGCTTCTTATCCAATGGTTCGAGTAATCATTGATCCATTTGGGTGATTTGATATTGAAAAATGATACAGTGATGTGGTGCTCCTAGTCAAATTAGGACATAATGAGACTCCAATCGATTGATCTAGTCTGTTCTACTTGGTCCACTGAAAATTTCATTAGCGACAAATGAAAATTGCATTGATCGGATGATCCAATCTGTCTATAAGTTGGCCTTCTACACAACCATTCATCGTCTAAGCCACAAGTGGAAGAGTTAGTATTTTGTGATAGAAGCAATTCATGATGACCCCGCCATATATGATAGTGCACTGATTTATATACATTATTTCTCAATCACGTGAGTCCATTGTGTCATGTAGTCACTTAAGCCTGTGGAAGATGAATATTAAAGATACAAATGAAGGTGGAGCATCAAGGAGCAAAGAACAGGTAAATGTGGTGCCTTGGTGACCTAACCCTTGATCCAAAACAACTTAAACCTCTAGATGATCTTAAACGTCATAGGTAAACTTTTTTATTGATCATCCATTAAACCATAGGAGCCTAAATTAATCATTCCTAATTTGGCTTTAGATGTCCCATGTTGCTAGAAAAACTGCACAATTTCAACAACCTTCAGTGTGAGTTCAATCCAAACGAAAACAGCTAAAACAAGACAACAGGCTATGATAGAATTCGGGGTAATTCGGCTATAACCGAGTGCCACATTCGATCACACCAAAGATGATCTTCGGTGCGACTAAAAGTTCTAAGTCTGTTCAGCAGCTTTCCTGTCTAATTTGGTGCGACCGAATCTAAATTCAGTGCGACTGAAGACTAGCCGTTTCTACCCATTTTATGATTGTTGGAACTTAATTTATTTATATCGGAGATCCGATCTTTGGGCATTTAAGAGGATTTTTTGTTCAATTGAAGCTTAGGCAAATCCCCAATCATATCCCACATCCTAAGCCTCATATTCCATGAGATTTGATTCATCTTCTTGAGCTTTACGACTCTAATTAGGATTCCAACTTCAATATTGAAAATGAAATCAATTTCTACAATTTTCTAGAGTTTAAACCCAACCTTTATAGGTATATTCTTGTCTAAATTCTCTAGAAGGACTTTCTAGGTAAATCTTCTAAGCATTATATCTTTCCATTAGTTATAGGAGATTCTACATAACCTCACATCACCTTAGTTACCGCATCGAAGCATCGCATATAAGGTATTTGATATTAGAGCTGAAGCATTGACAGCACATCAACATTATGATCAATGGAATAATTGGGGAATGGATTCAAGCATGGGAGAGCTTTGAAGAAAAGATTCAAGAACGACACATCAACAGGACATAGTTTGACAAGTGTCATTGAGTGAGTCTATACTCTTTTTCCTTGTGTGAGATTGATGGTAAGAATTTATAACCCAAACTTGATAGGTTCTTATGTAAGACAATGCTTTTATGCAGGACCGAATTCACTAGATACGAGTGTATACTTGTTAGTCTCCATGGGAGCCTCCGGTGGGAGTAAATGTAGGTCATTAGAGTAGGCCTGAGGTTATTGTTTAGTCGATAGAAAGCCAACTACAGTCTCTTGTGGGAGCCTGCAGTAGGAGTGTATGTCAATAGGTTCTTATGTAGGACCGATGTTCATGGTGAGCCTATAGAAAATCACGTAGAGTCTTTTGAGAGAGCCGGTACTTATGTAGGATTGTAAATGTTAGAGGTAAACCTGATTTAAAACCTCCAATAGTGAAATTTAATACACTCATGGGCTGAGTGTATCCGAGGGAATGGAGTAGGGAAATCAAACCACTATATATGCCTGTGTTTGGGATAATCTTTTGAGCACTTGTTTAATTATGCTTATATAATGAATGTTTAATTATATGTATGCATGATTAGATGAATGCTAAGAGTTGATAGGTAACATATCCCACACACACATGTACACTATCATATTTAAAGCCTAGTTGCTTAATTACCACATCATTTGTAATATATGTGATTGAACCCTCTATTAACTTGGAAGCCTTAGAGTTAATTCTCTTGCTTCGTTTAAATTACATATTAGTCTAAGCAGGCAATTGTGTTTTAAAAGGCAAAATTTTTTATTGGTCCTAATCATCCCCTTCTCAGATATAGCCACCATTCTATATCTCCGCCAAGCTTGCACGCATATAGCCCGCGGGCCCACTACCTCGCTCAATTTCAATATATACTAGACGGATCTTGACAATCCATTTTGTAGGCTACTGACTGGTCGGCTACAATAGTCTAATTTGTGTAAGTTTTTCATGGTAACAACCAGTTGTGTGCTACACCTAATGGATGACCTAGATTAACTGATTGGACTGCGCAAGTTTCCCAAGCAACTAGGAGTACTATAATTTCATGATGCGCTGATAGCACTAGATAATTTTCGGTATTTATCATTTTTAACAAACTTAGAAATTGAATAAAATCTCTTTTTGCCGACGTCTTTGCTGAGGATATTAGTTTCTAATACTATTAAAATGACAAATTTTATGTCAAAATTTGAAATTTTCTTATTTATAAAATTTCAAAATGAGGAATGAGAGCTCAAGTGTCGACTACACGTGTGCTAGGTTGCCTTGAGTGGGATCCAAGGCATTCAACAATGTCCCCTCGATGGTGGGTCCCATCTTATAAAGCTTGTTGTCCCATCACATGCACATTGAACGTAGGCCATTGGTTAGGATTTGTAAGATTCTAATGCATAACAAAGTGAGCACTTGTGGTTTACTTTAGGGCCCCGATGGCCAGTGTTTCAAATGATCGCCAATAAATTTGGGTAATTTAATACTGAGAGATTATCCAATGTAATTGTGTTCTTGGTCGAATTAGGACATAATAGACTCCAATCGATCAATCTGGACCCTTTAACTCGGTCCACTGAAAATTTCTTTCGCAACAAATTTAAAATTGCATTGATCAGATGATCCAATCCATTTATAGTTGACCTTTGCAATACCATTCATCTTCTAAGCAATGAGTAGAGGGCTTAGGATTTTGTGATGGAAGCAATTAATGATCGCCCCACCAAATATACCCCGGTGATGATTTCGTTGAAGGATCTTGACAGTCCATTTTGTAGGCTATTGATTGGTTAGCAAGAATAGGCTATTGACTGATCAACAATAGTGTGTTGGACCTAATGGATGGTCCAGACTAATCGATTGGATGGTGCAAGTTTCCCATGCAACTAGGAGCACTCTAATTTCATGATGCGTTGAGAGCACTCGATAATTTTCAGTATTTATGCTTTTTAACGAACTCGGAAATTGCATCTTAAACTAATTCCCCTTTTACCAACCTCTTTGTTGAGGATATTAGTTTCTAATACTGCTAAAATGATGAATTCCATATCAAATTTTGGATTATTTTTTATTTTATTTTGAAAATAATGAATAAGAGCTCAAGTGCCAAGTGCACGTGTGCTTGGTTGGCATGGGTGTGATCCAAGGGGTTCAACAAATGTCTCCTTAGTGTTGGGTCCCATCTTATAAAGCATGTTGCCCCATCACATGCACATTAAACATAGGCTATTGGTTAGGATTATATCTTTCTGATGCAGAACAAAGTGAGCATTGGAAATTTGAACTATTACTTTGCTCCTTGATGATGTACTTCTAGGGCCCCATATTCAGTGGTTCAAATAATCAACGATCCATTTGGGTGATTTGATATTGAGAAACGATCTATTGATACAGTGCTCCTTGTCGGATCAGGACATAATGAGACTCCAATCGATTGATTTCGACCCTTTAACTCTATCCACTGCAAATTTCTTCGGCAAAAAATAAAAATTGCGTTGATCGGATGATCCTATCCATCTATTTGTTGGCATTATGCACAACCATTTATCTTCTAAGCCACCAGTAGAGGGCTTAGGATTTTGTGATAGAGGCAATCCATGATGGCCCCACCAAATATACCCCGGCGATGATTTTATAGATGGATCATGACAGTCCATTTTACTGGCTATTGACGGGCCGGCTAAAACAATCTAATTTGTGTAATTTTTTTTAGTAACAAATAATAGTGTGCTAGACTTAATGGATGACCCAAATTAATCGATTGAATAGTGTAAGTTTCCCATGCAACTAAGTGCACTTTAATTTCATGATGCACTGACAGCATTGGATCACTTTCGCTGTTTATCCTTCAGATCTAACGAAGAAATTGGTCTTAAACAAAATCTTTTTTTGACAGCTACTTTGTTGAGGATATTAGTTTCTAGTATTCTTAAAATGATGAATTCCATATCAGATTTTGGATTTTTCTTATTTTGAAAATTAATGGATATTGAGAGCTGAAGTGCAGTATGTTAGGTTGCCATGAGTGCGACACAAGGCATTCAACAGACACCTTATAAAGCATGTTGGCCCATCACATGCACATTGAACGTAGGCCATTGGTTAGGATTGTCGTACGGGCTCCTTATCCGGTGGTTCAAGGAATCACCGATTCATTTGGGTGATTTGATATTAAAAAATGATATGTTGATGTGGAGCTCCTAGTGGAATTAGGACAATGATTTTGTGATAGAAGCAATCCGTGATGGCCCCACCATATATACCCTGATGATGATTTCGTAAATGGATCTTGAAAGTCAGGTTATTGATTCCATGATGCACTGGTAGCATTGGATAATTTTCGGTATTTATCATTTTTAATAAACTCCACGTTTATCCTTTTTAACAAACTCGAAAATTGCGTCTTAAATAAGGTTTTCTTTTTTTTTTTTTCTTTTTCTTTTTCAGATAATTTTAGCTTATAGTGTTGTTAAAACGAAAAATTCCACTTCTGATTTTGGATTTTTCTTTGAAAACGAAGATTGAGGGCTCAAGTGCTGCCTGCACGTGTGCTTATGTTGGCATGAGTGGATCGAAGTAGTTCGACAGACATTCCCTCGGTGATGAGTCCCATCTTATGAAGCATGCTACCCCATCACATGCACATTGAACGTCCGAGATCCTGAGCACGTGTCAGGTTGGCACGTGTTTTGCGCTTGAACATGGGATGTCAGAAACTAGTGACAATACGCAACAGTGCGACACTTCTCTCTCCACGTAGATCGCACGTGCCTTGCTCCCCTGCTGGTACCTATTTTTAGGAGTCATATGATACTCAGGCTCCTTACAACGCTTGATACGCAGGAACTAAATTTTTTTACACGTGGCATTATTCAAATAAAACCAACTGTCCAGCCTCCTGTCACAAAGTCACAGACCTAAGATCAAATTGATTGAGCAATCCTTACCTCTGATTCTTGGACACTTATTACTGAAAATAGGAGCTTTGGATTTATTTTTATTTTTATTTTTCATTTTTAACCATTCAAAAAACATCCACTAGTCTGATAATCAGGTTAACTAAACAAGCTTATAATCTTTGGTCCATGATACATCTAAACAGGTTAGCCCAGATTGGATGGTTTAAGTTGACTAATTGTATATGAAATTTCTAAGTAACTTTAAGTGCCGGTCTATCATCCATCATTCACTCTCTATCGTGGGTTTAAGCTCTGAGGAAGGAGTATCCTTTACTCCTTAGGGAAATTATTTAATACTCACGTAGATAGTGACTCTTGATGTGCAAGCACTCAGAAAGTGGAAAGTGATAATCTGATAGAGCAAGAGGCTTGATATACAAGCACTCAGAACAGAATGTGAATTGATACTATGGTAGAGTACAACGTTTGATATGCCACCCCTCAGAAACTGTAAATGGGAATACGTTAACCTGAAAAAAAAAAAAAAAGACTAAATCATATAATCCATTGTAGCTAAATGAAAGTCCCAAAATCATATTGGTTGAAGAATCCAAAACTCTAAATTGTGGACGCTTGTTTGTTGAAATTTGATCATTATATATATATATATATATATATATATATATATATATATATATATATATATATATATATATATATATATATATATATATATATTAACCATCTAACAAATGGCCACCAATCTAATTGTCAATAAATTAAAAAGATTTTTTTTTTTATTTTTCAAGATTTTGAATTACTGTATGCCGTGAATGTAGGATTGTTTATTTACTTATGTATTATCACCTAGACACCTCGCCCAGTGAAACTCCAAGTCCATGTAAGCCCCGGGGGCGTTTGGATGGTCAGTTAATATAACCTACTCATGCCTCAAGTAACTACTTTTGGTTTCTACTTATTAAGATGAAGTGATTTAAGTAACTTTAAGTTTCTACTTATTAAGCTGAAATATCTGTGTCCTTACTCTTGCCCGGTTGGTAGACTCTCAGGAGTTTCGACTCCCGGTCAAGGGTTCGAGTACCCATAGGTGGTGAAATTCCACCAGCGTGAGTGTGTAGGGTGTGTGTGCGTGTGTTAAAAAAAAAAAAAAAAAAACTGAAATATCCTTACCCTTGCTCGGGTGATAGACTTGAGTTTCAACTCCCTGTCAAGGGTTCGAGTACCCATGGGTGGTGAAATTCCACTAGTGTAAGTGGGTGGGGTGTGTGTGTGTGTAGAAAAAAAAAAAAAGCTGAAATAATTAAGTAATTTTAAGTAAAAAGTTGTTTATAATTAATCTTAAATTAAACTTATCTCAAATAAATTACTTATCTACAACTATACGTTAAAAAAAATAACTTATTTGGCAGTATTCAAGCGGCCTAAAAGACTATTAAAAAAAACTTTCCTAACTAAAATAAACTGTCCCATTAAGACGATTAGCATATCAAAATAAGGTCAAAATGACCCATGCATTCCAACATAAATTTAAAAATCACTAGCAATCTTCGGCCAACCAAAAGCTGGTTGGCCGTAAAATAATGGCACATGGGGCTTCGAGAACAACTAAGTAGTGAAAATCCAATTTTTGCTATCATCATGACGGTCAACTATTTTACAATGCTGCTATTCATGAATCCCTAGGTAAAGGTGCATTGGGATTTGAGCTAACTTAGTCACAAGTGGGTGATTAGACAGATGCATGCTTTTAACTTTTTTTAATTACAAGACTCACTAGGGGTGCACACGGTTCCGTTTGGTCCAGTTTTGGGGTGAAACTGGAACTGAACCGTTCCTAACGGTTCTAGGAAATTCGGAACCGGACCGTTGGCACCCTAGAACCAAACCGGAACCGAACCGTTAAAACCGGTTCGGTTTCAGATCGGCTCCACGATTCTGAGCTTTTTATAATCCAGCCCAATTGCAAGCCCATATCCATCATGTTGTGGTCCATTTGATGAATGGTTTAGATATTGTATAAGGTGTGCAAAAATACATTTACGAAAATAATTGTTCTAGAGAAAATAATTATAAGGTGTGCAAAAATACATCAGTTCGGTTTGAGGTTCGGTTCTACGGATCGGATCCACTGTTTGGTTTTACGGATCGGTTCACGGTTCAGTTCGGTTCTACATACCCCCAAACCGAGAATCGAACCGATGTCATCGGTTCTTTGATTTTTAGAACCAGAATCGGAATCGGTGCACTCTAGAATCGGACCAAACCGGACCGTTTGGTGGGTTCCGGTCTGGTTCCACGGTTCTATCGGTTAAATGTCCACCCCTAAGACTCACTGCATATCTTCAGCCATTATATGAGTGTCACATATCCAAAGGGGTCCAACAACTAATCAAAGCATGCTATGTGCTATTTTTAACATCCAACTTTTCATTATTTGTAAAAATATCATTTACTCAATGTGAACACATCCCCCCGCGTGAGCATAGCGGTGTCTTCACTTCCTTGGTTCTGGTATTGATTTATTGGTGTAAGCAAAGCATGTTATTGACTGATATGTAAAAATACATTTGATTTAGAGTCACCACTAGCCAAATGAAACTAAAAATATACGGCTAGATAGAAATCGTAAAATCGCTTAGGGGTCGAGAAATCTCACGATTCCCTAACTTAAGTAACTCATTCGATTCGTTTGCGATCGTAGATTCCAAGTAAGGGCCTCGGTGATGAAAAAGGAATGGATTAAGCACCATTTTTCACCCGCATAATATGCAGTCTCTACTTCATAATATTTAGCAGTTTTTTAAAGATTCAATAGAATTTCGACATTTTTTATATTTGTCGGTGCTTTGCAAACCCATAAGGGTCGAGCAAGCATAAATAAGAAAAAGAAAACTATCTAGCCTTACATCGCAGAGCCAAGTGACCTTGGGTAGATAGATAAAGTAAAAATGTAGTGAGTAAAATAAAATACAAAATAGACTTACTTCGTGGAGCTAAATAGTACCAGGCAGGGAAATAAGATAAAATGCAGTAAATAAGATAAAGTACAAACTAGCTTTGCTTCACAGAATTTAAGATCGTAGGCAGACAAATAAAGTAAAAGAAAATGAAAGATAGAGAATAATACAAAATAAGATAGAATGAAATGTGAATGTAGTTGATACACTTGGAATGTGTGAGGTAAAATGCAACTTAAATGAATGTAGATAAACTCTTAGCTTCAGTGACTTCTTTAATGGCTTTTTTAGTCTCATAAGTCAGGCAACATATCAGCATGTTGGAAGATTTTAAGGTCCCTTGAGCAGCACCTCCAGGTGAACTCCAACCTTCGGGCCATCTTTTTATTTTCCTATCTCTTGCTCTCCCTCTCTATCTCACTTTCCTCCGTTAGCATTTTTTTTTTCTTGTGCCTTTATCATGGCAACAGGCTTATTATATAGACATTGGCAACCGCAATTTGCTACCACAATTTTTAAAATGGCCGCAATTTTTAGGATGACATTATGAGAGCCTGATGTTTAATTTATAAAATAATATATTGTATATCTTACGTTTAACATAAAGTAAAGATTTTAATATATAATATATAATATGTGATATAGAAATTAAAAGTAATGATGACATTTTATATTTATTTTAATATATATATATAATTAATGATTAATTTTATTACACACTCACACATATATATCGAGTATATATATATATATATATATATATATATATATATATATATATATATGGAATATCATGATTAGTTTTTGTCTTTTTCTACAAACTGCTTAAATATTTGTATCTTATTAATTGTTCGTCTGTTTTCGGTAATTTTAATCTCATTGGAAAGATAATCAGATAAACTTCCTAACAAGATTAGAATCACTTCGATCAAACTCATTTGACCTATCAAAAGTATGGTCATCCAGTGGTCAACTAGGCACTTAAAGCCTCTTAAATCCCCATTTAGCCGTCAAAGAGAAATCTCAGACCAATCAGACCATTGGATCGAGATTTATGGGCTAAAGAAAAGCCCTGAAGGGTGTGATATGGCCTACCTGGGCCTCACCTCCGGCCCAAACTGGGTCAGGCCCCCTCGATGGGATTCCCTAGGCGAATAGACAAAGTGGATTTATCATAAACATCACCGTGGACCCCACACACAGTGCGAGTGCACCCAGTGTACTCGTGCACGATGTGCACTAAACAAAGCTAGCCGGTCAAACCGGCTTTGACCGAACCAAAACAAAGAAAAACTAGATTTTCTTCCCGCCAACGCGAAATTCGAATATGATGATCTTCGAACTCCAAACTGGCCCACCCTGGGCACTTTTCGAATGATCCAAACCGTTCATTTGGCTCGTGGGACCCATCTAATCATAACCATATAGGCTTTTAAGCCCATGCAAAGGAACGAGGATTCTGTGGTAGATTCGTTTAAAGCCTCACACATGGCTAGAATCTGAGGTGTGGGACCAATTTGTGGCTGCATGGGTGGCCCACGATCAGCTTAATCATGCCATCCCAGCCATCCATCTTCCAAAAGAGTCACGCTCTCCCATTTCCGGAAACAGCCAAACAAGGGCCTACATAAGAAAAGAAAAAACTGAAGTTTCCCATTTCGAGAAGGGGTTGCTGGCGCATCTTCGGCCATCCCCTGGGCCACGTGGGGCAATCCTAGCCCTCCCATGAGAGATAGTACGAGATGGAGAAGAGAAACATCTCATCTTATGAGAAATGGAATTTCTCGTGAGATGAATTGAAACTGACGTTTGGGGTCCGAAAAGTGGGCCCCACATTGATCAGAGGCCTCATTTAGTCTGTCCAAACGGACCAGATCTTAAGAAAATATCGTAGATGGGAAGTTGCCATTGATGGCTCTCTCATCTTCCCCGTTAAGCCATTCGACATGTGGTCACGAGATGGGCCCCACCAGACCTAAAATTTTACTTTTCTAGAGGGCAGGGCATCAACAACCCACCCCTGGGATCAGATTGGCCCCATACATGGCCATTCTTCGATCACAGCCCTTGCATGAGGCGTTTGAACCTCAACTGTTGGACGTCTCTCTCTCCCGTCTATAAAAGAGCTACCGTTGCTCTTGGGACTCGCACCAGGGAGAGAGAGAGAGAGAGAAGAAAGGAGAGAAAGAAAGGAAGGAGAGAGAGAGAGAGAGAGGAGAGAGCGAGTGAAGGAGAAGAGAGGGCGTGTGGGTGCAAACTCGGTTATGCACTGAGTCGACCTAGCCTGTTCAGACTGAGTCGAGCCAGTGCAGGTGAGTGGCATCTCTGAAGGATCGTTCGAGTTGAGCTCAAGCTCGAGTGGTTAACGTCTCTGTCGGCTCAAGTATCGAGCATTGGAGTTCAGGTAATGCTCAATCTTGTCCCTCCATTTTGATTTCCAGCATTGAAGGGCCGTTTAGCTCTCTTAGCCTAGGCCACTGCTATCCGAAAACTGGGCCAAAAATCGGCCGTTGCTGGGCCAAGTTGAGGTCAGGTCTGAGCTGAAATCGGTCCTCAGTTAGGCTATAAATTTGAGCTGAAATCGGTCTTCAGCTGGGCTACAAAAGCAAGCAAAGAATGGTCTTCAGCTGGGCCAAAATGAGACTGAAACCAGGCCCTCATCAAGCCTTGGATCAACCTAAAAACTAGCCTCCAATTTAAACAGATACGGCCTCTCAAATGGGTCGTAGATAAAGCCGTGACAGGCCACGACCTCAGCTGAAACCATGCCTTCAATCCATGCTGAAATCGGGCCTTAAATGGGTCAGGAATTTAACCGAAATCGGGCCTTCATTAGGCCTTGATGTAGGCTGTAAATGTCCCGCTGCAAACGTCTTGGAAAAATCCGTACAAAGACCCGAGTACCACCTCAGGAAGAAATCACCAAGGACTGAATCCTTTAGAAATTAGACGAAAATTAATTAAGCGATAAACTAGATTATCTGTGAAATCAGCCCTAACTACTTTAAAAACGAACTGCAAGACCCAAAATTAGCAGAACCGCTAATATTATATTACTTGAAAACCTAGGATTAATCTCTAAACTCAGTTACTCTCGGGAGCGGCTTAAAACTCTGTATCGGACCTGGACTGCGCGTCGAAAGTCCGATTACCACAAAGCTATGCGATTATGACTACCTTACTGGGCTTGACAACCATATCAGAAATCAAATCCAGATAGTATCCAGAAACGCACAACTTGAGCCCGGTGCGAAGTGTGTGAGAAACATGAATACCTTTAGAAAATAAACTCAGATTTAAGTGATCTGGGCCGTTCGCTTGTGGGCGAATTCTAAGGTTTCAGACCGTTGGAATCTGACCCAAATACACCCTCGGATCAGGAAAATTTTCATACACTGGTCAATATACTTGTGGCCTTGATCGAGTGGCGATGACTGTTAAACTGAAACTGGTCCTCTGCAGTCGTTACGTAAATTCGATCGAACCGAAAACTTAACCTGACCTTGATCCAATGTTAGAAAATTTTTTCCAGTTCGTATGCAAAAAAGGGGCCTCCAGATGTGCTCCGTTGGACCGAAACAACTACTCTTTGGCTATAACCTAAGTCTACCAAGGCCCTGGGGCCATTCCCTTCAGTTCTGGGCCTATATAAGGGCCTTTACCCACCCCTCTCTCATTCTATACGAATTCTAAAGCCTAAGAGAGAAAAGAGAGAGAAAGTGAAGGAGAAAGTGGAGAAGTGAAAGAGTGAGTATGAGATAGTTCCTGGGATTCGATCCCACTACTCCACGTACGTAACTACCGCTTCCGTGTCGCTATACCGGAGATTCTGATTTCGTTCTTGGGTAAGAAACCCTAACCCTAACCTGTTTTAGGAATCTAAATACGTAGATCGGTGAAATAGTTAACCAGTTTTATTGATTAGGTATTCAAAGTCTAGTTTACAAGGCGAGATTGTTCAAACTGAATCCGTTACGAGTTTACTGGCGAAAGGTGCGGACTATAAATGTTTAGGTTATGGTTTTCAAGGCTTTCACTGTCAGTTAATGATTTATGACTGACTTGATTGCTATCACATCTTCTTAGATACGATGTTTCCCGTATGTTACGCATATATGTAAACTACGTTGTTTTTTTTTTTGCATTCCAAGTGTTTGTTGAAACGTTTGAATGAATGTGGAATTATGATTTATGCATGCCATGATTATTTATTGCAAATACATGATTGTTGTATGCGTGGCAACTCCTTTGTAGAAGGATTTGCTATAATATGTGTTTTAACTAACTTATGACATGTATGTAATGTGTGTAGCCTAAGTGTTTGATAAAATGCCTGAATGAGAAAATGCTTTATGTGATGTATTTAATGAGGGTATGGAGATAAGATTCTCAACTCCCTCATGTATAGTTACAGCTTCTTTTATGTACTCTATCTTGCTACTACGTGATTTATATACGGAATGCCTATGTAGGATAACATGTGTACTACGTGTTTGTTGAAATGCTTAAACGAGATGGATACTGAAATTGGTTGTCACATGCTGTCTTTGACTATCACATGTGAATGCCAATGCTTGAAGTGTGATTAAGGCTACGATGTAGTCCAGACAATCGGTAATGGTTCGCAGTCAGTGGCCAAGCTGTTTTAGCCACGACAGATACGTCCGATGAATCCGAGTCGTACGGTGATTACCGATAGTAGTTAGGCCACGAGTGGTGTGTATGCGCTCCATGTCGACTAATTCAACGTACGCTCGTACTAGTCGAGCTTGTCAAGTAACCCGATTAGCCCAATGTATTTCACCAAGTATGGACGCTACTGCTTGAATCTAAGGTACCGAACTCACCAGTGAAAAGCTTGTTTAACCTTGGTACCTCGATCCGCTAAGACTCATGAGCTGGGCATGGTGGTATGGGATACCGTGGTTGTTGAGGGTCAAATATTGCATATTAGACCCCATTTATTACATGGATTTATGAACATAATACCAAATAACGCCTCATTTTAATCGTGTTTGTGCTGTCAGGTGTATTTACGTGCGAGGACTGAAAAGAATGCTAAAAACATGGAGTTAATGCTCTTGCATCACCAAGGCATTGGATGGGACTCCAGGGGACCAAGATCAACGGCAGAGATCCAAGAAAACCAAGAAATTGAAGCTCAAGTGGCCTGGAAGTCAGCCAGAATGCAAGATCACAGGGTTCCCACCATCCGTTTGGCTCGAAACTTCATACATGGCATAAGGGCCATAAATTAACCGTACACGTCAAAAATCAGCCATTGGATCACTGTGGAAGAGGCCCAATAGCCAGATCAGTCCACAAATTGTTAAACCAGGGCCCACCTACAATCTGGATATACCTTAAATTCGGTCCCCATGGTTAAAATGAGATGGAAAAATGGATGGATGGGGAGGATTCTCAAAAATATCACGGCGGACCCCACATGTACACATGCATGTACATAATACACTTTCTCCAAATTGCAGAATGAAAAACAGTCGGTCAAACCGATCGTTGACCGCTCCATCTTCCTTAAAAGGAAGTTTCCGTTTTTTTTCTACTGCGTAAAAACGGACGTCCATTTTTTCGGATGCAGGTGGGCCACCATCACCTGATATTTTGATGATCCACACCGTTCAATGAGTTCGGGTGGTCAAACCGACCACACAAGGATCTGCGGTCCGATTTTGAGCAAACAATGCATATACATGAGGTTCAAACGCCGGTCGGACGGTGGAATGAAATTATCCGTGGACCACACCAAATTCAGTCAAAAACCATCCATTTTCAGTTAGTTTTTCTAGTAGAATGCAATGAACGGTGTGGATTTCTCAACCGTCGACGTTTATGGACCCCACTAACCATCACAGCGTCAGTCCGCGGGCTCTGTTTTCGCGCGTCTGGGACCCGACTGATGTGGGCCATTGTGTGATCACGGAGATGATCGGATCGACGATCCGAACCGTCCAGTAGAAGCCCAAGGACCTTCTCACCTCAGCCTAGGTGGAGAATTTCAAGAAACCATGGAGATAAAATTTTGATCGTCCAAACAGAAGAAGGACGGTGGCTTTACAAGTTCCGTGGGCCGCGTCAGCAACAATCCAAAACAGGCCCTCTCCGACTGAATTTTTATCTTGCATCCAGTGGACGGCGTGGATTTTTCAGAAAAAGAGTGGAATGGGACCCACCGATTTCACAGCGGAAGAGATCCGCGATCTCTGTTACAGCGTTCGGGATTCATCCGGATTTTTCGGGTGGTTATGGCCCACCACATTTGATCAGATGGAGGATCTGATCCGTCCATCGTGTAGCTCATTCACAAATTCCCCAAGGGACGTTGTTTCTTTGAAAAGAAAGCAAAGGAAGATGAGAGTTTTCGTTGCCGTTTTCCAATTGCGAAAAAGCTTCCGTCCGCAGACTTCTTACGCACTCTTCTCCACCGTCCTGGAGAGCTATAAAGAGAAAGGGGATCTACGGCTGGGTAGGGGACGTGGATTGGCAGAGAGAGAGACAAGGAGTTTTGTTTTATTTTTATTTTTATTTTTTTTTGTTTTGTTTAAGAGTCAGCCCATTCATGTTGGGTTGAACCTCTGAGCTAGGGCTAAGAGGTGAAGCTTGTAGCATGATTGGGACGTTTGCTTAGCTTTAATTCATGTTTTGTTGAATTCTTATGGATTTTAGCTATTTATGAAGGCATATTTTTAGTTTTTAATGGTTTATTGTGACTCAAATTACAATGGATCTGCGATAGCTTTAAGTATGTTTTTCTTGTTATTGAGATTGTGAAATTAGTATGACCTATTGTTCACCATTGTCCCATGGGCATGGTCGAGTGATGAAATTCTTCCTAACTTTCACAATTCTCCTGTGATTGACTGTGGGATTGGTAAATTGTTGTTGTTTGCCATTGTCTCCTGGGCATGGTTAGGTGATGGGATCGCTTTCAAATTTACGCCAATCATATTTGTTGATGATTAGATCTATGAGACATTCAGAGATCTGACAAATCTCTTCTCACCAACTGGATAGGATATGGCTCTAATTCCAGTTGTGTCCTTGAATTAATACAAGGTAACTTCCCAATTGCTACAAGTGGATCCTTAGCACCCTAGTTCCCACCTTTATTTTTCAAAAGTTTTAGATACATATTTTACCATTATTCTTCAAATTCACTTGATTAGATTTCATCTTAGTCTAATTCTAGTTCTATTTAGTTTCAGATTACGTACAGGTTTCAGTCCCTGTGGATTCGACCTCGGTCTTACCGAGATTATTACTACATCACAACCCTATACTTGGGAAGTGAACAATGGTCGAGCTGTTGGCTTAAGCTAGGGCGACGAGCCTCTCCAAATGTCCAGTGAGCAAACTAACTCATGAGCCGAATACAGTGGTATGAGACACTGTATTCGAGCTGTCGACCTACGATCAGGTGACGAGCCCGTAGTGACCTGAGTATATACTAGGACTACACTAAGGTGACGAGCCTCTCCGTAGTTGCTTCAAGTATAAACCAGGCCTACGCTGATGGTGATGAGCCTCTCCGTCTGGAACTGCCTATCGTATGAGACTAACTAGGATTGACGACCCTAGATGGATCGTTGTTTGGGAAATGATATAAGGGAGGTACCTTAGCTTCCCAATCCTGGTGTATGAATAAACCTAATTAAGAACTTGACTAATTACGATCATGCACCGCACTGCATGTGCTTTGGTGAGGAAGCGCACGTTTTGGGAGGATGTCATGTGCGAACGTGAGATGAAGTCGCTGAGGGAGTGTAGGCGAGGGCATGCATCATTATCACATACCATGCTTGCATTAACAAGAGTAATATAGGACATGATTGTTGTACTGCATTATCATTATTGCTTGACTGAATTGATAACATGTTAACCTTTGCCTTATAGATCCACTGAGTTGATCACTCACTCCCACTCTGGGACAGTGTTTTAAAACACCAACCAGACTCTGTCTTAATTGCAGATGACGACACGACTTATGAAGCGGAGCCTGATTTTGATGTAGATGAGGAGGAGTTCTCGTATATGCAGTATTCAGGCGGTTCATGTAGGCCGCATTTGATCGTCGGGACTACAGGGATTTAATGATGTAGACAGACCTACACATTTTGATATTTTGTATTTTGAAATGATACATGTAATTGTTTAACCTGGAACATGATTATATTCTGGAGACGCACCACCACTTATATGTTTTTATACATACCTATCATGGTCTTCTACTTGCATAATTTAACTGTCTCTGGGGTATGATATGTTGATTTGGTATAATCCCACTCATATTTAGTGTACTAACATGGACAACATTTAATCATCATTATCCATGTTGCGTAGGTGATGCGTTGGAACTCAGGAGTTGAACTTCTGCTCGACCCCCGATTTTCAGGGCATTACACCCACTAACAGAGCTCTTATTTGGATTGGAAATGGGCCCCAGCTGGGCTGTGCATCATGCTGTAACGAGGCCTCAGCTAGGCCATGGAGAAAGCAGAAAATGGGCTTTACTTGGGCCCTGTAATGAATTAAAAGGAAGGAGTCTGTTACTGGGCCTTCAGTTGTTACATGAAATGGGTTGGAATCAAACCAGAATTGGGCCGATCTGATTTCCAGTCCAGCCAAAGATCAAGCCCAGTCCACACCCTTTGGGCCTCACCAAGCATTATACACCACAATGGGCCTCACCTTGGATAGCCATGGGCCACACCATATAAACAGGTGGGCCGCACTATAGACACATGTGGGCCACACACTGCACTTATGCAGGTGGGCAGCACCATATAAACAGGTGGGCCACATGTATAGGTCAGGTGGACCGCACCATATAAACAGGTGTGCCGGACGATCTGTAAGCCACACTAGTGGACCGAACCAGACAGTCCAGTCCCACCGGTGGGCCGAACGACCAGTGGGCCTCACCATGATTCTCAGTGGCCCACACCACGTGTTACGCCCCAAACCCGGAAATCGGATTCACAGGAATCCCGATCGCCGAATCCGGTGTCGACAACCTCCGTAGTACCCCATTCTCGGCTCCTAGCATCCATACACCAGATTCTGATCCTGGGATCCTACGAGGAGGATTTTTTTTTATTGTGTACATTTAACTCATAATAAGCATAACCACAAGATTACCCAATTCACAAAGGCAACATCATCATCACATATCCACTAATATAATCAGTTGAGTACAATGCTGGAAGGAAATACATAAATAAAAATCAAGCTCCAAAAGACCGCTGTATGCTCCAAGCTCAACACTGCTGCAACCTAACATCACTTGTACGCATCTATCATGCATAAGCTTATAGAAAGCTTAGAGGGTGGTGTAAGTGTGTGCACAAGGTAAGTGCTAAGTATTCAATACAATGCCATAATCATACAATACCGAAAATACTGGTAATCCATAAATCGTGCAATATCAGAATATGTAGAAATACTTGCAAGATCAGGAATTATCAGAGTAAACAGAAATACTGACAAGTCCACGAGTCATACAATATTAGAATACGCAAGACAAATCAATTATGCAAATGAGGAATCATAAATAGCCAAATATCAGATGCAGAGGATGCAATGCAATATACATTCCTGATGAGTAACACAAATAACGTTAGCCGTACCTAGACCATATAAATGCAAAAACACAATAACCCAAAATATCGTATGTCACGAATGTCATGCAATATGCGGTGCGAATGGAATAACCATGCTGGAGTGTGAAGTAGGGATGATAGTACGTAGTATTACAGGCTATGGGGTCCAGCACAAGGGACTTCTATCCAAACCAATCTCATACCTAAATTTGGATAGTCAGACTCAATGTGGTAAACTCCTAATCTCAGGTTAGTCGCGCTCCCCAACCGAAATTCTGGCCATTGCAAAGACACACTAATAAATAGTTACGCACTACCAGCCCGAGTGGATAGTGAATGAATGAATGATTATGCAACTCCTGCTCACTAAATCCACATATTAGTACAGTTCATCTCTGAGATTATCATCGGGGTTTAGTACACTCCAAATGGCACCGCCGCTCTCCCAGCCACATAGTCCAAGTGAGCGTAAGAAACCTCACTATCCGCCTAGCCATTAGTCTGTCAATACCTATCCGGCACATCGATAGTGGACCCATTCACCAGCTGGTCAAACTCAGCCTAGTATTGCCCCCTACTCTCTGGCGGGTAAGGCCACACCCCCTCCTAACCGACCACGACACAGTGGAAGACGCGACCTCTTGGTATTCGGCACTCGGGCGCTCATGTATCCACTCGGTCTCAACGTTGGGGCGTCCTCTAGTACTAAGAGGGTTTAAGAATTTTTACCTAGGGTCATCTATGACAGCTCGATGCTAGAACAAATTTTCGGTGTCCCGTCTGGCCATCCACGACATGCCTGTGGAGGCTACGGCCCTGATGTCGCTAGGGCATACCGTAATCGCAACATAATGCAAGATGCATGAGTCATACAATCCAGTCATGCATCAATCCTGCGCATGTCGTGTGCTCATGTGAGATAACCTCCGCCTATCAGGGAGTCTCATACCGTCCTACCCAATGACATATGCAATGGTCAATCATATCTCATAACAAATATGCAGATGATGCGTATGAGCATGTATCATGATGTTATGTTGTCACATACTCATAATCGGTATCCACGATCGGCCTCGACAATATGGACATTTAACCAACATTGCCCCCAGGGAATGACCCACATAAAACCAAACATATAATGGGCCCACGGCCCCACACAAAGACTTAATATACAACATAATGGGCCTTGCTCAAGGCCACATATACACAGCAGGTGGGCCTTGCTCATGGGCCTCGAATACATCAAATGGGCCATGCCTCATGGGCCTATTACATATCACAATGGGCCTCATCCATAGGCGACGAATACATCACAATGGGCCTTGCCCATGGACCTCGAGTACATCACAATGGGCCCCATCACATAGACCTCCTACACATTACATTAGGTCTTAAACACGGGCTGCATATACATTACACAGGCCGAATACACATCTCAATGGGCCTCAACTACGGGTTGCATATACATCATATAGGTCTCAACAATAGGCCGTAGCAATTGAAATCGGCCTTAACAATCGGATTCGACACTCGGAATCGGCCTCGGCAATCAGAATCGGCCTCGACGAATTGGCTCATCCAATCGGTATCAATGAGAATGGGCCTAACTAGGCTTAAGGAAATGTCATCATGTAGGCGTTTAACCATCATTACCCAAAAATATGGACATTCAACCAACACTATTCCTAAGCAGTGGTCCACATAGAGTCAAACATAAGGTGGGCCCAAATATCCAACAAGTGGCCTCAAATAGTAATCACAGGTGGACCTTACACATGCAGCACGTAGGCCTACACATCACGGCAGGTCGATACATTGGGCTGCACCATTGACCAAATATACACATCACGGTGGGTCGCATCATTGGGTCGCACCAATGGGCCTTATATCCAACAAGTGGGCCGCATTAGTGAGCCGCACTAATGGGCCTTATACACATTAAGTTGGGCCTCGATAACTGGGCGGGAAACATATCATAATGGGCCACGACATACGGGCCAGAAATACATCACAATGGACCTCGACCCATGGGCCGAAAATACATCTCAGTGAGCCTTACCCAATGGGCCATAAACACATCCTAATGGGCCTCAATCGTGGGCCTCTAATATATCATAATGGGCCACAACCATGGGCCTCAAATGGCCATAACCATGGGCCTCAATATACATTGCAATGGCTCGCAACCCATGAGCCTCACATACATCATGTGGGCCGCAATACACGGGCGTCAGATACATCCCAATGGGCCTCAACGCCTTGACCAGGTATATATCATATTGGGCCTTGAACATGTGCCATATATACATCGCATTGGGCCTCGCTATCTGGGCCTTAAATACATACATCACGTGGGGGTCACATGAATGGACGGTGTGAATATTCAACATACGTGGGTCCCAATATGATATGGGTCACCCAAGAAGGTGAAGGGTTTATAGATCACGATGAGAGCTAAGAACACATCTAAAATCATTTCAATAGTTGTAGTGTAACATGTGCATCACTGTACACAATCACTCTATGGGGGTATATGGCTCACTAATGGTAATCAGCATTGTCCAAATTTTGCCCATGTGAATTAGCACATTCCAGACATTGCCTAGCACCATCCAAACCTCTAAACGGTGTGGATATGAAATATACATCGAGGTGGGGTCCACAGCACCGCCCAAACACTATTCGGCACCGTCCAAGCATGTCCAGCACCGTCCAGATCATCTGGACGGTGTGGATGAAATAAATATATCACTGTGGTCCCCACGTGGGTCCCACAACATATACATGTATATATGTATTATAATATATAATAATAATAATAATAATAATAATAATAATAATAATAACAATAATAATAATATAATACTATCATTATATCTGACTAGCACCCAGCCCTGGACGGGCGGCTTGGATACAAAATATATACATCACGTGGGCTCAAAATACATCATATCGGGCTTTATCAAGTGAGGCCTAAATATATCAAATTGGCCTCATCAAATGAGCCCCTATAAATATCAAGGTGGGTCTCAACAATGGGCCACAAATACATCAAGGTGGGCCTCTTCAAATGGGGCTTATAAATATCAAGGTGGGCCTCAACAAACGACCACAAAAATGGGCCCCAGGTATATCAAATGGGCCACACCCAAATTATAAGTGGTGACAATGATTTCCACCATTAAAATTTCCAAGGCCCACGATAACATTTATTTCCCATCCAATCTGATCATAAGGTCACAATGACCTGAAAGGGATTCTAATGGTGGACGATCAAACCCACCGATTTCTTTAGTGTGGTCCACCTAATCCTAGATCTATCTTATTTGTTTATATATATATATATTAGTTATATATATATTAGTCTCAAGCCTAAAATAAGCTTTCAAAATGGTTGGACAGATTGGATGAAACACATGCATCATGGTGGGTGCCATAAAGGCCCAACATTATGTATACATTAATATATATATATATATATATATATATATATATATATATATATATATATATATATGTCACAGGTGTAGCCCACACGTGGGGTGGGTCCCATATAGATGGACGGTATGGACGAAACATATACCACACGGTGGGATACCCCTGCCGTCCAGCAGCCAGCTAAAATGGCTGGACGACATTGATAAAACACATACATCTAGGTGGGGTTCCACCGTCCTATGGTGTCGGTGGTGATGACACCCATACATCATGGTCGAGCCCACACTCCATCGTCCAGGATAGACGGCGTGGATACAAATGCATACACCAAGGTGGGTCCCACCACACGTGTAGGTGGGCCACGTCCAAACAGATGGACGGCGTGTATAAAACACATACATCATGACAGCCCACGGAGGTTACTGACGTCAATAAGCTATATAGCTGGTGCGTGTTAGATCGGCCAATCCGCTACCACGGTGGGTGGGTCCCACGTGGAGCCCACCATAACATTTATTTTCCATCTCATCTATTCATAGGGTCAAAAACACCCAAATTAAAAGGAAAAATAAATTTTATATCGATCCAAAACTTCTGTGGCCCAAAAAAAAAAGGTTTCAATGGTAGATGTTCAATCTACTACTGCTTTTGGTGGTGTGGACCACGTGAGCTCCACGTATGGCTGGTTTTTGGGGACACCCCAATTTTAAAGGGGACCCAGCAAATGTGCGTTGTAGATTTTCAACATACATCAAGGTGAGGCCTGTTGTAGGGCCCACCGTCCCACCCTTCATTCAAGCCGCAAGGACGCTGCTTGCTGCAATAGTCCCAGTGTTTTTTTTTTTTTTTTTTGCAGTTCTTCATAGGTGGGGCCCACATCAGGATAATCCAGCCCGTATGTTACATTCTCTGGCTCGTGACAAATCCAACGAGACTAAAATTTAATAATATCGAGGCATAGAAACATCACAGTGATCCCTAATAGTATATTACTATTAAAATAATCTTTCTAACGGTGTGTCCTACCAGAGATTTGGATTGGATTCATTTTTCGACTCAGCGCCTGAAATGAGTTGGTAAATGGAATGGATGGCGTGGAATAGATAAATGCATCAAGATGGGGCCAGTATGAGTGGCCCACCCAAAAGCCTTAAAATAAAAATGCTTTTTGGTGTCAGTACACCTCACATCACACTTCACTGCGGGCTACGTCCAGACTGTCTGGATGAAACCCACAACAACCGATGGGTCCCTCTGTCCCAGATGGACGATGTGGACACCACACGTGACTCACGTGGGTCCCACTTCTTGATGGATGGTGTGGGTAATATACATAGTTCAAGGTGGGTCCCACATGAATGTGGCCCACCTGATTTAGATCAATATGATATTTGTGCTTTTCCCATCACCAATAAGGTAGGGTCCACATGACTCGGATGGTTTAGATAAGACATACATCAAGGTGGGGTCCATCCGAGTGAGCCACACATCACACAAAAATGAGAGAGAGAGAGAAGCACCCACCTTTGATCTCCTCTTCCTTCTTCCACCTATAGCCTTTAGAGCTCTAAGGAAACAATTTCAATGGTCTAGATGATCTTTAGATGGTGGAGATGGGCGATAGAAAGTGGGCCACACAAAGCTCTCTCCCATGGAGCTTGCTTGGACGTGGGTTGCTCCCATGGGAGTTACTTGGAATGAGAGAGAAATGAGAGAGAGAGAGAGAGAGAGAGAGTGGTGAGGTGGAGTGATGGAGTAACGGGAAGTGATGGATGAGTGTACTTGTGTAAGGGAGAGAGTTGACTTTAGGTAAGGTTGTGTAAGAGAGGGATGGGTTGGGTTACTAGTACTTGATTGATGGAGTGATGTGACGTCTCATAGAGATTTCCTCGGTATTTACAACGCGCGACATTTTCTTCGAACTAAACGCGGGCCCATATCTCCTGGCCCGGGTATTGTCTCGGCGTGTGAGTCACAGCGCCGAAACCGCGGTAACGGTGCAGTCACACTGGTAAATGTCTCGGGTTAAGCCAACTCCGGAATACGGAATACGACTCAGGGTCACGCCAACTACCGATTACAAGTCGCAAGTTGTCGAAATTCGATCGGGAGGACCGCAGAACCTATGGAACGGTACGGGCTAGGATACGGGTCTCACACCATGTCCACTATTGAGCCAGAAAGAAGCCCAACCTGGACTCTGGGCCTTTAAGTAATGTATCGGGCCCAAGTTCCCTGGATTAGCAGGCCCTTACAAACCCCATTCATTTCAAAGGTTTGGACGCCTTCTAATGCAAATTATATGATTGAAAATAATTTTAGGAAAATTACTTGTGTGACTTTGGGCGCAAGATTCATAAGGGAATTCAGATCAGGGTTGGGACTATAACAACTCAGGTGATGATTTTTCCCCTTGGGCTTTTCATTCTAAGTTAGTTAAACATAGTGTACGCTAGACTACCATCGCTAGTCCAAAATCCTAATAGCTGTTGTAAATTACTAAGTTCCATAAAGTGTGCTATTTCCATTCAATATTGAATTATGTTACACGCTAGGCCCTCATTGTAACGTCTTGGATTTTCACTACACGGGTGGTACCAGTAAAGAACTACACAAGTCCGATTAATCAATCATAGGAAGCTAACGAATCCGCCCGATCATTTGAACATCAAGTTTAGCCCCATAATTTACTCACATAGGGCCTAAATCTAACTGACCCGTCACTAACTAATTAAGACAATCATAACTAAGTTAAAGATCTAATCGAAGCCGAGTCAGATAAGGTCCGGATCTTGACTAATAGACTAAATCAACCTCGTTACTCTTTTAGCCTAAAACCAACGGTTTAGAGTAATCATGAGCAAATCTCTACTTTCACTAGTTATAAATAGGCCACACTATGGACATAGTTAATCCAAACCATAATCATTGTCCACGAGAAATCTCAATACCTAATTCATTTCAGAAATGCTCCGATTTTTCGAACAAGCCTAGACCGCTCGTTAGTGGGCCACTAGTTCCAAAACTATAGAATAATGTTCGTCTTACTGGGCTCAACATCCATCATGGGAGTCGGACCTGGATAGTGTCCAGAACCGCTCAACTTAAGCCAAGGGACGAGTGCATGAGAAGTGGAAATACTCTAAAGGAATAAGCTGAAACTTAAGTGAATTGGGTCATCCACTCTTACACGAAGTTGAGAATTTCGGACCGTCAGTTTATGACCAAACTTCACACATAGAGTTAGGATATTTCCCTGCTCATATTCGTATAGCCGCAGCCCCGATCGACCATCAGTGACCGTTAAACAGACTTATAATCACATCTGTCAATCGGCGCATCTAAATGGCGGGCCGATCATGTCCATACGTAAATCATCATTAGGGCTAACTATCCTATGGTATATATCAATATGTACGTCCCATAGTGGGCCCTAGAGGTTAAAAAGATCCTCCCATATGGCTAGTATAGTAAAAACCTAGCCATTGGGGCCATTTACACCAAATCTGGCACTATATAAGGGCTTCATTTGGGCACCCCTTCCTCTCATACAAATTTCAACAAGAGAAAAAGGGAGAAAGGAAGAAAAGAAAGAAGAGAAAGAGAGAGGGAGAGCTTGGAAGCATGAGGGTTTGTGCACCTTCAACATCTCATCTCCTCTATAGCAACATTATCCTTCATTAGTGTTGATTCGGCGACGATTGAAGATAAATATTGAGTTATGTTTGTAGGTTTAGGTCTTGTGTTTAATTCCTTCTAATTCTTACAAGCTTGTATGCTTACTTAGGTTCTCGCCGACCTTTCCTCAACGTTCAAACCTTACAAACTCCGTGAAATGGGGCGAAACATCATAAGGTGCGGACCATTATCCCTACGTGGCTAAGTACCAATTTTAGGATAAATTTAATGATTTTAAATGCTAGAGTGATGTGCATGAGTGATTTGAGAAAATACCTAGCTAGAAACCTAATTATTAGGTCCACCAACATCCATACAATGATAAATTGCTATTCGTTTGGTTTTCAACATGTTTAAATATGAAATTGGTGTTGTATGATCATCTCATATTTGATTCTTGCATGATTTTCCCTATAACATGTATGATTGTATTATTTCTTGTTGTATTCTTGTACTATGAGTGGTGTGTTGTCCTTGGTCTCTTCGATAATCTAACACCACATGCACACATGTCTAACTCATGCTATTAAGAGTAGTTGCATTTATATTAATAACCTGAAACTTCTTGCTCAATGTATTGTGCACATGATTTCACTTGTGTTAGAAGATAAACTTTTAATTGTTGTTATTGAATATAATCCACTTTCTAGGTCGGTTAGGGAACCAGGATTGGCGAAGGTGGTTTCTGTTGGTAGGACCATCCTGTAACTAGACTGACAGATTTGGGCGAATGCGAATGGGTGACAGTAGTGGGACTACGTGGGTTGCTTGCACCCGATGTCGTCCATTACGTGCTTGCCTGAACTTGGACGGTCTAGTCCACTTACTGACTAACCATGTTTGTTAACTATGCCTATTCATGCCTATATGGAACTTAGAACACCCCTCGTCCACTGAAGCCCACTGACGACTGCTAGAAATTGATCTACTGTCTCGAGAGTCGGGCATGGTGGAATGGGACACCGTGTCCGGGTTGTCGGCCAACGCTGGGGCAACGAGCCTCCCCGTAGTGACAGCGAGCGATCTCGCTTCCTAGCACTCACCATGTACTTGTAACGGGGGTGGGGACTCCAATGGGATCAAGGATCGTGGGGTCTTAGCCTCTCACATTAAGGGGTCCTGGCCTCGCAAATAGATGAAGGCATTGATATCGTCGGGGTGTACCAGTTTCTCCAATTTGCTGGATGAACGGAGTTAAGTAAATACTTTGCTAACATTATTTATGCATCGCATTAGCTAGGATTTGGTGACTCGGTTGTTGAGGTCGCAATGAGGGAGTGTTGGTCATGCGCGATCGTGAGACGAAGTCGCTCGAGAGTGTTGTGGGTGAGGTCATGCATCTTACCATAATTCAAGCATACGCATTTAACAAGATTAGTTAGAGATATGTGAATTTATATTTTTCATTAAATTCATCATGAAATTGTTATTTGATGTAACTTATGACTAATGGCACCCACTGAGTTAGCTACTCACTCCCACTCTGGGACGGGGTTTTAAAACACCAACCAGACATGTCATTAGATGCAGGTGAGGTGGAGCTTAATGAGTTGAGCGGGGTGAACATGGATGAGGAAGAGGAGCTTCCTACTTCCAGCTTATGGGCGAATCACCGTAGACTATGCGGGTTGATTATGGGTTGTTGAGCTGTAGATCTAGCGCACCATTTCTTTTGGACATTTATTTTATAAATTTTTTGGGCGACGCCTTGTGTGACCCGTTTGATATTCTTATAGACTTGTAGTTCTTAGTCACATTTATTTCAGTAGATTAGTTGTGGTTGTGGTTTATGTTCCAGCAGATTCCTTTATTGCTCATTTAAACTGATCTATGTACAAATCACCATAATTAAGATATAAGCGACACCCGGGAATTTGGAGGCCGAGTTCCTACAAGGCCCCTGAAAACCCGGGGTGTTACACTCATATTGATTAATAATCCATGAGTGATGTTAATATGTAATGATCATTGAGTTCCTATGCTTTAGTATTAATTTGCTTAATAGCTCATACTTTAGTTTCGTAATGCCCCTTCACAAATGTAAGCATTATCATATGCCTTTACATGTTAAATGATTGTCATGAGTCACCCACAGAATACATCTCATAACATTTCAAGTAGAGAAATTTTCACTATTGCATGTGGGCCACACGTGGGATGTCATTAGACTGATGATGTGATAAATGGGATCCCTGACTTGAATTATATTTTGATCAACCAATTGTGGAGGGGTCCTGTTTAAGCATCCTAAGGTGGAATACCTCATGAGCCGGGGATGGTGGTCATGGAACACTATGCTCGTGCTGTCAGCCTACGCTAGGTGACGAGCTCCCCGTAGTGACCTTTGAGCTTTTTAAACTGGCTGGTTGTAATTGGAATAATAATTATCTGGCTAATTATGCAATCAAAGCATAGTGGCGATGACGGGTGGCTAATTCTGGATGTTGTAGCACGTGACCTAGGTTTATCAGGGTATCGTTTCGCTAACTCCCAGACCACCGACCATCGACTTATCCGATTACTTAGCCACCAAGCTGTGCGAGTTATGCTATGCTGGTACCGGTCATATGCATGGGTGACGAGCCCAAGTCTGATTGGATACATCCCCAGGTCGATGATATGCATAGGTGACGAGCCCAAGTCCGACTGGATAGATTCCCATGTCGATGATTGCATGGGTGGCGAGCCCAAGTCCGACTGGATGAGCATCCCCAGGTCGATGTGCATTCATACATCCATGCATTTTAATAAGACTGCATCTTGTCTATTTTGGATTATTTCCTTATTTTTCTTTAAACTATGTTTGCTAAGTCGGCGATGCGTAATCTTGATGAGAATTTACACTGAGCCGGCCACTCATTCATCAAATATCCAATCGTACGGAGTATACAGGTGTAGACAGAGAAGATGGTAGCATTGGCCCTGACGGTGCGATGGTGGAGCCTGAAGACGGATATTACGAAGACGAGCTGCAGCAAGATGCGGCCGATTACTTTAGGGTTTAATCAGTAGCAGTAGTTCTCTTATGTTTGATTTGATACACTGATACTCTTAAAATTTTATATTATGACCCCCAGCTGAGAGGGCCAAATATTCAGATTTTATGATATCATCTATGCTTACTTATGCTATCGTACTCTGATTTTGATACTTCCGCTAGTTCTCTGATTTATTAACTCTCGGGTTTCTGAAACGTGTCTTTTACTCGGGTTCTGGAAACCGGGGCATTATAGCATCTTTCATCATACTTCATTCAGGTATAACTCATTGAAATCAAGAGAATATACAAAAATCATCTTAATACAAAATTAAGGTGGGCCATAGTCATACCATGTGAGTTTAAAAGTTTTGGGACCAATTTTATGCAGTGTCATCAATGCAGCCTCTATAAGTTTTTAATCAAGATTATATTTTGGATACATGATTCAGATAATACTCGTCAATTGATAAACAAAATGGATTTTACATATACGAGATGGTGGACTCCACGGACCTTGAGAATATTACTCAAGGCATAAAATAGGGGTTATAAACATTCTACTGAAAATGAGGGGTTGCTTGAAGGAAGGGGCTACTAACAAGAAAAAGAAATTTGAAAGAGAGAGAGAGAGAGAGAGAGAGAGAGAGAGAGAGGGTAACCTATGTGGGCTGCCACATGGGCAACCATATGTTAAAGGGGCTTTTTGATCCTAAGTTACTTGAGATAAGCTATTTATGCCTTAATTAGCTTATCTTGGTTTCTACTTATTAAACTGAAGTGATTAAGTAACTTTAACTAAAAAAGTTACTCATAATTGATCTTAAACCAAACTTATCTAAAATAAGTTACTTATCTACTATTGTAAGTAGAAAAAGTAACTTATTTGGTGGTATCCAAACGGACCCTAAGACTTCTATGTAGTGCTAATAGGGGGCCACGCAAGGAGTGGTGCAAATGGCAGGTTGAATTGTCAACTGGGTTTATTCATTCACTAGACCCTAATAAGTGTGTGTATCTACAATCAAATCTGTATATCTTGTACAAGATGTCATTCCTTTTATATTTACTTGTATAATTATATTAATTATGTCTAAACCTATATTTAAATTTCATTAATAAAATATATACAATTCATGCTTCTATCAGATTTTGTTTTAAACTTGTACACCGATCAACAACCAATAGTATGTTTTCTTAGGAGAAGAGAAGTAAGTTCTCATGCTTGCATTCGATCAAGTGCATATAGTTCTTCTAACATAATATGTTACTATTCAGGATGATTTGCTGCTTTCTTGTAGTATTGAGGCTTAGAATATGAGTGAACTTAGGTGATGAAGATTTAATGACGAGGTAAAAGAATTTCATAGTCTACAAAACGAGCAGGAGGAACAAAATATCTAGAGCTACAACGAACTGTACATCTGTCAGTTATCCCGTGCATCATTTGATATATTTGAGATACCCTCTCTAAAGTTTTTTTTTTTTTTTTTCTTCTCTGCGGCTTCCTCTCTTTAATTTTGGGCATATTTCGATTCTAATTTCACTGGAAATATATATATGATTGAAAATTTTCTACAAGCTTTTGTATATTTCTCGGCGACTGTTCTCTCTTTTTAAAGTTAGAAGCAATAACGTATTTCGCAATCTACTATTGAGGTAGAATATTGAGCCATGGCTCAAACAACAGTTGGTTTAGGTGTGAACTCTACAACACCCACTCCTTTGCACTATGATTACAAAAGTGTCATCCATATTGATCGCAACCCTGAATTTATTAGTATACCCAAAATATTGAGGTGGATTGTTATTTTGTTCGTCAAGAATACTTAATTGGCATAATTTTTCTCGCATATATCGCATCCTCTAAATAACTTAGCTTACTTTTTTAAGTCTTGTAATGCCTCAAGTTCTTACAACTTGTCTCCAAACTCTCAATGACTCTCATGAACACATTTCTATACAACTATACTAATTATGTCTAAACATGTATTTAAACTCTATTACTGTCAATGAAATATATACAATTCATAAAATTATCTCTTTAATCACAATAAAGATAGTTTATTTTTCAAAAATCAAATTTTAGAGACAAACCTAACCTTCAGTACTTTTTTATCCACTCATGGATTAAGTTATCCCATATTTACTAACCATGAAAATATTTAAGACCTATAAACTATACAAGTCAGGCCTTACAAAGCATTTAATATGAACTAGTCCAACTTCATTCCCGAAGGATAGGGATTTGATAGTCTCCTAGTGGCTGCTTGGGTCATATAAGGGATTAAATATTAATTTCCTTGATTAATTCAAGTAATGTTTCAATTAATGGGTTTTTACATAAATGATTGATGGACATGTAATGGATGGTTAAAATATAAAATTAAAAGAAGTAATTATCTAAATCCAATAAAAGAGGTTCATTAATCAATTGCTAGGATAACCTGATCAATATTCTCACTATCTGGGCGGTTTAATATACAAGCTACATGTATGCCACTCGTATACAATTACCAGTGGGACACACATAATGGATGGTCTGGATTTGTGAACCAAATCTCGATGGGCCCAATAAATGATTATGAGTGTTTTAATGGAAGGCAGGCAACCTCTCTCAACTTTTATATGTAGTGTGGCCCACACAAGTCATGGATTGACTTGATTTTTTTGCCCAAGGCCCGCCATGGAATAGTGCATCTGACTGATGGGGTAGATGTTCGGCACACATCATGGTGGGGCACATACACAGCTCGGCCTCATGGGAAGTTCCCATGAGGTCGACCGCATGGATATATATATATATATAGAGAAGCGCTCACCTGCGAACCAGTTCGTACGTATTTACGTACGAACTTTTTTGAGAACCTATCACACGTGATGTTGATCCAAAATCTGAACCGTTCATGTGAAGCAGCACCTAGTGAAACCCCCTAGGACCAAGTTTTACTTTTATCTAAAACTTTATCCATACCGTCCATAGCAAAGAAATATTAAAATCAAGGTGTTTACATTTTTCACGGTCCACCAAAGTTTTGGATCAAAGTAAAATTCATACCATGGGGTTTCATAAGGTTCTGCTTCATGGCCTCAGATTTGACATATGATTCCAAAAAAGTTCGTACGTGCTCGTACGAACATTCGCATATATATATATAAGGCAGATATTTATTTTTATTTTTTTCCTATCATTTTCTGTTTTGGGCAGAAATTAAGTTCTTAGCTACATGAACCGATCCAGGGAGTTATTTGATACTCTAGTAGGTCATGAAACTTGATACACTTGTCACCCAGAAAATATACATGAGGCAGACATTAACTAAAATCAAACCAACTAAATTGTCGAACCCTGTTATCTAAGTCAGTGTCCCAAAATTAGATTTGCTGGACAATCTTATCCTCTGATTGGCAGACACCTGTTGTTGAAACAGGAGCATTGGATTTTTCATTTGAACCGTACAATTAATGTCGACCCATCCAATCGTCAGATAAAATAAAAATAACCCTAATCTTTCGTTCATCGCATATCTAAACTGAGACCCATAACTCAGAATGGTTTGATTTGAATTACTTGTATTCTACTAATGCAATTTCATAGTAATTTCCAAGTGGCGGTGTATCATCCATCACACTATGCCAGAGTACCAAAATTTCTCTCAGATTACCCTGATTTTGCTTGTTATGGTTTTGATTTCAATGCACACTGAAATTACAAAAGTCTATGATTAGAAATATGTCCCAAATATCTGTTCATATGTGGACAGCTAAAGTTAGGAAATTGTAAAAATAGTAGGATTTTAAATGTGGCTCACTTATCTGTTTTATCGTATGTCAAAATAAGATATTTGGCACCCACTCTTATCTGCTATTTACAACCACATTTCCACTTCTGGTCATGTACACTGGTGGAAACTTTGTACATTTGCACACCCAAAAGTAGAAAAAGTGGGTGACTTTTGAAAAAGATGGAACTATAATGTTCGTGGAAAACTCATGATTTTTTTCTATTTTTTTGAAAGATTACAGACCATAGACAGTCTTCTCAGAAAACCAAAAAAACATAGAGTTTTGAGAAAATTGCTTGAATGACTAAGGGCCTGTTTGGTCGGGTAGATTGGATGGGATTGGAAGGGATTGGAAGATAGATCCTGGGATTGGCCAGGCGTGCCAAACAGACACGGGATCCTAACCCGGGGATAAAGCAATCCCATGGATCTTAAGACAATCCACTGACATCACCATCATCATTACCTTTAAATCTCATCCAATCCACCCTAATTCCTTCAAAATTGTCTGAGATGTGTTTAGTTTGGAGGATTGAAAAGGATTGGGAGGTTTAATCCCAGGATTGGCTGGGCGTGCCAAACAGACCTGATATAGCAATCCTGAGATATAGCAATCCTATAGATCTTGCACCAATCCATTGATGCAGCTATCATTACCTTGAAATCCTTGCAATTCACTCTAATACCATCCAATCTGCCCGGCCAAACAGGCCCTAAAGGATTTTCCTAGACACTTATTAAGACCACACACATGTGCATTTCACCTAATGCACATTTCACCACATATGCTAACATGGTAGATAATTGAAATATCCAAGCCGTCTATCAGGTGAACCACACTGCTTAGATGCTAATTACCAAAAATATGAAGTTTTTCGTAGGAGATTATCTGGAAAATCTCCATTAATTTTTTAAAAAAAATATACAAATAGTTTTAAAATTTTAAATAACAATTGCTAATGAGTTATATTATGATGATAAAATCGTGATTTTTTTTTTTTCAAATTGCTTATATTTTGAAATTTGTAATTTCATTATTTTTAAAAATAATATCAAGAAAATTTCAAAATCTAGGCAATATTTTTCACATTGGATATTTGTTCAATTAATTCGTGGCCCGCCTGACAAGTGGACCAACCTAATTCTTGAGGGGGTAACAGCCCTAAGTTTTTGATTCAATGACCCAAGAAATGTGGCCCACCTCATGGAAAGATAGTATCTTGTAGACGTACCATTTGAGTGCGGGTAATGGCATGTACGTTAGCAGAGTCGTACACCTGTTTGCACGTGATATTCAGATTTTAACTTGTATGAATGGGGCCCATAGTTTCTTGATAGAATTTTGAAATCAAACTTTAGTAGATATTGTTGAAAAAATTAGTGGTTTTTAACAAATAATAAAAACAAAATTCGAATTTTCAAAATTTCGGGATTTTCCCGCCAAAACGTATTTTGAATTTTTTGAATTAAAAAGTGCGGTGTGTGTGCTTTGTCCCACATCTGAAATGAAAAGAAACTTTTGTGGTTTATATGAGATGTTGTGATTATTCTTACTTGGAGCTTTTTGGAGGAGATAAAACTTAGGTTGCGTGTTCAGAACTGTTACGCACGTGACGCTGCCTATTCAGCCATTCTTAACTTCGAATGCGGGCGAAAGGCCATAGTTTCAAAAATTTTTGATCGTGATTCTGCTGCACGCCTGGATCCGATAAAATTTCAATAGATAGGGGATGTTTTATACGTGATTCATCAATTGACTATTTTAATTATTTTTTTCTCGATTTTCGGTGTATTCATAGACATCATTTGTTCCAAAAAAAATCTTAACTTTTTAGATTGCAAATAAATGGTCAAAACTGAAGTACTGAAAGGACTCAACAGACAGAAAAAACGCAGGGGCGTAGGTCTTGCTATCTCCCTAATTTTCATACACAGTCCATCCTCGGTGGGCCCTAACAAACCAATGCTCCAGATCATTGCACCATGGGCCCCATTTTTTCAAATTAAAATAAAATAAAATCAAATCAAATGCTGGTTTTTAGAGCACATTAATTGGTAGATTAGGACTATGGTTTGCTAAGAATTTAAAATTCTAACATTGGGTGGGAAGTTGTCTGGAATTAAATATCTAAAATCTCATGTATTTTGGGAAATATTCTCATAGGAGCCAGTTCTCATGAGAACTCAACCCAATGAGTCACTTCATGAAATCTCTGTGGCCTAGAAATTAGCTTGATCCATAAATCAAGTGGGCCATATCAAAATGAGAGGAAACTCCCATCCTTGATTTTCACAAGAGCCTACTAGAGTTGCAAAACAACGTGGTTTTTTTCCCAACCCTACATCCAAGTCAGATGAAGGGCATGTATGGCCCAGATTTCATATACATATAACGTGAAATGAGTTCTCAAATCGATCTTCAATGTTCTCATGAAAAAGGAGAAAATTTCTCAATGTATCATAACGTAAGCAGGTGTTATCTGAAATTTAAAATCCTGGTATATGTAGTAAGCGTATCTTAGTCGATGGATTAGAAATCCAACTGCATCTGATCTGGATTTTAAAAACCTTAATTTCAAAGGTCTCCTATGTTTTCTAATGATTTCATCGCAGAGAATTCATTTGAAATATGAATTTAGATAGGCCCACACGCATCTCCGAAATCACGTGCACCATGTTCCAACCTGACAAGCTTGTGGGACACGTACGTTTGGTGTGGGCTGCTGGCAAGTTTTTATATAAACCGTCGATTGCTTTGAGTGGCCCACCTGACACTTGGATCAGCCTTGTGGTGGGTTTTATGGAGGTTGCTGGTTCATGGACGGTTCAGATGTTCCCCTGTGCTTGATATGGTCCTCTAACAATCTAATGGCTGTGATGGGGGATGGATGGGGCTACTGGGTGGTGTCTGTTAGAAAAAGACCTAAGTTTGTGATTTGGCCCCCTAAAATGGCTCATTGGGTGGTCCAATTGTAGATGGACACGTGCATCAAGTGGGCCCCACTCAGCAACGTCGGTTGGTCGCTGTCAGACTGTATAAAAAATTGTAGTATGTCCTTGGATTCTTGTATGGGCGGCCTTACCAAAAGAGAAAGGAACCCGAGTGGTATGCTAGGCTCATGGTCCATGTACGGAGGTACACATGTACGAGATTTATTGGTAGGCCCCACCGAGGTAGGTAATATCGAGAACGGATTGGCTACTCCCCCTGCCACCAGCTCGGTGGCTGATGGTCGGTGCTCTGTGGGCCCCACCATGATGTATGTGTTTCATCCATTCCGTTCTTCCATTTTTTACGGATCATTTCAGGCTTGATCCTAAAATTTAGAGGGATATAAATCTCAAGTGCATAGTGCACGGAACACCATGGGAAAACAAAAGCGATTGGATATCCACCGTTAAAATCCTCCTAAGCCCCACTGTACATTTTATTTGACATCCAATCTGTTGATTAGGTCCCCAGATGAAGGAAAAAACAAAGATCAGTTTTTAATGGTCTACATTCATTCAACACAGTTTCATGTAATGTGGTCCACTTGAGAGTGGGATATACCTTATTTTTGGTTTTATATGATCTAGAAAAATAGATGGACGGAATGGATAAAACACATACATCATGGCCGCCCAAGGAGCACCGACCATCAGCCACTGGCTCGTGCCAGGATCCGTTTCTGGTAGTGCATGAGGGAAGCGGAATGGCTGGTGTACCACGCACCAGCGACCTGCTGACGTGGGTATGTGTCGTGCGAATACCGGAGCTGACGCTCCGCGAGATCTGAGTTGTAGGAACGGTTCAAAGGAAATCAAAGTTATATGGGCCCATAATAATATATTTATTATATTCACACCGTTCAGCGATTCGAAGAGATAATTTTAGATCTTTAGGAAAAAAAAGTAAGTTATATCTAAAGCTCAAGTGGACCACACCACAAATATAAATAGGTACAATGATTCTCACCGATAAAATCTTTGTAAGCTTACACTATTGTTTATTTTCCATCTTACCAGACGGACCTGGGTGAAGAGGAAAAACAAATATCATATAGATACAAAACTTCCGTAACCTTCGAAAGGATTTCAATGGTAGATATTCAATCTCTCACTGTTTTTTGAAGTGTGGTCCACTTGATCTTTGGATCTGTCTTATTTTCAAGATCAAGCCTTACTACCAGCTCGGCGGGGGACGGTTTTGATATAATACATGCCTCATGATAAAACCCACGGAACTTAATGACGTCAACACAAGCTAGGTCGGTGGTGTACGTTACACCAGCCAATCAGCTTCCGTACCTGAGATGTAGCCCAATCAAAGGACTTCTTGGACGTGGACCTTCGCCATCCCATCCATATCAGGGCCTAATGGGAGCGGATTAGGTGTTACCAGGTAATAGTGGGGCCCACCTTGATGATATGTTGTATATCCACGCCGTCCATCTGTTTTTTCCGGCCCATTTTAAGGCGTCTCGAAAAAATAAGCAGATCTAAATCTCAAGTGGACCAAACCTCAGGAAACAGTGGTGATTGGACGGCCACCATTAAAAATTTTCCAGGGCCCACCGTAAGCATATCCTTAATGTTTATTTGCCATCCAACACAGACATGGATGAATAGAAAATACAAAGAAGAGTATGATCGAAATCTTTAGTGGCCTAAAAAAGATTTTAATGGCCATTCACCACTTTTTCAAGTGGTGTGGTCCAGTGGAGAATTGGATCTGCTCAAGTTTTTGCATAATGGTATAAAATGAGTAGGAAAAACGTATGGGCGGTGTGGATATAGAACAGATTCATCAAGGTGGGCCTCATACAATAAGGGTAACACCCACTAAGGTGAATCTGCTGCTGGGAGTCTGGGACTGCCCGATGAATGGTATGGATCTCATGCATCTGCGTCTCGTGTACAGGAATCCGTGCCTAATACCTACGAAGGAAGCGTGCGGCCTTTCTCATCTCGAAAGAGGTGCAGAGTGCGTTTGCCACAATTCCTAACTCATCACCGAGGTACCTATCATATATGCAGGCCAATCCAGACCATACAGCTCGTGTGCTTCAACGAGGATGGAACGTAGACTAACCGACTGTTGGATCTGCTTCATTCTTTCCATCATGCCTTAAAATGAGCTTTCAATACGGATGGACGGCGTGGATGTAGTCACATTCATCACAGTTGCCCCACAGTCAGGGGTAGATCCGGGGTGTCACCACTCTATCCGTGTATGAGCTGTCACCCTGTTAAAACCTGAGCCAAACGCGCATTTTATTATTACGTGTTGAAAAATGAAAATCTATGCTTGTAAGTTGGTAAAACGCGGATTGCCTGCAGCACTAAGCTCTGTGGGTCCCACCATGACATATATATTATATCCACTCCATTCATCCGTTTCTCCATTTCATTTGAGAAATTAGTAAAAAGAAGGAGGCAGATCCGAAGCCCAAATAGACCTCACCACAGAAAGCGATTGGAATTAAACGTCCACCATTAAAAATATTTTGGGAGCCATAGATTTTTTGGATCAAACCGATATTTGTGTTTTAGCTTAATTTATGTCGTAGTCACCTTATGAACGGATTGGATGGAAACCAAATATCAAAGTGGACTCTAGGAAGGTTTCAACGGTAGCCATCATTTTTCCCACCATTTCCTATAGTCTGTTCCACGTGCAACTTGGATCCGCCTCATATTTTGTTTCATGTGCCTGGATGATCTGATGAAACAGATGAACGGCGTAGATGTATCACATACATCACAATAGGACCCACAGGAGAGTCGTGTACTCCTAAGCTCCATGGGTCTCACCTGATGTACGTGTTATATCTACGCCGTTCATCTGTTTGACCAGCTCATTTTTTAGGACCTGAATCCATACCAGATCCAACCACACCACAGCAGAAATATGGGGTCCACCGTTGAAACCTTCCAATGCCATCGAAACCCAAAGGGGAATCCGACCCGATTACCCGAATGAAGGGAAAAGACTAAAGAGAAATATAAGCTACGACCCGATTACCCGAATGAAGGGAAAAGAGAAATACTAGCTAGATCCGATAAAAAGTAAGGGGCATATCAGTCATTTTCTTAAAAATGCAAAACATCGACGTAAGATAAGATTCGTTTAAAAGTCCAAAGTACTTTGATTCTCCTGATTACGAGATGTCTTCCCCGTTACATTGATAAATGGTAATTTCACTCGCTCGAGTGCACGTGCAAACCGTACTCCCTCACACGTGGATACGAGTCATGACACGTGTAAGATCTGGTCCACCCGTCAGCCATAGGTCATTTATTTTGCATACGTGTGACCCACTTGATTTTCATTCCTGATCTTGCCTGATGAACGGCTCCGATAAGTGCAATTAACATTCCTTGATTACATTGTAGAGATTCGTCAAGCCCTCACGCACGTACATCGCATCCAATCTACACACCACCACGTCTCATTGTAGCACAGGACGGGAAGATCTAATCCGTCCATCAGATAGATCTGACCATGTAGACGATCTAATACAAAAATCAGTACACTCCATCTTCGAATGGGCCATGACTTAAAAAACAGGCACATGACCTGTAAATAACTTGCTAATTCTTTCTCAACCATCCATTTATTCCGTTGGCCAACCTGACAAGTGTATATTTCCTAGTGGACCGACTTAATGAAGGGCTAGGATCTCACATGGGCTTAAAAAACATAATCATTTTGAAGCATTGGTTTGTCCAGCAAGATTAGCATTTCTAGTATCGACTTTGTCTTTTTTCCTTTGTTTTCTCTTCCCAACAAGCAAAGTCCGGGTTCCTTGTGTCTGGATTTTTTTTAAATGTTATTGTATTTGCAGGTGCATGTATCATATATAGACATCTCTTGTATTCTTGCACCTACTGTAAAAGGCAGGTAGGAAAGTGCCCATTTTTTAGCCTGAAGTGATGGCAGTGCTTGTAGGGTACCCTATCTCTGACATGGATGATGACATTTAACATGATGGGAGAGTATGACCGTCCATGGGCATGGACAGTGTCAATCTAACGTATGGCATGCCTGTTGTGAAATCCAAACCGTCCGAACTGTGGATCTCACTGTAGATGGATCATATAGCTACAATCAGATTGATTGGTTGATTGTACTCTAACTTCTTATTGGTGGGTATTTGTATTGATTTTAGGCCTTCAGATTTTTTGACCGTCTAGTCGTTTGGCCCACTGACGCGAGAGCTATAGTTACTCTGTAGGATTGATTTTAGGTGGCACCATTCGAACGGATTGGATTGAGATAAATGTATGCCACGGTGTACTGTGTGCCTGCGTACGGTTGGTCCTACTTTGCCAGAGCATCAAAGTTGGGGAAACGGATTGGCTACTGACCCTGCCACTAGCCAATGGCTATGGTCGGTGCTCTGTGGGCCCCACCATGATGCATTTGTTTCATCCATTCCGTCAAAAATTTCTTTCAGATCATTTTATGATATTATCCCAAAAATGAGGTTGATCCAAATATCAAGTGGACCGCACAGTGTTGATTGAACGCCCACCATTAAAAACTTCTTGGGACTACGTAAGATTTGGATCAAGCTGATATATATTTTTTCCCTTCATCCAAGTCTGTATGACCTAATCAACAGGTTAGATGTCAAATAACCATTACACTGAGCACCAGGAGGTTTTTAATGGTGGACATACAATCCCTACTGTTTTCCCATGGTGTGGTCCACCTAAGATTCATATCTAACTCATTTTTTGATATGTATCTCTAAATTTATCTTTAAAAATGATGGACGGCGTGGATAAAACATATACATCAAGGTGGGGTCCACATAGCACCGACCACTAGCCACCCGGCTGGTGTCAGCGTCACAAGCCAAACCGCGTCCCAAAGTTGGATATCTTTGTATACTAAAGGAATAAAGGGTACCGTACATTTATTGATTCTCACATTGGTTTTCATCTTCCGGTGATCCAAACCGTTGATCTAATGCGCCAAATCTTAAATAGGGGATGCCATGGAAATCTCACCCTTCAATTGGCGTTCATCAAATAAATGCTTAAGAGGAAAAATAAATAAAAAATACAGCAACCGTTCACATTCACTAATACAGACCGAAATAATGAAGGGTAGGATCTTGCAATATGCGAGTTTTCTGGGTCATTCTTCCTCACCCATGTTGGTGGCCATAAGATCAAACGGTGTAGATCATGGAGCATGGGCCCCACATGCATGCAGTACTGAAGTGCGTTGCATCCCAACTTGGAGATCGACGTAGCTTGTACCTCGAATCATTGTGTTTGTAAAGACTGCAAAACGGATGGCCCTGGCGTCTTTCTTGAGTGGGCAGCATATGCATGTTTCAAGTCCTATCTAAAACATTCCTCAGTATTGATTGGGTTGGGAAAGTCATAAAATTGAATTCTGCGCACTGTCATTTTGGAAATTCTGTCCGATTCAAACACTCGGCAGAAGAATGGATACAGTTGATACCTAAATAATAATAATAATAATAATAATAAATACTAAATAATAAATAATAATAATAATAAAAGAAGAAAGAAAGACTCAGGCTTGCACGGTCAACTCGATTTGACCAAAATTCATTAAGACAAGGAGGAAAACTCAATCAAACACGACTAGGTCAAAATTCAAGAAAAACTTGACTCAATTTGAAACTAAAGTTTCGTTTGGCAAACACCTAAACATGATTTAATAGCAATTGTGTATTGGAGATTTTCATATCAAGTATAAATTAAATTTATTTTAACAGTTATCATGTGTTTGGCCACCATTTGTTTTTTTTTTTTTTTAATCATGTGGGGTGTGCCGACGTGCCAAAACCAATTGTACAGCTTAATTCAAACTAAACAACTTTAACCCTAAGCGTCAAGATATGCGGATATGTGGAATGAGATCGTATATATATGACCGAGACCTTGGTGGCTTATTCAGTCACTCGCACGAGATTGTTATAAAATGATTGGCCAACCATCAGAGGAAATGATTCTTCATCCGAAGATGGGTTGCACTTTGTCTCTAGTACAAAATGACTTTTCGTAGATCAGGCAATCAGAAACAATCACACAAAAAAATGAATATTCACAATCAACGACAATAGGTCGGAATTGTAAAGAGGCTTTTTGAATGAAAAACCATTTGTATTAAGACAAAAATAGTCCAACATAAGAGCGTAGACATGAATTATAGATAAAGATTACTGTTGGGGACAAAAATACTAAGTCCAGAGACTCGGATCTGGTGCCTCGGCTTGGGAAGCACTACGTCGGATCCGAGGCAGGGCACGTCAGATCCGAGGCAGGTTTAAGAACTCTATGAACCGAGACGAAAGTTAACTCGCCTCGGACGAAGAACCAGTAATCCGAGGATGCATCGGGCCGACCCTCTTAACGGAACTAGCCAAAAGACAAAAACCGGATTTCGTCCCGAACATTTTGGGATAAGATCCCCGATCCCGAAGCTCGCGGGATTAGACGAAGATCGCGGACGGATGCCATCCGGTGTCCGCGATCCTAGGAAGAGAATCCTCTTTCGATTGCACAAGATCAGGAGAAGAATCCTCCTACGATTAAACGCTCCAGCAGCTATAAAAGGGAAGCCTTCATCATCTAAAGGGTAGGCAAAAAAGTTCTCTCAAAAACCTCTCAATACGTTTAGACCCAGGGTCCAAGCCTGACTTTGGCATCGGAGGGTCCCCTGCTCAAGCCAGGGTCTCCTTTGTCCCTTCTCTCTGTGCAGGAATACGAAGGCCCCAGGGAGAGGACGATCCAGATTTTCGCATCAACAGTTTAAGGGAGAGGACGATCCAGATTTTAGCATCAACAGTTTGGCGCCGTCTGTGGGATCCGTACAAAAAAGCCATCCCATATTCCTTTGTTGCATCCCATGGTGATGACTAGAAGGACGGTCCCAGAAGAAGATCTAAATGAGATCGCGGTTACGGGGCCAGCAGGTCCAGTCGCGATCCCCGCGGTCCTAGACCCACCTACCAACCGACAACGAGGAGCGACGGAACAAGCAACAATCAGCGAGGTCGGAACGATGGGCGGTTGGATCAGGAGGTCCAAGAAATCCGATCCGATATGAATATGATGAAGCAGATGTTAGAACGAATGTATCAGCAGCAAATGCAGCCACCCCAACCTCCTCAAGGGGAAACGACACACGTACCGACTGCAGCGGGTGATCCTCAACTTTCTGCGCCGCAGTCTTTTCAGCCGAGCCAACTCCAGGCGTCCCTGAGCCGGCCGAGCCAACTCCAGCTCAGTCACCAATGCATCTTTGCCCCCAACCGACCTTCGGCACGAAATAGAGCGAAGAAGGCGCATCCGACCTCCCGTAGAAGGCACGGCAGAAAGTAGTGAACCGTGGAAAGCCGATATTCAAAACTTTAAAAGAGAAATGCGGGAAGAAATGGCGAAAGAAATGGCGGACATGAAGCATAGTCGAAATATGCATCCAACCAGATACGAGGCAAAGGCGTCCCCCTTTGTGGACTCGGTAATGGCGGCTCGGTTGCCCGAGAGGTTTCGGTTGCCTCAAATCACTCCCTTCTACCAGCAAAACCGACCCAACGGAGCATATCGAATGCTTGAGAACATATATGGAGCTCCATGACGCCTCGGATGCGGTGATGTGTCGGGCCTTTTCTCTTACATTGGCCGATGTAGCTAGACTGTGGTTCAAACAGTTGAAACCAAAGTCCATTAGCTCATTCGGCCGGTGAGCGACGCCTTCCTTACTAATTTCATCGGCGGGAAAAAGAAATTGAAGCCCCCCGCACATCTGAACAACATAGTTCAGAAGCAGGGAGAGCTGCTGAAAGATTACATAAAGCGTTTCAATTTCGAGTCCCTTCAGGTTCGGAAACATTCGGAAGAAACGGCTCTCAATGCGCTCATGCAAGGAGTTAAAGATAAGCCATTCCTGGCATCTTTAGACAAAACTCCGCCCGATACTCTGGCAGAGTTTATGGCACGGTCGGATAAGTATGCAAACGCCGAAGAGACGCGAATCCTGCGTGAAACTAAAACTTCGGTCAAAGAGTCGATCAAAAAGGAAGCCGACTCGACCGGAGGAAGGAAACGTAAGGATGATCAAGCGCATAATGAGCGAAGATCAGGAAAACGACCAGATCGCAGCTTTTCCACATATACCCCCCTGAACAAAACTCAGGAGCAGGTATTGATGGAAATCAAAAGCGAAGGTTTTGTTCACTGGCCCAATAAGCTCAAAAGCAATCCTAATCGGCGAGACAAGGATAAATACTGCCACTATCACCGTGATCATGGGCATAACACGAGTGATTGCCGTCATCTAAAAGAAGAAATCGAGCGACTCATAAAGGACGGCCGACTCAAAGAACATGTGGTTAAAGCTGCGGAAACTGAGGGACGCCCGACCGAGAGTCAGCCGATGGAAGAAATCCGGACAATTATCGGCGGTCCGCGAGGTGGAGGCGACTCAAACAATGCTAGAAGGAACCATGCAAGAAAACTTAGTTAGCCAGAGTCCGAGCTTATGATTATAGGGCGGCCACCAAAAGAGAAGAAAAGGGAAAAATATTGTCTTTCGTTCACAGAGGAAGACGCCCGAGGTATCTATCATCCCCACGATGACGCACTGATTATCACTCTGACTATCGCTAACCGGAAAGTGTTCCGGATACTCGTTGATACGGGGTCATCTGCAGATGTATTATTTACTCAGGCGTTTGATAAAATGGGAATTGAACGATCTATGTTGCGTCGATTCGGACCGCGTTAATCGGGTTTTCCGGGGGACAAGTATTGCTGAAGGAATTGTCTCGCTGCCACTCACTGCCGGCAGTACCCCCCATCAGAAAACGATGATGGTGGATTTCTTGGTCGTCGATCAACCTTCAGTATACAACGCCATACTCGGCCGACCTTCTTTAAGCCTCCTTCAGGCCGTGGTATCCACATACCATCTTTCACTAAAATTCCCGACTGAGTCGGGAGTAGGAGTTGTCAAAGGAGATCAGCAAGATGCGAGGCGTTGTTACATGATAGCTGTGAAAGGAACCGCCGACAAAAGCCCAATCGACATTTCAACGATCGAATCGTTGGATCCCCGGGGCGAGAGTCACGAACGAGGACAGCCGGTTGAAGACCTCATCTCAGTCCCCCTGGTCGAAACAGATGTATCCAAGACAGTACGAATTGGCTCGTCTCTACAGTCCCCCTTGAAAGACAAGCTGATAGCCTTGCTCCGTAGGTACGCCGATATATTCGCCTGGTGTCATGACGATATGCCCGGGATTGACCCATCGGTGATGACCCACCGACTCAACGTCGATCCGTCATATCGACCGATCCGACAGAAGCGACGACCGCTCGGCCCCGAACGATATGCCATTATTGAAGAAGAAGTCAGCAAACTCCTCCAGGCTAATTTCATAGAAGAAATACACTATCCAGAATGGGTCGCGAATGTCGTGCTGGTAAAAAAGCCCAACGGGAAGTGGCGAGTCTGTATCGACTATACTGACCTAAATAAAGCTGCCCAGAAGGATAGCTTTCCGCTCCCGAGGATAGATCAGCTAGTAGATAGTACAGGGACATGAGCTTCTTAGCTTCATGGATGCATATTCGGGGTATAATCAAATTGTAATGCATCAGAAAGATAAATCAAAAACTACCTTTGTCACCGACAAAGGCCTTTATTGTTACCGAGTGATGCCATTTGGTTTGAAAAATGCCGGTGCAACGTATCAAAGATTAGTTAACAAAATCTTTGCTCGGCTAATAGGCCGAACCATGGAAGTATACATTGACGACATGCTCGTCAAAAGTATACACGCGGCAGATCATGTAAGTGATTTGGAAGAAATGTTTCTCATCCTATGGAAGTTTTGGATGAAATTAAATCCGAATAAATGTGCTTTTGGGGTGAGCTCCGGAAAGTTCCTCGGTTTCTTGGTTAGTCAGCGAGGAATAGAGGCAAACCCCGAGAAGATAAAGGCTTTGGTCGAAATGGAGTCCCCTAAAACCATTAAGGATATCCAAAGGTTGACTGGACGGGTCGCAGCACTTAACCGGTTCCTGTCCAGAGCCACGGATAAATGTCTTCCTTTCTTCAAGCAGTTGAAAGGACGACAAACAATGGGTTGGACGGAAGAATGCGAAGCGGCATTTCAGCAATTAAAATCACATCTCGGTTCTCCGCCTCTCTTATCAAAGCCCGAATCAGGTGAATCCCTGCTGCTATATCTAGCAGTATCCGAGGCAGCCGTTAGCTCGGCTTTGATGCGAGAATCCGACGGAAAGCAGCTGCCGGTATATTACGTCAGCAAAGCGTTATTGCCAAGCGAAACAAGATACCCAAGCTTGGAAAAAGTAGCCTTGGCACTAATAACTTCCTCTCGCCGACTCAGGCCGTATTTCCATGCCCATACCATCATTGTGATGACCAATCTTCCGCTTCGCCAGGTATTGCAGAAACCAGAAGCTTCCGGCCGACTCACGAAATGGGCTATCGAACTAAGTGAGTTCGATATTCAATACAGACCAAAGGGAGCAATCAAAGGGCAAGCCGTAGCTGATTTTATTGCCGAGGAACACCACCAACCGAAATCCCGTCAACGATATGCCAACGGATGTCGCAGTTCCAACAACAACCGCTTCACCGACCCTCTCCCCTTCCCCTATTCCCTGAAACTGTTTGTCGACGGCTCTTCCAACTCGAAGGCAAGTGGGGCCGGGATTGTACTAGAAACCCCCGATCATACTTACATACAGTATGCCTTGCGACTTGGATTCCAAGCCTCGAACAATACAGCGGAATATGAAGCATTGTTACTCAGTCTCCGACTCGCCGCTAGCATGGGAGTCACACACTTAAGTGTGTTCAGCGATTCTTAATTGGTCGTCAATCAAGTGACCGGTGTATACCAGACACGGAAAGACCAGTTAAGAGCGTACATGGAGAAAGCAAAAGAACTTATCAATGGATTTCAGCTCTGTCAGGTCACTCGGATCCCTCGTACAGAAAATGGCAAAGCCGACCTATTAGCAAAGCTCGCCTCTGCTGATGAAGATGACATACCCAGGTCCGTCCCCGTCGAATACGTCGATAAACCGAGCATAAATGAATCAATTACTAAGGCCGTCAATGCCATCGACTCGGAACCATCCTGGATGGATCCAATCCGCCAATACCTTGACAAGGGGGAACTGCCTGAAGATCGTGCCGAGGCTCGACGACTTAAGTTCCGAGCCTCCCGTTACACCATACTCAACGATACCCTCTATAAGAAAGGTTACTACGCTCCGTTGCTTCGGTGCCTCACACCCGGTGAGGCGAATTACGTATTACGTGAAGTCCATGAAGGAATCTGCGGAAACCACTCTGGAGGAAGGTCTCTCGCCCACAAGGTTCTACGACAGGGATATTACTGGCCCACTATTCAACACGACGCTCGCACGCTCGTCCAAAAATGCGACAAATGTCAACGATTCGCAGCAATCCCGAGACGAGCCCCCGAAGCGCTAACGCCAATGACTGGTCCCTGGCCCTTTGCACAATGGGGTATTGACATCATAGGTCCACTCCCTATGGGAAAAGGTCAAACCAAGTTCGCCGTGGTAGCAGTGGATTATTTCACGAAGTGGGCCGAGGCCGAGCCATTAGCCAAAATAACCGAGCAGAAGATCACCGAGTTCGTCTGGAAAAACATTATCTGCCGGTTCGGAGTACCCCATACCATTATTACAGATAATGGAAGACAATTTGACAACAGGAGTTTTCGCGATATGTGCAACAACCTCAGAATCAGAAACGTCTATTCTTCACCTCATCACCCTAATGGGTAAGTCGAGGCGGTTAATAAGATTGTCAAGCAACATCTTCGGACCAAGCTCGACCGAGCCAAAGGAGCATGGGCGGAAGAGCTCCCGAAAATTCTTTGGGCCTACCGAACCACAGCCCGAACCGCCACAGGAGAAACTCCCTTTTCACTCGCTTACGGCTCGGAAGCCGTCACTCCCGTCGAAATCGGATTACCTTCGGCTCGGGTCACGTCATTCAATACGGAAGAAAATGAAGAACTCCTTACACTCGGACTCGACCTTTTGGACGAACAAAGGGAAGTGGCTCGGCTGCGCACAGAGGCGCGGCAACGGCAAGTGACTCGGTTTTATAATTCCCGAGTCAAAATCAGGAGATTTCGAATGGGTGATATGGTTCTCCGAAAAGTGTTTTCCAATACCAAGGAAGTTGGATCAGGCACGTTGGGACCTAATTGGGAAGGGCCCTACATCATCTCGGGCACTATCCGACCAGGGACATATCGGCTGAAAGATCTAAACGGACAATCGCTGCCTCATCCATGGAACGCTGAACATCTCAAGACTTACTATCCTTAACTCAGTGCTCAATGTAAAGACTCTGGACTAAGCAAGATCAAAGCCGAGTCAAATAAAACTAAAGTGTTTTCTTTCATTCATCAACCACATCCGAGTACAACATGTGAACAAAAAAAAAAAAATATAAGGAGCCCCGGCTACTGTCCACTGGTCGGAACGGTCCCCGAAGCATTCTCACAAATGCCGACCTCTTCCCCACCAAGGTGATTTCAAAGAAGAAAGATCCCAGGATTCTCGGTTCTAAGGCTCCACCTTCGATTTCCGAGAGATCAAGGTCGGGAAAAGATTTCTTTATGTCCTTAATACATTCAAGAAATCCGCTTTGAAACAAGCGATCCCTCTCATTCTCGAACTCCTCGGATTCAAGAAATGCTTGGACGGCTTGATCCCTAGCTTTCTCGGCCTCCTGAGTCTTCTCGTTGGCCTGCTGGATAAGCCCCGCCGCCTCATGCTTAGCTCGAGCTAAGTCATCCGCGCAAGAAGCATGGACTGAAAGAGCTCATCGGGTTTCTTCTTCAGCCCTGGCAAGAAGAGCCGATACCCGAGTGACTTCAGCTTGTGCTTCTTCAAGGGCTCTCCTGGAGAAAGCCGCCTCTGCTTTCGCGTCTTCAGCAGCTTTTCGGGCGAGGGCCGCCTCCCCTGTCAAAATGCCGGCCCGAGTTTCAGCCTCTTCACGTCGCCCTTCAACTTCCGACAGAAGGGTCTGCAGCCGATGGGTCGAAGATAACTCTTTGCTGGCCTTAACCAAGCAAGGAGCAAGTTCAAAAAGCATCCTTGCTGCATGTCCAACGGTTTGCGATGAAGGAGCGTTGTAGAGGCCGATGAACTCTTTCTCGCTCCCATGGGCTAAGGCCCAGGGAACCATCCCCGACACCACCTTCTGCAATACGGACGGCCCCTCTTGACTCGTCTCCTCCCCTCTCGAGGATGCAGTCCTCGTCTCCTCTTCCCCTCTGGAAGACGCGGCCCTAACCTCTTCCTCCTGTCTCGGAACCTCCGTCGAAATGTGTTCCGAGTCGACTGCCGCCTGCGGTTCCGAGGCCGCGGTCACCGTCACTTCCGCCCTTTCCTCCGGGTCAGAAATTACGACAACAGGGGGAGCAGAAGAACTCACAGGTTCTTTTTCCTTCCGTACCATTATCTGTCTCTTCAGCGGCCGAGGCTCTGACAGGAGAACTGATCGTGGAGGAGCCTTCAACTTCGAAACCATCCTAAGAGGAGGACGAGCCCCGGTCATCTTTGAAGGGACTGGGTCGGAGGGGGTTGGCTCGGAAGGGGCCCCTCGAGGGGCCGGCTCGGGAACAATCCGCAAATGAGGACGAGCTTCAGGCAAATCTGAAATAAAAGAAAAGAAAGAACTTCAAGTCAGGGAAAATTCAGAAGATACCCAAAGGTACATTCTCAATTACCTGTGACAGCCGAGTCTAGACCTGCGAGATGAAGACGCTCCGGCTGTAAAAGCACTTTCCAGGACCGATCTGCCGGATCCAGCGTCCTCAACTCTTTGATCCGAGCTGCAGCACTAGAGCCAAGCTTTTGCCGCTTCTTCGGAATATCTACCAAACACAAGCACGTCAGACTCAGAACATTGCAAAGATAATGAAGGGCGTGCAAGAAGAGCCAAGTCACCTGCTCTTTGGAACGTCCGAGGAACACGAGCCTCGCAGGACCCGGACTCAGCTGTCTCCCAGCGACCACAAGCCCAAAACCAACGTTCTCTCCAATGTTTGTTGGAAGTGGGAGGGTTAGTTATTAGGGAGCCGCCTCCGCCCCACCAAGCAGCGAAGACGTAAAAGCCGGGGTAGTTCGGATTCACGCGCACTTGGTACAAATGAAGGAATTCGTCGACTGTTAACGGCGGCTGTTCCATCTCACCCCACAAGATTTTGCACACCCGAGTAAGTTCCTCCACCCATTCGAACTATTTGCCCCGGTGCAATCCGAATCGAGACAAAACTCCCTGGACAATGGGTTGAAGGGGCAGACGCAAGCCGCATTGCATCGAGACTTGGTAAATCGCGACCGCCCCAGGAGGAGGATGATCCGGCAAGGCTCTCGGACGGGGGAGATAAGTGATGACCGACTCGGGAATGTGGTACCCGATTCGGATCTGTCCCAAGTCCGCCTCGGTTAAGACCGAAGGAACCGGGCCGCTTAAGTCATCCCCCGACCCTTCTCCATCAGACTCGGCATGTGCCGACTTATCAGCAGGAACCGACGCAGAGGTTCCTTCAGCGATTATTACTTCCTCTTCCTCCTCTTCTTCTTCTTCTTCCATATCCCTTGGAAGATTAGGCCTTCCCGGGCGGGTTATTAAAGACGACCCACCCCGAGAAGGAGCAACGGAAGCAGGGCGCTCCGCAGAAGCTTCGGTGACCCTCTCAGAGAGAAAAGCAGCGTTAGCATCAACCGCCATTTCCGTCAATAAAGAAGGCGATTCCGCAACGTTCCAAAAACGTTGCGCTTCGCCTTCATCTCCGGAAGCTCCTTCCTGGGGACTTTGAGAACCCCTAGCCGCCATTATCACTAAATAAAAAGGAAGGAGAGACTCACCGGAAGGAGGGAGGAAAACGGAAATGGCGAAGAAGAGCCGCTGACAGTCAACAAAGAAGAATGAAAGAAGAAGAAAGGCCGAAAAGAGCTCCGAAAGAAATGAAAAGCGGGAATGGCATTAGTAGTTTGAAATGCGGGACCCTTACCCTTTTATAAGATTGCCATGTGGCGGAGGCAATTAATGCGGAAATGATTCGACGCCTGCGTCGACTCCCCGGCTCGACACGTGGCGCGCATCGACTGACGACAATAACGCCCTTGCTACGTGTCTAACCCTCATTGGCGGAATAAGCGAGTTGACGGTTGCCGGCGCATGCGTTGTCAGCAATCGAATCGTCTCCTATCAAAGACAAAGACAGGGATGCATTAAATGTACTTATTGCCTCGGACCGGGTTATGAACCGACTCACAACTCGTTACTCCCGAGTGTCACGTGAGACACACGGAGTAAGGGGGGCTTCTTGTTGGGGACAAAAATACTAAGTCCGAGAGACTCGGATCCGGTGCCTCGGCTTGGAAGCACTACGTCGGATCCGAGGCGGGCACGTCGATCCGAGGCGGGTTTAAGAACTCTATGAACCGAGACGAAAGTTAACTCGCCTCGGACGGAGAACCGATGTCCGAGGATGCATCGGGCCGACCCTCTTAACGGAACTAGCCAAAAAGACAAATGGCCGGTTCGTCCCGAACATTTTGGGATAAGATCCCCGATCCCGAAGCTCGCGGGATTAGACGAAGATCGCGGACGGATGCCATCCGGTGTCCGCGATCCTAGGAAGAGAATCCTCTTTCGATTGCACAAGATCAGGAGAAGAATCCTCCTACGATTAAACGCTCCAGCAGCTATAAAAGGGAAGCCTTCATCATCTAAAGGGTAGGCAAAAAAGTTCTCTCAAAAACCTCTCAATACGTTTAGACCCAGGGTCCAGGCCTGACTTTGGCATCGGAGGGTCCCCTGCTCAAGCCAGGGTCTCCTTTGTCCCTTCTCTCTGTGCAGGAATACGAAGGCCCCAGGGAGAGGACGATCCAGATTTTCGCATCAACAATTTAAGGGAGAGGACGATCCAGATTTTAGCATCAACAATTACCATGAAAAATGATCGCTACTCCTAAGATGTAGCTAAAGATATGATAAGAAAAGATAAATTGATTGGTTTCTTTAGTTGGTATGAGACGATTTGTTTTGTTGATTTTTCCTTCTATTTATAAGCTTCCGTGCTATGCAGATATTCCGTTTATGTTCTTTATTTCAACCGTATGACAACTGAATCGTTGTTATGTCAATGTTTCAAATCATTTTGTCACTATATATTCTTTTAATTGTTCCTTATCTCTCAACCACTTTTTGTTTCTTGAACTTCTCGGTCACGTCCCGTCATCAGGTGATGGGCCAAAAGGTGAAAACAATGTCGGCTTGTCGTCCTATGCAATAAATGCACTCAACTACTCATTCCATGTGGCAACTTCTCATTTATTATGCCCGACTGAGACAAAACCAAATGGTGATTTTGCCTTTGCTCCACAGTTGTCACTATGACAATAGCACACAATCATATCGTATGAGGAGTCATGATTATCCTCTTATTAATGCGTACGTTCTTGACCGATATATACGCCATTTCAAATTGATTTTGATTTTTATATAACTCTTGCTCTTTTCGACTGAGATTGCTACTATCATGGCTGCTTCCTTTTCATCGAGCCTTGCAACATTTTGTGAAGAAGATGTATAAGAGAGTTGGAGGCTCTTTCATCTGAAATATCAAACGACATTATCTTCTCCACCCCTATTGATGTCGATAGAGCATTCCTCACGCTCGGTGTGACATTTCACTATGAGATTTCCCTTGATTGGCTACAATTACTAGATTAATTCTTCCCCTATTGCCCAGGCGAACAATTTTTTAGTTTGGCTCCCTTCTAGACACTGCGAATACCTTCAAGACCTCAAGATCATGGCCGAGAGTATTAAAAGGATGGGCGGAATGGTTTAACCATGTATCCTAACAACATGTCGATACGTGGAGACAAATTGACATCTATGAATGTATTCACCTTTGTCTGCATGAATATATAGCAGACACATCTCTTATTGTTGTGACTAAAGCCTTTTTTTTTATCAAAGATGTAGGCGTATTACCACTAATCATCGCAATTTGTATTAAGTAAGGCAAATCGTGTGTTTATACAGGTGGATAATATGAAGCATGAGCAATAGATTTAGCAATTTCAACCCATTTTAGCATTCAATTTAATGTCCAGACCACATTTCACATGATGAGCAATTTATGGAAGGCAAACGACTATACGAGTACGCATTGGTTAACATGCAGTTATCTATTCACTACACAAATCATTAATCATGACATGAGTTCAATAAACAGCAACATAGGGGTAACGATCCGTACCTTGAAGTAGTTCATCGATTTTTAGGACTGCTCATAGGGTTAGGATCCTGTAGATCGACGTGCTGGTGTCCTGCGCCAGTGATGTTAGTGATGGGGTTTTTTCCCCGTCTTCGACCGGTCCTGAGCCCCGCTCGACCGGTAGTGGGAGGCGCTCGACCGGTCGTAGGTTCGAGCCCCGCACGACCAGCGAGTTCGTGCTGTTTTTTCTCGGAGGCTAAGACCAGTCCTGGAATTCCAGGACCAGTCGAAGGTGGGCTTCGACCGGTCGTGGACAGGCTTCGACTAGTCGAAGGTTACGCAGTTTGTTCCACGATTTTGCGCGAAACTGCGGATTTGAATCCTTTCGCAACTGGGATGCGAAAGGGAAGTTTTCTAAACTATAAAAGGGGTTGCCTAGGGTTTTCTAGACATCACAAGAGAATGCAAGAGGGTTTTCTAAAGCTTTACAAGGGATTTGCTAAAGGGTTTAGGGCTATCAAAGGTGAGAGAGAGGGAGAAAGAGAGAGAGAGGAAGCTTATAGAAGGGAGGTTCTGCTCGTGAAGGTTATCTACTGTGTAATCTATATCACATTGCTTCTATGTCCTCATAATCGGTTAGATCTCTCCGTTTTCTCTATTTCTCTTATTGTTTATCCACTCCTGCGTGAGTGAAGAAGGTTGTAACGTTCTACTTCATAGTGGATTGTTGATCTGGATGAGATCCCGTGGTTTTTACCACTTTGAGGATTTTCCACGTAAAAATCTCTTGTGTGGTGTGTGATTGATGCATTGATTATTTTCATTGCTTTATTATCCATAATTCTGGTTTGTTCTGGAGGGCTAGATCCTAAGGCTTTGTGCGAGGCCCCCAACAAAGTGGTATCAGAGCTAAGTTCATTAAACGGGTAGGATCAGTTTGGAATTATGGAAGGTGGCTCATTAAGGATGATCAGCCTCAATGGTTCTAAGTGGACCATATGGAAGGCTAAGATGGAGGACTTGCTTTATTGGAAGGACCTATATTCTCCAATTTTAGGCATATTAGCAAAATCCAAGGATATGACTGATGATGATTGGAAGAAGATGGACCGAAAGGCGGTGGGGTTTGTTAGACAATGGTTGGATGATTCTGTGTTCCACCATGTGTCTACAGAAACCTCAGCCGCTAGCCTATGACTGAAATTACAAGGGCTGTATGAGAGGAAGACAACTGGTAATAAGATTTTTCTGATAAGGCGACTTGTGAATCTCAAATTCAAGGATGGTGGTTCTGTGGCCGAGCACATGAATGAGGTCAGCAATATAGTGAACTAACTCACCTCTATGAAGATGGTCCTGGATGATGAATTGCAGGCTTTACTATTGCTTAGTTCATTGCCTGACAGTTGGGAGACATTGGTGGTGTCTCTAAGTAACTCCGCACCAGACGAAAAGATATCCATGGAACAGGTAACTAGCTGTCTCTTCAATGAAGAGACAAGGAGGAAGTCTCAGGGGTCTACTCAGCAAGAGGCCCTTGTGACACAGGAATGAGGGAGAGGAAAGAACAGGAAGGGCGGGAAGGCCCGAGATAAATCAAGAGGCAAGTCGAGTAAAAGAAAAGATGTTGATTGTTGGAATTGTAGCAAGAAGGGCCACTACAAGCATGGATGTCGTGGTAAGAAGAACGGCAAGAAAGGAAAAGGAAAGGAAGATGAATCAAATTTCACTGCGGTCGCTTCAGATGGCGACATGATAGTTATTCTTTCTGCAGATCATGATGTATGTCTCACGGCTACGAGTCAGGACACCGACTGGGTGATAGACTCGAGAGCTTCTTTTCATGCGACTCTACATAGGGACTCCTTCACAAGCTACAAGTCAGGTGACTATGGGACTGTGAAGATGGGAAATTCTAACGTATCAAAAATCGTGGGAGTCGGTGATATTTGTGTAAAACCTGATGTGGGATGCACATTGGTTCTCAGGGATGTGAGGCATATCCCAGACCTTCGCCTCAACTTGATGTCGATGGGAAGGTTGGATGATGATGGCTATGAAAGCCGGTTTGCTGGTGGGCAATGGAGCTCATCAAGGGTTCATTGATCGTGGCCAGAGGAAAGAAGTGTTGCACCCTTTACAAGGCAAGTGTCAGTATGTGCAAGGGTGGGTTGAACGCAGCGGAAGATTCAGCTATTGACATGTGTCACAGGCTGTAACTGCCCGAATTTTTTCCAACCTGAAATTAGACGTCCTTAGGCGATGAGTCAATCCTAACACCGGTTTAACTTCTTAAACACTCAATTAAAGCCTCAAATCCCTTTTCAAACCCTTTTCTTCACAAATCTCACCTTTCACTACCTCATTCTTTAAATCCTTCTAAGTACTTTCACATTAGACACTATCTTAAAGTTTTGGTGATGGAGAATAATACTTAAACTAAACATTTCTACAAAGGTCTAAGTACCACCTTAGACCGAAATCACTCAGGACTAAATCCTTTAGAAAGTTGGCGAGATTTATCTAGTGTTAAACTAGGTGCCTGTGAAATTAGCACCAATCGCTTTAAATATGATCTGCAAGACCCAAAACTTGTGAAACCGTTAACGCTACATTACCCTAAAATCTAGGATCAATCTCATTACCCGGCTGCTCTCGGGAGCATCACGAAACACCGTATCAGATCTGGACCGCACGTCGGAAGTCTGATTAACATGAAGCTAAGGAATTAGGACCGCCTTGTTGGGCTTGGCAACCATCTCAGAAATTAAATCCAGATAGTGTCCCAGCGCTAGTCGCTTGAGCTCGGAGCGGGGAGTGTGAGAAATGTGAAATTAATTCAAAATAAAATAGAAATTTATGAAATCTGGCACATCTCGCTTGCGGATCAGTATTAAGCAACCAGACCGTCAGAATCAGACCAAATTACACCCTCGGATCAGGGATATTTTTCCATACATAACCATGTACTCGGAATCTCCGATCGAGATCCGCTGACCGTTGAACTGAAACTGATCCGCCACGCGTGATCTGAGAACCCTACTAGAACGAAAACTTAATAGTACTTAGATCCAGTGTTAGTGAACTTAAGTCCGACCTTTGGCTCAAGAGAGCCTGCCAGAAGTGCTCTGTTGAGCTGAAACAGGACCACTTTGGTTATAACCTAAGTATACATTGACCATAAGTCATTTCGGTGTGTTTTTAGGCTATATAAGGACCTTAGAACCCTCTCTCTCACAACCATACGAATTTGAGTGAAACCCTAGAGAGAGAAGGGAGAAAAGAGAGAGAGAGGTGGGAGAATCTTCCAGCCGCTCTACCCTGCCACTCTACGAGCTCCACCACTGCAATCTAATCGCTTTCCCGGTGATTTCAACATCTTTTCTAGGTAAGAAAACCCTAACCCTAATCTGTTTAAAGGTTTGATTCGATTCAAGTGATGAAATAGCTAACCTATTTCATTCTCTAGGCTACCTAGTTGCCGTATACGGAAGCTAGACAAATCCATCGAGTTTCTTACGCTCCAACGGCGTAAAGGTGCGGACTTTAGGTGTATAGGTTATGGTTTTCAATACTTTCAATGTCAGATAATGATAGATTCATGATCTGCATGCAATTGCACATGTACAAAGTGCTGTCTGTTTTCCGTTTCGATTAAAGATGAAGAATATGGAATTTTACATACTCTAGGTATTTGTAGAAAGTACCGTATACGTATAAATTTTGAAAATGTGTTTGCCATGATTATTTGCTGTATTGATATATTATATATGAATAAAATACTTGTTTGGCGAAAGGATTCGCCCTAATACATGCTTTTGCTAATATACACTATGTATGTTAAAATAGTGTATTCTAAGTGTTTGTGAAAATGACTGAATGAGTATAGAATTCTCATTCGTGCTCGCCATGACTAATTGTCATGGATATATGATTGTTGTATTGGTGATCTCCCTTTGACGAAAGAATTTGCCCTAAATCATGCCACGACCACTATAAGCTACATATGTTAAAATGTGTAGTCCAAGTGTTTGTGGAAATGACTGAATGATTATGGAACTTGGATTCCTGCCTGCCATGACTATCCGTCGTGGGTGCACGCATGTTATAAATGGGGTAACTCCCTAGTGAAAGGATTTGGCCTAATACCTATGTGATCAACATATGTGATGTATGTTGATGCATGTAGTTTAAAGTGGTTGTTGAAATGTCTGAATGAGTAGTGGTTAGTAAATTGTAATGTATAAGGGTGTTGAGATATGATTCTCAATCCCTTTAACTATGTGTATGATTTCTTTAGGTATCTATGTGATTAGAAATTGAATATGTATAAACACATGCTTATGTTGTACTTCATAACATGCTCAACTGATCTATGATTTTATCTATGTCATACATATGTTTAAATTCATGTTAAGGCCGTGAAGGGTGATGGGGGAGTAGTGTAACGAGTGCGAGCAACAACCCTGGAAGCCCTAAGCGGACCGTATCAGACTTTGATTGTATGATTTGAATCTTGATCCATTACTGCTTTAACTATCTGCAACTGAATGTGATTGGGGCTATTGTATAGTCCAGGCAATCGGTAACAGATTTGAGCTCGTGGTTGGCTTCTATTCGCAACAGAAGACCTATTTGACGAACCCGAGTCGTGCTTTGCTTGTCGGCAGTGGTTAGGCCACACGAAGTGCTTATGCACTTCATGTCGTACAACTCAACGGGCGCTCGTGTAAATCGAGCTCGTTGATTAACCCGATCTGTCTAACATATGTTCACCATGTTTGGATGCCTCTGCTTGAACCTAGGGTACCAAACTTACCAGTGGAATTCCATTAACCTTGGTACCTTGATCCGCTAAGACGCATGAGCCAGGCATGGTGGTATGGGACACCGTGGTCGAGCTGTCGGCCTGCGCTGGGGCCATGTGTCTCCTCGTAGTGACCATTGAGCAACCAGACTCGTGATCCGATTATGGTGGTATGGGACACTATATTCGAGCTGTCGGCCTACACTGGCGTAGCCTGGCTGTGGTCCTCAGTCGGGTTACATCCGAGTCCCATTGTCAATAAGTGGACTGGGTCGGGCTTCGAAAAGTGGGTAGGACGTTAGAGGCGGAGCATATGAGTTGATTAGAATGAGCCCTTCGTGAGACTAGAGTATTCGAGCGATGGCCGCCGACGATTGAGCCGAGTACGGTGAGACCTGTATTCGAGCTGACGGCCAGCAATTGAACCGCATACGGTGAGATCTGTATCCGTGCTAAAGGGTGACGAGCCTTTTGTGATGCCTTCGCGATGCCTCTCAAACCATAATATCTTATGAGATTATTTAGGAGTGACGACCCTAGAATGGATCATGTTTGGGAATGATACAAGGGAAGTACCTTAGTTTCCCAATCCTGCTGTTTGAAATAGGCTAATAATAACTCAGTAATCATGCTCATCATAGCATTGCATGTGCCTGGAAGATGTGAAGCACTGAGGGATGAACATATGCCACGAACGTAAGATGGTGTCGCATGAGGGTGGTTTGGCAAGGGCATACATCATGTCATTTCATACTTGCATTAAATAAGGGTAATTAGAATTGTTTGATTGTACTGCTTTATTATTACTACTTGACTGAGTTGATAATATGTTAACCTATGCTTTATTGTTCCACTGAGTTGGCCACTCATTCCCACGTTACGGGACGGTGTTTTAAAACATCCACCAGACCCTGTATCAGATGCAGGTATCACTGGAGCACAGGAGACTGAGCCCGACTTCTATGACGATCAGGAGGAGTTCTCTTACATGCAGTTCGCTGGAGGCTTCGCATAGGCTGTCCAGTGCTACGAGGATACAGGGTTGAAAATTTCAGTTGTACTATTTTGACATTTTGATTCAGAACCAACATATATATATATATATATATATACGGTGACTCAGTTAGTGTTCATACTCTGGAGATCGAGAATGTTTTGTTATATATATATATCTATATACACCTTTCAGTCTTCCGCTTACGTTTTATACATGGATCTGGAGTATGAACTACTGTTTTAGTAGAATCCCACTCATGTTTATTGTACTAACATAGACAACTTTTAATCATCATTATCTATGCTGCATAAGTGATGTTCTGGAACTCAAGAGTTGAGTTACTACTTGACCCTCGATTTTTCGGGATGTTACAGTTGGTATCAGAGCATGATTTTGATTAAACCGGACCTGCGTTATGTTCCCACGATGTACGTTGACGCCTTTTGACATAGGAGGGTGCGAGAACAATGTAGAAACAGTCTTAGGGATGGGATCCAATTTTCCAAATAGCACATTTGGATGAGATCAATCGCCAAAATTGAGTCTGTATTCAACCATGATCGCATGGGTCGACCTTAAAACATTCCTAGGCCGTCTATTGATGAGTCTAGATTACAATCCACCTCACGCCAACTATTGAAAATCGGTAGAATACGGGATAAGCGTGATGATGATAACTACTCCGAATCCTCAGAGCTTCTCTGGACTCCTCACAGAGACTTCTCGAATCCATGAGGAAAGAAAGCAGAAAATAGAAATAAATTCTAATAAATTTGAAATTGATTAATGAATGACTAAAAATGAGTTCACAACCCTTTAAATAGGGATACCAATTAATGGGAAAGAAATCAAAATCGAACTACAACTAAAACTCCTAGAGTTCGCGACTTACTATAAGGTTGTGATGTTTACTAGTGCGCAAGGTTTTCGGCCAAAAATAGTAAGTGTCCTATTTGGCTTCAACAAACCGTTCTCCTAATTATTCTAAGCTCTTTTCACAATGGGCGTAACTCCTAAAGCCCAACGGATGAAGAGTAATCAAACTAAAACTACTATTTTTAGTAAAATAAAATTTAAACAGGGAAACAACCATCGATTGAGGGGTTTTTCACAATTCTAGGCTGTGCAACCCAGTATTGCTGGGTTGGTTGACTTCATTAGCTCGTTCTACCCCAAAATCATATATTATATGTCAAATAACTCATTCCGGATTGCAAGATACGTCCGATTTGACCCGAAACGACTTGAAACGGAGTCGAGGGCCACACAATGCAATTCGGGGGGACCCAAGATGGATCCGGGGTGCCATTGGCACCTGGGGTGGTGGGAGACCACAGCCATGCCTCGGCGGCATGGTTCCCGGCCCAGTGGACCGCGGCAGAACTGCGGTCACCGCGGTCAGGTTGGCCCGCTCCGGTTGGGCCGGGTCTGGTCGTGGTCGGCTCGACCCCCTGACACATTTGGTGCATGCGAAAGTTTCGAGGGGCCCCTATTTCTCTCCGGTTGGAGCCCCACTTCTCATTTATACCCTTCCAAGCCCTCCAACTTACTGTATTTCTCTCCAAAATTGTCACTCCAATCGTCCTATTTCCCATTTTCAGTCACAATCCACCCCTCTCCATCATTCACAGCAGTCCTTACCTTCCTCCCTGTCCATTTCTCTTTCGTTTCAGTCCCCACATCCTCCATTTTATCCCAAAAATGTATATACCTCTCAACCTATCCATTCCTCCCTTTCTCCTTCTTCATTCCCTGTCATTTGGACCTCTCCAATGCCGGTTGGGACTGTAGTTTGTGGGGAACCAAAGAAATCAGCCCCTTCTCTCTTTGTTCTTTGCTTCCCATGACCCTTTTTGAAGTCATTACGGCCATTTTCTCCATATCCTCTATCTTTTCTCTCATGGCAAAGAGAAAGAGCGCCGCTGATGAGGCTGGGCCTAATCGCCCTACACGTTCAAGGTGACCTAGGGGCGCCTCGGCGAACATGCACATTGAGCGGGAGTTGCAGACGAAGCAGGATCTCAATCCACGAAATCCTGCTGTGAGTGCTCAGTTGGCGGCACTACCTCATGGAGTGTATGATGATCAAAGAGTGTTGTTTGAAGCTGAGGTAGATGGGCGACTCTTCGGCGAATACTTCTTGCTCGAGCAATTGGAGGCGGCCCATTGGGGTTCGCTGTTTGAGGCCAGAGGTCGCGCCAATGCTGGTACTGTCCGAGCCTTCTATGCTAACATTCATGAGCCTACACTGGAACCGTTACAGTTCTGGCTCTTAGTTGGGGTGGATCTGTTTGCCACTATTGAGGTGAGGGTGATTGCGCGGCTTATGAATATGCCCCTTGGTAACGTACATGCTAGCGAACAGAATCTAGGGACTACTCGTGAAAGGGATCACCGCACTCGATTCCTTTGTTCCCAGCTGGTTCCATGGCAGCCAAACAAGAGTCTGCTAGCGTCCCATATGGCAGACGAATTCCGTCTACTACATTACATCTTCACATACAACCTCTACCCCAGATAAAATTACCGCATTAGGCGGCTTATGTTTTCTTGTTGATGGATGTAGTAGTAGTTGGTAGTATGTTTTAAGTATTTGAGGCTTGGTTGTAATTAGCTCACATGCACTTCAGTCATGATTCATGTAACTTTGTTATCCATGTATTGTGACAATTTTGGGTAAATGAAAAGCATGCAACTTCTTTTACTATGGAGCATGTAGAATGCTTAAGTGCTTGTGTATTGGGTTGATTTGCTTCATCTCACATGCGTTGCACCCTATGTTGTATAGGGCCTACCGCGGAAATATACGTGGAACACGGCACACCTCCTACTCACTGATACGATGGACCAGGCTCCTTCTCAGGGTGATGGTCGCAGAGACCCTAGTTTGGGCCCTGATCGAAGGACTATACCTGAGTCTCTGCCTCCCACTGGTCTTATAGTTGGACTACCCCCTTATACACCACCGGTTCGCGAGCAGAACCAGGCATCCTCTTCCACACCGTATGATCCACAGGCTGCTCCACCTACTGACAGGTTTAGGCAGATGATGATGCTAATGCAGCACCAGCACCAGCAACTTTTGGCGGTCCTATCTCAGCGTGGCAGTGCGACTCCACCTTCACCACCTGCACGTCCTGCTGAGACGCAGAGCAGACCTATCCTCGGCAAGAGGCCACCTGAAGATTCGCCTTCCAGGCTTGAGGCTCTGCTGACCCAGCAAAGGCGAGCGAAACGTCGGTGTACGTATTGCAACAGAGGGGGACACACTGACCCTTTTTGTTTTACCAAGATGAAAGACAACGGGATTACGTCACCTCAGAAGACCAACCGTCTGCTGCCACGTGATACATCGGCTCCACCCTTACGACCTGCACCACCAGTGCAGCCATTCTACCGCTCGTCTGTAACTCAGTGTAGGCCACCTCAACGAACTATAGCAGCGCAACCAAATCATCCTCGACAAGCCCGTGTGCATGCGCTTACCGCTGAGACACTTGAGTCCGCAGCTGCAGCGCCTTTGGCCTTTGAGGTCACTGCTCACATTCAAGGTACACCCATTTTTCCTAATGGTAAACATTGAGTCTATTAAACCAATTCATATGAAAGAAAAAGGCCTAACACTGGATTACTATAAAAGTAATACGGTAACTAGAGGTGCCACTTATGTTATAAATAATAGGAGGGTTGAAATGAAGAATTTCTACAACTTCGTGTTGCCAATAGAGTAAGTCACTAGATGGTCACTAGCTAGGGGTTAAACCTTCCTTAGATCTTTAATGTTGAAATTACTGGAATAAAGACAATTAGGGTTCAAGTATTACATTAATTCGTACTACTAGACTTATCAATAGTTACGAGTTAGGTCACAATAAATAGAGTTAGTGTATTCACAAATGTTAATAGAAACCTTAGCCAATTCTATACTCTTGAAAACCTCTTTAGGATGATCTATTAGGACATGGATTTACCTTGTCCTTGAATATAGATTATAATAAGAACTCTCTTAAACCAAGACCTACATGACAACCTTAGAAAGAGGATATTTGAACCTTTCAGCGATGGCCATTCCCTAAGCTTTTAGAGTGATCGGACTACGGAGTTACTGAAATATACAACTGCGAAGCATTCGCGACTTGACCCAATTCTCAATCCTGGGTGACTGCCAACGGACTCACTGCTTAGCCGAGTAGAAGACCAGGATCCATCAGGATTAGGAAGGGATACGATGAGCCTTCTACCCTGGCAAGGTAGATGATCAATGTATCGGGATCAAGCCCACTACAATCGTCTCTCCGTGCTGGTCAAACAATGAAAATAACTATCTTACTCTAAATAAATGAGAATTATCGTCAAGACTCCAAATAGGTAAAGAAATAAATTGTAGCAAACCATCAGGGTATGAGAAATGGATAAAGAAATAAGTTTTAAGGGGGGTAGACTAAAATGAACCAAACTAGTATATGCCCTACCACGCGTAGAAACTCGAAATCAATAAAACTTAGGCAAAAGAAATAATTAAATCTTTCTTTATTACCCTTAGCCAATTTCGGGGATGAAATTTTGTTTTAAGGGGGGTAGATTGTAACAGCCCGAATTTTTTTCAACCAGGAATTAGACGTCCGTAGGCGACGGGTCAATCCTAACACCAGTTTAACTTCTCAAACACTCAATTAAAGCCTCAAATCCCTTTTCAAACCCTTTTCTTCACAAATCTCACCTTTCACTACCTCATTCTTTAAATCCTTCTAAGTACTTTCAAATTAGACACTATCTTAAAGTTTAGGTGATGAAGAACAATACTTAAACTAAACATTGCTACAAAGGTCTAAGTACCACCTCAGACCGAAATCACTCAGGACTAAATCCTTTAGAAATTTGGCGAGATTTAGCTAGTGTTAAACTAGAGTGCCTGTGAAATTAGTACCAATCGCTTTAAATACGATCTGCAAGACTCAAAACTTGTGAAACCGTTAATGCTACATTACCCTAAAATCTAGGATCAATCTCATTACCCGGCTGCTCTCGGGAGCATCACGAAACACCGTATCAGATCTGGACCGCACGTCAGAAGTCCGATTAACACGAAGCTAAGGAATTAGGACCAACTTGCTGGGCTTGGCAACCATCTCAGAAATCAAATCCAGATAGTGTCCCAGCGCTAGTCGCTTGAGCTCGGAGCGAGGAGTGTGAGAAATGTGAAATTAATTCAAAATAAAATAGAAATTTATGAAATCTGGCACCTCTCGCTTGCGGATCAGTATTAAGCAACTAGACCGTCGGAATCAGACCAAATTACACCCTCGAATCAGGGATATTTTCTCAAACATAACCATGTACTCGGAATCTCCGATCGAGATCCGCTGACCGTTGAACTGAAACTGGTCCGCCACGCGTGATCTGAGAACCCCACTGGAACGAAAACTTAATAGTACTTAGATCCAGTGTTAGTGAGCTTAAGTCCAACCTTTGGCTCAATGGGACCCACCAGAAGTGCTCCGTTGAGCTAAAACATGACCACTTTGGTTATAACCTAAGTATACATTGACCATAAGTCTATTTCGGTGTGTTTTTAGGCTATATAAGGACCTTAGAACCCTCTCTCTCACAGCCATACGAATTTGAGTGAAACCCTAGAGAGAGAAGGGAGAAAAGAGAGAGAGAAGTAGGAGAATCTCCTGGCCGCTCTACCCTGCCACTCTACGAGCTCCACCACTACAATCTAATCGCTTTCCCGGCGATTTCAACATCTTTTCTAGATAAGAAAAACCTAACCCTAACCTGTTTAAAGGTTTGATTCGATTCAAGTGATGAAATAGCTAACCTATTTCATTCTCTAAGCTACCTAGTTGCCGTATACGGAAGCTAGACAAATCCATCGAGTTTCTTACGCTCCAACGGCGTAAAGGTGCGGACTTTAGGTGTATAGGTTATGGTTTTCAATGCTTTCAATGTCAGATAATGATAGATTCACGATCTGCATGTAATTACACATGTACAAAGTGCGGTCTGTTTTCCATTTCAATTAAAGATGAAGAATATGAAATTTTACATACTCTAGGTATTTGTAGAAAGTACCGTATATGTATAAATTTTAAAAATGTGTTTGCCATGATTATTTGCTATATTGATATATTATATATGGATAAAATACTTGTTTGGCGAAAGGATTCGCCCTAATACATGCTTTTGCTAATATATACTATGTATGTTAAAATAGTGTATTCTAAGTGTTTGTGAAAATGACTGAATGAGTATAGAATTCTCATTCGTGCTCGCCATGACTAATTGTCATGGATATATGATTGTTGTATTGGCGATCTCCCTTTGACGAAAGAATTTGCCCTAAATCACGCCACGACCACTATAAGCTACATACGTTAAAATGTGTAGTCCAAGTGTTTGTGGAAATGACTGAATGATTATGGAACTTGGATTCCTGCCTGCCATGACTATCCGTCGTGGGTGCACGCATGTTATAAATGGGGCAACTCCCTAGTGAAAGGATTTGGCCTAATACCTATGTGATCAACATATGTGATGTATGTTGATGCATGTAGTTTAAAGTGTTTGTTGAAATGTCTGAATGAGTAGTGGTTAGTAAATTGTAATGTATAAGGGTGTTGAGATATGATTCTCAATCCCTTTAACTATGTGTATGATTTCTTTAGGTATCTGTGTGATTAGAAATTGAATATGTATAAACACATGCTTATGTTGTACTTCATAACATGCTCAACTGATCTATGATTTTATCTATGTCATACATATGTTTAAATTCATGTTAAGGCCGTGAAGGGTGATGGGGGAGTCGTGTAATGAGTGCGAGCAACATCCCTGGCAGCCCTAAGCGGATCGTATCAGATTTTGATTATATGATTTGAATCTTGATCCATTACTGCTTTAACTATCTGCAACTGAATGTGATTGGGGCTATTGTATAGTCCAGGCAATCAGTAACAGATTTAAGCTCGTGGTTGGCTTCTATTCGCCACGCAAGACGTGTTTGACGAACCCGAGTCGTGCGTTGCTTGTCGGCAGTGGTTAGGCCACACGAAGTGCTTATGCACTTCATGTCGTACAACTCAACGGGCGCTCGTGCAAATCGAGCTCGTCGATTAACCCGATCCGTCTAATGTATGTTCACCATGTTTGGACGCCTCTGCTTGAACCTAGGGTACCAAACTTACCAGTGGAATTCCGTTAACCTTGGTACCTTGATCCGCTAAGACTCATGAGCCAGGCATGGTGGTATGGGACACCATGGTCGAGCTGTCAGCCTACGCTGGGGCCATGTGCCTCCTCGTAGTGACCATTGAGCAACCAGACTCGTGAGCCGATTATGGTGGTATGGGACACTATATTCGAGCTGTCGGCCTATACTGGCGTAGCCTGGCTGTGGTCCTCAGTCGGGTTGCATCCGAGTCCCATTGTCAATAAGTGGACTGGTCGTGCTTCGAAAATAGACTGCCAGTTGGTAGGACGTTAGTGGAGTGACCTCGAGCATACTCTAAAATCTGTGATTGGCGATGAGCCCTTCATAGTAACTAGAGTATGAGTTGAGCCGAGTACGGTGAGACCTGTATTCGAGCTGACGGCCAGCGATTGAGCCGAGTACGGTGAGACCTGTATTCGAGCTGACGGCCAGCGATTGAGCCGAGTATAGTGAGGCCTGTATTCCAGCTGAGGCCAGCAATTGAGCCGCATACGGTGAGATCTGTATCCGTACTGACGGGTGACGAGCCCTTTGTGATGCCTTCGTGATGCCTCTCAAACCATAATATCGTATGAGATTATCTAGGAGTGACGAGCCTAGAATGGATCATGTTTGGGAATGATACAAGGGAGGTACCTTAGTTTCCCAATCCTGCTATTGAAATAGACTAATAATAACTCAGTAATCATGCTCATCATAGCATTGCATGTGCCTGGAAGATGTGGAGCACTAAGGGATGAACGCATACCGCGAACGTAAGATGGTGTCGCATGAGGGTGGTTTGGCAAGGGCATACATCATGTCATTTTATACTTGCATTAAATAAGAGTAATTAGAACTGTTTGATTGTACTGCTTTATCATTACTGCTTAACTGAGTTGATAACATGTTAACATATGCTTTATTATTCCACTGAGTTGGCCACTCATTCTCACGTTACGGGACGGTGTTTTAAAATACTCGCCAGACCCTGTATCTGATGCAGGTATCACTGGAGCATAGGAGACTGAGCCCGACTTCTATGACGATCAGGAGGAGTTCTCCTACATGCAGTTCGCTGGATGCTTCGCATAAGTTGTCCAGTGCTACGGGGCTACAGGGTTAAAAATTTCAGTTGTACTATTTTGACATTTTGATTCAGAACTAACATGTATATATACGGTGACTCAGTTAGTGTTCATACTCTGGAGATCGAGAATATTTTGTTTTATATATATCTATATACACCTTTCAGTCTTTCGCTTACATTTTATACATGGATTTGGAGTATAAATTACTGTTTTAGTAGAATCTTACTCATGTTTATTGTACTAACACAGACAACTTTTAATCATCATTATCTATGCTACATAAGTGATGTTCTGGAACTCGAGAGTTGAGTTACTACTCGACCCTCAATTTTTCGGGATGTTACATAGGGGTCTAGGCCACATGAGTGAAAAAGGGCTTCAAGTACTAGCAAAGAAGCGACTCCTTTCAGATGTGACAGGTACACCTCTCAAAACCTGTCCTGATTGTTTATTAGGGAAACAACATAGAGTTTTATTTGTTAAAACTGCTTCTTATGTTAATAAAGTGCATGCATTAGATTTGGTTTATTCTGATGTTTGTGGTCCTATGAGGACAAAAGCCTTGGGTGGGGCATTGTATTTTGTCACTTTTATAGATGATGCATCTAGGAGGGTTTGGGTTTATGCTTTGAAATCCAAGGACGAAGTCTTTGGTGTGTTTAAATTGTTTCATGCTATGGTCGAGAGAGAGACAGATAGATCATTGAAGTGCATCTGCACTGACAATGGTGGTGAATACATTGACGACTTTCATGAGTACTGCAAATCCCTGGGTATACAGCATGAACAGACGGTTCCCAAGACCCCCCAGCATAATGGTGTAGCTGAGTGAATGAATTGCACCATTGTTGAGAGAATCAGATGCATGTTATCCCATGCGAAGTTGCCCAAGACGTTCTGGGGAGAAGCAGTGCGCATGGTGGTGTATTTGATAAACAGGTCTCCATCAGCCCCGTTGAATGGAGAAGTACCTGAGAAGGTGTGGACTGGACAGGATCCATCGTACAGTCATCTCAGGGTGTTTGGATGCAGAGCATCCGTTCACGTACCAAAGGACGAGAGGTCCAAACTCGATATGAAGATTAGGCAGTGTGTATTCTTAGGGTACGGTGATGAAAAGTTCGGTTACAGGTTGTGGGATCCGACCGAGAGGAAGCTTGTCAGGAGCAGAGATGTGGCTTTCTTTGAAGATCAGTGTATAGAAGACATTGGTAAGCCAGAGAAGAACCAGCCTAGTTTAGGTGAGCTAGAGGACATGAATCCGGTTACTCCTCCCGTGGTGCCTGATGACGGGGGAGTACAGCAAGGTGCAGAGGACGAGAGAGTTCCTTTTGAAGATGGACCAGGGGAGCAGCCTCCACTTGATCCATCTGTTGAGCCACATGTGAGGAGGTCATTTAGGGACAGACAACCATCCAAGAGGTACTCGCCGCATGAGTACATTATACTAACTGATGGGGGAGAGCCAGAAGATTATTCTGAGGCCCTAGCCGACGAGCATAAGGGAGAGTGGTTGAAAGCTATGCAAGAGGAGATGGAATCCTTGCATAAGAACCACACCTATGACATGATGAAATTGCCTAGGGGCAAGAAAGCTTTGAGCAACAAGTGGGTGTTCAGAAAGAAGATTGAGCAGAAGAATTTACAGGCGAGGTTCAAGGCCAGACTTGTGATGAAAGGGTTTGGTCAGAGGAAAGACATATACTTCGAGGAGATATTCTCACCAGTGGTGAAGATGACATCCATACGGGTGTTGCTTGGGTTGGCGGCTAGCATGGATCTAGAGATAGAGCAGTTAGATGTTAAAACTGCCTTTCTCCATGGTGACCTAGAAGAAGAGATCTACATGCACCAACCAGAGGGGTTCGAAGTCAAAGGCAAAGAGCATATGGTGTATAGGCTGAGGAAGAGCTTGTATGGGCTGAAACAAGCTCCACGGTAATGGTACAAGAAGTTCAACTCGTTTATGTCGAAACATGGGTATGAAAGAATGGAGTCGGACCACTGTGTGTTCACGCGTAAGTTCTCAGATGGTGACTTCCTAGTACTGCTCTTATACGTTGATGACATGCTCATCGTGGAAAAAGACATCAAGAAGATCGACAGGCTGAAACAGGAGTTGGGCAAGTCTTTTGCGATGAAAGACTTGGTCCCAGCTAGACAAATCCGAGGAATGGAGATAACCCATGACAGAAGCAGCAGGAAGCTCTGGCTGTTACAAGAGCGGTATATTGAGAAAGTCCTATAGTGGTTCAATATGAATGCAGCGAAGCCGGTCAGTACTCCACTAGATGGTCACTTCAGATTAAGCGACAGGCAGTGTCCGAAGACAAAGGCAGATGTGAAAGAGATGTAGAAGATACCCTACGCTTTAGCGGTAGGAAGTTTGATATATGCTATGGTGTGTATACGCCCAGACATAGCATATGCGGTTGGTGTTGTCAGCCGGTACCTTGCCAATCTTGGCAAAGAGCATTGGATAGTGGTGAAATGGATACTGCGGTATCTAAGAGGCTCATCCAGGTTGAGCCTATGCTATGGTGACGGTAAACCTGTGTTAGAGGGCTACACAGATGCAGATATGGCAGGTGACATAGACTCCAGGAAGTCTACATCGGGGTTCATGTTGACGTTTGCAGGGGGAGCGATTTCTTGCAGCAGCAAGCTACGAGAAGGTCGTAGCATTGTCGACGACAGAGGCCGAGTACATTGCAGTCACAGAGGCATGTAAAGAGATGCTTTGGATGAAGAGGTTCCTACAAGAACTTAGCCTAAAGTAGGAGGAGCACGTGGTCTATTGCGATAGTCAGAGTGCTATACACTTGAGTAAGAATCCAAGTCAGCATTCTAAGTTAAAGCACATAGAGATTCGGTATCACTGGATCAGGGATACTTTGGAACAAAAAGGTGTTACAGCTTGAGAAGGTCCACACGAACGATAATGGGTCAAACATGATGACCAAGGCTTTACTCAAGGGCAAGTTTGAGGTTTGTAAAAACCTGGCTGGCTTGAAGAAGGTGGATCCCTCCTGGGTCAAAAAGGGAGAGATTTGATGGAGTTTTTTCCCCGTCTTCGACCGGTCCTGAGCCCCGCTCGACCGGTCGTGGGAGACGCTTGACCTCAAAGTCCAGCGAGTTCGTGCTATTTTTTCTCGGAGGCTAAGACCAGTCCTGGAATTCCAGGACCAGTCGAAGGTGAGCTTCAACCGGTCGTGGACAGGCTTCGACTAGTCAAAGGTTACGCAGTTTGTTCCGCAATTTTGCGCGAAACTGCGGATTTGAGTCCTTTCGCAACCGGGATGCGAAAGGGAAGTTTCCTAAACTATAAAAGGGGTTGCCTAGAGTTTTCTAGGCATCACAAGAGAATGCAAGAGGGTTTCCTAAAGCTTTACAAGGAATTTGCTAAAGGGTTTAGGGCTATCAAAGGTGAGAGAGAGGGAGAAAGAGAGAGAGGAAGCTTATAGAAGGGAGGTTTTGCTCGTGGAGGTTATCTACTGTGCAATCTATATCTCAGCGCTTCTATGTCCTCGTAATCGGTTAGATCTCTCCGTTTTCTCTATTTCTCTTATTGTTTATCCACTCCTGCGTGAGTGAAGAAGGTTGTAACGTTCTACTTCATAGTGGATTGTTGATCTGGACGAGGTCCCGTGGTTTTTACCTCTTTGAGGGTTTTCCACGTAAAAATCTCTTGTGTGGTGTGTGATTGATGCATTGATTGTTTTCATTGCTTTATTATCCATAATTTTGGTTTGTTCTGGAGGGCTAGATCCTAAGGTTTTGTGCAAGGCCCCCAACAGTTAGCTTGCAAGGGTGCATGCAATCAGCCCATAAGGCCCAAATCACAAGAAAATGTTCGATAGTTACCTCTTCTTGTCGCCGGGTAGTTTTCTATGGTGTGGCGTGGTCGTGAGGTAGGTTGTGGCTAGTGGTGGCAAGGAATTCTCTCAAATTAGCTCTCCCTCATATGCTTCTTCTCCATTCATCCTTTCTATTTCTCTCTTTTTTGTAAATGAAAATTCGTAGGGGAGAGAGAGAGAGAGAGAGAGAGAGAGAGAGAGAGAGAGAGAGAGAGAGAGAGAGGGAAGTGAGGCTATTTATAGTGCCAGGAATGTAACCAAATAGCCCCAGTGCCCCCTTTTCCATTAAACTTACCCTGGGGAAGGATGTTTTCAATTTTCATGGTCTTCCTGTGGGCCCACTAGCTCATCCACACCAGGGAAAAGATGCCCTATCATGTGATATATGGTTTGTTAAAATCGGGCGGCAATCGAATGCTTCGATTAACTATGGGTACCCCACTTGCGATAAACAATCTTCAGTGATCGATCGGGGCCGCGACTATACGGATATGAGCTAAGAAATATCCTTAACTCATACATCGAGTTTGGTTGTGATCTAATGGTCAGAAAGCCACAACTTCGCGAAAGAGCGGAATGTCCATTTTACTTAAGTTTTAGGCTTCAGCATAAGACATTCGCGTATTTCAAGAACTCAGTCTCTGGCTCAAGTTGAGCAGTTCTGGGCACTTTCTTGGTTCGCCTCTCACGATGAACGTCAATTCTACTAAGGCGAACGTCTTTCTATAGCCTCAAGTTTAATGGCCCACTAATGAGCAGTCTAGAGCTTATTCAGATAATCGGGACATTTCTAGAATGAATTAGGTAGGGAGATTTCTTGTGCGCAATGATTTGAGTCTAGATTAGCTAAGTCCATAGTGTGGCTTATTCGTAATTAGCAAAAATAATGATTCGGTCATAATCACTCTAAACCGTTAGTTCGTAGGCTAAATGGATAATTGGGTCACTTTAGTTTGTTAATTACGATCTGACCCCTAATTGTCTCGGCTTTGGGTATATCTTTAATTTAGTTATGGTCGTCTAGATTAGTTAGTGATAGGTCAGCTAGATTTGGACCATATGTGAACAAATCACGAGGCTAAACTCGATGCTTAAGTGATCGGATAAATTCATCAGCTTTTTACGGTTGATTAGTCGAATTTGTATGGTTCTTTAATGGTACCACCCACGTATAGGTTCACTTCGAACGTCAATGGTTAGTAAGTGACAACGTAGGCTAGTCATATAAAAAAATTTCAAGAATTTTTGAAAATATAAAATAGCAAAAATCCAAGACGTTACAGGGTCGGTCGAGAGACTTATCATTCTCATCCACTGTTACCATGTGTTCTCTCATTTGGATGATACTTTGTCGGTCAGGAGGACTGCGCTCTATAAGTTTCTAGACTTAGTACAAGAGTATCAGGACATTAATGCAATGGTCAATAAGATCTAGACCGAGCACTCGGCCACAGCCCTTAAGATGAACGAAGTCACAATCGCTAAAGAATAGTTATCTGCAGCATACACTGAATTGAAGGAATCAGACACGAAGCTAACCGATCTAGCTGTTCAAATTGTAGTAATGGAGGGACAACTCGAGGTGTTGAAGCCTCTCCATGAGGCACCATGAGGAACGGGTAATGATTAGGGCTCAACAGAAAACCAAGGTCAACATATTGGTTGTCTTCGTTCAAGATAACACTCCCTTTGTCTATCAGGCCATGCGCATGACTTCAAAGACTTAGACATGAAGGCAAACGAATGAAGATTTTAAAGAAAATGGTTACCTTTTATCCTTTGATTTTTTATATATTTTTATTTTATTTTATTTTATTTTTGTATCGGCCTGTACTTCAGTTCCCAATTAATGAAATCAGTCAAAGCCCATCTTGATCGCTCGCATCCTTAAGAATGGCTGAACTTTATCAAATTTCAAACTGCAATCTTTCAAGATTGACCACAAGAAAGTAGAGGTTAAAAAAGAGAAACAAAGATCAAAGCTAAGACCCTCGGTTATCGCATGGACAATGTTGTGCATGTCCTCAACTATGCTGTGATTGAATGCACATCTTGGGACAATAAATGATGTGAGTCCGAGGACATCATGAAGTGTGCACTCACGGAGTTTGAAGAGATTGTGGTCGTTCACGCCTAAACCATCCTTCAGTCGAGCCCTTTTTTCTTTGTTATTTTTCTTTTTATGGGATGAGCTTACAACTGAGTCAGATCCAAAGCTCAACTAGACTACAACACAAGAAATAATAGGGATAATGACGACCACGTTGAAACTTTCCTAAGGCCCACCGTGATGTTAATTTGCCATCGAACCTGCTGATAGGGTCATTCTATCCTGGATGAAAAAAATATATATATCAGCTTAGATGCAAAACTTCTCTAGTGCCTAAGAAGTTTAAACAAAATATCAGCTTGATACAAAACTTCTTTGGCACCCAAGAGGTTTTTAATGGTGGGCATTCAATCCTACTGTGTGGTCCACGTGAAACTTGGATGTGCCTAATTTTGGGATCATGCACTAAATGATCTATTAACATGTATCGACGGGGTTCATAAAACACATACATCAAGGTGGGCCCAATAGAAATCTTGACTGAATGGAGTCCCTCTTGGACAAAACCCACCTCAACGTTTGGTTTCGAATTCCTTAGGAAAGCCTTTGGTAGGAAGTTTTTGCGATGGAAGGCTAGGTGAGTCCCACCGTGATGTTTGTGAGAAATTCATTCTGTTTATCATTTTTGTGAGCTCATTTTACGACGTCCGACTAAAAATAAGGCACATTCAAAATTCAAGTGGGCCATATAAGAAGAAAAATTGAGAAAATAGGTGCTTACTCTTAAAACCTCCGCAGGTTCCACCTTTATGTATATATGCCATTCAAACTGTTTATAAGGTCATTCCATCTAGGATGAAGTGAAAACACAAAAAATATAGCCTGATAAAAAAAACTTCTGTGGCCATACGAATATTTCAATGGTGGTCATTGAATCCCCACTAATTAGTTTAATGTGGCTCGCTTGAGTTTTGGATCCACCTCATTTTATGTCACATGTCATAAAAAGACCTTTCCAAAAGAATGGACATTGGATTTTTTGAAAACATCACGAATGGCCCCACCTAGCATCATAGTGCACGAACTTCCCCTGGTTGCCCAAAAACCCATAGTCAGATCACTTTAGCACATTATCTTAAAAATGAAACTGATCCAATTATCAGGTGGACAATACCAATTATCAGGTGGTAATTGATCATTAATGGGCCCCAAAAGTTCTGAATCAAGCTGATATTTGTTTTTTCCCTTCCTATAGGCTTATGTGAATTTATTGATAGATTGGATGGAAAATAAACACCAGGAAAACATTAAAGCGCACCCTAAGAAAATTTTAATGGCAGGATGTTCCCATGGGATGGTCCACGTTATTATTGGATCTGCTTCATTTTTGAGATAATGACCTAAAATGATATGGAGATGCAGAATAAATACATCAGAGTAGGCTCCACGTCTTGGATAATGACCTAATCCGCTCACAGCCTTCCAAATTTGAGAAAATCTTTGATACTCTTGAGTGGTCAAGAGTTTTTAATGATTTGTGACCCACAAGAAGTTTTTAATGGTTAAGTCATCACTGTTTCTTGTATGGTTCAACCATTTGGAACTACTTAGTTTTTGAGATCATATACTAAGATGAGCTGTCAAAACGGTTGAATGGCGTGGATGTAAATAACATATATCAAGTAGGCCCCACGGTCAAAGGATCCCACCCACCTCGATAGATTCCCGGATCCACCGAAGCCGCGCCTTTCGTTTTCAACGTATCTCGCCCTTATTTTTAAAAAGGGAAAAATAAATCCTGCTTTCATTAAATAATGATAATAATAACAAATGGAGGAATCTTTTGGGAAAATCAGCACCTCTCAGGAGTTTTCCTGTAATTTTGGAAATTCAGACGATCGGATAATAATAAAAAATTAAGCACTTAATATTAAAAATTACTTATTTTTTCAGCCATGGGTTTTTACTTATTGCTTATGGCTGAATGCAATAAGTAAATTTTTTTAAAAAAATTTGAGATGATTATTGAAGAAAATCCTTACCAACATTTTAAAATGATAATATTACATTTTAAGGCTGAAAAATGTATTATGTGATATGGTAAAATTTTGTGAGCCCAGGCTGTCCACAAGCAGAGCTCGAGCCTGGCAAAATTATAATTTTAAATAGGCTCGGCTTGCTAATTAAGTCCAAAACAATTCAAAATTAAAGCCGAATCCAAACCCAGCCATATGTGAGCCACACCATGATGCATGTATTATATTAATGTCGTCCACCCATTTTGCTAGATCATTTATGGCATGAACTAAATATTGAGATAGGTAATTAAACTTATTTTTAGGCATAAACTAAATAAAGCTGGGCCCACAAAGGCACGAGTTGAAATTATTTATGCTTTTTAAGTAGTAAATATGAGCTTTGCTAAGCCTAATAGAGTGTACAATATTTGAGCCATCCATCATGTGGGTTTGACCATATAGATGTTCCTGCATGGAAAGAAACCTGGCCCACTTAACAAGTAAGAAAACTTCAGTTTTATATATATATATATATATATATATATATATATATATATATATATATATATAGGTACAATGTGATCCAGCTGATTTTAACTCCCCATGAGGTCGAGCTGTGTGGGCCCCACCGTGATGCATTTCGAACATCTACCACATCAGTCACATAATTTTAGATGGTATGGCCCACTTGAGTTCTGTATACGGCTGATTTTTGGGACATCCCATAATTTAAAGGGGACCCATCAAATGTACCGTGTTGATGGTCGAAACACATCATGGTGGGGCCCACACAGCTCAACCTCACAGGAGCTTATCGTCAGCTCGAGCGCATTGTACCTTTTCCATATATATATATATATATATATATATATATATATATATATATATATATATATATATATATATATATATATATATATATATATATATAAAACTGTGGGACACTTAAGAAATGGGCTGACCTTAATCTTGGCAAAGAGCATCTACAAAGTGATACCGTTCTAATGAATGGATTGGATCTCAAACAAATGAGCCCGTGTGGCATGTAGATAAGCTTGCTTGTTGACACGTGTGGGCTTCCTTTCTGCTGTTTTAAATTATGATCCAATCCATTTGAGATTTTAAGTACATCCAAACACAAGTTGGGTTGAAAAATGGCCATGACTGGCCCGAATATGTGACACCCAGCTACGAGTTGCAGGAAAAAGGCGATATTCTACTGAGATCCCTGACATGGATTGTGCACCTTACACGTGGGAACATGGAAAGCTGATAGAATTATGATGATTGTGGTCCTGATTGCGATGTCCATGACATTGGTGGGCCCCATCCGTTGAGATGAGGATAAGCGACAAGTGGATGTAGAGATGTCACGATACAGATGCGTAGGGACATGTAGGATCCACGGCTGACAATTGTGTTTGACTCAAGGAGTTAGACACAACGGTTCGATTGTGTGTTGAACCAGCTCTGGTCTGTCTCATGTTTTCTGTTAAGTGGTTGTACGTTGTTGAAACCTGACCATCCATCTTCTGGGCCCTTTTTTAGATGAACCTTTTTACAGAAAATCACATTGGTTGAGGAATCATAAGGACCGAATTACCATACTTCTACCGGTCTAATCTCAACCACTGAATTCTTTTTTCGTTCTTACCATCTATCTAAAGGCCACGATCCACGGATCTTTGGTGTGATTTTTCTAACATGGGTCCTCCAGAATAAATCCTGCCATATGGATGATCCTGCCATATGGATGGTCCAGATTCACCAACAATACCATAAATTGTACAGGGGACTCGCATGGAACTGGAATTGGTACATTGCACGATTGTCTACAACTGTACAGTGACAAAACATGTGAGTGCCTGTCGTGATGAGAGTATGTTGGAGATTTTGAGACGTTGATTTTATCTTAGACAAAGGATACACAAAAACGACATTTTGATTTATGGAGATATACTCATTTGTGGTGGACCACAATTTCCGGTGGTGACTCACTGTACATGTGGAACACATGTAGGTCAATCATAACAGCCCAAACAGTATGACCCCTTGACCGTCAGCCGGTCGGATCCTAAAGTTCTCAGACCATGGCTACTTGGGTTTGGGTTTTGTTGAGTCTGAATGAGTCGGACGATTCAAGTTTGCCAAGTCAAGTTGTCCCGTGCCCAATTTGATTGGGTTAGATGACCCAAAAATTAAGTGGGTGAGTCGATTCCAACTAAGTAGACTTTGTCTAATCCGAACTCAAATCGAATCGAGTTCAGGTCATCCAATAACTCGACTTGTCTCGACCTGAAATTCAACTCAATATTAACTCAACTCAATTGGAAACTCAACTTATATATATATATATAAATATATATATATATATATATATATATATAAACTCAGATTTAACATTTTTTATATGAGATTCCATGTAGCTGATTGGAAGGCTGCAATTCTAGCAAGTACACCTAGGTTTTGAGTTTTGATTTCAGCCGATGAATACTTGGTGCTGACTCGATTGACTTGGTACTCGTGGCTAGGTTAGACTCAATTTGAATTAGTACAAGTTAGATTCAGACTCGGACCGGGTCAGGCATGCAGGACTCGGTACCAAGTTGGGTCAAGTTTAGGTAAGGCCTATTTCAAAACCAGATCGAATTGGGCCAAACCTAGCTCGATCCAACTTAACTCGATGCCCAGCTCCAATCTTTCAACTTCAAACTGTAGTCAAAGTAAAAGCCAGCTGGAAAAAGTAAAAGCCAGCTGGAAAGGGCTAACGGACGGAAGTAGAAGGGCGTAGGCTCTCCCGAGTTTCAACACCCTGTCAAGGGTTCGAGTATCCATAGACATTCACTTGACTCGCTCGTAGCTGTCTATACGGGTCTTTCCACCTTGGATTTGAGCTGGGTTTGTTTGGCGTCCACTTCAAATGAGGGCATTTCCATGGTACAAACGGATTATCTTACATGCATGTGGCCTAGCCTAAAAAATCCCACTGATCGGAAGATGCCAAATGTCTTTTTAGTAGCTATAGAATGGACGGCTATCAATAAGATATTCAACGGTTCAAATACAATGGGCGTACTCGGTTATGATTGTTAGTGTTATCTTAGCAATGTTCTGTATACAGTGAAGACCGCGATTTGGACGGTCCAGATCTCCATACACGTACACCACATGTACGGTGGATAAGCCACCACCATTTTTAATATAGTGGTGAACTATCACCAGGTTCCTACGTTTGTATATATCGTTTGGAAGAAATGGTAGTTTTGATTTGTTGAAAAGCCAACCTACCAACGATGGAAGGCCTAGACTCCTTTTTCTTCGTGGATTTGGTAGCCTACCTTTTCAAATTTCTTAGGAAGTCAACAAAACATAAATATGTGCGTGTTGTATCTTGAGGGTTAGCTTGGATACAAACATTGAATAGAATTGCAATTCATTTTTTGTCAATGATCAAAGTTGGAGGGGTTTAAATTATTATTATTTTGCCGAGTAAGGCTGTCAATGGGCTGGACTTAAGCATGCCAAAATCAAAATTTTGAATAAGCCTAAGCCCAAAATAGTTCAAAATCTGGCTGAAGGGCTGTTGCAAAGTGATCTATCAATCTGTCCATTCATGTATCGAGACTTAGGAGATTGTTTGATAAAAATTACTTTTAGCATTTATCACTAAAATTTGATATTTTCAGTTACTTCTAATTATTGATATCATTTGGCAAATACAAGTGCTTAATTTAACTTTTACTAAAAATAGGGGTCTTTTTAGCTGTCCTCCCTTCTCTCAGGGCTAATTTAGTTTTCTAATTTTCTATAAAATATAAAGTAAATGAGTCACCATTATTATTTTCAAGCATTTGTTTAGATGGGAATTATGGCTCATTAGTTGAGAATCAAATACACTTGAAAAGAAAGCATTATATTTTCACACGATAAAACTATCATTTTGTCGGTGATTTTTAAGTGAAACAAACAATGTAGTAAAATCAAGGTAAAATAAATTGTAATCATTATATTTACACACTGTAGAACTATTATATTTTCAGTGATTTCTAAGTGAAACAAATAATATAGTAAAATCATCATTGCATTCAGACATAAGAGATGTCGCCATACAAATACAATAGTAACCAATCATTACCCATTCACAACCATTTACCTGGGAAAACCAAACAAACCCTTCATGTTGAAGGAAAATTGCTGAAGGCAGTGTTTCATTAAAATTTCTTTACGCTTTTGGCTAATATATATATATATATATATATATATATATATATATATATATACACATACACACACATACACACACACACACACACACACACACACACACACACACACACACACACAATTCACCACTTAAATTAATTTTAATAGTTTGGTAAACGACACCTTAGCATATGTGGATCATGTTTGAAAAATCATTCTGATATTTGCTCATTGAATATGGACCATTACTCAGTTTTCACTCAACTGGCAGCTGTGGTTGACAAAGTCAGGACTTGGACTCGACTCAGTCTACCTACCAAATTACTAAAATTGGTTGGGCCTATTAATTGAGACTGTCGATTGAGGTCAATCATAAGAGCCCAAACGGCATGACCCCTTGACTGTCAGCTGATCGGGTCCTAAAGTTCTCAGACCATGGCTAGGCAGGTTCAGGTTTTATTGGGTCTATGTCCAATTTTTGGGACATTGAACCCAATCAAATTGGGCTGGGTGAATCTGTAGAGCTGGGTATGGGACAGCTCAACTTGTCCCACTCATTCGGACCTTACTCAATCCAAACTGAGTGAGTGAGTCGATTCGAGTCTAGTAGACTTCATCCAATCCGCACTGAAATTGAGTCGAGTTCAAGTCACCGAATAACTTGACTCGACTCGACTCAACAACTCGATATCGACTCGACTTGATCCGAAACTCAACTCATACATATATATTTTTTTAAAAAAACTCAAATTGAGGCATGCTGGACTAGGTACCAAGTCGGGTCGAGTTTGGATCAGGTCTATTTCAAAACCGGATCAAGTCGGGCCGTCCTAACTCGGTCCAGGTCCAACTCGACTCTATGCCCAGATATAGTCTTTCAACTCGAAGGTAAAGTCAGAGTCAAGCCAGTTGGAAAGGGCTAAGGGACAGAGGTAAAAGAGCGTAGGTCAGGCGTCAGCTTGATGGTGATTCACTTGACTCGCTCGTACCTGTAGGTCTTTGGACCTTGGATTTGAGTTGGGTTTGTTAAGCGTCCACATCAAATGAGGGCATTTTCGTGGTGGGGCCTACTTGAATGGACTGGACCAGATCGGAAGCGTGTGACTCTGTCAACTACATGGTACAAACGGGTTATCTTACATGCATGTGGCCTAGCCTAAAAAATCCCACTGATCGAAAGATGCTAAATATCCTTTTTAGTAGCTATAGAACGGACGGCTATCAATAAGATACTCAACGGTTCAAATACAATGGGCGTACTCGGTTATGATTCTTAGTGTTATCTTGGCTATGTACTGTATATAGAGAAGACCGCAATTCGGACGGTCTAGATCTGCATACATGTACGCCACATGTACGGTGGACAAGTCACCACCATTTTCAAAATAGTGGTGAACTATCACCAGGCTCCCATGTTTGGATATCGTTTGGAAGATTATCCAATAACGGAGAATAAACACGAAGAACTGGTAGTTTTGATTAGGGCTGAAAGTTGGGCGGGTTCAACCCGAACCGACCCGACATTGGGTTGGGCTCGGGCAAGATGTATTGAGTCCGTTCTCAAGCTTGGGCTATACAAACACCAACCTGATAAAACTTGGGTTGGGCTTGGGTTGAGGTCTCGGGTTGCCTGACCCAACCTGAACCCGATCAATATGTAAGTTACTTATAAATTATAATTGAGTGTGGATCATCGGTGTTGAATTCACAAGAAATTTTAGTGCCGTCGAGTTTCATTGGTACATGTAGATTGTATGCCACACAATATGTCTTTTAAGGGAGTAGTTGTCTTATATTTTAGTTTGTTTGTTTAGAAAAAAAATGAATTTTTTTTACAATAAATAACTACATATATAATTAATAAAATCATATATACAAAAAATAAGTGTGCATTGAAATATAATAAACGAATGTAATAACAAAAATACTAGCATGTATCTACTCGACTGATGTAGAGCGGGTCGCGGACAATTTCATGGCCAAGATGGATCAGACAAGGCCCGATCGACGACAGAAGTGATCCGGACCATCGGACCTTAGATCGGGCGTATCTCGCAATCCGGAATGAGTTACCTGACGTAAAATATATGATTTTGGGGGTAGAACGAGCTGCTTTAGCCAACCAACCCAACTATGCCGGGTTGCGATGCCCGGAATCGTGAAAAACCCCTGGATCGACGGTCGTTTCCCTGGATTAATTTCATTTTTATTATAAATAGTAAGTTTTAGTTTGATTATAACTCTTCATCCATCGGGCTTTAGGAGTTGCGTCCAACGTAAAAAGAGCTTAGAATAATTAGGAGAACGGTTTGGTGAAGCCAAATAGGACACTTACTATTTTTGGCCGAAAACCTTACACACTAGTAGACGTCATGATCGTTTATAAATAGTAAGTTTACTATTTATAATAAGTCGCGATTTCTAGGAGTTTTAGTTGTTGTTTGATTCTGATTTCTTTCCCATTGCTTGGTACCCCTATTTAAAGGGTTGTGAACTTGTTTTTAGTCATCAATTAATCAGTTTCAAATTTATTAGAATTTATTTCTATTTTCTGCTTTCTTTCCTCATGGATTCAAGAAGTCTCTGTAAGGAGTCCAGAGAAGCTCCGTGGATTCGGAGTATTTATCCTCATCACGTTCATCCCTGCGTCACCGACCAACCCAACTAACCCGACCGAGCCCGCTTGGGTTGGGCTTGGGTTGAGAATTTCCAACCTAAGGTTAGGTTGGGTTAGGGTTGAGGTACAGGAACCTTGGGTTGGGCTAGGGTTGAGCACCAACCCGACCCAACCCAACCCAACCCAACCCAACCCAACCCGCCCGACTTTCAGCCCTAGTTTTGATTTGTTGAAAAGCCAACCTACCAACCATGGAAGGCCTAGACTCATTTTTCTTTATGGATTTGGTAGCCTACCTTTTCAAATTTCTTAAGTGAGATAAGGGGAAGTCAACCAAACATAAATATGTGTATGTTGTATCTTTGAGGGTTCGTTTGGATGCACACATTGAATAGAATTGCAATTCATTTTTTGTCAATGATCAAAGTTGGAGTAGTTTAAATTATTTTTGCAAAGGCTGTCAACGGGCTGGGCTCTAGCCTGCCAAAATCAAAATTTTGAATAAGCCTGGCTTGAAATAGTTTAAAATCCGGCCAAAGGCCTGTTGCAAAGTGATCTATCTTGGTCCGTTCATCTATTGAGACTTAAGAGATTGTTTGATAAAATTTACTTTTAACATTTATCACTGAAATTTGATATTTTCAATAACTTCTAATGATTCAAATCATTTGGCAAACATAACTTATCAAATACTTAATTTAACTTTCACTAAAAATATAAGTCTTTTTAGCTCTCCTCCCTTTACTTGGGGCTAATTCAATTTCCTAATTTCTTATAAAATATAAAGTAAATGAGTCATCAGGCATTTGTTTATAGGGAAATTATAGCTCATTAATTAAGAGTCAGATACACTTGAAAAGAAACTATAGTAAATTGTAATTATTATATTTTTACACAGTAAAAATATCATTTCTCTAGTGATTTGTAAGTAAAACAAACAATGTAGTAAAATCAAGGTAAAGTAAATTGTAATTATTATACTTTTACAATGTAAAATGCATTTCTTCAATGATTTTTAAGTGAAACAAACAATATAGTAAAATCATCATTGCATCCAGATTTGAGAGATGTCGCTACAGAAATACAAAAGTAACCAATCATTACCCATTTACAACCATTTGCCTTGTAATTGAAAAACTAAACAAACTCTTATTGCTAAAAAGTGGTGATTCACTAAATTATTTTTTTTTCACTTTTGGCTAAAATATTCAAATACGATGATTCCAGCGATGATTGAAAGAGTAGTAAAGTACCTTTCAAATATGCCTAAAATCAACCGAATTCAACATTAAACGAGAGAGTTATGAGTGTCTTCGTTGGATCACGCGATTTCGAAAGATTAACGATCGACATTAAAAAATGACAATGAAAGACTTTTAGCATACTTTTGGTATATCGATAGTCTCTGAATTGGGCGATTCTTATCTCATTTGAAAGCTTGTCAAGCTACCTTTCCAATAAACTAAAAATTATTTAAATCCGACTTTTGATGAAAGAGTTATGATAAAAAATTTAAGACCAACAACTGTGATGTACTTAAAAAATCCGACTTCTTCTGTTGGATCAGGAGAAGTAGGAAAAATTTAAGACCAACAACTGTGATGTACTTAAAAAAAATAAAAAATAAAAAATAAATAAAATTCACCACTTAAATTAATTTTCAAAACTTATCTTTTAGTTTGATAAAAAACACCTTAGCATATGTGAATTATGTTTGAAAAATCATTATGATATTTGCTCATTGAATATGGACCATTGCTCAGTTTTCGCTCAACTTGTAGTCGTGGTTGACAAAGACGAACTTACACTCGACCCAGTCCACGTACCTATTTACTAATATTTGTTGGGCCTATTAATTGAGACCATTGATTGAGGCATAGGCTAAGAAATCAGGCCCAAGCCTTTCCAATAGTGGGCCATGCCAAAATCCTGATGGGTAAACTGTCCATACCCGTTTTACCGGTCAGACCCGGTCGGATGCAATCTGCTTTCACACGACAAATCAGATTAGAAAATAGTGCTGACTTGGTCAAGTCAAATCTGACTTTTACTAGAATGACTCAACTCAGGACCAAATGAGTTGGACTGAGTCGTCGAGCATTAAAATTTTCAACCGTGGTGCTCATAGAAATCTTTATGTGGGATGGACCAAGGTTCATGTGAAACCAGGCTTAGGCTCGACCCATTTAATTCATGGGTCTTGATATTGAAGCCGGAGGTTGATAAAGGGCCTAAATCAGGCCGAAGAGCCAGTGCGAGTAGGGCAGAAAATCGGTCAGCTTCAACCTGACCAACCTGTGGCCAACTCAGGCAGGATGTATCGGGTTTCAGTCTTAGGCTTGGGCTATACAAACACCAACCCAATCAAACTTGGGTCGAGCTCGGGATGAGGTTTGCTCAACCTAACCTGAACCTGAACCTGATCCATATATAAGTTATTTATAAATTATAATTGAGTACGAACAGTCTGTGTTGAAGGCACAGGAAATTCCAGTGCTGTTGGGTTTCATTGGTCCACGTCATTTCTGATGACTCTAGATAACAAAATACGCTAGATTTCTCTCTCCCAAATTTATTGCGTGCTACACAACACAACTTTTTAAAGGAGTAGTTGTCCTATATCTTAGCTTGCTTGTTTAGGAAAAATCAAGTTCTTTACTATATATATATATATATATATATATATATATAAAATTAATAAAATCAAAGGTTAAAAAATAAGACATGTATTAAAAATATAATAGACTAATGTAATAACGAAAATATTATCTAGTATTCACCTGAGCCCACTTGGGTTGGGCCTGGCTTGAAAATTTCCAACCCGAGGTTCGGTTCGGATGGGATAGGGTTGAAGTACAGGAACCTTGGATTAAGCTAGGGTTGAGCACCAACCCACCCGACTTTCGGCCCTGAACAGGAACCATTGCCCGTGCCTTCTCTGTGGGCATTCTTTCATATGGGGCTGACCTTAACTTATGCTCCTAACCAGCCTTGCTGTCCACTGTACAAGTAGCTACTCAGTCAGTGAATCTGGATGGTCCATCTGGTGGGCCACGCCGTTGATGAGTTACGGCAGGGAAGGAAAAAAAAAAAAAAAGAAGAAGCATGCCAAGCCATCAAGCACACGGTCACCGAAAATAGAAAGTGTAGGATTCATCATTTTCATGTTTCCCTTGTTTCATGGGCCACTCTTGATAGGCCCACTAAATGAACCGTCTAGATTCAGGGACCCTACTCCAATGTAGAATTAGAAATGGCGACTGAATGGGAAGATCTTGTTGTTGTTTCATTTAGAGCCATGCTAATCAACCATACACGTGGAAAAAGTGGGCCATGTACACACTGATTGGGCCACCCAACAAAAGTAAGGGCTGCTAATGAATTTTTGGGCAATAAGGAATCCACCACTGATCCGTTGGCATATGAATTAGATATCATGTCATGTAGTGGGCCCATTTCACAGCGTCTTCACAATGTTACGGCAAGGACGTCCATTTTTTCTGGGCCTACAATCATAAAAGATCCCCTCTTTCATCAATCCACACTGTTCATCTGGTGGGTCACATCGAGACTAAGATATTTGTTTACCGTTGAATATCGGGTCATCTGCTAGGTCGGAGGGTTAAGATCATCACACGGAGGGGATATTAAGATCACCACTCACCCAAAACCGACTCATGTTAACCATCCAAATCATGAGGTCTATTCTAGATGTGTGATAAAGAAGCACACTGGACTTTTATATTAATTAGCCATTAGGTGGACATCTAAGTGGACCATCTTAAATGAAGAATCATGGATGAATTCAATCAAGACCGTCAAATAATCAACATTTCTTTCTTCCTTCACTCAATCTGATTAGATCTGGGCCTGAGCTTGAACCTTTCATAGACTTACTATGTTAGGTCCAAGCCCAAGCTGAATTGAACTTATGGGCCCAAACCCAAGCCCAAAGTGGAGTTAGGACTTTAAATATGAATTACACAAGGGGAATGATCACATATGGAAATGTGTATGAGTTCCCGTATAGTATCGATCTTATGTGGGGTCCATTGTGATTTTAACTGTGCATTTGTTGCACCACCTCATGTTCATCACACATTTCAAAAAAAAATTAGGCTAATCCAAAACTCAAGTGGGCCACACCCAAGGAATAATGTTAAATCACTTCTAAAACTCCTAAATTAGGGCTCGCCTAGGTTATTATGGAATGACCCGTGACAATCCTAAATTTATGTATTCATTCATACACATACATGATCCATCCATCCAGACCATTGCATGATCTAGATCTACTCACGTGGTTCAAATCTCTCTCTCTCTCTCTCTCTCTCTCTCTCTCTCTCTCTCTCAAAAGCCAGATTTGTGGAATACTTTCTGCAACAAGAAGCTAGGCCCACCATGATATTTGTGAGAAATCCACATCGTCCATCTATTTTTTCAAATCATGTTCAGGCATGAGCTAAAAAACGAGGCAGATCCAAAACTTAAAGTAGGCTGCAATGTAGGAAAACGTGGGTAGGGAAGTAACTATCACTGAAACCTCCCTTAGTCCATCTTGATGTTTATATGCCATCTATACCCTTCGTAAGGTCATTCCTATCAGGATAAACTGAAAAAACAGATCCAAAAAAAAAAAAAAAAACGTGTCCCCACAAACATTTCAACAGTGTATGGTCAATCCACACTATTTCCTGTCCTGCAGCCCACTCGAATTTTTTATCTGCCTATTTTTTTAGCTCATGTTCTAACATGATCTGTTAAAATAAATGGATGGGATAGATTTCTCAAAAACATCAGTATAGGCCCCACCTAGCTTATTGTGGTAGGAACTTGCCAAAGGCTTGAATTGGTGAAAAACAGAAACGTATTGCATGGCACTAGGGACATCCATTGTATTTTGACATATCAAAATTCTGTGAGCCCACCATGATGTATGTGTTATATCCACACCGTTCATCCATTTTGTGAGATCATTTTAGGGTATAAACCAAAGAATGAGGTAGATCCAAACCTTAAGTGGACCACACCATAACAAGCAGTGTGGATTGAATGCCTACCATTGAAAACTTCTTGGGAGCAATAAAAGTTTTGTATCAAGCTAATATTTGTGTTTGCCCTTCATCTAGGTTTGTGTGACCTTACGAAGAAGTTGGATGGGTGCTGGGAAGGTTTCAACAGTGGGTGGTGTCATTGTTCCCACTGCTTTCTGTCATGTGGTCCACTTTAGCTTTGGATCTGCCACTTTTTGGAGCTCATGCCCTAAATTGATCTCACAGAATGGATGGGTGGTGTGTATATTCAATTGCTTCTCATCATGCAACGGAATTTGAAATAATGGGCCCCCTTTTTTGGCCCACTCAATGATTGCTTTAGTGCAAGGACTAGCTATAGGCTTTATTGAGTTGGGCTTGTCACAATCATCCATCTTAAATAAAGACTTTATATACCATTTTGTGAATTTTAAAAGATTTACACTCTAGGCTCTGTCACGCGTGAATGACTGATCATAGGTTGTAAACAATTTACAGTTATCCAAATAAAGACATTTGTTTTCTTGTAAACATATTACAATTTAAAGACAAACATGATAACCTATAATTGGATTACAACTTAAAGATTTTACAAGCATCCAAATGACCCCAAAGGGTTTCAGCACTCTGTTGACGATTATGGTCTTAGTTCTTTGTTATGTTAGGGTCTCAGTTCTCTGTTGATTGTTAAGGTATTAGTTCTTTGTCGACTGTTATGGTCTTAATTCTTTGTTGAGTGTTGGGGTCTTAGTTCTCTGTTATGTTAGGATCTTAGTTCTTTGTTCATTGTTGATGTCTCAATTCTCTGTTGTGTTAGGGCCTTAGTTCTCTGTTATTGTTAGGGTCTTAGTTCTCAAATAAATACTATTCTTTCTATTTTTTAAAGAAGATTAAGAATAGTTTTTTATTATTTTCTCTTTATTAGTTAATTTTCTGATTTATTTGTCTTTTTTTTTCACAAAAAAAAAAAATAATATGAAGAAGAAGAGCAGAAAAAAAAAGGTAAGCTATTTTATTTATTTGATATTTTTATTTTTCATTCTTTTTTTATTTTTTAAAGAATAAGAAGAAGATATCGAAGGTATATTTTTTCTTATTTATTTATCTTTTTTTATTTTTATTTTTATAAAAAGAGGAAGAAGAGAAAGAAGAATGAAAGAATGAATAAAGAAGGTAAGTAGATTTATTTATTTGATACTTTTATTTTTATTTTCATTTTATTTTTTTAAAGAATAAAAGGAAGAAGATATTGAATGTAATTACCAGTATTTTTTCTGATTCATTTCTCTATTTTTTTCAGAAAAAAATAATGAAGAAGAAGAAGAAGAATGAGGAGCAAGGACATTTTCATCCATAGCTTTTTCTAAAAGTTATCAAATGTTTAAAAAGAAAAAAAAACTTTGAAAAAGTTGCCTAATTAACTAATTAAGGCAAACCTTGGGTCTACTTTGTAAATAAGCTTAAAATTGTACGTGAATTAGGATACCACGATATGCGCGGAAAGATTGGTAAAGCTATAAAATGAATGGATATGTCCTAGAAGGGGAGTGATTAGGGCCAAATAAAAATTATGTCATTTAACACACAATTGCTTACTTAAACTAATATGCCAATTTAAACTAAGTAAGACAATTAAGTTTAAGGCTTCCAAGCCAATGAATGGTCTAATCACATAGACTACATAAAATATCTCAATTAGGCAACTAGTCTATAAACGATAGTGTACATGTGTGTGGGATATACTAACTATTCCAATTCTAACATTAATCCAATCATGCATACATATAATTCATTTAAACAATCATATAAGCATAATTAGAAAAATGCTCAAATAACAATCTCAAACACAAGCATGTATAGTGGTTCGTCTTTCCTACTCTACTCTCGATGGACGCACCCTCCCTAAGTGCATCGGATTTCACTATCGGAGGTTTTAAATCAGGTTCACCTCTAACATTTGAAATTACACGTGATGGTGGGCCCCGCAATCTATATGTGTAAAAGCTTGCCGGAGCTACGAAATGAAAATTATGTCCTAAATGGGGGGGTGATTAAGACCAATTAATTTTTTTTTTTTTTACATTTTAAACATAATTGCTTACTTAAACTAATATGCAATTAAACTATGTAATTAAATAAGTAAGGCAATATAACATTAAGACTTTCAAGCCAATAGTGTGTCTAATCATAAAGAGTACAAATGATATACCATTCAAGCAACTAATCTATAAATAATAATGTACATGTGTGTGTAGGATGTACTACCTATCTAATCCTAGCATTCATCTAATCATGCATATAATATAATTAAACATTCAATCACATGAGTATAATTAAACAAGTGCTCAAAGACAATTTTAAACACAAGAATGTATAGTGGTTTAGTTTCCCTACTCCACTCCCAGTGGATGCACTCAACTCATGTGTATGCTGGATTTCACTATTAAAGGTTTTATATCAGGTTGACTACTAATATTTACAATCTTATACAAGGATCAGCTCCTCCAAGAGACTTACGTTGTTTTTTATAGGCTCGCTACAAACATCAGTCCTACAAAAGAACCTACAAAGCGTACACTCCCGCTAGAGGCTCCTATAAGAGACTTGAATTGGTTTTCTATCAGTTAACTAACAACCTTAGTCCTAGTCTAAGGACCTACATTTACAACAAGATCTGGCTTAAAAATTAATTTAGTTCAAGTGCTCGAAGTATGAGCTCGATTGATCGAGGGTTCTTTGATTCCTCTCAAGTGATTGAGCTCAATTGATCAAGAGATCTTCGATTCCTCTTGAGCGATTGAGTTTGATCGATCAAATATGGCCAAAATAGTCCAGCGAGTTCACTGAACCATTTTCTGCCAAGCATGATTGATCAATGGAGCCTTTTATTATAAATATTGCATTCGAATCTTTGGACAATCGATAGATTTTGGGACCTTAGAGACCATAGTGCATTCCAAGCTTTACCAAAACTCCTAAGCTCTATTCTATTGAGATTTATGTATTATTTTTAGTAATTATTTACTCTAATGAGCATTTCATGCTCCTTTGTAAGAAGATCATGATCTCAAGCCTTTTCTAGAGTTTAGACATCGATTATATTTATAAATCCTAGTATTTATCTATCTGTAGATTGTCGATCAAATAGAATCCCATAAAAATTCAACTTTCCATTAATTGTAGGAGATTTTACCAAACCTCTCATCACCTTGGTCACCTTAAAGGAGCACTACATGCAAGTAGGGGTATACATCGAGTCGAACCGAGTCGAGCTGGCCTCAGCTCGACTCGGCTCGGTCACCAGGCACACCTAGCTCGAACTCGGCTCGACTCAGTGACCGAGTCAGCATCTCCAGCTCAACTTGGCTCGATCAGCAATCGGACCAGTTCGAGCTGAGTTCGAGCTAGGTTCAAGCTTTCGAGCTGAGTTCGAGCTCGAGCTTTTGAGCCAAGTTTGAGTTCGAGTTTAATTTTCTAGTTTAGTTTTCAAATTTTTGAGTTTTTAAATTTGAGTTCGAGTTTAACTTTCAAGATTATAAGATGTCGGAACTCGGAACAAGGAAGTCGGAAGTATTAAATAAAATTATAATTATAATTTTACTACATACATAATACATTTAATAACATAAGTTACACAATAAAGCATAAAATAAAATATCAAATACAAATTGAAGACACTACCGTATAGGAGATTCGTCTGTGAGCTCGAGCTGCTATCCAAATCTTCATAAACATACTTGTTCACCTCTCCTGAATCAGAAGGTGAAGATAGCTTTTTATCGTACTTAGCTTTTTATCGTACTTTTGTATAGTTTGAATTAGATTTTTTAAACTTTCTTTGTGAGAAGATTTATACGTAGTTCCTAATGCCCTGTAAAACACACCAAGACTGGATAGAAACTTAGATGAATTCTTACTCTTATTTTTTTTAGCTGTGCAGCTTGAACCTGATTCGACATCATGTTGTTTTGGAGGACATCGCTGATGTGTAGAAGCCTCTTCCATATTGCGCTTTACGGTAGGTTGGAATTTTTCTTCCAATACTAATAATTTAGCTTCCTCATCTGCCTTAGAAAGTTTGGATGGGGGAGTGGAAGGTTTTTTGTTTGAATCAATAAGTGCTTGAAAAAGAAGTTGGACTTTCTTTGGGGCTTTAGGACACAGTTTTGTATCTCCACCCCGATAGGATAAGTGTAACCTGAGTCGATTATTTTTGTTAATAAACTTGGCTCCACATAAATGACATAAAATCTTCAACTTTTTAAACTTTGGAGAATGAACTAAGAAACCATAGTCCCAAAAGTCGGTCGATGGTTCACTTGAAGACATATCTACATATTGTGTTGAAAAAATTAGTATTTTAGCAATAATGAAATACGACATAAAACAAAAGTAAATTATGGATGGAAAAAAAAAGTCATTAATGCATTGCATGTATAGCATCCATCAACATAACATAAATATAAAATTAAAAGAGTACCCATTACATCATTTTCAAGTTCCAATAAATAAATAAGAAATGTTAACCTAACTCCATTCATGTTGCTATTGTTTCATGTGCTGCAGCTTGAAACACATTCTCTTCCTTTTCATCATCAATACTAGAACCTCTTCAATCGGACACAACCAATCTTGTGTATAAATTAATGCTTCTACTGTGTTTAGTGTAAGGGAACTTCGAGTCTTGCTCACGACCCTACTCCCTGTGCTAAAAGCAGATTCCGATGCCACCGTTGAAATAGGAATTGACAATATATCCCATGCCACCTCCGATAGTGTAAGGTAATTTCCTTCACTAACTCTCATCTTCCACCACTTCAAAATATCGAAGTCTGAATCCTGCCGCATTACGACTGACTCTTTGAGATACAAGTCTAAATTTGATTATTTCGTTTCAGTGTTTGTATTTTCTTTTGTTAAGAAACACATGTATTCATTGTCGAGCATAGTATCAGAGCTTGTAGTAACATGCGATCTAACTTTGTTAACACTTCGTATGGATCCTGTGGTTGTGTACATATTGTACAATGCTTCGATTGCGTCATGAACCTTCGAGGCTTCAGTTACTGCATTTTCTTCAGAATAAATCTTCTTAAATATGAACTTAACATAGATCATCTTGCACCGAGGATCAAGAACAACAACTATGGACATTAACAAATGACATTCATCCCAGTACTTATTGAACTTCTTTTACATACCACCTATTATAAGAAAGAGGGAAAGAGGGAGAGGGAGAGGGTGAGAGGGATTTCCGATTTTGGGTGTAGACAGAGTGAGAGAGAGAGAATAGGGAGGGCCGCATACTCATTTCGGCGCGTAGCGGTGTTTTGAGCGCCCGCCCAATTTTTTTGGGCGTGGATTGGGTACTTACGTGGGGCCCACCATGATGTACATGATTTATCCATTCGGTCCATTTATTTTTATAAATGAATTCACTAAATGATATTAAAAATGAGTTATATTGAAGGCCAAACTGGTCCACACCATAGGAATAACATGTGATTTAATCTCTACTATTTCCTACTGTGTGGTCCACTTGAGCCTTCAATATACCTTATTTTTTGGGAAAATACCATCAAATTATATTTTAAAACAGATGGACAGATTAGATAGAACACATATATTGTGATGGGCCTCAAAAAGTCTTTTCCAGGACATTCATTTCTAGTAGTGTACCAACTACAGTTTATACCCTTAGCTAAATCCTACATGTTCTTTTTCCTTTGCTCTTTTTTTTTTTTTTTTTAGTAGTGTGTTTTTACTCTTCATACATAAAAGAGTGGTGAGAGGGATGACCACCATTAAAAGCTTCTAAGGCCCATAAAAGTTTTCAATCAAGCTGATACTTGTGTTTTACCTTCTTTCGTGTTTGTGTTAACTTGTGAGCAATTTGGATTTCAAATAAACATCATGGTCGACCTTAGGAAGGTTTCAACGGTGATTCACATGGCCCATTTTACATGTCTAGTCCATTCACTCTATATTTACTGATCAATGCCTTCAATTTGACTAGTTACTCGCCTCAATCAGGCTACATATGAGAAAAGATATTGGGCATATCAAGATTGATCAACAATTTCAGTGAAATTTGATTTAAACATCTGAGTTCAGTAATTTAACTACACATATCAATGATTCGATGTGGACCCCCATTTAGGGATTTGGAGATTTGTGGATTCCTGATTCGATGTGGATCATTTAGGGCCTGTTTGGCCACCTGCATTAAGTGGGAGTAGCTGGGATTGCATTCGTCTGCTTGCGATATCTACCATACAACCATGTTTGGAGAGGCTTTTTCAAACCGAGCTAATGATCATCGGGTCTCCTGCCAATACCGTCTGTTAAAAAGATGGATTTGGCAATCCCATCTACTGGACGCCATACCCCACTTCGACTTCACCACCGGGTAATAAACCGCTTCCCTTCTGTATATGTTGGTAACATCCACATGAATGAAGCCATTTGGGTATGATGCTGGACCGGAGGCCCCTTCTACTGTCTGTGATTACATCTACTCCATCAGGACATTTTTTGAGGTTAAGTTTAGATCGTTACACTAAAACTGAAAATGTTCCAATCCTCAAATCGACCACACCACCGGAAACAATGTGAGTGGTTCATTTTTGGATTTTGCTTCTTGGGGACCACAGAAGTTTTGTATCAATTTGATACTTGTGTTTTCACTTACTCAATGTCTTTGTGATATTATCAACAAGTTTGATAAAATAAAACATAACGCTAGGTGATAGAAAGGTTCCAACGGTGGAAATCATTATTCCTGATGGTATAGTCTACTTGAGATTTATATATACCTCAATTTTTTTTGTCTCAACCAAAAGGAACTAAAAAAAGAAGATGGATGGAGTGGATAAGACGATACACTCACAGTGGGCCCAAGTGAGTGTAATCAGTACGATAAGTTTTTACTAAGTCATGTGGATAATGCATATACCAATTCGAATTCAATTGCAGTTCCTGTGAACACCTTTCGCAGAATCTACGTGCGAAGGATAGGTAGTTGGGGCCCATAGTAATGTGTATGGGAAATCCACCACGTTCATCAGTTTTAGAATAATATGTAATGACATCGAACCGGAAATTACAATCATCCAATTGTCATATGGGCCACACTACTGAATATGACATGTCCACCATTTAGACATACGTGGGTCCACATAAGATTTAAAATATGAAAACTTAACACCGTACCAATATGTGTATACAATATACTTTGTGAATGGTATAGATGTTATAAAAAAACCACGGTGGAGCTAGGAAGGATTCAACGGTCGGAATTTACCTACAAATGTTTATATAATGCATGGGGCACATGAGTGTTGGATTTAGATCATTTTCGGGCCCATCCGCTAAAATGATATTTTAAACCTATTGGGCGTGGTGGATTTCCTTATTCATCACGGTGGGTCCCACTGAGCTTCACATCCATGAAGTTCGTGCGAAAGAGGTTCGCGGGAAATCCGCAATCCTATCTTTCCCAAACATGATTTTGCTTCAATCCCGCAGGATGAAAGTTACTCCCGTATCTTCCAAACATGCCATAAAAAAGCATGGGATAGACTCAATCTAGAGACAATACCTTACACATGCATTTAATGCTCCTTTTTCAATTCCATCGAGGTTAATACCACCTAATGCACCTGGTCAAACGGGCCCTTAGGGATTTGGGGATTTTAGGGCGCATTACTTCACATTGTTGAGGGTGGTGCATCCAAATAGTCCCAAATCAAGGATTCAAAATCAGTTTCGGGTACTGCATCTGGCACCACTGAAACCATGTTGTAACACCCCTTGTTTTCATTTTTTGTTCTTTTGTTTTAGTTTATGGTACATGACATGTTCATATCATCTCCATTCCTGCACTTGATGAAGGGCATGGACCTGGGACAAGTGTTCCATCGCCCCTTTATACCAGGGTCGAATCACAATTCTTAAAAGTTGTCATTCGCATCTTTTTTTGAAGTTTTTTCTTTACTACGCATTTGCTTTTTAGTGTGCCTCTGGATTGAAATTTAGTGATATGGAAAAGAACTAATAGGAACCAAAATTAGAAAACTGAGGCTTAAGGGTGTGTGATATGTTAAGTGGAACCCAAATGGTGCATCTGGGGTGCCCACTTATGTTCATTGTACATTCCAAGAATCACGCATTTTCATTTCATCAAACCTCATGTAGGATACACCATAGGAGTAATGTACAAACACACTTAAAAACAGGCCAAAGTTGATGGATATTGGGTGCTTTTGGCAACGGGTAAAAGTAGCCCATATTACGGACGGATAAAATCCGTAGCTGAAACCAATTTCTCTGTGCTAAAGCTCTTTTTTAAAAATGGTGGACGTCCAATCACTACTGTTTTCCTGTGGTGTGGTTCACCCGAGATTTATTTTGATCTCGTTTTTTTTTATTTTTCTTAAAATGATTTTTAGAAATTGATTTACGGCTTGGATATAACACAAACATCATGATGGGGCCCATAGATCCCTACTAGATCCAACACTCATGGAAGTTTTTTTTATAGTGTAAATGCATGTGAGTTTTGTATTTTCTGTAAAATTGTGGTGACTCGTTTATATAAATAGTAGTAATGATATAGGGTTATCCACAACAACCAAATAATGAGTCTAGTTGTAGATGGGTAATATGTACATTTTCTTATACAAAAATATCTTAACCATTCAGTGCCCTTATATGTATGGTTGTGTGAGACCCGACCCGGGTTCACATGTGTGCATGTGTGTATGTGAGTATGCATCTCATTTATTTTGGTCCCGCTGTCCTACCAATCAAATTTCGGCGACCCGTGACCCTCCGATAGTGTTTGCATCATCCTTGAGTTCGGTCATGTAAACCCGACTTGGATTAACCTGAGACCTATGCCATTGCGACCGCATCGTCGCCGTGGTTCCAACGCCCTGTCTCGCGCATAAATCCGATATGTAGATCAAAAGTTATGTACATTTCATTGTATGACCCTTAATTATGTGGCCTACGTCATGCATATGGACCCCACTCCTCAATGGCACAATTTCTCATGCATACCACATACACTACACAATTGCCACGGAATAGACACTATCCACCATAAACACTACCAATAGACCTACTAAGCATAGCACTTTGTTATTGTCACCATAGGCCATTATGGTTTCTCTAACCAAGGAGAGAGAGGCCATGATTGCCTCCCTACAATTCTCTCTCTCTCTCTCTCTCTCTCTCTTCTTCTCATTCCCTCATTTCTTCTCCCATTTGCAAAAATCCAGAAACCTTCTCCCCATCTTCCCTCCATTCCAACCCCTTCTCCCTAAAATACCTCCTCATCTACCCCTTCTCACTTGATCTTAGCCATTGATCCATGTTGCTTGGAGCCTCTAGATGATGGTGATGTAAGTTTCAAGGTTGATCTAGGTGGGTGCTCTTAGATACTTCTTCATTTCCTTCTTAAGAGCTTGTGGGACCCATCAAGTGGTGATGGAGGTCCCTCATGTCTCCATGGTTGAGGCCAATGACCCTTTTTCCTTGTATGCATGATCCATGGATGGGGCCATTCTCCATGGACCCCATCATGGCATTTTCCTTTGATCCATGTCATTTTCCTCTCTTGTGGCTGGATTATTTTTATTTTTCATTATTCTATTCTTGATTTCCTAATGTGTGTGGCCCACTTAGTGGCCCCGGAATATCTAGACCGTCCAAGCAAAGTGGACACCCATGGCTGTCCATTCCTTGGACATTGGCACTTTATTTGCTCCATTTTAGGTATATACAATAGGTTTCATGGAGGGGGTATGGTCTAGATGTTTGTGGGGCCCACTGGGGTGGTCCATACCACAATTTCCATGGATTGATTTTCTCTTTTTATGGTGATTATAATTATTTTAATTCAGTATTATGTTGCTGTCCAAAAGCCATCTGGACAGATTTTTGAGCTGTCTTGAGCTCAGTTTTGGGGATGATTGGTGGGGTGTTTCATCCCATTTGATATATACCTCTTAAAGGTGGGGATCCCACCTAGATGTTCCCCAAATTTTACCCTCATCCGTCCCTGTTTGATCATCCAAAAGAGTGGGCCAAGGAGGGTGGATAGTCTAGATTTTCTGGACTGTCTAGCAACCGTGCTTGCTGTACAAACATAATTATTAGTCTATTTCTGAAATGGTAGGCCACCTTTGTGGACCCCACCTTGTTGTATACTTATGTAGGGATGTTGGTCCTACATTTTCTTAAAATTTGGCAGACCTGGGCCCACTCTAATGGGGTGCACAAATCAGGGGCAGCAGCATTGTTTCAGCAGCAGAATTTTTTTGAAATACCTTGCTGTCCATAAATTGTAGGAGTTAAATAAAATACTTTTGCTATCCCAAAAATTTTAAAATTTTGCAGAGAGGTGTCCCATCCATGGTAGGGCCTACCTGCAAAATTTTAGGGTCAATGGACCCCATTTGGGCATCCAAAAGGGTGGGCCAATATAGTGGGCTGCCAGAAATTTCTGCTATGCAGTCCAGCAGCATAATTTCATAAAAATAAATTTTAAAAAAATATTTTCTCAGAAGGTGGGCTATATTTCTTAGTCCCACCTTATTTTGGGCTTGATGAGGGACCTTGGGTCCAAATTTCAGGAATTTTGGAGGCCCAGAACTCACCCATTTGATGGCCTAAATTCAGGACAGTTATATTCTAGCAATATTTCACCCTGGACAGATTATATTCTTTAAATTAATTAAAATACTTCTGAGTATTCAAAAATTATGAAAATTTACAGGAAGGTAGTCTACTCATGGTGGGATCGACTTACCAAATTTAAGGTCTAATGGACCCCTTTGTACACCGTGACAAGGCCCGGACTGGCCCACCACATTGGGACGTCCAGGCCAGTCCGATTTTCTGGACAGATTGTTTCATTCAAATTAATTAAATTATTTATAGATGTCTAAAAATTCTAAAATTTTGTGAGGTTGTGGTTCACCTATGGAAGGAACATCTTACAAATTTTCAGGGCCATCAGGCCCTTGGACTGACCGTGGTATGGCCTGTAAATTGGATCAATTTTGGGCCAAATACCCAGGCCCATATGACTAACCACCATGGGATGCCCCTACCTTAGGCTGCTGGGCCTGCATTCTAACGGCCTGGTCCACTTGAAGTAAGTGTTGTACATCCCCCTTCTTATTTGGTGGGACCCACTGTGATATGTGTGGGTCACCATGGGTCAGTAACCCATTTAAATTAAATAAATTTCTGGACTCCAGCAGGCCCAGGAAGTGGGTGGGTCGGAATTCCAGTAAGGGGCCCAAATTTGTGCATAGTTGATCTTTTGGAGCCATGGCAGCCCACCAGATTTAATGGAGTGTTGCACACACTTTTTGCCTTCCTTCCTTAAACATTTTGGGCTTAATGAGTGCCCTCTTGAGGCCCACCTTTGTGGTGGTTTTGTGGGCTAGCCTTAACCAGAATTTTTGATAGTTTTGTAGGCTCAATGGGCTAGGAACTTCTTTCTTAAGCCCAAGTTTGTACAAGGGCTGGCCTTATTGATTTACGGGCCCAATGGGCTGTCTACAAGCTGATCATGTGCATTTATTAGCCTTGATACCCTCATAAAATGCTTAATTGTGGGCTGACTTGCAAGGCTCACATAAATGTATATTGTGGAGGACCTTGCTAAGTATTTGGGCTGATGTGGCAAGGCCCACACTATCAGTATAAGCCTTGCCCATGTGTATTATTGGACTTACGGGCTGCCCTCAAGTCCACCATAATGTATGAATTAGATGGCTTTTGTTTGGGCCATTTCTTTTGGGCCCATTATGTGATATATTATATGCATGTTTGTGTTAGCAAGTAGGCCTTGTGGACTCAGTTCTTTTGGATAGGCCCATTGATCTTGGGCCTATACTCTCCTATCTATTGTGATGGGCTTAGGGGCAATAATACACAAGAAGTTGGGCACTTGGCTGCCCACTAAACTGACCCTGTACTTGGGCCAAAAGTGAGGCCCAACTCACTTGTGTTAAATGTGAAGCTTGCTTATGTAAATGAATTACTGGGCTGCCCATGAAGCTTACCATAACATGTGGAATTATGACCTTTGTGGTTGGGCCCAAACCTTACTTGAGGGCCCACTATATGGCCTATGAGTTGGGCTTGGTGTATGGTCCATTAGGCCATGCATTGCTTGGGCTTTAGACCTTATATTATATGAGTAGTGGCGGGCTACCTCTTGGAAACCAGTTGAGGTTGGATGTCCTCCTGGGTGATCCTAAGGTAGGCCCATAAGTTTCTCTATGGATGGCTAAAGGCCCACCATAGACCCTAGGCCATTTGTTTAAGGCTCAATGTGTATGTATGTGGAACCTACCTTAACGCATGATTGGTCCAGGCCGTTCAAGCCTTGGATCACCCGATTATGGAAGCACTCTCTGCCTTTGGTTGCTGCTGGACTCACAACCCAGTAACAGGCCCACTTGATCTTTTCATGATATATATATACACTCTCCATCTGGTGGGGTCTCCTGTGAATATTGTTTGCCTTTATGAGATCATTCCCACATAGTTAAGTAATTTCTGGACCTTAGCAGACCTAGGAAGGCAAACAGGCCAAAAGTTTATCAAATGACCTTAAATGTACATTATTATAGTTGAGACTTTAGTTGGCTATGGGGCCCACCATATTGAGAACTTGTGTACGTGTTACATGCTTATGTTTTCTTATAATCTTTGGACTTAATCAGTGCATTCTTTTGGGTCACCTTTAGTGATCACATGAGGACCCCATCTTAGATCAGATTTTTGGGACATCCCTTAGGGCTAAAGTGGGCTGGGACGTCCTAGCTTGGCCCAACCATACATTGGGCCGACTTCCACCATTTTGATGGACTTGTGGGCTGAGGTAAGGATAGTATTGGGCTCTTGGTTGCCCACTTAAATCGCTAGTTATTGGGCTGATGTAGTGGGGCCCATTTCATCCAAACTTAAACTTATTTAGTCGTATATTGTGTACGCAGGCTGCCCACCAAGTCCAACTCAATGCATGGATTCTATGGCCATTGGGAATTGAGCCTTGGGCCTTAATTCTCCTCTTAGGGCCCATGTTGTTAAAATTGGTATTATATCTTTTTATGGCCTATTATGAGGGATATATGTATGTGGTTACCTGTGTTCTTATCTTGAATGTAAGCCTTGGGCCTTGTATCCATATAGTTCGTGGTTGAGATGCCTCTTAGAGAATGGTGGTTAAATGTCCCCATTATGGACCCCTCTAGGCCCAATTGTATCTAAATATGATTAGATGTTCATCTTAAACTCTTGCTGACTCACTTCTGTGTTACTTAGACACGTAGTTGTATGCTTAGTCTCGTGGGCTACCCCAGGTAAATGGGCCCCCACTAGAGGTGAGATTTCTTATGGATATTGTCTAAATACCTAGTCTTGGTCCCTTCTTGGATAGGAGGAGTGTACTACTTTATATATCACTGCATAATGCGTCTAGACCCATCTTCATGGCCCATGTGCATCATTGTATGCTTGGATGACACTGTGTATGTGGTTATGATTGTGCCATTGGGCATTGCATATTGCATTCCTGAGGGACGTAGTATTCCCTCTTGAGCACGTTGGATGCTTGGGATTGATGCATGGTTGATTGTGTGATTCATGCATCTGACATTACATAGCATATGAGCATTATCGCCCTTGCTTCATCAGGGTTGTAGCCTCCACAGATACATAGTGGATGACCATGTTTGGACACCGAAAATGTTACTTGAGCATACCGGGTGCATAGGATGCCCATGGGTAAAATTCTCAAAACTTCCATGGTACCAAGGATCTACTCCAACGGCGTGACCGGGTGGTATATATGAGCGCACGAGGGCCTTACACCATTAGGCCGCGACTCCCACTATCATGTAGTCGGTTGGATGGGGGTGTGGCCTTACTCGCCTGATGTAAGGGGACATTGCTAGGCTGAGTCTGACCAGCTCGTGAATGGGTCCGCTACCTTCAGGCCTTGCTGGTGATTGGTTGTCCGCAGGCAAGGTAGTGAGGTCTCTTACGCTCGTTTGACTGTGCGGGGTCTGTAGAGCGGCAGTCATCCAGCAGTGTAATGGACCCCAGTGATTTCCTTATGATGGAAATGTACTTGATATATGGATTGGATATGAGCACTGACATTACTTCGCATTGCATTTGCATCGGCTGTGTAAGCCTCATATTGCATTACAGTACTCATTGCATTATAGTACTCATCGCATTACAGTACTCATGGCATTACAGTACTCATTGCATTACAGTACTCATTGCATTATATAGCCTTGGTATGGCTTCTTGTATTATTGTACTGCCTTGGTATAGTTTCTTGCATTCATGATAGCCTTGGTAAGGCTAGTGGTATTGGTATTGATCACGACTCCCTTCTGCATTCTCTATCTTCTTCTGAGCACCATTGTCACACACTTTCACCACCCTCTAAGCTTTCTATAAGCTTATGCACGATTGATGCGTGCAGGAGATCCTAAGCAGGCATTGCAGTGGCAGAGTTTGGATTAGAGCTAAGCTTGAGGACCCAGTGTTGCAGATCATCTTCCTTCTTTCTTCTGTTATCTTATGTATGTCCTTTTGGACCTTATGGATACTTGTAAAAGTTCAAATTCATAGTGGATTTTGTGATGTGTGCCTTTGTTATTCTCAGATTTACTTATTGTGATCTTGGGTATGCTCGTATTGGAATTGATTATATTGTTATGGAAATCCTCCTTGTAGGATCCTATGATCGGAACCTGTCACAGGAGCCGAGAATGAGGTACTACGGAGGCTGTTGCCGCCAGAACCGGTCATCAGGTTCCTTGTGGGTCCGGTTACCGTCTGGGGCGTGATAGGTTGTTAATATGGTATGTGTTATAAATGATGGTAAACACACAATTATTGGATTTGAAAGTATCCTCTCATTTTAGATGAGGGATTTCCAAACGCACGACACTTCTCTTTCAAAATTTTGATGAGATTTCCAAACAGCGCAAGCTTCCTCGCCTGAGCTCTGATTCCTTGAAGATTTTTCTCTTCTTGCGGAGGGATTTCCAAACGCCGTGCAGATTCATCTCAAATAGGTGAGATTCTCTCGAAATCCCTTATTTTCCTCACCATTTGTTCCTCTTCTTGCTGTTTTTATTCTAGAATCCCTTCCATCTATCATTGCTTTTTCTATTTTCTTCTTGTGATGTTGCAAGCACACAAATGTTTGGCAGAAAGGCCCATTCTTGATCTTTTGAGTGTTTGGTTTGTTGATGGCCCTGCTGACGTGGCACGATTTCCTGGAGAGAATGCGGCATCTCGCAGGAGTCCATCCTCTAGCAGAATATCTCCAAGATGAGTAATCAGGGAAGCCTTCGAACCTTCCTACCTTGGTAACATTCGGCCTTAGCTTAGTTATCCTTTTCCTTGTGTTGCTTTGTTTGATAAAATTCCAGTGAGCAACGTACATGTCAGGTGTTTGATGAAATTCCTGAAACAAATATGTGTAATTATATTTTTAACGCATGGAATTCGAAATAACCACCAAAATTAGTTCCATTTGTTGCTATTTTGAGTAGATTTGATTGTTGCTGAATCAAGCTAATAGTTGGGAATCTTGTTAAAAATTTAGTTAGTAATTTAGGATGTCTCTTTAGGATTTGTAAATAGGGACTGTTTGAGGAGGTTGAGGCATTACATTTTCTGAGGATTATTCAAGTATTTTTATAAAGGGAACAAATTTCAATATTCTTACAATTCGGGTATGGAAATCTCACTGATTTGATAGCTAGACTGCATCAAATAGTATGTCTATTAAACTATTATTAACTTGCCAACCATTGAACGATCTCCCTTTCTTTTACTTAAACACCCATTTAATGTCTATCGCGTAGACTTTTACCATATAAGATTGGAGATTTGCTAAGACGCATGTTGAAAAATGCCCAACAACATAGAAGCACACGTGCTAATATGGCTCACGTGTAAGGTCCGAGCTTTTTATCTAGTGGGCTTCATAAGTTAGATCTTCTCCCTAAAAATCAGGCCATTTCACTCTGTGGCCACATTGTACAGAACTGTTCGATGGCTGGAAAAAGAAAGATTTTTCCATCCACTTATTTTCAAAAATTATGACTACCTGATAAGTGAAATGGCTTGATTGTTGAGCTAAAAGATCTAAATAGCTTGCCCCACCAGATGAAAAGCTTGGATGACACACACCTGCTCTGTATTAAGCATGTGTGGTGGTGGGGCTATACATATTGTGTGGGCTTAGCAAATGTGTTGAGATTTTTATTGGAATATGTGATGATAGTTGAGAGTGAACATGTAGGTCTTCCATATTACAACAATTCCAGTTCTCCCAAATAAACTGTCATGAATAGTATAAAATAAAGAATAATACAAATCAAAGAATAGATAAATCTAGGACATCCTAAAAGCTAGCTAATTAACAAGCAATAGGAATGATGGATCTTTGAGCCCATATATTCTAAGGCTTAGATGGTTGATAACTGTATGTGATAGTCTTTCTTAGGTGAAATTGCTTTTCATAACCCTAAAAGTGTGGTACATGATTCCTAACCATGGGAAGTGCTTGGGCCTATAGCCACGTAGGTAAAAAAAGGTTGTCAGTTGTCACCTCAGCCTATGCCTCCTAGTTGTTGTACTTGTACCCTTATAGTGGTGCATTTGCAACTGTCTTCAACAACATCGTCCTCTATAGTATTAAACAACTATTTGTTTGGCAGAAATGAAACATTACTCTTTTTGGACAGTTTTTGGTCTATATCGTGGTCTCCTAGGGTCAATGCTTTATGAGAACTGCATTTTCTTGATAAAATTCTTACCATCCCTGACATGAAGAAGTTAGAATCCCTATAAGACATGTCTTTTGCTATGTAGTAGAAGGGAGCCTATCATTTGTATTATGTTGCTAATTCACATGTTGGATTTGGAGCTTCTTTCTTTATGTATTTTTGTTTAAGATTGGATGATGCCAGTTGCACTTTTATATATGTTGATGATTTGGTCTGGTGCTACCATCTCCTTTCTTTGCTAATAAAAAAAGGTTTTGGTCTCAACTCCTAATGGTGATCTTCTGCCTCTTGGAGAGAACTCGACAACGAGTCTTGAGATGTTTACTTATAGTGTGAGAGAGGATGGAAGGTCCGTATCATTTCTTGAGATTTGATGTGCAAGTAGTTTAGAGATGATCCTTGCAGGTGTTGGAAAACATTTGAATTTAAATATGGAGGCAAATTGGCAAACTGGAGAAATCATGGAAATAATATTGGTGGAATCTCTCAAACTCAGTGTTTTAAAAACACCGATCCAACAAGGTGGTCAGACCAGTTTGGACCAAAACTAGCCACCATCTCCATTTTTTCCTTCTCCTTATTCTGTTTTGCAATCTGTTGGTTTTACTGGTGCGCCTCTGTTCATGATAGCCTGAACATGGGATCAGGTTACAAATAGAGATTTGGTAGAGAAGGCTACTTCAGAGGCAAGCAGACTGATGAAGAGATCCAATGCTGAGAAGTCTACAGCTAGGGAAGATGATGGAATTGAAAGGTTTGTTGAGTTGAATGATGATGCAGATTTCGGATCGAGGCAAAGCCCTTCTTCCTTTGTGAGTGAGATAGTCTTAAGTTATTTATTTTCTTTCTTATTTTTGCATGATTTTCCTTTTCAACTGTTAGTCATAGAGTGACAGTACTTGTTTCAATTTTCTTGGATGGATGATGAATGTATTTGCGAATGTAATAAAAATAAAGAACTTATAATATATATATATATATGTTATCAATGAAGGATACCTTGTTTAGGGGGACATGAAATTCTTGTAGCTTATGGTATGGTGCCCCAATATTGGTTGTATGTTACTAGTATGTAGTAGATAATACTAGGTCCAATAGTAGATAATACTAGAGAATACCTAAACCCGATCCGAACCCGAAACCGAACCTGATTCCTTAAACCTAAACTTAAACCTATAACCTAAACCTAAACCTTAACTTATAACCTAAACCTAAACCTATGACCTAAACCTAAACCTAAACCTAAACTTAAACCTAAACCTATTCTCAAATCCCTAAACCTATAACCTAAACCTAAACCTATGGCCTAAACCTAAACCTAAACCTAAACCTATAACCTAAACCTATTCTCAAATCCCTAAACCTATAACCTAAACCTAAACCTTAACCTATAACCTAAACCTAAACTTATGACCTAAACCTAAACCTAAACCTAAACCTAAACCTAAACCTAAACCTAACCTAAACCTATTCTCAAATCCCTAAACCTATAACCAGAACCTATAACCTAAACTTATTCTCAAATCCCTAAACCTATAACCTAAACTTATTCTCAAATCCCTAAACCTAATTCAACAACTAGGATCTTCCAACCCATAACCTAAACCTAAACCTTAGGCAGGCCATTGGCAATATCTTTATTTTTTTCTACAAACCACTTCTATTTTTGTCCATGTGTTCCTCACTTGATTAGTGGATCAGTATGGATTCGATGTCTCACTCGGATGCCAGTGGGCTGAGGAATGAAAGAATGTTAAATCAATCCAGTGGGCTGAGGAATAAATGATATGTTTAATCTCCAAATTGGAAGGTCCTAGCTGTTTAATCTTTAGCCTATTTTCATTTTCACCTGGAGTTGTATTGAGTTAATGCAAATATCCCTCGTGGTGATATTTACCAGCTACTTCTCGCTGTGAATGCTAAGGTTTCATCATTATTTTTTGTCACTTCCTCTTGGCTAAACTGAATTCTTTAGGACTGAAACTACAAAATCCGTGGGTACTGTTGCTAAGATGCAGTTAAAGATCTGTGGAGGATGCTGATGTTGTCTATGCATGCTGAGAAAGAAACACGATTGGAAATTGCTTGTTGTTTAAATCCAGGTTGCAATCTGTGGCCACTGATGCTATTTGTCTTTATGTTAAGTTGGCGACAATTTCTGCATCAAACCCAGCGAAAGCAGCCCTAATGATAAAGAACATTTCTGCATCACACCTGAAATTCCCATCCATTAGTTGTGTGTGTGAGCATATATATATATATATATATATATATATATATATATATATATATATATATATATATATATATATATACCTTTGAAGGACCATCTTCTTCAATAAGATCGTCATCATCAACCCTCAATAAGGTGACACCTCTGGCAGCCGAAAAAAAGTATAGTAGTTGGAATTAGATGTACTTATCTAATAAAGGCGTGTCGTTAATAAAAAGGCATTATATTACAATAAAAATGAGAATCTTATTTCACATTTAACATTAAAATATAAATCTTTTTCATTGAAATCATGTTGCTAGATGGAGAAAACAAGTCAAGAGTAGAAAAAAGAGAAAATAAATAAATCAAGATGACCAGTGATTTGATTGCTCTACCATTAGAAGTGGAAGTAGGCGATTGTATTCCAATAGGAGCTGATTTACTTCTTCCACGCAAACTGTGCTGAAATATACCGCATTACATTAGTTTTTGTAGTTGATTCACAAGAGACAAATCGAAGTTAACATTAGAGCTTTCCAAGAGACGCTATTCAATCAAAGAAATAGATGTGGTATTAGATGAATTTTACTATTTACAGTGAGAGTATTTTGGATTTTCTCAAAACTTGTCTTTCTTATGCAATATATCAACTCACAATGTCAATTAACTTTCAATCGAACTACACTGATATAAAATGGGAGAAAGACCATTTTCCATCACCTAGGTGTTGCCAGTGGTGCTACTTCTACAAGTACTGAAAAGAGATAGCATGTGGATCATGACTTCATATGAAGGAAAACTTCTAACAGAGTTTCATATGCATGAATTCATATGAAGGAAAACTTCTATCAGAGAATTAGAGAGGACGAAACAGAATCCAATTGAAAACATTAGCACTAGTTACTAAAATCCACAGTTAAAAGTGCGCCTTATATTCTACATCCGCATTCAAACATTGGACCTTGTAAGTTACAGTAAAGGACCATACCATGTGCATGTGTTTCTCTTGCACTTTCAAATGATCGTATGATGCCATATGGAACATTGTTTTCAAAGTTTGCAACCGAACAACCGAGGTATCATCATTTAATATGTCCATCAATAAGTTCAAGGCATCATCGGCAAACTGGATAGAGAATATTACGAGTGATCCCAAGGAAGCAGAGGTAGCTCTCCGTACCTTTAAGAAGGAGCATTTGGAATAGTAAGCCCATGAAAAAATATGAACCAAATGATCCTCAGAGATTGGTGTCCTCAAATAGACAGAAATCTGGATTCCTCTCTCTCTCTCTCTCTCTCTCTCTCTCTCTCTCTCTCAATTAAAGAAAAATCTTTTCAAGACCTCTTTGAAACAAGAATACAAGAATCCATATTTCAAAAATTGAAACAGAGAAGTGGTAGTGAAAGATTTCAGAAGATTTGGGTGTTGGGTTAATAGATACTAAAGAGACCCTTCATCAAATGCTTTAGACAAAGGACAAGTCCTCTCAAATGTCAGATAAATATGGAGAATTTTACAGTAAAAAAGCTCTGTGGAAGCAGACAAATTGGCTCTTGTTTTTTGACTGTCAGTACATTTGCTAGAATCCACAGCCCAAAAGAAAAAAGAGATGAAAAGAAAAAAAATCAAATGAATCTTAGATGATGATCTGAATCGAATCATGCTGTGGATTATATGCTACTAGTGCCATTTGAAGAAAATTGGTTTCGGATGATTGTGCATGAATAGGAACATGGAGTATTGAAAAGTAAAATTTTTAATGAGTCATGTTCAAATCCAAGATTCAAAGGTTATAGGATCATCAATGATGCGTGATTACAAGAAAGTAGCAAACATGAACAGTTGAGATCAATATGAGAAAGTACCCTGTGTCTGTTGCAACCCTGATAAAAATGCACCCATCATGTCTACCTTCATTACTTCCATATTTCCACTAATCCAGTCTGATAATTTCTTATATTCCTTCTCTGTTTCCTCTGTTACTTGCAGACATGCCTATTGACTAGATCTGAAATAAAACAAACAGTGAAAGATAGCACAAAGTTCCCTGGTAAGAGGTTGAAACACCCACTTACATTTCCAATTGGGAGGATTTGAGGATGCCTACAAGGTGCAATAACACCAACTCCATGACAATGAGTCCAAATGCAACTAGGGTCTTGAAAGTGTTTCTGAGTGCTTGAAAGTCCATCTTTCTATATTGAAGAGCATTCAACTGTCATAGAAGAAAGGAGTATTGGTACAAAGTTATAAAACATACAGAACCATTTGAAATTGAAGAATAACTACATATAGTCAACAGTAAAATAGATAGTCAAAGTTATAAAACTAACCATTCTAATGTTTTCTAGTGAGATGCACCCATTCTTATTTGGCTCCAATAGTGCAAATTGCTCTTTCATATAAAAAAGCTCATCCACAGTCAATGTCTTTGCAAGAGCTTGTTGCAAATGTGAACGAAATGAAATCTAAGTATGATGATTGTATCTTCTGAGTTCTGACAATAACATATAGCCCATACAGAGATGTTTGCATTTGGATTCTCAAGGTTTGTAGTGTCTAACACTGAGTCTCTATGTCAGCTACCTACAAGTAGAACATTCGGTAACTACCTGGATTGCTATTTCCTATTTATTGTTACAAATGTTTGTCACTGTATTGGGAGTACTCTACAGCTTTGGATCCCTGTACCTACAAAATCTACTCCTCCCTCTTCACTACTCTCATATAAACAATGCTTTTAGTTGGGAGAAAAATCCAATAACTGTCAAAACCACTTCCAAAAGTATAAATGAAAGAGAAATAGAGAAAATACCTTATCTTTTCTTTTCTTCTTTTTTTTTTTTTATTATCTTTTACATCTTCCCTATTAGTGTGGCTATGACTTTCCAACCGTCCCTGTTAGTTAGTTGGGTGCATCATTGGGTTGGATAGGAGGTGTCACAACATGCTGTCTTTGCCGCTCATGGAGATAAAGGACCGTCAACAGGCAGACCATGAGGGTAAGGATGGTCGTATTCCCTTTGTCCATGACCACGTCCTCTACCCATGCTCCCACTCTGGGGTAGACTTGGGGGAGCGAATCAATCAAATCAACTTGGAATGTAAGAACAACCACCTTCAGTTCAGAGCCAGAAATGACTGCCAAACAAAAGGATTTCGTTACTTTGAGGAGCACTAGACAATTCATATTCAAAGCATGTTACAGTTGGGAATTGTTGGACCTGTCTCAGGGTTGAATCCTGAACTGTATGCATTGGGTGGGGCCCATCAGGCAAGGCCTCTTCAAAATTTTACATCTGTTCAGCACAGGCACACCATGACACGTAGATTTGAAAATGGGAGAAAACAACCAAGGTACACAATCCTGAGAGTCCAAAAACTTCCAGAAGAACATAAAAAAGAAATGGTACTACTTGGTAGTTGGAAGTTGTAGGCTCAAATATCAAAATGAGGCTACCCTTCAAAAAAAAAAAAAGGAACAGAGATCGCCATGAGTCCCAACAAGTGTTGATTTACGCCTGTTTGTTGATGATTTTTGGGCCTAATCCAGGTTCTACTTTGGAGGGTTTTAGTTGAAGATTTTTGGACCTTAATTTAGGGTCTACTTTGGGGGATCTAAGTGAAGATTTTACTAATTCTTTGAAGATCTTGATTCTTTGGATTTCCATAAGCTCTTTTAGGACATTACAGCATGGCAACATCATTGTAGATTCATTTCTTGCTATTTTGATAGATTCAATTGATATTTAATAAATTCAATAGTTGGAAATCTTGTTAAATTGGGGTTGTTCTAGGAGGTGAAAGCATTACATTTTCAGACTTTTGTGAGGTTTCATTTAAATAATTGGAAGTAGAGAAATTCCAATTTCAATGAAGTGGTTTATTTTTCACTATTCCAATATTCTTCTGGGTGTATAATTCATTATATTCTTGCCATTTGGGTATTGAAATTGTTTTGTATCAAAGCCAAATTGAACATCACCATCATTATCATCCAAGCCTTATTCCAATTAATTGGGGTCGGCTCATGGTATGCCAAAACAGTTAGTTAATGGCTGCAGCTGTTACATAATGGTAAAGGTTGTAACTGTTACATGTTATGGGGCCGATTACGGCCATCATAGAAAAAAAGGACTCATAACGGTCAATGAAGTAATTGATCCCTCTCAATTCTAATATTCTTCTGGGTGTGTTTTTCATATATTTTTGCCATTTGGGCATTGAAATTGTTTTGGAATCAAAGCCAATGATGATCATCATCATTATCATCTAAGCCTTATTTCATTTAATTGGGGTCAGCCACATGAATCTTGTTCCACCATTCCAGTCTAGCAGGGTCGTGGTGTTTGAGGGAGCTATTCTTCTTGTTTAATCTCCTATGGTATACATGTTCTCCATCTTAATATGAAAAAACTGCATTTATTTGAAACACTTGATTATTGTTGAAGCCTGCTTTAGCACTTGGATGGTCTCAAATTCATGGCAATGCATTTGCTTCTCTCAAATTCCGTGTATGATAGTGATGTTAATTTTTTGTTATTGTGTTACCATTTTACATTTGAACCATGACCATATGCAATCTGAGGTGTGGGGAGGCTCATGAGGTTCCTTGGAAGTCTTTCTCAGTTGTCTCTAGCATCCCTGGATTAAGCTGAGAAAATGACCTTTGTATACAAGGTTGGTCATCTTGTGCACAATGTGTGAGGACGGAGATGACATTTGTATACAAGGTTGGTCATCTTGTGCACAATGTGTATCAATCATTTACTTTGTGCTTCCACAAAAATTGGACACATGCCATCATGGTTTATGATCTGAATCTTTGGTGAGGAAACTTATTTGACAGTCATGTTGAAGGTGATACTTTTGTCTTTCTGTATCATATGTATGCAACTGATGCTTGATGTGGAAATCTGGCCCTTTTGAACCTTCCCTAATTGCATAAGTGGCTGAACCAGCTCTGTATGTTACACATAATTTGTCATCCACTGGTTTTTGTAAATGAAGATAAGAGGATTGATCTTAACAATATGGTCATCATGCACATAGACAAAATGCTTACAATGAATTTTTATGAGTACTAGGTGGCTTATTAATGAAAACAATGTCTCCGTCCTTAATACATCGGTTTATGATTTGACCAACTTTCAAATATGTGTCCTTTTGAACCTTCCCTAATTGCACAAGTGGCTGAACCATCTCTGTATATTACACATAATTTGTCATCCACTAGTTTCTATAAATGAAAATAAGAGGATTGATCTTAACAATATGGTCGTCATGCACATAGACAGAAAATGCTTGTAATAAATGTTTATGAGTACGTGGTAATTTTGGAGTCCTTGGTTAGGGTTTGGGTTGAAAATATGAGTGCTGGAGCCGACGGTTTCGGAGTCCGAACTCATTCTTTTGAAAAATAGAAAAATGGGAATATTAGTAAATATGGATTTTCTTGTTAAGAAGAAAATGGAAGATGGATTGAAAAAACATAAAAGAGATTTTTTTCTTCTTCTTTTTTGCTTCAAGAGAGAGAGACGGAGAGGTGAAAGTGGGGAAATCAAGGGAGAGAGTGGAGGAATAAAGTGGCAGCGTGAGATTTAAAAATAGCAAGTGTAGTTTGGTTTGAAAATGATGTTTCGCATGTGTGGCGTGCGTGGTTATGAGAGGTGTCTACAGACGCAGATTTTTACTTGCCTATCTTTGTTCATGAAAACTTTAAGTTAATGTTGGAAAAGTAATTACTTTATTACTATTATTATTATTTAATTATATAAGGTTTTTACATTTTATTTAATTAGTATCCACATTGTAGATAACATCTCCTTTATTCTCTCTTGTAATAACTGGTTTTGCTAATATTGTTTCTAGCTGTATCCATTAAAACCGGTCTCTCATGTACCTTCCCCCTCTTAATTAATAGAGATTTTTTTTTTCATGACATTAAAATGATCTTAAAATATTTTCTTCAAATTTTTTTTCTTCATTATGTTTTTGCTTTCAATTTTTTATTTTCTACATATTCCAATCATGCTTCTTCAAACTATTTGCAAGACGAAAAGCCATTTTGCAAGGAATTTTTCCACAAGTTTTTGGACTCTTCACAGTGAAGCTTGCAGGTGTGCCGGCTTCCCATATTAGTTGTTTATTTCTTTTATTATCTTTTATTGTTTTGAAGATTGGAATCTCATCGGTTTGTTTACTATGCTAAAGTTAAAAAGAAAGTATTGAGTGCTTTGGGAAAGAAGACTTGTGATGCATGAAATGGAGGCTTTGGCAAACTCTCTTTCCCTTGCTTCCTTCTCTTTTTAGCCTTATTAATCTGCAAGGTTCCCAATTCCTGTTTTTTGCATGTATCGGCATTGGGAGATATCAGCGAGTGGGAAAGTTATGGTGCGAGTTTCTTGGAGCACAGGTATGTGAAATGTTTGTTCCCTGTCACCTAGATGCGTAGATTTTGAATTGAATGGGAGACATTGATGAAGCTTGGTCAAAGGACAAGGTTCATTTATATCAATGGTGGATATAAATTTTCTTGGATGGATGATGAATGTATTTGCGAATGTAAATGAAAATAAAGAACTTATAATATATATATATATGTATGTTATCAATAGAGGATACCTTGTTTAGGGGGACATGAAATTCATGTAGCTTATGGTATGGTGCCCCAATATTGGTTGTATGTTACTAGTATGTAGTAGATAATACTAGGTTCAATAGTAGATAATACTAGAGAATACGTAAACCCGATCTGAACCCGAAATTGAACTTGATTCTTTAAACCTAAACTTAAACCTAAACCTAAACCTAAAACCTAAATGTATTCTCAAATCCCTAAACGTAAACCTTCACCTAATCCTAATCTCAACTCCCTAACCTAAACCTAAACCTAAACTTGAAAACCCAAACCTAAACCCGATCCCGAACCTGAACCTGATTTCCTAAGCCTAAACTTTAACCTATTCTCAATTCCCTAAACCTATAGCCTATTACCTAAACTTAAACCTAAACATAAACCTAAAACCTGAATGTATTCTCAAATCCCTAAACCTAAACCTTAACCTATTCTCAAATCCCTAAACCTAAACGTTAACCTATTCTCAAATCCCTAAACCTTAACCTATAACCTAACTTAAACCTAAACCTATAACCGACACTTATAACCTAAAACCTAAACCTAAACCTAAACCTAACTTAAACCTAAACCTATAAATGTATAACCTCTAAACCTAAACCTAAACCTAAACCTAAAATCTAAATGTATTCTCAAATCCCTAAACCTAAACCTAAACCTAATCCTAATCTCAACTCCCTAACCTAAACTTGAAGATGGGTTTTTAGCTTATTTGGGTATAAATGAATGAAAGGAATATAACACAAAAAAGAAGGGTATTTTTGTCTAAAAATGTCAATTCTTACTGTACCAGTTTAGTTTTGGAAAGTAAAGTTTGGGTCATTTAAAAATGCTAGTTAGTTAAAGGTGAATTTTATAGTGGTGAATTTTATAGTGAGGAAATTCTCTCAATCTCTTTCTCTCTCTCCCTCCCTCTCTCTCTCTCCCTTTTTTTTTTTAAAAAAAAAAATTAATTTAATTTAATTTAATTATTTTATTTTATTTTATTTTTCTTTTTCTTCTTACACACCCTCACACTCACACACATATCGGTTTGCGTACTGGGTTTGCGTACTTAACACATGGCTTTGGTATTGAAATTCTTGTGAGTCTGCTACTAACCCATGGGTAATCCATTCCCCTGTTGACCAAAATTAAACCAACTTACCACGAGCAACTAATTGTACACCCAACTAATTGGCTAGTTGGATCATCATGGTGTTTGTATGACATCTCACATACTCACGCATCCTATATGTGGGGACTTTTTTGGACCGTTGCTCATTTGTTTTTATAGTGTGTTAAATCAACCTAAATCTTAGGTCATCTCATTTTCATAGTGGGACAACAACATTTGAATCGTGGGCTTCTGTTTGCTGAAACACAGTCATCGGTTTTTATTTTTATTTTTATTTTTTGCTTTTAACTGTTGAGTACATGTTCATGCACCAATCAAATGTTTAGGTAAGCAAATAAATGTAAATTTTGGTTTATGATGCACCTTGAAAGTCCAGTAAAAAAATATTTATTATAAATTAATAAATATTTTTAACATTTCAAAGGAGAAACTATTAAGTTCAATCCGTCCAACCAGCTTAGAAATTAGGGGTTAATATTAATAAATGTACTCAAGAGGAGTTGACTGTGGAATAGGGTGGCAGCTTGCATGGGTCCCACCATGGCATTGATGTGAAAGCTATTCCCATCATTAGGAGTCTCACCTTGTTTTAGGTTTGGGCTAAGAAATAAGCTCCATCTGTGATTCACGTCGACCACACGATAAGAACAGTGTACAAGACAAACCTCGCCATCCAAAATTTTTTCCTTGGTGTGGCCTATATAAATCACCAATAGGCCTGAGTTTTTAGCCCCAAGCCTAAGCTTTAGTGTGGCAACTGATTGCAGGAGTGGATTCAATAAAATCATCATAGTAAGCCTTGTATAAATCAAAAGTAGATGTTTCTCTCCCAACTATTTCTCTTTCTGTGTGGCCCACCCAATCACTGGTCAACTTGATTCTGTTTTAGCTCTAACCTCAACATGGGATTACCCATCTAATAGTCAAGAGTGGATCTCACATATACATCATGGTGAGCTATGTCAAAAATTAAGGATGGTTGAGGATGTGAAACTCTTCTTCTTTTTCTTTCTTTTTTCTAAGTCTAACAAACTGGACTATAGGTTAAGGTCCAATAGGGATAACTTTAGAATGTATATGACATCCAATCCATTTAAAAGGGTGGACGGCTTGGATTAAATATATACATCAAGGTGGGGCCTGTAGGATGGCCCACCCAAAAACCACTCTTTTCTTCTTTTTTTTGATGACATTACTACACCCCACTGTCCTCACGCTTCATGAGACCCACGTCCAGCGTCCCTGGACGCTGGACAGATGGCATGCATATAAATTTCAGGGTGGGTCCCACGTGGACTTGGCCCACCTGATTTTATCAACATGGTATTTGTGTTTTCCCATCTTCATTAAGGTAGGGTCCACATGATTTGGATGGTGTAGATCATACACGTCCATCGAGTGGGTCCCACGAAGGTGGACAACACGAACAAATCACATACACCATGGGCCACAAAATAAAGGAAGGAGAGAGAGAGAGAGAGAGAGAGAGAGAGAGAGAGAGAGAGAGAGAGAGAGAGAGAGAGAGAGAGAGAGAGAGAGAGAGAGAGAGAGACGTGTGATGGAGGGACCCCGACATTTTGGGCCCTCCTTTGCATGATTCAAAACATACGTCAAGTGGGTCCCATTGCATGTGGGCCCACCAAATCAAAAAGCAATGGTGGAGATCCCTTTTCCACCAAGATGTAAGGTCTAGATGACCCATTTTCAAGCTAGAAAATAAACATCATGATGGGGTCCATGAAGAATGGCCCCATCATGAAATGATCATAAAGATCAAGGTGGGCCATTGGCCACATCTTAGGGTCCCAGGTGAGATCCACACCATTGATCGGTAGGCCTCACTTGGCCCATCATAAAAATATGAAAAATCTAGCTTAATAAGCACTCACCGTTCGATCTTCTCGGTCTGTTAGAATGCCGGTCTCCTTGTGCTTCACTTCGATGGAGAGGATGAGAGTTAAATGGCTAAGATTGAGGATTTTTGGGAGGAAGGTGGGCCACACACTCACTTTTCTCTCTTGAGAAAGGCTTAGACGTGAGCTCATTTGGGTGCTTGGAAAATGTGTTGAGAGAGAGAGAGAGGGTTGTAAGGGAGAGAGTGATGGATGTGAGGTGAGTGATGGGTGAGGTGAGAGATGGGTTGACTTTGGTGGTTGCTTAACTTGTGGAGAAAGAAAGCATGGGTTGCTTTTGTACTTAACATGATGTGATTGATTGATTGATTTGAGTGATTGATTAATGGGATATGTTGTAGAGATTCCCTTAGGATTGCAAACATGTGGCGTTTCTTTGAAATAAATGCCGGCCTACATCTTCCGGCTTGGGTATCGGATTGGTGCGCGAGTCGCGGCGTTAGAACAGCGACGACGGTGCGGTCGCAATGATATAAGTCTCGGATTTAGCCGACTCAATTCTACAGGATACGACTTAGGGTCGATCGCAAACATTGATTATTCGTCGCAGGTTACCGGACTTCGACGGGAAGGATCGCAGGAGTCGACAGAACAATACGGATTAGGATACGGGTCTTACATGTATCGCACGTCGAAAGTCCGATTACCACGAAGTTATACAGTTATGACCGCCTTGCTGGACTTGACAACCATCTCGAAAATCAAATCCAGATAGTACCCAGAAGCGCACAACTTGAGCTTGAAGCGAAGTGTGTGAGAAACGCGAATACCTTTAGGAATTGAACTCAGATTTAAGTAAACTGGGTTGTTCTTGGATCAGGAAAAATTTCATATACATGTCAGTGTACTTGTTGCCCTGATTGAGTGGCGGTGATCGTTGAACTGAAACTGGTCTGCCATGATCGATCTGTAAATCCGATCGGACCGAAAACTTAAATCGACCTAGATCCAATACCAGGGAGCTTAAGTCCGATGCACACAGAAAGGAGGCTTCCAGAAGTACTCCGTTGGATCGAAACAGCCCCTATTTGGCTAAAACCTAAGTATACCATGACCCTGGGGCTATTCCCATCAGTTCTGGGCCTATATAAGGGCCTTAAACCCTCTCTCTCTCTCATTCCATACAAATTTGGAAAACCCTAAGAGAAAGAAGAGAGAAAAGGGAAGGAAAGAGAGAAAAGGTGAGAGAGAGAGAGTTGATGTTGCTTCTGGGATTCTTCCCTGACGCTCCACGTGCTTAACCACCACATCTGTATCACTTTTTCGGTGATTTCGACTCCATGCTTGGGTAAAAAATCCTAACCCTAAGCTGATCTAGGGATCTAACTAGGTTAGATGGTGAGATGGCTAACCTATTTCATGCTATAGGTTGTCGTTGTGCTATAGACAAAGACTTAGTGTTTAAACTGAGTTCGATACGAGTCTACCAGTGAAAGGTGCGGACTATAAACGTTTAGGTTATGGTTTTCAAGGCTTTCAATGTCAGTAATGATTTATGACTGACTTGATTGCTATCACATGCTTAGATACGATGTTTCCCGTGTTTTACACACATATATGAACTATGTCGAATATAGTGTATTCCATGTGTTTGTCGATATGATTGAATGAGTATGAAATTTGGATTTGTGCTTGCCATTATTATTAACTATGAATATATGCTTGTTGTGTATGTGGCAACTCTTTGTAAAAGGGTTTGCCAGAATATATGTTATAGCTAGCCTAATACATGTATGTTGGAATGTGTAGTCTAAGTGTTTGATAAATTACCTCAATGAGGATATACCTGTTGAAATATATATAATGAGGGTGTTGAGATAGGAATCTCAATTCCCTTAGCTATGGTTGTAGTTTCCTCTATGTAACCTATATTACTACTACATGCTGTATGGTTGAAATGCTTATGTATGCTAACATGTACACTGTGTTTGTTGAAATACTCAAATGAGACTTATATTTATGTTGGTTGCTACATGCTTTTTAGACTAGCACATATGTATTCCTATCTTATTTAAAGTGTGTTTGGGGCTACGATGTAGTCCAAGCAATCGGTAACTAGTTCCGACTGAGTGACTGACTTAGTTTCAGCCACAATAGATACGTTCAACGAATCCGAGTCATACGTTGTTTGACGACAGTGGTTAGGCCACACGGAATGCTTATGCACTCCATGTCGATCAAATCAACATGCGCTCGTACTAGTCGAGCTTGTCAAGCAACCCGATTGGCCCGATGTATGTTCACCATGTATGAACGCTACTGCTTGAATCTAAAGTACCAAACTCACTAGTGGAAAGCCTGTTTAACCTTGGTACCTTGATCCGCTAAGACTCATGAGCCAGACATGATGGTATAGGACACCGTGGTCGAGCTGTCCGCCTACACTGGGGCGACGAGCCTCCCCGTAGTGACTAGTGAGCAACACCACCTCGTGAGCCGAATACAGTGGTATAAGACAGTATTCGAGCTGTCGGCCTACAGTGATCAGGTGATGAGCCCTTTGTAGTGACCTTGAGCATACTCTGAGACTGCATTGAGGCGACGAGTCTTTTCATAGCAACTAGAGTATAAACTAGGCCTACACTGATCAGGTGACGAGCCCTTTGCAGTAACCTAGAACCGCAATATCGTATGAGATTTGCTAGGATTGACGACTCTAGAATGGATCATTGTTTGGTAAATGACATAAGGAAGGTACCTTAGCTTCCTAATCCTGCTGTATGAATAAACCTAAGTCAGAACCTGGCTAATCACGAGCATGCACCGCATTACATGTGCCTTTGGCGTAGCAGGTTAAGCACTGAGGAAGGGTTACATGCCGCGATCGTGAGATGAAGTCGCTGAGGAAGCGTAGGCGAGGGCATGCATCATTATTGCATATCATCCTTGCATTAACAAGAATACTTAGGACCTGATTGTTGTATTACGTTATCATTACTACGTGACTGAATTGATAACATGTTAACCTTTGCTTTATAGCTCCACTGAGTTGATCACTCACTCCCATGTACACACCAACCAGACTCTGTCTTAGTTACAAGTGATGGTGATGCCTATGAGGCAGAGCCAGACTTCAAGGATGACGAGGAGGCATTCTCCTACATGCAGTTCTTGGGCGGGTTCATCTGAGCTATGTCCTGATCGACGGGGCTTGCAGGGTTGCTGATTAGATGACATTACACATTTTATATATTTTGATACTTTATATGTAAATTATTGACCTGGTAACATGATCATACTCAGGAGACCTATGATTACTTATATTTATATATTTATCACAGTCTTCGATTTGTTTAACTTAATCATCTCTGGAGTATGATATGTTATTTTGGTTTAATCCCATTCATGTTTAATGTGCTAATACAGACAACATTTAATCATCATTATCTATGTTGCATAAGTGATGCGTTGAAACTTGGGAGTTGAGCTCCTGCTCGACCCCCGATTTTTAAGGCGTTACGGCCCAGAACTGATGGGAATGGCCCCAGGGCCAAGGTATACTTAGGTTATAGCCAAAGGGCGACAGTTTTAGTCCAACGAAGCACTTCTGGTGGCCCCTTGTCTGCGTGCGGTCGGACTTAAGCTCCCTAACATTGGATCTAGGTCGAGTTAAGGTTTCAGTCCGATCGAATTTGTGGATCAACCGTGGCGGACCAGTTTCAGTTCAACGTCACCGCCACTCAATCAGGGCCATAAGTACACTGACATGTGTATGAAATTTTTCCTGATCCGAGGGTGTATTTGGGTCAGATTCTGACGGTCTGGAACCTTAAAATTGGTCCGCAAGCGAACAACCCAGTTTACTTAAATCTGAGTTCAATTTCTAAAGGTATTCACGTTTCTCACACACTTCGCTCTAGGCTTAAGTCATACATTTTTGGACACTATCTAGATTTGATTTCTGAGATGGTTATCAAGCCCAGTAAGGCGGTCATAAGTGTATAGTTTCGTGGTCAACGGACTTTCAACGTGCGGTCCAGGTCTGATACGGAGTTTCAATGTGCTCCCGAGAGCAACTGGGCTTTGAGATTGATCCTAGGTTTCGGGGTAATGTAGCGTTAATGATTCTACAAGTTTTGGGTCTTGCAGTTTATATTGAAAGTGATTCAAGGTAATTTTGTAGATTATTTAGTTTAGTACTTAACTAAATCATGCCATAATTACGACAGAATAAGGTCCTAGGGCAGTTCTACATCTTTTTCTCACACATTTAATTTTTATATTATTTTAATTATTTTTTTAGTAGTTCTTCATCAAGTCTACTTCACCTCTACCAAATTTTATTAGATTTCGTATTGTAGAAAAATTCTAAAAATTCTAGAAGCAGCAGCTGTCCAAACTGATGATTCTCGGATAGTTGTCACAATGACCTATATTTAACTATATTAAAAATTTTATTATATTTTTTTACTTATTTTTATATGAAACTAAACTTATCAAGCTTCAATCTTGCTTTTGAATCACCTAAATCGGAGTTATAATGATGGAGATATGACTTTTTGAAGTTGGACAAACATTGTAGAAAATGGGGCGTGAAAAATGCCCCCCCTCGGTCTTTGCCGAAATGTGCGGAACCCACCTCAGGTCCCCTTGATTTGTGTCGTTTGGCCCCCCGATTCTGTTTGATATGGTTTTGCCACATGATATTTGAAATAGGTGTATTTTTCAATATGGAATGAATTTTGCGACATGCAATATATGATTTTGGGGTAGGAGAAGTTGCTCTGCTCTATCCAAATAACCTATTTATTGCATGAGATTCCAAAAGTTTAATAGTCAAAATCCTATTTTATTTACGTATTTACCATTTACAGTAAGTTTTAGTTTAAATCTTGTTCTTCATCATTTAAACTTTAGGATTAGTGTCTAATGTGAAAGTACTTAGAAAAATTTGAAGGACGAGGTGGTGAAAGGTGAGATTCTTAAGGAAATGGGTCGAAAAGGGGATTTGAGACTTTGGGATTGAGTTTTGAGAAATTAATAAGGTGTTATGATCGACCCATTGCCTAAAGACATCTATTTCCAAGTTGGCAAAAATCCGAGATGTTAACTTTTATAGTCATCCATTTGTTCTATACATTTGCCCCACCTGATGAGCAGACCGAACTAATTCCTGGGCCCACTTAATTGATAGTTTGGATATGACACGTGCCAACTGGCATGTGTGTACACGTAGGAGGGTCTGGGTCATAGCCACATCTGCAGTTAATGAACAGTGTCATGGATGTTTGTTAACCTAAATAATATATATATTTTTTTGCTATTATCTATAAAAGAATGCAGCAGAAGACTAATTCCAAACACCTATCTTCAAGTGCCAAACACATGCCTCATACTACCAACATGCACATCTACAAGATCTAAGATATTCATATGGTAGTCTGTTCGTCGAACAACCATTTTCCACACTGAAAATCAGGCAGGTCTTTGGGAAAAGAAGAAGAAGAAAAAGAAGAAGACACATTTAAGCATCGCATTTGGAAATTCCAAGGAAAGCAAAATATTACTTTGTTACTCGATTCTATTTTCAGCATACAATGGTGGAAGTTTACCTTCACAATGACTATACCCATCACCCACAAATTTCACTCCATCTACAATAGGGCATTCACACACCTGTCCCTAGAAAGTGTCCTACAATCAAATGGAGATGCAATAAAAAAAAAATCAGATAGGAATTTGCAAGGACAGGTAAAGATTGAATGGAAAACCTTGTGTTAGGAATTCTTAACAGAATGAGGCAATATATAATGTTCAACTGAGCATTTGCTTAGACCAAAGAACTATACAAGTGAAGCCTGCCTTTGGTGGTCTGAATCATTCATATGGTGGGCCCTACAATGGAGGAGCTAAGCCAAAATCTCCTGCATTAAATGCGAACCACTAGTTTTTGTCCACTTCCATTGATGGTGGGTGGGATCATGAGATTGATAGGGGAGATATTTGGGCATGGCTCATTCCCATGACCGCCCACCAGATCCACAGCTATAAACCTACCAAAAAGGTAAGCCCCATTTATTGTTGTTGGTTTGAAGTTGAGAAAAGTCACCACTTCTTTTAATCAAACATCAGCTACTACCTATAACAGAATCCTTGCAAGCAGTAATATTAGCAGCCTTATCATGCTAGCATCCACCATTATTTTCCAAGCATTCATTCGTTTCTATATCTATTTATTATACCATTTCAAATAAGAAAAATGAAGGTTAGGAATTGATCAACAAGCTATGATGAACAAAGATATGCTTACTTAGGAAACTGTTACCGACCTTCACTCAAACAAACGGCTGGCTCAGTGGTCTCTTGGAAACCTATGCAAATGGCTTTGAGGACAGCACATTTGTCCAACTTACCTGAAAATTTTTGGGAATTTTCAAGTCTACATTGATTTTTCTACATCTACCATGCCATCCTGATGAAAATCGCGAAAGGTGCATTTGGGTATTCATGATTCTTGAGGCTAAACATGATAGCCAATTGCAAAATCATGGTTGTGAATGGAATGTGATCCATCAATTTGGGGCGGAAAGAAGTTGTATTCAAGTATAAATGTAACTATGAAATGGCATGTGGGGTATAGAAATTACCTTGTAAAAGAGTGTTCAACCTTAAACTGACCAATCAGTCTTTTATTGGGAAAATAAATATTAGAGAAAAGCATTACAATTAAGCAATGCAAACAAAGTACAAAATAATGCCTCTCCTTGATAAACACGCCTTAACTCTATTTTTCAACAAATTATTTAAACAACTAAAAAAGGTCAGACATACTTGATATCCTCTCCTTTTTTTGTGCTTGAATGTTCTAGTAGGGGAGTGGATGATTCTGAAGGAAATAGATACAATATCAATCTTCCTATGTTATCTCTTGAGATTTGTGACATTTTATTTTACCTTGGCAGTTAGTTGCCTTGATAAGGGAGTCAAGGAACACGATTTGACCTGAAGTCGGTAAGATTCTTACTTTTCTATTTATCATTTATTTTTGACAAAATAAAATCAAAATGCTTGAATAAGAAGTTTGCTCCTACAATAACATGTATACTTACAAAGACTTGAGATCCACTTTACAGAAAAATACTGCTTTTTGTCATATAGGATTGGATTAGTAATGCATTTGATATGAAGAAATAAGTGCAACAGATTTAAAAACAAGTATAGCTTCTTTTTCCAATTTGTATAAATTTTAGAAATTCGCAACGGATTTCGTCAATCACCTTTCTTCTGGTGAACTAGCGAAGGACCCATTACCTATCACTAAATTTTAGAACACCGCCATTTATTAGCAATGGGTCGTTTGGTCTTTGCGTCAAAAAACCGCAACGGACCAAGACCGTCGCTAATCCTCCTGTGACGATGGACACCGACTATTAACGACGGATCCGATCCGCCGTTTCATTTTTGCGACGGACCATACCAGTCATTGAATTTTAGAAACACCGTTGTTTATTGCGACGGATATGATCCATCGTTTCATTTTTGCGATAGCAAACTACGACAGACCAAGACTGTCGCTAATCTTCTCTTGTTAGCGACGAGCAGTACCCATTGCTAAATTTTGGAACACCATCGTTAATTAGTGACGGATTGAAGCCGTCACAATTTAGCGACGGATCTGATCCATCTTTTCATTTTTGGGACAGTAAACTGCGACGGACCAAGACCGTCGCTAATTCGTTTTTGCGACGACACTTCTTTTTTTGTTAATATTAATGACTCACATCAAGGGAAATAAATGGTTCCCAAGGATGAGTATTACCCTATTTTCAATCATGTGGTACTTGAATCATGGATATGGCCGAGTTTTGAGCCTCAAATTTAACATGGGACAACAGATGTCAGGTTAGATTTCATCACCCACCCAAGCCACCCACCCCTTGCACGACCAACCCTAACTTCCCTTGCCAAATCTAATAACTGATTATTGAAAGCCTTGGAGTCGAGGTCGAATGAGGTGGTGTGGTGTGTGTGGCATTGTGGGCCCACTTTGAGCATATATCCATGCCGTCCATCAGTTTTTCAAGCTCCTTTTTAGGACATTTCCCAAATTTTTAGTACATGCCCACTGTTAAGAACTTCGTAGGGGTCACAAGTTTTGGATCAAGCTGATATTTGTGGTTTCCCTTCATCTAGGTTTGTGACCTCATCAACAAGTTGGATGGCAAATACCAATCCAACTTTTCTTGTGGTCCATTTGATCTTCAGTTATCCTTCATTTTTTTTATTATTAATGCCCTAAACTGAGCTAATGACATGGATACCATAGTGCCCCCCACCACCTAATTAGTGTAGGCCTTCTTTGGAGTTTTCTCATGTGGGGTCCACAAGAAGTTATGATCAAATTGTCAACGAGCGGGTTGGGACTTGACAGTCAAGCTTATTCAAAAATTTTAATGTGCCTAGCCTAAGCTCTTTGATAACCTTAATCGAAAGCAGGCACATGATAGATGGATGGGCCAAGAGATTGTACGGTAGTGATTGGGATAATGTGGACTTTATTTAGTTTAAGAATGAGAGTAGAATCTTCCATGAGATCTGGAAAATTAGATATAGAATACATATATAATAAGGTGCCCCCATGCTAAGGGCCTCATTGTCTTAGGTGAGGCATGCCCCTAATCTACTCTCTTACGTAGCTTGGCAAATTGCTCAAAGTGACGTAAAGGTCTTTTGACCAAAAGATGTGATTTAGCTAGCTCTCCAAAAATTTTTCGTGGTCAATGAGATTTTGGTCTCCTGCCTCATGACACAGTACGTGAGGTAGGAGACCACTATGATGTGCATGTTACCTGGCGCACTTGAATCACAAGTCAGCCTTAATATCATCCACTTGCCAGATCATAAAATGATCACAGTGGGCTCCATGTTGATAGGGGATGTCCAGATCCCATAGTTTTCTGACAAAAATTGGGCCCCACAGAATTTGAGAATCAAGCTGATATCTATGTTTTCCGTTCATCCAGGTATGTGAGAATTTTATGTCATCTGACCTATTCATTAAGTTGGTGGGCCCCCACGACGAGGCCCACAAAAGCTCTAGATCATGCTAACACACACACACATATATATATATATACACACATACTCATATATACTTTCCCTTTCTTCCTAATTGGAGTGACCTAATGAACATACAGGTCAAATGACATAAAAATATCATGGTGGATGCCACAAGGTGGTGCATGCATGGCCCACTTTGTGGGCTCCTATATTTAAGAGAGAGAGAGAGAGATCGTGTTAGTGGTGGGCCCTCAACATGTATGGGGCCCACTGCATATATACATACACTAAACATAGGGTGGAGTGTCCCCACTATCAACGTTGGACAATACTAGGTCGGAAAATCGGTCAAGTTGGGTCGGGTTGGTGCTCAACCCTAGTCCAACCCAAGGTTCCTATACCTCTCAACTCCAACCCAACCTTGGGTTAGGAATTCTAAACCCAAGCCCAACCCAAGCAGGCTCAGTTGGGTGGATACATGCTAATATTTTTGTTATTATATTAGTGTATTATATTTCAATACACATCTTATTTTTTGTACATATAATTTTATCAATTATATATGTAGTTATTTATGGTTGTAGCACACAATCTATTTGGGAGAAAGAAATCCAGTGTATCTTGTTAGCTTGAGTCATTAAAAATATGTGATCCGTATTCAATTATAATTTATAACTTATATATTGATCGGGTTCGGGTTGGGTCGGACAACCCAAGCCCAACCTAAGTTTTATTGGGTTGATTTTATATAGCCCAAGCCTGAAAATGAACCCAATACATCCCACCCGAGCCCAACCCAATGTCAGGTCAGTCAGGTTGAACTTGCTTGACTTTCCCCTAAAGCAGTATGTATGGGTCCCACCCCAAAACCTGATGTATGGCATGGATTTGAACCTGACCCCTAGTTTTCTTATAGAAAATGGGGCCCCTCATTAACAAGTTGGATAACAAATAACATTACGGTGGGGCCCCAGGGCATGGGCCCACAAAAGTTATGGATGATGCTAACATATGTACTTTCCCTTCTTCCAAATCTGAGAGTGACTTAATGAATAGGTCAAATGATATAAAAATATCACAGCGGACCCCACAAGTTGGGGGTGCACATTGTCGCATATCGTGGCCCACTTTGTGGGCCCCAATATTTCAGAGAAAGAGAGGTAAGGATAGAAATAGAGGGAGAGAGAGGAGAGAGAGAGAGAGAGTGGTGGGCCCTTGCCACTATGGGGCCCACCACATACATACACTAACAATAAGGTGGGGTGTCCCCAGTCTCCATGTTGGATAGTATGGGTCTCAACCCAAAACCTGATTGATGAACCCGACCCCAGGTTGACAGGGGATGTCCAAATCCAACATTTTTCTGACAAAATTTGGGGCCCACAGAATTTGAGAATCAAGCTTATATTTGTGTTTTCCATTCATCCAGGTATGTGAGACCTCATCAACAAGTTGGATAACAAATAACATTATGGTGGGGCCCCACAGCGTGGGTCCGCAAAAGTTTTGGATCATGCTGACATATGTAATTTCTCTTTTTCTAGATTTGAGTGACATAGGTCAGATGATGACATAAAAATATCAATGGACCCCACAAGGTGGGGTGCTCGCGGTCTCACATCATGGTCCACTTTGTAAGACCCTATATTTCAAAGAGAGAGAGAGAGAGAGAGAGAGAGATCGTGTTAGAGGTGGGCCCTCGCCACTATGGGGCCCACCACATACATAAGGTGGGGGTGTCTCCACTCTCCACGTTGGACAATATGGGTTGCGCCCCAAAACCTGATGTACGGTGTGGATTTGAACTCGACCCCCAGGTTGACAGGGATGCCTAAATCCCACAGTTTTTTGACAAGAATTGGGGTCCAGAGAATCGAGAATCAAGCTAATATCTGTGTTTTCCGTTCATCCAGGTATGTGAGAGACCTCATCAACAAGTTGGATAACAAATATGGGGGGGGGGGCTAATGAACAGATCAAATGACATAAAAATATCATAGTAGACCCCACAAGGAGAGAGAGAGAGAGAGAGAGAGAGAGAGAGAGAGAGAGAGAGATCATGTAAGTGGTAGGCCCTCGCCACTATGGGGCCCACCGCATACATACACTAACAATAAGGTGGGGTGTCCCCACTACACTAACAATAAGGTGAGGTGTCCCCACTATCCACATTGAACAGTATGGGTCCCACCCCAAAACCTGATGTATGGCATGGATTTGAACCCTACCCCCAAGCTGATAAGGGATGTCCAGATCCCACAGTTTTCTGACAAAAATTGGGGCCCACAGAATTTGAGAATCAAGTTGATATATGTGTTTTCCGTTCATCCAGGTATGTGAGACCTCACCAACAAGTTCGTTAACAAATAACATTATGATGGGCCCCCATGGCATGGGCCCACAGAATAACAAATAACATTATGGTGGGCCCCCACAGTGTAGGCCCACAAAAGTTCTGGACCATGCTGACATATATATACTTTCCCTTCTTCCAGATCTGAGTGACCTAATGAATAGTTCAGATGACATAAAAATATCACGATGGACCCCAACCAGGTATGGTGTACGCTGTCTCACATCGTGGCCTACTTTGTGGGCCCCTATATTTTGGAGAGAGAGAGGGTCCTTACTCTCACCCAGGTGGTAGACTCCCAGGAGTTTCAACACCGGGTCAAGGGTTCGAGTACCCATCAGTGGTGAAATCCCACGGCATGCGTGTGTGGGGTGTGTGCATATGTGTGTGCATGTGTTAAAAGAGAGAGAGAGAGAGAGAGAGAGAGAGAGAGAGAGAGAGAGAGAAATCGTGTCAGTGGTGGGCCCTTGCCACTATGGGGCTCAACTGCATACATACAATAAGGTGGGGTCCCCACTATCCACATTGGAGAGTATGGGTCCCACCCTAAAACCTGATGGATTTGAATCCGACCCCTAGGTTGACAGGGAATGTCCAGATCCTACAGTTTTCTGACAAAATTTGGGGCCCACAGAATTTGAGACGTTCATCCAAATATGTGAGACCGATAACAAATAACATTACAGTGGGCCCCCACAGCATGGGCCCACAAAAGTTCTTGATCATGCTGACATATGTATTCTCTTCTTCTAGATCTGAGCGACCTAATGAATAGGTCAGATGACATAAAAATATCACGGTGGACCCCACAAGGTGGGGTGCATGCTGTCTCTCATCGTAGCCCACTTTGTGGGCCCCTATATTTCAGAGAAAGAGGGAGGGGGAGGGATTGAAACACATACACACATAGATTGCGTAGTGGTGGGGTCTCGCCACTATGGGGCCCACCGCATACATACACCGACAATACACCCCACCATCCACGTTAGAGAGTATGGGTCCTGCCTGACCCCCAGGTTGATAGGGGACATCAAGATCCCACTGTTTTCTAACAAAAAATGGGGCCCACAGAATTTGAGAATCAAGCTGATATCTGTGTTTTCTGTTCATCCAGGTATGTGAGACATCATCGTTAACAAGTTGGATAATAAATAACATTACGATGGGACCCCATGGCGGGGCCCACGGAAGTTCCAGATCGTGCTGACGTATGTACTTTCCCTTCTTCCAGATATGAGTGACCTAATGGACAAGTCAGATGACATAAAAATATCATGGTGGACCCCACAAGGTGAGGTGCACGCTGTCTCACATCGTGGCCCACTTTGTAGGCCCCTATATCTTAGAGAAAGAGAGAGAGGCAAGGATAGAAACATAGGAGAGAGAGAGAGAGAGAGAGATCGCGTCAGTGGTGGGTCCTCAACACTATGGGGCCCACTGCACACATACACTAAACATAGGGTGGGGTGTCCCCACTTTCCACGTTGGACATGTTGTTATATGTATGATGGGCGCTGTTTGAGTGGATCCCTAACTGTGGGGCCCACTGTGATACACGTGCCTTACATCCATTCAAACAGTAAATCCAATTTGATAGTTCTTTTTAGGGCATGATCCGAAAAATGAAATAGATCCAAATCTAAGGTATCAATCATTATCTTCAATGTTTCTTGTGGTATGGTCCACTTTCGATTGGGATCTACTTCATTTTTAGATTGTGCCCTAAAATGAGCTGTCAAAACTGATGGACGACATTGATACCATGGTGGGTCCCATAGCTCCCAACACATCACCGCACTGCTCTATGGCCTGGGCAACACCTCCTACTAATTCGCGTCCAACTTCTTTGGTCTTTTATTATGTGGAGACCACTGGCACTGTCAAAAGGTTGTAGCTTCGACTGAATTTTCAACTGTTTGGGTTGGGACTTACGGTCGGGCTTCTTCAAAATTTAAAATGAGGCCAGGCCCATTGACAGACAGTCCTAACCAAAGCTGGAGACAGTCCATAAGAGATTGTACAATAATAGTGAAAAGGCTAAGCTATATGTCCTAGAGGGGGGGGGGGGGGTGAATAGGACTATGCCAAATTTAAAATAAAATTAGCGAGAAATAAATTAAACCAATAGCCTTACAATATGAATCAATTCACAATGCTAAATTTTAAATCACCTTGATAAATGAGTATTGAGAGATTGATACAAATTCATTCTAAGGACAACCTTACACCATAATAAACAAGGGCTTATGGTAGGACAACCTTATTTCTAGAACCTCTTTTGGATCAAGGACTCAATTTTAATATAAGTAAATGAAATAGCAAGGAATTGAAATTAAATGCGAAGTATAGATCTAAATTATTACAACAATCCCCACACTTGCTTGAAATGTAAATAGTTACAACATTCACATCCACTTGTACATTCCACACAATCGAATGATAAAAGATATGAAAATTAAGCAAGCATTCAATCCACAAGACAAAGAGTTATAGTGGTTCGCTTTGTGTGTACACCAAGCTGTTTTCCAATGACCACACAAAAGCTACTCCACTCTAATATCCTCACACGGGGATATTAGCGTTCACTATCAAATAGGTTTTCTCGTGTTCACCAAAAACCTTTACAATTGTGTCTTTTTCACTTGGGCTTACACAATTCAAAAACCCTCTTTTCTCGAGTTTTCCGGTTTTCCTCGGACAACCAATACAATGAGATTTTTCTCGTTCAACCTCAAACAAAACCAAGACAATGAGATTTTTCTCGCTTAACCTCAAACAAAACCAAAAGTAAATAAATTTTCTGAGAATTGTAAAATACCGGATTTCTCCTTTTCTTAGCGAAATTCTAGGTAGAACCAATCGGAGTAGATGATTGAATGTCAAAGTTCAATTTCCAATACTCTCATTCATAAGGTTCTAAATTCTAATAGATTTTAGATTTAACTTGTTGGGCGTAGCTATATTTGATTTTGATTCCAAGAAGAAGGAATAAGATAATTCCTCTTTTCAAATAAGATTGGAATATATAAATAAAATCAAATTAAATAAGCTAGCAAAAGGAATATTAAATAAGCACAATGTAGCTTAAAATAAACACAGACTTATCTCAGAGTGATCACTTGAAAATTCTTGAATAGAATAGAGTTGAAGTGTGAAAACTCTGAATTTCGTGTTCAATTTATAGAAGCAAAAATCGTTCCTACGACTGGTCTTAGAAACCTTCGACTGGTCGTAGCTTCAATGCATTTTTGAAATATTGAGCGCGATCTTTGAAAGTCGTTCCACGACTGGTCGTGAGTAGCCTACGACCGGTCGTGGGTTACCTACGACCCAGTCATAGATCTCCTTTGACCGGTCGTAGGACCATAGATTACGTTCTTGAACTTTGAGTCGTAGCTCCACGACCGGTCGTAGACAGTCGAAGCCACACCTACGACCGGTCGAAGGACCTCCAGATCCCAGGTCGTGGGCGTACAAAAATTCTGAAAAATCTTCAACTACTTAGGACTGGTCGTGGAATTTCTTGGACTAGTCAAACCAATGCCAGGACTGGTCGAACAAGAGCTAGGACTGGTCGTAGAATAGACCAAACTTATGTAAAATAAATTTTTGATTTATGTATCCAAAGTGACCTACTTAAAGGGTCAACCTAAGGTCATTCAAACCTGAATCATGTCGTATGGACATTGAACTTCAACCATTCAACGAATGTAGATTGTTTGAACCATATCAGGCTTGAGATCTTGAACTTGTTGTAGCTTCAAATTTGAGATCTTCATCAGCATAATAACTACTTCATGCATTGCTTATTAGTCTTGAAGTCATGAGTTGTTTCTTAAGACTTGAACATCAACATTGTAGCTTCTTGAGACTTCAACATGTAGCTTCTTGAACTTCAATATGTAGCTTCTTGAAAAGTTCAACTTGTAGCTTCTTGAAGTATTTATGCAGTGTCTTGAATTCATATAAATCATCATACAAGCACAGGACACAGATAGATGTTTTGACACATCAAAATTTGACAACCAAAGGAGTATAAGACCATAACACTTACAATCTCCCCCTTTGTCAAATTTGTGACAAAACACCCAAGTAATAATACTTCCAATAGACATAAGAGAAGTACAAACACAACAGGTTCACAATAGAGAAGCATGCACAAGCTATATAGATATGATAAGTAATAACTAGCATCATTCTCCCATAACTACCCCGAGAAGCTTAACTCCCCACGAGTAATAGCTTCGAGTAATAGGAGCACATCATAAAGATTAAATTCAAATAAATCAAAGCCTCCAAAAACTTCTCCCCCTTTTTGACACAAAATGACAAAGGAAGAAGAGCATCAATAATAATGAAAATAGGAGTTGATTCAAGAGAACATAGTGCATAATTAAAAAAGTCAGTAAGCATGTAAAGTTCAGTAAAAAAAAATATTACAGACCCATCAAAAATTCAGGTCAGAACCGAGAAGAGGGTGCGGGATTAGATGGATCAATTTTATGTAAACCCTTAGCAACCCGCCTCATATATTTAAGTAAATATGAAAATTGCGTGTCTTGGGTAACACGAATTTGAGCCACCGCTCTTGAAGGGAATTCAATCTCTCATCAAAATCGAAAATTGAAAATCGGGATCATCACCGGTAAGTCCGATTCAAGTTCTTCAAATAAATCATCCATATTCACGTTTTTCGGGAAGATCATTAGCTTGAGCATTTCTGCTTCAAAGACCGATTACACATCCACTTGGCCATCAGCCAATTCTAAATTCATCTTGTTAATATTAAAATTATTAAAAGGGAGATGATGGATGGGTTTTTCTCTAGTAGGCATAGCTACGAGCATATGATTTGCCAGCATAGTCAATAAATAACCAAAGGGTATATCACTATGTCCAGGATGGTGACGAGACAAAATAATGGAATGACAAATTAAAGAAGGTAAACATATTTTTGCACTGAGACTACGGAATGCAAAACACGAACCATGAAAGCGGTGAGTTCGGTTTTATTACCAACGTGGATAAAGATTTGAGATGAATATCCTATGAAGTACTCTGTGTCTGGGTAACAAATACCTTGAGGGAAGTACATGACCTTTATGAGTCCAATGAACATCCAAATTACATAAATCTCTAGTAAGCATTTTTCGTTCAAATTCTGAGAGACTGTCATGTAAAATATTAATTGGAATGCTCTCATCATTGATAGGTATTTCCATAATGTCGCAATCAAATGTCGATCCACTAAAAACAATCCTTCTTGAGTATCAACTTTAAAAGTTAAATTCTCAAGAGAAAAATCACTGAATACATGCAAACATGGATTGGGCAATGGACTGGTATGCGGCTCCACCCCAATGTAAGATGTTATCCCATCCTGATTTCAACAGAGGAGGGATACCAAATGAAGCAATGTGATTAATATTAACATAACGCTCAACAATAACATTGCGCATACATAAATCCCGAGCATTAGAAGGATCATTTTCGGGAGAGCGAAGATGACGTTGTACAATGAGAAGGCGATCTAGAAGAAGATGGACCTCGAGTAGTTTTCTTTTACCTCTAAGCATCCATTTTCACAAAAGGATTTCAAGGAAACAACAAGTTGGAAGAAATGGGGTTTAAATAAAACAGATTTTTCAAGATAAAACCCCAAACTTGCAATGACCGACCAAATAGATTCCACAAGAATGAGATTTGAAACACTAATAGCAAGAATCTACAAAAAAATGCAAAAGAACCACTAACCTTGAAGTACTATGAAGGTGGGTTCGATCGGTTAAAGCTAGAACCGTTGGAGAGTAAAAAGAAATGAAGAAGAAGAGTCAAAATCCCCAAATTAAAGTGAAATCACGAGTTTCACGACCGGTCGTGTAAGTGTTCGGCCGTGTAACTTACCGGCGTGTACACTCACGACCGATCGAGTACGACTCAAAATTTACAAAATTTTTAAATAATTTTCAAATTCAAGCAAATAAAACATCATAGTTATGTACATTATGATACACCAAATCATGTAAATTCAATTTAAATTGCACATACCGAGATCAAATTTTAATTTATTAAACATGCTTTTTTCGAGCGGTTTAGTGAAAATGTCCGCAAGTTGAGTCTCGGTTGGAATGTAATCCAAATATATTAATTTTTCTTCCACTAATTCACGAATGTAATGAAATCTAATGTCAATATGCTTAGTACATGAATGTTTGAATCTGGATTTTTAGAGATATTTATTGCCTTGGAATTATCACAAAATAAAATCATAGAATCTGAGTAATTCCATAATCGCTTAACATTCGTTTCATCCAAACAAGTTGAGTACATACATTTCAAAGAAGAATGTTTTCAAATACAAATTGTTGATAGCGATATAGAACTTTGCTTCTTGCTAAACCAAGAAACAAGACAATTTCCAATGTAAAACAACCACCATTTGTTGATTTCTATCATCAATGTTTCCATTGATCAAGATCTAGGCATTGCGATAATTGAACATTAGTCTCATGTGGATACCGAGACCAGTTTAGTAGAACTTGCGACATATCGCATAATCCGTTTTAACAGATTAAGTGAGATTCTTTAGGATTTGATTGATAACGAGCACAAATACCAACACTCAAAGCAATATCTCGGTTTACTAGCGATCGATAAAGCAAACTACCAATCAAACTACGATACAATTTAGGATCCACATCATTACCTGTAGAGTCTTTTGAGAGTCTCAAAGTTGTACTCATAGGAGTATCAAAATTTTTACCTTTCTCAAATCCAAATTTCTTAATTAAACTCTGAGCATATTTGGTTTGAGAGATAAAAATTCCATCAGGTTGTTGTTTTACTTGCAACCATAGAAAATAGTTTAATTCTCTAACCATGCTCATTTCAATTTAGACTTCATCAAATGCAAACTCAACAAATCATTTTAGTACAGGTTGATCCATAAATAATATCGTCAACATATATTTGAACCATTAGAATATCATCGTTATGTTTCTTAACAAAGAGCGTCTTATCAACACACCCCATCTGAAAATTATGACTCAGTAAAAACTTAGTCAGTTTTTCGTACCATGCTCTGGGAGCTTGTTTCAGACCATAGAGAGCCTTCTTAAGACGATACACATGATTAGTAAATTTAGGATCTTCAAACCCTGTAGGTTGTTCAACATATATCTCTTCATGTAAATCACCATTCAGAAAGGCACTCTTTACATCCATTTGGTAAATTTTAATCTTCCTAAAACATGCAATGGAGATAAAAAGTCTGATTGATTTAAGACGAGCTACAGGAGCAAATGTTTCATTATAGTCAATACCTTCAATTTGTGTATACCCCTGTACAACTAGTCTTGCTTTATTTCGAATAATATTTCCAAGTTCATCAGATTTGTTTTTGAAAATCCATTTTGTTCCAATAATATGTTTATCTTTAGGTCTAGGAACAAGGTGCCGACATCATTTCGACAAATCGATTAAGTTCTTCTTGCATCGCAAGAATCCGATTTTCATCCGAAAGTGCTTCTTTTACGTTAACCTGTCAATCTGGGATGTAAAGCATACGTAGTTACATATGTCCTCTAATTGTCTACGAGTGCTTGACACCAAAGGAGAGGGTTTCAAGTATTTGAGAAGTTGGATGATCTTTAACGGTCCTTAATTTCGATTAGTTTCACTTGATGAAATTTCTTATTTTTCAAGTATAAGAACTTCATCATTATCGAACTAGGACAGTGTATTCAAAAGATCGTCAATCACAACATTTATTGACTCTTGAATCACACCGGTCCTGTTGTTCAGAACACGATATGCACGACTGTTTAAAGAATATCCTAAAAGGATCCCTTCATCACTTTTATTGTCGAATTTTCCCAAATTTTCACGGTCACGCAAAATATAGCACTTCTTTGCCAAAAACTCGAAAGTATTTGTGATGTAAGGCTTTTTCTCAAACCACATTTCATAAGCCGTTTTATTATTAGATTTACAAATATAAACACGGTTAATAATGTAGCAGGCTATATTCACTGCTTCAGCCCAGAGATTCCTAGGGAGCTTCATAACATTTCCCATTTCTTGAAGCACTCTATTCTTCCTCTCGACAATACCATTTTGTTGAGGAGTTTTAGGTGCAGAGAATTCATGCAATATTCCCTGATCGCTACAAAATTTCTCAAAACCGCTGTTTTCGAATTCGGATCCATGATCACTACGGATCTTGCTGACTTGAAAACATTTTTCAGTTTGAATCCGTTTTATAATCTTTTTCACTTCATCAAGGGTTTCTGATTTGTCTCTCAAGAATGAAACCCAAGTGTATCTTGTATAATCATCTACAATAACTAAGATGTACTTTTTGCCACCTCGACTTTCCGTTCTTGTTGGTCCTATAAGATCCATGTGGAGAAGCTCGAGTGGTCTTGTGGTGATATTGGAGTTCACCTTTTTGTGAGAGCTCCTAGTTTGTTTACCATACTGGCATTCACCACAAATCTTATCTACTTTTTGCATCTTAGGTAGTCCTCTAATTAGTTCACTTTTGCTCAATCTGTATAAATTTTGGTAGTGTACATGTCCAAGGCGTTTATGTCATAATTCTGTCTCATCGGTATGGACCATGTAGCACGTTTGTTTAGATGAGCTACCATTGCTTACTATATAGCAGTTTTCAGAAGTTCTGCGACCAGTTAATATTGCAGAACCCTTTTCATTTATAACTTCACAACCTTGATTAGAAAATTTAACATTATGGTTGTTATCGCATATTTGAGATATGCTCAACAGGTTGTGTTTTAAACCCTCAACATATAAAACATTTTTAAATAAGGGAAGGTTATAGAGTTGGACCGTACCTTTGCCAATTATCTTGCAGTTGCTACCATCACCAAATGTGACTGACCCATCAGTCATATCTTTAAGATCGGTGAATAGTGCTTTGTCGCCTGTCATATGTCTGGAGCATCCACTGTCTAGGTACCATTTCGAATGGCTTGTAGCTTTGAAAGCAGTGTGAGCAACCAAACAGGCAACCTTAGGAACCCATTTCAGTATTGTTTTGGGTTTAGGAGAATAATTGGTCTTCTTTTATTTTTAGTTGTAAGAGTGACCTACTGAGTTAGATTTTAATAGCTCCTTAAGTAAATCAACAATTTTTTTCAAATAGTGGGTTTCAATCGATTTTTGAAATTTATATAGTCGCTTTTGTGTTTTTGAAGAGTTTTTGTATTTTTAGAAAAAACTTGACTAGTACCTATTCCTTTTGAGTTAGAAGTCTCTCCTTTCACAAAATTGGAACAGTATTCTTGTTTAGGAGATGTGTTTTTATCATAGCCCAACCCGGATCGATCGCCACATTTTCTTGATCCTGGATAATAATTTTTCTAATTTTGGATCACCTTGGGCATATCTCCATGTGTCCTTCAAACTCAGAAGAGAAGATACTTCATTTTTAAGTTTCTCATTTTCAGATTTCAAATTTTCAATTAAGGAGGTTTTGAATTTTAGATCACACTTTGATTTTTCAAAACAATCTGAAATTTGAGATTTTTCTAAAACAAGGGTTTCAAAACATTCTTTAAGTTTAAAAACTTTTCTTTTTGAAGTTTAAGTTTAATGACAATTTTACAACTTTCCTTATATAAGGCATTGTAAGCATCTTGAAGATCTTCATCATTTTCATGATCACTATCCAAATTTTCTTCACTTGTTGAATCATCGTGATCTGAAAAAGTAAACTTGGCTAGAGTCATAAGGGCCTTAAGTTCACTGCCCGACTCGGTTTCTGAATTTTCTGATTCAGAAGAGGCTTGAATCGACGATTCATCCCAAGTAGCCAACATACCCTTCCTTTTGGATCTGTCCTTTTAGGACATTTGTTTGCTAAATGCCCATATTCTTGACATTATAACATTGACTATCTTTCAATGACTTCCAAGTTTTAGACTTAGGTTTAGAACGTTTCTTTTCATTTGCCTTTTGAAAGTCGACTCTTTTCTTACTTTTGAAAATCTTATAAAACTTTTTCGCCAAAAGGGCCATATCATCTTCAGACTTTTCTGAATCTGAATTTTCTTGAGTAATACTTTTAGATGACTTCAAAGCAATAGATTTACCTTTAGGAGCTTTAAAACTTAATTCATAGGTTTGTAAAGAACCAACTAATTCTTCTACCTTCATATTATCCGTATCACGAAGTTCCTGGATTGCGGTTACCTTAGAATTGAACCGTTCAGGAAGAGAGCGTAGTATTTTTGCACACACTTTACTTTCTGGGATCTTATCGCCAAGACCCCACATTGAGTTTACAATGTCATTCAATCTAGTGAAAAAGTCCATAAACATTTCATTTTCCTCCATATGAATTTCTTCAAATTTAGTTGTGAGGAGTTGGACTTTAGATTTCTTGACAATTGATGTACCTTCGTGTGTCATTTCTAAAATATCCCAGGCTTGCTTTTGCAAAGATCACAAGATATGATTCTTTTGAACTCATCCTATGATAGTGCAAGTGATTGCATTTAGTGCTTTAGCATTAGCACTACTCTCATTTTTCTGAAGTGTGGTCCATTGGTAATACGGTGTAATTTTCATAGATTTTGAACCATCAACACCAGTTACTTCCATGATAGGAGGATTTCATTCATCACGTGGCTTGCCACACACTTTCATCCATTGATTTGAGGAAGATCCTCATTCCGCTTTCCAATAGGCATAGTTGGAGCCATCAAAGGATGGAGGCCTAGTAATCTTGAAAGGCTATCAAAATTTGACATCTTTTTATATAGCTTAGATCGTTAGCTCAGAAATAAATCCAAATAAAAAGTAACAAAAATGAGCTATTAGGCTCGATACCACTGAAAAGGCCAAGCTATATGTCCTAGAGGGGGGGGGGTGAATAGGACTATGCCAAATTTAAAATAAAATTAGCGGAAATAAATTAAACCAATAGCCTTACAATATGAATCAATTCACAATGCTAAATTTTAAATCACCTTGATAAATGAGTATTGAGAGATTGATACAAATTCAGTTCTAAGGACAACCTTACACCATAATAAACAAGGGCTTATGGTAGGACAACCTTATTTCTAGAACCTCTTTTGGATCAAGGACTCAATTTTAATATAAGTAAATGAAATAGCAAGGAATTGAAATTAAATGCAGAAGTATAGATCTAAATTATTACAACAATCCCCACACTTGCTTGAAATGTAAATAGTTACAACATTCACATCCACTTGTACATTCCACACAATCGAATGATAAAAGATATGAAAATTAAGCAAGCATTCAATCCACAAGACAAAGAGTTATAGTGGTTCGCCTGTGTGTACACCAACTGTTTTCCAACAGCCACACAAAAAGCTACTCCACTCCTAATATCCTCACACAGGGGATATTAGCGTTCACTATCAAATAGGTTTTCTCAGGTTCACCAAAAACCTTTACAATTGTGTCTTTTTCACTTGGGCTTACACAATTCAAAAACCCCTCTTTTCTGAGTTTTCTGGTTTTCCTCAGACAACCAATACAATGAGATTTTTCTGGTTCAACCTCAAACAAAACCAGTACAATGAGATTTTTCTGGCTTAACCTCAAACAAAACCAAAAGTAAATAAATTTTACAGAATTGTAAAATACCTGGATTTCTCCTTTTCTTAGCAGCCCGGTAGAACCAATCGGAGTAGATGATTGAATGTCAAAGTTCAATTTCCAATACTCTCATTCATAAGGTTCTAAATTCTAATAGATTTTAGATTTAACTTGTTGGGCGTAGCTATATTTGATTTTGATTCCAAGAAGAAGGAATAAGATAATTCCTCTTTTCAAATAAGATTGGAATATAGAAACAAAATCAAATTAAATAAGCTAGCAAAAAGGAATATTAAATAAGCACAATGTAGCTTAAAATAAACACAAACTTATCTCAGAGTGATCACTTGAAAATTCTTGAATAGAATAGAGTTGAAGTGTGAAAACTCTGAATTTCGTGTTTAATTTATAGAAGCAAAAATCGTTCCTACGACTGGTCTTAGAAACCTTCGATCCGGTCGTAGCTCTAAATTTTTTTGAAATATTGAGCGCGATCTTTGAAAGTCGTTCCACGATTTGGTCGTGGAGTAGCCTACGACCGTCGTGGGTTACCTACGACCGGTCGTAGGACCATAGATTACGTTCTTCGGACTTTGAGTCGTAGCTCCACGACCGTCGTGGACGAGTCGAAGCCACACCTACGACCGGTCGAAGGACCTCCAGGATCGGTCGTGGGCGTACTAAAAATTTCGAAAAATCTTCAACTACTTAGGGCCAGGTCGTGGAATTTCTTGGACTAGTCAAACCAATGCCAGGACCGTCGAACAAGAGCTAGGACTTGGTCGTAGAATAGACCAAACTTATGTAAAATAAATTTTTGATTTATGTATCCAAAGTGACCTACTTAAAGGGTCAACCTAAGGTCATTCAAACCTGAATCATGTCGTATGGACATTGAACTTCAACCATTCAACGAATGTAGATTGTTTGAACCATATCAGGCTTGAGATCTTGAACTTGTTGTAGCTTCAAATTTAAGATCTTCATCAGAATAACAACTACTTCATGCATTGCTTATTAGTCTTGAAGTCATGAGTTGTTTCTTAAGACTTGAATATCAACATTGTAGCTTCTTGAGACTTCAACATGTAGCTTCTTGAACTTCAATATGTAGCTTCTTGAAAAGTTCAACTTGTAGCTTCTTGAAGTATTTATGCAGTGTCTTGAATTCATATAAATCATCATACAAGCACAGGACACAGATAGATGTTTTGACACATCAAAATTTGACAACCAAAGGAGTATAAGACCATAACACTTACAAATAGTACTTGGCATTTCGGTTTGTGCTAAGGTGGGGCCCATTGTTCATTGATCTAAAGCTACCAGTGGCACATGCAAAACTACTAAAACTATCAATATGTGGGCCAACAAAGAAACAGTTTAAGAATGGGAAATAGAAGCCTCTAGATCAGAGCCCTATTTTAATGATCACTTCTTCTTATATATATATATATATATATATATATATATATATATATATAGAGAGAGAGAGAGAGAGAGAGTCCCGGTCTCCTGCGCACCGTGCCGCATGATGCTTAAGTAAGAGCTCCGTTAGGAGAAGTTGGATACAAAACAGCGGCTGGGATGAAGTGGCGCGGCTATTTTTTCGAACGCACGCCCAGCCTTATGAAGTGACGTCTACAAGTTCTGTGGGCCACACCGTGATGTGTGTTTTATATCTACATCGTCCATCCATTTGGACAGACTATATTACGGCATGATGCAAAACAATGAATCAGATGCAAAGCTCAAGAGGACCCCACCACAAAAAACAGAGGGAAGAGTGACGTCCACCGTTAAAAGGTTATGAAGGCCACGATAGGGTTTGTTGTGACAAATATTTAACATTTAAGTTTATCTTAGTAGGAATGACATTATGAACGGTATGGATGGGATATAAACATTATGGTGGACCCAAAGAAGTTTCAATGGTAAGAATTTACCTACACACTTTTTACTAACGTACGGCATACTTAAGCTCTTGATTTATATAATTTTTTGGCCCATCGTCTAAATTGATCTTTCAAAATAGATGAATGTGGTGGATCTTCCCTAAACATTATGGTGGACCCCACTTAACTCATCATGATGGGAAGTTCCTTTGGAATCCCTGTAGGCAAAGCTTATCTGCCATTATTGGTAATGGGACGAGGATTGCGTTACCATCCGGACAGGGCTCTTTGGGACCCAACGTGATGTAATAATTTTATCCATGCCGTTGAGATTTTCTCTTAAATCATTTTAAGCCATGACATAAAAAAATAGCCGCGTAAAAGGCTTAAATGGACCACAAATTGGGGATTAAACGTTCACCATTGAAAACTTCTTAGGATCTGGAGAAGTTACGGATCAAGCAGATATTTATGTTTTCGCTTCATCCACGTCTATGTGACCTTATGAATAGGTTATATAGTAAAAAACATCATGGTGTCCCTTAGAAATGTTTCAACGGTGAGTGTCATATCATTGCAGCTTCCTTTGGTGTGGTCCACTGGAGCTGTGAACCTAATTCATTTTTTATCTCATACCTTAAAATGACCTGAGAGAAAAGACTAACGGCGTGGATAAAAAACTTACATCACAGTGGGCCCCAGAGAGGGTAAGATGTAATTCGCCTCCATTGGTAACGTGGCCAGGCTATCTAACGTGGTCACTCTGCCCTCTGTTTTTTGTGGTGGGGTCCTAACTTTGCATCTGATTCATTTTTTGCATCATGCCGTAATATGGTCTGTCCAAATGGAAGGCCGGTGTAGATACAAAACACACATCACGGTGTGGCCCACAGAACTTGTAGACGTCACTTCAGAAGGCTGGGCGTGCGTCCGAAAAACCAGCCGCGCAAGTCTTCTCCACAAAGAGTCGCCTACTGCACAGCTGCTTCATCCCACCGCTGTCTTGTATCCAACGTCTCCTAACGGGGAGCTCGTACTTAAGTACCGTGCGGCACGTTGCGCAGGAGATCGGGACTATATATATATATATATATATATATGGAAAAGGTACAATGTGCTCGAGTTGACGATAAGCTTATCATGAGGTTGAGCTGTGGGCCCCACCGTGATGCGTGTCGACCATTAACACCGTGCATTTGATGGGTACCCTTTAAATTATGGGATATCCCAAAAAACAGCCGTATACGGAACTCGGGTGGGCCATACCATCTAAAATTATGTGAAGACACCGTTAAAACATATAAAAGCACTTGTTAGGGCCCACTTGAGTTTTGCATGCGCCTAAAACTTGGTTTGAACCCTCATTCAAGTGGGACACACATAATGGATGGGCTGGATTTGCAAACCACATCTCGGTGGGACCTCAAAAATGGTTATGAATGTTTTAATGGTGTACGGCCCCTCTCCACTTCTTTATGTGGTGTGGCCCACACAAGTCACAGATTGACTTGATTTTTGGGACTTAAGCCCACGATGGAATGGTGCATCTGACTGATGGCGTAGATGCTTAAAACGCATCACGATGGGGCCCACACAGCTCGACCTCATGGGACAGACCCGTGAGCTCGACTGCATAGTACCTTTTCCCACACACACACACACACACACACATGTACACACACACACACACACACACACACACACACACACACACATATATATATATATATATATATAATGGGCATCTCTTTAATAAGATATCGTATTCTAGCTAACCCATTTCTAAATTTCCTCATATTTAATTTGAGTTGTCATGAATTATTGTATTTTCTAATTACTAACTTGATGGTTGGGTTGGATAGGGTTGGGTCAGATCTAGGGACGTCCCGTACTCCATCCATTTAAGAATCTAGTTGGAGTTTTGGAACTAGCTAGTGCCAACCCATTAAAACTTGGGGCTGATTTAGGTTGGGTCCATATCAAATGCAACCAACCCATTAATTTAATGGGTCCATTCTGGCCCCTCGGGTCGGGTCTAGGGGCGCCCTGTACTCAACCCAACCCATTAAAACTCAGGCCCAATTTAGGTCGGGTCAAAATCAAATGCAGTCGACCACCCATACTAGTCCCTTAGTCTAGGGGCGCCCCATACTCGACCCAAGAAATTAGGTTTGAGTTTAGATCTAGGCAATGAATTTATCCATACGTTTCTTCTTTATTTTGTTTTGGATCGAATCAAGCCCGGTCATCTAGTCCAATCCATTAATAACCTGTGGGTAGGTAAGGTTCAACCTAAACCCAACCCATTTACTTAAACAAACATATTTCTATCTCAAACCCAACCCACTACCCAATTATTTTGGCCCAAACTCACATCAAAAGCAGGTTGGTTTAGTTAACCCATAATCCATCCCGAACTAGGCCTAAGGCCAAACCATTTTAAATCAGGGCTAGGGCCCGTCAGCAGGTTAGGCCCAAGCACAACCGGTTCATGTCAGGACTCGGAACCCATAGGCTAATCTGGCCTATTTGTTGAATAATAATGCAAGGAATAATTCCTCTAAAGAAAATTAGTTAGTTCAAAAGTGAAATAGTTTCCTTTTATCTTAATCACTTAACTCATACCTTGTTGTGTCTCATGATCTTCAACAACGCTGCTGGAAAGAGAGAGAGAGAGAGAGAGAGAGAGAGAGAGAGAGAGAGAGAGAGAAGAGTTAAGCACACGGTACCAAGAACATAATTTTGTAACTCGGCACGAAACTTTGTGGGCAATCGTAGGGCTCAAGCTCTGAACAAGTGCAATTTTCTGATGCGTACCTGTGGAGCCCCTATAATTTGGTGATCTAGAACATCAATCTGATGAACCCCACTATGGATGGAGGATATCCCATACATCTCTCAAACCGTGGCCTAAAACACAAGACACCCGTATTCCAGATTGAGTGTGCAAACTAGACTATGGGTCATTTGCAATATGGATTGCTATTTTTAGTGACCCACGATCTAGGTAAACCTTTGATCTCCCCTGTTAGACGACCTTGAACTGGTGGCCTAGAAATTAGATGGCTAAGAAAAAGTTACAACAAAGCCAAATTCAACAGAAAATGGGCCAACAATCGAATAGTTAGGATATTCCAATATGGGAGGCTTTTGGGGTGCCCTGTCTATGATGAGACCCATCAAATCAAAGGTCTAGATAACCCAATCAGCCACACATAAAGAATCTCGATGCATTAGGAAACTATATCTTTTGTCTCTTGTTTTAGGTGAGAAATGTGTTTTAGGATAAAGAGAATTATGCAGAATCAATGCATCATCTTCAAAAGGACATACTTACATCCTCAGCTTATAGTTTGTGAAAGTCGATCCCACTAATCACTAGCCTGAAACATTCATCAGAAGAGGCCCAACATACACATGAGATTCCCAAAACATCTCCTTGATTTGGGAAAGTTGCCATTCAATCTTTGGCATTTTTTGTTGAATGTGGGTCACCGTAAACAGTATATTTTCCAGACACTGATCAATAGTGAAGAATATTCTCATCAAAAGGTGTAATGAGGGTATTCCTCATCTGTGGTGGGACTCATCAGATGAACCATCTATTTTACAAATTCAAGGTTCAAAGCATCCGGTGCATATATTCTTGCCCGAGGCTCCTATAATTCCTCAAATTTTCATATAAAATAAGAAGTCAATCATTTACCTCTTTCCCATGCCTTGATCTCACACCATAGCGTATCACATATTGGAGGATGTAGTAGGCCCCACATTACCTGTTCTTGTAAGAACCACATAATTACGAAAGTGCCTTTCAATTCAAAGTTTGGAAGATCAAGAAAAACAAACTTAAAATATGACCAACGGATTAATACAATGGCATGAAAGCGTGACAATAGATGAGCAAATTGCTAATACCTGAGTGCCGTAGTACATAATCATGAAAATTCCAACTGTGTAGTCAAATCTTCCTGAAGATTTACGTACAAGTACAATGTTGATGATAAAGGCAAACTAAATGAATTTTTCAATGAAATGAAAAATAAAAGAAATTAAAACAAGAACTGCTATCGCTGCTAACGTGGAGCGCATATGTAAGATCCAGGCAGTTTGGCTAGTATGCAATGCCCTGAAAATTAGACCACCACAAAACTTGTATGGTAGGGGGCCACCTAACAAAATGACCCAAATCTCACACACGTGCAACATTGGCACTAGTAAGAGGTAATATTCAAAATCCTACTCTTGCTAGTACTCATCACATCACTTGGGATAAATGGAAAACCACTTACTAACATTGAAGGCATTCACACCTCTTTCGGTTTGATCTTCAATGTCAATATCCTGTGGCATAGGACAACACTCCTTGATTTAAAGGGTCACCGTATTTATTTTTCAGCTAACCGTTGGCATATTCTTTAGTTTGCTCCATTGCTAAGCTTGCTTTCCAAAAACTATGTAGCCCAACTACATTTGGACCAGCTTCTCCTTTCAGGTTTTTTTTTTTTTTTAATGAAAGTTATATCCATCTAGACAAGCTAGAATACCTACACAATGATTAAAACCATGCCAAAAATATAACTTTTATCATTAATGATCAAGTACCTAAATTTGCAGGTTTTAATGACATAAGCTTGCTTTCCAAAAACTATGTAGCCCAACTACATTTGAACCATCTTCTCCTTTTAGCTTAGAACTCACTTGCAAAAGCAGAAGCAAGGTAGCACCTAGATAAATAACAACAATGAGAAGCAAATTGGCTTATAGATCACATAGTAATGGGACAATAAGAACATTAGCTAAAAGATCAAATAGGAATATGATAGTATAACACCATGCTAAATCAATTGAACTTTAGTGATGCATGCTTCTCTTGGAATCTATGCGGCAACACAGCTTCCTTCTCTGAGCAGGACTACGAACTATTAAAAAATGATTTTAAAAAAATAATAATAAATATTCTTAGTACAAAATTAATACAAAGGTCTCAAGTCCATCCAAACTTTCCAATAGGATCTCCAACTTGATCTACTCATCAGGTGGGGATGTGGATTGATACGAAGAAAATGGATGGACGGTGTGGATATGATGACTCACACATCACAGTGGCAACTCAAAGCTCCTGCCAGTTGATGTTTTATTTAAACCAACATGATTTAAATGATATTTAAACTCGCAAGTATACGAATCAGATGCAGATATGGTACGTATTACGAGATCGCTCCCACGAGGACTAATCGTCACAATTCAAATCTATGACTCTCCTTAACTAATCCAACAAATAATGGAATGAACTACTAAGCACAATTCTAGAAAAACACAATTAAGAACAGGGAAGAAAATTCAATCAGAGAAAGAGCACTAGGACTTTCGAATCCACCCCTAATTATCCTAACCCTTGTTTTGTCTTCACCTTGATCTAGATTGATACCACTTATATAGAGAAAGCACAATGTGTCCTTAATCGGGCCTACAGACTGTCTAATTCCTTTAAGCAATGCCATGAATAACATATCCCATGTCCTTGGTCACATGGAATGTACATTCATTAAAGCACCTTTTCTTCCTCTATAGGAACCTTGTTCTTGATCGAGCACCTATAATAAGCATTCATACAACGTCCATATATAGACTCGATCAAGTTCATAGATGGAGAAGTATAAATTTAAACCAATCAAACTTAGAGAAAGAAACAAATTAATTAATATTCAAAGTAAATTCAACCAATACAAGAGCTAATTAAATTAGGGGCTTCATCTCACCCTAGCAGAGATTAGTGACCCATAAAATCCATAAAAAAGATTAAACAAAATTCATAAAATAAAAACACCAAACCAATCGATCTCTCTCTCTTCTTTCTTCTCTTTCTTCTCTCCCTTGCTCTAGATCCGGAATTCCCATGTTTGAATGAATTTCCCACGTCCATAATTCCTCTTTTATAGGCTTCCAGAGTTGTAGCAGGACATGGAGTGTAAATTTTCACAGCCATGATCAGTGGGCCCCACAGAGGTATTTTCTGGAAAATCCACCCCATCCATTGGATTCAGGATGAAATTTCAGTCAAGAATGGGTGGTTTTGAACGTCCATTGACGCGCCCAGAAGAAATCACAAAAGATCGGTTTTGAACAATGCGGGCGGGTCAATTGTTTGTGGCCTGCATGGGAGTGGAATATCAGCATGATTTTGAAGCTCTCGAAGCCCTCTACACAATGAACAGCTTGGATCGGCCGGAAGGACGACATACGGGGCCCACTCACTTCCGCAAAAACAGACAGCGGCCTGGTTACGCGGACGCGGATCTCTTCTACTATGACAATGGTGGGGCCTATTTTGATAATTGTTTCAATAATCCACTCCGTCCATTGCATGGAGGAGGAAATTTCGGTTGGGAATATGTAACTTTCACCTTCTGTTGATGAGGCCCACACGTTATCTCTCTCTTCCGTTCAAGATGCTTTTGAACGGTTAGATTTCCATAGGCGCGATCTTTTAAAATTCAGTCACCTGTACCTTGGTAACATCAACCTTAGACAGATGAATATTGTCCATTTGGACAATAGGTGGGACCCACAACCGACGACCGCACCTGAAGTCGTTTCTGGACGCCACTATGCATTTCTGCCGTTTTTGAATTTTGAGAGAGAAAAGTCGGTCACGCTTCTTGCCGATTTGAGGTCCGGTTACGGCTTGTGTACGTATGCATGGTGTACATGCATCACATATGGGGTCCACTATAATGTTTATGAGAAATCTGCACCGTCCATCCTTTTCTTCATATAATTTCAACCGCCAAAACCAAATTTGAGGCAATTCCAGATATCAGGTGGGCCCAGAATCGATGGTTTGAGGGCTGATTTATCAGTTGGCCCACTTCCTGAGATCTTTAATGGATGAAATTTAATATGTACAGGTGTATGAAGTTTTGAACCGATCGGATGGCGGGAACCATGTGATCTTGCATTCTGGACCCTTTTCGGGCCTTTTTAAATGTGAACGGCTGGATTTCCTCGGGTCCCTGGCGTGTAAAATCTTCATTATTAGTTCTCTGGAGTCCATCCCGTGCTCTGGTGACTTTGGATCATCAAATCCATGCTTTTAATTCTCTTTTCAGTCTAACGCTCATTATTACATCCTGCAATGAAAACACGATTAAAACACTCCATTAAACCTTATCATGTACGTATCATTAGGCAATTACTGGGGTTTAATATGCAGCATTCGACACTCATCACCCGTTCCCAGCTGGAGACAGGCGGGGGTAGGATGCAATCCGCGTCCATCAGGTGGGTCACACTGTGGAAAACAATGTCTAGGCATTGATAAATAGAAAAAATACAAGTTCGGTCCACTCAATGATTTGAGGTGGCTAATTTTTGTGCAAAGGGACCTCATGATGCGGTGAAGCTAATGGACAGGTTATGTCTCGCACACATGAAAAGTTGGAAGTTATCCATTAGGTTCAACCATAGCATGGAACATAAGAAGTTATTCACAAGGTTGTTGGACCACAAGTTACGGGCCATGTGGATACAAACTATAACCCTTTCATCGTTCAAAAAATAAAAAAAAAAAATCCAATAGGTTGGCCTCATCAGACTGATCACCTAGTGCAAAAGTTAAACCAGACAGGCTACACCATAGAAAACAATATTCCACCATTCATAAATAGCAAAATCTGTGTGGATGTGACTAATTTCTAGGTGATCCTCATGATGTGGCCAACCTATTGGATGGGTTGGACATTAAGGTTGGAAGACAGGTAGCCTTCTCATTTCCTCTTCATCTGTCGTATCTAGCTTATATTGCTGAAAATCTTCATATGAGGCTATCAATTAGACCCCATATAAAAATCTTTCCCTGCAAGGTCATCCTCTAAAATATACATGAGGCTAGCATTCAAGTATACGACTCGGTCTAAAAAATACAGTTAGTTGTCAAAAAGAGAAAAAGCAAAATGTCAATTTGTCCAGGATTCTAGCCTTCCAATTGACCATAACAGCACTGTGAACAAGTACAAGATGGGCTTTATAATTCCCCTTCAACTCCCATTAAATAAGCTATCAATGCCCTGACCTATTTGGACAAATTTTTATTAGTTTTTCTTTATATAATTCTATTCAAATACTACTAAATAGTCATCAAAGCTCCTAAAGAAGTTGGGCATGTCAACTAGCTGCTCTATTGAAAACATAATGGAGTTAGGCATTCTATTTTGAAATACAAATACCTTGGGGTCTATTTCTGGAGAGGATCACACAAAATCGAGATTAAGCATAATTCTAATTTTGGTAGGCTCCAGGCTCCATACATGCAAAATTTGATGTGGAGGGCATGGAGCCTTCCATAACTAGGATCACACTTAATCCCAATTATGTGGAATTCCCTACCCAAAGAGACCCATAGCTACAATTTGTAGTAAGTTCCAACTTGGTTTTGGAGTGTCTCTCCTAGTTGCTAAAATGTTACGAGGA